>JAILYA010000006.1:5654682-8529236 GCA_021437795.1 Rhodamnia rubescens | reverse complement strand
TCATCTGAGAGGGAAGATCGTGAAGTTTTGAGGTAAGGGCTACGAAGGCAATGTGTGTTTTGTTAATGATTACGAAAAATAGGAACGGAGATCATCCAAGCGTTTGTAGTCCAACGGTTAGGATAATTGCTCCTTCAAGCAATAGACCCGGGTTCGACTCCCGGCAGACGCAGTCCCCTTGTCATTTTGATTTTTCTGATGCATCCCAACAATTTCATTTTCACCTGTGTCTAGACGACATCGTACGAGGACAAAACAATGCCAGAAATGACAAAAAGTGCTGTCCCCGAATTTCTGCTTTCCTTTCCTTTCTGGGCCACAAAATCCACAAACCAATCATACATTTCGCATAAAATATCCACCGGCCCAATCGGAATGGAAGGTGATACGTTTCGGATCAACCGATGTGATGGATTTGATATGATTACCCACCTGAGATGAAGGACCGAACTTCCTCGCGAGCCGGATATCATTATTTGCCGCCGAAATCAAAACCCGAGGGCCGAGCCCCATCCGGCAGGGACATTCCCGTCTTTGCACCCCGCAATCAGACGATGGGAAAGAGCCCTCCGTCCCCACGTCGCTCCCCCACTTGCGGTCAAAGACGGAATTGCGCTTGATTCTCAGAAAGACGCAACTCCTTCCCCCACCTCACGATGGTCCCTCGCTCTTTTCCTCTCTCTCCCCCCGCGCGACTGAAGTGAATCCCCCAGACTCCCCCCCCACCTCTCATGGCCGGCGCGAGCTCCTCCCGCCACGCCGCGCGCCATTGGACCCAAAGCCGCCGGGCTCTCCCGAGGAATCCGGGTCTCCGGAGCCCCGGTTTCCGTTCGGATCCCCACGCGGTGCCTCGGGATCGCCACCTGCAAGCAGAGTGAGCTCGGCCTCGCCGCCGAAGCTCCGTCCTGCTTATATGTCGGCCCTATCGAGACGGCCAGTAAGGAGACTCTTGAAGCTCTCTATCGTCAGGTAGCAGCTCGCTGCGATTGTTTGCTTTTTGCCTTTTTCTGGAGGAATGAATTAATTGTGCGGTTGGGATACCAATCGAATTGTAGTTACTAAGGACATGTGTACGTTCGTTCATCGATGTCCAATTCAGTTCATGATTTGGTCGATACTATTTCTTTTCTCGTCTTCTGGTCGTTCTTAGAGGATAATTGGACTGTTCTCTGACATCTGTCGTTGGACTGTTTGCTTGTAAAAATCAAATTCCACTGGTGTTGGGGCGCGTTAGCTAATTTTCAGAAGCTTCTGAGTTTGGGAGGTTCTTTACAATCAAAACGTTCCATTAGAATTTGTCATTTTAATAATCCGTGACAGTCTGAGAGGAATTCACATCTTTGTCTTTGTCCTAGGCACGAGATGCGTACTACAACGGCAAACCTCTCATAGTAGATGACATGTTTGATAGAGTGGAGGTAAAACTGGTTCAGCATTTCGATTTGCAACATTTAGTTGCAATGCTCAAGTTGTCCTCTTTTTTTCTCTTGGAGTCTTGGTTTTCTCCTTTCTTACTTACATAATGATTCTGATCAGCTTAAACTCCGGTGGTACGGCTCCGATTCGGTCGTGAAGTATCCTCGCTGCAGTCTCAGGCGACAATCAGTGTATTCGGATGCAGAGGTAATCATCTCCGAAACTTCATATGCTGTAAGATGTTTAGATGTAGCATGGAATGCTTACATGGTTCCTATATTTGTTTGGATGAATCAATATTGAATTAGTTCTTGGAAAAATGATACACAAACTTCCAGTTACCTAAATTACGCACTCATGTTGGGGTGCGCACATGTGCACTCTGTGATAACCACCATCTGTGAGAACCAGCTGTGTCTGCATTGTTCATCCTCTTTTGATTTCACGACTCTATAGGAATAATCTTACCATTCATTTCGGCATTTCCTCCATGTTTTTTTCCATTTCATGGTGGAAATCTAGAATCTTTCTGTGAGCTCATTAATAAATTTTAATCTGTAAAAGGTGCTTTCCATTTTTCCTTCACTACAAGATTGATTGACATGGGCGTAGGGCAGGAAGATTTGTCTCAGGCTTTCGCCCTTGCCGGCATATGGATTCTGTTTCTGGCATTTGGAGGCTTAGCATCGATAGTGCCAGTAGTTTACACTGTTGGTCTGGCTTATCAAGATGCACTTAATTCGGGGATTTACCACGGCACCCAAGCCTCTGCACTAGGATTTCTCTCTCTGGTTACCGGCGTTCTTCTCATGGCATTCGGATCAGTTGTTGGATATCCAGTTTTTTCAGCTTCTGGTAATATTCCTTGGCCCAATGGGCAATGCTTCGTGAGAGAGAGTTTCAGATTTTTCTTGTCTTTTACTTTGAAAGCAAATTGCCTTTCTTCTGGTGTTTTTTTCTCTCGACAAGTCTCAATAGAAATTTTTATAATCATCTTCTGGAGTATGGTACTCTCATATTTGGACATGCTATTCCAGAATAATTGGCATGGGAGTCATGTGACGTCTAATGAACGAAGAATTAATAAGCTGAATGCGATAACATGAGTCATGCGGTACTTCTTGGTTACTTGGACAAAAATTTAGTTTGTTATTGTGTTCACCGCATAGATTACTGGACTTACGGTAGACATGTCAGGACAACCAATTTATTTCTATAAATGAACTCTCGAAGAAGCAGGAGCCAAAGATATGTACATGAATGATTAAAAGTTTGCCTGGGTTGATTTCCGAAATATTTGGAAACATAAGCAGTCATATATATTAAAGAGGACCATCTTCAGGTAACATAACTTTGAGGGCTACAATTTGGGGAAGATAATTGTTTGATGCGTCTCTTTCCTTGCATGTCGGTGAACAACAGTTGTTAGTATTGCATACAATGTAATCGTTCTGTTAAATTCTTTGAACAATATAGTTCTTTCATGGTTATTGCACAGAGAATCATTTACTCTGTCTTTTTGTTCTCATAGTTGGAGTACTTCAGGGCTTATGGAGGAAAGACTTGGCAGCTTTGAAAGGGGCTTGTCCAAATTGCGGAGAAGAGGTATTTCTTGGCATGTCTTGACTGTTTTTTGGTCAAGAAGTGATTGAATCACTTTGCTTTGCTTTTCACTTTCCTTTAAGCCTACATCTGCAATAGCGACTGCTTCTTGATTTTGGAGCAGAACTAATGTAGGACCTTGCAATATTATCTAGTCACTGCTTCACATTGTGCCCTTTTGCAGGTTTTTGCATTCGTCAGGTCAGACCAATCTGGTGGCTCACCTCATAGAGCTGATTGTCACGTATGTGAATGCACATTAGAGTTTCGCACCAAGATTGAGGTACTGATGTGCATGTTTATTAACTGATCCTCTCATGTTTTCTTAGGTTATGGTCATTTTCTTCTGTCTGTCCCTTTGGCATGTCGGTACTTGGCATAGGAACAAAATGGTTTATAACCTGTATTAGTTGGGGAAGTGGCTCCTTGGATTTCTGTGATTGTTTCACATAAGCGCTCAAAACTTTTGGATGCTTTCCTTAGTATGCAGCTATATGCAGGATCAACGTTCTCTATGATGTTGACTATATACATCATTATCATGTCCAATCATAATAGTGAGAACTTGAGTTCGAATTTCCATCGGTATTTTGCAAGCGATTATTGAAGTGAAACGGATTAGAGAATTTGTTCACTGTATGGTTTCTTTACTTCCTTTCCCCAAATCTTACTGGTAGTAATCTGAATACAAAAAGACATATCATGGGTAAAGAAGGAAGAATCTTCTCCTTGTAAATCTATGTTAGCCATTGCTTTTACAAAGGTCAACCAATTTTCTGAAATTGGGCTGTTCCTGCCATGGAAACACCCATTGATGAATGTACAGTATAGAACATCATTTAACATTATGTGCAGGTGAAAAGAAGGAACAAGATGGTTCATTGAGCTATACTGTAATCTCAGAGCTCCAGCCTTTTTTTCTCTGAGTAGTTTTCCATGCATCGAATAATTTGTAATGTCTTCATCATGCAGCAACCTGTCTCAATATTAGGGAGACGATGGGTTCATGGTCGTGTATACCTTGTTTCTCGGAGAGGCAGGATCCGACACCAAAGATTTTGAAATGTCTTCCAAGGAATTTGCGAACTGTCATCGCTTTCTGTACAGCGCCGGAACTTCTTCATTTATGTCCAGGTTGGTGGGATTTGTCGAAATTGGCTTACCTTAAAAGCAATTGTCAGTTGCCGTATGAAAATACCGAGTTTTTGATACCGTAGAATAGTTACGCTATAGCCGCCCCTCATAGGACACAATTGTAATCAGGGAAATAATATGTTGGAACAAGATTCAATCATTCCTTTGTATTGTGTTTTGGAACATCAAAATTTTGAAGTACCGATATAAAGAGTTTTTTTTTTTTTTTTGTGGGGGGTGGGGGGGTGGGGGGGAATTGATTTCACTTTAGTTCTTTTCTCAGTTTCATTATGTCTTTAGTGGGAAGAAAATCCCCGTGGCGTTTTTCGTTGCATAAGATTTGAAAAAAAACTTATACAAAGACACGTGATATTTTCCATCAACTTAAACTTGACTGGAGGTAACGGAAAGATTCAAATGCATAGAAGGCTCAACTTTTGTAGGTTAAACTTGCGAAATAAAAGTTTTACAACTTAATAATATTGTCGGGAAATATTTTAGTACATATTCAGTAATTATGTCCATTTTAATTAGGCTTATTCACCAAAGTTGAAAGTGCATTGCACTCCTATTCATCACAAAACTCACAATTATCCTCTTCGCCTTTTTAAATGGATTTTAAGTTGCATTTCTCATCTACGCTCAACTTATTAAATTGCTATTTTATTTACTAAACTACTCCCATCCCCAAAAAATCCTACACTCCCGCGACTAACCACCACTACGTCTCTTCCTCTCCATCGACGTTAGCTTGATTCGGTGGCCTTCCACTGCTTGTGAGCCAGTTGCAGAGGTTCACGGCCTGTTGTGGCCTTCTTCATCTCAAGACTGATTTAGCACGGCCTTGGCGATTATGTGCTCAAGGTCGAGTCGCGTGGCCTCACTGTCGCAAGCCGCGACCAATCTTTGCATGGACAAGGATGAGGATGCACAAGGGTGTCGTCATTGGCAATGGGGTCGAGTTAGCATCTATGCTCGACTCCGTGGGGGTGCCTTTCGATAATTATCGTGTTATGGTAAATTTTAAAAAGTGAGATGAGTATTTGATATGGAGAGAAAAATTGAAAGAGAATTTTGCAATTATCTCTTCTTTTCATTTTTGCCTTTTCTGAACACCTTTGCCCTTGGTCCGAGGTTTCTTTCTCGGACCGTGGATAAATTTGCGGAATCTTCATTTTTGGTTTTATTAGATTTGATTTATCGCTTGTGTGTTGATTTGAGAAATAATCTTTTATATCAATTCGGACATGAAATTATGGATAATTAGATGGAATTTCCTTAGGCATAAAATTTTTAATTTAGTGTTCTTCGTATTCTCTTTTTTTGTGTGCGTGTGTGTGGGGCACGTGTTTTATTGGGTTAATGCAACGGGACAAAGCCCAAAAGAATTTGCAGATGAATGCTCTTGGGCATGCAAAAGCAAGCTTGTGATCGGACAAAATCTAAAGGGAACAGCTTCTTAGGTAGACACAAGCCTATGTAGCACTAGAGGTGTCAAATGAGTAAGTCGGGTCGGGTTTGGGTCGAATATAGTCCGACCCATATCACCTATTTAACCCTTTTTACCTATTTTTATATAAGATAAATTTAATTCCTCATATCCGACTCCGACTCATACTCGACTCATATTTCTTAAACATTTCTATATTTAATTAAATCAAATCATACTTATTCTAATAATTTTATATAAAAAATAATATTGTTAAAATACTTTTATGAAATATAAATTTAGTAAAAAAATTTAACTTTTTTAAAGATATTTTTATTTTAGTTTTTCTTTTTCCTTTTCACGTTTTTCCTTTTCTTTCTTTTTTTTCCTTTTTCTTTTCTTTTATTTTTCTTTTTTGCTCCTCCCTCCTCCGTCTGCAACTCCTCTTTCGTCCGCCGATTACAGGGCTTCAGCGACGGTCGGCACCCCAGCAACCGGCCGTGTCTCAGCGACTACAGCTCGGCCGATTCAAGTGAACACGAGCTCACTCGAGGCAGGCGAGCTCGCAGTTCCCCAGATTCCGACGAGCTCGGGCCTCACCAGATCCCGTTCCCTAGGCTAGATCCACCAGGCTTAGACTTGAAGCTGACGTCGAATTCGTCAAAGCATTTGCATGCCTTCTGATTCACATGCGGGTAAAGCACAGTGCCGACGAGCGTCTCCCATGTATTGCGGGACGCTAAAGTTCCCAATTACGCACTCGTACATGCCCCTCATTGAGTTCGGGGTGCTCACCTTCAAGCTGTTCTTCTGCACCACGAAGCTCCCCCGGCAAGTGCCCACAGTAGCAGCCAGACGCTCAGTTTTTTAACCTGTTCGCCTTCTAACAAACGGTCCCAGTTTCGTTTCATGCCACAAAAACAATCTTTCTACCCACCTCTCGCTCTCTTGCTCTTTAGATCTTCACGTGATTCTGGGAGCTTTGGGATCGGAAATGGCAGAGACAAAGCTGACGACTCACGAGGTACGGTAAGAGTCTTATGGTGGAGGACCCGCCGGCTTGAAAGAGCGAATGTTTTCGGGCTCTCGATTGTCTTCAGGATCCATCTCTTTACACACGCATACGTACATATGCATATGAAACTAGCACCAGACCGTGTCTGTGTTGAAGTGACGAAGTTTGCCCAGAAAACAGGTTAAAGTAGCCTCCCCCTCATCAGTCATCGGGCCTTGCAGAGTTGAAAAATGGGTTAAAATATGGGTCAATGAAGTGACCCATATTTTAACCTGCTTTTTGGGCTTCAGATTTTTACAACCTATTTTAGCTCATTTTAGAAAAAAGTGAGTTACCCATGTAGAATAGGGCCACCTCAAACTGAGTTATGAAATGGGTACATGACCCATATTGCCGGCTCTATGTATCACGGCCTAATAAATTCTAGTGCAAGGATGGGCCGTGATATGCCCGACGGGCCAGGCCATGAACCAGGCATGGTGCCCGTGAATAACTTGACCCGGCTGAGCATGACACAAAGTAACCGGGCATATGACTAGGCGCGACCACTGGACTGTCCATGTATTGATTAGACCCCATTCTGGTAAAGATCTTATGAGATAAGAGAGATAAAGAGTCTTACAATGGGCAATTCGTACGGGACAAAGCATAACAGCCCAACCATGCAAGATAAGGCATATAGGGCAGGGGGAAAAGGATAAAGGTTGAGGATGCAAGGGTTCTCCATTCTTGTGTGTTTATGTGGTTCTTTCCCTCGTTTTTGTGGCTTGATTCACTTCTTAGACAACGTCATTGAAAAAAAAAAAATCACACAATGAATTGAACAACAACACTGGTCATGTTTTGTTATATTGCACTCGAGATTGTCGTAAGGATCTACAAAATCTTTGATATATGGTGCAATTATCTCAACTCGTGATTCCTGAATTTTAAGATTTGTTGGTGAATTTGATTCCTCTATTGTGGGTAGACCATTTGGTTTAGGGAGGCAAAAGCAGTTATGTTTGCTTCAAGACTATGATTTGGTTTGATTAGGTTCCATCCTTTTCCTTTTTTAAATACTTATGCACTCCGGTCCGATTCTAGTTCCAAATCGAAGCCATACTTTCATCTGCTCAGCCCCTATTTGGTATTATTAGAATCGGGTCTAGTCTGTACCATTTAGTAGCAGTACACACTACACAATACATGCCAGACTTCACTCAAAGCATTTATGCGTTGTTGCGACTAGGGATGAACAAAATGAACCATAGAGGACGGACCGGACCAATGGGTTTGGTCCAGGTCTTGAGGTCACTTGCCCGGTCCCCGATTCCACAAGGTGGAACCGGTGTCCGGCGGTCCAATCCCTAGTTCTAGGAGGAACCTGGCCCGATGGACCGTCCATCCGGACCAATGATTTTTTATTTTTATTTTTTAAATACGTGAGTTAATTAAAATTAAAAAAATACATAAATTAATATGATTATGAAATAAATAAAAATTATGATTATGAAAAGAGAGAAAAAAGCCTAATATTCAGAAGCTCTTGTGATGCTTGCCAATGGGAATCCACCGAGTAAGTCTCGCCATTGATTAGGCCCAGAATTGAGGCAACAACTGACGACAAGGATGAACATAAGATGGAGGAGAATTACAAAGCGAATTGCTTCATTGGTTCTCTTCTTTTTCTGTTTTTGAAGCTAGAAACCGCAGTGAAATAGCAGGATACAAAGAACTGTAGGCCTTCTCAGAAACTGGGTCAAAACCTAAAGAGCGTGTAAATACGATGATGAACTGTGTTGAAGAAGAACAGGTGCCATGTTCCTACTTTGAACTTGTCCGCGAGTTGAGGAAAAGGATCAAAAGGTTAAGAGACTTGGAAGAAGTACATGCCGATTATGACGTCCAAAAGGATCATGAATCCTGTGACGCCTTCTAGGTTCAAGTGCAGTTTTGCCACAAGTCCTTCTCAACATCTATACTTTTTATTTCCATTTTATCGTTCCATTAGGCTGCTCGGGAACCAGACTGAACCGATGATCCAGTCGATCCACGGTTTCACAGATATTCAGTCCAGTCCGCGGTTTCTGATCCAGTTCTTGAGGAACCTGGACGATGCTCACCCCAATTGCGACCCATTCCAGACACCAACTGGAAATTCTTCTCACCAATCGAAGCCCAAGCCCAAGCCCAAGCCCATCTAGCCCAGCCGCCCTCCCAATGCGTCCAGTACTCCCAAAAGCCACGATTCACGCGCCACCGCTTCGCGTGCAAACACGTCCTGGGATCTTTTCAGGTGTCTCGCGTTGTTTGCTAGCTCAGGCTCAACTACTATAACGAGAAACTCTTTTTCAAAATTTTTAAATTTGGCCATAAAGGAGAGAAATCTCGCACGAGGCGAACCCAAAATCGTCTTTTTCGGAAGCGCAAGGAGAATGATATATACGAACAAAAACAAAACCGCCAACGAGTCCTCGCTGTTCCTGCCATCATCCCCCCTCTCCTACGCTGAAGTCTCATATATTTGTTCTCAATTCTCTCTCTCTCTCTCTTGAATAATCCGTCCGCCGTCTCGATCTCTCCTCTGGTCCAATTGCTCTCCGACCCGATCCCGTGAATTAGTTTAGTCGCCGAGCCCGTTCGCTCGATAGAGGAATGGGGAGTCCGAAGAAGAATCAGAACAAGGGCTTCTTTCGCCGCCATGAGCTCCGGCTTGTCCATGTTCGGCAACGCCGTGCACAGATCTGTCAACGGGTACTCCTCTCTCTCTCTCTCTCTCTCTCTCTCTCTCTCTCTCTCTCTCTCTCTCCACTTCTTCTTCGCGTCTTGCTTGATCCTTCAATTCTCGACGCTTGGTGATGTTTTCCGTTGGTGTGTAGTCGTTTTCCTGAGCTGCGATCGGCTCTCTGCTCTTCCGGTACTTGCGTCTCCGTCTCCGTTTGTCCGAGTTGTGAATAATTTCGACGTGTTTGGTGCTTGATCTAGTGATTTTAGGACTTGGTGTGTTGATTCCAGTGCAATTGAATCTTTATATAGTAGTTCCGCTGCTCGTTTGCGCTGCTTCTGCTGTTTGGATCGGACGCTGCAAGCTGGATTGGGGGATTTCCTGCCATCGTTTGCCTATGGTTAGCCTAATTGAGGGTGTTGTTTGAGTGGCTACTGTTGGTTGTGTTGGTAATTAAGTAGGGAGATTAGATTTGACGGAAGGATGCAGCTCATTAGTTCGGTTTGCACCCCTATCACCATGAATCCGAGAAAGTTAAGACTCTATGTAAACCGTTACGATCTGATAATCGGTTTGCTTTTTGTTGTACATGCATGAATATTGAATTGACTTATTTAATCTCTTAAGTGACAGTCCTTTTTCTTTTTTCATAATTTTTACTTTTGTTTGATGGTTTGCTTCAGTCCTTCTATTATGCAGCAACATTTATCTATTAATATGTGTATTTCCAATAGATATGCATGTCATATGTGTTTGAGACCTGGTTTTGAGTCTTCAGCAGAATGTGTGACATCTTTTGAGCCTTCTTTTTCATTTTGAAAAGCCCAAGGCCATCTTGTGGGAGAAAATGTACACGTCCTAAAAGCACCTTCTCAAGTTCCTCTTGATTATGTGTTTTGCATGCTGAAAAGCATAGTGAATTCATAGCCTTAAGATCGAAAAATGATTAGATTGCTTATTATTGCTGGTGTACCTTGTCAACAATGTGTTATCCTTGTCATTCTTATGCTGAATCAATTGCTTGATATAAGTATTGGAGATTTGGTATTGGGTTGTGTATAATCCCTTCTTATTTCGTCCAGATTGCTTGGCTATGAAGGTTTAGAAGTCATCAATCCAGAGGAGGCAAAGAAGATGCAGAAGAGGAAGCTCAGAAAGGTAGATGGAAGCAGGAGGTATGTTTCTGCTTTATTTCTCTCTGCTGGTTTTTGGATTTGAAGGAACACCGTCTAAAGATCTTTAAGGTTTCTCTTGTTTGCTAACGTCTCTTATAAGCCCTCAGTCTGAGTTGTGCTTCTCATGCAGTGAGAGCTCTTAAGGAAGAAGTTTTCTTTTTCTTTTTTTTAAATTATAATTCTGCTATTAGGATATTGTTGCCTGTCTGCCTAATTGGTATTACTTCTTTGTTCATGTGCATTTGGCAGTACAACATTTAGTTTGACATGTCCTAAGAAAAATATCATTGTGCTTTAGAAAACTATATTTCTTGCTTTCTAATGTGAATATTTACCCCTTTCTCTATAGGATCGAGACGGTTATTGGAAGATGATGCAAAAAATATATTGGCTCAGATGTTACGTCAATGGTGACTCTTCCTGTCCTTATTTTTGAACCAATGACAATGCTCCAGAAAATGGCAGAGGTGTGAATTGCTTTTTCAGGAGGAAACTCGTGTTTTCTGTTGTTTTATTCATTTTACCACTTTTCTCCCTTGTGTCTAATGGCACAAAAATATGCATCCAATTTGACAGTTAATGGAATATTCACATTTACTGGATCGGGCAGATGAATGTGAGGATCCATACATGCCATTGGTCTATGCAGGTAATTGCCCTTTGCATTTTCATCTTATTAACCCTTGCAAACACTGTCTGGTAGATGATTGAGTTCTTCAAAAACATTTTCAGCATCGTGGGCCATATCAGTCTATTATGCCTATCAAAGGACATGGAAGCCCTTCAATCCTATTCTCGGGAGACATATGAATTGGCAAATCATGGTGGTATTACGTTTATTTCTGAGCAGGTCAGTGTTTGAAATAGTCACCTCCTTGAAAATTTTGGCATTAATAGCTATCAACTTCCTGTCTTCGGCATATACTTGTTTCAGCAGCCTTTGACTTATCAGTGTTGTTTCTTCTGAATGGTATCATGCTCTGAATCATTTCATGGAGAGCAGCCAGATTGTTCGAATACATCTGCATTGTATTTGTAATGCCACATTACGTCGGTTTTTGGTAATAAATATTTGTTGTGTCGTTCGTTCAGGTCTGTCACCATCCTCCAATGAGTGCCGGGTATGCAGAAAATGATCATTTCACATATGATGTGACATCAAACTTAAAAACCAAATTCTTAGGGAACTCTGTTGATGTTTATCCTGTAGGAAGGTACGGATGATTTTCTTGCATGTCAATTTTGCCATTTAAATTCTCTCGATGCAAGTGTTTTAGTTGTTAGGACATCTTATCTTTTTCATGCATGCAAACATTCATTATTCTTCACTCGAAGAACCTATATTTCGTCCCTAATAATTTACTTTAATCAGTGGGTCAATCCTTTATCACTGCCTAATTGGAGGTGTGTTTACAAGTTGCCCTTCTGTTGTTACTAAATTGGAGTTGGTAATTACTTGTGGTTCAACTTTTGTTTTTGTGCGGGACCAGTGATTTATTGTCCATTGTACTTGGGAGAGTATTGAGCTTTATTGCACATTTCATGACATACTCCTAAAGCCCTTAATGATGGATAAGTGGTTATTTGATCGCAGAACACGCGTCACTCTTAAAACGAGAGTGGTGTGGTTTTAGACTTGGTGCCACTCCCCGACAAAGGTTAACAATCTGATTTTTTTGGACGGATATGGGCTGACTCCCCTGGGGAGATGGTCATGACAAATTTGACTACTGGAGACAAAGTCGTGCTGTACTTCCAACCATGGCTGGTTTGGGTAATTAGCTACTCTGTATTCTTGTACCCTCTCTGTATTTTCTTTTTTAGTCATGTTGGTTGGGCTGTTTTTTTGTTGTAGATCTACCATAGTATCCCTTATAGGAAGAGTGTCATGTCCGCGGTAGGCAAAGAGGTCGCTCTATATATATAAGTTAAATTTGTTTTTCACTGGTCCTGCTCTTGAATGACAATTCATTGCAGAGCTGGTCGTTATGAGGTTGATGGTTGGTGTTTATAATGCCGCCGAAGAACCAAAGATCTTGGATGACGGGGAAGTGGCATGTGAGTCGATGAGTTATCAACCATGCGACGTGGAAGGAGAGCCTCCTTCCAGGCACAGAATTAAAAGAGGTTTGAACAGTAAAATGTCTTCCATGTTTTTTTTTTTTTTCAAATACTCCCTGCATGAAACAACTTTTCAGAAATTTATGGTTTACTGCTTTGAGTAAATGACTGTACAAATACTTCTGTTCTTCTTCCTTCTTGTATTCTTTTTGAAAGGTTTTGCCCTCAATTAGACGAAGGTCTGCATTTGCTGCTCGAAAAATTTATTACATGGACTCGATCTAAGTCGGGACAAACATCATCGGCGTCGGTCCACGAAAACCGATTCTATGTTCCAGTTCTCTTATATTAATCTTCCCGGCCTTTGTTCCCACGCAATCTCCCTTTGTGTCTCTCAAACACAGAACCAACTTCCCTTCACACAGACGCTCAAGACTGGCAAATGCGGCCCGCACCGGAATCAGTCACCCCACCGGCGCATCTAGCCGCCCTCCCCTTGAGCCGCCGCAGCCCTCGCCGGCGACATGTGGCTACTCCAACTGCCGATGGCCCGTCTACCCCACCTCTCACGACTTTGAGGCCAGCGCCGCTACCATCCTCTTGGTCCTCCTCTGCGGCCTCATCTGTGGCCTCATCCTCAACACCGCCATCCGCTGCTTCCTCCGCTGCGAAGGCGGCAGCCACGGTCGACCGGCGGCACCTCACCAGCGGCACCGCCAGCAGGAGCATGAGCTCGAGCCGAAGCTCGCCGACTCCCACCTGATCGTGGCCCCTGCAGTGACCTATGCCCCGGGTGTGACGAAGCTGGCGGGGACGGAGGCGGAGTGCTCGATTTGCCTCACCGAGTTTGTCGAGGGCGATGGGATCAGAGTCCTAGAGACATGCAGCCATGGGTTCCACGGGGAGTGCATCGAGAGGTGGCTGAGCTCGAACAAGTCGTGCCCAACTTGCCGCAGCAGCTTGGTCGTCGATCGCCGTGGGAGCTCAGTATCGGAGGGCAGTGACCATTGCCGCGAGAATGCCGATCAGCGGACGGTTTCTGCCGGCGAGAAGCTCGTCCGGAGGAGCTGCGAGCATATCAAACTTACTGTAGTAGGCTCACATCTGGCCTGAATAACGTAGATATTTTGAGTACTCGATAAATGGTAACTTGAAGCCGAAATTCGACAAGTTCCTCAGTTATTTCATAGCAAATCCTGAACGTGGATGCAAATGTTTGAGCTGATGTTGTCAGCTTGACTGTCAAACCGAGCCTCTCGAAAATAGTCACAAAGAAAGATTGAACAGTAATTATAGTAATTGTCAGTAAATTCTAGACTCTACATTAATAGAATCGATCGCCGGTGACGTACGCAACTTAATAGTGATCATCCCCGGGCGCCGATTTTCATTTATTTCGGCAACAGAACCGAACCGAAAAACTAGTGAATCTTGGACTCGAGCTATTGAAATGTCATGCCCAGTAGTTCGAGTGGTGAAATGTGATAAAATTGTTATGGATGAGCAAGCAATAAGAACGTAGCTTCCTTATTGAGGCTAGAACTCGAAAGTGCTGCATTTACGGACAAAGAATGTTGGGCCATCGACGGAAAAAATTTCGATCTCCGGGCGTGCCTCGGGAATTTACAGTTTTGGCAATTTGCTCGGCTAAGCGACGAGCGTTTCCAGGCCAAAAGCAAAAACGACGGGGCGCACAACCGTTCGACGGTTACGAAGGATGTCACGGGCAAACACGGTTCACGGAGGTGGATCCAAGGGGTCCTTCCTTCGCACGTCTGCTGACTCGTACGGTTGCCGATCCTTCTTCATACTCGCGTTGGACCAAAACAAAGAGGATTAGTATGACAGAAATTTTTTTGACAAAACAAAATATTACGAAAAAATTCACATATGATAATTTTATTTCATACTAATTTTTTGACCATCACAAACCTCGAACGGATACACATATGATAAATTTATCACAAATTAAGTTTTTTTACCATAAAGAATCTCAAACCGATACATCCGTAATAGATTTACCCTTTATTAGTTTTCGTTAAATTATGTTAGTACTACAAAAAAAAACTCTAAAAGTAATGCTCTCAATCGTCACATGTCATCCAACTTAACACTTTAACAGGTAAAATTTAACCGCAACTAACGAGGGGTAGATCTATCACAGGTGTAGGAAATTTTGGTTGTCAAAAAAATTAATTACATGTGTATTAATTTGAAAATTTTTGTGGTACTAACCCCAAGTTAAAAAGCTCATCCAAAAGACATTATTTAGGCTCATTTTGTTTCGTAAAACGATCATTTGTATCATTTATAAAAATAAATGAACAAAAATATATTCATCATTTATGCAAACATTTACTCATGAATCGTTATCGATAATCAAAATATTTTCAATTGATTAATTATTTTAAGTGATAATTATTTTTAGGAAAATGATTTCCAAATGGTTGATATCCTCGAAACAAACGGAGCCTTTGTTTGCAAAGAGAACAAGGCGGCGACAAGATTAAGTGTGATAGATTTAGAAAATTGAATAATGGAATGCTTGATTTAGAATTGGGCACAAGATCGATATAAGTATACATACAAATAAGGGCTATAAACGTAAATATATACATTAAAGGAAAACCCTAGTCCTAATATATACAATATATCTAACACCCCTCTCAAACTCAAGATGGGTCAACCAACGAGAGTTTGGAAAGAAAAAACGACAAATCATTATGAAGTAAGAGATTTGGTGAATAAATCGGCAATTTGGGCTACGAGAGGCTACGAAAGGAAGAGAAATGATACGTGCTTGAGCCGATGATGTGATATGCCAATCAATATCGATGTACTTGGTATGCTCATGAAAGACCGGATTTGTAACAATGTGAATAGCACTCTTGTTGTCACAATGAAGAGGAATGGGAGCAGAGGAAATAACACCAAAATCAGCAAGGAGACGACGAAGCCAAATGATCTCAACAGTAGTGTCAACCATAATACGATACTCGGACTCGGTAGAAGAGCGAGACACAACAGTCGCTTCTTGGGCGCTCCAAGAAATCGAAAATCACCAAGAAAGATACAAAATCCCGTAATGGACTTGCGATCGTGACATCCGAAGCCCAATCAGCATCGAGTAAGCACGAAGATCAAGTGAGGAAGTCGATGGAAGAAAAACTGAGTGTATCGAGTACCATGAAGATATCGTAGAATCCGGAGTACAACAAAGATAATGAACCGTACGAGGAGCAATACAAACCGACCGACAAGATGAATAGCATAGGCGATATCGGGACGAGTGGTCGTAAGATAGACGAGATCGCCAACAAGAGCCTGGTAGCGAGTAACATCAAACGGAGGCTCACCATCATCCGGACAAAGCTGTAAATGAAGTTCAACAAGAGTAGCCGCAATGCGAGTATCGGATAACTCAACACGAGCCAAAATATCAAAGATGTACTTCGTTGAGATAGAAGAATATCACGTCGATCGCGAGCAACCTCAATACCGAGAAAATAACATAATAAACCCATATCCTTCATAGCAAATGCGGTGAAGATGTTGCTTAGTATAAGTAATATGAGCAAAATCATTCCCAATAATGATCATATCATCAACATAGAATAGCATAATAGTACAACCAAGTAGGAGAAGTGTGAGTGAACATAGCATGATCATTCTCATTCGAACAAAACCAATTGACCGAACAACATTTGCAAAACGTTCAAACCAAGCTCGAGGAGCCTATTTGAGACTATAAAGAGCCCGACGAAAACGACAAACCCGACCAGAGAATGTGCCGGGCCGGGAGGTGGCTACATATAGAGTTCCTCTTGAAGGACCCCATGAAGAAAAGCATTCTTCACATCAAGCTGAAATAGAATCCAATTACGAATAGAGGCTTTACGCAAGAAGAGTACAAACGAAGCCATTTTGGCAACAGAAGCAAAGGTCTCCTTATAATCAATCCCATACTCCCGATCAAAATCACGTGCGACGAGATGCACTTTATAGAGCCCAATACTACAATCAAAGTGAGTCTTGATTTTATAGATCCAATGACAAGATATCAAAGACTTCCCGATGGAAGAGGCACAAGATCCCACGTACTGCGCTCAAGAGTAGACAACTCCTCGGACATAACATCACGCCACTCGGCATATTGAACGACCATACGATAATGTGATGGTTCCCGCAAAGTGTGGACAACAACCATAAAGGAACCAAACTCATCGAATAACTCATGACCGCCATATACTTGGCCGGAGGACGGCGATCCGGCGAAGGATTCCACCGTGGGGACGGTGGGCGAGAATCGTCAAGATGCGTCGGGGCCGACAGGAAGTAGACGAAGGAGGAGGTATAACAGGAGAAGGTGGTGACACTAGGTCGACGGAAAAGATATAATAGGAGAAACAAGAGCTGAATCAAGAGGAAAATCCATAAAAAAAAATATGGAGAAGATCACGAGCAAGTAGGGACGGGGAAAAGAACGGTAGGTACTCAAAGAACCGAACACTACGAGAGATACGGATACGCCGTGAAGAAGGATCATAGACTTGTAGCCTTTATGTTCCGTGCTATAACCCAAGAAAACACATCGAACTGACTTTGCGAAAAGTTTGGTACGCTCATGGGATGGAAGAAGCACATAACACGTACAACCAAAGATACGGGTTGGTGATAATTGGGTGGTTTCGAGAAAAGAAGTTGGTGAGGGGTGGCCTTGAAGATGACAAGAGAAGGAAGTCGATTTATGAGATAAACAGAAAAAGCTGCCGGCCTAAAATTCAAGAGGGACCGAATTGGACAACAAGAGAAGACGAGTAGTATCTAGTATATGACGATGTTTTCGCTCGGCAAGACCATTTTGAGCAGGAACACCAGGACAAGACAACTAAGGTAAGGTTCCTTGAGAAGTTAAGAAAGTACGAAAAGTCGAGAAAAATACTCTCCACCCGAATCGAACGAAAGACTTTAATAGTTTTAGAGAATTGAGTAAAGATCATGGCCGCAAAGTTTTTATAGATAGAGAGAAATTCATTACGAGAACGCATGAAATAAACTCAGGTATAGCGAGAATAATCATCAATAAATGACAGATAATACTTGAAGCCACTTTTAGAAATTTGAGGGCGGGACCCCAAATATCCGAATGTACTAAATCAAAACAAGATATGGAAACAAAGAACTAACAAGAAAAGGAGGTGCAGATTGTTTAACTAAAGGACAACTAATACAAGGGCGCATAACATGAGATGAAACATGCCCAAGTACTCCTTGTTGACGAAATAAAAATAAAAATAAACGGGAGGCGAGATATATGACCCAAACGCCGGTGCCAACAAATAAGGTTGAAGATGGAGAACAAAGTTGAGATGAGGAAAATGGGAGATCCTGCATCGTATACAATCCTCCATGTCTACTACCCTTGCCAATCGTCCGGCCACTCGTACAATCCTATACAACACAAGAATCAACGAGAAATGTCACTATATAACCCATATCAGCAAGTTGCCCAATAGATAAAAGATTTAGGGCTAAATTTGGTATATGCAACACATTATGCACATTAAAGTCTGCTAGGGATAGTAAGATGGCCTTGTAGAGTAGCAAGAAGAGAGGATCCATCGATTGTGAAGAAACCTTTTCGATTTTTCGCAATACGCTAAGTGAGATGATGAGCAAAGGCGATCATGCGATGAGTAGCTCCAAAGTCAAAAATCTAGGAAGAATTATCACACGAGGATTGCAGGTAGAGCAACAAAGGGATGATGCACCGAAAGGACTAAGATGAAGCGGAGCTAAACGAGAAAGCCGAGTCTCAATATTAGCAAGACGATCATCCGAAGATGAGGATGAGGCGGCACAAGGGTGCAACTAAGCACAAGGGTGTATCATGAAGATCACGCATCTTCCGAAAACATCGATCCTCAATATGTCCATTTTGCTTACGTAGTTACAATAAAAACGTGAACCTCACCGAGAAGAGGCATGCTGAGAATTACGTATAGAACCACGTTGAAAACTACACCGAGAATAGTTAGATTGGAAACCACATCGAAAGGAGGCAAGCGAAAATCACGGCGAGGGAGCTAGACCGGAAATCAAGCTCGTGGGGTATCCAAAGATTGCGGAGGGATCTAGAGATGGAGGAGCACCGAGAATTCCTCGTCTAGTTTCCTCAACACTGAAGTTCTTTGACTGTATCGAAAAGAGATGGTGCAGGATAACGAGAGAATTTGGCTCGAACTCCCTCAAAATCTGGTGAGAGTTGCATTAAGAATTCGTAAAGACGATTCTTATTCGATCTTCAAGTTTAAATGCAGCACAAGCAACGCAATCAACATACATAGGACATCTTTGGACGAGCCAATACATCAAGTTGGGACCAAAGAGATGTCATATAATTATAAAATTCACGAATTGATCGTCTACCCCGAGTGGCACGACGAAGTTCCTGCATAAAGGCGATAAACACGAATGGAACCCGTTTGCGTAAACATCTCAAAGCAATTTGATCCCACAACTATTTCGCACCAACAATCTTAGTAAATTGAGGGCAAAGATCGGGGCTAATAGAACGAAAAAAATATTGCACTTGCTTTCCGATCAAGAACATACCAAGCCCTAATTTGATTCGCGTCACGTAATCTAATCGAGTACTAGGTTTAGGATCAACAATATCGGACAAAGGTGTAGGATAAGAATGAGTATCATCAACATGATCATATAGATCGTGATAAACAAGAGCAGATTATCACCGGGGTTTCCAAATAACATAATTAGAGCCATTCAACTTAACATCAATGCGATCAATCCCATCACTATCACGAATGATTCCGAGAGATCAATCAATCAAAGTGGAAGTAAATATATATATGAGTGAAAAAGATAGAACCCGAGGTTGATCGCGAGAACAAGGCGAAAGACGAAAAAGATCGGGCGAGATAATGTCGGACAATCACGGAGTCGGACCGATGAAGACAACGTCGGGTGGCCGACGCGAGACGAAGGCGCAATGAAGAAGACGAGCGAAAAAAAAAAAAAATTCTCGGGGCACCGCCCCACCTACTCACCGCCAAGCAGGACCATCGTAGTTGTGGATTGATGTACAGTACTTTTAAGGAGCAAACCCTAGTTCTAATATCATGATAGATTTAGAGAATTGAATAATAGAATGCTTGATTTACAAGGCATAAAGCCGATATAAGTATACATACAAATAAAAACCTATAAACGTAAATACATACGCTAAAAGAAAACCCTAATCCTATTATATACAATATATCTAACAAAGTATTTCACTCGAATAGAACAAATCGATAAAGATGCGTAGCTACTTGATGAACTGATTTGTTAGCAAGTGCATCTAAATGTACTTGTAAAGCCACCGAATAAGGAAATTTTCCGGGGTCCAATGCATTAAATTTCTTGTGTATTGTGTGCGCAATTCTTTGATCGAAGTACTTTATTATTATTATTATTTTGCCTAGATATGCTCAACGGGAACATCAGGACACTTTACTAACACGGGCGTGCACCGTGCGGTTTGGTGGGCTTGAAGGTCAAGCCCCACCATTAAGATACAGTTCGAAAAAAACTCAAACCAAACCATCTTATTCGGTAGAATCGAACCGAACCGGGACGAAAAAAACATATACATACTAGGATTGAGAAGTTAGCTAAGAATTGTGAAACCATTCCTAGAATAAGAAAATTAAACTTGCATCTATCAGCATGAAATAGTGTATTTTATCGGTGGGACTAAGCTCACAAGCCCGAGGGAGAGAGGGATAATCTCGTGTGTTTTCGACCGGTAGCCGCCACTAGTGGCAGTGACAGTGGCTCTTGGCCCATTTGCTCAGTTGCGGTTCTCCGTGCAATAGCAAGTGTAGCCGACAAGGCGAAAGAGGATGCAGAGCACCTGATATTCACTCTTAAAAATACCATTACAAGCTAAAGAATGCCGAACAGATGAGGAGTAGAAACGAAGAATCGGATAAGGATTCTAGATGCAGCCAGGAAATTGCCATTACAATCATCCTCGATAGTCTGATACATCATTCAAGCAGATCTAAATATGTATAAGCTCGTTTTATCAAAGCTCGAGATAAACAAGACTACAGAAAGGGAAAGACAAGCCAACCCAAACACAATATCACCCAATCATCCGCAAATCCATTGTCACAAGACACAATCAAAACCTGCACGTCGGAGAATCGCAAAGACATATCTAGAAGCACTTCCGGTGAACGATCGATGGCCCGGATTCATCATACTCGGCCTTTGATATCCACATCTGCATGGAGCAAGTGCCAGAAGAACAACATAGAAAGTGAGCTGGTTGGAGAAACACATCAAATCATCTTCAAAAGTTTTATCACTAGGAGGAACACATGAAGCTGCAAATAAGCAAGCCATTAATGTCTGTCCTACTAGAAGCATTATTACGTTCTAGATTAAACAAAGATGATGCTCACGTCAAATGACCGTTGAATTTGAAAATAAAGACAAAACCACTACCGTAGTCTGTGGAATGAACTTACCTGTTGGAATGTGCTGAGGGAAGCTAATATTGAACCTCCAATCCAAACACTGTACTTTCTCTCTGGAGGAGCCACCACCTTGATTTTCATGCTGCTGGGTGCTAGAGCAGTGATCTCCTTGCTCATACGATCTGCAATGCCAGGAAACATGGTGGAGCCACCACTAAGCACAATGTTCCCATATAAGTCTTTCCTTATATCCACATCGCACTTCATGATCGAATTATATGTGGTCTCATGTATTCCAGGTGCTTCCATCCCTACGAGCGATGGTTGAAATAGAACCTCGGCACATCGGAAACGCTCTGCTCCAATTGTTATTACCTGGCCATCAGGTAACTCATAGCTTTTCTCAATTGATGAACTACTCTTAGCAGCTTCAAGCTCCTGCTCATAATCAAGAGCCACATAGGCAAGCTTCTCCTTTATGTCGCGGACAATTTCACGCTCAGCTGTTGTGGTGAATGAGTAACCTCTCTCCGTCAAAATCTTCATCAAAGCATCGGTTAAGTCCCTTCCAGCAAGGTCAAGCCGAAGGATGGCATGGGGGAGTGCATAACCTTCATAAATAGGAACTGTGTGACTGACTCCATCACCAGAATCCAGCACGATACCTGATTGGCAAAAAATTATTAATGGAGTGGCTGGCATGAGGAACTAAACTACTGAGGAGCAAGCAGGCAAGTGGATGATAACATATAGCAATACCAAAATCACTTGCTGTTAATTGGATTATTTCATGTTGCTGTGTTAGAGTGACAAGTTGTTATCCAATCGAGTAGCAATTTAAGAACCTCTTTTGATTTCCTTTATTTAATATTTCAATTCCATTTTATTTGCAGTAGTTATTATATCCTTCGTGAATTGTGTTATCAAATTCATCAGGTCATGACAAGTGGAAGAATGACCAACTTCCTTAGCCAACTGAAACTTAAAAAAGCAAAAAGCTTGCTTTTTGGAAATATAAGATTTCATATTAAGCGGAAATAAGATTCTAATTCACGAACAAACCTGTAGTCCGACCACTGGCATAAAGGGAGAGTACAGCTTGAATGGCAACGTACATGGCTGGCACATTGAAAGTTTCAAACATGATCTGGGTCATCTTCTCCCTATTCGCCTTAGGATTGAGGGGTGCTTCAGTGAGGAGCACGGGATGTTCTTCCGGAGCCACACGGAGCTCGTTGTAGAAAGTGTGATGCCAAATTTTTTCCATATCATCCCAATTGCTAACAATGCCATGTTCTATAGGATATTTCAGTGTAAGGATACCCCTTTTAGATTGCGCCTCATCCCCCACATAAGCATCCTTCTGCCCCATTCCTACCATGACACCAGTATGCCTTGGCCGACCTACAATGCTGGGGAAAACAGCCCTTGGTGCATCGTCTCCAGCAAAACCAGCCTAATTAAGTGCATAAGTCTGAGTTAGGAACTTGACACCTTATGCAGATACAAAAATGGGTATGTGTGATGCAACTCGACTCTCTCGAGCCTGACTCATCTAAACCCGTAGAACTTAAAGCACCTGGAACTAATCAGAGGCTTTAGTTTGTGCGCAAGGCCATTTTGCTTACTCTATTATATACTTGAGGAGTTCGACCATTTCTCTTGATGACTTATATTGAACGAGTTTCATGGCAAGGTACACTCTAATAATGAAATATTGAGATGGATCAGGTCATTCGACCTCTACACTTTTGACTTGATAGGACAATAGGAGTAACAACTAGTATTAGAGAAGACTCGTGACCCTAAACAATATGGCATGCATATACCCAACAACATGACACAAAGAGCAAGGTTTGGGCATATTTGAATGGCGCAAAGCAGCAAGGTGAGACATTACTTATGCACCGATAGAAAGCTCTTACCTTCACCATTCCAGTCCCATTATCCACAACAAGGGGCTGAATGTCCTCTGTCTCCGCCATACTTTGGAAAAGATCTACAAACAAACAAATGTCCTGTCAGATTAACCCATTAACTAAACGTGCTTCAGTCCAAAGTTGAGCGACAGTGCATACACATACCAGGCAAGAGAGCCATCAGCCAAATTTGAAATGGTACATTCAATTTTCGTTCTTTCCTTTTAAACTTTCATAGGATGAACTATTTTTGGCAAAATACATATCTAAAGTGACATTTTAAAAGCTTACTAGTCTAATGCATGGTTTAGCCAGGGTCAATATTTTTACCAAGTCGAAAAAATACAGACTCAAAATGCAATTACCTATCATAACAAAAACTCGAAAAGATAGAAATCCTGTTAGTATCGCTGTGGAAAAGTTAATATCATGGTTCCATCAGATTCTTGAACAATAAATTGGGAAGAAGCACCATCCGAGGAGCTGGGTCAAGATGGTAGCCTAGACTGATCCACCATTGTGCCGGATTTCTTAAAGTAGCAAAGCGTCAGGAAAAGTGGAGCCACAAGCAAAATTTATTCACTTTGGAGTCCTCCATAACATAATTTCCGTTTTTGGTCCAAACTTGATATTAGTGTTGCCAATATTCTAGTTACACAAGTGATCGAGTAATCTTGAGATTAAAGTGAGATCAACACGCCATGCCTACATAATTATGAATGACTGTCCTATTAACCGTAAACTAACTAGCATTGAGCAAACCTATGAAACGGCTTGGTCTACGGAGTGAATGAAACAACCAATTTCATCAATATTATATCCTAAAAATTGAAGGGTGTCCAGGGAAGCGTAATTGTCAGGGTATGTATACTGTGACATAGATCTTGACAAAGAATGCATGCACCTGCTTTTGGTTGCTCCCTCATATTCTTATAGCTCAAAGAAAACTTAGCAAGCAGTTTAGACAGTTCAATCAACATAGCAGCTCGCTTTCACTAAAGCTCAGTGTGCTTCTAGATGCTCTGAAGGCAACATTTCGAGCAAACTGAAATTCATCCCTTCATCTCGGGAAGAGGGGGAGTAGCAATAAGGTAATAAATTAGTAACAATGTGCCCCCTGTAGTAAATGATGTATTGGCTACAGCTGATTGACCCGGAAGCTTGAATGAGTGAGAATTTTCTTCATGAATCAAGAAATGCAGCTTTAACACATACGGATCTAATTACACGGCTACCGATCAACCGATCATGACTAGAACTCGAGTGACTAAGTACCGCAAGATCATAAATTGATCTGCCTGGTTCGAAACGACCAAACACATCAAAAGGAATACCCTTTCTCTCCTATTTTTTGCTTGATCACGTCGAGAATCAAGTAATAGTTCATAAAGCAACCAAGCCCAAGAGCACACAAACTCATCATTTCACAAAAGGTTGGATTACCTTCCTTCTTTCTTCTCTAGGAAACCTCCTCGGTCTCCCACTTCTTAAGCAAAAGTGAGAGAGAATAGAGGACTTGCTACCACCTGGAGAAAAACCCAACAACCCAAGTCAACAGCAAATCCAAGCAAAAAGAAGAAAACAACCAAAGCAGGTAACAGCAATGGAAAGAAGCAAAATTTGCTACGGTTTTCGAGCTTTACCTGAGACCCAGAAACGGAAGAAGCGATGGGAATGGAATGAGGGAGATGGGATGCGTAGAATTTGTGCAGAGAGTGGGGAAAAAAGGAGGCCGAGTGACCACGAGTTACAGTTGGCAATGTGGGTGATTAATGTTTGCCTTTTTGCCTTTCTAAAAGCAAAGGAATTAAAGTATCAGAGGAGAGAGAGGGGGAAGATGGAAGGAGAAAGAAGAACGAAGAAGGCCAAGGTGGCCACTCTGACAGAGTGAGGGAGGGCTTAGTGGTAGGCCTCACCGCCCTGAACGTGGGCGACAACTTGTGGAGCCGGAATCAAAATGTGCGTAATTCTCTCACTTTATTCCTCCCTCCTTCCTTTCCTTCCTCTTTGATTTTTTTAATCTGCATACATAAGCATGGACTTAGCTAGCATAAGTGTCTTTAGATTACATTAAGAATAACAATATATTATAAGTTAAAAAATTTTTAAAAGAGACGATCCCACAATAAATTGTTATTAATATTATTTATTTTTTATGGCTCAAAACAGACCATTAACATAATAATCACCCAAAAATTGTTATGTAATCAATTCGCCACGAGTATTGACTTGTTTCATGAGTTTTGTGATGATAAGAGAGAAAACATGGCAAGAAATTTCTCTTGTTCAGATAGGGAAAGGTGAGTTCGGCCCGTTTGTTTAGCGAAAAATGAGTGATTTGAAAAATATTTTCCCGAAAATGATCGCATGTATTGTATGAAATAATTAGTCCATGAAAAATATTTTCATTACCGACAACAATAGATGTCTAAACATTTGCGTAAACGAAAAAATATTTTTTTCTCTTATATTTTTGTAAGCGATAATTTTTTTTAAAAAAAAATATTTTTCAAATTATTCATTTTTCATGAAAAAAAAAATGGAGCCTTCGTGTTGCTATGCCAAAATGAGTTTATAGGCATAGGAAATATCACTAGCAAAATGTATGGTCGTAATATGCAAGCAATAGCTTATATCCGAATACGATGCGAGACAGGCGTACAAGAAGAGGAATGTATAAGAAGAGAAATGGAAACGCCACAAAGTTTAATAACTTCAAACGATGAGGAGCATCTCAATGAAGCTATGCCAAAGTACAAGTAAGGTTGGTCGCAATTGTTTTAGGATAAATGTCGGGAAGATGGTTATGCTTTTAAACAAGGTTGGCAAAACGATACAAGAAATGATAGGAAGACTCATGTCATGGGGGGGTGTTTGAACTACGATCATGTGGTGACTCGGGCTATATGGATGAGTGTTCTACCTGAATCAAGTCTTGGTCCGAGGATCGTAAAGAGAGAGAGAGAGAGTCCAATCCCTGTTTGGAAATGAAATTGACTGTTTTGTTTACATCTCTTTTTCAATCCAAATGGAGAGATGAATTAATGTATTTTTTGTTGGATTTAAGTTCGTCGGGGACTGATGAGGCTCGAATCCATAGGAAATCTTTTGATAACACGGATTTCTATTTCTCAATGATATCCCATAATCAACTAAATTCCTTACAATGGGTAGTTGCAATTGTGAAAAAGGAAAAGGACACAGAGGTATTTGAGGGCAAATCAGAAGGACAAAAATGCACCATATCAAGAGAGAGGAGAGAGATGAGCTCTCAAGAGAATGTGATTTTCACTCGCTCACAATGCTCGAACGAAGAGAGGGAACTAAGAGAGAGAGGTTTGGGGAGAGAATCCACTCTGCTGGTTGATGTTGGATATGTACGAGGTGGTTTATATTATGGGGATTCACCCCTATTCATAATACAAGAGCATATTTTCGAATGGCCCTGGGCTCCTCTATTTCGTCCTTTTCTATTCGTTTTATTCCCTTTGTGATGCTTATTTAAGTTTCACATGCTTTGTCCTACATGGTTCGTCCCTTTGTGAGTCTTTTGGGCTCCTCCATGGCTGAATCATTGTATGGATTGCCCCTTGGACGTTCTAGAAGGCTATGGGAGTTGAAAGGTCCCCATGCCTCTTCATCTGCCCGCTCATTCATTTGGTCGTTCGCTGCATGGTTCACGATACCATGCGGTTCAGCCGCTAGTGAATGCATTGATTCACTCCGCATGAGTTATGCACCATGCAACGATTCGTTCCGTTCATCCGCGGCATCATGCAGCGATTCATGCGCTGCTCAGCCATCTTCGATCATGCTCGGCCAAGTTGGATCGATGCTGGTCGATCCCTTGCGCCCGACCACGAATTGATTCGTCGAATGCATCATGGCACGGTCGATCGGTCGTGTCACGGTCCATCCTCATGTGAGGATTTTGTCGGGCCGTGGAACTTGCATAAGAGCCATGACTCTGGTGATGATCCCGGGAGGAGAAACTGGGGACTTTTCCCTACATCAGTAGGATCACATCAAGATCGAACCTTAGGCTCATATGTCTACACTTTGGCAATGGACAAAGCTAATTGTGAATATTTAGAATGGAATTCCATTTTGGTTTTTTTTTTTTCACCGAGCAAAAAGAATCAAAAAGAGTTGTCAATAAGGCGTTAATTGAATTGGTGAGATCCCCGGCCTTTGAGGGCTAAAGCGATGAGGTCCCAGGTTCGAATCTCTCCTACTGCGTTTTGGGACTTAATCGGTGACATTGGCGCTCATATCCTCACCACCCCGTGGAATAATCCACTATACGTGAGAAACCTTGGTTATCAAAAAAAAAAAAAAAAAGAGAGTTACCGACAAATTTGATGTCGCATCATCCTCACTAGACGAATGTGCATTAGCCCAGGTCAATGTGGACCGGAGCCTCGTACCGACGTGGAGAGGACTACTTGACATTGGTGAGCTTGTCACTATGAACAAATGCCAACTAGATAGAAGCCTTTTTTTAATGTAATTTGGTTCAAAACTTAATTTTCAAGATTTAAACCCCAGATTTTAGCACGCTCTCAATTTCTCAATTTCCACAGCACTCGTGCTTACTTTTCAATTTTTTTGGCCAACACCATTTCAATTTCTAGTTTGTACATTTAATTGTTTTTTTTTAATGCCACATCGACATGCCATGCCAATGCCATTTCCCTCATGGGCAGTCACGTAGGACACTTTGATAGTTAGGTTGGATAGAATTGTAACAAAGGGTAAAATTCGGGACAACTGTATCACTTCGGAGAGTTTTGTGGACCGAAAAAATAATACGAGAGAGGTAAATAAATATGTTCAAGTGATACCAATTTAGGGTTTTCAGCATCACTAACCTTTTTAAATTGGATCTCTCAGTCACATCAAACATTCAATGAAAAACAACAAAATCATCTATATTTTCATATCCGATCGATTTGAAAGAAAACACATAAATATAATACACTCGACCACGGTGCATCCTTTTTCATTTTTTTCATATCGTATATAGATTGAGATTATATAACTAGAATGCGTTATATGATCTAAGGTTAATATCACAAAATATCTTAAGTCGTACCTATGATAATTTCTCCTCGAACTGATAAGAATTTCAATGTGGACTTGCCACGACAATTGAGTTATTGCCATGTGCCATCCAAGTTTAGCAATTTTACAGTAAAACTTGATGGAAGCTAACATGAGGTGAATAGGTAACGAGTGTATCGGTTTGGGATTTTGGCGGCCAAAAAATTAGTATGAGGTAAGTTTTTCTCGGATGTATCGGTTTGAGTTTTTGGTGGCTTAAAAATTAATTTAGATTGTGGCATTAACTTTATAATTTATTCGCTTAAGAACGCACAACATCCATCCTTTAAAATTCGTAATTATTCAATTTATTTACCTGTTTTCATTCTTTAAATTATACGACCAATGAAGTAAATTTTAAAGAGGCCGTACTACGCAATACCATAACCATATTCCTCCACGTGCGCCGCACGTGGTCCGGCGGGGGAAGGGATGGGGTTTTAATAGCAGGGAGGTTGCTCTCAAGTCTCGAGTCATGGTGGCGTCTTCATCAAATTGTATCTGCGACTGATCCGCTTCCTGCAGGAGGGCGAGAGCGAAGCGAACTGGTTTATCGACGGCTTGGCTCGCGAGAGAGAGGGGGGGGCCTCGGGACTCGGTCGAAGTAGATGTGGTCAAGCGTTCGCGGCGGAGCCTCGAGAGCTCCGATGAGCAGCGGCATGTTCGTCCGGTACTTCTCCCGGAAGCGAGCGGAGAACGTGAGGAAGATAAACCCTAAAGTTCCGCCTCAGGAGGCCTATTCCATCGCTCGCTCCCTCCACGACGTCATTCGCCTCCACGGCCCCCTCACCATCCCCAACACTTGGACTCACGCCTTGGTACTCTCTCTCGCTCTCTCCCCGCTTCCCTCCCCTTATGGATTAGGTTTCGTTGGTTGTAGATGTTTTTATCCCGGCTAGATTTGGTTTTAGAGTGTGATTTATCAGCTCGAGGATTGCAGCGATTTTTGCCTTCCACCGCGGGGTGGAGGATAGGTTTTGCGTCTAGATGTTTGATTTTGCGGAAGTGCGGGGAAATGAATTTGCTGATTGCATTTCGAAAGGGATGGCTAGGTTTTGCTGATAACTTCTTCAATGTTCTGCTTCGGGTAGATTAAGCCGGTTAGCTAGTCCGGATATCCTGAGTGGAAAAGAAAAGAAAAAGCTGAAAGAGAACTTAAGAGAAGCGAAATGACCACCACACGAATTGTATGCTCTTAAATGTAGTCGGTTAAGTGGGAAGCTTTTCGAAAGGCAAATGCCGCGTGGTTATGATAAGAGCTTGTTTATCTTTCATGCATGTGATGCAAAACATAATGATCAATTTGTGTAGATGTTTGAAGGCTGTTCGCGTGGCTCATAGATTATGTTTCTTGTTTCTTTGGCTCTTCTTTCATGATCCAGTCCCTGTGGATGTGGAATTTTGCAACTTCTTTCCGCGTATCTGTTCAGTGAAGGCGGGGTTAGCCTTTGTTGACACAATGAACTCTACTTTAGTCTGGCCTTGTCATTTTTGTGGGTGTAGATAATGAACCATGGGGTGTTTGTTGTGCTATAGTTCATCAACTCAATGATCGATCATTGAATTTTTTTCATTCTATTGACAATGATGAGAGCAACATCTTTGTTCGACCGGGGCCAGTTACCTGAAAAGCATATAACTCAAGATTTAAGGAATGGAAAGTTATCTAAATCTTCTGTAATTGTATGGTGTGTCACTGTCTGCTTGTGTTTGCTTTCATCACAGGAAGCTGGTGTGAGCGGTTTGCAAAGCAAGACGCATATGAAATTAATGCTCAAGTGGATGAGGGGAAGGAAGATGCTGAAGCTGTTGTGCAACCAGGTTGGTTCCAGCAAGAAATTTTTCGTCTCTACCCTACTTGAAGAACCTCAAGACGATCGATCAACAAGTACAGTGGAGCTGAACCTGCAAACTGAGAAGCCCTCCTCGCACTTAAAGGCGAAACGGAAAACAAAATAAACGTGCCAGGAGCTTGTGTGGACTAGGGAAGCATTTGTGCTATTTGCTTTTATCTCTGTCTATTTGCCTTTATCTCTGGCTATTTGCCTTCATTTGCCATAGCCGACTCGATTCTAATTGGCTTCTGCAATGTGAAATGGAATCAACTAATCCAGGGTTAGTTTTAGGCCACTTGGGACTTTCTCTTGACGCTCTCTGCTGATACCCAGCTACTTCCTGTACCTCTTGCTCTTTGCCTTCGTTTTCCAGACATCTAACTTCTCATTGGCTTCTGCGATTGAAATGGAATGGAGTAGTCCTTGCAAGTTTTAGTCCACTTGAGACTTCATCTTCATTTACTTTGGGCCCTGACGTCAGAATGTGATGCGATCTCACAATTAAAGTCTGCAAGCCTTTAGCATTGTAACCAGTTTGTTTCTCTTCCAATTAATGTTAGGTATTGAAGTTTAAAAGCGATTTCATTGAACATAACGTGTGTAGAATGTCGTTTGTTCAGGCTGTCGTAGTTGAGCAGAAACAACTGATATGCTGTGGATATGAGAATAGCCATTTGAAGACTGAGAAGGAGATGCTGTTTCTACATACAATCAATTTACGACAGTTCCATCGAAACTGGTGCTACTCTTGTAGCTACTTCAATTGTAGGGAAGGTGCAATCTATCATAACCATGGAACCTTCAAAAGGGTCTTTAGCTATCAAGGTTGCAGATTTGCATGTTGATAACCGACAACAAAGGCGGAGGTGACAAAGAAAATTCCATGGAATTAAAACCATATGAATTGTGCTCTGCAGTTACTGCTTGTAGCTTTACAGCTTGGTGACAAGTCCATGTCTAGTATTGTCTGGAATGAGCAATATTTGGGAGATCAAGTGCAAGTGAAGAGAGAAAAGTCTTCCTGAGGATGATCCACAGCCAATTTTCAAGCAGAAACTTTTTCTAACATCTGACATTATACAGCTCTCTTCATCTGCGGTCGAGGAACCAATGACTTGGTCTTTCGACTTTGCATACAAAGATGTGATTCGCTTATCTACTCCACAGTAGTCACGGAGATCTCCTGCGTATTACAGTCGGTTACACCTTTTCGGTTCTCTAGTTGTGCATTGTATAGGCTTTCCTTCCTTTTGCCCCAGAGCACACAGTACAGCCCCAGAACAATGATACAAGCTCCTATTAGGCTGAGGAAAATGCAGAGACAAAAGTTGAAATTCTTTGGTTAGACGGAATCAGCGTCAGTGGGTTTGCACCCCGGAGAGTGCTTGTGTACCCACATCAAACAGGGAAAATTATCCAAAAGTCTCAAATTTATTGCACTTGTGTTATTTCAATCTTAAATCTTTCAATTATGTCAATTTAATCCTAAATTTTTTGAAAACTTGCCAATTCAATACTAAATCTTTAAATTATGCCAATTTAGTTCTAAACCTTTTAATGATTTGTCAAATTAGTCCTAAATCATTTCATCAATTTTCAATTTAGTTCTTCCGGCCAATTACTCAAATAATAAGTTTAAGACTAAAATGGCAAAACTTCAAAAGATTTAGGACTAAATTGGCATAATCTCAAAAGATTTATGATTAAAGTGATACAATTGAAAGGTTTAGAATTAATTTGGCAAATCGTCAAAAGATTTATGACTAAATTGGCACAATCGAAAGCTTTAGGACTGAATTGGCAGGGTTGTCAAAAAGTTTATGATCGAATTGGCAAGTTATCAAAAGGTTTATAACCATTTTGGTAATTTCCCCCATCAAACATGCTACAAATATGAGACCCGACATTTTACGATCTGTTTTACCCGCCCGGATGAAACTGCTCGTTGAACGCCACAACCGAGAATATCCCCACGATCACGAGTAGCAACGGACTAAACATTGCTGCAAAAACCGGCCCTTTTCGACTTATGCACCATGTTTGTAGATAGTACACCAGCGATGATATCACGACTCCCTGCGGAAGAAAATGGGCAAGATGAGTCCCGCTTCAGGTCGAAAATCTTACAAAAATCCTTGAATTATGGGGCGGCTTTGATTGGCTCGTGATGTCGAGATGGTAGGTTATCAATCAAGAATCAGAGTCTGAAGGGAAAGGAAATAGTAGCAAGTAAAAAGAAAGAGAAACGCACAACTTAGATTGATTTTACCATGCAAGAGTAGGTGATGATGTAAAAATCGTATTCACAAGACGAGCTTACACAGTAGATGATGGTCCAGAGCTGCACGTTCACCTCCAGCTTCCACAAGCTCCGATTTCGCGCAAAGAACAGAGAAAGGACAGAAGATTGCAGCGATGCGAAGAAGCAAATCAAAGCAGTGAGGGACAGTCGAGCTGGATAGGCTTTGTATATGACAGCCTACAATCACGGAACGCGCTAAATTATTCAATTCCATCTTCCTTCATAATTCATCTGTATCGCTAGAAGTTCGAGATCAGCAAAATCACCTGGAGAATAAGCCATGCACTCCATGCAATCTGACTGGTAAGGATAAGCAAAGAACCTTTGATCCAATTTTCCTTTCCGTGCTTCAAGACATCAGAAGCTTGGCTGGTGTCCTGAAGGCTTATCAGTGGCCTCTTCAGAAGGCTTCTTATCAGGTACCCTCCCTTCCAGAAGGTGAACGTGAGGGACCCGCCGAGGCAGATAAGCGCGCCGATGATCTTAGCTCGGCCGCTAGCGTTCTTAATGCTGAGTTTCTCCATCCTGAGTCAAGAACACAGCCCAAAGAGGGAATATTTCGGTGATCTAGTATAGACTTGGGAAACTGATGACCGTTTTAGCACTTGTGAAAGGAGGTGTTACCCGAGCATAACTGCAATGAGAAACGTTGAGCAAGGGATGACATTACTCAGGGCACTCGCGACAGTCGCAGAAGTGTACGCCAAACCAGCATAGTACACATTGAGATGGATGGTGGTGCCGAGGGAGGAGAGCACAAAGATTTTGGCCATGACTTTGATCGAGAGCGAAGGTCGCTGCTTCCTGCTTCGTCCATCCACAGTATTCCCTGTCAATGAAGTGCAAAAAAACAAGAAAAAAGAGGAGAAGCATATGACAGGGCAGCAACGGATTCTTTACCTCTCAAGCACATAAGCGAAAGGGCCTAATAGCAACACGGCGATCAAATGGCGGTAAACAATGAAGACAAGCTGATCGAGCCCTTTCTCGAGGGCGATCTTCATGAGAATGTTCGAGCCTCCATAGGCCAATTGAACTAGCACCATCGCCACGTAAGAAGCACCATTTCCCATACAGGAAGACGAAGCAAGCTCTGTCTGTTTGCTTTTAGTTTCTGTCTATGGTTGGAACTGAATAGCTTGCGGAGGAGAAGGTTCAGGTATATGAGTGGAAACAATTAGTTTTATAAACAGGGTAAGTGGAAATCACAATCAGTCAACTTGTTTGCTAGGGAGGCAAAGCATGATGAGCCCTCCTTTTCTTCTTCCCATCCAAAGGAACATATTTCTTACGGAGGGCAGCATGACAAAGCTCATTGAGATGCTGGAGCTTCCTGTCGTATGATATGTAACGTTTTCCTCCGGTTGTGCTCCTCGAAGAACTCGATTCGACTATTTACTGTTCTCTCGCTTTTCGGGCCCCCTCTATCGCCAAGTTTGGTGGCGTATGGAATTAATTCAACACCGTCCTGTGGTAATGGTCTTTTGTTGCTCACTCTTAGCACTCAAATGTAGCAGACTTCATATGACTTTCTCTATCCGCGTACCGCCAAAAACTTCTGCGGCCCTGGGATCTTGGGGCAGTTTTTCGGTTCTGCATCAAGAAAGCACACAGTGCCGCTTTTGCCGAAATCAACCGAAGTCGATCTAATCTTCATGTTATTAAGAGCTTAGCTTGTCTGAAAAAAGAAAGGCTAATGAGTTTGGAAATGAAGAAGCAGACCGGGTAAGTACCAGGTTCTGATGGCTCCTCTCCACTTGACAAAGTTCTGTTCTTGCCCCAGAACTCTGCCAAGTGATCAACTGATCGCTACTCGGGGAGAGAATGATGCAGTCAAATGATGCCATAACACCATTCTCTCCTCAAAAGAGCTAGTGAAATTAACGGTGCATTTATTTCATGAAAATAAATGACTTGAAAACAATAATTTTGAAGTAATAAGTGAATGAAAATTAATTTCATTACTATCGATGGTTTATGCTTAAGCATTTTCGTAGCGGTAAAAAATATTTTATATTTATTCATTTTTATAAGTGATATAAATAATCATTTTTACGAAAATATTTTTCAAATTAAGTATCTTTTACAAAACGAACGATGCCCAGCTGCCTGCTCTTTTGTGCAGATTTTATTGTAGGTGTTGATCAATTTTTTGGGGATTTTTCCCCTCTTAGTTGGAATAGCGAAAAGTTATTTGTCAAGTTATACGGTAAGTTCCGGGAAGAAAGAATCTAGTATAGGAAAAGGAGAGAATAAATCTCAAGTATTCAATTTTTTTTCTTACTTTTTTTATCAAGTCTTTAACTTTTGCTTTTGAAGAAATACATTAAAGTCCTAAAATTTATCATTAAAGTGTAATTAATTCTTATAATTTTCAAAAAATATAATTAAATCCTAAAACTTATCACCAAAATTTAATTGGGTCCTAAAGCTTTTAAAAGATGTAATCAAATCCTAAAATTATCACAAAAATATAATCGAGTCTTGAAAAATTTATCAAATTAATGAAATGAAGTGCACTTTTTTAAAGTTTTAGAATTTAATTATACTTTTTGATAATTTTTAAGATTTAATTATATTTTCGTAAAATAAAATTAAATCTCAAAACTTGTTCATTTCTTTGTATGACGGCGAGTTTCGATTTAAAATTAAATGGAACTCGACGGAGCCGCTCGACCGAGTCGACGGCTTGCAAGGTGCGCGTCTTCATTCTCATTATCAACGATCCTCTGATTCGAACGCCTTCATCGTTCGAGTGCATAGCGTGTCGCCGTGTCCGGGACTCTTAAGCCCTTGTAGTTATGGTTTCTTCTGATTTTATCTTCCATTTTGGTGACTATGACACGAACGATAGAGATAATTGATTTGGGTTTGAATCCCTCCTCAACCTGCTTTTTTTTTTTTTTTAAGCCATTTTTCTGGGTTTGGAAGGTGGGTGGGTGCCGGGGGAATTTGCTTTATGGTGTTGGTTCTGAGAAGATGGCTGGTACAGGAAGATAAAGTTGCTTCGACTCTGCTTTGGGTTAATTTGATTTTCACTGCAGTTCAGAGAAGATGTTTGCAGCTGGAAAACGAATTTGTCTCAGCTTTATCATGATTGCCCGCTAGATGTTCGTGAATTTGACTGAAAAGTTGGGAACTTTCGACATATATAGTTTGGGTCAGTTGCATTGATAGATTTAGAGAATTGAATAATGAAATGCTTGATTTACCATTGGGCACAAGGCCGATATAAGTATACATACAAATACGGGCTATAAATGTAAATACATACACTAAAAGAAAACCCTAGTCCTAATATATACAATATATCTAACACCCCTCAAACTCAGGTGGGTCAACCAACGAGTTTGGAAAGAAGAAAAAGACAAATAGTTGTGATGTAAGAGATTTGATGAATAAATCGGCAAGCTAGGCTACAGAGGCTACAAAAGGAAGAAAAATGATACGTGCTTGGAGCTGATGACGTGTGATATGACATAAGTCAGAATATTCATAAATCTTACCTGTTTCAGCATCTAGAATGTATTTGATACTTTGCGCTGTCCAAGATGCTTGCTCGTCTTATGCATGCAACCATATTCACAAATAGAGCAATCTATGGTGCGATTTTATTTATCAGTAAGTTTACTGCTTGTTGATCATTCCAGATGTCTGTAACAACTGCAGAAAGAGTTCTATTTCAGTATCGTATACCCCATCTGCTTCAGCTGGCTAGATGTCTGCAAAGGGAAGGAAAGTTTCGGGGAGGGGGGTATACAATGGCAGCAAATTATGCATTTGGCTCTCTTGGGGATGACATCCCGAACTACAACGACAGGAGGTGAACCTCCATTGAAGAAACTTCAAAAGAAATTCACCTCCTTTGTCCTCTAAGTTGAGAAGGATGACGATTCTGCAGGCACAGGCTGATATAGAAGAGCTCAAGAAGTAACTTGAGGAGAGTGAGATTGAGAGGAAGCATAAATAGGAGTGTGAGGCAATTGGAAAGTTGATTGCTATGCAGCCACCGAGATCTGATGCGGTTGCGAGGGAGGCCGAGTGTGTTTTGAGTGATTGTGGACTGATATTTCGAGCTGGATGCTCCCGCATCAAGATCGGATATGCAGAAGATCATTACGGAGCTGGAGAGAGAGGTTGCCGCTCTTGAGGCTGAGAATACAGCAAGTTCAAGAATGCTTGAGCTTCGGAGAAAGCAATTTGCCCTGTGATTGCATGTGGTATGTGGCAAATGTTGGTATTTGAATCAGCACTTGCTTTTCCTAACTGCTTGACATGATATGTTTAAAAGACTTGTGATGAGCATGATTTAGACTGTCCTTGTAACTTATCTTGGAGTCAAGCCAGTATGTAGTGAATTGATAGAACTAGTATATAACCATGCGTGCCCTCAGATAACCAGTTTGCTCACAAATTCAACAGAACACAGAGCTCCATATTTATTGTTCCTTCTGCACTCTCACATCTCTCTCATTGTAACGTACTCAGCAATCCCCATATATGATTGAAGACTTCGCCAAATCGAGAAGCTCTTATGTTAGAATAATGTGGATGGCAATTTCGTCTTGAGATATGGTACTTGTATTGTGTCTTCTTTTTGGGCGTTGGTGGGATTTCCCCAGAGTTGATTTACTTTGGCCCAACCTTTATAACAAATTCCTCTGCCAGTGGTCATACCTGCTAGATGCTATTTCTTCCTCTGATGTATGACCGTTCTTTCCAACAGATTCAAGATTATTTCCTCTTACAGATGATTGACTATTCCACTTGGTGAATGCACTCGTAAGTACTCATCTTGAAAAAATTTCGGTTCCTATGTACATGTAGGTGGAGGAGCTACAGACTACTTTAGAGGAAGATCCAAAGAATTTGATTGAGGAGATGCAGATTGCTGCAGAAGAACAGAAGAATGGATTGGAGGATGCTAATGGAGGCTCTGAAGCCATGACTGTTGATTAAGGGGTATGTTGGGTTTTGATGCTGAATTGTAATTGTATGTACACCGTCATTTTTCATTTCTAACGGTGACCGGGATTTATTAGTGTGAAGAAAGAGAGAGCTTTTGTTCAATATCGGTACATTTCGTCGGAGCAAAAAGGTGAGGGTTCAATGCTGTATCTTCTCATTCAACTCTTATTTTCCTTACTTGCATTACATGGTCATGTTGCATTAAGATATCTGCATTTTGTTGTGAACCCTTGAATCTACTGCTGGTTTTATTCGAGTGAAAAAACATGTAAGCTTTATGAGGAGATTGTTATGAGTTATTATATTATTATTTACTATGGAAATGTCTACCGTATTACTATGTACCCTCATTATTATTATTATAAATAAGAGAGCATGCTAACCTAGAGGATTAGACAATTCATTCATCCCCTTCTCTTCTTTTCTTCTTCTTCAAATATGGTATCGAGTCTAGGTTACCAACTTGTTGGGACCCAACGATCCACAGGGAGATACGGATTGTCGCTCCTCCGACTCAAGGCTCGATGTGTGAGGATGAGATTGTTGGGGTTGTCCCACATCGGTTGTGGAAAGGACTGATGGTCGGTTTATCAGTGTGAGGAAAAGTCTCAGCTTTTGAGCTAAATTTTGGGATGAAAGAAGCCCAAGACCGCCTAACACCTTGGTATCGAGCCAACCCTAGCCGGTGCCCCAAACTAAACCCTAACCCTAGCCAGCACCACCACCACCATCCAGCTCTCTTCTCTCTCTCTCTCTCTCTCAGCCTGCTTCTCTCTCTGTCGGCCATTCTCTTCTTCCAGATTTGATCAAGGATCATTCTCTTCTTCCAGATCTGATTATTTCTTTTATTCATGATCTAATTTGCATGTCCAAATCTAATCAGATATGTGAAACGTTGGAGCTTGTGATCTCTTTCTCCAATTTGATTTTCTGATTAATCTGGTGTGTCTAGATTAAGTACTCATCATTATGCCAAGCACTACAGAGACTCCAATAGCTGCTGCTACTGAATCCGGTGAGGCTGGATTAGCCATGAATAGATCTGGTGCGATTGGATCTGATGTGATGCGGTCACAAGCTCTGACCTTTATATCTATTTCGTCTAAGCTTGTCGAATGTCTTTTGACGGGACAGTCTATGTACACACTTTGAAAGAAGAATGTTTTCAAGAATTTGCACGAACAACAGTTATCTCGTCATCTTACTCAGCTTCCTCCGAGCGAGGATGACCCTACTTATGATGAATGGTATACTGTTGATTGTCGTATTTATAGTCAATTGTTGAATGCTATGGATATTTCTGTTCAGACTGTTGTTAGCAATACTGATATTGTTAACGTGTTATGGGATGTTTTGGCAGATTTATACTCTAAATGATTTTTCGCAACTCTATGATGTTGTTTGTGGGTTGTTGAAGCCGGCTTTTGCTGGTCGACCTCTGTAGGGATTTTATGAGGATTTTAAATCCTTTGCTGATGAGTTTGATCGGTTAGTCCCGTTTACATCTAGTCGGGCTACTTTTTAGGAACAACGAAGTCAGTTTCTGGTCACTTGCTATCTTAATGGGCTGGGAGCTGAATTTGACATTGCTCGATCACAAATCCTTTCAGATGTTCGAGTTCCTTCTCTTGGAGAAGTTCATCGCCGTGTTCTTTGTACTGCAAGTACCGAGGAGGTTAGAGTTGCCCCTTCAGAGGTTGGTGAATAGGCTGTTACTCTATATACGAACAAAGGAGGTGGCCTTGGTGGTGGAGGCCGTGACCGAGGGGGAGGTCGTTGTAGCATTGCCGGTCGTGGTCGGGGGACTTGTACTTTCAATTATTGTGGTATTGTTAGACATCTTTGCAGCTATTGCTGGAAATTACGGGCTGCATAGGTAGCTTCTGGTTCAGGGACCACATCTGCTCATGTTGCGTCTGAGAGTGTGTTTATGGACTAGAAGGTGATCAGAATGAATCCGGAGGAGTATACTCACTACTTGAAGTTTCAGACCTCAATGGGACTGCGTCTGCCTCTGTTGCACAGCTACAGCTACAACAGTCGTCTGATTATTCCTCTACCTCAGCATGTGCAACTCTTCCTTTCGCTGATTAGATTATTTATTCTGGTGCCGATGCTCACATGACGGGTAATAGAGGTATTCTTACTGTATATCAGTCCTCATCTCCGTTACGCCATATTACTGTTGCGAACGGGTCATCCTTGACGGTCCAGGGACACGGAGTTGCACAATCTTCCGATGAGATCTTCTTGTCTTCTGTTTTATATGCTCCTGGCATGCCATTTAATTTGTTATCCGTTGGTCATATCACACGGGATTTGAATTGCTCGTGACTTTCTATCCCGATTATTGTGTTTTGAAGGATCTCTCGACGCGGAAGACTATTAGTAAGGGAAGCGTCAATGGTGAGATCTACCAGCTGGATGATGCGTCCGTTCCGATTGGGCTAGTGAAAGAGACAGATGTTTTAGACTTTCACTATTGTCTAGGACATCCCTCTCTGTCTATGTTGCGATCGGTGCTTCCTCGCTTTCGTTCGGTGCCTACAATAAATTGCGAGTCCCGCCAGCCTTGCAAAGCATAGTGGTGTTTCTTTACCACCAAGTGTATCTCAACGAGCAACTGCTCCGTTTGCTTTGATCCATTCTAATGTGTGAGGACCTAGTCCTATTGTGTTAGCCTTTGGTTATTGTTACTATGTTCTTTTTATCGATGATTTCACAAGAATGTCATTTGTTTGCTTAATAAAAGAACGTTCTAAGTTATTTTCCGTGTTCCGAGAGTTTTATTTTTCTCGTCCACACTCAATTCCATCATAACATTCAGGCTTTACAATCGATCGTTGGGGGAATGTATATCGGATCATCTCCATCAATTTCTCTATTCTCATGGTATTCACCATCGTCTTTCATGCGCTCGCACACCTCAACAAAATGGTGTTGTTGATCGGAAGGATCGCCATCTTATGGATACTTGCTCGTGCTCGTCTTATACATATGCATGTTCCATAGAAAGTCCGGGGGGATGTTGTCCTTACAAAGATGCTATCTCATTAATCGCACGCCTCTTTCTTCTCTTGGGGTAATACTCCACATGGGCTCCTCTTTTCGATCACAGTCTCATTTCCCTTTCCCCTAAACCGTTTGGGTGTACTTGCTTTGTCCATGATGATCGTTCGGGTGTATCAAAGCCAAATCCTCATGCATTCAAATGTGTTTCCCTTAGTTATTCATGGGTGTCAAAGGGTTATCATTGCTATTCCCCTATCGTAGGAAGAATGCTCACCTCCCGTCATGTTACCTTCATAGAGTCTTAGCCTTACTTTTCCAGTAACTAGCTCTAGTTCATTTGATCCATCCCGCAATTGTCCGAGTCCACATCTTCCGACCTTGTCCTTGTCTATTCTCCGCCAATGGTCTCTCGTCCAGTTATCTCTCCAACGTCTTCACTAGACACCGCCCCATTGTTAATTCTCTCTCGAGCCGCCTCTCCCCTGGATGATCTTCCTGTTGAGCCGGTCTCTCCAAAGAGCCGATCCACTTACCGAGACTAATACAGCCAGTGCCTATTGCTCTTTGTAAGAGCTACGTACTGCGGAGGATCACCCTCTTTATACATATTCCTACACGGGTTTATTAGTGAGCGTGTCGGCTTTTGTGGCTAATATTGATGCTATTTCCCTATCCGCTTCGTTTTCGTGGCTCTTCAAGCATGCGGGTTGGCATTTGGCTATGGAGGAGGAAATGAGTGCCCTCCAATGCAATCGACTTGGTCCTTGGTTGATCTTTCCTCATGGTGCTCGGGTTATTGGTCGTCGTTGGGTGTTTGCCGTGAAGGTCAATCCCGATGGAGTTGTTGCTCGTCCGAAAGCCCGGTTGGTTGCTAAGGGTAATGCTCAAACTCATGGTATTGATTACTTTGAGACCTTCTCCTTGGTTACGAAAATGGCCTCTATTCTCCTTTTCTTATCTCTTGCAACGTGCATTCTTGGTCTCTCCATTAGTTGGATGTCAAGAAGGCTTTCCTTCAAGATGATCTTGCTAAGGATGTCTATATGGAGCAGCCCCCGGGTTTGCTACATAGGGAGGAAAAGTTTGTAAGCTTTGTCGCTCTTTGTATGGTTTAAAGCAGGTGTCCTCGAGCATGGTTGGATAGATTCAGCTCGGTTCGGAGTTTTGGTTTGCTTCGATCTCAAAGGGATCATGCGGTGTTCTATCGTCGTGCTACTATTGGGTGTATCTTTCGATTGTATATGTTGATGACATTGTCTCGATGGGGGATGACGAAGGTGGTATTCTTGAGTGAAGAGATACTTACATACTCACTTTGAGACAAAAGACTTGGGTGATTTGAGATATTTTCTTGGCATCAAGGTGGCTTGGAACAAAGGAAGTATTTCTTTGTCACAACGTAAATATGTTCTAGATATTTTGGTTGAATTTAACATGTAGCACTCTTGATCCACAGAGTCGCCCGTGGAACCAAGATTGAAGCTTCTTCCCGATCGGGGTGAGTTGTTTGAACACCCTGAAAAATACCGGCATGCTTGTTGGTAAACTAAACTATCTCACTACGACGACTAGCCTTATGTTGCATGTTCGGTTAGTGTGATTAGTCGAGTTGATGGTAGCACCCGGACAACCACATTGGGGTCTTGTTTTGAGGATTCCGAGGTTTCTTCGAGGTAGTCTCGGCAAGGGGATTGTTTTTGCTGCTCATGGTCATGCTCGCATGGAGTGTTATGCTAATGCTGATTGGGCTGGTTGCCCTACTAATAGGCGGTCTACTGGATATGCTTCGTATGTTGGTGGTGCTTTGATTTCATGGAAGAGTAAGAAACAAGACATTGTTGCGAGGAGTAGTGTTGAAGCAGAGTACCGGGCCATTCTTGCAGCCACCGGCAGAGAGATTATGTGGACTAGACATCGTCGGACCGAGGTTGGATATGGGTCGAGTGGTCCCACTTTGTTATGGTGTGATAGTAGTTCGGCGATTCACATTGCTTCAAATCTTGTCTTTCATGAGAGAACAAAGCACATTGAAATTGTCTATCATTTCGTTCGACAGGAGCTTACGCGTGGTAGTATCACTCTCTCACATATTCGTACTAGAGATTAGCTAGCATATGTTTTTACTAAATCTTTAGGCAAGGGCGCGGGTTCGCTTTATATGTGACATCTTTGGGCATGGTCGATATCTTTGCGTCGGCTTGAGGGACGGTGTTATGAGTTATTATATTATTATTTACTATTATGTGTGGAAATGTCCACCGTATTACTATGTACCCTCGTTATTATTATAAATAAGAGAGCATACTAACCTAGAGGGGTAGACAATTCATTCATCCCCTTCTCTTCTTTTCTTCTTCTTCAAATAGAGATCATCGTTGATTGAAGAAAGATATTGCGAATTCCTTTGTTTCAGACACTTGTTTGCCTTAAATCACCTTTTTCGGGAAGGATGCCTTCCGTGTCTTATACTTCTTAATGCTGCGAATCCTTTGTGGGTTGAGAATTAGATCATATTGCTATCTTGGACAAGAACATCAATGAACGGATCGAAAAATGCAAGGTGCCGATGATAAATCATGTTGTGAAGTGGTGATTGACCTTTATTTTTATTTTTCCTTTTTGCAATAGCGAACATGGATGAAGCATACCCACCCATGGGTGGCTCGATTGGTTAGGGCGCACTTGAGATTATGTGGTTAGGCGTGCGGTCCCGGGTTCGATTCCCCAACCGAGCACCCGTGATTTAAGTAAGGGGCCATGGCGGTGGTTCTTTGTCTTGAGTCTCCCCGAGGATTAGTTGAGGTGTGCGCAAGTTGGTCCGGACACCTCCGTTATCAAGGATTAGTTGAGGTGCGCGTAAGGCGGCCGAACTTCTCGACTATCAACAAAAAAAAACCATGGATGAAGCATTCTTCCCTCTATGAATTCGTTTCTTAGAGGGCATAACCATTGCCTATTTCACTTTTCGCACAACATTCCACCTTTCCTATAGGTGAATAACTTCAACCAAGTGAGTTTCTCTCTAGTGCCACACATGTTCATATGGCACGTGGAACTGGATTTCTTTTTGCTTGATTGGGTTTTAGGACCCAAGAGTTCCATGATCCTTCTAATTCCTTCTGGGTATGGAAGTTTTCGCATAGGATATTTTGTTGGTCTAAATCCAAAATGACAATTGAGAGTATCAAATGATCGAAGCAATTGCACTGGAGAAAACACAAAGAAGCGTGTTTTCTTTTTGAGATTCAATACATGTCACGCTGTTTCTTAATTTTTTCGTATGTGGCTCTCAAGAATGAGTTTAAACAGTAATTTCCCATATGCCGAAGCTCCCAAGGGAAAGGGAGGGCCTGAGGGTGTGAAATTGTATGCTTTGGTTTGTGTTGAGAAACATATTATCTTATTCGCTTGGTTTCGACTTGTGTACAATCACAAAGAGTGTTTCTCAATCTTTCAGAAGGAACAAATTCCTCCAATTCATGAAAAGAGAAGGACGTGCAGATGCATGAAAAAGAGGCGGAGGTTACTCGTCACTGGTCCGACGTCCGACGCAATTGGTTGGACACTATCAGACCAAATCGCCCTTTGGGAAACCAATCAGCAGCAGTGGCGGCAGCATCATCTTCGTCCGGCTTTTCTCCCGCAAGCAAGCGGAGAACGTCAGGTGGGTAAACCCTAAAGTCCGGCCTCAAGAGGCCTATTCCATCGCTCACTCCCTCCACGACGTCATTCACCTACACAGTCCCCTCACCATCCCCTACACTTGGGACTCACGCCTTGGTACTCGCTCGCTTGCTCTGTCTCTCTCTCTCTCTCCCCCTTTATGGATTGGGCTCCGTTGTTTGCAGATGTTTTTTCCCGGCAGATTTGGTTTTAGCGTGTGATTTATCAACTCGAGGATGGCGCATTGTTTACTGTGACTGCAGCGATTTTTGCTTTCCTCTCCAAGGTGGAGAACAGGTTTTGCGTCTATATGTTTGATTGTGCAGCTGTGCACAGAAATGAATTTGCTGATATACGCCGTTTGACGTTGCATTTTGAAAGGGATAGTAACATATTCAATGTTCAACTTCGAGTGGATTAATTTGGTTAGCTAGTCTGGATCATGTGGAGCTTATAGCAGAGTCCTGAGTGGAAAAGAAACGAAAAAGCAGAAAGAGAACTTAAGAGAAGTGAAATGACGACCGCACAAATCGTATTCTCTTAATTGTATTTGGTTATGTGGGAAGCTTATGGAAAGACGAATGCTGCGTGGTTATGATAAGAGCTTGTTTATCTTTCACACGTATGATGCAAAAACTATTGATTGATTGTGTAGATGTTTGAAGACTGTTCATGTGGCTCATAGATTATGCTCAAGTGGATGAGGGAAGGACATCAAGATGATCGATCAACAAGTATAGCGAAGTTGAACCTTCAAGCTGAGAAGGCCTCCTCGCACTCGAAGGGGAGAAGGGGAACCAAATAGACGGGTCCTGCCAGATGCATAGACGTCTGTTATTTGCTTTTTACCTCTGGCTATTTGCCTTCTTTTTCCATAGACGTCTTGATTCTAATTGGCTTCTGCAATTTGAAATGGAAATAGAATAATCCTATGTGAGTTTTAATGTTTTAGGCCACTTGGGACTTCCTCTTCACTTACTCTGGGCCCTGCCAGATGCATAGCTACTTCCTGTATCTCTTGCTCTTCGCCTTCATTTGCCAGCCATCTAACTTCTCATTGGCTTCTGTAAGTGAAATGGAATGGAACAGTCATGATAAGTTTTAGGCCACTCCGTACTTCATCTTCATTTGGCTTGGGTCTTGATAATCGGAATGTGATCCAATCTCAGAATTAAAGTTTGTAAAGTCTTTAGCATCACAATAACCAGTTTGTTTCTGTTACAATTAGTGGTAGGTATTGAAGTTTAAAAGCGCATTCAGTTGAACGTAAAATGTGTAGAATTTTGTTTGTGTAGCTGAGCAGAAGCAACCGATGTGCTGCGGATATGAGAATAGCCATTTGAAGACTGAGAAGCTGTTTATACATACCGTCAATTTACAACAGTTCCCTCGAAACTGGTACTATTATAGCCACTTAAAACTACAGGGCAGGTGCAATCTATCCTAACCATCTATCCTTCAAAAGGATTTTAGCTGTCTAGGTTGCAGATTTGCATGTTGATAATTGACAACCGAGAAGGAAACCGGAGAATACTCCATGACTTAAAATCCTGGAATGAGCAGTATTTGAGATAACAAGTGCAGTTGAAGAGAGAATAGTCATCCTGAGGATCGGTAAAACAGAGTAGCTGTTTATGATACTATGGAATTTGTGCAACCCGATATGCATACAACATGCATGGGATTAGCCGCTTCAATGGGGTCTTTTATCCTGGCCAGATAAAAGATATACCGGGTCCTATGGGATTTTCCTAAATCTAAATTAGGAAATTTTATTTCCTAATAGGCAATGTTTTTTAAAAAAAAACTAAATTGGACATATCCTATCCGTGATCATTCGGGTACAATCTTTCGACTTAGTAAAGATGGAAATTTAGCCAATTTAATCAATTGCCATTTAGATCCGATTCGCTATTTTCATAAGCCGATTTTATTCATCTTCACGATCTTCTTTGGCGCCTCTGATACATGGGCCTTTGCCGAATTAGAAATATCAAAAAGCGCTCTTCTACTCCTTGTCTGCGCTTTGTCCGAGGCTTTGGAGGTACTTCTCTTTTCGGCTGAATCACTTGGGACCTTGGAAGAATCAATATCTTCACTAATCAGAGCGAAACTTTTCAAGGTCTTTTCTTGGACACCTGGTTAAGAGAAGGTGTAATGACCCAAGGACCTTTGCCCCGCCATTCTTTTCTTTTCTAATTTATTTATTATGTTATGCCAACCTTTATTATCTATTTGCGGAAATGTGACCGTAGGCTACCTATACAAGAGGCATACCAGCTACCAAGATATTTTCAAACCTAATTAGATATGTATCAAGTATATCTTACAATATTCATTACCTTCCCTTAAAAATATACAATCAAATGTTAGGGAGGTCATCTCGACTATTTCTACTCGGTATCTCCTTACTTTCTCTAAACTATTAGAACTTCTTCCTCGTTCGGACTTGGGTACTCTCTTAAGGCGTCACTCTGCCTTGGAAACCTAACGGCCCATCAAAATTGCGCAGAGAACCCATGAGCATTCCTCCACTTACTCTTCGATGCCAGTTTCTACATTCACAATTTTCGGTGAGAATATTCTATGTGAGTCGGCAATCCAAACAGAAAGGTGCGAGGCGGATCCATCTTAGTTTCCTGAAAAATAAAGGGATGAGTGAACAGCCTAGTAAATGAAATTACCGGGCCTAAAGCGGGAATGTCAGCTTTATACTCAACAAAGCTATCATGTGATTTATTGTAAATATGAGCATGAATCTTCATTTGTAAATCATCAAATGCGTAGAGTCCACCACATAACTTTTGTTCAAATGCCATGAACACATCAATTCATGCTACTCACATTAAATGGCCATTCCTAGCTCGTCAATTTGTGCTTATCTGGGCCATAAATAATTGCCTATCGAGCCATAATTATTGCCTATCCGAGCTATAATTAGTAAAATGTATCCCGAGAAAGTTCACTTGTGGGTTCAATGCTACCAAACGGTAAACGTCTCGCAAAATCACATTCACGAGAACGATGGTCGAATATACCCACAATACGAACCCTTAAGACTTTAATAGAACATTTGCCTATCCTGGCCATAATTGCCTATCCGGGCCATAATAATTGCCTTTACCATTACCTAGACTACGTAGTTTATTCTACGACGTAAAAGACAGGAGGGAAGATGCGACGGAGTGAGGCGATGGTGACTTGAGGCGACGGCAAGAGAGGGTGTCGAGAGAAAGGGAGATAGTGAACCGAGTGGTAGAGAGGAGAGAGAGACGTGAAAAGGGGATGAGGAAAATGGCGAGAGCTCTCGGCTATTTATAGCCTCCTTTGGCTTCTTCCCCAAGCCACCTTTCTCGAAAATCGTGCTTTGATTTATAAATATCTTTCTTGAAAACCATGCAAAGATTTAAAAATATCTTTCTTGAAAGTCATGCAAAGATTTAGAAATATCTTTCTCAAAATCCATGCAAAGAAATATCTATCTCAAAAGTCGTGCAAAGATAAAAAAAATATTTTTCTAAAAATCTTGTAAAAATTTAGAAATATCTTTATCGAATTTGTGCAAAGATTTAGAAATATCTTTTTGAGACTCGTGCAAAGATTTAAAAATATCTTTTTCGAAATTCGTGCAAAGATCTTTCTTGAAAATTGTGCAAAGATTTAGAAATATCTTTTTGAGACTCGTGCAAAGATTTAGAAATATTTTTTTCGAAATTCATGCAAATATATTTCTTAAAATTTATGCAAAGATTTAGAACTATCTTTCTAGAAAACTGTGCAAATATCTTTTTGAAAATCGTGCAAATATCTTTCTCGAAAAGCTACTAAATAGCCTCTTCTAAAAGTTCCTTAAAAAACATGTCAAGAAGATTTATTTTACTTTCTAATTATTTCTAGTATAGTGAAATTTCGGGATGTCACGGAAGGCTTACTCGCATTTGACAAATCACCGAGAGATTTTCTTCCACCAACCCCTCCTTTCTTCCGCACTTTTATCACTTTAGAGATTTCCCCTAAAGAACCTCCTGAACGATTAGAAAACATGGGACCACCTAAGTCGGGAGATTGATGAGTAACTTTAAGCATGAGAACCAATAACATAGTAGAATTTGCCATTTTGAAGTTCTAATCTAGAATCAACCCACCACGCCCTCAAGCCATTGTGGTCCTTATCGACAAATTTCATATCTATATCTTAAAAAATGTATCAAAATTATTGAGAGAAAATTTGTTAGAGAGTATACAAGTGCAACAAACAATCTCTCCAAGTCCGCTCATAAAAGTAATGCATTGACCGAGTAAGAGTTAATGATTATATTGTGATAAGTACACTAGAAGTACCATAACTTTTGTACGGTGTTCACTTAAGTGCCATAACTTTCAAAGCGTTCACTTAAGTACCATAACTTTTAAAAACCGTTCACTTGAGTGCCATGCTGATGTGGCAATCGGAAAGCTGACGTGGCACGACGAAAAGCTGACGTGGCATTCAAGTAAACGATTTTTGAAAGTTATGACACTTAAGTGAACGTTTTGAAAGTTATGGCACTCAAGTGAACGCCGTACACAAATTATGGCACTTCCGTGTACTTATCCCGATTATATTTGAAACAAAAAGCCTCCACAAGACGGGTTACGAGTTCATGTCGAGGAAATAAGTTAGGAGAGGTCCATCAATTTTGCTTTGAAGGTTAAAGATTGAGGCTTTTGAGAATGCATCCGAATTTCTTAAACACCACAAAGATGAAGCGATCTCCGCCACCCTAGAAATTTCGAAAAACAATAATCTATCTTGAACAGGATATGTACACCGATACCACCCAACTACAATATATTATCGGAAAGCACGGATGAACTACTCGAATCGTCTATAGTAGAAAAGCCAAAATCTTGTCAACTGCCACCAACCCGGAGGTTGGTAGCCACGAGCGCCTCTCCTCAACTCTCCCGTTTTCCTTAAAATTACAAGCTCTCTTCTATTTCATCCGGAACATGCAACTTTTCTATTGCAATCTGTCACAAATTAAATAGATGAGAAAGGAGAAACCGAGCCATGCTTAGGAGGAAGAGGCAATCGTGAGAATCATCATAGCGACGAGGAGAAGCAAACTAAATAAGTTAAACAAGTCACCTGCATATTCTCACATAACCACTTTCAAGCAGATTTCTAAAGGTAAAAAATTATAGGAGATTTGATTCGATTCGGTTGCAACATCGATTCTTGATGGTTTCAGATCCGAGCAAGGCCAAAATGGAGCATCACCATCACCACTTACCAAGGCCCCATCCCCAACATCCAACTAGAATATTCACAACCACATCTTTATCTCAAAATTCATGTCAATCAACTGTGACATCACTAGAATATTCACAACCACTGCTTTATCTCAAAATTCATGCCAATTAACTATCAAAAAATGAAAAAACTCAATATCATGGAATCTCCTCCATATCATGATCCCTTGCCATTTTATTGGCAATATGTTTCCTAAGGATTTTCATCTCCATTCCCTCCTCAATCGATATATCGATCCGTAACCTCATCATGCGCAGGTTCACACACATACTCCGGATTCCCATATTCGGAAAAATTCTTATCCCTCATGTCTTGATCACGGACGTAATTATGGATAGCACAACATGCTACTACAATATGTGCTTGCTTGCTAATTGAAAATGGAGGCATGTGTCTCAAAATGAAGAAGCGATTCTTCAAAGCCGTAAAGGATCTCTCAATGACATTCCTTAGTGAAGAATGTCTATAGTTAAATAGCTCTCTTGCTTGTTGTTGGTCTTGCATTACTTCGAAATCATTAAATGATACTATTCACCTTTAAAAGGTGTTAAAAATCCTGAAGATGATGCATATCCAGGAATCTACCACGTAGTATTTGCCTATAACAAAGCATTCATAAATTTATCATGATATGCAACCACATCAAAATCATAAAGATAATTTCTCGTTTTAGAACAAACAAATACCTGGAGGCAATCAAGGAAATTATAGTTTAGGAGTCTTGAGTGCTGCCGATAGCACCCGACAATCATTAGTATATCCTTCCCAACCAGCGTACACAAATGTAAATTTCATTTCAAACGAACACAAACACAAGACGTTGTGAGTGGTAATTCCCTTTCTACCTCTAAATCGGATGCGCTACGCAACATGTACGGAAGCATGAATATGGGTGCCATCAATAGCACCTATGCACCCCTATTACAGTTATGAAAGACTAGCGTCATAGAAGATTACCAACAAAATTAAACCAATTGTGCAAAATGTATGAAAATCTTACCTTGAAGTAAGGTTCATGCTTAGGATTCAAAAGTATCTCTTGTGGGACAACATCAAAGGGAGGTGGTACAATAACCTCCTTTGCCAATTTCCGAACTACTTTCAACACTTAGTTGAAATACTTACTAATAGTCTGTCCCAAGCATTGGAATCTCTCGCACAAATTTCTATTAGAGTTCTTGCGACAAATCATACATAAGAAAATCCGAACTTGTTCATCTATTTTAAGATATCGACTATCTTTCAACCAACCTCTTGCCTTCAACAAACCACACAGGTTAAGAAATACATGTCTCTCAATTCTAAAAGCTTCAGTATACTCTATCTGAATGTCCATGAAGGACCTCTCTTATCCATTCGGGTTCGACAATATGCTGTCCCTAATAGGTTCTCTCGTGCACATGGACCTATGCAACTCACAAAGGCACAACCAAGTCGTCGGCAAAAAAGTAATCATCATCATCAAAGTCTTCATCAACTGATACAACTCCTTCAACTGAAGCTACCTAATCACTAACCCCCTCCATATTACCTAAAATAAGGCATGAACTAATAAGCTACCTTATAACAACACAAGCCATCACACGAAAGTGGAAGGCGAAAACAAAAAGTTATTAAGGAAGCCATAACATATCTACTCGATAAGTAAGGAATCTAAACAATAGTCAACGCATAACTAAGAAATCCAAATTAATCAACATAAGTCACAACATAACCATAGTCGCATAATAAAAACAAAGCCAAAGTGTCTCAAATACATAGGCTTCAATAAAATGAAGCCACATAGAAATCCATAGCATATGCGAACATCTACTTAAATAGAATCAAGAAGTACAAGTCTCCATCCAAATTCGTTAGGATGAAAGCCTCTCTCTAACTAGCATTCATGCAAGCATGGTTCATTTGCTTTGGTGTAAAGACTCGGTCCATGTCGGGCATGCCTTTCAAGATGGCAATCACGGCTCCTATGGAGTAGGGGTCTCTAGGTTGTGGGGCCGGTGAGGTGACAGAGGTATGTGATGATTGACTTATCTTCATTTTCACGGCTTCTTGAATGACTTTGCAAGTGCCGGGAAAATCATATGCGATGCTTCTTTCTCCTCCTCTTGAAATTCGGAGTCATATGTAACATGTGCCTCGACGAACCAGGGTAGCCAATGGTTCATCATCCAACCCGTCTCCGGTTTCGTGTTCATTCCCTGATTAGTCTTCAACCTGTAGATCTCATGCCCCTAATTCCTCCAGTAATACCTAATGCAGACCACCATCATTTTCACCAAAAGCACCATTGTCATCATCCTCCGACGACACCAACTCCCTGCACATTTCCTGTTGTATACTCTCCAAGGTAGCATATGTATCCTCAAACCGCATGATCGACAATGTAACCTAGAGAGCGGTGAATAGGTTGCCAAAAACTTTTTCCTATTTTGCGAAAAACCAAAGGTAGTTCGAAAAAGATCGGCCGAGCAAATGTTTCACGTAATAGTAACCGGGTGTTTGCAAGTAGAGATATGAGCTAGAAACAATTAGCACACCAAATATATAACGGTTCGGCTTATACCAAGTCTACGTCTACTCCACACAACTAACGGCTACAACACGGGTTGAAATACACTAGTAAAGCTCCTCACAAGTTACAAGTAGTAACCGAGGCGATCTTTAACACTATAGATCATATTATCTTGATACAACCTCATTACTCTTAGATGTACACTCGTATTTGCACGAATACGAGCAACAATAGATCACAAGATCTTTGACACTTTGCTTTTCAACTAGAACATATTCTAGAGCAACAATAGATATTCAATCGGTTCGTATTCTCCTCTCTCCTTCTCTTTGGTCTTCACGACCACCTCCTTATATAAGTATCAGCAAATTAGCCGTTGGAGCACTTTTGAAGGAGCAAAAGAGACGTTGGAGACGATGGGACAACTTGTCAATGCGTTGAAACTGCTTTTGCTTCGTTAGACGGAACTTTTCTAAAATAGGTGCTGATCCGCTATTCCTCGCCGACGATTCGCACTTTCTACGACACAAGAACTGTTTCCAAGAAGCCAAAAATCTTCCCGTTGGCCATTTTCAACTCTTGTGAGCGACTTGACAAATCTTTTTGAGACATTGGCATGTGGCATTTTATACTCCCCATTTCACCCGATCTTTTAAGCTCCGATATCAAATATTCCGTGACTAGATCTTTTGAGAATGCCAACGAATGTTTTCATGAAAGTACTTCAATCTTCACTCGATTTTTACCCGTGGCCATCTCGTGAACCTTAGCCATGAATACTAAACATCTGCACACCAAAGGTAAATAAAATACCAAAGGATTGTTTGGAAATTATCAAAATGCTTTATGAGATGTTTGTTCCACGCAAACAAAATACAAAGTTGGGGATACAAAGGAAACCCTTTATTCCTGAATTTGGCTCATTTGGGATTAACCTATGCCATTTTGAAAAGAACATACATCAACAACATTATTGAAGCATCAATAGAAAGTTAGGACCAAAATACCAAAGTAAGGTTGTACCTTGATATGATACCCTCGAAAGGTATCATCCTTCATGACAACCTTTTTTTTTACATTATCCCATCCAAATCCCGATCGGCTAAGAAGCTTCTTAAAACTACCGTAATCTTGCTTCAGTTTGAAAGTTCTATTCTTGAACCGAGGTAGAGTATACTCGCGTCTAATCTGTTTATTGAACTCTCGTGAATGTTATTCCACCCTACTTTGTTGAAGGTAGTGGTAGTTCAATTTCCCTTTTTAACTTCATCTACCAAAACTCTTACAAACAATTGGGTCAATTGGTCGGTTCACTTTGTAATGACTATGCTTTCATGGGATGTCATTTAATCTAAACTCGGTTGAGTATAAGATGATTCAAGCCATCAAATTCAATTAAAACATTCCTCAAATTCATAAAGAACATGCTTATACGCATTGCATAATAATTCAAAAACACATCATAGCAAGGAAGGGGGGATATCACCAAGTTCTTGGCAAATCTAAGTCAAACGACCTTAGTAATCGATACTGCTTGCAAGTGGAAGTGTCTTTGCATACCTATCAAAACCAAAGTGTATGATTTGATCGGTTAGGGCAAATTTCCAACGACTCCGGACGAAAAAGTAAACAACTGAATTTGATGCAAGAACTAAAAGCCACATCATACGCTTAAGAGAAAGCTTCATTGAACAACAATAAGCCGTGCAATGCCTTTTGACATGGAATGATAAGCGATTAAACACTAGCATGCACAAAAAGATGAGTGGTAAAGATTGAGGGATCAAAAGCCATAGTAGAAAGCTTCGCTCTCCCTAACTTCTTGGAATTTTCCTTTTCCATAGGAAGCATGTACTTCTCCTACCGGACTACATAAACACACAGTTCGACCGAGGAAGCATAATCTGAGGCCAATGAGAACAAGCACCTCCCACCCTCCCATCTCTTGCCCTTTTCATCCTCCCAATTCCCGTTTTTTTCTCTTCCTTTTCAAACAAAAAGCTAAGAATATTTACTGATCAATGATGCATAAGATTTCTAATTGTGAAATATGATGTTCTAATATGGCAATTAGCTTGACAAGAATCAATAAAACTATGACAATAAGCGTAGTGGAATACAAGTTTACTAATAGATGACACCCAGTACAACATGAACGTTTATTTGGAACTAAAGAAATTTTACCGAATTTGTAATGGAAAGAAAAAGAACTTGCCGACCATTTCATCGATTATAGAGCATCTTAGCATGAACAAGTAAACAATTAACGTGAACTTTCTATGCGATACGGTCTTCTGTTGCAATGCCTTCAATGAATGATTTTGCATTTCAACCATATCTTCTAGTGAAAGAAAATTCAACAAAAAGAAAGGGCTTTAGTAGTTGCATTTGACTAAACTTATTTGTGGGATAAGTACACTATCGGTGCTATAACTTTTGTAAGGCGTTCACTTGAGTGCCATAACTTTTAAAACATTCACTTAAGTGCCATAACTTTTAAAAATCGTTCACTTGAGTGCCATCTCCGACGTGGATGCCGGAAAAGCTTACGTGGCACACCGAAAGCCGACGTGGCATGCAGGAAAAGCCGACGTGGACGCCGAAAAAGTTGACGTAGCACTCAAGTAAACATTTTGAAAGTTATGACACTCAAGTGAACATCGTACACAAGTTATGTCACTCACAGATTACTTATCCCCTTATTTGTAGTATGTTTGATGGCAAATGAGACAACCAAAGCCCTTTCTTTCTATTAACCTAGCTTGGATTTAATCAACCTTTAACTCATGAAAACCCTAAAATCGAATTCAAGATAAATTCAACACAAACACGTGGGAGAAAACCCTAACCTCTAGCGAGATCCGAGTTGGGGATCGGTATGCGTCGAAGATTGAGGTCAAGCTTTACGGTAGGGAGATTCAGCTTCGTCGTGGGACACTCGTACGCAGAGCGAGCGAAGTGGGAGATTTAGCTTCGCAATGGGTCACTTGTACATAGAGCAAGCGAAGTAGGAGATTCGGGTTTGCGGTTGGTCACTTATACAAAAAGAGAGCGAAGAGAGAGACGGGCGCTCTCGTAGCTTTTTGATGACAAGCGAAAAGAGCTTCGTAGACGAGCAAAGAGAGAGCTTCTCTTTGCGGACAAGCGAAGAGTCAAGCCTCTTGAAGATGAGCGAAGATAGACCTTTGCTTCGCACGGAGGATAGATGAGCGAAAGACGACCGAAGAGAGAGATAGAGGAATATGAAAAGGAAGGGTTAAAGAATGACTTCTTATTGATAAGTAACTTTTTTTACTTCTCAAAACTTTCTTAAAAATAGCTTATGAAGTAAAAAGTTGTTTGAAGTAAAAATACACAATTACAAATCAAACGGATTTCCGCTTCGAAATTGCGTTACCAAACAGATTTTTGCTCCGAAACACTTTTGAAATAGAAATTCAGTTTGAAGTGTTACCATGTGCGCCCTTAGTTGTCATTGCTTCATTTTTTTAGTATAGATTGATGTCATGGGCCGTTCACTATCTTCATTCATTGTACTCATCTTGTTTGTTGCTTTTAAAGGTAATTTACCATGGATTCCCCTTACCTTACCGGATCAAAGATAACGAAGATAAATGACAAAGCTGAAGTCATAAATATTATGAAAGAAAGGATAGAGGAACTTGAGGACACAATGCATGCTTGGAATGTTGCAACAAACAAAATAATCGACATCATGGAACGAGTCGCTCATCTTCTAGAGCATCAACTTGAGAAGATTCAATATCATCCGATGCATAATGTCAATTGTTACTCAATGCCTCATCATGATTAGATGGCATGTGATGTGCCTCCGGCATTGATAGGAAGAAAATTTACTCTACTCCCTACGACGATGTCTATAATCTAGGCGATACTATTGAAGAAAGGGTTATTCTAGCAAGAGCAAGCTTTCCCTTGGATTGAGAATATCTATAATTTCAGCTTGAGCAAGTTTTGCGATTTCCATTATGGTCAAGAGGACCCTCCCTTGAAGAATGCAAGGCAAAACCAAGGCCACTCTGACCTCACAAGGAGTATTTCTACATAGCTCAACAAATTTCGAAAAATGGCATTTTGTTTTCCTTCTCACGGGGTCAAGAACATAAGTGAGGATTTTGCTAAGGGCCGAAGTCAAACTTTCAACTTAGGGCATAGTTGGGGGACAATTCCATATTACGGCTACCCGACATAGTCTATCTTGACAAGAAATGGGGCAAATTGACGGTTTTACCATGGCCTTAAATAGGGATTATATTCCTCTTCAACCTACTTGGTTCCGATGGTAGCATTCTACTTTTTTTCTTGCGGGGGCATATGACCAATCGCAATGGTTGTCACCATTAAACAAGCTAGAGCATCTCAAAGTCTTCATTTGACTTGTTTCATGCGCATTTCTCTTTGTGCGAGGGCGACCTAGGAACAACCACTTCTCGACTCAAGAAAAAAAAACCCACCGACTTGTTTGATCCGTTTAAAAGTTCAGGGGCAATCCATGATCACCCTTTCCTAAGGCTTTTCTTACAAATTTGAATATGCTTGCATAGTTTGTTCAAATTAAGAAAATGCACAAGTTTTTCAAGAAATATGACAAGTGGATTCAAATTGCTACATTTTGCATGATTGAAAAATGCTCTCACATACCATGGCTTATTCATGATTATTCTTTAATTTTAATTCATCAACTCGAATAGGGAGTGTAAACTACATATGATGCATTGAATGTACAAGATGGGACACGACAGGATGATGAAAGGCAAGCATTTCCCAAACATGTCCCGGTTGCATTTTAACCCCCCAAATGAGTTGAGCAGTAGATAGGTTCCGCATTCCTTGAGGTAAAAGGTTTTTTCGCAAGTACGACAGACAAAGTGAAGGAGACATTCATTTCTCCATCCAAACAATATAGTTGGCTATTATTAACCCCTTTGAGCGGCGGTTTCATTTCTTACCCTTGTCAAGAACCAACCCTACATCGGGCCCAAAACGAGGTAATTCCGAAAGAAGGAGGAGGTACTGGTTAGAAATTTTCTCACCTAGACTAACATTAATCTTCAAGTGTTTCTTTGCATTTATACTTGAACTTTAATTTAAGTGTCTTAGGATGACAAAGATCAATTGTTTCTTTATCCTACACACTTATACCCTTTGCATAACCCACTTGAGCCCGCAATTCGCTTCTTGAATCTTTTTGGTGATCGTTGCTCATTTCAAAATGAAGATGGTGCCATCCCCAAAGAGCAAAACTGGAGAAGATTAGGTCAATTCCCGAATGAACTCATCTTGATTTTAGAGTCTTCATCTGATTTTTGACATAATCTTTGTTTGTAAATTATCTTGTTGTTGTAATTCCTTACGGAAAAACGGGAATTCAAAATCGTGGGATTATAAAAAGCAAGCAAGTTCGGCCTAAAAAAGAAGAAGGCTCGCTCACATTTAAAAAAAAATAGAAGAAAAAAAAAAGAAAAAAAAGGGGGATCTCGAAAAAGAAAAAAAAAAGGAAGTCGGGAGTAAGAAAAGCAAAAGTTGATCCCACGGAAAATCTCCGGCATTAAAAAAGGAAAGTGCATACCAAAACCAAGGCTAATGCCCATTCAAATTCCTATACATTTGTTCAAAGAGCTTCTGAATTTTGAATGTATATTTTTGTACATTAATTTGAAAGCTCCATGAACATGTTTGAATGTTGCTTTCTTTCTTATAAATCCCCAATAGGTTTGGTTGTAAAGAAAACTCGCAAGAGAAGTCAATTTGCAAAGTAATTCCCAACGAGAAGACTACCATCCCTCAAGCAATAACGATGTCCTTCGAAAACATTTTTAGAAAGTCAAGATCGATGAAAAGATAGCAATGATCACCAACATCAAGCCCTTTCTCATACATTTTGTTAGCCAAAACAAGCCTTTTCGCTCCCCAGTCCCAAATCCTAACCTACATTACAACCTTTCAAATTTTCTTCGATTATGGTACTTGAGTTAATGTAGAGTTGAATAATTTTAAGCATTGCTCGAAGAAGTTGGAGCAAGATTATTTCCCTCTTATTTTTGCAGGTTTCTTGATTTGTAAACCCGGAGCTGATAACAAGAAAACTTCTTTAAAAAAGCCTTGACTCGACAGAGAGTCCCCTTTGTAAACTTTTGACCTAGCGCTCATTACGATCCTCATCAAGATCTCCACATCGGCTCGGCCATAATAATTATGAGATTACTCAAATCCTTCTCAAATGAGATGATGGTAAGACTAAGTGATTTTCTTAAATCATACAAGTTATGATAAATAGCTTTTCTTGAGAGTGAGTGGAAGATCTTTCGGACCGAAGTTCCCCATTCGGGTTACATTTGAGGTGTTCACAATATGACAGCCTCCTTAAATAAAATTAATAATGAAAACTTGACGAATAATTATGCATAAATCGTATTATGAGTCATCATAGCATATGGACAAAACGCACATTTTGTTTCTAATCATGCTTGATAGGAACTAAGAGAATTGGCAACAAAAGCTCAACAGTATTTTTGCATGATCAAATTGATGAATTTCAATATATATGTTTGCACATGTTACCTTTGACCTGTTTGACGGGTAACACATTCTTGATGTTTGAATCACCTTTCGAAGTCTTGACATTTGTTCAAGGATTATTGAATAAACAAGCCATGCCGGCAACTTCTCACCGGACAATCCTCCAAATCCTCAAGAAATGAAAAGTCGGGTACAATGCGGTTAGCCCGGCTATCTTGACAATTGAGAAGAACTCATATATGTTTCTCGATTCCCTTTCGAAATCTTACCTTACATTGACACTTGATCGGCTCAAGTTGTCTTCAAGATCTGATTTTATATGGATACTTGACCGGCTCAAGTTATCATCCCTTTGTGTTTGTTCTAATTAGCTCAAACGTTATATCCCCTTTGTGTTTACACTAATTAGCTCAAGCCTCACATCCTTTTTAAAATTAACATCTTACCGACTCACGGTTGTTAGTTCATTAGTTGGCTTATTGAGAGACAAGGTGTTCACACCGATTAGCTCGAGTGTCATATCCTTTACCGACTCACGATTGTTAGTCCATTAGCCAACTTACCGAAAGACAAGGTGTTCACACCGATTAGCTCAGTGTCACATCCTTTATTGACTCACTATTGTTGGTCCATTAGTCAACTTACCGAGAGACAAACACTCAACTCTTGGAAACCTAATTTTTCGCTAAAGTGAAAAATGGGGGATTAAAGAGGTCATTTAGCATTATAGGGTATTCAAGATGAAAGCCTAATATTTCGTGTGTAATCCATGTGTAAGTTATCTCGACAATACACCAAAAATGGAAGAAGAGGTCATTGCACATGTTAATGTTAATTATCTACATTTGGCATTTCATGCATCATTTTCTTTTGCATTGAAAATGAGATTAAAACTTTCACAAAAAAATTCAACATTTATCATTTGCATTGTCAAAATTCGGGTTCAATTTTGTCTTTGAGGAAACCTCTACGAGCCTCCACTCAAAAATGGGCGACTATTGACACCTGAATTTTGACTAATCTTTTTCAAGTCATTTCTTCATAAAAAATTAAAGCTAACTTTAGTTCTAAACAAAAATAACAAAATCATCTTTCATATTTATTTTTAGCATTCACGCATTGCATCAGCATTCATATGGCTCGACGGTGCGAGATTGACTTAATTTCACAGGTGATTTGGACCTAAATTGATGGGCAATTTTTTGGTAATTCATGAACATATGTGCCTAAAATTTACAGGAATTGGGCCTATTTTTTAGCTTATAATTTTAAAAAAGGCTTTAATTATTTGATTAATTATTCGAATAAAGCCTAATTTAAGCCCTATAAAATGTGGGGTGAGCCCATAATTGGATGATAAATTTCGGCTAAGGCAAGGACATAGGTGTACCAAATTTTTCATGAGATTGGACCTACTTTCAAACTCAATTCAGCCCATTTTTGCCCATTTAAATATTTAAGGCCTTTAGGTAATAACTCATCAATTGATTAAAGCCCGTTTTTAACTCAAATTTGAGCGAATTAGCTTGCACATTGAAGAATTCGACAAGCCCATGTCTGCACCCCTTGTGGCTGAAATTTGCATAGTTTTTTAATAGATTAGGACTCTTGATTTTCATAAGTTTTAAATCCTATAGCTAAGAATCAATCCTATCCTAATCTCAATCCAATGATTGATAATTACTCTGACTCATGTTAGGTTTAGGAAACACAACACACACACACACACACACCTTATTATACCTAGTGTTAAAAGGGGGTTCCACACACACACACCTTATTATACCTAGTGTTAAAAGGGGGTTCCACACTTCAGAATTTTCAGAAGAACAATAGAGAGAGAGCAAAGGAAATCTTGACTGAGCATTACTCCCTTCTTGCTGCCCGATTCTGCTCGCCTTGCACTACCTTTATCACCTTGGATCAGCCAGATATCGGCCATCCAGTTCTGCCGTACACCACCATCATCGTTGCTATCCCATCCGTAGTTCATCCCGTCGTCGTAGTCCCGATGCCGCTACTACTGCACCTCTGTGCCGACGCTAGCCCCTACCGCTACTATTATGCCTCTGCATCGAACCAGCTCCGACGTTGACACACTGCAACCCACCGTGAGCCACAATCTGCACCTGTCCAGTTGATGCGTTGTTACCTCCACTGTTCGTCTGCACTGATCCCATCCAACTCGCTGATTAGCCCTGTTTCAACGGCTGATCAGTCCCCATTTTACTCACCATTCGAAGCTTGATTTTCGCAGGTTTTGGGGGAGTTGTCTAGTTGCTATTCGGAGCTCAACTCGCCAAAAGTCAAGTAAAAAACAACATCATGTTTTGGCGAGGATTCACAGCCAGCTTTGGTGGAGAATTTTAGAGCAATACAAGGTAAATTTTCTCACTTTGATTGGCAATTATGTAGTCGATTGATCTGATTTTGCATATGTCTATAGTCGATGCATCTTTCGTTATCAAATTAAAGCATAAACCTCTTTGATAATCATTATGATCAAGTTTTGATAATAAAAAGGGACATTGTTATTTATCGAGGCTTGAATGATTTGAGGCTACGCTATGTTGTGTTGTCCTCACCTATTCTCATAGCCACCTCGGGTGAGTCACATTACGATATAAGTGTGCCTTAGGCCATTCTAGCCGTGATAGATAGCTTGTTTCTCAATTTTTTTCATAGATAAAACAGGAAAATGATTTTGCAAGATTAAACCAAAAAATTCTGATTTTTTATCGAAATTCAAAAATTGTTGCTTGGGATGGATTGATTGTTCCTTTAGCACAATTTTCTAAATTAAAAAACCCTAAACCTAAATTAGAAAATTTTATTTCCTAATAGGCAACATTTTTTAACTAAGTTGGACATATCCTATTCGTGCCAATCAAGCACAACCCTTCGGCTTAGTAAAGATGGAAATTTAGCCAATTCGATCTATGACCATTTAGATCCGATTCGCTTTCTTCATAAGCCAATTTTAGATTTGGAATGCCTCATTTTTTTGAAAAAATTGGAAAATGGATATTCATTTTCTTGTTTATAGCTTACTCTGATTGTTTGAGATTTGTGGATATTGTGATTGTATGTATCTTGTTTGATTCCCTCATCTGTTTAAAATTTATAAAATGTTCAGTAAGATAAGGCTCCTTAAATTTTTTGTATAATTAAATTTTTAGAAAGATAAGCTTCTTAGAAGCTTTATTGTCTTATCAATTTTATTTAGATTAAAAACAAGATAATTGATTTACTTTTGCATAACTTATGTTTTCAAAAATTGCAAAAGGAAAGAACATAAACTCAATTCATCTTGGTCATGCGTATCTCATGTTGTTATCTCATTGCATATCTTGCATATCTCGTGCTATATCAAGCATATTTCTGCACATCTCTTGCATATTCGGTCATGCTGTGGATATTCATATCTTCTCTTTGCACATCTTATCGTCATCCATGTATATTTCACCTATGGCGGAAAATATGAAGAGGGAATTAAGATTCGATCTTGCATGTTTCCATGTCTTATGTCATCCATGCATATTTTTGCACCATCTCATATATGCATGTCACATTTTCAAGTATCATTGCATCTTTTACCGCATTTTTGAAACTCGCACATTCGTACATCATATTTTGAAAAAACGCATGTTGCATAATAACACTTGCCATGCCATATATGCTTGTCTCTATGCCATGTCATGCTACGTTATGTGATATAAAAAATCGTGCTTAGTTTCTTTGCATCTTAGTCTAATCGATCCAATTTGCATGTTTAGTTCATTTGCTACATTAATTGTTTGCATACTAGAATAAATTATCATCCATGATTTTTGCTTGAATAAATCGTCATTGCGTATAGGTCGTACATATCTTGTATGTTTTAAGCTGGTTAGTCAATTCTGCATATATGGTTACTTGACCCTAAATTTGCATGTTTTGCATATCATTTGTCATTTGGGTAGTTTTATGTTATTGCATTCATTCATACCATTTACATTCATCTAAAAAAGAGAAAACCTAAAAAAACATCTCATCTGTACATGGAATCAATCAATTCAAGTTGCCAAACTAGAGATCTTAATGAAGTTTAAGGTATCAAAAGGGCATTAGCTTTAATTGATTAGTGTAATCAAGTCCTCGAACACATAATCTACGATTCGTAAAAGTAAACTAGCTATCTCGCTATTTTACTTAGGTTTCTAATCAACCTACCAAAAATGATTAGTGGCATCTCCAAACCTTAATTCATTTGAATAAATCAAAGTTGCGAATTGGTAGGACTTAGGGGAGTCAGTATTAGGTTAATCGAATACTTAACATGATAATCCATTAGCCAACTTTTTTTTAGGGTCGGACACTCGATTGATCTTCCACTCCCACTTCCAAACTTTCTTTTTTTTTTAGTCAAAGGATGAATGCATCCCACACCGCCACTAATTGACAAACTAGAAGGGGGCAAAGGTACATTTTTAGGGACATTACTCTTCAATCTAAATTTGACCTTTTTCTTTATTCTTTTCATCTCCAAAAGATCTTTTTTCCTACTTTTCCGCACTTTCCAATTTCTTTTGCACTTATCATTAACAAAATGGGCCTTATCCCTCGTGTATGAACTCTTAATATCTTTTTCAAAAAAATTGCATTTCCAAGACGAATTTTACCCCTCATCGCTAGGATTTGCTAACTTAGTAGCATACCTCCATAGTAGTTTATTTAAATCTTCATTGCTAGATATGGAGGTGGTGGAGTGCTACTATCCATGCTTGAAGTCATTCTACAAAAATTACAATTACAAGATATCATGAATTATAAATTTAATCTATGTAATCGGCTATCACTTTTTTAATGAAAATAATTCAAGTTGAATCCCTCGAGTTATTAGAAAGTTCCTCATATCTTTATGGGTTATATAACATCAATGTAAATATGCAAGCCCAATAACAATAAGGGGAACCTATTTTGGCCATTATAAGGACATGCATTCAGTTTCCTAAAACATCTACGGATTGAAAAGAACAAAAGCAAGAGGCATTATTCATGATGTTCTGGCACTTAAAAACATGATGTCTAGAATGCAAAGTCAAAATCAAGAACAGCAGCACAAAAGAGTATAAGCTAATCAAGGAACACTTTTTAATACTTGCAAAACAAAATCAACAACAGAAATGAAACATTTTATCCAATCATTGTCGTTGCATTAATAATATTTTATATTAAGTACCATGTCCACAATTATTTTATCTTAGCAGTGGCATCACATTTTCACTTAACAACATCAAATCACTCGCAAAGAGCATACACAAGGGAAGAAAATCTTAAATGTGCTCAGTAACCTCGTCAAACAATAATGAAAAATATACCCTTTGTAACATCACACCTCAAAGTAGACTATTGCTATTGGCCCTTTGTAACCCCTTTCTTGGCTGTCACTGAAGTAGTAACTACATCAATTATGCCCTTGTTACTTGGATATATACAACTTTTAAAACTTTTAAAGAAATCCTCAAGAACCTATGTATGGAGCTCACAATAATTCAAATCCATAGAACCATGTGCAAAAATCCTATTCATTTCACCAAGTCTCTCCATGAACTACCTCGAAGACAAAAGCCTTCATAGCTCGAGGAGCCCTCTAAATTTAGCACAAACTTACACTGCCCCTAGTCACTACAATCCCTCTAAATTCAGTATAAACTTGGATACGCCCCGCACACTACCCCCAACACCGAAATCTATCCATGATTGAATATGGGAACCAGTGAGAGAGAGAAGATGGGAACCTGTTCGGCGAGCGATTGGGCTGAGAAATCTGGACAGAGCACCAATGACGATTCTAGAGCCTGGACAAAGCTTGGACTCGGTTGAGGGGGAAAGAGAGAGAGAGAGAGAGAGAGAGAGAGAGAGAGGAGCAAGCGATACGATTGCAATGTTTCTAGGGTTGCAAATGCGACTTTTTTTTAATGAACCTCGCGTGTCCAACACGTTCAACACGAGTGTCATCCGCATGTTGATCACGTTCAACACCGACGTGCACCCCCCTTCCTCCCGGAGAGTGTTTGTGCTTCCTAGCTTGCATCGGCAACAACCACCAAGCATTGCATTGTGGTTGCAGTTCTTGCACCACTATACGCAAGTGGGGGTGCAATGCTTGCACTGGCACCAACCACCATGGATCAAACACCAGTACCATCCACCAATAAGTAACCACAAACCACCGAGCACCAACCTATCCCATTAGTAACACATGCACATAAAAGCACTGCACAAGCACAACCAGTACAATCAAACAAAAAATATGAAACTGGTAAAAGCATTAACAAAATAAACATTAGTGGTCTGTTAACATTCAACTGCTTCTTGCATATAGTCACTCTGAATAACCAAATAAAAACATCCACTATTACAACATCTAACAATATGAAGCCCAACAGTCAATATGCACAACCTCCTAACAAAAAACGAAAACTATCATGTACGCTCCAACAGTCCATATGCACAACTCCCTAGTTACTTTTCCTTTTGATAAGTCTTCGGCTTGATTCATAATCCTTGAATTCTTTCTAATTGGCATTCTTGTCCCATATATCTTCTTCTTAGCTTCATCCATTTTCCTTGTAAGACGTGTCATTAGATGGAGCTCTCCGTAAGGTCATTGTTGGTGCCAGGATTAGTTGGTTGAGATGGAAATAGTGGTGAGTTCATTGTTGCTAGCTATTTTGGAGCTGCACCCTGATGTCTTCTTCTTTGTTGCTAGTTGTTTCGGTGATGGATTCTTCTTTGGCGCAGCCCTCGACTTGAGTTAGGCCACCTTGAGAGATAAGCACCTCCGAACTTTTCCCATGTTACAACAACGTAATCATATTGACAACAAAATGTATCACCATAATTACATGTACAAGCTCTAAAAATCACATTCAAAACAGTCATTCCAGTTATTCGTCTGTAAAAAGACCATAACCATATTGCCTCATCCTTTCTCTAAGAACCCCTCTTATTCGCTATGGTGCCTCATTTTCAGCAACCTGTGCAGTTGGTCTTCTTCTCATCTGAGAAAGACATAAGAAAGTTAAATTTCAGCTCATAAATAACACAAACACAAATTGCAAAACTTACTAGATATTTTCTACTCATATGTTCAACAGTCAACTCAGTAGTTGTCCCTTGACTTGGCCTTGTAGCTGAACCTACAGCAGGCCCTTCTGTTAATGTTCCATGAGCGAGACTCTTCTTTTACTAATATACACTGAACACCAAGCCAATTCCTTGGTCTTTGAGTTGCCCCTACACTTGGCCCTACAGTAGACCCTTCAGTTGGGCCTTTAGATGGCGTTGTATCAGCCCTCATAGATGGTTGTTATTCTTGATGTTGCTTATTCAATTCACGGCCTTTCTTATTGTATCCTTCCTTGCGGCCATAGGAGCACTTCATATTTGCACCAGTCCTGCTCATCCTTTGGCTTGAGATCTCCCCCCACTTGCATTCTTCATTTCGATTTTGGCCTTCCTATTTGCTTCTTTAGTTGCAAAAGTATATAGGGGTTTCATGATCTGTTGGCTCCAAGAATTTGCTACCTTTGATAAGCTGCATCATGAATTGGTACGAAGCAACATATGTATTTTTCATGTAATAGTCATCTAGGTAATCCTTTAAACTTTGTTACTTCAACTGAATGGCACAAATGGCACGTGTGCAAGGATTTCCAGTTAATTGCCAGGCTTGAGATGAACACTTTCTCCTATCCATGTGGATGGAAAACTTATCGGTATGATCTCATATCCATCATCTTCATTGCAAATTGGATGACACGGCATACTAACAACCATGTTCTCATCCAATCTCTTCATAATTCTAGGACCACATTGTCTAGTCCACTTTGCAGCTTCATCTCTTTGTCAGTGCAGCCTAGTCATGACCATGACTCATATATCTTCAAGCACAATGATGATTGGTTTGCACATAACCTATGTTATTCTACCATTGAAAGCTTCATTGAGGTGTTGTCTATGATATCATACTTGAATTCTTTGCTAAAGAAGGCAATAGACCAATGCTTAGGTTCATTTCAAAACAGTGCTTCAAAATCTTCCTTTGTCATAAAAACTACATGTTTGGCTATTCAAAAATTACATGTTGGTGCTCCTTGCTATTTGCCGATTTACCTTTGTTGCTTATCCCCTCTATAGTTCTTTGCCCAAGTAATATGTGCCTCGCACGTATTTTATGTTTAGCATATGGTACCAACTCAGCTAATGAAGGAACAAGTCTCTACAATAATTCAAAAAAAAAAAAAACTTGTTAGCAAAAGGATGCGTTTAATACTAAAAAGTCAACAGTTGGCAATGACATTATCTTTTGTCAATCGCTCATGAATGCCCAACCTTCCCCATTAGTTATCTTGAGGTCAGCCATTAAATTTTTTAGGAACAATGATCAAGTGCCCTTATTCTCTACCTTAAAAATAGCCCAAACTATTGAAAGCATTTGGTTATTGGCATCTCTTCCAAAGGCAACCAACAAATCTCCCTTGCATTAACCATTCAAAAAACATCTATCCAATCCTATAACTCTTCTACAACTAGCCAAAAATCCTCATCTGTATATGTCAGCGAAAACATAAAATCTATCAAACTTAGTCCCACAACCCGGTAATGGCATCTCCACAATCAGGCAAAGCGACGACCACGATGAAGAATTGTCAAAAGGAAAGGCGTGATTGGTGACCGAGGGTTGAACAACAGAAGGAAGGGCGTCGTCCCAGTGATAGGGCAGGGCGGTGCAACGTCATTTTTCGGAGTCTTAGGGACGGCATCATTTTTGTGATTGAACCGTGACGGTGGCATTTTGGGCATGGTTCCTTATTGGATGATGCAGTGTCGTTTTTGCAAGTCCACGTGTATAAGTGTTTTTTTAAATATAATATCAACTCATTTAAAAATTTTAATTAAAACTGCCACATATTAATTTTGGCCAAAATTTCTCATCGAAAGCACTTAAGTAATCGTTTTTTCCTATGATTTGACACTTAAGTAATATGACGTGAAGCTTTTAGCATTAAAGTGAGCATCGTACACAACTTTTAACACTTCTTGTACACTTCTCCCCTCTATCGAGTGTGCCAAAAAAAATTTACGATCTTAGGATCTTAGCACAATTTTTCAATTCACAACGCGGTTTTGCCGAAATCAACTAAGGGCGATCTAATCTCCAATTGACAAAGTTCTGTTCTTGAGCCTGAACTTTGCCAAGTGATCACTGCTTACTTGGGAGAATGATACAATCAAATGAAAGAGCTAGTCAAATTAACTACTTGCGCTTTGGTGCGGTATTTATTACCGATGATTGATCAATCCTTTTGGTTTTCTTTTGGGTCATTTTAGCTGAAGTTATGGAAATTATTAGAGAATTCAAGTTTCTTTTGTTTTGTGAAAATTGAATGATTTGAAAAATATCTCCTTAAAAAATGGCCACTTGAAATAATTAGTTAATGAATAATACTTTCATTATCGATTGTAATTTTATGCCTAAATATTTTTGTAGACACCGACCCATTCATCATCAATCCGATTATATGAACTTGCAAACATAGATAACACTTTATTTTAGCCGACGTGGGTTTCATGCACTCCTATTAGAAGATTTGACAAATTGCGATGTATGTACTTAAGTTATATCGTCGGGAAAAAATACCATGCTAGTTTCGTTACTTAATTCTGCGTTTGTTTCGCGAAAAATGAATGATGTAGAAAATATTTCTAAAAAAAATAATCGGTCGAATCACTTATAAAAATGAATGAGCGAAACGAACGGAACCTAAGACAATACATGCGAATGTAAATTGAACATGGGCATGAGACTAAAACTCGTAATTTTCACTAGAAAAAATTAATGCACGTGGGTGTCACGTGTTAATAGTCGTGCTTGACTCAGCTATTTCTTTGGTTAAGGATATGAATTCGTCCACCGTTTTCATAGATCGCTATTCAGTCTTATAAGCGCAGTGGGCTTCTTTCTCTCCTTGGTTTTGTGCCCGGTCGTCTCAGCTCAGCCGAGACGAAGGCTTACAAGGTGCGTCTTCGTTGTCTCTGCCTCATTATCAACGAAACCATCCTCTGATTCAAATTTCCTTCATCGTTCGACTGCCTTATTTGTTGGTGAGCGTGTCGCCATGTCAGAGTCTCTTAAGCCCCTTGTCATTATGGTTTTTTTTATTTAATCTACCATCTTTGGTGACTACGAGACAAACGATGAGAGATAATTGATGGGAATTTGAATCCCTTCTCAACCTGGGTTTTCTTTTAAAGCCATTTTTCTGGGTTTGGAAGGTGGGTGGGTTGTGGGGAGGGGTGGATTTGCTCTGTGGTGTTGGTTCTGGGAAGATGGCTGGTACAGGAAGATAAAATTGCTTGGACTCTGTTTTGGGTTAATTGGATTATGCAGTTCAGAGAATATGCTGGAGCTGGAAAATGAAATTTGAATTTGTTTCGACTTTGTCATAATTGCCCGCTAGATGTTCGTGAAAATTTCTCAAAGAAATTTGACTTGAAAGTTTGGAACTTTCAGCATATTTAGTTCAAGCCAGTTGCGTAAATCAGGATGTTAAAAAAGCCTGCCTGTTTCGGTGTCTAGAATATATTTGATACATCGCGCTATCGGGGATGCTGGTTAGTTTGGGTCCAAATACTTGCTTGTCTTATGCATGCAACCGTATTTGCGTCTATTTTGCGGTTTTGGTTATCAGTAAGGTTACTGCTTGTTGATCATTCCAGATGTTTGTAACAACTGCTGAAACAGTTCTATTTCAGTATTGGATAGCCCACTGCTTCAGCTGGCTAGATGTCTGCAAAGGGAAGGAAAATTTCGGGGAGGGGGGAAACGATGGCAGCAAATTATGCATTTGGCCCTCTTGAAGATGACATAATCATTAAGCATAGACTATTAACGCGAACTACAACAACAAGAGGTGAACCACCGTTGAAGAAACTTCAAAAGAAATTCACCTCCTTTGTCCTCGAAGTTGAGAAGGATGAAGATAACTACGATGAGTGTGAGAAATTGTCTAGAGCCTTCTTACAGGAGCTTTCTACTTTTGAGATTCCTCTTCTGAAGAGCAAGGCGGTTGTCGGTGCTAACGTCAGAGAGAAGGATAATTTCAATGAGTTGAAAGATGAGATCAACAGGCAGATTCTGCAGGCACAGACTGATATAGAAGAGCTGAAGAAGCAACTTGAGGAGAGTAAGATTGAGAGGAAGCATAAAGAGGAGTGTGAGGCAATTAGAAAGTTGATTGCTATGCAGCCACCGAGATCGGAGACACAGAAGATCATTACAGAGCTGGAGAGAGAGATTGCAGCTCTTGAGGCTGAGAATACAGCAAGTTCAAGAATGCTCGAGCTTAGGAGAAAGCAATTTTCCCTGTTATTGCATGTGGTATGTGGCAAATGTTGGTATTTGAATCAGCACTTGCTTTTCCTAACTGCTTGACATGATATGTTTAAAAGACTTGTGATAAGCATGATTTAAGACTGTCCTTGTAACTTATATTGTAGTCAAGCCAGTATCTAGTGCATTGATAGAACTAGTGTGTAACCTTGCGTGTCCTCAGATAACCAGTTTGCGTACAAATTCAACAGAACACAGCTCCATATTTATTGTTCCTCTAGCACTCTCACATCTCTCTCATTGTTATGTACTCAGCAACCCCATAAACATGTGATTGAAGTCTTTGCCAAATTGAGAAGCTCTTATGTTGGAATAATGTGCATCGCAATTTTGTCTTGAGATATGGTACTATTATTATGTCATCTTTTTCGGCTTTTGGTGGGATTCCTCTGGAGTTGGTTTTACTTTGGCCTAACCTTTATAACAAATTCCTCTGCCAGTGGTCATACCTGCTAGATGCTATTTATTCCTCTAGTATATGACTGTTCTTTCCAACAAATTTAAGATTGTTTCCTCTTACAGATGATTAAGATTTCTTTCCTCTTACAGATGATTAACTATTCCACTTGGTGAATAGTGCATAAGTATTCATCTTGAAAAAATTTCGGTTCCTATGTGTATATATATAGGTGGAGGAGCTACAGACTACTTTAGAGGAAGATCAAAAGTATTTGATTGAGGAGATGCGGATTGCTGCAGAAGAACAGAAGAATGGATTGGAGGATGCTAATGGAGGCTCTGAAGCCATGGTGGTTGATTAATGGGTATGTTGTGCTGATGCTGAAATTATAGTTATGTGTACACTGCCCATTTTTCATTTGAAAATGGTGACTGGGATTTATTAGTGTGAAGAAAGACCTTTTGTTCAATATCAGTCCATTTCTGCGGAGCGAGAAGGTTAGGATTCAACGCCACTGCTTCTCATTCAATTCTTCTTTTCATGTTTTGCCTGGTTGCTTTACATGGCCATGTTGCAGTGGCTCGAAATGCAAGATGTCCACATTTTGTTGTGGACCCTTGAATCTACTGCTGGTTTTATCTGAGTTAAAATACATGTAAGGATTATGAGGTGATCATCATTGATTGAAGAAAGATCTTGCAAATTCCTTTGTTTCAGACACTTGTTTGCCTTAAATCGCCTTTTTTAGGAAGAACGCCTTGTGTGTCTTATACTCCTTCATGCTGCAAATCCATTGTGGGTGCAGAATCAGATCATATCACTTTCTTGGTCAAGAACATCAACGAACTTACTGAAAAATGCAGTGAGTGATGATAAATCATGTAGTAAAGGTGATGATTGACCTCTATTTTTTTCTTTTTCCCATTTTTGGTATAACGAACATGGATGAAGCATTCCTATCTCTATGAAAGCATTTCATAGACGATACAACCATTGCTTATTTCACTTTTCGCACAACATTCCACCTTTCCTTGATAAACTCATCTAGTAGATTAACTGCAGCCCATTGAATCTCTGTAATCCATACAGGTTCATATGACAAACGTGGAGCTGGATTTTCTTTTTGCTTGATTGGGTTTTGGGACCCTAGAGTTCCACGACCCTTCTATGTCTTTCCAACCGAGCATGGAATTTTCCGATATGATATTTTGTTGGTCCAAATCCAAGGTGACAATCATAAAAAAAACATTGCATTGGAGAAAACACAAAGAACCGTGTTTTCTTTACCGAGATCCAATACATGTCTTGCTCTTTCTCTTTTGGTTTTTTTTCCGTATGATGCTCTCAAGAGTGAGTTTAAACAGGAATTTCCCATATGCCGAAGCTCCCAAGGGAAAAGAGGGCCACGAGGGTGCGAGATTGTATGCTTTGGTTTGGGACTTGTGTACAGTCACAAAGAGTATTTCTCAGGTCTTTCTTGAGCAACAAATTCCTCCAATTAATGAAAAGAGAACGATGTGCGGATGCTCAAAATGAGGCGGCCGCTTTTCGTCACTGGTCTGATGTCCGGCGCAATTTTATTCATAGAATCATGTTTCTGCCATCACTCGGTCTCGATGCTTCGGGTTCGGTGTTCGGGCTTCCTCAAGCACCAATCCGAGGCACAATTTGAGAATTTTTAATTACGCGAATCGCAAGAAGAATAGTGATACGTCCTATAGATTTGCTTCATCATGGAATGTAAGCAAATTCGCGGTTAATTAAGCCAGTCAAGACATTTAGCATGTCAAGATCATTTCTCGGAGGAACTTGGACCCTTCTGTGGGGTGGATTGACGATGGCCAAGAACAATTTTCTCATTCCTCGTTGTTGGGCGGTGATTTAGAAAATTAGCCAATGAAATGTGTTTTCATTATCAATGAATGCTTATACTTATGGAAAAAATGGTTGTCGCTAGTAAAAAATCGAATGTCATATTTTGACTAGATTTGAATTTGAATCGAGACAACACCTTTGACTCGAGTTATTGGACGGAAAATTCCGTTTGTTGTAGCACACTCTAAGCAGTTTTGGGTCAGGACTTCAGCGCTTGGACCCAAGTCCCCAACCTTTAAACCCCAGACCGCAATGCCCAACATTGACTCGAGTCTCCAACTGTTGGGCCCGTCAACCTATGATCGAACCCATCCGACTGGTCTCCGACAATCGGGTTCGGATGCCTCAACCTGTGATATCAACGGCCCAACCGAGGGCCTGACCTGTTACCTTAGTGGCCCGACCTTGGTGCCCAACCACCAAAACTAAGATGGCAGCCACCGAACTCAAGTCTCGGCGCCGCCCACATTGACATCTCGATTACCGACACCTGAGCTCGGGTCCGTGTGCCGTACGAGGGAACCTGGTGTCGCCGCCCAAGGTTTTCTATCACTTCGGCGCCCGCATGCTTCTAGACTAGGGATATTAGTATAAGAACGTAATTTTCTTCGTTAGAGATGAATGAAGTATGTTACGGAGTGCCCTCGGACACTTCTTAAACACTTCAATAAAGATTTTTTGTTATTTCTATGCTATAGCTTTATTTGATATGATTAACAGGTTCCCGAGAATTTTTACTAACACTAACCTTTTTATGATTTAGTTTTAGCAACATGCCATTTTTAAGCATAGAGAATAACATCACCTCGCCGAAGAACAGAAAACGCTTAAAATGCTTTATAGGCCCACAAGACAAGACTACTCGTTAAGCCCCCCTTCCTCCTCGAGTCCTTTTGTATTCTTACACAATCCTTGTACCGGTGAGCTGAATGCACGAGTGGCTCGTTCGCGTTCATTCTCCATTAGCCCTCCTATTTACTTGCTGCAATGAGAAACCGCCTAGCACACAAGCGTTGTACCCTAGAGCCGGCTATCATACTAAAGCGAGTGAGAATAGTACCCCACCGCAAACCAGTGACAAGTTTGGACACCGACGCGAGACACTGGAGTTGGGACCCAACGCCCGGATGCTGAATCCAACTCCAGAAGGTACTTGACAGCTGGACTCGAACTCCCCAACACTCGGAATCGAATTGCCTTCACACTCGGGGGTCGGGATGAGGCCTGGAAGGACCAGAAACAGGACCCCCAGTGGCCAGACTCGGGACCTCCAACCTGGAATCGAGACCATGACAGCCAGACTCTGATCACTAACAGCCGGACCCGGCTCACCATCGATGGGGCATGAGCTCTTCCTCTCAAAAATCCCTTTCTGTTCAGGAGGCAGTCCAATTACGCACGGCACCACCCAGTTGGAAAAGGAAAACGAAAAAAAAATAGGGATATGGCCAAAGTGACCACGAAGCATGCGAAATTATCTCCATTCTCGTACAATTTCGTAAATACACGTTCTTTTCCACAAATCTTTTATGGCACCAGCCCAAAATACGGTTTCAAGTCATAAAGAAAGAAACAGAAAACTACAGAGGATTGGGAAAGATATCGGATACCGGCAGAAAACAAGCAAAATATAGACTACAAAGCCCAACGAAACACCATTCAAAACATCATGCTGGTGCTGTACAAAACCCAAAACTGCTTCCCACAAGATCCAAAATTACAATATTTCAACCGTCCATTTTTCTTAGATCAGGTCTCAAGAGGCAGCAGATACATTCCAATCATCAAATTCATCTTCAAGCTTGTACTTACTGAAGTGGTTGACCTTAAACTTCCACACTCCTTTGACAGGGTCATACGACACAAACTCAGCACCTTGATCCTCGGCCTTCTTCTTGAGCAACTCCTTGTACTTCTCTGTTTTAGGCCCTTCTGTCCACTGTTGTCCAGTCTTCTTGTCGGAACACTTGATATTAAGAAGTGTCACTTCAGCTGGCTTATTGAGACCTTGTCCAATAGGAGGTTTCTTGTTGTCGTCCAAGTAAACAATCACCTCTCGGTTGTTAAACTGGACAATGGCTTCGAGATCAAGCCGTCGAACATCAGTCTCACCCATGAACTTGATACTTCCATAACCATGCCGCCCCACGACGAAGTCCTTGACACGGCGGCAGAAACCTGGCTCAGCCCTTTCCTTGGCAGCCAGCTCTTGGATTCGAGGCTCAGTGTAGTAATCAGAGTGACGAAGCTTGGGCATTAGTGCCTCAATGTCTGCACCATGCTCATATGCTATTGCAGCCTCACCAGCCCTGTGTCCATTGAGCGTCATCGAGGAGTCACCTTTCTGAGCAGAGTGATCATCATGGACTCCATTTGATTTGTGGCTGCCTCTAATATGATCTGTTTGATCCTTCACGCGGCCGTTTTCATCTAGACCTCCTGTTGCTAGTTGGAAATAATAATCAAGTTAATCATGCAAGGTCTTCGGATCTACAGTATAAATCATATTCGTTTACATACTTCACGTCATCTAATGAAACCAATTCTGCACATTGGCAAAACAGTAACATCCCTGTTATTGAAGTCGCCTTTGGGAGACTACTTTGTCATCCCGAATTACACTAAAGATTGTTAGAGAAAGTAGTATCAAACACAAACATGTCGGCTTTGTCAGGAGAAGCTTTTCATTACCAATAGGATAATATGTTACTTCAAAACAGAAATAATGGAATATTTACCCCAGAGGACTTTGCATTTGACTTTTGAGTAAAAACATATGTAAAGACGACCAAAATTAATTCAACTTTGAAATATAAAAACATACATGTTCTTTTTCTATGATCTTACAATTTCCTCAGCAAAAGCTACAACTTCAAAAATCAAAATACCCAAAGACTGCATCAAAAGAGAAAGTCGCAAGCCATAATAAAGCATCAATTTCCTTAAGAAACTCAAACAGAAAAGGTATCAGAGGGAGCAAAAGCAAATGAACATAGACAATTGCATTGCATTCACTTTTAAGTCCAAAATGGAAAAACCAGAACTAAGACACTAAACAATAATCCAGGACAACGAATAATCAAGACATGGAAAAGAGAGATGTATACAGGGGCTAGCTATTCATTTTCACATGTTACATTTTGTAATAGTGTCAGGTCGTGTCACTGGTAACACTACTTCTTATCATTCGATAAAACATGCAACATATATTAAGAATTGGAGTCAATCCACGTCACTGTCAGATTTGCTATTTAATTGGCCCACTACCCAAAAAACCCTCCAACTTTAGAATTTGTGACAATTCTACCCAAAACTTTTTTTTGTCTCATAAAAAACTCCAACTTTTACATTTGTCCCAATTCTATCCCAAACTTTTATTTTTGTCCCAATTATACCGGCCTTAGTACCAAAAAAACCCTCAACCTTAGCATATGTCTCAATTATATCCAAAACTTTTTTTTGGACTCATAAAAATCTTCAACGCTACTTTTGTCCTAATTCTACCATCGTTAGCCTTCCCGTCTATAATCACCATTAGTTAATCCTATGTGGCATTTCCACGTTGTTAATGAATTACACCTCAGTAAAGCCGACATGAAAAAACTCCTAAACTTATCTTTTGTAGTTTGCTTCCTCCACATATTGCCGGGAGATATAGAGTCACTCAAGACAGCACGTTTCGTATTCTTTTTCGGCACTTAACAGCCCAAAAAATGGCTAGACATGAAGATATTAGGACTAACGATCTAAAACCTCGTCATCCCCGAAACCATTTCAAGATTTATTGGTAAGTTTGGCAATAAAACTCAAGCCACATAGGATTAACTAATGGTGATTATGGACGGAAGAATGACGGTGGTAGAATTGGGATAAAAGAAAAAGTTTAGGGTTTTTTATGAGAAAAAAAAATTGGATATAATTGAGAATGATGCTAAAGTTGAGGGTTTTTGAGGTATTAGATCGGTAGAATTGGGACTAAAGTACAAGTTGGGAATTTTTTATGAAACAAAAAAATTTGGATATAATTATCACAAATGCTAAAGTTGGGAGTTTTTTTGAGTATTAGGCCCTTTTTAATCATATATAATCGTGTTAGTTCTTGTCAAAAATTAAATCATTTTGGAAGAGATAGAAAATCACTTTGTGAAGCACAAGAGGATGAAAAAGCAAATCATAACTGAGCAGCTTATGATGAAAATAAGATGTCGTCACAAGCAATAAAAATTGCCAGTTATCATTCGTCTAAGTTACAGAAATATACAGCAAGACCAAGACATAAGAACCTCACCATTTTCCTGCCTGGGTCCAGATGTGTCCTTCAATGGAGAAGGTTTCTCTGTGCTAGTTCTTGAAGGCCACTGCTCAGATGGACGGATAACCAGAGCCCTCGGATTTTCCCGAGGAATGAAAAGGGCATCAGCCTTTGGCGTGCTAGGTGTTTCTTCATCCTCACTAAAAAAGGGAACCTGGAATGGCAATACAAAAGTGAGGTTTTGATCATAGCACATGAGAAAAGAGTTATTGAGCAGAAAGTGCATATTCCCAGTAATCTCTGGCCAAAGGGAGAATAGCTCTGATATTGTCCCATCACTAGATCAATGTTCTAGAATATGCAACAAGTATAGCACACATAAGTAAAGAAAATCCACTTTCACCTTTGGCGCATCACTCTTAGGGTGGTATTTCCTTACAGGCAACCTAATCCGCCTCTGTGACAAATGTCGGGATGTCAATAAAGAGGATATACGGACAGGAGCAGGTTTTTCCACCACCTAGACAACAGGATTTAAAAGATTAATCACTTTCAACACGGCACAAGCTTACCCAAAAAAAAAAGCGCAAAATTAGCAACCAAATGGAAAGTAGCCTTCCATTTTGGAGAAACAATGCAGAAATTCAAACAGGTGAACAAGCTTGTAATCGTCTCACGTAGCAAGATCATCTTCACTTACTGGCATGCTGGAAATTCCGTACTGAATAGAAGAACTAGTCCCAGTTCGACCAATCGATACTTGAGGCATGGCAGGAAGGGTTCCAAATGGATTAGTGACAGGAACTGGTTGCATTACGGCAGGGGTTAGGTTGGCCGACCTGTTGAGCATGGGCATGGCATCATTAATTAATTGCACAGTGCAAATATTCTCTCTTTTACTGGCCAGCGAAGAGTAAGCAAGCAACGAAAGAGTGAAAAGATATAATACAACTAATATTAAAACACAGCTAGCGCCCAATTGGGTGAGGCAGACCCAATGCAGTTATACAAATAAAGAATGAGCATAGTGCAAAAAGGACGCACAGATTTCCGAGATTGCTCTGGCCAAACATATTTTGGTTACCAAAACCACTGGTACCACCTGACACCACAGAAAGAAATAAAATCAGCATAATAGACATACAAATTCATTTATTGACACCAAAAGAAAAGACAGATAATTTAATAAACTCAAGTAACCTGTTTGTGTCTGACCCAAGTTGCCAAAACTAAAAGGACCGGTTGTTTGGGCGGGTTGAGATGATTGAAAGGGAGTCGAGAACGAGGGCTGCAGATACAACATCACATGTGATTAAAAGAGAAGAAGTAAAACTGTGTTAACTAAATATAGTATCAAAAGGAGGAGAAGAACTTAACAATTATACAAGAAGAAATAAAACTGCAAAAAGCAGAAACTACACATATGAGGCTGCAATATATTTTCATCCAAATCAACTTACAGTTATCTGACTGAATCCAGCTGGAGTTGTAGAAGGATGCAGTGAAGAAGTGCTTGGGAACATACTTCCCCCAAACCCACTAACAGGCGTGCTGAACACGTTTGTTTGACCTAATGAAGGAGTAGTTGTCTGACCAAAAGGAGATGGAGTCTGTCCAAAGAGAGGCGTGGTCTGTCCAAAAGTAGAAGTGCTCTGTCCAAAGGCAGAGCCAGCCTGGCCAAAGGATGGCGTAGTAGATGAATATAATGGGGAGGACTGAGAGGTAAAACCAGAGCCAAACGGAGTGCTCCCCATAGTTGGAGAACTGAAAAATGCTGGTGATGAACTGAAAGCAGAAGGGCCTGATGTAGAAAAAATGGATGGAGATGAACTGGCGCCAAATGCAGGAGTTGTAGTTGATCCAAACAAGGAAGCTGTAGTTGACGCAGTTGAAGAACCGAAAAGTGAATTGCCAGGTGTACCCGAGGATCCAAACCCAGTACCGCTGAAGGGTTTAGAAGCAAAAGGATTGGAGGTTGTGTTGGAAGCAAAAGGAGATGATTGACTAAATGCTGGTGAAGGAGTTGAAGAAGGTGCGCCGAAGCCAATAGCACCAGCAGACTGACCAGCAGGATTTGGTCCACCTGAAAATTATGCCAGGTTAGCATACAGTCAATACGGCTAAAGCCAAAACTTATACAGAAAGAACAATATGAGGGCTGCACCTTTATCTCCCGCTTGATAATCCTCCCATCTAAGCTCCTCATGGCTCTTATCAACATATACGGGCATTGCCGATATTGACTCTAGCTTACCAGCTGATTGAGCCCCACTACTCTCAGCCTCAGTTGTCGGTGTGTAAGGAGAAACTCTACTTCCCCACGCTGACCTCCAAAAGTTGATTGCCCAATTCCAAAAGGTGTTGTGGCCTGGGCTCCTGCATGACAAATAATGTGAGAAGACCAAATTCTCATAATGAGCTAGTACACTGCAGTAAAATTTTATTCATAAGCTATAATAGCAAGCCGTGACACAAAATCTGGTAAACCAGCCTTTTTTAAGGTACGCTTGATATTCAAGGTGGGTAAAGGGAAGACAATAGTATCCAAAACATTCGTGAAGCAAAATCAACTCATTTTACAAGACTCACCAATCTGGGATCCAAAAGGGGGTGATGTAGTTCCAAATGGATTGCCACCAAATGCAGAGGCTGATTGGCCAAAAGCAGAAGAAGTGCCAAAACTAAAGGATGGACTACTAGAAGACCCAAAAGCAGGTGTACTTGAGGCACCAAAAGCTGGAGTACTTGAAGCACCAAAAGCTGGAGTACTGGAAGCGCCGAAGGCTGGGGTACTTGGAGCACCAAAAGCCGGGGTATTTGATGCACCAAAAGCAGCGGTACTTGAAGCGCCAAATAAAGGAGTATTAGATGCACCAAATGCAGGGGTACTAGAAGGTCCAAAAAGTGGTGTACTGGAAGTCCCAAAAGCTCCCCCAGTACTGAACCCGGGGGCGGTTGATGAGCCAAATGCAGTCCCTGTGCTACCAAATGTAGTGTTAGTTGAACCAAAGGCAGGTGTGCTTGTAGCACCAAAGGCAGGAGTGCTTGCTTGTCCAAAGGCAGAAGTAGTAGCTCCAAATGGAGGGGTACTGGCAGAACCAAAGGGTGGAGTGCTTGTACTGCCAAATGCTGACTGACTCGATGCGCCAAAGGCGGGGGAGGAACCAAAAACATTGCTCCCAAATGCTGGCTGTGATGGCTGACTTGTGCTTCCAAAAGGACTCGTTTGAGGCGTCGAACCAAACCCACTAAAAGCAGGCTTTTGTCCAAAAGGAGAAGATCCTGTTAAAAAAGAAGACTATTAGTTCTCAGCTTGTAAGCCAGAAAAATGGAGAAACAACTGCATTTGAAAAATGGAAAGAAAAAGGATCCAAAATTGACTACTGGTTCAGTAAGGACTATGACTCTTGAAGTAGACAATAGCCAGGTGACAGAGTATTGGAATAAGACCAAAGAAAAGAGAATTGTGACTAAAATGCAAACTTCCACTAAAAAAGAAGAGAAGGATTATAAATTGGGAAGTAGACATGGATTGAATGAACCAGCTAAAGTACTATAGATCCTTCTGCAATCAATGCCACTTATGATAACTACCATCAGCAAACAGTAGGCAAGGTGCATGTGAAGCAGGCAGTGGAAACTAAATTCAAATTTATTTTCGTTAAGCTCAAGGCTAGCTATGGTTAGTTGCTCATCTATTCCAAAGATGAATTATCGCGAAACAAGTAACACAATCAGAGTCGACATTCCAATTTAGACAAACTGTCCAGCACTCACATTGGAGAAAAGGAAAACAAATCCATCTACAAATAATTTTCAATGGTCCAATTCTGACAACTCAACATTCTTTCAAGGCAAAGCTTCGAAAAGAACCTTATGCTTCAATAAAAAATCAATAAGAATTTCTTGCCCTTGAACACATTTAGGATTAACATGTTCAACACTTTGCAAGCTTGAAGCCCTCACTTGTACTGAACAAATTCTCTCCTTTTTAACTGTTTTCCAACTTCCACAAAAGCATTAGCTGTCATGGAGTTTGTACATTCCACATGCGGAATTTTTTTACCACTGCTTGAAGTATCACTTTTTTAACTTTTGATCAAATGTCATCACAACACAAATGAACATGAGAAAAGGTAGTTCAAAGCATATCATATAACAAACATGAGAAACGGAAATTATTTGGTAGGAGATATTTAGTGGGAATGACACAAATGGAAACTGTTCAACTTGTGTCAGAGGACCAGAACCTATAAATCTGATCACATTCAGTGGGATTAGCTATACATTTGCACCATCATCCCATGAATCTAAGAATTTCGATCCTCATATCACTATATGTATGGCCACGTTTCAGGGGAATCACGAAAGCAAAAATCACATGCCCAAATCATCTTGGACAAGTTCTCATCATGATTGCGCTCATTTCATACATAAGTACATAAGAAACATAACTTCCGTCCTTAGACCCTTGAGTTTCCATGAGCTTATGTGGCATTTTGCATTCCAAGAAGATCCTATGCACTTTAAATTTAAAAAATACAGCTGATTCAAATATGGCATCACCAAACCCCTAGTGCACCTTTCTACAAAAGAAACATAATTTAAGGTCCTTGCATTTTGGCTTCTGCTGTACTTGAATAGAAGACCAACGACTATCATTCTTGCCTCTGGATTTTCAAAGCAAAAAAGAAAAGAAAAGAAAGTTATAGGATAGAATTGAACATACTCTTCAACTTGCCCCATAGCTATCAAAATCCAAATACAAATATTCTTCCCATATCAAAGAAACAATGAGCGCCCTAGCAAATGCCTATGTGTAAGTTCACTTTCAGAGATTCCTCATGATCAGGAGGGAAATAACTGATCACTTACCACCAAAAGCCGAGGAAGAGCTTCCAAAAGTGGGTGTTGAAGCTCCAAAAGATGGTGAAGATGAAGCACCAAAGGCAGTCGCAGTAGAAAAATTAGAAGAGGGTTGAGAAGCACCAAAAACCCCAGTTGAAGTTCCACCAAACATGGAGCTCCCCGTTTGAGTGCCAAAGGGTTTGGGCTCCCAAAAGGTTTTGGGGCAAAAGGATTTGTTGGGTTACTTGCCTGCCCAAAGACTGATTGGGACCCAAAAGGACTGCTAGATGATTGCCCAAAAGCTGCAAAAAGCATTCCAAATTAACATAAACAAAGAAGGTGACAGTATAAGTAACACTTAAAACAAGACAAGCATATAATCCTTGTAGCTAAAGACGGGAGAAAATCCAGATCCAAATCTACTAACCGATACTAAAAAGTAGCATTTATGTAAAGAAACAGATACACATGGCCGAATAATAAGCAACAGACATTCAATGCTCTAGAAGAAGTATCTGACAATGCTATCTCAACGAGTAGGATTTTCATGTGTCCAGCAAGAAGTCATAGCAAATAAAATAGCAGTGTCGCAATGATATATGCTAGAGATGAATTGGATTAACCGAGAAAAGTTCATTTCGATCAAAAATAAAAATAACCGAGAAAAGTTTATGAACAAAAGGAGGGAACACGCTGCTGCATACTCGTGGGACACATAAGAGAAAAGCACGTCAAAAAATTCATCAGACAACAAAAGGTTGGAAATCGGCAATATGTAAGTTAAGGAAAATGTCATAATCCATCTCGGAAGGGAACTTTCCAAACAAAAACAAACTGACGAGAAATCCATAAAATAAAATAAAAAAGCAGCATCATCGCAGGGAATAGGCATTGGCAACAAACAAAAGATTCAATAGTTCAATCTAGCAAGCCACCCTGCTGAAGAGACTAAAAATCCAGAGAAAATACTCACGGTTAGTTCCGCCAAACATCCTCGCTGCTATTCTCTAAACCGAACAACGCATAAAGAACTTCAGAAATCCCCCAGGCCGGATCAGGAGCTGCACCATCATTCCGAAGAATCAACAACCACAGAGACTACGAATTTTGGCCTACATATTCGCAATGACCACAGACTAGAGATTCTATAGCTACGTACGCAAAGCTAATCTTAATGCCAATGCAGCAAAATAACAGCTGAGGCTGACACTAACGGAGCCTTCAGCTCATCAACCCAACCGCCTATTCAACCTAGGAACGCAGACCAGAAAGCAAAGAACGGCGACGAAGAATAGGTAATCGAAACCGGACGGCGCCAATCCTCGCGCGTGGAAGAGCCGATGAAGCTAGGGTTCATAATAACAAAAAGCAAATCGTCGGAAGCGACGAGACGCGGGCGGAAGCGCGACGGCGGTTAGGGTTTCAGAGTACCTCGATCCGAGCTGCTGCAGTGTGGAAGGCGGAGAGAGACGGAGAGAGGCCTCGGAGCCTCCCAAGGCAAAAGGACGGAGACGAGGAGTGAAGAGCGGAGGGGAGGGGAGGGGGAGGGGGAGGGGAAGCGGGGATGGATCCTCTGCGTGAGAACGGACGGAAATTGGGAGATTAATAAGCGCGTGGTTCGAAGATCCCTCGCTTGGCGCGTGGTCCAGAAGATGGGGATAAGTGAGCCTTCCTTCTGTTATAGATGTTGTGCAAATACCTTTTCCTATTTGTATTTAGGACATTGATTCCATGCTCGCTAACTAATCAAAGATATTTCTACAGAAAAATTCCGACAAATTATATAGGTTATCATACAGAAAAATTAATTATTTGTATTCTTTATTCTCTTAAATAGTCCCTGCATAATAAATGAAACAATTATACGAAAAAGTATATCTGTAGAACAACAAATGCATCCATCGAATAATAGCTTTCTGGCTAATAGCCTTTGTTGATCTAAAAAATAATCGAAAAGGAAACTTAAAAAAAAAGAGAGAGAGAGAGAACTATTGGAAAAAGGAAAAGTATTGAAAATTTTTGTAATTGCGTCCACTCTTTCTCTGTATATATGGCCAAGTCATTTATGCCATAATGCATAAGATTGTTTTTCAGGTACAATTCTTTTGGAATCAAACATTTTTAGGTGTATAAGTGACGTATATGCCATTAGTAGTTAAACACAATCTGTACAATCCATTGGACATATTGCAGCACCTATCGATTTGACTTAAAAACCACGAAGATACTGTTGTTTTTTATTTCAAAAGAGTAACCACACATGTCCAAACATAATACGGAAATTAAGTTCCGTCTAAAGGAAAGTACAATAAGTGCGTTCCTTAATATCAAATCAAAATCATGATCTAGAATTAAAATGACATCTCCCACGAACTCGATGTCGACTTTATTGTTGTTTCCCCACGGTGAGCTTTGGTTTACCTTGATTTGGCTTCCTTTGAATCTATATATGGTGAATGCCACATAATTGGTTGCACCATTATGTAGCCACCACGAAATTGGATGGGATTTTTGATAGGTCGGATTCACAAAACAAAGCCAAAGAATCATTTCATGCATGCTCCCACTTAGACAACTAAGTTTTGTATTTGTCATGATCTTGTTTTATGTGACCTTTTTTCTTACCAAAGAAGTTATCATCACTGGTCACCATCTTTCTTAAAGGATGCTATCTTTATATCCAAACCGTCATGATGACTGGTGGTATTATAAATTCATTTATGAGTATGATTTTTAGGCCATATTTATATAAACTAAAAAGAAAATTTCAATTAAGGGCTTGGATACCATCATTTTCTCAAATAAGAGTATGAATTGTATCTTGTTTCAAGTAAGGGCATGCAATCTTCAAATCACCTCAAAGAAAGGTCTGACCTAAAGGCATTTTCATCTTTTTTTTCTATTTTCCTTTTCTTTTTCTTTTCTTTTTTATATTTTCTTATTTTTTCCTATCTCCTCTCCCGGCCATCGCCGGCCTCAAGCTCCCTCGCCCTCGCCTTATCTTTGGGCGGGCAAGGGCGACCCTCGCCCAGACCCTCCGATGGCAAAGGGAAGAGAGGTAAAAGAAAAAGAAAAACAAAAAGGAAAGAGAAAATTATATAAAAAAATCTAGAAAAGTTTATGGATGACAATGCACTTCTTTGAAACAATGAGAGCACTTTAAGTCGCTTATTTGAAATTTTTTTCTGAATTAAATAAGAAATCACCATCAAAATTGAAAAATTTTCTTGAGCCAATTAAATCTATGGTTTTCTATTACCGCCATCCAATTGACTTAAACAATTATTTAACAGTTACATGCATATAGATTTTGTACATGAGATATAGAAACCCTACCCGGAACTAGAAGAAAACTTTATAATCATTTTATAAAAATGATTGTGAGATTTGTTGAAATATATAAGTATTAAATCACTCCTTTTTCTATAAGTTTAAGTTTTTTAGAAGCGGTTGGTCGTGGTCCCATAAAATCTTTCATTCTATCGAATAGGAGGTCCCGAGTTCAAATCTTTCTGAGCCCCTATTTGTCTCTCCAATGAATATTTTCACGCTTAGTACTAGTAAAAAAGACCATGAAGGGGCGTGTTGAAATATATAAATATTAAACCACGTATTTAAATATTAAAGATTTTATGGTCGTAGTTCCATAAAATTTTTCAAGATTATGCTTATACGTGTTACTGATTTAATAGTAGTTTTGGAAATTATATAAAAAAAAATTAATGAAGTGGTGGGTCACCACACAAGTATCCATATTGTTATAAGCCAGGAACGTATTTAAGATGAATTACTGTGAAGCGATGCTATGAGTTAAAAAGAATATAGAAAGTTAAATAAAAAATAAAAAAAAATGGGAACGCAAGGGGTATTATAGGAGCCTGTGCGGAGCGACATAAATCACGACATAAATCCTTTTGTGCACCACTTGTTGCGATGGAATCACGTAAAAATCATAAATTTATTGTAAGGCAATTAATTTAATCTTAAATATTTTAATTATGTCAATTTGATCATAAACCTTTCGAATAACTTGCCAATTTTGTCATAGACATTTCAATTGTGCCAATTGAATTTCAAAACCTTTTGATGATTTATCGATTTAGTCCTAAACCTTTTGACGACTCACCAATTTAGTCCCACCGACCAATTTTGATTGGATATCGCTTACATGGTCTTATGCCATCATACGTGGCGTGATTGCCGCTCACTTGTATAAATTTTGCCTCCTTTTTAGGCATTCTTTCTGTTCCTTTCTTCTTCTTCTTTTCCTTTCCCTTTCCCTTTGGCCTGTGGCTAGCGGCCGGCCAACAAGGAGGATCGCGCAACCTCGCCGACCACGGATGAGGGCTCAATCCCTGCTTGCTATAGGCGGGGAACCAGCAATGGTCGCTCACTCACAAGATCCGGCAAGGGCATCCCCCGCTTGTGGCCGGTTAGCGGTCTTGGCCGAGTACTAACCATCGGCCAAAGAGAAAGAAAAGGAAAAAAAATGTAAAAATTGTCCATCTCAACGTTGGCTACACAATATATGATAGTTTAGGACCGGTGACATTCACATAGCGATTTACGATCAAAATTGATAAGAATGACTAAATTGACAATTCGTCAAAATGTTTAAATTAAATTGACAAATCATTAAAATATTTAGGATTAAATTGACAGATTTATAATTGAATTAACTGCCGTTCAATAGGTTTAGAGCTTTTACTTTTATGACACGTAAGAGGTTTCCACTGACTGGTTTGGTTTATTCTAGTTTGATCCAATTGCTACCAACCTCCCGAAGAATGGTTTACTCGAATCTCTCCTCGCCGCGCATCTTGATTCGTGGGTCCTGCCCTTTGGGAGAATTATGGCTTTAAGACTCGATAGGCTTCTTCTCTCTTCTTTCTTTTTGTTGACACGTTTATACTTTATTCCACGGGAAGGAAAGTCTGTGCGCACAGAAGTTATGCTGAGCTTTCCTCGTCTGAGAAAGTTGCAAGCTCCTCATGGCAGGGTAAGTTTGTTTTTTTTTTCTTCTTGAATCTTCCTTTCAATTTGCAGGGGTTTTTTTTCAATTTAATTTTTTAAAAAATATATTTACAAAAATATTTTTTTAAAAAAATATTTACCTATTTGAGTCTCGCTCGGCACTTGAAGTGCCGAGCGGTGGCCTTTTTTTTTAATTTCATTTCTTTAATTTTTTAATTATTGGTACTTATAATATTTATTTTATTTATAATTTTTTTCTTGTGAAGCTTATCTTTATAACATAATTAGCAATAATTAATGTAAAAATTTATTATGATCAATAATTAATAAATAATGTTGTAATTATGTAATTAATTAAAAACATTCATAAAATAAAATTGATAAGATATATGAAAAAAACAGATTTTCATAATATATAACAATCGTCAACTTACCAATTATAAATAAAATAAATATTATAAGTATAAATAATTAAAAAATATGAAAATTAAAAAAATACAAAAAAAAAGGCTCGCCCGCTCGGTAGCGGGGCTGCCGAGCGGCGTCGATCCAATTGCCCAACGAGACCCAAATCCGTAATTATTTTTTTTAAAATAATTTCATAAATATTTTTTAAAAAAATTAAATTGAAAAAAAAACCCCATATTTTTACAAGATATACCTTCGACGGGTCTAGTATTGTACCGACGAGGAGGACGAGAATCCGGATGAGTTGAATGTGCATATGACAAGGCATATCTTGTAAAAATATGGAGTTTTTTTCAATTTAATTTTTTTAAAAAATATTTACCAAATTATTTAAAAAATAATAATTACGATTTGGGTCTCGCTCTGCAATTGGGTTGATGCCCGCTCGGCAGCCCATCTGCCGAGCTAGCGGGCCTTTTTTTATTTCATATTTTTTTAAAATTATTGATACTTATAATATTTATTTTATTTATAATTGGTAAGTTGACGATTGTTATATATTATGAAAATATTTTTTTTTCATATATCTTACCAATTTTATTTTATGAATATTTTTAATTAATTACATAATTACAACATTATTTATTAATTATAGATCTTAATAAATTTTTACATTAATTATTGCTAATTATGTTATAAAGATAAGCTTCACAAGAAAAAAATTATAAATAAAATAAATATTATAAGTACCAATAATTAAAAAATACGAAATTAAAAAAATGAAACTAAAAAAAAAAAAAAAGCCAGCCCGCTCGCGACCAGGTTGCTTAGAGCGGGTGGCCACCGTGAGCAAGACCCAAATAGGTAAATATTTTTTTAAAAAAATATTTTTGTAAATATTTTTTTAAAAAAAATAAATTGAAAAAAAACCCCAATTTGTAGCAACATCTTTGTTGGTTATTAGTGACCATCTCATCTTCGACATCCGTTCTAATGTTAAAATCTGTCAAACTAGATGATCATCAATTTGCCGAAAGCATGGGGTCCCGCTCTCAAGGCGCCAAAAGGGCTTTTATAGTTTGAGTTCATACTTTTTTTGGTGAAAGTTTGACTACCATGAATAAATTATTATTATATAATACATCTTTCTCTTGTAATCAAAGGGTTATAAAAAGACGTGCGATGTGCTAATTATAGTAAAAAATTTTACCCGATGACGTAACCCTAATTTAAAGGTGAATCAAGATAAACTTTATATCGATTTCGCTTTCTCATTTTACGATTTACTTCATTTGTAACTGTGTGCCGAATTCTAACAGGAATTAGATGACGCGAGGGTTGCACGTAAGTTAACACAGTGGTGTGACTCATGTCCACCAGAAGAACAATTAGAACGTCGCCGAAGCAATAGATACTATTATAAAGCAACTTCTAGTTTCGCAATATATTAGTCTTGGCAACTGGAAATTCAACAGAGAAACAAGGAAACCTTGCTAGATACCTTAGGATCCCCTCCCTGATTGAGCTGCGATGTAAGTCGCGACTCGCTGAGAAACGGGTTCAAACTCAAAGAAATCGTTTAACAGTCTTGTCCCCTTACTAAAAAAAATAAAATAATAATAAAGTGAAGATTCACCTCCTCTCTTCTCCAAAGAATTTTAGATGTTTCTTGAGGGAGTGAATCACTCCAATAGGAAAGTGTTCTTTCTTCAATTGAGTACCCGATCTTTCTCTACAATTGATCTATCAAAGTCATGCTTCGCGGGCATTCTCAACAATCGGTATTAGAGCAGGCGGTCGGAAATCCTAATGCCGCGATCGGGAGTTGAGGTATGGAAAGACAACGATCCGGGACCGTTATACGTGCGCAGGCTTAAGGATTGAAGTACGCCAAAGTTCTAGTAGCGCCCAATCTGGGACTGTCGGTTTGGAACCAAGCTTACTTGGTAGGGTGCCGGACGTTATAACCAAGTCACGACGGTGGATATTTCGAATTTAGTTAGCGGGGTTGAGAAGCTCACTCCAGATAACTAGAATATGTGCGTGCAGTTCTATCTTTTGGGTCAAAATTGATGGTATGGTGTTGGTGGCGACGGCACCACACCACCCACAGATGATAACAAGTTGAGAAGGTAGAAGATAAAAGTTGGCAAGGTCCGTCTTCCACGAAAGAACCAAACATATCTCCATTAGATATCACTTCGCATAAGAAGTGTAAAGTAATGGAGAGTTCAAAATTAAGTATGGCAAGATGGAGGATCAAGTAGCGTACATATATACAAAAAAACACTACCGCAACCCAAATTGAAGTTTGTGGGATGTAACTTGTGGTAGCTGGAACTAGTGGAAACAGATTGTCTAGCCTTCTTCATTTGGGTACAAGGCCAAAAGCACAAGAAGCCAGTATGTAGACCAATGAAAACAGAGTTCCTCCTCTTCCCTTTGTTCTCTCTGTACGTGCGAAACATCTAAAAATAAGTTCTTGCTCTTGTGTGATCCCTTACAGGGTCTTGTCCCACACACACCCACATAGCACATTAACACCAAAACTGGCAAGGAGAACAACAACTTTGCTCAAACAGTAACTAAGATTGCAGAGCAGCTTTCGCTTTCGAGTCACAGCCGACACACCACACTCTATATTCTTTCTAGGCAACTGGAAATTCGGCGTGGGAAAGAGAAGCCCTAGACACCTTAGGATCCCCTCTCGCCCGATTGAGCTGCCATCTAAGTCGCGACTCTCTCGAAAATGGGCTCGAACTTGACAAATTACAGTCTTCCCCTTAACTGGAAACGATTAAGCAGCTCTGACCAAAAAGAGTGTTGAAGAAGATTCAATGGGACCTTCCTGCCATTCAGGGAAAGTTTGCACATGGGTGTGTAGTTGGGAGGACTTCGTAATGGATGGTGATGAATTGCCCCACAATCTAAATGTTTCAATTAGCATATGGGGGAATCATGAACTCGAACCAGAAAGTTCAGGACAGGGACAGATGACAAATTCTTATTGATTGCGAAGTACATCATGTGCTGTGATGCTGTTGTTCATGGTTACTGTCTTTGGTCCTGAAAATCCGGAAAAGATAGGATATATTTACATATATAACCATCAGCTTGTTTATACTCATTTAATTACTTATTGTAATCCCTTATTTTGCGAAGCTGAAACTTTTAGATCTACAGAAAGGCAATGGGAATAATCTGCATCACCGATATATGTATTATGTTTGTGGCTCGGAAAGCCTGTCTTACCTTTCCAGCTGAAGATCCTAAAACAGGTAACATCAATGGCGAGACTAGCCTGTGAAACGTGTTCTGAAACTGAGAATCTACTGTCGGGAATACTAGAAAAGGCTTTCACCTTGCTTTTCCACCTGCACATTATGGCAGATCCTTATATTCTTGCAATTTAAACAAGATTTGACGAGTTGTTCTTTCTCTCCAAGTTGTCGGACGGAGGATGTCAAGTAATTTATTCAAAATGATGAAGTATTAGATGCCTTGTTAGTGCCATGGCTGAGAGCGGTAAGATTGAATGAACGAATGAATGATCGGTCATCTTTACATTCCCACTTAAAGGGGGAAAAGTACACGAAGATGCCTACTGTAGGTTTTTAAATGGCAAAATACCGAGCTCTGGAGAGCCGACCCACATGATCGAAGTTGCTCAATAGAGCACATAACAAGATATTAAACGGGGAACTCAGGTCGAAAACGCGAACGGGGCATCCGGGAACGAGACTGTTCGTGTGATTCTCGACTGTTTGTTGTATGAGCCTGGGAAAAAAGTATACACAAAGTAATCTCATTTTGTTGGGAAGGATCAGTGAAAAGAAAGCACGGCCAAAAAGAAGGGAAAGCAAAGAGTATAAACTGATTAAACTAATGCAAGAATCGGTCGCTTAAAGCACCGATTTTTATTCGAAGAATTTGCTCTCGCTTTGCGTCCGATTGCTCCAGGGCTCCCTGCATATATAGAGCGACAGATGTCGTCCTGGTGTATGTCGAACATAAGCAACTCCGAGCTAATCAACAGAGCGAGAAGCTTCGTAGTTCGCCTCATTTCTCAAGAGCATCTGGTTCAAATGGCTGAAGAGAACAGGAGTGATACATGGCAACCTCTTGTTGCAATGCTAGCAATTGAGCTTGCCTTTGCCATAGTAAATGTACTATTCAAGAAATTGCTTGGTGAGGGAGTGAACCCTTTGGTCCTCATCACATACCGGCTTTCCGTTTCGGCCATTTTCTTGGCTCCAATCAGCTACATTTTGGAAAGGTGAAGCTCCTAGTCGATTTTTCATTCACCAAAGATTCTCCTTTACATAAATAGTTCCTCATGTTGTTAAAGATTACTTAGACAAACCTTCTTCCGTTGCTAGTTTTTCTCTACTGATGCAAAATCCTATAACCTCAATCCTGCTTTCCTCTGATTTTCCTTCGGGTGCTCAAGGTAATGGACTAAGCAAAGCACTCTTGTTTGCAGGAATAGCAGGCCGAAGCTCACGTTTAGAATTTTGTGTTACCTCTTCTTCAGCGGGATGCTGGGGTAGTTTCACGCCTTCAATCTGTTTCCTTTTCCCCCCAGTATTCTGCTGCTTGATAAAGAATGTAAATAACTGTAGGGGGTCTATCGAAATTTTCCGCAGGGCGTCACTCAGTCAATACCTCTTCCTCTTCGGAGTTCAACGAACATCTGCAACATTCTCGTGTGCATTCCTAAACTTGGCGCCCGTCATGACATTCGTTGTTGCCTTACCGTTCAGGTACTGTCAAAAAAACCGATCAATGACTCACTTTTCCGTATAGAATGCAAGAGAGAGATAGAGAGAGACTGTGTTACACGCATAATCTTCACGCTAAGTCTGCCCATTTGGGTAACCTTTGTTTGTAGGATGGAGGCTGTGGACATAAGAAGCAGCAGCGGAAAAGCCAAAGTGCTGGGTTCGATTTTGTGCATCGTCGGGGTCTTGACACTCACTCTCTACAGAGGAAGCTCTTTGCTCCACCATTCGCAGTCGAGTTCGCATGCTTTTAGTCCCGCTGTGAGGGTCGGGGCGACAAGGAGCACGGTGAGATGGGTGATTAGCTCCATGGCATTGTTTTTGGGAACATTATTGTGGGCATGTTGGTTCCTTGTTCAATCCAGTATTGGGAAATCATACCCTTGCAAGTACACCAGCACAGCCTTCATGTCCTTCTTCGGTGCCCTCCAATCGGCTACGTTAGCGAGCTTGTCGCAGGGAACGAGCCTCTCCGTATGGGTTCTCAAGGGCAAACTCGAGATATTCACCGTCATCTTTGCCGTAAGTACTCATTTCAATAATGCAGAAGCTTGGTTAAGAGTAGGATTTGTGAGATCTTTTTGCATGATCTCTTTCCTACAGGGGATGGTGTGCTCGGGATTGTGCTACGTGGGGATGTCGTGGTGCGTCAAGAAAAGGGGTCCCGTGTTCACGGCGGCATTCAGCCCCCTTGTTCAGACATTCGCCGCCATGATCGGCATCCCCGCCCTCCGAGAGCAGCTTTATCTAGGGAGGTAACTCCAGATCTCATCTCATTCCGAATAAGCAAAACCATCACCAAAATCTCAAATCTCTTTCAACTCAAACGATGCGATTTCTTCTGTCTCATCCAACTTTTGGATGGACCAGCCTGCTGGGATCTGTTCTTGTGATCGTGGGACTGTACGTTCTGCTGTGGGGCAAGAACAGAGAGATGCACGAGAGTGTCGAGGAAAAGGCGCAGCCGGTTCAAGACACCGAGGAACAAGAAGATAAAGCGGAAGTTGTCACAAACAAGTAGCACACGAAAGAAATGTCACTTGTTCTCCATGGAATTTTTCTTCTCTTTTTTTTTTCTTGATCGAATTCGAGTCAGACGACGGAATGGTTAGTCGCGATCTGAAAAACGGTTGTGGCGACTGTTCGTGAAATCGCTGCCATTTGCTTCGTCAAGCATGTAAGCCTCGCCGTTTTCGGCAAATCTTCAGTGGTTGGATTGAATTTCTCATGGTGCAACATAACATCATGAGGAAACATCGAACTTCAGGACACTTTTGCTCTGTCGCGGCCGCTTTCCAACTGCTGACAGTGGATGGTTGTTCCGATGGCATAGATTGCGCACTCATCTGACGGTTAGCAATGAAAACCAGTGATCCAACGGTGAATAAAAGCCCCTGACTACTTTTCTCCGCGCAACCGAACTTTAACTATGGTCTTTATTTTGAGGAATTACTTTGGAGCAAAACATTTAACCCCTGACTACTTTTCACCGCGCGACCGAACTTTAGCTATGGTCTTTATTTTGAGAAATTACTTTGGAGCAAAAATTTAACTTTTTAATGTTTTCATTTCTTTGGAAAAATTCACTTCATTCGCGAGGTCAAAATTAGTAAAAGGGTCAATCCACTGCAACAATTTTTTTTTTGGGAGGATGAAGAAAAAAAGGGAATTTAAATGATGAATAAAAAATGGAATTTAAATGAGTAAAAAATAATAAGTGAGATTATAAAATTTTTGTGAGGAGGAAATGGAGGAAATTTTAGAATATAGGAAAAGTAAGAATTTTACTAAGAATTTTTACGTGAATGGAAGTCTAACATGTTATTAGTAAGTTTTTTTACAATAAAAGAAAGGCTACTTTTAATGTATTCATAATTAGAGAGGAAAAATTACAAAATCAATTCTAAACATATTGTATGGATATCAATTCAGTCCTAAAATTGTCAATTTTGTCCTAAACCTTGAGCGAATTCCCAATACGTAATTCCGATCAATTTACGCCGGAAACCACCGACATGATCGCCCAATTATCGTCCACGATCCTATGGGGCATCAGCAATTTTCAATGAAAATTGACCTAAATGACTATCTTGAAATTCATGCAAAGGTTTAGGACGTAAAATCGAAAGGTTTCATAGCAAATTGGCAAATACATACGATAGATTTAGAATTAATTTGATAATTTTTTTTATTATCGTAACTCTATATGCTTATAGCTAGTAATTTGTCGCGAATGACTAATTTTAGGAATCAAGATTTCATAGCTATAAGCGAATTAACTTGTTTATATGTGCTTGATGCGGTACTTCATTTAGCTTAACTAAGGCTCTGTTTTTCGCAAAAAACAACTTCCAAAAATATATTTTTCAGTTTTTTCGACGTTCGCTTTAGGAAAATAAATGAGTAAAGGAAACTATTTTCCGTCAATGAAAAAATGCTTTCAAAAGTGAGGAAATCATTTTTCTTCCTCTTTTCTCCATGACTTCTTTACATTTCTTTTTTCTTTTGCTTTTCTTTCTTTTTCATTTTTTTTCTTTTCCTTTCTCCTCCTTCCTCATACTTCATCCGCTAGCCGCGGGCCTAGGTGACGGCCCGCAATCCGCGACAGGCCATGACGTTGGCTGGCGAGCTTGAGCTCGCTTGCGGCTAGAGACCAACTGAAAAAGAAGGGAAAAGAAAACGAAGAAGGAAAAAAATAAATAATAAAAAAGACAAAAGATAAAATAAAAATAGTTAAAAAATTAAAATTTTGAGTCTCTTTATAAAGAAAAATAATAATTAAAAGAAGTACACGAAGGAAAACTAAATCCAATTTACCATACCAAATGACAAAAAATATTTTCCGATCCTTTTCGCTTTTCAACCGGAGTGCGGGAAAGTATTGTAGGTAAATAATTTTTTGAGAAATATTTACTAAAAATATTATATTTTCGACAAAACGAACGGAGCAAGTGAATTCACGTTTCTTTTCCTGTCTATAGATTTGCCTAGAAATACCAATTTTTTAATTTTCTTTCTTTAAAGTGAAGAAGAGAGGAGTAAACGCTTGTATCCCCTAATTCCTATCGCTTCGGGTGGAGCTTTCTTTGGGCAAACAAGCCTAATCCATTGTTCGTCCTTCTTCTTTCCCTTAAGTATCTTCGCTCCACCGTTTTGAATAAAGGAAAAAGTAATTCGAACTTTTTTGCCTTCTTGCGAGGGAATTTAAAATGCTATCCAAATTTTAAAAAATTATATATGTGAATTCGGATGTCAATAATTAAATGTTGCCAAAGTTTTGGACATTGTAGTTAACAAAAAATGACCATTCAGATGTTGCAGGTAAATTCAGGCACGCCTAGTCTTCTTTTCCAACAAACTCCTATAGGGTGTGTTTGTTTCGAGAAAGTGTTTTACCGAAATTAGTTTTTCGGATTTTCATCCGTTTGGTTCATCGGAAAATGATTCGGTCACCGGAAAACACTTTCCGATCAATGAAAAATTTATGTACAAAATCAGAAAAGTAAATTCCCTAATTTGAAGAGTTGAAAACACTTTCGGAATTTATCATCTTTATTTTTTTAATATATTTTTAATATTGTATTTTATTATTTTAATAGTATTAATTTTTTTTCCTTTTTTCTTTTTCTTTTCTTCCTCCCTCACCGCAACTAGCTGGCGGTGACCACCGTTGAGCCTCGAGGTCATCGGATCTAGAGGCCTTGGCGAGCTCAAGGCCTGCCCGGTTTGACAAGTCTTGAGGTCATTGAGTTGGTGGCCTCGAGCTCGCTAGATCTTATGGCCTCGAGCCTCGTCAATTGCTTGAGCAAATCCGGCGAGCTCAAGCTTGCCCGCAAGAAGAAGAAGGCAGAAGGCAAAAAGAAGGAGGAGGAAGAAAATGAAAAAATAAATAAATAAAAAGAAAAAATAAAAATTTTAAAAATCTAAAATATATAATATAATTTAAAATTCGAATTTCTTTTTGCCTAAGATAAAGTGAAATCATTTTCTAAGTGAAAATCGAACACCAGAAAACGTTTTTCATGGTATATCACCAAATAAAGAAGAACAAACTTTGTTTTCCTGAAATTCATTTTCTCGAAAATGAATTCGAAAAAATGTTTTCGGTGAAACAAACGGCCCAAAATGCCCCCATTTTTTCCAATAAAGGTTTGAATCTGCCATATTAGTCTAAAAAAAGTGATCCGACTCACTGGTTGGCTAGGCGCATTCTCGTCATTTATTGTTATTTTTTTCTTTTTTTCTTTTTTAATTTTTTTAAAAAACCAAAAAATTAGAAATAATAAAAAAAAAAACACCGGCCGTGGCCATTGGGTCGACGACCCCGCTTGTATTTCCTTTTTTTCTTTTAGTTTTTTAAAATTTTTAATTTAATTTAACAAAAATTAGGTTAAAATTGTATTTTGACAAAAATTCCTTGACCATCCAAATTTGGTCGACAAGATCAGCCCTTATTTGAAAGCATCGTAGAAACTTGCGCCTTATTTGAAATAGACATGCCACTTTAAACCCCTAGTATTATTTTTTTTTTGTCGCAGTTCGCACTCTTATTTGAAATAAGGATCGCTTGAAGCATTTATTTGAGGAAATGATGATATTTCGATTCTTATTTGAAATTTTCCGCGTTCATTGATGAAAGATTCCCATTTCCTTATTTTTCCTATTTTGTGGAGAATACTGAATAAATAAATATAGTAGCCCATTTGCATCCGATGCATTTAAGAATGTCTTGATCTTAAGCTCTACCAGATTTGATATTAAAAAAAAATCTAGGGATGAATTAATAAAAGTGAAATAAATTTAAAAAAAAATTGGACAAATTTTTGCTCGGAGCCTAATGTATTTCGATCTTCAGATCGTACAAGTTCCACGTACGACCAAAGGGTCAAATGCAATGCGTTGGAATTCTCAAACCACTGGACTGGAGAGCGAGAAAAATGGCCCCACGTGGGACGCCGCAAAAAGCAGCCCACTGGAAGACGCTCGAAACTGACAGCACCCACCGTCGTCTTCATCTCGACAAAACCAGAACCCAGAAGTCATCCTGGGTCTGCGACCTTCATCCTCATCCTCATCCGCGTCCACACCTGCGCCCACCCAAGCATGTATTAATACGCATGAGCCCCTACATCCAACGGTCGTCCCCGACAGATTTCGAAGCTCCGATCTGGGTTGCCAGCGAAGGCGAACTAGCTATTTGGTTCACGAAGGAAAGGACTATTTGAAGAACAGAGAGAGAGAGAGAGAGAGAGATGATGATGGTGGCCATAGTGGCGGATATCATGGAGGAGTACACGGCGGTCCTGGGGAGGGCGCTGGAGCATCTGCTCCACGAAGCTCCGCTGCCGCGTCGCGTCCGCGTCCTCATCCTCCGCAGCCTCCCGTTCGCCTTGCCGCCGAGGCCCCGCCCCATCCGAGCCCCTGCTTCCGTCCCCGTCCACGCCGCAGCAGCGTGATTTAAGTTGTGTTTTCAGATTTTTTTAACTTTCTGGGAGGGGGTTGAGATTAGTCGTTTGTAAATACGAGAGGAGTTTTGATTTGTTTTCGTGGCTTCTTGATTGATTTGTTCTTCCTCTGCGGTGCTCTGTTTCGCTAGCGATCGACGCTTCGGGGAATGTGTGAACGAACGTTGAATTGGTTTCGAGCTTTTCCTCCTCCTCTCCTGGGAATTCCTACATGCCCGGAAGCCATCTCTCGAATCGATTGTTTGTCAAGTCACCTGTCTAAAAGAAAAAAATTCGTGAGTCGGCCGGAATATATGATATTAGCTCATTTATTAAATATTTGTGTACTAGATTTCCAAAAGTTTAAGGTTAATGTTCGTAGAAATCTTGATAATCCTTAAAAGATATAAAGTGTCTTTATTTTTAATAAAGCGAGCGAGGTGGTGTTTGGTCCTATTTTGGCCTTGATTGATCCACCTCCAAAAGATCTTAATGGCTCGTTCTCCTGCATCGATTTGGTATATTCAGGATTTTACTCGGTGATATATTAAACTTCAGTAATTATGAATAGTTTTTTGAGAAATGAACGTAGCATTATTATTAATTGTCGTTAGTTAAATTAATTATCCTAGTTCGAGCTCTCCCAAGCCCTATCAAATTCCAACTTAAGATTCAATTTCATGCAAAGATCTTATATTTGAAGTCGCCACTAATTATTTATGGTAGAATGACTAGACACCTAAATAAGGATCTTAGGAGAAATACTTTATTCCTACGAATCGAAATACATTAAGTTCGGGAACTTGGTTACGCTAATATTTTTATTAATGCCCTTTCGATACTTTACATTTCAATGAAAATTATCTAAGTTGGCAACTTTCAAGGTTTCGTATTAAAGTTTCAAAGGTGTGATTTTTTTATTTTTTATTATTTAAACGAATGCAATGCATGAATGTAATTGTATTACGAGAACACAATTAGTCTAATGAAAAAGTGATGACTATTCTAATATGGCATGAATGCATGATAATTTTTTTAAAAAAAAGTTTTTGAATCCTAATGACATGCAAAGCAACATGAATTTTAACCTACATGTTATGCAAAAATGACATGAATTTAATCTAAATGACATGTTATATTAGACTAGACTAATCTACTAATTTAAAATGAACGAGCCTTATGAATGTGAAATGGCATCAATGACTTATCGACATGTAATAAATAATATGACAAAATGACATGCCAAATGATATGACGGACTTTAATGACATAGCAAAACTATATGACATGATTAATCAATGCGGCATGATGGTTATGTGACTAGGCCTATATGAAATGCATATGTGAAATAAAATATTCAACCTACATGAATGGAATGTTCTAAACCATATGCAATCTATATGAATGAGATATTTTTGGTGTTTTGAATGGATTTTTTTTTACGTAACAAATCGAATCTCTAAACAGATAATGCATGATATTTTTAGAAAATATCTTCCGATTCGCATTACATAACGGATTGGATCAAGGAATCAAATTTGGTGATTAAGATTAGATATATCGATCCCCGTGTTATCGAGACAAATCTCGGGGTCAAGATTAGTCCGAATTTGCACGTTGTTGGTAGGGGATCAACCCTAATTCGAGCCGGTTTTCTAACCTAAGAAACACATGCGAAAGATAGGGTGTTCCACCCAAATATCCGCATAATCACAATGAATATCAATTCAATGAAAGAAAAGCAAGGCATCTAATTATTAAAAAACAATAATAATAAAAATAATAAAAATAAAAATTACCTTGAATCAAGATGACTTTTCCTAATCAGAAAATGAAGGCTGACTTGTGCACGGGGCCCATTCAGAGTACATCATTCAAGGGCTTCCACGTACAGCAAAGGGCATTGCACAAATTCACGCCTGGACTTAAAAAAATCACGTACAGCTTTAATCACCGAACCGCAGAGGACAAGCAACAAGTTTGCTAGTTATCCTTTTCGGTACTGCAGCAACCCCACATCAGAATAACTCCAGAACTGCGAGCAATAAGCAAATGAATAAATCGGGGCCACCAGAAGTAACGACGGTACAGGGTCACTTGCGAGCCCAGGCGGGATGGGCAACGCTTGAAAGCAAGGCTGGTCCATCGGGAGTGAATCACTGGTAGCGCCAGTAACGCGAATCGACGGAACAGTGGCGTCACAGTGGTTCAGGCTTGACTTTCGTTCGAACGAGCTACCGGGAGTTGGGCATCAACTTCATCACCATTCTGCTGGTTCTCGGGCAAGTGCGGCTACTTCAGGGTGTCGCAATGGGGCTTCCGCGACGAGATCGCGGACGCAGGCCAAACTTCGGAGCGAGGGGATACTCATGGCTCGGGAGGAGTTACGAGGAAGAGGATGAAAGGCAGACTCATATTCTCTCACTTTTACTTTCTTTCTCTAGACTTTCTTCTTTTCTCAAGTGGTGTATGCTCTGAACGAAACTCTCTCCTCACCTGCTCTCTCTTTGACCGTGGGCATCTCTGGACGACTCCCTCTCTTTTTCAACGAAGCTTTTTTGTCGTCAAAATTCTGACGTGCATTGTGGACGACCCCCCCTCCGCAGTGTATTGGTGGTCTTTTTTTATAGACCAAGAGAAAAATCTCTCACAATCCTTCATGCAACCGTGAAATCCCTTAATCATGCGGATTCCTCAATGAATTACTGACTTTTTGGTATAAACCAGATTTTTCTCCGGTGAAAGTAGTCCTCAATCACACCTAGACAGATTCACATCGGTTGCCCATATCACTTTTGATATCTCACAGTTTGGGATTTTTTTGCCGCAGTAACAGCTGAATGCCAACCACGGATAGCATTGAACATGTGCTCCTGTAGTATGTCGACATCTCATAGCCCACCTATCTTCAACAAATCTTATGCGATTTTTTTTCATAGCCAGGAGAATCCGTCGCCTTGAATATCTAAAGAATTATCCTTAATTAAGCTCAAAAGTATCCACTCAAGTCCATCGTCCCTCAATTTGACTTCGCATTTGCTGCCGGTCCCATTCGAAATATAATGCATAAAATAAACCATACTATATGAAAAATGATTTAAATATTTTTTTCTATGGACTAAAGCTAGTCCCTAATTTTTATGCAAAAATTAATGACTAAAAAGGAAGGCCAAAATTTAGGTGTCAATATTAATGTTAATGTATAAAATATTGTGCCGTACTCCGACGATTAAATTTTTTGGAGCAAATGGTTGCGCATTCAGTATTCTAAGTGTGTTATGTAAAAAAAGAATTGGTCAAATGTGTTTTACTAAAGAATCGATAGCTCTTGGCGCGTAGACTCCAATTTTAATTATCCAATGCGGAAGACTTCGTCGAGAAGGCAAAATGCACAACCATTGGATTTTAATTATCCAATGGGGATGACCTTCATCCCCATCCCCATCCACACCTGCGCCCACCCAAGCATGTATTAATACGCATTAGCCCCTACATCCAACGGTCGTCCCCGACAGATTTCGAAGCTCCGATCTGGGTTGCCAGCGAAGGCGAACTAGCTATTTGGTTCACGAAGGAAAGGACTATTTGAAGAACAGAGAGAGAGAGGGAGGGATGATGATGGTGGCCATAGTGGCGGAGATCATGGAGGAGTACACGGCGGTCCTGGCGAGGGCGCTGGAGCATCTGCTCCACGAAGCTCCGCTGCCGCGTCGCGTCCGCGTCCTCATCCTCCGCAGCCTCCCGTTCGCCTCGCCGCCGAGGCCCCGCCCCATCCCACCGCCTGCTTCCGTCCCCGTCCACGCCGCAGCAGCGTGATTTAAGTTGTGTTTTCAAATTTATTTTTTTTTGAACTTTCTGGGAGGGGGTTGAGATTAGTCGTTTGTAAATACGAGAGCAGTTTTGATTTGTTTTCGTGGCTTTTTGATTGATTTGTTCTTCCTCTGCGGTGATTGCCGATTGGTGGAAACAAAGCCATGGGTTAGCTGGCCACAATTATTCAGCTGCGAAATTATAATATAATAATAGCAACTTCTAACCTAAGGAGATTACATTAATTCTCTTATCACATGCTAAGGATTGAGACTTGTGAGTTGTGTGACCCAATTTATATGTGAAGCTAGCGAGTTCTGTTTTGGAAGAACTACCAAAAACGTCCTAAATTTTATTGTATCCGTATCGATTTAGTTCTAAACATTTTCATTTGTCCTATTTAGTCCCGACCCTTTCAACGATTTTTCTATTCAGTTTTAAACCTTCAATTGTGCCACTTTTTTTTTAGCGCACAATTGTGCCATTTTAATCTTAAATATTTTGACGATTCGCCATTATAGTTCTACACATTTTGAGGATTTGTTAATTTAGTCATTCCGGCCAATTTTGGCGGGAAATGGGTAACTCGATGAACTAGTCAACACCGATCGTCCCACGTGGTACAACCGTGGCCGACGTGGATAAATTTTTAAGATTTTTTTATTTTTTTCTTTTCTCGTTTCCTTCCATTTTCTTTTTCTAGCCCTGTGCAAGGACATTGGCCACAAGCAAGGGCGTCCCTTGCCTGGTCTAGTTCATGGCCTCCACGCCCTTGCTGGCCACAAGAGAGGGTAGTCGGCTTTAGGAACAAAAATAAGAAAAAATAAAATTCATAAGGATTTAAAATATTATTTAAGTCACCACCGGCTATCCTCGGCTTTGCCACGTAGGACGACCGACACCGACTAAACCCGCTACTTCAAAGAATTTCCAGTTAAAATTGATCGGAAGGACTAAATTAGCAAATCGTCAAGCATGTTTATGATTAAATTGACAAATCTTCAAAAAATTTATAACTGAATTGTCATAATTCAAAGGTACATGACTAAATTGGCAAATCATCATAAGGTTTAGCGCTAAAATTAACCAAATTAAAAGATTTAAGGCTAAATTGGCATAAGTGTAATATGTTTAGGACTTTTTGGATAATTTTTTCGTTATATTTAGGTAAACAAAATGTGTTATGTGGAAAATCAACTATTTGATTTCGAATTAGTGTGAACAGCACAAACCTATTCACGCGCTTCTTTCATTTAAATCAATTATACGTTAATGCATGTCGGATTGATTAATTTAATTTATTCGAGATACTTTCGTAATCTTTTCTATTAAGTAGAGTTATAGACAAATGAAAAGAATGGATTGTATATTATTCGGATGAATAGTGTGTCACTCTCAAGTGTATTTATATCCGAACAATAAGCTCATGGAAACTAGCTAACCTAGGAAGTAATCGATATTATTGGATCATTTACGATCTCATACAAATCGACAAACATTCTATCATTACCTCAAGCGCAAGGCGGTTTCAAAGGAGCCAAATGGAATTTGGACAAGAAGCTAGAAAATTGAGCAAGAGGAGGTGCTTTTGCAAGATTATTGGCAGAAGGGACATCGGCAATATCAAAAATTCCTCGAAGAAGACTTTATCGAGTAGAGTGGCAGCATTCTCAATACGTGTGATGCACTCTAGTAATTGATCAGCTCCTTACTATGCGAAGAAATCAAGGAACATCCAAGAAACACACAAAACCCTTGTTTGTAGAAATGCGATTGCTGACGTCTCCGGCGTAGTCCGCATTCGAGTAGACGCATAACCCTAGGACGGTGTTGGAGTGAAGACCATAAAATAAGGTCCCATAATATATCGCGGAATTCGTAGCACGATGATGTAATGAATAGAACACGCACCATATAAACTTAATCGAGTAAGAACTGTGATTGCCTTGTCGAAATGAGCAATAGTGCGATATAATAAAATCTCATAACAGGATACCATTAAGAAGGCCGAGCATGGCATTGGGCTACGAAGGGTAAAACAGTGTGATCTCATCATCAATCAAACCTGCTTGAGAGATGAAATCTAATCCACATTTTGCTTGAGTAAGAAGAACTCATCTTGAGATAAGAGTATTTTCATAATTTTCGCTTAGGAAACTATTGTTATGGATTTTATTTTATTAAAAACTCGGGTTTAAATTGAAAGGCATAGATGTTAGAGATTTAAGAAGTAGTTCAAGAAGTTTGTTTTTCTTAATATTTCTATCACGAGTCTTTTTAATATAACTATGGGTATTTCGATTTGATAAATTATTTTTTTAGGTTTGTTTATAGGAAGATAAAAAAAATTTGATCGAAAGGGAATAGATAATTTCGAATGGTGTAAAGTATTACCTTTTTTCAACGAGTTACGTGGCAGAGAAGGACTTTTAAAATTAATAGGACAAAGCAAGGGTGATCAGTGTTAGTCCAAGAACATAGCAGCAAACCAAGGAGAAATCCAAAGCGTTCCTTCTTTCTTAAGCATTTCTCTTCTCTTTCTTTCCAGACCCGTATTCGGAAGGTCAAGCGATAAAGCGTTTCGGGAGGAGAAGAAAGAAGCAGCTGTTCATCATTATCACTCAGCTTCGCTTCTCTTAAAGGTACGAGCTTTTAATCTCTTGTTCTTTTGTTACTTGCATCCTTCGCTTGAGCTCTCGCCCGATTCATATCGGATCATTCCCCAGTCAAAGACCCTGCTTCGTGCCCAGAATGTGAAATTTCCCGTTCCTTATAGCGTATAGTTTGATGGGTACCTGTCTTTTTGCGAATTCACACTTGGGACATTGATCACCCGTTGAAACTGTTAGTGTAGGTAAATCGGATGTTTTGAACATGCTTTGTGACTTCTTGAATGAGGGGGTTTATCTTTTGATGTTGTTGAGGTAGCGGTGGTTCAATGGGGGGTTCGAGTAAGAGACAATCGTCGTCGTCGTCGTCTCGTCTATCGCCTTTGGCCGAGCCCTTCAAATTGAGCAAGCCCTGTCAGCAGCAAGTTTATACTCGCTCATCAGAGCCCTCAATTGACAGTTGGCAAAGTCTCAATCCTTCTGTGGCGTTGGTCCATCCGTTTTCCAGTCTTGAATTGGACAGCGATGCACCTGGTGATTGCAGTTACTCTGTTTACGACTTTGGAACTGAAGTCTCGGGCTTTCCGTATGATTATCAAGATTGCCCATCTGAGGCATCCCGGGATCTCTGTGGTTATGAAACTGTCTCCGTAATTGAGTCGTCTTGTGTGAATTGTGGCAAAGACGTTTCCAATCTGGTCTCTGATGGCCAAATCAGTGCTGTTGAGGATGAGGGCACTAAGGATAAAAAGGAAAGCAGCATTGGCTGTCAGGGAAGCATTGTTGTGAATGGGAAGAATGCTAGTGATTCGATCGCATATGCATATCCGCTCTTTGCAAAGCAAGGTCAGTAGTTTCTTTTCCAATTAAGATGTTTTTTCAGTCCTGTTGGGTAGGCTGAATAGATAGAGGTGAGATGAGATTATTCTCGTCCTATCCAGTGTTCAAGGACCCCCTTTGGATTGGAAATAAGGCACAGTAGGATCTCTTGCATTTATTGTTCTAAGATAATACTGCTGTGTGGTCAATAATTAGTTCTTGCTTATATTATTGGTGTTTCACTTGGCACCGACTCTTGTTGACCGTACTTTGCCTCATTTTCGGGGGGTTATATTTAAGTGTTTCTAATTATTATAAGGTACAGCTTTGTCTACGAAGGTTTTGGTGTAGTGTTTACTTTGTCTAAGCTAGTCCATTTATGTATAATGGATGCTATGGCTTGTTGCTCGTTGTCGTGGTAGCATTTGCCTAAACTAGTCCATGGTCTGGTATAATGGATGCTATGGCTTGTCATGTCATCGTGGTGGCATTGCTTTGTTTTGGTTGAGTTGTCCAAATTTTTTTAGTCAAATTCGTCCGTCATGTTCAGAAAATCTGTTTTTGCTCCAGCCCTGGTGGCTCATTTGAATTTTTCCATTGAAGAACTAGTCTACTTCGTAAAATTATACAGAAAGCAGCTAAAAATAGTTTGGTTTCTGTTCACGTCAGAATATCTGCGAAATTTAGTATTTGGAAGTCTGTATTATATTGGTTTTCTTGTTCAATTCAAACTCATTAAGATTTCATTAAGGGCTCCAAATCAGTGGCATGCTTGACTCTTAGCTATAGTGGTCTTAGATCTAGATATTTAAGGGCTTTGTGTTTGGTTTCATTTACCTCAGAGAACCTCTATGACATGGCATGCGGTTAGGGTTCTCCAATCTAGTTAGGTCTCTGGGCTCTTGAGCATCATCGCAGATTCCTTTTCCCCACATATTCTTGGTACTCTTTGCCTCTGAATGGAAACAACTTCACTAGGTATTGGGATGGTGAAGGACTAAATGTGCCTTCTTAAGTTTATTCAGGCCCTCATCAGCAGCCCCCAGACAGTTATAAAGTTTTCCATATAGTAATTTTGGCTTCGGCAATTGCTTTTGGCTTGAGCAACAGTTCTCTTACTTGGAATTTCTCGTTTTATTGGCGCTGAGCGAGATAGGTATTCCTTGATGCCTTACAATAGTAATGTTGTGAGCATTTAATTTTTTGGATCTTTTCTTTAGCCAAGAAAAGAATTTTGTAGGTTTGACAGTCTGCAGGATTCCCTTTGCCATAATGTGTATAGTGGGAGGAGAAAAATTAATGTGATGCATAAAGGGAATGAGCATTTCAAAACCAGTGAGAGTTTGGTATTACTTTGTCTGCTCATGAACTTATCTCTCTGCAGAGAATAATGCTTCTAAAGGATCAAAGAGCTTTCACGAAACTTGTAATGATCTCTGTATGGGTTATTTAGAAACTTTCGCGAGAGATGATCCGATCAAATTCCGAGGGACAGAGCAAAAAGAGGCTGAATGTACCTCATTTCCAGTACTAGATCCCAGTGTCAGTCCCTTAGAGCTTTCAGTTTCAATGGATCAGTATTCCTCTACAACCTCTCCAAATAGTTACAGTAACTCACAATGTCCAGCAGACGTGGTCACAGGGAACAACAGTAATCCCGACAATGTTTCATCTGAATCTGGGAGATGCTTCTCCCAGTGTGAATCTCATAAAGAGAAAAGTGCAGATTCTCTTTTTCGAGGTACAAATCATTGTCAAGCTGCATGTTTTGGGCAATCAAGCATTGACGAAAAAATTTCTCCCTCTGATGTTGATGTTCCGGAACCTCCGAGTTGTATTGGTATTGGGGCTTTCAACGGAAGGGAGAAGTTTTCTTGTGATAGTACATTGGAAATGGACTTTCCTGCTTATCACGAGAGAGTCTCTACTCTAAAAGGCGAGGAGAGAAAAAGTCAGAGATTGGAAGTTGTCATGAATGTCGAATCGTTGCCTATAGTTCAATGCAAACGGAAAGGTGCTGAAGGAATTAATTGTGCCCAAGATTCTCTTTTAATGCTTGAAAAGGATGGGCTCAACCAGAATGAGTTAGATGAGAGTGATGCTGACGAAGATTCACCTTGTTGGGCAGGACTGAATTTTTCGCGTATTGCGTTTAGAGATTCTGAAGCTTCGGATCATCAACTTGATGGAGCTCCTGATCATAAACTTCATGAAAATCGATCGGAGGAAAGAAGAAGTTTGAATCCCCTAGCACCTGTCTTTGTTCCTCAAAATATCGAACTTAAGTTGTGTCACAAGGAGATTGAATGTGCACATGATGATTCCTTGCCTTTCCAAAAGGGTGCATCTTCTGCTTCTATCACTTTGTCTGAAGTACAGACATTGCAATATGGCGACATGGCAAGACTCTTCAATTGGGAAGGACCAAAGGCATTTGGCCCTCGGTGCACATATGACATCCATAATCCTGCTCTGGAACCTCTTCTGAAGGGAAAGACAAGTAGCTTTGCTAAGGTTGATTCTAGTGGCACATCACCATTTCTTAAGGAGGATTTTGTTACACATACCGGAAATATTGGAAGGGGAACAAATCTTGAAGTCCCAGGGAAAATTATCAATAATATCACCCTTCATGATGCAACTAGTGTTTCTGTCTCTGCCGTGGTGCATGTCTCTGAGTCAAAGTCACTTGAACAGTGGTCTTCCTTAGGAGTTGGAGGGCCCACTCACACTGAGGCTCGTTTCGATGTATCTGAAGTAGTGTCCACATCAACAAGGACAGAAGTGGATGTACTTGTCAATGCGATGCATTCTCTTTCAGAGTTGCTTATAGATAAGTGCGTGAACGGATACATGTTGAGTGATGCTGTGCATGACAGAATCCAGGTTGTAATCAGCAATCTCTCAAATTGCACAAAACAGAGGGAGAAGCAGAGGACATCTTTGGATGGAGCAAATATTCCTGGGATCTTGAGCTTTTCAAACAAGTCTGCTTATGCATGCATGGTACGATTCGGTAGTGGTGGTGTTATATTTTCAATATCATTTGTAACTGGAATATAAACGGATAATATCTATGGGAAAAGAAACTTCTGACCTCAGAATCTGCATAATTGTCATTAATAGATCTATAAATTTTCATGCCGGCTCTTTGCGCATTTTAATTTGTTAACAATGGAGGAGCATATGCTCGTTTGCCAACAACTTTTCTGCTATAGTCTATGGTAGAAATGCAGCTTCCTTTCGAAGAGGCAAAAAGATGATAAGTTTCTGACAGCGATATCCCCATATTTCTAAGGAATTTGCCGAGGATCATAGTATTCTTAGTTAGGATATTCTGTGCTTACTCTGACTTGACTGCATATTAGGCAATGATTTGATATTCTTGAAATAAACTACTTACACTATGTTGAAGTACAATGAAATCGACAGATTTGCTATGTAGAAGTATGCACTTGTGTTGTTTTAGAGGGATGAGGATTGTGGTCCGAATAGCCGGTCCAACTTGTACGACAAGTCAATCAAAAGCTAAGAATGTGGACTAGCCAATCAGCTGCTTAAACATTTATAGTATGTCATGTTGTGGAAACTCATGATTTATGGGCCTGACCTTCACTAAGTAACTTCTTTACGCAGGATACTGATTCAGTGCTGTCAAATAAGGAGTTGCAGGATGCTCGTTCTCTGGTGGGCAATATAAGCAATGGGATTCCCCAGGTAATATTCACAGCATCGCATTAAATATACTTATCAACAGTTGTCTTCACTGAGAGGACGTAATAGTAGATGGCTCGTGGTTTGTGAGGTGCAGTTCATTGAGAAGAGTGTGGAAGCCGGTCATGTTGAGGACCAAAATAGTCCCCAGACTGTATTATATAAGAACCTATGGCTTGAAGCTCAAGAGGCATTGCACGTAATGAAGCATAAGGCATCTGTTGCACGTATAAAGTCCAAGACATAGATTCACAAGAGAGCACTTAAGTTTTCTTGTTTGAAGCTTGATTTTGCAGGTATTATTGTCATCTCCTCTCCTTAAATTTTTATATATTTTTGATCGAAATCAATAAACTTTTAAGTTTTTATCAGGTGATCGTGCTTTCATGACAATTTCAACCACGTCATTCCATCAGTTGTCAATGGATGAAGGAACAAACGGCTGACTTGACAGTAAAAAGACATGTCACTCTATCCACGTGTCATATGGCATCTCAGTGTTTCGGTAACTTTCCTATTGAACGGTTGATGAAATGAAATGATTGAAATCATTTGGAAGGACAGATGACCTGATTGAAAGTTTCAAGTTCAGTGACCTGATAGAATGTAGCTGCAAAGTTGGATGACTGTATCTTGCCCTGATTTTGCTGTATGAGAATATGGTCCATTATTTCACCTCCTGGAGCGAAAGTCGTTACGAGACTTGAGAGTTTGTATTTGATCCCAGATGTTGGCCTTCTAGAGATGGTGGGGAAGGGGAAGTACACATATTTGAGATGACAAAAGAAACTGCAAGCCATGCGCAAGTTTATGTTTGTGCATTGTTCACGAGAGCATATGATTGCCCTTAATGGCTCAAATAGTCCAACCAGAAAATGCATGTTTTGTTTCATGAGAGGGAACCAACTGCTTCTCTCTCTCTCTCTCTCTCTCTCTCTCTCTCTCTCCGCTGCGCGGATTTCATTGTATTTAGCAACAAGGAGTCATGGCAAAATGATGAAGATGTGTGTCTGTGTATGTGCGCACTCTGGTATCGCAGAGACGTTCATCTGAACACAGAGATGATAATCTGAACACGAAAAATGATTGTAAGCACCAAAGCAGCCGCTATGGGCTGACCTTAAGCGAGCGCCCCTCTTGAGTGCAATGGAGGTCGCTAACCTGGGCCATGGGCCTTCTTGATCACCCATCGACCCTGTCCAGGATGGACGGTCCATGGTTCAACAAAAGGAAAATGCCACAGCCCAAACACTGAAAACGAAGGAAAGAACATTACCACAGCCTCACATCCAGTGGGCCACTTGTGTGTAGCAAGCTTGGACTCAAATCCAGGTCAACCCTTCTTGCTGTAGATGCATGCTGAACAGGAACGTATATCGCGAGTTGGATCTCTGTTGCTCAGAGGGTATGCTTATCATTACGTGTAGATTGGTACGTATTTGTTCACGCATTATTCTGCAAAATATGACCCAACGTCTGGGGCTCATCCAGAGCGAATCGTATCTCAGTTGCCGGTCTATTTTGAGCAGCAACGTATCACGGGTTGAGTCAACCCACCCTTGGAGACTTTCCATTTCCACAATCCCAAGATTACATGAACGCAAGATGGACACCGGACACACCCTGAGCTGCACCAGAGAGAAGCTTCAGGATTTTTACAGACGTATGCTTTTCCAGTGCTTTGGCAAGTTCCACAGCCCGGTGGACTCTCATTACTCACAGCAGAATCGGAATAGCTCCATCGTTTAGACAAAAGAAAAATGGAGATGTGAAGATGGTGGTTGAGCTGGCACGCAAATGGTGGAACACACGGTGTCCGTAGGTTTTGTCGGGAAACTTATCCGAAAAGTCATAAATTTATTGCAACTTTGCCAATTCAATCTTAAACCTTTTAATTTTGCTTAATTGAGTCTTAAACCTTTTTGTCTTTTGCTAATTGAGTTCGTCATGCCAATTTTCATTGAAAATCGCTGACCCGAATATCGGCCATCTTAAGTAACAAGATTGGAGCTGAGGTAGATAATTGTTACTAATATTTATTTATTTTTTTTAGTTTTTTTTTCCTATTTGGATCAAAGGGCTGGCGGGAAAATAAATTAAAAGATTCAAAAAAATTGTTAATGGTTCACATCGAGTGCACAGAGTCTTCTACGTAGAACTACGGCATCCACGTCAACGATTTCCCGCCAAAATTGGACGGATGGACTCAATTGGTAAAAAACGAAAATTTTTAGAAACAAAATTAAAAGTTTAAAATTAAATAAAAACAAGTATAATAGATTTAAGACTTTTTAAACGGTTTTCCTTCGCCCCCATTATGTCTTTAGCAAACGGGGGACGATGCCGTTTGACATTAACTCCTCTCTCTACTATCCTTTTCACTTTCATCAAACCTGCAATTTGACAGAGAGAGCTGCTGTGAACATGTCTCTGGATTAAAGGCGAAGGGAAGCGCTCGAACATCAACGCCTGCTTAAACGCTGCATAACCCTTCAAGCAAGTACCGTACAAAAGCGAGGGACACTGAAACAAGAACGCGTCCCTCTTTCCCAAGACATTTTACCAGGAGGGTTTCCCCTTTAACACGTCCTTTCGAGAATGGTGGTGGTATGCAACATAAGCTTCAACTTTGTCATTTGGGGCTACCACCTTTAGGAAGGAAGACACTAGGGGGAGGGGGAGGGTGGGGGCCACGTGCCGTCCAGTGATAGGCCGGCCCCACGGCGACGTGGAGGACCCGGCCTACACGATATTTCCTCGGACAATTACCTAATTTTGCCGGTAATAGCTCGAGCATTGAGAATGCACTAATGCCGAGCGGATTATGAATGCAGTCGCCTCGTCTATTAACGACCGGACTACTAGACAAAGACCATTTTGGATAAGGTTTTGAATTTCGGGTAAGAATTAGAGGGAATGCCGGTGCCATTTCACCAAACGGCCGATGTCCACAAATGGCCCAAACAATCTCTACACTTAAAATTGTAGCTCAACTGTCATGATCTCATGAACTGTCACAAATCATTGCAGACCAGCCTCGTTTCCTTCCTCTTCTTCTCCCATTGCTTAAAGAAGTGGGATTACAAAATGGAGGAGCACTAGAGAGAGAGAGAGAGAGAGAGAGAGAGAGAGAGAGAGATGTGGTAACACACAGGAACATTGCAGGCTTAGATGCCGAACGACCTGTTGGAAGTACAAGGACGACCCATGTAGCATTCCACACAAAGAGAAAGCGACAAGTCGTATGATTGTGGGGGACCCTTCTCCAAAAACTTGGTTAATTTGCCAAAACCCTTTGCATCCAGTCAATCGATCTTGTTGTTCACACACCTTCTTCGTCGTATTGATTTCGAATATCGTCAGAACGCTCGAACGCCGATGCATTCAAAACTGACTGGCCGCTTTACGTAGAGTGCTTTTAGAAGTAGATTATTTTAGCATTTCTAGAATTCGGAGAGGAATCCCCAATATTCTCCTCCCACATGGTCCATGTGACCCCTTTGGTCCATACTTGATGACCACAGTTTGGATCCATTATAACCGAAGTGATAATGCGGCATAAATGCCTCAAGATCATTGAGAATGAAAGAAGAAAAAGAAAAAGAACAAGGAGAGTTGGGCCCGAGGCTGAGCAAGCCAAGTGAAGCAACGGGCATTGAAAAAAGAAAGGGAAAAGATGGGATTGGAAAATTAGGCCTAGCTGGCGTGAAAGAAGAAGAAGACAAAAATTGGGACAAGAGAAAGGGATTCAGATTGGAACCCAAAAGAGAAATACAGAAAATAGGGGGACTGAATAGCAAAATAGGGGCCATTGTGGCGGGGGATACCTAAGCAATAAACTGGGGAAGGTGTACTCAGCATTAAACGAGGTTAGAAAGATTGGGGCTTTGGACAAAATCCGCCCGCCATTGCATCCCCAGGTGGGTCAGAAATCTCTCGGATAACTTCATTTTTGTTCAAACAGCTCCTTCGGAAAACAAAGGAAGGCCCCCACTCTTGGACCTACATTGCATCCTTTCCTACATTTTTTTTTTGCTTTCTAATTTCCTCGATGGGAAAAAAAAAAACCACACTTGCAAAAGTTCCGTAAGCTCGAACAAAAAGTGGGCTCCGTCCTCTTCGTTAAAATTCGGGTCCATTGCACATTCTCTTCTTGAGGGAGGCTATCCAATAGAACACAATAACATGTATGCCTCATAATTCAAAATAGAAACACGCGGTGATAGTGTGTGAATCATGGTTGAGATTTTCATTCAAAATCCCGTTCTTAGAAAAAAAAAAAAACACATATTACACAAACATATGACCTTTTCTAATCCTATTACTTGTGTATCGGGGTTAGAGGAGAAACTTGAAGACTATTTATAGAATTTTAAGTCACGGATCCTCTTATCACGGGTCGGGCTTTACTCACCTCTACGCAAGCTAAACTCTTGTCGAACTAATTGAGAATCCTTACATTTTAGTTTATTAGCAGTAAAGTAGTAAATTTCAATTTCAATTAATTTAGCTCACATTAGAATAACTCTGTGCATTCAAATCAAAGGGGAAAACAATGAGGAGGTGCATGGTGCTATGGAAATTGTATGGCAATGACCAGTCACACATACATACATATATATTTTTTTGGTCAGGCACATACATATACATATATTATTATTTTTTTTGGGTCTAAAACATACATATATTCACTTCTTGATAATTTCTTTTCTTTTCACTTTTTTTTTTTGTCAAACTTGTTGATATTTCTTTTTTCTTTTTGTGGTCGAACTCGTCGATATTTCACTTGTCGATAAATGTGGGTAGTTGTCTGGGATCGGCTGCCCCTCTTTTTGCACTGTCGTTGTTAGTGCTCCTGTCACGGCCCCTACCCCTCTCTCTCTCTCTCTCTCCTCGTACTTTTGCTGCTGCTGCTCCTATGCATTCCCTCGTTTCTCTCTTCACTTTTACCGATCTTCTTGCCGAGACAGAGAAAAGGGAAAGAATCAACAGTGAAAGATCGGAAGTCCAATCAAAACCAGATCACCAGAGCCGTCCGATCGTTGACATGTTTGAAGACTCAGAACCCCAGGTCTTAAATGGATATGCTTTTGCTGTCCCATTCTCACTCTTTGGCAACGTGGAATGTTTAGTTGGCGAAGAATTGGGTTGGGGGGAGAAAGGGATGATGCCGAAGCTCTCGATTCAATCCATCTAAATTAACGATATGATTATATTAACCGAGTGATCGTCCGAGCTCATTTTTGAAATAACCGGGCGAGGTCCCGGTCGCGCAGACCGCATCTTACTCGGTATAAAAATACAGCAAGCAAGGCGCCAAATTTACCGAACATGGTCACGAGCATAACAACGAAAACTGGGATCTATATGAGAATCGGGCTTCCTACGCCTTTTTTAACCTGTGGATCGACTCGTAGCAGATCAGACGATGTCTTATTTTCCGTTCTTTTGAGAAAGAAAAGTCCAAAGCAGGAAAGAGACAAGGAAAAAAGAAAAAGAAAAAGAAAGACGTAATAATCAAAGAGGGAAAAAAAATATCAACCGTGGTCCATGCAGAAACCCTATTCTTGGAGTGTGAGACGTACATCGCATGCGTTCGACTCAGAGAGTGATCGAGATCGAGAGAGAGAGAGAGAGAGAGAGAGAGAGAGAGAGAGGACGTGTTCTGCACTGTACAGATGGGGAGAATATCCTATTCATGTTTTCTTGGATGGATTACGCCCATGGAAAACCCTAACCCTAGAAGGTCGTCTTTCTAGGGTGGGGACTCGGCTCAGAGAAATGAGAAGAGCTCTCTTTTTCTTCTTCATTTTTCCTTTTTAGGGAGGTGGGTTTTGGTGGCCGAGACCAGTGAACCCACACACCCACCCACAAAGAATCGAAACAGAGAAAAGGGCAAAAGAAAAAAAGGAAAAAGAAGTATGATTGGAGCTCTCTGCTGTTTTTCACTGTCGAACTGAGTCATTGGAGGGGGCGGGGCAGGGCCGGGGGGAAGTTATGGGGCACCGAACAAGAACTGACACAGTGACAAATTTCTTAGATTTCTGTGTGCGATTGTGGGTGTGGGTGTGTGTTAGTGTAGGCTGATGATGATGACACTGGGGGCAGCTGCTAAGTCCTAAGTTGAAGAGAACATTATTGAGTTGGGAACAATTCACAGGAGCAGGGTAGACAAGAGCTCTTGGATAGGTGGGGTTGGTCTTACACCGAAATGGACGGAATCATCAGCTTGAGGAATTGATAGTTTAACCAATTCTCTCTTTCCTTGCTTGATTCTAAAACTCTCTCTCTCTCTCTCTCTCTCTCTCTCTCTCTGTGCCCATCAGTACCTTCCACCTTTAAACGTATGAACAGGAATTGACCACACAGGGGCATCCACTTACAGTACAAGGTAGCAGAAACCAAAGACTTTAGCCCTCAAGAAGTTGGCATTTACTGCAACACAGCCCCAATCTTTGCATAGCCCTCTGGCTTGGAGGACAAGAACAAGAACACCTAGAAAAAAAAAAAAAGGAAAACAAGAAAAGATAAACAAGAAAAGAAAGAGCTGAAGAGGGAGGCTCTCAATCCCCTGCACCGTCATTCTCATTGCCCATCTCAAAAGATGAGACACATGCATTAATGGATGAAGTAAACTTTAGATGGGAAAGCAGTTGATAAGGAGGGTGTGGGATTGCGCAAACTTTCGTTACGGCTGTCTGCTGGGTTGGGCTGGGGGGGCAGATCAGAGCAGCCCCTCTCTCGTGCTAATATAGGCCAACCCCCACCACCACCACCACCACCAACCTACAATGGCCTCTGCCCTCTATCCCCTGTGCCCTACATTCTAGGACACCCCCAACTGGTCTGCGTGGACCCTATCCTAGCATCACGGTTACGTCTCGCTCATGCGACAGTGATGCCGGACGCTCACCGGAAACAGTCCTGGTTTTTGGGGGATGGTCCGGAAGAAAGGCGTGAGCACAAGCACAGTGGTCCGAACTTAGATCTCGACTTAAGAAGACAAATGTGTAGTTATTGTTTGAGCAATCTGAATGTCGTGTTACCCTTCAAGCAGATCTATCGAGAGATTAAGTGTTTCGTTTGGTTTGGAATGCCACAGACCCATGTTCCAATCAAACACTCCAGTGTAACTATGGGACCTTGCCCGCCGACGCTCTGGGCGAGCGAAGCCTTATCTGATGCACGTGGACGGTGGATGGGATGGTTTAGATCGAACCGACAGCCCTTAGAAAGGTCCTGGAAGTTATACCTATCTATGAATGAGAAAGAAGTAGGGGGGATGATGGCACTGGTGGGCGTTGGATGACAGCCGATCGGACACCAAATCACATGATGGGGTTAAGAGAGCTAAGGTTAAAAAAGGAGAAGAAGAAGAGGAGGAGAAGAGGAGAGGACAAGCTGTAAATGGTCATGTCCAGATTTTGCTTTTCATAGGGGCTATAGGGATTACATATGTTTCCTCTGCAAAGGACATAATATAGCCAAAATCTGTGACTTCTTTGTAGTTTTTTCATGTCTTCTGAGGTGGATTATGCCTCTTTCCCACTGCATGAGACGTTGGGAAAACAAAATGGAAATCAGTGAAAAGATTACCTATAAACTAAATGTCCAGCTAAAAGGGGAGATTCTCAGCACCCATTTTGTTTGTTTGTTTTGTCTACCGAGTTTCGCCGCCGTAATGGATTTTCGGTGATTGTAGCCGCAAATTCTTTTAAGAGTGGATCTCATAATAATAATTTTTTAATTAATTGATATTTGTTCCTTTGTTCCAAAACAGACCGTTAGTCTTACGGTCAATCAAAGACCTGACATTACATGATCAATTCTCTTGTTTATATTTGTGATTAGGCAGGGTAGTGCAGTGTAATGGGTTTATGCTGTTCGGCCCAGTTGATAAAATGCACATCTTTGTTTGCTCTCCTTGCATTGGACAAAAGGGATTTAAGGTTAGTGAATGGCATTCTTTGGGTGCTAGATCTTGACCCTATTACAATGCTAAAGAAGGCAAGAACTAATTTATCATTTCAACAGCTATAGTTATTGGCAGAAGGACTTCAAAAATGCTAAAGTTTGTATGCGACGCTCATTTTGGGATTAATTTTTTTGGATCAATTAAGTGCTAATTTCTTTTAATAACGATTATTTGAGTGCAAACTTGAGTGCAAACTCCAGAGAATTTCGTTGAAAATCTTACGTAGTAATTTTTTTATTAATAACCTATTCCTACATGGCTCGTCGGAGACTTCAGTCAGCAATAAAAAGCTAAAAATATTAAAATAATCTAAAAAAAAGTTGAAAAAAAAAAAGAAAAGTAGTGAGTTGCAGTGGCGAGGGTCGCTGAGCCCCGCCCAGTGGCCGACGACCCCACCCCCTCACCCAAGTGGGGCGAGGGTCGCCAGTCAATGGTCGGGGCTCGGCGATCCCTATCTGACCATTCCCCATCTTTGCTTTGCTTCTCGCTTGCGCTTTTCAACTCTCCATTTGTTCAGCTTTTGCACCAAGTGTTCGACGAAATGCTTGAACCATGCTTTCCTTCAATCCAGATTTCACCCACTTCGTTATCCTACACCAGTGCCGATGCCACCATAAACTTCGACATACTGTGCTAATGGTGCGCAGGGGTGAGGGGTGGGAGAGAAGTTGGGGGGGTCGCCGCCACTGGCCAGGGCTCTAAGGCTTATTTTTAAGTTTGAGATTATTATTTTGTTTAAATTGCCATGTGACTGAATTTTTTAAAAAAAATTGCCACGTGGAGTCCACATGGACTGATTATAAATTATAAATTATGTGTCACTAAAATGTGTTAATTATATATATATGGCTTGATATCTATATATATATTTGATTAACCTTAATAAGTAATCATTTTTTCTCCAATTTGACAATTTAGTGAGCCGGCGAAAAATTTTGACACCCAAGTGAGTGCCGTATACTAACTATAGCACTTTTGGTGTCCTAGTTATCCATCAACCTTGTTGAAGGTACTCAACAAGAGTAAATTGAATCTCTCTTATGACAGAGAAAGCTCACTGGGAGGGAGGCAAATTCTAGTCCCAACCACTCATGTTATAGGCAGAAGATACGAATATTAGAGTATCGCGAATTAAATCTAATGGAATTGAAAAGGACATCGTCGGAGTTTATTTCCAAAGCCAGGATTGCACGAACTTAAGTCTAATTCTATGACATTGCTATGGCAACAAAGGCAAAAGAGCAACAACATTTTCGGTTTTGTGCTTATTTCGCTCCTCTCCTGATTAGCATAAGGAATGTTTTAATTTTCAAGTCGGGAGAAAGCCGGGCATCGGAAACTGTAAACTTTCGTTAAGGACATATCTAATCAATACTCCAAAAGCACTCGTTAATATCGGAGAAGATTCGAAATCAAGGGCGGTATAAGCATAGGCAAAAACATCACCAAACCAAGTCATTGGCGAGTCAACATCATAATCCAGTAGGGTTACCGGTTTCAGCTCCAGATCGGATTGAATCAATAAGCTTTGGAGGAATTTTTACTGTCAATTCGTCATCATGGCTTCTTTTTTCGGATCGTGATGTAGTCCACGGGACTGAATGATCTTCATACTCATTGCACGGAAGTCGGCCAGTTACGTGGTTCACTGGACAAGGAACACCGACAGGTCCATCACTCGTCACTTAGCGGATTCGTTGCCGAAAGGTCGAAGATCTGGTATAGAATGTCTTGACCTAATTTGGGGAAAAAGACAACGTGGGAAGAGTGATCTTTCAGCATTATTTTGTCCCAAATTGCATATGATAGCACACCATGTGTGGAATCGATGATCGCTTAGCCCTCGGTTTTGCAACGAGGACATTACAGTTTAGGTTCGATTCGATCGACGTCTTCATAATCACTTCCAAAGATGGGACCGTCCCCTTACGTATTTACTAACTTCTCCGGAAAAAAAGAAACTTGTAAGATCGAAACCATCTGACTTTCAAACTTTCTGCATTTCGGATTCTCCTTTTCTCTCTCTTTACACACGTATTATGTGGCTCAAAGAAATCTCGAATTAACGATCCATCAAAGCCTAGATGCTCAGAAAGGAGTTCGTTGACAGAGATAATTGGTGAACTTTTTTCTGCCCGGCATGCTTTGTTAGCGATAAAATAGAGCAGCGTAAGCCTTTCGACATATTATCAATTTGTGCCGCATGTTATGTTATTTGCGCCCGTAACAAAACTCTAGTTCCATTAAAAGGCTCTAAAATTTTGCTAGTCTCTTAAGTATATATAACTAGCCGGATAGCTATGTTTCCACATCATTGTGACTTTTCCTAGGAAGATGGCTAGCTTGATTAGTTAAGGATCAATTCGTTGCACGTTCTATCCAACTTCTCAAAAAGGAGAAACATGGGGTGTTGGAATCAAGTTGCAAGTTTTAGAGCTTCGTTTTGGTTCGTGACTTACCATCATAATCATGTGTGGTAAAACGACGTAATCCTCTTACCTATTTCTGGTTCTCGATTGATGTCGAACACAAATTTCTTTACGTACTTGCACCTCTATGATTACTTCCCCACTGTCCAAATCAGCTGAAAGAAATGCGCCCTAAACAGGCAATTCGTGCTCCAAGCATGCCCTAGCAATTCAGCCATTGTTTTGCGGAATGTGTAGGTAGCGAAATTGACTCGACCATTGGAAGATTATGTGTAGAGCCATTAGAAAGCAAAGGCAAACCTATTTTACTTTAAGGGTCCGTCTGTCTGAAGGAAAGTGATTTCCAAAAAATTATTTTCCAATTTTTCGATGTTTAAACGACAAGAAACTAATCATTGCATGGAAGACGTTTTTCATGGATTGAAAACAACAAGCTTAGGTTGGGAAAAAACGACTTCTCCTTCTAGCAAAAAGAAACCTGCTTTCCCTAAACCACCAAAAAAAAATGAAAACTAACAATTATATACTTTCACCAACTTGGACCCATCAAGATATCCTTTCGGCCGAGGAGATAACCAAGAGGGAGCTCAAGTTCGAACCTGTCAATGTATATAGTTAGACGCACCTTTACTTATAAGCTTAAGTCAATGGATTTTGGGCCTATTAGGATATACTAACCGATCTATATCACATCAAATCTTCATGGGATTTCTCTAGCACGCTTCACACGTACATCCTAATATTATCAAACACGCAATAAAAAAAATTTCATAGAATTCGATAACATATTTGTTAATCACTTTACATCTTTCAAACCAATCATGACACGCTTAATAAATACCAATCATCCAACATGGCCTGTATAATACGTCCAAGAAATTGTTTCTCACACTTTAATCTTGAAAATGGTGTCTCTAATGTAATAAATGCGTATAAAAGTATCATGTAAATAGTGCGAACATTTAAACGTACTTAACTTAATCAAATCTTTATTAACTTATTATAATCGATTACAAGATGTGAAACCCATCAGCGATACGCTTATCTTTGGTGTTGTATATAGGTCGACCTATCGATGAAGCGATCACAATCAAACTCAAGCGAGTCAAGCAGCCGGATGCAAGTAGCATCGGCAAAACCTAGATGGCGACATCGCATATGAATTGATCTTTCTGCATATCTTGAATTAACTTCGAAGCAACTCCATTTCTAATTGATAATTTGATCAACTTATCAATGGAGATATAGTCTGAGTTATCTTCTTCCCCTTTTCCCTAAGTAATAAAGGCTATGTGAAGCATCAATTCAACCCCATAGGAGCATGCATGACTTCTGTACTATGACTATGATTTGAGTAAGGAATCTGTCTTATCAAACTCGAGAGTTTGACTTCACAGCAAGACCATTAATACATAGATAAAACCTCCTAGTTCTCTTAAATAACTGGGTGACTTCAAATATGTCTTCAGAAATGGCTGCTCCTTATATGTTCATAGCAAATGCTTAGAGCATACCCTCCATGCAGTTTTCACACACTCGTATCATAACTTCAGCAAAAAAATGTTGCATCATCTGCTCTCATGAGTGATGGAGGAGGACCACATGAATATAAAGAAAGATACACGACACATTCACAACCGATGTGGGACAACAACTATGGAAATTGACTAATGGGGAGTAGACCCACATACGCGAAAAGGAATAATACTATCTACGTCGATTATATTGGAAAGTCCAACCTAAAAGCTTAAACTGATAGATGGAGGAGATCACATGAATATAAAGAAAGCATACATGATCCATTCACAATCGATGCGGGATAACAACAACAACAACTTCAACACGATGAATATGACTCGTTTAGGCCGTGATCGGTTATCCTGAAGCTAGAATCGAACCAAGTTTAGTACATAGCAAAAGTGAATATATAATACGAAGTTACATAATGAAAAAGGAAAAAAAGAAAAACCAGTTTCATCTTTGTGTTAATCTTTTATTCAATACCTAGAAAAAGCAACAACACCTTCCTAATCCAGTCCCATTAAGCAAAGAAAACATAGTAGGAAACTGATGATCTTCAGCACATGTACGGAATGAAAGACAAACAGTTCCGGGAAAGAATGTTTGCCTGATTACATCTCTATGATTAGATCAGCTCTGGGGCTATCTCTTTCATCAGCTAACCAAGATATGCAAATCATCGGTTATTGAAGAATATATAAGCCACTATAGGGTATGTGGTCCTGGTTCGTATTCAGAACCTAACTTAATTACATTGCAAAACAAGAACGGAGGCAACTGACAAAAAGAGGACATGTTGCATAGGCAAAATAGCGGCAAAACCTAGCTAAATCAGTCAATGGCTCACCAATTGAGGAACAAATGATTAGGAAACACTTCTGGGAATCGTTTAGCTATGATCTGCTCATAATGATCAATGAGTAATACATTTCCACATCTCTAAATATAACATACGCGAAGCTCTCAAAAAGCAAGTTACTTGCTTTGATTTATGCAGCGAGTATCGCCTCTGCATAACTATTAAGCAAAGCTTCTCAAGGATCAGCAGAAACAAGCTGCCATAGACAGACTTCTATAAATTGCTTTTGGGTTGCTTCAATCCAAGGAAAAACAGTGTGCAGCCCTGATTTATACGCAAGCAAGCTATGTTATGGTGAAAATTTTGCAGTGTTCTTTTAGGAGAATTACAGTTTCTCTTGTTTGGCCAACATCTAATCAAAGTGTAACTCAGAGACTAACTTCTAATGCATAAAGATGCGGACGTGCATGCATGTGCGCTACGTTCTTGATTGACTTTTATGTTCATCGTGCTTATCTGTAAAACATTCTGTGAATCACATTATAATCTGAACGTAAAGATGGATTATACATAGACAAACAAGATCTTGGAGTCTAAAATTTCTAGAAATACTAGCTCGTTGTTTATGGATCATGCGACCAGCTTGCCGGTATTATGGTTCTCTCACTATCATGACTTACAAAATTTCAGCCAAAAGAATAGACACATATGTACCAAAAAAATGACGCACTCGTGGTTATCTCCAAGATTAAGTAACGGGCACACAAATTTCCTGTGCGAGAGCAAAAGACGACATTAAGCAACAAATGGTTCTACCTGGATTCTCATAAAGGCTTAGCTAATGACTATGGAGAGTTGAACACATGTAGAGTAAACCACTTGTTCTATAGTAGAGAAATTTACATCGATGTTGAAAAGGCTGGAGATAAGGCGTGGCTCAAGAAGCATAACATTTCGATAATAGTCATTAGATGGCGATAATTTAAAGTGATATATAGATGAGAGATGAGGCTACGATGGCGTTTCCTACTTTTATTGCTTATGGATTTACACAGCATTTTAGACTAATCTCTCTCTCTTTCCTTCCTATTTTTTCCCTCTTATGAGAGCAGCTTCTTCTTTAATTTTCCAAGTCTCACGGTTTCTGGCACTACACGTATTGCAATTTTAATTCATTTGCCAGGCAATGGATCTTATGTGATGGAATAGTACATATTTCTGTTTTCTCAGTTAAACATGGTCGGTAGAAAAATGCTAACGTAACCCTAGTTACATATAGAGATCTTATTTCACTTCCTTTCGCTAAAGAGAATATGTTGGGATACTGGGAAACAACTTCTAGTAGCAAAGCCAAAATTAGTTCAAGAACTAAAATAGAAAACACCAAATCACTTCATCAGTTAATATTTAGCTGGAATTTGGACCACTAATATCTAAGTCAAATCCGTTACGCCTACAAATAGAGACCATCAAATTCAACCCGAAACGAAGGAAACAAATGATTCGAGGTCTCAAATCAGTCACATTAATCACTTGCCATAAACTCTTATCCTATAGATATAGCATGCCTAACCCATGATTAGTTAGGAGGATAGCAATTTCTAAGTAGCAAACTAATGTCAAGCATGTTTGGCCTGTCCATTTGAAATCAGACTACCTAACTAGTTGCACTATTCTGGGTACAGATCAGACATGACTTCAGTGGAAGGCCTAGGAGTAGAACAGCTGATTAAATAGGTGGCTTATAAAGTGGCAATCAAGGATAAGTAGAAACATCACAGAAAAAGGCATTACTTTGACAGTCTTGCTAAGTAAGAAATAGAATGGCAGTAAAAGAGGAAGAAAACCCAATGGACAGAAGAATTTGCGGTCCTTATTTTTGTTTATATATATGTCGAAAGAAGGTTTATTCGTTTGCAAATAAACAATATGACGACGATTAGCGTGGCATCAACCAATGTAGAACATTGCGTAAAATCGGAACGAAAAGGAGCTATCGAAACAATCAAACAAAGCATGTGATCGGTGCGTCACGTCATGCCTCCCTGATATATCTGTGTGTGTGTGTGTGTGTGTGTGTGTGTGTGTGTGTGTGTAGAGTTTTAAGGAGTTCTAAGCTTGCTCTTGAAGCCAAACACATTGATGTCTCAACAACGTGGCTGAGCCTGAATGTCTTGATAGTTACTTAAGCAAATGGAGGGACAGTGGGGCAAATACCGAAAAGAGGAGCGCAAAATGCAGAAGAGTTGGCAAGCCGGACATTCAAGCATTTAATAAGCTACAGATGCTTAGCAGGCAAAGAGAAGAAAAGGAGGAAATCCTTAGCATGAAAAGAGCAAGAAAGAGAGCAGACGATGAACGCAAAAAAGGAACGAAGAGAGGTGTGAGAGAGAAAGAGAGAGAGAGACACAGGGAGAGAGAGATTAAAGATAAACCATACCTTTTAAAGCTCTCTGCAATACTTTCTCTGAACTACCTGCAGGCGTGCCCAACGAAGCGGCGACAAGATCAACAACCTACACAGTAGTTAGCGCGCGCACACATACAGAGGCACCCCAGAAGTCCAAAAACCCAGAAAAGAAAAAAGAAAAAAAAAACAACCAAAGATAAAGAAAGGAGAAAGAAATGAAATCTAGAGAGAGGGAGAGAGGTAGGAACAAGACTTAAATGGCGTTCAGGGAAGCTAGGCGCTGCGACCCTTGAACCGAGGAATCAGGAAAAGTTGTTATTATTCACTTGAGAACAGTGCAGAGATGGACAAAGGTGAAATGTGTGGGGGAGAGAGAGAGAGAGAATAAAGATTGATCAGAAAGAACTGGTTCAGTGGAAACCATGGGAGGAAGAAATACACATTGCAGAAGAAACCAGGTCTTTCCTAATAGAAGAGCGGGGGAGAGAAGGAAGGGAAAAGCAAGAGCGGACGTGAAAATCTTGGGGCTGTGATTGATTGATGGGATCTATCAAATGTCTCTCCAATATTAGACTCTCTTGTCTATAATAAGCTGATCGTGAAAAATCACATATGTACTTTATACACAAAGCAAAATGTTCTTCTTTCCATAAAAGAAAGAAACTTTTCTGTATGTAATTCTTGAAAATGGTGGCTGCGCGGTTCTTGATCTCCTCCTCTCTGTCTCATTTGGTGATGTCTCTCCGCAGTTTCTTCATGGAGAACCCCAGATTCCCCTCAGCACATCGAAACCTAACCGAGACACATTGCCGGGCAATTCTTGCTTCTTGCCCTTCCCTGCCCAAGCCCTCCGATCATTCCACAAATGCAAGAACTGCAGTTAGATAACGAGCAAAGACGTTTCGGCGAAATTATGGTCCTGGTTTTATCGTATGAACTGACAAGGTGAACCGAAACCCGATCGATGTAGTGCCGACTCCTTCTGGGTCGTCTTCTTTCAGATATCCAAGTCCAAGGTTGACGAGACCGAAGCCTTTCCCTTGTTCAAGAACTCGGCCTGGACGGTCGGCAGCGGCGTACTGTTGTATAGCCTCAGTTGGAGAGGAGGCTGCTGTGAAGAAGAGGAGGACATTTGGTGGGTTTGCGGTGAGATTGAAGCATGTGATATAGAGGTTGAGGACAGTACGTCGCACTCGTCGTCGGACTCCGAGATCGGGCAATCCATGTTCACTCCGAACAGCCTCAGCCTCTTGGCTGCAACTTTCCCTTGGACCACGGGCACCGAATCGAATACCACTGGCTCGTTCCCCCGGGCGCCACGGCCTCCCCCGCCTTGATGAACCTGCACCATCCCAGCGGACACTTGCCTTGGGGGTGTGCCTGGACCGTTGCTCGATCTGAGCTGGTAATACACCGGCGGCGAATTTGGACAAGCGCCCAAGCTCACCACATTCCCATAACCATAACCATAACCACTGCCGCCTCCGTAACTGTTCCGGTATGGACCCAGGTGCGACGCTTGGAAGTGGTCCCTCCCGGACATGTGCATTGCACCTGCAGTTGCCCCTGGCCGCAATAGCAAAGGGCCCCATGGGACCGCTGTCGCTGAGGCCCGATGATGGAATGAGAAGTGGCCTGGGAATTGGAAGGCGGCCATGGGGGGGATGGTCTGGGGCGTCAGGCCTCCGCCTCCAATCGATGAAGAGACGATCCTTGCCGAACTCGCCGACGCCGCGATGGAACGAGACGGTGTCCCCAGCGTCCAGCTTCTTCTCCTTCACGAAGCGGCTCCACCCTTTGGTCATCACATAGCTCTGGCTGCTGTTCCAGTACGAGTACCGGAACCGCCACGGCTTCCCGTTGCGGTCCTCAAAGTTCAGGAGCAAGCCCTTCTCGTTAGTCGAGGAATCGAGCGGGAAGTACTTCTCAGCGTGCTGCTTAGGGATGACGAGGCGATTGAGCTTGCCAACGTCGCTTGGCGTGACGACCTTATCGAACATGTGTTCCCTCACAACCGGCGGTGCAGGAGCAGCGGAGGAGAGGACCGCGGCCGAGCTCTCGCGCGGACGCGAATCCTCGTCGTCTAGAGGGGGCGACATGTCCATGAGGTCGGGCTTCGAGCGGCCGTCAGCTTCGCGGTCGAATCCGTGGGCTAACCAAGATCCCATCTGGGCGTCCGACTGGCCATTATTGACGTTGCCACCAGGAAAGAGGCCTCTCGTGTGCTGGTGATGAGAAGTGGAAGAAGAGGGCGAAGACGATGAGGACGAGTAAGAGAAAGGGTTTTGCTTACCTCTGACAATCTGGGCTTCTTCCAACTCCAGAAAACCCTCTCTAAAATCCATGTCCCTCCCCCTCTCTCTTTCTTCAACGAAAACTCAAATCGATCTCCAGATTCTGGATCTGAGGCAAACCCAAAACCAAAACCCAAATTCAAGAAAACGGGCCAAATTGACCGCAGACCCACCTTTGCCGCTCTTCTTCCAGGGCGAAAGATTCTGGTGAGACAGAGGAAGGAAAAAAAATCTGGGTGGGGGTGGGGGAAGAGACCGAGAGCTTGCTTGCAAGAAAGAGATGGAGCTTCAAAATTCTAGCAACAGCGACGCACCGCGGTTTCTCGCTTGACCCACAAGAGGACGCGAGCACGAAAGCACTCGGCACAATCTAAAACGGACGTCTCAAACACTTGGCTCCGCGCACGCGCACGGAGACACAGACACAGACGCAGACGCAGACACTGTTGAAGCTGCTCTTAGTGTTGTTGACCTCTTGGGAAAAGTAGAGTTAGCGTGAGAAAGAAAGGATAGATTAGACACACTAAAAAACATAGAGCGAGCGAGCGAGCGAAAGCGAGAGAGAGAGAGAGAGAAATCATATGGTCGTGATTAGATCACAGGAGGTGCATCCCTGGAAGCTTCTCAAGCTGGGCAAATTTTTCCTCCTCCTCCTCCTCCTCCTCCTCCTCCTCCTGATTTAACTTCTCTCTGTCTTGCTTTCAGATAGAGAGAGAGAGAGAGAGAGAGAGAGAGAGGCAGGGAGGGAGATTATACGTAGGGACCTCATGTGTTCATCTGGTTGGGTTCATGTGAGCTTTGTCCCTGTCATCGTCTTGAAGATGGGGAGGGTGGGGATTGCGGTTTCTCTTGATTATTATTCTGTTTTTGCCGTTCAAGTCTCGATTTCGTGATGAGGGCCAGCTGTTTTTTTTTTTTGAGAGAGCACGAGCTCTTAATTGATGGCGCTTTTGCTCAGTTTGGACTTGTTTTTGGCCAACTTTTCTCTAATCTCTTTCTGCATTTGGCTTCCTATTTGAAAAAAAAAAAAATTTGCTAGCATAACAGTCTTTGACTGACTACTACGGAAATTAACAGTACTCGGTGAGCCACGAACTTTTGAAAGAGTGGACCCCAAATAATATTTAATTGCTTTTCGTGGTCTAGAACAGACTGTTATATAATTAGTTCCTTAAATAAAAAAAAGACAGAGCAGTAATTTGGGATTAATAATTGGCTGCACTTAATCCTGGTTATCTAACTGGGTGCATTAGGGTTTTGACTCCCTAGTTTATTGATTTTAGGCAGGACCATTCTCTTTCCCCTTTTCTTCTTCTCTCTCTTTTTTTTTTCCTTTCCTCCCCCATGTCTCTACCCTTGTGGGTGTGTGTGTGTGACAAAGCAGATAGGAATGAATTGGATTTATAAAGCCTAAGGTCCCCCTGCAGATTCAGAAGCATGCTGTCATATGAAAACCAGAGCCCCATCTTGTACTTTTTAGTCAGCCAGCCCCCCTCTATATAGGAGTGACCCAGTTGAAGTATCAATCACCGCTGCTCGCCAGGATTTAATTCTTGATGAGCTAGAGCATGGACAGCATGTACCTACCCTAGTTGCCGGATGCAAAAAGTCACATTAAATAAAAAAAAAAGTTGAATTCGCGTTATATACATATACAGGTATGTATGTATGTATGTATGTATGTAGGTACTTACTTCGAAATGTATGAGAAGAATTTTGATAAATGCCTAGCTTTCTGGACAAAAGGGATCGCGGTCCTCGTGACATCCTGTCCCATGCTAGCAATTCACTGTTTATTTGATTTGAGTACATATCGATGGACGGAATACTCTCTTTTTAAACAAGAGGAGTCTTACTCGATGCACGAGGCGCAATTGTCATGCGATATAAGTGAAGACTACAAGAGTTAAAGTTTGGATGTCGTGGGATATTGCAAAAAGAGAAAATGTTTTGCTCGTTCCTCTATTTGATCTTAATCAGAAAGATCATCATTGGCTTAGTGCGCTTTTGTGCTGTTTAGTTTCGAAACCTTGCACATTATCACTTCAAGGCCATATTTAATGCGTTTGAACCTAAAGAGAGGGAGAATTAGACCATACACCATCGTTGTAAAGAGAATTTTACATAAACGGTCTCAATCACTCAATTTGACGGCTGGTTAGACCCTCAAATCAAGGGTTAATAACACCGCTTGTGCAAAACTTTGCTTGCACCTAAGGCCTATGCAATAATTACTCGAGAAGAAAACGATATTATGTACCCTCCAGTTTTGCGTAGTTCTTATGATATTATAAATAAAAAGAATTGTGGAATTCACAAGTCGCCGAGTGTAAACCCTACGCAAATAGGCAAGACGAAAGTCCGAAAGAGAAAGGAAAGTTAGAGATAGGACAGACCAATTAGGGTTGTGAAGATGTGAGGAGCGAGATCTTCCCGCACTCTGTAAAATGGCGAGCAAAAAGTCGGAAAGATGAGAGTTAGAGATAGGACATACTACTCAAAAAAAAAAATGTCGGGATTGAAAAAATTCGAAAAAATGTTTCTTTAATTTTGAATTGAAGAAAAGACTGATGAATTATGTGAAGTTAATGCCAATTATTTTGTTAGGGTGACAAGGGTAATTTACATAATGATTGCTTTATACAATCATTGTAATCTCAAAATGATTCTCTGCAAGAATTATTGAGTCATTTCTCTTTAGTGAAATTAAGTGGAATAGGGGCCATCAATAATAATGCCAAGGCTCCCTAAAATATCAAAATTTTCCAATGAACATTAGGCATCTTATCAGGGATTCTACGATTACGGCTTAAGGGAGCCGCAGAAGGAAAATGCGGCCAAATCTATACTACTATTGATCAATTATCAAGGACCTTCGAGGCCGTTTATTAGTCCCATCCCAAGAGTGTTCCTACCAAAACAATGGTGGAGTTGTCCTTATTTTTTGATGCCCCTATGTAATCTGGTAGCATTTACCCTAAGCCAAATAATGTTTAGTGAAAAATACATAGGTCAGCGTATGGTAACGTTTCTATTCTTGGAACAACTTTTGGAACATAAATACTTTTTTCTGTTTTTGTTCCCAAGCAACGATTTTTGGAAATAAAAACGCGTTGGGTAATAGTAAAAAAATTATGTTCTCGAAAAAAAAAAAAGAACAGAAATGTGTTTGGTAGTTGCATAAAGTTTTACGTTCCCGAACAAAAAAATAAAAATAAAAAAACGCGATCGGTAATTCCAAAAAAATTGCTCTTAGTTTTTTCATTTAATTAAGGGGACTATATATATATATTAAAATTAAGATTTTTTTGTCTTCTTCTTTTTTGGTAAAGAAGATGTCTTTATCTTTTTAACTTACTAAATCAAATTAATTTGCATTTGTTCAATTTACTAAATCAAATTATACCATTATATGTATAAATAATTTATGCACGATTTATCAAATTACAATATGGCCGAAATCAACTATAAAAAAAATTGAAAGAGAAGACGAATTGGAATTGGACAATGAGAACATCAAATATGTTTTCTACAGATAGGAAAAATTATAATTATAAGTCACACGTAAATATTCCCAAGTAGTTAAAAATATGATTACCTTTAAACGGGGACCCCTAGAAAAATATTAATTGCACTTTTAGTGAAACCGGGGACTAAAATGAAAAATATTTGTGCATTTAGGTCCTTTTAGTCCAATTGTGCAATTTTTCCAAACATGGAGGACTGAAATGAGATGCATGGTATCAAAGTCTCATGTCATGACTCTAAAAATAAAAAATTTTGGCTAAAATGATTTAAAATGAAATTTTTTAGTCAATTTAGTATTATGTTCAATGCAGAGGCATGTGGTCCCAAACTGAATTTTTAAAAATTTAAGAGGCCAAAATGAAAATGGAATTAAAATAAAACTATGGACTATTTTTACGCATTTTTCTGACAACGAATACGATTTTTCCTGATTTTGCGGCTATTTTTATAATTAAAATAAATCCGAAAAATGGCAAAAATTATGAAAAATATGTTTTGTTCAAAATTGGTTCCTAAAGCTAGGCCAAAGCTTTCGAGGTTGATTTTGTAATTTTATGAAGTGTTTTGATATTTTTAATTAAGTTTCTAAAATAAAATGATAAAAAATCAAATGTCAACATCGCCAAAAAAAAAAAAAGAGAAGAGAGTGTGTTCAAAAAATAAAATTGTTCCTAATTATTTCTAAAAAATTTTCCAAATGTGTTTTTAAAAGTGTTCCAGGACCACAAAAGTAAGTTTTTTTATTTCTTATTTACGCTTCAAAAGTGTTTCGTTTTTTTAAAAGTGCTTCCTTAACACTTTGGGAACACTTTTTTGCCATACACGTTCCGGAGCATTACCATACGAAGCCTTAACTTCCGGCTCGAGCGAGAACTTTAACTCTTGCGCGACGAACGAACCGTAATTTCTTTCCATGATTCAGGGGGCAAATGTGCGAGATTCGGCCACCTAATTACTCACTTAGGAACACTCTGTAAGTGCCGTCGACCGTTCAATTCCAAGCCTTCGATTTGCACAAATAACCCTAAGTCGAAGCGGTTTCGATGCGAGATGACGGGATTATCAGGCGATCTCCAATTTCTTAGCTGGGAATTCCCACCCGGCCAATCGTTGCCGACCTTAAGATGTTAATTAAGTTGATCTTAAGTCTTATCTGACGCAGCTTTGTTAGGGCAAATAGCAAGTAGTCGGGGGACCAATTGTCAAATTCGTCACGCAAGAAGCGGAAGCCAAGGCACCGACCGTAGCCGATAGATAGATCGTAATTTTGCATTTTTTTCGGTCGAAAGATAGATCTAATAGAGTTGGACGGAAATGGACACCCATCACCTTATTCACTGTCGGAAAACTATCACCGCAAAACCAAAATCATATTCCCACGTGGTCCGATGCACTTGGTGTCGTGGACCTTAGGATGCCGGTGGCAATATTGCATTCCCACCTAGCAAAATATGATGGTGACCCAACGAAAGAGTACAATATTTGAACTTAGTGGGTACGATGTCATTAGAACGAGATGTTCGACCAACCAGATTTCACCCAAACTCCAAGTCCAATCTGTCATAGTACCATCAGACACGAAGCCAAATAATAATCTTCAACTCACTTTTTGCTCCAAAGAGTAACTAGAGCCAATTCGGTTACGTTTTCATGTATCAGTGGAACACTTTTCATTTTGAATTGTTATCGAAGGAGAAAGATTCTCCTTTTTACCCGACACATGCGGACCCAATTACCTCGAAAGCATGTTAACTTCCCATCTTTGAAGCTAGTGCTCAATTTTCCATCTGGATTAAAAGTATAATATTGACAAGAGGAGATCATGGCGGAAACCATACAAAAAAGTGGCTTCACAATGTCAAAGAAAGGCCAAAGTGATTAGTAAATTAATGAACAAACCTTGATTGGATCCTGCCAGTCCAAATCAACCCAGTGTCCCCAAATCAAACATGGGATTGACAAGAATGGGGGGCCAATCATTTATAAATCACGAGATGCCATTCTCCTCGAGTTAAAGTTTAAATCAATTTGATATGTGGCGACAAAGGTGCGTACTTTCAATAGGGTTCGAACCCAAAAGGGAGGTCGAGTAATTTATGAGGATCGCCTAACTCATGAAGTCGCATGATGGGGAGATGTCTCCTCCTACATTCATTGTCTTCTCTCATGCCCTGACTATATAATATGTTCATCTTGGTTACTTCCAAACCGTACGGCCCTTATATTCTCCTTTGTCATATGTGCTCTCCCGATGAAGAGAAACAGTCCAATCTCTCGTCCCTGGGACATTTCGATCAGAGTAATATTAGCACGAGTGAAATGAGTCGTAGATGTGCTCTCATGTCTGTATATGCTTATGCCTTGCATAATGTTGAGAGCGCGCGATAAAAATCCGATATCTTCACTTGGAGAAGATCGTGGAGAGAGAGCTACGTCCGAACTCGTCAACATATCCAGGTTTAAGTTAATGAGTTATGAGTCGATTATGATATGTTAATGGGAAAATTACCAAAATATCATAAACCTATTGTAATTATGCTAATTCAGTCCTAAATATTTTGTAATTATCCATTTCAATCCATCCGACGAATTTTGACTGGCCACGTCTGACGTGGAGGTCGGCTGGTCGGAGACCAAATATTTTAATATTTTTAAAGTTATTTAATGATTTTTTTTTAATTTTTTATGTTTTTTTTTTTTTTTCTTTTATTCTCCCTCCCTCCCCATCTTCTACCGGTCGCCATAGTCCGACAACATGCCAAAGGCGCGGTCGGAGAGGCCGACCCTTGCCCCGCCATGGCGAGGGTCGACCTCGCCGTCGCCGGCGAGGTAGTGATGGCGAGGTCGGGACCGAATTGGTATAATTATAATAGATTTATGATTTTTTTAATAATTTTTTTATATGTTAATTGCTTTATAATATACTAATTTTTTAATATTATATTTTTTTTATACAATTTATACGTGCATCTTAACACATATATGGGTCAGAATCCTGTACTATTGATTATCAGGTGCATTTTGTATGCTTCGATTGCCCTCTGTCATGGAAGTTTCACCATGCATTGTGGAAAAAGCTGCGTAGATTGGCACGTGCCTCCCATCTAACTTACTAGTCTTCTTGGACCTACTGATGGGACGTTGAGTTTTAGCTTTGAAGGGACAAGTTCAGGGATTTGGGCAATCTAAGCGGAGAACAACGGAGCGACAAGATGCATATCAATCTCACATGGAAAATCTCAATAAATACAAATGTCAATCACCAGCTCCTTGAAGTTATCTAGGGAACAAAGGGCCCGGACCAAACCGATTGATTTTACACGATTCTCGATTCCTAATAGTTACAATCAGTAAAGATAGATCCGATTCCCGATTCTAAATATAGGCCTACTCACTCGAACCAAATGGATTTTTTTATTCTTATTATTTCAATTTTCAAAACCCAAATTTCCATTCTTTTATGAGTAAATAATGGAGTTCTAGGTTCGAGATGGTTCGTGAATCCTATGTATACTTGGTTCTATATTCAAAGCTCGAGAAGTTTGATTTATTTAAGTGGCTCATGAGCTCTCATGCCATTTTGCTTGCTCTTTTTATTCCCGAGAATATTATATTTGTATCCATTTATCCTCGGTGATTTATTTTGCTTGCTTTTGCCAACTCATGGCATACTCTTTTTCCCGTTTGATTGTAGACTATGGATGCATTTGAAGTGAAGCTAGTAAACTTTGTGGCAAACTCTTGAAGTGATTGTTATGATTGGCAAACTTTATGACAAAATCGTGGAGTCAATTCTTGATGATCATTATGGCTTTGTTTTTGGAGATGACCATCATGTTTAGCTTATCACAAGCTTGTTCTATTAACATCACTCGTTTAGTAGTTTAGTCTTATAGGGAATAGGAAAAAAAAAGGAAATATGGCTGGTTCCTAGATCCACTTGGCAACTAGACCGGATTAACAGTTCCGATTCACTAATAGGCCCAAGACCAGGCGTGCCGGTTCTACAAATTGGGAACCTACCCATTCTAGAACTGATCATTCCTAGTTATTCTTTGCCTAGAAGGAATAAAAAGTGCATGTCACAAAGCCTCCATTAGTAGTCTTATTGATTTACTTGATAAAATTTAAATACCTTTTTTTCGATTTTCGCAGCTATATTAATTTGAACTCCACAACTTCTACAATCTACAATTTGCATTCTTAATTTTTTATTTATGTAATCTTCAAATTAATCATGTCGGGCATTAGTTATTGCCGATGTATTTATATACTTTAGATCATCGTTATCTCTCGAGGTTGCCCCACTCACTAATTGTAAACTCACCAGCGACGGAAGCCCTAACGTCAATCGACACGAAAGTACCGAGCCGTCTCATCGATGGCCTCCTCGTTATCGTTGCTCTAAATTGAGCCATCTAGATTGAGCCACCAACCCATTATCACGCCGCCTCTCTCTCCCACCTTCCCATGCCATTGAGCTTAGCATTAGACCTATATAATTGGAAAATTATATTACTTAAAAAGTCTTAACTATATTGTAATTGTGCCAATTCAGTATTAAATCTTTTTTGGCCAATTAATTCATAAATATTTTGCATTTATGTTAATTCAATCTATCCGTTAGATCTTGACCGGAAATTGTTGATATGGACACCGGCCATCCTACGCGATATAGCCTATTTGGCATTAACATTTTTGTTCTATATATTTTTTAATTCTTTGAATTTTTATAATTTTTTATTGATGTTTTATTTTCTACACTTAGGATCGGCAAAGGTCGGCGACGACCCTAGCCGGAAAACGAAGAAGAAGAAAAAAGTATTAAAAATTCATAAAAGTATTAAAATATTAATAAATATGTCCAAGTCGGCGCCGTCCGTGTGTCACGTAAGACATGCCTACATCCATGTCAGCGATTTTCAATCAAGATTGATCGATGGACTGAATTAACACAAATGCAAAAGGTTTAGGATTGAATTGACACGATTGCAATAAGTTTATAAGTTTTTTTTTATTAATTTTTCCCTCCGGTCATAGAGGTTGAGCCTCGGACTTGGAGCTGCTTTGAATTGTGTTCGCTACAGTACATGTACATTGGGCGGACGAGATGCCATCTTATATCCCTGATATTAGGGCATCGGTAGTTCTGAAACGAATTATAGTAATGCCTCTATGCTAATTTCAAGATTAAGACATCATTTTCAATTACCAATCTCGAGTGGAGTAATGCTGCTCTCGTCACCTCTCCAGATACGAGTGACGTTTGAATTTATAGCTGTAATCAGGGCAAGGGAATCATCAATTGGATAAACGTAATTAACAATTTTCACGAATCATAATTATGAGCATTTCGACTTTCGAAGAGACGAAAGACCAAGTGGCCCCAATTTCTGAACTCTCTCTGTGATGCCAAATTGAGCCTCCCAATGCATGGTTTCTCTGTCTTGCACCTTGTTAAGAAGGCATTTGATTGAGCACACGTTTCTGGTCACTTCAATGAACATGATTACCTACTTTATCTCGCCGTCAATATCGTCGTCAGGAAACTTCAAGATTCTTGTCAATAACTTCATGTTGTGTTGTCGATTCCCTTTAAGTTATCCGTAATTCTATAAAAAAAAATAACCAAACTCTCTTCACATCTACTAAGTCTATCACTTGTCGATAATAATAAAAAATTGATCATTTTTAAGTGTAAATATACGGCCTGCACATTTTTCTTCAAAATCTAGGGCTTCAGAATGAATTTAGGAAACCTCATGTTTAATTTCCCATGCTCCCAACTTTTACTAAGTTTTTGCAAAAAAGGATTATTTGAAAAACATTTTTCAAAAAACTATAGGTTGTATTGCTTAAAATAATTAGCTAATGAAAAATGTTTTCATTACTCGACAGCAATTCCTATCTAAATGTTTTCGTAAACGATGAAAAAACTTTCGTTCGTCCTTTTCCGTAAGCGATATAAATGATCATTTACGGGAAAATATTTTTTTAATTATTCATTTTCAACGTAAATGGCGTTTAATGGATCCATTTTAGCTGAATGAGCCAATGAGGTGCAAGAATTGAGAAAGCTGATCGATCTTCTATGTTGAAATTTTTTTATTAAGACTTTTCTATTGTGTGTTATGCTTACTTATGGAAAATTGAGGCGTCTTTGAAAGTTATGCTTCATTTGTTTCGCAAAAAAAAATGAATGATTTGGAAAACATTTCCTTAAAAACAATCGCTTGAATCAATTGAAATGTTTAGTCAATGGACGATGTTTTCATTATCCATAATAATTTATGTCCAAACATTTTCAAGTGATATAAGCGATTGTCTTTAAGAAAATATTTTTCAAAATATTCATTCTCGCTAAAAAATGAAGCCTTAGAATCCGAACCAATTCAAGGTTCAAGATACAAATATGAGTTTGCTGTTTGTGCTAGTTAGTGTCTTGGAACATAAATCTATTTGGTAAAATAATTTCGTTTTTTCTATTTTTAGGATAAATTTTTAGCCCGTAAAATATGTTTGAAACAGAAATGGGAAATAGAAATTGTTTTACTTTTTTATTTTTGAAATAGAAACAGAAATAAAACATTCTTGTCCTCTCTCTCTCTCTCATTAGCTGCCGTCCACTGGTCGCCGGCCGCCGATCGAGGTGTTCTCACGGGCTAGCAAATATCGAAATTTGTGTTGTTATCAAATGAATTTCCGTTTCGGGAACAGTGAATTCAATGCCGTTAACAAACGCTTCTCTCTACTTCGAAAGTCGTTCAGGGAATATTTCTAGCCATAAATAACTTTCGAGAACAGAACGGTTATCGTTCGCGCCCCTAACAATCTTTTGTGTGTGTGTGTGTTTTTTTTTTTTTCAATTTTCGCTACATGACCAAAGTCTCCTTCGCAAATCTAACCAGCCCCCATATGTCGTTCTCTATGAGGGAGCTACTTGTAGGCAAGCATAATTATTAGTAAATACCTGTAGAGAAATTGCTAGATACCACTTGAATAATTTATCTACCGTTTTTTATTATTTATTATTTTTGAATCTTGAGGGTTATCCTACTTGTCCCTGAAATTAAAGCCGTCCTTTATTTACCGCCGTCCCTTTTTGCATATCTAGGTAGTAATTACAAGGCTTAAATGCTCCTCATAAATTATGTACCCACTTGGTTAATAGGTAGTGGATCCCTATACATGTGTATTAATTAGTATGGTACATTACATTAAGAATTATTGGGAATAATTCAACACCTATAGATACACTCATCTAGCCCATAATTGTCACATGTACACCTACTCTATGCCTGCCCCTCTCTCTCTCTCTCTCCTCATAATTTCATATGAAAGCTTCATTTGGGGTGAAATTACAAAAAGAAAAAGTTAGGGGAAGCCATTTTATGATTTTTTAATCATCTTTTTTTTCTTTTAGTTAGGGAATATTAATATTAATTATTCAAGTTTAAGAGGGATGAGAAGCTTCGGGCGTGCATGGCAACACTTCTACTCTAGAAATCAACTTCTAATCGAAATTGATTTTTCTCCTTCTACTTATGAGTAGAAGTTCATTTTTCTACTTCCGGAGAGAAGTCGTTTTTTTTTTCCTCTTTTCCATGTGGCTCCGAACTATTTCTTTGCTCTGTAAGTAGAAAAATGAAGTTGCGTAACTAAACGGATTTATCTTTCAGGAAGTCTTCTAGAGCGAAATTCTACATCAGAAGTATTATGATGCGCGCCCTTAATTCTTTCTTTTCCCCTCATTTTTCATGTGCATTTGTCTATTAAATGAAAGATAAATTCCAGCCATTTCACCTTCGTCTTGTTTTTTTTTTTTTTTTGCATTAGCTCAAATATTGATCAACGGTTTTCCAAATTCTTTTACCCCGTTTTCTTACGTATACCTTCAATAATTACTCAAGTAACTATTATGTTGCTAAGCAATAACCGAAGCTTCAAATTGGCTTAGCCCACTATGTTCCCTCCATTTTCCACTATGCTAATACCCAAAGATGATGGAGCAGAGAATCTCAACGTGCACAATGTGCGCAAGTGTGTCAAGTCTTCTTATATAGCCGATTCGTCGGATGGATCGTGGGTAATACATTAGATTTGTTCGAGCCGTACAAGGAAGACCGTGTAAGAATATACCTATACACTTAAGCTCAGATAATCTATTGGTAAAGAAGCGATTAAACATGAGGCTATTAAGGAAATGATTCAATTGATTATATACCCACATGGCTCGAATGGGTAATGTTTATAACCAAAATTAGCTGGTGATCACCTAGCTTAGCTGTACATGGACAGTTCATTTGACACTAAAACACCCTCAACATAGAATAAGGCCAATCTAGCAGGCTGACACTCGTGGTGATTGCTTCTTCTTGTTTAGGCCATTTAGTCATATTTCTAGGGTTAACCCCTCCCTATCTCTAGAGCCCACTCCATTCTTCTCCTCTCTCTTCTCATTATTTTTTGCCTTTTGGCCCCCAAAAACCAGAAGCTCTTTGCATTTTGCTTTTGCCAGTTGCTATTTCGGAAGGCATGGTATAGCGAGTAGGAACCATACCTAACGATTCCCTCGCCAACTAGCGTAGACATCACTCTACTTTTGAGGAGATAAGACACTTATAAGTTGTCATAATTTTACGTGCGGCGCTCACTTGAATGCCGTTACATTTTTTTTTTTCCTTCGACTACTTAAGTGCCATAGCTTCTAAAAGATGTTTACTCAAGTGCCGTAATTTTTAATCGATCACTTAACTGTCACAAGCTTTTAAAATGTTTACAAGTACTGAAAATTCGACGTGGCACAAAACTTATAGTGAAGGTTTTTTTATAAAAATTACGGCACTCAAGAGATCGATTGAAAAGTTACATGGCACTTAAGTAATTTAAGGAAAAAAAAAGTTATAGCAGCCGTACATAAGTTATGAACTTAAGTGATCATAAAAATAAAATTACAGCATTGTGATATCTTTTTTTTTTTTTCACTTTTGAGAGTTGGGAAAGGGAGGGAGATCGGTTTCTCTCATCGCAAACCCTAGCTCCGCAACTCCTCACGCGGTATCTACGGTTTGCTCGTACATACGTTGCGATTAAGAGCGAGAGGGCAGAAGATCGATTGCTCGAGCTCAGTCGTTCAGCTAGAAATTTAGATCGAAAAAGAAAGGGGGTGGAGTTTTGCCATAGAAACATGATGCATCGATGATGCTGTGTTAGATAGTAGCTCGTGGGTTGCTATTTAGTATTTGAGACACAGGACCACACTCTCCCCCTCCCTCGACCCATTCCCATCCAAAAGACAATCCTCTTCACTCCATTTAGGACCACCGACACCACGAACTCTCCCTCCCTCATTAAATTGCCTTGATGGGTGTTTTTCAATTTTTTTTTCTCCCCATGTTCTCGGTTTGAGTTTCGTCTTTATAATCAGCTTCTTTTTGTTCGGTTTGGTTCGGTTTGGTTCGATTTCCGCGCATTTCGTTGGCTGTACACGTACGTCGCTGTCGTTTGCATCTGTGTTTTAGCTAGGTGTGGTTGCTAAGAGAAATTACCCCACAAGAAAAAAAAAAAAAGAGAAAAGAGAAGAGAAGTCGATGAATGGCGAGGGAAATGAACAGATCTTTGAGGAGGCACATGATGGTTTACGCCCCCAAAGGGAAGTGAGTTGGAAGGATACCTAACATTCGGATGGTTTCGATTGTTTCGGCGACGGATGCCGTAGGGAAATGCAGTTGCCGGGTCGGGCGGTCGAAGGTCCGAGAGTGTGGAAAGTGTCCCACATCGCCCGGGGTTTACTCCTTTTCGTGGACCTTAAGATTTGAGTCAAAACACGTGAGTTCTCCCATTTGGACAAAACAAAGAGTACATAAATTTCAGCGCACTTCCTACGACTCCTCACCCATTTACTTTGATGTGTATGGAATTGGAATGACGTAAAAGTGGCCAAGTAATTCGATTTACCGCCGTAGAAAAATGGTTAACTCGAGTTGGAGCCTAGCTCGATGCTTCTTCCACACAATGAGCGGCCGATCACGAGCTCGACTGCGACGAGATCCGCTCCGTCCCATCCATGCCGGAGCTCGAAGCGCAATGGACGGGCCGGCCTTGGCCGAGCTGCTACCTTCTGGACCCGAATCCCATAGAAACTCGGATCCTTTCTTTTTGGGAAGAAAACTAGTGAAAAATTTTAGGTGTAGGGATTTTGCAGCCTTCACTATTTAGGCCCATCTATTATGGATCCTCAGGCCCAAATTCAAAGTCGAATCGGGTCGGTTGGATGGACCGCCCCGTTTCGGACACCGACCGCCCCGCTTGCCCCATTCTCCCTGTCTGGCAGAAATCACTAGGGTTTATGAATGGGTTTTTGTAGGGCTTCCAATCAGCCGAAGCTGCCTTCCTCACACAGAAAAGAGAGAGAGAGAGAGAGAGAGATGGACTCGTTTTCATCACCCTCCAGCGGTTCCTCGTCTTCCCAATTCTCAACTGAAGATTTCATGGACCAAATTAAGACCCAGCTCGCTCAAGCTTACGCCGAGGAGTTCCTTGAGGTCAATCACTCTCTCTCTCTCTCTCTCTCTCTCTTCCTTCTCTGTGTTATTTTATTGGTAAATGCATTGATTTTGCTCCCTGGGTGGAATTTCTTTGTGCACTAATTGTTGCGATGTTGTTGTGTGAGTTACTTTACGAGTGCCGGTCTCTGCATGTGTTGGTTCTGCCATCAGTTAGTCAGTGAAGAAGTTATTTTTGTTCTCGAGATTTCAATCCGGTGATGGGAGGACTCTGTTCGAACATCCTTATATCTCAATCAAGCTTCACTTGGCAGATGTGAATGTAATACGTCTGTGCAATTTCCTTCGGCGTTTGTTACACTTACACCAGAAAAAAACTACAAAAAAACGAAACGAAAACCAAGGGTTTGGTTGCAAAGTAAAGATAGAGAACAAGGCGTGAATTTGAAGGTTATCTAAGTGGCCTTTGATTTCCTGGTTCTGTTGATTTTGAGGCTCAGTTTGCTTTGTAGAAAATGAATTATTTGGAAGACATTGTCCTAAAAATGATTGCTTTAATCGCTTTAGATAATTATTCAGAGAAATGTGTTTCCATTGTCCACAACAAGGACTTATGTCTAACCATTTTCTTGGACAATGAGAATGTTTTTCGTTTATTCATTTTTGCATGCGAAACATGAGATCATTTTGGGAAAATGTTTTCCCAATTCTCCGCAAAACAAACGGAGTCTCAGTGTTGGTTTCTTTCTATGACACTTTAAGTGCCGATTACCACCCACTTGCATACGTGCATCCTGTTCGGTGCTTACTGCAGCGTTCAGACTGGTTGGCCTTCCTGGTTTAAAGTACGAACCTGTCTATGCTTTTCAATGCTGGGAGTCCAGTGGACATTGCGGACAAAAAGTGGTTTCTGCTGTTAGTTGCTTAGCTCGAGCAGAGCTACCTAGTTGCATTGGAAGGGTCCTTTTCAGAACTTTATGGTCTCTTCCTTCTTATGCTCTCCAGACATGGCTGAGTAAATGGAATAAAAGCAAGATGATGAGCTTTGAATCTAAATTTTATGTGGAATACACACGTATGGTCTTCAGAGTTCTCTCAATGCTTTGTCTATCCCATCTGCTCATGTTTCTGTAAGAGCTTGGGACTTTTGCGTACATGGTACCCCAGTGGGTTTATTCAGCTACCCTCTCAGATTTATAGTTCATGTTAAGATCAGGTGGATTCAAATACACACTAAATTTCCTCAAACTCTGTATAACTGGTGTAATGTTTAATCATCCAAGGCAAGTATTCTCTCTCGAGTCTTATTTGGTTTTTTTTTTCTGTGCTCACAATGTAGATATTGGCATGCTCTGGTTGTTTTGAAATTTAGTCATACGGTTGCTTTTACAATATTTAGTTGAGTAATTCATTTCTTTTCAAGTGTATAATTATTTTTTTTAGGAAATGGTTGACTTTAAGTAGTTATCTGTGCATACATTGTTAGGATTCTATAGTTTAATGGAAGTTCCTAGAACTAGCTAGTGATTATCTTCTTCAGGACTTGCGCTGGAGGAGCCATAGTGCAGGTTCTTCGGGGGAATTGTGCTTCGATGAGGAAATTACATATTTGAATGTGTTTTGAAATTAAGTGTGCATTTAGGTTAGTTTGGTGTGGCTGTAATCATTGCAGTAATGCGTGTTTAGAAACTCATTGCTTAAATTATAGCACCTTGAAACAGGACAAGTTTTTCTTAAAAGTAGCTGTGTTAATACAGTAGCTGTGGGTGTTTGGAACACCTTGTCAGAATTTGAAGCACATCTTTTCATGACTGTAGCTACTACAAAGAAGTTACACCAAACACCCTCTACTTCTAAAAGAAGTTGCATTCTTTTTTTTTTGTCACTCAGTTCACGCAAGAGGTAGTAGGAAGAGTACTGCCAACGGTAGGATGAACCTAAAATTGGGTGGACCGTATGGAGCAAGAATGATTGAAATTTAAAACATTAAAAGAAGGAAAATCATGGTCTGATTATGTACTTGTTGTAAGAGTTGACCATCAAAGAACCTTTAACTTGGGGAAGAAGGCAGATAGAACATGTAATGTATGGAGTGCTGTTCACTGAAAAGTTCCATCTTAGAATGCTCTTGATTTACTGGTGGTGAGAACAGGTTAGACTGTTGCCTTGTTTGAATTATTAAGTTGATCAATGGGTGTGAGTTTCTATTGGTTTTGGTGGTAGCTTCGTGTGTGACGAATGAGAATTTGAATGTGGGTGACTTTGTCCTAGTGTTTGTATATGCTGCCACCGTTATGTCTCTGCTTTGTTTTCTTCTCGTAATTTATGTTTTTGTTGCTTTCATTGTTTTGTGCAGACTGTTCGCGGAAAGTGCTTCAAAAAATGCATCACTAAGCCAGGATCAAGTTTGAGCGGAAGCGAAAGTAGTTGCATTTCTAGGTGCGTGGAACGCTATATTGAGGCTACTGGTATCATTAGCAGAGCTATGTTTAATGCCCCTCGTTGAGATTTTGCTACAGATTTTATTCTTGAAGAATGTTGAGGCTGCTATATCACCATGTCATATGGTGCAGGAATTGTCTGATATTGGATTTCCGTTTCACTGGAAAATTTCTCGTTTAGATGACTTAGATTCTTACATTTTAATTCTCACCCATGAGCGAAGCACAGTCTGTACTTTCATCTATTATTTGTGAAATCATAACTTTGAAGCCTAATCATTGGTGCTGGTTGATGTTCATTATCTTTCGGTCTCCTTCGATGAAACCTCACGGAGCTAGTGCTAGATTATGAACTGAATACATAAAAAAGCAGTGAAAACACTACTTCGGTCGATGCATCTAAGCCATTGGCGAAGGTTCCTTCAAAACTGTTTTGCCTCCCTCTTCTTCTAGCTTTCGTAGAGAACTAATCGCTCTTTCATCTTTGGCTGATTTGGAGTCCTTGAGCAGTTAAGAGCTTGATTGAGAACCATCAAGCTTTTCCTTTTAGTGACTTGCATTCCCTCCATTTCTTCGATGTGCTGGTTAATTTCCTCAAATCTACCTCTTTCCACTTATCTGCACTTTGACTTGTATTGTCCATTGGGCCAATTTGTGAGTCAGTATTACCTTAAACTGGACAATGCACCCAAACTGCGCTCTATAGTCATTTTCGCGAGGTCTGCTCCTTTGCAGCGAGATTGGCCTCCACCTCGAAAGATTTGAAGGATTTTCCTTTCTTTCTTCTTGTCTAGCAGCCCCAGCTCAATATTAGATCTGCCATCTGATTGGCAGATCATAATCTTCTGCTTGATTGACATGAAGATCGGCGGTGTGATTGCTTCAGTGGAAACTCAAGATGTCCATTTTAAAAGGGCATTCAGAGAACCGCCTTTTGAGGTTTTCCACTTGATCTGCCACTGGTTTTTGGAGCTGCTGGTGTATTTGGGAGGCTTGCGTATCAGGTATTCTTACTATTCCTCTGGAGGAGATGCCTACGTCGTTAGCCATCTACCATGGAGGCAAAATCTCGAGTACCCGCGCATGTCTCAGGCTTTGCATGTTTCTGGTTCATGCCGACTCTTTATCTCCCCCAGGCTTCGCGATAAACGAGTCCTCTTCTGGAAGCGCAGTCGAAGGCTTTTTCTCCACAGCCCCTGGTCTTGAGCTGCGGTCTGCAGGTTCAATCAGGCACATTGACTCTGAGCCATGAAGGGTCCGGTCCCTGTTTGAGCTTCGTCAATGGACAAAGTAGAATTGGCATCTCGTAATTCCTCGCCTAAGCCTTCAAATTCTATTATGTTTAGGAGCTGAAAGTATGGTCCATGACCTTATCCATGCCCCTAGAGATACATAAACAAAGATAAGTCACACAGCGTGGGAGTACAGCCTTGAAAATATAACCTTTCCTTTCATTTGATTTTACGTTATCCGTAGGCTTCCTACGTAAACCGACAAGTCAACTAATGTTTGCATGTCTCAATTTGCTTGCTGGGTTGCTTTTGCCTGAAAAGTCCGGTTCACGCCGCCTATGATCAGTGCAAAGTCCTTTACCTAAATGTCATAAAGAACGCGAGGGATCAGATTATGCGTTGACTTTAAGCAGTCGTAGATCTAGAAAAGGTAGCCATGTATCTCCATTTGAATAAGTCTGAATTTGAAATTTGACATTTCAAGGCCCTCCAAGTCAGATTTGGATAACTTTTCCGGCAGAAGAAAATGAAACGGGGGCCCATTTTCAGCTCTGTTCCTCGGCTACGTAAAGTTAAAGACACTGTCATTGTTACAAGGAAGGAAGACTGCGATTGTGGATTCGGAAGGTGACTTTTGCTCCTAGAGATATCTTTGTCTTAGGGAAGGCTGATCTTCCCCATTGGCAACGAAGAAGACATCAAAACGCAATTGTGCTACCACGAGATAACCCAAATCATACACGACACCGTGTAGATAATTAGGTCATTTCATGCTCCGGCACTTGGCAGTAATATTACAAGCAAACCACAAAGAACTAATAACGCCTGTCGTAGTTATCACAGGAATTTTTTCTTCCTTTCTTTTCAAAATGTCTTAAACTTATTGTGTTTTCGTCAATTCAATCATAAAACCTTTTAATTTTGCCGTTGAGTCCCGAACCATTTCACGTCTTGCCCACACAAGACATCCGATCAATTTCGCGAAGTCGCGACATTGAATGCTGAAACGGCCAACGCTAACGTGGCTAATTTATAATGATATTTCAATAATTTATTGATTACTTTATTTTCTTTCTCCGTGTTTGTTTTTTTTTTTTTTTGGAACTTACCTAAATTATTGAGGTGTGGTGAGGTGTACGGGAATCGTTTTGCCATTCTATAATTCTAGGCGGTCCCTTTCCAACGTTTGTTAGGTACGAGGCAAGTGCCCCCGCCAACTCTGATTCTTCCCTTTACGCATCGAATGTTATCGTAAGAAATAAGCCGCAAACTTTAGTTTGTTTTGCAATTTTGTCTTGCGTATTCAGACCATGTTTGGAAATTATACGTTACGATTCGTTTTTATATGATTGCAAACTCGTAAAACAATGTTAATTAAATCAGACCCGTGTCGAAATGCACTAGCTATCAGGAGCATTTAAGCTTCAAATGAACCAAAACATTAGGGTTTCCCGTGATGTTACTTTCTTAGGCTCCAATTCAAAGTGTAATCTGCAGATTTATAGATAACGGATGACGGTGAAATCCCCGTCGACCTCACAATATTGAAATTACTGCTCTTCTTAGTAAATATTGGGTCACTTTTTATGGACGTTAAAGGGCTATTTAGTAGCAATTCTATTTTGGAGAATAATTTCTGAATAAAAATGATTTTTTTAAATTCTATTTCGAGAATAAAGAAGTAAATTATTTTTGTTTCAAATCTATTCTTTGACTACTGATTTGTTTTCAGAAATAGAAAAATTAACTAACATTATTATATAAATTTTTATATTGAAGAGCGTCACCCAATAAGCCTTAAAGCATCATCAAAAGTGACAGAGATTGTCCATTTCCACTCCTTTCTCTTTCCACATTTTCATCGTTAAACTCGAAATAAAGAAGATCTTTGGTCACCGTCACCGTCACCGTCACCGTCACCGTCACCGTTCCCCACCCACCCGTACAAGAGAAGACAAAATGACAATCAAAGTCTTAACCTGTATAGCAATTTTTATACACAGACGTCAGCCACCCCAGGTAAGCACGATGACGTCATCGTCGATTATGATTAATTGGTAAGAATGAGTAGGGACGATTCCTTCTCTTTGATTCCGTCTCGAACCGACGCGCCACCGAACTGCCTCAAGACCATCTCCGTCTCACTTTGGCTGACGTAGGGTTGGTGACGGGATCCACTTACGTAATTCGTGATCTTTCCGGAGGAAGAACAGAGGTTGAATGGAAGCTCGATGAAATGTGTACACGAGAAATTAGATAGATTCTTTTGCTAATTACGGTGGACGGCCTAAACACGGCATTGATAGCGGATAGAATCGAACTTGTCGTGCATTTCTCACATGCCGTGTTCCACGATGATATAACATCATAGTAGCGTCGACAAAGACATAAGACACGACACGTCGATACGTAATTTAAAAAAAATAATAACGTTGAAACACGATGACAAATATAATTTTTACATGTAAATTAATATGCATATAAAAATATCAATGGTGAATTTTTTTTTTCTTATGTCAGGAATTCACAACTAGGCTTTTTCCTGGATTAGTTGGGTATATTAATTTTTGGGTATTTGGATATAAGACTTAAGTAGATATATTTTTGATAAATTTATATTTTAACTCCTAATTCATTGAAAATGCTTAAACTAAATCTCGTGCGTGTTGAAATGCCATAGCGGGATGCTAAACTCGCGTGTCGCTAGCGTCTCTTAAGCGCCGACGATGCATCGGTCATAAATCGGAGAGTGCCCGAACACGATACGAAAACTTCCGGAAAATGCCGGTGCTCGATAGTGCAACGTGATGGAAAAACTTGTACAATTTACAAAGATCAACACGAAGTCATAGATTGTTGTCACCATTCACGGACATTGAAAATCAATGTCCAGGTCGGCACCGAAAGAGGGTGATCTAAAAAAATCAGTCGGCAGCTGAGTACTGATTGCCGAGCACATGGCGAGAGACGCATTGATAGGGTTCTCTTTTTTCCACCGCACGTTTCACCGACAACAAGAACTCAGTCAGTTCCCACAAAAATTGAAAGACTACTTGTTTTTCCAGCTCGTTTTCGTAGAATGATGTTTCATCGTCTCACTTGCCCAACTCGTGTTCGTCCACGACACCTCGAATCTCTTCCGCACGATCAAAACCTTCTCGTCGGTCGTGCCTGGTGGGCAGTACACGGAATTGGCCGCATCCGTCATATTTTTCTATATATTCAGAGACCCGCAAGTTCTGTGCCCAGCAAGAAAAATATATGATCTTGCAGTGCTGAGAAATATGGCTCCAGCCGCGACTAAGGTCTTGCTCACCGACCTCGCCTCCGGCATCGACCGTGTGCCCGACAGTTACATCCGGCCCGAGGCTGACCGCCCGAACCTCGCCGAGGTCGAGGCCTCTGATGCCTCCTCCATCCCTCTCATTGATCTCCAAGGCCTCTTTGGTCCCAGCCATGATGATATCATCAGCCAGATCGGTCAAGCATGTCGACAAGACGGTTTCTTCCGGGTACAACATTAGTATGTTCCGCTGTGGGTTAGCAAAAAGGGTGTCACTTAAAACTCGATATTTGATCATCCCGTGATGATTTTTTGCTCTGTCTCATGTGATTCTGCTAATCATTTTCTTTGGCAGATCAAGAACCACGGGATACCGGAAGAGATGGTGCAGGCCATCCTGAATATAGCCAGGGAATTTTTCCGGCTGCCCGAGAGCGAGAGGCTGAAGAATTACTCCGAAGACCCGACGAAATCGACCAGGCTTTCGACTAGCTTTAATCTCAAGACCGAGAAGGTGTCTAACTGGAGGGACTTCTTGAGACTCCATTGCTACCCTCTTGAAGAGTACATGCATGAGTGGCCTACCAATCCTCCATCATTCAGGTAATAAACAAAGCTTATTCTCATCATGAGGTCTATTTATTTCGACTCAAAATGGTTTCTGGCTATTTCATAGCCCCGAGATGATTACCATATGAGGTGGGGCTTCCTTCTAAATAGAAGAAAAAAGAAAGGCAAATATGTAGATGCACATGATCTTTGTAATATTCAAAAGTTGAAGATTCTTGTTGTTGATCTTGAGGATTTCACAAGCTTTCTCCAGTAGTGAAGCTTGGAAAGTTAAAAGCTTGTTCGGTGTAGCTTCTAAAGTCTGATATTTGCCAAACAGAAAAAGATACCAACATCAAGAATCTCTCAACAGAAAAAATTGTAGGACCCAACAAAATAAGTGGAAGAAAACACTTCTCACCAACAGATCATATACTGATTCAAATGATGTCGACCCCTCAGAGTGCAGAAAAAGAAAGTGGTACTTTCTACTGATTTATTATGACTACCTCGTCTCGTGTAAGTATGAAACAGCCTACCTAAAAGTTGTCCTTTTTTTTTTTACCCGAACTTCAATCTTTTTGACTAGCAGGAAGGAGGTGGGTGAGTATTGCACAAGGGTAAGAGAAATGGTGCTCAAACTGTTGGAAGCCATTTCAGAAAGCTTGGGGCTTGACAGGGATTACATAGGCAAGAACTTGGGCAAGCATGGTCAGCACATGGCTATGAATTACTACCCGCCGTGCCCGCAGCCCGAGCTCACCTACGGGCTGCCAGGCCACACCGACCCGAATTTGATCACCATCCTCCTTCAGGACGACGTGCCCGGGTTACAAGTCCTTAGGGATGGAAAATGGGTTGCTGTCAATCCCATCCCCAACACATTCATCGTCAACATAGGAGATCAAATGCAGGTACTTTGGGAACATTCTTTTAAACCATGTGGAATTCATGAAAAGTGGAAGTAGCGACTCTTTTAGCTTAGTACAAGAAACAAAACTGGCTGAACTATTTCTGGCCGATGAAGACCGATTCGATCTTTTTGCACAAGTTCATCTGTTGTTTTCCTAACGAGTCCAAGAACCGGACACGATTGTTGCTTGAACCAGGTCATTAGCAATGACAAGTACAAGAGCGTGCTTCACAGAGCAGTGGTGAACTGCAACACGGAGAGAATCTCCGTCCCGACGTTTTATTGCCCATCCCCAGAAGCCCTAATTGGCCCTGCTCAGGGCTTGGTTGACCACGAACATCCTGCGGTTTACAGGAGCTTCACTTACGAAGAATATTACCACAAGTTCTGGAACAGAGGACTCAGGACTGAATGTTGCTTGGACATGTTCAAGACGCCCTCGGCTTAGGATTTATTTAAAAATTCTGTTTTGCAGTTCTATTGTTGGTGTGGAGAAACATCAGATCGTTCACCATGCAAATAAGATACAGTGTCAACTCTCATTGATCCGACGTAGATATGCAATCTCTAATTCATAACTCGAATGTAATTCTTTTTCTTCTTTAAGAACTCAATTTAAGGGTTTCTACCGTGAAGAAGAGTATTTTCTTATCATTTTCTTCTGCAAATGGATTTCCTCCATTAAGTGACTAAATGTAGGTTGACTAAGTCAGACAGTAAAACGGTAATTGGTCAATGATAATGCCGTTCGTCTCGATCATGTTATTTTTCTCCTGTCTCAGATTTTTCTGAACGCATAAAGAATGACCTATTCATGCCAGAACTCTTTGCTTCGACCGACAAAACAAACTTGATCTTCTTTGACTGATCTTGACCTCGAGAAACCTAATCGATGTTTACGCCATTTACTTGCCGTCCTGTCACCAAAGTTTACGTGTATCTATAAGTCAATCGTCGATGAAATCGAAAACGAAGGGAGGAAAAAAGGGCAGGTAAGGATGACTTCAAGATAAAAATGTAATTTGATCACCAAATTGACCAGCCTAATGATAAACGGTCACTTAGGATGTGTTTGGTAGCGATTTGTTTTTATTCTTTTGTGGGGGTATAGTTCCCGAGTAAAAGAACACGTTTAGTAACTGCGTAAAATTTTTATTCCCAGAATAGAAAAAGTTAAAAATGCCTCTAGTACGACCCTAAAATTTTCTATTTCTAATTTTTTTATTTTAATTATAAAAATGTCAATGAAGGCAGAAGGGATCGACAAGTCATGCCGGTGACCGGCGATGGCGGTAAGGACTAGGAAGCTGCCGTGGTGACCGACGACCGGTGAGTTGCGGTGGCAACGGCGGCAGCGGCGACGGGTACAATGACCGGCGGTGGACTCATAGTTGTAAAGATAAACATTAAGTTATACCGAGTTTATTTTTCTAAAATGACATTGTTTCGATTCCGATCATAGGAACAAAGAAGTTACTTTTTTTTTTTATTCTTGTTTATGTTCTTGGGAACAGAAATTTGTTCCCGTAAACAAAAAATCAATTTGCATATTCAAACAATTTTCTGTTCTTTTTTTGTTCCCGAGCACAAAAGAACACAAATAAGAGAATCTGAGTATTACCAAACATGCTCTCATAATCTACGTGATCACAAGATGTCCGGTCCATGACAAACATGGTTACGAATTGTGCGATGAGAGAAAGCATATGCATACATGACATTTACATAATTGAGCATCAATTGTAATGCTTATGGCTTGAAATCATTGACTAGTAGCTATTGTGCTAGACCTTTAGTTGCGGAGTTGGTTAAGCTCATTCTCGTGGATTAATCATTTTTCAGATTAGCTTAGCTCACCAATGATGCCGGCGGCAAAGAATTGCCCATGGATGTTGGTGGTGAAGATGATACCCGTGAGGGTGTCGTGTGATGACCGAAGACTCTCACATGCTTAGGAGTGAATTAGCATTTAATGAGTTTAGATTATTGGATAAGCTATAAGGGATTTTTATTCGGACTCACGGGTATTTTCAAGGATTTATTATTGGCCCGGTAATATTTTTAGGGACACGATATGTTAGATTTAGGTCCCATCGGGTCAAATTTGTGGAAAATTGGGACAAAATTGGGATAATGGGGACCCGTAGACATACGAGGGACCACGTAGCCACTTGTCATTGTGGACATGCGGTCCACGCATGTGTGACATGTGTTACCTTCTTGATAAGTATCGCATCCTAACGCGACTACAAGCTCGACTCATCGAAAGTCGCTGTGTCACCTAAGCCGACCGGCCTTTCACCGCTTCACTTGTATAAACCTATAGAGTTAGTTTATTCGACGTAAAATTGTCAAAACGTCATCACTCTGCTTCTCTAAGATTGCCAACCCCCTAGCCTAGGTCCACTGCCATCCGATCGCTGTGGTTGCGGCTCGCTACCGGCGCCACGCGTCGCCGTCTCGTATCCGACCGCCATAACCATCTCCGCCTTAGCCGTTCGGTACCCTAGCTTTGGCCGCCCGTTCATTTGTCCGCTCATTCGATCGATCGTTGTTTTCTCGATTATTGGAGACAAGTAGATCTCTATCCTTATTACTAAGCTTTCTATGATTGCGGATGTGATTATTGGATTATGGCGGATGATGTTTTGGCGATAGATGCTTTGGATATGAACCCGAGATCTACCGTCTATGAGGATTGTGTTTGCTTTCGTTGGATTTTGACATCCGTCTCTATGAGATATGTTGGTTTTTATGAGACGATTCTCAATTCCGTGATGTTATAGTTTGTTTAGTCATTTTGCAATAGAGTTCTATTGCTTGAGTGTTATCCACTCATTTTAATAGTTGAAACCATTTTTCGGATTGACAAGATATCGGATAACCCGATCCCCGTGCAACAACATCTTTATGGTAAACCTCTATGGATAGGAAGATCCATACGAGAGCATGTTCATGTGAGACTCAACAGCCCGATGAGAACTCGGTACAAGACCATCCGATCTAGGGTTTACGTCGAGGAAGGACTACCGGTTGGTTTATTCGCCTTTGAGTTCAAGGCGCTTTATCGCCGTGGTATAGCGAGATGGATAGGTCCTATTCCACCTCATCAATTTAATGCGCTTGGCATAGCTAATGACGAAGATGATGAGGAGAAGTTCATTCCTCACGCTGGTTTGATATTTAGGTTTGAAGAGGAATGAAGTATGAGAAAATGATGATGAAGCTAGTAGTACTTGGAGTAGTTCACTTTTCTTGTGATTTCCCTTTGTTGTACTCCTCCCATATAAATATTGTAAATAAGTAATACGGTTGTATAAATATGTAAGAAAGACTAGTTGATGTAGTTGAATAATGAGATATGAATAAAAGTGTGTGAGTTAGATTGCTTGTATGATCTCGTTGTTCAAGATGTGTGTTATCCGATTAGTGAAGTCATGAAAGGCCACACCCCTTAATAGGCGTGCCTGCTATTGAGTGTTTTGTATTTCATGCACTTATACCCATATGGCCGCCCAGTTTGATTTTCTAATTATAGCTTCCGCATGTGCCAATTACTCTAAAAGATTAATTAAGGAAGAATGTGAGTATAGCAACAACTTTAGGTGTGGCGGTATGGGACGCTACATATTGTTAGGCCGGGAGTAGTTCTCGTATCTTGTAATTCTCCCAAAGATATTCAATGTATAATAACGGATCGATGTACGTGGCTTAAATCATATACGAATATGAAGTGTGTGTAATCAACTTGCTAAATGATCTTATTGATTGCGATATATCTTACCCGATCGGTGAAACCTATAAGACCACACCCTTCCATTGCTCGTGCCCGCCATATGATTGACGTGTACTTGTGTATCGTATGGCCGTACGACCGATGGTTTTGATGTCAATAGTCTTCCGCATGTGCCAGGTATACTTTGTATAATAATAAGAGGTTAAAGTAAGATAAGGTTAGTAAGCAAGCATTATCTAAAGTGGCGGATCTAGGACGCTACTCGGTTAGCTTCGATTTTCGATTTTTTGAGAAAATTTCAAATAAGAGCATGAAGTATTCTCATTTTCCGAAATATGGGCTTGAAGTGGATCTAATTTCAAATAACGACTTGGAGTGGCTATGTGAGTCTAAAAAGGACTTGACCTTCAAACCGGTCAAGGGCATTTTCTTCTTTTATTTTTTTGAATTTTTTTCTTTCATTTTTTTTCCTTTTTATGTATTTCTCTTTTCGGCCACCAGCTATGCTAGCCTTCGCCGCCATAGCAAAAAAAAAAAAAAAAAAGAAATGCGTGAAAAGAAAAAAAAATAATGATTTTGAATTAAAATTGTCTTTGGACCAAAATGTCCCGACTAGCCAAAATATTTAGCCCGCTGCCGTGTGGCTTTTATTTGAAATTGTCATGACACTTGAGATTGATATGGCCAGTTCGAACTTAATTTGAAATAAGGTTATTTTCATACTCTTATTTGAGAAAATATGGCACTTCAAACCCTTATTTATTTTGACAAAAAAAAAACCTAATTTATAATTTTCCCTCTTTTTTTTTCCTTCATCTTCTTCTTCCATGCACAGAGGCCACCGATTTTGCAGAAACCGGAGTGTGTCAGGCGTCCATCTCTCCCTTCAATCCTCATTAGTCAACTACAAATTCCAAGTCTTTCGACGAATTGACAGTGGATTTCCAGCTTACCATCAACGTCCAAACCCGAAGCCAAGCCCAAATTTGCAGAGCAATCCACTGCCGGAGAACGAAGATGAAGACAGATTCGGCCGCCTATAAAGAACGTGACTGCGGAAGCAAGCGTCGGTGGCGGGCTGTGGACCTCCACGAAGAGCAACTCGATTGGATCCTTGAAGTTGTGGCAGTTCTGGGAGTTGTTGCCGCTGAGCAAAAGCGATGGGTGGCGTCCCGCTGTTGAGCCCTCCTGTCAACGCAGAACCATGCGGTCGTTCATCTAACTACCAAGGGCGATAGAGGAAGATTTGAACGAGAAGTGAAAGGCTGCGAGAACGTCAATAAGAACAGAAGCAGCAAGACGTGTGAGATTGGGTCAAAGAATTTCAGTGAAGTGTTTAGAGATTATTCCGTTTCGGTTTGGTTTGGAACGCCACTGCACCCCAACTTTTCGAGAGAATTACCAAAAAAAGTAAAAAAAAAATTGAATTGTGTCAATTTAGACATAAACTTTTTTTTGTTAATTTTATTTTGATCGAAGTTTTTTCGCCATTTAAGTCTTAAAGTTTTTGCATTTGTGCCAATTTACTTAATTCAGCCAATTTTGGGCCAATCGTCCTACGTGCGCGGCCAATGCTGATGTAGCCAATTTTCAGTAACATGTTAATAAAATTCAACTTTTCTAATTAATTTTCTTTTTCCCTCTTTTCTTGTTTTTAATCTTTCCTTTTTTTCCCCCTTCTTCCTCTAGCCGGTCGTCGGAACTTGATAATGGCCGGAGGGCGAGGGCCGACAAGGTCAGCGAGCCTCGCCCGGGGCAACATGCTCGGCGTTTTGCACATTTGCAAAGGCAGAAGCGGCGATGGCCAATGTGTTCATGAGGCCTTTTGTGCTCTCTGCCTCGCGCCTTTTGCTTCTCTGGTCCGCCGAGCCCTCTTCAAGCCTATCCAATGGCTTGTCTGCCCTCCACGGATTTCATAGCGAGATCAACGCCCAAAGCAACGGTGGGTTGTAGGTCTCGCCTGCACCCCCATGCTCAGGCTCAGCATTCGAGCCGCTCACGTGAACTTTGCCGGTTCCATCGACTCCCCTCTGATGTAGTCCATTTGGGTGAGGCCTGACCTTGCCACATCTGGGCGAGGTCGAGCCTCGCCCTCGCTGGTGGTCAACAGGGTGAGCTTCGCGAGAGGCCGGGCCACTAGAGAACTGATCGCTCCTTCTGACCCTTTTTAATTATCAAGAAAAGAAAGGTGTGCTTTGATTTCTTTTCTCAACTGTCATTTATTCATAGACTTACCAGCATTTTGTTTCTGCTCATTACTAAGTTAGTACAAATTTGAAACGTAGTGATTTTTTTTTATTTATAAATCCAAGGGCGCGGGTGCAGCGGACCATGCATCTCCCTGAAAGCTAGCGAACCAATTGAGTCCAAACCTTTGAAATGTGCATGCGACCTTCATCCAGAGTAGTTTCTATGCAATAGGTGGATACAAAAAAAAAACTTTGAAGAGAAATAAAATAGAGAAGAAGACACGCAAATTTTATGTGGAAAAAACTTTCAAAGTCAGAAAAGGAAAAAATCCACTGTGCAACGCTATGTAGTCTCTTCATTATCAGTATCAATTTCAGACTTACATATTATGACTTCAAAAGTGATTGTCACAATATATAACATGAGTTTATGACATACAAGGTTAAGGTATACGTATACGCTTAACTGTGAAAAATCTTTGTACTCAACATTATTTTTGTCTATCAGACTCCACAACTCCATCACGAGTAGCTACAGGGGACAATGGGCGCGGTTGAACGATGGTAGAGAGTGAGAGAAAGAGAGAGAGTACATGTCATGATCCTTTGTTTAGGACAAACGATAGGGATGAAAACACTAAATGAAATTATAAATCTTCATTTCTCTACCTAAGTTATTAAGGTTTGATGAGATATATGGAATCATTTTGCCATTTCATAAGTCTTGGCGGGCCCCTTTACAAAGCTTGTGAGGTACAAGGCTTCGTTACAACTTCCTTCAAAGTGGAAATGTTGAAAAAGTGAAATTTAAATAAATCTATCACGATGTCTGACGAAAAGTGTGAATTGAGAGGTTTTTCTCACCAGGAAGAGTTCACTAGCAGAGATGGCGACTATATGCTCATTCGGGGCAAGTATCCCCACCGACTTTTTCATGTTGTGTTTAGTCATTGTGTATTCTCGTACAGAATGAGAAACTCTAATTTTATTTTATTTTCATTCGACATTTGACCCTCAAACTTTAGTTTGTTTTCCATTTTGTCTTGTATTCAAATTATGCTTGGAATGATAAATTGTCAATGGCTTTTATATACTTGAAAAAACATAAACTAAATTAATCCATTCAAAGTGATTGGCAATATCGTTAAATTGAAATAAGTTCGGCAATAGGTCACGAAATCTTGGCGATCCCTTGATATTTAACATAATGCATAAAAGGATCTTTTATGTCTATTAGCAGTTCTTCCTCCCAAACTAAGACCCATCATTCAGATTTTAGTAATGCACCCACGTCAAAACCGTCTAGCTATCCGAAGTATTCAAACTCCAAAGTCGCATTTGGTCACTCCGGCGTTTTTACTGGATAGGATAATATCGGATAGAATAAGAATATGATAAGATTATAAATGTCTCGTCTAATATTTGTTATCGGATAGAATAAGAATATGATAAGATTATAAATGTCTCATCTAATATTTGTTGACGTCCGCAGGTAACATACATTTTGCCCCGCTTACCTTCGACTTCGCCACTTTGAGACGCCCCGAGATCGCGACACCTTCCTCTTCTATGGCAAATCCATCCCCTCCTTCAATCAAACACGATCTCTTTCTTCTCTCTCTTTTGCACACGCGTTGTTCGCCTTCAATACTGTTTGAAAATATGTCTCGAGTTTGAGCCCGGCGAAAATTTGAATATTTCGAATTGCATATTTGTTGTTTTGATTGATATCACGTTGGTTAAAGAAAGTTCAAATTTGAATATTCGTGGATATCTGCAACTGTGCACTATGAAAACATATGTTCTGTTGGGTGATATGCCAAGTTGTAGTTTCTCTTGATTGAAGTCGGTCAAGAAAGGGAAAGTTCAAGTTGGACGTGGTTGACCAAATCATATATGTGCTAATCCATGTTGAAGTTGGCTTTTGGACATATTCATCTATTATACACACACACACACACTTGTGTGCACTTTTGTGAAGTTGTTCAATACGTGCAATACACATAGTCAAACCGCCGTCTCATCATCGAGTGCTTGAGAGGGTTTACCTTCGTTGGTTTTATTCGTGAAATTACATCAAGTATTCAAGTATTGAAGCGAGATGAAATCTTGTCGTAAGATTTACGTTTAATTTCTTTATGAGATTGAGAGATTATTTCTTAAGGAATTGCGGGGCTAAAGACTTGTGCGTTATTTGATGTAATTGGAGGTGGGAAACACCGAGTGTGACGTCCCGAAATTTCGACGTCTGTAAGAAAACCGTATACAATGAATTTTAAATTATGAAGTCCAGCCTGTTAAATAATATTAGATTTTGAGAATTTAAGGGACAATAATTGGATTATCATGAGACGTCGGTCACGAAAAATCAAGTCCGGATAGTCGAGCTGTTAGACCGTAGTACATGAACCCTTTGCGCTCGAGCCTAACCCCGACCAAATTCTAAATGTGAAAATACCAAATTGCCCTCCGTAGTTTGTGCCGAATGACCAACCAGTCCTAAAATATCAAATGACCGTTTTGTCCCTAGATATTACGTATTTCAGGACGAAAATTTAAAGTTTGACTTGGCCCTTGGTGGGCCCCCTCTTGTCAACTCACCCACCCACCAATCCCCATCACTCAAATCCCTCTTCTCTTTCTTACTTTTCCCTCTCTCTCTCTCTCTCTCCATCCCTCACCCCATATTCGGTCGGCTACCCGTTCTCTCCCCTCACCTCGTGCGATAACCCACCGGCAACCACCTCTCCTTCATTGCTCCGTCGCCGCCGCCTCCATCGCCACCCGTCACCCAAGTCCCTTGGCCCCGCAACCTCAAGCCCCGACCACCCCTCCCTCTCGATTTCGCCTCATACCGCCACCCTCCTCCGTCGCTCTCCCATTACCATCACACTTAGCAACCGCGCGCGCCGCCTCGATGAGCTCCATCCCGCCTCACCGAACCACTAGCTACCCGCCTCCGCCATCCTTCCCCCTCATTTGGCGAGCAAGCGAGCTCCGGCTCGACCCTTATCCCACCTCCGCCCGAGTTCCGCCCATCAATGCTACTCCTCCGAGCTTCCCTTGGCTGCTGCCGACCCTCCACCGCTAGCCACCCTCGAGAACCCCGAGCCAACGAAACCCTCGCCGAGCCGAGACCCCCCATGACTTGTCGCGGCCTCGTTACCGCCCAGCCGCCGTGACCCCACCGGCCGCCGTGACCCATGAGCCTCCCAAGCCGAGCTCGTGGACCCGAGCCTCCGTGGGATCGTTGGTTGGCCCCTAAGAGACCCGAGAGAGCCCGAGGCCTCGAGCCATCGTTGTGCCGCGAGCTTCGCCGCCGCCGCCGCCGCTGTCCTCACCGACCGTAGTTAGTAGTGAGTTAACCCCTAAAATCTAATTAGGACGTTAATTGCATTTAGAAATAGATTAATTAGTGTTAATTATGAATTAATTAGTTTAATTATATTTAGGTTAAATTAATTGATCGTGGTTAGATTAAGTTAATTTTGGTTGAATCAAGTAACCACAGTTGCTTTTAAGTAACCATGGTTACTTTTATTTTACTTGTAGTTACTTTATTATTAACCATAGTATTTAACCTTGATTACTTTAGTTAATCATGGTCGAATTAATTAATTGAAGCTGAATTAATTAATTATTCTAGTACCAAATGATCGTGGTCCGGTAAATTAATTGAGATAAGTTGACTAATTAAAGGCGAGTTAATTAATTAAGATGAACCTAGTTAATTATATTTGGATTAATTAATTATAGTTATACTAATTAACCATGATCGGAGTAATTAATTATTATTGGATGATTGTTTGTTGACTACTATATATACCTTGATTGTGTGTGTGTGTGTGTGTGTTTTTATATATATATATATATAGCTAAGAGATTAATCACTATTATATGAAAGTAAAGTCTGGTGGATAATGCATATTCATGTGACCAAGTGTGAACCAAGTTTTGAGCACAATTGTGTGTGTGCATTGGATTAAATGCAAAGATATAAATTGGCTTAGTTGCCTAACTTGCTTATATGGTCACATGATGGCTACCGTCACCCTCGAGTACTTAGGGGCGGCTCGACACCCTTAGGTATGTGGGATCGAGCCCGGTATGTTTGTGCCCAGGATACTTGGAACCACAAAGCTTATCGGATGTCGATCGCGGTAAGATGTGGATCGACACTCCCCACAGGAATGCCCGATTGTCGTCCATGCCGAGGGTACTTGAAACCACATGGCCGATTAGTCGTATTCTTGAAGGAATGGAACAATACCTGGTCCTACCTGGAAGAGTATGGTTTTTCTTTGTGATCGAGATCGATTATTAATAATCGAAACACATGTAATGCATTATGCCCGAAAGTTGTTATGAGTGTTCGGGTTATGTGCCTTAGATATGTGCTATTGATTACCGTGATATGTATTGCATAATATGTAGACCAAGGCTAGATAAGATTGTATGTGATTGATGATGGACTGTTGGGATGTGCTCGATCCTATGTAGATAAAGCATGGCAATAGTTGCATGCTATTTATCTATTATTGACACTTGTCTTGCTTGTATAGGGCACCCTAAATGAATCAACGCCCTATTCGGACTTAGGCGTTTACTCACGAAAATTTTATATTTCACCTATTGTTGTTGAATCTTTTTTAGGACCAAGGTAATGGAAGTTCGTCCGGTGAGGTTTGGATTACCACTTGACCGGTCCTTCGACATCATACATCATCCGATCTTCGGTTTGGATCAAGTTTGGAAACACCATGTGACGATCCTTTGGGTCGCCGAGGGATTATGACACCCGATGCCCCGTCGCTTCAAGGCCTAGTTCGTCCTTCATGGGAACCAGCTCTTCGAGCCAATCCGCAGCCTTCAACGGGCGCCATTTGCTTTCCCCAAGATCCAAACTTGGGATCCCATGAATGTAGATACTCTAAATGGGAAAGTTGAGGACCCGAGTCGACCCGGACTATAACCCGAAGACACCGCCCGGCTACCATAGATAAGTGGGCATAGGAGTGAAGACCTTTTTATGGAGACTTGTTGATATGGATATTGAGGGTGACGTTGGCCTCTCCTTTGGAATATAGATACGAAGTTAACCCCGCCCGACCCGGTATCTTTTTTATAGTCTTAGGGAGCAACCCCGAAGAGTGGACTTGTAATTATTGTAGCTTCCTTAGGATTAATGAGTATATATTAATGAAAGTAGTCTTTTGCTTATGTGTGATATGATTTCCTTCTTTTCTATCCTCCCCGACTTATTTGATGTTTGAGGAGTAGCACGTTCCACATACGCTTAATAAAAACATAAAAAGAATGGGTCAAAGACGTGCTTAAGACGTCGTCCTTTTATTACCTAAAGCGTTTTGGTAAGGTTGTTGCGTACCCGGAGACCGGGCGTGACAACCCCACTCAAGATTGGTATTAGAACAAGGTCACCCGAACTATCTAGTTATGGCCTGGAGTGATAAGTAGCGTTGGGTTTTGAGATAGTTAGTAAAATTAAAACCCTATGTATATATTTGTTACTTGAGTTTTAGATTGTATGCTTGAGTTCTTATTTCATGTTGCTTTGGGATGAGCAGGGCTCCGTAATCTACCCGTAGAATGAGTAACTTTAATGCGAGGATTCCTAGAGGAAAGACAAATCAGGATGATCCCAAAGTGGAAGGGATTTTACAAGGCGTTGGAAGTCTTGAGAGACATAGTTGGCTAGTAAGTGAGAAATCAGTCGCCGCTATTGATGAGTTGATTGAATAAAGTCGGGTTAATTAATTAAAATGAACTTAATTAATTATATTTAGGTTAATTAACTAATTCAACTTCGCTTAATTAATTCGACCACGATTAATTAAAGTAATCAAGGTTAAATAAAGTAACTACAATTAAATTAAAGTAACTATGGTTAATAATAAAGCAACTACGGTTAATTAAAAGTAACCATGGTTAAGTAAAGTAACCATGATTACTTAAAAGTAACTATGGTTACTTAATTCAATTAAGGTTAACTTAATCTAACCACGGTCAATTAATTTAACCTAACTACGCTTAAACTAACTAATCCACAATGAACACTAGTTAATCTATCCCTAAATATAATTAACGTCCTAATAAGAGATTAGGGGCTAACTCACTACTAATTATGGTCGGCGACGCGGCGGCAAAGCTTGGGGGTTCTCGACACTCTCGGGGGCCAATCGACGCTCCATAGGCTCACCTAGGGGGGCTCACGGGTCACGGCGGCCAACGGGGTCACGACGCGGCGGCGGCTAGCGGTAACGAGGCCGCGACAGGTCATGCGGGTCTCGGCTCGGCGGGGTTCTCGGGGGTAGCTCGTAGCGGAGGGTCGGCAGTGGCTGCCGAAGCTCGGCGAGCTCAAGCGGAGGTGGGATTAGGGTTGGGTCGAGCTCGGCCGCTCACGGGACAAGGGGGATGCCGGCGAAGGCGGGTGGCTATTGGTTTAGTGAGGTGGGGTGGAGCTTGGCGAGGCGGTGCGATGCGATTACCGGGCTGTGACGGTGACAGAGTGGGACAGAGGAGGGTGGTGGTGTGAGGCGGAACCAAGAGAGAGGGGTGGTCGGGGCTTGAGGTTGCGAGGCGAGGGACTAGGGTGGCGGTCGGGCAACGACCGGCGAGAGGCGGAGGAAAAGTAGCAACCGGTGGGTTGTCGCACGAATGAGGGGGAGAGAAAAGGTGGCTGGCCGAGTATGGAGAGAGAGAGAGAGAGAGAGAGAGAGAGAGAGAGAGAGAGAGAGAGAAAAGCAAGATAGAGAAGATGGATGTGAGTGATGGGGATTGGTGGGTGGGTGAGTTGATTAGAGGGAGCCCACCAAGGGTCAAATCAAACTTTAAATTTTCGTCTTGTAGCGCTTAATATCTAGGGGTAAAATGGTTATTTGATATTTTAGAAATGGTTGATCATTTGGCACAAACGATCGATGGCAATTTGGTATTTTCACGGGTAAAGTTCGGTTAGGGTTCGGCTCGGGCGCGAATGGTTCCAAGATTACTGGTCCGACGGCTCGACTATTCGGGCTTGACTTTCCCTTATCGACATTTTAGGATAATCCAATTATTGCCCCTTAAATCCTCAAAATTCAATATTATTTAACAAGCTGGAATTTATGATTTAAAATTCATTGCATCCAATTTTCTTATAGACGTAGAAATTTCGAGACGTCACACTAAGAGTATTTGAGTGACTTGAGTATGGTTTGTTAACCTCCATATATCGCTCAATTTATAATAGAATTCGTTCTTGCTCTCTCCGTGGATGCAGATCTCTACGACCAAATCATGTACATCTAGTGTCCAATTTATTTTCTTGTTTTGTCTATTTTATTATTTGATCACCAGTTCCTTGCAACAATTGGTATCAAAGTTAGGCTTGTTGAGTTGAAGCGAATCGATATCAACGTAAAGTTAAAGTGAAAATCGACAGATTTGAGGGGAAGGATTTTGGTTTCTAGAAGATGTAGATTGAGGATTATCCGTATCGAGACAAAATTGCATTTATACTTGTCTAGGGAGAAGCCAAATACGATGAAGCAATTTGATTGGGAATTGCTTGGATAGACGAGCGATGTATGTTATTTGGTTGATGTTGGCTCACAACATTGCGTTTAACATCGTTAAGAGAAGACCACTACAGGTTTGATGAAAGCCCCGTGTGATATGTACAAGAAGCCCTCTGCGATCAACAAGGTCTATTTGATGCGATTTACGTTTAATTTAAAGATAGGGGAAGGTGCGTCAAATGCTAATCATATCAATGAATTCAATGTGATCGTTAGTCAATTGAGTTCAATTGATATTTAATTTGAAGATAAGATATTTACTTTGATTTTATTATCCTCATTACATGATAGTTGGAATACTATTATTACCGTTGTTAGTAATTCTTCCGTGTCAATACGTTTGACGTTTAATGGGATTCGAGATTTAATTTTGAGCGAGGACATTAGTAGAAAAGAATCTTGCGAATTTGTATTTACTTGCTTTAGAAGGTGAAAATAAAGGAAGAACTAGTACTCGTGTTAACGTAAGTAGTATAAACTCGAACAGACGCCGTCGATCTAGGACTAGTGGTGTTGTCTATTGGAATTATGGTAAGAGGAGGCATCTTAGAAGAGATTGCTTCAAGCTGAAAAACGAGAAGGGTAAAAGAACTAGAGTTGAATCTACGGATGATGTTGCGATTAGAGTGGCGGTAATTCGAATAATGCTGATTTTGTCTTGTCTGTTACTAATGATTCGTTGTTTGACCGGTGGATTATGGATTATGGATTCCGGTTGTTCTTTTCATGCTTCACTAAATAGGAACTTGTTTACTATTTATCGATGCACGAATAGTAGTAAAGTATAGTTAAAGAAACAATGCTTGAATGCGATGTTTTATGTGTTGGCGATGCTAGAATCGAATGCATGATGGTATTGTGAGGACATTGACTAGAGTAAAGCATGTTCTAGAGTTGAAGAAAAATCTAATTTCCTTAAGTACCCCGATTCAATGGATGTCGATATTCTTCGGAAGGCGGAATTCTTATTCGAGGTGCTTTGATGATAATAAAAGGAATCAAGCATAATGGCCTATATGAGCTTTAAAGTGGGACAAGAACGGAATTCGCCGTAGAGACGTCGGATGCATCCGTTCGAGAGTTTGAATAATGGCATATGCATTTGGGGCACATTAGCGAGACAAGCCTGAAGCTTCTAGGTGAAAGAAATTTATTATGTTGGTTATTTTAGACAAAATGAATGTATGCAGGTGCTATGATTTAGATCCACGGCAAAAAGTGCAGTTTAGTGTAACTATCAAAGAAACCACGAAAATTACAAAATTACTTCACTTAGATGTTTGCATGTCAGTTACGATTTCCTTCGAGGAAGAATGCTAGATTTATGCTAACAATTATGGATGACTACTCAATGAGGACCCGAGTATTTGTGCTTAGGCACAAGTTAGATGCTATTGTCAAGGTTAGGTAGTTGAGGGCTTTGATCGAAAAGAAGATTGGTAAAACGATCAAACATGTACGGACTAACAAAAGCATGGAGTTCCGCTTGAAGCATTAAACGAATTCTGCATGAAGGAAGGCATAATGAGACACCGCACCGGTACCAATGAACCACAACATATATTAGAGTTGATAAGCAAAACGTTACTAGAGACGGTCCATAAAATGCTCTTTAGTGCTGGTATAGCTAGGAGATTTCGGCGGATGCGATTAGTACAAGTGAGCTACCTGGTAAATAGATCCCATCGATTGCGATTGGATGTTGAACTCCCGAAGAAGTATGGTTAGGTATCGTTGCTCATTATTCTGTTCTTAAAATATTTGATTGTCCATATTATGTTTGAGTTAGTGATGGTAAGCTCGATGGAAGGGCAAGAAAGTGCATGTCCTTAGGCTTTGGGCAAGGTGAATGAGGTTATCGATTGTGATGCCCGAATTAAATTCTCCATTTATCAACAGAGAAGTTACATTTGATGAGTCAATAGTATTTCGAATAGGAGTGATTATAGCGGTGTTCATACAGATTTGAACAATGTTAAGCTTGAGATGGAGTTGTAACCAAAAACTCATGAGGTAACGAGTACTAGCAAAGTAATTGACATAGATAGTGCTTGTAGCGAGATAGAGCTCGTAGAGCCAACATTCTTAGAATCGCTGATATTGACAAGGTATGTATTCGATTTCTTGACGAGATATGGATGCAACGATGGTTTTACTTTATCTATGATTAAGGAGTTTGTGTCGAAAGTTCTTGTGGAGCGACTAAAGATACATGTGCAATGGTGTTCGATAAGGTCCATGGTTAGAATGAAGTTCAAGCGTGGCTTGGACTTGAAAGGTATCTCTGGAGGTTGAGCCCATTGGGGCCGTGAGAGACTAGCAAAGAAGTTCGGATTCTAGCAAAATAATTATGATTTGGCTCAAACGTTGAGCTAACGTAGAAATTGTTGAAAATATGTATCGAGTTTGAGCCCAAAGCGAAAATGTAAAAATTTCGAATTGGATATTTCTTGTTTTTATTGATACCACGTTGGTTAAAAAAAGTTCGAATTTGAATATTCGTGGATATCTCGCAATCGTGCACTATGGAAACTTATATTTTGTTGGGTGATATGCCAAGTTAGAGTTTATCTTGATTGAAGTCGGTTAAGAAAGGGAAAGTCCAAGTTGGAATTGGTTGACCGAATCATATATGTGCTAATCCATGTTAAAGTTGGCTTTTGGACGTAGCCATCTTTTGAATATATATATATATATATATATATATATATATATATATATATATATATAGGGCACTTTTGTGAAGTTGTTCAATAAGTGCAATATACGTATTGTGGAAGCGCCATCTCGTCGTCGAGTGCTTGAGAGGGTTTACCTTCGGTTGGTTTTATTCCTAGAATTACATCAAGTATTCAAGTGTTGAAGCAGATGAAATCTTGTCATAAAATTTGCGTTTAATTCATTTATGAGATTGAGAGATCATTTCTTGAGGAATCGCGGAGCAAAACACTTGTGTGTTATTTGATGTAATTGGGACTACGAAATACTAAAAGTGTTTGAGTGATTGAGTGTAGTTTGTAATCTCTATGTATCATTTGATCTATAGTAGAATTCGTTCTTTGCTCTTTCCGTAGATGTAGGTCGCTACGATCGAACCACATGTATCTAGTGTCCAATTTATTTTTTTGTTCTGTCTATTTCAATGTTTAATCGCTTGTTTAGCGCAACAAATAACTTTCTCTCTCATCAAATTGAAACGAACCGTGACATCCCGTATTCCTACCCTTTTTCGAAACTTTGAATCAATGAAAGGTCTCATTGATGTATTTCAACTAAGTCTCACTCGAATTGATCCCTCTTGAGCGAGACTAACCAAATGGGAATGGTTAGTTAGGAAAATCAAATACGTGAACCTAAGAACTTGATCCTAGATTGATTCTTTGGCTATGAAAATTGTCGAGGAAATATTTTGGACCAATATAGGCCGATCCTAGAATGATTAAGGAACGGTTTGGGTAATACCCTACGCTTGGATCATAGGTGATTCCGTTTGACCTCGTATGGGTTCCGAACGTCCCTAAATTATTTTCCAACGATCGTGTCCATGGGGACTAGTGATTGGCCCTCGCAATTGAATGACAACCAAAGTCGCCATGACTCGAGAAATTCTTAAACGTGATATTAATCACGGGTCGGTACGCGTAACTCCTAAAAGTCGCCCGTTAATTTGAGATACGCTGAAATTTCAATTGATCGAGATTGATCGCGAATTGGACTTCGAAATTTGATGTCGGACCTTCAGGGGTTCCAATAATTAAATTTTTGTACGTTTTCTCATCCAATGTCCGATTTTTTCGGGGTTCGCCCCAAAGGGTTTAGGAAAAATAAAATTTGACCGAAAATGGAAAAAGATTCATTTACTCTTGGAAAATATCCAATTTTTTCACTTTGGCCAAGGGGCATTTAAGTCAAATTACCCCATGGCCGAAATTAACTAGTCAATTGTGAGGAAATTACTAAATTTCCCTTCTTAAGTTTTAGACCAAAATATCTACCAAAGCTTATCCAAACCTGTTATCTTTATTATTCCACCATCTTCTTCATAAATTACCCAAAATTTTCTCTCACCTCACACGCACTCTCTAGCTTGGCCAAACCACCCAATTCACCACCACCATCGCCGGATTTTCTTCTAGCTACCGCCGACCTCACTTTGAACCACCAAAGCCGAGCTACCACCGTGAGCCGCCCGGAGTAGCTAGATTTTCGTGGGTCAAAGCCGGCCAAGAAAGGAACGCCGGAGCCGCCGTTGGATCAAGATTTTTCTCTCGAAGTTTTGCTGGAAAATTTGCTAGATCTTGAAGTAAGTTGATTTCTAAACCTTGATTAGGTAACTAGGTTGCTAATGGACCTTAGATTGATTAGTTTTGGTGAAAAAAATGGTGAGATTGTGCTTTGATACTCCATGGCCGAAAATTGTGAAGGAGGAGAGAGAAAATGTGTTCTTCAAGTGACTAATAAAATGCAAGAGTGAAATTGGAAGGTTAGGATTAAATCTAGCTTTATTATGCTTTAATTGAATGGCCTAGGTTGAATCTTGCTTAGGAAGATTGATCAAATGGCTAAGATTAATTGTGGCTTTGTGATACTTTAATCATATGGTCAAAATTAAATGAATTTTATGGCGATGTCATCGTATGGCCCCGATTAATTGCCACGTTAGTATAGTTTAATTATATGGTACGTATTAATTGTACGTTAGTATAATTCTAATCGTACGGTGATTATTAATTGCTACGTTAGCATAAATAATATCATGTGGCGCAGATTGATTTTTGTGGTAGCATAAATTAATCGTGTGGCCCGATTGGCCAACGACTTGAGTGTGATTTAATCGGGCGGTCTCGATTTATTAATTCTCTAACGTGAGTAAATCACGTTGTACCAACTGAATATTTATTCAGTATAATTGAATCGAGCGGTCTCAATTGTGTAGAAGGAAAAAATTAGAAAGATCGTGTGGACCCGATCTTTTATTGGAGAAAATTGGGAAGATCGTGTAGTCTTGATCGGCTAATCGGGAAGTTTAACTAGATCGTGTGGTGAAGATTGATCGATCGTAAGGATTTATTTGATCGTGTGGTATCGTACTTGAGCAATTGAGGAATTATTGTTGTTATATGATCTTAAGTGGAATAATTGAGAGGAAGTGTGGAATTTTACCCTAAAGAGTGATTACGCGGAGTTCGTATTTTATAAGATCATATTTTACCCCGAGACGTTAAATGCGGGATTGTGCTTATTATTTTATCCCGAGGCGTTAAACGCGGGATATTAACCTCGAGGCGTTATTACGCGGGTTATAGTGACTTGAGACGTTATTACGCTGGTCCGGACTATATAATGGCCTGAGGCGTTATTACGCGAGTCTATCCATTTATATGATAGCTTGATGAGTTAAACGCGGGCTTTGGAGCAACGTGGAATATTTTATGATAGCCTGATGCGTTAAACACGGGCATTTGAGTAACGTGTAATATTTTATGATAGCGTGAGGCGTTAAATACGGGCTCTAAAGTAACGTGGAATATTTATTTATAGTCCGAGGCGTGGAACGTCAATGTGGGAGTAACGTGAAATTTTTGTAAAGGTGTGGCAATTTTTGGAGAAAGAATGCAATATTTTAGAATTTATTTGTTAAATTATTGATTGAAAGAGGAATTGTTGATAATTGCTTACCTCGGACATATTTAGAGGCACTAGCGCCCTAACCTAGGATTAGAGACTATCTTACTCGAGATTTATTCTCACTCCGTCGTAGGTTATCTTTTTCGGACCCTCCGCCTCGATAATGAATGACCCGCCTCCGAGGTTCGGCATTCCCCGGGATATGGAAATGGTAATAACAGAATATCCGGTGGGGAAGATAAGGTATATTATAGGCATGCAACCACGGTTTGGGTGAATGTAGGAGAGCTTCATTGGAAAACCCATACGTATGTGGCGTGGACATACCGCCATGGAAATCCGTTAGTGGGTCCCTTGAGAGGTTTTGACATTTCCTACGAGGGAGTTGGGGAATGGGACCCCACTAGTGCTGCACCTCCAGACGACGTAGTGGAGCACCCCGATGCCGATCCCGACGACCAAGAGCTCCGACCCGGAGGTCTTGCTACCGAAGAGGATGGGGAGATTATAGAGCCATCCGATGCGAAACGGTCACCCGAGGTTGACGTGGATGAGCCGGCAGCCGTAGATGATATCGTAGATGATAGCAACGATGGGGCCTAGGACAGTTGGCCTATCGACTTTTGTGTATTGTTTTCTTTTGGAAGTATAGTAAGATTTGACCACTTGATTTTTGTAATATGTGATCACAGGCTTGTACAGTGGCCTCCGAAACCTTAAGTTTGAAAAGTTGTAAGGATATGTATATATGTACATAAGTTTGTTTTATCATCCACGATACCATCCGGTCTTGGAGGATTTGAAATATATAGCGATACTTCGCTAAAATGACAGGGATGCATATTAATGCAACATGGCGGGGGTGGTTGCATATGTGTCGCGACAGTTAAGGTCTCATGAATTGAACTACCCAACGCATGATCTAGAGCTTGCAGCAATTATTTTTGCCTTGAAGATTTGGAGGCATTATTTATGGGGAGAAAAGTTTCAGATTTATACGGACCATTAGAGTTTGAAGCATTTGTTCTCCCAAAAAGAGCTGAATATGAGGCAGCGTCGTTGGATGGAATTATTGAAGGACTACGACTGTGATATTTTATATCACCTTGGGAAAGCTAATAAAGTAGCGGATGCTCTTAGTCGAAAATCGAGCATGGTGTATTTGATGGTGAAAGAGTGGACTTTACTTGAAGAGTTGAGGGATTCGTAGTTTAAGTTTGAGGTTTGCAACCTCTCAAGTCTGCTGGCAACTCGAGAATTGAGCCGAGAATCTAGATAAAAATTAAGGCGTTGCGGTTGGTGGATCCGGACATTCAGAAAATTTTAGAGATGGATGCAACCAAAAGGAAATTTGAATTTCAAGTGGCCGAGGATGGAATCTTGAAGTTCCGTGGACGTCCGTGTGTCCCGAACGATGAGGAGCTTAAGGAAAAGATCTTATCGAAGCTCATCGTAGTAGCTTCGATGTACATCTAGGTAGCACCAAGATGTACCAGAATCAGCGCCAACAATATTGGTGGAATGGAATGAAAGTTGACGTAGCTAAACACGTAGCTAAATGTTTAACGTGCCAACAAGTAAAGGCACTACATTGCAAGCCTGGAGGATTACTTCGGTCGCTGGAGATTCTCGAGTGGAAATGGGAGCACGTGACCATGGATTTCGTTTTGGGACTACCGAGGAGTCGAGAGGGCATGATTCAATTTGGGTAGTCGTCGACAGATTGACGAAGTCTGCACATTTTTCTGCCGGTGCGAAAGGACTTCGCAATGGAAAGGTACGCTGAATTGTATATGCACCGAGATAGTTCGACCGCACGGAGTTCCAATAACAATTACGTCGGATAGAGATCCTAAGTTTACCTCAACTTTCTAGAAAAGTCTCCAGAATGCAATGGGAACTCAAGTACAAGATAGCATGGCATATAATCCTCGGACAATCGGAGAGGAAAATTCAAACACTTGGAGGACATGCTTGTGGGTATGCATGATAGATTTTAAAGGGGGTTAGGAAGAATAGCTACATTTAGTCGAGTTCGCCTACAACAACAACTTTCAACGAGTTTCGGAATGACAAAGATTTGAGGCGTTGTATGGCGAGCTTGCGGAACTCCGGTATGTTGGGATGAAGTTGGCGAGAGAAGTACAACGGGACCAAAACTAGTTCAAGTCTGTTGAGGCGGTGAAAGTGATCGAGAAAGGCTAAAGACGCCCGAGTCATCAAAAGAGTTATGTGGATAAACGACGTATACCTTTGGAATTCCAGGTGGGAGATCACATTTTCCCGAAGGTGTCGCCAATGCGAGGTTTATCTCGATTTGGGAAGAAAGGAAAATTGAGTCCGAGATACGTAGGCCCATTTGAAATCCTGGAACGGATTGGGACCTTGGCCTATCGACTCTCCTTGCCGCCGAACTTGTCCCAAGTTCATAATGTCTTCCACGTCTCCATGTTGAGAAAGTACGAGCCGGACCCAACTCATGTCTTTGGATCATGAAGTAGTGGAAATAGACGAAAGAGTATTTTACGTGGAGAGGCCGGTGCGAGATAGAAGACGAGAAAAAGAACAAGTCCCGAGGAATAGGATAATTTCATTGGTGAAGGTGATATGGGAGCACCATGGAACGGAAGGGGCAACCTGGGGAAAATGAAGAAACGATGAGGCGTTAGCACCCCCATTCATTTGAATAGTTAAGTTGGTTGTAAATTTCGAGGACGAAATTTTGTAAGGGGGAAGAATTGTGACATCCCGTATTTCGACCCTTTTTCAAAGCTTTGAATCAATGAAAGATCTCATTGATGCATTTCAGCTAAGTTTTACTCGGAATTGATCCCTCTTGAGCAGACTAACAAAATGGGAATGGCTAGCTAGGAAAATCAAGTACGTTGACCTAAGAACTTGATCTTGGATTGACTCTTTGACCATGAAAATTGTCGAGGGAATATTTTGGACCAATATAGGCCGATCCTAGAATGATTAAGGAACGGTTTGGGTAATACCATATGCTTGGATCACGGGTGATTCCGTTTAACCTCATATGGGTTCCGAACGTCCCTAAATTATTTTCTAACGATCGTGTCCATCGGGACTAGTGATTGACCATCGCAATTGAATGACAACCAAAGTCGTCATGGCTCGAGAAATTCTTAAACGTGATATTAATCACGGGTCGATACTCGTAACTCCTAAAAGCCGCCCGTTAGTTTGAGATACGCCTGAAATTTCAATTGATCAAGATTGATCGCGAATCGGACTTCGAAATTTGACGTCGGACCTTCGGGGTTTCAATAATTAAATTTTTGGACGTTTTCTAATCCAAAGTGTCCGATTTCTTCGGGTTCGCCCCAAAGGGTTCAGGAAAAAATAAAATTTGGACTGAAAATGGAAAATGACCCATTTACCTTTGGAAAATATCCAATTTTTCACTTTGGCCAAGCGAAATTTCCGTCAAATTACCCCATGGCCGAAATTGACTAGTCAATTGTGAGGAAATTACTAAATTTCCCTTCTTGACTTTTAGACCAAAATATCTACCAAAGCTTATCCTAACCTATTATCTTTATTATTCCACCATCTTCTTCATAAATTACCCAAAATTTTCTCTCACCTCACACACTCTCTCTAACTTGGTCGAACCACCCAATTCACCACCACCATCGCCGGATTTTCTTCGAGCTACCAGGCTTGTACAGTGGCCTCCGAAGCCTTAAGTTTGAAAAGTTGTAAGGATATGTATATATGTACATAAGTTTGTTTTACCATCCCAGGGTTATCGTATCGTCGTTGTTTTTCGTACGGGGATTTCTTTTGCTTCCGCGATAATTTGTTAGCCTTTGGATCCTGGAAAATTGTACAAGAATATGGCCAGTGGGGATGTTAGCGAGCTCGCAAGGGCTCGAGTCGTGACACGAACTGATACAAGGATCACGCCAAATTTTGATTGCAACATTTGACAATGGAGGCAGTACTGACGAGAGTGAGGTTGTGGATCAGAAACCAGCAAGCGAAGTTCCTCAAGGTGTCGTGGGGCCCGTCGAGACCGCGTGCAGATTCGATTCGCGAGTGGGCAACTCCTCCGGTCCCACTCGCTCCAAGTGACACAGTTGAGGAGCTCTATCACCCCAGCTACCACTTCTGTCGAATAATTTTCTTCGCGGAGGAGGCACTAGGTTCTGATTGGGATCACAAAGTTCCTTGCCAAGATGGAGTTGAGCGAAATAAGAAAGATGCAGGGCCGACGAGCTCCGAGGCCTCTTTTACCGATAGCCGAAGGTAGGAAGCAGGTCCTCACCGGTGGGAGCAACAGTGCCATTGGAGTCTTATGATGGTGGTGTTGGGCAAAAGAGAGGAAGAGCGGCGAGCACATAAATGGTGAAAGAAAGAGTGATTTTTTTTATAGTCTTTCAAATTTCACATACTCTATTCGGGTCATCCCACCTCATAAGTGGTGCTTTTTTATCCGGATTGTGTCCAATCATATCCGAATTTTGCTTCACTTCAAATACTATTATCATGTCTTAAAATTTTATAGAGGAAAACGTATTAAACCAAAGCACTAGGGCTTATGATATTACTTTCTGGGGATCCCAACTATAAGTGTACTCCGCAGATCCATAGACGGAAATTCCTGCCGAGCGAGATATGTAATCTTCGATCTTCATTCGTCACCGTTCGATCAAACTCGTACTGTGGCTAAGCATCCAAAGGCGAAACAAATTGTCCTTCTTCCCTCCTGTCTTTTTCCATGTTCTCATCCGTAAAACTCAATGTGAACGAGATCTGTCGTCGCTCTATCTCGTCATCTCCATATGGACCTACCAGTACAAAATAAGCCAATGGCATAGCAAGGTCTTTCGTTGGCAGGTGAAAGTACAGCTCTTACCTGTGCAATTTATATGCTGACGTCGGCGACCCCACGTAAGCGTGACCACGTCATCATCTCTTCATTATTCGATGATTTGTGGTGACAATGAGAAAGGACAAATTGTTCGTCTCTTTCTTCCTATTCAAACCACGCATGGGTGGCTCAAGTTAACTTCCGTTTTGGCTGAGATGGAATTGGTAACATCTTCTCGTGACATCTTCGCTTTACGTAAAGCATGATCTTACGCACGATCAACCTTCTGGTCAGTTGGGTAGCTAAGGGTGCGCATTGAAACACTTCGAAAATAAATTTTTGTTTAAAATATTTCAAGAAAATCGATTTGGTTACACAATATTACATTTCTACTTCAAAGTTTTTTTTAGTCAATTACGAAGTTAAAAAAAATTACTTCTTTTTCAAAAGTAAATCTCTCAAAATCCATATATCTTTTGCTTGATCTTTTTTCATTTTCAGTGTCTCTCTCTCTCAACCGCGCATCCGTCGTCGCCACTCACCATTGCCCATCGCCAACCCCACATCGCCAACCCCCACCGCCAACCTCGACCATCACCCGTCGCCGTTGCCTTTCGCCGCCGAGTAAATAATAAATAATAATTTTTTATTTTTAAAAAATAAAAAAAAAATTATTTTCAAAGAAATTTAAACAAAATTAAAAATGAAATATAAATTTTTCGGCCATCAAGAATAATTTTTTGTAAAAGATTTTGTGTTAATAATGTTCCGAAGTAGAAATTTTCAATCATTACCAAACGAATTCTCCGATCGAAAATCAACTTCGGATTAAAAATAGAAAAATCAACTTTTGTTTATGAGGAGAAGTAGAAAAATTAAATTTTAGCCAGAAGTTGATTTACAAGCGAAGTATTGCCATGCGCATCCTAAGATAGTACACGGAATTGCCCTAGTCGACCATGCTTTTTGCCTATAAATACAAACACCCACAAGGTCTGTGTCAAGCAAAAAAATACATGATTTGCAGTCTGAGCAATATGGCTGCAGCTGCAACTAAGGTCTTGCTCACCGACCTCGCTTCCGGCATCGACCACGTGCCCGACAATTACATCTGGCCGGAGGCTGACCGCCTGAACCTCACTGAGGTCGAGGCCTCAGATGCCTCCTCCATCCCTCTTATTGATCTCCAAGGCCTCTTTGGTCCCGACCGTGATGATATTATCAGACAGATTGGTCAAGCATGTCAACAAGATGGTTTCTTCCAGGTACAACGTTAGTATATTACGCTGTGTGTTAGCTTAAAAATGCTAAATAAGCAAAAGGGTGTCACTTAAAACTTGATGGATAGGATCCCCCCATGATGAGATTTTGATCTGTCTCATGTCATTCTGCTCGACATTTTCTTTGGCAGATCAAGAACCATGGGATACCAGAAGAGACGGTGCAGGCCGTCCTGAATATAGCCAGGGAATTTTTCCGGTTGCCAGAGAGCGAGAGACTGAAGAATTACTCCGATGACCCGTCGAAATCAACCAGGCTTTCGACCAGCTTTAATGTCAAGACCGAGAAGGTGTCTAACTGGAGGGACTTTTTGAGATTCCATTGCTACCCTCTTGAAGAGTACATGCATGACTGGCCTACCAATCCTCCATCATTCAGGTAATTAACAAAGCTTATTCTCATCGCGTGGTGTATTTATGTTGACTCGAATGTTCAATAATTAGTAATGTCTTATTGTAAGATTTCTGGCTATTTTATAGGCCTGAGATATTTACCATATGAGGTGGAGCTTCCGTGTAAATAGAAAACTGGGAAATATGCAAACGCACATGATTTTTGTCATATTTAAACGTTGAAGATTCTTGTTGGTCACAAGGATTTCACAAGCCTCCTCCAGTGAAGTTTGGAAAGCTAAAAAGCTTTCTCGCTGTAGTTTCTGAAGTCTGATATCAGCTAACCAGAAAGAAAGCAAGGACAAGAATCTCTCAAAAGAAGAAATGTAGAAGAAGAGCGTACTTTTCACCAACAGACAATACTGATTTAAATGATGTGTCAGCCAATCAGAGTTCAGAAAAATAAAGTTGTACTTTCTAATGATCCATCATAAAAATTCTCGATTTTAGTTACCAAACTTCAAGTGTCTGGACTAGCAGGAAAGAGGTGGGCGACTACTGCACAAGAGTAAGAGAACTGGTGCTCAAACTGTTGGAAGCCATTTCAGAAAGCTTGGGGCTTGACGGGCATTACATAAGCAAGAACTTGGGCAAGCATGATCAGCACATGGCTATGAACTACTATCCGCCGTGCCCACAGCCCGAGCTCACTTACGGGTTGCCGTGCCACACTGACCTGGGCTTAATCACGGTCCTTCTTCAGGACGACGTGCCTGGGTTACAAGTCCTTAGGGATGGAAAATGGGTTGCGGTCAGTCCCATCCCAAACACCTTCATTGTCAACATAGGAGATCAAATGCAGGTACATTGGCTACATTCTTCTGAACCATGTCCAAGTGTGAGACTCTAAGCCAATGAGCAGGAGAATTTGGTACAACAAATTATAAAGACCGGAAGTATCGACTTTTTTAGCTTAGTACAAGAAACAAAAATTGCATGGTTTTTCAGGCCAATGACGATCGATTCCATTGTTTTGCACAAGTTCATCATTTGTTCTCCCACCAAGTCTTAGAACTGGACATGATTGTTGTTTGAATCAGGTCATTAGCAATGACAAGTACAAGAGCTTACTTCATAGAGCAGTGGTGAACTGTGACAGGGAGAGAATCTCCATTCCAACCTTTTATTGCCCATCACCAGAAGCCCTAATTGAACCTGCTCCGGGCTTGATTGACTATGAACATCCTGTGGTATACAGGAGGTTCGTTTATGAAGATTATTACCACAAGTTCTGGGACAGAGGACTGAGGACTGAATGTTGCTTGGACGTGTTCAAGACAACCTCAGCTTAGGATCAATTTATAACTTCTGGGTGACAATAAATCCAGTCTGGGATAAACATTACTATATGTCGATTTGTTTAAGGTTCGGGACATGATATTATCAGGAATAAAGCGATACCATGTAGACCAGATAAAAGATCGTTTCTTGAAGTTGAAGTAATTATATCTAGAGTTGCTGAAAAAAAAGTGCTTATGTGTGTTTTGCAGTTTCTGCCATGGTAGTGCTCGTATTGAGAAAAATCAGGTTGTTCTATACGAATAAATTACTGTGTGAACTCTTATTGCTATCAAGAGACAGAGAAATACAATCTCTAATTCACAACGCAATTTGCAAGTCAATTCCTAATTCTTTTCCTTCTTTAAGAACTCAATTTAAGGGTTTCTATAGTGAAAAAAACATTGTATACTAGTCATACCGTGTAACAATGATACGCAAAGGGGTTGGTCCACGCGAAAATTCAGATTTTCAAAGTTCAAACGCCTTGATTTAGTATAGCTTTGATTTAAATCGGTGAAGATTGTAGGGACTCGTAACTTTGTCGATCGACAATGTTATTGCTATGCGATGCTTGACATTGAGCTAATGACAGGACTCTTCAACTGAATAATCATCGATATAGGATGCAATGAAGGGTGTCAAAAGAAGGCAATTGTAGTCGGAAGATAGAACAGTACTTCCAAGACTTAGACATTGGACCCAGTACTCAAAGAAGTTATTACTTGATTTTCATCGACGATGTCAGAACATTTGAGGAAAGATATGTCGAGAAATTTTCTTCTACAAATGGATTTCCATCATTAAGTGATTAAATACACACTGATCAAATCAGATAGTAAGGAGACAAATGTTCATCTCTACATATGTAACAATGATTGGTTAATGATAATGCAGTTAGTCTCAACCAATGTCATTTCTGTCATGTCTCAAATTTCTCAATACGGATAAAATCCCATATTCATGCCAGAAGTCTTTGCTTGGGCCAACAAAAACACCTTAATCTTCTTTTTCGACTGATCTTGACCTCGAGAAACCTAACAATGTCGCTGTCATTTAATTGCATCTATTGGCCAAGTTCAGCGTCCAGTCATAAGTTGGCCTTTATCTGTAAGTCAATCTTCGAAAAAACCAAAAAAGAAGGGAACTAAGAAGAGGGCAGGTGAGCTTTTCAAGATCGATGTTCTTTGACCGCCAAAGCGGTGAGCCTAGTAGTAAAAGGATTCCTTGAATTTCACGAGATGAAGAGTTTGATTCACGTTGCAATCAAACCTCTGGATGACTCGAGTTATATTACCTCGTGGGTCACGACAGGCTCATCGGGTGGTATGAAGCCGAAGATTCCGTACAAGGTGTATGAACCTTATGATAGCCCAAAAGGAATCGCCCCTCCCGATATTTATTTTTTTTGCACGCAATCGCCTTCTGAATAATTGACCTCAAGCAACACGTTTCCGATCTCTTTTGAAACGATCTCGACCACATTCTCTTCTACATTCAAAAGGGACCATTAATCCGCTCTTTCGGCCGGTTTTAATCTTCATTTTCAAACGCGCGCCAATGTAGGCATGTGATTTTTTGTATATGGCAATTATGCGATTTAGGCACGTTTTGTTTGAACCTTTTCTTCAAAGTGTAGAACCACCTGTGTTTGAATCTTTCCTCGGAGCCTAGAACTTACAAAAAGTTTTATCTATGCTTGAAACTGAGATCAATTATTAAAAATAGACAAGACAAAGCAAATGAAATACTTCATATTGGATACAGTTATTCTCAAATAATACGAAAAGGAATGATAATAGAGCTCGCTGTTAGTTAAGACAAGTTCATTGAGGTACAATCTGTTTCTTAAATGACAAAAATTTAAGGTGAAAAATCAACTCTAAGCTAAGAAAAAATGGACACACGAATGGATCAAGACGAAGAAGAAAAAAAGCAACTTTTGTATAATGATAAAAGGATAGCTCAAGAAATAAAAACAAATGAAAGTGAAAATTTTCCAATTTATTAAAGGATAACCAAAAGTATGCAGATGGATAAATAAATGAGTTAAGGTAAAGGGGGTGAATTTTTTTTTTTTTTTTTTGGGTCAGAAAAGGGGTGAAATTGAGAAGAGGTAAGGTTAAAATATTAACTAAGAAAGGCGACACGGACGAATCTGAAAAAATGGATAAGCTGGCCAGCTCGGAGTCTCGGCCAAGAGAGAATTGGGCCCGTCCGCCGAGGAAGAGTCGCCGGTGTCGATGATCTGACTTACATTGCTAGTTTTCACACTGCCTCTCAGCATGGGAACGTGGTAGCCTACCCCCAGACGTCATGAATAATTCAATGCACACACTTCAGCTTCTACCAGTGCGCCACAGAACAGGCTATTACAGTTTTCACTGCATTAAGTTTCACCCCCGCTGTCCAGCTCACGAGAAAGACATTTGCCGCCCTTGGCAAACATTCAGGCCGTGTACTGCTTTCTATGTAAAGCAAGTGCAATCAGCTTGCAAAAAGAAGTGGGCCGGCTTCAGATCACTGCCTAATGTTGAAGGATGGCACCTTTTCCATTGACCCATGCAAACTTTGTGCAAAAGAAAGGAATGTGGTAGAAAAGGAATTGCAGAAGGAATGAATGCTGAACGAGGAATCGAAGGAATGCTAACAAAATGAGGCGTGGAATGATGTGAGATTGTGTACAGAAATTGTGTGGCAATGCAAAATCATTCGACTCTAATGTAGAATATGCAACCTTTATTCCATTTAGGATGGCTCATTAAATTATTAAATATTCTACCTAGCAACACAAAAAGAGTCCGGGCTGGAATGGCGATTCCGTCCCAGTCCTGATTCTGCACATGCTAAACATCCGCTCAAGATCAAATAACACAGACAATGCAAGCATGGGTAGCATGTCCAAAAGTCGCAAACAAGGGCGGTGCACACTGCATTTTATGCATGGCGAAAGATTTCGTCCCCACTGCACAATTAAGCGAGAAACTAAAACCTCACTTTTGATCCCGCTGGCTTTCTCAAGGAAACATAGTGCAGGTGCTTGTGATCTTTGTGATCGAGAACAGTTGGCTCACCAGATCCTTTAAACATCTCCAAATATATTCATTGCCTCGATGCCTGACTACAGACGGCAGTCTCCCTAGCTCAACATCTACTCACGCTCTATTTGAATAGTGACATGGCTTATGTTATATTCTCTTCTGATGTAGTCAACTACCTTGTTCAGCACCATGTCCGCGTCGGCTTCGCGCTTTATTTTAACATGGCAAGCCAGCAAGACTTTCCCAACTGTTATTGCCCAGATGTGCAACTCATGCACTGCAATCACCTCATCCATCTCACAGAGACCCTTTTCCAGCCTTCTGGCATCAATCTCCCTCGGTGTGCTCTCCATGAGAACCTCCAAAATATTCCGAAGCATTCTTATTGTAGTTCCCAACACGACAACTGAGAATATAAGGGTGCATATCAAATCAATGATCTTCCACTCAGGCTTATACCATATGATCGCTCCACCAATCATCACGCCGACACTCTGAATCGAATCTCCAAGCACATGAAGATAAGCACCCTGTACATTAATATTCCATTGCTTCTTCTGCTTATGCCCACTCTCTTTCTCGTTATTGATATCACAGCAAGCCTTGAGCAATGGCTTGCTAAGATCTGTTTCATGGCCGTGATGATGATCATGCTCATGATGGTGTTCCGGAAATTCTCCATGATGATGGTGATTATGGTCATGGCTTCCATGGTCATGAGCCTCTCCACTATGCCGGTGGTCATGATCATGGCCATGACTATGACCGTGACCGTGATCGTGACTGTGGCTGTGACCATGACCATGACCATGATCATGACCCAGCAAGATTGCCATGGCAATGTTAACCACTAAACCAAATGCAGAAACAAGAAACATAAGAAAGCCCTGTACTTCACCTGTATCATGGATCAACCTTTCAATGGCTTCATATACAAGAATACCAGCAAGGAGCCATATCATTTGAATAGACACAAGCGCACCAAGAATCTCAATCCTGAAGAAACCATAAGATTGACGAGGTGTTGCTTCCCATCCCGAAGCCCACAGAGAGAATAAGGATATAGCAAATGCAGCAACGTCAGACAATAAATGAGCAGCATCTGTTAGAATTGCTAGACTATTCGCTTTGATTCCTCCAACAACCTCTACAGCCATGAATATTATGCAGAGGACAACTGCCACCAAAAGTTTCCTCATAGATGCTGAACGCTCCTTTGCATCTTGAGAACTGGTATTAGAATCGGAAAATCCACAAGGTGCCTCACCACAAATTTTTATCCCACCCGTGCCTGTTTCTGCTGGCACATCCCCACAAACCTCAATTATATGTCCATGTTCACCACTCCGAGCTTCCATCTGAAAACAATCCCAGAATAGTATGTCAAAGGATTTAATTCAAATGCCAAGATTTCATTGAACATATATAAACCCAGGATACATTAAAACATGAGTAATCAGACGGTAAAGAATGAGTCCCCCCTGGAAGAATCTCTAGATAAAAAATGTACAAACATGATGAAAAAATTAATACAGGGACATGTGACGTCAAACAGTTGAAAAATAAGATATGCAGTTACATGGTCATTTTCAATTGTAATGTGCCAAATTATAAGGCCCATGCTACCTATAATCGGAGAAGAAACTTACACTTCATAGGTTGTATTACTTAAGGAAAATGGCTCGTATGCTAAAGCTGCAAATAAAAGAAAGAAAAAGGAAAAAAGTAGCTTACCCTAAAATTTCAGTCTAATACCAAAAAGACAAGTATCTTATGGAAACTTAACGCTCGAGTTTTCTCTATTCCATGTTCCAGTAATTCAATCTGTGAGGAGCACTGAGTCTAACCTTGAAAAGTATCGCAATTTAATACCTCCACAATCTTTTGGTATAGGCAAGATTCCCAAAATACAGATCCCAAAGTACACCTTCAAATCCATCCAAAAAAGGAATCCTCGAATGCCTCTCAATGAACATCTAGAATTCAAGTTACTTCAAAGTTCAAACCAAAGCCATTTGGGCATACCATCATGGCTGTAAACTAATGCAGTTATGATTGAATATGTAAATCTACCCATGGAATTTCCCACATGTATGCCAATAGCCCGAACATCGCCTCCCCATGTGAATTACTCACCTTCTGATGATATCCAAAACCAACTGGAAAGCATATTAATTTGCAGATAATTGGGACAATTCTGCATGTGGTCTCTAAAGCATATACCATAATGCCGCACAAGGACCATCCACTCATCCATTCTTCGGAAGCATGACATTAATCTACTATTTGACACTTCCAAGGTTCTACCTATAGGAATGTATCTAATTCTATAATGGCCAAACCGCAGCCTGCAACCATTATGCAACAATCAAACTATTTTTAAGGAACAGTATTCACTAATATCGAAGTGCGGTTATCTTTCTTTTAGCTAACTTATAAGTTCCTTGATTACCATGATGCAAAAATTAGTAGCAGTACATAAAATTAATTAGCGAATGCGCAACTGAATGAAAAAGGGAAGCAGGGGCTTAGTCAAACAAAAATTTGCCAAGCTTGGAATCTTACCGATGTCTTGACACATATATGGATTGTATGACTGATTAAAACCACAGCATTCTAAAAATTTGCAGCTATGCCTAAAATTCCATGGATGACTACAGAACTGGGAATCCCGCACCAAACACTTTTCTCCCCATCCCTCTCAAGTAGATGCAATGCTGCATCCTTTTCACATCAATTTCAGAGGAAACTCTACAATCCAGCAAACAACAGTAGAACTGTGTTTACTTTTTGCAATTCCATCCAGGACAATTGGACACTTTCCAAGATTCTCCAGTGTCCATATTTCAGACTGGTCAGACTTCACATTTGGACACTTGGGACAAAATAATATCATAACTCACATCCTTATAAATAGTTTGAAAGCCAAAAAAAGATCTGAGACTTGCAAAGATTCCGTAACAATGATTTTTGACCAGATGCAATCAGTTTGACTCAAGCGTGGTGCGAAATCTACCATCCCATGGGCCATGACCATGACCGGGTCACTTTCAGAAGTTTTATTCACCTTTCACTATATTTTAATCCTCCTGGTTCTTCAACCAAAATAATAATAATAATAATTCCTCCTGGTTCTTTTAATCGTCGTCCATTTATACTGTCATTATGCTAACGTCAAAGCAGAAGCTCATAAACTGTTATGCATTAAAGTAGAACCAAAGACTCAGAACAGCCAAACTTCAAACTGAATAGCCAAGCAACTTCGTCCAAAACACGGTGAATCCAACTCAGCCGGCTCTTGTGGTCACCATAAGAGCTACCAAAAAGAGCACAAGCGACGTAGAAAATAACTTCTGTTATCCACCATCCAAACAACAATCACAGTCAAATTTGAAGTACCATCACAAATATTGGACTCCACTCTCTTTCAAGTATAAGAAAACACCACTCAAGCAAGTAAACTAAGCGACGTATCACAACCACAGAAACCTATCCACTCCATCAAATTGATTGCACTACTCAATGACTTCCTCCCCATGTACCAACACTGAAACAAAAAATTATGCAGGAAACCCAGAAAAGGCCCGGCATGTGAAGCGAATTGACAATTAAAAAAAAAAAAACACACACCCACACACACAGAGCAATGAACTTTCACAAGCCCCAACGACCGCGAAAACAAACCTTTGAACATACGGATTCTCTATCGTTGTATTTCTATCAAGCGTGCGAGTAAATATACCAAACAAAAAACATATTTGCAACCAGGAATAACACAACAGCACTCGCAAAACTTCGTCTTCTCGAGAGACACAGAGAGAATCGCGCGATGCATCAGCCATGCAAAGCCCAAAACTAGCACGAAAAACTTCCACAACCAGAACCCATCCAGCCAAATACCCACGAGCAAGCTCATTCTTCCGCTTCCAACACGAACGGAGCCAGAATCAGACCGACATGATCTCTCCGAGCGCATTGCAAAGCAAGCCATCGATGGAATCCCGACAAAAAACCCAAAAAAAAAAAAATTCTGACGAAAACCAAACGAAACTAGAACACGCAGGAACACACCACGAGAAGCAATTAAAGGGAGCGATGGACGAACCTCGCAGACGTCCGGAGGTTCCTTCGGCTTCCGCAGCGAGCGACGAGCGACAGCTCTCGTCGTCCCCTCGAGATTCTACGGCGATTGGTGTCTTTATATATATGTGGACAAAAAAAAAAAAAAAGCACCACTGACGATTTGTGTCGGAGTATTTCAATTATTTATTTGTTTTTATATGTCTTGATTTATTATTTATTTGTGCAGAGACAAAAGGTATGGCCCCCCAAAAGCAAGTGATCAATAAAACGCGAAAAAGAAAAAACACGTTTTAATGATTTAATTAATTCTTGTTTTTGGTCAAAATGATTTAATTAATTCAGGGGTGGGGTAGCCTTACGACAGAGATTTTGTTTGGTAGTCTTTTTTTTTTTGCGAATGTTTGGAACCCGAAGGAAAAAGAATTCCTTCTTATTTTTTTTTGTCGAATGTTTGGTAGACCTCGTTGTCCTACTTTTGCTTGATTTTTTCTTCTTAGTGGGAATATTTAGTTGGATATTCTAGGCCTGCTTGATACCGGAAAATTTCAAATAATGATTTTAAGTATTTATATTTTTTTAAATAAAATTCTAAAATATATCTTATTTTAAATAAAAATTTGAAATGTATTTCATTTACTTTCTTTTTTTTTCCTTCCTTTTTGCCGGTGGCCGGCCATACTCGGTCACTCCGTAGTTGGCCAGAGGGGAGGTCGGCCTTTGGCAGCTACAGTAAAGAAGACAAAAGAAATGAATAAAATAAAATAAAAATAAATTATAAGAATGTTAGTGGTCAGGTTTTCCTTTGAAATAAGAAAGGCCTTCAAACTCTTAATTAAAATAAAGTTCACTTCTAACTTTTATTGAAAAAAAAAATGAGAATATTTTATGTTTTTATTTGAAATTTTTTTAATTTTTCTTTTTTCTTATTTGAGAAAAGAGATTTTGTAATTTAGGTTAAAATTTAGAGAGGGGCAAAAAAAAAAAAAAGAGCAGATGCAAACACCTGGACTATCCAAAATAATGCAAAGTGTGGGGCCAAAAGATTTCGGATAAGGGAATTAGTACCATTTTTGTCGGGGATAGAGTTCAAGTGGCGGATGAGTCATCTTCTTATCTACAAAATAATGCAAAAGTGGGGGCCACAAAGAAAAATTTATTCCCAACTGATTGGAAACGTGATGTTTTCAGCACGTTTTGAGAATAATCTATGCTCTTTAGAATTTTAGTAACGAGTGCGCTTTGAGGTGACAGAAGTTTTAAGGAGGATATTGGCGATGTTCGAGGACTCGTGGCGTATAGAGAGACGTCAAAGATGAAGGGATTAGATTGAAAATGTTAAACATTTAACATATTTATCAAACAATAATCAACAAAAACTCATATCAACCCGTATTTCTTAAACAATTATATTAAACCAAATCATACTAAATAAAAAATTGATTTAACTAAATCATACAATACAAATTTTGTAAAGTTTTTTATTATATAATTTTTATTTTTTAAAATTTGTAATTTTATAAAATATTTTTAATTTCACGACAAAAATATTTTAAATTTTTATTTTATTTTATCTTTTATTTTTCTTCTTTTTCATTTTTGTTTTTCCTCCTTCGTCCTTTCTCCTCCCTCCTTCGTCAGCAATCTTCGTCTGCAGCGTACGTCTCCAACTCCATTTACAACCTTCCTCCTCCCTTCGCTGATATTCAGGGCTTTGGCGATGAGGAAGCTCGACAACTAACTGCTCTCCGACGAGGCTCACTTGATTCCGACCGACGACTCGAGGCCAGATCCCGACGAGCAACTGAGGCTAGATCCTGACAAGTCTAGAGCTCGCCTAGGCTCGTAGCTTACTGCCTAGATGCCGAGCCTCGAGCTCGCCGGCCCTTGGTCGAACCTCGAGGCTCGCTAGATCTTGGCCGCCGAGCTCGCCCTAGGCTCGCATGGCGAACAAAAAATTAATGTTATAATAAAATATTAAAAGTTTGAATTTTTTTTTGAAATATTCATAAATTTTGTTTATAACTCTTTTAGGATAATTGTTTCTGACCCATTTATGATCCATTTAAACCCATTTAACCCATTACATTTCAAATAACGCTTGACTCATTTAAACTTAAGCTAATCCATTTTTGACCCACCACCATCAAATATGGTTGAATATGTTCTAAACCCATTTTGCCACCCATGTATAGTAAAGTTAGCAAAAAAATATAAAGTAAAGGAAGAGTTGATTTTGTTGTTGCTATGAAGAGATGAAAACATAGGTGTTAAGGTTGCACTTCCTAGTCATGTGCCGTTTATAGGATAACCCGAGCTCCTACATAAGTTCGAAAGTCGCAAGAACTCGATTTCAATTTGCAAAACTTTGCCTCGACCCCATGTCCCAGCTCAGGTATTCAAATGGGTAACACGAATGTCAAGATTCGCCGATATCTTTTAGAGTAGATAAAAAGTCTTCTTAGCCTTAATTCAATTTCTCATAAAAAAATGTCAGAAATGTTAGATATCGTCCTTCTTTTATGGCGGCGCGCAAGTGTGCACATGCGTTGCATGTTATGCTATGAAATTGAAATTATGCATTTGCCTATAGACACAATATATTTTTGTAAAATAGGTACCTACGGATATTTGAAGGAGAATAAGAACCATCAAGATCTATTGAAATTGTAGGAGATACTCTTTACTTTATATGGTAAAATAGCAAATACGGAATATATGCTATTTATAACGACAAATCTCTAGGTAATCTTATAGAACACCTAAATACTATGTTAGGACTTAATCATGGGATAACAAACGGGCTACAAATATCCATATAAACAGGACTACAGCACGAATACGGCCACGAAACGAGTACCTGTGTATTTAGACTCTGAAATCGACTTCAAAAATTCTTGATCATGCGATTCACAGAAGATGGCGAAATGCAAACCCCTTGATTGTTGGACGAACAGAAAGAGAAAAAAATGGGGAACATCGTATGGATCCAAAACTGCGCGAGGCAAGAATCATCATGTCCTGCCAAAAGGGGAGGAAAAAGTAACCCAAGAAAGCCCAATGGAGCAGTGCAATCTGGCAAGATTCGATGGGACGAGAGAGAGATGAGTGGTGGGCGACCCCAAGAAAACTCCACTGGCCGATAAAGCTATCCCCCCCATTTTTTTGGTCAGGTTTGATGTGGACAATTCTTGCAACTTGGAACTGCTCGGTTGGCTCGTGAGTTCTTGTGGACAAATTTGGCGCGCGTGAATTTTTCACTTTGCTCAACCGGGGATCGATGCCCCATTCATGCCTTGTATTATTACTTGGAAAGTGGGTCACGGACGATCACCCTTTATCCGATAAGATTCCCCCTCTTGAGAAGTTCATCATTTCTATCGTCGATATCGTCTCCGTGATTCCAGAAGCGCATGCGCAAAAGGGAGCTTCCAGGCTTGAGACTATCTAATTGGCATGTTTGAGCTTTGCCGGTTCTCTGTTTTCTTGCCTTGGTCTTCGAACGCGTGAGAAATTGCAGAACTGTTCCCTTCGATCTAGGAGAGAGCTCTTACCGTGGCTGTTGTGTTGCCTCGTTTGTTTGCCGAGAGTGATTTAGCTATGCCCGGGAGGACGTGCATAGCTCAAGATCTCCCCATGCTATGGAGACGACAAGCCTTCGATGCAGCGGGGCAGCGGAAGAGTGTGTTTTCGGGGAGGACGAGAGTGAAAAACTTCCCAAGAGAAGGACACCAAGTTATGCGTACGTTAACGGCTCCATCGAGGTGGATGCACTCAATTCTTTTGGCCGAGGACCACGACATCTAATGGTCTAAATGAATACATAGGACACAATCTAGGATTAATTTCACTTTAAAGCAAGCTTTCCGACCTCCACTTTATAAATTGTAGAGAGAGTGCGAATAAAATGTTGATACACCCATCACAATTGTTGAGTAAAAATTCCGTACACGGGCTTAGGACCTGTCTGAAACCTGTTCATGTGGATCATGGCCGAGATTTGGATCATGGCTGTAGGCCAGTTTTCTTCGTGCCTATTATGAGATTTGGTGAGACTACTTTAATTGTTCTAAAATGCTTAGGCTGATAGAAGAAGTGATTTTATTCTATCACTCGTCCTCACGCTTAGTCTAATCGTTTTATCTAATATTAAGCGTGAAAATATTTAACTGAAGAGGCAAACAGGATTTGAAAAGATTGAAATTCATGACCTTATGCACTGACATCATATAAGAGTTTGTGAAATCACTACCAACTGTTCTAATAGTTTTAGTTGATAGAAGAAAGAGAAATTTTATTCTATCACTCCGTCCCTAATATGCTTTGTCCGGATCTAATAAGATAGGACAGCATAAGAACTCATCCGGATTTTTCCATATCTTGTTTGGTAAATTACTAAATTTAAATGTCTGAATGCACATGTCCCATTTGACCATACAAATGCAGTACACTGGATAAAATCAAACTGAAATTTATGTAAGAGTGGATAACAAAGTTCTTGTGAACAAGGTTGAAAACCTAATCGCTTATAATGCAACTAGTATAGCGACCATCGCCGCGGGGACCACTTGCTGGGCTGCGATCACCGATGACAGTTTTAAGCAACGGAGTGCAGCCACACTGCAACCGCACCAACTTTCAAACTCAGAATGCACATGTCCTATTGGATCATGTCCGCTGTGACTTTGAATGAAACGAGTATTCCTGTTTGTGCTCTTCTTTCAATTGGGAAGGACGCCGGACAAACACCATTGTCAGCAATTAAACTGTCGATGAACAAGACAGATTTACATAGTTGAATCTACACCATCATTTCGCTAAGCTATACTTTTCTTGCCCACAAAAAAGTTGAGTTACGGAAACTTCACCGAGGGCGGGATACTGGAAAATCTTAAAATGCTCAACTCTAAGCACCATGATGCGAAACTTATGGCAACAGAGAATTGACAAGACTACACAAGTTCTTTCTTTTTGGGCTCAAGAACAGGTGGGTCAATATCGACACCCATATTAGCTGCCGTTCCTGCTATTATTCTCATTGCCGATTCTATAGTTGTGCAATTCAAGTCTGGCAACTTCTCCGTAGCGATCGCACGCAGTTGGTCAATTGTGATCTTCCCAACTTTCTCCATCTTTGGGTCCTTCGAACCTTTCTCCACACCTGCATTATCACCTAGGTCAGTAAAAGCCAGAATTTCGGACCATTATTTGCAATTCATAACGAAACGAAAGGACTCTAGTTATTTAATTACTAGCATGAGCATTATGGATTCATTGATGGACGCATACTGGATTCACACGATCGAAACCACGATAATTTGGACTTTCAGCATTTTTCTGAATGACCAGGATATTTATTAAGGTTCTAGTAAGGCAAAATTGCTCTGCTGACTCTGATACAGTAATTTCGTGAAGATGTGCTTGTATAAGAGTAGAGCCAATCCTGACCTTGCGCTGGGACAAGCAGATTGCACAATCGAGTTCATTCCCAAGAACCATTAGAAACTATTTATCTCCATGATACCAACTGAATTTCTACAAGAAATTGCAGCAAATTGAATATATGAACCCAATTTTTTTTCTCCTAGGCCAAAAGGAAAGGCTCACATTTTGTCATCACTGCCATACAAATCGGTCCTTTAACATGTTACAAACACACGCCACTCTCAAAGAGAGACTCAAACCCAACAATCTTCAGAAAACAGTCAAGCATCCAATACTAAATTTCTGAATGTGTGCGACAGCACGTGCTTTGCTGATGTGCTTCCCATTGGGTCGCCCCAATATGCTGCCTAATGACAAGCTCATGGACCTTCCAAAGGTTATAGCTTTTCTTGCCTATACGAAATACGTGAACCAACTAGAACAACATCTGGTATACGCATGTCAGAATTTACTATGTAGAAAAGTATTAACTCCATGCGAGCGCTTAAATCACTGCTGTGTAGATTCTACCATTTAAAAAGGCAAGTCAGAATATAGAAAGGTACTTACAACCTTTGCTAACCAAAAGATAAAGGACACAAAAATTCTCTACGAGAAATAATCTCCTCATTTTGCAAAGACTAACACATTCACTCAACTTAATGGACGACAAGAGCTAATCTAGTTTCTACATCTGTCAAAAGTTCTCCAGACTGAAACAAGTAGAAGTCCACTCGTTTGAACTTCCATCGCTGCACACAAATCTAAATTATCTAAATGTACCCTTCACTGTGACATTAAACTAATCAAAGTTTTCTTACGAGTTCTTTCTGCCACAGTTTTGGTATGTTATTCAAAAAATGCATAGGCAAAACAGAATCTGAAGCCACTAAGAAAGAAAGAACTCTCAAAGAAATATACAGAAGCTACAAAGTGTCTCAAGCTCAATTTTATGCAAATTGGTCATCCTCACAACCATGCCAAGCTGTTGGCAGGAAAGAGCTCCCAGAATTTTCAAATAACTTATTTGGAAAAAAAGCATGTAGCTATTTCAAGAACCACAGGGAACAAAAATTAAAACTGGTTACATCCAGAACATTTACGTGAGACACTACTGGTCACAGGTTAGACGAAAAGCTTCAAGGGACCCAAGCTTTGCAAGCAATATAACTAAAGCCACCTCTATGGTCATAGTTCAACATCTATCAGTCCTGGATGCTAGGAAAGAATGTGAAAGAATCATAGAACCCTCTAGTCAACTCCTTAGCAAAGATGAACAATCTATATTTCTTCACCCAGCTACCTGACTGAACAATGAAGAGATTCAAGACCTAAATTTAAAACTAGACTTACAAATATGGCTTCACAAGGTCATCAATTTAGCCGCCATTGGTAAATGTGCTCTTTAGATATGCCCAAACTTTGGCAAAAGAATATATTAACCACAAAATGGGCTTACTCTGAGAGTAACATTTAGGAATCTTCAATTGACAATCAACACATGTATTTCTTTTGCACCTTAACGTAATTCAGACAACATAGCAGGGAAATCAAAGTATTTACCAAACTTAAATTTGCACCTTATAGATCATAGCACAAACGACTTTGGTATTTGCATTTGCATCTTAAATGGGTCCCATAAGTGCAGGTTTCCCTCATAAGGTGTTCATGGTCATACTGCCCCCTTATTTTTTGTTACTCCAGAAACAAAATAAGTTGTCATCAATTCATCAGGCCAAATCTTTAATTAGGATCAATTACCAGGAATAGCCGAATAAGCATATCACGAATGCAATGCTGGAAGACTTAACACGCTTTCACAGGTGACTTACAATGTTCAATAAAAAGGTCAAACTGAAATGGATCCTTAAGAACCTTAACTGTACTACTCCACTATCAACAGCATGGCCTTGAAAATTGGATCTTCCAGTTTGTATTAATATGCAACAACAGAAACACAGCCCAGCTACCTGATATCTGCTGAAAACTGCTTTCTCAATTCATCATGCCCATTTTTCCCAAGAAAATTCCAAGGATAATTTTTCATCCCCCCATACCCAAATCCAGCGTCCGCCATTGAGACTACCGCCAAAGCAAACCAAAACAAACGATCAAACATTCAAGCTGGAAGTTAATTTTGATTTATGAATTTCATGAAACATTATACCAGCACTGAGTTTGTTAAGATCCTACATGTGCTGATGATAATAAATGATATTCGATAAAGCAAGCAGAGAGAACAAGAAGATATTGGAGCATAAATAAGTTCGCAGAAGGGAAATAAAATCAAACACTTGGTGCCCATTATACCTGCAGCTTTAAGTAACAGAACTGAAGCAGGAGGGGTCTTCAAAATGAAAGTGAAACTCTTATCCTGCAAGAAATCATAGACATCTTATACATTATATCAGCGAACTATAGTTCACCATACGAGCAATGACATGCCACAGACCCCAAGAAACTCACATCGTAGACAGTGATTTCCACCGGAATGACATAACCGGCTTTATCGGCCGTCTTGGCATTGTAATCTTTGCAAAAGGCCATTATGTTAACACCCTTGGCACCGAGCGCAGGCCCCACAGGAGGCGCAGGAGTTGCTTTCCCAGCCTCTAGCGCAAGCTTTATCAACCCAACCACTGCAAATTCAACAAGCAAAAACCACGGACCAATAATTATCCGTACAATAAAGGGACATAAAGCACCACAATTTGGAAACAAGACCAAGGGGACACCTTTCTTGGGTTTGCCACCGGGTTTAGGAGGAGCCATGGCGACGACGGAGAGGGACTTCCTGGTCGGAGAGTGAAGTGGGAGACGCGTCGTGTTCAAGAACTGAAGAGAAAGAAGGTTCGATTTCGAGGACAAATTGTTGGTGGACGAGGGCAAGAAAGAAGTGGGTTGGTGAAGAACTCGGTTCTTCGGAGAGAATTGGGAGGGCGAGAGGCTGTGGTACGTCGAGATCGAAGACGCCATTGCTAGTTGCTTGCAGAGAAGTCCCGAGCAAGACAGAGTGAAGTAGTCGAAGGAAACAATATCCTATCCGATACCATGCTCGTCGCTTCGAAGTTTCGAATCTTCGAATTGGGGAAGATCGGACGACGTCGTAGTCGACAAAAAGGAGATTTTTACGATTACCCTCCGTAATTAATTCTAACATTTACCCCCACGGGTCGGAAAACTTCTTGATTTTTAGGCACAGAAAAATATTTTGCAGAAAAACGATTGTTTGTATCACTTATAAAAATAAATAAATAAAAAATATTTTCATCGTCTTGGAAAATATGTAAATATAAGTTGTTGTCAATAATAAAAATATTTTACATTGGCTATTAATCTTAAGCGACAAAAGAGATCATTTTTGGTCATTCATTTTTTGCCAAAAAAATAGAATCTTACTGCTCTTCTATTTTCTTCTTTTGTTTGTAAACAATACAAACGGTCGATTTTTGAAAAATATTTTTTAAATAATTCATTTGTTGCGAAACAACAGAGCCTTATTGATATTTTGTTTTATTTTTATTTTTTTGTTTAGTGAAAAATGTGACGCTTTTCAACAATAATTTTCAGGAAGTCATTTTTCCCGAAAAATGATGACATTTTTCGGTATTTGGTGAGACTTGAAAATGATCCGGAAAATATTTTCCGTTATTTGGTAAGAAAAATCTCATTTTATTTTTTGCATTGTCATTTGTTTGGAAATTGCCGACGTGGACTCCATCGTCCCACGTGGCGCAACCGACGCCGATGTGACTTTTTTTTAATTTAAAAAAATCGACATGAAGATGAACTGGAAAATATATTTCATCATTTGATAAGGAAAATCTCATTTGATTTTCTACATCATCATTTAGTTGGAAATTGCCGATGTGGACCTGGCCTTCTTACGTGGCACGACCAATTATAACGTGGACAATTTTTGTAATGTGAGAAAATTATAGTTTCTTTCTTTCTATGTCAATCATTGGCCATGGTGATGGCGATGACATGCCATAGGCAAGGAACTAGCTAGCCCAAGGCCGACAAGGCTCGACCTCGCCCGATCTAGCGAGGCTTGAACTTGCCGGCCTCTAGCAAGCTTGATCTCGCTTGTGGGCTGGTAGTCGGCCATCACCATGGGCGGCGACTAGTAGAGAAAGAAAGAATAGAAAATAAAGAGTAAATTTTTGTAAAAATTATTTTAAAATCAAAATAAAAACTAAAAAATAATTTAAAAAAGCAATGGAGGTGTTTCTTAAACCCGACTAGTTTATATTTCTAAAATGAAACGTCAAAAAATCTAGAAATTTTTTTCTTAAAGTTATTTTCCGTGACATAAATAGAGTCCAAGTATCAAGTACTTTACACATAGAATAAACCCAGTTACATAGAATAAAACTCTTCATGTTATATTAACTGTGATGCGAGGTGAAGAAGACAGAATCGTGAACTTCATGAAGTGGAACTCTTTATGCGATAACTATATCGAAATCCATTCTCCCCATTTTACGACGTTTAGATCACTTAGAAAATTAATTGAACAGGTAATCTTTGCGTAGACATCGGCTCTACCAAAAATCATGGCATTTGGGCCCGGGAACCTCAACGCTTGTGCCCGGGTTCTTGGCGGCCTAGGCCTAGGACCCCGATGATCGTGCCTAGGTCCTCGGCTTTAGAAGCCAAGTCCATTGAGGCAGGAATTGGTTCCTCAGCAACCGAGTCGGAGTCTACAAAGGACGCGTCTAAGTTCCTTGAGACTGGATCCAAGACTCTAGTGCCCGTTCTCGACAAATGAGAGTAAGATAGATCGACCAATCTAGGAACCGTCCGAACCAGGCCGAATTGGCTAGTTCGATTTGGTTCTCTAGGGTGCCGGTCCAGTTCTAGGTTACATAAAATTGGAACGAGTGATTTTCGATATGGTTTCCAATTTTAGGGGGGAATCGGACTACCTAGACGGTGATCGAATATTTTTTATTTAGTTTTTTGTTCCTTAAATGTAAACCTAATAATTCACTAGTTATTTTTATTTCTTAAATGCAAAAATGATATTAATTAACATATTAAATTTAAAGATTGTGTTACTCATCCCTACTAATAATCCACTTGGTTCCATTGGATCGCCTTAGAACCTGGACCGAAAACTAATCTCCTCTAGTTCTCGGGTCGCAACAGCCATGTCCAGCTAACTAGCTCCCATGCCCAAGCCATCGGTGCCTAGGCCACGGTCCATCAAAGCAAAGCGCGAGTCCTCGGCGCCTATGCTCGGTTCCAAGTGGTCGGGCCCGGAAACCCCGAATCGTGGGACTGGTGGACTCCGGTGGTTGGATAATCCTCACATATCACACGAGTAGTACATGTCCCTTTATAAAAATAAATGGAGTTTTACTCTCCAAATAATGAAAATAATTTGTAGATAATTTTTAGATTTTCCTCAAATACCGAAAAATAGTGTCATTTTTCCGAAAATTGATTTTTTGAACAATATTTTTTGGAGACATTAAATTTTCTGTAAAACAAATGGAGCATTAAAGACAGACTGAGCTAATTGATACAAAAGACAGTGTAGTTCATGCGACTTACTGTCTGAGTGGACATCATAACATATGCATTATTATATCCAGGAAATATTTACGAATTTAATATCCTATAGTAAATACTAAATGCCACATTTGAATGTTTAAGACATTCGACTTAACGGAACGATGTTTTTTTTTTTCAAATGAAGTTTTAACATATTTTCCAAGAAAAGTAAGAATTTACAGAAAATTTCTTAGATACTTAATCTAAATAGAAAATTCAGTATATTGTGATACTTCATATAGAGAACAAATATAACTTGGAAATAATGCTTTTGGGTGGTGTGAATTATGGAAATCGATCTTTACCTTACAGAGCGCTAAAATCTTAAAGGGGATCTATTTTGCTTTGGGAAAATGAAAAGGAAAAAAAAAAATAATAGAAAAGCACGTTACTTTAAGGTTCTATTTATTTTGAGAAAAATGAGATATTTTTGGAAAATTTATTTTCTAGAAAAATAACAGTACTTTCAGGTGTTTGTCTAAAATATGAAAATAAATAGGAAAATATTTTTTTCCGTTTGGTATGGAATGGATTTTCTTTTGTAAACTCATTTTAATAAATTTTTATGTTGTATTTTTTCTTTTCTTTTTTGAAATTTTTTTATTTATATATTTTATTTACTTTTTTCCTTATTATTATTATTATTATTATTATTATTATTATTATTATTGCTTTCTGCTTCTCCTTTGGCTGATCACCAGCTACGGCGACCGACCACACGCGAGCTCAAGCCTTGCTAGATCGACAGGCTTCAAGTCACGACTCACGAGGCCTGGAGCTCGCTGCGACTCGTGAGGGCTTAAGCTCTTCGCGAGGCGTTGAGCTCGCCGAAGAAGTTGAGGAGGTAGATGGAGGAGGCGATGAGGGAGGCGAAAGCGGCGATCTCAGGGAGGATGACGACAAGGAGGGAAGCATGAGACAGCAGCGAAAGGAGGAGCAGTTCTAGAGACGAGGGGACAAGACGAAGAAGTTATGGAGAGAGGAGCCTTCGTTGGTTGTGTGAGAAAGATGGGGGAGAAGGAGCAGCACTGGAGAGAGGAGGAGTGGCCGCATGAGAAAGAGGGGAAATGGAAGAGAGGACAACACGAGGGGGAGAGAGCACGAGCTTTCCTTCCTTTCAACAATGAAATTAAAATCATTTTTCACAGTTTTAGAAAGAGTGTTTTCATTGATCAGAAAATATTTTCTTTGATCATATATTTTTCGCCCCCAAACACTAAAAGTTGAGGAAAACATTACGTAGCTGGAGCCTCATTTCTCGAGTGAGAAATAAGAAAAAGTATTTTATGTAATGATCACATTAAGATTCATTCCAATACATGGACGTCTCCACGGGACTGAAAATGGGCCATTTAGATATAATTTCCACTTCATAGACTAATGTATTCATCTTTGTTGTTATATAAGTAGCACCGATACCGACAAAGGACACACGATACACCAACACGCATTTCTCAAAAAAAATAGAATTTCGACAAATTGAAACACGTTATATTTATCATGTATTTATAAAAAATATTAGCGATGTGTTTCCTCTTATTCTTCTTCCGGGTTAGGTTTTTTTAGTCTAGCTAGGTATATTAATATTGAGGAGGCTAGGTATATGACTTAAATATATTTTTTTTATAAATTTATATTTTGACCCCTAATTTAATGAAAATACTTAAAATTGAACCATGAGTATCGAACTAGCGTGCCGGTTTATTGAACTCGTGTGTCGCCGGGCGTGTCTTGAGCGCCCGACCACGTGTCGATCGCATGTCGAGAGAGTGTCAAGAGAGTATCGGGCACGACACGTAGTCCCCCGGAGTGTGTCGGTGCTTCTTAGGTTATTATATTATTTTGGCGGATGATACAATTTAGTCGGGATGTGGCCAATTTTTTAGCAAAATATCCATGTAATAGTTATAGGACACCACAATTAAATAGAAGGAAAATTACCAAAAAAATTCTAAATATATTGCCCTTGATTCTTACGTCAATTCGGCCGTAAACTTTTCAATTTTGCCAATTCAATCCTCAACCTTTTGATGATTTGTCAATGTAATCTTTCCACCAATTTTTACTAGAAAACGCTAATATGGCAATCCAATCAAGACCGACCATACATATGTGGCGTAGCCGATGCTAACATGGATATTTTTTTAAAAAATTCTCTCTTCTTCGTTTTCCTTTTCCTCTTCTTTCTTTTTTTTGCACGCAACAATAAAGCAAAAAATAATTACATAATTTTATATTTTAAAAAAGAAAATAAAACTTACAAAAATTATCCATGTCAAGACCGGTCACGTTACATGCAATAAATTTAATTTTTTTTAAATCTTCCAAAAAATCAAAAGATAGAAAACATAAGAAGTGGATGGACAGGAGGAAAATTATCAAAAAAATCCTAGACCTATTGCAATTATACCCAATTTAGTCTTAAACCTTTTTTTTCCATTTGAATCCTAAATCTTTTGCAATTATGTTAATTCAATCCATTTTACCGTGGAGCCGACATGGACAAATTTTTTTTGATAATTTTTAAATATATATATTTTTTATCTATTTTCTTATTTTTTATGCTTCTTTTCTTTTCCTACCTACTTATTGTACTGTGACCAGTGAGCTTTGGCAAGGGTTGCCGGAAGGTTCCGGCCTCACCCAGATTTGCACCACCATGGCCTCACCCAACTTGGGTGAGGCTGGTCGGGGGCTGAGAAGCCCTTGACAAAGCTCAGCGGCCATAGTATAGTAATTAGGAAAAGAGCAAAAGGACAAAAAATAATGGAAAAATAAAATTATTAAAATATTAATAAAAATTATTCACATCAAACCTACCGCAAAGTGGTTGAAATGACATAATTAAAAAGCTTTAGGACTCAACTGGCAAAAATTATTTTTAGAAATTATAATAAATTTAAGATTTTTTTGGTAATTTTCCTGATGGACAAGGGACAGCTTCTTCTCCACCTCCAAAGGTCATCAATCCTCTCTAGACTTTATCATGAGGGCGACACCTGTCATGAAATGTTTAGTTTGAGCACATTTGCTAATGCCCGCTTGGTCATTGGCTCTCATAGAAAAATGCCACAAATTGATTAATTAGTGAAAATATAAAAACAAAATCAAGTACACAAACCGGAAGGAGGAAGTTAAGAAAGAAGTACAACTTTGCGTCTCTCGCAGGTAGATCAATATTTTCAACCGGAGGAAGTTACGTTCATCAGAAGCTACTTAATTCTAGTAGGTTGATTACGCCACGAAATGAACATACCCTGTGATGATCATACACATGAAATTTCCGAAACACATATACGGTATCGACGTAGTTTTTTTTTTTATTTTGAAAAGTGAAGATGCAAGTTGATACAAAATTAAAATTGTTTTTTTTTTTTATAGCTTTTTTCCTTAAAATAAAAGGCTGAATTCTTGGGTCGAGAGTAGTGGTTTGTGCAGTGCATCCGTCTACGCAAGCTGGCCTGCGTAGTGCGTAATACAACATTAAATTATTGGAGTGGACCGACACATATTATAATCTTTAGACGCAATGATGCGGTAATAATGTATTAATTTAATGCGATAAGAATGGTAGGATGACCCATTGTTATTGTGACAAGATTTGCTCCCGTGTAGTGGATTAAACTTGCGTAATATGGATTAAATTATTCGCTTCCTAGTTCCTATCGTACGCTAGCATCCTTGAAGTTCATAGTTGACTTTTGAACATTTCGAAGCGTTAAGTGTAAGGTCTAACTTATAAATTTATAATAACCCCCCGTACTGTTTTTTTTTTTTTTTTTTTTTTGTAAAAGTGAAAGTGACAAGATAGAAAAAGAACTTAAAAGCCTCTCTTAACATGTTAAAACTCAACGGTTGAGATTAGAGGGGCCGTCTGACGAACCTGGATAAAGGCGGGTTCAAACATCAAGCTTTGTCGTATTGCATAGGCACGTCCACAGGCTATTATATCGTATCGAATGGATAAGCGCATTATAAGTCCTCAAATTTATCATGAAAATATAATTGAATCTTAAAATTTATAAAAAAATATAATCAAATTCTAAAACTTGTTAAATTAGTGAAATCGAGTCTTTTCGTTAATTCCGTTTATTTAAACTAACGAAAAATATTGACGTGACCTTTTTATATTTTCTTTCTCCTACGTGACGGTAACGTGAACGAAACATGAAAACTAAAGCTACAACGACATCGCTTTGGCCTAAATTATTATTTTTTAGTCAAAATCTTAGCTGAACACAATTAAATAGCGAAGCGGTACTTTTAGAAGACACAAAAAAGGGGGGAAAAAAGGCAAAGGCAAGGGTGACAAGTCTTTGCCGCCACCGCCCTTGTCCTCGGAAAGGGGTCGACGGGGGTTGCGGCCCTCCACCCAAATCTAGGCTAGGGTCGCCAGCCCTCATCCAACTATGGTGGCCCTCATTGAAGGTTGCTAGCCCACATCGCGGTTTGGGTGAGGGTCGCCATAGCTAGGCAAGGGCCAGTGACCCTCGCCCAAGGTTGTCGGGCCCTTGCCCGGTGGTCTCACGAGGTCCGCCAACGACCTTCGTTGGCCCTTTCCGACGATGAGGGCGGCAAGACAACGGCCTGCAGCCCTTGCCCTTGCCCTTGCCCTCTTTTTTTTTTTTTTTTTGGCCCTTTTATGTGATTTTTAAAAATGTCTTTTTTATTTTATTTAATTAAGGTATTTATTAAAAATATAAGAATTTAGGCCAAAACAACATCATTTTAATCTTAATTTTTATGTTTTAGCTAATTATAGCCATGTAGGGAAGAAAAAATATTATAAAAAAGCTATATCAAGATTTTTGTTAGTTTAAATGGACAAGATTAACAAAACGACTCGATTGCATCAATTTGACAAGTTTTAGGACATTGTACTTTGTATAAGTTTTAGGACTTAATTATACTTTCGCGATAAGTTTTAGGACTTACAATACATTTATCCGTATATCAAAATGTGTAATCAAGCCATGCAAAAAAAAAAAAAATCGTTGATTGTATGCGGCTATCAAACTTGTTTAACAGGGTGCCTCGAATATACTCCTTTAAGAGTATCCATGAAATTTTCTTCGTAAAATGATCGAAATGATTTACGAACTTCGCTATTGGTTGGCTTTGATGGTTAGAATGGATCATTAGTCGCGCTCCATCCTTCTAGAATATCAACTTGTACTAGGAACTAGAACTGTCATACGAGTGTGTAAGGTCATAAAAGGTCTAACCCAACAAACATATTTAACTTGTTTATTACCCATTTTATTACAATGCAAATCTAATGACTTATACTAGGATCCGACTCATTCTCAACCCGATCTATATTCCAAAATACTTTGATATTATTTAAATCTATGAAAACTTATACATAAATTGATGTGAGAGGGCAGAGCAATTGAGGGCAAAAAAGGTGGGTTGGGTCTAAGTGGATTGTAAATCCATTCATGATCAATTTACGATCTATTTCATACTAATATTATGTTTGAACTCATATATTGAATATAAAAACTCATCTCATTATATATCGCATTAAAAAATTAATTTATGATTCATTTTGACATGTTATTATGATTTATTTTGACTGATGTAATATAGCAATCATTATATTCGAACGGTATGAAAATTTTTAACTATTAATTAGGATTAACCGTACATTTTGGCGAATTCTACTCATGCTGGACGCTGGTCCCCATCGGCGCAATCGGCTAGGTTGGCTCACATGCATCTCCTCGCCGCACGCTTGAATCCAAGATTCGATTCAAGCGACCTCGATAGACAAAAGAAAGCGAGAGACGAAACCAGAGGAATCACGACAAAGACAACCCTCCGCCTCCGCTGCTTTGTGGCTCTGCGTCCGTCTCTTTCTCTCTCTGTTTTCCCCTGTCCGGCACTAACGAGATTACTCAAATGAAAAGATTCCACCTTTATTTTAATTTAACCAATCCACAACATTCCCATCACCACCATCACCGTTCCAATAACCTTTCTAGACCCTTTTCCCTTTTAAAAGGTTCCACCACCCTCCTCTCCACCATTCTCAATTCATCCATCTTCTTCTTCTTCTTTCTCTGTCTCTGTCTCTCCCGGTTTCTGGAAATGGATGCGACTTTCACTCGCCTAGGCCTGAGGATCGACCCCAGGTGGATGACCCTCAAGTTCCTGAAGAGCCTTCTATTCCATACCGAGCTCATGCTGGTTTCTTCTCTCGCCCATCTGGGTCTGATCAAATCTCGACAACGAGAACGCGCGGAGGAAGGCCAAGAACCCCACTCGCAAGACCAGTCCAACGACACCGTCCTCGTGATGGACGGCTCGACGCCGGCCCTCGTCCCCGTCCACGTCCTCGCGTCCCGGTTCAAGAACAAAGTACCGGTCCTAGAGTTTGGCGAGCTTCTCGCCAAGCGCCGAGCAGCGGGCGGAGATGATGGAGGAGGAGGGGGGGGAGGTGGGAGGTCAATGCCGGGAGAAGATGTGCACGGTGTGCTTGACCGGGATCGAGGGGAGGGACCAGGTGCGAGAGCTGCTCAACTGCAGCCACGTCTTCCACAGGGAGTGCCTGGACCGGTGGGTCGAGGAGAACCAGGTGACCTGCCCTCTCTGCCGGTGCTTGCTCTTCCCTGCAGCGACCCCGCGGCGAAGAATAATCGCAGGAGCTTGCGACTGAAGACAAAGAAGAAGATGGGATCGAGTTGACTCATTTTAGGAGCGCTGGATGATTCCGATTAATGTCAATTGAGGGGTTGTACATTAATCCACGGAGACCGGGGATTCCATTGGTAGATTTGTAGTTTTGAACGAATCAAGTTTTCCTCTCTCTCTCTCTCTCTCTCTCTCTCTCTCTGCTCCTTTCTGCAATTCCATCTTCTTCTTGGACCCCTCTTTTTCTCCATAGTCGTTTATCGTGGACGATTCGAAAGGAAGCCAAGAAAGCAGTGGTCTTTACAAACGGCCGCTGGGCGGGTGCTCTGGTGGTAATAGGCGGGGTCCGGTCGGGGGGCGAACTCACCACCGGTTCACAGCCATCGACACAGTTCAAGTTGTTAAAACTTACATGTCCGGCAAACCATACCAAGTGATTTTACCAAAATTTTAATGGGGGCGTGTACTGTAGCCTAACATGTACAATAGCTGCGCCGGTGACCGCTCTCCGACATTCCCAAGAAACCCTCGTTGAAATTCTTTAACCGTGTTGTGCAGAGTTTATCCTATAGAGCCACGTAATCGAGACTTAAAAAAGTTTGAGCGCTGACTAACGTGCAGTGGTCCATTGCTGCGAAATTACAATTTTTTTTTTTTGGGAAGACCGACCGATCTAACTAAATATTGTAATGCAGCCAACGAGTTTAGATTGCGACACTACCACTTAAATTTTCCAAGGAAAGAAAAAATTTGCAGAAAATTTCTTAGACACTTAATCTAAGGCTTCAATGGTTTCGCAAAAAATGAGGTGTTTTTGCAAAATGTTTTCTAGTAAGTCCTTTTTCAGGGAAAAAATTAATTTTTCGGTGTTTAGCTAAAACTAGAAAATGAACTAAAAAATATTTTCCGCCGTTGGATAAAAAAAATCGGATTTGATTTTCTTCCGTGTAATTATATTTTATTTTCTTTTTTAAAGTTTGATTTTTTTAGTTTGATTTTTTTTTTTTTCACTTCTTCTTCGGCCTATCGCGGCCACGGCAAAGGCCGTCGACCAACCTGCAGGTGAGCTCGTGCCTTGCCATAAGTTAGCGAGGCACGAGCTAGGCTCGCTGGCCTCGGGCGAGCTTGAGCTCGAGGCTCGCCGAGACCTAGTGAGCCTCAAGCTTTGTTGGCCTCAGGCGCTAGTGGTCACTGTGGCCAGCCCCCGGCCAAGGAAGAAGGACAAAAGAAAAGAAAATAAAAGAAAAACAAAAACAAAATAAAAAGAGAAGGAAAAAATAATAACGTTGCGGAACCAGAAAAAGGGCTTTTTCAGCTGGATCCAGAACGAATAGGGGACCTTCTCTTTCTACTGCTTGCCACTCCGAAGAAACCAGGGAAGCTCTAGGGTTTTGCTAACTAGTGAATCCCCTCCATAACTAATATAGTGGTGGTGTTATTTTTGTTTTGAATAATTTTTTAATATTTAAAAAGGAAATGAAGGTGAGGAAATGGAGGGGGAAAGACAAGGGAAAATGATTTCCTCGACTCATCTATTTTTTATGAAATGAACGTCGGATAATCCGAAAAAACTTCTTGAAAGTTTTTAACCATTAATCATTGAAAGTTTTAAAATGTTTAAAAATGGCCAAATTAAAAATTAAAATCGAGTTAATATAATTGCAGTTGACGATTTTTGAAATTTTCAGTTGTATAGATGCCGCATCATACGTGTAAAATATTCCAAAATATCAGAAAAACCAAAAGATAGAAAACATAAGAAAGGGACAGCGCACTTCTGCCACCTCCGTAGGAGGGTCGTCAATCCTCTCTTAGCAGCATTAATCGTACAATAGTACAATGGGTCTTCAATTATCTACGCCTCTAGATTTTATCATAAGCTGCGACCAGATTTGCTCCTGTGTCGCGGATCAAACTTTGCGTAATTTGATTAGGCTGTTCGCTTTTCCATCGTTTCTACTGCGTTATATACCCTTGCATCTTTGAAGTTCGTTGTTGACTTTTGAACATTTCAAAGCCTAAAGCGTAAGGTCTAACTCATGAAAGCAAGAGATTAAGAAAAGGAATTAAGAACCTTTCTTATCATATATGAACTCAACGGTTGAGGTCAAAGGGGTTGTCGGACGCACCTGGGTGAGGGCGAGTTGGAACATCGAGCTTGTTGTATTGCACAGGCACGCCAATAGCCTTCTATGTATTACCAAAGTGTGCAAGTCTAGTCAGGCTGGTCTCTGCCAAAGTCGAGACCGGCTCGATCTTTTAATATGAGATAGTTGCCCAGAGCATGCCTATTAACTAGACATAGTCACGGGCTATGAACCTATTGGTTCCGATTCATGAACCGGCGGTTCCGATTTGTGGTCATACTTGAACCGGAATCGACTCTTGAAGGGGCGGTCTCGATGTTGGTTCGAATTGCCGCTTCGATTTCGAATTTTAAATTTAATTTTAAATAATAATTTTTGAAATAAAAAAATAAATTATAAATTATAATCAAATTATATATTGTAATCGATTTGAGGAGAAAAAAAAGGAGAGGGAAGAGGCATGAATTTAATAAATTATCATTACGCGCCTACATATCTTCCCTGAGCATAAAAGAATCAAAATCAATGTAGTTTTTTTATCTTTGATAACCCCAACTTACCTCATCGTCAATCATCGTTATCCGTTATAGTATCCGTGGCGATGATATTTCCACTATCATCATTGAAAAATTCGTCGTCTCGATCCAATTCTTGTTGTTGAAATTTAGCCTTTGTCCAATCATCAACACAAGTTTAAGCCTCCACAAAGATCTGGATTTAATCTTGAACGGTGATCGTCCAAAATTAATCCTCCAACACTAAATGTTTTTTTAATTGCAACTATTGAAAAAATGGTTGGTAACATCTATCTTGCGATGAGAGCGATGACTAGAAATTGGGTTGAATGAATATTCCACCACTCTGAAATTTTGAAATCACATGCGTATTCGAATCATTGAACTCAAAAATATTGATTAAATAGTTTTCTAATTTGAAAATATTATCCGTTGCTTCCTTTTGTCTTTTTGCCTACTAATAAGCGGATTGTATCTTCTACTAAGTCTACCACTCTCCTCCCTTTGTGAGACACTAGGTTAAAAATATCTACTATCACCTAAACTATATCTACTATAAAATTTATTATATAATGCTATTATAACGTCTTTAACCTTTTATTGTATAGTTTTAATATCTACTATTTCATTCAAATGTAAACAATCATAATAATAATCCTTCGAGATAATTATACAAACCATCTAATTTAGTACGTGGATCGAAAATAATAGCAACCAAATAAACAAGAGGAATGCGGACATATAATGCAACCATTTTGCTTTCATTGCTATAATAATCGGAGCTAATTAAACATCTTTTTATATTCACACAAAATCAGCAATGTTAACACACTCTATTAAAAATAAATGAATAATAGGATAACAAACACATATAAAGTATAAGTTGCATCATTAAAAAATTTCAAAAAATATATTTTTTTTTTTGCAAACAACCCAATCTTACGGGAGTAAACTAATTTTGAAAATATTATTCGAAATAAACGCACATAATAAATATTTATAAGCAAAAAATTGATGAAGCAACTCGTAGGTAGAATTCCAATGAGTCGGAACATATTTTGAAAATCTTTTTTCATTTTTGTGCATGTGCTTTATAAAATCTACCCCATTCTTTCATAAGTTGGGGACGATTCCATAAAAATTTAATTGCTCTCTTTATTGGGGTGAGAAAAGTTTCAAGAGTTCGTAAACTATATTATACACATAAATTTAGAACATGACAAGATATCTAATGTGAAAAAATTGTCCGCCAAAAGAGGGTTTACAAATATTTTCTAATTCGGAAATGGAAGCGGTATTTGACGCGGTATTATCAAAACCAGGTTGAAATGCACGTACTTTTTTTATATGTTTCAATCGTCACATATCTAATAATAATAAGTGATACCAAATAATTTGCCAATGGTCACTCTAAATGTTGCTACCTATATGCATACGTCCATTGAAATTCATAAAAAAGTTTTGCAAAGCATTTTTTTTTGGTAAGGTAAGTATGTATTGGACTTTCAAAGCTAAGTAAGTAGGAAAACGACACAAAACCATGGACCATGGGTAGCACTATAGATGCAGAATGGTTCAACGGTGAACCGGTTGCAAAATACATCCGGGTAAAGTTGGGCATATCGGCCGAGACAACAACAAGAGGAAAGAAGAGCAAACTAAACTTGTAGCCAAAAGGAAAAAAATAGTCTTTTTATTTTTTTTTTTTTAAAACCCTAAAAAGTTCCCATTTAAGAGTAGTTCTCAAAACAGATTTTACTTGCGGAGTACATGCAAGTGTTTATCAAAAAATTCAAACCAAAATTTTCACCAATAGTAAAAGGTAAATGTTTAATGGCAACATATTGAGCTAATACTTTTTTTTTATAAATTTCATCATTGTAACGAAATAAAGGAGAAGTGTTAGGATTGACGTACTTGAAAATTTATTGTTTGGCTAGTGTCGATCCCCGCTTGTGTTGCATGCTTTTTGCATCGATGCGACGGTATGTTCCATAATCGTCTCCTTTATTAAAATTGTATGATTTCGTGCAATATTTACAGTTTATTTTATACTTGTTTCCGCCTATATGTACCTTATCGAAGTGTTGCTATAAGTTGGATGTACTCCCCGGGCTTGCCATTTGACTCCTTTGCTATCGACGCTTCTTTGATGTCGATAGGAGGATAAAGACTTTCTTACATTGGGACGTGCTCGACGTTGGGAATATAGTTGATATTATCATCAACATGCAACATGTAAACTCACGAAGAGGTTGAGGATAATCGGATTCCCCATCCCCATTGGGCTCTTTCCCTTGTCATCGCCTCCGCTTTCATTTGTCATTTTTTTTTTCGTAGAATTTAGCGAAAAGCCGATTCAAAAAATTGAGAGAATTGAGAGAATTTGTGAAAAAAAAAATGAAAGAGGGGGAATAGTGTTTATAGAGAATTTAGGATAAATTAGTTAATTAAAAAAAAAGGAGGAGGATTCAACCATTGGGGGAAAGAGCCATTGCCCCCCTTCTTTTTTTTTTTTTGCCTAATGGCTATAAGGTTGTTTAGAATCGGCCGGAAACCGCCGGCTTTGAATTCCTTTTCTAACCGTAATCGGCCCGTGAGGGGCCCGGCCGGCTCCGATTAATCCACGGGCCGCTCGGGCCCAAATCGACTCGTGGCCATATCTACTGTTAGTCCTTCGATTGTCTCGAGTTTGGAAGGCACAATGAGTCCCTTGCAAATTAATAGGTCTTGAAGATACTATTAGAAGAGTACCAATGTAATAAGAAGTAACCCCCAGTGAAAAAAAAAGGCTCGATCTACTTAATACAACAAATAGGACATGATAAATAGGTGAGTATAGTTAGATTGGATGTCATGCCTAAAAAATCGCCATATGTACGTGTCTATCAAACATGTTTAATAAGCGCCTTGAAAATACTCGCTAAAAGTAATAATGGGATTTTCTTCGTAAATTGAAATGAAATTGTTTTCCCCAGCCTGATCCAAATTAAAATTTGCTACTAGTTGGCTTTGATAGTTCGAACAAAACGTTAGTCGCGCACCGGCCTTCCAGAAGATGATATTTATATTTTTTTGGGTCATTCTAGAAGATGCACTTGTACCAGGAATCTACATGAAAAATGTCATGATTGCTTCGAACATAATGATCATCAGCTCCTTGCTATGTCACATCAGTCTGCCACCGGCGCTGTTGGCAAGGTTTGCTCACATGCGTCTCATTTCCGCGCGCTCGATTCCAAGATTCAATCTTAACCTATCTCGAGAAACAAAGGAGAGCGAGAGACGAAACCAGAGAAATCACAACAAAGACAAAAGAACACCCTCTGCTGCTTTGTGGCTCTGTGCCCAGTCTCTTTCTCTCTCTAATTTCCCTGTCCGGCACTAGCGAGATTTACTCGAATGAAAAGATTCCAACTTTATTATAATTTAACCAACCCACATCATTCCCATCACCGCCATCCGTTGCAAGAACCTTTCTAGACCCTTTTCCCTTTTAAAAAGCTCCATCACCCTCCTCTCCGCCATTCTCAATTCATCCATCTTCTTCTTCTTTCTCTGTCTCTGTCTCTGCCTCTCCCTGTTTCTGGGAATGGATGCGACTTTCACTCGCCTAGGCATGAGGATCGACCCCAGGTGGATGACCCTCAAGTTCCTGAAGAGCCTTCTGTTCCATGCCAAGATCATGCTGGTTTCTTCTCTCGCTCATCTGGGTCTGATCAAATCTCGGCAGCGAGAACGCGCGGAGGAAGACCAAGAACCCCACTCGGCGGACCAGTCCAACAGCACCGTCCTCGTGATGGACGGCTCGATGCCGGCCCTCGTCCCCGTCCACGTCCTCGCGTCCCGTTACAAGAACAAAGTGCCGGTCCTCGAGTTTGGCGAGCTTCTCGCCAAGCGCCGAGCATTGCGCGGAGATGATGGAGGAGGAGGCAGAGGGGGAGGCGATCAATGCCAAGAGAAGATGTGCGCGGTGTGCTTGACCGGCATCGAGGGGAGGCACGAGGTGCGAGAGCTGCTCAACTGCAGCCACGTTTTCCACCGGGAGTGCCTGGACCGGTGGGTCGAGGAGAACCAGGTGACTTGCCCTCTCTGCCGGTGCTTGCTCTTCCCTGCAGCAACCCCGAGGCGAAGAATAATCGCAGAAGCTTGCGACTGAAGACGAAGAAGAAGAAGATGGGATCGAGTTGACTCATTTATGAGCACTGATGTCAAGTGAGGGGTTCGTCATCAAGTTTTCCTCTCTCTCTCTCTCTCGCACTTTTTTGCAGTTCCATCTTCTTGGATCTCTCTTTTACTCCATAGTTAAAATTGTCTGGGACGATTTTCATAAGGAAGCCAAGAAAGCAGTGGGCTTTACAAACGGCCACTGGGCACATGCTCCGGTGGTAACAGGCGGGGCCGGGGGCGAGCTCACCGGTTCACAAAACCATTGATAGTTCAAGTTGTTAAAACTTATATGTCTGGCAGACCACATCAAGTGATGTAACCAAAAATTTCATGAGGGGTGAAGCCTAACATGCTCGGACGGTAGCTACGCCGATCACCGCTCCCCAACTTTCCCAAGAAACCCTCGTTGAATTTCTTTAATTGTTGTGAACAGTGTTGCGCAAAGCTTATCACGTATCGGGGCTTAAAAAGTTTGAGCGTTGTTGATTAACGTGTAGCGTTGGTCCGTTGCTTGGTCATTTCGATTTTAGGGGAACAGCGGCTAATCGAACGGAATACTAAAATGCAGCCGATGAGGTTAGATCGCGGCACCACCGCTTATATCCTGTCTATTACTGTTTGGCATTGACCCGCGTATGTCTGGGGACACATTTGATTGTCTTTGGAGTTACCAAATTCCTAGCCGACTCTTTGTCTTTCTTGATGGTGCGTGGGCGCATATCGTGATGAAGGACTCGTTTAATCGAGAAGCCTGGGGTAAATTAGTAGAGCGCCCGTACAAGCCTACATCGTTTAGGGACTATGTTGAAACTAATACGTCTCAATCGTTTGCCATGGCTGATGAGCCGGCGCAACTCTTGCTTGTTGTCCGCATGTGGTAGGTTCTGGTCGTTCGGCCCTAGTTAGTCATAGCTGATAAAAAGGATAACCCTAGTTAGCCATAAAAGCATCTGCTTTATATTCAGTGGTTCTTCCTATAGCTATAGCGGCGATCTCAAAAAATGATATTTTCTCTTATATTTATAAATCGGTAATCGGTTCTTTTCACAAGAGATGTAATATTACTCCAATAATCTTCTCCTCGCGCATCGAGTAGCAATAACAATCCTTATCTCTTCCGTAATGGCTCTAACAAAAATAAAAAAAGATCCAAAGTAAACTTCAAGAGACAGTTTCCTGTGGGAGTTTATCCATGACCAGGAGCCAATGGCCATGCAACGTATTAATGACCATTATCATTGGATGCATGACAGTCTGGCGCTTTCAATTATTTTCGGAGCTTATATTTTAGGGGTTGACCATTAATACCATATTGATTTTTGGTGATCGCCGTTGAGAAAGATTAGTTTATTGGTGATCCACCTATGTGATCCCATCTTCCTAGTTTTGTTTACCAACTTTAGGGAACTCTGTATAACTTATAGATGAGTTTGCTTGTTTTCCAAAGCATCTTAGCAGCTACCTGCCTCTAACTATAATAGTGATGCTAAAAGGAAAAATTAAAAAAAAAAAAGAAACTAGATTTGATTGGTGAATGCGGTCGGCCTTTTTGTTTATTCATGGGGAAACATCAATCATTGCTAAAAAAATTGGAGGATAAGTTATGATTTTCGTGCTAATCTCCGACTAATAGGGGTGCAAACGGGCCGGGTGGACCGGCTCTGGAGGGAATTTTCAGCTTGGCTCACGGAGATAAGAAGATGCTTATCCCAGCCCCTCTATCTTTTCGGCTTTGCTAATCTTCCCTTCTTAGACGGGCGCCGGGAGGCGGCGTACGCAGGGGGAGTGGAGCTTTACTTGATGAGTTATACCCCTTGGAGCCAAGGGGTCGGTTGATGGATCCCAAAATCCACTTTTACCACATGTCCTGGGCCACTTTTTCAAATTCACATCCTTTATTTTTTTCTAGTTTGGATGTATTAATCGATTAGTAAGTTCAATGAAAAGTCAAATATAGGAGCGAAACAGTTGGAAATACATCAAGAGTTCTTGGCCAACGGGTCAATAACTAGGGGTGAGAGATTTCCGATTCTGGTCCGATTGTCCTCGAGAACATTGGAGCGGTAGTCCGATTTTCAATTTTTGGAACCGTGGACCGGATTGGACCCGATCGACCAGTATGGTCTGGTTCCCGGGTGCTCCAATGGCACCAGTAACCTAAGAGAGATTCAAAGAAGAAGAAAATAGGAGGAGACTGTGGAATAAGGAATTGTGCGGGTCATAGGGATATATGATGAGATTTTTAAACAAATTATTATAATGTGAGATATAATTTCCCAGTACTACTTTTGAACAATGTTTACAATCCAATCACCAAGTGGGGTGGTCTCACTGCATCTCTCTATCTCTCTCTCTCTTTTGAGTTCAAAATTAGTCATATTTTTCGGGAAGGCAATTGACCAACGGATATGCTTGCCAATATTGATATAGTGAACTGATTGAATACTACGTTCTACTTGTAGCCTCCCAGAGAAAAATCCCATGTTTTGTTTAGTGATGAAGTTAGGCTTATAGATTTTAAACTGTACTTTATTTAGTTTGTACCTTCTATTTACAAGAAAAAAGAAAAGAAAAGAAGTAGCACTGGAATGGGGTCATTGGCCTTTTCCTTTTTATAGAGGAGGAACATGTTAAGGCCATCATATTTAATAAATTAAAAAAATTTAAAATCGAGAGGTTTGAATTGTTCGGTCCGATCCTACATCTGTGGAATTGAGAACCGAGCCATCCGTCCACCATTTCTAATTTTAAGGATCGAGAAGCGAACCGCCCTCTAGAACCGGGAAGGGACCACCGGTCCGAGTGGTATTGAGTCCGGTTAATCCGATTTGCTTATCTCTATCAATAACGAAGCAAAGATTTACTTTTTTTGATAAACAAACTTGGACTTCACATTTCCAAAACCTCGAAGTCTGAAATGTTTGGTCGTCCATTCAGTTTTGCTAAACTTTCTGAAAGTAACGGGCATATCGAGTAATTTTCCCTTATGAAAAGTAGGATCCTTCATTAATTTCTCTCTCTCCTTTGCAGCCGACCCCGCTTTTGACAACTCAAAAGACAACTGTTTTTGTAATATTGTTTTTAGTCATTTCAAGACAAACGAAACTTAGGGACCATCGTACGAATATACTTGGTACATTTTTCGGGTGGGAAGCACCAAAGCTTCCCTCCCCCACCAACCTATATTGTAGCCAAAATGTCTGTGATTGCCTAGATTTTTAAGATCATGGTCTTTAGGAAGGACTTGACCATGGTTCCACCAGTCATTGATTTAATTTCCCCGATCGGCTAATTTGATCGAAAACTATCTTGGCTGAAAATGTTTTCAGAATTTTCAAGAAGAGCGATTCACATTTTTCAGTGTTTGAATATCTAGGATGCGCATGATAATCATTATGTTTTTTCGTTTCTCTTCAAATAAGTTTCTACAACAACAGGTTTGGAATAGAAATTTATTTGTTAACGTAATTTTATTTTTCTATTTTTGAAAAAAAATTTTAGTCTAGAAATAAATTTGGACTTCTTCAAGCTCGAAGCCATGGCCACTCCAACTTTGTTGAGTTCGGCCATGGCTGCTATCAATCTCCGGCCCGAGCGCCCTACAAGTCCGGGGTCCGAACTTTGAACAACCTCACTTTGCTATCTTTTTAACACCCCCATCGAGTGGCAAATCACCCACCAACAAGGCTAAGAAGCTTCTTCTTCATCGTCTTATCCGCGGAGGTTATTATCTCGCAGATGATCACCCGAATCTTTTTCATTATCTCGCTTTGGGGCCGAGATGATCGGGAAACAAGTATCATCAAACTTGGAAGTCCAGCCAGGGCTTCTTGATGCAATCGATAATTGAGAGACCCTGAATGTAATTGTCCCTCTTGTGCTAATTTCCCGATCTTGATGTCACATTTTGTCTTCCATTCAAAAAAAAAAAGAAAGGATCCGTCTTTACGAAAGGTAAACCTTAATGGTGATCCCACAATGGATCTCTTGGTGAAGATGATGGACAATGGCGATTTGGTTCAATGATGACACACTCAAACAAATCACTATACTTGTTCCCGATGATTTTCCCCTTGTCATTCAAGAAAGTCAAAAAAAATATTACCGTCCCACTTCCACTAATTAAGAAACCATATTACCTTACCTTTCTATAAGCCTAATCCAAAAATGGGTTAAGAAGAACTCATCTTGTTCTATTGATCTACCCAAACCATACACTTGTGCTTTTCTCGCTACCCAAGTTTTGGAGTATTCCAGCTAGAAGATTTTCCACCACTTTCAACTCAAAATCTGCAAATTCCCATTCCTTTAACGGACTTGATTCCTCCATTGGAAAAGTTTTAACAAATAAAAAAATTGACATATAGCGTCACCGTGATTATCCTCATGATAGTTGATGTCCATGGTAAAAGAAAGGATCCAACACTTTGTAAACGTTTTGAATTGGAAAAGTAGAAAATGCTTGAAACTAGAATGTAGCCCTTGATAGGGTCTCCTCTCAAGTTGATCGAATAGATCAATCTTCTTCGTAATTTCGAAAGGTGCTTGAAGATTTCCAAAGGGGCCTACTTGCCTTAGAATCTCAACAAGTACACCATCATTATTTAGAGGACCGAATTTGTTTGATAGAAACTTAAAAAATTTTTAGCTTCTTGAAAATCAAAAGGTTCCACGCGGACAACAATCTTCTCATCGAATCTCCAGACTCCCTTTATTTCCTTCATTTGTCCTAAAAGTCTACCCGAAAATGGCATGCATCTATTCTTTATCCTTTATCCTTCATCCTCTTTTATGGCGCCCTAGAATCATTCCCACTGCTCCTAAGACAAATGTCTTAGCACTCGTTATCGCTTGCAAGAAATTGAACGAGAAAAGGCCTAAGAAAAAGAAAAACATAAGTCTCCAATTCTACTCGGTTCCTAAAAAACCTCCGAGACATTTCCCCTTCCGTCTCTCCGTCCCATAGAACTCACTCACTCAACGGTATCCAAACCTATTGAAAGTTTCCTAACGGACGTTTGATAACTATCTCGACCGTTGATCTAGTAAACTCACCAGACAAGATGATTTATCATCAACTGATTCTTCTTCCGAAACTATTCTTGACTCATCTCGATTTAGATGATTTTAAACCAACCCATGCTATCATGATGACGAGATTCGATAGTAAAAGAAGAAGAACCGAACAAAGAAGTGGAATTTGTTAATTTGGCCCCCCCTTCCTCTTCAAATCCATCTTCTTCTTCCTCCTCCAATGCATACTTTACCTTTGATGACATTCCTTATCACAAATGGCGAAAAAGCAAGGGAGACTACATGATACAAGAGATATCACAACGTCATCGAGATTTCCCTTGATAATGAAGATATGGAGTCTGTTTTCTCCATAGAAGATGAACCTTCATCCAAAACTCTATGTGCTATCCAGGCCTATTCTTCATTTGATACCTCTCCTAGAGACATATTCTCCTTCTTTCTTCTCTCAGAATCTTTTCGAATCCATTCTCCTATTTTCCATCCCCATATTTTCCCCAGTTTTTCCCATCCGAAAATGACAAACCCATTCAAGTCATAGCCCTCATTAATACCGGTATCGTAGTTCTTCTCTCTCATGGACCTTAAAATCCTTCCAAGACAATATGGACGCATTATATAAGGTATTTTCAATCTAGCTTCTAGAGACACTTTCTCCACAAAATTGCGCAACACACTAGTCACTATTCGATTTTTCCTGATTGCTCTATCACTACAAAAATTCTCGATTGCCCTTCTCATGACAAAGATCTTATCATTGGGTAGGATATTTTATCTCAACTCCCACTAACTCAAGATCAACCCGACGGGTTGGCAATTCAAAAGTCGGTTCAAAGAGTTTGTGGAAATCCAAAGGTTGTTTATCATCCAACAAAAATCCTTGATCCCATCACCTAGACACTTCTATCATGCTGTTCGAGTAATCCCATTATCGTTTTCACAAATTTGTCCCAAACCCCTTTGGACAAATTCGGAGTGATTTTGTCAAACTCCCATTCAAGAAAAATGAATATGTCAACCCTACAAAAGTCAATCATTCGGGTATGAACCCATAACATCTTTCATTAGCCCAAAAGGAATGTGCTAAATTGTTGTCACAGGGTCTCATAGAACCCTCTCGATTCCCAATGGGCATGTGACCTCCTTTATGTGAACAAAAGTTAAGACAAAATCGAGGCAAGTTATGGTTAGTCGTTAACTACTAGCCTTGAACCAGTTTCCTCAAGATGATAAGTTCCCCCTGCCACATAAAAACTCTTTGTTCTCTAGCCTTGCTCAAGCAAAGATTTACTCAAAGTTTGATTTTAAAGGAGCTTTTGACGCTTAGGTATAAATCCATTGTATGCATAGAGGTATCAGAGGAGGAAGATGAAGAAGTCTGCAATACGCTTCAATACAAGTGAGAACAAGAAGAAAGAAAGTAAAAAAAAAGAGGAAAAAAAAAAAAAAAATGGGTCCCACATCGAGGGATACTATAGTCAGTACACTGTGAAAGGGAATGCTTAAGCCAATGCAATGAGTAGAAATAGCCCTGCCCTAAAAATACGCATTAAGTTATACTGAAACAACATTATTTCTGATTTTATCTCCGGATCAAAGAAGCTACTTTTTTAAAATTCTTGTTTTTGTTCAAATAGAAATGTGTTCCTAGGAGCAAAAAATCAATTTACATTTCCGAACATATCTTTATTTTTATTTTTATTCTCAGGAGTAAAATAACAAGAATAAAAGAATATCGAGTGTTGCCAAACATGCCCTAATTCATTTAAATGGATTCCCAGTTGAGAAGATCTAGCGTTGATTTCAATAATTGAAGTTTATGTTTGCGTGTTCTAACCCAGGACGAAAGCCCGAGCAATTTAAAACTCTTCAGAATTCCGTTTACAGAATCCTTGCCACACGTAACACCTCAAAAAACAACATGAACTCCGCGCGTTGCAAGATCCGACGAACATGTCTTCACATCGAACCGACCGCAGAAGTTCGCAGCTAGCGCACAGCTTCGTTAAAGGCACATCGGGTTCGTCGGTCACCGTTCACTTGTGCGAACTAAGACGGCGGACATCCTTTTTGTTCGGTTATCTGCTCCATCTTCTTGGCTTGATTCTCTAATGGCGAGTAAATTATCGGATTAGCAATAGATCAGACAGTGATGGCTTTGGGAAATACGTGCACAATCTGGAGTATTAGGGGATAAGATCTGGTTTGTCCATTTGCTCTTCCAATCCAGATGCTACCCCACAACCCTCCAAGCTTATGACTCCTATTTACATGATCTTCATCAGTTCACTCAATTCCCACATTCTTTTTGAGTAGTGTCTTCATGGGTTTCCCTTGTGGAAGCATCAGCGTGCCGAACTCTGTCAGCTTCCTAATACTGATAAGCCTACTCCGGTACGCGAAGCTCGTTGCGGGTGTGATCCTCAAGGGACCGACCTCTGAGGTAGTCTCAGCAGATCAAGAGTTCGACGTGTACCGCACGGGATTTCATGAGTTCCCGCTGTTCTGGCCCTCCCCTTCGTTAGTTCCAGCAACGGCAAGTGTTCTGGCGGGATCACGGAAGAGGCTTCCGGTTGTTGAGTTCGGGGATTTCATGAGGAGATTGAATCTGCGTGAAGATGAGGGCACCGCCCTCTGCTCGATCTGCCTGCAGGAGATTGAGAGGAGGCACGAGATCAGAGAACCGACCAAGTGTTGTCACGCGTTTCACAGAGAGTGCCTGGACGGGTGGGTGGATGAGGGGCATGTGACTTGCCCACTGTGCAGGACTGCCCTTTTCGAAGGCGAGGAAGAAAGGTCAATTGTCGGAGATCTGCAGACCACGGAGGCAAACACGAACTTCTTTCGCGATTATTAGTCCCAATGGATCTGGCACACGGCCATGAATACATGATCGATTTAGATCGTTCTTTGTCGATAGAAACATCTTCTGAATAGGAGAGTGTATGTGCAGACGAGGAACGCACAATGAATAAAACTACAGAACAAGCTCCATGGCCCGAAGGCCTTCCCGTCAAGTTTTAACACTAGGAAACAGAACTGGCACAAGGCTGGATATTAGGCATGTCCACATACCAATTAGGAAGTAAAGACCCGGTAATTGCTTCAAGGACATCAATTATCCTTCCTTCCACTTAACACACATCGATGATTGATGATGCTGGCTGAGAAAGAGTGGTTGAATTGCATATGAAAGCTGATTTGTTGAGTTCGAGACAAAGTGACAATAGCATTTTGATTCTTCAGAGTGGGAGAATCCCATGTTCACTCATCTCCTTGGTTCTTGTTCTATTTCAATTTTTCCTTTTTACACACCTGGTTACGTAAGAATCGTACGGAACAAACTGATCATTCCACGAATCAAGTCAAATTCTATCCTAAATCCTTCCTCATAAAAGATCAAGGAACAAACATCTAGCACGCGAGAGTAAGCCCATCATTGAGGATAATTCCAAGAGATCAAGGAACAAACACCTGGCACGCACCCAACTAAAACCAAAGCTCGACCATGAAAAAAGTCAATTTTTTTTTGCTTTTTCATTTCCTCTAGAAAGAAACGAATGGCCAACATTGCAACCGAAACAATCCGCGGACCATCCAGCCAAAACATACATTTTCACTTTTTTTTCCCTTTTCCTTTCTTGTTAACCACACAGATAATAATTGCCAAAATAGAGCTCGAGCACTGCACAACACCACCTTCACCCGCCGAACCCATAGAGCGTGCGCCCCTGCCTCTTGAGAGCGTACACGACGTCCATGGCAGTGACGGTCTTCCGGCGGGCGTGCTCGGTGTAGGTAACGGCGTCACGGATCACGTTCTCGAGGAAGATCTTGAGGACGCCACGGGTCTCCTCGTAGATCAGCCCGCTTATGCGCTTGACGCCGCCCCGGCGAGCGAGCCTCCGGATGGCGGGCTTGGTGATGCCCTGGATGTTGTCCCGCAGAACCTTCCTGTGCCTCTTCGCCCCTCCCTTCCCCAACCCCTTGCCTCCTTTTCCTCTGCCCGACATTTTCACAGACCGAACGAAGTTCACACAGAACTTGTACGAAGAAGATGGCGCTAATAGAGATACAAAGATCGGAGCTTTCTGTGATTCTTCTCCTGGGTGATTAAGAAACTTCGGTGGGTCTGGCTTTATAGGTGGGAGGGGTTTGAAAATTTTGAGGTTTTCGTTTTTGCGCGCTTCAAGCGTTTGCGCTGGCTCTTGAAGTGGCTATTGGGCAGTGAGATCTGGACCGTCAGATCGGAAGCACATCGACCGATGCGGAGGGCGCGATCCGTGTGCTCTAGGCGGGTTTAATCTAGGCCATTGAATAGTAGGGATTGTACGACAGTGATAGAGGTGGACGCTGCACCTGGATCGATGACGTGGGAGCATTCGCAGGTTCTAACTTGGACAGTTGGAGTCGGGGATAATTTTTTTTTAGAGTTAATACGACGAAAAACAGATATATTTATAATAAATTTATTATAAATTAATTTTTTGATCATGAAGAACTTTAAATTAGTACATCAATAATAAATTTACATCAAACTAACTTTTTGATCACAAAAAACTAATTGATGATGACAAATATATCATCCGTTAATGTCTATTAAATTAGGTTAATATCACAAATAATCTTAAATTGATACATTTGTGACAAACGAATGGTAAAAATCTTAACTTAGTACGCCCTTCAATTGCCATGGGTTATTCACTTAAGTAATTTGATGGTCAAATTCAAAGAAAATTAACGAAAAGTAAATTTGTAACACGTGTACAGTTTGAGATTCTTTGAGATCAAAAAATTAGTTTCGACTAAATTTATCACAGGTGTATCTATTTAAATTTTTTCGTGATAAAAAAAATTAGTTTTGAGTTAAAATTAGCATATGAGTACCCGTTTGGAGTTTTTATATTAACTTTTTTTTTTTTACCTCGGAGCTTAGTGACTTGCTAGTGTTCATGCTCCTCAGACACTTTTTCATATTATTTGGAAACTGATAATCAAATTCCCAACACTATTTCAAGGTTCTTGTGATATGATTAAACCCAAGAAATGCTAGAAACGAGATACAGTTGCACCATTCGTCCTAAATTTGACGCCATTTAAGGCTCGAGAGCATAGGACGGCACAACTTACTGTAGAGCTTGGCTTTTCTATGTTTCCCAAAAGTGTCCTAGCAAAACAGAAAGAAAATCAAGTTGATAATTAATAAAGTTTGATTCAATCTGTAATGTTACTCCCAAACATTTGATACACGAGTGATAAACTGATATTTGGCTAGAGCAAATGTCATTCATAAACTGTAATGTGGCTGTCAAATGGGATGATTCTTAAGCTTTTCTTTAAACTACAAATACATCAATAACATCGGCTAAAGAACACTAGAAGTGTCCAAAACTTGTGTACGGCGCTCACTTTAGTATCAAAACTTTCAAAACGATCACTTAAGTGCCAACTTTTTTAAAAAACGATCACTTAAGTGCCAACTTCTTTTAAAAATGATCACTTCAGCCAACTCCAATTTGAGCTAATGTGGTTTGTCGAAAATCCGACACGTGCTATTTTTTTATTATTAATATTTGAGCTGACGTGGCTCGGTGGAGTTGACATTGAAGTGATCATTTTTTTAAAAAAATTGACACTTAAATGATCGTTTTTAAAAAAAAGTTGGTACTTAAATGATCGTTTTGAAAGTTTTAGCACCTGAAGTGATCGTTTTTCAAAAATTTTAGCACTTAAGTGATCGTTTTGAAAGTTTTGACACTAAAGTGAGCGCCGTACACAATTTTTGACATTTATAGTGTGCTTAAGCCCAATAACGTCCTAACAAAGTTTAAACAACTATAGGGATCCTCATGAATGATTCAGATCACCTATCATGTCCGGCTCCGGATTCGAACACTCATGGCACATGTTGCTTCATTGTAAATGCGGCATCGAAGGAAAGAACTAGGATCGCGATCCCCACGAACAATAAAGTAGTCCCACCAAGGGTGATCGCCTTGGACAGCAATAGGTACGTTATCCATAACAATATTGACACCAGCTATTTTCCGCCAACATCGATTATGTACCCCTGTGCATGCAACCTCTATGGAAACATCCCCGATTTGTATAAGCTGCGATTGGCCCCAACCCGATGGAGAATGAGGCCACAAAAACAAACAACATGGTGATGCACATGCCCACCGCCAAGAGAGCTTTGAGTGGCTATGCTCAATGCGATGAGGCACGTTTTGAGGGAGAGTCAAGCAAGAAGATCATCCCAACGATGATGCTTACCAACAACAGCCGCCACCAAACCTAATCAAGGCATAAGGCAATGAGGAGGGTGCACACTATCTTCATGAAGTCAATTGCCATGTTCACGAGGAGTTTGTGGAAGAATGCAATGATGTCACCCTTCTAAAAAAAAAAAAGAGGACTAGGACTGTCCAATAGTACGGTGTCAATACCACATGTATGTTGTTCAAACGGGATCTCGACGGCAAGCATATGGCACATGGAGCGGGTCGAGTGGAGGAGATCCCGCCATACATCGATGTTCTAGTTGGTGTTTGTGACAACCATGTCGCCATTGCACTCCTCAAGTATGCTTTGGCAGCTTTCTTGATGTTGACAAGCCGTAGTGCAGCCTCATTCTCGGAGTTGGAGGTCTTAGCGAATACGCACTTCACGTCGCTCAAGCGGGCCTTCATGATGAGCCACTTGGGGTATTCCGACATGGCAAGAACTCCCAAGGAAAGCACGACCAATGGCATTACTCTCGTGATAAGAATGACACGGCACCCAAGGTTGGGGCGCAACTTGAAGAATTAATAGTTGGAGATATTACCAAAAAAGGTGCCAATATTGATGAACACTTGAATTGCAAAAGACGTATATGATACATTGATAATGCAAGTTCAATGTAAAAAAATAAACCGATGGCAAATAGGAAAGGTGAAAAAGATGCCACAAAATCGGGAAAAAAACGAAAATTAGTGATTACCTAAGCAAAGGAGATGTAGAAGCCGCAGGAGAAAGCAGGGGAGACCTCGGCGACGTAGACATGGGGCCATCATGAGGGGGAAGCCGACGCTAGTGTTGGCGAAGGAGCGACCAACCAGTAAGACGTTGTAGTTGGGGGCAAGCCCACAAAGGGGGGCCCGAGGATGAATATGGCCCCTACTATCGCAATTGTCTAGTGGCGACCGAACCGGTCGGGATCGCACCGCCATTGCCAAATCGATGAACGTGAATAGGTTTAGGATCCCCGTGAGGACCTCGAGATGCTCTTCACAAATGGCCGATTCCGTCATCATATATTGATCCGCCCAACTCGTAGCGGACTTATCCCGCCAAAATTAAAAAACAAAATGACAAGAAAATCTTATTTGAGTGACTATATGCAAGAAATTGTAAACATAAAAATCAAAAAGTGGATGGTATCCGAAATTAAGTAATACTATTTTTCTCTTCTTCCTCCTTTTTTCATGTAATGCATTAAAAAAAGAGCTTTCATTTTTATTAGTAATAAAGCTTAGACAAAATGAGTGCAATGATTAAGATGTAATCTTATTGTTATTACTAATATTAATTTCTTTGCAACGGGATTACGTTGTAAGTTGCAAGAGAGAGGATGTCCATATAGTTCATGAAAAATCATAGGACATCCACGAAATTCGTTTGTCTTTACTTCATTTTTAACTTCAAAGCTCTTTTGTAGATAACTACACTAAAACCACTAAACTAAAGCAAATAGCAAATAATCTTTGGCCAAAGACTCATTTCCCCAAACCAAGCTCAATCAAAGGCAGATTAACCATAAGGGTGAGTCTTCACACGTTTCACAATATCGAATGAGAAAAAGAGGGGGATTAACCATAAGCTAGCAAAACGGAGGCAAAGGAGGCAATGAAGGTAAGCTTGCTTGTTCCGGAGCGATTTCGCCAAAGGATCAAAGTCTTCGATCATTGTTTGTCTAGCAATTAACGATTAATAAAGATGAGATAACGGTACCGTTATTTGTCTAGCAATGACAAATGCAAATGTTCAAATAATTTTAGTAAATTAGTTGTGCACGTGAATTTCAACTTTGACAAATTTTGAATTATTTCTATGGTTGACATCATCATTTGTCCTAGGGTCCATATATGTTTACATGCTTAGTCGGGAACTTGAATAATTAGTTAGTTTGCCCAAAGACATCCTACAATAATCTGGTTTGATGACCGTTCTTGTCACTATTATGGTCCGATATGCAAGAAAGCTCAATTCCAAAGCCCCAACTAGTAGGTGGAGGAGGCCATGTGAATAAAAAGAACATTTAGAACCCGTTGTCAAGCGACATGAGATAATATTTCAACGCTTTTCTTATGTGCAAGTCACGTGCAATAAATGATGCACATTCGTGAATCCCCTCTCACGTGCCATAGTGGACGACATTTGCGAACCCCTCTCATGTGCAAGTCACGTCAAGCCGAATTACGGAGAGAGATAATATTTCAACACTTTTCTTATGTGCAAATCACATGCAATAGAGGATGCACATTCGCGAATCCCCTCTCACGTGCAATAGTGGATGCACATTTGCGAACCCCCTCTCACATGCAAGTCACGTGCAAGTCGAATTACGAGCGGCGCATGAAATTTGACTAAGACTAAGGGAGTGGACGCACATTTGTGAACCCCCGTGCAATGTGCAAGTTATGTGCAAGTCAAATTATGAGTGGCGCATGAAATTATATGAAATTCAACCAAGATTAATGGGAGTGGAGGCACATTCACGGAAGGGATATCATGACTCTAATAATATCTAAGAAAGTTAAATAGAAAAGCTTAATAGGTATAGGAAGGCCACATGAATATTAAGATCATTTAGGACATGTTGTCAAGTGAGGTAGGATAATAATTCAACAAGATGGAGATTAAGGGTGGTGATGGAAGGTAGGTTGAGGATCAAACACTCAAGCGGTCTCTCTTGCATTGTATCTCACTTCGGTGAGTCGCGAGAGCGATGCGGTCTTGTGACCAAGGTAGCAAAGGAACCGAATGTAGTCATCCATGTTAATGTCATAAATAAGTTCCCGATATGCTACTTGCGTTGTCTACAAAACCCGTGATAAGAATGACACACCACCCAAGGTTGGGGCGCAACTTAGAGAATTAATAGTTGGAGATATTGCCAAAAAATGTGCCAATGTTGATGAACACCCGAACCGTAGAAAAGACGTATATAATACATTGATAATGCAAGTTTAACATGAAAAAAGAAACCGATGGCAAAATGAAAAGGTGAAAAAGATGGCACACAATCGGGAAAAAACTAAAATAAATTATTACATGAGCAAAGGAGGAGTAGAAGCCATGGGAAGAAGCATGGGAGACCTCACATAAGCGGAGGCAATCAGAGGGGAGCCGATGTTAGCGTTGGCAAGGAGCGGCCAACCAGGAAGAAGGTATAGTTAGGGGTGAAGCCCATAAAAAGGGATCCGAGGATGAGTATGGCCCTTGTTGTCGCAATTGTCTAGTGGCGACCGAACCGTCGGGGGATCAATCGGCCATTGCTAACTCGACGAATGTGAACAGGTTTAGGATCCTCGTGAGGATCTCGAGATGCTCTTCGAAAATATTTGAGTCCGTCGCCTTATATTGATCTACCCGGCTCATCACGACTTGTCCCGCCAAAATTCCAAAACAAAATGATAAGAGAATCTTATTTGAGTGACTATATGCAAGAAATTATAAACATAAAAATCAAAAAGTGGATGGTATCCGAAATTAAGTAATACTATTTTTATTTTCTTTCTCCTTTTTTATGTAATGCATTAAAAAAAGAGCTTTCATTTTTATTAGTAATAAAGCTAGACAAAATGAGTGCAATGATTAAGATGTAATCTTATTATTATTCGTAATATTAATTTCTTTGCCACGGGACTAAGTTGTAAGTTGCAAAAGAGAGGATGTCCATATAGTCCATGAAAAATCAGAGGACATCCATGAAATTCATTTGTCTTTACTTTCTTTTTTTAACTTCAAAGCTATTTTGTAGATAACTACACTAAAATCACTAAACTAAAGCAAATAGCAAATATTCTTCGGCCAAAGACTCATTTCCCCAAACCAAGCTCAACCAAAGGCAGATTAACCATAAGGGTGAGTCTTCACATGTTTCACAATATCGAATGAGAAAAAGGGGGGACTAACCATAATCAAAACGAGGTAAAGGAGGCAAAGGTAAGATTGCTTTCCTCAAAGACAAAGTCCTCGATCATTGTTTGTCTAGCGCTTAACGATTAATAAAGATGAGATAATGGTACCGTTATTTGTCTAGTAGTGATAAATGCAGATGTTCAAATAATTTTAGTAAATTAGTTGTGCACGTGAATTTCAACTTTGAGAAATTTTGAATTATTTCTATGGTTGACATCGTCATTTGTTTTAGGGTCCACATATGTTTACATGCTTAATCGGGAACTTGAATAATTAGTTAGTTTGCCCAAAAACATCCTATAATAATCTGGTTTGATGATCGCTCTCGTCACTATTATGGCTTGATATGAGAGAAAGCTCAATCCAAAAGCCCAAACTAGTAGGTGGAGGAGGCTATATGAATAAAAAGAACATTTAGAAGCCCGTTGTCAAGCGACATGAGATAATATTTCAACACTTTTCTTATGTGCAAGTCACATGCAATAGAGGATGCACATTCGCAAATCCCCTCTACGTGTAATAGTGGATGCACATTCGTGAACCCTCTCTCACGTCCAAGTCATGTGCAAGCCGAATTACGAGCGACAGTGAGATAATATTTCAACACTTTTCTTATGTGCAAGTCACGTGCAATGAGGATGCACATTCATGAATCCCCTCTCACGTGCAATAGTGGACGCACATTTGCGACCCCTCTCATGTGCACTAGTGGACGCAATTCATGAACCTCCTCTCACGTGCAAGTACGAGCATGAGCTACGCGTGAAATTTGACTAAAACTAAGGGAGTGGACGCACATTTGTGAACCCCCCGTCATGTGCAAATTATGTGCAAGTCGGATTATAAGCGGCGCATAAAATTATATGAAATTTAACTAAGACTAATGGGAGTGGTGGCACATTCGCGGAAGGAATGTCATGACTCTAATACCATCTAAGAAAGTTAAATCGAAAAGCTTTAGAGGTGAAGGAAGGCCACATGAATATTAAAATCATTTTAGACTTGTTGTCACCGAGGTGGGATAATAATTTACAAGATGGAGATTAAGGGTGGTGATGGAAGGTAGGTTGAGGATCAAACACTAAAGCTGTCTCTCTTGCATTGTATCTCACTTCCGGTGAGCCACGAGAGTGATGCGGTGCTATGACCAAGGTAGCAAAGGAACCGAATGTAGTCATCCATGTCAATGTCGTAAATAAGTTTCCGATATGCTATTGCGTTGTTTGATAAACCCATGAAGAGAATGACACGCCACCCAAGGTTGGGGCGCAACTTGGAGATTTAATAGTTGGAGATATTGTCAAAAAAGGTGCCAATGTTGATGAACACCCGAACCGTAGAAAAGATGTATATGATACATTGATAATGCAAGTTTAACATGAAAAAAGAAACTAATGGCAAAATGAAAAGGTGAAAAAGATGGCACACAATCGGGAAAAAACTAAAATAAGTGATTACATGAGCAAAGGAGGTGTAGAAGCCATGGGAAAAAGCAAGGGAGACCTCAAGCAACATAAATGGAGGCAATCATGATGGCGAAGTTGATGCCGGCGTTGGTGAAGGAGCGGCCAACTATGAAGAAGGTATAGTTGGGGGCAAAGCCCATTAAGAGGGGTCCGAGGATGAGTATGGCCAATGCTATCGCAATCGTCCAAGTGGTGACCGAATCGATCGAGGGATCGGTGCAGCCATTGCTAACTCAACGAATGTGAATAGGTTTAGGATCCCCGTGAGGATCTCGAGATGCTCTACGAAAATATTCAAGTCCGTCGTCATATATTGATATGCCCGGCTCGTCACGACTTGTCCCACCAAAATTCAAAAATAAAATGATAAGAGAATCTTATTTGAGTGACTATATGCAAGAAACTATAAACATAAAAATCAAAAAGTGCATGATATCCAGAATTAAGTAATACTATTTTTCTCTTCTTTCTATTTTTTTCATGTAATACATTAAAAAGAGCTTCCATTTTTATTAGTAATAAAGCTAGACAAAATGAGGGCAATGATTAAGATGTAATCTTATTATTACTAATATTAATTTCTTTGCAACGGGACTAAGTTGTAAGTTGCAAGAGAGAGGATGTCCATATAGTTCATGAAAAATCGGGAGGACATCCATGAAATTCGTTTGTTTTTACTTTCATTTTTAACTTCAAAGCTATTTTGTAGATAACAACACTAAAATCACTAAACTAAAGCAAATAGCAAATACTCTTCGCCAAAGACTCATTTCCCCAACCCAAGCTCAACCAAAGGCGGACTAACTATAAGGGTGAGTCTTCACACGTTTCGCAATATCGAACGAGAGAGAGGTGCAATGATTAAGAAAGCAAGACAAAAAGAGTGCAATGATTAAGATCTAATCTTAGGCCCAATATCCAAAAAAACCTCCAACTTTAGCATTTGTGACAATTCTACCCAAAAAAATTTTTGTCTCATAAAAAAACCTTCAACTTTTACATTTGTCCCAATTCTACCCCAAACTTTTGCTTTTGTCCCAATTCTACCTACCTAGTACCAAAAAAACCCCATCTTTAGCATATGTCCCAATTATATCCAAAACTCTATTTTTTCTCATAAAAAAACCTCCAACTGCACTTTTGTCCCAATTCTACCATCGTTAGCCCTCCGTCCATAATCACCATTAGTTAATCTTATGTGGCATTTCCACGTTATTAATAAATTACACCTTAGTAAAGTCAACATGAAAAAACTCATTAACTTCTCTTACGTAGTTTGCTACCCCTATATATTGTCGAGAGATATATAATCACTCAATATGACATATTTCATATTCTTTTCGACTTCAAGAACCCAAAAAATGGCTAGACATAGAGATATTTGGATCGACGATCTAAAATCTCGTCTTCTCTGAAACCTATTGTTTGTAAACTTCAAAAATTCATTGATAAGTTCGGCGAGAAAACTCGAGCTATGTAGGATTAACTAACGGTAATTATGAATGCAAGACTAATGATGGTAGAATTGAGATAAAATTAAAAGTTGTGAATTTTTTATGAGACAAAAAAAGTTTTTGATATAATTGGGACAAATGTTAAAGTTGAGGGTTTTTTTGGGTATTAGACCGGTAGAATTGGAACAAAAGTAAAAGTTGAGGGTTTTTTATGAGACAAAAAAAAGTTTTGGATATAATTGTCACAAATGCTAAAGTTTGAGGTTTTTTTTGGTATTAGGCCTCTAATCTTATTGTCATTGTTATAATTTTCTTTGCAAAAGGACTAAGGTTTAAGTTGCAAGAGAGAGACCTCCATGTAGTTCATGAAAAATCGGAGGACATCCATGAACTTCGTTTGTCTTTACTTTCTTTTTTAACTTCAAAGCTATTTTTGCAAATAACTACTCTAAAATCTCTAAACTAAAGCAAATAGCAAATATTCTTAGGCCAAATAGTCATTTCCCCAAACCTCAAGCTCAACTAAATGCAAACTTACCAGAAGGGTGAGTCTTCACACATTTCACAATATCAAACGAGAGAGAGGTGAAACTAACCATGAGCTAGCGAAACGGAGGTTATGGAGGCAATGAAGGTAAGTTTACTTGTTCCAGAGTGACTCTGGTAGAGGATCGAAGTACACGATCATTATTTGTCTAGCAGTTGACAATTAATAAAGATGAGATAACGGCAACATTGTTTGTCTAGCAAGAATAAATGCAAATTGTTCAAATAACTTTAGTAAATTAGTTGTGCATGTGAATTTCAACTTTGAGAAATTTTGAGCTATGTTTATGGTTGGCACCATTATTTCTCTTGGGGTCCACACATGTTTACATGCTTAATCGGGAACTTGAATAATTAGTTAGTTTGCCCACAAACATCCTATAATAATCTGATTTGATGACCGTTCTCGTCACTATTATGGTTCGATATGCAAGAAAGCCCAACTCAAAAGCCTAAACCAAGAGGTAGAGGAGACCATGTGAATAAAAAGAATATTTAGAACCCGTTGTCAAGTGACTTGAGATAATATTTCAATACCTTTCTCATGTGCAAGTCACGTACAATAGTGGATGCACATTCGCAAATCCCCTCTCACGTGCAAGTCATGTGCAAGTCGGATTATGAGCGACATATGAAATTTGACTAAGACTAATGGGTGTAGATGCATAGTCGCGAACCCGCTGTCACGTGCAAGTTACGTGCAAGTCGGATTATGAGTGGCACGTCAAATTTAACTTAGACTAATGGGAGTGGACGTACATTCGCGAAAGGGATGTCATGACTCCAATACTATATAAGAAAGTCAACCCTAGAAGCTTAAAAGGTGGAGGAAGACCACAAGAATATTCTTTCGATCACGGGTACGATCTCTAATGGGAAAGCTCCTACGCCATGTATAAAAAGTTGAGAGGGTGCTTCCAAAATCATCAATTTCAACCATTAACGGAACCAAGTCAAGATCATTTACGACCCAGCTTATCAAGCGAGGTGGGATGATAATTCAACAAGATGGAGATTAAGGATGGTGATTGAAGGAAGGTCGAGGATCAATCCCTGGAGCGGTCTCTCTTGCATTGTATCTTACTTCGGTGAGACGTGAAATCGATCTAGTGCAGTGACCAAGGGATCAAGGGAACCGAATGTAGTCATCCATGCTACTTTGTTGTAAATAAGTCTTTGATGCACCACTTTTTTGGTTGATAAACCCGCGTAAGAATGACACGCCACCCAAGGTTGGGACGCAACTTGGAGAATTAATAGTTAGAGATATTGCCGAGGAAGGTGCCAATGTTTATGAACATTTGAACCGCATAAGACATATATGATACATTGATAATGCAAGTTCACCATGGAAAAAATAAATGGATGGCAAATAGAAAAGATGAAAAAGATGCCACAAAATCGGGGAAAAAACGAAAATAAGTGATTACCCGAGCAAAGGAGGTGTAGAAGCTGCGGGAGAAGGCGGGAGAGACTCAGTGATGTATATAGGGGGTAATCATGAGGGCAAAGCCGACGCCGGGCGTTGGCAAAGGAGCGGCCAACTAAGAAGATGACATAGTTGGGGGCGAAGCCCATAAAGAGAGGCCCGAGAATGAATAAGGCCCCTACGTCGCAATCGTCCGATGGCAATCGAATCGGTTAGGGATCGGTGCCGCCATCGCTAATTCGACGAACATGAACACATTTAGGATCCCCGTAAGCACCTTGAGATGCTCTTCGCAAATGTTTGGGTCTGTCGTCATATTTTGATCCGCCCGGCTCATCACTGCTTGTACTGCCAAAATTCAATAGAAATTTCTTTTCTTCAAGCGCCTGGTCAAGTGTTTATATCTGGCGTGTCGTGCCACCGAAACGGTGAATTGGCAGAAATATAGACCCGGATTGCCACCTCATTTCTCCTTTTCCATCTGATGCGTTTTCCCTGAACGCCAAACCCACAGTCAAGCTGTAGTTCCCGTACAGATTGCAGCTCCCAGAGACTGACCTTGATGCCATATACCTCCAATAACCTCTGATGCAGTCTAGAAGCATAAGATCTCGTACAGTACTATCCCCTTGGAAGTGCAGAAATCTTTCTTGGGCTGGTCGTGGTCGAACAATGTTCGTGAAATCAGCGGCGCAGAACTTCTCCATGTATGCTATGCATACACATCGGTTTGTGGTGGCATGTGGATGATAATGACTCAATATTCCTAGCACTAAGAAGCCGGGGAAGTGTCTGCAAACTCAAGAATGCCAGCCGATTGGGAATAAAGCAGTGCGCAAACTTCAACAATGCAATGAGGGCCGACCTTGGGTGGGCCATTTCGAAAGAAAGAGAGAAACTGGGGGCTACACTTATGGAAAGGAAGTACTTTTGCTATGAATTCTTCCTTGAGAATGTTGTGAAATTTTCGGATTCAAGGATTTGGAAGACCATCGTGTCTCTAGCAGGTAAATGTTGCGCCAGGGGACCGTGCTGTCAAATTGGTGATGGAAAAACAGTGGATCCTCAGCGTGATGCTCTGATTCCGGGCATGCAAGGAGTGGCAGCAAAGCCGGGAACAGAGGAGACTGATACTTGCGCCCCAAGAATCAGTGAACTATTATTCAAGGGGAATGGCCAAACCTGGGGTGCCGTTAAATTACGACAGATATTCTTGGACGACACAGTGAGAGAGATCTTAAAAATCCAAGTCTCAAACTTTTCAATGGAGGATCACCTCATTGGGTGGCCTGATATATAAGGGCAATTATGTATGAACTCTGTCTCCAGGGACATCACTCAATGACTTTTGGTGTGGTGAACGAAGGTTAATAGCACTTAATATGGAGGGGACCGACTCATGAAAGCTGCGAGGTGCGGTTATGGCGATTAGCAGTGGGGGTGGTTCCTTGCCGAACAAACCTGAAGGTGTTTGACTCGTAAACAAAGACCTTTATGTGAAGTGAGAGCAGCAAAACTGAGCTACATTCACTACTCGAGCACCATATTGCCAGAATAGAGTGGAGGAACAGTCCGTGGGGGATTGATTACCTTGGAAGCAAGGTCTGCTGCAAGAAGCCAGGAATTATTAAAAAACCTATACTGTCATTCCAAAAGACTTACAGGGCAACAGAGTGGCTAGGACATAATACCTTCGCTGATTTGCGTTCTGAAGGAGCTTGGGGAGCGCGAGGTGCTAAAGTCCCTCACAAAGTGGAGGTGAATCGTAAAGATTTTATCAAGGAGATCTATGCTAGGTTCCATTTCTTTATTCGAAAACAGAACTCTCAGGTGGATGCGAAACCTGCTCCTGATGGCCAACACACTTTGGAGACCACCGGATCCTGGAATTGTCAAATTCAACTGTTTCGCAGCATGGAAGGAGGGCATTGGACTGCGCATTGCGTCCCGAAAGCCAGAACCTCGACAGATTCCTCCCGAAAGCCGGAACCTCAACAGATTCCAAGTTAAGGGAGGGCTGTCAATTGCTCTGCTCAATAGTTCCCGGAACAGCCCAGAATGAGGACTGTCCATATCGATTTTTCCTTCAGAACCATATCACATCCCATCTTATGAAGGAGGATGAATTGAGACGGTATTTCGTTTGAATGACTACCACACCCTCTTATTGGTGATCTGAAGACTGGGTGGTCACAACATCATTTGAGGAAGTTTGACTGGATTTGCCGTGAAGCTCACAGTGTTGCTCATAATTTAGGAAAGCTAATGCTTTTTGACAAAAACTCAGTGGTAAATTTATGTTTGGGATCTGCTTTCTGACATTGTAGTCAGCTTCCTCTAACGATGTTATTACATCAGAAAAGTCACCAGCCAAATCAATGCTGGATTAGTGAACAAATGGAGGAAAATGAAATCAAACATGGCTTAATTTGTGATAATATATGGAGATTCTTCATACTTTGGTGAGGTGGTATATCCATTTCCAATCGATACACAATCGTTTTGTCACCATTCAATCTTGAAAGAACATCACAACGACTTTTTAAAGGGTGCTTTGAAATGGAAGGTTTGTTTAAGTATGCTATATGGTGTACAAGAAGCCATGGTATTTATGAGTATATGTATTTGCTTAGGCCAAGACTCAATGGCTATTTTCTTTTTGGTCAAAACAAAAGCTTTCATTAGATAAGAAGGCTAGCAGAACGTTGCGATAACATCGAAAACAAAGTAAATCCCAGAGGGATTGGGGAGGTTTAATCAGCTAATTAAGAGGGAGATAATCTAAATGTTGCCCTTTCGCAACCCAATCCACACATGAATGAGCTTAGCGTGGATTAAAGGCTACAGAAACCCACAGAAATTGGGCTAATAATTCTTTGCAATCCACCAAGAGGTTGTGGATGGGCCAAGGAGCTTGGGCCGGATCTAATAAGGAGCCTAAGCTATCAACCACAGATAAGCTATCAGAGACTAACTCAATAGCTATTGGACAACGGCATTTTAGTACTGTTCCATCGGAAATCCTTCCGCCATGAAATATCGTTCACCGAAAGTCGTTATTCTTCTTTTAATTACCGGAAAACATTTTCTATGGCGACTCCGGATAGGAAACATCACAGGTAATAGGAAAATCAACGGCTTGAATTTCAACAAAACTATACAAGCTCAAACTTTCAATTAATCTCCCTTTGTTTTTTATGGAGTTTCAGCCTCCATAAAAAAAAATGTTGTCATCTATGCTTCTATATAACTTCAATGTAAATCGTTGTCGACAATGAAAACATTCTTTCTTATGCGATACCAGCCGTCGTTTTTTCAGGAAAATATTTTATAGATCGTTCATTTTTCGCCAAATAAACAAATAAGAGCCATTTATTTTTTCAACATTATTTGACCTTGATATCAAATCCTCAAACAATCTCAATATCGTGCCTCTAGCTAAAACTCTTTGAACTTCCTCTTGTACCTCCTTATCTGATGAATAATGATAAACACATACAAAAAGCATGTCCGAAAATCAAAAATTTTAAAGCTAATTCTTCGCATTTTCAGGTCGACTTATGAGATAAAATAACAATTAAATCACACCAGCGAAATTTATTTTGGATCGATTTTAGAAAATCTTCTCCTCTCTAGAAATTAATTCCCATCATAGCAATTCCGGACTTATTCGATCGCATATGTACTTCAAATTACACATGGGGTGCAATAAACCTATGCAATAACTTACATTTTATTATGGCTAAATGAGGCCACCTCGATTTGGCTACGTTAATCCACCACTTTAATAAGCCTTTTTATTAATTGATTTATTAATATAAGGTGGATTAGTCGGCTCAAGATTACGATGGTTCATGCCTAATTCATTTGGTCAACCACGACGGCATTACACCGCAATCTCCAAATGCAAATCCCTTCAGGTGTTTGACCAAATCCACGGTTTATCGTGTACGAAAACCATAATTTATTTCGTAGTTAGATCATATTGGTTTTCTTATTTTTGCCCAAAAAAGGACTTTCCCTTGGGCGAGGAGCTGTCCAGTTGGACACTCAATACTCATGTCAAGGAAAAATTATAAAAAAAATCTTAATTTTATTATAGTTTTGTCAATTCAATTCGAAACATTTCACATTTGTGCTAATTTGGGCCGGAAAATGCTACCACGAACGCCGACCCTCCTACGTGGCTCAACCGATACCGACGTGAATAATTTTTAATTATTTTTTAAAATATTTTTGAATTTTTTTACTTATTTTGTTTATTTATTTATTCTTTTCTTCTTTTGTTTCTTTTTTTTTTCCTTCCCTTCTTCCTCTAACCGATGACCAAAATGGGCGAGGCTCGACCTCACGAATGGTTGGGTGAGCCTCGCCCGGGCTTGCCAGGGTCCCGGCGAGGCTCACCCTCGCTAGATCTAGTGAGATAGGCTTGCTCTCGCCGGCCCTTATCTCGAGCCTGTCATCTAGGTTTTGCGACTGGCTAGAGTAAGAAGGGAAGAAAAAAAAATAAAAAAAAGAAAAGTATAAATAAAATAAATAATGCATTTATAGAAATATTAAAATATTAGTATTTGTCCACGTCGCACGGCCACGACACGTAGGACCGCCAACACCCACGTCAATATTTTGCAGCCATCTAAATTGGTTTAGGATTTAATTAGCAAAAAAAAAAAATTGATGAAATGACATAATTGCAACAGGTTTTGGGGCTTTTTTGGATTCTCCTCTTATATTGGCGACTATACCTAGAATGAGATTGGAATGTCTTTTGTATTTGTCTTAATTAAGATCTGAGGACAATGACAAGGTAAAGTTTCTAAATGCAACAATGAGCTCCTTTTTTTTTTACACGAATATGGTGAATGTAAATTCAGAATTTGCTAATTTTTATCTTAATCACATCATGCTCTCGAGTTATGTCGTATTGTAGGATAGCGCATCATAAATGGTCTCTGTAGACGTCTCTAGGACATTCACTTTAGCTGCATAAAAGTTTCTCTGTTTTCCATTCAAACATAATTAAAATGAACATACATGCGCTAACTTTAATCTTGCGGTCCAGTTGTTTCATGTCTTGTCTTGTTGTGGCATCTTTTAAATTGGCTTTCATCTACACGTCACAAAAAGTTTACTTTGTATGTGCAAGACTTATATATCTACTCTAATAGCCCTTTTTTTTTGGGTCCAATACTCTAATAGGGTTAAGATAAACCCTAATTTACAGTTTTTTTAAAGGCCACTTGGGCCATTTATTGGGATAATCGCCAAAAAATAAACTGGATTACAATTGTTCCAATTCAATCCTAAACTTTTTTTTTTTTGCCAATTCAACCATAAACCTTTTATATTTGTGCCAATTTGGTCCTTCCGGCCAATTTTGGCGAGAAATTATTGACGTGGCAATTTTGATAATATTATAAGATTGTTTAGAAATTATTATTATTTATTTATTTTTGTATTCTTTTTCTTTTCTTTTTCCTTCCCTTCTTCCTCCAGTCCATCGCCGGACCTCGACAACTAACGAGAGGCGCTCGGTCTATTAGTGAACTATCTCTCTAGGGATTGTGAAAGATATTCCACTCAAAATATTGTTGTTATTACTTCGACTCATATCCCCCAAAAAGTGGATCCCTGGGCGATGAGGTCCACCTTGCCCAGCGACGGAGAGGTCGACCTCACCAATGGCTAGACGAGCTGACCGGGGCTTGGGCTAGTGACGGCGAGGCCATTGCCTAGGCGAGGCTCGCCCTTGCCTTTGGCGGATTGCCGAGCTCGGCGACCAGGCTAGAGGAAGAAGGGAAGAAAAAAAGAGAACCAAATAAGTAAAAAAATATCAAAATATTAGTAAAAATTGACACATCGGTGTTAGCTCGCCACGTGAGCATTTTTCAACCAAAATTCGCTAGAAGGAATAAATTGAGAACAAAAATATTTAAAATTGAATTGGCACAATTGCAATACATTTATAACTTTTTTTGGTAATTTTCCGCCATTTATTAGGATTGTAGATAGATATGATTATGAGCTTGGCTCTTGAGCTCACTCAAGTCATATGAACTGAAGGATCATTTGGAGATGAGGGCTTGGCCAGATTATTTAGTAATGAATCCGTTTGGTCCGAAAAGCTATACATTTAGCTTTTAAGGAAGGATTATAAAAATAGTTCTCAACTTATTGCAATTATTCTAATTTAATTCCAATTTTTTTTGCTAATTTAGTCCTAAACATTTTTCTTTTGTACCAATTCAATCCATCTAACCAATTTTAGTTGGCCAAGATCGACGTGAATTTTTTAATAATATTTTGTTGTATTTTATTTCTTTTTTTTTGTTTTTTTTTCCACGCTCGTCAACCCGAGCGAGGGCCATGTCCCCTTGCCTAGATCCGGCCCTCGTGAGGGCATCGGTGGGCCTCGTTCAACCTAGAGGAGGGCCATGACACCCTCCCCAGGGCCCAATTGTGGCGCCCTCACCCAATGTCGGTAAGGGGGCCGACGACCCTTGTCAGGAAAAAAAAAAAAAAAATTATATTAAAAACTCCATTCACACCTCGGTCTTGCCTAAAGGGATAGACTAAATTGGCAAAAATGCAAAAGTTATGATTGAATTGGCAAAAAAAAAAAAAGGACTAAATTGAACGATTACAATGAATTGGAGTCTTTGAATTTTCCAGCTGGTATGGGCATGCCTGAAACAAATTATGCCTCACCTGACCAAACTCACCCAATGACTACTCTAATGGTATAGAAAAACGAACAATATTAGTAAAGTCAGGTCAACACCTGATAGTCATTCCCTTCGGAAATGGTACACAAGTACCTCATTCAGAAATATAATTGTTAAAGCTATAACTATTCTATTCATACGAATTTGAAGATCTTAACCATTTTAAAACAATTAATCTTTGATCTTGACGCGAACAAGCCTGGATTGACGGTTGCTTTTAGTTTTTGCTCAAAGATCTAATGCTCGGACTTTCACTATCTCAAACCAAAATATCTGGAAGCGAGATTTAACTCAAACACAAGGATTTACATATATAATATTCTCTAATTTGTTTTAGTTTTGACATTAAAACAAAAAGGTTCTTTGCTTTTGCACAATATGGTCAACAGTTGATATTGGATGAATGAAAACACACCGTCCGCTTGCGACCCACCAAACCAATTTGTAATGGAGGTAAGAAAATCTTGGAGGGGCCATGTTTTAAGTTATTTAAAGGAACATGGTAACTTAATTCCGATTTTCACCCCAAAAAATAAATAGTCCGAGCAGCTTTTCTTGTTTTTACTGAGGCCTTATCACACCTCACCCGGTCAAATTATGTTAGGCTTGAATGCTAACCAGAAAAGTAGGTGGCCTTCCTTTTCTGGTTTAAGATTTTTCCTCCTGAAGATGTTTACGGATTTGAAACACCAAAACCAACTTTGCAAGGTGATTCAATCCCGCAGGTGAAAAGCATTATAAAAAAAAAAGGAATTCTTGATAGAGAGTAGAATTATTGGTTTAGCCCTACAACAATAGACCAGTCCATTTTCTCCTATTTGAGATTCCAATCGATGAGTGCATTTGACTGTATAAGAGCAAATAATTCATACATTGTCATTCTACCAATCAAATCATCTTGAGATTGATTGACCAAAATGGTCGTCATAACCGATCGCGAGTCTGATTGCAATTTACCTTGATTCCGTACGAGTCTTTGTCATCTTGTTCTACAAAAATTTAGGGACACTCTCAATTATTTAGAATGTAACTCGATCGTTTTTCTTAAATACTTATAAAGGTCTAAGCTTAATTGTATGCACGGTCTTGCTAATACATTTTTGTAGGGGTTTCCTGAAAGAGAGCCAAAAGTACACAATCTAAAAAGCAACTCATTTTTTCAAAATGTCAAAATGGAGTGAAGTAGGGTAATTTGTGCAAAGAAACAGCAAGTCATGATAAGCTCTTTCGTTGCTTTAAAGAGACTTGAGAAGGAAAATGATTATAATATTAAAATCCTAGAACAAAGGGAAATTTGTTTTGTTTTATCAATTAACTAATGTAAAGGAAGAAGGAGAGAGACGAGCAGATGTGAGGGTAATCGCGTTAATCGCGGGGAAGACAAAGGGGCGTTTTGGGAAAGTTGAGAAATAGTTGTCCTGACCTTTGCCGCTCCAATTTTTTTAATCTTTTCATTTCCTCGGTTTTAGTATAGAATTGGGCAACCCTGTTACACAAAATACAAGCATCCCATTCATTCTCCCAGCGAATTTGATCGGGTCTGTGAGGAAGCAGTAAGCACAAATCCACAAATTTTTTTTTTTTTGGTTTCACTGCATCTTTCATTTCTATGTTTAGGACAAGAATCAAATCTGCTACTGCTTGAGACATTATAATTTTTGTTCATTGCTGGTGTTGGTGTTGGTGTTGCCTAAGTGTGTTTTTGCCTCTCTCTCTCACAGATGGGGTCACTTGTTGTTCTTGTTCTCTCTTTGTAACGTTGGAAACGCCACCTCTCCTCCGCCACCCACGTAAAGAGAGTACAACCTATAACAAAAGAAAAATAAGGAGAGGGGAAGCTTCCTTAAAGCTGAAGCTTTTTTGGTGGGGGAAGAGATTTGTGATGGGTCTTAGCAGACCTCAAAAGTCCGGCAACGGAGTTTCCACCAGATGGGTCTCTCTCTTCTGCATTGCCAGCTTCTTCTTGGGCGTTCTTGTCGTGAACAGGTTCTCTCTCTCTCTCTCTCCCTCTCTCTCTCTCTCCGTGTGTGGGATCTGGTGTTGCATGAAGGATCAGCCTTTTGATTTTGTGTTGGGGTCTGAAATGTGCCTTCTTTTTTAGCTAAATTTTGTTAAAGAATTTCAGCTTTTTCGCAAGATGGATGAACAGATTTGGCTTTCAGAGCTTTCCAGATTCAACGTGTGCCAATGAGCTGAATGTGCCCTCAAGAGCGAGAATTTTGTTAATCTGGTTGACTATTTTGCTCTCTTTGATGAATTATTGAGTTTGCTTTTAGTGGGTCTTGGTGATCTCAACATCAGCTTGAATGTCTTGCTTAATGCAGAGATTTTATTTGAGAGTATGACCATCTGTGTTAAGTCACATGTGCAAATTTGGAGAAACTTGTTTTCTGGGTGAAACTTTCGCTTGCTTCACATGCATTAACTGGTAAAGTTATCATTTTGACGGCATCGAGACTTGGTCATATTGCGTGTATGAGAAACTTCATTTTGGGTTTAGAGACTTTGCAGCTTCCTGAAAAGCATCTTTTTTGTTCAGTAAGTTTGCATTTTGGAAACAATTTGCCCATGTTGGAGAGAGAGTTAGTGTAGGGTTTAACGTGATAAGCCAGGTTCAGCCACCGGGAAATTAGAAAGTAGAATCGTCATATGCTGCTATTCTAGCGAATCAATTTTTCAGGACATAAAATTGGCTGCCAAATAAGATATACTTGGCATTTGATTGCCGAGTTTGTGAAATTGTGACATTGATGAACTAAAATTTCTCTCTCTCTTTGTATCAAGGGTGGGCAGTAGGCCTTTTACTGTTACATTTTAGCTTAATGTTCTCGAAATTTATTTAGTTAGTGGCAGGAGATTATCATTTAGTTCAACTTAGAATTAGAACTAGCCTTGAGGTTCTCTATTTCAAGATTGAATGAGATATCTTCTGAAGGTTAATTGGAATGATGTCTCTGGAAATGGGGGCCCATAGAATATCTACCTATCATGGTTTGAGGTTGAGCAGCAGTAGCCAAGTCCAATCTCGGTGATCATAGAGCAAGTTCAAAGTTGGATCTAGTAGCATGTGATGAGTGGCTATTAAATTAGTGCTCGCTAAGCCTCTATGACATTCATGGAAATGGATGGCTTATAGAGTTTGAGTATTTTGTGATCAGGTGCACAAATTTAGTAATACCCAGACGTTGATTCTTAAAGCTGTTACCTTAATAACACTTGGTGAACACTCGGGCAAATCTCACATGACTCTGCACTATAAAGCGTGAAACATAGATTAGAAGATCTCTGCTGAGATTGCATAAACAAACACATACTGATGGGGAATGATGCAAGTAAATATTCTATGCTGGAATCTGTATGTAAACCATGTTGTTGATGATCTGTATATATAAGTGTTTTCTTTTCTATGAAACTGACATTAACATGGCATCTCATTTTCTGGCATCATTCGGCTGCACTAGTCTTCAGCTTCTTGAATTCGCCATGTTGGATATATCGGTCATCTACCAAATTTGATCATGCGCTTATATCTTCCATAAGCAATTTTTCGGTTTATCAATACCTTCCAGTTTGAAGCGGGATTTCAGTTTTCATGAGTTCTACATAGAAGCATAAATGATCTGCGTATTCGTGTGCAACCTTTTCTTTCTTTGAGATAAGTTGATTTCATGCTGGTTTCAAGTACTAAGTACCATTGGCTAGTGTTCCTTTCATGAGCATTAGTGACCTGCTCTTTCATGATTTTTAGACTTTGGTCAGTTCCTGAGCTAGCTGAGAAAGACGAGGAACCTACGCTGGAACATCAATCCACTACACTTCACCAAACGGTCAACTGTGACACAAAGGTAAACTAAAAATTGAAATTGTTAAGAGTCCCTTTTTTTTTTTATCTTAGCAGGATTTGCAAATGACACTAGTTTTGAATAACAGGAGGCTTCACTCCAGGCCGGGGACATCTTTTCTCAAGTTTCACAAACACATGATGTAATCATGTACTTTTTCTGCTCTCATCCTCATATGTTGTAGGCTTCAATTTGATTTGCTGATGGGGTTTAAGATCCTCTCATAGCAGATACATGTTTCAAATGTCACAGGACATTAGACAAGACCATCTCCTCTTTAGAAATGCAGCTAGCCGCAGCAAGAGCTGCCAAGGTGGACAGTGACGAAGGATCGCAAGTTAATACCGAGTCAGGGCCTGAACAGTTGAAAGACCATCGCAAGTTTTTCTTTGTCATGGGAATAATTACAGCATTCAGTAGCAGAAAGCGAAGGGACTCAATCCGAGACACCTGGATGCCCAAAGGTTTGTCCATAGAATATGCATAAGTAGTTCTAGCATAGACTTTTTTGTCTTTGAATGCATATTTAAATTGCTCGCATTTCATGCTTATTCTGTTCTCAACTATCCTTTTGCAGGAGAAGAATTAAAAAAATTGGAACTTGAGAAGGGAATTATCATGCGGTTTGTTATAGGACACAGGTAGGTAGGTAACAGAAAATTTCTTGTCGTATACTGTCTTGTTTAGCTGCTTTTTAATTGTGAATGGTATATCTGGTGTCCAGTGCCAGTCCAGGGGGTGTTCTCGATCGAGCTATAGACGCCGAAGATGCACATCATAAAGATTTCTTAAGATTGGTAGGTTACTCTGGCATGTTACAATCACAGATTCCCAATACATTTTTAAGATAAGGGCGTACTTACAGAGAAGGATTTATGATGAATGTTTTGTCTCCAAAAATATGAGATTGTTAGAATCGGTCCAGCGAAAGACATGCTAGAGCTAGAGTGAAAATGCCACGAAGATTCCAAAGTAAAAGAATATTCTTCTTATAATGATTCTGAGAGTTCCATTAGTTGTCCGTAGATGGATTGTCTTCTATGAAAGATACATTTTTGTAAGAAAGTGGTGCCTACTTGCAATAGTCATGCCACTTTTTCAGGATCTAAGTCACATCTGAAGCTGTTTAGCTGAAAATCCGATAGCAGGTGAAGCTCATGCCATACCTTCGCTGATTATGTTGCAGAACCATGTTGAAGGTTATCATGAGTTGTCCTCAAAGACACAAATGTACTTTTCGACAGCTGTCGCTAAATGGGATGCCGACTTCTATGTGAAAGTGGATGATGACATACACATAAATCTTGGTACTTCATCAAGAGTCTAACCTAAGGTTTTTGAACACTGCATCTTATCTTTTGGTCCTTACAAGGAGATGAGAGAATTTGTATTCTTGCAGGTATGGTTGGTTCTACATTGGCCCGCCACAGGTCAAAAACTCGTGTTTATGTCGGTTGTATGAAGTCCGGACCTGTCCTCTCACAAAAGTAAGTGTTCAAAGTTTTGAAAACCTTGAATGTTTATGTGCAATATTTTCTTATTCTGCTAAGGAAGCTCTTTCTTGTAGAGGGGTCAAGTACCATGAACCAGAACACTGGAAATTTGGTGAGGATGGGAACAAGTATTTCAGGCATGCGACCGGACAAATATACGCAATCTCCAAAGACTTGGCCACCTACATATCAGTTAACAGGTAAACAACTCTTTGATTCCTCCTTATCATGCGTCTCCCCACGAAAACTATTATTCACTACATTTTATAACTTCATTATATCGGTAGGCACATACTTCATTTATATGCGAATGAAGATGTCTCTCTGGGCTCTTGGTTCATTGGCCTTGACGTCGAGCACGTGGACGATCGAAGCCTCTGCTGTGGAACTCCTCTTGGTAAGTAGCAGAAACTATGTTTCTATATGTGTCTGCAGTAAGATTTGATTGTCTGAATGATTCATGGTTACAACTTGCCGTGCCGGTTAAATAGAACATAGATACAAAAGTCTGAACCTTGTTGTAGGGTTCACTAGGTGAAAATAGGATTTCCCTGCTTAATGGGATAACCATATGTTACCAATGAGGAATTTTTTCTCATTGGAAACTATAAATTTCATATACAATGGAAGAATTGAATAGATCTTTGTCCCGACCATTGTAGCACGTGTGTCGCCCGGGGCATAAGGGGCATGATGACTTGATGTCATCCTCACCTTCTTAGTTTCTTAGTCTCATATGCTTATAATTCCTATTAGCAGCAATGAATGTCCAGATGCTGGAACATGTGAGTGAGCCTTTCACCTGGCTAACACACAAAAAGCACGGGAATTGTAAAATCAAGCTTCCTTCCGCTTTGTTCATCTCTGGTTTTGTTTTTTTTCTCTTCTATCTCCTTTGTGTTAGTTTAAGAATCAGTAATTGGATTCTCTAGAGAAAGATGAACAAAGTTAAGAGAAGGCAACTCCCACAGTTGATTGAATAGCTTATGAAATGTGTGCTCGACTTTGTCACGGGAAGAATGAAGAAGGCAACTCCCGTATGCCTGCATATACATATCTATGTTAATATTCATTATTTAAATATATCTCTCATCAAGGTGGAAAGTTCTCATTCTTAATTTTTTTTCCTGGCCAACCAGCCTTAGGCTTTTCAATAATGTTATTGTCTGTATAGATTGTGAGTGGAAGGCTCAAGCGGGGAACCCATGCGCAGCTTCGTTCGATTGGAGTTGCAGCGGCATCTGCAAATCCGTGGAGAAAATGCAAGAGGTGCATCGACGATGCAGTGAAGGTGACGGAGCTATCTGGCACACTAGTTTCTAGTAGCCCTTCTCTCCATTCGCTTTTTGTAATATATTCATGCTTTGGCCGATGGAAAATTTGCGGGTTTCAAAACGACACCATCTGCCCCGATTTTTGCATGCCTCGGGGCAGTTTGGTAACATCAGCTAATTAAATTGTTGCACATAGAAGAACCTCAAGAGCTAGAGAGAGAAAAAAAATGGATGGAAAATCTGAATCAGAAAGACATGAATCGGTTTCCTTTCTTCTTTCTTTTGTTCCTGCTTTAGCATTCGCTTGTGAAGCCTTAAAGAAAGTGCATTGTGGTCAAGCTGTACAGCAATGTGTTGATGATACCAATTGAAAGAATGCACAGCCTAAAGGAGAAAAAATTGGAAAAAGAAGTTCAAGGATGGGAATTTGATGACATCAAATTTGTTCATTGTGCATTAAAAGAGTCATTGATGTTGATGGAAGATGATGGTAGCTCTCATTATTTATTTACTGGAGTCATTGATGTTATTATAGGGGTTATGGTGGTCTAGTGGGCTTTGTTTCTTTCGTCCTGCAATTGCCCCATTCGAGGGCCAATGAATCAGAGGATTGGCAAAGGAGACTTGGTTGATTAATCAAGACTTGGTCCGTTTCGCGAAAATTAACTTTTAAAAAATGTTGATCGGATTCTCTGGTATTCGGTTCACAGAAACATTTTCAGTAAATGAAAAAAAGAAAATCATTTTTCTTTTTCTTTCCCCTCTACACTCGTTGACATACCTTTTCATTTTATTATTTTTCTTCTTCTTTTGTTTTTTTTTTTCCTTTTATTTGTATTTTTGTATTTTGTACCTTTCTTTTCTTTTCTTTTAGTTGTATTCCTCTGCTAGTCACTGGCCGCGATGATGGCCAGCAATCGGCTATAGACGAGGGATGAGCATGCCACGGCCGGCCTCGAGCGAGACGAGCCTTGCAAGATCCGGCTAGCTCAAGGCCGGCGAGGCGAGGCTCGAGCTCACCGGCCATCATCGTGGCCGACGACTCACAAGGGAAGGAGGAAAAGGAAAAAGGAGAGAGCGATTGAAAGGGGAAGAAAGAAAAGGAAAAAGAAGAGAAAAAATAATAAAAATAAAGATAGTTGGATCCTTGTCAGCAATTTTCGATCAAGTGATGACACGGAAAATGAAATGATAGAAAATATTTTTCTTACCAAACGATGAAAAATTCATTTTCATGTTTCAGCCAAGAAAATAGTCATTTTCTTGAGAATGATTTCTCAAAAAATATTTTTCAGAAATGTTACATTTTTTGTGAAACCAACAGAGCTTAATTAATTAGTTGGTTTACATTTCATGAATGAGATAACAATTGGATTGGGAATTTAGAAAATTAATGTGTTGAGGAGAACTTGGCTATATCGATATGTGGCCAGAGTCAAATGAAGTGCTAGAGGAAAAACTTCTTCGGTGTAAATTGAGAGTGTGAGATGATTGAAGCTCGAACCAAAGATTTGGACGCACCGGAAGATAACTACTATGTTGGTCGTCGCTCCCAGCCGACAGGTGCTCAACGTAATTTTCATTAATCAAATGTTATATTCTTTGCAATTCCATGTGAAAAAATGAGTAGGGATAACCGTAAAAAAATGTTTTAAATTTATTGCGCGGTGGCCAATTTAGTGCTAAATTTTTTTAATTTGACTAATTTAGCCTTAAACATTTTGATGTCTTTTCAACGAAATCACTTTGCGCATTTTGGCCGGAAAATCGTGGGTATAAACACCGATTGTCTTACATGGCATGGCCGACGCTAACATAGATGATATTTGCAAATTTTGCTAATTTTTTGAAAGTTTTCTCCTTTATTTATTTCCTTTTATTTCCTTTTGGCCAGTGGCGAAGGCCATGGCCATGACACCCTAGTCTCCAACATCATCGATGATCGTTGACCGAATTTTCTTGTCTTTGATTATGTCCTCTCGTGAGTGCCCGAAGGGGCGAGGTTGCACGACTTCATGACAGTCAACTCCTCGAGCCTAGCAGTGGGGATGAGCTCATACATATTCCATCCCATCAAGAGACCGAGCAATGAGTATCGAGCTAGAGCGGCCCTTACCTATGGTAGGTCGTCGGCCATTGCCGAGACTGGCCATAGGCGAAAAGCAAAAGGGAAGCAGGGGAAAAAAACAGAAGAGAAAGAAAAGGAAAGAAGACAAGGCCAAAAATTTACAAAAATCATCTACGTCTTTAACGGCCATGCCACGTAGACAAATGGCACTGACTCGGATCACCACATCAACAACTAAAAAGCTATATAAAGATTTAGGCTTAGTTTGGCCAAATTAAAAAGTTTATGACTGAAATGACCGTCATAAATAAGTCTACGATGAATAATTTTCCCGAGATCAATACCTATTCTGTCCTCCAAGTCTACCATGATCTTTGAACGAACTCATGACAGTGCCACTGAGAGTGGAAATGGCGATGAGCGAGTTGAAATGGACTTTAGTCCCTTCATGATATGATACCGATGCAACTGCAACTACAACTGCAACTACAAAAAGTGTCCCTTATCACCGGGCAAAAGCTTGCTCACTCGTTCATGGCAGGTACTCATTTCTTCGCAGACTCCAAGGTCAGTGCATCAATCTGGGGATTTGAAGTTCTGGACAGGTGCCCCTGCACCAGAGGCTGAGGGCGCGGCGGGCCTTCCTTGCTCTAGTGCGCATTGTTCCTCGGTTCCCATCACATTCGTTTTTTTATTTTGTTTTTTGGATCCCATCACATTTTTGACCTACCAATTTCTTTTCCAGTGCCTTATATATAGAGAGAGAAAATAAAAAGGGAGTTCGTGCTAGTTTCCCAAAATTCCTAATAATTCTTTGTGATGGAATAGGGAAAAAGTACAAAACTTATTTGTATTGATGTCAATTCAACTTTAAATCTTTCAATTTAATTGTTAATATTTTGTATTTGTGCCAATTGAATCTATGCGACTAATGTTAGTATTAAATCATTAACATCAATGCCGACCGTCATATATGATGCTGCCAAATGACGATGTAGATATTTTTGTTTATAAAAATTCGGAAAATTTTCAAATAAAGGCCTTAAGCGCCCTCATTTTTTTTTCAAATAAAAAACTAAAGTGAACTTTATTTCAAATAATGACCGAAGGGCCATTATTATTTCAAAAAGAGCATGAAGTGACCATATTAGTCTAAAAAAGGGCCTCCCACCAATTGATTAGGGCTATTTTTGTCATTTTAAATTTTTTTTCTTTATTTATTCCTCTTTCTATTTTCTACAAATTTTAAAAAATTAAAAACAGGCAAGAGGGAGCCCCTCTCCTGCCTGTGGACGCCACCCCACCGCCGGTGGGGCAATGGTGCTTTCGTCGGGGGCCGCAAGTGGTGAGGGCAAAACCCTCCCTTGGTCCAGTTGAGGGCCTATTGGCCCTCGTCACAGTCGTTGGGGTCGGCAACCCCTACCAAGGCGTCGGCAACCCCGATGGCAACTATCGCCACCCCACCGATGGTGGGACAATGTCCATAGGCAGGAGGCCTCTCACCCGTGTTTCCTTTTTTTGTATAATTTTTAGTTTTTATTCTTTTAATTCAATTGAATTAAAATTAAATAAAAATTGCATTTTTACAAAAATGTCCCCGATTGATCGGAATATTTACCCGATCACCACAATGAGGTGAAACCTTTATTTGAAACAAGCATAACCACTTCAAGCTCGTATTTGAAACAATGAGGATATTTTAAGCCCGTATTTGAAATAACGATCACTTTAAATCTTTATTTGAGAAAATGATGTTTATGGCCCTTTATTGAAATTTTCACTAAAAATTGGAAACTTTTAATGATTTTTTTGCTTTTTCTTTCATTCATTTTTGCTAGCAAGGGTCGCCAATGACCCTTGCAGGCCAAAATGATAGGAAAAAAAGTAAGAAAAAAAATGAAAAAACGTTAATAAAAAATCACTTCAGTACTTATTTGGAAAAATGAAGGCACTTTGGGCCTTTAATTGAAAATTTCCCTAAAAATTGGAAACTTTTAATGATTTTTTTTCTTTTTCTTTCATTCATTTTAGCTAGCGAGGGTCATGGCTCTTGCCGATTTGGGCAAGGGTCGCCGGTGACCCTTGCCGGCCAAAATGATAGAAAAAAAAAGTACAAAAAAATGAAAAAAATTAATGAAAAATAGTTTTTTTTAGTTTTAAAAATGTCCACATCTCAAGTCGGCTACGTCACGTAGGACGGGTGGCATCCATGTAATCGATTTTCGATTGGACTCAATTGATATAACTACAAAATGATTTAGGATTGAATTGGTCTAATTGAAACGTTTTGGATTGAATTGACAACAATGTAATAGATTAATGAACTTTTTTTTTTTGTTACTTTTCCTGAAAGAATAGAACATAATAACTTCTGGTCAATCCTTGAACTTCATGTGAAGGCGCGTTGTGCTTTCTAAGGTTTTACTTCTTAATCATTCTTATTATTCATCTGTTTTTTTTTAATACACATGCCTATTAAAGATCCTTTCATACAGATTTTTGTGATTAACGTTATATAGGAAGTATCTTTTTCACAAATCATTTCTAGTTAACACAAGTGAAAACCAACGATGAGTAGTAATTTTCCGACTTAATTGATAAAGAGATGTTTTGATTTTTTACTTGATGTATTTTGAAAGGATGAAGCTTCACAAAAAAAAAAGTAATACAAAAATTACATTTGGTTCTATCGCTATTTTCCTTATTAATTGCTGTTCTTTCCTACATGTAATAAAAATAAAATATAAATCAAAACCCTAAAGTGAGTGTAAATTTTCCTTAAAAGAATGATTGAAAATTTTAGTTCACTCGTCAAGGGAGAAAAAAAAATAAAGGATGTACAAATTAAGGTGTGCTTGCTTTGTGAAAAATCAACGGTTTGGAGAACACTTCTCTACATATAACCCGCTTTCATCGATTCCAAAAGCGAATTAACTTAACAAAAAATTCATCTGTACTGGCAATATAAATGTTTTCTGTTTACTAATTTTACTAGAAGACACAAATAGTTAATTCTTTTAAACAAAAATATTATTTTTTAAATTATAGAATTTTTCGAAAAACAAACGTTTCCCCTCCGTCCATTCCAATGGGTCCCGAGCACATCACCGTCACCCCCACGAAGCTTTTGAAATAAACAAGGAACATGAGATGCACGAGCAACGGTACAGTTTGTCCGAGACAAGTGCTGGGGTCCATTTAGCGACAAAAAATGTTGGGCCTGTTCATGGAGGAATGCACACTGTAGAGTCCCACTCACCACAGTGCGTGATTAAGAAAGAACGCAGGATTTTCACGTGCTCTTTAACTTAATCTGAACAGTGGTCGGTTTCTGCGGGTGATGCAGCCAAAGCTAGTGATCGGTTCATGGCACTTAGCTATTCTCAAGTTGGTGTAACGTTTGGTTTTGCTGCTGTTTTTTTTTTTTTTGCCTCTTTCATGCACAAGTCATTGGACTTTCACAACCTAAGTTCATCGCGCGATCGAGACGATACCCGTGAAAAAGGGTAATCGAAAGAGACTTAAACTCTTTCTTCGAGTCCAAAATGTAGCTATTTGAGTTCCAAGGCAAGCGATTTTGTGCTAGCGAAAAGCGAAGAACAAAACGGCCCGGGTGTGAACAATGTGTGCGAGGAGCCATCGCCAAAGTGCTGTACTTTGGTAATGAAACGCCACTGGGCGTGATAATCCGTGAGATTCCTTATGGAGATCTTTTCTAGAGGTCGCGGGGGCCCTTCGTTCGTGCGGAAGTGTGGATCGTCCTGGAGAAATTTCAACAGGGGAATCTCGTGAATGATTGTGGTTGCTCCATGAGGCGTACAACTTAGGTTAAGAATAGAGACCACCGACGGAGGCATGTGTTGCATCAGTCGATGATGATTGGAAATTCAAGTGGTGATTCGTAGGTGTCAAAAGGAATAACTTTGTCTTCCCAAAGTGGGCGCAGCTGGTTGACCGTTCTAATCGCACAAATTACGCGTCGACCGGTTTAGGTCAAGGCCACTTGTACAATCCAAAGGTCTAGACCGAACCGGTTTATTGAGGCTTGCAGGGTTCTTCGTGGACCTCCAGTTAAATCGGGTCTCCACACCGTTGCTCTGGTTTATGAAAAAAAAGAGAACCCTTAATTTTGGGTTAAGATTAAGAGCCGACCTAATGCGGTAGGCTCACATACAGGGGACATGTGGAGTGCACGTGTCAGGAGTGGAATGACAATGTCTTACGTTGGGTGTTTGGATTTGGAAATGAGAAATTGATCGCAGAACTTAAAAGTTTTTTGAGCAAAGATAAGCCCAACTCGACTTGCCATGAACTCAAAATTGTTGGGACTCATTTTTGGACCTCCTCATGTGCCGCAGTATTGGGTTTCTGCTACGTTTCGCCTTAGAAAAGAATCGAAATTAGGGTTTTAAGCCCTAGAAATCGAGGTTCATACCATTGACCGCTCCTTTGTCATTTCAACACACTAGAATTCAACGAATACTAGGTAATTCGTAACCAGGAGAGAAAACTAGTTAGTGAGAATGCATGGGACGCAGAAAATGGCCGGAGACCGAGAATTTTGGACGGCGTTTCACACATAACACATTTTTTAGGCCGAGCTATGCGGTAGGTGACGCCCAAAAGTGGGACACGATCACAGAAAGTGAATACGCATGACACGATCCTCGGCCAAACATTTCAGCGATCTTCCCCAAAGAGTGAACCACGATTTGTTGCATCCCGATCAAATTAAGCACGTAACCGTTTTATTTCAGAGGTTTTTTGTACCATAATTAAAAAGACGGCACGATGTATCTTAACATTCCTTTTCACGTGGATATTACGGACCATGCAACGTTAAGAATTATAAGGTAGGGGAGCGATTTGGACCATTAGTGCACAAAGGAAAATGTATGGATGCCGTGCTAGTTTTGAACGACGTAACCGTTTATCTCGACACTTCAAATGCTCGGGTTGCATGCCCTAATCGGACATCTCTTTTGTAATAAGACACCTTCACATGATTTACTCCGAGAGGAACAAAGCACACGACACGGCAACTCGAGAAAGGATGGAGGGGGAGGGGGTGTTAATGGATTTGAGCTTTGGTCGGAAGTCGATAACGTGAACGACAATTGTCTTACACTGGCATGGTCAACGTTGAAGCGAATAATTTTTATTTTTTTGAATTTTTTTTGTTGATTCTTTCTTCTTCTTCTTTTTCATTTCTTTTCTTTGTTTTTAAATTAGATTAAAAGAATAAAAAGAAAAGTCTAAATTTCTATTTTAAGTAAGACAAAACCGAAAGGAAAAATAGACAAGAAAAGAGAATGATAAGCTCGCCGGCTAGAGCGTTATCGCTAACCGGGCAACCTTGCCCAGGCTTGGCAAGGGTCGTCGGCTCTTGCCTGTGGCCGACAACCTCCATGGCCTCAATTGTGCAAAAACATGAAAATATTTACGATTATATTGCCAAAAATTAAAAAGTTTAAGGCTGAATTGACGAAAGTGCGATAAGTTTAGGGTATTTTGGATAATTTTCCTCCTTTTGAGCCTCTTGTGCAATAATTTGTGCACGTAAGAATAAGATTATGGGTTGGATTGCGATATACTTTATTAAATAGTGGACATGTGAACCTCGACCCCACCGTTCTTTACTAGACCTGACTTGCCGCCATGGCAGGTTGGAATTTGGATCGAGTCCTAGACATTGAATTTTCGAACTGGAGTCGTTTGTGGACAATCGATAATTTCAAACTGAGATTAAAGGAATGCAAACAATAAGTCTCTGCCAAGTTTTTCGTCGTAGCATTCCTCCTCACCCCTCGTCGGTGCCAAAATTCCACCTCGGCAAGCTTTTATAAAAGGAGTAAAGGGCCTCCGTTTGACTATAGTTAAATTAATTAATTACACAAATCTAAATTGTAATCTAGCACCCCCCGCCAGAGTCGGGTGCGCGCGCGTGCGCGAATGAGAGAGAATAACGAGACGACACTTTTAGTTTCGCCTCGCTTACCTTGGCTATTCGAGACACGAGACCGACGGATTTCGATACTTTCCTTTTCCTTTTCTGCCATGAATTTTTTTTTTTAAAGATTCTTAATACGGCGGATTATTAGAACGGGCGATTAGCACAAACGTAATGTCTGAACGAAGACGAGAGAAAGCCTGGTCAGCAAACGTGAAGCTGGGAGACCGCGTCAGGTCAAACGGCGGAGCTGATATTTAATGGCCGGGGGTTGGGAGGGAAGAAAGGCCGATGACGACCCACGAGCTGATCCCCGCAGGAACGAAGCCACCTCCAAACCTAACGCTTTCCCATGTTATAAAATTACACCAACCGACTTCGTTTCCCATCTCGCGTTCAGATTCCGTCTTGTCTCTCTCTCTCTCTCTCTCTCTGCATCTTCCCCTCATCTCCTCGCCGGAAATTCGCGAAATTCGCAAAGATTTCAATATAGTTTCTCTCTCGTGTCCCTGTTGTTCAGCATCTACCCGAGATATTCTATCGAGAGTGTGAGAGAAGGGGGGAGAGAGAGAGAGAGTCTGCAATTATATTTGTAGAGAAATTCACAGGAAAAATACAGAGGAAATTCCCTGGACCTTCGGTAATCTTGGCAAGACGTCTATCTACCGCTTATCTCGAAACCCTCTTATCCGCAAGGCCTGACACTCTTTTTTGTCTCCATTCTCTTCTTCCCATTCTCTCCCTTTCCTCTCTGCGACGCCAAATCAGAAATCTTTATCTCTTCGTTCCTTGTTGAACCTCATCGTCATCGCCTCTCCTTTTCTTTATTAGTTCATACATATATACTTCGCCGGGGTACACCCCTTTCTCGTCCCTCTAATACGATTCATTTCCATTGCCGGTCTGGTTGGTGTTTAGGGCTTATCTTTCCCTCTCCTTATCTTGAAACCCTCGAGAATCGCCGCGCCTAACGCTTTATCATCTCGATTAATTGGAGGGTTTTTCTCTTTTCAATTAGTTTTCTTCATCTGGGTGCTTTAGAAATTCCTCGTCGTTATCGGTTTGACTGTTCTCGGAGCTTGCAATGGCATTAATTTCGATTCTTTCGGAGATCTTGCAAAGACCCACGATTGGGGGTGTCCTGGGCGAGCTTATGTTGTTCGTGGCTCCTGTATGGATTGCTGTTATTGTTGGGGTTCTGGTTGGATGGGCGTGGAAGCCCAAATGGGCAAATCTGGGCAAGGGTTTCTTGGATTGCCCCAAGGAGAATTCTTCGGAATCTCCCATGTCGCCTTGCGTCAGTAGGAGCTCGGTTCCGAGCTTGAATTCATCGAAATTGCAGCTGACGAGCTTCATTTCTTCGGTTGCCTATGACGGGTCTGAGAAGGAGGCTTCTGTTGTGCCACCAACTACAAGTTCTGATTTCAGGTTTGTTCTGAATTAGTGTTTAGTATGTGTAGTTGCGAGGTTTCTACCTGAATATTCAGTTGCATTTGAAATCTGATGATGGTGGTTAGTTTAATGATGTTGGGTTGAAGGACGATGGTGTGTGGAAGTCAATATTGATGTGTGCGTGTGTTGTGCTTGTTACTCTGGCAGTTCATCACAGAATGAGAGAGAATTGTCGAGTCTTGTCGGGGAGGATGATCTAGAGCATATATGCCAGCTTGTTGAGGTGACTGATGGAGGCCCTGCTTGGATTCAGATGATGGACCGATCCTCACCAACTATGAGTTACCAAGCTTGGCGCAGAGATCCTGAGGTAGGTTTAGTTTTCATTCTTCACGAGGCTTTTACATCCTTAATTACAGGCAGACAAGGTGGATGTGTTTCTAAGTAAGCATGTGGAGGTTATGTGATTATTGCTTGTGTGTTTTTGTCTATGCCGCATGATTGGCTGTGCCATTTTCTTCATAATTTAACTTGGGTTCGATGGCTTCATTAGACTGGGCCTCCTCAATACCGGACTAGTACTGTTTTCGAGGACACTGACCCTGAACTAGTGAGAGATTTCTTCTGGGACGATAATTTTCGATCTAAGTGGGATGATATGCTTATTCACGCTACAACCTTGGAGGAGTGCCCCACTACAGGCGCAATGGTGGTGCAGTGGGTGCGCAAGGTTAGGAGAATTCTTGTCTTGCTACAATGCTTTTGTGGGGGCCATTTGTGTTCTCTAATGATGTTCTTTTGTTATGTGCTTTCGCGCAGTTTCCGTTTTTCTGTAGCGACAGAGAGTACATCATAGGCCGTCGAATTTGGGAATCAGGAAGAATGTATTATTGTGTTACAAAGGTATAGTTATATCACGCACTCTGAATATTTTTGTTATAAAGTACTTAAAGGCTGCAGTATACTTGGTCCATTTTTCTTTTTCCTTTACATTGGCAAAATTTTTAGGGTCTGTTTCAGTAACAATTCTGTTCCCGGAAACAATTTCTGAGCAGAAATGATTTCTTCTAATTCTATTTTTGGGAACAGAGAAGTAGATTTCTTTTGCTTCTTGTTTCTGTTCCAAATCTGTTTCCTGGCCACTGTGTTGTTCCCGGTAACAAAATATTAACTGATTACCAAACAGATTTATGTTCTTTTTGTGTTTGCGGGAACAAAAAAATATGAATGAGAGAAACCTGAGCCTTACTAAACAAGCCCTTAACTTTCAGCATGTCTTACGGTTTATGTTCTGTGTTATGGTTTGTTGCTGTGCTGCTACTTTCTTTGTTTAACATCATGGAGGCTTTTTTTGGAGCCACTAGCTTTCAGTAAATACTGTATAAAAATTAATGGATGACCAGTCATTTAGATACCAATATGAAAAAGAACATAGTCTATTTCATACAAAGATAACTTTGATCTCTTGCATCTAATTTCACTCCAAACCCAAAGTTGGGTAGAGTTGCAATTTTGGTGCAGAGTTGGAGAACAACCCTCTAGATGTAGCTCTTTGTTCGTCTACCTTAGTACTTTTGTCCAATTTACTCCTGCTGAATAAAGTGCAAACCCTAAGGCTTGGGTCTAGCATCTTGGACATCTGGCCATAGCTATACCTGTTATATGTTGGCTTTAAGGTGGAATTTTGTCTTGCTTCATTCATTGCATCTTCTTGCTTGGTTACATTTTAATTTTTATGTGCCTGCAATATAACGGAGATCTGATGAAGTCCATCTTTGGCACATTATCAATCCTATGGTTTTAATTTGAGGAAGTCCTATGATCATACTCCGTATGGCTATCAATAGAACATTTGCGGTAGACTCTAGAGTCAGTTCAAGGAGCAATTATGACAGCACGTATATGTTTATCTTGAAAGTGTGGAAGAGATTTAAGTGTGTTCGCAACCTAAAGAAGGTCTCATCTAAGTAAATCTAAAGAATTTTCTTATGGGTGCAAAATTTATTTGCATGAACCTGGGGCTGATGTACATGGTTGGAAGAAGCAGGATTTGCTAGTTAAGGCACAAAAAGGTTTTACAGCTGCAGATTTCGAATTGAATGATATAGCTGCTTTATTTTTGTCGATCTGTGGTCAACTAGATTTTTGATGACTTTCGGCTTTGTAATTATACTAATTAACTGGATTGGGCTTTTACTCACTCTTTAAAGGATCTTCTGAATACCATTTTCTATTTGTCTAATGTTTCAGGGAGTTCCCAACTCTGTTCCCAGGCGCAACAAACCAAAACGTGTCGATTTATACTATTCAAGCTGGTGCATTCGCGCAGGTAGTGTATGTTTCCTGGTGGGAATCATTTTGTCTTCTTTGTTTATTTCAACCTACAAAATTCCTGTCGAAAGAATAAAAAAATTGAGTAACTCGACCCAGAAATGAGCAGATGCTGTTTTTGCTCTCACTGGAGGAAGCAAAGGGAGGGGATAACCTAGGGGAAAAAAGAAATAGAATGAACAATCATATTTAGTCAGTACAGCTATAGAGCTTATGGGCCTTAACAGTGACCCCAAAATTTCCTTGTTGGATGATGCACAGTTGAATCAAAGAAAGGTGATGGGCATCTTACTGCTTGTGAAGTGTTGCTCTTCCACCACGAAGACATGGGCATACCCTGGGAGATTGCGAAACTCGGAGTCCGTCAAGGCATGTGGGGAGCTGTGAAGAAAATCGAGCCCGGTTTACGTGCATATCAAAAGCAAAGATCCTCTGGGTCTCAGCCGTCACGCTGTGCCTTCATGGCTCAGATCAATACAAAAATCAGTGCAGACTACCTCCGATCCCTGGAAAGTACTGTCAGCAATTCATCCGAAATTGAACACCACGATTTGTCCGAGCAGCATCCTGGGACTAACATACCTAAACTCCTAGTAATTGGAGGGGCGATAGTCCTCGCCTGTAGTCTCGATCGGGGACTCTTGACCAAGGCGGTTATATTTGGAGTTGCCCGAAGGTTCGCGAAAATGGGGAGGAAGTTATGATTCAAATGCTTCTTGAACCGACGCCCGGTGCTGTTGAATGTCTCGGCCGCAGGAGGTGAGAGATTTGTCGAGATGGCCTGCTATAGCTAAGAAAATCCTTTGAGAAGGACGCGGGGCGATGCATTTTCATTCTTTTAGATCTTTTTGATTTGGTGAGCCGTAAAGCTAGCCTCTGATCGGGAAAGGAATAACGATACTTGTATTAACCGACAATTCCTAATGCCATTGGATCACCTTGTACTTGCAGGAAAAACAAAGAATGCTGAGTGCCCTTTTTTTTTTTTTTTTTTTGACTTTGTTACATGACATGAGAGAATGGTTGTGGAGCGAGTGGACTAGACTCTGTTCTGATAAAGATGACCCTCTGGGGGGAGATTGCCTCATTGGGACTCTGCCATTTCAAATTCTCCATGTTCAGAGGTTATACTGGATACTGTTGGGCGAACTAAGAACAGGGTGTTTGCAGAATGAGAAATAGCAAAAGTAAATTTTGTCATCCATCTTGATTCATCACAGCTTACTTGCCATTGAGTTGTAATTCAGAGGATCGTCCGATTTTCACCCATTTTTTTCTTTTTTGGCTTCATCTCCAAATATACACCATGATGGTTAATCATACCTAACGTAGAAAGACCTTCATTTTTCAAGGGTATTTCTACATAACCCTGTTGATCCGATCCTCGGGGATCGGTGAAGTTACAAAATTGAAAAACTCCGAAGCACTTGCGAGTTGCTATATTTAATGCAGTAAACATGACAAATACACACTCGAATACAACGACTTTAGGAAGTGGTGCTTAAGGAAGGCCAAAGTTTCCTTTTTCGAATTGGAACCGGTGTTCCTAGGACATTCATACATAACAACATGATCTTAAGGTAACTTCACACACTTAATAACTATAACGTCCTTGCCGATAAAAGTAAGCACACCCGTTATCGGGGTCATGTTTGGCGTAGGAAAAAGTTGCATAGAGCCTTGCGACCTGATAAAAGTAAGCTATTTTCCACGGAATTGAACTGAAAGGTTTAGTTAAAGAAAAAGAATGGAAAAGTACAAAAAATTTAAGGAGGGAAAGCGCTAATGGGAGATTCAATTATGCCTCCGTTCGATTCCTCCACCTCCTTTGTGAGCCTATCTCCCTTGCGTTCCGTCGTTCGACGTCGACGCCACCGGCCCGTCGCCTGTGCCCTGGTTTGCGGCCGTCATCAAGCGGGTCTTTAGTTCCTTCAGCCCTTTCATCTCCCAAAAACTGATTCCGGTGACTTCTTGGGCCTTACGGCCTTGAGTTCCTTTTAGCCCTTTCGGCTTTAGCTTCTAGCTTATGTAGGCAAAACATTTATTATACACTAGTCCGAATATGAATATAGTCTTTATTTTCCACAGAGGAAAAAAAAATATGTTGTATGACAAAATCATAGTAAATAAGCAAAATAGCCAAATAAAAAATATGTATAAAAGCAAAAAGAATTCCCTGTTTCTGTGATGAATCGGTGTTACTGTTGCTAAAACAAAGAAATTGCTACGAGTCTTGCGCCACAAGTTCTAAAATCAGCCCCAGCGTTACGCAATTCAAATCCCGAACGGCAAAAGGAAAAGCAAAAAGAATCCCCTGTTTCTGTGGTGAATCAGACTTTCCCGTCATGAGCTTCGGATGATGATGATGATGATGATGGTGATTCTCGGTGAGAGACGATGGTCTCGAAGCAGTGAATCCCGTCGAGCTCCAGGGCGAAACGCTGGGGGCTCTCCTTCCGCTTCTCCATCTTCCTCTGCTCTGCAACGTTGTCGCTCTTGCTTTCCGTCCTCGGGTTATTGGGTGCTCTTTCGCTGCGCGGGAGCGGCGAGGAATCGCCGCCGGCGACGGTGCTGAGAGCCGGAGGGAGATGGGCATTCACCTTCTGGCCGAAGAGCAGCTCGGCGCAGAGAAAATCGAAGGAACTGAAGATGGAATTCATGGTCGCGCTTTCTTCTTGCTGTCGTCGATGATCTGCTGTTTCTTGAATCTCTTTGACGATCTCTGTTTCTTGAATCTAGAGAGAGAGAGAGAGAGAGAGAGAGATAACTCTTTGGGGAGTTTTGGAATGATTAGTGATATATATATAGGTTTAAATTAGGAATAATTTGGTAGCCTCGTTAAAATCTTGCGATGCACAACATATGAGAAGTATAAAAAAAATGAGAAAAGACTATGCATGCCATGCACAATCCAAGTTTACAATGCAGAAAAGGTTTGTGATTCAACAGTGTTTGCTTAAAATAAATGTATTTTCTTAAGTACTGTTATGCAATTTAATTAGTTCTTGATAACTACGGAACCAACTGCGTCTCAAGATTAGAGCAATTGGTGTATGAACGCAACTTTGAACTTTCTGTGATTAGCAAGGAGTTTGACCTTCGTGTTCATGGTTATCTTATCACAATTACACATATTTTATGCTTATGCCAAGCAGAATAAAGTTTGAATTAATTGCGGATTACTGGACGCATTCCATTGTTTACATCCTAGATATTTTCATTTTTTTATCCGCTTGTTTGACCATTTGATAATTGTGCTTCGTACGACCATAATGATAGTGGGGGTAATAATCATAGGGTCAATCTCGATAGAATAATTAAATATCAAACTATGTTTTCCATCTAATAGTTTAAGTTTTTAGAGTAGTAGGACACTAGTCTCAAAAGTTTTACACGATGTTTTTAGAGGATGAGGTCTCAATTAATATTTCCACGCTTGATACTCAAAAAAAAAATCAAACTAGAATAATTAAATATTAAATCACATATTCATCTATTACCTTAAGATTTAAGAATAATTAGCGGTGGTCTTATATTAATCCAACATAAAATGAAGCAGCCGTCATATCTACAGGATCATGTGCTGAATGGATTTTGTAAGAGGAAACTTCTTCACCGATTACGTAAACTTTATGAGATCGAAATCCTTCAAAATTCATCGAAATCGATTAGACGGAACGGAACATGTAAATTTTTCCTATTTGGTGGGAGGTTAATCAATTGTTTCGGAGATTATCCCGAACTTAGAAGAATGGAAAACCCATAAAGTTATTCCGTGCGGGCGAAGGAGGTGGACGACAGTCGTGTGCTTTTCTTTCGCTTAGGATCACCATGAGCTGAAGTCAAATACGCCAAGGATCACCATGAGCTGGGGCCATGCCTGCGGCTTTTAGGACGGCACGTCATGACAAATCGACAAGCAAAATTCTAGGATCCATGTCGGGTTTTTGGTGGACCCGACACTTGTTTTATTAGAAGTTAAACATGGAATCTTGGATACCTCATTGAACCCGTGGCTTCAAATTGCATGTGTTTGCATGATAAATTGACAAGACATGGATGGGGACGGGGTTCTTTCCTCTCCCTCTCGTATTCACACTGCGGTTTTCTTCAACCACTGTGGAGGGAAGGTTTTGAGCTCAATCTCTTACGTCTCCTCCTTTTTCTGTTCACCTATTGTTTTTGGCTGATTTGGTTCTCTGTTATTCTTTTTCTGACCTAGTCTAAATCTCGAAATTTCTCTGTACCGTTTAGAATAGGTCTGTTCTCGATCTAGTATAAATTTGAGATTTTGTGTGTGTGTGATTTCAGGCTTCGTTTCTCTTGGGTTTTATTGATGAACAAGTCAAATCTCGAAGGAGATTGGAGGAGTTTCGTGAGGCAAAATCTTTGCTCGTTCAACCTCATTATCCCGAGTGAGCAATGGTGTTGGGATGTCGAACCTGGGCGCGGACAATCGAAAGGCAAAGCCGTAAGCAATAGTTGGAGGTCATGAATTTCACATGTTCGTTCAATCTTGTCATTTTGAACGAGCGATGGTGTTAGGGTAACTTCACGTACTCAATAACCTCCACTCCTTTGACATGGGATTTGATCGATGCATAGACCCAGTCCTATGTCCGAGTTACCAAAGCATCGGTTACTCTTACCAATCTTGTTATAGAGCAAAGAAAAAAAAGGAAAAAGCAAGAAAGAATCGGTGTTACTGTTACCAAACCAAAGAAATTGCTACAAATCTTGCACCGCAAGTTATAAAATCAATCCCTAGCGTCACGCAATTCAAATCTCGGAACGCCAAAAGGAAAAGCAAAATGAATCCCCTGTTTCTGTGATGAATCAGACTTTCCCGTCGTGAGCTTCCGATGATGATGTTGATGACGGTGATTCTCAGTGAGAGACGATGGTCTCGAAGCAGTGAATCCCGTCGAGCTCCAGGGCGAAACGCGCGGAGCTCTCCTCCGGCTTCTCCATCTTCTTCTGCTCCGTAACGCCGTCGCTCTTGCTTTCCGTCCTCGGGATATTGGGCGCTCTTTCGCCGCGCTGAAGCAGCGAGGAATCTCCGCCGGTGACGGTGCCGAGAGCCGGAGGGAGATGGGCCTTCACCTTCTGGACGAAGAGCAGCTCGGCGCAGAGAAAATCGAAGGAACTGAAGATGGAATTCATGGACGCGCTTTCTTCTTGCTGTCGTTGATGATCTGCTGTTTCTCGAATCTCTTTGACGATCTCTGTTTCTTGAATCTAGAGAGAGAGAGAGAGATGGGAGAGAGAACTCTTCGGGGAGTTTTGGAATGATTAGGGAATTATATACATACGAGGGGGGAAGGGAAGACGGTTTAACTTAGGAAAAAATTTGGGGGTTTCTTTTTTTGGCTTGGTGGAGAGGATCATATAACGCGCAAGGACAGGGGAAAAGCCCAAGATACTACTTTTTAATGCTTGTGTTATACTTTTCAAATTACATATCTAAATGTCGTCAACCGGAAACATCGAATCAGATTAATTTCCCGAATTATATATCTAAATCTTATCAACTGAAACATCGAATCAGTTTAATGCTTATGTTATTTTTCTTTTCAAATTGTATACGCCTGCTTGCCCGTGAACTTCAACGACTCCATAATATCCGTGTGGATTTTCGGTTGTCATACCCATTAATTTTTCGTTATTTTTTTCCCGTTAGAATCGTGCGATGCATAGTGGTAACATAATGAGAAAAGACTATTAATTGGAACATTGATAGTATAAGAACTTAATGGCAGTAGAACTATTGAGCAGTTAAATTTTATTGAATTTTGATAAGTATCTTCTTAAGCACTGTTATGCAATTTAGATAGTTCTTAAATAACATGTTTAATAATAATTGCAGTTTGCGCATTGGAGGATCTTGATAAGAAGGAAACCCAACTGCGTCTCAAGAGGCGGCTGAGTATTTTTTTTAAAAAAAAAAACATTCGTGTGCTTTTTTTTTTTCAATTAGTCGGAAAAATTGGGAATTCGTGTGCTTTACGCATTCCATTATTTACACCCGAGATATTTTCGTTTTTTATCCGCTTGTCCGATCATTTGATAACAATGCTTCATGCGAACACGAGGATAGTGGGAGGTAATCACAGGGTCAATCTTGATAAAATAATTAAATGTTAAACTATTTCTTCATCTAACGAGTTTAAAGCTTTTAGAGCAGGTTAGCGGTGGTCTCACAAAATTTTACATGATATTTAGATAATGAGGTCTCAATTAATGTTTCAATGCTTAATACTCGGCAAAGATATCAAACTAAAATAATTAAGCATTAAATCGGGCATTCCTTTATTACATTAAGTTTCAAGAACGATTAGCGGTGGTCTTACATTAATCGACATAAGATGAAGCAGATATCATATCTACGGGATCATGCGCCAAATAGTTTTCGTATAAGGAAACTTTTTCACCGATTACGTGAATTTTATGAGATCGAATTCGATTAGAAGTAACGGAGGATGTAAATTTTTCTATTTGATGGAGGTTAATCAATTGTTTTTGAGATGATCCCGAACTAGAAGAATGGAAAACTCATAAAGTTATTCCTTGCGGGCGAAGGAGGTGGCCGACGGTAGTGTGCTTTTCTTTTGTTTAGAGGAAATTTGAACGTGACGGTCCTGGAGACGAAATCAAAATACGCCGAGGATTGCTATGAGCTGGGGCCAAGTTGGCCGCTTCAGGACCGCACGTCATGACAAATCGACAAGCAAAATTCTAGGATCCATGTTGAGTTTTTGGTCGACCCGACACGTCTTTTATTAGAAGTCAACATGGAATCTTGGATGTGTCTTTCAACTCGAACTTCAAATTGCGTGTATTTGTATAATAAATTGACAGACACGGGACGCTTTTTCACTCTCTTCCTTGGGGTTCTTTCCTCTCCCTCTCCTAGTCACAATGCCGATTTCTTCGACCTCGGTAGAGGAGAGGGTTTGAAGAAATGAGGATGTTAAGATGGATGTGTGGTCATACATGCTGAGGATGGATAAGATAAGAAATGAAGATATTCGAAGAAAAGTTGAAGTAATACCGGTGGCGATTAAGATGAGAGAGCATAGATTGAGATTGTTTGAATATATTTTTCGAAGATCTCTAGATGCTCCGGTAAAACAATGGTTTATTACCGAGAGCATGACATGAAAAAAAGGAAGAGGTCGGCCGAAACTTACCCGAGAGAAAGTAGTAAAACAAGATTTAATGGAGTGAGAAGCAGATTGACATACGGTTTGCCTTAGGACGGAGTAGAGGAAAGCAATTAGAATTGTGAAGGGGCAGAATTCCATGTTCTAGATTATCCTTTCTAGTCTTTTTTCCTTATATATTTTTATTTTTAGATAATTATTTCTTTCCCTCAATGGATCTTGTAAGCATCTAATGGTGGTTTTATGGTCAGTTTTTGCTGACTCGACTAGCGATTTGTAGCAATCCCAAAGTATGCTTTCAGTAGTCTTCATTTTGTGGCAAGTTAGGGTTTAGTCGTCTTCGTTTGTGGCTAGTGCCGTATACTGGTGCGCGGTAGTAGCCTTCGTTGGTTTTCCATGCAAGATATGTAAAAGCACGCCATGTCTTATCTATTTAGCAAAACCCTCCTCTGAATTTATGAATTGTTTTGGCAAGGTGAGAACGGAATCATTTATTGAAATATTACGACATAAACAGTTCTGGAGAAAAATGGAAAATTTCATTGTACAGAATGCCGTACTAATTATATCATTGATGATCGGAACATGGTTGAAGGTCGTCGTAAGGTTGAAAGTCTCCTTTCTTTGAATTAATGAATTGTCAAGTCAAGTGAGAGCAGAATCGTTTATCGAGACATTAGGACATAACCAGTTATAGAGATGATGGAAAGTTCCATGGTACATAATGCACAGCTAATTGTATCATTGACGATGGGCGCATGGTTGAAGGTTTTCGTAAGGTTGAAGGTCTTGATGATGCAAATGATAGTAGAAGTGTCACACATAAGATTTCCTACCGCTGTTGCTATTAGGGGTGGGCGATTCTCGATTCGATCCGGTTCCCTTAAAAAATCGGGAATCGGACCGATGATCCCGGTTCCCATTTTTAGGAACCGTGGATTGGACCGGCCACCCTCGGAATCGAGAACCGGACGGGACCGATGGTCCGGTCCGGTTCGGGGCGGTTCCAAGACACCTGTGTTCGTGAAAAAATTATGCATTTGTAACGTTAAAATTTCAACAGCAATTCAATAACATTTCACGATATCTCGATAGGGATGATGCATTATGGACAATGCATTGGATAGTAATATTGAAAGCTCAAAAAGTAAAGCAAACCCTAAGTCTAAACAAGTAAACAGTAGGTTTACTTTTAAAAAAAAACCGGTCCTATCCGGTTTGATCCTGGGCCTTGGCCGGGAACCGGACCGCCTTGGTCACCGGTTCCAATTTTAGGAACCAGGAACTGGACCGAATCCCTTTAAAATCGGGAACCGGACCATCGGTTTCGGTCCGGTCCGATCCAGGTAATCTTTTTTGCTCACCCCTAGCTGCTATAGGTATGTCCTTATATGGCAAATCACTATTAGGAAATCTCATTTTTTCTTTGAGATGGAAATTCTTCCAATTGTAGTGCATTTGAGATGTAGGAATCGCTGGCCTATAACAAACGACTGAACTCAAATGCAAGGAGTTGATGTTGTGAGAAGATACTGAAAAAGTCATATTGTGGACAATATTGCATAAACAAATGGAGTAATGCCCAATCTTATTGTGGTCTGTGTCAGGTGATTCAGTAAGATGTTAAGGTTCTGTGATATGTATTATGATGTTTATGTTTTTCTGTAGCCTCTTGGAAAGAGTAGTGGATTCCAAGTGATCAAATGGTAGGCCAACTTCAGTGAATAGAGTATTCCAAGTGATATCCAAGTGGCTGATATGATTGTTGTTGTAGAAGGATGACATGTTGTCCCATTAGGCATAATTCTTGTGGTTGTCCTTGCACTCCCTTTTTTTTTTGTTGAAGGGAACATACAGCATGCAAATATTTTCTCTGGCGATCCTCGTGTCTAGCATTTTCGTCTACAACCAGGTTGGTAAAGTCGTGCAAAGTTATAGTGATAATGTTTTCAAGTACTAGATGTTTAAGACTTGTTGTATTAGTTTTAGTTATAAGTGGCTGATCGTGTCTTAAACTTTTTCCTTTCTCTCAGCTTTATTAATACTTTGCTGAAGTTTCGAAGATACTTCAAACTTAAGTTTTATGTCTTCTTACTATTTAGTTTGCTTATGTATAACTCGTATTCAGATGGGGGATTGATGATTCTACACTTGGATCGTGTCTCTCTTCTCCAGGATACTAAGATATTCAATGTGATAGATATAGCCGCAAAAAATGAGGTATTATCTGCCATTTTGTTTTTGCCCTTTTAGTGTGGGGTCCATGAACAAGAGCTCTTATAAACATTTTCTCTGACCTTATTTGACCTTGGTTTTTGTGAGGCGAATATCCATCTATGATAGTGGCATGTTTCCAAATTTTGTTTGTGTCATCCTAGTTATAAGTACTACTTGAACTTGTTTCATTGCAACCAATTGTGTGGTGTTATAAGTTTGGGTGGTCAAACATATATTGGAGCTCTGATGATTGTTAAATAAAATGTCTCTTCATTTATTTAGATTGTAGTTAGACCACTTGCTTAAGAGCTGATTCATTGTAATGGTTGGGCTAAAAGCTCCTTTTGTCATGCCCTAGTGTTAAAGGAACTTAACGTAATGCTTCATTGAGTAGTCAGTTTTTTTCTTTGCTCGGTTCCTCATTGCGTCTATGCATACATCTTTCGCTGTAGGGGTACTCCCTGCTATTACTTTTTCAGTGTTTCCTTTTGTCGTTGGAGGTTGTAATCTTTTAAAGAAATACTTTCCAGATTCGGGACTCTGTTCGAGCTCTGTTTCCAGATAGAGAATGTTTCACCCTCGTGCGACCTTTGAATAATGCAAATGATCTCCAGCAGCTCGATCAAATATCAATGTGTATCTTTTCATTGTTGGATGGCCTTTTATCCACGTCAGCCAATACTTTTCACTCTGCAGTTCTTGTTTGATGGTTTGTATGTAATGTTGGATGCAGATGGATAAACAGAGGCCCAGGTTTTGGTCTGGGTCGGAGGCCTTGACAGAGTTTCTTTTCAAGAGAACAAGGCCCAAGTAAGTCGGGGCCACTATCTTGACTGGCCCTGTTCTAGTAGCTATCACAGAGTTTTCATGGAATATTTTCATGATTTGTGAAAAACAATTGATACGATTTCCATGGAATATTTTCACGTAACAATTATTTAAGGCCTTCCTTAACGCATTGAGTGATTTTCACACAAAATGATAGTTGTGTAGTTAAATGTCATCAAACGCACTTAATGACATTAAGCATTGAAAAAAATTGATTCTCAGAGATTTAATGTTGTTATTAAAACACACCCCATGAGAGAATCCTTTACATTTTGCTGAATCTTTTTTTGAATCCACACAGTATTAAGGAGGCGAAATTATTCAGCTAATTAACAAGCATGGCTATCAGGTTTTACAAACAAAAATTAAGGTAATAAAGATGAACATCTGATTAATTTTGGGGAGTGCGATGCATTTTATCGACCAAAATAGTTTTGGTGCCCGACAATTAGATTGCTTTGAGTTATGTCATATTAATGAGCTAAGGAACTTGTCCACTTTGTTTTGAAGTCAGGATCTTTTCATAATGCAAAATGACATGTCTGTCCCAAATCCATGGTTTCTATTTATTTCTATAACGCGTTAAGCTTTAAATGGTTTTATCATCTCTTGATAGAATGTTTTTAGAAGGGCAAAGCTAAAGAGCTGTGGGGGTGCTGATTATCGCTTGTCAATGCTATCTATTGCAATGTGCAGTAGTTATGTTTTCATTCTTATCATCTCTTATTTTTGCAAATTGTTGAAGAAGCGGAGTGTCATAGAGCTTATGATTCAGCTACTAAGGTTTACATGTCTACTTTTGACCGATCTCAGCCACCGGAGGTAGTAATCAACACTTTGCCAGAGAAATGAATGCTCTACTATTTAGATACTTTCCTAATTTCAGTTAATGTAGGCTGGCATGAGGGAGGCTCATGAGGAAGCAGTACAAAAATCATTAGCTGCATTCAATGCGAGTGCCGTTGATGCTGGTTCAGCAACGAAGAAACATGAGGAGCTTCTCCATAAGTTTTTCAGAAGGGATTTTCAGGTGGTGCCTAAGTTACAAAATGCTGACCATTTTTCTGCTGCAATGAAGTGGCATCTGCAAAGCTATTTTTGTCACGTGTGGGTCCTAATAATTTGGTTCTGTGATGGTTATTACATTCGGGAAATTAAGTCTCTGTGGACTCTGTTTACTCTTTTCCTTCGTGGTTGTGATTAGGTCATTGGGTTTGGCTTTCATACTATTGGTTTTGTTTGGGTTAACACTTTATTTGATTTTCTCCCTTTTAGTGCTTTGTCATGTTAGATCATAGAGATCCATATTCCCCTAGACTAACTGCTTTCAATCTACCCAGCCGGGAAGAACCAATAGAAGACCTTGCCCAAAGGCTAATTGATTGGGTCGGATGTGAGAGGAGTTCCTTCATGCTGAAATGTCGGCCCATTGAAGATCTGGTGGGGTTGCTTAAGAAGCAACTGGAAGCCTGTGAAAATTACAAATATCAGTATCTGAAGCAATATAAAGATGCCATCGGTGACAAGAACAAGCTTTCTGATGCTTATTCAAGTCTACAGAGTACTTGTGGTTTACTTGAAGAGAAGCCTTCTAGCTTGCTGAAAATATTAGAATCTACAAAGCAAGAATCTCTGGACGGGAATAGAAAATACGAGCAAGTGTAGAAATAGAATCGCTCGAGCTAGACAAGATTATCGAAGATGGTTTGCAATTGCCATTGATAAAAGACCTAACCGTAAGGGGTGTTTGGCCGGTCCCTACTTGCTTCAATTACCTTCCCAATGATCTAAAGCTTTCGATCTTGAAATGGCTTCCTGCCATTGACCTTGTATACATAGGCTGCGTGAGTAAGGCACTTCGGTCTGTCATATAGTTGTAAATAGTTGATAAATGGAAACTAGAAAGGGAAGCTATTTCAAGATCGAAAGCTTTAGATCACTGGAAAGGTAATTGAAGCAAGTTGGGACCAGCCAAACACCCCTTGCAGTTAGGTCTTTTATGAGTGGTAATTGCAAACCGTCTTTGATAAACTTTTCTAGCCCGAGCGATTCTATTTCACAAGATTGGGCTCTACCATTTGCAGTTTCCAACTTCGTAGTTGATAAATGGAAACTAGAAAGGCATTGCTAGGGGTGATCGGTTCCACAAAATGGAACCGGTATTTCACAAACACCCAGGACAACATGTAGGTGCAATGTTTCATCAACCATAGTTCAATTCATATCAATGAACATAGCTCTATTCCTAATTGATTGCTGAATGAACAGAAGCCCACATCAAATTCTATTCGCGCATATGAAGAAACTGAAGCAAAGGAACCATATCTCACCTTGAAAACTTGATTTCTAGTAGTCGTGTTCCAACTAACTATATCACGTACATCCATGAGGCCAAAAATTCTCAGGGAACATCATATGGTGTGCATGTCTGAGTGCATTGCAAACACGCAAATCCATAGTAAATCCTGACTTTACTATGTGACAACGGACTTCTTCCCCCAGGTAAATGTCTGCAAACTGCGTAGATAGAGACAGGAGAATCACATGAGTAATAGAATCAGGCTCATCTTCCATCTTCACCATCTTGAAAAGCAGCATTGCTTCCCAGTATGACCCATGTAGGATATGGCCATTTTGCAAGGAATTCCATGATATAGAAACCCTATCTTTCATCTAATTAAATGGTTTTTTTTTTGGTCGAATTATTGAATAGTTGATGCGAAGCAAGTAGATTGCCACCTTTAGCATACATATCTAGAAGAATATTGTTAGACCTAGTATCGAACTCCATTCCTTTCCTGACCGAGTAATCATGAATAAATGTTCTAAGTCACCTAAGGTGTGACCGTCAATAAGTCAGGTGTAAATGTGGTGATCATTTCCCTAAACAATTTGACCGAGTCTTCAAACAATCCCAGTTGACAATACCCACAGACCAGGCGTTCCAACAGACAATATATCTAAATGCCGTCTCATCAAAAATTTTCTGAGCGTCCGTAACATCCGGCCCGATCTTCTCAACCAAACCGTGAAGTATCCAACGCCGGTGTCTAGGGAACATGCATAGATAAATTAAAATATAAACGCAGCATAAGCAGAAATGAAATTAAATCATATATATAGAGAGAGAGGCTTTGTTTGTATGTTTTAATAAAAAAAAATAAGAAGAACAAAGGGTTAAATAGACTACTTCTTGTAGCATGCCCAAAACGACGATGGTATTGAGAACACCGAACCTAGATGTTTGCCTCCAAAAAGCAAAACTGTAGCAATAGTCGGAGATCTCAATATGTGCTACCAAAGACGGATTTGGTGATTGACCGCCGATTTGGTTTGAAGAAGTTGTAATTTGCACTTTGAGCTTGTGATCCCTTACTTTGTTTTGATAATTTATCTTGTTCTCTTTTGTAGTTGCCTTGGTTTGCAATTGGACTACGTTTTTTCTCTCTTATATTTCTGTGAAAATGAATGAAATTTTACTTTGACCAAAAAATAAATTGACAGAGACGGTTTAATGAATGGACGGCTGGAAGTTGAGCTCAAGATTGGCCTCCGAGGGCCCCGATTGAGCCCTCAAGGAAAGACGAAGGACGGGCCAGCCATCGGATTCGTGACCATGTCTTGTAAGAAAGATTACGCTAACAACCTAACATGACTTGTTTTTTTGTCACAATTGACATTAACAATTTTTGCTTAAAGAATTTCAATTGAATGTTTGAAATGGAATGGTACCGAACAGAGCATTCTCCTGTTGTACGAAGAATGTCGAAACCTGAATTGGTCGCTTCATTGACCTTTTCGCTCGAAAGAAGGTGACTTTACTTGGCATGGCACGAGCATAGGAAATGAGGGGAAAAAAATCTTGAAAGGGCACCCATCTCTCATCTATTAACAAGCGTTCTAATCTTTAGTTTTTCTTCGATTCCGAGTCACAGCCATACGAATCCCTCATGTTGAATGAACCGATTGCAAGCCGGTGTTTTTTTTTTCTTTATGCATAAAAAGAATCTTCAAGCGAGGAATTTGATCGATGAAGAAAGGCACATTCGAAAAGATCCACAAAATTAAAAGAATGCCTTATGGGGTTTCTATTGTCAGTTTGATGACGCTAAAGAACATAGAACAGAATTGAAGGGGCGACATCAATTTCAGTTGACTTCAAAGGAAATAAGATGGGCAAAAAGCCTTGTACTACAAGGAAAAAATTGGAAAAGAAGAACATAAACGCCAAAAGTTGCGTACGGTGCTCACTTCAACGCCAAAAATTTTCATTCGGATCACTTTAAGTGCCAATTTTTTTTGAAAAATGATCACTTAAATGCCAACTCCGATTTGCTTGGTAGGACATTTGACGTGACATTTTTTTATTAATATTTGAAGCTAACAAGGGTCGCCGTAAGTCCACTTAGCAATAAAAAAAAGATAAAAATGGAAAAACATAATAAAAATAAAAATACAAGCTTAATTAGATTAAAAAATAAAAAAGCAAAAAATTCCAAAAATTTTGCAATTTGTAAATAAAAATTATAAAAAAGATAAAATTTTTAAAAAAGGAGCTGGGTAAGAGCCACATGGTGAGAATTTTTTAATTTTTACCCTTTTAAAATTTTAAATTTTTTAGCCTTAATTTTGTTAAATTTTAGATTTTAAATAATTTTATTTTTTTTAGCAAAATTTTAATCTAAGTTTAATTTAATTTATTTTTTTAAGTTTAGAAGTCCATGTGGACTTAATTTTTTTTTCTTAAATAATGCCACTTTATATTAATAATTTTATTATGAATGACACATATTGATTTTGACCGGAACATCTCGTCGGAGGCACTTAAGTGATCTTTTTTTTTTCAATTTAACAGTTAAATGATCCGATGAAAACTTTTGATATCGAAGTGAGTGCCGTACATAATTTTTGACACTTTTGGTATTCTTCTCCCAAGGAAAAATGGAGGAAAAGTGACTTAATTAGAGAAGCTGGTGATAAAACATGAAAGGCAAGGTGGTAACAAAGAGAAAAGCTCAATACCCAAAAAAACTCCAACTTTAGCATCCGATACAATTATATTAAAAAACAAATTGCCACATTAAAAAATTCAAAATTTTACTTTTGTCCCAATTCTATTGGTCTAATATCCAAAAAAACTTCAACTTTTACTTTATCCCGATTCTACCGCATAAAGTCCAAAAAAATCATAACTTTAGCATTTATCCCAATTATATCCAAAATTATTTTTTCTCTTATAAAAAATCCATAACTTTTACGTTTGTTTCAATTCTACCACCATTAGCCTATCGTCCATAATCACCGTTAATTAATCATATATGGCATTTTTACGTCATTAATAAATAACACATCAAAGAAAGCCGACATGAAAAAAATCTCTAACTTCTCTTTTGTTGTCTACTTTCTCTACATATTGTTAGGACATACAAATCACTTAAGACGGCGTGTTTCAAATTGTCCTCGACGCTCAATAGCCCAAAGAACGACTAAATGTGGATATCCGATTATTTGGATGAACAATCTCAAATCTTATCGTTTGCGAAAGCCTATTGTTTCTAAATTTTGAAGATTCATTGGTAAGTTCGTTGAGAAAATTTGAGCCACATAAATTAGCTAATGATGATTATGGACGAAAGGTTAAGGGTAGTAGAATTGGAACAAAAGTAAAAGTTTGAGATTTTTTTATGAAATAAAAAAAGTTTTAGATATAACTCGGGACAAATGCTAGAGTTGGAGATTTTTTTGGTATTAGGCCAATAGAATTATGACAAAAGAAAAAGTTTAAGATTTTTTATGAGACAAAAAAAAGTTTTTGATATAATTGTGATAGATGCTAAAATTGAGGATTTTTTTTTGGGTATTATGGCCAAAAAGAAAAGGATAACTTGTTTCAAACAACCTTTATTTTAGACCATTTTCGGAGAAAATGACCTCATTTCATGCCCCCACTTGTTCCCTCAAAACTTTGATCAAAAGACAAGCACCTCTAGCTAAAGTGATTGAGCGACAAACTACCAAAAGTCCTAAGTTTATTGTAATTGTGCCAATTCATTTATAAAACTTTTTTCTTTTGCCGATTCAATTCTAAACTTTTTAGAGTTGCGCTAATTCAGCCCATCCAGGTAAATTTAGCATGCCACCTGTGCCGGCCCAACGATATGATATTTTGATTTTTTTAAAATTTTTTTTTTTTTTTTCAATTTTTTTTAATTTTTTGTTCCCTCTTCATCTTCTTCCTTTGGCCAGCAAGCAGCTTCTAAACTCTCCACTACTAATCTTGTCATGACAATGTCCACCATGAGTGGTTTAAAAAATTACCGATGTCTCGACAATGGACGTGAAATCCACCTCACTAGGGACCTTCGTAGGGCGAGGTCTCGATCGGCCTTACCCGGCGATGGCGAGGTCGAGCCTTGCCATGGCTAGGCGGTGCTTAACCTCGCTAGATCCGAGCTGCCGAGGGTCGCCCTCACGCAGCCACGGCAAGGCGACCCTTACCCATCACAAGGCCTAGTGACATAAAGGCTCGCCCTCACCAAGTGGTCAAGTGTGTTGAAGAAGCATCTTTATAAAATATTTTGATAATTTTCAAACTATCCTTAGTATTTGTTTTACCTTTAAGTGGGCAGATGTCTTATCCATATGACTAAGGATCATGTGATTTTCATCGAAAAAATTGCATGAAATCTGAGGCGCTTCTTTAAAAACAACTGCTGAGGACCAAAAAGATTTGGGCACCAAGATTAGGTCTGTAGAGTTGTTTGAAGTCCAAACGAGCGGATGTTTGTCAAAGAAAGCTTGAAGTATCCATTACTTGATGGGAAAGATGGGAAGCTTTTGAGTTCTATCTGAGAAATGTTCCCTACTCCTGTCAGTGTCTGGCAAACGCTGTTAGCGTGGAACAACAACTTTGCACCTTTTTTTGGAAAGTCGAGTTTGATTCAGAAAAAGCACCTAGACAAGTAGCTTTAATCGGAATCAGCAAATCCAATCTACCTCAATGGCTCTTTTGCTTCTCCAAAGAGAATCTAACAGTAATGTTGCTAAAGTCTATTAAAGGATAAGATCATGAAGAGTAAAGAAGAGCTGACCAACATATACGAAAATCCAAACTTCAGTCAAGCTATTTGTTCTTGTTGAAAAGCTTACATTGTTGAAAGATCTTGTGATTCTTTTGTGCATCGTAATCGTGCAATAGTCAAGTGTACAACCTTGAGTATTGTGAATGGATCGAGGTAGTGTGATCTATTATTTGAAAGATCAGCACGTACCATTTGTAACTTATGAGGCTATTTACTAGTGCATTCTAATCTAAGTTGTAGCTGTTAGTTGTATAGAGTGGACGTAGACTTGGTATATAAGTCTAACTGCTTTTATATCTAATGTGCTTGCTTTTCACTCTATCTTTACTTAGCTTTGCACACACCTAGATATCGTTTCATGAAATATTTGTTCACCCGATCTTTTTCATATCAATTTTTATTTTCCACACAAACCAAAAAGTTTCGAAATAACCTATTTATCCCCCTCTAGGTTGCATTATTTGCCCTAACAAAGTGCTGTTCGGTGCTCAAAGTTTTGACTTCCCTACAAGGACTAATGTGAGCATTTGTTTCTCGATTTGTGCCTGGTATTGTTCTCTTCCAAAATTGAGTCGAGAACGAGAGTATGGGACACGAAAGATTTAGATTCAGGAACTCAACGAGATCGGAGGTTTGATCGAGGTAGGGAGATGTCGCGGTAAAGGACAGCAGTTTGGCCATTGGTGAAGGTCCACGCAGAGAGGACAAGTGTCGACGCACTTGCCCAAATTAGAAACTTGGAAGAACAATTAATGGCATGGGGCGAGACGACTGGCCATCGGGGTTGGTGCGGAATGTACTCTGGATCATGGAATTGCTATGGTCTTCATCGGGAGTAGCTGGGATGCTTGGAGGTGCTTTAGCAGACTGGAAACTTGCCGGGATGATAAGGCCACCACATGGACTCACTTGAAGTTGGGAGGTGGCTTGCTGGCCGTCGCCTCTAGCTAGAGGAAGAAGATGAAGATGGAAGAAAAAAAAAAAAGAAAAGAAAAAGAAAAGGAGAAAGTCAAAAAATTTTAAAAAAAATCAAGAAAAACATCAAAATATTATATAATCGGATGGCCAATGTCCACGTCAATGCTAACCATCCAAATTTGGTTGAATGAATTGAATTGATATAATTACAAAACGATTTAAGAGCCGAGTCGGCAAAAGAAAAAATTTAGGGACTGAATTGATATAATTACAATAGGTTTGGAACTTTTTTGATAATTTTCCCGTGATTGAGCGTATGCTCTCTTTCAATACTTAAAATTGACCTTCATGGCATGATTTCCCTTGTGAGGAAGCGATTTTTTTTTTTTGGTCGGAAAATAATTAGTATTACTAGTAATTAGAGTTTCATACAAAAAGGCCCAAACAAGGGGTATTAGCACATAGTAGCTCCCAAAGGGGTTGAGGTGAGAAAGAAACCCAATGGGCCGAAACACAATTAGAGCGATGCATCTTGGCGACCCAGTCAACAGCATGATTTGCGCTCCTCTTGCAATGGGCCATGGATACATTTTGGAGACAGGCTAGGATTTGTTGGGCCTGATGGAAAAGAACTTCTGCTTCCCAGTTGGCTTTTACTTCCCCGTTGACTGCACAAACTGAATCGTGGGAGTTAGACTCCATAGATACCCGAAGCTTATGCTCTCTTATCTCTCTCCTTGCTTCGAGCATCTTCAACCCAGCAATTAGGGCTTGCGCTTCAACTAACAGAGCTACACATGAGTGAATTTTCCTGCTAAAGCCGTCAATTAGAGATCCATTAGAGTCCCCGACTATGCCGGTGATAGACCATCAGGGTTGACACCACCGACGGACGCATCAACATTAAGCTTCAGATCTAGGTTTTCTGGAGGTACCCAAAAGAGAAGTGAGCGTGTATTTGTCTTTAAAAAGTTTTGATCTTTGGGGTTCCACTTGCTATAGCTAGCAAGGATAGTCTTCGCTTCTTTAATTAAAGTATCCGCGCAAGGGTTTTCACCACAAAACACTGAATTGTTCCTTGACTTCCAAATGCACCACAGGATGACTACGATCAATTCAAACATAACTGGATTGCTGGGGTCTTCTAAAATGGCCTGGATCCACGCGTCCATGCGATGGAACTATGGAGAAGCGTCGCCATATGCTTAGATTCCTCCAAATCTTTTCTGTCCACGGGCAGGAGAGGAAGATATGTTCTACTATTTTTGCTTGTTTGCTGCAAATTGGGCATAGTGGGTGGGGGATTATGTTTTGCCCAAAAGAGGTCTTTGGTAGGCAGGGCGTTCTGGGCCATGTTCCATAGAAAGATTCGAATTTTAGGAGGGATATTGGCCTTCCAAATTCCATTCCAGTGTCTTCTTGATGGTTGAAAGGAAGTGGAAGCCAAATTCATGTTATGTTGCGACTCTTTTTCTCTTAAAGAGTTATAGGCACTCTTTATAGAGAACTCCCCCCTTGCGTTTCCAGTCCTTTTTCATTTAGTCCTCAAGAGGTAGTGGGTTCAAGGGAATGGCTAGGATTTCCATAGTCATTTCTTCATCAAACATGAGTCTAGCTGTTTCGATGTCCCACCCTGTTTTCTCTTTTAGAATTAACTCTAAGACTTTCAAAGGGTCCAATTTATTCACCGGACCGCCAATGATTCCCCTCCTTAGCCAGCGATCCTCCCTGATGTTTGTTGTCTCCCCATTCCTATAGATCAACACACTGATTTTGCCATGGTTTCTCTACCGTGTAGAATGCTTAGCCAACCCCAGGAAAGGTCTTGCGCCTCTCCCAGCTTGTTAGCAACTTCTGTTTGGGAAATACATGCCTTTAATTACTCTGTTTCAAATGGAGTTTTGATTCTGGATAAGTCGCCAAGCTTTTTACCAAGCTTTGTTAAAGGCAGCAATATCTCTGAATCCTAACCCCCCATTGTCTTTCTTGATTTTAGAAGCTCCCACTTATGCCAACGCAATCTTGGTTTCATTTCACTATTCTTCCACTAGAATTGGCCTATCCTTATTTCAATCGATTGGCAAATCGAAATTGGGATTTCGAAAATCGACATGGCATATTAAGGGATGGCCTAAACAACTAATTTAATTAGGGCATCCTTTCCAGCCTTTGAAAATAGATTTTCCTTTCATCCTTCTAGCTTCATGTCTACTTGTGCATTAATCCAAGAGAACATTTGTTTTTTGGTTTCCCCCAGTCAAAAGGGAGACCTCAAATACTTCCTTGTTTTCCACATCACAAGAACTTGGAGAGCGTTTGCAAGGCTATCTTGGAGCTGCTGAGGGCGGTTTGAACCCATAAAAATTCCTGATTTATGTAGATTAATCTCTTGACCCGAGGCATAGCAATATTGATTTAGGATCATCACCAGATTTTGGCATTCAACCAGTTCTACATCCAAAGATATCAAACAAAAAAGAGATGTGATAATGAAGAGTAGAACCTGTTAAGCTTGGTTCCATTGATTGTCCCCTCGTCGACTACCTTTCGCATCAACATTGAAAGAGTGTTTGCCATAAGTATAAATAGATATGGGGATATAGGGTCACCTTGTCCGATACCTCTCGAATGTTGGAAGTACGGTAGTGGCTCACCATTGAGCTTCACAATTATCGTAGCTGAGGTTACACATCTTGTTACTCTATCCACCCATTTAGACCAAAAACCCATCTTGACTAAACTAGCCTATGAGAAATCCCATTCAACTCTGTTGTAAGCTTTCTTCATGTCAAGCTTCAATATAGATTGGAATTTCTTCTTCCTCTTTCGAACTCTCGGTTGGTGCAATATTTCCTCGACGATCAGATTGTTATTTTGGATTTGTCTTCCTTTGACAAAAGCACTCTGCTCTTCAGCTATAATTTTGGGCATCCAACTTTTCAGCATGTTTGCCAGGATTTTTGGGATAATCTTGTAAGTAAAGTTGCATAAGCTTATAAGCGTGAACTGCTCGAGCCTCTTGGGGTTTCTCACTTTTGGAAGCGAAACTTTGATGGCAGATTTTGAAAATAAAAGAATGAATGTGAATGCAGAAAGAGACATGAAAAAGGACCTTTGAACAATGATCTTCGAACATCAAGAATTTCCCGATTTGTGACAGAATATAGAAAGGAGGCAATACTTCAGATAGTAACTACCTCCTAGAATTGTTGGCTCTAGGAGGCCCAATTCTATTTATAAAAGAGACTTTAATGAGTTTAGAAAAAATTAGAGCCCTAGAAAAATCAGGTCATAACGGGCTTGCTTATAGCCCTTTAACCTATCAAAACGGGTTTCACTCTTCATCTTTCTCTTTCATCTCTCATTATCGTTGCTCTCTCTCTCTCTCCCCTCTGTGTTGGCTCACTCATCACAACCATCTTTGCCACTGCAAAATCCTACTGCCAACCTTTCCGCCGTGCCCGCATTCGCCCCCATCGTCCGCCCGTTCAATCTCAACCTCAACGTCCCGACACTGAGATCTTCGCTATCGTTACTTGTTAGTTTAATGCGTTACACTTGTTTTGGATTGAAATAGACATTCTCTGTATATGTACATAGGGCCACATTTGCGGAATCAATTTTCAAGCAATTTCTGAAAAATGAAAAGTCCTAGTGAGGTTTCAATGTTGTTACTTTACACTTTGATAGAACAGGAAACCACCCACTTAAACAAATAGATTCAAGTATGTTGGTAATTGCATAAACTGAGCTTCAATATCAGATTATTTGCTTTGGTTGGAAGAACAACGAAGCTTGTATTATTTGCCAAATTCATGCATACTCTGTCCATTCTTCGACCATGAGGTAAACTCAAATAAGAAATTGTTTGCAATTGGTGATGTGAAACCAACTTTGTTGGTGACTTAGACATGACGTTATTTGCATCTGGCGATACAGATAATGAAGATAATGAAGACTGGATCGAGCATATGATTCGAACACTTATGATGGTTTCTCTTACATGTTATGCTTCTCTTGTATGCCATGCTTACCCAGAATGTTTCACTTGCCCGATAATCATTTATTGAAACTTTGGCAAACGAAAAGAAGAAGAAGAACAACATAAGAATGAAAAAGTGATCACCCTAAAGAAAAGTAATGATGGAAAATGCCGCAAGCCTTGACTATAGGTGAACAGTCTAAAGTCTAGGTAGAATTAAACTAGGTTCATAGAATTTGCTACTCTTAACTACTAATGAAGTACAAGTCTAAAATATTGAGAATTGTGCTTTTAACTTTTGTAGGCGGAGTCAATCACAGCTATCGAAAGATATTTTGTCAAGTATGTCGGAGCCTTTTGATTTGTGTTATTTGTACGGACATAGTCAGAGCCGATGTGTGATTAACATAAACTTCCTCTTATTAACAACCTTATTAATTTTACTTTCCATGAGTTTAGTGATGTTTTTGTGCGCCATTGCTTTGTTATTAAGAACAGGACAACGTTGACATTTATCATTCTTCTGTCATTATTGTGTCTGAAACAGAAATAATAAGATGGACGTTAATGTTTGAAGCAGTTTAGCTCTAAGCCCGTCGCAAAATTCTTCGTTCGTCCTTTGTAAATAATCAAAAATGAAAAATCCATTAAGTGATGTACTTTGTAGCTCCCACATTGTCGGCGCATCGGCGGACGGGGAACTGCAAGTCGGCTTTCCAGCTGCGATAAGAGCTCGGCTTCTTCGCCGAGGTGAAGCCGCTCTGTACCTTTGCGCTTCCGACCACCGTGTGAGAGATGAGAGTTTGAGGAAGAAGTTGCAGCTCTTGAGGTGAGCGAGGACGGGGGATGAGGAGCCACGACACGAATGTAGATCTTTGGCCGTTGGTTGTGTTGGGAAAATTTGACGGTGAGATCACTCTCTCTCCACTCTCATTTTCTTCACCGGCCCACGGGCCCAGTATACTAATCAGCCAACCCTAAATTCGCCTCTTCTTTTCTCTCTTTTCCTCACTGAGCTTCTTCACTCTCTCTCTCCAGCGGCGTCCTCTCCCTTCTCACTCACTCTCCAGTCGTCCTCCGACTCGGCGTCTTCCTTCTATCTCTCTTCCCTTCCCTTCCTCCAGCGACGCCCGTCTAGGGTTTTTAGATCTGTGTTCTTCTGCTTGCATTTGCTGTTTTGAGATTCTTTCTTCAGTGCGTGTTGTTCTCTCTCTCAAGGAGCACCTGCCGTTTTCTCTTGACTTCGTCTGTTGAAGTGAGTCAGTAAGACATGGGTTTTGCTTAGATATCCTCTAATTTTGTCTGAAAGAGCAATTGTTTTCCACATATAGGATTTACAATTTGATATTCCTAAGAAAACGAATTCATTCCACAGTCTTTCTCACTCAAGCTAGGGTTTTTTCCGTCCTGCTCCTCTTCATCTCCGTGCTCCTCTGTCCCCGCGCCTCCGGAGCTGCTCTTCCGCTGCCGTGGCCTCGCGCTTCTCTTCTAGATCTCCGAGCAGAGAGGGCGCCCCGTGGTCGTTCTCGCTTGCACGGCTGTTCATCGAGAACCTCGTCTTTCGGTTGTTCACACTTAAAGCATCTTCTCCCTCCTCTCTCCGATAGTTGAGAGGATCTTCATCGATGTGCTCTCTCCTCTGTGAATTTTTTTTATTCCTCTCGATCCCGATTTTCTGGAGAACTTTTCCGTGTCGCCAAAAGGCGGTGGTGCTGGTGGCGAATTCTGTGTTCTTTCGAGCGGCCCGGTCCACTCCCACATTAGCCTCTATCTCATTTCACCCTATCGAATTCATCTCACATTCCCCCTTTGTCCCCTCTCAATGCAATACCCTGTTCTTGTTCGATGCGCCGGGCGTCAGTTGGAGTTAGATTTGTTGACTGAGATGTGACTCTGCGAGTAATTACTGGTTGCGCGAGCTCATGATGGAGCGGAACTAAAGGGATGAGAAATCGGGTCCCATTTGATTCTGCTCCATATGTGCTTGCGCAACTGGAACTACTGGCGGCATGAATCCCCCCATTTACTTATGGTGCATTGAAATTGGGCGCGTTCTGAAATTCGAAATACTTATCAGGTTGTGCGAATTTTTACGGCTTTAGGTAGGGGAAAGACGCGATCTTTAGTTTTCTAACCCTGTTATACTTTCGCGCTCTGTCTTGCTTATTCTAAGTAAAAGCATCGGCTTTCTCAGTTTAAATTCCAGTGAATGCAGCCAGTTTATATGATAATTAAGGTGGTCATAGATAGTTGAAAGTGCGTGCACAATTGTAGGGTATTACATATTATATATTTGCATGATAGATGCTCGGTGTTGGTTGTTCCAGTTTCCAATGAATGTTGATATAACTCTTATGTTTTGGTTCTGTTTTTGTTTTACTAGGAGGAGGTGGTGCTGCAGTAGAAGTCCTCTTAGACGAACTCTTTATTTTCTGGGTAATGAATCCAGACATTATGAACAACTATTTTCAAATTTGATTTGCTTTCTATTACATTAAAGTTAGTGGGCCTAACTGCCGGACATATGGATTGCATCGATGTTTCTGTTGAGTCATCTTTCTGACTAAGAATGACTGATCTGACAATAAAATAAATGCATTGTTATGGAAAATTCAAAAAATTTTAGGGGTGGGCATGATTATAGGGTAGAACCTAGAACATCATCGATAGGAACCTGTTCGGTTAAATTCTAAGATAGGGGTGCAGGTTTCAAAATATTGGGGGAAAATTCCGAGTAGGTTTCAGGTAGGGTGCGCAGGTGCAATTTGGAACTTGTAATGTAACATGTAACAAGTTTTTGTGTTTTTCTCTGGTATATATTGGTGTATGTCTTCATGTGATTTGACGCCCAATGATGAATTTGTAATATGAAATCACTAGTATGAGTTTTTATTTTCGATAATATTTATGATTGAAATTTTTGTTTCGATAATGTTTTCTATTTATTAGTATATCTAAATACGAGTTGTGATAAGTGGATTGTACTAACAAAGGGTTGGTTATTAAAAGTGATGATTCTAGTTTCAAGGTATACATGGTAGGTTTCAAATATCAAAAAATGACGAACATGTTCGAAACTGCTCACCTTATAATTTGCAAGAGGTAGATGCTGCAATGTGGAATGGATAGGAGACCATTCTTTTTTCATTGGCTGGACAAGCAAGCATTGAAATTTCAATCAAGGTCTTATGATTATGTAATTTCGTTGTCACAATTGAATTAAATATACCAAAAAATAAAAAAGAACTAAATCACTCAATCGTTTTTGCCAAAATAGTAAAATGAATTCTCGAAGGAAAAAAAATTATTGATAAGGAGGCAAATTATCCTTCTCTAGTTTTGTAGTGGTAGTCGGTCAGATTAGAGCCACAGCTTCGGGCAATTCCTTTACAAGCTTGCTCTTTTTAGCCTTCTCAAGATATCCCGCGAGTAACATCACGCAATCCCTATTTATTAAATTGTCACGAAAATCAAATGTAACCCTAATTATTTTATCATCAAGAGATCATGTCATCTGTATCTTCAAAGCCTCTTATGGTATTTGAGTTAGACACATTTCAGTTCATTACTAGGTTCACAAGGATTTCTAGGAAGAGAAAGAGAAACTATAGATTTGATTTAGACACATTTACCAGGTTCATTACTAGGTTCACAAGGATTTCTAGGAAGAGAAAGAGAAACTATAGGTTTGATTTCTGAACATGGTACAAATAAGGGGAGGGGATCTTTATATATACTATTGCTTTTCTAATTACAATAGTGGATCTCTCTTTAATCTAACGTTCGAAATTATATCTTCCCTTCTATCAATTATCTGCATTAATTACAAGAACACTCTAGAATAGTTCATAATTCCTATATTGCCCCTAGGGGATATTGTGGATCCTAAGACTTTGGAGGCTTCAAGGCTCACATGGTCTTCTTGGATCATTGTTGGTCTATCGTGCGTCGAAAACCTCTAGATCATGACAGTAACTTGAGACTGTCATTCCGAAATGGAGTTAAGCTGCGGGTGCACAACGCCGTGTACACTGCCAATGCTGTCCACATGGAGGGTTAGTACGCGAGCGTAGTTCGTCGCCCTCTCTTTCTTTATAGATGATAAAGCAAGAGAGGGTGAAAAGAAATACAGAAGGGAATGGACTTTCCATTTGCCATGTGAGATGAATCGAACGAGCAGGACGTAGTGAGTGGGCAAAGGTGAGTGTCCACTTCAGCTTCCCCAGCATCGTCTCCTCCATCGCCAGCATTGGCTCGTGGCTGGAGGTTCTGTCCATGATGCACGCCAAGTCATTCTCCTTAGGAGCCCTAATCTCTTCCTACCTGGAGGCTGTGAAGAGAGCGCCCATGCCCAGCAGCTGGAGATCCTGCCTCGGGACCGCTTTCACGGAGAGGATGCATTCGATGAAGTTGATAGCGAGAGATAAGGTCTCGGGCATGAGTTCGAATTTGTTGAGGATCTGGATGAGCCATCCACCAGGGTCACCCTCATCTTGTCGTTTATATCCGGCTGGGACGACAAGTAGTCACGGGGCAGGTTTTAGTTCTGGCGTTCCAAGAGGAAAAAAAGAAAGGCATAAGTGCAATTAAGTTTTAGAATTTATAAAAGGTGCAATTAAGTTCTAAAACTTATTAAATCGATGCAATCGAGTCCTCCCGATAACTCCATTCAATTTGGTTAATGAAAATATTGATGTGATTTTTATTATTATTTTATCTCGTTTCGCGTGATGCTAATATGACTAAACCAACGTCGTTCTAGTCTAAATCTATTTTCTTTAATATAAAATTTATATGTACAAATAAGTAAAAAAAAAAAATACAAAAAAGGAAAAAAGAAGAAGGAAGATGCAAGCGAGGGCTTATAGCCTTGCTGTCGCCGCCCACCATCGTCGGGAAGAGCCGGCTACGGTAGGGGAATGGTTGGAAAAATTCTAATGCTAGTGATTGAACAACCTTGACCCCTTCTTATGAATCCGAGGTTATATCGATTAATGCGATCTATGGTTTCGGTTTAACGATTTTCTTTCGAGTCCATTCTTGCTAGATCTAGAGTAGGCTAAAGAGGACATAGTGCTTGTCTGCGAGAGGGTGGCTTTGCCATTGGAATAGTGCTTGTCTAACACTTGCAGGATCCCGAATTCCCCGTTTTCCCTTATTCGCAATCGCTTCATTTCACCTGTTTCTATCATGCCGATAAGAGAACTCACACAAAGGGACCTCGGTCACCACCGCCGATAGTCCCGAATGCTGATTTTCCCAAGAGTTCTTTAACAAAAGGGACCTTGGTCACCACCTCTACATACGAATTGCGTCCTAGAATTGAGTACTAGTATCGGTTGACTTAGCGATTATGTCACGTAATTGGGATATTGCCAAGTGTGCCAATTTTAGTTAGGAGAAGTTATTACATAGTTCAAGGGCTAAGCATAATATACCAATCAAATTAGGAACTGCTCGGAATGGACCGAATTAGGCTATTGGGTCCGACTTTTGGGGGCTCCGGTCCGGTCTCCAATTCCATAAAAATGGAAGTTATGGAACCGGTTATGGTCGGTTTGGTTCCATAGGGAGCTGAATCGAACAAAATTATATATATATAGAGAACGAATTCAAACCACTCTCTCTCCAAAGCTCGATGCCCTTCTCCTTCCGAAATCCTCGGATCTACCCTCAACCTTGCTCAAGTTCTCTTCAAGCATTTCCCAGGTAGATCTTCATACACTTTCTACCTCCTTTTTATGTGTGACCAACCCACTTTGTGAAGAAAACCTTTCCCTACTTCCTAGAAAACATATGGTAAGCATTTTATCATTTCTTCCCCGATCTTCTTCATTTCTATCCAGGATCTACTCCGGATCTTTCTATTTTTTGGAGTTTTATGCATAGATCTACGGATCTTTTGATGATTTATGAGACTTTATGTAATTCTCTTTCAATATTATCAATAATATTGTACATTTTTTTTTATCTATATATATATTTTTGAATCTCCCCAAGGCTCGCGCTATTTCTACTCGCTCCTCACACCCTCTATCTTGTTGATTTGACTACATTATCCTTTGCGGATCCCATTTTTGATTTCATATTATTTCTTCCTTTTTTTTCCTTCGTTTTCTTTTGTTTCAATGTATTAAAAGACAAAAATGCCCACATCCCTTTCAAATAACTATTTTTCATCGTCCGCTTTGTTGACACCTGGTTTTTGATCGAGTTTATTTCATTTTATTTTTAGAAAATTATTTAAAAATAGTTAAAAATCACAAAATTTGAAAAATCAACTTTGAAAGCCATGGCCTAGCCTCAGGAATCAATTTTGAACAAAAAATATTTTTTTTTGTAATTTTTAATATGTTTTCGAATTTATTTAATTATAAAAATACCCAAAAAATCAGAAAAATACCATTCATGGTCAGAAAAATACGCATAAATAGTCCATATATATTTTTTAATTTCCTCTTCACATTGATCTCCTTAAATTTCTAAAATTAGACTTGGGTCACTATGTTCTTTCACGAACATAAGCTCGAATCTAGCATAAAAATTCCTTTTGGAGTCTTTTAATTTCCAATTTTCACTTTTAATAAGTTATGACATTAGTATCGAGAGCCTTGAGGTGCAATTGAGCCAATTTTCCCTCCAATTTTAACCAAAAGGGCTTAATTGCATAATTTCTTTTCAATTTAGTTTTCGGTTTCACAAATCTTGAAATTAAATTTTGTATGACCATATCCATTAAAATCAAACACCCCTAACCTATAGTTTTCATCATTCTGAATCCAATGGTGCCTTTGGTTTGAACTGATTTGGTCATTTGAGCTTTGAACAATTTAAAAATTATTTTCGGATCTTACTTTAAATTTGGGGTTTTTATCAAATTCCAACCTATTAATTCGTAAAAATACTCATCTTGCATAGAAAGCATATCGGGGAATCCAATTTAGGCATCAATTTTATAAAAAAAAGGTCGGATTTCAGCTTAATTTGACAAATTTGAAATGACCGGGTCTCACTGGGTCGGCTGGACCCGACCTGGCGACCCAAAACTATTCATCAAAGGAGCAAGGAAGGAGATAGAGAAGGAAGAGGAACAAAAATCAGCAAAGAAAAAAAGAAAAAGAAGGAGCTGAGTGCTCGGCAGCCATTGAAGCAGCCCAAGAGCTTTCGAGCTCGGCTTCGACGTCCGACACAAAATCAAGCCGCGAAACGTTGTGCTCGAGCTTCCTGACATCCGAAGGAGCCTTTTGAACCATTTAGTTCGAAGTTCCGTCGTCGGGAACGGTAAGTGCCATCAACGAACGCCAAGCTCGGCCTCTCAGCCCATCCTCATTTTCGAGCATATTTTTATTGTTCTTTGAGTCCAATCTAGCTTTGAGTCAATTCTGAGCACATTCTTATGGTTTTCTTGCATCATCTCGCCTTAAACCTCACAGTCATACTTTCGAGCCCCCGAACCCGTCCTGAACTATCGAGCTCGTTTCGAGCAAAACCAAACCTAATGGCGGTGCAGGTAAGTTTCCTCACCTATCTTTGATACTATTCCGTTGATTAGGCTAAGGTTTGAACGTGAAAAAAATGAAGTTGTGAGTTCGCCAGAAAACTGGTATTGTGCCGCCCGATTAGGCATGTTCGTGTTGTTTTTGTTGGATGTGTTTGATATGTGTTGGTGTAGGATACTGTAGGAGTCGAATGGTTTTGAAATTGCGCGATTTCGAGGTAGTTTTCACGCCGGTTTCGTGGTTTCGACAAGGTGCCGGGGATTTTCGATGGCCATGTTGACTGGTCAAGCCGACGTGGTGCCACGTGGCGCACCACGTCAGCTCGGCTGTTTGTTTTAAATAAATAAATAAAAACCTAGATCCAGCGACGGACGTCATGCCACATGATGTGATCTAGGATTTAAAAAAAAATTAAAATGGATTTTCATAAAACTAAAAAAATGATTTTCAAAATAAGAGGACTTTGGTCTGATGGCCATTGTTGTGCCATGTGGCGCCATTTGAGCCGTCGAATTGATTTTTTTTTAGATTATTAATTAAAGATCAGACGCACCATGGCAAGCCACGTGGCACATCCTGGAGCGTTCGATGGGTAATTTTTGGATAATTAGAAAATTGTTTAAAAAATAGAGAAATTTCCAAAAAAAAAATGGTGTCGTTTTTAGACTGGTCCGACCCATTGGTTTGGGTGACGCCCGAGAGGCATGGGGCGGGTTCAACCCCGTCCGGAGAATTTTAATAATAATAAAAAAATAAAAAAAACTTGAAAAAAATCATTAAAAAATGGGAAAAATTCAGTGAAAATTCATAAAAATTCATAAAAATTCCAAAAAAATCCATATATATATATATATATATATATATATATATATATATATAAAAGTGGCCACAATCTGGACAAGTCCTATTTTGGGTGTTTTGACCCCCGAACCTTTTGAAAATGATGATTTTTCCTTTTTAGCAAATCGTTCCCAAACAATTCAAAAACAAAAATTCTGAAAAATAGAAAATAACCATGATCAACTGGCCAAGACCTATTTCGGGTATTTTGAACCTCGATCTTTTCAAAAAATGATGATTTTGCTCTTTTGGTAAATTATGTTCAAATCTCTTCCAAATCATCCATGAACCCTAATCACCAATTCTTTAAGCCTTTAGGGCTATATTAGGGGCCCCTTTGATGTGCATTGACATGATTTATTTATGTACTTGATTGCGCTTTCATTACATTGATTGTGATTGATAGGATTAGTTTTCCGATCTGCATGAAAATCCCTATCCGAACTTACCTCACCCAAAATTGTGCATGCATGAAATCTTAGTTAGGATAATCACTTGCGTTTGGTACCGAAAGGGCGTTGGTAATGACACTGTCGTAACCAAGTCCCCCGAATCCAAAATCTCTAGTTCCGTAGAACCGATCGATATCTCCCAATTGCTCAATGAGATTTTTGGTTTACTTGCCAAGAAAGACCGATGGCAACTTCGAATGCATGCACACATTGCACATGCCACCCCACTACACAAAGGTCGAACGCGATCAACTCTTATCATCGATATCCCTAAAAAAATTGACTCCCGCAACAATTTGGTATGGGCCTGGGAGGGCCCACGCCGAGAAAGCCCAAAGCCTCCTCATCCCGAGGCCGAGGCCCAATCGATAATCCATTAGCCCTTGAGAGCCTTCCCCCCCCTCAACGGGAACCTTGAGAGAGGGTCGCGACACCGCTTCTCCTACATCCTTAGCATTTCAAGCTTTCTTCATGCTTGTTTTCTTCTGAACTTACTCTCCATTATTATAATTTGAGCAAGCACCAATCATACATCAGAGTAAAGAAATGTTAGTTTTATCTATAAATTATTTACTTTATTTGCATAGACTATCCTCATAATCGTGAATTTTTTATTTTGATTTTTAATACAAGTTTATGAGAGTTTACTCAAAGATTGAATATTATGGTTGATGGATGCGTTATATACAATTTATCCATCGTTCATTATATTGTTATTTTTTTCACGAATGGTTCTATAAAATTCTTATGCATTTTGGATTGACAAAAAAAGATGTGTTTGTAAAATGTTTGAATGTGTTGTCTTATAATGTTGTTACAATTGGTATATTTCTTGTCAATAGCTAATTATACCAGTAATCAAGGCAAAGATACTATTATATGTAATAATGTTTAGGGAGTATTTTCTTATGCATTTGTATGAAAATAGTGGATGTCAAGAATTTTTTATGTGCTTAACTTTGTCATATTTTTAATTTTTTTGAAAGTATCTTTTAAAATATCATGCAATGATGACATGAAAAATAAATGGTTATAGGACTACTGCATTCACCGAATAAAATGAAAGTTGAGCAGTTAAAGTAAAGGGATTACAATGTAATGACACGTGTTAGTGTTATAATTGAACGAAATGCATTCAAAAATCGGTAAATGGTTCTTTTCACTCTTACTTATGCTTAGGTTATTTTTTGTAGTTTCTTAGTACAAAAAAAGAAGAAGAGAAATGTCAACTCATTAACACAATAATTAGTTAGCTATCTACTAAATAAACTATTTCCTTTGGATGATGAGAATACTGATTTTATTCCAAATAGAGAAGAAAAGGGAGAAAAAATCAAAAAGAAGAAGAAAAGAAGTCAAGAAATAATAGTAAGTCAAGAGGGGGCCCCACATTTAACCTTAACAATTGTTTGAGGGCAGTATGGATAGTCTCGTCTTTAGAAAAAATTGAAACAAAAGAAAACGAAGAATAAAAAGAAAGAAATACTCTTAAGTTAACAATGGGACCCACGAGGGTTAATGTAGTTAAATTAACGTGATAGGAGGCGTGAGTCAATAAAGGGGTGGAAATAGCGTTAGCTTTTCCCCAATGTAAAAGTAAACCTAAACCTAATACTCACTAACTCAATGGCAGCTTCTTATTTCCTTCTTTCACCACTCTCTCTCTCTATGCCTCCCTCTTTCACACATTGCTCCGCGAAGCAAATGAGCCGAGGAATAGGAGCCATTTCCTCTGTCTCATCGCTCTGTTCTCTCTCTCTCCTCCCATGCTCGCACGCTTGCATGTGCGTGTCCTCTCTACCCTCCACTCTTGCTCGCGCTGCCATGCTCGTCTGCTATTTCCGTTTCTGCTGGAAGGACAAGAAGAAAATATAAGAGAGTTTAGATTTGCGTGAGTTGCTTTGCATCCAATGATGCGATGGGAAGATGGATGCCCAATAACCTTTCATTCTAGTTCCACGAAAGAGCTCTAACACAGCTAGCTAATGGGAAGGAGGACTGTATGTGTGAATGAAAGTTTCTGACTTTGCGTGTAAAAGCATGGCTATAGCCTATAGCCCACAAAGCCTAAGGTGCTACTTCAATTCTTGAATTATATTTATTAAGTTGTATATCTAAACCTCGTCAACTAGAAATATCCAATGCCTTTATTATTAACAAAAACTTACATAAAACCTCCATAACGTTAGAAATATGGTGCATGCTTGCCCCTGAACTTCAACAATTCCACAATATCCATGCAGATTTTCATTTTGTTATAACCATTAGCATCGCTGGATGCATGTGGCATAATAACATATTTTCTCATCAAAGGTCTTTTGAAGAAATTATCTTTTTAAACTTTAATTTCGGTAACAACATGAGGAATATAGAAATTGAGAAAGAAACGAAATTAACTGGAATATTAATGGTATAAAAACTAGATATCAGTGAAAATACCGAGCAATTCAATTTTGGTGAATTATGATAGATATAGCCACTTTAATAGAACTAAATAGGCGGTTAAATTTTTAATTTAATCTAATCTCGTTGATCTCGTGATCCGTTTATAAATTTGCTATCCTAAGTAACTCATGCGCCAGCATCTCACGATTGCAGTGGTCCTTATAAAGAATACTACTATCATTACCCATGGACCTAATGTCAATTCTAACAATTTAATAGACCTTATTAAAATGTTTGAAATATAAAGGTTTTGTTGATTGTATACACTACAAAAAAAATAAGGTTTTAGCAATGGCATTTGCCACGAAAACTTTGACAAAATTCGTCGCTAAATCAAGTTGCAACGAAAATTGCATCGAAAAAAAATTCCGTCGCCAATTCAGTGTCTCAAAATTAGCGACTGAAAAAGTTCACTTTCGTCGCTAAATTGCGACGAAAGATTCTGCTGCAAATTTCGTCGCTAATTTGCCACGAACGCTATTTGTGGAATAATTTCTCGCCGATTAGAGACAAATAGTTTCGCTGCCAATTTCATCGCTAATTAGCGACGAATTTATTCATCTCAAAAGTTGATGCTGTTTATTGATCAAAATGTTCGTCGCCAATTAGCAACGACAACAACGATGAATTTTGGAATATTAGCAATGAAATTAGCGACGTACATTTTTCTTTTTGCAATGTATTTGATAATATGTCTTTAGCGAAGAATTTTGCTACGAACATTGTTTAGGGACGAATTTAGCGACGAGATTTTATTAATTTATGATTGTTTTGCCATATGTTTTTAGCAATAAATTTTGCGACGAATATTGTTCGGGGACGAATTTAGCGACAAATTTTTATTATTATTATTTTTTATCTTTCTTCAATGTGTCTTTGGCGATGAATTTTGCGACGACAACTATTCGGGGATGAACTTTGCAACAAATTTTTATAATTTGTGATCGTATGATAAAATCATTTGTTTTATTTTTCGATTTTAAAATATAATTAAAAGGAAAATTAATTTCTAGAATGTATATTTAACATTGATTAAGCACTTAATAACATCAAAATATTATAATAATATGAACACCAAATACATTCACATGAAACATCCAAATTACAAAATTAACATCCATTAACAATTAAAAGCCATCACGTAAGTCTTCAAGTATGTTGTTTAATTAGTAAAACGATTGGCAAAATCATCATCATTAGTAATCTCATCATTATTGTGCCGCTCATCATTGTGCTGATCATCATTGTGCCTATCACCTAATGGATTAGTAGGAGGTAGAGGAGGAACCCGATCGTAATTGAGGTTGAGGTGTCGCAAGATGAATTCTGTTCGAGATTCTCGAGATTTATATCGCTCATTGACCTCTCCGATTTCTTCATCTTTCGTGACTTGAGTTATTTATATTGTTGTTTGACCGCTCTTATTTCTTCTTCCTTCTCTACAAGTAAATCTTTCGAGTTGGCTTAATTCTTGGGTCATTTACTCCTCAAGTCGTGTCCTTCTTGATATAGCCGCATTGGAGGATGAAGTTGTAGCAGCCTTTATTGTGTATACCCTTGACAAGGATCTCATCCCAAATATTTTTTCTCTTTTGATTCCACCCGATGCCTCTACCCACAATGCCATACTTCAACCGATGGCTCGGACATAGCCACACCATCACCACCACTAGTACGAGTTATTAAAAGTTCATCATATTTTTCCTGCATTAACAATATATATATGAAAATAAAATAACTTCTCCTGCATTAACAATATACATGAAAATAAAATAACTTCATATATATAATCACCATAAATATTAAGTGCATTCATGGATTTCATTCTAGTTTCCACATGGTTCAAAGTATTCTCTTACGTACCTTAATAGCTTTTGCTCGATAGCCACTCCATGTCTTATCTTTTTTTTTTTTTTAATGTGCGTTCAAATATAGCTGTATATGTTGGTTCGGTCCTCAATTCATCTACCTACAAAATATAAAACATAAATCAGTAATTGAATTAAATTAACTTACAACATGTTTAACATACTTACCATTCTTTTTCTATACTTGGCGATGTTGATAGAGGCCCCGGGAAATGTGGCAGACCCTTCATCGAATTAGAAGCTCGATTCTTCTTATTCTGTTCACTCATTTGCTTATTCTTTTGAGTTTCCCAAATTCTCTTCATTTCTGTCCAATTCTCATCCGTAATAAAATCTAGCTTTTCTTGACTTTTTTTTGCTTTATTCAGGACATTTCGTATGTGATCATTAACTTTCTTCTTAAAAATTCTTTTAACTTCATCCTCTTCTATTTCATCCCACCCGAACTTCCGTTGCAATCAATAGAAAAACAAGTGACTTTTTTTTATACTTGAACTTAGTTTGTGAGAAAATAGAATGACAAAACTTACCTTAATCCTTTACCTCTTTTGGAGTGCTGTTGTGACCGATCTATCGCCCCCGCCAATAGTTACTGACTATTTTATTAAGTTGCCTCACAACATATGTAGCATCCGTGAATCTACTAACAGGTTAGAACGATATGGATAATGAAATAATGAAATGAAAAGGAGATGTAAGTAAATGCATATGGATAATTTGCAACATGGACAATTCACTTGATCTCCATATCTAAAACCCAAACCAAGGGATGACCCTAAATATTACATATACTTTAAAAAAATAAAGTACTTACGAATTTTCATATGGGCATATCATGGGTCGGTTATCTTCTTCACATGTGTTTCCCTCATCATTTGAGTGTTGCATTGAAGAAGGTAGAATTGAAGGAGATGGAACTGAAGTAGATTCAATTCGCATGTGTCCAAGTCATCCCCCAATATGTTCTTGAGGGTTGAAGAAGGGCGCATGTCCATGTTGTGCACCAGTGTGTAGTTATTGCGGGTTAGATGAAGGGGAAGGGGAAGGGGAAAGGGACGGGGACGGGGACGGGGATGGGGAAGGGGCTGGTCTTCTTTGTGGAATTATACCATGCTTGTGACCTCCACGTTTATACCGACAAGTAGGAAGGTTAGACAAATATGGAAAAAAAATATGAACATGTATTAAGGACACATAATGACGTACATCAAGAAGCTTAGCATTTTGTTTCGGAGAGCAAGAGATAAGCTTGAGAAAATGAAAGAACCTTGCTATTACCTCTAATAAAATTGTTGCTCCACTTGAGCTCTTTCTCGTAGACTGAAGAATACATAGATCTGATGAGCATCTATTTCATGGAGGGAACACTAGTTCATGCCACATTCAGTGTGGTTTGACAGGTATCAATATTAAGTGGAAGATAATTATCCCAATGTATGAAAACTTTCTGCTCAATCATTGACATGAATAGGATACTAAAATAACTGTAAATCCAACAAACTGTCCACAATAACACAAGAAGAAATTACAAATTAATTAGACGACTGTTCAAAGCTTTGCATTCTTGGATAATCTCTTCTTCATCCAAAAGCTCCTCCAATGTGTAATTTTCCTTGTCAAGTAGTGACTCTACCTATAAAAGAACGACAAGGTCAGAGGTAGGACTGAAGTTATGAGCAAACGCAGATGCATTCTCAACCTTCCCCTTAGAAAAAGAATAGTCTATCGCACATACTGCAAAACCAAGAATGCAGTATACAAGAGAAACCAAATTCATTGAAGTCCCCTTTTAACTAATGCTTCATTTCCTGAGGCAAACAAACACTATTTGGTCAAACTAAGTTGGTATCTACCACGAAGATTATCTCTCAGACAAGCCCAACAAGGGAAAAAAAATCCTCAAAAGTAATTTAAATCTCAACTAACAATTCAACGAGAGAAGTCATGCAATGTGTACGCATAACGCAACGAGATACCTAGTAGACTGCCAGTATATAACACACTTAAATATAGAGCACTCAACACATTGATTAAATCTAAATAACTAAAGACAATAACCTCATATCGACTTGAACTCTCTCAATCGAATCACCAGCTGAAACACGATCCAACACTATGAAGAAAACTACCACGCCACCACTGTTGACACAAAAACAACTAAGGATACATCTACCTAGGCACAAAGCTCTAATTGCCGAGGAAAAACACATCAAATGTACAAAAGCAAAACAAGAATCAACCATGAGCTCATAACATCCCGATTCTCGAAATGACAAAACCAAGACACAACGGAATGTCCCTGGCTCGCGGGGAACATCCGGAGTCAAATGAGCAAGGTAAATTAGGAATAAGAATCGAACTCATGGGAGAGGAGGCGGACAAAACGGGAAGCGTCTAGAACTTCTTCAGAGGAGCAGAAATGGTAGAGGCGAGAGCGAGAGCAACTTACATCCGCAGTGCCCCCGAGGAAAAGGAGCGAATCCAGTCGTTTTTTATGGAGAGCGAGCTCGAGATTTCTAGAGCTTCGAATAGCAGTTGCCAAGTGGTTAGGGAACTCCAAAAACCCTAATTATTTCGGGGATTCATATGGGGGAAAGGGACGGAAATGGAGAGCGAGCCGCGAAGATCGATAAGGGTAAGCGAGCGAGAGGGAGAGGGAGAGGGAGAGAGAGAGGCATCGAGAGAAAAAATCGAAGCTAATAGGGAGATGAGAGCAAGAGCAGAGAGAGAGAGAGGTTGAAATTATTTTCTTCGGTTCTTGTTTTTCATATTTGTTTTTATTTTGTAATTTGTTGTTTTTCTGGATGTAATTCGTGACATGGCATTACGTTGCCCTAGTTACTTGTATTTTTTCCCCCAAAACACTCAATCATGAAGTTTAGTTTGGGGTGCAGATTATTTTAGTAAAGATCTGTTTGGATTTAGCTTTTATTTTCTTTCCTTTGCCTTTACTTAATTTTGATATTTTTTGAATCCTATCGCTTAAACACTTCGATTTTCGTAAATTTGAATTTCATAAAAATTTGGCCCGGATGTTCATACTTAGATTTGCTTATAACTTTTGTCACTGTGCTCTTTAAAAATTTAATGATATTTAAATTTTAATGAGAAGATAGAAATAAAATTAATTTTCTTCTTTTCCGGTTATTATTAACCGGGAGGAACCACACAAGACCTAAATGTTGGGGAAATGATTGGCGCATGGGGATGGGGAAAAGTACAAAAGAGGCGCTCCGTAATTCATAAATTCCATTGGAAGGCACTAAGCACACAATTTTTGGAAAATAAAAAGTAGAAAAATAAAAAATCAATTGAGGCCAAACAAAAAATAAGCCGCCAAATGTCATCACTAACTTTGCGACGAATTATGTTTATCGCCAATTAGCGATGAATTATGTTTATCGCCAATTAGCGACGAAATCAACGACGACCTATTACATTAACAATTCAGCAACGAAATTTGCAATGAAGGAGTTTCGTCGGTAAGTTCTCGAGTAAAAAATGTCGCAAATGTCGTCACTAAATTTGCAACAAATTTTGTCTGTCGCCAATTAGCAATGAAATGAGCGACGATCTGTTACATTAACAATTTGGCGGATAAAAATTGTCGCCAATGTCGTCGCTTCGTTTGTTACCGATTAGCGATGAAATTAGCAACGACCTATTATACTAACAATTCAAAGAATAAAAAATATCGCAAATGTTGTTGCTAATTTTGCAATGAATTCTGTTTGTCATCAATTAGCGATGAAATTAGCAACAACCTATTACATTAATAATAATAATAACAACAACAACAACAACAACAACAACAACAACAACAACAACAACAACAACAATAATAATAATAATAATAAATAAATAAATAAATAAATAATGACAACAACAATAACGTAAGTTGCAATAATAATAATAATTACACATAATTAATAAAAAGTCTCAAAAATCATAATCTTCATTGTCATCTTCATCTTCATCATGAGCATCATCTTCATCATCTGTCTCAAAAATCAGATTCTTCGACACTTTCTAAATTTGATTCACGAATTTCAGTTGGATCCACATCTATCACTGCTCCACATGGATCTCGTAAAATTGGAATGTTATATTCCTTAGTTTCAACCGTGTTACAAACTTTCTCTCGTTGATATATTGTATTCTTCCAGCATTCCTCGATTTTTCTTCGTGCTTTGGTTTTACATACAGTCCACCAATTAGCTTTGTCACGTTTCAAACTAGGATATGATTAGGGGTGAGTAAATCGGATCACCCGAACCGGACCGCTGGGCCGGACCGGACCGATGGTCCGATTCTCGGTTCTAGAGGGCAGCGGTCCGGTTCCCGGTTCCATGGATATGGGACCGGACCGGTCGATTTTAATATTTTTTTAACTTTTTAATCATACTACTAAATCCAATTTTCCCTTCTTTCTTTCCGAACTTTCTTTCCATGGCCTCTCCCCTTCTCACGTCTTAGGCGATCACGTGATAATTTTTAATCTAAAGTGTTTTTTGATCATGAAGGGTAGAAATCAAGTGAAGAAATATAATGTAACAAAATAGTAAAAGAAGGAGGGATTAAAGAAAGTGAAGGGACCGAGAAAGCACGGAAGCTCATCTTTGTTGGCTGTATTTGCTTTTCATGTGATGACCTTAAAATCTTCCTCCTCTACAAAAAAGGAAAAGGCTATTGACCCTATTCCCATGCTACTTGTTTCTTTCTTCTTTCATGAACATATAAAGTATACATCAACAATATAAAGACAGAGACAGTGGGAGAGACGCAATGGACCAACCCCATTTGGTGATTCGAGTGTGAATATTATTCAAAAGTTAACATAGTTATCGGTTCTATAGAACCGCCCGGAACCGGACCGGACCAATGGTCCGGTCTACGGTTCCGAAAATTGGGAACCGAAACCAACGGTCCGATTCCCGGTTCTTAAGGAGAACTGGACTAGACTGGGAACCGCTCACCCCTAGATATGATGCATAATATACCTGAATTGCTTGTTGTGCCAAAACAAATTGTTCATATTTCATATAGCTTTTCTTGTGATTTATTTCAAAAAAATTAAATTTCATATGCACATTCATTCCTTTGACAGGGTTGAACTACGGACACTTAAATAATACAACCCGCATTAATGGTCCGGGGTATTCTATTTCTATGATTTCATTCAACAAGCCATAAAAATCATCTTTTGCACTTTCATCATTGGATGATCGAACACACACACCACTATGCATTGTGGCTTTTCCCTTTCCATATTCTTGAGTGTGAAAATTATCCACTTTTATGAAATATGCTAGTTAAGTTCATACTCTTGAATTTGGACCCTATGACAGATAATATAGCAATCCTTACTCTTCAACTTGATCATGATTACTGTGGAACCTAAAGTCATACACAAAAGGTCAATAATATATATTTTAATTAATGATGTATAAAATTTTAATAACTTAATTTTGGTCAATAGGCAATTTACATATGTTTTGAACAATGCTGTAAATTCTTCATCGCACAAACGATCAAACTCATTTAATGGTAGTCCATACATTGAAGTTTCAAAAATCCTATTAACAAATATCATTTATGTCACGTCCCAAACCCTACGAGCCGTCGACATCCCACCCGGCCAACACTATGTACAGTCTCTCCGATCCAAAGGCCAACAAATATAACACTTGCGGAAGCGAAACAATTCCCCGTACATAAATTAATTAACATCACGATAACTTGGGACGGTAAAACAACTTATGTAAATATACACAATTGTTACAACCTTCAAACCTAGGACTTCGAGGCCACAGTACAAGCCCATACCTATAACAAAAAGATTACGTGGTCGAAGCCCGCTATGCTTCCAAAAGAAAATACTCTACAAAAGCTCCAGAGGCCAACTACCCTAGGCCTCGTCATCGCTATCCGATACAATATCGACTCTCGCCTCCAACTCATCCTTATCAAGCTTAGGTGGCTGTTTCGCATCCGATCGCTCTACAACCTCCCCATCGTCTCTTGGTACCATGACCTTGGGGAATATCGAATCTCCCGGGCGGATTATTCATTGGTGATGCGGAGTGTCCGAAAAACAACGAACCCACGACGGGGTGAGATAAAATCTCGATAAGCTAGCCCCTAATCCTAGGTTAGGGCTCTAGTGCCTCCAGACAAGTTTTAAAAACAGCAACTTTTCAACATATCCTTCTTCACCTCAATAATTCAACAAATAAATCCCGAAATATTCCATACTTGTTCAAAATTCCCATACTTTCTCAAATATTCTACGTTACCCTCATATTGATATTTCACGTCTCGGACTGGAATAAAAAATATTCCACGTTGCTCCAAAGCCCGCGTTCCACGCTTCAGGCTATCGTATAAAATTCCACGTTACTCCACGACTTCATACAAGTTCATAACATTGAGCCTCGGACCTTTATGGAACACGGCTCTATATATATATATATATACTAGGGTCTCGACACATAGGAATATGACCCATAAATCTCGGTCTCGGACACATAGGAACACGACCGGATTAAGTCTCGGACAATTAGTCGAACACGACTCACTTTGGTCTCGGACGACTTAATTGAACACGACTTTTATACTTTCCGAGCGTAATACGCCTCGGGATATTATAATACTCATAACCCCGCGTTCAACGCCTCGGGGTATAATAATAATAAAGCCCGCGTCACAACGCCTCAGGCAACATATGGTCTTATGAAATACGAACCCCGCGTCATAACGCCTCGGGGTAAAATCCCACATTTCCTCTCTTTCATTCCACTTAAGACCATATACCACGACAATTTCCCGATCGCTCGTCCGATACCACACGATCCTTTAAATACTTCCGATCGATCAATCCTTGCCACGTGATTCCGCTAGATTCCTTGATTAGCGAGATCGAGACCATCCGGTCTCACCAACTTTCTCCAACAAAAGATCGGGACCATGCGATCTCTCCAATTTTTCTCAATTGCCCAATCGAGACCCCTCGATTAAATTGTACTAGGCAAATACTCGATCGGAACCACGTGATTCACTCACGTTAGAGAATTAATACATCGGGGCCACCCGATTAATTTATGCTACCACGGAATTCAATCCACGCTAGGCGACCATATTATACTAACGCAGCGAGTAAATTAATAGCGTACAATTAAAAGTACACTAACGTGGGAATTGATCCAGGCCGAACCATATTAATTTCTAACGTACAATTAATTCACGACTATAGTACTAAACTATAGTAACACCACATTTATTTAATACCGTGGCATAACGATATGTTGTCACATATAAAGTAACTATAGTTAGAATATAATCCAACTATGGTTAAAACAATAACTAGAGTCAAGGAATAACCTAACCATGATTAAATACTTGCATAAAGTAACTAGAGTTAGGCATAAAGTAACCATGGTCCAACTTTGACCATACCCAAATCCTCTTGACTTCACTATTCACTTCAAGAACATGATTTCTCTCTCCTCCTCCCCTTCATTCTCGGCCAAGGCATGAAAATGGCCAAAAACAACCAATTTTTCACCCAAATCTACTCAATCTCAAGTCCTTTGGCAACCTAGATACCTAATCAAGGTTTAGGAACCAACTTACTTGATTTCTAGCCAAATCCTTTGGTGAAAATCAGCTGAAAACCGAAGCAAAAACTCCCTCTCTCAAACCGGGTCAGATTTGCCTCATCCGGACCTTTGCCCCTTCAAACGGACCTACGGGAAAAACTACCGGGCCAAATAGAGCTTATAATATGTCCCTGGAAAGCTAAGACAATAAGCTTTCAAATGGAAGTGGTCTTACCTCAAACCGACATCGGACAAAAAGTTATGGCCGGAACAGTGGAGCTGTCGGGACAGGGCAGCGGGTTGGGCGAGAGAGAGAGAGTGAGAGAAAATTGTGTGCAAATGAAGAAGATGAATATGGTGGATAGATAAGCTAGGCTAGGATATTTTGGGATGAAAAGTTTGACTAGAATTCTTGGTCTTAGAAATGATGAGACAAAGACTTGTGGGTCCCACCAATAATTCATCTCCTTTCCCATATCCAACCGCATTTCACTTTTCCGAACACTTTGGGGCGAATCGTGAAATACACATGCTTCGGGATGAGGCGACATCCAATATATTAATATTGAAATTCTTGAAAGTCCGACGTTCAATTTCGAAGTCCAATTCATTTCAATTGTTGGCATTCTTTATTGTCGGATATCCGATTTCGAGATCTCATTCAATCATTAGCCGGAAGAAGGTCGAAATTCAGAATGTCACAATTTATATATTAGTAAATGTTTGACACCCACAATACATATAGTTGCAAATGTATACTTACTCGAAGTATGGTTCCACTTACGGACAGTTCAAGATAATATATGTATGGGTTGCTCGCCATTTTTCACCCGTTAAATAACGAAACCTACATGTGCCGCTTGGTCCACCAAGATAATTGAAAATAGAAAATTATTTGTAATTGGGATCAATAGGGCCCTCATCATTTCTTCCTACTCTCTGCCTCTTACACCGCACGTGAGGCTCAAAATAGTATGATGCAAATGTTCTCACTTCTTTCACAATATATGCATTACAAGTTGAAGCTTCAACACATGCTTTATTCTTCACTTTTTTCTTCAAATGATATAAGAATCTAGTTGCAATAGAAAGAAGTTTATCATAATATTAAGCAATTTGAAATTTAATAAAAAAATATTTTACCTCTCAAATGGATACATCCATCAAAATTGGACGGGACCCGCAACTTTAGTGTCAAAAGGCAAGTGAACTAAGAGACGCTCCATTGAATCAAAAAACGATGGAGGAAATATCCTTTCTAAGTTGAAAAGAATGATTGGAATATCTCTCTCTAGTTTCTCTATGTGTGACGTTTTTAACATTGTTGAGCAAATATCATGAAAGAAAATACTTAACTCTATAATGGTGCCCCATACCAAATTTGGTAGAAGTTCCTTGAAAGCTATTGGAATTAGTCTTTTCATAAATATGTGACAATCATAACTCTTCAAACCTATCAAATTGCATTCATTCAAATTAACATATCTCCAAAGGTTTGAAGCATATCCATCAAGAAACCGCACAGATTTCTACCATTCACAAACAACCCGTCTTTACTTCTTGTTTAATGTATAAACTACTTTTGGTTTTGGTCCCTTGCTGCTTGCATCCACATCTAGTGTAGGCCAAGATATTTTTTCTTGCATTCAAGTTGTCTTTTATTTTTCCAAGAACATCCATCATAGTATTTATGACATTGTCGAAAAGATTCTTTTCTATATGCATGATGTCAAGATTATGATGAATAAGATGGGTCTTCCAATATGGTAGATCCCAAAATATACTTCATTTAGTCCTCTTATGTGTACTTCCATACGCAATAGTTAAACCATAAGGGTTTTCAACAACGAGTTGGAAAGCCATCACTCGCTCCCAAATTTGATCACCGGTCAACCTCAATAGTGGAGATGTTCTTTCAATCCTATCTTTGATGAACTCTTTTTATTCCTTTTGAATGTATGATTTATTTGCAAAAGTTTTCTGGCCTTCTTACCATATTTTAATCCGAATGACTTTGATCTCTCTAAACATATCGGATGTCCTAAGATCTCAATTGTACCCAAATAACATTCCATAAGCTAGAAAGTCATTTATCGCCAAAAGAAGAGCAGCCTTCATTACAAATGTTTGATCAATACATACATCATACGTAAGAACACCTTCATCCCATAGCTGTTGTAACTCGCAATCAATGGTTACATATAAACACCTATCCATTTTTTTGAATTTTGCGGGCCGGCATGATCAATGTCAAAAACATATAAGGTGTCTTCATACACATACCAGGTGGAAGATTGTACGGAGTTAAGATAAGCGACCAACATGAATAATTTTTTCCTGATTTTCCAAATGGGGCAAACCCATCAAGCACGAGACCTAACCCGATGTTTTGAGGCTCCATCGCAAACTCGGGGTATGTTCTATCAAAATGTTTCCATGCCTTTGCATCTGGACACATTAGACTTTCTTCTGTTTCATGATTTGCATGACAAGTCATTTGTTCAAGAATGGCCCGAGACGCATAAAGCCTTTGCAAACTAGGGATTAAGGCAGATAAAACATTTGCTTGTAAGGTTTACGCTTCTAATTACGACTCTGCCTCTTGTTAATCTTGTACCTAGGTTGGTTACAGAATTTGCAAGATTTGCATTTTCATCATCCCTCCAATATAACATACAACCTCTACTCCATACATCAATCCTTTCAACCGAAAGACCTAAGTTATCCACTAGCTTTTTCATATCATAAAAATCACTTGGCGTGATGTTATCACAAGACATTGTTCCAAAGCATTATTTTAACAAAAGAGTTGAAGAAATTCTCGGATACATTATGCTCTGCCTTGATATTTAATAGTCTTGTTGTCGTTAATAACTTAGTGTGGTTGTCACAACCTACCCATAAAGGTTCATCTCGCTGCTTTCAACACATCCCAGAATTGATTAAATGGAAAAGTTTCATTGTCCACATTCTCATTAACACTTGTTACACCTACCTCTTCTAATTATGATGCATAACTAGTATTCACTTGTTCAAGTGTAGGAGCAAAACTAGTACTTGTATGCTTCGATTCAAACAAAATTCTGACCACCGCATCAATCACCATCATCTGGTATGGGTTCAATTGGTCATAATAGCTACATTCTTCCCTAACTGAAATTTGTACTTATTCGATATTCTTCATCGATATAAACGATTTACCATGGCAAGTCCAATTATAGTAGTTCGGGGTAAACCCAAATCTACAAAGATGATCCCCAACTTTATCGCACACATGAAATTTACCATCACTACAGTTTTTACATGGACACCTTAACTTATTTCCATCCATGAACTCAACTTTACTACTAGCAAAGTCCAAAAAATTTTCCAATCCAAGACTGAAACTCATCGGTCAATCCTCGACGTTCGGGTAAGTTTTTATTATACACCCGAGCCCTATCTTTTTTGCATTGTGTATGTATACAAATTAAAGATTTATAAAATATTAGAAATATCATATCTAATGTTTAATATTCTTAATTAAACTATAAAATTATAAAAATTAAAATTCTGTTTGTGACTAGACAATTACTTTGACATTGAAAAAAATGAAAAAAATTACCATGTCAAGAAGACTTACCCAAGTACTTGGTTGAATTTTTTGTAGTAGAAAGTGGTCAATTTGATGAGAATTGCAATGTTCACTTGGATTGTGAGACCTTCAAATAGATACATACCTAAAAAAAAGAAAAATTACTTAAGATTGATGAAGCTTATGGCAATTGATGGAAGAAAATGGTGAAATAAATAACACTTTATTCCATGATTACCATATAACACAAATAAGAAGAGAGAAGACAAAAGAGAGAAGATAGAAGAAAGTGGGCGGAGAGAGAAGAGTGCAGAGAGAAAAATGAGAAAAGCGACTTGAAAAGGGGAAATTTTCCTCAGCCATGAAATTAGCGAAGAAAAGGTGTTAGTGGACTTTAGCAACGAATGTTCATCTAATAATAAAGTTGCTACGAAATCAGCGACGAAAAACTGTCAATGGACTTTAGTGATGAAATTTAGCCGCGACTTCTTTTGTCGCCAATTAACGATGAAATTAGCGATGATCTACTACGAAAATGTCACAAATGTTGTCGCTAATTTTGCGACGAATTCTGTTTGTCGCCAATTAGCAATGAAATTAACGACAACCCACTATATTAACAATCCAACCAAAAAAAACTATCGCAAATGTTGTCGCTAATTTTGCGATGAATAGTGTTTGTCGCCAATTAGCGACAAAATTAGCAACTATCGGTTACATTAACAATTCAGCGATAAAAATTGTCGCAAAGGTCGTCGCTAATTTTGCGATGGATCAGCTTTGTCGATAATTAGTGACGACGCACTATATTAACAATCCAGCGGAAAACAATGTCGCAACTATCGTCGCTAATTTTGCGACAAATAGTATTTATCGCCATTTAGGGATAAAATTAGCGACGATAGGTTACATTAACAATTTAGCAATAAAATTGTTGCAAAGGTCATCGCTAATTTTGTGACGAATCGACTTTGTCGCCAATTAGCAACGGAATTAGCGACGACCCACTATATTAACAATCCAGCCGAAAAAATGTCGCAAATGTCGTCGCTAATTTTGCAACGAATAGTATTTGTCACCAAATTAGCGATAAAATTAGCGACGATCGGTTACATTAACAATTTAGCGATAAAAATTGTCACAAAGGTCGTCGCTAATTTTGCAACGAATTAGCTTTGTCGCCAATTAGTGACGAAATTAGCAACGACTCACTATGTTAACAATCCAGCAAAAGAAAATGTCGCAAATGTCGTGACTAATTTTGCGACGAATGGTGTTTGTAGCCAATTAGCGACGAAAGTAGCGATGACCTATTACATTAACAATTGAGTAGATAAAAATTGTCGTAAATATCGTCGTTAATTTTGCGGCGAATTTTGTTTGTCGCTAATTAGTGACGAAATCTGCGACGACCCTAAAAATGTCGCTATTTTGCGACGAATACGATTTGTCGCCAATTAGCGACAATCTGTTAATTCAACAACGAATTTTGCAATTAACGCTTTTCGTTGCTAAGTTAGCAATGACCGTTTGTGACGAATTTTCGTGGCGCCACCGCGTGCTAATATTTGCCATGAAGTTTAGCGGCGAAATCACTTTGTCGAAACTTTAGCGACAAAGTTTGCCACGACAACATTGTCACAAAAATTGGCGCCATGTTGCGCGAATATTAGCAACCACTTCTATGACGAATGTGTCGTCCCATATGTGCCCTATATATTTTGCGACGAATTTTGTGACAAATGTGCGACTAAAGTTATTTTCATTGCAACCTCACTTGACGAACCGCTCCCGGCGGGACTTTCCGAGTTGGGCCATTCCTCGGATTGGTGGTAGTTCTTTCCCCCACCGTGTTGCAAGATTCTCTCTTGGTGCGTTGTGCCACATTATATGGACAGAAAGAAACAACATCCTCTTTAGACAAAAGCCTTTATTTATACCGAGGATCACCAAGCATCTCCTCAAAGTGGTGCAGGACAAAGGTCTTACTTTTGGTCGCATTGAAGACAGCCCTCGGAATAGACGTATACAAGCCAATTGGGGTATCTCTCCTGATATCTTCCAGGACCGGATGGAGGTTCACTGATCCGGGGTTGCTCCTTGTCTTTCTCATGTGCGATTGCTATTGTTGGTTGGTTCCTATAGTTGGCTCCACCTTGTATGTGTTCTTTTTGCTTGTCTATATATGCTGGTGTAATCTAGCTTAGCTCTATCTTGATTGGCCTTACACCTTTGCATCCGTAGACACATTGTGGTGTATCAACGGGTACGAGGTTTTTGTGTTTGGCTTTTTCATTGTATATCGCACTTTTGGAAAGTTAATACTTATCTTACTTTACCAAAAAAAAAAAAAAATTATTTTCATTGCTATTTTTGTTGCAAATTAGCGATGAATTCGCTTTTATCTCTAATTTTCTGTGGCTAAAATCCCTTTTTTTTTTTCTATAGTGATACCAAATCCATGTCGTGCGCAATCCAAGTTTACAATGAAAACTTTTGTGTGATTCAGTAGGGTTTGCTTAATATGAATTGTATTTCTTACGTACTTTATGTAATATGAATAGTTCTCAAAAAATATGTTTCCAATAGTTACAGCTTGAACAATGCGTGATCTTGATGACAACGAAACTCAACCGCGGCTCAATTGGTGTATAAAAGTGCAACTTTCCTTGATTAGCAAGGAGTTTCACCCTCATGAACATGTTTTATGCTTACGCCAGACTGAATAAAAGTTTGAATTAATAGCAGATATCTGGTTAAAGAATAATTTAAATTCGTGTGCTTTGCCAATTAGAAGATTAAATTTTCTATATGGTGGAGGTTAATTAATTGTTTTTAAGATTATCAAGAATGGAAAACCCGTGAAGTTATTCCTTGCGGGCGAAGAAGGTGGACGACAGTGGTGTGCTTTTCTTTTGTTTAAGGAAACATGATTCAAGTTTTGCTTCACAAGGAAATTTGAACGGACAGTCCTCGAGACGAAATCAAAATACGGCAAGGATTGCCATGAGCTAGGGCCATGTTGGCTACCTTAGGACTGCACGTCATGATAATTCCACAAGCAAAATTCTAGGATCCGAGTTGGGTTTTTGGTGGACCCAACACTTTTTTAATTGGAAGTTAGCATGGAATCTTGGGAGTGCCTTTGAACTTCCAATTTCAAACTGCATGTTTTTGTATTATTAGATTTTGCTTATTGTTTTGTAGAAAGGAATGTATTATTAGATTGACAGAAAGGGTTTTATGAATGACCTAAATTTTGGGACCGGCATGACCAAATCAACGGATGGACACGGGTTGAGCTCAAGATTGGCCTCCAAGGGCCCAGGCCGAGCCCTCGAGGAAATACGAAGGACGGGCCAGCCATCGGATTCAGGAGCCTGTCTAGGAAGAAAGATTACACGCTCTAACAACCCAACAAGACCTTTCGCAAGTTTGACTAGGGCAAAAGTGTCGAGAATGTAGTAATGCCGGTAAATGTTGTCTGATTGAAATTAACATCTCTTATTTAAAAGACTTCGACTAAACATTTGAGATGGAATGGAACCGTATGAAAAATGCCGAACCTGAATTGGCGCTCGAAAGAAGGCTTGGCATGCTATGAAAATAGGCAATGCGAAAAAAGTTGTATAGAAAGAGCACCCAAAGAGCACCCATCTATTGTTAATTATGGGTGCGCAAGTGCTGTAGTCTTTAACTTTATTTGATTCCGCAGTCGAAGTCATACGAATCCCTCTTCTTCAATGAACCGTTTGCCAGCACCATGTGTTATTTCTATGCATAACAAAAACCTTCAAGCGAGGAATTTTGGTGGATGTAGAAATCCACACTCGAAAAGACCAACAAACTTAAAGAATGGCTTCCGGTGTTTCTATTTCTAATTGATGGCGCTGAAGAACATGAAACAAAATTGAAGAGCGATATCAATTTCATCCGACTTTAAGGGAAAGGAAATGGGGAAATCTGTGGGCACAAGCCTTGTATTACGAGGGAAATGGAGGAAAAGAAGCTGTCGAAAAATCATGAAGGCAAAGTCGACAGTAGAGGTAGCAAAATGGGTCTAGAATGGTGAAAGCTGGTTTATTTCACGTGGTAATTTTTCTCAAGTCTTTGTGATTTCACATCGATAAAGAGGCAGCAATTAAGGAAAGCCTTTTTCTTTTTTCTCCTTTTCTTTTCCATGGAAAAAGAAGCATATTCCATGTGGATCGATACATTCCTCCTATCTTTATCGAAAGAAACTCCCTCCCTCTAAACATGCTTCTAATTTGTGTGTCACACATTATGAATATTACCCACACTTAAATTCAACTAGAATTAGATGCCCGTAACCTTCAAAAGAAAACCCTAGATTGGAAAAGACGAAATAACCTTTTCTTGCAAACTCATTGCAGTATCTTGAATAGGATTTAAGTGTTTTGAATGTTTTGTGGGGGTGTGAGAAGTTAGGATCTAGGAATGACCATCTTTGGGAAAAAAATGATGTTCTTGTAGATAGGGACATAAGGATAATTGATAGTAATATTAAGTCATAGGGCGAGAGATGATGTGTGTCTTTTGTAGTTTCCTCTTTTTCAATAAAACACACTACATATTTAATAGATTACCGAGAGAGATCGTATAATGTCTCACAACAATGTCATGTGTGAAAATTCATCCTTTAGTAGGCAAGGATTCTCGAGGTTCAAAGATACAACGCAGTTTTAGGTATTCCGTGAAAGAGTATTTTGTCAGTGGATTGTGTGGTCTATTCTCGCCTTAGCCAAATGACGGACGTCAGACTGTTCAAGAACACTTACCACCTCGTGATCAAGGTGGATTAATCACATAAGCATATTTTTTTCCCAATGATAATTCCTATGTTGTCCTTGCACTCTTTTTTATGTGAAGGGAACATATAGCATTCAGATTTTCTTGTGTATAACTCATGTTCAAACGGGGGATGGATGAAGCTGCAGTGGATCGGCTGTCTCTTCTCACTCAAATGATTAAGTATATTCGTATGAGGCATCTGGGTTGGGACAGCTCTCCCCTATATTTGTTTGGCTTCTGAGAGTAACTTCCCCAAACTACTCTGCTTCTTTTACTCTGGAAACTGTGATTATAAATTTAGACTAGGTGGATTGTTTGGATACTGAACTATTGATTTTATTGCTACATTGCCATTTGAATTCAGTGGAAGGCAATAAGAGGATAACACCACATGACCACTTGGAAATTGCCGAGGCTAGTTGAAGGTACTGGAAGAGATATAGCCGCCAAAATAGAGGTATTATCTGCTTTTTTGTTTTTCCCCTTTTAGTGTGGGATCCATGAATAGGAGCTCTTATTAACATTTTCTCAGACCTTATTTAACCCAGGTTTATGTGAGGTGTGTTATATTTTGACTTTCAAATTAGTGATAAGGTTATTTTGAACCATTCACTTTGTTTTAGGGTTTTTTAGATGAGGTTATAAAAAAGATATCTTGCACAGCATATTATAATGTTTGCTTTTACTTCTACCTCAAAGCCTTTTACTTCTCCTCCGAAACCCTTTGTTTTTCACTTCTTCTTGTCGATCTTTGGATATTTGATTGTACGCTTTTACACATTATTGAAGATAGTGAAACCCCTATCTCTCCTCGTGGTTTTTCCCGTTTTGGATTTTTCACGTAAATCGTGTCTCGTACGTTCTTATTTCACTTTCATTCTTAGCTATTTCGCTCTTGAATTTGTGCATCTCTTGGCGTTTTTCGCAACAAATTGATATCAAAGCGAAGGAATTTCGATCTTTTGTTCGAGATGGCATCTATCAAGTTCAAAGTGGCACCTTTCGATGGCCAAAACAATTTCGGGCTATGGAGGATCAAGATGAAGGCTTTGTTGCGTCGAGAAGATTTGGTTAGAGCCTTGGATGGGAATTATCCCAACGACATGACTGCGGCGAGATATTGAGGAGATGGAAGAGAAGGCGCATAGCACCATCCTATTGTCGTTGTCCGACAAAGTGCTTCGTGAAGTTGCTAATGAAGAAACAGCTTTGGGATTATAGCAAAAGTTAGAGAGCCTCTATATGAAGAAATCTCTTACGACGAGATTATTCTTGAAGCAAGTGTCTTTACACGCTAAAGATGCAAGAAGGTACTCCTATCCAAGAATATCTAGATGAATTTAATAAAATCATCATGGATATGAAAAATCTAGATTTGAAGTTAGATGATGAAGATCAAGCCCTAATTGTGTTATGCTCGCTACCGACCTCGTATGAGAATTTTGTGAATTCTATGTTGTATGGAAGAGAATCCATAACTCTTGAATATGTGAAGGCTTCATTGAATTCTGCGGAGATGCGTACAAAATTGAATGCCGTAGTAGTGCGAGATAAAGCAAATGGTTTAGTTGTTAAGGGAAGGTCGAATCATCGAGATAGGCGCAAGAACAATAAAGGGCGTTCGAAATCTAGGTCGGGCCAGGATAAGAAAAAGGTTGAGTGTTACTATTGTCACAAGTTCGGACACTATAAAAATGAGTTTCCTTTGCTCAAAGCTAAGGCAAAAAAGTCGATGGAGAGTTCGATTCGGCTAGTCCGGTTAAGGATAATGAGTCCGCTAATGCAGATAATGTTCTTACTTGTTTTATCTTCGGATTCTCGTGTAGACAATGAATGGATTTTGGATTCGGCTTGTTCATGCCATAAGTGCCCAAATAAAGATTGATTCCATGCATATGAGAAAGTAACTGGTGGTTCAGTTTTGATGGGTAGCAATGCGGTTTGCGGGATTATGGGTATTGGTACGTTACGGATCAAATATCATGATAATATAGTAAGAACTTTGACGATGTTAGGCACATCCCAGATTTGAAGAAGAACCTTATTTCTTTGAGCAGTTTGGATTCCATAGGTTACATGTATACTAGTAGAGGTGGAGTTTTGAAAATTTCAAAGGGCTCTTTGATTATGATGAGAGGTAACAAGAATAATGGTCTTTACATTCGCAGGGAAGAACCATTGTTGGTTCTTTAAATATATCCTCCTCCTCGATTCCGATAAATCAAGGTTGTGGCATATGCAATTGGGCCACATGAGCGAAAGAGGAATGACAATCTTGAGTAAGCGTGGTTTACTCGTGGGGAGCATACAGCCTCACTTGACTTTTACGAGTATTGTGTTTATGGGAAACAACACGAGTTAGTTTCAAGATCTTGGGATGCACTCGACAAAGGGCACGATTGACTACATTCACTCCGATTTATGGGGACTTGCACAGTTACATCTAAAGGTGGTGCAGTTTATTTTTCTGACATTTATTGATGACTTTTCTAGGAAAGTACTGGGTTTATTTCTTGAAGCGAAAAAGTGACATTTTTGATACGTTCAAGATGTGGAAGATGTTGATTGGAAATCAAACCGGCAAGAAGATAAAGCGTCTCGCAATGCACAATGGTCTTGAGTTTTGCGGAGGTGATTTTAACAAGTACTCGTGAAGATTCGGGGATTGTTCGACATCGAACAAAGGGTATACACCTCAACAAAATGGGGTGGCGGAGCGCATGAACCGAACACTTTTAGAGAGAGCTAGATGTATGCTTTCTAATGCTTGGACTTGATAAAGATTTCAGGGCTAAAGCCGTGAACATAGCATGTTATTTGGTGAATCGTTCTCCTTCTACTGCAATTGAATGTAAGACTCCAAACGAGGTATAGTCCGGTAAACCTTCCGATTATTATGTTTTGAAAATAGTTGGAAGTCCCGCTTATTATCATGTAAAAGATGGCAAGTTTGAATCTAGAGCCAAGAAAGGTATTTTCGTTGGTTATGTAGATGGAGTTAAGGGATATAGATTGTGGTGTTTTGACCCTTAGTCACCAAAGTTTATAATTAGTAGGAATGTTACTTTTGATAAAAACTCTATGCTTGATCAAAGAAAAGTTGTTGAGTCTACAGATATTCAAAAAGAGAATATAGCAAAAAGGTGGAGTTTAGTGTAGAGCATCCAATGAGAACTTCAAGATGTTCTTATTCAATCGAAAGTGACGGTGAGCAACAAGATTCAGATTCGATTAAAGAAGAAGTAAAAGAAGTTGAACAACCTCAGACTTTGGCTGCAAGGAGAGCTAAAAGGCAAATTAAGCCTCCCCGCAGGTATGGTTTTGCTGATTTAGTAGCATATACTCTTACGATTCTTTGAAAAGCTTGGTATTGAAGAACCTTCTACATTTCGTGAAGCTACTATTTGTTCTAAATCTAAGAAGTGGCTTGTTGTGATGAATGAAAAGATAGAGTCTCTTCATAAGAACCAAACTTGGGATATTGTGAAATTGCCTAAGGGCAAAAGAGCCATTGGATGCAAATATGGATCTTTAAACAAAAAGAGGAAATTTTAGGGCTTGAAGATAAAAGATTCAAAGCATGTTTGGTAGCGAAGGGCTTTAGTCGAAGAAAGGGATCGACTTTAATGCAAGTGTTCTCTCCGGTTGTGAAACATAGTTCCATTCGTGTGTTGCTCGCGTTAGTGGCCCTTTATGATCTAGAACTCGAGCAACTTGATGTTAAAATCACTTTTCTGCATGGCAAGCTTGAGGAGACAATCTATATGTATCAACCCAAGGGATTTGTTGTTGAGGGTAAAGAAGATCACGTTTGCAAATTGAAACATTTTTTGTATGGTCTCAAGCAATCTCCACGACAACAAAGACAAGAGGTTTGATAGCGTTATGTTAAGTCATGACTACTCATGAAGTGCGCATGACAGTTGTGTGTATTATAAGAGATTGCATGATGGTTCTTTTGCTTATTTTCTATTGTATGTGGATGACATGCTCATTGCAGCGAAGGACATGTCAAAGATATAGTTGTTAAAGAAGCAACTTAGTAGGGAATTTGAGATGAAGGATCTTGGAGCAGCCAAGAAAATTTTAGGTATGGAGATTCGCAGAGATAGGTAGGTTAAGCAGTTATATCTTTCGCAGAAGGGGTATATTGAAAAAGTACTTGAACGTTTTGGCATGAAGAATGCTAAACCGATAAGTACTCCTTTGGCATCTCACTTTAGACTTTAGGCTTCTTTGTCACCTAAAATCAAAGAAGAAGAAGATGAGATGTTTCGAGTTCCATATTCTAGAGTCAGGGTAGTCTTATGTACGCTATGGTTTGCACTTATCTAGATATTTCCCAAGCGTTAGTATTGTGAGCGTATATATGGCACATCCAGTAAAGCTCACTGGCAAACAATGAAGTGGATTCTTCGGTATATCCGGGCACCTCGAGATGTTGGTTTGGTCTTTGATAGAGATTGTGATACGTGGCATTCAGGTTGTTGGCTTCGTTGATTCCGACTATGCAGTAATCTCGATAAAAGGAGATCTTTGACAGCTTATGTTTTACTCTTGGTGGCTCCGCTGATGCATTTGGAGAGCAACTTTGCGGGACACGGTTGCTTTATCTACCACCGAAGGCAGAGTACATGGCAGCAACGGAAGCAGCAAAGAAAGCTCTTTGGTTGAAGCGTTTGGTTACGTAACTTGGGGTAAAGCAGGAGGGGGCCTCCGTTATCTTTTGCGATAACCAAAGTGCAATCCAGGTTGACCAAGAACGCAAGTGTATCATGAGAGAATGAAACACATCGACATTCGTTTTCACTTTGTGCGTGATGAGGTTGCTAATGGTACAGCTTACAATGAAGAAAGTACCTTCAAGCAGATAATCCGGCAGATATATTGACCAAACCAATTCCTTTGACTAAGTTCAAGCATTGTTTGGACTTGGTTGGTGTTCTCACTGTTTGAGTTACTTAGGCGAAGTTGGTAGCGTTTCATCCCTTGTTCCTACATCGAGTACGCTCACGTAGGCTTAGGGATGTGCGTTGTCGATTTTGTCGTTTGGTGGGTGGCCTTGTGTGGTCACTCTTGATGGTGAGAGAGAGATCTTGTGGCGTTTGGTAAAACGCATACCGGAGATTTGAAGTCAAGGTGAAGATTTGTTATATTTTGACTTTCAAATTAGTGATGAGATTATTTTGGACCATTTACTTTGTTTTAGGGTTTTTTAGATGGGGCCATAAAAAAGATATATCTTGCGTAGCATATTGTAATGCTTGCTTTTACTTCGCCTCGGAGCCTTTTACTTCAGCCCCGAAACCCTTTGTTTTTCACTTTTTCTTGTTAGATCTTTGAATCTTTGATTGTACACTTGTACACATTATTGAAGATATTGAAACCCCTCTCTCTCCTCGTGGTTTTTCCCGTTTTGGGTTTTCCACGTAAATCGTGTCTCGTACGTTCTTATTTCACTTTCATCCTTAGCTATTTCGCTCTTGAATTTGTGCATCTCTTGGCGTTTTTCGCAATAAGGTGAATATCCATTTATGATGGTGGCATGTTTCCAAATTTTGTTTGTGTCATCCTAGTTAGAAGTACCACTTGAACTTGTTTCATGGCAACAAATTGTGTGGTGTTGTTGTGGGAATGAGCTATAAAATACGTGTATGAGTTGCAATTAGTTAAATTAAAGATTATGCCTTTTAGGAGTCTTTCCTTTCTTTGTGTATATATATTGCATATTTGTTACAATGATCCATATATATATATATATATATATATATATATATATATATATATATATATATATATATATAGGTCATTATAATAGATATGTAGAAGATATACAGAAAATTAGGAATAACGTTTTTTTTCCTCAAGTCTCTCTGTGTTAGCAGTTATAAGTTTGGGTGGTCAAACATATATTGGAGCTCTCAATATTGTTAAATAAACAGTGTCTTCATTTATTTAGATTGTAGTTAGACCACTTGCTTGAGAGCTGATTCATTGTAATGGTTGGGCTATAAGCTCCTTTTGTCATTTCCTAGTGTTAAAGGCACAAAACGTAATGCTTCAGTGCATCATCATTTTTTCTTTGCTCGGTTCCTAGTTGCGTCTATGCATACATCTTTGCAGCAGGAGTACGCCCTGCTACTATTTTGCAGCGTTTCTTTTTGTTGTTAGATGTCGTAATCTTTTAAAGAAATACTTTCCAGATTCGGGACTCTATTCGAGCTCTATTTCCAGATAGTGAATGTTTCACCCTCGTGTGACCTTTGAATAAAAATGATCTCCAGCTGCTCCATCAAATATTAGTGCGTATCTTGTCATTCTTAGATGCGCTTTTATCTACTTCAGCCAATGCTTTTCACTCTGTAGTTCTTACTTGATGGTTTGTATGTGATGTTGGATGCACATAGATAAACTGAGGCCTAATTATCGCCTGTCATTACTATCTATGTAAATGTGCAGTAGTTATGTTTTCATTCTTATTTTAACTCTTACTTTTGCAAATTTTTGAAGAAGCGAAGTGTGGTAGAGCTTATGATTCAGCTACTAAGGTTTACATGTCTACTTTTGATCAGTCTAAGCAATCGGAGGAAGTAAGCAATACTTTGCCAGAGAAATGAATGCTCTATTATTTCAATATTTTCCTAATTTCAGTTAATGTAGGCTGGCATGAGGAAGGCTCATGAGGAAGCAGTCCAAGAATCATTAGCCGCATTCAATGCAAGTGCCATTGATGCTGATTTAACAAGGAAGAAACATGAGGAGATTCTCGATAAGTTTTTTAGAAGGAATTTTGAGGTGGTGCCTAAGTGACAAAATGCTAATCAATTTTCCGCTGCAATGAAGTGGCATCTGCGAAGCTATTTTTGTCATGTGTGGGTCCTAATACTTTGGTTCTGTGATGATTATTACATTGGGGAAATTAAGTCTCTATGGACTTTGTTTAACCTTTTCCCTTTGTGCTTGTGTTAGGTCATTGGGTTTGGCTTTCGTACTGTTGGTATTTCTTTTCTTTTTCTTTTTTTTTTTTTGGGGTGGGGGGGGGAGGGGGTTGGGGGTGAACACTTCATTTGATTTTCTCCCATTTATGTGCATTGTCATGTTAGATCACGGAGATCCATATTCCAGTAGACATTTTTTCCTCCCATTATGAGACAATTGGTTAAAATTGATCTATGGCGCAGAAAGAGCAATAACTAAGTTGCCTACATATTTGAAAATCTTGTTTAGCAGGATTTTGAAAAACTTAGTCTCAAGCTCTTGAATAGGGAGTTTGATGTGGTTAAAAGATGACGTTGTCATTGTTAGATACGGTTTAATTGTAATACTTCCTCTTCATAAAAATGTTGTGGTCTGTTGACTAATTATGTTGATGATGTCTATTTTTGTTAGGTTATTTTGATTGCTCTGTACTTGGATCAATAACTTAAGCAATGCTTTCTCGACTAAATTGGTCCATGTAGGAATACAAGATGAATGCATTTAGGGAGGCAGATTTGGAGTGTTCACATGCTATACGAAGCATGGAAAAGAAGCTGAGAACAGCTTGTCATGCACCTAATGCTAGTATTGGTGATGTTGTTAAGGTTGAGAATCATGTTTGATGCTACCCATAAGGATATTCCCTTCTCTTTTTTCTCGATATGCCTTGTATTATGAGTTTGAATATGATTTTTTGTTTATGAGACTTGGATATTGTTAACTCATTTTGCATCGATGCATAGCATTTGATGAGAAAGTAACAAATCAAGCCCGTCATATGTCGAAATTTAGGGCCTAAAATAACAAATCAAGAAAGGTTTTCCCTTTTTTCTTTTGACATTTCATTCTTGTTTCTCGAGTTTGTTATCTATATCTCCTTCCTTGACTTACTACTCTCAATCTACCCAGCTAGGATGAGCCAATAGAAGACCTTGCCAAAAGGCTAACTGATCGGGTCGCATGTGAAAGTTCCTTCATGTTGCAATGTCAGGCCATTGAAGATCAGGTGGGATTGCTTAAGAAGCGACATATGACGGGCTTGATTTGTTATTTTCTCATTAAATGCTATGGATTGATGCAGAATGAGTTAACAATATCCAAGTCTCATAAACAAACAAAACATCCTATTCAAGCTCAAAATAAAAGGTATATTGAGAAAAAGAGAAAAGGAAATATCCTTATGGATAGCATCAAACATGACTCCTAACCTTAACAACATCATCAATACTAGCATCAGGTGCATGACAAGCTCAGCTTCTTTTCCATGATTTGTATAGTATGTGAACACTCCAATTCTGCCTCCCTAAATGCATTCATCTTGTATTCTTACATGGACCAATTTAGTCGAGAAAGCATTGCTTAAGTTAATGGTCCAAGTACAGAGGAATCAAAATAACATAACAAAAATAGACCATCATCAACATAACTAGTCAACATACCACAACATTTTTATGAAAAGGAAATTTTACAATTAAACCGTATTTAACAATGAAATCTTCGTCTTTTACCCACATCAAAGTCTCTATTCAAGAGCTTGAGACTAAGTTTTTCAAAATCCTGCTAAACAAGATTTTCAAATATTTAGGCAACTTAGTTATTGCACTTGCTGCACCATAGATCAATTTTGACCAATTGTCTCATAATGGGAGGAAAAAATGTCCAGTGGAATGTGGATCTCCGTGATCTAACATGACAATGCACATAAATGGTAGAAAATCAAATGAAGTGTTGACCCAAAAAAACCAACGGTATGAAAGCCAAACCCAATGACCTAACACAAGCACAAAGGAAAAGAGTAAACAAAGTCCATAAAGACTTAATTTCCCCAATGTAATAATCATCACAGAACCAAATTATTAGGACCCACGCATGACAAAATAGCTTTGCAGATGCTACTTCATTACAGCAGAAAAATGATTAGCATTTTGTCACTTAGGCACCACTTCAAAATGCCTTCTAAAAAACTTACGGAGAAGCTCCTCGTGTTTCTTTCTTGTTGAACCAGCATCAACGGCACTCGCATTGAATGCTGCTAATGATTTTTGTACTGCTTCCTCATGAGCCTCCCTCATGCCAACCTACATTAACTGAATTTAGGAAAATATTGAAATAATAGAGCATTCATTTCTCTGGCAAAGTGTTGCTTACTTCCTCCGATGGCTTAGATCGGTCAAAAGTAGACATGTAAACCTTAGTAGCTGAATCATGAGCTCTATGACACTCCGCTTCTTCAACAATCTGCAAAAGTAAGAGGTAAAATAACAATGAAAACATAGCTACTGCACATTTCAATAGATAGCATTGACAAGCGACAATCAACACCACACAGTTCTTCAGCTTCGCCCTTCTTATTACAGTCTATCAAAAGATGACAAAGCCATTTAAAATTTAACTCAACACATTAGGATAAATAGAAAACATGGATTTGGGACAGAAATGTCATTTTGCACGATAAAAAAGATCCTGACGTCAAAACAAAGTGGAGAAATTCCTTAGCTCATTAATATGAAATAACTCAATTTTTAATAGAAGCTCGAAAAAATGTTTTTTTTAAATTTCTGGTGATAAAAAGAGTGCAAGGACAACATAGGAATTATCGTTAGGAAAAAATATGCTTAATGGGACAATATGTCATTGTTTTACAACAATCATATCAGCGATCAACAAGTAATACTCAGTTCATTGAAGTTGGTCTACCATTTGATCATAACCAATCAATCCCTTCACTGTCTAAACGTAAGAGATTGTACTCAATACTAGCGAGAGCTCCTCTCTTCATCGGTGCAATCATCAACCAAAACCTGTTAGTGCGTGGCTAGTGGGTTGATGCTACTTGGAATCCACTACTCTTTCCAAACGCTACGGGAAAAAAATAAACATCTAATGAATATCATAGCACCTTAACATCTTACTGGATCACCTTGCACAGGCCAAAATAGAGAATTGTACAACTAGAACCAAAGCAGAATTCATGGCAACCAGAAGAAAATTTCAAGCCGCAGCCGGTCGCTGAAAATATATATATAACAAATTTAAAATTTTCAAAAAAATTATAAATTAAATTTTAATACAAAAGAGAAATATTTTTTAAAATATTGAAAAAATTCACCAAATTTGTATCGCATGAAAGTGTTTTAGGAATATCATTTTTCTTTATAAATTATAAGAAATAAATATTGCATGATTTGGTTAAATATAAACGTGTTTAATTAATACAGTGTCCGGCTTGGTATCGGTTTGATATGGGTCGAATTGAGTATGAGTCGTTAGAATTGTATTACATGAAATGGATGAAAACGAGTCAATATGAGTCGGATCATATTTGACTCAACCCAACCCATTCATTTGACACGTCTATTACTTCGCAAGTACTAAAGATATCATTGACCGCTATCTAGTGCTTTTCTCTTGGATCGATTGATAATTACTAGTAACACTTACATCATGCCTAATATCAAGTCTTGTACATAGCATAACATACATTTCGCTTCTAATAGCGAATGCATAAGATATTTTCGTTGTCACGCCCGATCCTCAGCACATCACAACCCTACCAAACGCCTCGAGTCATTTAAAGGCGATGTTCCAGGCTCGTCGTCGACTCATTCATTTTATCTTTCAATTAAGCGCATGCGGAAACGATTCTCATCCCGCATAAACATATCAACAGGGATAATCAGAAAAGAAATCAACAATCACCAATAGTAAAAGCTCATTTTATTCATTCACTTGTTAACCCCGAGAAGTGCGTATCTACAAGCCCTATCTTAGGGCCATTTCCTACGATAATAAAAAAATACTTGAGTTAGGATTGGGGTTAACACTACTCTAGTCTACTCCAAAAGAGAGGCCAACATCCACACCTTCCTCGACACCAATAGTCGGCTAGGGTCTCGATGTCTTCGTCCGGATCGGACTGGATCCTCCACTTTCCCATCTAGTTTGTCAATGTCCATTGGATCCCGTGTCCGGATCTTCGGGTCGCAATTGGAGGTTTGTCAAAACCGGGATCGGCCCCAATGGGATCTCGCCGTGACAAATGAACCAAGCCTTAAAACGGTGAGGCGCTAGGTACCCCAGCCCCTCCTCAACCCGGAGCATAGTCACGTGGTGCTCCCAGACATGGTTTGACCCTGGAACCGAATGTGACGTGACATCATGGGTCCGGTCAAGTGGCACCCCGAATCAAACCGGCTTCATCTTCATCGATAAGTCCCGAAAATAGTTAACAACAACGGGTGAGATATAAAATCTTCGTGAGTCAACGCCCTAAACTAGAATGGGGTGCCGATTCACTCAAGGTGGCCTAAACATGCAGGTCGATATTGATAACAAACCAATAGCGTGCGACTTCCGCAACGCTCTAGTAACTACGTGATCGACATTTGGCTCAAATAGTCAACCATCAACCACAGGCACACTTAGCCCGCCTTGGCACACACATTGCACAATATTTATCATGGTATCATATAGCCACACACAGGCCAAGGCACACAACCGTAAGACCCTTCACAATCTCACATGCTTAATGCATCACACGTGTTCCGATTATTAATCGCCACTCATTACAAAGCATTACCCAACAATTTGTGCTCTTCTAGCAAGATCGGGCATCATCTCGTCCCATTAGGCACGGCAACCGATAGCCTCCCAAGCATCCCCGGGATGGACATATCGTGCATTCCTATAGGAAGCATCGACCCGTCACTTATTGTGACCAGTATCCAATAAGCCGTGTGATTCCAAGGACCCTCGACACGAACATATCGGCGCGACCCCAAGTACCCACGTCCCAAGTACCCAAGGGTGTCGGCATTGTCCCTAAGTACCCAAGAGTCACGGTATCCATCATGTGACCACACGAGCACACTAGACAATCATGCCTATTCATATCTTCGCATTTAGTCCAATGCAAACATGGTCGTGCTCACAACTCAGCTCAATACGATTTTCACGCATAAAAATGCAATAAAAAATTCACACATGATCACGAGACATGCGTTATTCGTCAAACTTGGTATTCCTCAATTCAACATGGCACTAGATTTTTTGGACACAAAAACATGACATTATGACGCCATCTCATATTACATCCTTAATTACTTGTCCAAGAATTCATTTTTCAAGATAGTAAATTCCATCTCAAAATAGGTGATTATTTTCAAGTCAATATATACATTCAATGACTCAAAACAATCACCAAATCATCGCCAAATAATAATAATAGCAATAATTATAATTATTGCATAATCCGACCACGTTTAGGTAACCTAACCATGGTTAATAACCCAATTATGATTAGTTTAATTCAACTATGGTTAATTAACCCAACTATAGTTAATTAACTTAATCATGATTAAATAAAGTAACTAAGATTAATTAATCCAATCATGATTAATTAAAGTAACTATGGTTAATTAACTTAACCAAGGCCAACTAACCCAATCATGGTCAACTAACCTAATCAACTAAACTTACCATGGTTAATTATCATCTAATCACCATTATCACAAACTAATCACAATCAACATAATCTAAACTAAATCCTAAACTCAATTAACAAATTAATCGGGAGATTAGAGAGTTAACTCACAAACTAACTCTAGGTGACGATGGCGATGACTTGGGAGCGCGACTATGGGCGGTAGTGGTGATAGCTACGGGCAACCACGGGTGGCTCGGGTGTGGATTTGTTCGGCGGTGCGTAGCGTAACAACGACACGACGACGACAATGCGGCTTGGTTGCAAGGCGGTTCAAGCGCAGGTGGTTGGATGGCACGGGCGGCTCGAGGGAAGGCGCGGCGGACGGCGGTTCGGCTCGTAGTGAGTTGCTTCGGGCGAACGGCGGCACTGCGATTCATGGCGACACGACATTGAACGGCGGAGACCAACCTTGAAAGGGGGCAGCGACAATGGAGGTTTGAGGGGGGAGGGAGGGGGAAGAAGGACCGGCCGAAACAAATGAGGAAGAGAGAGAGAGAGAAAAGAGAGAGAGAAAACGAAAGAAGAAGAAAAAGTGAGGCCCACAACCATAATTTCACATAATGATTTTTGTCATGCTATCATTAATGCTAAGAAGCAATTTGGTAATTTCACAAGCAAGGGTAGATTAGTCATTTGGCACAAATGATTGAGGGCACTTTGGTAAATTAAGAACAAGGGTACAATGGTAATTTTACAAATGGGTAAAATGTCATTTCAAGGAAAGGGTGAAATTGTAGATTTAACTTTAGGAACAAAATGGTAAATTTACTTCTAAGGTTTGGCCAGGACTAGGCTCATGCGCGAGTAGTCTCAACGCTTCGATTCGATGGCTCCATTATCCCGGTTTGATTTTCCGTGTCCAACGCCTTAAGATAATCCAATATCCATTTCGACCCCAATAATTCAACGTCCAACTTTTGTCCCTTAATCCTAGAAAATCCAATGTTATTTACTAGATTGGAATTCGTGGTTAAAATTCATCAAATTTAGTTATCTTACAACATCAAATTTTCGAGACGTCACATTCACCATCCGCTCTCTTACTTCATGAGTGTTGGGATACATCTTCTTGGATAGATGAATTCCATGCCTAAAAGATAATAATTCTCTTTTGAAATACTGCATGTTAAAATGTGTTAACACTTTGACTATGTACGTAGATTATGAAAGGCCAATCAATCATCTCGATCTATCTCTATAGATTTTGATACCTAAAATATAGGTTAACTCTCCAAAATTTTTCATGGACAATTTCTATGACAAGAATAGTTTTATCGATGATATCATCGATACATTTCTTCCCGATCAAAAGTATACCATCGATGTACAAAAACTAAAAACACAATTGTGCCCCCACTAACCTTCTTGTACACACATGGTTCATCCAGGTTTTTAATGAAGTCAAACGATTTGACTACCTCATCAAAATAGATGTTCCAACTTCTAGAGCCTTGTTTAAGTCCATAAATGGATTCTTAAGCTTATACACCTTTTGACTTTTATCACTAGATTCAAAATCCCACGGTTGTTCCTTATAAATATCCTCCTCGAGAAAAGCATTTAGAAAAGCTGTTTTGAAATCCATCTAAAATATCTCATAATCAAGGTGTGCTTGATATAGCTAACATATTTCGAATGGATTTTAGCACTGCCGCAGGTGAGAAAGTTTTGTCGTAATTGATCTCTTGTTTTTGATAATATCCTTTCGCCGCAAATCATACTTTTTATGTTCCAAACCATCATCATTTGTCTTTCTCTTGAAGATCCATTTAGAGTTAATTGGTACAATATCATCAGCTGGGTCAACAAAAGTTCAAACATCGTTGGAGTACATTGAATCCATTTTGGATTCTTGGTTTCCAACTATTTACCAAAATTAATGTCGCTTCCTCATAGGGGTTAGGATTACTAGGTTGATCACTATCATGCACAATGAATAATGATCAATATGTTCAACCAAGAGTCCATAATGAATAGGTGGACGAGAAGCTCTTCCACACTTCCTAAGAGGTTGTATGCGGGAGCTCCCGCTGAATTTGAAATTGGTATCCGAACTTGGTTGTTTGGTACTTCATTGTTATCATTTTTTAAGATTATTTTTACCCTAACACCACCTTCCCGAACGAATTGATTCTCCAAAAAAAAAAAAAAAACAAAAGCATGCTTGTTGACCGAAATTTTTTCGTAAGAGTGAAAATAGAAATAGTATCCAAGAGTCTCTTTTGGATATCTAACAAAGCGATTTTGTTCTAATGTAGCCTTCAATTTTTCTATTTTCAACTTCTTGACGAAAGCTAGACAACTTCAAATCTTAATATGATTAAAACTTGGTTTCCTACTATGCAATATCTCGTAAGGCATAGTTGAAACACATTGGATGGGACTGTTCAATAAATACGTAGCTATTTCTAGGGCATGTCTCTAAAGAAATATAGAAAGATTGGTGTAACTCATCATAGATCAAACTATATCTAATAAAGTACGATTCCTTCTTTTAGATACACCATTGTGTTTCAGTTCCAAGTGGTGTCCATTGTGATAAAATGATGTTGTTTTTAAGATAGTCAGAATTCAATATTAAGTTATTCACCTCCTTGATCGGATCAAAGAGCCTTAATACACTTTTCTATTTGTTTCTCTACTTTAGTCCTAAATTCCTTGAACTTTTCGTAGGATTTTGATTTATATTTCTTTAAATACAAATAAGAATATTGTGACTTATCATTGATAAAGGCAATGATGTAAGAATAACCACCTTAGCAATTTCATAAATTGGTTCACATATATTTGTATATGTTAATCACAATATGTCAGACTCGCACACTATGTCCTATAACGGCCGCTTTGGTGATTTTCCTAGAAGACATACCTCCAAAGCCGAGTATGTCTAAAAAATCAAATGGATCAATATATCCAACATTACTTAACCTTGTTGATTTCGTCTTCCCTAATATAACCTAATTGGAGATGCCAAACATACTTTGGATTTGGACTATCTCTAGGGCATTTATTAGTTGTGCCATTTTTATCACTATTATTTTTCTTATTGACATTAGTAATCGCATCATCGACATTGTTATGGTATAAAGATTATTGGTTAATAAGTCAAAACCAACACATATTCTATTATGATAAATAGAACATACATCGATAAAAGAAATTTCATAATTTCTTTACTAAACCGAGGTATAGAGATGATGTTCAAAATCGCATTCTCATAATGCAAGAATTTCTCAAAACCAATACATAAACAAAAAATTCCTACAGCTAATGTAGTAACTCTTGCTCCATTTGCAAATATTTGGACAATTTCATTTCACCCCAAAGATCACGCTAATTTTTAGATTATGCAAATACATACAAATATGTGAGGTTGCAACGGAATCTAGAATCCATAAGCTAGATTCAGCACTAACCGTAAGATTAATTTCAATAAGCACGGACACCATACCTTCTCAAGGTTGGTCTCTAGGCTTAACCTTCAAGCTCATGAGTTATTTATTACAATTTCTCCTTCAGTGCCCCTTGATGCCACAATTACGATATATCCCTTTTTAAATCTTGGGGTTTGATTACACAAAGATGCACAATCTTCTTCCATTTCTTTTTCTTCAAAACAATCTTACTCTTTGAAGAAGAAACCTATGTAACTCAACAAGAGTTTTCTTCATCTTATGGAAGAAGATGGAGGCACTACATTGAGCCTCATTTTGTGCATCTCCTTCTCATAAACTACCAGCATTCTATGTAACTCAGCAAGAGTTTTCTCTATCTTATGCATGTTAAAGTTTCGGATAAAACTAGAGAAGGAATCAAGGAAAGATTGGAGAATTAAATCTACAGCTAACTCGTTATCCAAAACAAGATTAAGCCTAGCCAACTCTTCAATGTGCTGGTTCATTTTCAAAGTATGACCATTAACCGATAATCCCTCATCCATCCTCATATGGTACAATGCCTTAGATATCGCATATCTCGAGGTTCAACCGTTCTCATCAAAATATTCATTCAAGTGCAGGATGATCGACTTATAATCTTTCACGAGTCTCATACTTTTTCCGTAATTCATTATTCATCGAAGAAAGCATATGTTGAAACCTAAATTTTGCGACCCAATTAGTCATTTATTGCATAGAAAATTACGGATCGACCCCAAGCCCTAGAAAAATAATTTTCATTAATTTGCATATAGTTTAGGGGCATTTGGCATTAGTAGATATATTCATTAATTGCTACCGGACCGGCGGCAAATGGACTTAAGTGAATTATTATGAGCTTAATTAAGCCCACGATGATGAAAATTCAATGAAGCCCGTTAATCATAAAATATGGCCGAAATTTAGCACATAACATGCATGTTTATTTGTGTTGAACTCGAATATGAATAACATACGGATATATTAACATAGCTTGTCTAAAGAATTTTTCCACTAATGTGTATCCGTTGATACCTATTTTGCGAACAATACAAATTTTTTTTCCTTGCAATACGGGGTTGTAGACCGTTAATCACACGCTAACCTAGTCCAACCAGCATTGGAATAGCCAACCACAATGGAAGAACTGTTTGGTTTATAAATCATTCCCTTACCAAGAGAGCTTTTAAGCTACCAAAGAATTCGATAAACAATATCCTAATGCGTTTTCTTGAGTGACTCCATAAATTGACTCACCACACCAACAAGGAAGGAAATATCAAGACGTGTGATAGTAAGATAAATTACTTTCCCAACTAGATGCTAATATTGATGCTTATCTTCAATATCATTTCCATGATTAACTCCAAAATTATGATTTGGATCTATAAGAGTATTAACTAACTTGGAAGATAGTATATTAGTCTCGGATAAAAGATCAAGAACATATTTTTGTTGAGACAAATTAATACATTTCCTATTTCATAAAACTTTACTCCCCGAAAAATACCTAAGAGCTCCCAACTCTTCAATTGGAAACCGATGTCGAAGCAAAGACTTGTCCTCAAAATGCCAGTCACATCACTGCGCGGAGACAATTATATCATCTACATATACAACATTTGTGACCACCCCGAACTTCTTCTTGCAAGTAAAAACAAAATGATCATAATAACACTTGGAGGAAACCACACATAGAAATCATTGACCTACATTTCGCAAAGTATGCTCTTGGAGATGGCCTTATGCAGCTGGTACACTTTATTACGATCTCCCCTTGAGCAACATACTCAAGAGGTTGCTTTATATATATTTTCTCAAACAAATCATCATAAAGAAAAGCCAATTGATATGTTGGCCAATCAAAATTCATAGTAAGAGAAACAATAACACGAACATAATTGAGATGTGCCACGGAGGAAAATGTCTCAAAATAGTCCACCCCATAAGTTTGAGTAAAATCTTTAGCAATAAATCAGCCCTTAAGATGCTCAACAAAGTCATCCGGGTTGTACTTGATGGTGTACACCCATTGACACTTCACCATATCTTTCTTGAGAGGAAGATCAACAAAAGACCATATCTTGGGGGAAATTAAAACTTCCATTTCCATATTCATAACTTTCTTTCACTCAAGGTGAGACAAGGCCTCGAGTGGTAGAGGTAGGAATTATACGCGTATATAATGATAGAGAAAATTCATGCTTTACTATGATTCTCTCCCTAGACAACATACCCAAGAGGTTGCTCCATATATACTTCCTAAAAAAGTTATCGGAGAAACAATAACAAGATCAAAATTGAGACGTGCCTCACGAAAAAATGTCTCAAAATAGTCCACCCCATAAGTTTGAGTAGAACCTTTAGTAATAAGCTGGGCCTTAATATGCTCAATTGAGCCATCCAAATTGTCCTTGATAGTGTGCACCCACCGATACTTCACCACATCTTTCACAGGAGGAAAATCAACCAAAAACCATGTTTGGCGGAACATCGAAGCTTCCATTTCCACGTTCATTGCTCTTTCCACCCAAGGTAAGACAAGGCCTAAGTGGTAAAGGTAGGAATTGTGTGAATATGTAATTATAGAGTAAAGTCATCGGGGAAAGAAGATGTGAGAGAGACATATAATGCTCGAAAAGGTAAGCAAAAGAGGAGTTTTACGTACAAGAACAAGTACCTTTGCGAAGGGCAATAGGAAGATTGTTCGGACCAAGAAACAATGAAGGGGATTGGACAAAGGCATGGAAGAACTGAAGATTGGTGGTGCTGTAGATTGCTTTTGTGACATCCTGAATTTTCTTATATTAGAACTAATTGGAGAGTAAAATAAATGTTTACGAGATAAATTCTTTAAGAAATTTTAGAAAGGTTATTCCATAACTTCTCGATAGTTAATTTGGAAATTTCTCAAGGAAAGTTATTTCTTTTAATTATAAGAACTATTTGAAATTTCAATAGGGAAATGGGATACAAAGGAATAGCTCTTAAATTGAGTCAATGCTTAGTCAATTCTCTAAAATAAGGACGTTTTTTCAATAAGTCAATGTAGAGTAAATGATATTTTTAAGTCAATGAAAAGTCAAGAAGAAAATGACAAATAGAAATGTCATTCTTAAGCATTAAATGTTAAGATAAAAATCTATGTCACTTCCATTAGTAAAGTCAAAGTACTATAAATGTGTTCATATTGTCTAAAACTTGATGGACAAGTTTTAATAAAGAAAACCTAGAGAATAAGTAGGGAATTACAATTAAATGGAAATTCATTAGAAGAACTAGTAAAGTGAAAATGTTCCTAGACAAATTTATATGGAAAAGCTCCATTAGATAAGAAGCCATTAACAAGTTAACATAGGATGTCTTTTGAATTTTAAAGGAAAGACATACGATAATAATAACTATGAATAAATGATTAAAGATTAATATAAACGATGAATTGTGACGAGAAAAATGTTTAAGCTAGCAATAGGATGACAATGGCCGGCCGACTTGCCTCCGGACAACGCAAGGTCAACCCGGTTGTGTTGCCCAAACTGCCGACTTGAAGCGCCAATAGCCGCGCAGCCAAGGAACGGCGCGGATGGGCGACGTCCATGTAGGTGACCACTATCGGTCGCCAATCCTCAACGAGGAACGGCTAATCCCGAGTTCATCTTGTATTCATTTTTAATTAATTAAAAAGGGTAGATAGTATAAGTTTTATAGTAAACGAATTTATAAGATTATGATTAAGTAACTCATTTTAGAAACATGAGCTAAAGGAAACATTATGAAGTTAATCTTAAGTAAATGAAAAACTAATCAATTGGAACTATTAAAGAACAAGAAGATAAATCAGAAGTAATAGGAAACTTGGTCTTTCGAAAGAAAAAGCACTATAATGTCTTTGAAATTTTGAAAAGTGGTAAATGAAGACAAAAGAAGATGTCACAAGTGCTCTTGATGTTTCATGTAAAGGAATATCCCAAGTCTTCCTTTTCTTTAAAAAGGTTTACAAGAGGTTATCAAAGTATGGTTGAATCTTGAAAAAGTAGCCATTATTAAGGGTACAAGACAAAACTTGTCTTCTGAACATCTCACATGAACCAAGTTTTATTCTCAAGTAGCTATCTCATTTTTTCAAAGAATCATGAGAATATTACACAATCATTCCTTTTTTCCATTTAAGTCAATAATTGTTGAAATTGGAGCACATACGGCAAAAGAGGGGGTGGCCGAACCTCCCATCCCATCGGCACGCGGCGAATCACCGCTCCTACCCATCACCTCCACTCGAGGCATTGATCGTTCAGCCGTAGCCAACGATTCCATCATTCGTTCCATATCGTCATTCGTCAACGAGCTTCGTTATTAATTTTTAAGTATAGTGAAATAAGATAAGATTATATAAATGCATAAAAAGATACTAAGTGAATAATTAAATTAATTAAGATAAGATTACTTTTAACTAAACTAAGAGAGAGTTTTAGAATAGAGGGATGTGGCTCAACCAAAATCTAGTAAAAATGTGTGGCTAATCACAAGTCTTGTACAAGAAGGAAATGACAAAAGCTAAAACATTTAAGAAACATAATAAATGTTGGATTGACTTGAACATTGAAAGATAATAAAGAATTGAAAAGACTAGAGAGTTCTCTAGAAGGGGAACCCTTCTTGAAAACTCACGTGATTGAACAAGAGAGGAGAAGGAAAATAGCAAAAGTAATCATCAAGTTTTAACCTAGAAAGAAAAATAAGGAAAAAGCATCGACTAGGAATTATATTATAAATAAAGGGGCATCAAGGACTCTTGCAAACTTACGTCCATCATAAGACCACTTCTTTATCTTTTCAAATTCTCCTCTCTCCCACACTCTCTCTCTCACTCCATCATCTTATACGCCCCTATCACCACCGCCTTCATCCAACATCGAATTTCACCACCACCAGCTGTCACGCTGCCCCGCCATCCACCGCACCGCTATGCGCCATGCCATTGTCATCGTTTGAACCATTAGTTTTGTCCTATGCTGTTTTATATTAGTTAAACGGTAAAGAAAAACATGTAAGGTAAATTATATTTCTAGATCAAATGCAGTAATATCCTTATATTACTTGATTTTGTATGGATTTCATATGATTTATGTGTATTGCCTAAGTATCATGGCATTAACTATTCATTTTGCGACTTATTTTGCGAGGGGTTCATTAAGGACGTCAAACGGGGGTCAATCGAAGGAAAAACGAAAGTCATTGAGCCAAACGAGGACATGCTCAACTCAAGACTAGTCGAATTTGGAACCAGGCTAGTCCGACCCGACCAAAGACCGACTCAGCTCTACTAAGCATGAACCGGGCTGGTCCGGACTAGTTCTAGACCGGCCGAAAACGGTTCTGCTCAAGCCGGGCATAAATCACACCTTAGGGTCCCGTTCGATTCGGCCAAATGGGCGAGTCGGCTCCGGATTTTCGTAACAACATTGATTTATTCCTCGTTCAATCTTGGTTTTATTAATTTACTCTTGCATGATGGATAATACCAAAGATAATAAACGGATCATTGTTGCGACCCAAAATCGACTAATGGATTACCAAGTTAATTAAATTAACTAATCTAATTCGGACCCTCCCAAGTCCTATCGAATCACAACTTAGGTTTATTCATGAAAAATATTCAATTGAGCCGCACTAATTATTTATGGAAGGTTGATTAGAAACCTTAATAAAATAGCGGGAGAATTATTTTATTTTTACGAACTAGAGAAAAATAAGTTTGAGGACTTGGTTACATTAATTTAGAAAATTAATGCCCTTTCGTACCAATTTTCATGAAAAATCCTTTTTCGATTGATCGATTGTGAATCGATTTTTGATTTTAGAAAAGATGTAACATGAGGACCATAAGTAATACCTCAAAGAAAAAACTTTTTTTTTGTATTTTTATGGATTTTTCGGCAACAATAAAAGAAAATGAAAAAACAATAAAAAAAAATCAAAAGTTTGAACAAAGACAAAAAAAAAAATGCCCACAATATACCATAATATTCCGAATTTTTTGAAAATCCTCTCATTTCTAGAGATCCGGGCCGGAGCGAGATTTTATCCATTACATCCTCGAAGATTCGAGCCAATATGCGAGATATGTATATAGAAAAACAACCTTTTTTCCAAAGGACAAAACATGAATTTCTATATTGAATTACCATCCCATTCCATAAAATTATGGCTAAGGCGTGTAATTTAATTTTTCGACGGGTCTAGGCACATAAGGGAGCAATATTAGCATATATTGTTTAAAATTGTGCAAACTTTATAACAATAAAAAACAAACAAGCACGCCAAAAATAAAATAAAGATGAGTCAATTTAATTTGGAATTCGAAAATCCAATACAGTTGGTTGAAAATATGACATTAGGGTCCACCTTTCCTCATCCAAAATTTGATCCAGTTTTGATTTGAGAAAATTATCTTTAAAAGTTGGAAAACTTATTTTGGATGATTCTCAAAAATTGGATAAACATTCGATAAGCTCAAATCTTATCTCTAACAATCAAGTGTTATCGAAAAATCACAAGATAAGACATATATCGATAAAACATCCAACCAATTCATTTGTTGCGAGATAACAATCAAGCTCAGAAGTTCATCAATAACAGAAACCGACATTATCTAATTTAAATGTCCACAAAAATGAGATAAAGGTTAGGCTCCTAAATCTCATCCACAATATGGATAGCATCAAAATAACCAAAGACAATGTCAATTTAGCAAACCATGGAAAAATTGAGAGCATGGATCATCATGAGCAATAGAGCAATTCGGCAAAGAGGGTGGTACTACTGAAAATTTCAGATTTAATCCAAAAAAGAATCTGATTTAATTTTTCATCCAATTTGTTCTTGACAATCGTTGAATAGTTCATTAGCATGAGAAAAGACTTGATTTCAAGATAATTCTATCAATTCTCATGAAAAATGACATAGAATTCAACAATCTTATGAACCAATTCATCTTTGGAAATCAGATTTTTTTGTATCATGAACATCAATTTTCGGTTTTGACATTAATTGGTAAAAGTTCAACTTTTCACTTTTGATCACAAATCAAATATGCTCATGAACTCACAAAATATACGTACATGTTTTTCAAGTAAAACAATGTGTGAATTGCAACCAAGAGTGAAAAAAGGAAGTACCTTTTCCAAGCAAATTCCAACAGCGCACAATCTAAGCAACTCGTCCGAGAACACGCCTTTTCGATCGAATTTAAGCTCTAAAATTTAAAGGGACCTTAAGATGACATAGCAAAGAAGTTAGTGACTTAATTCGAATAAAAAACAAGGTCGAATCAACTTCTAATGGGGCTGAACAGAAGCGAAGTAGTGGCTAGTCGGCAGAGAGGGTACGATGTCAAGTGAATTTGCAGGCTTAAACGGGAAGCTCTAAAATTCGGATCAATGCACCGTCAATAGCTGGTGATATATTATCAAGTGCTAAACGTCGTGGTGCATGGCACGAGTCGATCGGAGTATGAACGGCGACGCATGGTCAATTGGCGCCAAATCACTGCTCCCAGACCGAGATGGAAATTCGGAAGACCACCTCTTTATCTCACGAAAATTCTCTAAAAAATTTTTTAACGTAACTCACAAAAATGCCAACCCCGAGCTATTGACGAAAGCACGTTTATATAGAGCTCGGCCTCAAGAACCCTAACGGGAGTAAGATTCTTTCAAAACCGTCGGATCACTAATCCTAATTAAAATAGGATTTGATAACAGCCATTTGAATTTAAAGGAGTCCTAACCCATTAAAACTCTCTGTAATTTCCAATATAATGATAGAGTTTGTGTGACATTCTGAATTTTGACCCATTTCAGATTATGAATGAATGAAAATGCCTATCGATGTAATTCAAGAAATCTCACTCGATTTGATCATTCTCGAGTTAACTAACCTGAATGGGAAAAGGCTAATAAGGAATTAAGTATGTAGACCAAAGAACTCGACCATGGATGACAACCAAATTCATCATGTTTCGAATAACTCTTAAACGTAACGAGAATCATGGGTCGATACGCGGTAACTCCTAAGAGCCGCTCGTTAGTTTGAGATGCACCGAAATTACTATTCATGAATTTTTTTAGCTACGAATTGGACTTCGAAATTGGACATCGATTATTCAAGGATTCCAACAAATTACCAAATTGGACGTCGCCTCGTCGAAGTTGATCAAGTCATTAAATTGTTCTCAAGTAGACAGAAAAATTAGGAATTAAGATTGTAAGTTAGTAGTTATCCTAATTACCTTCAATTAGTGCCTAATCCTCTTAATTATGTTAAGATAGATTGGAGACCTAATGGGGTCCTATGGTAATCGAATAGTGAAGGGTAAGAAGGTTCAAACATGGTCTTGGATTAATGAGTAAAGAACAAAGGAATTCAATTTTAGTAGGGGCCCCTCTTGGACAACATCCCTTGATCTCCTCAACCACTCAAGTCTTCCCATATCAATCAAGTTGACTATTCATCAACTCATTTCTCTCTCTCTCTCTCTCTCTCCTCCCTCTCATTTGAAACATCTCTTTCTCTCTCTCTCTCTCTCTCCATCAAACACACACTCTCTCTCTCACTCAAACTTTCTCTCTCGATGCCGGCCAGTTGTCGCCCACTCTTCCTAGGACATAACTCCACCGTCCATGGTCCGAATCAAAGGCGAACCACCCATTATTGAAAAGCTCTTTCTCTTGATGTTCTAACGACATATCATAAGCCCAAATCCACTCAGTTGTTTGTCCTATAGAGTAATTTGAAGTAGCGAAGGTCATTGCTTGACCCTATTCCGACCCGAGAAGCACTAAGTTGAATTTTCGAGCTTATTTCATCCCAATCTTTTGGTAAGACACCTCTTGAACTTAATTAGGATGTTTAGCAACATGTTTATGAGGTTAAGATTGGGTTTTGATGGATTATATTGGCTAAAAATTATTTGGTTTCATGGATAGAAACCGGGATTTATCCTGTCCAAATTTGGCAACGAGCTTCAAGGAGGACTTCGTGGAGTTTTTCTTGTTCAATCCTTTGGTAAGTTGTCCCTAAACCTCTATTAGAACATTAGGTTACTAAAGGATTAAAGTAGGGATTGATTTGGTGACATTGTGATTGGAATTTGACTACGGATTGTTGGAGGCCAAATAAGGAATTCATGGAGTTGATTATGTTTGATTAATTTAGGGTTTCAAATGTGAAATCCGTGATGATTATGTGAATATAGGGTTCGGTCCTAGAGGAGTTCTAAGTATCCGAATATGTAGGTGACCTTGCTTGGATTTTGTTTGGCTCAAAAAGATAATTTTAGTGGAATAGCATGTCTTGTGCTCTTTGACAATTGGATGGTTTATCTTGTCCCGAAATGAACCCTATGTATGTTCGGCCATGAATGAGGAATGTGATTGAGATGATTGAGTGATTTGCCTATTTTGATATATTCGAGCATGAAGTCCGAAATGGGGCTAGAGACTAATCGAATTGCGATGTTCAAACGTTAATTGGCTTTGAATATGTGTGATTGTTCAATTGTGTTGGTTTAACTTTGATTGGTTGGATTTTCATTGAATGGCCAAAATGAGCTCCGAGTGTTTGATCCCAAATTGGGGATTTGATCCCAAGTTGACCTGACGAGGTTAATTGCGGCTCGAGAGTCATATAATCGACCGAATCATCTCGAAAGGAGTTGGGGAGTCGAGAGTCGCTATATAGACCGAATGATCTCGAGGTTCGGATGCAAGAGTTATGTAGTCGATCGAATCATCTCGAAGGAGTTGGGGAGTCGGGAGTCGCTATATAGATCGAATCATCTTGCAAAGAATAACTGAACATTAAGAATCGATGAAATTTGTGGTAATGCTTGTTGTGGCCAATTGATTGTTTATAATGCCTTAAGTACGAAGCTTAGACTTGATTGCAAATTTATGGCTTGCATTCGATCGAACCGAGTGTCTAATCTGCCATGTCCTTACTTATCGTTTTTAATTGACATGTAAATGCATTTTCATGAAAACCGCATATTTTCAAAGTGTCTGGAGGTACTAATGGCCTAATTTAGGTTTAGGTTTGGCTTGCCGAGATTTATTCTCACCCCATCGTGAGCTTTACTTTTCCGGACCCTAAACCCTAAATATGCCACCGACTCATTTTGGGGTACCAATGGACATGACAACATCGAATATCGAGCACCTCGTAGGTGACGACAAGGTCTATATTAAGAGAACTACCATAGTCTAGGTCGATGAAGATGATGATGATTGGAATTCACACCGTTATAAAGCCTAGTTCTATAGGGATGGAGATAATGAGTATGGATTGTTAAAGAGTTATGATATTCGAAGGAGTGTGATCCTTGGATGATGTAACCCGATGCCTCCTAATGGCGAAGTATTTGACCCTATCGCCGAGTCCGTAGTTAGCCACCCGAATCCCCCGAACCATGTTGTCGATGGCCGGACCGTGGAGCCCTCTCGATGCCGATGGCAAACCTAGAAAACCCCTTGAGTTGGAACCCATAAATAAAGACGATGTCAACTTCCCCCTAGATTCGGATTTCGAGTCCGAGGAAGAGGAAAAGGAGGAATATGTTCCGATGGACTCCGAGTCGACGCTCCGAGAGTACAACCCGGTAGCCGATGAGGACTTCTCCGGTGATAGCGAGCCCGACCCCTAGGTATAACTGTAGCACCCACCTTTTGGCTATGCTCGTAGGTTTAGAAGGGGCTTGATTTTGGGTAGTGGTTGTTTCTTTTTGTATATCTTGTATCGCCTATCATCAAACCTAGCGGTTGTAATTTTCTTTTATGCTTTAAATTATGTGTTGTGTTATGACTAAGTGTTTACGTTATGCTATTCTAAGTCGTCTTGTGTTTTATGTATGGAGTTTGTATTTTCGCTTCCCCATGTGTATTTCTTTCCGTGACGAGATATCCGCTGTTAGATTCCGGGAACTATCGTACGTAACGGGTGTAGCGGGATGTTATCGTGCCCGTAGGACGGGGCGTGATAGTTTGAATCTCTCGAGATCACCTTTTACTATATGAATTTTTAACCGAATGAAAATTACGAATCCAATCTGAAAATTTGGGAGTCCAATCTCACTAGGACTCTATCAATTATCGTCCAAATGGATGAGGAGGATGAAATGGCCGACTTCTCAATGTCTCGTGGGCTCGTTTTGTGATTCCGGACCTAATCGGACCTTAACTAATCAATGGGGAATTAACTAAGGCACTTTTACAATTATAAGAACTAAAATGGGCTGAATTGAGCTTGGAAATCAAGGTCCAAATCCACATACAAAATTCGGCACCCATATGAGCAAGCCTTGATCGAAATTTTCAAATTGAACCATGGGCTTGTCTTAAATTTTCGAGCTCAAATTAAGGCTTTAATTAAATATTTAAGCTTAAATGGACCAAAATAAGCTTGAAGATAAGTCCAAAATAGCTCACAAAATTTGGCACACCCCTCTAGCCTTGATTGAAATTTTCGGACTAAGCCTGGTCCAGCCGCCATCAAATTAAGCTCGGTTGACTCGTCTCGACCCTAAATACAAACGACATGATCTTGACTAAGAAAAATTGAATATGCAATTCATGAGGATTATTTTTTGTGAAAATTATGACTAACTCTCATTTTGTGCTTAAATGAATAATTTTCTAAAAATCAAAATTTATGTGTCAACAATCATGCGTTTGCAAAGTTGTGGATGACATTAAAAAACTTCGACATGCCACCATTAGTGAGAAAAGCAACGGTGTAGGGGCTCGGGGCAACGACGTGATGTATAAACCACTAATGGTCGTTGTTCGCAATCACGGATGGATTTGCCGTCATTCGCTAAGGGTTTTTACTTGAGGCAATGGCGTAGACATCATTACTTAAATGATGACATGAATTTGATATACCGTCATACACACGTGTGTGGCAACATTGCCCAATACCGGAAGTTTCAACCAGAGATTCGGGAGAGGATGCCTAAAAGTGATAAGAAAAGTAAATGCATCGTTTTTATATGATGTTTTATGAAGAATTTTCACGATTGATGATGCATGGCATTTTTTTAATGGATCACAAGATAGTTTCATGTCAAAATAAATTTTTCACCGCTAAGTTGAGTATTATTATGATATTCCTATTTTAGGCCAAAGCCGAAGAAGCAATGTCACTCGATCATTATCAAACCGACTATAATCTTTTTTTGTCCGAGGAGAAGGGGCGGGGCCTATAGCTCAGAGGATTAGTGGAAAATGCTTGATGGGAATATCGTATATGATAGATAGGCTTAAGCCCGAAAGACCGATCCCAAAGTTCGAGATCGGATCCGTGGTAGAACCGTCTTAAGACCGTGGTAGGGCCGCGGCATCTTCGAACCCCTTTAGTCATCAACGGTAGGGTCTCTCGCTTTTCAAAAGAAACTTCTTAGGAATTGACTCCTTATCCCCATCAGAATGAGGGTCCAAGTTAGATGAACAAATCATTCCTAGATGCAGCCAAGTGGTTTCTCTATGGACAATGCCACCTTAAATCATTTTTTAGTCTTCATCGTTTACTCCCCTTTCATTTACTAGGATGTTCGCTCATTTCATTCTATTTTTCAAGTGAAAAGAAAATGAGTCTGCCGCAAGAGCCACTATTTGGATTCCCAACTCACATGACTCACACCGCCACAATGTAATTTGTGTCGACAATGAAGTTACCTATGTCCGCATTACCTCAACTATGTGGATCGGTGTAGGCTTGGCTGAATTGATCCCTATTGTGTTTGTGTCATGGCATGAGCACCTGGAGGATGGGATTATACGAGGCCCACCGCGTAACTTCCATGACCCGACTAAATACCCAGGCAACGGCGCCGCCTACGCCTTAGGCCGAGCTGCTAGGAGCTAGGGTTATTTCGTCCCGTACTAGTACATGATGCTAAGATAGCCTCCAATAAATTTTGTTTATAAGATAGGTTGGGAGGTAGTGGGTTATAAGTTTGAGATTTGGTGTGGTGTGCAACGGTTTTCCTACATTTTGGATGTATGATAGATTAGGGAAACTCGAGGCATGTAATTAAGGTCCTGGGGACAATCACCCACTTATATAAAATTTAGTATTTTGTTATTGTTTTGGAAGCTGCTATGTCTGCTAATTAAATAGGTTAAGCGATTATCTACGAGTAATATTAAAGGTCGGCAAAAAATAAGAAAGAAGTTAGAGGGCAAAAAGTGTCTTATAGTTTAGTAGCTCTTGAGATAATTAATTAAGGGTCCTTAAGGAAACTTCTAACTATAAGAGGTCTTAGTAAATATTTACAAATAGTACTTTTGTTGACACCTAAATTTTGACTAATTTTTTAATTATTTATTTTGCATAAAAAATTAGGAATTAATTTTAATCATCTCATTTTTCATATTTATTTTAGCATCATATGGCCATGCATTACATTTGCATTTTATCGGACCGGCGATGTAAGCAATTAATTCATTAAAATTTGAAATATTAGTTTGGGGGCAACTAATCTGGATATTATCATATTTCAAATCTTAAAGGATAAATGAGCAAATTAATTGGATAATATCGTAGAGATATCATAATATGTCCTTTGAATGAAAATAGGAAAGAGATATAGTCAAAAAACCCTAATCCTGTGCCTATATACATATGTCACGGACGTTCACAGAGGAGACCACACAATTCAGAGTACACGGCAAAGTTTGAGGGAAATTTGAAGGGTTGCGTTCTTCACAGAAGACTTCACAACCAATGAGAGAAAAAACGTGAATGAAGAGGGAGTATTTTTGTGCTTATTTTTCTATCTCTGTTCGTTTACATTGATAGTCCATTAAATCCCACGTTTCATCTGGTATAACCTCACAGGGCAACAAAAAGGAGCGCGTACAGAAGAGGGACTCCATCAACTTCTACCATAATCACACTCCAACGTGATTCTTGGAGACACACAAAGAAGACAAGTGAGAAAGGGTCCTCCTTTCTTTACTGTCCCTTCTGGCAATAGAGGATCCCGATGTGTCCCAGCGACATTGACGACTCCTTCAAACCAGCATCTCTGGCGAACATCATAGCAGATTCTCACTGCGGTTTTTATCTCTTCATCCTGCCCAACTTGTGGTCATGTCCCATTAAACAAGAGAGGAACGTGCCAAGTTTTTGTTCAACCGAGTCTAGTGAGCCCTATGGACGGATCTGGACACATTCTTGTTGGGACTTTGGTTTCAAAGTCCCATAAGAAGTTGAATGAGAAATGAGGGATGGAGAGTCCCGCATTGAAAAAAGAGTAGATGGGAGATGAGTTTAAATATTAGAAACTCATAAATGGGATTGGGCCCCAAGGGCACCCCACTTTTGTGGAAGAGAGAGGACCTACGCAAAGCTAGGTGGACCCATACGTGTGCGCCGCCGCCCGCCGGCTTGGTTTGAGCTGGGCCCACGCATTCCTATTATTATTTTTTATTTTGTTCTACTTTTTTTAAACCGAACGAATACAATTCGAATAAACACTATTGAAATTTCTGAGCACTTCTTCTTTCGTCCGAAGAGATGTATTTGTTCGGAAATTTTTCTTTAAACGAATATGTTTGTTCGAAAGAAGATGTTTCGGTTCGTAATCCTTCATAGATGAAACCGTACGGTTTCGTGACTTTCGAATCGTTCGTTCATTTGAAAGAGAACTATTCGGATTAATGACTCTTCATTCTTAACTTCTTCTTTCGTGACTCTTCGCATCATTGTCTATAAATAAAGCATTGACCATAGGTATGTTATTTTCGTCATTCATACTTCATTATTCATCATTTGTGCGATTATTCTATGAAGTGCGTTCGAAGGTTTCATCTGAAGAAAGTACCTCTTTAAAGGAAAGGCAATCATTTCTACCTTGGGAGGCAATTGTCCAAGAACCTTGGGTGCGATTGAGAGGACAAATTTGTCTTAAGGACGTAATGTCATTTCGTTGGGCTCGGATCATTCCTCTACATTCAGACTACTCATTTGCGTTTGATTTCAAGTTTATCGATCAACATTATTCTACATATATGAACACTTATAGGCTACTACAATTCTTACGTCTACAACACACCATGAAGCATCTCCACTATAAAGATCAGCATATTACGGCTTTCTAGGCGAATTTTTCACTTATTTTAGGTTTCCCCTGCTTGTCCAACGAATTCCAACTCTTCAACAAGTCTACTTTGGACTCTTATGAATCTTTAGAAGGGTTCCACGCCAATCAAAGGAATTCTTGCAGCTTTTCTTTCGCCATGAAGCCTCCACGAACCACCAAACACCTTCGCCGGCTGTAAATCTCACCATCGTCTAACCGATCCGATTCACCCGAGTTCGAATTTTGGAAAGTCCATCCCCAAATTAGGTAAATTTGTCATCTTAATTGATTTGAAATATTTCATTACCTATTTGAGTTATATTGTTATGTAACGAAATCTTTTGAGCTATGGGTGATCAATTAGGAAAATCTTTTCCTAATTCGCAACCGCACACATAGAGTTAATTCTATCTATAAGGCTTTAGATGGAATTAATGACATAGTGGGTATTTCGAATTTTTAGGGTCAATCTATCGGTCTTTAGATTGAAACTTGATTCAAAAGAAATTGCGAAATATTCAAGTTGATTTACTTTCCATATTTGAGTTTTTCTGATTGAATCGCTATCTTTGCATATTTGATTAGGTTGTCTTTCCATATTTGAATTGATTGGATGTGATTTGCTATCTTTAGAATATATCTCGTCGTGTTATGAAATTTTGAAAATTCTAAAAGATATCAATTGCCATGTTTATTTAATAGCATGTCATTAGATAAGTTGCATCTTTAAATTCGAAAATTGCATCTTGATGTGTAATCTTATGAACAAAATTACTCGGTCTTTAAAAATTAGGGCTTAGGGCAATTTAAATCCTAAAACAAATTAAATAAAGGTAATTTGGCATAGTTTCATTTAGGGTTGTAATTAAATCCGAAAATTAAAAAAAAATCATTGTTGCTACGTCATTCATACATTGCATATAGATTAGATTTCATTTAACAAGTGAAAATCCAAAAAGAGAGAAGATTGCTTAGCGCATGCTCCCTGCTTATTTTGAATTCTAGATGTTTATTTAATTGATTGTGCACCCGCATGATAACCTATATTAGTGGCTTAGGTTAAAATCAATTAAAGCTGCTTAATCAAATGTTTTCATGAAATAAAATGGTATCGCAATGGCGTTAGAGTAATCTAGCGTAACCAAGTTCCCGAACTCATAATCTTTGGTTCGTAGAAAAAAAACAATTTTCCCCCGCTATTTCATTTAGATTTCTAATCAACCTACTTGCAATGATTAGTGGCGACTCCCATTGAATATTTTTTATGAAATTGAACCGTTGCAATTTGGTAGAGTTTGGGAAAACTCGAACTAGGTTAGTTAATTTAATTAATCTAATGATCCATTAACCTAAAAATTGATTTTTAGGCCACGAGAACTTTGAAAAATAAAAAGGTTAGGATATATGGACATAGTTTTCAAAAATTAGAAATAAAGAAAAGGAATAAAAAATTTCAAAAATTTAGAAGGAAAATGAGAAAAGTAAATAGCAACCGAGACATTGGTCCTAGGGTCGTTATAGCTTTTTCCGTTGATACACCTACAAGGGAGGAGATACAAGAGAAAGACTAACAAAGTCTAAGGGGCTAAGTTGTAGGATAAGAGCATAAGCCACAATGTCGTTGAAAACTCTTTATCCTCAATAGAATGGTATGGTGTGCCCTTAAAGAAAGTAACATCAAGCCTGCTATATTGGTACAAGTCATAGAATCATAACACCAATATCCCATTTTGAGTAGTTGAATACTTGAGAAAACACATTTGGTGGCATAAGGGGATTATTAATCTGCATCTAGACGTAAGTTGCAAACAAAACAGACGCGCCCAAAGAAACGAGGGGTAAGAGGGAATAACGGCTTGTCAAGGAACACAATACTAACCGTCGACTAATTATTGAAGACTATGGAAGGCATATGATTTATGAGATAATAGGCATTAAAGAGAGCATCACACCAAAATGATTTTGGGACATGCCTTCAAAACAAGAGTGAATGAACAATTTTTAGAAGATGACGGTTCTTTCTCTCGGCCATACTATTCTCTTTGAAGCGTATAAGTACAACTTATTTGATGTGTAATGCCATAATAGAACAAAACAAATAAATTGATTTCTGTGAATATTGTGGAGCATTATCAATTCATAGAATTTTAAGGGATGTAGTAAATTGATTAGTAGCTCCCCCATGAAATAATTGAAAAATAGATAAAAATTCATAACAATCATGAAGCATATAGAGCCATGTTAGATGAGAATAACAAATTCTACTAGCAATACGCGAAGGCCCCAAAATGTTCGAATGAACAATTTCAAGTAAAGTAGATGTAATACGCAAAGGTCCCCAATTATCTTCTTTGTCTAAAGGTCCTGAAAAATACAAGAGGGATAAAATGTAACGAACAACCAAAAGCTTTGGTTATCGACTAACAGACAACAAGTTCAAAGGAAGATGGGGAGTATGTAAGACAAAGGATAAAGATAACGATGGTACGGGTGAAACAGTCCTTGATCCAACCACTTGGGCATGGGAACCACTAGGTAAAATAACTTGAGATGAAAAACTAGAGTTATGGTGGGAAGAGAATAATTCTTGCTTGCCCATCTTGTGACTAGAAGCTCCGAAGTCAATGACCTAGATTCTAGGAGACAAAAGAGAGAAAAAATGCGGTGTTTTACCTATACTTGTAAGAGTGGCAGTGGATGAGGAATTGGAAACCACTAATTGTTGGGCACTCTTGATAAGTTGTGGAACCAGATCATCTCTAGCGGATTCGTGTCTTCCAACGACACTCTTCAAACATAGCATCATTTACAGTAACTAGTTGCTAAGCCAACTTAGACTTGCCATGCCTGGCCCAACAAGTGCCAATATTATGACTAGATTTACCAAAATATGTACACTAACAACTGTCTCGATCGGATCTCTGTCCATTTCGTCCACCACCATGGCCACAACCTCCCCTTGAACCATGACATCTATTAGCAAATCCACTACGACCACACCCACCACTATTAGCCACAAGTGCTGAATTATCTTTAGATGATGTTGAAAATGGAGGGATAATATACTAAATTCGACAAAATGCTCCATTTGTATGAGGAACTTTCTCTATAGCAAGAAGCTAGCTCTTCATAGGCTACAAAGTCATTCTTCAACCCACATAAAAGCTTGGTCGCTTTTTTTGACCAAAAAATAAATAAATAAAATTTGGTCACTTGAAATTTAGCTCGTTGTGTCTTTAGTTTCTCAAGATCAATTGTGGTGGGCTGATGAAGATTAAGTTCTTCCCACATGCCTTTCAAAGCATTATAATACTCGCCAAGGTAGCTATCACCTTGTTTAAAATTAAAGATCTTCTCATATAATTCATAGGCTTTAAGATCTGTTTTTGTCTTGTGAGTAGCTTTTCATAAGATCATCCCCCACTCCCTTGGCAATCATATAGAACATGACATTAGCAGCAATGAATGGTTTCATGTTGTTCCATAACTACACCAAAAGTGCATCACCCTCTCTCATCCAGTTATTATACTTTTTAAAATCTACAGGAGTGGGGTCTCTTTTAAGATATTTGAGTCTACTTTTGGCATTACTATAAACTTTGACAACTTGAGCCCATAACAAGTAATTAGGGGCTCCATTTAATTTAGTGGTGCTAATATGATCATTGACATTGTTTGTAAAAGATTAGTGTCACTTATGGTGCTAATCTTAATATAAGTACATGTACCAAAGATCAAGAACATTGAAACTTCAGTGCAAGATATAAAATAGCCCTTGGCTCCAAATAATCCATACCGACAAATCAAGTGTTTTCGATGGAAATCCTACAACTCCAATCAATCATAACCCACAAAATATTTTGATTGTTAAATCATTGATCAAGATGTGTTATAATCCATAGTCGCAAACAAAACCCGATGGATTTGGTTTGTCCTAGTCTTATATGTATGGAGACTTGGAGAGAAAATAGATGGAATTTGCAGCTTTGGATGGCTACGCACCAGAGAAGGAAAAGGTTTATTAGGGGACTCTCAAACCAGCAATATGATCAAGGAATCATGTAGTCATATCTGCTCTAATGTCATGCCACAAAGCTGATTAGGGAACCTACGGTTAATAGTCGATCGAGAGAGAACGAAGAGAGGAGAAGAATCGAGAGGAGAAGAAGAGAGAAAGAAAACAGATCGTAAAAGCCAACAAAGGGCTCTTAATGTCTGCGTTATAAATTGGACATGATCATAATGCCCTTAAGTATGTAAAAATAAATAAAAATCATAAAATAAAAATGACACCACTCAAGTAACGTAACATATCGCTCCAAAACATTTGTTTATATTTTACGAGAAATCTTCTCTTGATTCTTGTGACAAAATTTGGGTGGTTAACTTCTGATAGCAATGAGGGTAACAAAGAGAATGATTTTGATTTGGAGAGTCGTACAAAAGCTTTCTTAATGAGGAGGAAAAAGTGTATGAGGGCATTATCTAAGCTTGATCGGTATCTTAAAGTTGAACGTGAAGATTCTTGTGATCTTGACCTTTTAATAAGGTAGAATACTGCTTGGCAAAAATTTTGAAATCCTATCTTTGGTGGGTCGGAATATTTTATCTATTTCTTTAACTACCATTGCTTCCGAGTCAACTTTCAATATATCCGATTGTATGCTCGATGGCTTTCGTAGATCTTTGACTCCTAGAGTAGTTGAAGCTTTGATTTGCACTTAAGATTGGTTGAGAGCAATTCCGATAACAGTTAATGTTGAAGAGTACACCAACAATGTAGGAAAGTTTGAGTTGTGTAAATCATAAATATCTTTTCATCTTGTCATTGTTTCGTATATGTAAAGAGTGAATGCTTTACTAAATACTTCCTTTTGTTAGATATGGATTATGTTATTGTGGAGATCAACGATACATAGAGTTTACAAATTGAAGTGGAAGGAATATATGTGATGAGACTTAACTTCTAGCAGTTCTAATTTAAATTGATGTTGAGTGATCATATATACTTATTGTTGAGTTTGTTTTCCGGGGGTTAGAACTTGGAGCGTTCTTTTATGGATAAATGTTGAAGTTCTAAGTCAAAATGACTCGCGGATCCTTTGTAGACTTGGTTCTAAATTCAAAGCTTGAGAATTTGATTTATTTCAGTGGCTCATGAGCTCTCAAGTCATTTTGCTTGCTCTTTGTATTCTTGAGAATAGGAGATTTGTATTCATTTGTCCTCGGTTGATTTATTTTGCTTGCTTGCTTGCTCTAGCAAGCTTGTGAAAAACTCTTTTTCACATGTGATGTGTAATTTAGATTGTGGATGCATTTGAAGTGAAGCTTGTAGACTTTGTGGCAAACTTTTGTAGTGATTGGTGTCATTGGCAGACTTTGTGGCAAATTCAGAGACTTGGTTCTTGATGATCATTATAGCTTTGTTCGTGGAGATGATCGTCATGTTTAGAGTGTCACGAGCTTGTTCTATTGATATCGCACGTCTAATAGTTTAAACTATGCAACAACACTTGCAGTCGTGCAGGGAATATGGAAAAAAAAGATATTAGGTTCCTAGACCCATCTAGGAGTCAGACCAGACCACCTAATCAGTGAGCGCCTGAGTTCATATCTGACTAAGGATGTTGTCTTCGAGTGATTTGTCTGTTTGTTTCAATTAAATAAACTTCGCTTGAGTTCAGTTTCCTCTTGTTAAGAACAGTCTAGTATGCTTCCAGTCTAGAGGTCAAGTTGTAGGTCTTGGTTCAACCCATTCTAGTAGTTGAAAATCGCTCATATGAAGTTAAATAAGGTGTTTCGACCCAAAAGAGAGAGAGAGAGAGAGAAGAGAGAGAGAGAGAGAGAGAGTTAAATCTAGTGTGGTGTCACATATCGATAGAACGAGTTACTTTAGACATTGCTATGATGAGTTCGGAAATCGATCATAGTTTAGTGTGTTTAATTCGATCCAAATATGTTAGTTAATTGTACTGGATTGATGTGCAGTTCTGAAAATGAGAGCTTGTAATGACATTCTCTGAGATTGCCGAAAATGCTTTGTTTGTGATGTGTGAGAATGATTTTGATTTGTATCAAAATCGGTGATGAGTTCTTTGCTTTGAATGAGTTGTCTGCTTTCATTGAAATGGTTAAGGCTAAGAACAAAGTAGAGAGATGTCTGTCTTATTCGGTCATATCTGACCGGGCCTAGCTGCAATTCTTGGCAACTTTTCTCCTTAAAACATTGCTTCTGAAAAGCGAGCGACTCCATGAATCAGCTTTCCGAGTTTATGAGAGAAATAGGTTGCTCGATTTGGGTTTATGCTTTTCTCTTCTTTTTTTGGGAGAATCATGCCTCGGAGCTATCCTCCACCAGAGTAAATATGCCACTGTCACTTTCACTTATATATTTGTTTTCCCATCATAAAATCTCCACGCGATACCTATAGCTATCACCTAAATATATATCAAAATGCAAAACCCAAATACTCTTCTTGGAGTCCACTTGAACTACCTCCCGGTAGATCTATCAAAATGGGTCCAAAATCCATTTATGAACCCATGTTTTTTGAGAAAATTTCAAAAGAAAAAAGAGCCCCAAGTGACCTTATTTTCTCAAATAAAGGCCTAAAGTGCCATCATTATCTCAAAGAAGGGCCCGAAGTGGTTATGGTTATTTCAAAAAAGGCTTAACCTCGCCTGTCACGAGCAAATTTTCCTACCGATCGAGGGTATTTTTGTAAAAATATAATTTTTTATTAAATTAAATTAAAATCAAAAATCAAAAACTTTATTGAAAAAAAAAAAAAAACACGGGCGGGAGGACCGGCCTCCCACCTGTGGTCGCCATCTCACCACCGATGGAGCAAACGGCTATGGCCGATGGTGTCGTCGACGCCTTGCGGAGGCCGACAACCCCTCCGACTAGTGGCGAAGGCCTACTAGCCCTCGCCCGAGCCGGGAAAAGGCCCCGACCCTCTCCCAAATCGGACGAAGGTCGGCGGCCCTCTCCTAAGTCCGAACAAGGGCGCGGCCATCGCCCGGGACTCGACCGAGGTGGGTTGGAAGGCACCGTCTACCTCCGATCCTATCCCGATCGATAGCCGCAGCCCTTGGCCGAACCTAGGCCAGGGCTATCGACCTCGCTCGGATTTGGGAGAGGGTAGAGTCCCTCTCCCTACCCGGTGAGAGCCAACGGCCCTCGCCGCTAGTCGGCGGGTCGCTGGCCTCCGCCAAGGTGCCGATGACCCCAACGACCATAGTCGCCGCCTCATCGCAGTCGAAGGCGGCCACAGGCGGGAGGTCAAAAACCTCACGCCTGTGTTCTTTTTCTTTTCAAAATTTCTTGAAAAGAGGAAAAATAAAATAAAATAGTAAATGACCAAAATGTCCCTAATTAAACCGACTCAAACCGTTTTTTTAGAGTAATATAGTCACTGGAGGCCCTTATTTGAAACAATATGCACTTCAGGTTCTTTGACACAATCAGGGCACTTCATGCCCTTTTTTGAACTAACGCTCACTTCGAAGTCTTATTTGAAAAAATGAGGGCACTTTGGGGCGTTTTTTGAAAATTTCCCTTTTTTAAAAAAACTAGTTATAAATAAGTTACATTTTATTTCACAGACCAACAGTGGGTTTTAAAAAAAGAAGCTAAAATATATGGGTCTTAAATGGGTATAATCTAGACCCATTAACAACCTATTTAACCCATTGCTAATGAAAAGCCCAGAAGACTCTTCTTCACTCTTCTTCTTCTTCTCACTCTTCTTCTTCTTCCTCTCTATACCTTTGTTGGACGCTGAGCTCCACTTCAATCCTCACCAACCCATAGTGGGTGGAAACCCTAACCTTAATGCTCCCCCAACACTCTACTGTCTGCCGACAGTCCTAAACTGGTTCAAGGCCTCGCCGAAGTAGCGAGACGACCAATTCAGTAGCTCGGCCAATGATGGAGCGTTGGCACTGCCACTGCCCAGCACTGGGGTCGGGCGAGGAGACACCGACATAGAATGGACCTCTCCGAGATTGCCAAGAAGGTCAGTCTATTGGAATCCAAGCACCCCTCTGCAAAGTGGCAAAGCTCTGTCCAGCTCGATTCCTCAATCATCGGAGTTGTATTCTCCTCTTTTTTTCCTTCGCTTCATGTGACTGCGAAGTTGAAGGCATTCGTTCACGATTGATTTATGAGATTTGAGTGGCAAGGCCAATGTTCACGACCTGATCAAGTGGCGGTGGAAGCTTGAGATTTGCAATTTGCCTGCTTCCGAGCCCCGTTAGGGGCCGTCGTCGGGGGTTGCCGTTAGGTCTACCGCCGTCGAGGTCCAAAACCTTAGCCTTATCAAGCTTGAATGGCTAGGTTTTCATTCTATTTTGTAGAATTTTTTAAATTTTTGTTTATTTAACTTTGAAGAATTGTAGAGCCTTTTTATTTATTTTTTTATGAGTTAAATAGGTGGGTTTGGGTAGGGTATGAATTGGGTTGGGAATGAATCTTTTAAATTATTTAGTAGATAAATGAGTCAATGTAGGTTAAATGGGTGAATTTGGATCGAACTCATCTATGACCCACCTAAACTCGATTCAACTCATTTATTTGACACCTCTAATTGTGCATCAATTTGATTTAAAATCCTTCTCTCTTTCTTTACAAAGCTTTTTGAGAACCATGTCTCTCAAAACTTTGGGAGCTCACTTACCTATGACCTTTTGGCTCATCAATACCATCTCCAGCCTATCATGGTCATGCTTTCTCTCCTTCCCGTGCGGCAAGGTAAATAATTTTCTATTCATATGGCCATCAAGATTAGGGGTGAGCAATTCTAGATTCAAGGTAGGTTTCGCCCGAAACCTAGAACCTAGCCACTAATACAAGTTCCTCATTTTTTGGAACCTGAAATCTACCCCGACAGGTCACAGCTCCGTGGTCCGATTTTAGGATACTCGAGAACCTACCAATTTCACTAAGAACACTTAAGAAAAATAGCTCCAACATCCACATAATCATTTTTAATCAAAGAGAGTGATTTGTAGTTGATAAAGAAAAGCCAGTGCATTACCAAAACAATAAACCGTCCTCCTGTTGGGACTTTCTAGCGAGCCCATAACCTGGCTTCAGGAGAGCACTCGTACATAACAATCAAACAAACCAGTCAACTGCCCCTGCCAAGCCATGGAAGCGTATATGGAGTTCAATTAAACTTTTTGTTCCACTACAGAAAAATTGCTATGGATATACAAATTTTATTGGAGTAAATCTCCCGAAGCAAGACGATCATATCGGACGCTCTGCTGTACTGTCAAAAGCCGTCATCAATTTTACCTTGGCCATTGACTCTCTTTAACCTTTCATTAAAAATTCCCTTCTCCCTCTATGTGTTGCTCTGTAAGAAGACAGCAATCTACTAAGACAATCAACCCAGAACCCAATTAACGAAACGCCTACCGAAGCAGATGAGACGAAACGCCAAAATGACAACAAAATCAGAACCCAAAAATAATAAGCACCGTAGCACGCTAACAGGGCATGAGACGAAACGCCATAAACTAAATAAGACTAAAAGTGGAAATCAAAGAAAATAAAATTACCAACAAAAAAGACATGGGAATGTTCCGTTTTGAGCAAGTGCACAAAAGCACTAGCAGGACTTGAATCCTTGAAGGCGCAAGAACGAGAAAAAGGCGAAGGTGAAAACAGGAAAAGAAGAGAGCTTTGCCGGAGAGGGACGGGCGCCGATCATGGAGCCGGTGGACGAGAGGTCATGCGACTAGCGTCTCGGAGAGGAAAGCAAGAGGAGGCAAGAAAATCTCAAAAACGATGGCAGAGGCTCAGCTGCATAAGTGAACTCTCAAGTCTAAAATCTAAATATCTTGATTTAGAGTTTTCCCGGTTCCGGTTCCAGTAGGAACCGGAACCAGCGGTTCTTGAAAAAAGGGAATCAGGAACCGTATCCTGGCACATCAGAACCGGGAGCCGGACCGAAATCGACAGTTCGGTTCTCCGGTTCTCGGTTTTATCCTAAAACCATGCTCATTCCTAATTAAGACCTATAAGTAATTAGGCTTTTATTTTTTGGACCCATTTGAACCTGTTTTTAAAATTTTAAGCAACCTACTAATGATCTGACCTATCAAAGGTGGATTATAAAATGGATTTTGGACCCATTTTGCCACCCCTATACTTGAAAGAGAAAAAAACTCGTAAAGAAACATCATTATCCATTGTTGATTTCTCCTCCAGCTTTTCTTATTTCTTTTCAATTCATAAAAAAGAAAATATTTCGACATTAGATTATTAGGACTAAAGGAAAGTTTTGACTTACACGACATGTAAATGTAAATACTAGCTTCCTAGTTGCAGTGCTTAAGAATTTTCTATAGGTAGATTTCGATATAATTTTTTTTAAATTGTCAATTCTTAGGAGACCTCATTCTTGAAAGATGACTTTATGATAGAATCAAAAGATTCAGGGCTAATACCACGGAAGATTCTAGTACTGTTTAGTCGCATTTAGTCCACACTAATTTTCAACCTACATTAACTTGCAAAATGGTAACACCGTCCCAAAATTTGCTCTCTATCGACATTCGGTCCAATTTCATTGTCAACTATTCTAGAGTAGAAGAGAACGAACGGAGTTGATGTGGACTGATACCACGTGAACTTCTCCTAGAATCTGACTTCGTTTCTTTCCTCATTGAGTTGAGCTAAAACATGATCGCATCACACTTCACTAAAAACCGGAGCAAATTCAAGGGTTTGAACAAATCGGAATGGAATTAGGATGAATTCGGAGCAATGGTGCTGCTTTGGGCGTTTTTATGGGGTCGAAAATAGTTTAAGATGAATGTGCGCAATTACGCTGCATACTTTTATTCTCGGACAAGTTCGTTGCAAACTTCACCACAACTCATCTTTTTTCATACATGATTACCTAGGATTCATCTTTTGGGAATTTATCCAAGAAAGATGAGGTAATTTCTGTTAATGATTAATTGGACACATTTATTCTAAACTTTATTACAATTCATCTTCTGAGAATTTATCCAAGAAAGATGAGGTAATTTCTGTTAATGATTAATTGGACACATTTATTTTAAATTTTATTACAATTCATCTTCTGGAAAATCGCAACCTATTATGATTGAATCCCATATCTCACGAGTTTAGATTTGTAAATTATTAATCGCGGATATTAAGAAACAAAAATTCAAGTCACTTTATAGCAATCCCACGAGCTTAGGGCACATTACAAGAACGAGAAAATTTTGGAAAAGATGGGAGGATCCAATTAATAAAGAACATGGATCCATGCCCGAAATTCGGTGAAGATATCCGAATCTTAGTCCTGTCAAACGAGAAGACATGCATGGCTTTTGTTTGGCTAAGGATGTAACATTAGGCATCACCACCTCGGACAAATACGACGGTCGTATTACGCGAATTGGCAGCAGTCAAAAATGTCAGAAGGGTTTAGTCGCTGTCCCCAAAGCACAGGCACGCGCGTGACGTGGTTCATGGAATCGCTCAAGCGGCGCCGGGCTTCAGCATCCGACGAATTCCACACGCCTTCGCACCGAACGAAGCATATTCGAAAATTCAATTCAAAATAGAGAAAAACCGATTGATTTTCTCAACGGTGGCGCGTGATCGTCAATCTCCACAAGTTCTCAACCGGGCGTTCGGCAATCAGAGAAGCTCGTGTGGGACCCACAAACTCAAAACCCCCGACGGCTGATATTCCCCACGCGCTCCACGCCACACGCTCTCTCTCTTGCTCGCTCAATGACTCACGCACGCCGGGTTGGACGTGACACGTGGCGTCCGCCGTCATCACCGGGTTGGCCCGGCGCGAAGTTCAAAATTGACGCCGAAGCCCACACTCCAATCCAATCTCGTTCAATCGAACTCGACCCGGCGGTGCATAAATAGCGAACTCGTGGAGATAAATCGCTCATGGGTCCGGGGACTTCGCTTCAGGGGAAAAAGGCGAGGCTCTGTATTCGGAGATACGGATTGTCGACGATGAAGGGGTCGCCGGGCGCGTTGGTGGCGTCGGTGCTGGCCGCGTCCACGGCGGCTCTCGCCAGTGCCTCGGGAGATCAGAACGTTGCCTGTCATCCGTGGTCCAGTAACTCGAACGAGGTGAGAACGTTGGCGGAAAGGCTCGTGTTTCTCTCCAACTTGGTTGGTACGCTTGTTTTAGAATTGTGACCCGCTTGTTCCAGGGGCGTGATCCGCCGTCCTCAGGGTCGGAGGTGCGGGGGGATGTAGGGAGCTCGACGGAGGATAAGTTTGCGCCGAGGTTCGACGGGTTGAGGTTCATCGAGACACTAGTGACTGCGCACAGATAGAAGAAAGGAGGGTTAGATGCGTCCACGCCATTTTAGCCAGTGCGTGGCGCAGCATTAGGGAAAGGGGAAAAAGAACGATTAGAAAGATTTGATTTTTATCACGGCCCACGATGAAATTTCTCCTCCTCATACGTTGATGCATGTAATTGTATGTTCTCTCAGGTTGCCGGGGTCTTCTCGGGCGTTTCCTATAGAGCAACTCAGGCCTCGAGATCACGTCTTTGATTGGGCCCCCTCCCTTATGAGAAATGTTGGTTTTGATACTTTTGCTGGGGAAATTGCTTTGACGTTCTAAATGTCTATCGATCTGAGATTTTTCCTTTGACACAAGAAGTTAGAAAGACCAATATATCATATGCTTCTATTAAGTTGGTGTCCCGCATTGGGAGAGATCATCTGGGTGTTGGTGGCTTTGTATCGATGGCTCTCGCTTGAAATCTTTTTTGGCCATTTCTTGTCCACACCAAGGGCTTACGAAAAGTTTGTGATTGTTCAATGCATCTGAGCAGTCGGATTTAGTAAATTTCGTAAAGGGTCTTGTTATTGAATGTCTCTGGGTACTCAGTAAATATAGGGTAAAAGCCACCAAAAATTTCAAATTATGTTCACTTGTAACACAATTATCATAAATAAAAAAATTCTCCGATACTAAAAATCATAAATTCGACATATGTGACATATTTATCCTTTTGCCAAAATTTCATCAATGAAGATCATTAAAAATCTGTCTAAATAGATGTCGAAAAGCAAAATGTGTTGATATATAGCTCACGTGAACGATATTGATTTAGCTGTAAAAATCTGGTAAACGATATAGTAACTTCTATTGTTCACTATACCTCGAAAGGGCAAATTTTAAATTTGGCTCGTTACATAACCGAAATCACGACTCTTGTCTTCTTACCGGGCAGCACGAAAAATGTTGAAGGAAGGCATGTGGGTCCACATTTCTATGGGGGGAAGTGATAACGCAAGCACGTGGCAAGTCCTTGGGGGAAAAACCGCGAAGACGCCATGTAGGTGCCAGCGTGGCATTTGATCGCCATGTCATCATCAAAGAAGTCTATGTACGACATTAGAGTGTAGTTTCTCGCTCGGCCACATGCTAGAGGGGCTCGCCCTTGCCATGAGCGGACCCTCACACGTTGGTGGCGCGGCTGCCATCACCACCACCTAATGAAGGATGGTTTAACCCTCAAGCGGTGGTCAAGAGAGCCGGACGACCCTGTGCTCGGTGGTAGGGAGTGGTGATGCCCCAATCGCATGAGGGCTTGGCTGTGGTCGGGCAAAGGGTCGACAGCCCTCACCGGCAAGGCAAGCCGGGAAAGCGGCCTCCCCAACCACCTCTGTTCTTTTTTCCTCGTGGAATCAATAACGCCAAAAATGTCCATGAATACTCTTATTTACTGTCTTCTATCCTGGTTTATCCAATCTCCATGTCGTTGTTTCGTAATTCAATGAGATGTCCTCAGTGCTCCTCGGAGTTATCTTTTAGTTCGCAGGCTACTTTAACTGGGCTCCAAGGGTCGTTAATTCGAACAAGAATCTCTCAAGTCCTTTTGGTGCGGAACACTGCTTTCCGGGCTGGCTATTCCTTTCGTTAGCTGAAAATTGGCCTATTTCGTTCGACTACATAGCCCACCGGGGGAGATATACCTTCCCAGGCTTCTCACTTCCCCACCTGCCCGACTCATTCCAAAGTACATCCCATTCTAGTGACGGGTGAGTTACTCATGAGAAACTAAAAATTACTTCTTGTTGATCCAAAATGGCTGCGCTTGTTTTATGTCCTCTATCTAACTCATTGTGCAACATCTCTCGGCCATGAAAAGCCAGTGAAAGGAAGGAAAACCGACGTTTATTGGACACTGCCGGGTCTCGGCTGGGAGCCCATACCGATATCCTGCCCAGGAACTAGGTGTCTGGAATAGAGATGTCCAAGCGGCTGGGTCTTTGCTAAAAAAAAAAAAAAAAAAAAAATTGGTTAGGTTGGATTAGATTCGAGTTTAGTCGAATATAATTCGATCTATATTGACTCAATTTAATTCGTTTTGACCCATTTTCATACTTATACAAATACAATGATTGATACCCAACCCGACCTATATTATTAAAAAACTTCAAAATTAAAATTCAGTTTAGAAAAAATTGTTTCGATATATTTTTAAATATATATATATTGCTAAAAAATTATCTTTTTAGCCGATTCATTTATGTCTTATTTGAAACTTATTTTAGGACCTATTAAGTTTCTAAATAACCCATTTATAACCCGCTTTTTAAAGCGTAAATAATTCATTTACGACCCATCGCCATGAAATATGGATCAAATATGAGTTCTAGACCCATTTTGCCACCTCTAATCCAAAATAGCGAAAGGTGTGGAATTGGAGTGTCACCAAAACCAGCGTTAACTGATGTCCTCAGCGAGAGCTCAAAAATCTCGCTTTTTAAGCCAAAATTTAAGACAGCTGACGCCAAAAAGACATACTCGCCATTACAAAATGTGCTGCTAATATCACAAGGGTATTTCTACATGCATCGAACGGAAGAACTTCGTCAGATGGGAAATGACAGAAACTAATTGCTTGCTCGAACAAGGGGCTCCAAACTTCACCACTCCTCGTTCTTGGACGGATCATTTCGTGTCCTCTGTTCACTACCTTCGGTTGACTTGAGCTACGGCGCTTCGCCTTGTGCTCTTGATGCTGGGCAGGCAAGATTTCACTTCCATCTGTTATCTTGATAGGTATGAGACCACATTTAGGATAATCTTATTCTAATACCATTTGGACTATAGGATTTTGGAGATGACCTCCTCCACCACACGGGCACCCCCACGCAAAGAGACCCTGCTAAAAAGCAACCAAGAGCTGTCATCGAGGCCTCTACTTCCTAATCCCTAGGCCAGAGTAGATATCCATTGAATTCTACCTGGACCTTTCCATTTAACTTCTTTCCCCTTCCGGCCCTCAGCTGAAATGCTACTTGGCTGTTTCCTACATCATGTCTGTCACATCATCCATGAAAGGAAGCAACAGAGTCCTGTTGCAGCCTGCTCCTATCCAGAGGTTAAATGATCACAATGGCCATGTTGGCCAAAAGGAAATGCGCATGCATCGTCCCACGTGTTCAAGATAAGAATATTTCAGAATAAAATAGGAATGTAGTAACAGTACATTGGCATCTAGAAAATTATTGAAGAAGACAAACTACACCGCACAATTCTCCCCCACGGACCTGCCCAGAAACGCCAAAAAAGAAGAGCAAACAATTACAGTTCATCGCCAGCCAAACAGGCAAAAGCTACCACTCCTTCCACATTTACACATCCCACCCACTTGATGTCCCTGCCCCCCTCTCTCTCTCCAATCTCTGTTGAAATGGACCCGAGTGCAGTACCAATAATAGCAAGTGATGGTCTCGGAAGCAATCTCTCTGCCTCTCTCTGCAACTTGTGCTAGGGCAGGACGCGATGGGGAAGATAAAGATATGATGGAGATACAGTTTTGCCCATGAATTTTGGGGGAGCTGATTTACAAGCCATAGAAAACCCAAAAGTCAGTCTTTCACCTTCTTTCTCAGATACCCATTTCGTTGGTTCTTGATCACCCAATTCGATATCAGATTGGATTCAAACTTCAAAAGACGAGCTTGATCAGGAACAGAGCCGAAACGAGACAGGCTGCACCTACTGATTGTAGTTCACTCTGCACACACACAACACACCAAGTTTTGTCAGCCTACAAATGAAAAAAGAAAAAAAAACTCTTCTTTTGCCAGATTCCAAATCGAAAAACGAGGAGAGAATCCCAACCCACTGCCTTAAATATTGTGTTACGGCAATCGACCATAGTATCGAATTGCAAAATGGGAAAAATCCCCGCAATTTCAGACTTTTCGACATTTTGAGATACCTTGACGTTTAGGGAAACCCTAACCCCAACAACTACATTAGTCACAGGTGAAACATCAATTCATCGCTAATGTCTTTGTCATGGAACTTGAAAAGAAGAAGAAGACAAGCATGTTCAATTGTTTCATGCTTCACAGCCCCCACGTCCCCATGCGAAATCAGGAGTGAAGGGCAACAAAAATAGAGCACACAAGCTAAAACTGAAGGCAAATCGGGACGTAGATTTAAGATCTAAATCTTCCAGGTTGGTCAGTCAGTCCTTTTAAAGTGCTCGGACAAATCGAGCATTAAAGATAACCATAAAAATAATAAATAGAGGCGCCTCACCCAAAGGGCGAATCTTTCTTTACTTGGACGATGAAACTTCAATAATTTACTCGGGACTCCTCTTTCAGAAAATCTCTAATCTAATCTTAAAAAAATCAAAGAGTTTAAGGAGAGCAATAACCAACAAAAAGAGCCGTTGCACATTACAATGAACTTCGTCCGATGCATGTGATGTCCGAGATTAAGCAGCTATTCAGCTCCACAGCAATCCCCCCCACATGCCCCCCAATTTGGAAGTATCATACATCGGATCTCAATTACAAGATTTTTAAGAGACATAGGTTCTTAATCTTTAACAGTTTCGTGCGTCAAACTTACACAGATGCGCATGTAAGTAATGCTCCCGGGACACCTAATAATAATCGACTCCCCAATGGTCGATAGACATGAGATATCGGCATGATCTTAGGCTCTATTAAAGCCGATTCTCGAATTATAAGAGCTCGTTTGGTAACCCAGATAAGAGATCGATAAGATACAAATTATTTTGTTTAGCGTTTGTTTGCGCACTCTTTGATTTGATAAAGTCCCACATCAAACTTAGGACAACTTTGTCGAGGCTTCAGTATTGAGATTACACCAATTTTTTAATGCTATCTATAATGAGTGATGTCTGTGAAAAGTATAGAAATGAAATGCATTTAAAACCCTATTCGAGGTTTTCTTTTTTGTAGCGTTCATACCTACAATATTTTTTTCCCAAATTTGAACAGAAAGTCAAAAGGTACACGTCTGACTTTCCGGCCAAAACGTGAAACACCATATATTTACGAGAAAAAAAAAGTGAAAAGGTTCACGTGATTTTTAATGGCCTTAATTGTCCACATCAGAAAGTTTTAATTTTATATGTAAGAGGTTTTAATTCTAAGTACTAGTCTATTTTTAATCAATTATAACTTGAGAAATTGAAATCTGAAAAAATCAACAATACTATAGGTGGGGAATGAATACCAAAAAGAATACTTAACACACACCACATTTATAGGGAAAAAAAACTTTCGGAAAATTGAAAAGAATATATAATAAAAAGTGTTGAGGAGCAAATCATTGCCAAAACTCACCGCGCCGGAGGAAACGGAGAGGTAGCCAATCGGTGCCGGCGGCGATCCGTCAGAAGCGCTCCCGCCCCCCAACGGACCCTCCAGAGCTCGTCGCATTGCTCACCCCGCCGCTGCCGCCAAGCATGTACGACGGCGTCCCGTCCGGCTGGAACAGCCCGTAGTTCCTCTCCGACATCGGCCCGGGCTTCAAGTTCTCATTGAACAGCGCGAATACGTATATGTTCAGGTCACAATTTGGCTTCATTGGGGTCCCCTTCTTCTGCTTCACGATCCTCACCAGATTCCCATTATACTTCTTCGCGTTCTCCGGCGTCGCCCCGAACTCGTCGTCGTCGCCCCTTGATGGCCACCCCGTCTCCGAAACGTGCACCGTCATGTTGGCGTACCCGACAGCCGCGAGCGCGGAGTGGACGGCGTCGATCTGGGCGAACAGCATGTTGTCGTAGCGGAGCCCCGTGGAGGGATCGGTGACCCCCTGCGATGACTGGAAGAGGACGAACTCCAGGGGGACCTGCTTTGGGTTGGCCTTGTAGGCGAAGTACGGGTAGGCGTTGATCAGGAAAGACGACCCGGTCTGGCAGTGGAAGTCCAGGACCTGGCTGACGCGGCTCACGAGATCTCGCCGGAATTTGCCCGTCGACGGCGGGTAGGAGGTGTCGAGGATGGCCAGCGAGTGGGCCGTCGTCACGGTGACCTGCTTGTCGAGGCCGAGGCTCGCGAGGGCGTCGTGGACGTTCCGCATAGCCGGGATGAGGAGGTCCCTGAAGCACAGCAAAAATTATCATTTTCCGAACAAATTTATATACAATGTAGCGAATCTGACATAAATTTGCAGTTCGAATTCGATGTGGGAGAGTGAATCGAGGGTCGTAATGTCCATGATACCTGAGGGAAGTGTCGTTGGAGGTGAAGACCTCATTGCCGACGGCGATAGTGGTGATGTTGGTGGCGGGGAGGAAGGACTGGACGTTGGTCTTGACCCAGGAGAGAGCGCTCTTGGGGTCCTTCATCCGGGCCAAGAACTCGTTGCCCAGGCCGACCGTGAACTCGACGCCGGTGTGGGCGAAGGCGCAGAGGACGCGGGGGTCCGCGTCGTAGAGCTTGACCCGGGTCGCCCCAATCGCCTTCACCAGCGCCACCGCGTGGTCCGGCGGCGGCAGGTTGTTGGCGATCTGGCCATAGTTGACGCCGATCGGAGCCGCCATCGTGGACGGGGACGCGAGGCCTGCAAGCGGAAGTAAACCAATCAAGTTGCAGAGCACAGTTCAGAGAGAGAGAAGAAGAAGACGACGACGGAAGAGAGAGGTACTTACCGGAAATGAGGAGGACGAGGAGGAGGAGAAGGGAAGGAGAGAGATGGAGTGCGAGGTTCGACGGAGGTAACGCGGAGGAAATCATGGCGGAGAGAGGCGGAGAGACTCTGGACTGACACTGGGAGTGAGTGAAGTGAGGGGTTATAATGGAGTGGAGATGGGTCGGATCGGGGCTAACGTGATCTTTGAAGAGACCGATGGTCCAATGCGCTATATTTCTAAATCCAAGCCGTCGTTTGCCGTCTACTATCTTCGGGATAATAACACTAAACTTGCCATATGTTTCCTATATCGCTCGTTTAAGTACCAAAACGACTTCACACCGATATGATGCTCGAATAAGTGAAAAAAAAATATTATGACATTCAAGTGAGCGTTATATAATAATTATGATATTTGCGATGTCCTTATCCCGTTAGCTTCGATTACAAGTAGAATATAAATCAATCCGGGTACACAAGTTCTCTATGTTAAGGTAAATGGATTGTCTCGAGGGTCGTTTGTAAGAAAAGTAACGAGGATTTGCTGAGAGAAAATGTTACTCTTAGTTGTATGAAATGATGATGCAAGCAATGTCCATCAATGGGCTATTGATCGCAATGGGAGAGTTTGGGCATTTGAACTCTCTTATGATTCGACCAAAAAAATAAAAAAACTCTCTTATGAAAAATAAGAAATTAATGAAATGAATAAAGTATGCCTAATTATGTTTATGAATGAGCATAGTTTTAGAGTAAAATCGAGAATTGGAGAATTATATTGATGAGAACCGTTCCTATTCTTGGTTCTACGGTATACATGATAAGTTTCGGGTTCAATTGAGAAATTGATTTCGACGGGGAGGACCTAGAAATTGAAACCTAAAATAAATCTTTGTGTTTTTCTTACTTTATGTTTCCACGCGATTGTGCCGTATTTGATGCATCCGATGATATGTGTGTAATCCGGAATCACTAGTCCGAGCCTTCAATTTCTTACAATAATCATGATTGAGACTATTATTTTGTTAACGTTTCACATTCTTTGAGACACATACGACAAACCAAGAGCTTCGATGGTCAAAAGAAGTCTATGCAAAGTGGTAGTCGAAGAAAGGTGACAATTCACTACGATCGTTCAATTAATAATATAGGTGGAACTTTGGTAGGCTCTGGAATCGATTTTGAAATCCGTGATAGGATAAGTTTTAGGTTCCAAAAATTGAAGAATCGATTCCGTCGGATAAGCTTCAAGGTTTTAAATGAATCTCAACCCGGTTCTAGAATCGCTCATTCCTAATTATATTGATGTGTGCTTGACCTAATGGCCATGGACATCGAGCTCCAGACAAGCACGAATCAAAATACCCACCGAGGATTGGCGACACTCTCCCCCAATTAATTTATTGGCGACCTCGGCGACATGCCCTGTTATTTGCGGAGGTCCTCCTCTATGCTCCTAGTCCTGGCCGGTGTTTCCAACTCCTCAGCCCTTACACCGAACCAGATACTCCTTTCCCTTGGCACCTGTGGTCGGGTCTTGAGCAATCCGCTTGCCTAGGATCTCCTCCATGGCATCGCCTGCCGGAAAGCTGATATTCACGTCTGATCGAGCCGATACATTCCGCATCTGGTCCTCATGTCTCGACGGGCAAAGCTTCAAGCAACCCATGGAACGCTGGACGATCTTCCAAACAAAGTAAGCAAAGATAGAATCGAGCAATATTAGTGCTCTACCTCAAAGCCCCAGTACTCCTCTGCATACGAAGAAAAGGAGGCTGCTTCTGTTGGGATACGCATAATATGCATAGGCAAATAAAACATATAAAATACACGGCGAAAATAAATAAATATCTATACACGTATCTCCGGAGGTGTGGTTCGTGCATTTCAATCGAAAATCAAGTCGAACGAAGGGGGTTAAACGAATTACCTCTCGAAGCGTGCTAAAAACGAAAATGGTTCGGATATTCTTCGATCCGAAGACTACAAGTGTCGGGCCTTTTGAGGTCGGACACACCACCAATCGTACGATGAACGGGAAAAGACAACACGAATAATCTCCACACTCAATTATGCTAGCAATATTGTGGATACAACTCTCCGCATATTATGATTTTCGGTCACCGCAAGAACATAAGTGTAGAGAGATTTTGTGTTTTTTCTCAAAATCACTTCTTTTGGTTCTCACAAAAAATGCACACACACGAAGAGATAGAGCCTTTTGTCTCACCTTAGCCCCATTTGTTTTTCTGTAAACCTTTCGCAGATGACTAGTTGTGCGAATTGCACAACATGCACGATCAGTAGCGATTACTGATCGTGCGTTGTGCGCCATGCACATTGTGCATTTCATCGTGCACAACGCACGATCAGCAAACCGATGGTCGTGCGCTGCACAGGTGCCATGTCGCTAATCATTCAATTTGTGTCACATTCGGTTAGCTTGTCCGGCACAAGACGTGTTCTAACTCGAGCATCGCAATACCCAATGACTTGTGACTCGTCCTTCCCTTAAGTATTCAATACTTATTGGTGAAATTAAGAACACATCGGTTTCAACGGGATCATTGATTTATATTCAATGATCCATCGATCGAGAACAATTTAAAGATTTAATCTAACCCTGAACCCATTACACATATTCTCAACATCTCAGAATAGGCCCAAACCACAATCGATCTTATGAAATTTATTTATATATTTAAATAATTGGACAAATGAATAAATATGTCTTTGCCATTAATCAAACAATAAATCGAAAGTACAATTGAAATTCCTAACATGTAACTATTACATGATTACTTTGGGGCATATCTCTTACAGTTTCTACAGTCGTGCAATGCTTGGTAGTGGGAATGAGCTGCACCTGATGTAGTCCACCGGCACGCTCTTCCATGGTCTTGCCCGGGCCATCGAGCCAGTTTACAGGACCCCGCGGCGTGTACTATCCTCGGTCACGAGTAGCACACCAGCGCTTTACTCGCCAATGCTAAGATGCACGCATAGTTTGCAGGATCGTTTGTAGGAGGCAAGAACCAAAAATGGGTCGTGTGAACATGTCGAACTCATTGGTATTAATCAACGGTATAAGAAATGTACAGCAAGGGACAATCGAGACAGAAAAGTCTGAATAGTTACACCTTTTAATAGAGTCTAACAGAGATAATTTATTTTAGCACGAGTAGACATTACATGTGTTTGGGTTGAGGATATTACAAAAAAAAAATGAAAATAAGAAATATATTAAACCACTAAACTATTTATACACTATATTGACGCATGCCTGTACCAAATGGACACGGACAATGCGCTCGGGACAAGCCCGTGCCAAGGCACCGACAGAGGGCTTGTGACACCAATGCGCATTTCCAGTACAGAATGCACTTGGCACGTCAGAACAAGTAGAGAATTTTTTTTATTTTTTGGTCGAATAACAAAGTAGAGATGAAACTCTTCTTTTTTATAATTACAAATTAGAGGGTTTGGCGTGAATTTCTCTATTTTCACACTGTCTTCGCCGACAAGTCGGTTGCCACCTGGGATTTTCTAGATACAAAAAACATGAAAAACCATATTCTTGCATGCAGGTAAAAGCGTTTCACTCCATCTCCGACATTAAATTTTGTGAGCCTCATATGAGATTCACACGATCTCATGACTAAGATGGAGTGAGCTCACATGTATTGTGTCGAGTACATGCAAGATTAGCTCGTCGGAGATGTTACTTACAAAATTGATGGTGATTTTATGGAAATGAAAACTCAATGGGTTAATTCACAATTGAGCTGATATACTAGGGTTTTTTTTTCACAAGTGAAAAAGTTTGATTTAGGTTTCGTTTGTTTTGTAGAAAATAAAGGATTTGAAAAATACTTTTCAAAGAATGATTGTTTGTATCGCTTACGGAAATGAATATGCAAAAATTGTTGTATCTCGTAATATCACCTAGAGGGGGTGAATAGGTGATTTTGAACAAATATGAAATTTAATGAGGAAATTTAAACAAGTTCAAAACTCGAGATTAAATAAGTTCAAGTAAATGGACATGCAAAAATCTAAACACAATAAAGTAAGTTTAGAGTAAGAGATAAATGCATGCAAGGTTTATAGTTATTCGGCTTTAGCAAGCCTACGTCCATTCTTCCACGCGAGACGGTTGATTGGGTTGGATTCCACTATATGAATCGTTGAAAGGTTACAAGAGATGTCACACTTAATCACTCTTATAAAACCTCTCAAAGATATAACTTATAGTCATCAAGAATAAGAATGTGAATCTGAATAACTCATGCACTATAAAATTGTAAGTTCTAATCTCTCTCATAGGTCACCATGAATCTTTCTTTTATATTCCTTTACCTACAAACTAGCCGTTGGACAGAGTTGATCACTTTTCAATCACCGATTAGACATGTATATGGGAAGATATAGCAACCGTTGGAGTAAAGTCCGAACCCTTCAAATTCGATCGCCCATAGAACTAAATCCTTAGTTTCCATAAGTAGATTTGATTCAAATCTTCAGCGCAAAACTTTTTATTGGAAGGTAATAACCAATCGAAAATATTTTCTTAATCCGATTGGAAAATAATCTTGTCAATCAAAGATTACGGACTTCCATAAATAACGCAACCAAACCGAAAATCTATCAAACGTGAGCCTTTAGAATTTGGCCGAAAGATACTCGCAGAATCCGAATATAATTCAAAAGCAGCCTTCGGAAGAAAAAACTTTTTGAATCTAAATGGACTAGGACAATGACTCGAGATCTAGTAAAGTCATTGCTGACGTGTCACACAAATCTTCTCGAGATCAAGTCTTCAGAAGCAATATCTTCCTCCATTTGAATAAAAGACTTTAACTATCTCGAAGCAAATTCGTGACAACTTCACCTTGAGTATGAACACCAGGTTTGGAACAATATATGCTTTTATTCATGTGTTCTTTCTTGTAATAAAGAGTTATTTGCATTAACTAAATTCTTTCTAAATAAGGATAATTTTGTCAAAATCAAAATATTCGGAATGAAGATTTCCTCAACAAAAAACATATTCGTTGTCTTCAAAAATATTCCGACACAAATTGTTAGAAATCATTTTTAAGAAAATATTTTTTTCAAATCGTTCATTTTTTCACGAAACAAACGGAGTCTTAGCTATATGGTGATTACCATATTCACCTAAGTTAAGGAGAAAGGTATATTTTGTGAAATACCACGATCCTATTTTGAAAATAGCCACTTCCTACCTCCAAAATAAAGAAGACATCCGCCATAACTTGCGCGTGAAAGTTTGAATAAGTGAGTCATATCTAATATTTAATTGAGAAATTTGTCATATTTTTTTTATAACTCAAATTATTCGCCGTGCAAATTACAAATGAAGTAGTAATATAAAAATGAAGAGGTTCCACATTTGCAAAGTTTTTTCTTGAGTAGACTCTCTCTAAGTTGGAGAGTACAAGTGTGGATTTTACCATATGTAAACTGAATTAAACGAAGCGAGGCTTCGAATTTAATTAGCCCATAGCTTTTACTTTTGAATGGAAGGTTGGGATTTCAAACTCCATTGACCGAGTTGAGGATTTCCACAGCTTGGACTTTGGCACCCGCTCCTAGTATTTTTCATTGGGAACAAACATCAAAGTATGATATCTATCTACCATGGTTTGACCAGTCTGCCAGTGCACCCAGCTGAAAAGATTACGCAATGGTCATTAACCAACGGTTATGATCATCAAGTGGTGATTGGGTTAGCTTCTTCGCTAGTCTTGAGAAATTCCCTCACGTCCTGTTCAAACGATATGTGTGCGATGCGAACTTAATCGCGCTCCAATCCAGTTCAGTCGCAAACACATCCGCTCATTTATATATGGTTCACAGATTTACACTTTCAATCTACCTTATAACATGTTTGGACGCATTTGATTAAACAAGTTATCATTTTTTTTTTGTGTGAATACAATAATACTCTCAAGACATATTTAGGCACATTATTATGCATTTGAATACATTTTTACACATTGAATAAGATTGGTGGGTTTGGTTCAAGATTTAAAATGAGTTTTGAGGAAATGCAAATGCCTTCAACTTAAAGGAGTTTAGGAATATGCTAATTACAGTTGGTGAAATCTCATTTGAAATGGGCATTGGATTGAATGGTATTTGGTAAAAACAACGTTCCAAAGAGGTTTTGAATGCAATTTTTTAAATTTTTGATTAAAAAATTTACCTATTGCGGGACCGACGAAGAAAATAAACAGTAAAAAAGGGAGGCAAAATCGAAAATATATGAAATTGATGAGGTTAGTTTTGGGAGGAAAAAATCTCTTAACATTTAGCCAAATACTGAAAGCCCAATATTGGTCTCTACCAAAGCATTTGGTCAAAGCTTGACTTAAAAATGAACCAAAGACTTCAAAGATTCTCCCAATGGGCTTTGGGGGTGAAAGCTCCTTGAGAATATTGAACCAAACATATCCGTAACCTCTACTATTACATAAAAGGAAGATGGACCGCTACTTTTAAGTAATCTATTTTCTCTTTTCTCCCTTAAATATATCTTATTTTAGATGCTTTACTATTTATGAAAAGACACATAAATCTCAGGACTTTTGACAAAAGAGAATCACTATATATATATTCCCGTATTTCTCATTTCTTACTAAAAACTATCACAAAGGAAAATCAAATGAACTTACCTGCATACAGATGGACAATTAGACTGAGAACTTAATTTTGAAGACCGAATATATGTTCCAGGAAAACGAATTGCCTGTGCAACTATGCTAGTATCTTAAAGCGGTTTGTGTCTAGATTTAACACATCTAACAAAACTTCTTGTGTCAGGATTAATAAGAATACTGCATTCAGATTAGACTTAATTTGAAATTGCCATGACACGATGTGATTACAGTTTGATCACAAGATTTGTCAGCCATGTTCTAGTTCGAAGTGCAAGAAAATAGTGTTTCAACAATCCTTTTTTGATGCGTCTGCTCTTTTGAGAGCTACTTTACACGAAAGATGGGAAACGAAAAGGGGAATTTCGGTGGGTTTCAAATCGCTGCTTTTTTACCACAATCACCCTCCAAAGTTAAAACTACAACTTTAAATGGGGTTTTGGCAATTGACTCTCCTGCGAGTGCATTCCAGGTAAAACCCATTTCAGTTTCACCTTAGATTCAAAAAATAAAGGACTAAACTCTTGTGATATATTTTAACATGATGAATTGATTAGAATACATACTTTCTATCCTGTCATATCACTTTTCGGATTCAGTACACTAAAATTTCAAGTCTATGAACTTTTCTTTATTACTAAAAGGGAGCTACTAAGCTTATCGTCTTCCGCATATTAATGATGGGATGGTTAACTTTCGGTCACGAATTTGTTTCAACCTCGAACTTGTTTTTGTTTTGCATAATACGTTTATGATTGAGAGCTAATCGTCTCACTATCGGTCCGTGAGGGACACAGTCAGCTCGGCATTTTCCTTACTAAAATACAAACGATTGATCTTGAAGATAGGGAAATTGATTCGACTAATTGATTTATGGGAGAGATGGTAAGAGTAATTTGAGGGAGGACCGCCATTTTTTATCATCTATAAAAAGGACAAAAGAATCTAAAGGAGGGCCATCAATGGCGTCATTGGCATCACACTTGTCATAATTTGAGGATGTGGCAAAAATCCAAGAAAGGAAAAAAAAAATAAAAATAGAACAATAAAAAGCAAACGAAAATTTTGACGATCATTTGATAGGTTCATAACACACGTGGGGCCCATCAAGCCATCTTTTCCCGACAAGCCTCACGTGGTCGCACTTCCTCATTTGGGTCCGATTGAGAAATATCACGCAGAACATTGCGAATGAAAAATTACGACTGGTTTCATCGGATTGAAAAAGTCGATTACCCATGTTATTTGATATGTTATGTATTGAGCTCGACCAGGAAATCAAGAAGACGTCGGCCGCCATGGCCACGGAGCTCGAGCTCCACAGCCATGGTAGCTGCGACCTTCGCGGCCGAGATGCCTAGACACTCATGTCACCACGGGCGCGAAGCTCGAGGCCACAGCTCGTGGCCAGCATGGCCACGGAGCTCGAGCTCTCGAGCTGCACAGCCATGGCAGCCGTGAGCCGTGGGCTCGAGCTTCACGGCCAGAGACCCAGAAGATGTCGGCCACCGCCGCAGAGCTCGGGCTCACGGCTCGGAGCCACCATGGCTACGGACCTCGAGCTCGACAGCCATGGCGGCTGCGAGCCGTGAGCTCGAGCTTCGCGACTAGGGACAGAGAAGACGTCGGCCCCGACAGCAGAGCTCGAGCCCACGGCTGTGGCCGCCATGGCCACATAACTCGAGCTCAAGCTCCACAGCCATGGTGGCCAGAGCCTTAGGCTCGAGCTCCACGGTAAGACGTCGGCGAACGAAGGGACAGAATCCATCAGCGGTGAACCAGTTCCCAAAGACTCCGAGGGTGCTCTTCGACAAGGTCCGCTATGGGCGGTGGCTCGGCTCTAGGTCGGAGTTGGGAAGAGAGATTAGCCAGAGAAGAGAGTCGGTAGGAGGTCGGAGAGGTCAGGTGAAAGGGAGAGAGGGGCAAGACAGAGAGAGGAGAGAGAATTTTCTTTTTTTTTTTAGTGGTGGACCTTTATGCGCCATGTGTCGCACACTGAATGATGGTATGGATCACATTAGATTTTCCACGTCCATATCCAACATCTTCGGGTTATATTTTAATTTGAGTTTAATATCTTACGTGAATAATTTACATATAATTTTTTTATCCACTACCTAAACATATCGGATTGAAAGCAAAATTAGCATGTCTCGCTAACTTGAATTAATAGAATGACGAGCTAAAAAATCTTCGTGTTGTTCAAGGATTGTATTTAGCATATGCCAAAATTTTGGAGATCATATTAAATAAATTTAAAGTTTATGAACGGCATTGTACATCTGATTAAAATTTATGGGCAACATCAAATAAATTAAAAAGTTCAAAGGCCACACTGCATAATAGGCAAAAACTTAGGGACCCATTTATGTAATTTTTCACTATTGTAAATGAGAACACATGCTCCTCAGGAAAAGAACCATAAAAATATCAAACTTATTACATTGATATTAATTCAATCTTAAATCTTTTAATTAAAATTTAGTCCTAAACCTTTCACATTGATATCAATTCACCCATCCAACTAATTTAGATCGAAAATTGCCGACATGGATCTGCCAACCGTCCTACATAGTTATATAGCGATGGTCAGAGCGAGGCTAGCTTCGCCGACTATGGGTGAAGGCAACATGGCCTCACCCTCAACCGCTTGCACCTCGCCCAATGGTCGGCGAGCTCACTAGAGTCTAGTGGGGAAAAAAAAAAAAAAATAAAAAATAAAAAGTATCCACATAAACACTTTCCGTCCTAAATTGGTCGAATGGACTCAGTTCAATATCAATATAAAAAAATTTAAGACTAAATTGTTCTAATTAAAATGTTTAGGATTGAATTTGTACCAATGTAAATATGTTAGGACTTATTTAGTACTTTTTCCCGTAGTTCTCATTCGCGATGTCACGTAACATTTACCAAAAGTTCGGACTACATTTAACAAATTTAAAATTTAGGAACTACTTTGCACATTGTGTTATAGTCCATGGACCACATCGAACAAATTAAAAAGTTTAGAAATCACATTACACATTGCGTACAAAAGCTCGAGACCATTTGTGCCATATTTTTTAATCTATTATAAACGGGGACGCATGTATATATTTCCATACGTGGCATTCATTTGCGAGAGTACCATAGATATGGTTCATTAGACACGAAAGATGTCCGGTCGTACGTCACTGTGGTGTTGAACATTTCATTTAAAAAAAAAAATTGGAGCTGATTTAAGTCCATTATGATAATGGAGGAGGGGGGGGTGCAGACACAAGCATTACATCCAGCTAGATGAACATATTTGCAGTGTTGTTGATTACGAAATTATCCAAACCTAGCTGTCTCCAGATACAATTGATTTGGACCCGCTGACCAGTCGCCAAATCGTAATAATTGATGGGGAGGGAATCGGAATATGGGCTCGTCTTATACAATAGGGAATCATTAGTGAGTGTACAAATCATTAGTGAGATTGTGATTTGATCATCAAAAGCATTGAAGCTGCGCTTTGTCATATGTCTCTTAGCCAAAACAGTTCCCGGCTTGGCGGGGCGTGAGAGGCAAAAGAAAGTCAGCTTTCCAAGGCCAAAATTTGAAAATCTTTCCTATGTTTGAGGGCAATTTCTCATTAACCCACAAATCAACAATGAAGTGAAATCGATTCAGGTCGGGGGGACTTTTAAGGAGAAAAGAGTCGAAAGACAGAGATCCTTGCACATGCAAATGAAAGCGAGACCAAATCAGAGATGCTTTCGGTGATTTTGACATTACTCTCTTTGCCTCATTAAGACGGTTGGGAAATATCAGTTATCCTTAAAAAGTCAATAGCAATGAAGAAAGCCACATCGGATTCCTTCTCCGAAATCAATTATTCTGAGTTTCCCAGAGTTACATTTGATGCGTGTGATTGCATTGCTTGGTTCCATTGACTTTTTATCACGCCATTTACGTTCGTATCGAACATTAATTATCATCCTGAGATTTATGCCACTAGAGCCGTTAGCATGGGCGATCTTTCCAAATGTCAACTATTCAAACGAACGAGGTTTACATGTTTGGAAAGATTATTGTCAATGAAACCAGTAAGATAGCTTCCAGTTCTTAAATGGGTTTATGCATTCACAACCGCAGCAGCCTCGGGAGTTTTGCCCTTGAATTATTTCGTGCGATATATAATGAATACTTTCGGATTGAACTACTATTATATGAATCGGAGTAGGACACCGAATCAAACCACTACTGCGGAAGGTTATATAGAGATGGGAGATGTGGATAGCAATTACAATTTGCCGTATAATTTGGACAGTAAGTCTAAAGAAGATGGCCAGGACAATGCCCATAAATACAGGCAGAATCCATCAGCACAACGAAATGAACCTCGTAAGACTATGAGCTGAAATCCCTCCTCAAAATAATTACGAATACTCACGAAGATACATCCAAAAAATGCCCTGCCACCACCAGCTACTATAGACCAAGTTTCGCAACTGTCTCTGAATCTGCAAGACTCTGTCCATCTCCATTGCTCCACCTTTTCTCATCTCCCAAAAAAAATAAATTCGTAGACCTGCTTCTTTCAAGGTCCTTCTTCCAGCCCAGGTGCTTGCACCCGAGCCGAGTGCATAATGCTAGGAGGAAACCAGCTTGTCAATGGAACTAGTGAATCCTCGGAACCATGCAACAACAAACAACAAAGTTGCTGCAAATTGGCATTCAAGAGTGCATATGACTACGCGATGTCTCTCCCACTCTGACTCTCGAGTCTGTCTTTACTCTCTGGTAGAACAACAAATAAGCAGCTGAAGTCCTTACATCAGCTTCACTGACTGGAGAAACGTGGCTATCGTCGAAGTGGTACCATCTGTTCTCATCGATCAGCTGTGCAATTTGACCAACAATATCAGTACGTCTAGTTTCACTTGAAAAGAGACATGATCAATGTGGTAATGAAGAAAGAAAATCGGATAGCCTTTCAAGATTGAGGGAATGATGCAAACCGGGTGGCACAATTGAAACGACTCTGGTGCATTTCCAAAGCGGACGCATTTTTTAAGTTAGAAGGATATATTCGAGCATTATTAATTAGGAAAAGAGTAACTCTGTACCATATCAAATGGCATAATTTGTATGATGAATAGAATAAAAAAGCTGTCTGATTCTATCGGGTCAAAATGCATGACATGTAAAACTTTAAGTACATAGCTTGCCTTGGCATATGCAGTGTAGTGCCCACCACCTAATCCACCGTAATGGTTGCTGACTGCATAGAGTTCATACACGTGTGATTGCCCATCATTGCTTTTCACATATTTGGTTAAATCAAGATTGTGAATGGGAAAATTCACAAACGTGTCGAGTTTATTTTTCAGGTATCTGCTGTACGAGAATCTTTTCAAGTGAACCACGAGAATGTCTGGCAACTTCCACAAATCTAGCTTCTTAGTAGCTTGTCTATGTTCTTTGCAACCAGGGCAGTACCTACACAGAAAATTTTCAAGACGCCACCTTAGGCTAGACCTTCACAGGAGACTAGCTGGCAATGTAGAACAAATACACTGTCAAAACTCCACTAAGTTCCAGAACATACCACATGTCATCGGGGCCAAGTGGTTCTTCCTTCAAGAATGCATCTAAGCATGAAAAGAGAGAAATAGCTTCCTGCCGGGTCTTCTTTACTGTGAACCCGCTCTTGTGAACCTCAGGTAGATCCGTAAGGTAGGTTGCATCGTATAGTTCAAGCTCCCTCTGAGTCCAATCCAGCATAATCTTCACAGTTTGACCAGATATTACAGTATCCTTATGTATGGGTTTGTGGTTTGCACCTCTATCATCAACCAAAGAAATCTGGAAAGATGGTAGCTCGCTTGATGAATCATCCTCTTCCATTTCGTCGTTCCCTGGCCCAGACTGGCCATTGCTGCTACTAGACGATTCCTCTCCATCTTTAGTAACAAATCTACTTTCCTTTTCAGAACTACTTTGAGAAGAAGGATATACTCTTCTCAAAGGTGACAACACTTTGCCAACAGCTCCAAGTATATCCTCTCCGCACAACGAGTCCTTTGCTAAATATATAACCAGAGGTGTTCCAGATAACTTGCTCTCATGGCCCTTGAGTGTGTCTCGCACAACCCTATGGAAAGAATCCACCACCAATTAGCAATTTAATAAAAAACATAAAGGAATTAATATACCATACGAATAGCGCTGACTGGAAAACATGCAAAACACCAAGAGGCAGAGAGCTCACGACATGCGGCGGCACTAAATCTGGTTCAGCAAATTTAAGGATACAATCATGAAAGAAAATCCTCTAATAGGATTAAAAGTATCACCTAAAACTACGGACTTTAGCATTAAGACTAAATGTCATCAGGAACAAAAAGCAACTCCATAGAGCCAGAAAACATCTTCAATGATATGACGTCAAAAGGTTGACAGCATACTGCTCAAGTCCGTGCTGGCTATTGCACCTAAACCAACTCCATAGAGCCAGAAAACATCTTCAATGATATGACGTCAAAAGGTTGACAGCATACTGCTCAAGTCCATGCTGGCTATTGCACCTAAACCTGATTTGGATAGGTATTTTGATGCCCTCAAGCACAAACAGAAAACAGGGTATGAAAAACCATCAGAAGAGAATAAATTAAGTATAGATTTGTCCCCTCAACTTGCTCTGCTCTTCTTTTTTCTTTCTCTGACATGACACTCAAATTTGATTGCGATGGAGCCTTCAGACATGCCAGTTTTTCCTAGGCCCCATTAATTTCATCGTTTGAGATGCAGAAACATACATGCAATAGAATGTTCACGTGGCATAGGAAGTAGGTCCAGTGGTTTCCAAAAGAAACGTAACTGACCAATTTAAAACAAGTTAGTGATTTTTAAGGGTTACATAGCACATAAATTTAAGTTTGAGGACCACCAATCACATCAACAATGCATGTTGCCACTCTGGACTGTCATGCAGACATAATTGCAGATTTCACTAGGATGTAATCTTCCATCGCACCAATGTGCCTCACCTTTCCAGCCAGCGATGAGTAATTTCTACTTTTGTTCTCCCAGCCCCTACTTTAGGGAGTCTATATGCCACAATGTAATCATCATCCTTAATTGATGATAAATCTGATGAGTTGTCCAAATATCGGTAAATCCTGTGTTCATAGACCTGAAATTGAAAATGCAACACCTTAACCAATGAACAAAACTGAAGAATTATGCCCAGAAAAATAATTAAAAACACATGCACAGATCTATGGATACACAAATTCACCCATGACACACCCATAAATAAACACTGACTCCTTATAGATGAATGAGGCCGCACTAAAAGAAGATCAGTTTACCTCAGCAAGCAGAAGATATTCATCAGCCCTAAGGCAGCATGCAGCTCCCAATATCTGGGTAAGATCTTTACAACAACCATGTTTAAGCACAGTAACAGTATATGGCATCGGCAGAGCACTTCCATCACCATAAAACATAGTCACTGTCATTGTCCGGGTAACACTTGAAGGTAGTGGCAGTGTTAGGTACATAAAGGGGTCAAACGTTATTGAGATCTTGCCACATACAGGGCAAACCAACGTTGATTTATATTGACCCTGACAATTTCACCACACAAATACAGAGTGAGTAAAAATAAAAGCGAAATGACCAAGATATGCTCCGAAAGAAAATTTAAGGCCATTCCTCAAATTAATAACAAATCCACAAATACACGGGTATTAAGTAGATGCACTCAGGAAGCAAGCAACAGAGGGTACAGCAATGACGAAGTTTCAATCTTTTGAAGAGGTCAACAAGAAAGATAAATAAATTGAACATCAGGTGCATTTTAATTCACGAAAGCGGAGACTGATGCATGGAAATTCCTATAGATTTCAGTGGATGCAAGTTGCAGAGATAAACTACCCTTCTTGGGCACCAAATCTAGTAACTACCAATCCTGGTAGAGTGGCAAGAAGCAAAGTAAAAAACACACAACTATTCAAAAATCGTAGAAATGCCCTCAACTGTTGCCTTAATTATCCGATAAACTCCCTAGTTTGAGAACACAAGAATTACTCCTATATTCTGGGCAATCAAGAAAGCTACTAATAACAAGTGCCATCATGTAATGCCATCAATTTTGCGATCAACATGCCTTAAAACACTGAACTCAACCATTCGAATGCCACATATCGTAGACCTACAGAACCACAGAATAACCTATACCAGCACTAAATTACTATGTTAGACATTCATCAGAGAAAGAAAACAATTGCACCTACGCAACACTCTTTACCTGGCAAACATCAACAATTATTGAATCGTTCCTCGCCATATGATACTTCCACGATTCATCAGCAACTTCCTGGTCTGGGCGGCCATCCGAATCCTTTGCCTCAATATAAGGCTTTTTCTTCACACGATTCAAGTCCTCATGTAGCCCATCCAATAAGAATGCAAGAAGTTCCTATGGAGCAAAAATATTATAAAAATTTAATAATAGCAAAAGGCATGAGAGAGAGGGGTAATCAGAAGTACATTAAACATTAGTTACCTGAGAATCATGCTGGTTGTAACCGCTAAATTGAGGAGCAAATCTAGCAAGTTTTCCTTTGAAAGCACGTGGGGCAATTGTAGTCCTCCCTGATGACCACAATTTTCGTAACAACTCACCAAATGCAAGGGCAAGCTCACCCTGCAAAGATGACTTATGTCAGTTTTGGTATAATAGGATAGAACATTCTGAGACAATCATGGAAACAATGCAGATAAAGTAAGGACGGAGACCCACGCGCATTCCCAGTGGATTTTCCATGTTCATATCCTCGGTGTAGTCTTGCAGGAAATACTCAACAATAGGAGTAGTATGGACCAAACATTGGATGGCACTGTTCATGAAGCATGTGTTTCCTAGATTCTGCAAACCTGCTAAACCTCCCCTTTCTCCTTTATTGGCAGAATTAAATACATCATACCCATCCTCTGTATTAGAGCTTGATGAACTCAATCCACTCCTCTGATAAAAATTATACCCTGATGAATGACCATTTGACATGGTTGGCCCCCCGCGATGGTCGTAGATGACCTAGAAGGCTCAAGCACTACCAATGCCAAATCATTTCGGGTTGAATCCATGCCATTTCGAGATTGAGAAACTCCATCAACTTGCACCTCTAGGAGAATCTGCAAAAGCAAAATAGGAACATAATTGCCAATTACCAATAAATTTACAACAATTTCGAGACTGAGAAACTCCATCAACTTGCACCTCTAGGAGAATCTGCAAAAGCAAAATAGGAACATAATTGCCAATTACCAATAAATTTACAACAGAATGAGCAGGGAAAACCCCTGCAATTCACTTGCCTATGAGAGCACATAAATTTTACGAAAAGTAACTTCATCATCAGCAGGAAACTGCAAAGGGTACAAAATGCAAATTCTCTTTTAGGTTGTATCCTCAAATATTTCACCAGATAATATGAAACCCATAGACCATTGAAGATACGAGTCTGAAGTGACAAATCTCAAATCTCGAGATTTCAAAAATGAATACCAAAGTCAATTATCTCGCAAATATTAAGGAAGGAGGCATGTTCTGCTAAAAATGAAATTACAATCTTTAATTAGTTGGCTCAAATGCTTACACTGTAATAACATATCGTGAAAACATATAACTAGTTGCACAATGGTGAAGATTCAAAAGAATATAGATCAGATTCACTGTTTCACATTTAACTTAAAGTTCCAGCCGCGCATTTCTTTGGGACCACATCTTGTAGGAATATGACCTCCGTTTCTAACAAGTTCCAGTGTTTCCTCATGTATAAACAGAATTAAGCAAATCAACCCTATAAACTTACAAAAGCAAGGGAAAACACGATTGACCGCCATAGAAGTTGTGCTACCAAGCAAGCTTGCTTGCTATCTTGACAACATATTAATTACCTTATGCGATTATTCTACTGCCAAGTGAATATTTCATATAATAAGGAAATGTGTAAGACACTGACAGTGCAACACTGAGTATGAGTGCCTACAGGATCGAAACAGCTTTCCAAATCAATTTCAGAAACCACATTAAGGTCACTTTGGATAAAAATTAACAATGACAGATCAAAGAAATAACAGTTGTTATAGCCAATAAGTCCATATAACACCATTCTTGACTATAGAATTAAAAAAAGCATCGATATCAACAAGACAAAGCCAAATTGCCTAAGTACTCACATCTTGGTCCATCTGCAAATTTTCTTCCTCCAGGGTCTTGCTCGAGCGGTCTAACAATGCAGTCTTCTGCTTATCAAAGCAGTCCCAAATATTAACCTGCCATTTCATGTAAAACAAGAAATTTGAAAAAAAAACAATTAAAAGACAACCTTTAATTAGGTAAATATCAAAGAGCATGTAGAGACATAATTAACAAATAGTAGAATGGCAGAAGACAAGATATTGAGGTGCTTGAGATACAACCATATAAAACTGTACGCGTGCGCTTGCATATGAGAGAGAGAGAGAGAGAGAGAGAGCAACTATATACCTTTGCCATATCCACTTTTCTGAGTATGCATACCTTCTCATATAGGTCATGTGTAGAAGCCTGAAACAGAGAAAACCCATTAGACCCTGCATGTCTAAACTACTTTTCATTCTTAAGGAAGGTCAGAACGAATGGGAAAAATAACTTTCCTAAGCAAATAAGATCTCGGACCAAAGAAATATGTTAAGCAATACCTTTCTGCTTATTCTTATAATTGACTGGCTGTTATCTCTCGAATCAATCAACTTTAGACAAAGCAAATAAACCTCCACACTATAACTCTTGTTATGATAACCTTGCAAAATCATCTTTCTAGGTAAAGCAGGCCCTCCTTTATACCTATAAGATGGAAGAGAAAAAAGTGAGAAGTTGCCAGCGGTGTTTAACAGTTGAATGTATCCTTACAACGTGCACATCCACCACCACAATGATTTAAAAAGTAACCATGCCCTTTAAACATTTTGGGAAACAAGATTTAAGAATGTATTCTTTGAGGCAAGCATGTACAAGTGGGGAGTACAAGGACTAAGTATAAAGCTAGAAAGAGCCGCAGATGCTTTCAAACAAGCAATGCTGATAATCGAACAGGGATCACTAACAGAACCATCACATTAAATAGAAAATCCACAAATGGAAATCAATCAAATAGTAGAAACCCACTATTTTGTTGCTCATATCTATTTGTTGCTTCTTTCTGTTTTCTGCTTTTAGATACCTAGTACCAATACACGTTTCAAGGTGAAAATGCCTATGAAAACGACAAATCATGTTCGGAAGATTAATGGTAGCAAAAGCCATTGCAATTGCTGTTTTATGCATTCTACACATCCATGTTGTTATGAATAACCTAGGGAAAGAGGAAAAAATATATCAGACAATTAGATTAGGATTCAGAGCTCAAGGACATAGAACAAGAATTCGTTTATTTGCAGCAAGTTCAGGGCGTACTCGAACAATAATTTGACAGAAAATGAGATATTTAGTTTCGTGTCCTTAAAATAGAGATAGGAAAAAGAGAGATCCTTGATTTCAGTATGCTATAGCCATGTTAAATTAAAAGCATGTTAGGACAAAATGGAAAAGGGCCAAAACGGTGTATAATAGACTTAAACTTTGCAAAGTTGTAAATCAATGCCAAGACAAGGAAGACAAATCATCCTGTAATTTTATTAACTTATAGCTATTTTGCTTCAATCTTTTCTATCGAAAAGAAAAAAATGGAAGATTTAGTTACGATTAGAAATACGATTTTCTATCTTTATCCATGGATCCTTTACTAATACTATTAAGTTGGAAGTATTAATCCACTAAAAAAAACATATATGTTTCGCAATTAAATAATCCAAATTTTCAATTTTTAATTGATCCTTGGATACAAATCACGAGAATGTATATTCTTCCTCGAATCTTTCGTTGAGAGGTAAAGGATTAAATCCTAACGCAAGATCCACCTAGAGGGCAACTAAATTTTAACAGCAGAACACATACTGCAGGTCTAGGGAGAACCAATTAGTGGCAGCCTATTGAAACTATATTTTAAGTGAACTGGTTGGTGTACTCATGCCTTCTCAGGTTCATATGAGACAGCGACCGGCATCAATTTTTTTATCATTTTCTTCTTAAGATACAAAAGCTTTATTTACAGACAGACAAGGAGAGAATTGCTCGACAAAGCAGATAAAGTCCTTGAAACTAAATCTACCAATCCAAAAGAGACTTTGCTATTCTTACAAAAAGGCTTATTCAAGATAATTATGTTAGGACACCACTACAATCTAGTGAACAGATCATGTGTGTCTTCAGAGATACTTTACTTCACTCTACACATCCAAAATTCATTCTTTAACTGATCCACTCAGTGGACGAAGTTAATGACATGCATACATTCAAAGAGAAGAATGCCATTAGATCCCCTAACAGAAGGTTTAGCACAAACAATTTATGGGAATGAATACAAATTCCATCAATTTTCAATAGTAATCTAAGTTCAGAGATGCTATACTTCACTCTATACATCCAAAATTCATTCTTTAACTGATCCACTCAAAGGACGAAGTTAATGACATGCATATGTCCGAAGAGAATAATGCCATTAGATCCCTTAACAGAAGGTTTAGCACAAACAATTTATGGGAATGAATAGAAATTTCATCAATTTTCAGTAGTAATCTAAGATCATGTACTCTCCATCAATATTTCTACAAATCCTCCCACTTATGTCGTAAGCTCTCCAATAGCATTCAAAGTAAAAAATTACATATCATGATGTAGCAAACGGAACCTATATCTTGCACAAGATTGTTTAGATGACAAGGTCATTACCAACCAAAGAGCTTTCCCCAAACTTGTTGAGGAACCAAAACATAGTCCCTCCCCTCTTCCAGCATTCTACGAAGCTCTAAATGATCACCCTCACAATGCTCATCAGAAATTATGTCAGAATTATCAATAGGCCCAGGTCTCTCAGCCATCTCTGATGAAACCACTTTCAATCTCTGAGAATCCAAAGAAGGTTCATCTGCCAAGTACTGGTCATTGTTTTGTCCAACATACTTCTGCCAACTACTATACCACCTACAAAAGAAAAATAAGAAAAAAAAAATCATGGATCATCTGCAAATAAAAGGCAAGTCCACATCCACACTATCAATGGCACAGCTTTGCATGATGATGCAGCTGCTTGAACAGCACAACGGAAACCATGTGTTAGAAGGAGAAACACATGTTCATCCAACGTGCCACAAACCACCTTAATGGAAGTAAAACATAGGAATTAATTGCCGACAAAATAGGGAACCAATCCACAAGATCATGTTCATCTTCCCCTTGGGATTACAGAACTTCCACAAGAAGACAGGCAGCAAAAGGTCTCAGACAAAACTGGGTGTCTTAGTTTCAAAAGCCAACTATCTTCGACTTCCGTCAGACAGTACCCAGTGAGCAAATAAAACCCAATAAGAAAACCTAAGGTTCCATGAAAAAGTTCCGCATCAGGCAATCTACTCTTTCAATTAGAACCATTGCTTCACAATCAACTTGGCTGCATGCTTGTGCAAAACACCTAACACTCGTAAGAAGCCATAATTAACAACCAAAGCCCGAGTAACAAACCACTTGCTGTAATTGTCGTGATATGAAGCATGCTAAGAACAAGGATTTGAGACGAAAGGCACCAGAACTAAACAAAACAGCACGACAACGGCAACAAGCATTAATACCTATTAGAAACGACGTAGTAAACGTTGCCTTCTTTCAGATTGGCCTCCGATTTGCAGGTTAACTCCTCAACGATGCGCTTCTCTTCATCCGGAGGAACCGGTAAGCAACTCGCCCCATTGTCCATCATGAAACCCGTATCGGGAATCGTCATAACCGACACCTACCACCACCTACAACAAAACTAAAAAGGAAAACAATCGATCAACTTCTGCTCGAATCGGCTACGATCCCCGACGTGTTCACATCGCTCGAGCAAATCGAAGGCGCGCGGAGCAAATGGAATGCGATCGAGAGGATCAGATCGCGCGAGGTGGTCGTCAAGCGAGTAAAGCCGGATCGAATCAAATTGAAGCGAAGAGGAAGGAACCCTAGACCGAAGGAAGAAGCAACAATGATCCGCCACAGAGAGAGAGAGAGAGAGAGAGAGAGAAATCTCACCTTCTTTTTCAACGATCGTCTTCTTCTTCGTCGTCCTCCTGAATTTTATGACTTCTTTTCGCTCTTAACTTTCTCTTCTAGACTGCTCGTGCGTTGCGCTCCTTTTTATAGCCTCCTCGGATAAAAATTCGAGACCCCCGTCGCATGTATTTTTTTGGAGCTCGAGTCGGGCAAAAAAAAAAAAAACATGTTTTACTCTTCGTATCCTCCACAAAAACTATAATAAAAAAAAATAAAAATTGGTCGGATACAAAATCTAAAAATGTAAGAAAAAAATAAAAAAAAAAGAAATCAAATTGCTCTACCTACCAAACTACTAATAACTGGGTCGGTTACTTGTCCGACTCCAACTCCAATAGATGAATTTCGAACCCAAACGGAACCCTAAAAAAAATTGAAAAAAGAAAGGAGAAACCATACATACTTTTAAAGAAATTACCCGGCAAAAATCGTTTATACTTTTCTTGTGAAAAAAACAACACTAACGTTCCCTTAACTTTGTCTTATGCACACTTGTAATTTATTGGACATGACCATTTGAAGTATTCTTTAATGTTCGATGTAGCTTTTCTTATTTGATTTAACAAGAATGAAAGTCGGGAAAATTACAAATAATGATCGAAAGTGGACTTTATTATTTTTCCTAGAGAGTGTTGTCAATTTTAATTTACGGTCTCATATTTTCATTCACAAGAAATCTGTATTTATGGAAGCTTATGAACACACGATTAAGTGCTTTTTGTCTAAATAGTATGAGTAAAAAGTATATTTCAAAGTCGAAAATCAAAATTCAATTTAATTACTAAGCCGATGTTGATAAAAAAAATGAAAAATAAAAAAATGATCAAAATATGGAAAAGGTTAATTTGTTAAAGCATGATCAAATGTCAAATTTATTTATATTTTTACCATATCTAAATATTAACAAATGATAAATGCATAAATGAAAAAAAAATAAAAATAAGAAAACGTGAAACTTCTTGATGTACAACTCCTCTTACGGAGAAAGTAATTAATATCGATTGTAAATTCAATCTCGTAACAAATGGATCAAAACTTTAAAATATGCTTAAAACTTTTCCTAGACAATCTTACGCTAGTTTGAAAATGCGAGAATGTGTAAATAAATTTTCAACCCAATCTTGCAATTCATATTAAAATGTGAAAAAGCTAAAAAAAAGAAGCACAATTCAGCGGTGTTTAACATTATAAACCTACAAATATATTGCAAAAAATCACTCAAAATGTCTAAATCTACTAGATAATCGATTGAGTTATAATTTTTAATTTTGAAACAAAGTTTCCCTCATGCTATTTCATAAATAAAAAAAAAAGGCAGTTAATTGTGTGTTCATAACTAAAAGTTTCTAACCCTGTTATATAACTTTTGGAATTGAAAAAATGAGACCATGAATTAAAACTAACAACTTTTTCTAGGCAAAGTGATAAAATGATGCATCATAAGATGATATTTTATTGGGTGTAATTTATTATCAAATTGATAATTTAAAAGAAAATAGAAATAAAGGCATTTATGTTGGTTAGCATGATAAATAAAATAAACAATGAATGGAAGAAAGAGAAAGGTATTTCGGTCCCGTTAATTGAAAAAAGGAGTGGTTTGGCCAAAACGGGATGAAAACAATACGCCCTAAAGAAAATACTATCTTTTTATTGTATATTATGTTATTGGTCTTCATAAAGATTACGACAGTTTCATTTAAATACCTTTCATCTAACCTCATGATCTCTATAATTGTAAAGTTAAAACCATTTAGAGTTGTACCAAGTTAATGTTCTTGCTATTTTAATTATTTTAATGAGAAAATATATTAGTTTACCTTTGGATACGCGTATTTATATTAATCTAATTCTTTTCCTCATTATATAGATAGAAATTTTTTTAAGATTTTGTGTTTTGTGCTTTCTTAATTAAATTTTCTACTTGTAAGAATTTGTATTTTCAAGCTCTAAGGGTAATTATCCAAAAATAAAGGGAAAATGACACAAATAGTCTTTGAACTTTGACCCAATGTGCAATGTGGTCCCTAAACCATTAATTTGTTCAATATAGTTCTTGAACTTTAACCTAATGTGTAATTTAGTCCCTAAACTTTTGACTTGTTCAATGTAATCCCCGAATTTTTAGTAAATGTTCAATTTAGTCCCCGAACTATATAAAAATATTCATTATTGTCCATGATCTTAAATTAATGGAAGGACTACATTGAATATTTTCATATAGTTCATGGACTATAATGAATATGTAGCAAAAATCTAAGGACCACATTGAACAAACTAAAAGTTTAGGGATCATATTGAACATTAGGTTAAAGTTCAAGGATCATATTGAACAAATTTAAAGTTCAGGAACTATAATCCATATTAGGTTAAAGTTCGGGGACTATTTATGTCATTATCCCAAAAATAAAACATAGAGACTTAAAGAAAATTAATTATGAAAATACAAAACTAAAATGTTTTGAATTTTTTACATATTACATGTATAAAAAGGTTACTATGTACAATTATGTGGGAAGTTTAGTGATTAGTTTGTATCATTTATATATTAATATTAGAGTTAATATCATGAAAAACCTCAAATTAGTACCATTTGTTTGTCATAGGTATACTAGTTTGGGATTTTTTGTGATATTAATCTAATTTAATGAAAGTTAACATAAGATAAATTTTTTACAAGTCTATCAGTTTGGAAATTTTTTGTGGTCAAAAAATTATTTTGGGAAGAATTTGCTACATGAGTACCAATTTGAGGTTTTCCATGGTATTAATCCTTAATGTTATTATTCTAATGGAAATGCTTTCAATTTTAAGTTTGTTTAGCATGTATCGAATCAAATCTTTGATATTGTAGTGTTTAGATCTTTCAAATAATCTTAACTGACAAGAGTGTTCATTTTGATTTTACAAAAAACAAAAAAGGTTCACAAAGTTCGGAGCACAAATTGAGGACCATAGTTCTTCCTTAATTATTACCCAATAATCTTGGTTTTTGAGCAGTCATCTTACTGATTATAGCTAGGATTCTTAGAATTTTGCAATCTTTAATAGTCTTCTCTTTGTCCGGACTTTAATTATTTATTTGATCATGACATCTGGCAAAATGAAGAGATGAAGAGATCGGTTATGCCAAGATGAAACTGACACTCTTTGAACTTCTTCTGAAAGACTGAAACTACTCCACAATATGCAGCCAAAAGCTCATCCTTGGGTTTGGGGGACAATAAACAGACGACGTGGTTCATCTCCTCTCTACTCAGCTCAGAGAGAAGAAATGAAAACACACGACGGCTTCCTCCCACAAGCATCATCGCATGCAAGAGACCATGTGACATCTACCGGTAAAACCGCGGTCATGAAACCCACTCCCGAAACGCTCCTCAGAAACCATCTACCTTTTTATCAAGGTGTTTGTCGGCAGTCCACGGTCATTTATGGTACGGCTGACAACAATTTCCTTTAAGTTGACACAGCTAATTTTCAAGTAGAAAGAAGTATCTATGATCATAGTAAAATGCAGGAACATGGTTCCAATCCAAGATTTAAGAAACAAAGTGAAAAATACAATCCTCTGAGGAACAAGAGACAAATAACATTCACCATAAACCACAATCACAGAAATTACTGCAGTCAGTACACCGTAAAAAATAACATCAAGTCCAAGATGAAGTTTGCCGAAAACCATCCTAACAAGTATTCTTGCTCAGCAAGTCATTCTTAAAGTCAACCTTCTCCCACAAGGGCAGAAAAGTGATTCCTCGGCTAACATAACCCCCCACACGAAGTACCGTCAGAAGAAATAGAAGAAATGTTTTAGTAGACAGGGAAAAAAAAACAACTATATGTACAATGGCAATACAAATTTTCAATCCAGACCTCAATATAGCATCTAGCTGGCGAGGAAAGTTGAATCTCCTGTAAAATATACAGAGGTTACATCTAACTCAGAGACATCATCAACTAACGTTGTCTACTTTGCATTCTACTGTCCAAATAGTAAAGCAAGAATCTGACAGAACTGGAGAAAGCCGAAGGTAGCTGCACATACAAACCAGAGGGAGGCTGAGGTCCCAAATAACCACAGAGAACCATCATAGTTTACATGTTTTGAATCTCGTCCGAGCTACTAGAGGCATCACTTCCAACTGGCCCTCTTCCGCCTCCCTGAATCTCATCCTCGCTGAAAATGCTATCCTCACTTGAATTCGACAGGATCTCCTCATCATCATCGTCATCCTCGATTACCAATCCCGTCTTCCGTCGGTTTCTCAAATCCTTCACTCCTTTCCCTTGGAGAGCTAGACGTCTGCGTTTTCTTGCATTTCGTTTGCCCTTAGGGAACTCTTCCCGTTGGGACTCAAGACTTCTGCTTTCTACTTCCTTCTTAGTGCCATGGGCTCCATCTTCGTTGTCCTCTGATTCTTCAGCATCGATTTTCCTCCTTTTCCTGCTTAAGCTGGTCTGCAACACACCAAAAAGCCCTTTAATTAACATAACTAATAAGGCAGTAATGTGTATAGGCACATATTTGGCATCTAGGGTCCAAGTTGAAATCAGCAGTCTCCACAATGATTCTCTAGTCAACCCCACAGTGGTTTGGTGAGGTTAATTGACACTGGATAAGCCTTTTTGAACATATAAGAAAACAAATTGGGAGAGAAACAAAAGGTCTTAAAGATTATTAAAAGAAATTACTACGTGGTATAATCAAAGTGGTACCAAAAGTTCAATGACATTACACCATGTGCTTCAATTTGACTAATGAAAAAAAATCTTTTCAAGCTGCCAAACAGAGTTGACAGACAGGACAGCAGCAGAATGTAAGTAACAATTTTTTTACCATACCTTTGGACCACGGTCAATCAACTGAGCCCACTCTTGCCGGTTTCTCAAGCAATCAAGAACAGCCTGTGAATGACTCGAATACGCATAACGCTCTCCATTATGCTTCCTCAAGTTATGCCAGTGCTGAAAGAGGAGGATGACAAGGACATTGAGAATACATAAAAGACAGCAGTCATCAACGAACATCATTTTCTTTTAAATAAAAGTACCGGCAATACTGCATTGCAAAGCTCCTCATAGGTCATTCGCCTGCCTTTGCTCATGATCTCATTTATTAATCCTGCAAATCATGCAGGGATCAAGCACAAGTCAGTAAAAGTTCGAAGAAATAAATAGATTAAATAGATCAAGTACCGCAACAATAACATTAAAAAATATTTCTTAGGAGTTCCTACCTGGTAGAGTCTGATGAGCCAGGCCCCCTACTGTGCCTGTATCATCATCTGAGTTATTTAACGGAGTATTATGTGTGGAGGAAACCTTATTATCATTGGCCTCATTGGAAGAAGAAGGACCGCTGCTTGTACTTGTGGTCAAAGCAGGAGTGTTCTTCTTAACAGGACGCATAGATCCATTCATTTCCCTCTTGGAGGCATCTCCTTTGTGCACTGTTTCTCGTCTCCCTTGATCAGGGGATGCCACTCTGTCAGTCCTTTTAACTTCATCATCATACTCGGAAGATCTGCGCAATACATCTTTGGATCCATCCTTGCCTTTTCTTCGAGGAACCTATACAAAATATTGGAAAGTGTAGATGAAGCTCACTAAAGACCTTAATATCAGATACTCAAGTAACCAGGATTTAAACAAAGAAAATTAATGAAGCAGAATCATCAAGCCATACCAAATTGTGATCTTTTGCGCCAGAACTAGATGTTCGCTTTATCAGTATACTAGGAGCAGCTTGAGAAGCTAGTTGAGGGAAACTGCCAGTATGTCGTACTCGTGGTACTCTAGGCACTCTAGGAGAACTATTGAGTTCTTGATGCAAAAGTAAAGCGAGCTACGAAAGAAGTTGACAAGATTCAGTAAATCACTTGCTGAGATCAACTTGAGTTAAAAAAGAGAGGGGAAAAAAAATCAAGGAGCAGCACACATACCTCTTCGTCGCTCAGTGTAGAAGGATTAGGAATCAGAGGTGCTTGCCCTTGTGTGCTATGATTCACCTTAGAAGATGGAGGAAAATTTGTATGGCTGGACTTTCCACTTTTCTGTGGTAACCCTGATCCTGTAGCCTTGTTTTGCGAATGGGCAGCAGAGTGACTGTGCAGAGTGCCTGGAGATTCACCAGTCCCTGAAGAAACTGCTACATTATGGGAAGAAGATGATTTACAAGAGGGGAAGGTGTGATCTTTCGAATCTGAGGCAGTCCGTTTGGAGCCAGAAGCTTGGAAAACCTTACTTGAATGTGATGCTTTCAAAGAAGCACCTGAGGGTGATGTCGAACAGAATTTTGCTGTCTTCCACACCAGGTCATGCCCACTCTTCTCAGTTAAAACATCAGATGAAGCCTGCTCCTTCTTGGCAGTAGGATCAGACTCCCCTGATGTTCGTTGCTTCACAATTGGATTAAGATTCTGAGCATCTGAAGGTTTCAACTTGTCTGAGCTGGATGATTTCTGGATAGGCAGAGAGGAAGGTGTGGAAGATGCTTCGCCAACAGAGACCACTACTTTCTGCGCAGATGGCGCTATAGGTAATTCACTTCCACTAGACTTTGATGGCTCTTCAGGAGACACCAAAGCAGCTTTAGATTCTGCAGAACTTTTCTGCCTTTCAATAGAATCATCAGATGCTACTGCTTCCTGTTTGAGGTCACATACATCACCAGATAGCTCCCGACCAGTATGGCCATGGCTCTCACAGACTGCTTCTACATCACGGACAGCGCCTAATGACTTTTTGTCAGTGCATTGTGAACTGTTAACCTCCACGTCACTTGCTTTGAAATTTTCAGATGTCTGTATATTAGATACTCCAGGGCATCTAGCATCATCAGATGGTAATAACACAGAGTTCTTGTCAGCAAGAGGAGGAGACTGAATTTGCAACATCCCCTTACAAGTATCATCATCTACTTCTTTTTCACATTGCAAGAAAAACCCATGGGTCTGTTGCTGTTGATATCAGATGGGCTTTGTTTATCTTTTGTTTCTGGAGCTACTTGAGCTACATCTTCCCCTGGATACACCGAAACCTTTCCAGTGGAGCTAGCATCCGGATTATTTATTATCCCACTCTCTTCCTATTATCAGCATAAGGAAAAATGAGGCCAAATAATCGAATCAAGAAGAAGAGTACGTCTATGAATGCATCCATATTCCTAGACTCCGTATGCCCTTAACAATTTCACATTGTTTATTTTTTTCAGGGGTAACCATGAGCACAAATGTGATTTAGCCAATTTAACACTGTATGAAAAATGTAACCCTCTTAATTGATTGCTTAACTTTTTAGGGAACTCTAGCAATGGTAGTGTCTTTAAAAGGCCTAATTTCATATAATTTTATCAAAATTGTAACTGCAATCACAATTCCAATATCTGCCAAATGTTATTCTTTAGGCAGATTTCTGCCGGATAATGCTTCAGTTGATCTACTTGGGGCCTACAAAATGAGCAGTCACAAATGATGCAGGCATAATTCTAACTAGTATCTCTATTCAACTACTATCATCATCTTCAGCATCAACATGGCAATATATAGCTTGCCAGTACCGTGATGCAAGACTTTATTTGACTACAAGTGTTGGCTCTATTATTATCAATCAGAAAATATGAAAACAACTATCTAAAAGATGTCAAAAACAGATTATTTAATAAAAATACTTTCTTCAGCAGATAGGCCTTCATGCTGAACTGGATTTCCTTATGACCCTGGCAATAAACATTGATCAATGGGTCCATAGGAAATTCAACATCTTCCCTATCACGGATAATCTATCATATGTATCCTAAACGGCTAAATCTTTGGAAAATTCTTACAACCTGCAGTTCAAACACTATGTTTTCACTCACCATATTCAAATCTCACTCAATAATAGCTCAATTCTAAGTTAATTCTTTATCACAAATTTCTCAAGCAATGCCAGACACAAGCAGAAGGATTACTAGCAAATGTTTTTGGCTTAGAAGTACCAAGAATCATTGCCAAAGCTGACTATCGATTGCCCTACCAGCAGTAAATCAAAATTACGTGGTGAAACGCCAGGGATCAATAGTGACCTAGAGCCAAACTCCATGTCAACTTAGTCTGAGATGTTACTGAAGAAAGATATTATAATCAAGGCATGTTTTAAAATTTGTATGGTGGACAAGGGGTGCATACCACTTTTGACTTAGTAGGGCTGTCAGCTTCGTTATGCTGGTCACTGAAGGAAACAATCTTTAAAGAACTATTGACCCCTGAAAGCAAGTGGGTTCCCAGCCTCATCTTTAGTTGACACAGCATCAACAGGACAGGAGGATTCAGCAGAGGGACCTTCCAAAGGTTGCTTCAAAGTTGCCAAATTAGCCTTAGCATTTTCAAGAATCTTGCAGACGGCAACATGACCATCTGAAACAGGTTCAAAAGGCACACCATCTCTCAAGTCCCTGTTCTTGACACTCCGAATGTCAGTCTTGAAAGACTTCGGACCTCTATCTTCACAAAATGCCAATTGTTTTGCATCACTGGCAGGTGTAAACACTAGTAATAAAGATGAACGAAAATCAAGTCAACAAGTGCATGTTAGCTGTGGCAAGAACCAGAAGTAACCCACAGAAATCTTCTTGCTTCTAGAAGGATATATTATTTCGTCATAAGCATATAAGGAAGAGACAATTCGACAATATGAAAAAGTGGACACAAGTTACCTGCTTTAGACGTATGCAGAGTTCTTTTCTTGTGATCGACATCTTTTTCAGCAGTCCTAGCCTTCTTCTTTCCGCTTATGTCTTTTAATATGCCTGATTCTTCTTTCTTACGCTTCCCAGTGTGTATAACAACAGGCCGAAGTAAGGTTCTTTCTTTTTTCATGACATTATCACCTGCCCCCCATTTCTTTGTCTCGCTCAAGTGTGTTTTCCTATCATATCTACAGTCCTGATCTCTGCTTTTCATGCCAACTAAATCTTTCACAGGAGCAGCCATGAAATTCTCCTTTGACAATGAGAACAAAACCCCAGCACCCTTATCAACAGCATTCTCATTGTCCTCTTCGGCATTAGCATCAGCTTCCTTGTGGTCATTCCAACAAGGGAACTCCCGATACTGAAAATTAAACTTCTTCGGCACATATCCTGTGCACTTCCATAGCTGCGGCGTAAAAACTGACGATAACCCACTAAATAGCCCCTGATCTCCACCAGGAATCCCTTGCACATGCACCTTCTCCTCCAATGGCATCTCCGTCCAAAGCCTAAATGGCCGCCTCGCAGGCCCATTGGCCGCATATGAAGCCTCCATCCTCATAGTCTTAGTCGGCAGCTCAACTAACAGCTGAGCAACCTCAGTCTCCTCGCTATCATTCCTATTATTCTTGCTCTTACACTTATCACAAGCAAAAGACTCCTCACCTTTCACATAACGTGAACAGCGAGTATGCACCCACACCCCACACTCATCGCAGTTGACCATCTCCTCCCCATCGTCAAAATTCACACCGCATATGCAATCGACGGTCCAGGAACCGTCCACCCAGTCGTCTGGCGGGTCCGTGCTCTGTAACCGCTGCGACCGACCCTTCATATTGCTATCCCTGAATCACTAATTCTTCCACACTCTGGTGCGTACAAATTGAGCATCTAACCAAACGCAACCATGTTCACAACCACATCTCCCGCACAAAACCTGCCATACCCACTCCTATTTTCCTATCCTTACCAGTTCCGAATCCGGAACAACGTGAATTTAAGGCGTAGGCGAGAGAATGAGTACCTCGAAACCTGAATTAAGCAGCGGCGTCGCGGCGACGAAGATCTCTGCGAATTGTCGAAGCGAAAAAGACCTCCTTTTTGCGGTGCTCCTGGCTCGATTCGGCGAAGAAGGGAATGCAAATGCTATAAGCAATTGGCACCAAGGCGACGTCTATGGATCTATCACAAAATCAGTAGCAAAGACGACAATGGCTTCCCTCTCTCTCCCTCTCTATGTGCCGGAACTGAAACCGAGTCATTGATTTTGGCAAAAATCAGAGTGAGGCATCGTTTGGCGTCCGTCAGCGATTTGGTTTTGACCTTTTCTCAGGCGGCTTCGGAGTTCGGCTCCAAAAGATCGAACAGGTTGGGCCCGAGTCTGTTCACCGAGGCCCGTTGACCGGTTCGGACCAAGGCCTTTGGGCTTCGAACGTTGGGCTCAGCCCATACCAGGCCATTAATGGTTATTAGCAAATCGGAGCCATCGGCCGCCTACTCGGGCTCCGACTCGAGCGTTGTTGCAACCCGAGCTTGAAGAAACGAGTCGGCAAAATATCACAAAGCCCATGATGAGAAGCCCGTCTATTATGTATGCCGCCTCGGTTGTTCGATCATACTTCAAGAAAAGCGATCATCGTTAAAGAGTTCTCCAATTTTTTTCCATGAGAAAACCTTTGACGGTCATCGGCGGGTGGTGGCGGCGGCAGTCGGAGGTGAGGCGAGGGCAAATTTTTGTTTCTGTTTCTCCGAGAAGTAGAATTTTTTTTTTTTCATTTCTCCTTCAAATCTATCTCTAGAACACTTTTTTGTTTCAAAAAAAAAAAATAAAATTACGTATAACTAAACGGTTGTCATTCCAAACTTATTTTAGAAATAAGTTTGGAACAGAACAGAGAAATTGAATGGATTTCATGCACCCATAAGAGTAGCTACAGTTTAGCTTCGGATCGAGAGCTAAAGTGTTCCCGGGGTTCCAGTGGAGCTAAGACTTCCTTTTGTGATGCCGAGGAAGCCTTGAACGTGCGTGCAAATCTATTGGCCAAAAGGACAGAGCTGTCACGCCACACACGCCATGGCGCCTCCATTTTCCCCTTCCAGGTAAGAGCCATCGATGTTGATCCTATTGAAAGGCAGGCTTTCCCTAGAAGAATTGATTATCTGTCCATTTCTTAATTTTCCTAATGCAATCTTATCGAAAGCATATGATGATTGCGATTCGTGATTCATTCGATCAAACTTTAATCAAATCAAACTTAAGTGGCAGCATCATCGGGCCATCTTTCTACCTCGTGAAACGAAGTCGCTGAAAATGTTAGAACATCGGCATCACACTCTCCATTGGTCACATCTTAAAGCGCCTCGAGATTTCCTGATCAAAATCCCTTTGGAAATCTTATCATTTTTTTTTATCTTATTCGAGAATTAATTAAATCAAAAATTTTCATCTCATAAAAATAGTTCTTTTTTACAACCGGCTCACAACACTTGACGCAACCCTCCTCCTTTTACTCTGACTTAGGACAGGTTATGTAAATAGACATAGGCGGAGTTAGAGATATTGTTGATGTTGATGTTCCCATTTCATCATAACATGTAGTTATCACAACAATTTTTTTTTAGGCACCTAGGATGGGAGGTCGAAGGATTTGGAAAGACAAGCATTAGCAGCTATTTCTGCATTATAATTGACCTGCGAAAGCGATTCGTGGGAAGGGAAACGTCAAACATGTTACATCAAAGAGTTTCTCGCAAGAATTCGAGGATGCCAAGAAAACGTCCCAAACTTTTGTTTGTTTTGACGTAATCTGATCAGATTATACTCTTCATCTCGTTTCTTGTTTCACTAAGTAGGTTGGCAACGCCATCGGTCACATGCCATCTGAGGTGCAAGTACTGCATAGATTAATCCATAGCATGAAATCTGTTGACACCCAAAATTGACCTAGGCCTTGGGAGATAGGAAGGCCGGTAAAGCAACATTGACCCGAGGGCCAAGCACGCGTTGGCGTCCGAGCGTAGGTCGTAGCCGATGGCCGAGAAAATGATAGCATCGGCAACACTGAGTGATTAGTACACAACATAAATACACGAGCTGGAGAAACAAAGCCAAAGGTTCAATTGTCTAGTGGATAAGGGGCAGTTACTGAAGCAAGGCCGGGGATCTAGGAATAGAGTAGCATTTCAAAAGTAACCGCTATCGACGGTTGCCTCTTGTATTCGGAGAAAATTATCAAAAAAGTTTTAAATTTATTGTAATTATGTCAATTTAGCCCTAAATAATTTTTTGTGTCAATTCAGTCCTTCCGACTCACTGGTCTTTGGCGTGGTCAATTTTTAATAATATTTTAATATTTTTTGAATTCTTTTATTGTTTATTTTTTCCTTTCTCTTTTTTTCCCCCTCCCTTCTTCTTCCTCTTCTCCGATCGCCAAATTGGCGACCAACTAGAGGCTAGAGCCAATGAGGGGGATGTCGGCCTTGCCTAGGCCGTCGCTTGCCCAGCCATGGCGAGGCTTAGCCTCGCCGGATTTGGGCAAGGTCGCCGCGATGTTAAGAGCAAAGCCAAGCCTTGGCCTGGGTGAGGTAGACCTTGCCCTCACCGACTTTGTTCACTAGTCGGTTGCTAATCCGGCTATCGATTGGAGGAAGAAGAAAGGAGGGGGAAAAAAGAGAAAGAAAAAAATAAAAAATAATGAATATTAAAAAAATATTAAAATATTATTTAAAGTTGGCCACGTTAGTTCCGACATCCATATCGTATTGGCCGACATCCACGTCAACGTCGACCCATCAAAGTTGGCATAAATGACTGAATTGGTACAAGTGCAAAATGTTTAGCATTGAATTTGCACAATTGTAATATGTTTAGGACTCTTTTGATAATTTTCCTTTGTACTTGACTATAAATAGTCGGAGAAGAGCCTTTGTAAAGATCCGTAATCAATAATACATATCATTTTTTTCCTACAATTTATTTTACCGGTTCTTTATTCTTGCTTATCATTATTTATTTACTTTATCCGATTAGTTCTTAACGTACCCATTATCCATCATTTCCTGCTCGAATATTCACAAAACCCAACTCAATCTAAGAGTCGAAGATCACAGCCTTTGGTGAAAGATCTTCCGGTGCGGACCATTTCCAACAAGACAAAATCAATCATATCTCAAGAATAACTAAAATTCCCAAAGAATTCTCAGGGTGATTGGCTCCGCGATCCACCGTCCGTAATGTGCGAGTCTAGGAGTGCGGCCAATAATTTGGTCATCATCTTTCCAAATTCGTGTTGTCGTTCAAGATGATCATACATTGAGAACGACTAGGCAAATAGAAAACATATGCATCGTAAACTCTACAATAGAACATGTTTGAAATAGGCGTGCGGAAGTCTCATCTTATTAAATGCGTTAAGTTAATATTGCGCCCACAAACCTCTTCCCAAAATAAAGTCGACCTAGCATAAGGTGTTTGAACACCAGCACATTTACAGAACTCTATAGGATAATTTTGTCGTATTAAGAATTTGGTGCTACATCCAGAAAGGTTAGATATTAAAAAATCATCCCACCTATTTAAAGGAAAAGTACAAAAAAAGAAGTCCTAAAAATATTATGTTGCTATCAATTCATTTTTAAATGTTTCAATTAGATCAGTTTAGTCCTAAATATTTTCACTTTGGTACTAATTTAGTCGGTCCGAAGAATTTAGATCGGACGTCGTTGACGTGGATACCATCCATCTTACGAGACATGGATGGCGCCGACGTGATATTCTTAAATACTTTTAACTATCTTATCATTTTTGTAGTTTTTTTTTTTATTTTTTCCTTTTTTCCCCTTTTCCTTTTGAAGGTGGCTGGGGGTGGAAAAAAATAAAAACTACAAAAATGATAAGATAGTTAAAAATATTTAAGAATGTCGAAAGAAAAAAAAAAACATGTCCACGTAAGCGTCGGGCCTTGTCACGTGGGACGGCCGGCGCCACGTCGCCGATTTTCACCAAAATTAGGTGAGATTGAATTGATACTAATGTGAAAAGATTTGGGACAAAATTAGTCTAATTGAAAAGTTTAGGATTGTGAATTGATACTTATGCAATAAATTTAAGACTTTTTTTTATACTTTTCCCAATAAATAAAATCAACTAAGAAAGGCGAAAATTGATAGAGAGAGAGAGAGTGCCGCTTGGCGACCCACATGTATGCACCACCTTGAAGGTGGTCGCTAGAGTCAAGCTATTTCAACACACCGCCGCAGCTCTCAAGCCACCGTTGTCAACACGTCGTGATGGCGGCCGAGCGTGCGCGCTCTCTCTCTCTTTCTGATTTAGATATGAGGTTCAAGATCACCATAAGTCGTCGTTTTCAAGCAACCACTCATAAGATGGTCCCATGGTTGTTTTGGGCAATGGTCGACATTATGCGTTTTATTCCACAATTATTCTGTTAGTTGTACCAAGTAATGCATGAGATATTCGAACTCGCACCCTATCCAATTTGACCCTTTCATGTCCTATCTAGCCAAATAATCTAGTCTAGACTACCAAAAGTTGTCGAGAGATGTCACTACGGCAGGTCGAGTTATTTTAATTTCACAACGCATGACTCTCTAAATTGGCATGCTCAAATCTAAATTGGGCGTTCCATTAACTATACATCGGATACTTATTTATTCATGTGGTATCTTGGCTGAATTTCGTACATTAAGGATACAACTCCACCTCTTCATCCTTCTATGGAAGGGGAGGCTTGTTAGGAAATTATGTTTGATTTTGAAGGAAATAAAATTACCATACTTTATTGAAAAGACTTTGATTTATACTTTGAGGATTCACCATAAATAGATCTCTATGCCTTTTGTTCTCGACGTCTTTATTATGATAGAAGCAGGATTCATGGTGGAGGCAGATTGATACGAGAATCATGACGAGATATTATTTTGATCTTTGATTTATCATCATTGTTTAACTAATCTTATTCTTGCTTATCCTGGCACATTAAATTTCCCTCACTAACGATCAATTATCTTGTTAGGATTTCGTTCCTAAGTTAAATTGATTGACTAATCAATCTCAAAGTTATTCTTGAGACTTTCCATTCAAGGAGTCATGATTGATTGGCAATCACCCCTTAGATAATTATCTTCGTTAGATGCTTAGTTAAGGATTTTAAGATTTATTTGTATGGGCGAATAAATCTTCTCAAAATTCTGATTTGTCTCACCTCGACGGCTCGTGATCTTTATTCGTCAATAAACCAACGGCTAGTTTTTGGAGATTGATTCTCGAGTGGTTTTGTCCAGCGAGAAGCATTGAAGACAAGGAGTATAAAGAGCACCAAGTTCGAAGACCAGTGAGAGAGATCAAGAATTCATCATCCTTATTCCAAGAGAGCTTTATTTGATAAAATTGTCTACTTGAACGTTTACTTGAAGTCTTGTGAGAGGTGTAATACAAAGTGAAGAGTGTAGAGTGAGATAGCGATAGAAGCAGAGCTCACTTCTTTTGGAAGTGTTCGTGTTCAAGCAATCACATCTTTCTCGTAACCTTTCATTTGATTATTTAGTGGAAAATCTAGCCAGGTAGACGTTCGTGTGGGAGAGTAGGACGTAGGCTTATTAAAAACCGAACCACTATAATCTCTTGTGCCTTGTCTTCTACTATCTACTCGCCTCTATTTATTATGTAGTAGAAGTATTACATGATTTTGCCGATTACTTTAACTCTCATTAAACTCGATTATTTTAATTTCGTATTATTTATTTGAGTTAAATTAAAAACACCTATTCACCTCCTCTAAATGTTAGGTTTAGCCAAAACAACAAGGCTAAGCACTTCAGATTAGAGAAATTACAACTAGTTACCTCTTTGTGACCTAATCACTCCAAAATAATCACACCTTCTTTGGGTGGAAGCCCTCTCGTTGTCTCGTAATCTCGCTAACTATTTGCAATGGACCTTAAACATCAACAAAGGATTCGAAATCGTTCTTATTAAATATGTTTAACAAGTGTCTTAATACCTGCTAAGACGAGACTAAAAGACATATCCCTCGGACTAAGTACAACCATCACTGTGCAAGTTCCATCCCTAGCACTAATCAAAACTTGCTGAACCCCAAAAGATTTCAAGACCATCAATAATTACGCGAGCAAGACAAGGCCGCTCCATCAAAAGCGGATGAAATGTCAAGAGTGCGAGTTAGTGAGAGGTAGTTGCTCAGTCCCTTTTAGCCCCGGAGATAATCATGACTTGTCCTGGGAATTATCGCAGGGCAACATCATCACTTTCCTGACTCTCTGCGAGATACGCGAAATCACCACACCGGTTTATTATAAGCCTTAGTTGCCGACATCCATCCATGCACTTTGGATAGATTAAGGATTTTAATTAAAGACCAATGTAGATTGAAATTCACACGAAACACGGCGTCATCATCGCGTCATGCATTATAGAGCTCGATTTAAAGTTTAGGGACATGCTCATTTTAGTCGAAATACTTGAGCGTTATGAAGACAATTGAGTATCTACGGAATTTTACATGACTTATCGCTTTTCGAATTCGAATGGAAAGTTCTAAGGATAAATCTACAGTAGTTGGTAAAGTTTGGCAAGGATCTGGGCATGAACAAATTATTTTTACCACAAAACTTGTTTAAGCTGGACACGACCGCCTCTTAATTACGTGTCCTTTTTGAATGGGTTGTGTGAAAAATTACCGGCCCTCTCAGAAACCGTTGTCAACGGGCTCGACTTTTGGAAGCGCTGTAGCAATCAGATCACGTAGAAATTCAACACTTCTTTTGCCAACCGCGACAACCACGAGAATGTTATATCTGAATTTTTTATACGTGTTGCAAGATACTAAACATTAGCACGTGGGAAAAACTCCCGAAAAAAAAAAAGTCATAAATTTATTATAACCGTATTAATTCAGTCTCAATTTTTTTACCAATTTTATATTTGTACTAATTCAGCCTATCTAGTAATTTTAACTAAAAATCGCTTACATAAATGCCGGTCATTTTATTTGGTGCGATCGCTCACCGACGTGAATATTTTTAATAAAATTTTAATTTTATTTGAATTCTTTTTTTTTTCCTTTTTTTCCATGTTTTTCTTTTTTGTCTTCCTTCCTTTCTTCCTTCTTCCTCTTCCTCTAGCCTTCGCCGAGGTCCGGCGATCTGTCAGAGGCGAGGGCAGCCGGCGATGTCTGACCCACGAACTAAATTGAGAGGGCAGAGGATCGAAGATACGCTATCCATCAGCCACATCAAGAAGTGAAGAGCCATGCAAAGATTGTGCAGATCCCCACACAACAACTCCCCATGGTATTTTCTTGCATTTAAGGCCTCGATGGGTTTTCATTTCATGCTGGGGTCGAAGCTCTTCTCGAGCTGTAGCAGCAAAATAGAGTTCGGGGAAACCATAGTCTGCAACAAAGTCCACACTCTTGAAAGCTCAGTCGCTCCGACCCCATCATCTCTTTCCTGCCTATTTTCTTACTGAGGTGGTTGCGCAAGTAGAGAGAGAGAGAGAGAGAGAGGGTAAGATGGTGGTTAATTAAGAGGTCATTGTCACACGGATTTTGAGGTCGAGGGTCGTAGTTGAGAGATGGAGAGGCATACCCGCACCTTTTGCCCTTAGGAGCCTAGGCTACTGCGCATTTCCCAATTGGGTTTTCATAATTCCATTCGACAAACTGATTCCAAAATCATAATTTACTTCGGATCCTGATCGGAGCGAAGTTTATCTAACTATGTTTCTTTTTGGCGGGTCACAAACACGGACAACACTCACGCTTAATTTCGATTGAGCTCACACGGGCGCTTGCGCCATAACTTGTAAACCATTGATTGGATTAAGGAAAATAGAATCCTCGATTCTATAAAGCAATCTAAACAACTCCATAGATGTATTGCATACGTGCGACAATGACCAAACGTATAGAGTTTTTGACCCATGTTCGAATTTCCCACTACCACAATAGTTATATACAATCATTTAATTGCATGACGGGTTATATTTTTCTTCGTTCCTAACCGAAAAATCTCTAACCGCATGCCTTTTCGTTGGCTTTGTTTTGACAGCTATAGGGTGTCTAGAATAGATTAGTACCGAAGAATCCCCACCGAGTTGGCGGTCCACCCATCTCCTAGGAACTGAACAACTATCGGGACACGTGTAGCTCTGTGCCCTTAAGCGTGACACCAATAGTAACAATCTGATCCGTTCAACGGAGCTTAAACTCCTCGAAGGAGTTCTTGAAATAATCCCCAAGGTGATAATCATTTATGGGAGGGGGCTGTTGACTTGAAAATCACTCAACAGGGTCTCTTCCGCATGGGACTTTTTTTTTTATAGCTGAAAGAGAAATGCCATTCATATATCAGAATATACGATAGTTATATAAAAGGCTTTCGAGTCTAACAAATTTCAAATAGCTGCGAACAAGATAAATATTTAAAAACACATAACAAAACATATAGTATGCAGCTGGTAGCATACTCTTATCCCTCAAGTGTAGATCCGTCACAAAACGTTCGACCCTCAAGTGCAAATTTGCCACAAGAAACGTTCAACGGCCGATCAATAGATTCAGTGATGAACACACGCCGAGCTCTCCTACTTCATTTGCAACGGCTTGTGGTGCCCGTCTAGGATCGACGCCATCATCACCATCGTCTTGTAGAGACACCAACATCAATTTATTGAAAAAACACAACCAAATACCGATAAAGAACTCCCGAATCTATATTTGAATCTAGTTCGGGAGGGTAAAACCCCCAAAATTTGATCCAAATCTAAATCGGGAGAGGAGAGCAAACTTAATCTTGAAAAGATTGTGGAGCCACGTGACCAAAATTCTCCTCTCCGATTGTCGATTAGACGAATTGCTGAATTGGTCTTCATATTCTTCCAAGATTAGCCGCAAAAATTTATTCACAAACGTGAACTCTCAGGTGCGATCGGAAGAGAAAAGAGAAACAAACAAAAGAAACATTAAAGATGAAATATGCTACGAAAGAGGGTGAGAGAGGGAGGAGCTCCCTCCCTCTCTCAGGGGGTAGATCTACAAGAGGGTGGGTGGCGGCTACAAGAAAGAAGGAAACCCTAGCTCCACATGGGACTTAGGATGTCACAAATTCCGTCACTTAAGAACTAACATCCACGTCGGTGCAAGCCCGTATTGTTCGTAGATGCTCCTTCCATTCGATGTGTGATCCGATCCACTCTTGCCTATTCCGACGTCTTAGAAGCCTATCAAGAGCCTTATTTTGTCCGAAGCCGTCTTGCCACGACAATCACTCTCTCGCCCTGGTCTAATCGGCGCTCGGCCTAATAACATCCACAAACCACATATTTATTGAAGGCCCCCACTTTGATATCATCAATAACGACTCTACCCGTTCCTTAAAAGGAGTACTCAACTTAACCACAAAAGGTGGCAACCTTTTAGTGATGGTTTTTATGACCCAGTATGGCCTCTCTCGATCTTATGTATGATTTGGGATGTTACACCAATTGAATGGACAAATGTTGTTATTCGAGTACAGGCCCCGAGCAACGATGACACATGCTCTTCCTAGTTACCGCTAGAGCAATTTCATTGAAAGCCTCTCATTGATGAGTTACAAGTTAAAAATATCATCCGCGTGCAAAGTAAACCAGATACGAATGGTTATCCATATTGCAATTCACTAATCAAAAGATTGTCAGGCCGGGAAAGAAAAAAGAAAATCAAAAGGTTAGAAAAAGCTTCTCCAAACAGAGATCGAGGAAAATGTGACCAGCATAACACCTTTACGGGCCTAATGTCTCGAAAAACTCTAATTTTAGCATTTGTCTCAATTCCACCTTTTGTCTGATAAAAAGACTTCCAACTTTAAGTCCAATTCCAATTCTTTCCTAATTTTTTTTTGTTCTAGAAAAAACCCTCCATTTTAGGTCATGTCGCAATTCTACCCCAAACTTTTCTTTTGTCCTATGAAAAACTCTCAACTTTAGGTATTGTAAAATTTTACCGTCCAGTCCCAATTTTATCCTTAAATTTTTATAGTAACATAAAATATCACACATTTTTACTTGAGTCACAAATTTTCCCCCATTGACCTTCCATCCACCATTTCTCGTTGACAACCAACAAAAAGAAAACTCTCAAGCATGAGCTATTCGAACATCCTAAGCGCAAGCTCTTCAATCGCGAGAGATGGAACATTCCCAAGCACGAAAGATCGAATACTAGCGCAAAATCACTAAGGAAGATTTTGATGGAGGGTTAAGGGAGGCAGATTTAGGACTCGAGTAAAAATTGGTGATAGATAAAGAAAATTAGAGTAAAATTGAAACTGGGCCTAAAGCCGGGATTTTTTTATGAGACAAAAAAAGTTTAGGGTAAAATTAATACTGGACCTAAAGTCGAAGGTTTTTGACTGGATAAACAAAAAAATAGGGTAGACTTGATAATACACCTAAAGTTTGAGGTTTTTACGAGATAAGAGCCAAAGTTAAGGATCTTTTAGGGTATTCGACCCACCTTTGAGCACATCCCTTCATGTCTAAAAGGAGAAACTTCTCTCCCCATAAAACCTCCCGTCGCCTTCCAGTGAGTCTCCAAAAGCAAAGCGGCATGCTATATATTTGTAACATCAGAACCCTAGAAGATACATAACCCGTCGAAGTTTCAAAAACTTCTGCTTCATCCGAAGGACCAATTAATAACTTCAGGCTATATGCGTCGGAAGAGATGGATATGAACTTGTCCATAAATGGCCAGTCCCAGATTCCTCCAGGTTTCAGATTCCATCCGACGGAAGAGGAGCTTCTGCACTATTATCTGAGAAAGAAAATGTCGCACAAAAAGATCGATCTGGATGTGATTCAAGAGGTCGATCTTAATAAGCTTGAGCCGTGGGACATCCAAGGTACTACTACAACCTCTCATCTTATTTTGTTTTCCACTTTGATCGCTTAGTCTAGAACTGTTTCTGATCCCCAATCTACCGAAGTTTGATCCATGGATTGTTGAATATGCATGTAGAGAAGTGCAAGATAGGATCTGGGCCTCAGAGCGATTGGTACTTCTTTAGCCACAAGGACAAGAAGTACCCGACCGGGACTCGGACAAACCGTGCAACTGCCGTGGGGTTTTGGAAGGCGACTGGCCGCGACAAGATCATATACAGCGGTTCTACGAGGATCGGGTTGAGGAAGACCCTCGTGTTTTACAAAGGACGAGCCCCACATGGACAGAAGTCGGACTGGATCATGCATGAGTACAGGCTTGACGAGAGCACGAACAATTCCGTGGTAAGCTCAGGCTTTATCCCTTCCACTATTCACAAAGTCCTGCTTTCAAATCCACTCTCATCTTCGATCAGCATAGTTTTAGGAGAACAACTTTTCGTGCTTACGTTTTGGGACAAACGTAGATTCAGGGTCCGAGTTTGGTTCACGAGTCCTCCCCAGAAGACGGGTGGGTGGTCTGCCGGGTATTTAGGAAGAAAAATCAATCAAGAACACTAGAGAGTCCGAAAAGCACGTCGACCTCATCCATGGACCCCGAGATGCTGATGAGCGCCAGCACAGACAGCAGTGTCCTGGATCAGATACTAGCGTACATGGGAAGGACTAATTGCGAATCGCCAGGGAATTATCAAGCGCCCGTCAACTTCACCGGTGTGCAAACGCAACTGATCCATGGGAAGTTCTTGCACCTTCCAAGACTGGATGATAGTCCACACTTGGGTCATGAGAACGGCTTGAGGAAATTTTACCAAAAGTTTGATGAAATCCGCACGCCGGAGAGCGATGACCCCTCCTCATCCAAGCACACCAGTTCAGGTCATGAACCAAAAGCTGGGAATGCTGAGATTAATGACTGGGTCGCACTGGATCAGCTCGTCGCTTCGCAACTTAACGGCCAGCTCGAGATCACCGTGGCATCCAAGCAATCGCCTTATTCCGGAGCTTCGAACCCGGTACTGGCAGGTCCGACTCCAGGTGATCATCAAGTAGGGCAGTTGTCCCTGCTGCAGCTAAACAGACCAGATCAAATTTACAGTAGCGAGAACAGTTTCGACTGGAGCTTCGGAAAGTCGTCACCGACGACGCCATCGAACCCGCTGCACCACTTGTCAGTATAATTGTAGACGAGATATGTCCTCAATAACCAATTAGCAGCTCCTATATAGCAAAGTCACACTTTTCTGTGTACATTTAAGCATAGGTTACTTAGGAAATACATGTGTTTCTATACAAGTCTCGGTTGAAATAATGCCTAGTCACATTATCTGAAATAACCAATGCAGTGGCATTCTGTCCTCCAATATCTCATCTTCAACACGACATGGATTCGCTGTTTGTTATGAATGGTTGTTCAGTTTCTTTTGGGATGTTGGTAGCTAGATTTAATTTCTCGCCTATAATAATTATGTGTCAACTAAGGTTGATGTCTTAACCAAAGATGCTAACGAATTTGAAAAGGTTGATGTGGTTAATCATGCCTCATTGCTGACTTTGAGGCACGAGGAGCGTCTCACACGTTAAAATTATTTCACGTCCAGTTGGTAGGGTCGTGTCATGTTTGTGGATTATCATTCGGTGAAGTGCTTCATCAGTTCGTTAATAACGTGAACTAGAGAGAGAGGGGGTTTTTCTTCTCTTACCTAACGGTACTCACTACCAAACATAAAATAATGGGTAAAATTATTCAAAAAGTCCTCAACCTACTTGTACGGCGGGCAATTCAGTCACAAACCTCCCATGTTGAGGTAATTGGTCGATCCGTTTGAGAATTTTCAAAGAGTAGAAATGAGAGATCATTCGTTTCAATCTCATCAAATGTGAGCCAGTTGTTCTAGGTCTCCACCTCACGTAATGGTGAAAGTTTAAACTTAGCCGAGTTCATGAGAATTACAAAGTTGTCGTTAGTTTTTAAATAACAGGAACTCGATGCTCATTTCTCGATTGTCAAAGAAAGAAAAAGGGATAAGTGCATTGAAAATTCTAAATCTTGTTACAATAGTGCAATTGAGTCCTAGTACTTTCAAAAAGTGCAATCAAGTCTTAAAAATTGCCACGAAAGTGAAATTGAGTCCTAATACTTTCAAAAGGTGTACCTAAGTCCTAAAATTTATCATAAAAGTATAATCGAGTCCCAAAACTTTCAAAAAATGAAATCAAGGAATGATTTAATTTCACCAATTTGACAAGTTTTAGGTCTTGATTGTACTTTTTGAAGCTTTTAGGACTCAATAGAACTTTCCGAAAATTTTTTATGGCTTAATTGCACTTTTCGATAGTTTTAAAAATTAATTATGCACTTTCGTGATAAGTTTTATGACTTCCAATGGACTTAATTATCCAATAAAAGAAAGAAAGAATTGCATCTTGTCTTATGTATGTGTTCTTCTTGCAGTCTTCTTCAAGGATCCATTCGTGACAAATTTTAGGACTTCCAATACACTTACCTTTTATAATTGGACCATGTAACCACCAACGCAATTTAGGACCCCGGGGGTTTTAGCACGAATTGGTCCTCCAATGCTTGAGCCAAGACATGGAGGAAGGTGGAATGTAAGAAGTGCAGGTTTGGGTAAAGAACCAGTTTCTCAGCTTTGATTATTAAGCCATTTTTTTTTAAAAGTGCTTTTTAAATAATTTTTCGCGAAAAAAAATGGGCCTAAGATTAATCATGTCTTCCCTTGAACTTTCCGAATTTATGGGGTGATTTAAGCTCATCCTCTTACAGAGAATTAAAAAAAAGTAATTATTTTCTTTTAAAACTGAGAAATAGAGGATGCATTTTGGGAATTGACATTAGCAGCTTGATGCATTGAGGGCCCAGTTGCCAGACCCACATCTGGGTTTTGCCGACAGGCCCCGCATTGCTGGTATGTTGGCACCAACCGATCTCTCATGTGGCCCGAAGGTGGTCTATCGTTCCCGATTTAGACGTGACACGGTAGATTTCAAATTCTAAAATTTCATAATTGATGAGTATAGGATAGATTTCAGGATTTGATACCATATCTATCCTGCACCCACATTGCATCCACCATGTACCCTAGACATGAAACCTTGTGCAGGGTACCCTATAGAAAGATACACAGTGCCCACCTAATATGTAAATGATAATATTACAAAGGGCTCCTAAACTTTGGTTTAGTTGTAATGTGATTCTTAAAATTTAGTCCAATATATAATATTGTTCCTTAACTTTTAATTTGTTTAATGTAGTCCGACTTTTTGGTATATGACCAAGTTAGTCGTTGGGATCGTTTGAAAATATTCAATGTTTTCCCTAAATTTGAATTAATAGAAAGACGACATTTGAACATTTACATGCAATCCATGGCTAAATTGAACATGTACTAAAATTTCATGAGACAACATTGAATAACTTAAAAATTTAGAGACGATATTACATATTACCTAAAATTCGAGATACTACATCGAACAAATTTTAAATTTCGGGAAGACACATGACGTATCGGGTCAAAGTTGATAAAAACATGTGCGTCATTTATCCAATATTTAAATAAACAATCCGGAGATGATGAGTCTCCATGATCGCCGATCTTATTTAGATCTGGACGGCCATGGAAGATAGAGACTGAGCTCGAGTGTGGACAACCATAGACACAACTCTGGAGATTTGGGCGTACATGGACACATCGAGGTATGGACTCATGCTCGGATGGCATGCTCGACGTCGTCGAAAGGGTGATCATCCTCCGCATCAACCGCATTGTTGGAATCATCACACTTACAATCAGAAGCAGTCGACACTCTGAAACGCAGTTCCATTTGCATTTCTTCACCGCATTCGCTTCCTTGCTCGATTCCAGGTTCTCTTCGGTATATCTCGAGAGCAGCATCGTCTTTGCACAATGGCAGACTTCCGGATAAGTTGGAGGAAGCTAATGGATATCACCAAACCTGCTGGTGAAGGTGGAATGATGGTGCAGCGAGCGAGGAAGGAGGAGGAGAGGAGAGCTGTTTAGTGTTTAGGGTTTTATTTTTTTCCTTGCTTGTTTAGTGTTCAAAGTTAATCGAACCAAACCATCAAGATACCAAATTTTTTTTTTACGTGTAACCCGAACCAGAATGGACCCGACCCAAAAAGACCCGAAATTTTAGGTTTGGGTGTTTTTGACAGCCCTAGCAGCAATCATCAACTATAATCCGACAGCATTAAGGTCCTAAACAGAGAAATAACTTCATCAGAGGTGATTATGATGTGCTCCACCTGATGGGATCTACAAGGAACAAACTTAAAACAAGCATATACATACTGAAAATGTAGCTAGGAATTATGCAAAATGGTCCATCTAAACAGAGCAGAAAGTAATTGTTGGCATAGCATCACTGGTTGGGTTGCATATTCTTTAGGCCACTCCCGGTACTATCCATCACAGTATGAAACCAGCTGCTAGCCAACATACTCGACCAGACTCCTATCAATCAGGTGCACTAGCAAACTCGCACTCACCGAGTCTAAAGCTCCTCTTTGCAGGATAACGGGCGGAGTATATGAGAATCCATTTGAAAGCAGCCTCATTTGCCGAATCGAGCATTTTCATGAAGTAGGCCTTCCAATGTTCAGACTTAACTAAAAGCGATGGCCATTACTTAAATAAGCAAATCACACATTCGTCCCAATGAGGCAGGAGCGGTGAAAATAACTTGCAGATCCTTAACATGCTTTAAGTGGAAGCTGCAGCATTCCATCTAGCAAATTTCCAAAGCAAAAACATGTGAAACCTTATATCACTTAACTCAATAAATATTTAGAGATGTAGAAGAGTGCATTGCGGTAGCTGCCTTTCTGACTGCTATGAAAGCTTTGTTGTGGCAGTGACAAAAGGTATTTACAAGATCTAATGTTGTGTCAGTGACAAAAGGATCCAAATCTCGTTCAGCTTCTCTTTCTTCTTCCAAAGTGCTTTACCCAGATGGAAGTGTATAAAATGCTCCTGATGGAGGCATGGACAGAGCAAGGGATAAAGATACTTCATAATAAACAAGCCTGGATTGATGGGATTGAAGACTCTCTTCATTTGCCAACAAAGATGGCTCAAATTGCAAAAGGCTCACACTAATCCTGTTTCAAAAGACCAAACCTCTAGCTTACGTTAATTTCCTAGAGGAGTAGCAACTATAACATTTCTAAGACTTAATCCAAAACTCGTATTGCAATGATGATTTCTTAAAGAAACTGGCAGAACTCCTATGCGTTGCCACAGCTCAATGACCAAAATCATTTGCAAAGGCCCAAGAACATCGCTAAGTCATTGTCTAACATCGTGTCCAATGTCAAAGCATTTCCAATGACAAGTAGTCTTTGCTTAGATCGTGTTAATTCTACACATGCTGTTCAGCCTGAAGCCCTAAGCGTCTGCACATTGTTATCTCATAAAAGAATAAATCACCAGAACAATCGAAGCAAGAAACCAATGGAATAGAACCATACACGTAGCGGCTGCAAGTAAACAAAATGCTAAGCATATTCATTTCGCATATTTAGCAAGTTATTTAGGACAGTAACTGTGAGAGACCACCTAGATCAAGACTCCCATCATCACAGAAATTAGATACAGATTGGGCACAAGACCAATCCATTCTCATTGCAATCAGAACACCTTACCACCACAACCCTCTCTGATTTCTCTCCATCTTCACCTTCCTCCTTCACCAACACCAGATTCACCAACACTTTGCAACTCCCATTACACTGGAAACAAGGCAAGAACCGCACGCCCCCCGCACCCTTCACAGACCATGCCCACCTTTCTCTTCGGCAAGCCCTCGAGCAGCTCCCCCAGACCGCCCTCCTCGACAATCCTCATTACCTCCTCTGCCCCACCCAAGTACCTACCCCTCCACGAAGAGCCTCGGTGGCACAACCTCCGCCCTTGCCCGCCCCTTCATCAGTTCCCTCAGCTCCTCCTTGAATCCGCTGTCCATTGACACATCCCGCTCACACACCGCTACACCAAGCCCCTCGACTGCCGCCCTCACAGCATTGCAATCCTCGAACGTCTTCCGCACCCCTCGCAGAGTGGTGGTGTAGATCACAACCCGGTCCTCTCCCCTCGGAGGGCAGAGGTACTCAAACCTGTTGAGCGCTGTATTCGCTGCTAGCACAGCAGCAGACAGACTCGGAATTTCGTTGTGGCTGCCATCTCGCGGCGGTGGTGGCGGCTTGAGAACGGGGGATGGGTGAATTTGAAATTTAAATGAATTAACGCGGGAAGCGGAATTAGGGTTCGAGTTCTCTTTGTCGAAGCCAAAAGGGCCTTTGAATTTGGGTGGAGGGAGAGGGGAAAAGCGGAAGCTTTCGGCGTCTAGGCCGGACATGAGCTCCCAGGAGTTGATGATCTCGGGGCGGGTCGGGTCGGACCATAGAGGCTTGGATTCGGACCGGAAGGACTTGGGGTCGGAGAGAGGGGAGGGGAAGATGGATCCGAGGGTAAACCGCGGCGGAGGAGTCGTCGGCGTGGCGGCGGCGGCGGCGGCGGCGGCGGTGGAGGGTGTGGGTGGGTCGAGGGTGAGGAGGCCGTAGGTGGTGGAGGTGAGAGAGACAATGTGGTGGCCGAGGGCGGAGGTCCCGAGGGGAGAGAACTCGTCGTCGTGACTCAGCAGGTTGGAGGAGACGCAACCCATGGTCCCTGGAATCACTGTCCGAGCTTCGGAGTTGCTAAATTTATCAGCTTTCTTTCCTCTTTTTGAAACCGAAACAAAAGAAGAAAATGAAGAAAAGGTGGCCCAACCTGGAAGAAAGAGTTTGAAGGGTGTGGAGATTCGAGATCGAGAGAGAGTTATGGCTACGATCCAAGAGACGACCTCTGCGGAGGAGAGAAGAGAAACAGAGTAAAGTAAAAGGAAAATGGGAGTGACGAAGAAGAAAGAAGAAGAAGTGAACAGTGTGGAGCGATTTCAGTTCAATTTTTCGAAAAGAGTGGAAGTGGGAGGGAGAAACTTGGGTAATGAGGGAGCGGTGAAAATTCAAAGCGAGGAGTGAGAACGGATCATTTCATCCATTCAAAGTGTGGGTCCGATCCGGCCTGCCTCTTTTTCCTCCGGTTGGTCTTGATCAGAAAATGTTGGGTGCGCTTGGAGTGCCACTTCATCTTTGCGGGTTCCACTCTCATCAAAATTTCAAAATTCTCAAGATCTTCCAAGCCAATGAACGCTTTGTTATCTCTTTTTCCCCTCCTCTCTCTTTTTGCATCTGTCTTCCAGAGGCTTCTCTCTACGTGCGACCTCTCTCTCCCATCCCACGAGAAATCTGTTCACTCTCTCTCTCTCAAATCCTTCTTCACTCACGAACAACCAAGGAGAAGCAAGAAATCCTCATTTTCAAACACTAACCACGAACGTACCCACAAAAATTGCAAATCTTCCCGAAATCCGCCTTCGCCATAGCGCCTGCCGTCGCTTCCGAGCCCATCGGCAGTCACAAATGCACTCAAATCCCATCGGCCTCCGCATTCGTACGCACAACTTTCTATAAACTTTGTCCCGCGATTTCTCTCGAGATTTGGTCGATTCCTCTTCCCACTCTCTCTTTTGTTATGTTTCAGCTTTGACTTGGTAGAATCGCTTTTTATTTTCCTCATGGCGTGCTAAAGAGGGCTAGTGTTGAAGTGAAAAACTTTCGCGCAATGTTGTCGATTATGATTCGACTGAGTATGATGATTTATCTCCTGTTCCGACGCATAAAAAAACTTTCGCGACCGAGGGTTGGATGAGAAGAGAAAAAGCGCATCACCCCAAAAAATTTTATTATGGCTATCTAAGTTGCTATCGGGGTGCACAAAATACTCAAGCAAGAGGTGTGGGAATGTCGCTTACCTTATCTCATACAGCTGCTGGATACAAGAGGGGGCTTACTGCCAACACTGAGATACGAACTGTGGCCTTCGATGGTCCTCCTGTCCGAAATAGTCCAGACTTTCATTCTTACTGATTTTTGCTATTACTACATGAAAACGTAGTGAATGCATTGCTAGATTTTTGCTTCAGACAACTTATTGCTCCTCCACAATATGGAATCTGACTTGAAAACACCGATATTCTCCGAGGGCCTTTTTGTTGTGTCCAACACTCTTCGACATGCAATCCACACGTGATTACATACGAGTCCAAAGATCTCGACATATCATTTCGACAAACACATGATTAATTTTAAGAATTTTCAATAAATTAGGGATCAAAATGTAGATCTATGAAAAATATATATACTTAAGTCATATAACTAGCGACCCCAAATTAATATACCCAAGTACCAACAAAAAAAAACTAATCGTAAATCTCTAACAGGAAGAAAAAGACAAAATTCACCGATATTTTTATTAAATTATATATATATAAGTAGCACCGATATCAAAACGTGAGACGCAACACGACACGACACGACACTTCGATACGTTATTTCCAAAAAAATAAAGAATTTCGACACATTAGGATATGCTTGTATAAATTTATTCTTTGTTACAAGTCTTTGGTTGACAACTCGGTCCATGTCTCCCCTCCAGAGTGGTGTGAACGATGTTAGAATAAAGAATTGATGGACCATTTTAGACTTATACCATAAAAAATAGTAGCTACTCTTGTCTCTGAGAAAATATTCAGTAGTTGTTGAGCTCCGCCTCAACTGCACATGTGGCACACAAGAGCAAATGTGGACCACTCAAAAATATGACATGTGATAGTGAGGAGAGAGAATTGAAAAAGAAAAATTTAGCCCGCTCGATTTTCCTTTCTCCTCTGTTGTGCCTTTCTTTGCTCTGCAGCGTCCCCCGCAACACTCAAACATTAAATGCCATCCTTTCCTCTTTTCAAATTCCTTTCTCCTTCTTTAGGGTTGATGCAAATCTAAGCGGGAGAGACGTCGTTGATGTATAACATTGCTAACCATAGTATGATTACGAAACACCTCGATCCCAAAATAGAGACCTCTCTTCAAGCTCTTGCCTTCCACCCCACCATCCCCGAGCTCGGTCTCTTCTTCCTCTTTCAAAACACTCGCTCGCACCGAGAGAGCCGATGGTGGCGAGGTTGCGGAAAGAGGACCCTCCCGCTTCTTCCTCTAGTAATTCTCTTGACCATTGTACGGGGCCTCGATTCCTTTAAATGGCAATGGCCCTTTTGTTCGTTATCAACTATACCATTATTTGTATCTACTACTTGGGAATAATTTGATACGGTCTTTGTTGCAAAGTTACTTCCTTTTTTCATTTGGGTGTTTTCTTGATCGATTGAAAGTATGCAATCATTGTATCCAATTAGCCAAACCTGTGTTTTTGTTTCCTGTGGTGGAAAAAATTCGAAGTCTTTTGAAACTAGCATTTTGAGAATTCCACATTAGAATTTGTGCACCATTGGTCCTTTGAAATGGGTCATTTTATATGATGGTTTGAACCATGGAGATTAGAGTATAATCTATTGGCTGTTTACCTTTTGTAATTGTTCTCTTGTAATTGTTTTCCTTCTCAAGGATCACTCGCTATGCTCGTATGCAACCGGATCTTCCTGGAGCAACTAATCGCTTTTAGTTCGAGCACAACAAGTGAACACTAAGTGAATTTTTCCCTTTTAAAGGACATTCGATACGTGCATTTGTTGCGAATATTGGAAGCACGAACCATTGCTAACTCTGAATTCATGTATGGTGACTAGGCTACAAGAGGTAGATAAACTTTAAGCTTAAGTCGGTTTCGTATGGACAAACAAAAACTTTTGCATTGACTTACATTTTTACTATTATTCAATAGATAATTTCTAGTTGTCGGTAGCTAATTCAACTTGTTCTCAAGAAAAATGGGTATGATTTATCTATTTTGATTTTAAGTTTGTCTAGAATTTATCTTTCTTCTTAAAATGATTAGATTTTTTTAATAAAAAAAAACTTGCAGAGGCCGCAGAGGATGATATCATCACGCATAATGTTGATAAAGAATTTGAATTTAGAATTGGCATGACATTTGCTAATGAGGATGAAGCTTATAATGCATATGCAATTTGTAAGGGATTTGGAGTGCGAAGAGGACAAAAATCAAACAATAGCAAAGGAATATTGTGAATATGCACATTTTTATGTAATTGTGAAGGATACTCTCCACCAATCATACCTCATGAACAAAGAGATGTTTATAGGACTTGTGAAAAGAACCGGATGTAAAGCTTGCATTAAATTCAAAATCGAAGATGGAGTTTGGGTAGTTGCCAAGTTTGAGGAGGCTCATAATCATCCATTCATTGATAATAAACAAAAACATCTCATACGGTCATATCGGCATATAATAGATAGTGATAAGAGTACTTTGACTTCTTTGGAAGGGCTACGAAAGCATATTCATACCTTAGTGGTGAAGCGGGGGAACAAGAGAATGTTAGCTTTACTTCTTATGATTATCAAATTTTCTACCAATCGAAGAAAAGGGACCTAATTTGTGCGGGTGATTGTCAAAAGCTCATTAATCATTTTAATTGCTTACAAACAGATGGAAGCAATTTTTCTTGTACTTTTCAATTAGATGAGGACCAAAGACTAATCAATTTCTTTTGGTCCGATGGTGTATCCAAGTCGGATTATGAAGCTTTTGGAGATGTTGTGGTATTTGATACTACTTACAGCACAAATAAATACAATATGATATGTGCACCTTTTGTTGGCTTGAATCATCATTGGAAAAATGTTTTATTTGGATGTGCATTTCTATTGAATGAAACTATTGCTTCTTTTGTATGGGCATTTCAATCCTTTTTAATAGCAATGGGTAATAAAGCACCCAAGACTATTTTCATTGATCAAGATCATGCAATGGCAAATGCCATTAACACTGTTCTTCCGAACACTAATCATCATCTATGTATATGGTATATTGGGAAAAATGCTACGCCATCATCATATAGCACATCTTTTGAGATTGTTGGGCTTTCGTGATAAGTATTGGCATAAGCTTTTATATCAATGCGAATATGAACTTGAAATGGAGAACATTTGGAAAGCTTTGTGTCACAAGTGGAACTTGGGGGACAAGTGTTGGATAATTTATATCGTTTGCATCATAAATGATGTCCCGCATTTGGCCGGGATACTTTTTCTCGGGTATTAGATCCACGCAAAGATGTGAGAGCACTAATAGTGTCTTTCAAGATGTGGCATGTAAGACTATGACTTTGTGAATTTGTTAGTCATTATCATAAGCAAGCGTAAAAAATGCGCAATGTTGAAGTTACTTGATGATTTTGAGTGTGCTCAAGGAAAGCCGCAAATTATGGTTGCAAATAGTGGAATATTGAAACATGATGCACATGTCTATAGCCATGTCATTTATAGAAAATTCTAGGCCAAGTTCTTGCATGTTATGTCCGAACATATTCGGAGATCAAATACCGATGGGCTATTGCACACTTATATACCGAGAGCTGAAAGTAGTGAAAGAAAACATATTGTCCATTGTTTTCCAAGCGATTCTACCATTACATGCAACTGCAAGTCATTTGAGATGCAAAGATGGTTATGCAAGCATGCTTTACGCATATTGACACATGTTGTAAATGTTACAAGCATTCCATCACAATACATTTTGAAGAGGTGGACAAAAGCTGCAAAAGAAATTAGTCTTTGTGATGATGTTGGAGAAAGCTTTCATGATGCGATAAAGTCAAAGACATTGCGCTTGAAGAGGTTGATGCAATTGTCTTTCGGTGTTATGAGCATCGGTGCTAAATCATGATATTACGAAGAAGATGTCAACATCAAACTTGTTACATCTCCGCTCCCGTATCACGAACAAAATGCAATCTCTCATAGGTAAAGATGATGTTCATTTCTTGCGGAAAAATGATGAATCGAATATGCAGAAAATTGTGGAATTCAAATACTCGATCCCCTTAGAGGATCGTGGGCTCGAGCTCGGGACGGTAATGACGGACGGCGGCAACGCGACACCGGTTGGATTGCTCGCGGCGAGGCTCGAAATTGAGAGGGTAAATGCCGCAATGGGCCGGGCTAGCTCGGGAGGTGTGGTCGGGTTGAGCTTGGAGGGCGATAAAGGGGGCGAGGCGAGGGTGGCTCATGGGTAATGGTCGAGTGACCAGCGGGGACGAAGGTGGACGACGATTGGTGGTGGTGGCTGGTGGAGGAACGGCCATAGGTGAGGGGCGGAAGGTGGTTGTTGTGGGTGAACAAGGAAGGAGGAAGGGGTGTCGAGTTCAGCGGAAGGAAGAGAGGAGAGAGAGGTGAGGTGAGAGAAAGAAAAAAAAGAAAAAGAAAGAGGAAAGGAAAGTAAGAGAGAGGGGAGAGGGAGTGACGCGATGGGAGGCGACCGATTTGCCTTGGCTAGGGGGCTTACCCGGTCAAATCAACACATTAAATTTTCATCCCGTAGTATATAATATTTAAGGGCAAAATGGTCATTTGATAAATGGGTATCGGTTGATCATTTAGCTCAACCGACTGAAAGGAATTTAGTATTTTTACAACCGGGGCTCGGCCGGGGCTAAGGTCGGGCACGAAGATTTTTGGTATTGCGACGTAACGGCTCGACTACTCGGGCTTGATTTTCTCCGACCGATATCTCAAAATAATCCAATTATTGTCCATTAAATCCTCAAAAATCTTATTTTATTTTCCAGGCCGAATTCATGATTTAAAATTCATCGAATCCAGCTTTTCTTACATATGTCAAAATTTCAGGACGTCACATTATGCACCAAGCTTTTAGGAGGTGCGTGAGGGTGTGTATGAGCTCCGTTTAGAGGGTGGTTGACGCCGACGTGCTCGAACGTTCTTGTTCTAAATTGTGGTATATTCATATTACATGTTTGATGCTTTTAGGGATGGAAAAATATGTACCAAACCCAATATACATGCATTTTTAAGGATATTTTTGTATTTTTTTCTTGTATTTTCATATGGTTTCGAGAATATAAATACTAGCTCACATGTATGTGACTACACACAATATGTGTAGAGATAATTCATTGATATATATATCAATGAGCTATTATAATATACTTGTCATAGCATGTGATTTTAAAGATAAATTGCCTATGTCTTTAATTATAAAGTCACATGTATTTAATAGATGTATACATAAGATTTATATCCCCGATATGAGAGATTTTCAAGGATTCAATTGGATAATGACCTCCAAAGTCCCATACTTGAATGAATTTGAGAAATATCCGTCTTATTTATGGTGGGATGTCTCATGTTCTAATGCGTATTGTGTTTGATACACATTGCTTATTTTTTCAGTCACCTTCTCTTATAAGTGGCAACTCCATTTTAATCGAGGTTATTACCGATTCAAATTTTAAGAAATGGAAAGATAGTTTTTGTTTGTTTGGGATGGAACTAGCAAATGTTCACATTGCTCTTATTGAGGATAAGCTAGTAGACATCACTATCACCAATACTAAACCTAAAAAAAGCACACTTTGCTCTTGGGATAAGAGCAATCGAATTTGCTTGTTAACCATAATTTAAATATTTTATAAAATTAATTAGTTACAACATCCATATTCATATAAAATAGCAATAATAGCTTGGGATAAGAGCAATCGAAATTTGCTTGTTAACCATGAAGTGATCCATTCAAGAACATTTGAAGAGTGAATGAAGGATGAAAACTTTACCTAAAAAAAGTTTTTTGGAGCGCACCGCTTTGAAGGAAATGATGGCAACCTTATAGGCTAGAAACCGTTTCTCATCTAATGGTGAGATTGAGACACTTTTGCAATGACTCTTCAATATGAAGTATGATGGTATTGGTGGTGCTAGGGATTACATGAGGATGTTAGAGCTGCAAACAAAACTTGGGATCCATCAAGTTTTTATTCTTGATGCCTACATTATGCATCAAGCCCTAACCATCCTTCCACCCGATTTCAAGATTATAAAGATCAATTACAACTCCCAAGATAAGACCTTATCAATTAATGACCTTAAGATAGCTAGAAACATTTGAAGAGTGGTCTATTTTTTAGCTAACTGTGAAATCCATTCAGCTAAGGAAATGATGGCAACCTCATAGGCTAGAAACCGTTTCTCATCTAATGCTTGAGATTGAGACACTTTTGTAATGACTCTTCAATATGAAGTACGATGGTATTGGTGGTGCTAGGGATTACATGAGGATGTTAGAGCTACGAACAAAACTTGGGATCCATCAAGTTTTTATTCTTGATGCCTACATTATGCATCAAGCCCTAAACATCCTTCCACCCGATTTCGAGATTATAAAGATCAATTACAACTCCCAAGATAAGACCTTATCAATTAATGACTTGATAGCTAGAAACATTTGAAGAGTGGTTTGTCGCCTAACCGCACCGCTAAGGAAATGATGGCAACCTCATAGCCTAGAAACCGTTTCTCATCTAATGCTGAGATTGAGACACTTTTGCAATGACTCTTCAATATGAAGTACGATGGTATTGGTGGTGTTAGGGATTACATGAGGATGTTAGAGCTACGAGACAAAACTTGGGATCCTTCAAGTTTTAATACTTGATGCCTACATTATGCATCAAGCCCCTTAACATCCTTCCACCCGATTTTGAGATTATAAAGACCAATTACAACTCTCAAGATAAGACCTTGTCAATTAATGACCCGATAGCTAGGGTGGTGGCGAGAGGAAGAGAAATTGAAGAAAGAAAGAGGACACATTGCCTTGTACCCCTCAAGTTCCAATAATAAGAAGAATAAGAGGTCTAGAAAATCACCAAAAGGACTCATGAATCCACCAATTATTCTAATAGTTTAGATCTTAAGAAAGTATCCTTTAAGATGAATGGTGATCACTGCTTCTTTTCTAAGAAAAGAGGTCACATAAAGAAGGATTGTGAAAAGTTTAAAACTTGGTCATCCTAGTGTAAGTTTACAGGTAATGATTTTTTGGTATATGTTTGTGAATCCAACCTTTATTAGAATCCCCATCCAATTCCTAGTGGCTAGATTGCGGTGCAACTAATCAAGTTGCATTCCCAATGAGGCGATTCACACACGGGAGGAAGCCAAATCAGGATGAGTCAAAAATCACCGTAGGAAACAACGGGAAAGTAGACGTTGAGTTCGTGGGAGATGTTATTTTAATTCTAGATTTCAATTTTAATTTGATGTTGAGAAACACTTTTTATGTACCTTCTTTTAGATAGAACTTAGTTTCGTATCATGTTTAGATATGTATGGCCTCTCATTTGAAATAAAAAATAATGTTATTTTTTATTTTTAATTAAAATAAGGTTAAGTGCCGTAATGTATCCAATGGATTGTATGCATTTTGTTTAACTATCAATAAAATATACGTCACTTATACAGCTAAAAAGGTTGTTTCTAAAAGGTCTCTCCTTAAGGAATAGTCTTATGCATTATGGCATAAACGTTTTGGTCACATCTCTAGAAAAAGAATAGAAATGCCTATAAAGGCCGACATCCCGCATGCTCTTGAAAGTGACCTAGAGACTCATATTGTGATGGCCTAATGTAGAAATAATAATCGGACTTGAATTATAGCAATAGTGGGGGTTAACAATTTGGAAAGGTGGAGTTCGAATTTGAACTTAAGGTCAAAGTTTTGGTGCGATAATAATGGATGGCTTGTGTTTTATTTAATGGAATGTTAGAGGGTCCGTAGCGAAGTTAGCTCGGGGTTTGAACCTGCGAGGCCCTTAAGGATAGCTCCATTGCCTCAAACGCCCTACATAAGGGCATTTTCTCTCTCTCTTCCCCCCACTTATTCCATTGCTCCTTCATGAACACCTCCATCTCGAGCTCTCTTTCTTCTCGCCCTCATCCACATCGCTCTATGTGCCCTCCTCTTACCCAACGCCGTTGCACCTTCCAAGCTTGATAACGGCCGCCCCTCGGACTCGAGTTCTCATGGTCCCAACCACGGTTCCGATGTCGCCTCAATAGCTCAAATTTCCCCTCCTTGGTGCCGTATAACCCACCAAAGAAGATAACGATTTGAGCTCATCCGGATGGCGATTTGAGCCCTGTTTTCTTCGTGCGGCGATCTAAGGCAAGTAGTACTTCTATCCTAACCACTAGCATGTTCGATGGTCGTTTATTTTGACAATTTGTGTGGTTTTGAAAATGGAGATTTTGCGTGGGAGTTATGCTTGCATGGAAGGAAAATCACCCTTGTTCATCCGATCCGGTGCTTAAGTTAGCTTCTTTGGGTCATGGATAGTTAGAATTCATGACCCGATCATCTTGGATGTTGCCGAGCCGATAGAATTTTGGAGTGGAACCATATATGGGTGTATGGCCGTGGGATATACAGGGATGGTCCATGGAGTTTATGGCCCATCAAATGATGTCATCGGTTATAGTATGACCTCTTAGTCATCGGAAGTTCAAATTTGAGGAGTGAGGGACGAATTTATCATCAAACGGAATGAATTGGACATGAAGTTGCGTGTAAGGATTAAGCCAAGAAGAAAATTCAACCGTGGACCTTGAGGGGTGGTTTGTGAAGTTTCGTACTTCGAATGTCGACTTCAATCGAATTCCGCCTAACCGTAGTCATTACATGTGTACTCTTGTTTTGTGTTTTGGTGTGTGCTTTGTGTCTGGTCCTCGTCCGAATGAACAATGATTTGGATAGTTTAGTGATTCCGCTAGGCATTTTACTTACTAAGTTTCGGCACATTCCATAGTTGTTATCCTCTTTTCAAGTGCTCGAGTATCCAGTTACAAGTAGGTATGAAATAGATGAACTTGGTGATGGAGCACATGGTGAAGCTAGATAGTCTTCGGGAGCAGTTCTTCCTTTTAATCCTCCCCACATATTTTCGGGTTTGTTTGAATAAAGAAAGGCATAATCAAATGATCATCTATTATATAAAAATAGATGTTTTTGATATGCGTGGTTATGTGTGTTATTAGTGAGTACTATAAAAGGCCATACCCTATTAGGCATACCTACCTTCTCTATGCATCCATTTGTTTGTATTTTGTATGGCCACCGATTGTTATAGTTTAGTAAGGTTTCACATGTGCTCTCTGTAATATATACGTAATATAAGATTAAAACACAGCACGTAAGCAAGTGTGGACGTCCCGGGACGTCTCATGCGCTACATGTAATAGATTATTGTATGGTAAGATGACCAAGATAAAAAAGAAAACTCATAGTTCATAATTCGACCTATTAGAGGTCATTCACACCGATATCCGTGGACCTTATATGTCCATCTTGTGTAGCAATTTTTATTTCATGACATTTATTAATGATTATTCCCAATATGGTTATTTGTACTTTATTAAGGAAAAGTCTAAGTCTCTTGACAAGTTCAAGATTTTTCTGGACTAAAGTCGAGAAACAATTTGGGAAATGTAATAAAGGTTATCATATCGATTAGCGAGATAGCGATACTTGGACAGCTTAAAAGGCTATTTGCTAAATACTTGGAGAATTTTGGGGTAGTAACTCGATTTACTATGTCCGGGAGTCCCGAATAAAAAGATGTGGCTAAAAGGCGCAATCGCACCCTTATGTAAATAATGAGGAATATGATCAATAAGACTAATTTACCTATTTTTCTATGGGATGAAGCTTTGAAAGCAGCTATGTATATTTTAAATCGTGTACCTACCAAAGTTGTTCTATTGACTCCTTTTGATTTATGGACTTGATGTAGACCTAGCTTGAACCATTATAAGGTTTGGGGATGTCTTGCAAAAGTGAAATTATATAATCCAACTTTAAGTAATTTGGACTCCAAAATCTCTCGATATTATTCTTATCTTACCTAGATTATTCAAAAGGATGTCGATTTTATAATTCCAATATGAGGAACAAGAATTGTGGAATCTCGAAAGCGAAGTTTCTAGAGTTCGATGTAGGCGAAAAGGGTAGTTACTCACAGATTATTGAGGATAGTAGTATAGTAAGTAATGATATATCCTTTTCTCTTCCTATACGAGAGGATAATAGAGTTTTCCACATCACAAACTAAACCCGTTAAGGTCCAAGATCCTGTTATTGAGAAAACTCTTGATGAAATTCCTCAAGCCTTTCAGGTGCGGCTTGAGTTGCGGCGAGGTTGAGTTGCGGTTCCACTAAGAAAATCCATTAGGGAGAAACGATCAGCTATATCACCGAGACTCTATGGTCTATTTAGGAGAGTAAGACTACGTTATCGGTTTCGTGATTGATTTTGCGACTTATACATATATTGTTTTTTATCCTCGATCAAATGGATGCGATGAAAGATGAGATTCAATCTCTAAAACATAATGGCATTTGGGAACTTATTGAATTGCCTAAAGGTCATAAGCCCATTGGCTATAAAAGCGTATACGTACTAAAACGGACTCCAAAGGAAAAATTGAGAAGTTCAAAGCCGGACTAGTAGTCAAGGGTTTCACTTAGAGAGAAAGAGTAGACTATGAAGGTACTTTTTCACCAGTTTCTTCTAAAGATTCTTTCATAGTGATCATGGCATTAGTAACTCATTTGATTTGAAGTTACTTTAGATGGATGTTAAAACCGCCTTTCGAATGGAAACCTTGATGTGGAAGTCTATACAAGTGCAACTCAAAGGTTTTGTAACATATAAAAAACTTGTGTGTAAATTGAAAAAGGTAGTTTATGATCTCAAATAAGCTTCTAGATAATGGTACCTGAAATTTCATTATGTTGTCACTTCATTCAATTTTGTTGAGAACAAAGTGGATCAATGTATATACTACAAGATCAATGGGAGGCAATTTTTTTTTTTCATACTTTATGTAGACAATATTGTGAGTAGTGATCTTGGATTACCGCATGAGACAAATCGAATGTTGTCAAAGAAATTTGACATGAAGAACCTTGGTGAAGCGTCTTTTGTTCTTGACATTGAGATCTTTAGGGATCATTCTTGCCGTATATTGAGTTTGTCTCGGATGGCATATGTTAATTGTATTTTAGAAAGATTCGATTTGTAGGATTTCAAGTTGGTAATTGCTCATGTTACTAAGGGTGATAAACTCGAGTCCGTCACATTATCATGATTTAGATGTTGAGAAAGCCCAAATGAAAAATATACCTTATGCTAATGTGCTTGGAAGTATCACGAATGCCCAAGTTTGCACCAAATCGATATTGCTTTTGCAATAAGACTTATAGGCGATATAAAAACCAAATCTAGGACACGACTTTTAGGTTACTGGCAAGAAGGTTTTAAGGTACTTAAAGAGGACAAAGGATAATACACTGATTTACAAACATGTTAAGGACCTCGTAGCTAGTAGGGTATTCGGATGTTGACTTTGTTGGGTCAGTCAAGATGACATGAGTCGACAATAGGATACATCTTTATGTTATGGAAAAGCGAGAAACGGAAATCTATAGCATCTTCTACCATACAAACAAAGTTTATAGCATATTTTATGGCTGCTACTTAGGCTATTTGGCTCCGAAATCTCATTAGAGAGTTAACCATATTTGACAATGTGGATAGACCAATACAGATTGTATTGTGACAATAACTCTACATTATTGTTTATCAATAATAACAAAAGTCTCAATGGATCTAAGCATTTGACGGTTAAGTTTTTTACGTTAAAAGAGAAGGTTCGTAATGGTGACATTGCGGTAGAGCAAGTTTCTAAGATGATATGGCTATAGATCCACTTTCTAAGGACCTTCGCACTTGTTTATTTGAACGGCATGTCATTGGTATGGGCTTAAGAAAGCATCATGGGATGCTGTTATTTAGTGGGAGTTGTTTAATTTTTTGCACTAATTAAGTTGACATCTATACTTATTATAATTTTGTTATATTTTGACAGGTATTAACTCTTTTGCACTCAATAAAGTATTAGTAAATGTATTATTATCAAGTTAAATAAATACATATATTTGATGAAAATTTAAAGGAATTGTGTAAACCTTGAGTAAAGGCTAGGGGCATTTAGTTATTAGCATCATGGATATGTCTTGTTACACATAAAATATAGTTAACTACAAGGATAAGATATATGAAGGTTCATTAGAACTATAAGGATATTGTTTGGTAACATATAAGGTTTTTTTACACTTAAGGAGAGAGAATGTGATGGACAAAGGGGATAACACATAAAGTGTCACTCTTTTGTGAGTCATTATCTATTTGTCATACTACTATATCGAATCTACATTAGTGGAATTAAAAGCATTCGTGACCATGGAAGGTTTTGTGTCTATTGATGCAGCTTACCACCATGAGTCATTGTTTTAAACTTTATCGAATCGAACCGACTATTAATAAAGAATCGAAAGACCAATATAAAGGTGCATTCATATAGTAACTTTCAATTGATATAGCCCAAATGGGAGAATGTAAGATTTTTTTTTATTTGGGCTAAATTAATTGAAATTAATATTTACTATTTAACGAGATGTGATCTATTAAAGTATGATATATAAATTCTTAATTAGTTTAATATGGGTTGGCTAGTGTAGGCCGAGTTAGGTCTTGCCCGTGATGATAGGGCCTATGATCGAAGACTTTATAGATAAGGCTCAAGTTCCTCCTCTAATCCACTAACGCATACATATCTCACATAAGGAATAATGTATTGGTCGTGACCGGTTTCTCATTCGGCCGGTGCTCGGAGAGGGAATAGAGGGGAAGCATTTAAGTTCGGAATCATTATCATTCCGCATTAGTTTCGATGGATTCCAAACTAGGTATGCGCTAAATCCATTTCCTCTAACATGCGGCTTTCATTTTCTAGTTATGGTGTCCCCGGGTTGTGCTACATTTGTGGCCTTACACTAGACACTTGTAATCATCAAGTGTTAGATGCAAATTAAGTCGAAAGTAATGATGTAATATTTTTCATGAAATTACACAAACCGGACCCTATAAAATACGCTAGAAAAGATTTTCGACGGAAAAAAAAAAACAACCTTAGAAAAGATTACTTCGCAAAGTCTATCAACCCTTTATTTGTTTCCCTCCTTTTCCGAGAGAGAGTAGAGTAATCTATTCTCACTCCATCTATACGAATAACGAAAGGAAATTTCAAGATAACAATAGGCGGGAAACCATCGGGCTTGTGGCCATTAGGGTTTACGTCGCAAGCGTAAGCGGAAGAGGCCGGAGCAGTATTTCTTACTTCATCCCGGAACGCGACAAAGAATCTAGTTTGGAATGGTCCGATGAGGAGAATCTAAGACAGTTTGACCGGTCCACCGAGCAAAGATAAGAATAAGTCCTTACACAACACCGCCCTTCCTAGTTCCTTCGCATTCCTGAAGCTGCTCGTTTTATTTCATCGCTCCTTAGCTGGAGATCTGCCTTAGGCATTGATCTTCGTGTTCATCTTCTAGCCACTTTTATGAAAATCCATTATCAAAACAACCTCTCTCTCTCTTCATCTCTCTCTCTCTCTCTCTCTCTTTGAGATAATAGAATAAGGAGACTAATTAAACAATGCTCACACACCATAATTCGGGATTAGTTGATGCCGCGCGTGCCTGCGTAAGAATATTAATGGAGCTAAAAGATTTGGATAACCGTACATGTACATACATTAAGTAAGGTAACTAAAGAGGTGGGCTGAGATTTATCCAAACTAAATAAAAGAAAGTATGTCAGACACCATACATTTCCAAAACATAATTCATTAAATTCCTTCCGCGCAATCTTCTCGACTATATTCACTCCGCTCGCCATGTGTTTCGTTATTGTTTTAGATGATCCCTTCCTCAGTGTCCACATGTAATCGCAAAGATCCTAAAGAATTCTCAAATGGGTTGTCCCTTTTAAGGTTTGTCCCGACCTAACTATTCAATTAGAGTAATTTGGTGAGAGAGATGGGTCCATCCCCCACGTTCAACAACAAAGGAGCAAAATGCAGAAAGTAGAACAGAAAAAAGCAAAAATCGGAAAAAGGGGGGTTCGTGCTTTGCCGCCAGCTGCTGCTGCGGGCACGTGAAGGCACGAGACTTGAGTCAGTGCTCTGATTAAGTTCGAATTAATTTCAGATTCCTCCTCCTGTTCACAAAAAGTGAAAAAGCCATGGCTCGGAATCAAAAGTACCTTTCATTTTTTATGGTGGGGTCTTGTTTTGGATTCTTGCACTGCCTTGAAATTCTCTCACGTCCCCTCAAAACTCTTCCCCCTCCCCACCTCTCAAAAAACCACTAATTTTCTACATGGTTCTCGTCAATCCCTTCTGACACTCCATTCATATCATTACTAATGTCATCATCAAACGTTGTTTCGTTTTCTCTTGGAAGTTTTTTTGACTTCCAATGCCACGGCAAAACACCTAGCCAAGCTAAAAGCTCTCGTTTAAGTTAAGCACAGAGGGAGAAGAGAGAGAGAGAGAGGTCTTGTGGGAGCTCGCACTCGCTCTGGGCTCTTCATAAATAAAACCCCAGTCTCTCTCTCTCTCTCTGCAGCTCTCCAGTCCCACAGTTCAGTAATAATGTTGGAAGGAATCAGGAGAGACTGTGATGAAGTGTTTGACCACTTCGTCCTCCACCTGATGCCTCCATCTTTGCTCTAACTTTCAATCTGAGAGAGAGAGAGAGAGAGAGAGAGAGAGAGAGAGAGAGAGAGGGAGAGCTTTCTTTTCCTTCTTCTGGGTGCGTGTTTGTTTGTGTTGATTTCCGATGGGAAAGAAGAGTGGTACTTCTTGGTTGACCAAAGTCAAGAGGGCTTTCAGATCTCCGGCTAAAGATAATGAGAAGAGAAATGGCAGGAGTAGAGAAGAATGTGGGCAAGAAGATGAAGAAAGGGTATGACTTCATTCTCAGCTCTCGTCCCTTTTTTTTTTTTTTTCAACCTATCTCTCTGTTTTTTATGATTTTTAGCTGCTCAAGCAAGTCTACTTGAAATTGTTTCATCTTCTTTTATGTTTGGGCAGTATCGTGGATGCGTATGTCTTAACTAGTTGAGCGTAATGCTCGCTAATGATGAAATACAGCTTCCTCATGGATTTGGAAATATACACGATTTTGTTGTGCAGAAGAGAGAAAAGAGGAGATGGTTGTTCCGTAAGTCCGGCAGCAACCAGCCCGCCGATTGCGAGACGAAGGAAGCGGCACCGCCGGCGGCGGCCGACATTTGTACGGCGGTAAACCCTTTAAAGGCGGCCAACCAGAGGCACGCGATTGCAGTGGCCGCGGCCACGGCGGCGGCGGCTGAGGCAGCGGTGGCGACCGCGCAGGCGGCCATGGAGATCGCCCGGCTGACGAGGCCTCCTTCCAGTTTGGTCAAGGAGAACTGTGCTGCTGTGGTCATTCAGACAGCTTTCAGAGGTTACTTGGTGAGTCCAAAACTTAGTAAACTTCAAATTTTACAGACATTGTTTCGAAAGTGACTTCACTTCTGAGGCTTCACCATTTAGTCAGCATCGGCTCAGTTCTCTCCTGAGTAGTCACTTTCAAGCCAAAACTGGCGTTTGACTCTGACTCAATACGAAACTTCAGCATAGAACTCAATGCTGGAAAAATTTGATGCTTTGAGAAGTCACTTAAAAAGAATTGATCTTGACGGCTGTTGCCGGAAATCTAGAAGTTAAGGTCCGTCTGCTCTTTTTGTTGCTCGAAGGCGAGAAGAGCGCTCCGAGCGCTGAAGGGGCTCGTGAAGCTGCAGGCATTGGTGAGAGGCCACAATGTCCGGAAGCAAGCCAAGCTGACGCTCCAGTGCATGCAAGCGCTGGTCCGAGTCCAGGACCGAATGCGGGATCAGCGGGCGAGGCTCTCGCACGAGGGGAGCAGGAAGTCTATGTTCGATCCCGAGATCAACAACTTGTGGGAGTCCTCCTATCTGCAGGACATTCGCGAGAGGCGATCAGTTGTACGTGACCGAGTTAATTCGTTAGCGTTCTCGGCATCTCTTGCGATACAAAGCAGGAGTGTTTTCTGTTAAAATGTGTGTTAATCGGGCCCGGCTTTGGTTTTGCTTTTCGCTTACAGTCGAGGCATACAAGCTGCGCCGCCGACTTCTGGGACGAGCACTCGTTCAAAGCGGAGGACGTCGAGGCGTTGTTGCAGAGTGGAAAGGAGATTGCTTCGCAACGAGAGAAATTACTTTCTCAGGCCTTCTCTCAGCAGGTAGGCCTCTCTTTCTGCAGCAACGCAACAAGGATACTGGATTCATCCACCATCGAGCTCTATAAGCACTGGTTGATTTGAATTGTTCTTCATGCGGGTAGTTCATTGATTTTGTTGTCAACCCGAATCGAGCACTTCCTATTGAATTCTGGCGAGTTAAGTATCGAGCTGAGATGGAACATATCAAGCGGCAAAGTTTGAGCTCCATTTCATTGCAATCTCTGTTTATTACCACTTTTGATTTTTACCTGGTGGGTCTACGTGTTTTGTTCTCTGATAATAGAAACTGATCACTTACAAACTCTTCATATTCCCCCAGATATGGAGATCTCGAAGGCACCCATCTGCCGGCAACGAAACCGAGCTCGAAGAGCGAACCAAATGGCTGGACCGCTGGATGGCCACCAAGCTGTGGGAGACCGAGAGCCGAGCCTCGACCGACAAGAAAGACCCGATCAAGACCGTCGAGATCGACACCTCCCGGCCCTACTCTCACTCCACGCCGAGGAACCACCGCAGGTCATTCCACCAGAACCACATCCATAGACAGCCAACCCCCAGCCCGACCCCGCACTCCGTTTCTTCACCGCTCCACGGGTCACACTCGCACCACGCCAACCCCTCCCTTCACTACTCCCCCATCACCCCCTCCCCGCCAAGGCCCGGCCCATCCAGGTCCGGTCGGCGAGCCCCCGCTGCTACCGGGACGACCGGTGCTACTCGGCCGCCAACACCCCAAGCCTGACCTTCCTGCACCGCAACTCCACGGCCGTCCCAAACTACATGGCCGCCACCGAGTCCGCCAAAGCCAGATCCCGGTCACAGAGCGCCCCGAGGCAGAGGCCATCCACGCCGGAGCGAGACCGCCCCGGGTCTGCCAAAAAGAGATTGTCATATCCGGCCCCGGACCCGCACGGCGGCTTCGAGGTCGGGTATGGGCCGGGCGGGTTCGGCCAGAACTTGAGGAGCCCGAGCTTCAAGAGCGTCTACAGTGGGAATTACACCTACAACTACGGGGGCGAACACAGATCGAATCTGTCATGTTACACGGAGAGCGCCGGCGGCGAGATATCGCCGTGCTCGACGACGGATCTGAGGTGGTTTAGGTGAGGCAAGTTAGGAAAGCCATTGTTCGTGATTATGTAGGGAAATATTTTAAGAGGATGATTCTTAGTTTGAATTTTTCTTTCTGCCGTACTAGTTTTCACTCTGTTTCTTGTTCTCGCTGGGGGAATTGAATGAGGCTTGGTGAATTGACGTTCTGGGAGGCTTTGAATGAATGGAATTTGACTGACGAAAGCAGTTGTGAGAGTCACGCACAAGAAGACAGGCCACTTCATGAATTACATACAGCAGAACATGGTTTGCTGCAGGAATCTGAACCCTCCGTTCGTGCCTACTTCAATGGCGATATTATTGCTTTCTGCAACTCGTGAATTAAATTTGACATTACTGAACTTTGAAACTGCAACTTTTGTCTAGGCAAATTCCAGCTGGCTGAAAATTGAGACTATGTCTTAGGCAATTCCAGCCTTCATGTTATTCAGGGCTTGTACTAATTCGTGGATGTAACACAAACATAAGAAATATTGCTATTACCCGCTATAATATATCTTTCTACAAACATTTTTTTCGGGATTTATGTGATTCCTGAGTTTTCTATTTTTTGTTCGGCGTAGTCCTTGAACCTTTAAAAATTCACTCGATGTAGTCCTTCCGTTAAAAGTTCTATCACCATTAGCTGGCGTGACTATAATTTTTTGGTAACTTGGCGGTAGGTTTGCTATACCAATATTGAGGTGACTTGCACTAGGAGGGATCGGCTCTAGGGTGGGAACACCGCCCACTAAGGACCGTTCCGATAAATTGAATTGAGAACCATCTGTTGGTTCCGTGGAACCGGTCCCACCAAGCTTCACGTGATTAGTGTTTGTTTTCCAGCAAGCCATGAATCGGTCCCACCAAGCTTTTTTTTTTTTCTCCAACAATAAAGAATGCCACGTTTTTTAACTGCCCTGTTATTTGTAAAAAGAAAAAAAAACTACAAACATGTGCAAAGAATGCTCCACTTTCCATTCGATATTTCCAACGGTGAGTAAATTAAAGAAATTAAAAATGGGCAAATGGCAGCAATTAGGGTTTCCAACTTGTAGCAAATGGAGGTGACCGAGAGCAAGTGAGGGATGCGAGAACCCGAGTTGTGTCTACGAGGAACAATCGGAGGCGCTACCATGAGTCAATGGGAGCTGAGAGAGTTGAGACGAGAGAGATTGAGATAAGACAACACATGAGATTAGGGATTTTGATTAATTATAAATATATTTATTGGTCCAATCCGGGTGGGCGATTCCATATTTAGAATCGAGAACTAGACCGGTACCCATTAGTTCTAGTTTATTGGTACCATCGGTACCCTTAGGGCCCACCAGTTTTGGACCGGTTTGGTCTAATCCGATTCTGGACAGTTCTCGGATCGTTTGCACACTCCTAAATCATTGCACGGCATAAATGCATTAACATATAGATGAACTTAAGAAAGGATTATATTAGGTGAGGTTTTTTAAAGTTCCGAGACTAGATCGAAAAGAAAAAAAAAAAAAAAAAGTTGGACCATTGAGAAAAGATAACCACATGGACTATTACTGAAAGTGAAAGATACAGCCACGTGAAACGGATTTCGACAAGCGCAACTTCCAGTACTTCGGTCAGTATATTCCAACCGTAGATTGTGTTTTCCCTTCTTCGAAGAAATCGGCATGCGAATCAGAAGATTACTTTGCACCTTCTCGCTTATGCAGTTAGCATACCTAGCAATTTGCTTTTGACCTCAAACATACCTACTAAGCCCTCGACTACATCCGATTGGCACTCGGATTCAAATGTGCCTGAATTCCAAATGCTACCAAGGAGACCACTTGAGAGAGATTGCACCCTACCATGATTAAAGAATGGGCCATACATATTTTACTTTTGCTCCTAACTGTTGGGGTTTATCCCCTACCAACTATGAAAGGAGCTAGGTATAAATGTGAGAGAAAATCTCACCCTTTAAGCTAATTTTAAGAGTCAAATGGGGCTCAAGATCACCCAATATTGATAATAGAACCCAAATTATCGGTAAGTTTAGACACAACATCACTCGGAGAAAGCTGTTGATGCTCCAATTTAAACTCGATGTATAAGGAAGAGATTGTTGGGGTTTATTCCACATCCATCGTGGAAGAGATTGTTGGGATTTATCCCACATCGATAATGGAAGAGGCTGTGATTATTTTATAAATTTGAGAGAAAGCTTTTTCTTTTGAGTTAGCTTTTGGGGTAAGAGAGATACATGGCTATCCAATACTGACTAAGCTAAACAATGTGATGCTTTCATTCTTCTAGGCCGACAGGCATATGATAAAATGTGCTGATTCCTAAACATGGGTATGCAGAAAGATTCTACCCCATGATTAACTCAGCACCTTTTCTTTGGTGGGTCTGATGATTAACTTAGAGCCCCCACTTAGTTTAAATTTAAATTTGACAGCATTGGGGGCCATCGCAGCAGTGCCACTAAAAGGAAATGGCCGCACCGAATTTTCCCCTTGTCTTTTTATCTTTCCAGTCACCTAACCCCAACTTAACTAAGTTTATCACTTTGTTACTTGCTTTTGTATGACATAAGCTTTCTCAACGGACTCTGGCTCTAAAGCTCTTTAGATAGATATAAGTATTATCTGACAAATTTTTTTGAAGAGTTTTGGAAGATGTGATTGCATTTTCAAAGGCATCTAAATGTCTTTAATTAAGACACATTTAGAGTTGCTTTGGGCTTTGAGCATTTCTGAAATGCTAATATATATATTTTTCTTTCGACTTTGCCACCGCTAAGCTTTCATAATTTCGGAATTTTGCTCACTTCGCATGACGTCATTGGCGAATGGCTCAAGTTGCCAACAAGGTCAAGTCCGGATATCGACAAGCCGGATCTAGCTTGCCTACCGCTGAGCCCTTCACCATTTTTTGAGGTTTTAAACAAAAAATAGCAAAAATCATTTACAAAGTGTGATTTTTTCAAACCCCATTTAAACTAGGATTGCTTCTCAATGCACTTTTAAATTACAATTTACCAAACACTACTTGTATTTAAAAAAAAAAAAAACCCTTTAACCTAAGGTTCTGTTTGTTTCGCGAAAAATGAATTATTTGAAAAATATTTTTCTAAAAATGATCGCTTATATTGCTTAAAATAATTAAATCAATGAAAAAAGATTTCATCATCGACGACAATATATGTCCAAGAATCATGCTTGACGGTGAAATATTTTTCATTTATTTATTATTATACATAATACAAGTGTCGCGACTATCATTTTTAGGAAAATATCTTTCAAAACATTCTTTTTGCGAAATAAACGAAGTCTAAAGTCCTTTGCGTTTCTCCAAAGGTTTTTCCTAAAAATCGAATCGAACGCACCCTTGCTATTCTCATTGATAGGACATGATCATCGTGTGGAATTGCGCTTCAGTTCATCAGCACAGCAGCAATGCCCCAAAAGAAGTTCAATTGTCAGAGACATCTGTTTAAGATCTAAGCGTAGGTGAATGGATTCAAAAGGGGGTCCTCCTAATCTAACCAAATGTAGGATGAATTGCTTAAGACGCATCGACACAGCTGCGCTCACTGTCGATTCAAGTCCTCCTGATTTTTGTTGATTCACTGTGCTCGTTTGACTTCCTTGCCGCTAGGAATACGGAAGGTTGTCGGGATTTGGTTTTGTATGTGTTCCTACATTTTGACCATTTCAGTCATAGACTAATATAAGAACGAATTTACAACGCGTGACATGTTGCCACAAGGACACCTCATCAAACGAAAGATGCAGCATGTTTTAACCCCCGCCAACAGAACGATTCTACAGCTAAATTACTCGGTCAATCTGTCTGAAACTTCACTTCGGATCAGAAGCATTCAACTGGGTGTGCTGGGTCCAATCGGGCCAACTTCAGGACTAGAGCAACCCTTTCCAAGCCCACCCGTAAAACGAATTATCGATTCGGCTCGGGCGGGCCAGGTCAGCCCTCCAAGAAAGCAAACATGGCGGACCGGATCGGACCTGGTCCATGACCAGGTGCAGTTCCAACATCTCCACGAGATCACAGATTTGTGTTAGGTCTCCAGATGCATACAGTCCCTTTTAGTAGCTACAAGTTGACGACCAGCCAATATCTTTTTTGCATATTGAATCATCCTATGATTCAGTCGAACCCAGCATGCTGTCCTGAAAAAATACTCAACCCCGAGTTCATCATCAGAGCCTGATGATCCTTTTTCAGTGTCGGACGACATTACTCCTCGATGTCAATGAAAGTCGACCAACTCTTGTACGATTTCGACTCCACTCCTAGCCTTATCCTAATCAAACTTTACTCCAAGAAGGTCCACAATAGAAGGTACGAATTTGTGTGCAACAGCAAAAATATCTTCGAGACTTCAGCACAAGATTTTGTCTTCTGTTTGGGCAAATTGGCAGAGCACCATTCCCCAACCATACCAAGCCTCTTCTTCTTTTTGAATATGACGAATATGGAACCAGATCTCGTGATTAAAATACATCAAGCAAGAAGAAGACACGAAGCAAGGCATCATGATTTCGCAATAAGTACATCAATCAACTGAAGAAGGAATCACAATGACAATGGACACATGAAAATCAGTCAAGACAAAGGAACAATTACAAAAGCACCTGGCAAAGATTACTTCTCTCCTAAGATACCAAAACATATCAAACAAATTGGATCAGACCATATAAACGAATCAAAAACATTTCTTTTTTGTTGCTCTCACTGTTCAATTGTATCATCAACTCGAAAGTAAACCAATCCAATTTTACCTGACCTTCACTGGCAAAAGGATGAAACTATCTTTCAGCTTATGAGATTTGGCTCATGCCCTTCATCTTTACTGGAGGAGCTCTTACTGCTAGTAGGGGTGACACCAATGCAACCTTGAGGAGACGCCTCGCATGCCCCCGCCGTTCTCGTGGAGCTTGTGTTTGCAGTCCCCAGACAAAGAGCTTCAGCCAACGGCCCACCCGGCGTTGTCGAACCCATCCATGACCCGCCGGGGCTCATCATCCAATGCGGTGGCCTCAGATCCCCCAACTTCTCGCGCTCTCCGCCCATCAACCCCACGCCCATGTCCGTATTCTCGCTGTCTTCCTGTCCAATCCCGCACATCGTCAAACTGAGGGAGGAAATGGGCATCTTCTTGCTTGCAGAAACAGAGGCTGCCCTGTTTGAGCTGTCCTCTCTGTGTGGGGTTGACCATGCATCAATGAAATGCCTGGTCTCATGCAGTTCATGGGCGCTTCCATAACCAGAGTACGAGCTCAGAGGCATATGTGGCTGCTTTAAATGAAACGGGTCGATTCTGTTGCAGGTGTCATGCATAGGTTGCTGTTGGTGGTGGTGATAGTCTTCCTGGTTGGAGATGGTCTCGCCCTTCATGAACCACTCCAAGCCCCTTCACGAGCGTGTCAATACCAACCAAAACAAAAACAACTGTAAAAGAAACTTGCAGAAATTTATGCACAAAACAACAAAAGGAAGACAGAGAAAGATGTGCACAACATTCATTGCCCACTGGATAAGCACGAGGGATGCAATAAATTTCGAATTGATTAAAAAATGGGGGTTAGGGTTTGTGTTAGAGGGACTTTTCTTCGTCCTTTTTCATTTTAAAAAATTCTTCTTTTTGCTCACCTGGGTTGGTCATAAGCTGCGGCCACCGTGGTGGGGAAAACTGAAGGTGGGTTTGGTGTCTGGTTGAGGAATTGAGGGTTCTGGCACGAGTCGAGGGATGGAGAGTTTGTGGTGGTGACATTGCTCTTCTTGGTGTTGCTGGTGGCGTTTGTGTAATCAGCTTGTAATTCCACAGGCTTTCTTGAACGGGGACGGTTCTTGTGGGAGTGACGCTCACAGTACTTCTGGTGAGGAGCCACATCTCTCGAGCACCTCCATTTCTTCCCATCTGTTCTTCTGCACCTCCACGGCTCTGGATCAGAACCCCTAAGGAAATCCAGAAAAAAGAAACCATCTTTTTAGCAATTTTAAAGGGGAAAGAGATTTCGACCCAAAAAAAAGGGGAAAGAGATGAACTTTGACTTAAAGTTTGAGCTGCTAAAGCGAAAGACCTAATATAAAGAAGGATGGAAATGAGGCCAAAAAGGGGAGGAAAAAAATGGTTGAAGAGGACAAGGAAATGTTACTGTTGGACTGGGAAGGAAGAACAGTAGGGAGGGATTTGGTGATGGGCAAGAGGAGTTCAGGAGGCACAGGCGCAGAGGTCATCATCATGTGCTTGAGGATCATGCTCTGTCTCTCCATCTCTTGCCACTGTGCTGCTGTAAACGGCACTCTCGCATTTGCAGATGCTGCCATTCTTCCTGCAACCGAACGACCCCAATTATTTCAAAGCAAAAATCAACAAAAGCTACCGAAAACTCATGCCTCCCTAGTCTAATGTCCAGTCATATCCTCAGTTCCTAAATAAATAAATAAAAGAAACCATTATTTCTCTTTTCTGATCATAAAGAAAAAGGTCCCTGAGAAGTTCAGATTAGGAGGAGAGAAAAAGGCAGCAACTTTACCTGAGGAGCTAAAGACAGGAGCAGAAGCAGCAGAAGAAGAAGAATCAGAGGCAGAGCCAGAAGCAAGCAGTGCGGCTGCTGCTGCTGCTGCTCCTCCGCTTCTTCTTCATCAACACACGCTAAGTGGTGGTTGCTTGTGCCTGAGAAGATGGACCCACCAACACCGCCATAATAACAGTCTCCAGCAACAACTCCTCTACCGGAGGATGATGGCGACAGCATGTATTGCTGGGGATAAGGATGGTGATGGTGGTGACGATGAGGCATGCCCACGGACATCATCATCATCGGGGTCGTCTTTTTGCGAGAATAGTCCTCGTCTCTCTCGGGTTGTTGCATCCTCAGACCCAGTCCGACATCGCATTCCTCCTCCGAACCAGAAACCATCATCATCCCACTGTCGTTGCTGCTGTTTCTTGTACCCATGATTGGGTTTTTTTCCTTCTTTTTTCCTCTCTGGGTCTCAACAAAAAGTTGCCTTTCCCATCAACAAGGCCAAAACAAAAGACCCCCACAAAATATTCACAACGCCGCCCAGCGCCAGAAGAAGAACAAGGGGAGAGGGAGAGAAAAGAGAGGAAACACCTGGAGCTGAAGCTATTTCAATTTCACCCCTCAACACAAGAAGAAACCGGGAACAGAGACCTCGTTCGACCACGCTGAACGTCTGTCTCTCTCTAGAGCTCCTCTCAAGAGGTGGGGTTTAGCGGTGCCGCCATTTCGAGCCATGAGTTTTGGTTTGCTTCCTCCGCTTCCAACATTCGCACCCCTTTCGGAATACAGACAATCTCTCTCCTCTCTCTCTCTCTCTCCCCCGTACGCTTTTGCAAAAAACTTTTTGTTGCCGTCAAGTCTTGACACTGTTTACTGGCCAAAAAGAAGAAGTCTTCACACTGTTACAAAAGGCCACATTTTTACTTCCTCTTTCCATTACGTAAGAATGGGTAATAGCACCATCAGCCCTGATTCTTTTATCGCCCCTTAAATCCCAATCCCATATATATTATTTTTTGTTTGTTAGCAGGAGAAAATGACACAAAAATAATCCATGAATTGAGACTCAATATATAACGTGATATCTAAACTTTTAATATATTTAATATAATTTTTAAATTTTAGCTCAATATACAATGTCATTAATTTGTTCAATATAACCCTTGAATTTTGATGCATGTTTAGTTGACGGAAATCCTAGAACTTCTACTCAAGAACAAGAAGGGAAATATTCCTTTAACTTAAATTGATAAAATGACAATATTGAATAAATTTATATAGTCTAAGGATTAATCGATTATGTACCAAAGATATAAAGACTATATTGAGCAAATTAAAAGTTCGAGAGATATCGATATTGTTAAAGTTCATGGACCACATTGAACAAATTAAAAGTTTAAAAATTTACATCACACATTGAGCCAAAATTCGGATATTATTTCGTGTCATTATCCCTTTGTTGGTATATTGATCGTTCCATTAATAATCGACTTTACATGTGATGCATAAGAGCGCAATTGTTTGGTATATATCATTCCATAAAAAACCACGTCCGACTTTACAATTAAAAAAAAAAAAAAATCAAAAATTAAAAAAAAAAAAAAAAATTTTTATTAAATAAAAAAATTAAAAAAAATATTTTTTATTTTTTTTACAAAAAAAAAATTCAATATGCAATATAACAAGTATTGTAATATTTGCAAAAGTTATCTCAAAAGAATATATAGTGTATAATAAAAGGACCGGCTAATGTGTTTTGAGCGATAATGCACCAAAAAGGAAGTGTCAATAGATCGATCGGTATGGATCATGATTTTTCCACCCCTAGTATAGGGAATGAAAGTCGAAGGATTAATGCTAATGCAGGATGGAAACGATCACCACCAAGACCTAAAGGATACACCACCAATCAAGGATAAAGATCGGGATTAGATAGAAACTCATCACCATGGTATAAAGGTCTACACCACCAACCCAAAATAAAGGATTTTTGGCTAACCACCAAGCAATGTCCACTCTCCAAGGATAAAGATGTCGAAGTGTTTAACATTCAACTCATAAAAAGAAATTCTCATTTATTAAGAATAGTCTTTGTTACAATGGGGAACACTCCTTTATTTATAAAGAGACTAAGACAAATGAAATAGAAAAGGAAATAAATGACATAAATTTGTCCACCAAACTTGCCTAGCCAATACAATATTCAAAAATCTATTAATATCAAAGGAAATAACTCTAATTAGCCTCCCATAGATATATTTTTGATTTGCTATCAAATCAACATGTAATTAGGCAATATATGGCTTGAAATCGGCAATCAATCACATCTTGAATATGCCTTTGAATCTTCAATCAATATGGTTAGTGAACAACTTGGTAAATCATCATGGAATCCACAGCAGTTTGTTAAACAATTAATCCGGTGAATAGCCTTGAAATCCACGAACAATCTGCTAAACAATCTTATTTTTAAGAGAAAAAATCAAAACTTTATAATTGACAATCCTAGTCGATAGTCTTCATGGCGACTTAAGGATCATTGGTGACATAATTGGATGCTCCGCATCAACATGGTATTGGGACTCATGAATAAATAAAGGTGCTTATGGCTTGTTTGGTAACGTTTCTATTCCAAAAAAGTGATTATGGTTATAATCAATTTTTTTTATTTTGTTCCCTGGATGAGTTTTAAAAAATTAGAATGCATATGTTAACTATATAAAATTTATATTATGGGAAATAATTTCTCTTTCCAATTTGTCATTTAAATCAAATAATTACATAATCACATTTGATTACTTTCCTCGAGACCCTACAGTTGCAATCCTCTTGCACCATGATATCTTTTTGGCCAAAATAGGAATACTTCGTATTTGTTCCTTGGTAGAAGAATACGCTAAAATTGTTATTTTTTCATGCTTCTCTTGAGGCTATGCATATGCAAAGGATGAAAGAGATGATTCGATTATCCCTTATTGCTCGGAATAAATAAATTTCATCTCTGCCACATATATGGCTCAATTTTATCCTTAAATGCCATGCGTATAGTCATTGATGTAGCATGGTCCTTTGGCAATAAATAAGGCAAGGTTTAGGACAAATTGAAAGGCAAAATCACCAAAAATATGATTGGCCAGTTGAATGGATGCATTTCCTACTTTTTGAGATTTTTTTGGGAATTTTCGAGATTTTTCGGAATGATTTGCCCAATAAGGAAAAAATCATCATTTGGAAGAAATCGGAAGGAAAAATCATCAAAAATAATATTGGCCAGTTGAAATGACCCATCTCCTAATTTTTTTAGATTTTTTTGAAATTTTTATGATTTTTTTTAAGTTTTATGAGTTTTCCATATTCTGGATTTTTTTAATCAATTTTACGATTTTTTTTATTAACTTACAAAATTTTTACATAAAAAAATTATTTTTTTATCGGACCAGGTCGGGTTGACTCGGCCCACGCCTCGGGGACGCGCGACAAAAATGAGAGAAGATTATCATTGCCTTTTTTATTCTCGAAAGTGTTCTCTTTTGGAGAATCAATTTTTTTTGTTCTTATTTTTGGTCCAAAAGCTTTTGAGAGAGTAGAATTGAATCGGAATTATTTACGTTTACCAAATATATTTTTTTATTCTTTTTTGTTTTAGGAAACAAAATCGGAAATATAAACGTTACCAAACAGACCCTTAGCGTCGCGCTTTCACTCACGTGATCGTCATATGAACACATAAAAAAATAAAATAAAATATCACAATAACGATTTTTTTTAAAGAAGAGATTTGGAAAATAAATACCCCATTGGATTCGTACGCACCTAATAGAGGGTGGTGGTGCTGTTGCCAACCACCGTCGATGGTGGCCGAACCCTGATCGAAATCAAACAATGGCGGCTGTTCGAATTGAACTGAGAAAAAAAAAACAATCCTTGGGCTAAATTGCAGTGATCCCGACATTTAATGATATTAAATAGGACTTGCTTGATGAAGCATTCATTTTCAGTATTTTCACATAACTATGTAACTCGGTCTCATGTGCCTTGCCCTGCTCTATTATTTTACATGGAAAATAAAATTTTTGGATAAGCTTGTCCATGGATTAGAATTTGCTTTTCACAATTTGATTTCTTAAGCTTTTTTTTTTTACTCTTTAGGCATGGCTTGGGCTTAATTCGTGCCATCGAATTTCACGTGCCTAGTGTTGAAGTATTGTCCCACATCATTCTTATATACTTTTTATATTCACGTGATCTCGCTCTACTTATCAACTTAGGTTTTCGAGTTGAACCTTATAACATCTAGAATTACACTATTAAATTACAAAATCAGGAAAAGCGAAAATCAGTTCTGTTCTTCAATCAATATTCTCTTCACAAAGTGTTGCTCGATTTGCTTTCTTTATGATGAGCCAGACTCAATTGGCTGGTCGGTCCTACCTACGCGTAACAGCACATAGTATTTCTTTTTTTTTTTTTCGTTCTTAGCGTAGCTATACTTTTATATATCACCGTTTATCTAAAACAAAATTTCGGGTACATTTGACCCGAATAATATCGCGTGCGCTTTATGGCCGACGTGTCCGGAATATATTGAACTCGTAATAAAGACGCAATGCAACTTCAAATCAAGATAAATGTCGGATAATTTAAAAATAAAATAAGCACTATATAATTGAATGAATTATCCGAATAATGTCATGGATCACACGTTTAAATAGCAGATTTGTGACTTTTTCAAATCAAAATAGATGATCGATGATGAATTCGTATTCAATAACGAGCACACGTAGAGTTTTCTAACTGTTGTTGCGGTTTTGCTTTTTGCGATGAGCGCATGGGTTTGGAAATCCCAAGCATTGAGAATGGGAGTGAAAAGTCAAGAATGCCCCTGATTGCGCCTCCCAAGGTCCCGAAGCCACGTCAAATTAATTAACGCTAACTTCTGACGTCATCTCCTGATCAAAGCGCTGGGATTTTTTCCGCACGCTCCTTTTACCTGGACGGGCGGACGGCCGTTGACCGTCGGGGGTCTTCTGGCTAGGCTAACGGACCTCCGTCAAGAGGCGTCGCTCTCCGTCCAGCCCGACCGTTAAAAGAGGAAGGGAGGGGCGCGCATTGGAAGTCGCAACACGGCGGGGGGCCCACCTGGGGTTTCGTGCGAGGGGAAGGGGGACCAATTTATCTATCTATTTATTTTATTTAATTGTTTGGTAGGATGTGATGCACTAACTGAATATTGATGCCTTGGCGCTTCAAAATCGCATAAGATATTCCTATTTTCGTGAAATGGTCGAATTCGGAATTGTGGACCCCATTTGCTTTTTATGTTCGATTTTATTTATTTATTTATTTATTTTTGTTTTTCTGAGTTGGCGTGTCGATTTAAGGGTCTGATGTCTAGTCCTTGGTAGCATCCTTTTTCGGGGGGTACGACGTATTTTGGTAGCAACGATTGAAAAGAAGAATCACGACATGAATTGTCCATTTGCATTTACGTTTTTGGTTATCCAAATAGTAACACGACGTCCTGTCCGTCGTTGATGGAATGTCGGGCGCTCGCAATTCCAATGGTAATTTACCAAATAGAGCTAGTACGATTATCCATTGACCCTTAGGTTTTTGGTATCTGAAGGCGGTCGGCTTTCCTATCCTGGCCCTTCTTCGCCGTCTCGTTCTCCCAGCCACGCCCCGGCCTTGCCGTTGGGGTCGCTTCGGAGGCGGTCTTGGGCATAGGAGCTCGCCTGGCTTTTCAGTGCCTTATGCACGCGGCAACTCGTCTCTCCACTCATCTTCCTCTCCCTCGGCACACACGTTCGTTTCTTGTAGCGAGGACACAAGTCGGGATGATGCGGTCGGGTCGAAGAGGAGGGAGAATTTTATAGGAGAGGCCGATTACCTAGGTTCAAGGGGCTTTAGCATTGATCCTTTTGGCAACATGGTTGGCCTAGGAATCGCTAGGCGTGGCAAAATGTAATTTCTATGAGCCTCGTTGTGGACCTGTCATGTCTTTAAAATGGCTGCAGCGGAAACATGTAATGGGCAGCAAAAGGAAGGATTGCTCCCATCGCAAGGCCTTTGATGAAGTCTTATGTTGCGCAAGTTGAATTAAGCTTTCCTTGATTTGCTGGAGGAGGATCGATCCTTAAAATTTTCGTATGTTATGTCATTAAGAACACGTTTAGTTCTCCCGAGATGCTCTCACATGAGAAAATATTACGAGTCATGTAGAATCAAGTTCATTTCAACTGCTGATCCTGCGTTTTTCATGCTGCAGGAAAGGTAAATCAAATTTCGACATTGGAAGCGATGGCATCCGGCATCAGGAAACATGGTGTAGATCCTAATGCATATGTATGATGTATCATGTATCACCTAATGAAGAGAGATTGGTCATTGACCGATGCATTTGACTTTCTCTTCGAGTTTGTCCCTACGAAAAACAAAAAGGATTTGGTCCGTTCCGTCTGGCTCATATGCAACACAATTGTAGCAATGATTGTAGGCACCATGCTTTTGCTTGCTTTGGTCACTTGTCAGAGACTCTCTCCTCCTTTTTAACTTTGCTTTTCTCTCACAGAACGGTACGCTCAGGACCACCACCATCCTTGCGCTTGCGACGCGGAATTGGAGTCTTTTAACCTTCCCATTTGCACTGGAAGACCGAAGCTCGGAAACTGTTCATTATCGGATCGATGATTGTGCTCAACCCGGCCGTGTTCGGCGGGACCCGACAGGCCCGGCTCGACTTTGTTGTTGTTGTTGTTAGCTAATTCGTAGCCCCAAAACTGGTAAATAGATTCGGTCCAGACCAGGCCGAACTGGATCGATCGAGGCCATTTTAGGCCGATGCCTTAACACCGCTCTTTTTTTAGGCCTTTTTGATTTCTCAAATTTCAAAGTTGAACCACGTGCTTTGTGTGTGCAACCGCTGCGCGGTGCACGGCGGCTCGAATTATCATATGGTCTATGAAAGCCGTCATTGGAAAATCTCAAATTGCAATAAAAATCCAATGACTACATTGGAGACGAACAATTTTGACGATGAGTTCATTATAATTTTCTTTCCGGTGTTTAGTTCATTGTGTTGAAAATAAGATCTAGGCCATTTTTGAGCACCTTCGGGCTCTGATGCAGCCCGGTGGTACCTTGACCGGTCCAGAAAAGCCTCGGTCGCCAAGCCCGACAATATCTTGAAGTGAGAATATAGAGTACTCATAAACTACTGTAGGCAACGGCCCAGGGGAGAATGCTAATTATTATTAATTTTTTATGTTCTATTCTACTATACAAGCTCTATTTTATGGCGCGATGTGTTGTGTGCGGGTTGCGAAACCCTGTTCCTCAAAGGAGAATGCTAATTGGTAGCCCAAAATTTGTGCTCAATAGTTCGTGTCGTAAATGCCGAAGCAAGAATTGTACCAACATCTCATGAACAATCTATCCATTTGTGTGAGAGATCTCTCGGAGTTGCGGGTTAACACACTAGACATCTTCAAGTTTGGTTCACATTTTCGCCCGAGGGACTCGAAAAAGGGACCGCCATATGCAAGTTTCACGAACTGCCGTAGCTTTGCGGGATTTACGAACAGAGGACGCGTTTGCCCAGGCTATATGATGGATGTAAAAAATATGTTATAAGTAATTAATAAATAACAACCAACACCCACAACAACTAGGTTTATTTTAATTTAGGAGCCGCCATATCATTACAGGTTATTAGAAACCTATATAAAATACGAGAACTATTTTATCTCTCGAACAAAAATGAGTCGACTGACATTAATTTGCTCTTTCGGTACCAATTTCATGAAAAATATCTTTATTGATGAGAATTATAACTAAAACAACGACCATATGATACTAAAAATGAGAATTATTTTCGGATTTAATGATGGTTATGGTGAAAACATATCACAAAATATGGTAACATCCAATTTTAATTAAGAAAATGATATCTCAATGTCTTAATTTATGTTAGATGTTATTTTGATATAAAAACAAGATCGACATGTTTGACCATATGATATTGGAGAATGATATTTTGTATTTTTTTTGAAAAATGAAAAGCACCAAAGCAATCAAAATTAACAAAAATAAACAAAATGCCCATAATATACCTTTGAATTTGATTTTCCGAAAAAATTCACCATCCCCAAAGATTTGGGTAGAGAAGAATTTTATCCACTACATCCTCGAAAATTCGAGCGAATCGGATAGGGTATAAAACAACAACGTCCCTTTAAAGAAAGAACACGAGTTTATACTAAATCACCATCCCATTTCGTGAGATCACGACTAAGGCGTGTGATTTAATTTTCGAAGGGTAGGCACATGGGAGCATATATTATAAGCATGTTTGTTTAAAGATGTCAAATTTACGACAAACAATCAGACAAAAATAAAATAAAAGTGAGTCAATTAAGTGAAAATTTCGAAAATTCAAAGAGGGTGGTCGAAAATATGAATTGGGGATCCACCTTTCCTTATCCAAAAATTCAATCCAATTTTAATTTGAGAAGTTATCTTTAAGGGTGAAAAGATTATATCGATAATTCTCAAAGAAAATTCAGACTTTTCCCAATCCAATCAAACCTTATCCACAAGATTAGATATTCACCCAAACCACAAAAGATAAGATAACATAGGGCACTTAACTAATTCACATATTAGAGATAAACATCGAACAAAAGATTATCCATGACAAGTCAAGCATTATCAATCTAGAAAATCAACCAATTAGATTAAATTTGACTGATCCAATCTCTATCCAACGAGATAATATCAAACAACCAATCGAATGAACCCAACATATCAAGAGATAACCATTGCAACGAGCTTATTCGCACGCAAATCATCAGAACGATGTACAAACCTATCTCGACCACAAAAATTTACTAATTTTTATCAGTCCAACTTCCATGCTTGTCTAAAGAAATAGTTCTTCACAACTCCTTCGGTTTTGGCATCAATTTAATGGAAAAGTATGCAATTTTCAACCTTATTACGAAACCATCATGTGTTCAAAAGGACCAAGGACGACATAAATTCTCAGTAAATATCATGGGTCAGCAAATAAGGATTGAAAAATCACCCAACGAATAGCGGGGCGCAAATTCCACCAAATTGTGCTATTGACGCACAAATCCCAGAGATTGCCCCTGGTACCTACACACGTACACAAGGATTAAATCCTTAAATAATCAAAATAAAGACCAATGCACCTTAACCCAAAGTTGGACAGCAATGTAATTGGACTCGTAGCAGTTTGCTGGATGGCTCGGCGGTGAACAGCAAAGACGAACTGATGCGGACTCGAAGCTGTGATGGCGAGGACGTCGACCTGGGGAACGCGGTGGCATGGTGTGCGGCGTGGATGAGCAACGGAAGAGGATGCAAGAGTCGAAGAAATTTAGAGGGATTGTCTGACCGCGGGAAACAATCGGACCCTCGTACTTCTCGACAACTTCAACTCTCTCACCCGATGTGCCGAAAATTCTAGTAATCGTCCCCCTTCGTCAATGTGAAGAGCTTCATATAGAGCTGGTCCTAAGTCCTAGTAGGGTAGGAATTAATAGACCATTGGATTCAAAGTCCACATCACACAACAGAATAGGTTCGATTTTAATTAAACTGAATTTCCGAAATTTATGAAACCATCCTCATTAAGATACTAAGGAGCTCGTTTGATGGTACAGATGATGGCCGAATTCCACACTTTCTGTGGTTGCAACAATGTATCTAGCATTTAGTTGGATGAATATGGTAATGGCCGACATAATTTTAATAAGAAGAATGGGCTGGTCATCTTGATTTGAATATCACCTCAAGGCCTGACAAAAATTTAATCAAATAATGGGCGGTCAAATAAGACTGTGAATAACGAACATTAACTGTAAGCATTATTCAAACCGTTAAGCTCAAACCAATAAAATTGCAAAATTAATTCAACTACTCGATGCTCAAGTCGAAGTCCACATGATCAGTAGTTGATTCACCTAACTCAAATGCCACGAACAAAATAAATATCAATCAAAAAAAAATTTTTAAATATGAATAACTCTAATAGAAGTAAATAAATAATTTCAAAATCAAAATTAGGTGCAACAATATGTGTAGAGGTCTGTTCTGCCATTTTATTGAATTTAAGGCAGACCTAAGTTTGTGCTTGATTGATTCCTGATCATCCCATCTCGTGTTCAAGTCCAATTCTGGTGAAGGCTTTCAATGCTGAATCTGTCGTTCCAAAGTGGATTGGATGGAACCGTATTTAAGTAGATTCTCTTCTTATATGTTTCTTCTTTAATAATCAATGATTCATTGAGCAGCTATGGGAAGAGTTAAGCATGGAGATCCTGCGGGTTCTCTTCTCATAGGAACACTCACACCTCCATCTTTCTCTGCCCTGAAACTACATGTTACATCAACTCTTCCTTAAAGGCAAAGCAAGGACGGTTTCATTTCAGTGTCCCCGAAGCCGCTTTGCCCGAGAAGAAAGCGAGTGCGCCGACGAATGGTGCGTTAATATAAGTGGCGGGTTCAGACTGCTGGTAATTGTTCCTGTCGTCGGCGAAACGATCGTTGCTGTCTGGGCCTCCAACGATGGCCCCAACAAGCACATTCGGGTTGGGCGACCCGGAGTAAAGATACTGGAACCCATCACCGCAAGAGATGCGGCTAGGGTGGGAGCGCGTGGAAGGGAGGGACGATCCCCTGTGGTGCACGTGCAGGGGGTACTTGTCGCCGAACCCGACCATGTATGATGTCCTCGCGGGGTTGTCCCCTAGGATGTAGTCCACCTGCTTCCTGGCCTGAGTGATGAGGCTCTCGGCCGTGACGGTGGTGGCCCCGCACGAGACGGCGATGCTGTTCGTGCTCAGGTACTTGGCATAGGTCAGGAGGAGGAACGCAGTCGATGTGACGTACTGGAGGTTGCTCGCGCTCCCCTTGTAGAGAAGTCCTCCTGAAATAATTGGACAATCTAGTGAGTTTTTCTATCTTTGGTGATCAATTCTTTGAATCAAATGAATCCTTATGGCGGTAAAACAGTGTGCAGACGTAAATGCAGAGTCCGGACTAAAAAATTTTAGGAGATAACAACTATGACATTGGCGATTGCGCTACGGTATGACAACAGATAGATTAGGCCGATTAAGGCTCGAGATTGTTGCTTGGATTAACTATATTTCGTCGTAATGACTTCTCTATTACTTTGATCGAAAGCATTTTTTGAAACTATTGTCCGTCGAGAACATATGAAGAACAATGGAGGCGGTTCTCGGCTAACCTGGAGTATACTGAGCCTGGAAACTGGACGTTCCGGGAATCAGAGAGCATATGTAGTTGTCCGAATGCGCTTTGTACAGTTGAAATTCTTCCGAGTTCTTTTCCAGAAATCCCTGGAGTTTTTATAACCCACCAAGCTCGTGAGTAGGGCAGTTAGAAATCATCTGTGATGACATAGAGCAAGAGAACAGACAGAGTCCCGATGATGAAACCTTAGAAAGGAGGATTTTTGTTCCAACCCTCTTGTCGTCCCAACTGAATGAGTAGTCGTCGTCGTCGGCGCCCATAGTGCGGCCGTTGGACTGTATGTATGCCAAGTATGAGCTGTCCTGTGAAGCTCTATGGATCCATGAAGCACCCCACAGCAACTCATCCTGACATTGGAATAAAGAAATGAGTTCGCAAGTTCAAATCAGACTCTAATTTCGGACAGAGCTAGGAAGAGATTTTTCAGCGAGGCTTAACCTGGTATCCTGAATAAGAGCAGTAAAATGGGCAGACAGCTGAATTGAGAGAGTCGCTGTAGGAACCTCTGTACTTGTCCGCAAAGTCGAAGACCTGCGACGGGAGGCGGTAGGTCCAGGTGAGTCCCATCAACTGCCGGACTAAATGGCAAAAACTTTAAGTAGGTGCGTGCATGTGTTGTTACCTTCATGGCGGTTTGAAGCAATTTGCTCGAATAAGAAGGGTCTGAATCTTTGAACACTATCGAAGCCGCGGCCAGAGCGGCGGCGGTTTCAGCGGCCACGTCGGATCCTGGGTTCTGAGCTGACACCTTGTAGACGGTCCGCGCAGTGTCCATGTCTTCTGGCCTCTCCCAGCACCTGTGGTCATTGTTAGGATCTCCAACCTGAACCACACAAAGAGTTCACTGTCCATGCCGAAACTGCGCCTTGTTTAGATTCTACTGAGGTAAGACATTAAAGACAACCATGCATGGGAACTTCTGTCTCACTAGATACGCTCCAACGTAATTGCTTTTTGTCTCCTTTTCATTTTGAAGCAACAAAACAAAACTCACTTTGGATTCTGAATTTTCACCCCAACAATGCTGTCTTTATCTTCTTCTTCTTTTCCTTTCAACTGCGTATGGAAAGAAAGGAAAAAAGCAACTCACTTGGACATATAAGGTTCCTGGAGTAGCAGTTGCTGCTTTCAACAGATAATCGGCGCTCCAGCGTACCGCTGCCCGGGCGTTCTCGATCTGGCTCGGCATCAAACTGCCAAACTCTACCACACTCCAAGCGAGCAAGGTGGTGGTGAAGGCCATTGGGAGTCCAAACTTGACGTTGTCTCCGGCATCATAGTACCCTCCTGCCAAGTCCACCTGAAAAAGGCCAGAGAGAGAGCCAATAAAAAAACCATAACCATTTCGCGGCCGAAAAGCCTCAATCGAAAGAGTCACGAATCGCAAGAAAGCATCATCAGATGATCTGTCTGACATGATACGACGAGCCGTCGGACAGTCCGGAGTCGCCCCTCCACGCGAGCCGCTGGGTCGGCGGCAGTTTCCCCGACCGCTGCCCCTCGAAGAAGAGGATGGACTTCTCGAGAGCGTCGGAGTAATCCTTGGCGGTGAAAGCATCGCCAGAGATGCACAGCATTGAAAGCAGAGCTAGGCGCAACAGTTGCACCAAAAGGCAGGCTCTAGTGAAAGAAGCCATTCTCCCTTCCCGCAAACCTTCAAGGCTTGTCGTTTCTTTCCCTCGTTTTTTGACTATGTTATCTGAGGAGAAGCCCTACAATAACGAGATTGTGGGGTTTACGTGCCAGTTGGAAAGTGGGGGGATATAGAGGAGGAGGTGGAGAGGTGGTATTTATAATCAAAATAATTGTCTTTTTTTCCGGGAATTCTTTTTTTTATTCCGGTAAAGAGGGGGGAAGAAAAGAACAGCTTTTGAGTTCGTTGGTCGTTGAGGGTGGTGGTTATTCACGGGATCAACTGCGCCAAATCGGAATCTATGTAGTGGGGACAACCGGCACATGTCTCATACAAATTTGTAGGAAAGTTGCAAACCCATGACTTGCCAAAGAACAAACACAGAGGAAAAACGAGGACAGAGACAAAACAAAATCTGGGTACTGAGCTTTCCACTGTTCTTGATCGTGTTTTGGGGTTTCTTTATGCGTAAAAAAGTCTTCGAGCAGGCGCGGATTATGAAGGAAAAGATGGGGATTTGGCACGTCAGATTTACTTTGGATATGGCATGATTCAAGGAGTTATGTTCGGACTTCAGTTCTCTACGGTCTGAATCCTAATTTGTCTTCAGCGGACCGAAGTCACGGACGCATGGACGTGACTGGGATTCACATGGTGCCGCCCAACTCGGCCACCAAAAGTTGCAGTCTGCTGAATTAACGGCACCAATGATACGCTCTCAAGGGGAGATTTCCGCATGAAAAGCGTGGTCATGTTATGTGTTCAAGTCTCGAGTGATCGCTTGAGGGCGGCAAATCGATCGGCCTGCCTAAGGCCCCTAGGCTTGAAGGTAAGAGCATGCCTGAATCTTCGACCCCCGCCTGCCCAGACCCGATTAATCAAATCCTGTACAGACAAGTTTAGTTCTTCTTAATCGCCGGTGTACCTCGAGGAAGGATTTTTTAGGTCGATCCATCTAGACCCAACCATGTAATGACGATGAGACCAAGTAGACCAAGTAGTGTGGCGGGCTAATGCGCTTGACCGGATGTCACGGAAGGATGACTATTTGGTGATGGACTTTAACTAGTCGTTGGCTTAACGAGGTTCTGTTGGCTCATATTGCCTGGCAGAACTCTCCCTATTCGATGCGTGATTCGATTCATCCCCATCCTTGTCCCATCCTAAAAGCTTGCCACGAGTCGCATCTTATCCCACTCCTACTATCCCGATGATCAGTCCTTTACTTCATAAGATTGGGTATGGACCTAACCCATCTACAAACCATATATCTACTAGAGAGTTTTTGCTTTGATACCATCCATGTCTGATGGGATAAATCGAAAGTAGGACTCTCAATAAGCATTCACAACTCAACTCTACTCACGAAGGAGGGATGAGACGAAAATGGCTTTACTATATTCTGTATTCACCCCCGATTCACCCATATCAAAATAGTTGCATGATACACCCATTTATAGGCTTGATACACGACTCTTGATCTACTCTAAGAACATGAAAGGCCGCATGTATATACATTACAATAACTACACATCGGAATACGGACAAATTCTTGAAAGACTCAACAAATAGTGACTCTCGAAAACAACATAACTGTTAAAAGAAGAAAATATTCTGCAAATATTTAGGGAATATTTGTTATTCTGTTACATTTTGTATCTTATCTCTTAGAGTCCGTTATATACATTGTATTTGCAACACAGTCATGTATTGCAGTAGCTTCCTTTACATATATTGAAATTAAGTACTTCTTTAAGTTGGTATCGGAGCGTCTTTGGCGAAAGCCTCATCGATCCATGTCTAAAGAAACATCAACTTCTACACCAACGCCGTCATCAACCGCCTCGAGTAACCCCACTCTCATGTCACCACCAAGTATTGGGGAGAAGCTAACCGGGATGAACTTTCCAATCTGGAAAACACAGATCTCACCGTATTTTTGTGCTGCCCGCTTGTTGTCCATTCTAGACGGCTCCGAACCTCAGCCGGTGGAGACCAATTCAGTGTTTTGAAAATTGGAAATTTCGAGAGTCCATTGCCTTGGCTTGGATCCTCAATTCGTCGACCGCTCCGATAGTTACCCAATTGACGAGTCACACATCCGCGGAAAGTGTTCGGAAGTATCTTGCGGACTCGTATGCCGCCTAATCAATTGTTCGTTCGTCCGCTTTACGGCTCTAGCTTCAATCACTCTCAAAATGCCACCGACTCGTCACGGAATTCCTACAAGAAGCCACCAGCCTCACGGACCAGTTAACCGCTATTGGTGAACCTTTATCTATTAATGAATATCATACTCAATTGTTTCGTGGTTTGGGTGCTGAATTTTAGGGTCGAGACACCGCAATTTCCCTTTTAACTCAACCGAGTCTTTGACAAAGAACCAAATTCATGCCTTAATTCTTAACCATGAGGGAAGGCTAGAGCTAGCATCGGTAACAAATAACCAACCCCCATTGGCGGCTTTTTAGACTAGCCAAGGACCGCTTCCTTCTCGGCGGACCCGTCACGGGTCCAACAACTTCCATGCAAATTTTAATCAATTTGGGAATTTTTTTGGAATATCCCATGGCTGTGGCTCACATTATGGAATTGGAAATTGCGGGAGACGCCGCAATGGAGGAGGCCCATTTTGTCAGCTCCGTGGCAAGCAAAGCCATAGGGCCAATACATGTTATTGCTTTGAAGGATCGATCCAAGCATGCACAAGCCCACTTGACGGGTTCGGACACACTTGCCACGTATTTGCCGTCATCAAGTCCGTCCTTTGCTTTGATATCTTCGACGTGGTTTGTTGATTTAGGTACTACGCATCACATTATGGATAATTCTGCAGACTTACAAGTGTCACTTCATATTTAGGTCAAACTCGGCTTGTTGTGGGTGATCGTGTCTCCTTATCGATCACCGACACAGGTACCCGTGTCCTCTTCTCTATCCTTTATACTTTGTCAAATTTTAGTCGTACACTGAAATCATTAAAAACTTACTTTCCGTGTCTAGCTTTGCACTTGATAACCATTGTGTTTTCCAATTTAATTTTAACTCATTTATTGCCACATCTATTAAAAATGGCCAGAAAATCCTCCTCGGAGTGCTCGACAATGGGCTTTACCGCCTTCCATCCCGCCACTCTTCCATGCCTTTTGCATCAATTGCTTCTCTTACACTATGGCATAACCGCTTGGGACATGCCACCACCGACCGGCTTGTGCATCTTCTCAATTCATCTAACATTATTTTTAGTCGTTCTTTATCTTCGGTTTGTACGGCATGTGCTATGAATAAAAATTACCGCCATAGTCATTATCCTACTTTGTCTAATTCAAAACATCCTTTGGAATTAATTTATTTTGATATTCTCATGTTATTTCATTCAAAGGCAATAAATACTATATTTGTTTTATTGATGATTTTTTGCGTTTTACTCGGTTCTATTCATTCTCATCTCACAGTCAATTTGTTTATTTTTAAAGCCTTTCACGTACTTGTTGAAAATGAACTTAACCGCAAAATTAAGTCTTTACAGTGCGACGGAGCACCAGAATTTGTCACATCCACCGAATTTATCCAATACATTAGAGAGCATGGCATTCACCAATGGGCTTCTTATCCTTATGCATCCTATTGAAACGGATCATGCGGAAAGGCAACATCGACATATAGTCAAAACTGGATTGACTCTTCTTCACCAAGGTTACTGTCCACCGAGTGTTTTGGGAGTTTGCTTTTGAAATTGTGGTTTACTTGATTAACCGCATGCCAACACCAGTCATTGATAATATTTCGCCTTGGGAGGCTTTATTTCACACTAAACCCGATATTACGCATTTATGTATTTTTGGATGAGCAATGTGTCCATTTTTTTCGCCCTTACTCACCCCATAAGCTTGCACCAAGATCCAAGGTTTGCATCTTTATGGGCTATCCTCTGGGATATAATGGATATCGCTGCTATTGCCCCAAGGATAAGCGTTTTTGTTGTTGTTGCGGATGCCATTTTTGATGAGGCCAATTATCCTCTTGCTGCCACATCAAACTCCTCTCAAAATGCCTCAACACTAACACATGTGGAACTATTTTTGCTTGCTGATTTGTCTCTATCATCCTCGGCACTTGCTAGACCACCCGAGTCTCCACCAAATCTAGATGTTTCGCTTGTTGACACCACCGACACCGCAATCGAACCCGTTGAGATACCGCAAGAAACTCCCGCCACGGTACTAGCATATGACGACCTGTCTTTGAGATGGGACCATAGCTCATCGAACTTTTAAAAGAAATCACACCTCGGCTCTTGTGTTTCAGTTCGAGTAATCTTGAAGAACCCACTTGTTTTTCCAAGGCTACAAAGGATGAAAAATGGTAGCTTGCAATGCAATCCGAATTCAAAGCACTAATGGAGAATGGCACAAGGGATCTTGTTTCTCTTCGCGCTCATGCTTGACCCCTCGAATGCAAATGGGTGTACAAGATTAAACTCCGCTTCGACGGAGCTATTGAAAGGTATAAAGCAAGATTGGTCGCCAAGGGTTTTCATCAACAAGAGGGTATTGATTACACCGAGACGTTTAGCCCGGTGGCCAAACCTATTACCATATGCACAGTCTCGTCTTTGACATATTCTCAGCATTGGTCCACTTGACAATTGAATGTCTCTAATGCATTCCTACACGGATTACTTGAGGAGGAAGTTTATATGACTCAACCGCAAGGTTTCGTTGATGTGAGTAAGCCCGACTATGTTTGTCGTCTTCGACGCTCGTTACGTGGTCTTAAACAAGCGCATCGCGCTTCGTACACCCGCTTGAGTTTCTATTTGTGCGACTTGGGATTTGTCATATCCAGGGCCGACACCACCTTGTTTGTCAAACACACTTGCTGATTTCACCATTTACTTATTGGTGTACGTTAACGACATTATTTTAACCGGTTCCCCGAATGCTCTATTTCATGATCTCGTGCAATCCCTTCAGTTGGAATTTGCTATCAAGGATTTAGGGGACATTCAATATTTTTTTGGGGATTGAAGTGCTTCATACCAACGATGTGTTACATCTTCACCAGGGTCAATTCGTGAGGAAAATACTGAAAAAATGCTAATATGCAATCTGCCACGCCCTTTCGACCAAAAAAAAAATCTGCCAAACCCGCTGCTACTTCTACCAATTCCGTAGAACCATACACGGTTGCCAGGCCAGACCCATTGTTAAACATTGTGGGAGCACTAATATCCACCACGCCCAATCATCCGAATTCAGCTGTCAACATCTTCACGCCCCGCTGGCCAATTGGCGCCGAGCCTTCTCGGATGACATCGCCATGGTAGTGGCAGCCACCACCCATGCATTTCGACCTAGTTGGGCGGGCGGCCGCGACCACCCTTGGTGGGTCTATGTCTATCATGGACCAAATCTCATCTCCGTCATCCCAAGCAACAACGTGGCCGTCCACACCGCAGAATACAAATATATTGTGATATAACACAGAGTTCATGTGGCAATACTTCTTGGGATCTCACGCAACCACCCAGTCCCATAACTTCCCACCATCTACTATCCACAAATCCTGTTTACCATTTCATTCGGGAACCATTATTCGAAATAATTGGTAGTCCGCTGCATCTTTACCGAAGAGCAAACTGCCGGTATCTTCAAGTACAACAATAAAGACAAGTCTTGGAAGTTGAACAGTCATCGACACGCCGATCGACACTATCCTTGAATTTGGTTTAATTTCTACCACTAACAAGGTCGAAACCTCTCGAAAACAGTACTCGACTTGACGACTTAACGGGTACTTAACCGCGCAAAGGATGACCGTTTGAGACGAATCTTATCTACAAATCACTTAAACCGGCACTTTGGAATGTTATAGTCGAAAAGATCCGATACTTGATATCGTAAAATAAATACTTAGTTTGTCGTGAATCATTGCAACCGATGAGAATGGTGGATGCTGCAACCTGCAAGAAGTCTTCATAACTAGCGTCACGAAAGAACACACTCGTCACAAGATGCTCTCTCTCTCCACAACACACACACACAACCCCCCTCCCGCGGGCGTCCTCGGGAAGTCTGTGGAGCACTTGAATCAATCCTGCGATCTTTGTATTTTCTCGTGGACAGGACGTAGCTACTGAAACCAGGACTAGCGTCACGAAAGAACACACTCGTCACAAGATGCTCTCTCTCTCCACAACACACACACACACCCCCACCCCGCGGGCGTCCTCGGGAAGTCTGTGGAGCACTTGAATCAATCCTGCGATCTTTGTATTTTCTCGTGGACAGGACGAAGCTACTGAAACCAGGTGCGCTCTGGACACTGACAGGAGCAAAAACAGAATAAGAAGGCGGACTAGAGGCTATTGGTCGGAAATAATCCACTGGGCTTCCATGTGAAACCCGCTAAGTGAATCAAATCAAGTTCGCTTAAGATTAGGACGTGAACAGCACGTGAACCCTGGACCTTGTTGTGCTTACAAAACCATAAAAGTCAGGTCATTGAAAGACAGTTTTATTTGGTAACAGAATGTCTTCTTCACTGTGCATCATGTGACAGGATAGTTCATTAAGGCTCACCGAAGCTTCACATGAGAAGTGAGCAATTCCTTCAAATAGATCGGCGGAAATTGATACCAGATAGCAATCCTTTTCCGAGTATATAGTGTGTTCCAGAGACCGAAACCGAGACAATTCTCAGGACGGTGATCGAGCGAGAGCAAGCTAGCTTACGTGCTGCGGTGTTTCGCGATTGAAAAAAAAAAATTCTATCATCCTGTCGAGGAGAGCTCCCGTGATGGTCTTAAGCCAAGTAGTCTGGAGTCATTTGAGTAATGGCCATGGATATGATGTCTGAACGTCATTCAACTTCCAGAGATGTGCAATTCTTCAATAAACAATTTCGCTTGGTTTTAAGAACTGAGAAATCTCCATGGTGTCTGAAAGAGACTCTCTGTCGGCTAGCTTTTGGTGATCACATGTTGCTACTTCCTAGTCGATTTGTTGGGCTTGCTCTTTTTGCAGTTTTCTGTTGCTCAATCAATGTAACCGTTAACGGCCATGTGTCTTCCCTGTCTCCCTGTCCTGTGAGCGAGGAGATGAAGACAAGAAGATGAATTTGGAGCTTGCATGACCAGGGTAGCTTTCAAAGTCCAGAAGAGCCATTAAACATAACCTGCAGGATCCCCAGTTGCCAAAACTTAACAACAAACAAGAAATGCAGAGGAATGGCTTCCACTTTTACAGTCAGGAGAATCGCACGGCAGAGCCAAATTCTAGCATTTATCGATGGTTGGATTTCCAGCATCGCGTTGTTTATCTCACCGAGAATCTTTTCGGTCACGATGAAACAGTTGAAGGCGGAAAGCTTTGGGCTCATAGTTAATATGACTCGACATGTTTCTTGTTTGCTTCTTTTACGATCCTTAACACACTTATTAGATGATTTAGGCAACGGCATACCTTAGCAGAGAAAACTCCCGGCCATTTCGCTCAGAAGGGGACTCGATCAATGTTCGAAATTCGACTTCAGGGCGGCAAGAGGGAAAAGTTATTCCCATCGAAAAAGCCGAGCTCCCATGAACGAAGTCCATCGGCTTATATCTCGTCACTATGGGAAAAGTCATTCTCATAAACAGCGCCGAGCTCAAATAGAATGACTACTTATCAGCACTTGAATTTGTCCTACTAATGAACTCAATCGGCACGTATCTAGTCAATGAAACTATTTTCCGATCCTCGGATTGGACTAAACATCAGAATTTATACTGCAAAATCTTACGGAGGCAGGATAGGAAGTGGAAATAGTCTGAATAGGCACAATTTGTCGACCTGGTGAGCCGATCGGGCTGCACATGAACCAAAAGCAAGTATCATCTGCAGAGATAAAAGCACTGAATTTCCTGATGTAAGCACACTTTATTGAGCTGGTAAGCCGGTTGGGCTGCACATGAACCAAAAGCAAGTATCATCTGCAGAGATAAAAGCACCGAATCTCATGATGTAATCTCACGAATAAGCACATTATCCACTCTTCTAGCTCATCAGCTATTCGAATAACCTGAACCTCAATGTAACTGATTCACTGAGGTTGTGAAGAGCAGATCATCATACTGCATAACACCTGTCGGTGTCAGGCACCGTTTATGATAGTAATATACAACATATTCTAAATGTACATCGAGTGGTACAAGGATATATATTCCCATGAGAATGTACATCTCAGGTGCAGGATTTAATTATACAGACTAATGGTAGACTTAGCAATACCTTCCTCATATATTTCCAAGATAAATGACGACAAACGTGTAATCTGCATCTCTCCTTCCGGATTGAGACATACTTGAGAACTGGTATAAAAATGGTTCGACGTGTTGAACCCTAATGTGTGGATATGATCAACTGCACTGGATACATGAATCTGCAGTATAAATAAAAAAAGCTCACGAGATATTTGTCATGCTTCCAGTTTCGGACAGATGCTAGCGCTAGGATTTGACATCGAGCCTGAGAGAAATGTAAGTGTTAGAAACAGAGAAACGGCTTGCGGGTTATGCAAGAAAAACTTATATTACTTACAAATATCTGCAAAACAAGGCTGCTTAGACACAGGATCCTCTTCAAAAGGTGGGGGAGATTGACCATACACCATTTCACAGCTCATATCTTCAAAATCTGGGCAACAAGAAACAGAATCAGAAAATGCTTAACTGTTCCACATATGACCTGAAAGATAGATACTTCATGCTAATAGGCTGTAATGCATTTAGTTCAGAGAAAACAAGTCGTCTACATATTGACCGAAAAGTTTGGATATGAGAGCATACTCGGAATCATGGTGAGGGGTAGCCCAAATTCATTGGTGAAGAAATCCTGAGTGGGGATCTTGCACATGTTTACGCACATCCCTACACAACCGCTATTCTCCAAGTACCTAAAATAGAAAAATCAAGCAATTAATTTAAATAGAAGACTAGCCTAAAGTTATCAAAGACGAACCAAAAAAGAACAGTAAGACAAGTAATTGTTAAAGATAGTTCTGCTGTGTTGCTTTCCCATTCGAAGAATAGCATTTATAAGCAAGAAGGTAAAGACCGGAAGTTCTGCCTCAGTCTTGAAAATGGACAATCTCACAAAGCTAGGCTAGCTATGGCAAGAAATTAGATGCTGGTGCAATCTGAGACTTAATTATTGCGCACATGACATGGCTCTCTTTGAATCTCCAAAAGATCGATCTAAGAAGGATCGCCAACTGTTGCAACTATGTTGCCACTGAGATGACCGAGAGATTTTACCTGCACTTTTTAATGTGCACTCCACTTTTTTGCTTCACTCCATTTACTTCTACCTCCACAACCTACTGGAAACTCATGAGTTAGAGTTTGTATTGAATTGTCGGCCCTTCCAAATATAGACATCATCAGGAAGTAATCAAAGCAGAGAAGTCCTGTTACGCTCGATCATCATCAACATTACTGGCGGCATGGGGTCATAAAAACCCAACTAAAGCAATTCAGCAGCAATAACATAAACAATTGGATGCAGAAATTTCCGGACCTCATGCTCTTGCTAGGAACTGGCTCTAAAATCCTGATGGCGAATGCTTGATGGAATTGATCAGGTCATGTAGGAACAAGGTTCAATAATCTTTTGTCAAGCTGTTCTTCGGTCACAGTTTATGAATGTGCTATGCAGAAAGATCCTATTCCCGAACATACTAAAATATCATCCTCAGTCATTTATGTTGCAACCTGTAAGCTTTAAGGAACACAGCAAGACCTGGCTTTTAAACCCAAACTCACATCAAAAGAAACGTTTCTTTAATTCGGCCTTGATAACTCGGGCAAAAAGCTATATAGTCTCTGGTCCATCCATTTCTAGGTGCGTCCACTACTAAGAAGAAACTCACTACTCCGGCTTGCAGGTTTTTGCCCTCTTAACAGAGTCCCAACTGTACTAAACAATTTTCTAGTCGCAAATCATGTGTCACCGGCATCTACATCAGAGTGAGCGATTAACAGCCCAACTCTCCGTCTAAAACTAGATTTTCTAGGTCACAACTTCTGAAGCACGAAAAACTCGTTTCATTTATAGAGAACAGTTCCAAACAGCAAATCTCTAGGACTTCTTCCAGGATATCCTCTGCTTTTGAACCAAACGGCAAGAGAAAAAGCACCAGTAAGTTTGCAAACATTTACCTCGGAAGGCCCAACTAACCAGTGGAAGAAAGGCACAGTGAGCGCAGCATTGAACTCAGCAGCCCACTTTGTTGGTGGGAACAGCTTCCTAAACTGCACCGACCATCAATAAAATCACCAGTTCACTGCTTCAACTCCATGTGGATTTCTTCAAACATGATTCATCGTAAAAACTCAAACTTTGCAAGATCACCGTCACACTTAACCCTCAAAATATATTGGGTACTCCCAAACTACTCAAATTCTCAGTTAAAAAGAAACAAAGCAAGGACTTACCCACCTGAGCAGGCGCACCAGGAGGAAGCATCGACATGAGCACTTCTCGGACCACTTCCTGTTGCTGAGCCCGAGACCTTCCTTGCATTACCCTCTTCGACACGTCCACGAAGCTCTCGTAGTCGTACTCGAGCCACCCTTTCGGCCTCTCGACGGCGCCGTCGCCGCCCCATCGGACCCTCGCCGGCGACGCCGCGAACTTCTCCATCTTGCGAGCGAACAGGGTCATGAACACCTTCTCGAAGAACCCGTCCTGGTACTTCGTCTTCTGTCCCATCGGAGCCGGCTCCCCCGACGGCTCGGCGATTCCGCACCTCACGACGGCTCTCCGCCGCGGGGGGCGGAGGCGGCCGGGCGGCGGCGGGCAGTGGAGGAGTTGAGAGCTGCCGTGAGCGAGAGCCACCATGAATCTATGCGAAATGGAAAGAACAGAGCTTCTTTTCCCCTGTTTCGTTCGTTTCAAAGAATTATTGGCAAACAATCACAGATACAATGCAGAAACAACTTCTTTTTGTTTGGCTTGTCGGGCTTGCTCGGTTTTTCCCATAGGAAAGGCTAGCAGCCATACAAAATCCCAGATCTTTTTCATCCATATCTTTGCCAAAAATTAATAAATGGAAAATCCAGGCATGCTTAGATCTTTATCCTCTCGCTTTTTAAGATTTTTTTTCTCATTCAACGAAATGCATTTATCGTCCTTCCATCTTTTGAAGTTCTGATTTTGATGAAATTGACTGTGCTCCGGTAAATCTTCACAATTGAGGTTGGAAACTGCGCCACGCGAACAGGGGAGGGATCAACCAGAGAAATGGGGCTCATGGGGTCACCGTCATGGCCTGATCTCATGCTCTCGCCATGATGTCGTGGTTGTGATCATAACCAAGCATACGAAGCTGCGTGACTCCGTGCAATTAAAGGCTTTGTAGAGATGACTTTTTTTTTGGGGGCAAATACTTAGGGTATAAGGGTAAAACAAGACAAAAAAGGGTATACAACTCATAGTAAGGCGAGATGTAATAAATGGGAGGATCCATAGTATTTCAAAGAATAACTTCGCCCGTCAAAATATCAAACGGAACACGAAATATTGTAATGCGTGAATAAATACATTATCTTCTCGATGCATGATAACAAAATATTTGCCACATATTAGTGCAGAATTTTGTGAAATTATAGTGCTGTTTTCAATCAGGCGAGCGTTTGGTCGTCCGGATAAAATTCTGGATAAAATTTATTTTATCACATTCTATGTTTGGTAGGCTGCTCAGGACAAAATAAATGGGATATAAGAGATGATAAAATAATTCTAGTCCTATCCGGCTCAAGCCACCCCCTTTCCGCCATGCCCCATCCGCCTCTACGCCATGCCCAGCTTCCTCTTGGGGGGCAGGCTGCCTCTCCGGTAGTGGGCAGCTTGTCTGACAAGTATTTCAAGCCATAGACAAAGGTGATGATCATTCATTGGGTTCGATCATAAATTTGTTCACTATATTTTGTTAAAGCTTAAATCACATAGGATTGGATCAGTGACTGGCCCTTGATAAACTTGACCGTGTCTCTTACTCGTTCATGTCCTGCGTTTCTGTTGGCTTGGGTCCTATGCAGAATATACAAGAAGCGACACTTGAGTAAAACTTCGGATCAAGAAGCGGAAGACTTCAATGGCCAAAGTAATCGAACCATGACCAAAGTAGTCCAATTGCAACAGATCATGAGTAAGTGAGCAAGTGCTAGGGAATCTCATTCACGGCTTCTAACAGAGAGCTCACGCCATCCAGCCTTTGATAGCCGAAACATCATCGTTGACGGTGAAGCCTATCGCGCTGAGAAGCAACTTCAGTTCCGTGGAAACGGAATGTCCTGCCTTTATGCAGAACAAGGGAAATGATGATCAATTCAGAACATTCTCTTAAGCCATGCAGGATCTGCAGAGTTCGGTAGCAGTGTAACTGTGATGGTTCTCAGGCTGGTGACCAATGGAGGATTGTGCTGATCATCTTTTAATTTGTGAAATTTTATGCTTAAGAGCATACACATATGTAAACTTATATTGAAATACGATGGTTCATGAACATTTTAGCCATCCTGCAATTCCAAGTTTGACAAATTACTCCGTCGAGTAGTTACAATTGAAAGAAAAATTCTAGTTTTTTTCAGCAGCTATGGCATGGCATCAGTTGTGGCCCATTTGTATAATTGAAGAGACAACGAATACTTGGTTGACGACTCGACATAAATCGATCAATGAATATGGTATTATCATAAGAGAGCAGCGCAGAAGCACTTCCGTTGTTCATTATATTAATTTTTCAGCTTATTCAGATCAGTCTACGAGGATAATCAAGAGGCGAAGCTATCTGTGCGACGTTCACAGGCAACTAATAATGCACGTACTCGTACTTGCCAAGGAGAGGGTATCATTCACTCCAGCGATCTTTTATCATTTCCATCAATTGCTTTAGCACATCCTATTTCAAGCCATAGACAAAGGGATTGATCATTCATTGGTCCCCCTCGCGGCAGCTCCTGGCAATCGTCCTCTCGAGCTCCGACCCAACGGCGTTGGCGAGCAACCGGAAATCCACGCTATGTCGACTCCGAAGAAGAGTTTTCGGATGGTACAAGTCAAGAATCATCATATTGATATGTAACTTCTACCCGATAATGGATATGATAGGATATAATATAAAGATATCGGACTTTAAATCCGCAGTTCACGAGAGATAGGACATGATCAAATCCCTAAATTTCTTATCATTTCCTATTGAGTCCTATTCTAATTAGAAATCAGACTGACCAAACACAAGAGTTTGAGAGCAAGAGACAAGAATTAGAAGAAAGTAAGGCCCATAGGACTTTCGGTGAAGGTGATGGGATAGCTTTTCGTTTGATCTCCATCCAGCAATTCCTGAGCAACATCTGCATCGGCGGCTTCTGCGAGGGTGATAAGCATCCTAGAGCACAGACTTGGCGACTTGGGTCGACTTGGGTCGACTTGGGTCAATGGGCACACATCACCGAGACAGCGTTGTAACAATCGAACGGCTGAAAGAATCCCTCGCAACACGGGGAATCGGCAATCTCGAACCCTGAAAACATTTCGGAGTGGTGAATTAGAAAGAAAATGACTCCATAAGAGCACAGTGTGCAACTAAATAAAGGTAAGGAAAATTTGACAGTCGGTTACCGTGCCGCCGATAGCTAAGCATGATTTCTACGAAAATGCTGTATGTATTCACAATATGCGAATATGGCTTCACGACTTCCTCCTCGATTCAGCTTGTCAAAGCGGCTCCTTTAGCTTTATGCGTGTGCCCTGAATAAACCTGATTCACTTGTACGACACAGCTTCCGCCCATAGATTGAGGGTGCGGACGAAGATCCCAACTGCAACAAATTTTCCAACCCCCTTCTCGCGCAACCTCTTAGTACATCTTCATCCCAATGAAATTGGGAAAGAATGCACTAGCTCGACGTGAGCATTCATGATCATGAAACTTTGGAACTGTCTCTATTGTGATAAGTATATCACAAGTGGCATATAACTTTCGTGCGACTCTCACTTGAGTGTTTTAACTCTTTTTTTTTACCACTTAAGTGTCATAACTTCTAAAAAAATATTTACTTGAGTGTCATCACTTTCAATCAATCATTTAAATGTCAATTTTTTTTTAAACGTTCACCCATGTACCATAAATTGGACGTGGCATAGCACTTGTGGAGAACGCTTTTAAAAATATGAGGCTCAAGTGATCGATTGATGAGTTATATGGCACTCAAGCGATCGAAAAAAGTTATGTCACTCAAACGAGCGCCATATATAAATTATAACATTCAAGTGATCGAAAAAAAAAATTATGGACTCAAATGAGCTCAATACAAAAGTGATGATATTTGTGGTGTCCTTATCCGCTCCTTATCTTTATCATCGACGATGCGTACGAGATTATTGGGAAATTGAACAGTTTTTAGCTGGGATACTACAACTTTTTACCCAGGACCTGCCACTTTCAATGGTTTAAATTCAATTTAGTACATATACGCAAATAATTTCACTCGTTCCCGAGCTACAACTATGATGTTGTGAATGTTGAATGGATGTGGAGATAAGTGGATGAATTTGGATGAATTTGCAGCAACATCATGTCTTAGTAAATCCATTTTTTATGAGAAAAAACTTAATATTGTGGTACTACAAAAAATTGACAAGGGAAAACAAACAAAATATCCAAAGTGAGATCAGTTAGTTTAAAAGAGAAATATCCTTATGGAGATATAACTGGAAGCAATCAAACAGAACCAAAGTATAGTCAGGTTTAGACAAATCATGCAATAACACAATGCGTTATACCAGGAAATGTCATTTGGATTCCAATGTACGAGGGAAGCATCAGGAAATCATTTGAACTTTTTCTCTAGCATGAAGGACTTCCTTTTTCTTTTTTATTTGGGAAATATCAAGGCAAGGACTATGGCTTTGTTTAGTTTAGCATTTGGAATGGGCTTTGAGAATCTAAAATCCCTTAGCCAAATGTGGCGTTTGATTGGTTTTTTTGGAGAAATTTGGGGAGATACAATTACATTTCTAAAAGCCTTTAGCCCAAGGCAGGTCTAGAGGTACTTTGGAATGCTGCATTTCCAGAATGCAAATAGACCCTTTTTTTCCCTTCAAATCTTATACTTGCTATCCTTTCATATTAATGAAAATGTCCTCAAAAATCCTAACCTTGTTGGCGAACACCTCAGCCACTGCGAGCCACCGCCAGCCTAAAAAAGGCGACTTGAGGCCGCTAGCCCTTACTGGTTTTGAGTTTTGTTAAAAAAAAACAAAGCAAAAGAACTTTATAAAAGTGCAATTTTTCCAAAAGCCATTTAAACCAATGTTGTTTTCCAATGTATTTTTAAAGTATATCTTACCAAACAATATTTACATTTCAAAAATCCCTAGGAAAAATCCCGTAGTCGAACCAAGCACACCCTATGTTTCTTTGGTTAAATGTCTACAAATGGTACTTACTAATAAGGATCCGGTTTCATCCAAAATTCCTGCTTCTCCGGAAGCATAATTTATGCCCCTACTCGTGGCATGTTGTGGACTATTTGGGGCCAAGAATGGTGGAGGAAATGACTCTTCTCCAAGAATCTGACCTAATTTTCAATAGAGGACCTCTAGGAGACACCACGTACATAACCAATGTTGTGCCTTGGAATAAAAGTAATTCAAACACGTTTACTGAGTTCGAGCCTTCGCGTTTGAATTAGGCTATAGCAAGTTTTCGGCACTGGAAAATATTGATGACGAATATAGAAAGTTTACCGCTTTGGGGTTTGGTAAAACTCATCAGAATGTTCATGGATCCTCCTGAAATACCCCACGGTATTGTTGCGGTAATTAGAAAGATCCATGCATATAAGTAATTGGAGACAAGAATGCACCGAACTATGTCTTTAATGGTTCGGCCATTGATGAACCTTCCCACGCGGGTCGACCACCGGAGGGCTTGAAGGCGATGCCATAAGGAGGCGAATCAGCCCTGGAGAGTGTCAAGAGATAGTTGTCATTTCCAGAATCCGCAAGCGTGTCCCCGAACACAAAGGAAGCGAAGCAGAAACAAAGTTCAAAACTCAAGGAGACAACAGACAGCAACATTGGCAGTGCCACTGCTACTTTGTGGACCTGGTCAATTTCGGAATACAGAGCGCTTGGGCTCATTCAAATTTCACATACACATAGGTTAAGCAGCTCTCGCATTTTTATAAATCACGAACTTTCAACTCGCATTTCAATTACCTTTTCGGATTTTTTCTTTCTCCTTCTTGGTTTGGAGTGAATTAAACTAAACTCTGGGGAATAGTTCTTTTTGTTTGGTGGAAGCGAGCCATTTAAGTTTTAGGGGACTCAAAGAGACAACGTGCAACGAATATGGAATTGTACCATGAAGTGATAAGCCGTCACCTAATATGTTAAACTAGAAGCGACTTTTGTACATTAATAAATGCATAAAATTGTTAAAGAAGGCAGTCATTTTCTCTGCCAATTGAAAACTTGGAGCTTTTCGTTCTCTTGAGACGTGTCTTTAATTTCTAACCAAATGCGATTTCGTGAATCAATCGGAGCCCTATTTTTGGAGATCGCTAAGGGTAACAATAGACTTCCTAACCTTTTACAAGACATAGATATATCTCGAGTTAGAGAGAATACGGGTAGACGCATTTAGTCTTCGCTACTATTATCCGAGCAAAGTTAGTTGCTATTTCACGGTGTCCATGTTTTCCTTTTCATCCTAGGCTTCTACTAGAGAGCTTCAATTGGATAAAACTCTTTCCGTGAATTGATGTAAAGGGCAAAGTAAGTTTATATTTGATTTGAAAACTTATTTGATTTGAATTGTTTCCTTTGTTAAATGGTCAAATTTGATATAGTAAGATAAGCCAGCATTAGCTGTTCATGAGGATGACTGTCCAAAAAGTTTTAAACCTATTGTACGGTGGCCAATTTAGTTCTAAGCATTTCAGTTATGCCCATTTAGTCCTAATCCTCTTGGCAATGTCTCAATTTAGTTTTAAACTTTTTATTTGGATAATTAGTTGGAAGGATTATATTGACAAATCGTCAAAAAGTTTACGATTAATTTGGCAAATCATCAAAAGAATTTATGACTAAATGGACACAACCGAAAGGGTTAGGACAAAAATGACAAATCGTTAATATATTTAGGACTAAATTAATATAATTACAAGATTTAAGACTAAATTGATCACACCACACAATAGATTTAGACAATTTTTCCGTTGTTCGTGCAATCTTGTCCTCCCACACGTACGCCAAACCTTGATGCCGGATTTACGCTAAATGTCGTTCGATGACAATGTTAGGCAAAGCTCATTAAATGCGTGACATAAGTGGATGTGCTATAAATGTGATTTGGACTATGGATTCTTGCCCGAGCCATTTCGACATCTGGCACCGCCTGATTGGTCTGCACGGCATGTTCACTGTAAAGATGATTTTCCACTTAGTCAAGCATTTAGGTCGGAGTGAGCGATCTCTTGCATGACTGTTGCTTCTATTAATTTAAGGAAGACGGAATAGGGTTGGCCATTGGCCTTAATTACCCCCATTTGTTTTTCCTTGGCGGACGGTTGTCTTGTTTTATCCAATCGCTGTCGGAGCACATTTGCTAATACGGTAAATCATGAACTTGCTTCATGTAGTAAGCGGAGAATTTTGTTTCCCTACGACAATGCTTAAACTTTCATTAAGAATGGGGTTATGACTTATAAGTAGAGTCTAACGTTGGCAGATTCTCTACTAGATGAGTAGCAGTATTTCTTCCAAATTTCCATTTTTGTGAATTCTTACGGCGAAAACGGCATGTGCAAGTGGATATACGATGCTAAAATAGGGTACTAATCACTCGGATTGGTGCACGCGTTTGGATGAAGATAACAATGCGCAATTCTACGTGCAATGCATGTGTCATTTGTGGGAAAATTGCCCGAAAAAAATCCTAAACTTATTGTACAACGACCAATTCAGTTATAAACATTTTAATTGTATCAATTTAGGACTGAAAATTTTGACAATTTACCAATTTAGTTCTAAACCTTTAAATTGCATTAATTTAGTCCTAAATCATTTTTGCAGTTTGGCCAATTTAATCCTCAACATAAATTGGCAAAAATGACTGCATTGACAAAATTATCAAAATGTTTTAGACTAAATTGACAAATTTTCAAAAGGTTTAGGACTACATCGGGGCACAATTGAAAGGTTTAAGACTAAATTATCCTCCGTACAATAGGTTTAGGACTTTTTGGACAATTACCCTTGTCATTTGTCGTAGTAATTTCTCTTTTCACCGCCAAAGCACGGTTTCAAGTCTCCTTTTTTCCCCCCTCCATTCCATCTCTCCCCATTTTGATTATCATAACTGCAATTTCCTGGAAGAAAGAAGAACATGTCCTAAAGAGAACCATACGTGCAAAACGAAGTAAGTGATCTTTCATCTTTCATCTAATTAGGGCGGTGGTGATGATCGATGATGGGCTCCAGAGAGAAGCGAGCAATAAATAAGGTTTGGGGCACCTAGACGCTTTGACAAAGTGCTACTCGACATTTATGAGTTTGGACATCTGGAGTTCCTTTTTTTCCCTTGTAGTAATAATTTCACCAGATTGGATGAGAACAAAAAATAAAGGTGGGGGTGACCCTACTCGAAACGAGAACAAGAATGTATCGTCATGTATCAATCGAAGTATGAAAACGCAAAAGGAAGAAATTGATTTCTTCTTGAGCTCAAGGAAGTGTGTGAAAGTCTTCTTGATGGAGAAGAAAGCTCGTGGCCGGAGAGCCAGCATTTCCGCCAAAGGGAGTCTTAACTAAAGTTTTTCTTCCCCGGGATGCTCAACCACCACCTACTTTTTCCTTCAGCCCCCCTCCACGGGCCATGTTCAATTTAACAAACGAGTACATTTTTTTGCCCGAGTGTGTCTCTCAAGTCTCTCTCTGTCAACCAACACAAGAGGAAAGCTGATGCATTAGAAGAAATCCTAGGCTCATTTATGACCGTCGTTCGTGGCAAAAAGGAAATGAACTTTAATCTTTACGTGGGGTTCGATGGTAAAAGACCCTTTTTTTTCAATCAAATTATCTCCATCCGGTGTTTAATCTTCCAGCTCGATCACATTTTAAAAAAACAAGTAAATCCCGTGTCGTTCTGTGTAGTGTAACTGGTCTAATCATAATTTTGTTGTTGTTGTTGTTGCTGCTGCAGCAATGGACTTGGTATAGGCAGTGCCAAAAAAAAATGAAGCAGGGATAATTTCAAGAGAAGCATTCCCGCACGCATTCACCACGCAAGACAGTAGACACCCCGATATTAACCAAACTATTCGCATGACTTACGGTGGGTCGTTTCCTGTGCTAGGTCATTTGGCGACCCCAAAGCCAAACCAAACGACAAACCGAGCTCCATTTCTCCCGTCGTTTTCGCAACCCCCCCCCGGGGGCCGTATTTGCGCATTATTAATAGGGGATGGGATCAACAACACCCACAAGACACACCCAAAGAGATCGAACCCTACTAGTCACGCACGCCATGAATCATCGTTCCTCACCACTGTTATCACTTTCGTCTTAGCACAAGCACAAGTAGACAGTGCTCTCTACTTCTTTTCTTGGAACCATTATGGCTTCGATCGCCAAAACCGTACCCACGCCGACGCGCATTGGCACGGCCGTGATCGACGTCGTGAGCTTTGTGGTGTTCTCCCTCCTAGACGTCCTCGACGTGGTCCTGTGCTTTGCCTACCGGGTGGCAGACTTCTTCGTCGAGTCGGAGTGGAAGCCATGCTACTGCTCATCGCCGAGGGCGGCTATCGCCACCAATGGCGGCGGTGACATCCTGGTCTCCGGGCAAGGCGAGTCCAAGATCGTCCGCATGACGAGCTCGAGCAAGGTCCAGATGGAGGACGTCTCCGACACGCTCTACGCGCGGGCCTCCCGGGTGTCCGAGGTCTCCAGCTCAGCTGTCAAGAGGCTCAATAGCCACAACAGCAGAAACCACGCGGGTCATAATCATAAGAAGAAGAACGGCAGTCCTGGGGCGCGATCAAGCTTCGTGGTGAATTCCACGGTTGTCGAGATGATTCACGGAAGGATGGTCGGGCGGAAGTCGCAGCCGATTCCGAGGTGGTCGGATTGCGATTGCCAACTTTGCAATTCCTGGTCGTCTTCTAGCAGCAAGACCCTCTACGTCAAATCCGCCGGCGGTGAAGGCAAGTTTTCTTTTCTGCCTCTGCGATTTGACATGCATTCGCGACGTATGATCCTGGCCAAAAAGAAAAAAATACGAGCATAATTTCTTCTTCTCTATAGGGACCACTTTGCGTTACTGATTGCTATGTCTTCTTTTTGTTGTTTCAGGTGGCAAGGCACGTGAGGATGTTGTGTTCATCCACGGCTTCATTTCCTCGTCGGCATTCTGGACGGAGACCCTGTTCCCGAATTTCTCCAAGGAGGCGAGCTCCACGTACCGGTTCTTCGCGGTCGACCTCCTGGGGTTCGGGAGGAGCCCGAAGCCGGCGGAGTCCCTTGTACACGCTCAAGGAGCACGTGGACATGATCGAGAAGTCGGTGTTAGAGCCACACGAGGTCAAGTCCTTCCACATTGTGGCTCACTCTTTAGGTTGCATTTTGGCCCTCGCCCTCGCGGTTCGGCACCCTAACTCGGTCAAGTCCTTAACTCTACTCGCGCCGGTAAGTTAGGTTGTAGTCAGAATCATCACATTAATTGGTCTGCATTCAACCTATTTTCCTATATGATCGACTTATGCGGGAAATTGAATCGTGATATACCGACAATACCGATTGATGTCGACCACCACGGCTAGCTTAGATTATTTAAATGTTTTGGCTGAATGAATTTAAGATGCTATCTGATCCAAATCATTGATTGCAAGAGGACATTCCAATTATCTTTAGAATCACAAAATTTATGAAAGTTATTTAGATAGGCCGAGTTCCTGATGCATCCTCAAGCCATCTGAGCTTTTAGATCTTATGAATCTCACATAGAAATTAAGGAAGCTCATCTTACTACTAACAGAGGCGGCTCAAGAGTGCATGCACCCGGTCTATACTTTGTTCAGCTAAGATTTGATCTTCGTGACTTAGTGTTGCCTTCATATCGTCTTAAACTCATGGTACAACAAATCGTTATGCCTAAACATGGACCCCGTCTCTCCGCGACGCAGCCCTATTTTCCAGTGCCGGAGGGAGAAGAAGCGACGCAATACGTGATGAGAAGGGTCGCTCCGAGGCGCGTGTGGCCGTTGATCGCCTTCGGGGCGTCGATGGCTTGCTGGTACGAGCACGTCAGCCGTACGATTTGCCTGCTTATATGCAAGAACCACCGGTTGTGGGAATTTCTCATCAAGCTAGTCACCAGAAACAGGTGAGCCTCTTGCTCTACCAACTTCCTATTTTGAATCAGCTCACTCAACCTCTCTCTCTCTCTCTCTTTATATTTCCATCTTTATAGATAAAAAAAAAGGGGGACAAAAAAAGGGTTTTAATATATTTAATTTTCCAATCTCAACCTTTTTCCATTTTTCTTTTTAAAGAAATAAACAAAGGAGCTTTGTTTTATATTCTTATCAACCTTTTGGAAAGATTGAGGCGAATGTGGTTTTTTCCTTGTTCAGTTCACTGCCAGTGACTTTCGTTATTCTTCCAAGACAAGTCACTGAGCTACCCAATTCTGGTTAATAAATGTTGGGTAGGCTACACTTGCCCTATATTATAGATAGATAGGTTTAGAAAGATGCATATATGGTTGATGCTTGCTTGACGCATAAGAGTCTTGCCTACCCTAGATATTCTTTTAGGAGTTAATCTCTTTTTTTTAGGGTGAGAATGTTCTAAGTGAATTAGTCAATACAGTTATTCGCAAACGAAACTGGTGATGTGATTTAAGTAATTATCGAACGAATATGTATAGGTCATTACAGTCTCCTTATTGTCTCGTTAATTATATACTTAACAGTTTGATAGATGCTGAATCTCAACATAAGCGTGGGAGGAAGTATACCAACGTTTAAATAGTAACACAAGGTTTTCATATGAAAACTTATGTGTTTGTTGGACCAATTGGCACCCCAGCTGTTCGTACAAATCTAGTGCAAAGCTTTGGAGATGTGTCGACCCACGGTGACCCATTTGGTCGGTCCATGTCAGAATATTGCATTTCCCCACGGACTTGACTCGGTCTTCCAGTCAGATTAGTTAGTGGGGCCCACCTTTTCTTTTTTTCCATCACTCAATGTGGGGCCCAAAACGTCAACATAATAGACATAGCCCTACGTCGTTAAAGGTTGGTGGTCGAGCATCACCATTAATGTCGTCGACGAACATGTTAGGATCGTGGCAATCAGGACATCACAAAAAGGTCCAAGCTTGCTTGCAATAATTTTGAGATTCAATTGAATGATGGGATACGATCTTTTCCTTGGTCCTTTATAATTTATTTTTTCGTGTTTCATTGTTAGAAGCCACACAAAAAAAAAAAAAAATCTAAGCTTTACGAAGATAACCATAGAGAAGAGTAGGGCCTTTTTCGATTACTTCTTATTCTTTTCTTTTCATTGTTATTATTGTTATTGTTGTTGTTGTTTTTGAGGTGCACTTTAAATCTTGGATCATTTGATCTATGTCTCTAGTTATGTAATCCTTTCCTCCGACACATATAGCCGTGCAACTAACGGTAACTAAATGAACTAAAAGAAATTATCAATGTTGGGTTGTTCAACATTCATAATTATTTTTCTGTAGCAATAAGTGAACTATGAAATAAGATGCTTAACAAAGTTCGAAGAAGTCGAGCAACGGAGCTCATGATGCTGTCTATTTTGATTGTTCGGTACATGCAATAACTACGAAGGGAAACCCTTGGTTTAAGGTTGAACAAGCACAATCCCGGAAAGTCTAGGAAAGCGAGAAAAGTAGTTGAAAGTTATTGAGGGAGGCACTGAAGTTTTCACACTCTAGGTCAACTCCACACATCTCGGGAAATATATTCGAAGGACGGTGGAGACTCCGTATCTTTATGCTAACATCTCTATCCTTAGGTTACTGAGATGTTTTCCTTCAGGCTCAGGACATACTTGGTCGAAGGTTTCTGCTGCCACACCCACAACGCCGCGTGGCACACCCTCCACAACATCATCTGCGGCACGGCCGGGAAGCTCGACTCCTACCTCGACGCCGTCCGAGACCGCGTGAAGTGCGATATCAATGTCTTCCACGGCAAGGGCGACGAGGTGATCCCCGTGGAGTGCACCCACAACGTGAAGAGGCGGCTGCGCCGGGCCAACGTGAAGGTGATGGAGCGGGAGGATCACATCACGATTGTTGTCGGGAGGCAGAAGGAGTTCGCAAGGGAGCTGGAGGAGATCTGGGGGAGATCGAGGGGTTAAGTGAAGGCCACGGCTTGTGTGGAAAGAGCAATTCCGCAATGTAGGGACGGATATAAGTTGCCCAAAGAGATCCCAAGGCCTTCACCATCATCATCTATTGTTTTTTTTTTCCTTTCCTTTTTCAACGGGTCAAGCTTCTAATGGAGCATTATATATACACATATATATAGTACCATTGCCAAGTATAAATATAAGTATGGGCGTGTAGGACTTTAGATGACCATTTTCGTCATATTACAAGAAAAATTATGATAAAACATCATCATGTTTGGCCTGGTTTAAGGAGTCATCTTCGTTTCCTTATGTTTTTATTTTTTTTATGAAAGAATGAAAAATAATCGCAGTCATCTCTTATGTAATTGTAGTTTTCCTCACCTTTTGCTTTAGGAATGACTAGGACGCAAATGACAAGCACTTATGGGGTAGAAATTCGTTTGGTTGTGCGACTTTATTTTTCTACTTACGGAGCATTTTTTTTTTTGCTTCAGGGAGTAGTTTTAGAGCCATTTGAAGAATAAAAAAAAAAAAGCTAGCCTAATAGTTTGACAATACTATCATTAGTTCGACCCCACGATTTTTCAATTAATGAGTGTTTTATACCAAACACGAGATGATGATGCGTGGATCTAAAGTCGATATAACTAACAGTACTTTTAAATTGTTAGGGAAGCATTTTCCTAAAAAAATTTACTTATCTCCATAAGTAGAATAATCAACTTCCGGTCAAAAGTTGATTTCTAGAGCATAACATGTTGCCATGCGCGTCTAAATTATGTGTTTAGTCTACCCATTTTTAGGATGTTTTGATTTCTTTTTCGATCTTAATCATTTGCTCCTAAGTCTCGACGCAGACACACATCGCGGGATGTGTATAACCCCAAGAATTCAAGTGTCTTTTTTTCTTTTGTTTTTTGAAAAGGGAAAGTTTAGGAAAATCCTAACAATGTATAGTGATATAGACCATGAGGACGAGAGATTATTTTTCAAAAAGCTAAGAGAATATACTTCTAAGATCTTATTGTTGTAGTGTAGATATTACAAAATAGACTTTACATATACAATACATTTACAGAAAAATTCTACTCGTATATATATATATATCGAATGTATGTATATGGAGCAACATGAAGAGAAAATTTGACTTTGTCGTCACAATATAATACACCATAGACAGTAAAGTTAATTCGCTGCCATCTAATATTACTTCCAGTAAATTCTAAGACCTATGTGATGACATTGTCACTGTTTCCATATAAGTTGAATGTGCAAGAGCAGAGAATGAACTATGGTAAAGAAACATACGCAAATAACGTTATGTATAAATCCCATGCGAAGCACGCATGAATATAGTAGTCTCTATGGTAATATTGGCAACAACCCAAAATTCTCTCGGTCGTAATGCTTCCAAGACATGACGTCGCACAAAGATGTAACTCTGAATTCGGCGCAGGGTACGAGTGCCCATCATTAATTTCATTGCCGTGCTTTCAATCAGATCTTCGCAATCTTCTTGGAGCAATGTGGAATGTGGATCCCGCGTGTCCTCTATATGTCGATTTTCGTGAGTTGAATTTAGTGCAGATAATTACTGCTCGCGCACGTAATTGACACTTTTCAACTCTTTTGAAATGCCAATAGGCATGCGGCCCGACTCGTAAAGAGATTGGGGATATAGACGCTAATATCATTGGTGTGAGGTTCGATTTATAGAAATAGAGCAAAAAGGAGAGGGGAGAATTAAATATAGAACAGATGGGAAAAAAAAAAACCCTCTTTTGAAATATCATCCCTATCGTAATCATAATTTTAGGTCGTTCGTCTCCAATAAATTGATGGGTCGATCTCAGGCATTAATTGTCTATTTTCATTCGGGTCCAAAATGGTCGAACAACCATATCCTTGTGAGATTTATCGTAACATAAGAATTAGGATTCTCTTTCCTCATCTCCACTTACGAAATACCGGTGTCCTAATGGCCGATTAATTCATAAGTAAGGACGCTTCTCATCTGAGAATGACATATCGAGTCATCTCATGTATTAATTGCACCCATACTTATGGCCGACAAATCCAACTTGCTCAAACGGGTCCATGATGACGACGGCGGTTCATTACCGTCGCTAAATCTGGGGGTACGTCCTATAGCTTCGAACAATACTACAATGTCCACCCTAATGAAAGTTGTGTTGCAATTAGAACTTATTCGAAAAAATTACGAGTTCCCTACGAAAGAAGCATAATGTCACAACTTGTAAGGGAAGATATATAGCTCGGATAGGGCTAAGAACTCTCTTATGGACATGTTAGGTGGACCACCAACATTGACTAGTGGTGAGCGCAGATATACGATTAGAAAGGATCTTTTGCGCAAAGGACTGTTCGAAAATGGTGTTAGGTGACCTACAGAAACCGGCAAAGATAGAAAGAGTGAGATTACCGCTGTCCGTGTCGGCACGCCTAATGTCCAAGCTGTTTATTTTTTTTCTTTCGGTGAAGGAAGCAAATCTAGCACAGATTAGCCGTGCCGAGTACGATAAAAATAAGCAAATTGGTGCGGATGCTGCTCAAAACGTGGTTGGAGTTTTGCAACGTCTTTCTAGATTCCGACAGACCCGAGTTGATATTGTTGAAAAATTTTGATTTTTAAAAAATCAAAATTTAAGCACAAAATGAGGATTAGTCATGGTTCGCAAAAATAATTCATCATGCATCGATATTTATTTTCAAAATAAGAAAGCAATAAGAATTGTGCGACCAGGACCATTACAAATTTTGACTAAGGCCAAGAGGGTACAATTTATATATTTCAATCAAATTTAATTCAGCCCATTTTAGCCTTTTAATTATGTGAGGATTTTAATTAATTGTTCATTTAATTAATTAAAGCCCAATTGGAGCAGAATGCCACAAGCCCCAAGAGCAAGATATCGAGCCAACATTCAACCCTCTTGTGTCGAAAGTTTTAATGAGATAGACTTAAGACATTTTTAATCAGGCAAAGAGCCACTCAACGGATTAGTGACCCGTCTAAAATACATGTAAGCTTAGGGTCAAGGAGGCCACATGATTTCCATACACAGCATAAGAGAAAAGCTGGATTGGGAGAGGATTTCCTGTGGCGTCAGACCCTTCAAGGATTTCTAGATCTCTTGCCCACGTGATTTCCCAAGCTTCCTTGCTTGTGCATCCTTCACAGTTGGTGTCCCAGGTTGCTTTACTGTTCTTGTGACACAACTGCACAAAGGTTACGGCTTTCCTCTTTGGCAATACTTGTGCCGAATCTCCTCCACATGACTCATTGGTCGAAGCAACAGCGCCCCTGATCGCCAATCACCGAGAGCAGTTGAAGCCTTTCCGGAACAAGGGCCCAGGAGGAACCAATCCACAAGGACCCGCGAGGACAGCACGATCCGCAATCCCTTCCCCACAAAAACCAGGCGCGAGTTTTGATACCATATATTGCCGATTTGCCGAACCATCCACGAAAAGAAAGAAGGCTCGAATATCATATTCAATATCCCATCATCACCACTTCTTATTTGTTTTGTTTTATCTCATGCACAAGTATGTTGACTAATATGAGGGCTCGAACATTAAAGGTCAGAAGGTTACAAAGACACCGTCCAGGAGGAATGAGCGAAAATAATCCAGTATGCAAAAACAGAGCAAAGGACCGTCCACTAGATTTAGCCGCGATCAACAATTACCAGCTGCTGTCCATGCGGTGCGATGCCCTGCCGTCTCACCTTGTACATAACGAGTTGAAATGGCCCCCAACAACATCGTTGGACCCGTTGCGCACAACCAGCTCAATCCGCCTCAAATCAGCCACCGAGCACTACAATTATGCTTGATTCAGCCGCTGTCTAGGCTTATTTTGAGGTGAAGTTTCAGCTTGCGCAAGTTCAGAAAATTTAGCATAGAAAAGAGAATAAAACTACAAGTGGACATGGTTGAAGAATAGACAGCTTGAAGACATTGATCCCTTCGGTCAAATAGAATTGCAATCCGACAAATAAGTCCAAGCGGTGGGCTTGATTTCTTCTAGACTCTTGTTTATATCTTGAGATTTGTATTTTGGATTTCATGGTTTCACTTTTGTGCATGCATAATAATATTTAGGACAAGGGAATTAGAAGTATCGCGGGGCACGTCAACTCAGAACCTTTAGGAGAAGGGACTTCATCAATCCATACGACCATCGCAAGCCAAACTAGCTCCACGATTTCGTAAGCCCTAAATGCAAGTCCTTTGGTTGAGCCATGCGATTCTTGGTCCATGATTCACAAAGTCAATCTCGTCTCGTCTCAAATTCGAAAGCGGATATTATTAAGAAAAGGCAATATTCGGGTATAGTTCTTTATCTTTTAAAATATTGTCTTACCTATTTGGTTTGATTGCGTATCAAGTTGAATATCGGACATGTTGCGGATAATCCTTTACTTTGAATGCTTATTTCATCCGATAGTCATCTTGTCTTATCTCTTGTGGATAGTCCGAATTTATTTGACTTGAGGACAATATTTGGCCAAATTGGATAATATCTAACTTAGATAATCATCCGAATTTGATAACATCTAATTTGTGGATAACCTTTGCTTTGGATACTTACCTCGTTACTCCTCAAGTTGGTTGAATTGTCTCATCTCTCATGGATATGCAATATGGTCTGATTTGATTGGATGATTATCTAATATTTGAGAATTATCCGGAATAACTTTGCCAAATCCTTAAAGATAATTTTCTTAAATTAAACTGAATCGATCTTTGGATGAGGAAAGGTGGATCCCCAATCCGATAATTTCGCCACCCCTTTTAGATTTTCAAAAATTTAAAGTTCAATTAATTCATTTTATTTTATTTTTGTCGTCTTGTTTGCTTTTTGATTTATTATAAAATTTGCACATCTTTAAACAAACATGCCCATAATATATGCTCCCAATTCCTCGCCCTCGAAAAAAATTAAATCACACGCCTTAACCGTGATCTCACGGAATGGGATGTTGGTTTAGTATAAAACTTCGTGTTCTTTCCCTTTGGCAAAGGGATGTTGTTGTTTTATACCCCTATCCGCATCTCGGCCGAATCTTCGAGGATGTAGTGATAAAAATTCTCCTCTAGCCCAAATCTTTGGGGATGAGTGAATTCTTTTGGAAAAATCGGAAATTTAAAGGTATATTATGGGCATTTTTGTTTATTTTTGTTCGATTTTTTATTGCTTTTGAATGTTTTCTTTTATTGCCAAAATACCAAAAAATCATCCTATGGGCGCATAATCTATGGTCTTCATGTCACATTTTCCAATTAATCAAAATCATTCAATTCACATCCATCAATCGAAGAAGCTTTTCATGAAATTGGTACCGAAAGGGCGTTAATTTTTCAATTAGCGTAATCAAGTCCCCCGGACTTATTTTCCAGTTCGTAGAGATAAAATAGTTCTCCCGCTATTTTATATAGGTTTCTAATCAACCTATCGTAAATGATTAGTGGCGGCTCCGATTAAATATTTTCTCATGAATAAACCTAAGTTGCGATTCGGTAGGACTTGGGAGGGTCCGAATTAGGTTAGTTGATTTTAATTAACCCGATAATCCGTTAGCCTAATTTTTTTTATTATCGCGACAATATTGATTTCCTCTCATGCATCGAATCAAAGCTTGAGTTTGAGAAGTTGCGGACGCTCACATGCATGTTTCGGTTTACTTCGACTTTGTATTCTTGTTGTTGTGTGGTCTCGGGCATTTTTCATCCTAAAAGTTAAGTTCAAAGAATGAGACTTCTCCTTACACTTGTAAACCGACCACCGGCTTCTTCCACAACAGATGTGGGATAACCCCAACACTTATCTCCTAGCATAACCATTGATTCGTGGATGAGATGAGAGTGGGTCCTCCACATTGACCGAACGACAATGAAATGAGTCCATGTACAAAACTCTTACCATAATTTCGTAAGATCGCAAGGACAAATTTGATCGATTAGAGAGGCACGATATATATATTCTAAAGCCAACCTGAGTTGGACATAGTGTCCGATACAAGTATCCCTAAGATAACAACCTTTGTGATCTCAAAAGGGAAATGCTTTCATGATAGTTTGATAATCTTGTCGGTTATTTACGACCGTAGATCCACACACCATTATCCCGTATTTTATATAAAACACTCATTAATTGAAAAATCATGAGGTCGGAAATAATAACAATAGTGTCGGTATCCATAGTAGCACTCCCATCTCAAAATAGCCATAACGTGTAACATGTCAACAACCTTTACGAAAGTGGGTCCAATTGCATTGACGGGCTCGGACTCGAGCTTCCTCTTAGTGATCTCCTTGGACGAAGATATTGAGCTTATGCTACACGCTCCCACAAATGGTATCAGAGCCAATGTTTGATTGGTGGCCACTCCCAATAGGTATTGCCGTTCCTTTTCAAGAGCCTTCGTGGTTCGATCTGATGGAAGAAACCTAGAGTATGGGCATTGAGGTTTAGAAACATGGTCTTGTTGGCAGCCTCTCTTGACAATCTTTCCGGACAAGGGTATCAGGCTTTTGATGAGCGCTCCAAACAGGTGGACTGGCGGCGCAAATTCTCTGTCAATTGCGGAAAAGGAGAGAAACTTCATAAAAGAATTGCGAAACTCCTCGGCTGCAAGAGCTTTGTCAAGACAAGTGGCCTAGCTCGATGATTCATTTTGTCTAATCTGTTTGGGTGCATGCCCAAAAGCCCTTAATTGTGGGACGAGTCATGGCCCATAACCATGGTGTCCTCTCGGCCCAAACTCTCAACCGATAAAAGATTCGCACGATCTCGAGGAAGAAAAAAACCAATGGGAGGGATGTTTTCAGTCTTAATTGGCAGCGGATTGCACAATCTCGAACTGGGAGTTGAGTTAGAAGTAGCTTGATGAAACAATATGATTTGCTTTGCCTGGCAAAACATAAAAACGTTTAGAACTCAATTGGTAATATTAAAAGGTTCGTGACTGTATTAGCAAAAATTTAATAGGTTTGGAACTTCTTGGACAGTTTTGCCTGGTTCTTCAGTTGGCTGACGATGCTTTGTGCCCCACGCGTACACATGTTTTCGTTTTGGGACTCTATTATGGCATCGAATCCATGTTGATATATCATACAAGAAAGGCATCTGTACCCTTCCTTTAAACTTTGACTATTGTGTGGTGCCTTCTCTTTTGCTTTGCTTTCCTTTCTCTTTTACGACCTCCTTTTTTTGTCAATTAAAGGGTCGAGGCGTCTACACACAAAGTCAAAGAAAAAGACAAGGGGAAGGCCCAGCTCTTCAAAAGAATATTAAAAAGAATTCCATTCTAATCTTGCCCTAAGACATGATTTATAAAGTGGTCACCCATGAATCGTTGACGAAATATTGCGACGGGGTTCAATTTTCGAGAATGTGGCCACGATGCGTAATTGGACGGCTAAACATGATTAGCTTTTACGCCCAAGGTCAATACTTTGCATGATGGTTTGGACGTTTTCAACTGCACGTAAAGGAAATGGAAGGGAGAAAAATCCCAATTTGGCCCTTGAAATGGATGGAAAATGTCGATTTGCCGCCTCGTACGCAATTCGCGTCGATGAGCTCGTGAGATTAATCGACAAATGTGTTGATCATTCACCCATCTACTAACGTGGAAAATACAATAGAACTCTGGAATTTGCCGTATGAGGTTTTTTTTTTTTTTTCAAGAGAGATCAACAGGGATAGAGGGGAAAGAAAAATGGGAAAATCTTGATGTTTAATGGAGTTAAATCTTGATTAGTCAAAAGCTTAGTGTTTCGAGACACTGGCTTCACGTGCGCATTGACGCTTAAAAGTTGGGTTCTCAACACTGTCATGTGTGGAAAAAAACAATCTACTTTATGTCAGTCCCACGAGATTGAAGAAGGAACAGGCTTGGAGTTCATTTTACAAAAGAACGATTTCTCGTTCTTTGTGAGGGAGCTGCGCATCCAAATGATAATTTCATGAACAAACTAAATCAGACACAAAACGAACCATTTGGTAACATTTCTTTTTCTCTGTTTTTCTGCTCTTTCGTTCCTCGAACAGAAATCTGTTTGTGTACGCCGTTTCATTTTTTGTTCCTCGGAACGGATCGGTGAGATCATGGATTAGATTTGAAACAAAAATTAGAAGTAAAAAAATGGCACTTTTTTTGTTTTTGGGAACAAAAAGAAAAACAAGGTCATTTTAGAGAAATTAACTCAGCGTAACCCGACCCGAGTCGGGCCGAGCAAGATCAAGTTCCCATCTTTTTCCCCCCCTCTTTTTGCAGGAGACTATTTATACTTTTAGCATCCTCAATATACTAGTCGTCAAAATAATGTAAAGATAAAATCAAAATGATCGATTTGAGTTCTTTTTAACTTCTATGTTAAAAAGAAGACGTGTTTTTCTTTCAACATCCTCGGATTTATTTTAGAGAAGACACATCGAATTTTTCGATGCAACATGAAAGAATTGACAACAATGGAAGAACACTTAAAGTCATATTTGAATGCTTTGCATCTACGTATATGAATCATGTTAACACTTGAGTTTTATTAAGTCCTATTTTTTGTTTACCGGAGGAGGGCGTAGTTATATATTATCAATTTTTCAATTGAACTTTTAAATATTACTTTTTCATTAACTGTGGTGTTCTTTAACAACTCTCGGGAATGTAGATGATGAAGAAGAAGAAAACCCATCCCAAACCATTAAACCATCCGAAATTATTTACTCATTACTCGGCCAGACCCAACCCGAACCGAACCAAAAATCCTAAAAATTTCAGGTGGGCTCTGGTATTTTTAACACCCCTACTAACTCTTACATTGAGTTTTCTAACGCCATCTTAGAATATCACATTCTTTTTCCATTCCGAAAATCGAAAATATGTGCACTTACCAAACACATTCTTCGCTTCGAAATTCATCCAGAAAATAGAAATAGAAAAAAATTATTTCCGAATAGAAATTATTTCCAGGAATAGAAATGTTACCAAACGCACCTGAAGAAATCCAATTATTTGCTATTTTCCCTAGATATATCACGTAAGCTTCGAGGGATTTCTATGGTTTCTCGAGGGACCGATTCATCGTTGTAAAAACATCATATGCGAGTGCCTTTTATCATATCTCCTAAGGAATCTGGTGTACCTCGCAAACATTTCGAAGGTTCCTAATGAGCATTCGAGATTTGTTTTCTTGTGATTCAATGGTTGCTGATTTCCGAAGATCTGATTCTCAGGACATGTGTTCATGAGGAAGATTCACAAGCAATATCTCACGTGTTATTTATACCGGTGAAATCACACATCTTAACAATAAAAATTTCCATTATAAACAGGAAATAGAGCAAGACGGATGCATATGCCGTGCGAACCTTAAAATCAACAGGATTTTGTTAAATACATTCTCCTATAACAAAATAGTTTTGCACGATAAAATTTTTGGAAATCGCAATCTTTTTGTTGATTAATGCTTGATATATAATGTATGATCTCAAGACCGCTCTTTATTTCTTTTCCCCTTTGTACCTGCATTACGAAGATATCAATGTTCAGATTACTTATCCTTTCTATTAAAACAGTTTCTAATCAAGAACGAGGATCTTGCCGTTTCAATGTAAGGCGTGCCGTGTTTAAAGATTTCGGGTGACGCTTCAAGCTTGTACCAGTGCGGCACATTTACCATTTGTCAAGAATGAGCACCTTTAGAGATATGTCTATATGGACAGCGGAGGACAAATGGTATTAACATGGCGCCCATGTGACTTAACTAAAACACAAACGATTTTCCAAAAACTCAAACGACGGAGGATAAATGTGTCACATTAGGTATAGTTTGAGATTTTTAATGTTACAAGAATGAGTTTAAGGTAAATGTGTCACAATGGACATGATTTTAGGATTTTTGGTGACTTTTTTCCTATTTCAAAAGCGAACACTAATCAGTAACTATAGCTAGTAAGTACTAAACCCACTTTTTTTTTTTCCTGTTGGCTTCTCTGTTCTGTTTTCTGAAGCAGAAGTCAAAAGAAAGGCTGAGTCATATTCATTCATATGCCCACTGTTCTCGCAAATGGATACATCGTAGTCTACAATAAATCAGACAGTCGGACAGTCAGGAGAGAATTCATTGGGTAAATGCTGATGTTGACTTCACTGCAATTGTTAGTGAAAGCAAAGACAAAAAAAAAAAAAATCTAAGAAAGCCCACACAGGACGCAAGTCAGTCAGACACACACCCCACCATTAAAACTGTGTCTTCAATTGGCTTCAGAAATTGATGGCAGAATCATTCACCACCTCCCACCACCACCACCTCCACCACCACCACCACCACCACCACCACCATTTCATGCACAAACCCCAATCACGGCCGTGTCTTCTGCGTGACGACACTGTCTCTTATCTCATTCACGCCAATAACTTAAGCAGTGATCTCTTCTTCACCATCCCCATACTCTCTGCAACCAACTCAAATGGAACAAACTGAATGAAACCTCCTCGCTCAAGAAACCAAAGCCCTTTACTTCTCTTTGGCTGTGTCTTGCACGTTATGTGTATGCTTTGTTATCTTTGGCTCATCTGTAATGGTATGACAAAAGAATCCAAATTACTAGAGACCCATGTAAGTGCTGATCTGTTTGTCTTCCTTCTCTTTTTTCGACATCGATTATGATTGAGGTTTTTTAGGCCTAGGAAGCTAGGGCGAAGACGAAAAGATCTGCTTGTGAGTGGAGTTTCATGTTCTGAAATCCACATCCACATCTGCAATTATTCGGTGCACTGTTAACTACAATGTTCTTTTGTAGAAGAAGAAGAAGACGTGGCCGGAACAATTTTAAAAACTTCCTTTTTACCTCCTCAAGTTTCACCGGGAATACTGCACTCTTCCCTCTTGTACATGACAAGACCATAAGGTCTAGCAAAATCAGATGTCCCATCTATCACATCTCTCTCTCTCTCTCTCTCTCCATCTCTACATTTTTTTTTTCGTTATACTATGTAGAAGCAACGACCCATTACTCCTAAAATATCAAAGATACAAAAACTTTGGTGTTTAGTAATGACTTCTTTCATTAACCTCGCATGATAAGCTTGTGACATTTCAAGATACAAAACTAGAGGGAACAAGCAACACTTGCTCACTACTAAGTGGGTTCGGTTCTGTTCTGCTTCTCGCATACTCTTTAATGGCATCGTCGCCTGATTCTTGCGAAAAACTCTAATGAGCGCATTTTTGGTCCTCGCACATAGTTGGGTTGCTTCACCAGCACAGCTTCCTTCTGCACTCAGCATCTTCTCTCTTCTCTGAATGATTATATTCCTTCCACTAACTTTTTCCTCAACAAAGTATTCGAGAGAAAGTGTGAAGGCCAAGCTTCTCAAAGCTAATTTCACAAGTACAGCTCATCAAAACACAAGGTCGGGAACGATCATGATGTTCTCACACGACACAATCAAATGCCTGCAAGCAGCCATTTAGGCATTATGTAATGGAAGCAACCTTAAGATCTCTTTCTTCCTTTTGTATTAACACCAGGTATATTATTAGTGCAACTTACAGGTTATCTTGTCCTTCAGACCTGAAAAAGATTCAGCCGTTAAGAATGAAAAGCAAAACACCAATCAGGAAGAGTTAGCTCCACACACGTTGAAACGCAGGTTGCAGAACAAGACCAGCCTTTGATGATGTTATAATTTTCTCTTCTCTCTTGCTTTTGGCACAAAACTAGCAAGGAAAGCTCATGCCAAGTGAAAGAAAGAGAAGGGACCGGACTAGACTGGTTTTGATGTATATGTACTTTATGGATTCGAGGCAAAAATTTCATTGCAGATATGAAAGATGGGTGTCCCGGGAGAACTCATTCAAGTAGAAGAAGAAAAAAGAAAAACCCTAAAAGTAAAAGAAGCCGGCCACAATTGAAGCAGATCAGAGAGTTGAGGAGCGAGAAAGAGACAGACGAGGAAGATTCATGAAACCCATCATGAAGAAATCCAGTCCCAATGATGAACCCACAAACCACCTTGGACTGACAAGAGAAATATCATAGATTTTAGGGGGGGGAGAGAGAGAGAGAGAGAGAGAGTGGTAGGAAGGAAGAAATCAAAGTGTAATGATGAAAACTTTTATCCTTCCATCGTCAGAAGAGAAAAAGGAGATGGAGGAAAACATGAAATCGGGTCAAAATCCACAATCATTACACCAATCTGCTCATGCACACACACATACATAAAAGCCTTAATTTCACTACTGACAAAGCAAAAGAGGGGGAGGGGGGAAGAAGACCACAGCCAACATCTGAAATGAAAATTGAAACAAAAAACCACAGTTATGGAACAGGAAGACGAAAAAGTCTCAACCTTTTTCCCTTTATGTTTTTCTGGAGACTCACCTTGAGATCGATTCGTAACGCGGCAAAGAAGATAGGCACGGGGGAAGCGATAATTGGGGGAATGAAGCCTGGTCCGAGGTCGTCAAGCTCGTGATCTGATCGATCATCTCAAATGGGTATGAGACGATCGCAACCCACAAAAACAGCAGCAGGAAAACAAAAAAAAGATGGGTCTTAATTGATTTATCCGAGATGGAAGATGGGTGATCTGAGATGGTGGCCTCGAGCCAGACAACATTCCCCTCAAAACAAGAAGGCTTCCTTTTCCGATCTCCTCTTCCTCCTCCTCCAAACCCTGGAAATGCAAGAAACCCTCGGAGACAGAAGAGAGCAAGATGGGCATGAGAGACTGTTGAAGATGATGAAGCTAGAGAGAGAGAGAGAGAGAGAGAGAATGGGTATGGGGGGGTGAGAGAGGAAAAAGGAAGGTGGGGGGGATAAAAAGGGGAGGAGAGAGAGGAGAGAGGTGAAAGAGGACAAAGAGAGCAATAAAAGTTAGCAGACCACTCTGGCCCTACCCCTCTCTCTCTCTCTCTTCTTTCTCTCTCTAGTTGCAGGCAGGCCAATATAGGATTCAGCTCCCAACCCTTTTCCCAATTTTTTTTTTCTCAGAGGGTAAAAGAAGAGGAAGAGAAGAAATTTTCCATAATCCAATGGCAGATCATCATGACCTAATCATATTATCACCTTTCCTCCACAGCTTCATTCCCAATTGTTCTCCTTTTTTTTCAAATCTACTTGTGATGATATGGCATATTGAGAAAAAAAAACGTTGGCATTCACAAGATTCATCCGAAATCAAATTAAGAGCCAGCGTGCCCGTTAAAAGCAGTTGAAATCAAACGAAACCCGCTCCATTGATGAAATAGCCGTCTTGTGAACTAAAAATCAACCGAAAAAAAACCGTAAACCGAGGTGAAAACCATTTAACCAATATCATGTCAAATGGCCTAGATTGGCGAGCGAGCTCATTTTCGAAGCGAAATCCAAAATGTACTGGATCGACGCGTGGAGAGCGCGCCCTTAAGAAAAGCCGAGGAAAGTAAACTAGCAGAGGCACGCTAAAACTCGTCCAACGGTGGCAGACGCGAGGAGTTCCGTTCGTCAAGCTCGGTGTCGGCGAGAGGTTATCAATCCCGGGGGGACGTGGATTGGATCGAAATTCGCATCAATTGAGGCGAGAAGAGAAGAGATACTCCAAAAAAAAAAAAAAAAAAAGTGAATACAGAGATGAAGTGGGGATTGATGAGGCGTGTGATTGAGGGAGGGGGTGACGAACCGATGAAAGTGATGAGACACCGAACGAGTAAGAAGCGGCAACAAGTCAAGATTTTGGTTGAGCTAATTCGCCGACCTCGTTATGGAAAAGAAAACATTAATAGCGGAGTTTCACATGTTTTCGTCATCGCCATTTCCTGCTCTTTCCTTCTTTTCGCATTATTCTTTTTAAATTATTTATTTTCTTATTTTTTTATTTTTTAATTTTTTTTGAAAAAAAATAGAAAAAAATTATATTTAATTTTTTTCAGGGATTTTAACACGAAAGAGGGAACAACAGTCCCCGCCCCGCCCTCGTTCAGTGCAAAAGATGACACCTTTTTCTACGCTCGCGGGGGATTCGAGATGACGACAGGCAGCACAGACACATATAGTGTCCAGGCGAGGAGGAGTCAGCGTTTGTACTGAACTTGGACCTCATCCGCTGCTCTCTCGTCCACCATATTTGCCGTGCTCCTCCCCCCCACCCACCAACAGAGGAAAAAAAAAAAAAGAACAAAAGAAATTTAATCAATGAATAAATATTTCGATTGGCGAGTATTCCGGAAGCACTCGTGATTGGAGGGGTGGCACCTTTCTCTCTCTGTGTGAGATGATAAAAGTTCGAGTCATGTTGTGAGCGAAACTTTGAGTAATGCGCAGATGAGGATGCTGCGCTCGTCGACCCCCTTCCCCCTTATTTTCTTCCATTCCTAATGAAAAAAAACAAAAGAAAAGGATTTTTGAAGCACTTAGCTAAGCAAGCCGGGTTGAAAGGGTTGGATAGTTTTGAATGTATTTCTTCCTGTGCCAAGGATGGTTAATGCCCTTAAAATGGGATAATTACAACAACAACAAAAAAAAGAATCATGAACCCGTTGTAATTGTGCCACTTCACACCTAAACCTTTTTTTTTTGCCAATTGAGTAGTAAACCTTTTGCATTCGTGTCGGTTCGGTCCGCCGAGATCAATTTTCATCGAAAATTATTGACACGTGACAGCCGGTCGTCTTTCCTAGTGCGGTGATCTTGACGCAATATTTTTTATTTTCTTTTTCATTTTCTTTTTGTCATCATCCATAGTAGAAAAACAAAGAAAATAAAGGAACATAAAAAGAGAAAACAATTAAATAAAAAAATTCAAGAAGATATTGAAATGTTATTAAAAATTGTCCACATCACGCAGGCTATGTCACGTAAGATGGCCAAACGTCCATGTCATGAATTTCAGGACTAAAATTTTCATTATAGACTCAATTAACAAAATGTGAAAATATTTTAAGACTCAATTGGCCAAAAAGAAAAAAAGAATTGAATTGACACAATTATAATAGGCTTATGATTTTTTTTTTTGGTAATCTTTCCCTTTTTCGATACAAAAAAAGTACCTATGGTAAATGATTGAGGTAGTGACTCACCTACATTCTTTTACAAACATAAGCTATAATTTTTTTTTTTGTTCTTGTATTGGTTTTTCGTTTATAGAAATCCAATTAAACATCAATGTTTAATGAGGATCTAAACCTATTTCGGATTTCAAAGTGAACATGTAAAGATGCCCTTTGTATGTTCAATCCCAATTTCGACTCTATCCAATCAAAATCTCATTCTACCATATGAGCACTTCATAATAGGAAAAGTTCATCGACGGACTAAATCTTATTCTTAGTTTACAATCAAGCTGTAAAAATTTCAGTTGTTGTGATAAAATCCTAATTTTTTTTTAATTGAAGTATGTAATCTAGTGCTAAAGTTCGCAACTTTTGGTATATTTTTCCCGCTAAAAATCATGAAACATCAAACCGTTTAATTGCGGGTTTTGACATCTATCCTCGAAACTTTACCAGGCTCCACAACTTCATTGCATCATTCGACGACATTAAAAAAGCAAAAAAAAAAAAAAAATGACGGATCGATACAAAGACAAGAAAAGCTCATCACATCGCGAGAATCCGGAATCCAAAAATTTGGGTTACAAAACCAGTGGAAAAAGTCAACAACTTACAATCAATCAAGAGGCTACAAACTATTATGAAAGTGAAATTTCTAGACCCTTTTCATTGAATTGGTTTTTATTATATTGAAAACTTTTCCGGCCTCGTCAACGAATTGCAAAGCCTTGTAGGCTAAAAGCACACAAAAGCATTGACCCTCCATCGTCTTGCACGACCACTTGCATTGCTTTTTGGTTTTTTACCCTCCAATTATGGGAGGTCTCCAGGTTATGCTCAAATTTCGATACACCCGGCTTGAATAGGTCTAAGCTAAAGTAACTTTTGAATCTGTTTTGCTCCTTTTACTTTTGGTCTTTCAATAGTTGGGCGGTGTGACTTCCACACCCTTTTTAACTGAACACGCACGTTTTACCTTTCCTTTATTTATCTTTGATCACGTTAAACGAAGTGCATTTCTCTCCTTCCTACAAAGAGAAAATGACTCGCCGTATTGAAATTCAAAGAGCACTATGTTGGAAGCTCGATCCATGTTAGACATGTTTACCGTTCAGATCTTAAGCATTTAGAGACTGAAGGAAAATGAACATAAAATAAGGTGCAAGTCATCGAAAATAAATTCTGTGCATGTTCTACCAGACTACCACAGACGAAGTTGTCGATACTGCATTAAAACATATGGAAAAGGCACGAAAGGAAATCCCCTCCCGAAAGAGTAATTTGAGTTCGAAAGTGAACATGTTGTAATAAGAGAGCCAACTCCCATTTTAAAAAAATAAAAATTAAATGCCACTCTTTTTGATAAGTTTTTCTTTTTACCTAACTAGACGTGGAATACCACAAAGAGAAAGTGTACCTACTAAAAAAGCAGTTTTTTGTAATTGGTACATGCTTTTTTAAACCTCCCATAAGAACCATATTCTGACTTTTATCTGGAGAACATCCAACAATAGCTTCCATTGAATGAATAATTGATCCGGATCCTAAAAACAACAATGCTTTCGAATAAACATGAGTAATCAAATGAAATAAAGCGACTCGATAAGACCCCATACCTAGAGCTAACATCATATAACCCAATTGAGACATTGTAGAATAAGCTAAACCTCTTTTAATATCTTTTTGAGCAAGAGCTAAAGTAGCCCCTAATAATATTGTTATTATACCTATTAAGGATATGAAATTCATTATGTAAGGTATGATTATAAAAAGAGGAAGAAGTCGTGCTACAAGAAAAATGCCCGCTGCTACCATAGTAGCGGCATGTATAAGAGTTGAAATAGGAGTAGGACCTTCCATGGCATCAGGTAACCATACATGACTTTTGGATATGGGGGCGAGGGCCATCGCTAGCCCTCTAAGTTCGCCACTGCATACTCTCAATCCATGTCAATCGCGACAACTTTATTCCGGCCAGAAAGCCAACAAGGTCAAGATTAGGTAGGTAAAAATAGGTTTTTTCAAACTAAGAAATATGATTTTACTTGAACTTTCTCCACATAAAATCTGATTTTAAACAAGAGGATGAAAGGAAAATTTTTGCTATAAAAAGGTTAAGCTTTAGCTACAATACGTATGGAAATAACCTCGTCCTTTGTTGGGTAATCTTCGCATTATCTCAACCTATTACTACACCCTCTAATATTTTTGCAAAATAGTATGCGGACTATATTGTGTCCGCATGGTATATAACTCTGGTTTCACAATTTCGAAAATTAGTTTAGGCTTTAGAACTGGAGCGTTGGCTTCTACGAACCCACATTCAGAAAAAAGACCTGTCTTTGGAATATGAATATGAGCAACTAAAAAGAAAGTGTAGACCCATGGGATTCACTATTTCGGAATGGGAAATATTTCCATGACAATTTGCGATAGTGTCGATTATTTATGATCGTAGATCCACACTCCATCACCATGTATTTTGCATAAAACACTCATTAATTGAAAAATCATGGGATAAAAATAATGACGATCTTGTCGGACGGTCATGATAGCATGCTCCCTTTCGGAATCCCCCCTTTAAGCAAAATTTGAGTTCGAAACCGATAACAGTTCCGAAAGTCGCATGGGATCTTGAAGTTGACACGCCATGCTCCGTAAGCATTCAAAAGGGTAAAAAAAATTTCTTCCAAATTCATGAAGATTTGATTTATTTGGTCAGGTTCTGATCCACTTTGACACCTTCATATCTTAGTGACTTTAGGTATTCACATACATCTTAGTGTCACAACCTTTTCACTTGGAATGTCCGAAAAATATGCACATATCAACTCTTTACGAACGTTGCAAAAACGTCCTCTTGTCGATTTCGCATTGTTTCAGACAAAGGCAACATTAAATTGCTTAATATCAAAAGACCTACCAGTGTCCTTTTTTGATTCTTGCAAGACTCGCCTTGTTCCTGTCTGTTGGCGACAAGAAAATAATTGCTAGCTTTTTCTTGTTCGATGGGGAAAGAAATTATTCGACACTAACACGGAGGGAGCATCCAATAATCTGATATCAAATGTGTTCTTTCCCTTCTTGCAAGACTTGCCCTTGTTCCTTTCTGTTCGAGACAAAGGACATAATTGCAGGCTTTTCTTGTTCATTGGAAAAATAATCACTCAGCCTTAACCAAAAGGCAACATTAAATAATCTGATATCGAAGAGCCACTGTCGTTTTTTTTCCCATTCTTGCAAGATTCGCCTTGTTCCTTCCTGTTCGAGACAAGAAAATAATTGCAAGCTGTTCTTGCCAAATGGGAAAATAATGATTCAACGTTAGCTTAGCTCTCTCTCTCCCCCCTTGATGACCCAAAAATAATGCGAGAGTGGTTGAAAAGGAAGAAAGGCGGAGACCCTTTTGAGCTTGCTTTAACTCCACCCGAGTCATCTTTGAATTTTATAAAGAAGAAGATTCTCCTAGGAGCCAAAAAACAACGTAGAAAACGGAACCACAAGAGCTTACGTGGGTGACTTTTTCTGTGTTGTTAACATATAGAAACTTCAATCACAAGCGTATAATAATATCACGACACCCACATAGTATTTACTACGTTGCCCTATATATCAGTCTCTGGGAACAGCATCTCTGAGCAGATGTTGGAATGTGTTCCACATCGTTTTGACTTAATCAGTTCGAGATAGCCAAACAGTTCTTCAAATTTATAAAGAACTCTAATTAGATCTTCATTCCAAGGTTAATTTTCTTGGTTCATTGTGATTTTGTTTCTATCAAGTGCTCGGTTTTCGAAGACAAGAGTCCTCTGAATATGTAAGATCTCCCTGCAAATCGATTGCTGTTTTGAAATTGTGTCCCTCTTACAATACTTCTCTGTCATATGCTATATTTATGTTGCCACCGTTCCTACTTGATGATCCCCACCATCTTCATCTTTTCTCGGAAGGAATAGCCAACCATGATGCTGTAGTTATTTTTGTCATGCTAGCAGGACCCTTTTAAATTCATGAGAAGTAGCTTTTTCCTTTCAAAGTTCAGGAAACTTTAATCAAGTGCCAAGGGATATATAATTGTTAAGAAAATAATTAAGGAAACATCCCACTTATTACCAACGTACTGACTTGCCTCAAGTTCTGTGCAATTAGTGTTTTGAAAATTGAATGAATCTTGCTAACAGTGCTTTCGAGGCACTCAGTACACCTGGTTAACGAAGAAATATTCAATTTTGAGAACTATTATTGGTGCATATCATGAGGACAGTCAACGTACCGGAAATTGCAATATATCCTTATTTAGATGCTTAAAAAGTGTCCGGAATAGCTTTTGATAAGAGAACCATTGCCACCACGGTGGTTGACCAAGTTGCATAAGACTTCCTCTAACGTGTTTTGGAGCCTTCATGGTCACAAGTTCGAATCTCTCAGTCACTTCTCAATTTTAAGAAATCCCTATTTATGCGCAACATTGATTTGACTTGTACACTAGGTGACTGGGCAACTTAGGATTCTTATCGGAGCCGTTACGAGGGTTATTCGGCCCTCAACTTAATAAGGGCAAGGATTACGATCAATGGTGAGGGTGGCACGACCCTCGCTTGCATTTGAAGAGGGCGGTATATCCTTCTTGACGGTGGAAATTGGGATAGACGACCTTTGATAAGGGCAAGGGACTCCAAGATGCTCATGAAACTTTAGGATTTCCATTTGTTGCCGGAGGATTCGAACATGAGGTGGGGCCTCTGACTATGCTTCATGGTATGTAATGCTAGGCCCATAACAAGGAATAGGGCTAGAATGTTACAATGGAGAGGCCCATTGAATGGTTTCAGCACAAAAGCCCACAAACAAGGAATAGGGCTAGAATGTTATTGCCTAGGGCTTTTGTTTGTCGGGGAAAGATATGTACTTGGTAATTGCTCACTAAAACAAATAATATAATACTTGGATCACACCCCCAAACCGACCTATTTATCCATAACAACTAATTTCGCATTCGGCTTGTGAACGACGTTAGATGTCTGGTCTCTCAGAGCATCCGATTAATCTCATCGAGTCATGCGAGTTCTCTCGTCTCGCTTCTACAAGATAATTATCAAGGTATGACCATCGAGCCGGTCGACTTGATTAATCCATTGGAGAGATAAATTGTGACCAACACACAACGAATCACCATGTGTTTCATCTGTTACTGAGATGCGAAGAAAGACCGATAACATCTCCCTTGGCCATACCCATCAGCCATTAGTTTCTGTTTTGTGCAAGCTTCACAGCCAAATATATCAGGTGTGTCTGTAAATACCCTCCTTAGGATTCTCTGGAGATTTTCCATGTTGTCTCCGCATAGAGACCAAGGCGTGAATGCAAAGTTTTGTGCATTGCATCCCAACAAAATCCGTCCCTAATTCTGTCCGCACAGAACTTGTCTAATTCTTTACACTGAAACTTTTAACAACTGATCATGTAAGTTATTCAGGCGACTCCGACTCGCCGGAAAATTCTAAGTGGCGTTATTATAACTTCTAATTGATATTTTAAAGAATAAAAAGGTCAAACGTGACAAATAGGAAGGGAGTTCGGACAAAAATGGAATCCTGTATTCAACTGTGCCATGGCTGGCTCAACCAAAGCCAAGGGCAATGCGCGGCGCTTCTCGAGCGACTATCACTCTGTGGTCTCCATATTTATTTAACGCCACACCTTTACCCAACCAGCCGCTTCCCCTATTATAGTTGGCTCTGTCTCTCCTCCCTCCTTATCGTTTCTTGGGCATCTCCTCTCTCTCTCTCCCCCTCCTCATCAAGTGACTCACTGTTGTTGCTTGATTTGCTCAGGGAGGTCCATGACAGATCGACCTAAATGTGAGATTTTGCACTTTATCATGTGGAAATCTCATATATTGAAAAAAATAACTTGAATTTGAGCCAAAAAGAAAACTTTCCTAGTTTGAATAGGTTTCTTAGTTGCAGTTGATTTTCTAAGTTTGAATAAATTTCCTATTTTGGATGTAATTCTTTTCTATATAAAAATGGGTCATTTTCATGAAGAACATCAAAGAGACGACTTCTTCGTGAATTACACTTTGAAGTAATTTGATAGCTTTGAAGCCAATAGATCTTTTTAGAAGATTTTGTGATAGGGGCGACCGGTTTTAGGGTGGGTAGGTTCCAGACATGAAACCTACTTTGTTATTAACTTGGTTTTTAGTTTTTGGAGCGTGGAGCCTACCTCTTTTTTCTAGAACCGATTCTAGAACCTACCATTTTTTTTTCCACTTCAAGGTTTATCTAAGAGCCTGTTCTTTTTTTTTCCTCCCCTTTTTGACTTCATTTTTATTGCAAAAAATAATATGAGCAACAAAATGGCTCAAAATAAAAGAGGATGAACATAAATCCCTATCTACCAAACACGTGGTTAGGTACAACTATAAACGGTGGAAAAGTTCAAATACGTAGCCACATACAATTATAAATAATAAAATGTTCAACTATGTAACACAAAACATAAATTATAAAACTCCGTTCATCGTTCATCAAAATGAATTTTTAAATTCCATTCATCCATAACAATTTTGCTTTAAAGAATAGAGAGAGAGGCGATAAAGAATGGAGAAGAAACAAATAAGGCGAGGTAGAGTTAGGCTCAACTTAAAGAAATTATGTCTTTTTTTTTTATTGTTACTAAGAACGGGTTCCAAAACTGGTTCGATTCTCGGATGGGTCTTCACTTGGAATCGAAAACTTGACTGTTCATCTTGTTCCAAAACTTTGGAACCAAAAACCCGAACTTGTGCACGTTGGAACCCGAAACTAGATCGATTTTTCAGGTGTCCTGTTCGGCTCCCGATTCTACCCCGTCTAGTTGTACACCCTTATTTTGTGAATACTTTTATGAGATTGAAAGATTGCTTCGTGAGAAATTGTGAGGGCTAAATATTATGTGAGTTGTTCGGTGTACTTGAAATTAGAAAACATTGAGAGTGTTTGAGTACTCGAGCTTGGATGTGATTTCGTTGTTTTGTTTGATCTATAATGAAATCCTTTCTTGCTCTCTCGATGGATATATGTCACTTTAACTGGATCACGTAAATCTAGTGCTTGACAAATTTCCTTGCTGTATTTATTTAATTAGTTGACCATTTGTCTCCGCAATAATTTGTATCAAAGTTAGGCTTAGTTGAGTTAAAATGAATCGATGGTGATAGAAGAAGGAAAAGTGAAAATCTATACATTTGGTAGTCAAATTTTGATTTTTGGTAGATGTAGATTGAGGAATATATGTACCAAAGGAGTTGGTATATACCCCTATTTGGGAATAAGCTAGAGTCAATGAAGCAATTTGATTGAAAATTACTAGATGGACAAAGGTTGTGTGTTATTCGATAAATTTTCATTTGTTATGTCCATTTTAACATCGTGAAAGAGAAGACCATTGTGGGCTTGATGAAGGCCCTGTCGAACATATATGAGGAGTCTCTGCAATCAACAAAGTCTACTTGATGAGACTTACATTTAACTTAAGGACGAACGAAGGTGTATCGATAGTGATCACATTGATGAATTCAATGTGATCTTTAGTCGATTGAATTTAGTTTAGGTTAACTTTGAAGATGAGTATTTGATCATATTTTTCTCATTTTTTGATAGTTGGATTACTACTGTTATTGTTTGTTACTAATTCTTTTTGGTTAACAAGTTTGACTTTTGATGGGGTTTGCGATTTTATTTTTAAGTGACGATATTCATAATAGAGAATTTGGTAAACATGTGTCTGCTACTTTAGTAGAAGAAGATAGAGAAAGAACTAGCGAACATGAACAGACTTAGTCTATCTAGGATTGGTGGTGTTGTCTGTTGGAGTTGTGGCAATGGGCCATCTTAGAAGGGATCGTTTTAAGCTGAAACACGACAAGGGTAAATAGATTAGAGTGGAGTCCGCATATAATATTGCGGTTGTAGCTTCGATAGTGATGATTATGTTGTCTATCATTGAATATTCGTCTTTTGACAAATAGATTATGGATTCTAGCACTAAAGAGTTGGAGAACAACACCGAATGCAATGTTGGTGTGACATTCGAATTTTATTCGTAGTTTAAAATATTTAAGATATTAAGTTAGCAAGAGTTATGGAGGACCAAAATTAGTCTAGCAAATGTCAATGGGGATCAATATGCTCCTTGTATTGAATAATATTCAATTGTTAAAATTTCACTGAGTTTGGATATCTCTAGTATTCTATACTTTTTGTTAATAATTTTAGTGGTTTCAAAATGATTTTCTAAACTATCGGCATTTCAAACGGATACCGATTTCCCTGTTTATTTACCGCAAATGTAAAGCATCTACTCAAAATAACATCATATCTCAAACTTTTACCCTAAATCATGACATTTGTCACCTTCCTAGTTTAACAAATGGCTTAGTTTCCACCTAGTTAATTGCTGCATGCCCTTAATAGAATCTTTTGATGATGTCATGCATGATATAAACTTTTTAACCCTAGTTACTTTATATCTGCTATTAACCCTACTTAAAAGAAATGATTAATTTTAACTCAAAATAATTAATGTGACTTGAATTCACTCTTCAATGTAGAATAATTATAGAAGACAAAAAATAAATGTGCCTTTTCTCTTCCTCATTTCTTACGTGAACTACCTCCTTCATCCACAAACTCAAAATTTTCTACTTCAAAGCTCTTTCAAGATAAGTTCAAAATCCTCACTTTTAATCTAGTATCTCATAAGGTATATTCATGAACTTTATTTTTTCAAGTTATCTTTGTTGCTTCCTAAAGAATAAAAGTTGTTAATTTTAGTACTTGTTTGATTTCAAGGTGATTAAGGGCTTGCTTTGCTGATGATTAACTCAAAGGCAAGTGAAAATACTAAGAACTAAGCTAGAATGATCTGCTTGGTACTCTTTAACTTGGTTGATTGGTTGTTTGTTTATTAGGTCAGATTTTATTCTATGTGTGATTTAGTTTCGATAGTTTTATGTTAAGTTTTTACAATTGTTAGACTTGAATTTAAAAGCTTTCTACTTGTCTTGGATGTATTTGTGAGATTACTAAATTTTTTCTTGACTAGGAAAGGTATGAAGATGGTGAAACTACGCAAAATAATGGTACTTTGGTCAATTTTGGAAAATGTCAGGGGTAATTTCGATTTTACAAAGGTGAGAGTGGGCTGTTAACATGATAATTTAATGTGTTTTAGTGTTAATTTGTGGGTTATTAAATAATATTAACTAGAGAAAACAAAACCGGTAAAAAAAATGAATTTAGAAGCTTTAAGGACAAATTTGTAACTTCACTTAGATGGAGGATGAATCTGCAAATACTGAAATTTCAATGGGCTGCTCATAATTTAAGCAAACTTATTACAATGGGTAGTTAAGTTGATTTTTAGAGATAATTGCTTAATTTAAGTAATGTGTCCAACTTTGCGAAATTGGAATAAATTGAAGCAACTAATTTAAAGTGGTATGTCTTGGTAATTTTGTAAAATATGTGGTGCATCTAGAGTGTAAATAATGTGTTAGTAGCTCTTAGATAACAAAAGAATAGCCTTTGGTAATTAATTTATTTTATATGCCTTGATTGCATGAAAATCGAACTCTATGGGCAATAATACAAAATGAGATTTTTTTTAGGGAAATAATCTAATTCTAAAAGTTCGGAATCATAGATGATGATTCTCTATATTTGTGGTAAAAGTGGGCTTAATCAAGGGAATTTTAAAAAATAAAACATATATGAATTATTTAAATTATGGAGGAGTAGTACCTAATGCTAAATACGTATCTAGAATTAAAGACTTCGTAAAAATTTGCTACCAAATGATATGAGCTTAAAAATAAAGAAGGATTATATGAATTGTACATAACTAATTGATTGTCATGTTATACATAGGAAATACTAAGAGATTAATGTCATTTTATTTGTAATTATTGTTACTTGAAATATGTGGGGGATATTGTGTTGCCATAAATTATTGTTTGTGTCATATGATAAAGACCTTTGCCACAACCTATTTGCTACCAAGCGTATTCCCTTGTATGAGTATGTGTATGAGATTTTAGAGTTAGCCGGATGTTTTACCGTATGTTATGGCTCTCTACAAGGTTGAGATGACATGAAATTTTATGATGACATGGCTCGTATAGTCATGATATGATGTGGTTCGTGTAGCCATGGTATGATGTTAAGAAATGGCCATCATCACGCGGATGTACACTAGTATATTCATCCTCGGCGATGTAGAGGACACCCATGATGAATAGGCAAAAGACATGGTAATTGAGTATATATGATTCCATTCCCCATGAGTTAGTGGTCATGATGCCTCATTATTCGAAATGTCTCTTGGATCGAGATAGTCCTATGCGGATGAATATGAATTCATTTGTATGGATTAATGTGATATTATGTGATAGTTTTAATCTATAAGACGTTATTCGGTTTTACTTGAATGATTGATCGTATGTAGTATTGTTGATCTTCTACTTTAGAATTAGGGATTTCATTTATTGGGCCTCGGCTCATTCCTTTATTCTTTAGATGTGTCGGATGGATATCCCTCGACCACCATTATTTGGACTGCTATGCATGTTAAGTATATTTATGATGACGTGATTGTTCTTGAGTCAACTAAAGTGCATACGATGTGTACCTCCATAGTATGGGTCGATATTGGGTGGCCAAATGGATTCCTCTTTTATATGTTGCTTGGTATCAAAACATCAAAGGTGGGTTAGTTGGATCAATTAGAGACTTTGATGTCCTCCTAGTTTTGATGGTAATGATGCATCGATGGGTGAAGTTATTGACCCTTAGGCGATAGTTTGATGTTTGTTTATATAGGCTTTTGGATGAAGAATTATAGTATTGGAGATAGATAACCCGACCCTTCCCCGGACTGTTATGTTTTATACTTTTCATGAATGATGTATTAAAGTTGTGGTATTGATGTACTAAAGTTGTAATACTTATGTTTAATATAAAAGATGATGCATATGTATGTTATCAAATTAGTTGATCATATGTAATTTGTACTTCGCATGCTTATAAAAATTGATTAGTAAAAAAAAAAAAAATCACATATTGGGCATGACGTTTGGGGGCATTATAGCCTATTTGGTATCGAGCGAGGTTTACCCATGGAGTGATAAGGTCCGCTTAGTTGTTGGAATAGTTGAGTGGATTGTGAAAGTGTAATATACTAAGTGCATGTGTTTGCTGTTGATTTCTTGTGAGGTATAAGTAACATTTATTAGTAATTAGCTAGCCACTAAGTTAAGTGAAATGTACATGTCGCACCCCCATCCCGGGTACGATTGCGAGCCATGTCGCCCAGGCCGCCATGCGGGTCTAACTTTCGTTCATTAGCGAAAATTATTATGCATTGGACATTTTTGCCACATAGTATCTAAAGAGATCGGTGGTTACACATCAAATTGCCATACTTATATTACATGCTAGATTAGAAGGTACATGAGTTGATAACCCATATTAGGCGAGTTTAAAGCTACATTAGATTGGTCACACGAACATGTACGAGGACGGTCAAATTGGGAGCACCTAACTCCAACTATTCACATGTAAACCACTAGTGACCTCCTCTATCCGCATATACTAGCAAAATGCCGCAATACTCCCTCCAATTGCGGACTTCACTTCCAACATCCTAAGCTCGCATTTGAACCCCATCTAGGCGTCGGCTTCGACCGCACCTCCCCTTCCGTGTCGTCCTCGGGTTCATCATTGCCACTATCGGCTCTTCCAAATAGCTTGAGTGGAAATGGGCCTTCCATTGCCCATTGACATTCGGGAAGATGGCCACAAACTTGTATTGGCGATGAGCCATACCCATTGTAAACGTACTTTTCGGATTATGCTCGAGTTAAGAAAATGATGGAGTTTATGCAATTGAAGCGAGAATGATCTAACTATGGATCAATACAAGGCAAAGTTTGTAGAGTTGTCAAGGTTCGCCCCTAGGTTGGTTGATGATAAGGAGAATAAAACGAAGAGATTTCGGGACGGTTTGAGGTCAAATATTCGGAGCGAGGTTAGTGCCTTTGAATCTCAAGGATTATAATGATCTTTATGAGTGCGCTCAACTCGTAGAGAGAGATTTAGCGAGTCAACAACGATATCAACTTTCTAAGCACAACCTAATCATCAAGTCTTTCGAGCTAATTATCGTAATGACAAAAGGCCCATAAAAGTTGGAAAACGATCGTTTGTTCCAAATAAGATAATTAGTGCTAGAGGATGCATCATCAAAATATCGCGTGTCGATATTGTGGGAAGCAACATGGACGTACCCCATGCTTGGCTCGGACAAGGGGTTGCTTTGGATGGGGACAACAAGGTCATATGATAAAGGAGTGTCCTTTAGTGATGCAGCAACAACGCGGTATGCTTGTACAACATATACCACATATTAAAGCCCCGCAACAAGAAAACGTCCAAAGGCTACTAGCTCAAGGCCGGGTTTATGCAATCACGCAAGAAGAAGCTTAGGCTTCCAAGACGGTTATATCGGATATCATTTATGTGTGATAATAATGCTTATGCATTGTTTGATACTTGTGCCACACATTCAAATCTGCATGGTTCGTACAATTGATTAGAGTAAAACCTAGGCCACTTGAAATATTCCTTATTGTTTCTACACTATTAAGAGATGCGATTATGTCCACACTAGTATGTAAAGGTTGTAAGGTCACCGTAGGAGGATGGGATCACATAGCGAGATTTGATTGTGTTGACTATATATAACTTTGATGTTATATTGGGAATGGATTGGCTTCATGAGCAACGAGCCAATGTGGATTGTATCGAAAGATAACTCAATTCAATCCACCTAATCGACCTAGTTTTGAACTCTTCGGAAATGGCGTAAATCCTTTAGTACCACTCGTTTCTCCACTTGAGGCAAATCGTCTTCTCAAGAACGGTTGCCAAAGACATTTGGCATTTGAAACAGATTAGTCAAGGGAAGGAGTAAAGCGTGAAAGAGATCCCTATAGTTTGAGAATTTCTCAACGTCTTTCCGAAGAATTACCAGGGTTACCGCCGAAGCGTGAAGTTGAGTTCGTCTTTGAATTAGCTCCTTGAACGGAACCTATTTCTAAAGCTCACTATCATATGGTTATAACTAAGTTGAAAGAGTTAAAGGTGCAACTACATGAATTACTGGACAATGGTTTTATTTGACCCAATGCATCACCTTAGGGTGCGCCAATGTTGTTCGTAAAGAAGAATGATGGGTCGATGCGCTTTTGCATTGATCATCGGCAATTAAATCGATTTACGATTAATAATAAGTACCCGTTTGCTAGAATTGATGGTTTATTTGATCAAATTCAAGGGGCATTGATATTTTTCAAGATTCGATTTAAGATCAAGGAATCATCAATTGTGGATCAAAACGAAGGACATTCGTAAGACTACTTTTGAAACTTGATACGATTACTATGAATTCTTAGTCATGCCTTTTGATTTGACTAATGCACCTAGCATCGTTTGTGAATTTGATGAATATGGTATTTAAGCCGTTTTTGGATCAATTTGTGATTAAATTCATTGATGATATATTAGTGTATTCAAAGGGCCATGTTGATCATGAGCAGCATTTAAAGCTTGTACTCCAAACACCTTTCATGCGAACAAACTATATGCTAGGTTTGGCAAGTCCAAGTTCTAGTTAGGATTGTGTGATATTTTTGGGCCATGGGGTTTTAGGTGGAGGGATATTTGTTGACCCCGCATAAGTTGTGCCCCATGATTAATTAGCAAAGACCGACGACGATAACGGAAATTTGAAGTTTCTTGGGTCTAGTTGGGTATTATTTGAGATTTGTAGAAGGATTTTTTCGTCGTTGCTCCATTGACTCAATTAACGAGGATGGATGTGAAGTTCGAGTCGATAGGATAAATGCAAGAAAAATATGGATGCACCACTTGTATGGTGAACAGTTTGAAATTTATACAAACCAAAAGAGCTTAAAGTACTTGTTCTCTAAAAAAGAATTGAATATGAGGTAGAGGTGTTGGATGGAATTATTGAAAGATTATGATTACGAGATTTTGTATCATCCAGGGAAGGCGAACGCAGCTTGCTGATGCTCTTGGTCGGAAATCTACACGGTAGTTGCATATATGATGGTCAAGGAATGGACCTTACTAGAATAGGCTCGCGATGCCGAGTTCAAGTTTGATATGAGTAGTCTTTCAAGTGTGTTAGCTACTCTTAGAATTGAGCCGAAAATAGTGCAAAGAATAAAGACCCTACAACAAATGGACCCTAAAATTTCAAAAATTCGAGGAGAGTCTCCCGGATGAAAAAAGGCCAGATTTTCAAGTGTTAGATGATGGAGTTTTAAGATTTCATGGAACTCTTTGTTTGCCCAATGACATCGATTTAAGAACGAAATTTTATCGAGATACTCACCGAAGTAATTACAATGTGCATCCGGGAAGCATGAAGATGTATGAGAACCTTTGTCGGCATTATTGGTGGAATGGTATTAAGGTTGATATCGCCAAACATGTCTCCAGATGTTTGATGTGTCAATAGGTAAAAGCGAGAACATTGTAAGCCTGGTGGAATGTTGAAACCATTAGAAATACCAAAATGAAAACGGGAGCACATAACGATGGATTTTGTCCAAGAATTACCAAGAACAACAAAAAGTCACGATTCCATTTGGGTGATAGTGGATCGTTTAACTAAATCCGCTCATTTTTTTTTGCAATAAGAGTAGATTACACATTGAAAAATTGTACATAATTGTATGTTCAACAAATAGTTCGATTGCATGGAGTCCCCATGACTATCATATCCGATTGAGACCCAAAATTCAATGCAAATTTTTGGCGGAGTCTTCTTATTGCATTAGGGACTAAACTTCAGCATATTACCGCTTTTCACCCCGGATGGATGGTTAATAAAAAGAACCATATAGACATCGGAGGACATGTTACGAGCATGTGTGATCGACTTTAAAGGTAGTTGGGATGAGCACTTACATTTGGTGGAGTTTGCTTATAACAATAGTTTTCAGCAAAGTATTGGCATGGCTCCTTTTGAGGTATTGTATGGTAGAGCTTGTAAAACTCCTATTTGCTAGAATGAAATGGGAGAAAGGAAATTTATAGGACCGGAGTTAGTACAAATCACTTTAGATGCAATAGAAATGATTTGAGATTGACTTAAAACCGCACAAAGTCGATAGAAGAGTTATGCGAGATAAACATCGAAGGCCGTTGGAGTTTAAAGTTGGTGATCATGTATTCCTTAAAGTTTCACCAATGAAAGGTGTATCGCAATTTGGAAAGAAAGGCAAGTTGAGTTCAACATTTATTAGACCTTTTGAAATTCTCGAGAAAATTGGAGAGTTGGCTTAACGATTAGCATTCGCCAAGACTTTCCAATGTCCATAATGTTTTTCACGTGTCCATGTTGAGGAAGTATGGACTAGATCCAATGCATATACTGAATTTTTAGACAATTGAGGTAGACGATAGAGTAACTTATGTGGAGAAACCAATGCAAATTTTGGATCGGAGGGAACGGGTCCTTAGGAATAAGACTATCCCTTTGGTGAAAGTCTTGTGTTAGTATCACAACCTAGAAGAAGCGACATGAGAAAGTGAAGATGAGATGAGACACAAGTATCCACATTTGTTTGACCATTCGGATAAATCCTAATTTCGAAAACGAAATTTTTTAAGGAGGGACGAGTTGTAACATCCGAATTTTATTTGTAGTTTATAATATTTAAGATATTAAGTTAGCAAGAGTTATGGAGGAATAATATTAGTTTAGTAAATGTCAATGGGAATTGATAGGCTCCTTGTGTCGAATAATATTCTATTATTAAAATTTTACTGAGTTTCGATCTCTCTAATATTCTATACCTTTTGTTAATCATTTTAGTGGTTTCAAAATGATTATCTAAATTCTCGGCATTTCAAATGGATACTGATTTTCCTATTTATTTATCGCAATGTAAAGCATCTACTCGAAATGACTTCATATCTCAATCTTTTACCCTAAATCATGGCATTTGGCACCTCCATAGTTTAACAAATGGCTTAGTTTCCACCTAGTTAATTGCTATATATTGTTAATGGAATCTTTTGATAACATCACGCATGACATTCTTTGAGGCTTGCGTTATCACCTAGAGGGGGTAGATAGGTGATTTTAGGGATTTTTATAAAAAATTAATATGGAATGTAAACGAAAGTGTTCGAACTTCGTTTAGATGATGACCGATTAGTTAAATACGGCGATATTTTGAGATGCAGTGCTTTACACAATTAAACTATAACAATAAGCAATTAGAGAGTAAGAGTAAGAGAATATGCACGCAGGGATTCATAGTGGTTCGGCTTTATTCAAGCCTACGCCTACTTTTTCATGCTAGCGACCAATCGACTTGGATTTCACTAGTGAATAGCTTAGGGCGCGCATGATAACACTTTCGCTTCGGATTTCTCTGCTAGAAGTTAAACCGGCGGGAAATCCGTTTGATAAAATTCTTGATGAAGTAAAAATTCGTTTGGTAAAAAAATTGACTTATGGCGGGATTTTCAACTTACGGCGGGGATTTTTAACTTATGGCAAGATTTTTGGCCCACTTTAAGAAGCAAAAAAATTTTACTTCTCCGCTTTAGAATCACTTCTTTGACCACGGACCTCCGTCGACCACTGCCGGCCGCCGCCCTGCAGCCAGTCCGCCGTCGCCGACCACCGATTGCCCACCACCGGCGGCCGACGGCCACGCACCGCCGCTTCGCCCGCCCGCCGCCGTAGATTTTGTTAATAATTTGCATAAGTAGAAATTTTCAACCGTTACCAAACGAATTTCTCTAATTAGAAGTCAATACGGAGCGAAGTAGAAAAATCAACTTACGCTTTGCGAAGAAGTAGAGAAATCAATTTCTCGGTCGAAGTTAATTTCGGGTAGAAAAGTGTTACTATGCGCGCCCTTAGAGGTTACAATGTGGTGAGTAGACTTCTTGTCTAACACTCTTACACTCTTATGTTCTTCTCCAAGTATTATAATATAGGATCAAAAGTACATAAAGGATGTGAAGTTCTCTTGATCTTGAAATTTTGAACTCTTTTCCCTTGCTTGCTTGTTCTTTAGCCTTGAAGTGTCCTTTTATACTTCTTCATCTTCAACTGACCATGGCAAGATCTCCAGAGGACCGCTCTTCCAAACTTTCCCGTTTGGACAAGATTGTATACAAGGATTGCATAGTCGTTGAGGTCGACAAAGGAAAGAAAGCCTCTTTGGATCAAATCGCCCAACAATTGTAATAATTAGTTTTCATAGATAGATTACTTCATTAGGTGAGTCATTCTTGTCTCCATTAATCCGCGTCCTTGATTGATCTTCATAATTGATAATCTTCAAGTATGAATCCAGCTTGATATGCTAGCCATTGTGATGATGTGATATATCAATTAAATCATTTTGAATATGTCTCTTTATAAATTGGTCGTTGCACGTGAAATACTCCTTTCGGAGCTTGAGCATCATTCCCGCTCAACATTTGAGCTCCCGCTCAACGTCTAAGCTCAATACAACATCTCGAGTCCCTCGGGGCATCATCTCGAGCCTTTTCCCGCCAAATTCAATCCTATGTAACCGACACCTATGGATAATCTGCAAAATAAGTATTTCATTGCATTAAGCTAGATTTAAGAGATCATGGGTTATTTTGTCAACTTTAAAATCAGTGAGGGGTTTTCTCAACAATCTCCCCCTTTTCGATGAGGACAAAACTACATACATAAATATACCATTTGTTATGTAAAAGATGTACGTAACATAATGAATTTTGCAACTCAATGAAGTTTTGCTTGAATGGGTATATATCATTTTAACACTTCAGCAAAAGATAAGTTTTGAAAAATGATGATTTCAAGTTTTTTGAAATCGTTCTCAAAAGTTGATTCCTTTTAGCTTCTAGAACTTGTAAAACATGTATCAAAGTATTTGAAAGTGGAACATGCATCGATTCGAGCATTAATTATAGAAGTATGAAGTTTGTGATAGAGCGAATATCACTTGTATCGTAGTATTTGGGGGTAAGAAGAAGCTTTCTATAATCATAGTCTATAATTCATTCATGTGAACCTGCTTCAAAGAAATAATCTCAATGGACTAAAGCAATATATGGTTTTAGAACATAACACTTTAAGTTTAAATATTTCCATGCTTTGAAATACACAGAACATTTTGTTCCGTATCTTTCTCGATACTTGCTCATGTGAAAACCTGTTCTCGAGTTTGAAACCTGTTCTCCCATTTTTAGAGCTAGAAACATGTTCAACTGTTTTTAGAACATGCTCGATACTACAACATTATCTTGAGAGTATAATTTCAAATTTGATATTGGGTTCTGCAATCATTCTTTTACATCTTTTCGAAGATATGAACACTTATTCGAGTGTTTTGTTATTGTCCTGCAATTCGTAAGCTCAAATCTTTTTCACATTAGAGAGACAATTAAGGGGTATAAACTTCTCTCCCTTTTTATCATCAGCACAAAAGGTTAGAGTGAGCCACTAATATGTATTCAATAATAGATTGAATAGGTTCAATCACGGTAATATAGCATTTAAATATCTAATTCAAAAATATCAAAGTCTTAAAACAGATTTAGAAGCAAAGTTCAAACCGAAAAGAATAATTAAAACGCAAACACATTCATAACGGAATCATGATTTGACGAAATAAGGGAGTAAAAAAAATTCTATTTAGATAGATTTGAGGCTGCATTGGATGAGGATATGGCTTGAGTAGTTGAGACTGGCACAAATTCGAAGATAGTTGAATCAAAGCAATCTTGGATAGTCGAGCCAACTTCAAGTTGATCCCTTCCTCCATTATGTTCATCTTCCTTTCTACTGTTCCATCCCAAGGCATGTTAGATGGAATTTCTTGTTCATATCATCCCTAAGACTCTAGCTTAATAAGGTCACCGGGTCTTTCATCTGAAGCATTTGAATGCAGAGCTCAATTTTCAATTTCTCGGATTGTCTTTGCACTCTCCTTGCTTGAACAGAATGTCCTATAGCTTATATGAATCCGAACTCTCTTTTTCATTTTTTGAATTCCAACAACTACACTCCCCGAGTTTTGACATTTCTCTCATGTTCAATCTCTTCATGTATTTCTTTGTTCATTTGAGCGAGACAATTTTTCCAAGACTTTTGTCCCAATTAGGATGTAACTTGGATCTAGCTTGTGTTCCTACACAACTATCCTTACATACTCTACTCATGCTATAGCTTGCTCATTCTCCGAACAGAATTTCACAAGGTCTTGAATACAAAAATCTTCTAAATCGAATCCTTAGAATGCTTTGGACTTCTATTTCATGAGTATCCTTCCTTTTCAGCGAGACAATCTTCAATTACTTTTCAGGTTGGTTTGGATGCAAATTCTAAGACTTCCTCCATAGAGATAAATTCATTATTTTTTATCAAGGCTTCCACAAAACTTTCATTTCCTCCTCTCAATCTTGTGTTACAAACAACTTTCATAATAGTTTTAGCAACTCTAATTTTCCTTTCTAGATAAAAAGTAGCTTGTTCAAGCATAGAAGGAATTTACCAATTTGTGAGCTATTCGGACTCTCGCTTCATCCGATTCGGAGCGATTAGAGTAGGTGTAGAAGTATATGTAGACCGCATGAATTCTTGAGGGAATTTGATTAACACAAGGTTGAAAAATTGTTCCAACTTTAGATTAATGGCATCTCTAAAGTTTCCCATCTTTTTGCCGATGTATTCTACCTTTAAAAAGGTAAGGCCTTCCTTTTCGACATGTTTTCCCTTCGGTTCATAAATTCACGGGCCATCTTGTCTTTCACTTCATCAACTTCCCGAAATATGGTTTTGTACAAGTCTTGAATTTGTAGTTTCAATTCATTCTGAATGTACATAATGTCTTTCGTAGCTCGGAAGTCGGTATTCTCACTCATCACTTCATCTTCCTCTTTAGTCTAGGTTCTCGTAGAGCTCCTCCTCGGGTCATGTTTCTTCTATTCTAGTTACTTCTATTTCATCTCCTGTACCATCTTTCATATTATCATCAAGGAAGGCATGGTATTCATCCACCATTTCTTTGTGGTAAATTTCATCTTCTTCTTCCAGCCTTGTTATTTCACTCTTTGCTTTTGATGAGGCTTTTCTTTTCTTCTGAATTTTTAGCTTGAACTACTCAAGGGTGAGATGATCTTCATCTTCCGAGTCATTCACAGTATATTTTGAATGATCGAGATAGATTGTTCAAATCCGTAGCACCAATTGGAGCTTTAGGATCTCCAACCTTCAACTCATTCGATCGACTAGTGTAGGTTGAAGGTTTATTAGCAATAGGAGAGTTTTTGGGAGCCATGAAGGAATTCGAAGGAGAAAATTTGGAGATTTTAAGACTAACAAGGTTGAGAAGAAATTATGGAGAAAGTTGTGTCTTTGAGAAGAATGAATGAGAGTTGAGTGAGAAAGGACTCTTCAACAAAGGAATTTAAAAAGTAACAAAGTGAGATAAATTTGAAAATTGCTCTTTGATAGAAGAAAGATTTGAGATTTCATTTGCAAATAAAAAATATGAAAGATTACTTAGGAATATTCTAAAGATAGTTAGAAGATTTGAGGTAAGATTCCCAAAAATAACAGTTAGAAAGGAATATCAAATAAAATAATTTTGGAAAAGGAATATTCACTCAATTCAATCACAATAATCATATCAATAATAATATTTCGCATAGTATTAAGAAGATTGAGATCATGCATACCTCATTGTTGCAAAAAATAACTACTTATGCGTCAAAAAATTGAATGATCAAACCCAATATAGTTGTTCGAGAGGATGACCTCCTCGGTTGATACTTTAATCCAATGGTTTCTCTTAAGCATTGTAGCTCCTCGAGATGATGCTTCTCTTAGATATTGCATTTCACTCATAAGCATCATTGACTTGTCTAGAGGATAACTCAAAAGAGGTATAGAAGTGATGCTCAATTCTTATCAAATATATTCAAATGAATTATTTTCAAGTGGTTTTGTGAATATATATCAGCCAATTGATATTTCGAATCAACAAATTGAATATCAACATCACCGTTATGCACATAATCACAAATGAAATGATACTCAATTTTTTTTGCAGATTTTATTTTTTTGGTTTATTTAATTATTGAAAATTTCAACCAAAAAAAAAGCTAAACCCTTGATTTCTTGGTAGTGGCCGGCGACCCTTGCTGGCCACCACCAAGAAACCTAAGGGTTTCCCTTTTTTTTAAAATGTTAAATAACTAAAATAAAAATAAAAAATTCAAAATGAATAAAAAAATAAAAAAATTTCAAAAAATATTTAAAAATGTAAAGAAAATCCACGTGGCACTGAAAAATTAATAAAATAATAGTGAAAAGTCCACGTCAACTTTTTCAGCAAAAATAGCACTCAAGTGAACATTTTTGCTCGACATGGTACTCAAGTGAATGTTTTGAAAGTTATGGTACTTCAGTGAACGCCGCACAAAAGTTATGGCACTTGTCATCGTACTTATCCCTCCATCCGATATAGTTTGAAGTCGTTGTAGCAGAGGCATAAGCTAGTAGTAATCGATAGATTCCAATCTTCCTATTAGAGCATACATTTCAACGTAGTCAATTCCCTTTTCTTGGGAGTATCCCTTTGCTATGAGACTTGTCTTGTTTCTTGTAACATTAGCCTTGTCATCTGTCTTAATTATGAATTTCCATTTGGTTCCCATAATTGGATGATCCTTTGGTCTGCAGGCACAAGTTCCCAAACTTCACCGAGTTTGAATTGATGTAGCTCTGTTGCATTACTTCTATCCAACTTTCATCTGCAATAGTCTTCTCAATTCTTTTGGGCCCAACTTTTGAAACAAGTGCGAATGCATTTATGGCATTCTTCATTTAGATCTTGTTCTAATCCCTTCTTCAATGTTTTCAATGACAAAATGTGTAGGATAGCTGGATTTGTTATTTCAATTCTTATTGGAATTGTCATTTTCACCTTCCGGAGATTTATCTTGATTTTCATCTTTAGAAGATGTAATTGTCCGAATTTCATTCATGTTACGAGTAGCTTCATGTGATCTTGTGTATTCGGATGTTGGAGTGCGCTCGGATGTGTATTCCTCTCGAGATGATGCGGTGTCATCATTATCCATCTTCTGAGTGTCATTTCCATCTTCAAACTTTATGTTAATTGATTCTTCAACTGTTCTTGAACTCTCGTTGAAGACTCTGTATGCCTTCCTTGAGGTGGAATAACCAAGTATTACACCTTCGCTCGATCTTTTATCAAACTTACCCAGGCGATCACTTGAGTTCTTAAAGATAAAGTATATACACCCAAATACATGAAAGTATGATATGTTTGATTTTTTGCTTTTGTAAAGCTCATAAGAGGTTTTCTCAAGCAATGATCTAAGAAAAACACGATTTGTGACGTAACATGAATTAGAAATAGTTTCTCCAATGAGAAGGAGTTTTGCTCTCTATTAAAAGTGTTCGCGCTATTTTTTTTTGTAAGGAACGATTTTTCCTTTCAACTACTCTGTTTTGTTGTGGAGAAAAAGGAGAAGAAAAGTTATGTTGGAAACTATTTTGATTACGAAGTTTACAAAGATATGATTTTCAAATTCTTCCCCATGATCGGTTTTGATGTTGGGAAATTGAATTACTTGTTTTCGTTTTGGACTTCTTTGAGGAACTCCAATGCTCTAGGTTCGTGTAGATCCGAACACATCCATGTGTAAAAGCTGCAGAGCACGGTTAGTGAAAACTTAATTTAATGATTTGTAAGAATTTCTTGCTTGTCTCCCAATAGTGCATGCATCACAAAGCTTTGCTTGCTCAAATTTAACATCTGGAAGTCCTCTCATAAGCCTTTTTGAGGAAAGTTTTGAGATTTGTTTGAAGCTTATATGTGCTTCTTGTGCCGATGTTCCGAGTCTTCTTTGATGGATACCAGACATTTCAAATCCTCAAATGATGTGTCCAGGAAGATACACGTTGCCATGTCTATGTCCCGTGAATGAGCACTTATTATCTCGGCTGTCACTTGAGCATTTATTCTCCACAAAAAATATTTTTATCCAATATCACATAATTGACTTATGATTATGATATTGAAATTCAAACCCTTAACCAATGAGATATCATTAATGAAGAGATTGTTAATCTTCATGGTTCCTTTGCCAATAATAAATCCTTTATTGTTGCCGCCAAAGGAAACATTTCCTCCATCAAACTTAGTGAGATTGATAAATATTTTGGAGTCTCCAGTCATGTATTTAGAACATCCACTATCAAGGTACCATTTATTTCTTCTTTTCATTGGTGCCTGCAAGCATAAAGGGAATTCAAGTGTTCTTTGGTACCCTAATCTGTTTGGGTCCTTTTGGGTTAGAGGAGTTTGTAAATATCAAGATTTCTCAAGTAAGTTTCTAGATCTTAGGATAGTAACTTCCGGAGTGTTTTGTTTCACCATATTTTGAGCATTTAGAAAAATTTTATCCCCCCGGATCTTACGAACTGTTTATGAAAATGGTTTTTATATACATGTTTGGAAGGCCTTTTCTATGCCTTTCTTTAACTTAAGAAAAAATTATTTTTCAAATCACTTTTCTTTTGAAAGCCAAGTTCGGATTTATTAGAGTAAGAAACTTGTATAGAAAGAATGTGTTGTAACATTTTTGAACCAGAGGAAATTTTTTTGTTGATATATGATATTTCCTTTTTCAAAGAAACATTTTCCGTTTTCAAAGAATCATTCTCCTTTTTCAAGGGTTGGTTCCAAATTTTCAAATCAGCATTTTCCTTGGAAATCAAATCAGATTTTTCTTTGATTTGAGAAAGTTCGCGTTCAAGAAAACTTAATTTATCCTTTTGGGAGATATCTTTTTCTTCAAACTAGCTACTTCCTTTTTTAATTCAAAAAGCCTTTTAAGAACAGTTTATAGTCCGAACACAATTCATCTATATATTCAAATACCTCAAAAGAGATTTTAAGATGAGTGATCTCATATTCATCCTCAAATTCCGAGTTGGCCATTAAATAGATGTTAGCATGTTCATCATCACTTTTGCATTACGTGCCGCTCTAGGTTTCGCCTCTAGAGCTTTCTTGGACTTTTCATCCCTTCTTTTCTTCTTTAGAAGAGGGCAATTATACTCGATGTGTCCTCTCTTTTAGCATTCATAGCGAGATAACATCTTTATTTTTGTCTCTGCCGCCGGATGATCTTCTTTGATCAAATTGTTTGAAATCTCTCTTGTCTTTGTAGTTTCTACCCTTCTTGGCCATTCTTCCGAATCTCTTAACCATGAGTGCTAGTTCCTCATCGTCTTCATCTCCAAAATCTAAAGTGTCAAAATCAACATTAACCAATAGATTTCTTGCCTTTTGAATGAGCTTCCTCATTGATTCTTTCATCCTCGTAGGATTGAAAAGTTCTAATGAGTTCATCCATGGATAAAAGTGATATCCTCTCGAGTTTCTCGGATGGATGTCTTGATATTATCCCATTCCTTTGTGAGTGCCCTCGGAAGTTTGTTTACTCACATTGGTCTAGACATAGGTTGCCTATGATAGGTGAGGCCATTCACTATTTCAACCAATCTATCAAACATTTCTTTCATCGTTTTGTTAGGCTTCATCTTGAAGGCTTAACGATCTCTAAGGAGTATGTTAACTTTGGTTTCCTTAACTCTATCTATCCTTCATAGGTTGTGTAGAGCTTGTCCTATATCTCTTTTGAAGAGGAATAATTTGCAATGTGTTTGTATTTAATGGGAGATAATGCACTATAGAAAAAATAAATAGTTTTAGCATCCATGGCATTTCTCTTTACTAATTCGGTGTCGATTAAAGCAAGCGTGGGAGTAGTGTTGGTGTTGTCCCTTGCATTTGATCTGCCTAAAGTGCTTGCAGATCGAATTAACACCTCTTTGGACAATGTCCCATATCTGCGGGGTCTTAGAATTTGATAGATGCCTTGAATTTTTTACGCTAATCACTGTACTCATTTCCTTCAAGGTAAGGTGATCTGTTGTTACTTCCACCTTCAATCCATGTAGGAGAAAAATTGCTAGCCATAAATATCTTTGGCTTAGAAGTAACAACACTTCAATAAAAATATGAGCACCGACTCCGATACCAATTGTTGAGGCCAGGCGTTATCATCTAGAGGGGTAAATAACGGATTTAGGGATTTTTATAATGAAGAAAACTAATGTTGAATGTAAACGAGAGTGCTCGAACTTCGTTAAGATGATGATAGCTAGTTCGTACGGCGATATTTTGATATGCGAGTGCTTTGCACAATTAAACTATAACGGTAAGCAATCGAGAGATTCATAATAAGAGAATGTGCACACATGATTTATAGTGGTTCGGCTTTATTCAAGCTTACGTCCACTTCTTCCCCCTAACAGCCGATCGGTGGATTCCACTAGTGAATAACTCGGAAGTTACAATGTGGTGAGTAAACCGCTCGTTTAATACTTTTATACTTGTATATTCTCCTCTAACTATTACGGCGTTGAATCAAAGGTACGTGAAGGATGTAAAGCTCTCTTGATCTTGAAATTCTGAACTCTTTTTCCTCGCTTGCTTGTTCTTCAACCTTGGAGTGTCCTTTTATACTCCTCAATCTCCAACCGACCGTTGCAAGATCTTGAGAGGATCGCTCTCCATTCCTTTCCCATTTGAATGAAACCGTATACAAATGATTTCATAGCCCTTGAGGTTGACAAAGGAAAGAAAATTTCTTTGAATCAAATCGCCCATGCAATCATGATTCCGAGTTTTCACAAATAGATTGCTTCATTAGGTGAATCATCGTTAATCCGCATCCTTAATTGATCATCATGATGGAGAATTTTTAAGTACGAATCCAGCTTTAATCTGCTAGCCATTGTGATGATGTAATATATCAATTATATCATATTGAATATGCCTCTTTATAATCTAGTCGTTGCACGTGAAATACTCCTCTTAGAGCTTGATCATCATTCCAACGTCGAGCTTTCCGCTCAACCTCCGAGCTTGACACAACATCTCGAGTCCCTCTAAGTATCGTCCGAGCCTTTTCTCGCGATTCAATCCTGTGTAACCCACATCTATGGATAATCTGCAAAAATAAGTATTTCATTGCATTAACCTAGATTTAAGAGATCATGGATTATTTTGTCAACAAAATCGGTGAGGGGTTTTTCTCAACGGACGTAAAATTTTTAACCCTGATTACTTTATATCTACTATTAACCCTAGTTAAAAGAAATGATTAATTTAACTCAAGATAATTAATGTGACTTGAATTCACTCTTCAATGTAGAATAATTGTAGAAGAAAAGAAATAACTATACTTTTTCTCTTCCTCATTTCTTACGTGAACTACCTCCTTCATCAACAAACTCAAAATTTTTTACTTCAAAGCTCTTTCAAGATAAGTTCAAAACCCTTACTTTTAATTTAGTATCTCATGAGGTATATTCATGAACTTTATTTTTCCAAGTTATCTTTGTTGTTTCCTAAAGAATAAGAGTTGTTAATTTTAGTACTTGTTTGATTTCAAGTGATTAAGGGCTTGCTTTGTTGAGGATTAACTCAAAGGTAAGTGAAAACCCTAAGAACTAAGCTAGACTCGATGTACTTGATACTCTTTGCCTTGGTTGATTGATTGTTTATTTATTAGGATGGATTTTATTCTATGTGTGATTTAGTTTCAATAGTTTTGTGTTAAGTTCCTTTGATTGTTAGACCTGAATTTAAAAGATTTCTAATTGCCATGGATGTATTTGTGAGATTACTAAATGGTTTTGTTACATCTTGAATTGGGAAAGGTATGAAAATGGTCAACTAAGCAAAATAACGGTATTTTGATCAATTTTGGAAAATTTCAGGGGTAATTCCAAAATTTGCAGAGGTTTTAGTAGGCCGTTAACATGCAAATTTAATGAGTTTTAATGTTAATTAGTGATTCATTAAATAATATTAACTAGAGAAAACAAAACTGGTAAAAAATGAGTTTAGAAGCTTTAAGGGCAAATTGGTAACTTCACTTAGATGGTGGACAAATATGAAAATATTGAAAGTTCTAGGGACTGTTCATAATTTAAGGAAACATATTATGATGGGTAGTTGAGTTAATTTTTAGGGATAATTGCTTAATTTAAGCAATGTGTCCAACTATGTGAAATTGGAATAAATTGAACCAATTAATTTAAAGTGAATTATCTTAGTAATTTTGTTAAATATTTGGTACATCTAAAGTGTAAATAAGATGTTGGTAGGTCTTAAGTAACAAAAGAATAGCATTTGATAATTAATTTATTTTACATGCTTTGAAGGCATGAAAATCGAATTCAAAGGCAATAATACAAAATGAGAGATTTTATTAGGGAAATAATCAAATTCTAAAAGTTCGGAATCATAGATGATGATTCTATATATTTGTGATAAAAGTAAGCTTAATCAAGGAAATTTTTAAAATATATAAAACATACATGAATTATTTAAATTATGGAGTAGTAGTACCTAATGCTAAATATATATCCATAATTAAAAACTTCGTAAAATTTTGCTACCAAATTATATGAGCTTGAAAAAATAAGAAGTATTATATGAATTGTACATAACAAATCGATTGCCATATTTTATTCAGGAAATGCTAAGAGATTAATGTCATTTTATTTGTAATTATAGTTCTTGAAATATGTGTGGTATATATTGTGTTGCAATAAATTGTTGTTCTGTTGTCATATGATAAAGACCATTGCCACGGCCTACTCGCTACCAAGCAAATTCCCTTGTATGAGTATGTATACGAGACTACGAAGTTAGCCAAATGTTTCACCTTATGTTGCGGTTCTCTACAAGGTTGAGATGACATGAAATTTTATGATGACGTAGCTCATATAATCATGGTGTGACATGGTTCATGTAGCCATAGTATGATGTTAAGAAATGGCCATCATCACGTGGATGTACAACGATGTATTCATCCTCGCTGGTGTAGAGGACACCCGTGATGAATAGGCAAAAAGGCATGGCAAATGGGTATGTATGATTCCGTTCCCCATGAGTTGGTGGTGACGATGCCTCATTAGCCGAAATGTCTCGTGAATCGAGATAGTCTGGCTAGTGACGGATATGAATTCATTTGTGTGAATCGATGTGATATTATGTGATAGTTTTAATATATAAAACGTTATCCGTTTGCACTTGAATGATTGATCTTATGCGGTATTGTTGATCTTTCAATGATATGTCATGATATGAAATATTACCCATGCACTCTTCATTAGTTGTTATGTCTCGAGCTCATGTTGTTGTTGTTGTTGTGGGTTGAGTGGTAAGACGATCCTCTACTTTAGAATTAGGAATTTCATTTCTTGGGCCTCGAGCTCATTCCTTTATTTTTCGGACGTGTAGGATGGATGCCCCTCGACCACCATTGTTTGGAGTGTTGTGCATGTTGAGTATATTTATGATGACGAAATTGTTCTGAGTCGGCTATGATGTATACGAGGTGTACTTCCATAGTATGGATCGATGTTGGGTGGCCAAATTGATTCCTCATTTATATGTTGCCTAGAATCAAAACATCGAGGGTGGGTTAGACCAATTAGAGACTTTGATGGTCCTCTTGATTTTGATGGTAATGATGCATTGATGGGCGAAGTTATTGACCCTTAGCTAATAGTTCGACGTTTGTTCATATAGGCTTTTAGATGAAGAATTATAGTATTAGAGATAGATAACCCGACCCTTCCCTAGACAGTTGTGTTTTATATTTTGCATGTATGATGTATTAAAGTTGTAATCCCGATGTTTAATATAAAAGATGATGCATATGTTTGTTATTAAATTAATTGATCATATGTAATTTGTACTTCCGCATGCTCATAATAATTGATTAGTAAAAAGAAAAAAAATCACTTGTTGCGTGTACGTTACGGGGCGTCACGGTTGTGGTGTTGGCAATATAAAAATTCAGAATGCATGATGACATCCTAAGGACATTGATTGGATTGAGGCATGTTCTTGAGTGAAAAGGAACTTGATTTGCTTGAATGCCTTAAATTTAGTTGGTTGTCGACATACCTAAAAATGTCGATTTACGAAAGTCGTTCAATGTGCTCTGGTAGTAATGAGAGGAATCAAGCATAGTGGTCGAGTATGAACTTCAAGGAGAGACAAGTGAGAAATTTTTTTCAAAAAGATGTCAAATGTATTTGTGCGAGAGTTTCAATTGTGATATATGCGTTTGGGGCACATTGGCGAGAAAAACTTGAAGATTCTAAGTGAGGGAGTTTATTGTATGATTGTGTGTTAAAAAATTAAATGTATACAAGTGATGTGACTTAGGTAAAGGGAGGAAAGTGCAATTCGATACGACAATAAAAGAAATGATGGAAATTGCACAATTGAATCACTTGGATGCTCGTAGGCTATCACGATTTTCTTCAGGAGGGTGTGTCGGATTTATGCTTGACATTTGTAGATGACTACTTGAGGAAGACTTAAGTGTTCGTGTTGAGGCACAAGTTTAAAGCTGTTGCCATGATCGAGATAATTGAGAGCTTTCATCGAAAATGAGGCTGGTAAGACGATAAAGCGTGTGTGGACTGACGGTAGTATGTACTTCTACTCAGAGCTATTGAACGAATTTTGGATGAAGGAAGGCATAGTGAGACACCACACTAGTACCAGTGAAACACAATAGATTGCAAAGTTGATGAGAAAAACATTACCAGAGATTGCTAATAAATTTCTCTCTTGTATTGGTATGGTTATGAGATTTGTGGCGGATGCACCTACTATGGTGAGCTACCTAGTGAACATATTCCAAACGACTGCGATTAGGTGTCAAACTCTCGAAGAGGTGTAATCGGATAACATTGTTGATTATTCTATTCCCAAAAAATTTGGTTGCTCGTGTTATGTTCGAGTGTGTTATGGTAAGTTCGATGGGAGGGCAAGAAAGCGTATATTCCTAAGCTATGCATAAGTTGAACGGGGTTATCGATTATGGTGCCAAGAATAAAATTCACCCGTTTTTAGCAAAGAAATTACATTTAATCGATCTCCCACTACTTTTGGATATAAGTGATTGCGGCGGTGTTTATACAAATGTGGAAGGTATACAACTTGATGTGGAGTTACAGCGAGAGACTCTTGTGGTAACGGATACTAGCATGGTAATCTACACGGATAGTGCTTTTAGTGAGGAGAAGCCTTTAAAACTAACAATTAGTGAGACTAATGGATTTGATAAAATGAATTTTCAATCTCCCGATAGATATGGATACAATAGTGATTTTGCTATAGGAGAGGGGGTTGTGTCCAATAATCCTTGTGGACCAATTAAAGGTGTATGTGGTGTTGGTATTGTGGTGAAGTACATGATTATGGTGAAATTCCAGCTTGGCTTGGATTTGGAAGATATCTATGATGGTTGAAGAGCTCATTAGGGGCTGTGGAAAAGTAGCATCGAAGTTCGGATCCCAACGAAATGATTCTAATTTGGCTCAAATGTGAAACAAAGGTGGAGATTATTGAAAATATATTGAGTTTGAGCTTGAAAATAAAACTTTGCCAATTTGATTTCAATTAAGTTTCATATTTTGGATCTAATCCTATTCTACAAAAAAAGTGGGTCTTCTTTGTGAAAAGTCTCAAAGAGGTGACTTATTCATGAATTATACTACGAAGCAATTTAATTGTGGTGAACTCCCCTTATGAGATCAAGAGCTTATTTCATGAGGAATTGTGAAAGTATGTGAGTTATTGAGTGTAATTGGGGTTACGATACACTAAAAGTGTTTCAATGAATCGAGTGTGGTTGTAATCTCCATTCAATCGCTCGATTTATAGTGAAATTATTTGTTATTCTCCCTGTTGACGTAGGTCACTCCAATTGAACCACGCTAACATGTTGTCCGATTAAATTACTTATCTATTTTAATGTTCGATCACTTGTTCAAGCAACAAATCTGTGCCATGTAATTAAATCACTTCATCACCTCCATAAGTCTGATTCTAAAAATTAGTAAGCAAACGTAATGTAGTTAAATACTATTAGTGTCATGCATATGTGCTTTTCCCATTTGTGTTTCTATCTCTTGTCTCTTTCACTGAATTTTGACATGTGTCCACCTAATTTGGAACATTATCGGGCGAATCTAAATATACATTAGATTTGACGAATGCATTAGGGATAATAGTGATTCTTCTCATGCTCGAAAAGCAATTTCCTACTTTTAGTGCACAAATAATTATATAGCGCATTTAGGAAATGATGTGGAGAACGACATTATGGGAGTCAGCCACGTCAAGAGGAAACTGCATAATGGTATGAGGACATTAACTGGGCACGTTCGAAAGTTGAAGAAGAACTTGATTTCTTCAACTACTCTACATTTAATTGGATGTCGATACACTTCATAAGGTTGAGTTCTAAAAGTTATTTAGGGTTCCCAAGTGATAACGAGAAGAATTAAGCGTAGTGTCCGGAAAAGCTTCAAATGTAGATAGTGACGGACTTTGGTGCTAAAACATCGATGCACCTGTTCAAGAGTTCTAATTTTGACACATGCATTTGAGGCACGTTGTAGAGAGACGTTTGAAACTTCCCGAGCGAGATGAATCTATCGTTTGGTTATAGAACTAAGGAACTTAATGTACGAAGGTGTTGTAAGAGGAGTAAACAAGCAGCCATGACTCCATATTCTAGCGAAATGATTGTGATTTGCTTAGAAAATTTGTTAGAATTGTGCCTTGAATTCAAGCCCATGAAAAGATCCGACCTGAATCAAAGTGTGTGGAAATTCGACGAGGCCATCAACAATTGAATGTGGTGTATTAGAAAAAAGTAATTGGACTAAGTTTTCGAACAAAATAAGTTCTTCACTTTCCTAATTTGAGTTGGAGTTGGCCAAGCAAGGAAATGGTTTGTTTTCAACTTTCGCGGATGTGGTCTTGGTGGAGAAATCGAGAGTGTCTTGAAGCCAAGAGATGAAATCTTGTTTTCAAAACAACCTCTATTAACACATAAGAAAAACTTGATTGGGGATGACTTTGTCCAGACTTTATCCTACATAAGAAAAACTTGATTGGGGATGACTTTGTCCAGACTTTATCCTACTTGCAACAAACCTTAGACATTAACATTAGTACATAGTACGAATTAGTATCGGAGATGAAAAAAAAGTCTAATCGAGCTTTACGCGCGAGAGAAAAAAGGGAGAGATATTAACACCCCCACCATCTTCAAAAGGCTAGACAGCAACCAAAAAAACAAAGTGGGAAAGGAAAAAATCTCGACCTTGGTCTCTCTTGCAACACCAAGCAATTGAATTTACTTTGTATCGCTTGGAATAATTAGTCAATGAAATATGTTTTCATTATCGGTAACAATTCAGATCTAACCATTTTCGTAGACAACGAAAAAATTTCGGGTTCATTCATTTTTTTTGTAAGCGATACTAATGATCATTTTTGGAAAAATATTTTTTAAATATTTCATTTTCCACGAAACAAACAGAATTTTACAATTTATATTTGTATAGCACGGATGGGGGAGTGTGACCTCGCTTGCTTTATTGAAGGGTCCCCATTGTCCTTCGATTTGTCGATCTTGCTTTGCTTTGCATCCTCGAATGAGGATTGAAGGTGTCGATATCAAGAGCTACTACTAACCAAAAGAAAAGATGAACTAGATACCATTTTTGCTTCTTTTAAATTCCTTTTCGTTAATGAATGGGCAAGTGTGGCGTAAAAATTATTCCGGATCCATGACATACGTCCGTCTTTTTGGAATCAACTTCCCAATCTTTGTATCATTCGATTCAAGACTAAAGTTTTTGTTTGGTTCCTCATGTATAATTTCGAGTGTGATATACGTCATCATATGAAGCTATCATGTCCTCTTACCTAGGTTTTGTTCAACAATCCTTGACTATATATGAAATTTTGGAAACCACCCATGGTGCCATTTCGCAAGTTCAACATGAGCTTTCGAGGCATGAATGAGTTTTGCAAGGCAAGTCATATAATCTCTCTCTCTCTCTCTCTCTCTCTCTCTCTCTCTCTCCCTTTTCACATGAACCATGATATGAACCATTGTTTTTAATCGGGTGATGTCTAAGTTATATTCTGACCAAAAAAATTGTCTAGGTTATCGACGCAAAGGAGGAGTTTGTTGGCGTGATTTTCTCTGCCATCTTAGGAAATGAGTTTTGATTATATTGTATTCCTATAATTCTAGGATGCCTTCCTTTTTCTTGTGATCTTCTTTTTTGTGGTTGCTTGTTTTCTTTGTTGGAGCAATCTTTCTGCGTACATATGGTAGAACAATGGCGGATGGTTTGATACAACAAAATAACAAAAACAAAAACAAAAAGAGAATGAGAGTTTTTTGTCCGAGGACATAGGCACATCGTTGAACCTCGTTAATCTTTGTGTATGTGTGATTTTTTTTTTTTGTACATGGTATCGGAGCGGGTTATAACCCTAATTGTTTGAAGAACTCATCTCGTCCGCATTCTCTTTGAGTGTCGACTATTGGGTGAGCACCATGACAAATCCAGAATCTAGAAAACTTCCCGACAAAGGTGCGAGCTCTAGATGAGAATCATTGAAGGCCGTGGTGCATGAGGGAAATAGCTAATGTCTTACATCTATTTTGCTTGAATGGAAGGAATTTTCTTCCATGGTCTCGAGTAGTGATTATTGCGCTTGGGGGCCGATCGAGGCTTGGACATATTACTTGGGCAAACTAAAGCCTTCGATGAAACTCATCCAAAGTTTGAAGAATGGCAAGCAAGTGATCATAGTGTTATGACTTGGATCTTCAACTCAATGGAGCCTAAAATCTATGAGATCTTTGCTTACTCGATTCGGCCAAAACTTTGAGGGATTCGTTGTATCGAGATGTATGGTCAAACCAATAATGCATCTCGAATTTTTTAGCTTCAACAAGGTCTTGCTAAATCCAAGCAAGGTGCAAATCAGTCATTCACGTAACATCCGGGGAGCATGAAGAAATAATGGGATGAACTTCATCAATACGACACTGCAACCCGTAATGAATGTGACTATGTGCAAAGGGAAGAACAAGATATAATTTTTCTTTTATCTCTTAGCAAGCCTAAGGCCCGAGTTTAAAGATATCAAACATGACATTCTTATGAGGTCGCAATTGCCATCCTTTAATACCGTGTGCTCCATAATACTGAGTGAAGAAACAAGAAGGAATCATGCATTCTAACTCGATTGTGGCACCTTCAAAGAAGCTCATTGGAGCACTCGGCAAACACTATTAGTTCCAATGCTAGGCAAATTGATGCCGATACTCGGTTTGTTAAGGGGAAAGCAAAGAAGCCCATTTGTTTTCATTGTGATCATTGGATTGAGATGGGCATTCCAAGGAACGATGTTGGATTCTACATCCTTAGCTGCATCCAAAAAAGGACAAGGGTCCAGATGCTAAGATGGCAATTCAAGGGAATCTCACGGGACTTTCCAATCCAAGTTGGAGTCCCTAACACCGCAGGTTTAGCAGCTTCTTCAGATATGGGTTCGGGTCCCGCCGGCACCAAATCCATAAATTTTGCAAAGACCTCTGGTAATATTAATGCACTTTTTGTTGAGTCTAGAAATTCGCTTATTGTTGATTCCGGTGTGACAAACCATATATCTAGTTCCCCACATATTCTATCTAATACTGCTGCTAGCTCTTTATATCCACCAATCACAGTGGCTAACGGAATGCACCAATCACGGTGGCTAACGGAATGCAGGTGCCAACCCAAGGTGTTGGGCAACTAAATGTGCTTTCGAAAACAAATGAGGCTTTATTGGTTCCGGGCTTATCTTCTAATTTAATGTTTGTGAGCAAAGTGCTAATTAGTGGAATTGTGACGTCATTTTTACTCCATAGAAGGCGTTGTTTTAGGATCGCAAGTACTAAGAAGATAATTGGTGAATGACAACTTTGGAACGGGCTGTACACCTTAGATTGGCATGGCGAAGCATTAGTGGCTAGGAAAAGGGCTATGGATACCTCTCAACTATGGCATTAGCGCATGAGTGTTCCTTCGGATCGAGTGTTGCGATCCTTAGATATGCCTTTGTCTCATGATTCTAGTAGTTGTGATCCATGTCACTTTGCTAAGCAACATAGATTGCCTTTCCCTAAACGTTTGCATAAATCAACCGAATTGTTTACTTTGGTACATTCAGATATGTGGGGTTATTCTCTTGTTGATTCTAGAGAGGGCTTTCGGTATTTTGTTACCTTTATTGATGATAAATCAAGAGCTACCCGGCTTTACCTTCTTAAGTACAAAAGTGAAGTACTAACGATTTTCCAGGATTTTTGCAATATGGTGACTAACCAGTTTAATACTTTGGTGAAGATTCTTCGTACCGATAATTGTACTGAATACACTAATCAAACATTTCAATTGTTTTTACGAAGTAAAGGGATTACCCACGAGACATCATGTGTGGGTACTCCATAACGAATGGGGTAGCCGAAAGATAGAATCGTCACCTTCTCAAGGTCAACCGAGCCTTGTTATTCTCCAGGAATTTACCTAAATCCTATTGGGCGGATGCTTTTTTCTTGCTAGAACTTGTTGGCTATACTTGATGTAGATTGGGCTAGGAGCCTTGTAGACGAGAAAAATCTATTATAGGATTATGCACTTTTGTTGGAGGAAACATTGTCACTTGGAAAAGTAAAAAGTAAACGTTAGTTGCTCGTTCAAGCGTAGAGGCGTAATATCGGGCCATGGCTACTACTACTAGTGAAATTGTGTGGCTGAGACTGCTACTTCGGGAATTGAGTTACAATTGCATGACCAAGCCTACGAAGCTGTTTTTGTGATAATCAGCCGCAACTCATATAGCTTCAAATCCAAAGTTTCATGAGAGGACCAAACATATAGAAGTGGACTCGCTATTTTGTAAGAGAAAAGGTGCAAGACAAAAGAATTGAGACTCCATACATTCCGGAGTGAGGGTCAACCGGTTGACGTTTTTACCAAAGCATTACCAAACGGAGTTTTTCAAGAAATGATAAGCAAGTTGACCTCCGACGAGGTCTTCGGTCCAACTTGAGGGAGAGTGTTGGCATGATTTTCTCTGCCATCTTAGGAAAGGAGTTTTGATTATATTGTATTCCTATAATTCCGGGATGCCTTCCTTTTTCTTGTGATCTTCTTTTTGTGGTTTCTTGTTTCTTTGTTGGAGCAACCTTTCCTATACATATGGTAGAGCAATGGTGGATGGGTTGATACAAAAAATAAAAAAAAAAAACAAGAAAAGAGAATGAGAGTTTTTTGTCCGAGGACGTAAGCACATCGCCGAACCTCGTTAATCTTTGTGTCCGTGTGATTGTTTGTTTTTTCTACTGAGTTGCTAAGTCATGTCGGATAGTTTTGAGATTTGGCCTACACCGAGCCGTAAGGAGCTATATCTAGTTGAGTGATCTTAAATGGGTAGGTGAGCTATTGTGTGTTGCAATAACATCAATATTGACGTGGTTGTGGAAAAATTGTCCAAAAAGTCACAAACTTATTGTGCGATGGTTAATTAAGTCCTAAACCTTTTAACGATTAACAAATGTAGTCCTTCTCGCCAATCTAGTTAGGGCCGACCACGTCACCTTGCCGGAATCTAGCGAGGGCTCAATGCTCGAGGCCCGGCAAGGGCTTCCAGGCCCTGGCTAGCCATAATGGAAAAAATATAAGAAAAAAATTAATTAAAATAATAAAAATTCAGAAATTTTTTAACAAAATTGCGAAAGTCTATCATGCTATATAGGACAACTAACGTCCACGTTAACCATTTCTGCCAAAATTGGTCGGAAGAACTATATTGGTAGATTGTTAAGATGTTTATGACTAAACCGACCAAATTGAAAGTTTTATGACAAAATTGATACACACGCACAGATAGGGTCTAGGACTTTTTTTTGTCAATGTTGCAGCTTCCCTTTAATGTTACCATATGCTTTAAAGTTGTACTTCATCAAAACTAGGCGAGATAACTTTCTAAAGCTCACTATTAAACAATAAATTGCTATGATATCTATTAAACAATAAATTTGAACTTGAGAATTCTCTTGAAGAAAAAAGAAATGAGAGGCTCGGACTTGAGAAATCTTTCTTAGTGATCTCTATGGGATGATAGATATCGAATTTTTGCTACGTCCCATGCTTAATCTTCCAAATTCTTTAATTCGAGATCTATGCTTGCAAGTGAAACCACTTCTATGAAGCTTAATGTGAGTAGATACACCACAACTCAAACGGGCATCGAATTTGCATATTTGTGGCGAATCCGCTTCTCGCACTCCCCTTTGATTTCCTCGAATTATTCCCTCCACTGCCCTCTTCTTGATAGAGCTCATGGAAATTTTCTCTGAGTTGGTCAATAACGGGGATAGACTAAGTTTTAAGATACCAACTTGCCTTTTCTTTTTCTTTTTTTAAATTAATCTTCACAATTATCTCATGGCATCATACATTTGATTTTGGAAGGTACAAAATAGTGGTTGATATCGTGCAATAGTGAGCAACTCCTTTAGCTTTCAACTTTCCCACTATTAAATCTCTGACCGCTTCTTTTTTCTGGCATCAAATCTTCTGACACGCACAGAAAAAGTAACAAAGCTTTTCATTGGTGGATTTTGCCTTAATTTCTATTAGAATATATATCAAATCACAACTTTTATGTAACAGCCTAAATTTTTGAAACAGTTGGTAATAGTCTTATCAAATTCGACATAGTATCGGAAAGCATGAGGTTCTAAATTCAAATCTTTCCAAGTCTCATTTGCCTTCCCAATTAAATATGTCTTACGAGACACTCGAAATCTCGAGGTGGGCAACCATTGAAATCCCGAAAAATTAAAAGGAGAAGATATTGACACAGTGGAGTTGGACTGAGAACATATTCCAAGCACTTCATTTATCTGGTCATTGGTCAAGGGGGAATAGGCTTTTATAGAGGGTGACGCATGACCAATATCGGAGCAAATTGGGACATCACCAAGAAAAGATTCTTGAGAGCATGAGATACAAAAAATAGAGAAATGATAAACTTAGTACTCTATTAACAAAGAGATGTCGTAAGAGCTATGCAGGTTAATTAGTTTGTGCAAAGTTTCATTCATTTAATCATAAACTCCATGATTCTCAACGCATCATTCAGTAGATAAAAGTTAGTAAAAAATTCAAGTATAGCTTTTATAGATCTGAGAAAAAATGATTGCTAGGTTCATGCTAGGAGTCGGCCTAACACTGGTCAATAGGAACAACTTTAGACTTTCTTTGAAGGTTTCCTATGTCGGACGTTTAATCGAACTGCTCCAATCCTTAACCATAGCATGGTCCCGAAGAGTCTCTGAGAGAGACTGATACAACGTGGATCTGAGCTAAGTTCTGCCATACTTCCCAAGTCGCCAAAACCCTCGCCGTCCACTCCTTTTGCTTGCTTGCCTGTTTAGGTCCATATGAAACACACTCCAAACACTTGCCGACTGAAATTAATCAAAAGTTTTGTCATCATAATAACTCATCACAAGGTGCAAGCGATTCATGGATAACAATGAGAAATTACCATTTTACGTGTTTGGAAAAGAAAAAAAAATCCTTTCTTTTGAGAACGAAGCGGCAGGATTGTCCATTTGTCGAAAAATTTCGGTCAAAATCAACCTTATTTTCACCTAAAAGGTTTTTCCAACCTAATAATGACGTCGCTGTCAAGAAGAAGAAGAAGAAGAAGGCTTGAAAAGATAAACGTTTGAACGACCTACGACCTATTTGGACCTTTGAAAGCCACATTCAGCCAGTGCAATTTGCAGCGCTTCCTGAGTTTGAACGAATAATGGACCGCATTGTTGACCGATAAGTTGAACGAGAACAAAAACATCCAATGCTTTTGTTTATTGATTAACTTCCTGAGTTAAGTTCGTCTGCAAATTCTGGGAAATTCTACAGTAAAATGCAAACTTCTTTGGTTCTCAAAAGACGGGACAAACTTATATTCATGTGATGTCACTTGAGATACCCTTAAGAAAATGCCATATCGTAAAGATTTGTTCAAACCATGGACCCATTAGAGTATTTGTTTAAGGGTCTATGCCTATGATGGTTCTCGTACTGGATTTTTGTGGTACCTCCACTTGGAACGAATCGAGCATACGTGCCTTATTATTGGTTAAAAGCTCGGTGAAGACAACCATGATTGGTTCGATGATGCCATGGATTCGATTGCTCAAATATCTCTTCTCCCTGATAATCTTTGAACAAGAAATTCAAATCAACTCGGAATCAAGTTCTTTTCAGGTCGGCTTCTACTTTCCATGGAGAATAACTAGTCCTCGCGCACTGGTTTCCCAAATACGCAACAGTTTCTTTCTTTTTATTTTGTAGTGTTTACGGAAGTAACATAAATAACTAACGTTTTTGGATACATACTTGCTTTAGTTTGAACCTTGAAATATCTAATTAGATCATGTAAATATTGAGATGCACGTGTGAATAATGCTAGAGAAGTCCCACATCGAAAAATTGGTATAGTATCGAGCAGCTAATATATCCATATTAGCTCAACTCATCGGCTTAAACTTTTAAGTGAAAGATGATCCAACCTGGATATATTGATAGGTTCGATTTGAGCTCCTCATGGTGATCTCCCCTAGATGAAGGTATCGAACCTTACCTTCTCTTGGTGATCTCCTTCCCGGGCTGAAATGGTTACTCCCTTTATTTTTCACGTTACTTGAAAAGTTGTCTCTCGTTCACTTCATTAATGTGTTCACTTTACCAATTTTGGAACAACAACAAGTGGAATATAATGTAATCTTCGGGCCAGCTGGTTGTTATAACTTATAAATCACGACTTTATCGATATAGTTAAAGGCACACAATCCACACTGCACCGATAGATGCGCAAGAAACTATTTCATTGTGGTTTCAAGAGGTTACGCCATGGAATTGAGTCCGAATGCACACGCTTGTTAATGGGAAAAAAGCTTGAACAATGACTAACACTAAAGAGAGATTATGGATTAAATTTAATTCCTCTTCCATGAAAACAATGCTCGTCTAATCTACTAAATTTTGACATGCATTGAACATCTGTGCCTCGAAAAGGAGGGGAAAATAAAATATAATTGGAGGGGATCAAGTGCATGCATCTAGGTTTCTTAGTTTGTTGAATGAGCAAGGATGGAGGAACCCATGAACTCGCGGTATGCCCATTCCGATGCCTTTACGTTCATGCATTTACTTTGTCCCCAGATCAATCAAAGCCAAACTCGCAAAGTTAGTCAACGCGACACGAGACTTGTCGTAACTCCCATATGATCATAACATATTTGGAAGTTACTAACAGGTGACTTCAAAGTTCTGCCGGATCAATCGCTCAAGACCTTTGGGAATAGGGATAGAGAAAGAGGAAAAAACTCAAACAAACACAGGCTTATCATCAAAAGTCTCTTCTATTACAAAGACTACCCGGTCGCAAAGCTTATTTAGGAGATGTTTTTTATTTGCATTTACGCCTTTTGGAGATAGCAACTAAATTAAGATCTCTTTTAGGTGAAGGAAGTATGATTGCCTTATCAATAGTGGGATAATGAAGGAGGCAAAAGTACAAAAATTAGCCTGGGCATTGACCTTACGTTTTAGTGATTTGTGGGATCTCTCAAAAACTTTCCCTACTCACCAAGAATATCGGGATACACAATAATTCATCTCTAAACACCACAAAGGTGGATTAACACAAAAAAGAAAGAAAAAAACTCTAACTGCTACCGGAGAAGTTGAGAGATGATTTGGAGAAGGATTTCAACGAGCAAAATCGATCAACCTATAGTTCTTGATCTCACGAACCTTCAAAAATTTCAGCCAATTGTGATAAGGTTTCACCATAGAATCCAAATCGCCTATTTTCCTCTTCGAAGCTATGCTCCCTCCTCTTTTCTATTTTATGCAGCACCGTTTGGGCATAAGCACTATCTTTTTCCGGGTTTTCTATTTGCTGAAATATCTCACTTCGCTTGGTAATGGATATAATATGTTTTTTATAGACATATAGTCTCTCTCTATCTAATGCCTTGGACTTTTGGGTTTGACCTTTCAATATAAGCATTCCTTTCACGTGTGTCCACTCTTGTTAATCTTGCTTGTACGTGAGAGGAAGAGACGTAGGAATATCTCACTTTGCTTGAAATGGATACAATATGATCTTTACATACACGCGGTCTCTCTTCACTTAATAATTTTAAAATTTTAGGTTGTACTTTCTAGCGCCGCTGTTCATCCCGGCGACGAATTTTTAACTTCGACGTCAAGAAGATAAAAGCAGTGCATGGTTTCCAGACCGTGCCATGTGCTTCTTGGTGCAAACTTTAAGAAGAGCCCACAGAACTAAATAAAGTAATATCGAGGCCATCTGCAAGTCATACCAATAAAATAAAATTTACTCAAGTCGATAATCTTTGTCGACCAAAACAATACAAAAGTCGATCAATGACAATCTCCCTAGGAAAAAACCGCCAAAATCCAAAATTATAGTCATTGTGATGCATTTATTCTTAATTCTTTTTTCGTGACACCACGACTTCCATTTACCATCTATCAACATAAGAACAGTAAAAAATTTGTCTACATGGAAGACGGAAGGTAAACATTATTGACATAGCGCCCACGCTGCTTAAGTAAAATAAAAATGATGTCGTTTTGGCTGGAATATTATTTCAGTCAAATGTGCAACACAAGTACAAGCATAAAAAGTTTAAGGTAAATATATCACAATAGATACGGTTTGTGATTTTTTATTAATGTGTCGTAGTGAACATATTTTGAGATTTTCCGTGCTTCTTTTTCTTTCGTTTAGACGGGAAAATTTCTTTATAGAAGCCAATGGGGGTATTGAACGAGCTAGTTGAGACTTTCCTGGATCTTAAATAGTTAAACTAATGAGATCACGAGGTTCGACTCCCAAAAATCACGTCTTGAGGACTTACCCTACGGATTGGCGATATCCCTACCATCTCGAGAAATAGCCATTACACGTGGAAATCTCGATTATCAAAAGTAAAATTCTTTATAGATGTCATGCGAAATAGATTCCTATTGTGATGGAATATTATTTTTCGATGTTTTGCACTTTAAAATTTTTGGCAATAAGACAAAACAATGGGAGGAGCACTCTAATAATTTCATTTCTCTTATTTTCTCATAATTTGGTGAATATCAGCTGGCTTCCCTCGAAATATTACATGAAACAAAAAGACCGCCGGAAAAAATTCCTCTCGCGGTGGAATATTCTCTGGACAAGACCTAATAATAGTTCATAAAAAACTACTTCGTCCGGTCCAATCATGAGTATGGCCGTACACGTGGAATTATCTACGTTCCCGGGGGCACTCCCTGGAGCGAGGGCACTATAGTATTGTCACTCTCGAGTACAGCGCACGGTTGGTCCACGTGGCATTGCGAAACTCGACGGGGTCCCACACATCGCGTAGACGTCGCTTTGGTCCCTTAGTATAAAGACAGGAATCCGCGCAGGATCTTTGAGCCGCCCTTTTGCAAGCCACGATTGCGTTGCATTCTCATCTTTAGCTTTCGCCTCGCACGTGCGACTTTCCAGAGAGCGACGGTCCTACTTGCCACTCGACCTTTCCTTCCTTACTTACCCTATTTCTAAGAAGAAGAAGGAGAAGGGAAATTTTATTAAGTGATGAGATTATTATTAACTACAATAACTCAAATTAGTTATGCCAAAAAGACATTAATAATTTCAAGTGGACAACTAATTTGGATCATCCCCTTACATATGACATAAATGTCTCTCTCTCTCACACACTGATAATTTTGCCACTCCTTGTTGGATAACTGAAAAAACCCAAGCTTTTTGCGCAACCAGACATTTGAAATATCAAGTGGGACATCGAATTTGGATTGTCCCTTTATGTACGACATAGATGTCTCTCTCTTGCTAATAAGAAAAATCTAGTTGAAAGAGATATGTGAATTGTGAAATACAGTAGGTTTACTTTTGACATTTTTCTTTCTTTTGTTGACTCTCATAATGTGATTATGATTAACTGCAAGAAATGCAAAATCATCGAAATACTAGCACAGAGAAATTGTAGCTCGAATTTAAACCTCCAAACAAAGGGAAGCCCAGAGGTCTATTGGCCTGAGAGAAGGCGGCTTCCCTCAGAAAAGATGGCCCCATTTCAATTATTTCTTTTTTATTTCAGGTTTCTTTCTTTTTTTCGGGGCCAAAATGCTAAAAGGTGGGGGAGAAGCGAGCCAAACATCTCTGATCGCTCGAGACACATAAAAAATTCTCGGTGTCGAGAAAAGAGATTTGAGATTCCGTGAGTGCTTTCTAAGCTAAGAAGGACATGGAAGAAGAAAATGAAATCGGAAGAACCGCAGATTCTTTTTTTTTTTTTTTTTGTTATTTCTTAAAAACGAAGAAAACCATATTCATAGCTTTTATAAAAGTACAATTAATTCCATTTACTGAATAGATGGATTTATATAATCGTATCCAACGCATTGGTTTATTAATTTATCTTTCTTTGATTAGGCGAATCAATCTATTTATACCACACCAAAATCGCATGAAACTTAAACGACTCTCATTTTGCCAAGAGTATACCACATCAATACCATGTTCGATTATATTCTAATAAACTATTTTAGGTACGAGAAATCTCTTCCTTTTCGATAGAAAGGCCAAACGAAGAAGTGATCATATTGCCTATTGAATTCAATATCGACTGTGAATATAACGATGAAGTTGCCTATTAAATTGTTCCAATAGACCTAGTATGGCCGTGTGGTCTCCAAGAGCATTTAAGATGCATTGCAGTATCTTGGACATGATTGAAAGTTTTGTTATTCCGACATCAACCAAAAATAAGATTTGCAATCTTGAGCTTTAAATCTCAAGAGGGAAGACGACATACTTGGGTTCTGGGCATGTTGACCGAGTCATTTGCACATAAACGGTTAAGCGCAAAGTCGTTTTCGAGGTTCTATCTATGTCCAAAAACAATAGTTGGGGAGTGACCACTGTGGGCCATTCTCTGCGGATTACCTTTAAAAAAGCATCAAGAAAGTGATTGTATTTGGTGACGTGGAAATTCATAGGGGGCGATGGTTTCTTCGAAGTCAATTAAAAGACTAAATCTGTTGTTTTTTTTTTTTTTCTAAATCTGTCGTAGGGGGTGATGATTTCTTTAATGTCAATTTGGTGACATGAAAATTCATGCTGCTCTCGCTTAGGGCATCGTAGCGTCATTCCCATCTCCAGCCACTACCTACATTACCGCCTCCACAGCCAGGTGCCGCCGCCGCCGCCCCCGCCCCCTCTCTCTCTCTCTTGCGTGCGTGCGACAATCACAACCCAATAAGTCCAGATGTGGAGCCTTTTGATCTTTCATCAAAGGTAACGATTACCAAGTCAAACCAATCGAATCGAGAATCGCCTAAGCCTCGTGGTTCGGTTCCTGGTTTCAAAGGGTGTGGTCCGATTCTCGATTCTTAAAATTGGACTTGGTATCCGGACGGTTCGGTTCCCGTACTCGAATAGCCTAGACTTGACCGAAAGATTTTAATTGCTAAAATAGTATTTGCCACAAATTACAATGTAGAAAAATACACACATATGTAGATATAGGATGAAATATATAAAGCACTCGTGAGCATATAAATACTCTCATTATAAGCGTGAAGAAATTTATTGTTGGAAGTTGATCCATTCGAGCCGAAGCCAATCCTCGTCCTGTTTCATCCTAAGCACCCCTCCCCGTGCAACAAGAAAACCTTTTGTAATTGGCCAAGCATAAGATAATTATGGTCGAAGGACATGAACTTAGAAAACTGCAGTATGCAACATCCATAAAATCTCCCTTACCTAAAAAAAAAAACATCCATAAAATCTTCATCCATTGTTTACCTTGTAAATGTCAAGTCATCTAATTGGAGGTGAATCAGGTGAAGATAAAAAATGATATTTGATAGTTTACCGATTTCATTGGATCGCTCGAGGAACTACCACACCTATTTCAACGACAAGGCTTGACTACCTTGAAGGTCTCAGGAACAGCCGATGACCGCAGATCCAAGGCCGCCTTTTCAGCACGCGAATAATTAAAATGGGGTTAGATCTACGTTGTAATCTCCCGACAAACAACGACGCACGTGTACACGTATATCTCGTACGCCAAGATGCGGCCCCACGATGCCGATTTTTTGTTTCACATTCGGATCGACGGTTACACGCGTTACACGGATCGTAGCTGGACGAGGATCGCGACTCGGGAGGGATTCCGCGCCGTCGGATCCGACGAAACTCAATGTCAAACCCCGAGTCGACCGTTACATGACATGGGTGGGTGTATACGTGCGAAGCACAGGATAGATTCTCGAGGGACGGGGGGCCACGAATAGCCAAGGTGTGCGTTGAAGTAGGAGATTTGGGTTCCGTTATATGCTGTTGATAGCGGCGGCGGACACTGAAATCTCGTAACTTCCCCACTCAAACCCCAATAAAATAAATAAATAAATAAATAAATAAAAATAAATAAAAAATAAAATAGATTTTCCTTTACAACTACTCGGTACCCTCACTCGGTCGACTCGGTCACTGACCAGCTCAGTGTGTTCCTAAGGTTCAGCCTCTCTCTCTATATAAACCCACCTCGACCTTCCTAGTTTTAACCCAAAAAAGGAAAAACCCCCAATGGAAACTCACATAGACAGCTTCTGGATTTTCGCTCTCCCCACCAAATACCATGACCTCTCCCTTCCCAACCTCCTCTTCCTCCTCCTCCTCTTGGCCACCACGTGGCTCCTCCGTGCCCTGTCCCGCTGGGCTCATCCCGGCGGTCCCGCCTGGGGCCGCCACCCCCACCACAACCGTAACGATAGCTGCAGCCCCATACCTGGCCCGCGAGGCCTCCCCGTGCTCGGCAGCATGCACCTCATGCACGGCCTCGCCCACCGCAGGCTCGCCACCGCCGCCGCCCGCCACCGGGCCAGGAGGCTGATGGCCTTCAGCCTCGGCGAGACGCGGGCCGTCGTCGCCTCCGACCCCGACGTTGCCCGCGAGATCCTTAACAGCTCCGCCTTCGCGGACCGCCCCATGAAGGAGTCCGCCTACGGGCTCATGTTCGACCGGGCCATCGGGTTCGCCCCCTACGGCCGGTACTGGCTGGTGCTCCGCCGGGTCGCGGCCAGGCACCTCTTCTCCCCGAGGGAGCTGGGCGCGGGCGCGGAGCGGCGGCGCGCGATTGCTGAGCAGATGGTCTCGGCCATCGTCAGCCACGGCAGAGTGAGCTTCCAAGTTCGGGAGATCGCGAGCCGGGCATCGCTGAACAACATGATGGGCTCGGTGTTCGGGCGCGAGTACGAGCTTTTGCATGAGAATGAAGAGACGCGAGAGCTGAGAGGTCTGGTGGAGGAAGGTTACGACCTGTTGGGGAAGTTGAACTGGTCCGACCACCTCCCTTGGCTCGCAGGTCTGGACTTCCAGAGGGTGCGGTTTAGGTGCTCCGAGTTGGTGCCCCGGGTGAACAGGTTCGTGGGCCGGATCATCCAGGAACACAAGTGTCGGACCGGTCTGAGAAGCTCCGATTTCGTTGACGTTTTGCTCTCCCTTCAGGGGCATGATAAGTTATCGGATCCCGACATGATCGCTGTTCTTTGGGTGAGCGAGCTATCGTCCAATATTTCCTTTGGATTTGTTAAGTTAACCTGTGAAAAAGCTACCTGAAAAGGCACTAGGCATACATGTAACATGATATCATGTCATTAAGCGATTTTTGTAGCATATAGTTCGCGCAAAGTTAAGTTTTTAATATACATATATATATTTATTAATTAGTTTCTTAATTTGTCATGGCCAATAATAATATTTCTTAATGCATCTCTTAATTGCAGGAAATGATTTTCAGAGGAACGGACACGGTGGCCGTTCTCATCGAGTGGATCTTAGCGAGGATGGTGCTCCATCCTCACATCCAGTCGAGGGTCCACGAGGAGCTCGACCGCGTGGTGGGTAGATCGCAACCATTGATGGAATTGGACCTCCAGTCGACACCGTACCTCTTCGCCGTCGTGAAGGAGACCCTCCGATTGCACCCGCCAGGCCCGCTCTTGTCGTGGGCACGGCTGGCAATTGTGGATACAACCTTGGGCGGTTACCAGGTGCCCGCGGGCACCACGGCAATGGTCAACATGTGGGCCATCATGCGGGACAGAAAAGTGTGGGACGACCCGCTCGACTTCGCCCCGGAGAGGTTCATGGGTCGGGACGACGCCAGCGCTGAGTTCTCGGTCTTCGGATCGGATGCGCGGCTCGCCCCGTTCGGGTCGGGCAGGAGGGTCTGCCCCGGGAAGGCCTTGGGCTTGACCACGGTGACTTATTGGGTGGGACGGCTGCTCCAGGAGTTTGAGTGGGCCCAGGTGGATCACAGCCCAGTGAATCTATCTGAAGTGCTCAGGCTCTCCTGTGAGATGGTCAACCCTTTGACCGTGAAAGTGAGTCCTAGGCGATCTTGAAAAATAAATGTCCATATTATATGTAGTCAGATGAAACACCAACTGCTTCGTGCGCGCGAGTGTTTATATGTATATCCAATATGGTAAGTTGGGGGTAGGGTTGCAACGTGTTGTAAGATCACTTAATTTACCACATATTTAGAATTATCCATGATTCTTGATAAACAATTTGCAAAATGGCGGGCAATTGAATTGACGATCAACAGGCTCGATATGAATGAAAATTGATTACAACTTGTGACTACTAATAAGTTGTGGGGGAAAAATTGGCCGTAAGCAAAATGTTATTTGCGCCATTAAGGTTAGGGATATTTAGCACTTTTTATTAGGGATGAGCGATTCTAGGTTTTTTACAGGTCCATCCGGAACAAACCTAATTAAACATGTTTTTCATTTTTTGAAATCTAGAACCTACCCGCATACCTCCGAATTTGGAATCTACCATATCATAGCCGGAACCTGTGCTTAGAATCTATCCCGTCACAAGTTCTAAAGTATGGTTACAGTACACTGAATCGCCAATTTTATTTATTTTTTCATATTTAGTTGAGCAAAATGAAAATGAGCGCTTTAACAAAAATGAAAGTATCTCATCTTTCAATAGTAACAATTCATAAAAGATGAAAATGCAAAATAAAAATAAACAATCCATAAAATGAACAGTGTTGGCAAAAATTTTTCCATAGCTTATATCATAGAACTTCTTGACTTTCAAATTTTGGCCACCAATGGATCGAAGTTCATTGAAGTTCCAATAATAACATCAATCCTATAATCGTACTTCTTGCCAACACTGTTTAGTTGAACATGTATAATAAAACAAATAATAAAAAGTTCAAAACTTGTGACATAGAAATCTAAATTATAGAATTTCAATCCTTAATCATTCATGAAAAATTGCTCCAAGTTCTAACCACCTGAAATCAAACGAAACAATAAACATAGTTAATCACTTAATAATATGTTGAGGCGTAACTCTCGAGATTCTATATTATGTTAGGGTTTTTCCGGAATTCCAGTTCCGATTCCATTCCCTAGGGAACCGGCGTTTCCTAGAAAAATAGAACCAACTACCGGACCCTGGCTCATTGGAACATGAAATCGGACCGGGAACCGACTATTCGGTTCCCGATTTTACCCCTGGAACCATGCTCACCCCTATTTTCTATAGTATATTTTTTCATGTTTGAGAAAATTGTGATATTTCCATTGATCATGTATATCTCTCAAGATTGCACGTATGCATATCCTGTAGATATTATCTTAGAATAGTTATCCTAACAAAGCTTGTAAATAGGCCGATATCATCTTCATTATATACCGTGGAATGTACAAATCTCATAATTCTCTTTTCCGCTTCATCATTCTCAGCCAAAATGCTTCAAGCCGTATGTTCAACTTACTGACGGTGTGGATGCACGAGACAACATAAAAGCATGGCCTTGAGATAAATTTCAAAGAATGCACGAGAGTACGGCCACTCCGATCTACGCATCGAGCGAGCAGGCGAACATGCTTGTCGTCACTCAGAGCAAGCTCTCTCGACATTAATAATTGCGCATGCTTAGTTGTCATTTATGTGATAGGTCGTGCGATGAAATAACACCTATCAAATAATGAAGGGCCAACACCAGACCTGATGGGAAAACCTCTCCTGGACCCACGAATGATTTTCTAATAATTGCGTGGAATCGCCATCTTCTTCTAGTTTCCTTCTCTTTGGCAGTAACATTTGTCTTAGTAATCTTGACCTAATCTTCCGTGGATTATTCTCCCTTAAGACTGTAATCAAGCACCCTTTATATCGAGAACGCTGAACAAATAAAGAGAAGGCTACAAGAAAACCTCGATGTCGGGGTGGATCCTGATGTCATTTACATTTGCTCACGTTTTGGAATCAAATTCGTTGGTGACTCTCTTTGTCAACGAGGATAGTTAAATTAGTTTAAAGAGATGTACTCGCAGGCTTCAGGCTCACGCTATGGACTGCATCTTTTCACACACGAACTTTTGTCCAAATTATCTTCGGATACGACACAATAAAGAAAACGCCGGTTCTCTGCATCTTTGTCCTCGAAGTCTTCGTCAAGTGGGCATTTCCATCGAATGGGGTTGCCACGGAACAAAGCCACCGCAATAAAGGATGAACCACAAAGTTTGCTAAACAAAACGTGCTCGAAGAACGATTGGACACTCTCACTTTCATAGATCCATTCGGATCTTTATATTGCTTTTGAGTCCCTATTAGCCCTTTGTAAAGTGTAAAGTATCAAAATAGTCCTAAACCCATAAGATTGATACTAATTCAATCATAAACTTTTCAATAAGATCAATTCAGCTTTAAACAATTTTTCATTGGTATAAGTTCACCATCAAAGTAATTTAAACTGAAAATTACCGACTTGGGTATCGACCACCTATGTGGAACAATCGATATCGACGTTGAATTTTTTATATATATATTTTCCTTTATTTTTTCACTTGCTTTTTTTTTTTCTTTCCCTTTTTATTTTGTTGGGGGCCGGTGCTAGCCACAAGCCATGGCTGGCGAGGGCGAGCATCGACGAGGGCCCCTCAGTAGATCTGGAGAGGCCAACACTTGCCCAAGCTAGGGCGGCCTCGCCGAGCGGCAGAGAAGACGTAGCACCAAACCAGGTGACGACCCAAGAGTCACGAGTGCAAAGGCAATGGAGCTCGAAGGTGAGGAAGGAGCCCAGAAGGTGTGGATTGCTAGAGGGTCTATATCAACAACAGAGGAAGCGACATGAAGCCGTCCTCTATGCCATAGACCGCCCTCACCTCAAACTCCAGCCCTATCTCCTACCTCAAACTTAGCTTGCGCGAGGGCGAGGGGGCCCCTCACCAATCATGGTCCAACGCTAGTGGCCGGCCGCGGGCCAAAAAAAAGGGAAAAAAATTAAGGAAAAATAAAGAAAGATTATAAAAAAAAATTCACGTCAAGATTAATCGTCTTACGTAAAGCGACCGATATCAACGTCTACAATTTCCGACTACATTAGTCGGATAAACCGAATTGGTACAAATGTGAAAATTTAGGACTAAATTGATCTAATTAAGAAGATTATGATTAAACTGGTATCATTGCAATAGATTTGAGACTTTTTTTATGCTTTTCTTGTAAAGAATGTCTTGAACCTTTTCAACTTAACAATTGAATTTGCATTTTCCAGCCCGTTATCATAACTTCCATCCAAATACTTGAACCTTGTATAGATCGATGTGATCTAACCTGTCCATGCTATCTAGTTACTTCACTAATCTCGTGTCGCGCTAATTCATTCGACTCATGGAGGGAGGCGCATAAAATTATGAAAACTCTGTATAGGGATCTTGCACAACTTGCCTTGTCCACCAGTGACATAGCCCGTTTAGTACTGCCGTATTGCGGCTTGTTTCAGCTGTGAAAATAGGTGTTGCAGCTCTTATTAGATGTTCGGAACACTTCTCACTAGCGCAACAGCGTGAAAATGACATGATTGCACGTCTATTGTCCCCTTTTCTTTTACGGAGTCTTGCAACCATCAAATGGATAATAACCAAATGAATGATACACGCAATCACGCATGACCGATTGAGAAGACAACCTAACTTGAAAGTGAAAACAACTTGTGGAGAGCAACGAGATAGAATCACGTGGAACGCACGTGGATGAAAATACATTTGACAGTACATGGTGCCTCGAAAGGTACCATACCTGGGGCATTCAATGCTGGGATTTGTCCATAACTTGGGGCTATCGCTACTTACATTGCACTGGAGGGAAGATGTGTCATGTCCAAATCGAAGCGTCCCATGAGCTGCCCACAGCAAAAAGGAAATCTTGTTTGGCTTTTGTCTGTTCCTCTGGAAAGAGAGAAAGCACCATCCACTTGTGTCGAATCCGCTTTGGATCTTAAGCTGTCCTTTGGCTTGGCCCTGTTCCATGCTTCTCTCCCTCCATGATGTTGTGCCACATTTGCACCGGACCTAGTTGATCGTACTTCATTGATTATGCTTCGTCTTATGTTAACCGTTGGAGAACCAAAAAAAAACCATTTGTGATGGCCATTGGCCAATGTTTTTTTCTTCAAATGAACAAGATGGGGGTATCATCCTTTTTTGTCCTAACAAATTAATACATATAAAGGACCTTGAGCAGTTGGACTCTAGTCTACCCAATCACCCTCTCCCTGTTGAGTTCTGTTGCTCAGTTACGTACCAAGCCCATCGTTTTGGAGTTTGGATCGAAGCCCTGAAGCCTGAGACTGTATAATATATGAGAGAGGACATTGCTTCGACAATGCTCGGATCAGGGATGGTCCGGCAACTCGCCTATACTTGGGTCGAATGTCGACTATCAGCCCAGAAAGCATACAAGCCTTTAGGCATTACCTAAGTGTCCTGCCACAATGTGTTAGGGTACCTGCAATATGTTGGGGTGTGGTTCCTACTTTTCATCAATACGAAGGTAAAGCAAGGATTGCAAATCTTATTTATGAAGCATAATGTTTCCAACTCAATAGTAATCTTGAACCGTTACGCACTTGTGCATGTGACTTGGTAATTTACTCATGTGAAAATACTAGAGATATTGTCAAGAAAAATGAGTTACTTTCCTAAACCTTTTGCGTTTGTGTCAATTCAATTCATATGACTAATTTTTTTAAAAAAAAATTACGACTAAATTAGCACAAATGCAAAAGGTTTAGGACTGAATTGGCAAAAATGTAATAGATTTAAGACTTTTTTGCCAATTTTTTGGGTAGGGTGGTATTCTGTAACTTTTCAGAGTTTTGTTGAATTGGGGTACTGTGACAAAGTTCAAAAGGATAATATGTATCAAAGTCCTTGGCAACCATGAAGCGATCTCAAAGTTTATAGAGGTTTTGAGCAATAATTCATTAGACTTGTTACTTCTCATTCAATGCGATATTACTATGGGCCAATTATATTATTTTGAGCAATTATCCATCAAGGAGGCTGGCAGAAGGGAGAGGAAGAAGAAAAAATACACAATAAAAAGTCTTGAAAAACAACAAAATTACAAAAATTGTCCACGTCGGCGCCGCGGTGTCACTTGAGTCGATTGATTTTCTTTTGTCCTTTCTTTCCTCTAGCCGATCGCAGCGACGATCGGCCAGGCTAGGGCCGAGGTCGAGCTACGTCGAGCAAGGTTGCCTGCCATGGATGAGCGAGGCATGACCTCGCTCGGCGATGGCGGCAACCACCGCCAAACGCAAGGTTGCGCCTACCCACGCCGACAAGGGCGAGCTTTGCTAGGCGAGCCCTAGCAGCGACCGGGGGGAAGAAAAAGGGAAAAAAGAGGAAAGAGAAAGAAAAAAATAATAGAAAAAAATATTATTAAAAATTGATCACATCAAGATCGTATTCAAAGTTGGTTGGATGAACGAACGACAAAAGTTAAGAATTAAAATTAAAAAATTAGAAGAATTGGAAAAGTCAATAAGTTTAGGACTTTTTGATAATTTTTCTCACCTCTGAACTTTGTATTTTGATATAATTTATAGTATTTTATTCAAAACTTTTTTATCTCATAAAAACCTCTAACTTTTATTTTGTCCCAATTGCCTAACGCCAAAAACAAAATCAACTTTAGCATATGTCCCAACTATATCCAAAATGTTTTTTATCTCATAAAAAAATCTCACTTTATTATCTTAATTCTATCACCGCCTAACCGTTAGTTAATCCCGTTGCTCGAATTTTCTCGCGAACTTATCTACAAATCTTCGAAATTTAGAAATAGTAAATTTGAATGCCAAGATTTTAGATCGTTCATCATAATATCTCCATGTCTAATTTTGTTGATGAGACAAAGAATACGAAATGTGTCGGCTCTGACTTTGTATCTCATGGCAATATGTAGGGGAAGCAAATAAGAGAAGTTGGGAGGTTTTTTTCATATCAACTTTTCTAAAGTGTAATTCATTAACGACGTGAAATGCAATGTAGGATTAACTAATAGTGATTATAGATGGGAGGCTAATAGTGGTAGAATTAAGACAAAAGTAAAAATTGAAGGCTTTTTATGAGACAAAATAAAGTTTCGAATCTAATTGGGACATATGCTAAAGTTGAGAGAATTATGATAAAAATAAAAGTTGAAGGTATAATTGGGATAAAAATAAAAATTGAAGGTCTTTTATGACACAATTTGTTTTTAATATAATTGTCACAAATGCTAAAGTTGGAGCTTTTTTGGACATTTAGCCTATTTTGGTCAAGGAAACGGACGTTTGAGATAATATTTAACTCGTTAAGAAAGTAGGCAACCAAACGATCGTAAAAAAAAAAAAAATTCAAATTCAGGGATGTAATCTGTAAATTTTTAAGCTCAATGATCAATATGCATCTGCGTTGAAGTTCAAGAAGATAATATGTAACTTTTCAAAGTTCGAAATCTATATTGCACAACATTGAAATTTTTTTTGAAAAATTACGACAAAAAACAAAAAAAAGTCAATTTCTGACAAGAAATAGAATTTGAGAAGAGAATAATTATCGAACACGTATTTTTCTTTTCATGGAAACCATCAAAGGAATAAAATTAGAAAAGTAATTTCGCCAGAAATTGAGTTGGAGAAGAGAATAGTTGTGGTTCGCATCCTAATTGTTACTTGAAATTAGATATATTCAATTTTCTTAACTAAAATATCGCCACTAAATTTTCTGAACTCCCATAGCTTCTTTATTTTTAGCTTCACCAATCATGTAACAGAGATTATTCTGATTTAAAAAAATGGATACGTCAATGACAGAGTCGCATGTTCTATTTATGCAGGGAGGTTTGAAGCAATTATCCCTTAATTTTTCCTCTTGGTGATCCCTTTGGGCCTTTAAAGACTCGTCGGGTTTCTTGATTCGGGCTACTAAACAAGCTCATGGCATAAATAGAACCAAAAAAAAAAAAACAACGAAACAAGTTTTAGACGTTGAAATTTAATGAGAACTAAGAAGTCGGTTCCTAATCCGAACCGATCTGATCCCACCCAACGAAATCGGGAACCGGTGTAATTGCTGATTCATCCCTTTCTGCAGACAATAGACATCATATCATTTGCCATTGGATCCTGGAGCTGACCTGTGGAAGGCGAAGACGAAGGAGGTAAGGGAGGGAGAGGGATGTGCTGGAGAGGAGGAAGTCGGGGGTGCTTGGGAGGTGGTGAATTCGCAGCTGGTTGATGGGGTCTTAGAATTGGCATTCTCGAAAAGGAAAACGGAGGGGATGAGAATGAAATTAGGACGTGTGAAATTAGGAATCGCATCGGAGCCCATGAGAACCGGACCTAAACAGCCAGGTCAGTCTGATTCGGGCGGTTTCTGATTTGGTCGGTCTATTATGCTCGGCCATAATCAGAAGCCCCGTTATCATTTGCGACGAGTTTTTCCATTTTCTCCTCTTTTGTCCTCCGACCTTTGTGCAAGAGCTTCTCGCAAATCATTCGTCTTCATAGTATTTTCGCAAAACACAAAATATGAAATTCTTAGCCAAACGAAAGCAAAAGGTCGGATGAATTTACAAAAACCAAAGTAGGAGGGCACCTGTTTATTAACACCCCTATTTGCGCATTGCACCACCACAAAAGATTACTCACCCTACTTCCCTCATCTTATTTGTCTAGTTTCTTCACTAAAGGAGTCATCCTCAATTCTTCTTGAGCGACCCAAACTCACCCATCCTGGCCAGCGCCTTCTCGAGCTGGCCCCACCTCTGCTCGAGCGTCCCGATGTACCCGACCGACATGCGGACGAGCCCCGGGGAGATCCCGGCCAGCGCCCGCTCCTCCTCGCTCATCTCGCTGCTGGTGCTGCTCCCCGAGCACGACATGAGCGTCTCGTAGTACCCCAGGCTCACGGCCATGAACCCGAACTGCGTGACGTTCTGCAGGTGGTGCATCAACCGGTTGGCCCGCTCCTCCGTCTCCATGTCCACGCACAGGATCCCGCCGTACCCGTAGTCCTTGTTGGCCATCAACTTGAGGAGCGCGTGGTCCGGGTGGTCCTCGAGGCCCGGGTACACGACCTTGAGGCCCATATTCTTGAGCCGGGTCGCGAAGGTGAGGGCCCGGTGGCAGTGCTCCTTCATTCTGAGGCCCAGGTGGGGGATCCTCTCGGAGAGCTCGAACGCGACCTTGGCATTCATGGTCGGACCGAGGAGCATCAAGGCCCCTTGGTGGAGGTCCATCATCGAGTTCACCAGGTCCGCTGGGCCGCAGACCGCGCCTGTATCATTTCCACTAGAAATGTTAAACAATAATCAACTTTTTTTATTCCTTTCATCATTTCTCAAGTCCGATGGATTTGATCCCGTAGAATCTGACCCATTTTCTCATCGGGCAAAGGGTACGAATCACACTCGCCAAGAGAAAAGAATACGTTTTTGCAATTGCAGAAAGTTATCTTCTCCACTGGCAATGACAGATCTAACTCAGAGTCTTGGCTTGTTCTATTTTGGAGGAATCAAGAATTGCATCAGCAAGTATGATAGGACAAAACATCGAGGAATGATGTCACCCTTTTTATAATTAAAATGTCAAAAGAAACAAGATATGCCAGCGAAGAAAGCGATTGTTTCTTCTTTATTTTTATGATTACTAGATGTGGTCAGGACTAAGAGAATGTCTAATTTTGATTAGTTATGTTGTTTAGAGGAGGACATCATCAGATCAATCACAATGGAATATACTAACTGCGCCAGTCCAAAGAGGTCTAAGCACCAAGACATCACTTTCACGATTCAAAGGAATCAAAACCTAATAATCCTTCGATATGACTTAAATATTTGCTAGATCTCACACACTTTATTAGGTCCATCGCAAGTCGCACATAGATGACACAACCTGAAAAGTCATATTGTTTTTATTTACGTGGCCGTAGGGAGCGCATCGCAAAATTCAATATTTATCGATAAAGAGAACGCTAAAGAGAGTTCAATTCAATTCGATCCCGTTAATGTATCGGAAGCGATGGGTATATTTTATCTTTGATTTGGAGAAGATAATTTTGAAAGAGAAAAGATAACCTTTTGTCCCATCAGTTGGGGGCCATGCGAGGGCCTCGTGATCGATTCAAATCTAGGCTCTTGATAATTTCTTGGCTTTTCAACCGAGATGCAAACGTGTCGGAATCGGAATGAATCCCAGGAAAAGGACATGTGTGCTGATGTAAGAAAAGAGAGAAACGCGGACCTGCGATGATGTCGGCCCCGCCACTGATAAACTTGGAGATGCTGTGCACGACCACGTCCGCGCCGAGCCGGGCCGGGGACAGGACCATGGGCGCGAACGTGTTGTCGACCACCGCGGTCGCCCCCTTGTCGTGGGCCAACCTGCAAAGCTCCGGTATGTTGGCCACGGTCAGCGTCGGGTTCGCCACGGACTCGAAGTAGAGCACCTTGGTCCTGCCCTGGACCATGGCGGCCGCCACTGCTCCATGGTCCCGGATGTCCACGAACGTCGTGGTGATGTTGCACACCCTCGGGAGGAAGTGGGTCAGGAGAGCGTGCGTCCCGCCGTACAGCGACTGAGACGCCACCATGTGCCCGCCGCTGCTGCACAGCTGCATCAGCACGGATGATATCGCCGACATTCCTGTGGAGGTACGCTCCAGGATTAGCGCAATGATTTTATTTCAAACAATTCATAAATTAAGTCCAAGATCCGAGTCTTAGTACTCTAATCCGATGAAATTTCTATCCGTAAAATAATGACGAAAGCTGATTTTCTTTATTTTTTTTACCGCTGGCTGTGCAATAGGCGGCTTCCGTTCCTTCGAGGGCGGCCATCTGGCGGCCGAGGTTCAGCACGGTGGGGTTGAAGTGGCGGCTGTAGATGAAGAAGTCGCGGTCGGGGCCGAGCTCCCCGGCGAACATGCGCCGCATCGTCTCCGGCTCCATCACCGTGAAGGTGGCCGACGCCTCGATCGACATATTCACCCCGCCGTGCTCCCCAAACTCGTGCCTCGCGCTCGCCAGCGCCGCCGCCGGGTCCTCCCACGCCGACGCCGCCACCGGAGCAGACATCATCGCCTTCTTGGCCGCCGCCGCCACCGCCACCATCGCGTCCTCCCCGCCGTCGGCGTCGTCGGACCTGGGCCTCTTCTTGCCGGCGTAAACGAACCCATGTGCTCTCGCTTCAGCCATCTGAGCAACAACCACTATTGTAGAGGGGGAGAGAGAGAGATAGAGATCGCAGAGGAGGGTTGTGGTTGTGGTTGTGGCTGTGGTTGTGGTCTGGTTGTGGTTGTGGTTGTGGTGTGGTGGTGGTGGTGGTGGTGGAGATGGCGAGGCTAAGCTATAAATAGGGAAAGAACGGTAAATTTGTTTAACGTCAACTACGGGGACTAGGAATAAAAGGGAAATTGTTTTAACCTAATCACTGTCGGACAAGGATTAGAAAATTCCCATGTAGAGAAATTGCTAACCTTCCTATATAATTTGGATGCATGACATCTCTTTTAAGTAGGAAGTTTAATTTTTCAATTCTCTTTTCCTTTGGCGCTTCGGATCAGATCTCATCGACCCAACTACCATACTTGCTCAAATCAATTACATAAGGAAGAATGTTTAAAGACGCAAATCAATTTTTTTAAAAATGGGTTGAGGAGAGTCTTTTAAGTCGATTTGTTTACATAAGATTATCATGTAATATCTCGATTAAAAGATAAGGACTGTCTCTTGTTTTGCACAACTTTAATTATTTCCCTTTTGCGTTTTCGCAAAGACTAGCGAATATGCACGCGCGGCACCTTTAGGACTGAGCAAAATCATTTGATTACAACATAATTCAATTATTGAATAAAATAAAATTTAATTAATAAAAAAAAAGCGCAATATGAAAACTTACATAAATATTTATAGAAGGAGAAAAGTATTTTGAGAATTTGCAATCTCGGAGGGAATGTTCTTATTCGAGGTAAAAAGAAAAAAAAATCCAAACCTTTGTGCTAAATGATTGAGATACTCATTGACATGATCATTAAATTTGGGGTATCGGGGTTCTGCTTCATAGCAACACTATCTATGTCAACATTATGAGATAAAACTTTCGAAGAATGGAAGATGTAAATTGAATCAATTTTTTAATCTTCTGTGCTAAACCGACATAAGGTATTAAAAAACGTAAAATAAATAAACCGTACGTCGATGGATAAAGACAAGATTCTGCGGGTTTATTCATGTGAGCTTGATTTTAACCGGAATTACGGTCGCATACGTGCTTTTTGTCCCAAGAGAAATTTCGAAAGGTACAATGAACTTGGTCATTTCTGAACAGCGTTTTCGACCATAAATGAGAAGAAACTGACCTTGAACAGCCATTGGTCTTGCCGTTGCACATAATTAAGCTGGGAAGTTAATGCGATAACTTTCGCCTGTTTGGTATCATAGTTTATCTATCGATTATTCAAACATCATAACTTTAAAAAAAAAAAAACCATCCACTTGAATAAGAGTGCCAATGGTTCGATTCGGTTCGAACCTAACTAAGCCATTAGTGTGCAAGTTTGAACTCCGCCGAATCTCATCTTGAACCGAATATGAAAGAAATTAAAATTTTAATTCGGTTTGGTTTGGCTCTCAATTTTTTTTTCCTTCCTTTCTGTTTTCTTTCTTTTTTTCTTTTTCTTTTCTTTTTTGGGGATGAGGGCCACTGGCCTCTAGTCGAGGGTAAGTGACCTCCACCGGCCCTAGCCCAGGGGTCATCGGCCCTCAACCCACCTCCCCCCCAAAAAAAAAAGGAAAAGGAAAAGGAAAAATAAAAAAATTTATTTTCGAGATTTTCAATGCGATTTCGTTAACCGAACCGAAATAAACGAACTACAATTACTTAAAACGAAAATCGAACCGAACCAAAAATGCACGAAATTTTCAGTCGGTTCGGTTCAATTTTGACACCCTTACACTTGAGTGACTTTGGCGACATATATTTGATGAACCCTATGTGAATTTTTTTAATAACATGGTTTTTTTTTTTAAGAGTTAAATCTAAAGTAGAAAATCAACTGACTGGAGCATCTAACCGCACAAGAATAACATCATCAATGAAGGAATGGCTTGAGTTCCAAAAATAGGAGTGTGGTATTCAAGAAAATTATCTTTTTATTCTTCATGCTTATACAAATGCGAATTTGGGTGATTCTAAAATCGATCGGAAGTACACTAAATGGTTAAATGGCAAGCAGTCGGCAGGCCATTTTTATAACGAGCAGTTGAGCAATATTGACTATACATTTTGATGAGGACAATTCTCAGTTCAAGAAAATATTTTGATGCTCTCTCTTACGAAAGTAGCAGAAAGCATATGCGCTAAATTTATTGGCACATTATAAGCAACGTTGTATTAATGCGGAAATGTTTCGTGCTCCCTTTTATTATATGTTCCTACGAAAATTCGCACAATTCGCACATGGCTAAACATCTAGTCGTTAATTATGCCGGTCAACATATCATTGCTTGAATGTCCTAGGTACTTAGTAAAATACGTTCCCACGGAAAATTCGCACCATTCGCACATGGCTAAACATCGAGTCGTTAATTATGCCGGTCAAACATTGTCATTGCTTCAATGACCTAGGTACATAATAAAATATCGGCGGTCCTTTGATCTCAATTTGCTCAACGTGCAAGATTGTTTGGAATGTCTATCCAATAAACTGCACTATCCCTATAAATAGATTTTAATGAGTGGTGCACGTGCACGATTTTGTTTTGCTTCCATTAATCGGTGCATCCGGAGCACTTATGGAATATATTTTGTTTGGATTAATTGAGCTTTCAATGGAAATGTGCATATCAAGAGGGTAATCAGTGCATTAAAATTTGCATAAAATTTCTTAAATGATTGCTTACCAAACTTTCCTAAGAGCACTTATTGACAAAATCCTTGTATTTTTTGCTGTGCAGAACTTTTTCATTTGTGGCCAGCTTCTTGCAAGGAATTGACTGCATCCAATGCCAATGTGAACTTCAAATTAAAGTGGAGTTAGTGCTTCTGAATCATGGTTGTTGGATGGGCCACTGAAGTTGGAATCATCCTCCAATGACGAGTTCCCTTTCGGATTAGACACCAATGACAAGAATTATTAAACGGATAAGCAAAATCTGAAATAATGCAACCACCAATAAAAGGGATAATAACACTAAAATCCTAAACTCTCGTTCACTGTCGTGTAAAAAAAGCCCTAAACCTATTCCACTTTTGCCAATTCAGCCTAAACCTTTTAATTTTGTCAATTTAGTTATAAACCTTTTGTATTTTTGCTAATTCAATCTTAAATTAGCAATTCATTCATTTCTTTTGGCGGTGTTGACATTGATAATTTTAAATAGTATTTTTTATATTTTTATAAAAGTATTTTTTATTTCCTTTTTTTCCTTTCTCCTTTTTCTTTTCCATTCTTCTTCATTGAGCAGGCGCCGGGAGGTCACCGGCCTCAAGCGAGCTCGCCCCGCCGGCCTCAAGCCGGTTTTCCCGGTGACGACGAGCCCTCGCGGCGCTAGGCGAGGCGCGACCCCCACCAGCCCTAATCTCCTCCGGCGGCCTCCTCAATGAAGAAGAATGGAAAATAGAAAGGAGAAAGAAAAGTAAAAAAAAAAAAATCTTATAAAATATTAAAAATTATCCACTTCAAGACTTGGTCGGTATCCGTGCCGACCTGGAAGGACTGAATTGACACAAATGTAAAAAATTTAAGATTGAATTGGCACAAAAAAAGCGTTTTAGGATTGAATTAGCACAAATGCAAAAGGTTTAGAATTGAATTAGCAAAATTAAAAATTTTGAGACTTAATTGATAAAAGTACAATAAGTTTAGAATTTTTTTGACAATTTTCCGTTACCGAAAGCATATCATGTAACTTTAGCCATACTTTGCATTTTTGAGTGATACCATCAAATCAACTGCATATTATCGATTTCCAAAATTACCGGGCAGAAGTAGCAAAATGGATAAGGATTCATTTTTGAACTCATTCTGGTCGGACCCAAACTTTCATAAAATAGGTTGGGACGAGTCTTAAAAGACAAAACCCAATCAAATACGGGTTTAAACTTTAAATGTGCAGGAATATGGTCCCTTTTAAAAAAAAATTATTCTCATTAAAATAAAGGGATGACAAAAGACGAGCGACACCTTGCGGTTGACACCTCTATCCACCTTCTCTGGTGACTCTCGCGATGGTTGTCACCATAGGAAGGTGACCTTGGTGCCTATTTCTCTCCGTCTGGTCTGGTGCAATCTCTTTCGATCTCACCATCCTTTCGGCTAAACCCTCTGCCCCTCCCTTGAGGACTAGGAGGGACCGGCGACCACCTCGGGGTGATTGGTGGCGCCGATGGTGACCGACCTTGGCCGTCCTCTCCCTTCATCATCCCGAGGCCAAATCAATTTAAATAAAACTATTGGTTTGAAATTCCTTTTCCTTTAACGAAATGTTGCATAAGCATTCCCTATCACCTTTCTCTTCCATGCTTTCATAAAGTAAATATAATTACTTCCACAATAATGACCTTTCCGGAATATTCCTGCTGATAATAGTCGAGCTCCAGATACTGGGGAACTATACGGGTCCACCGTGCTGGTGGCTTGCGAGTGGGGAAGGAAAGGGGGACAACGACAATCAATTTTGTCGCACACCCTGGATTTTATTTGATACACGAACTAGAAAAGGAGAAATTATTCACTGAGTCAACAATATACTTTGTGGATATCAATTCAATTCTAATCTTTTTAATTGACCAATATTTTTTTTTTGCAGTACTCAAATATTGTAGTCATTACGCTGCTGACGTGGATATGTACCACGTAAGACGGCTAGAGATGACTAGATCACTACGTCGATAATTTTTAACGAAAATTGAGCGGAAAGATTACATTGGAGTTTCGTACAAAGGTGTTGTTGCGAAGCATACGACCGAACAAAGAAAACAGACGAATCATAAAATACATAAAGACTTTAGATTTATGTGATTCGGTCGATGTAACTCACGTTCGTGGGGAGGGCAACAAAGAATTCAACTATAGATCAAACGGTACAACGTAGATTACGACCAACCCCCAACTACACCCGATAATCGCATATGATGTTTAATCCCACAATTTCTCAAGAAAGAATTCACAAAATCATAGCACGAGATTTAATTTGGCCTCAACACTCTTGGATTGGTTTAGGGTCTGATTCACAAAAAATTATCTCTTGGATGTTTATCACAGCAGGGACACTTCTTATATATATAGACCAGAGTTGGATCCAAAAGAGGAAACATATTCACACTAGGAAACCACATCCAACTAGAAAACTTATTTAACCGAAGAAAGTTTACTTTTTAGGCTCAAATTCAAGATATATTCTCAACGGATATATGACTAAATTAGCAAAGATGAAAAGCTTAGGGCTGAGCCGACATCCGTATAATAAGTTTATGACCGTTCAAGCAATTTTACTAATTGAAAAATATAGGTAAGATATTGACGTATTAATACTTACAATCCGGAGAGATATCGACCGGAGGAACATCCGACCGCTCAATATAAACAATTTCCAGACTAATCGGAAACTGGTTTTTCTTCAAATTGATTGTATTTATCAGAACGCGATCGGCTTATTTTCACCACCACTCGGCCATGTAGTTGGTGCGTACGTAAAATGTTCATCGTTTTTTACTCCCAAGCGTGAAACGGGCTTTGCCACGCACTGACTGATCATGGTGCAATGGGCAGTATACGCACGGTCGCGATCGAGCCAGGCAAGTGTGGTCCCACCGTGGACAAAGTAAGAGCCGCCTCCACCACCACTACACGGCCCATCCCTATCTCTTCCATCTCTTCCAAACTATCATGTGATTTTGCGAAATGATGTCCAGCACCCTTGGATGTGTTCCTATCATATCTTCCCAAATCCCCCTCAAAGATTGGAGATCCACGCCTTTAGCTCTATCCCTCGTTCCCCATTTGACCTTCTATGCCAAGGATCACTAGTAACCACTCATGGCCGATCGGCTGGTCCGACAGGGTGATCAGCCCGTACCGATACCGGAACCCTTGGTCAAAGCTTCTAATGCGGCGAGGTCACTTTTTAATCTTCTGATAGCAGTAATAGATCGTCATCACTTCTTCTTATTCTTCTTTTTTTTATGATCCCTGGAAGACTACAGCACCTTTACTATCATCGGGGAATTTGTGGACGCCGGGATATATTCCATGGGCTTAATGCATGTTATATGGGATGAGTCCAATAATAAAGATGGCGCGGACACAACTGTTAATTGTAGATGGCTCGTGATTTATCTGAGGCCTCAATCCATAGTCGAGCCGAGCCCTAATGATCTTGGTCAGCGGTGGCGGCGGCGACATTCATGGGGGTGCTCGCCTTCCAACGGGCAGAGAGAGAGAGAGAGAGAAGGGGGGGGCGGATGTCACGTGGCATAAATCTAATGACTAAATGAATGGAGACAGCGCATAAACATAGGACATGGCATATCCCGTGGTCATCACCTGACGAGTAACGTAACCTCAAGAAGAAAACTGAATATACCGACAGAAAACATTGCTCTCAATGCTGGAAACCTGTCCATTTAGGTCGATAACTTAGTCCACTACCTTGGCATAAAAGCTTGGAAGATGAAGGGACGATGCATGCGGAGTGGATTTGCGTCCTAAAACCGTTGAATTGTCAACACGAACCACCACGAAAGGGCTTTAGTGCCCAGAATTTGGGGTAGGTTCGTGAATGGAAGGCCCTGTTGAAAGCTTGATAGGTCAGACATGTCTAGATGAACCCAAAATTAGGCAGGCGCATCCCTAGCATAGACATTCATGCTCATAAAAATGCCGCTTTAAGAATCTGGTATTTGTTTCCTCGCTCAGACCAACAAAGGAGATGTCATCTTTTCGGATGACTCATCCATAGCGTTTGTTTCTTGGCTTAGCGTAGATCCGTCAAACGGATAGATCGATCATATATGATCCGACCCAAATAAACATATTTAATCCATTTATGACTCACTTATTGCAATGCAAATATAGTGACTCATAACTAACCGCACTCGTAACTAACACATATCCAACCCCTCCCGACCTCTATTCTTAAAACACCTCAACGTTTAATCCAATTTAGAAAAACCCATAATCAAACCGGGGCGAGAGCGCCAAAACAAGTGCGTGCGAGATTGAATGAGGGCAAAAGAAAATGAACAGAGAGTTATAGAGTTGGGTTGGGGTTTAAGTAGGTTGTAAACTCATTTTTAACTCATATAACACTCATATTATATTAGAACCATTTATGACTCACTTATTAAATATAAATAAATCATGTAAAAAATCGGCCCATTATATATGAGTTAAGAAATGGGTATATGACTCATTTTGACAGGTCTAGCTCAACGTCACCATCATCCGCTCCACAAGATTAATGAATCCCAAATTAAGAATTATTCGGGAAAATTTTGAGAGCTTGATGTTATGCTTTCATTCGATAATGGACAACCTAATATTTTCAAGGACATAAAACAAGGACGTCAAGATTGATATTCAAAATAACTTCTTATGTCTTGTGGATCTACATGGGCCCCCTGTGTGAGATGAGATTGTCTCGATGTCTTTTCTCTTATCAATCTCCATCTCGTAACAGATAATGGATTTTTCCCTGCGAGAAGTCACTTTCAATCTCCACGATCGACGTAGTTGATTCGGACGTGAGAAGATTCCCAACTCGGAACATTCAAATATCCCAACCCGTGCACATTCATGGTCAATAAATTTTATTGGCTCTTCTTTCCTCTGGCCTTATTTTACTTGAAATTATGAGCTCGGGAGAGCGAGAAGCCGAACCATTATATGAGTCGAAGCTGTCAATAGTTATCTTGGTAATCCAATAAACAATAATAAAAAGGATAATGTCTAAACTTAAGGGGAGTAACAGATATTGCACGAGTGGAATGACTGAAACGTGGAATGATGAATTGACCAATCCGACGGCTCTATCGGCTAATGACTATAATTAGTGAACGTGGCTCATAACATTACTGGGTAAACGTAATGAAAGTTCCAAAACTCGTCAAGAAATCGCTATTGAATCTTAAAAATTTCAAAAAGTGCGGTTAACGAAGGATTCGATTAGATCAATTTGACAAGTTTCGAGATTTGATTGCACGTTTTGAAAATTTTAGTGCTTCAATTGCACTTTCGTGATAAGTTTTAGGACTTAATCGCACTTTTTTAAAAGTTTTTAGGACTCAATTATAATTTTGTAACAAATTTGAGGACTTTCAAATGCACTTTTCCATAACATTATTCTAAGAAAAACGTGGGCATGACGAGAGCAAGAGGCTGAGGTCGCAGTCTTATCCTAAACCCTCAATTAACTTGTGGAAAACGAGCACCTCTGCCTTTTTTTTTTCTCTATATCTCTCTCTTTTACATGTCATCGTCGGGCTTGAGTAGAAGCTGACATTTCCCATTACAACTTACGAGCATCACATGTTTCATTGTTCTTTGCTAAACGTGCATTAAGGAAAATGGCCGAAGCGAGGAGCACCAAATCCTCCCACGTTTAGGGCTTATCGGGTGTGGGTCTAGCATGTCCCACGTTATCTTCTCAGAACGTCAATGCCGAATCATTTGAAAAAATTGACTCATCTCTCACCAATCCATAAGCAAACTTAGCCGGGACTTAATACGTGTATTTATCATTTTTAAGACTTCGATAGTTGTTTATTTATGAAAATATGACTAATATCCCAAATTGACTTTGGCGATGAGGTAGACAGACACGTGCATAACTCGCGCGGTCGTGGAAAGAGTGTCGAATACCGGCATCACATTGAGAATGGAGATGGAGTTGGCTCACATGGAGAGAGACCGAGGCTTTGTCCTTCTAGTGTGTAGTGGGAGAATCATTATGTAGGTGTGCGGAAAGAGATTTTGACAAGAAGCGACGTGCGCCGAGGGCGATCTGGCTTCAGGAGATTGGAGAGCGAACGACATGGCTCTGCGGTTTCGCACTCGAGCTCAAGATGTGCGAAGGACATCGAATCTGTAAAACTAAGCGTGAGGAAAATAGTTAGTTATATTAAAATTGAAGTGTACAAGGAAATGAGGAGATATGAAAGGAATATGTTTATGGGCGATGAATCCAAAATACTAACAATTCTCGGAGGGTATTGCCGTCATTTTCTTCACGTTGCTTCATTGCTTGGAAACCACCTTTGCTTGAATTTAGCCACGTTGTCCGTGACATTTCCTAACTCAACTTCTTATAACTCGCATACACATGCATGCTTTGACGCGCCCGGTTCGGTTCAATGAAAAAACCATATCAAATCAGCCTAGATCGATCGGTTTAAGGCCTGCTCTATGAAGAGTCGGTTCAAACCCGGGTTGCTAGGTCGGAAACGGGGATCCGGATCGCCTAATATTGGGATTTTGTTATATGCGTGACATTATTCAAATCGGACCGTCCAAATGAAAATAAACGATCGATTTGAGTCACGTTTGGGATTCAAAATTTTTCAAACCCCAAAAAAATTTCGAAGCATATTTTTTCCTTCCCTTTCAATATACGATGTGGCTCAAATCGGGTCGTCCATTTTCATTTGGATTGCCTGATTTGAGAATGTCACGCATGTCACAAAAATCTTAATGTTAAGCGATCCAAATCCCGAAAACGGTAGTTTAATCGGGAAAACGGATGAGACCCTTAATCTCTTTTAAAACCTCTTTTAAGGAAAAAAAAAAGTACTTTTCACCCACTCAAAATTGAACTGTGGTCTTCGATATGGACAAACTATAATATAACCGTTTATCAACAAAAGTCTTTTCTAGTGAAATGGTGCTACTTTTATTTTTTTTATTATTATAACTATTTGTATTTTTTTAACGCAAACATGTATAATGGGTCAAGAACTGGGAATCGGATCAAAACCGGCCAACTCGGTTCCTTGTTCCGATCTTTCGAAACTCAAGGTCATAGAGTTGGTTCTCGGTTTCAAGTTGGGAACCGGTTCTTTTGGAAAAGATCAACCCTATTCGATATGCCTGAGTGTCCCATACTACATGATTGGAGCACCATCATTGTATATCAACTACTCTATTTGGATAAGAATTGGGTACCAAACAGCAGTATTGTCTTGACTTCTTGCTGTTCTAAGTTTTCCAAGTTTAGAACTCTTCCCACGTGCCGTCCATATTCCCGTTCATAGAAAAAGAAGAAGAAATCCTATTGGGATCTCAAAAGAAAAAGCACAAAGATTCGTTGTCCCGGTCAGGACCAGGTGACGAATGCCTTGGGTGATTCTACGTAACATGCGGGCCTTGGTCTTGGAAGATGGTAGCTTGCACAGACGCCATCGAAATCCATGTTGAATCGTCAATTTGAGCCCAAACCTAGGCGAACGATGCGGCCCGATCAGGCCCATGAAGAGCTATAGTCATCGCTTTCTAGGGGTGATCGGTTTCAAGCCGGTCCAGTTCAGCTCTCGGGCGGCTCAATGGAATAGGTGATTATTAGCAGGGGTGAGCAACATGGACTCTAATTTTAATATATTAATTAAATTTAAATTCGCATTTAAGAAATAAAAAAAATAATTAAAAAAATAATCGATCCTGGTTCCGGACTGAAAATCACCGGCTTCAATTTTAAGGTGCTGGGAATCGGACCGAATTGGCTAGTTCAGTCTGGTGCGGGCGATTTCCGATTTAGTCGGTCCGTCTTGCTCATCTCTAATCGCATTGCTTGAGTACCTTAATAAGATCTCTATGATCTGGCCCAATGGCGGAAGTAACTCACTCACAGGAAACTGAAAAGATGACTCTAATAATATGCCCAGCAATTCAAATATTAACCATCGGCAGAATGAACGGACGACATCCGTAGTCCGATCCAAGAAAACAATTGGACCATCTTCAACATAATAAGAGCAAAATAAGCAGAAACCAGAGAGATTTCAATTTTTATTTTTTAGCGGACTGGTTCTTTTCAATTTCCCCTCTCCAACAAGTACTTGTTCTTTTCCTCGTCCGTCATGAAGGCGGTGACCGGGAAGGACTTGCCGATCCCCACCGGCGTCTTGAACGTGATCTTGCCGGCAGCCGGTTGCTCGAGGGTCATCTCAGTGATGGGGACCCACAGGAACATCTGTTTGCTCCTGATCCCGGTCATCCTCTTCATCCTGGACTTCTCCACGTAGGCGGTGACCTCCGCCGCGTAGCTCACGCGCGTGCCCGTGTTCGCGAAGAAGTGCTCGTACGGCGCCTTCTGCTTCATCCACACGAACCCCGTCTCCCGCACACGCCCGCACTCTTCCAAGTCCTGAACGGGGAACCCACGGGACCGATGATTTCGGGTGTACGACCAAGACATTGGGTTATGTATTCAAAATTTTGTACATCTAACTTTTTAAGTATCGAACTAAACGCCTCACCTGAAGCGGGAGGACACCCTTGGGAAAACCAAGCTCTTGGAGGAGCTCGATGGAGTGGCGGCAGCACTCCTCTGCGCCGTGCACGATCTCCGCCCCCGCGCGCTCGTCGGCAGCCAATTTGTTGGTCGACATCTTCCGGCGGTCGATCAGAAACCGAGACAAGGCGGCAACTCCGGAGATTATGGGAATGGGGTGCGAAGCCTATTGAGCATATAAAGGGGGAGAGAGAGAGAGAGAGAAAGAGGGGGGGAGGAGGAGGTTGGTGAGCTGAATTGCGATGACCCAATTGAATTTGTTAACCTAACGTAACGCCTAATTGAGTGACAATTTCCTTGTTTGTGTTTAATGGCTTTAAGCAAAAAAACCCATTATTTGGAGTCCCCCATTAATTGATTACTGAGGTGGTGAATTGGATAACTTTTGGTTCGCCTTCACCTATCGAAGATTTATTGCTGCTCACTTACTTTTGGTGTATTTATGGGTTTTTTTTCGCTTTTTCGTGTGAGATTTCTGAGTTTTATTTTTGTTGCAGGCCTTTTAAATAGGAGATGAACAAAATAACGGGGGTCCATTTGAAGCGAGAGGAAAATTACCATAATAGCCCTAAACCTTTATTGTGACCGTGACAATTCGACCTCAAACCTTTTGAAATTGCGCCAATTCAATCCACTTTATCGGTCGGCGATAATATTTATCTTTTTTTTTTTTTTTTTCTTTCTTTTTTTTCCTTTCCTATCTTTGTTGTGGCCGGCGAGGGTCGCCGGTCATTAAAGAAAAAAAAAAAGAAAGAGAAAAAAATAAGGAGAAAATAAAAAAAGTAAAAATATTAATAAAAAAAAATATCTACTTCACTTTGGCGGACAAAGTGGACCGAATTGGCACAATTGCAAAATGTTTAAAATTCAATTGGCCAAAAAAAAAATCTAAAGACCGAATTGGCACAATTGTAATATGTTTAGGAATGTTTTGATCATTATTCCTTGAAGCAAGCGGAGTCACCTTTTTGGCATCGGGCGAGCTCAAGGCTCTTGAATCTAGCCTCGAGTCGCCGGTCGGAATCGAGTGAGCCTTGTCAAGAAGCGGTCGGTTCTTGGGAGCTTCCCGCCGTCGCCGAAGCCCCGAATACCGGTAGACGGAGGAGGGAGGTTGTAGATGGAGTTGCAGACGTAGGTTGCAGACAAAGATTGCAGAGGAAGGAGGGAGGAGAAAGGAGGAAGGAATAAAAAACAAAAAAGTAAAAAGAAGAAAACGAAAAGATAAAATAAAATAAAAATTAAAAACCTTTTTTTTGTCATGAAATTGAAAACATTTTATAAAATTACAAAATTTAAAAACTAAAAAATATATAATAATAAAAATTCCACAAAATTTGTATTGTATGATTTAGTTAAATATCATTTTTTTTATCTAGTATGATTTGGTTTAATATAGAATTGTTTAAGAAATACGGGTTCGGGTATGGGTTATTGAATTTGCATTGGATAAATATTGGTAAAAACGGGTTAAATGGGTTAATATGGGTCTGACCATATTCGACCCGACCCACCCATTTGACACATTTAGTATATTGTACGGAGGTTGGCTTTGTTGTGGAAGGAGGAGATTTCTGTCACGGTGGACTCATATTCATCATACTTTGTGAACTTAATATAAGAATTTGTTGAGAGTAAACAGAGAATGTGTGTAACCTTTATTCACGCTCGAAATGGCTTTGAGGATGAACTACAACTATGGGATCAACTGTATTAGATAATCCTTTTAAATCACCTCTTATGGATGTGTAAGAGATTTTAATTGGGAGAAAGTTTGAGCTCGATTGGCTGACAATTATAGACTCACGGTGTCCCGGGATTTCTTAGAACTTGTAGTTTGATGGATCCAGAGAGTAAAGGATGCACATTTACACGGGAAAATTACCAAAACGTCGTAAATACATGGTAATTATGTCAATTCAATTTTAAACTTTTTGTATTTGTATCAGCCATTTGATCAGCCAGTGTTAACGTGGCCAAATTTTAATAATATTTTAATATTTTTAGAATTTATTTATTTATTTTTATTTTCTTTTTCCTTTCACTTTTTTTTTGCCCTTTCATCCATCCTCTGGCCGGTCGCCAAGCGACAAGAGCGATTGTATGCCGTGAAGGGAGGAGGACTCGACTGCACAAGTTTAATTTATCTGAGGACTCCATTGCATAATGATAAGTTTAAAGAGGACCCAACATGAAATTATGACTTTTAGAACAATCCCATGTACTTTCCTCTGCAGTCCAACATCAAGAGTTCATCTCCTTCGTAACATTCTTGTAGGACGGATCTCTCCTGTGTCTGGATCAGCCATTGCCAATGTCTGCGACCATCGAAGAGCCCGAACTGCAAAAAGGACCTGACCATGAGCCAGAACCAGAACCAGAACCAGAACCAAAGGCAGAGCCAAAACCAGAACTGGAAGAGCCGGAGATAGTGTCGAGCGATGCAGATCCCAAGAAGGAAGAGCCCGAAGAATCGGCGATCCAATCCGGCGAACCAGAGAGCGACTCTTCTCCGAAGAAAGAGGCGCCTGCGCGCCCGGAGCTGCGAAAGGACGAGGGCAACCGCACATTCACGATGCGGGAATTGCTGAACGAATTGAAGAACGACGATGCGACCGAGAGCCCGAACAATCCGGATGGGGAGAGGCGAGAAGTGAATTCTCCGTACAGGTCAGAGCTCTGATTTGCGTTAGGAACTTGGGTTCTTGATGAGTTGAGCTTGAGATTATAGGTGGAAATGATTGGTCGCGGTGGTTTGAATTGGAATGAAGCTGATACGCTGTGCCATTTCAATTGGATCCTCGAAAATTGGTGAAGTTCTATGGAAATTCTGGATTGGCGTTGAGATGTTTGGGAGTTTCAAGTTAGATTCTGACTATTAGGGGTTTTTGATGGACCATGGGCGAGCGTTTGAAGCATTTTTTAGAACGTGAAGCATTTGTCAGAGTACTAATCCTAAAAGTATTTGGTCGTTTATTGCAGTTTTCGCTAATTCAGAGCGAGAAATTGTGGTGTATTCTAGTCTAGGGTTATCATGGTTCTGAATAGTCCATTGTAGGGAGCAGCTGTTTCACTGACGTGGTTAAGTTTCTTAAGTTCGCCAGATAAACCATCTATGAATTAGGCATTCCACTGTGAAATTGCATGGTGGACCGTTTGCTCTAGCTTTAAAGCTTCAACTTTTACTCTATGTTTGTGCTACTAATTATAGAGAAAGAGTGAGACTAGTAGAAGTTAGTCATTTGCAATATCTGGTGCTCATTTGGTGATCATACTTTGTCTAGTTCACATCCGCGTAGACTTCCTGAATTCGGTAAGATTTTAAGTTTGAAACACTCAATAGCCGATTGTGTTATTTTGGAGGTAAGCGTTAGGTGATTAGAGGATACTTGGTCTAAAAGTGACATCTATTGGGCATCAAAACAAAACTTTATTCAACTTTCACTATATTTGCAATGGTTGTTAAGATTTTGCAAGATGAAAAAGCTGTATTTAAAAATGATTAATATCTCACCTTTGAGAACTCTGATGGCATTTGTCATAGCTGATGTGATATTTCTGATCCCTGGAGTTAAGTAGCCAGTACAATTACATGACTTTATAATCTTGTCAAGTTCGTGCTGCCTCCTTTGCTCCTTTGATACAAAAGCAATTTGTGCTCTACTTATTGTCTTATTGTGAGAAAATGAAGCCATTTATTTGAACTTTAATTTGTTCTGATATTTCTTTCGTTTTATCTTGTGAAGCCTCATATTGTGTATATTATGTATTATTCAGTCAAGAAAGCATGCGACAATCTAATGCGGAGCAGAATAATGCTGCAATGGAGTTGATCGATAGCGTTACTGGTGTTGATGAGGAGGGCAGGTCTCGTCAACGTATTCTTACATATGCCGCTCGAAGGTGCTGTTATGTATACAAATAACTAGTAGTTGGAACTATGAAATTCAATCATATCCAGAGGCCTGTTCTCCAACATAATTAGTACTGAGAGAAATTTCGTCGGATCTCGTCCTATAACATTTTCTTGATCATATTTCTTCCCTGTCATACAAGTATAGAGGGTTGCACATGAATCAGTACTAGCTTTTTCTTTGATTAAGCTTCTTTCGTAATTCCATAGTTAATATGGATAATGATATTTTGTAGGTATGCTAGTGCAATTTCCAGAAATCCAGGAGATTATGATGCATTATATAATTGGGCTTTGGTTCTTCAGGTCTGGATTCTGTTTGATTTATTGTTTCATTGTATCAATTGACGAACTTTCTTGGATCCACAGCAAATCTCCTCTGACTTGGGACATAGTTGTATAGAAAATGTCCTATTCATGGACAATGATGATTCCTATTGTGCCTACGTGATATTGTTCGTGGACTAGCTTGAGCATACATGATAGTTCTCTATTAAATTGAGACATTAATTTGTTGATGACACGAAGGCACCAAGTGCCAGGGGACATATTTTATTGAGTTCTACATTACACTAAGTCTTGTTACTGTTGACTAACCGCTATATTGACGTACAAGGTCGATTTTGGCATAGCCTATTTGCCCATTTCCCTCTATGCTGTGCTAGCATAACATATCTTATGTGATAAGAACTCTGACGGAGTCTAACAACGGTCTCATGCTCATATGGTTAAGTTTCTTTTGTATTCTTCTGCAATGTAATTTCATAATCATAAAACAGTGTCATTAGTGTCATGTCTCTTCAGAGATTGTGTACTCATCCTCTATGTCATGTGATTATCCTATTTAACTAGAGTTTGACTCATGCAGGAAAGTGCGGATGTTGTTAGTCCTGATTCTACCTCACCTTCGAAGGACGCTTTACTTGAGGAGGCCTGTAAAAAATATGATGAGGCTACCCGGCTTTGCCCTACACTTCATGATGTAAGCAAGCAAGATTTTTCTGGGATAGAATGACATGTAGATGCTTAGGAGTTGTGGCAATACGTTGGTTGACTAACCTTTTTAACAAGATTCTCCATACTAATAAGATGCCCGATGGATGGAGGAAAAGTATGCTTGTGCCTATCTATAAGAATAAGGGAGATATCCGTAATTGTTCCAACTATAGAGGCATTAAGCTTACCATACTATGAAGTTGTGGGAGAGAGTTATTGAGCATCGTTTGAGACTAGAGACTAAGATATACAAAATTAATTAAATCGGAATTTGGATTTTGACCATGGAGGCTATTTTCTTGATAACGGAGAATGGAGAGGTATCAAGAAAAGAAGAAAGATCTACATATGGTGTTTATTGATCTTGAGAAGGCGTACGATAGGGTTCCAAGACAGTCTTATGGTGGGTGCTTGAGAAGAAAAAACAAAGTATGTAGAGGCAATCAAGGATATGTATGATGGAGTTACTACATGTGTGAATGCTTGTAATGGAACATCAAGCTATTTCCCAATCACAATGGGCTTACACCAAGCTCGGCTTTGAGTCCTTATCTTTTTGCCATGGTTATGGACGAGCTAACAAGAGATATCCAAGATGAGGTGCCGTGGTGTATGCTATTTGCATATGATATTGTGCTCATCGATGAGACAAGGGCGGGGGTTAACGCTAAATTAGAATTATGGAGAAGTACGTTGGAGTGTTTTTTTTAAAAAAATACAAAATGAAGTGTGAGTTCGACAAGGCAAGAGGGGGAGATGAACCCGTCAATTTGCTCGGACAGGAGGTACCCCAAGAAAGATACTTTTTTATATTTAGGATCGAATATTGCAAAAGGGGGAGAAATGAGAATGCTAAGGTGGATGTGTGGCCATACAAGAATGGATAAGATAAGAAATGAGGATATTCGACGAAAAGTTGGAGTAGTATCGGTGGCAAAAGATGAGAGAACATCGTTTGAGATGGTTTGGACATATTCTTCGAAGACCCTAAATGCTCCACGTAGATGTGTTATAGGGAGCATGACATGAGGAAAGGAGAGGTCGGCGAAACTTACTTGGGGAAAAGTAGTAAGACATGATTTGTTGGCGTGGGACATAGATTGGCGTCGTTTGTCTTAGGACGAGTGGAGGAAAGCGATTAACATTGTGGAGGGGCAAAAATTCCTATGTTCCCGATTATTTGAATCCTAGTCCTTTGTTTTCTTTATATTATTATAGCATTGTTATTGTATTTTGTTTTATTTTATAGCTCTTTCGGCTTACTTTTTTGGGTTCATCGACCGCCGACCCCAACTAGTTTGGGTTAAAGGTGATGTTGATGTTGATGTTGATGTTGATGTTGATGTTGATGTTGATGTTGATTGCAAAAGGGGAGAGATTGATGAGGATGTAAGCCATAGAATCGGAAGCGAGGTTGGATGAAATGGCGCGGTGCATCGTGATTTTTGTGTGATCGCAAAATCCCTCTTAGGCTAAAAGGAAAATTCTATAGAAATGTACGTATGAAGACAGAATGAGCATAAGATGGAAGTAGCGAAAATGAGAATGCTAAGGTGGATGTGTGGCCATACAAGAATGGATAAAATAAGAAATGAGGATATTCGACGAAAAGTTGGAGTAGTATCGGGGCCAAAAGATGAGAGAACATCGTTTGAGATGGTTTGGACATATTTTTCAGAAAACCCCTAAATGCTAATCACATGAGGAAAGCGAGAGGTATGAAATAGTAAGAAAGATTTGTTGGAGTGGGACATAGATTGGCGTACTATTTGTCTTAGGAAGATTAACATGAAAAGAAAAATAAATCCTATGTTCCCGTTTCGAGTCCTAGCCCTTTGTTTTCTTTTATATTGCTATAGATATTTTATTGTTTTTTTTTTTTTTTTTTTTTTTTTTTTTTTTTTTTTTTTTTGGTTTTTTGGTTCGCGGACCCCAACATAGTTTGGGTTAAAGGTGATGTTGATGTTGATGTTGAGAATGACATGTATACTAGTAAAGACCTTTATGAAAAACCCATTTTTTGTTGATAATACTTTGAAGCTGAAGAATTACATTTGAATTAGATGACTTAATTTACTGATGAGCATTTTGCAAGGTCTTGCTTGTTTACACATGAATTAGATGGATTACCTTGTGATCATTAGGTTCCAGGATAATCTACTACATCTAACCACGTGCCTGCAGCTTTAACTTTGGCGGTCCATGAATGTATCTTCTCATTGGTCATCTCTTTGTTTTTTGTTTTACTATTGTGACAGGCTTTCTACAACTGGGCAATAGCTATATCTGACAGGGCTAAAATGCGAGGTCGTACAAAGGAGGCTGAAGAGTTCTGGAAGCAGGTTTTTACCTCATCTTTATTGAAATGCCAGGTTTACTTGTATTTGGGGTCGTTTTTGCTCTGTCTATTAAGTCTTCTCTGCTGCTGTTTGATTCTACTAATAATTTTGGTGGGGCCATAATGATAAATTACAGGGTGACATTCTTTTAAATTTTCAAGCATAGCATCAAGGACTTCGCATTCACAGGATGCAGTCCATATTTTGATTTCAAAAATAAAAAACAAAAAATAAAATGAAACTGACTTTGTACCTATTGGCTGTTTGAATTTAAGAAGACCGTGGATGCAACTTAGAAATGCTTTAGCCATTAGGAACTTGTTAAAATGACAATCAAAGTAGAGCAGGGGCAAGGAGTAACTTCTCAGTTGATATCTTAGGGACTTGACCAATGACTATGACCTAGATACTCAAACTATTAAAATCTTAACGAAGTGATGATAAGTCAGACTACTCATGGGAGTTAGATGCTATCTAAAGCGTGACCTTTTTTTATTGAGGCCGAGGAACCGATCTTATGTCCTCAAGTAAAACTGTATTTTTGCAGAGGTGTATAGCGTAGTTTCCGATTGAGGTAAATGCTCCATCTGGAGCTAAATTGACATGTCCCTGTATGATTTTCTGGGAACAACTAGAGAAGTCATGCTCCAAGTTTGATCTCTGGACGGCGAAATAAACTTTATCCATCTTCCATTTCACCCTATTGCTATCCTAAAATGGGCATTTCCTGTTTATGATTAGTTTTAAATTTAACTACGTGACACCAATATCAAAGTCTATCCACCTAATAAGGTCGGCTAGCTGGATCATATATTTTGAGCTTGTTTCGAGATTTATCCACATCTGCCTCACCACTATTCGACTTGAGCCCTCTAATAACATATAATCTTCCTATATTCTTTCTAAAGCATCTTCTGGATGCGACTCACTCACCAAGATTTCCCTCTTCCCTACTTAAACACCACATTTGTAGTTTGTGATATTCAATTGGTATTTTGTCAATTGAAGTACCTGTTCCACACTCACTCAAACATATGCTCTTCTGTGTGAACGCGACTTTATGATGGAGTTGGAGATATGAGTTAAAGGGGGCAGGAGAATGCATAAAAGACATGAAAAGTGGCTATAAGGAAAGAGATCTTGATCATTTGGAGATCACTGATTTGCCGCAAAATAAGGTGAAATGGTGTAAGGTAATATATGCTAACTAATTGGATAAGACCTTTTCGTTGTTCCTTCGTCATAGTAGCGGTAGTAGTGGCCTGATAGCTAGCAAGGTCCATCCAGGTGGGCCTTAGAATTTGGGCGGGTCTAGGCAAGTATAGTCCTTTTTGGGCCCAGTCATTTGATGAAGAAAATTTAACGTTTTCGTAAATCACAGGTGGGCCTGGGCAAGGAGTACCCACCCCGGCCAGCCTAGGTTTGCTCATGTATGAGGTCTTGGTGGTAGCACTAGTTGTAGATCTGAGCCTCATAAGTCGATATTCCTCGATCATGATAAGAAAGAACGCGTCCTACATATACAAAGGGATACTATGATTGTCTAGAATGTTAGAACCTAGAGTGTATGCTGATTTCAAATCATTTTAAGTCTATTTGTTTTGCTCAAAATCTCTATGCCTGCATGTAAGTTGTTGTTCATCTTGTTTTTCAGGCAACCAGAAACTATGAAAAAGCAGTCCAACTCAACTGGAACAGTCCTCAGGTATGCTCCTCGTAGTTCAGTACTATGATTGAACTTCATCTTAAGCATATTGGCTACAGCTTTTTAGCTTTTACAATTTTTTGTGCCTTTGAATGTGTTTTTTTTTCCTTTTTATGATACATTCTGGAAGTGATCACAATGAAGCCAAGAATTTGCAGATCAATAAATTGACAAAACCTTCACTCCATTTCTTTTGCAGGCACTTAACAACTGGGGGCTTGCTTTACAGGTACGTTACATTAAACAGCCAGTAGTTTCACAAAACTGTCATAAAAGTACTCTATGTTTGCTCCTTTTCTAGATTTCTTTTTTCTTTCTGAAGGATAATGAAAAGTCTAGTATCAAAGGTACCGAACTGGTATTGCTCCTTATGCAAAACAAATTCAGACTTCAGAGGGGAAGTCATCCATATACAAATTGTTTTATTCCTGCAGATACAGGCAAATTTTTAAAGCTGAATATGAAAAAATTTCTCTGAGTTTTAACTTTGAGCATTCTCTGTAGGAACTCAGTGCAATTGTTCCCGCTCGTGAGAAACAAACCATAGTGAGAACTGCTATAAGCAAGGTGTGCAAATTATTGCAGAACTAGCAGAATTTTACTGACTGTGTAGGGGTATCTTAATCTAATTTTGTAGCTTCATTGTCCTCTGATATTTTTGTCAACTGTACTTCATTTCTTCTCTTTTCTGTCTATGCTGCAGTTTCGCGCAGCAATACAGTTACAATTTGATTTCCATAGAGCAATTTACAACCTCGGGACTGTTCTGGTTAGTGTATCTAACATACTTACTGTGATAGATAGTTAAACAATATGTATCATACAGACACCAAATGTGAAATTCTACTGCAACTTTTGAATGATATAGTTAGAGAGAGGATATTTATTCTATTTACTGGAACAATGTTGGCAGTATGGGCTGGCAGAGGACACATTGAGGACAGGGGGATCAGCCAATGCCAAAGAAATTTCTCCTAATGAACTATACAGCCAATCAGCTATCTATATTGCAGCTGCTCATGCACTAAAACCAAGTTACTCGGTATTCGCCTTTTTCATTTGCCTCTGAAATGTCTGCTTAGGTAATGCGCCTGTGCTGATTGTATGGGAGTTCTTTGTACTGTTATCAAATGTAGAAACTGTCAAATATGGACTTGAGACATCAAGTAAATTGGCATAAACTAGGACCTTCTCCCTCTCTCCATCCCTCCGCCCACCCCTTCCTTTCGAGATCTTACACCTATATTTTCAGTTAATACTAAAAAGTTGCTCATCAGGTGGGATGTCCTGAAATAGATACTGTGTACAACTTACCCTTTTTAGGACAAAATTGCACTTCTTGATGTTTTTTAAATTAGGGGGTGGTCCTCAGCATTAGTTTTATGTAGTGATAAGAACTTGCTTCATATTTGAGCTGCTACTAAGCTTTTGTTGTATTTTTTTTTTTCTTACAGGTTTACAGCAGTGCCTTGAGGCTCGTAAGATCCATGGTTAGTAATACTGTATACCAGTTAGGGGAATTTATATATTCATTGACCCTCTATCTCATGGGGTTTGTTGGTGGCGTCTTACTGCTTTGTCCTCTGTACTCAATGGACAATTCAGACTTAAAGCTAGTAATAAAATCTATCCTTAGCTATTCTGAATGAACTTCAACAACTGCGTGCAATATGGGCTTAAATGTGCCTTGCGGGGTGACAAAGTTAGAATGACGTTGCATAACTTATTTTTTAATGACTTTGTGTATGAAGACTAAAGATCCCATGTTGGTTTATTCATTCTATGGCCCTACCTAGACCTTCATCTCAATGAAATAAGATAGAAAAAGGAACAAACATTGTTAAAGATCTGACCTCCTTTCTATGGATTTGAAAGTTATTTAAGTGGATTCCACTAGCAATTTAGTACTTGCAGAGGTTCTCTCGATTACACTTGTCTAATGGAACAAATATTGGATTTTGATTTCATTTTGCACCTGATTTCCTTGTTTTATTGAATCAATAAATTTTATTCTGGCATTGGCAGCTACCATTGCCCTATCTTAAGGTTGGATATTTGACGGCACCACCTGTGGGGAGCCCGGTTGCACCTCACGGTGATTGGAAGAGATCGCAATTTGTTTTAAACCATGAAGGTCTTCAGCAGGTGCTGTGTATACTTCTTTTCTGGTGGATTTCTTGTATATCTACTCTTAATACGTTTCTGAAACCATCTTTCCAATTTGAGTAGCCTAGTGTTTCGTGCCTTCCGTTTTCACTAAATCTGAAGTTTGATTGGTGTCATATCCAAAAAAGATGAAATGCCAATCCTCGTAGTGATTCAACAATAGAGACAGACCTTAAGCCATGTACTAGCTGCGCCCATCTTGTTGAGCGAGAAAATGGTCCACTGCTCTGCTGCTGCTGAATGTTGGTTTTCTTTCCCTTCTTTCTTAGCAGCTCAACACTCTTGACCAAAAACAAGCACCTCAAGGTCTTTCCAACAGATCCACAGAGTTAGCTCATTCCGACGGAAGAGCGACTAAAGTCAGCATTCCAGATATAGTGTCTGTATCAGCATGTTCGGATCTGACTTTACCACCTGGTCCAGGCCTCTGTATTGACACAATTCATGGACCTGTTTTCATGGTAAGTGGCTTATAACTCAGATGTAACATGCTGCTGGTTTGACCTTTTATAGAGCAATATCAGTAGGGGTTAGTAAGGTTGACTCATGTCTAGTATCTAGTGCCCTTATTCTCTGTTCTTTTGACTGGCTGACTTTGACAGCTATTCCAATTCGCATTTTGTCTGAAGTATCTTATTATGATGCAATCTATTTGGGTGATGTTATGGCATGTAAAAGTCGAGGCATGTAATTCTCATGAAAGAACGGTGTTGTCTGACTTGTGTAGATGATTCGTTCAAAGCATTTTTCCCATTTTCTGTGATCTTGACAATCTGTGGATGTTGTCAAACTGAAGAGGTTTTGTGACATTCAGTGTGAATGGTGCTTTTAATTAACTCAACATCTCTCAGTTAAGAAGTTAATGCTTGCTTCTTGCCTATTGAGATAATAAGTCGAGTGCATCATGGAGCTGAAATAGTGAAATTCAGTACAACTGTCTTTTTCATGTTTTTGGTGTAGGTTCATTTGTCTCTTTAAATGTCTAAATTATACTGATTGCACTAGATTTTGTTTAAGGACACTTTTTAAGTGACATCGACCCATGATTCATTCAGGTAGCCGATTCCTGGGAGTCCTTGGATGGTTGGCTCGATGCTATCCGTTTGGTATATACAATTTATGCACGAGGAAAGAGTGATGTATTGGCAGGTATCATAACAGGCTGAAATTTTTACATGACTCACGGATGTATTACTATTACCACACAATCTTCTTGAGATGGTGATGAGTTATAGAAATGCGATTTATCCAGACAATTTCTTGTATATTAGGAACTTTCTTTTCCCACAAAAGTGGTCTTTGACAATTATCTGATTCGACATACGTGTGGTTCTGTTGAATTAGTTGTTCGAACTTAAGCTGTCAACTCTTGTCATTGTTTAATAGTTCTTATCCACTTTTCCTACATCACGGTTAGATGATGTAAGACATAAAAGGAATTTCAACTCCATGGTTACGTCAACATTAGCGGACAGTCACCTGATAAGTCGCTTTACATGTAAATCGATTTTCTGCTAAATGCGTACTGTTAGATGGGATTATTTTGTTCCATGGGCATTGTTCTACGGCCATTTCAGGCAAAATTTTGGAGAGCTACGGAACCGTGGATATGGTTTTTCGTTTGTGTAGGATCTAGTGGAAGGACTAATCATCACATATCTATTGAGTTTCACGCCCTTGGCCGTATTACAATAACTTTCCAATGGTAGATTCCATGCTGTCATCTACTTAGCGGATCAATCGGTTTTTTTGTTGTAACTAGGTAACGTTTACGCTAGGTCCTTTAGGAAGGCACAAACTTCATACAAATGGGAGGCTTTATTTTGGCCAGGGCTAGGACCGAAGCTGGAAGAATCCACAGTCCCTCCCCGCATATCAACCCCGAAGCCACTGCAGGGACCATCAGCTCCGCCTTCTTCGCATTGAGCTTCTGCCAAATGTACACGACCAAAGTCCCCAAGCACATATCAATCGTGAAATATGCCCCCACCAGAAACGGAGGGGCCATGGCCATCGGAAGCGGCATCCACTTCCCTACCTTCCGTGGCCCGAGATCTCTTATGAGGTTCACAGCCACCGCGAAGCTGAAGAACCCATAGCAGAGCTGCAAGCAATGGCGAGGCAGAGCCGAGAACCCCTGAACACCCAGGATCGCCATGTTCCTGTAGATCAGAGCATACGGCGCTTTGAATTCTCCGTTGGGATTTCCCACGTCAAACGCCTTGTAGAATAGGAAGAAGCTTAAGGGAGCCACCACGCATCCTATGGCCGTGCCAATGACCTGGCTGAGAAACATCGCTCGAGGGGACGTGAGCGTGAAATGGGCCGTCTTGAAATCTTGCATCAGAATGCACGCCACGGAGACAGCGGACTTGATGAGGCCGCACCCTGCAAGGCCGGCGACTAGGCCGTTTTCCTTGCCCGATATGGCGGCGAGGATGAAAAGAGCCACTTTGCCATAGTTGTAGGCCATGTTCATGTCCGTAAGCCCAGCTCCATACGCATTGCAGAAAGCTAGGGAGGGAGCGAGAATGTAAGCGACAAGGACGAAGTACCATTTAAGCTCAGGGAACATGAAGGGGATCACGATGATGGATACGACGGAGAAGAGGCTATATCCAGCGAGTCCTATCCACATAGGGATGTTCTCTCTCAGGAAGACTTCGTTTTGTCTTTTGTCCTCGAGGGTTTTGCTCTGGTCTTCTTCAGCTGCATTGAAGTGGAAACATGAGATCAAGAAGAAGAATTCATGAGTCAAAACTTTAGGGAATGCACAAGCACAAGCCCTCATATCTGCTTAAAGAGAAGAGATGTGCCAGAAGTTTGAAGTTCCATGATGGGCGTCCTAAAACACTTGACGATGTGTAACTCGTTTGGATTAAACCTTGCTAGGTCAGGTCACAGATTAAAAATGCTGTCTTGATCACTTTTTTCCACAGCAAGGCATCAAAGCTGGCAAGAAGAATTGATCTTGAAGGTTATGCATCATCTACCTGTAGCAAGGTTTGTGTTTTGGTTCTTCATTCTTCCATGGATGTTACTGACTGTGACACAGATTATCTTTACAATATTGTAAAGCCCATCGCCAAGGATCAGAGCCACGGAGATAAAAGCCTGCAAGACGAAAAATATATGAACAAGAGAGCGACAAGATTAGAGAACGGCATTTCTTCGCTTTCGCCTATGCTTACTAGAAAGAGAGAGGAAGAGAGACCTTATAGCCATATAAGCTCTTCATACTACTCTCTTCCAGGCCATCGGAAAACCAGTCTCCCTTGTGGCGATCGATGAGCGGCCACATGAGGCCGTAGGAGATCACCGCGCCGAAAAGCAGAGACAGATTCACCAGGTGTGAACAGATCATCCCCGCTCCGACATAAGTCATGCTGAAGTCAAAGAAGAATCTGAAGAACAACAACGTTCATGAAACAAGAGCGATGAAGTTAAATTAGCTAGTTATGAACAGGTTCAATAAAGTTCCGAGCATAAGAACGGAAAAAATTTGCGCAGACCACACACGTTTGCTTCCAAGCCTGTAATCCGAAAGTGGGGAACTGTGCGAAACCGCAAGCATCCTTCCCTTTGAAGAACCACTGGAAGAAGGCCCACAGGAATGAGAAAGAGAAGTACTTCGTGAACCCGTGAACTTGCTTCCTGCGCACAACGACCATCATTGCCGCTTAGAGTTCATTTTTCTAAGAACGATTCTCGGTATATATGGTGCGAGCATTCGTATCGGGTTGGTGTATGTATACTTGGCCATTTTGTCTCCCTGTGAGTGGAAGCCGTTGATGAGCACCGCCGTCGCCAAGCCGCTTGGATAGGTCAATTTGAGATCGACAATCAGTATCTAGTAATGACAGAACTCCTTGTAAAACAACAGTTTCTTACATCAAACACAAGCTCTTTGTTGAACTGTATAAAGCTCAAACTCATTGTACCTTCCTGAGTGGAATCAACACAAATAAACCCACAAAGCAAACCACAAAGAGGAAACCAGTCATCCAACCCAGCCCAGGCTCCTTCACAGCCTTTGGGGAATTTCCCTGAGCATCCACTCCCGATAACTCATATGTCCTCCTGTTTAACCCCAACAGATATGAGGCAAATCCACCTGAACGCCAAAAAAAAAAAAAAAAAAAGAAGGAAACCATGCCATTTTGATTAACAAAGGAATCAAGAACGAGCTGATGAAAACCTTAAGCTAAGTCATTCGCGGATTCAAATGAGGTCCCTCTAACCTCCAACAGCAATGCTGTAACACGCGACCGCGCACGTCTGGATCATGGTGTTCTCTTGCCTGGTGAACGGGCTCGTGACGTAGCCAGCCCTGTGGAGCATCTTGGTCCACGTGCGGATGAACACGAAGGCGAGCAGCGCGGCCGACACATTGAGGTTCGGGACGAGCCCGGTCGTGAGGTTCAGCTTCATGGCTATGATGCTGTAGATGACCCCGATCACGACGCTCACCACAACCCCACGCAGAGTCAGCTGCCTCGTCCACGGCGGGGTCCTTCCCAAGCCACCCGACTCCGCCCCTTCCGGCAACTTCTCCTCCAAGTTGTCTCTCTCGATTTCCTTCTTTTCTTTCATGGTTCCCATGTTCTCCATTGTAGTAAAGAAAGCTCGGAGATTCAGAGGACTAGTTGAACTTGTTCAATGTATGTCTCTTCCTATCAAATTTGTTCGAGACACTGAAGCCCTGAACTTAATGCAATTTGGAATCTTTCTCAAGGATATAAGGCAACAATATCTCATGCACATGGGAGAGAAAAATGCCTGCGTGTGGCTGCAGAGAGCTGAAGGGGCCATGCTATATAGATGTGGCCGGCAACGTGCAACAGAAATCCGGTACATTCTTCGGGAGATTGCTGAGCCCAAGTTCAAGCCCATTTGCCTTCATTCACAAACTTAAATCAACGAGTTACGGATCAATTAGAATATATTAACTGCTCTATATTACGATAATTCTCCTGCGGGGGATTTTTTTAATACAACTCACGCATGCATCCTAACACAATGAAGATGTAAATAACACAAACTCTCTCGCAGGGGTATGTCCATTTTAATTTCAATTAGGGTCAATCACACTGCCTTTCACTCTCCTTTTACTGTAATTCATGTCCTTAGGAAACTCTTGACAGCAAGGATCCCCAGAGATCTCTTTATTCTGAACTAAGTTGTGATGTCGAAAGCGTGCTCGCCCATTGAAAAATTTCATTTCGCCACGGCGCTCCGGAATTCAAATGGAGTCTTGATTCAAACGACAGAACTCATCAACCATCAAGTGGGTTTAATCACGAAGCCTTGTTGGGAAAAAAACAGGAAGTCAATGAGCTCCACAAGATCGACAGGTGCAAGTGGGGCTTGCAGTTCTTGAACAGTCGATGCACATGCAGCCCCGTGCAGTCGTGCAGCACGTCAGACACGTTTTACCTCGTACCAGTAAGTTCGTGTCATCGCAAATGGAGTTCCCACAGATCTCGAAACCGAGGCCGTGAGATCTGATGGATCTTTACACGAGAGCCAGACAACCTAGACCGAACGAGGTTGGGAAAATGACACGAATAATCCTGAATTTTAGCTCAACATATAATATAATCTTTGAGTTTTTAATTTGATCAATTTAGTCCAATATATAATGCGTGCCTTGAATTTTCAATTTGTTGATATGATCCATGAATTTTTGTAACGTGTTCAATTTAATCACTAAACTATAATAAAATGTTCAAAGTCATTCCCGAACTTGAATTAATAGAAGAATTACATTGAACACTTCCTTATAATTCAGGGGATTAAGTTAAACATGTTTCAAAAGCTCAAGAATTATATTGAACAAATCGAAAATTCGTGCATCATATTACACATTAAAAATTTCAAGATCATTATCGTAACGAGGAATTCTCTATGGAATCATTGTAGCTCGACGGAACCGGACCTTATCACTGCAAAATCATTAGCTTGACAAAGCTGACCTTATCTCTCTCTCCCGACCATGGAGGTCGGCGTGACATTATTTGGGCAGGAGGAAATTCTGTCAGATTAAGTCGGTTCAGAAAAGTGGACGCCACTCGCCCAGTTGCCACGCTTCACCATCGAAGGTCGGTAAAGATGGGATTGGAGGGGCTTCTTCAGAAAGTGGAAGGTGGGGACTCGGAAGAGGAACAACACACACAAACGTTTCCAATGAGCGGGCCACCATGGCCATGGCTCGCTCGTTTCTTTTGCAATGAAGCAGCCATGAAATTTTACAGTGTTAAAAGATGTAACATCAACAATCTCACGATGAACATCCAGAAATGAAAATCTCACAATGCCTTTAAATTAGGGATACGTCGCCGACAAATCGATTCAAAGTGCTGTGCAAAGCATAGATCGACGGTACATGAGTCTAAGCTCCTATACATTGAACATAATCGTTCTTTTATGTATTGGTAAAAAGTTCGAGACACTATTTATTTACATATGCGATGCAGCTAGTTTAGTATACTCCTTGTGGGAAAAATTCAATGCCTTATCATCTTATAAGTCTGAAAGTACATAAAACAATTTCAAAGATATGTGATTAATATAGGTTCGGTAGATACCATTTTTTTTTTAATTCCAATACATTTTTCTATGGAAATAACTTTATCAATTTCACGTATACGTGCGAATCTATATGTGAAACAAGTACATTCCATGCAAATCATATAATAGCAAGATCAAGAGGTGTACTATAATATTTCGAATCATGGTTTGTGAATTATTGTGGATAGTAGACAATTCACTTATAAGTAGTGACCAATTACACTCGAAAGTTAAAAAAAAAAAACGAAAGAGGGAGTGAAAAGTGAGAGTAAGTGAAGGCGAGAGTATCATTTGACGCCACTCTCTCTTATTTGGTCAACAAGGGCACGTTTGACAACACTTATGGAGTAGAAATTCCGCTCCAAAAATACTTCTAAAGTAAAAATTCATTTGATAACGCTACTTCATTTTCCTATTTCGGAGCGTTTTTTTTTTCCTGTTCCAGTAGTTTTAGAGCCACTAAAAAGTAAAAAAATACTTCCTCAAGAAGTTGATTTCTAGCGCGTAAGTCTTGCCATGTGCACCCCAAGTTGTCAACTCACCAATTTTAATGATGGAAAAACATATTTTCGCATAATAGAAGTTCTAATAATGTTTATAATTAATTATAAAGGCCGGATCCGGAAAAAAAAAATGGATTTATCTATGCTTGCGGGACAATAATATCCCCGTGTATAAAAAAAAAAAAAAACTAATTTTCACTTGGGAGACGATAATACCCTTTAAGTTTGCGTCCATGCAAGTTGATCAATTTGCTCGATGTCAATTTTCACTTGGATGAATCACGAGATACTGCGACAATTAGGCAAATGCGACAGGGCAAAGGTTCATTCTGCTTTTTGCTAACTCCCGATCTTCGTACCGTCCGTGGCTTTTCTTGATGTGATTATCTCAACATTTCGTCTTTCTGCTTAATAAAGCCCGGGTTATACGTGCAGTTAGTATTAAGTAATATGCTTCGATATCTTTTTTTTTTTTTTTTACATTTTTTTGCTGGATATAAATTCTGCGGCGGACGTACTTTGACTTTTTCTTTAGGCCGTAACATCTGAAATTTCCGCAATGCATTTCATAATTTTTTGAACTCGGGTTACGATTTAAGTTTCAACAGGAAAGTTAAAAATCCCTTTTTGCTTTTGCTTATTCGTAAACGGAAAATATATAATAAAAAAATTCCCTTTTCAAGTTTTGGAACGTAGAGAAGCTAGAGATCCACCTATCAATCAAATTATAAATAGCATTAGTTATATCAATAATAATAATAATAAAATATTGCCGAGGCATTAGGTTTAGAAAAAATTCTAAATAATGGCCTAAAGTGCCTTCATTTTCTTAAAGAATGGTTTGAAGTGAATTTTGTTTCAAATGATGGCCTAATGTGCCCTCTTTTATTTTAAATAAGGGCATGGCCAAGGGTATTTTCATCATTTAGCATTTTTTTTCCTCTTGGGATTATTTTTCTTTTTTCCTTTATTTCTTTCCCTTCATCACCGGCCTCACCTAGGTGGGCGGCCTCGCCTCGACGGCCCCCGGGCAAGGTGAGTCCACCAGCCCTTGTCGGTGGTGGCCACCTGCTATGATGAAGGAAAGAAACAAAAGAAAAAAAAAAAAATTAAGTGACCAAAATGCCTTTGATCGGGCACTTTCTTTAAAACAAATAAAGCACTCGAAGGCCTTATTTGAAAAAAAAAAAATTCGCTTTACGCCCTTATTTGAGATAATGAAGATATTTCGAATCATTATTTGAAATTTTTCCTTAAATTTATGCTTCTACCGAATATTATTCCTAGGACATAAAAATCTCAATTTCTCATATAACGTGAAAAGGTGTCCTCCTTTTTTTTTCTTCTTCTTCTTTTTGGTTTTTGTTTCTTTTGGGTGGATAGGAATTAGTGGACCCATTATAACGTACCAAAAAGGAAAAGATAATGGACATTCAGTTGACTAGGTGCTGGGACACACAGAATTTTAATATTTATTTACTACCGTTTTCAAAATGATATAATAAAAAAAAGGCTTGTTCCCTTTGTAATGATTATTTGGTTTTTCCATGACAAAACATGAATGTGGGACCTAATGAAGGGCTTGGAAGAGTTGATTGAGTTTTCTTGATGAGGCCCCGATATCGACTCTCGCGATCGCGTCTTGGGACTTATCCGGAGACTTATCCGTGATATTGGTATATTTTCACCTCTTTAAGGAATAATCTATTACACATGGTAAATCTCGATCTATAATATATATATATAAAATATATATATATATATATGAATGTGGGAGAATCATCCATCAAATCAATAGCGATCCAACAGTTGTGAAAGATGGAGAGGAGACGTCGCCTCTGATTTCACCATTAATAGTGGAAGGTCGAATCCACGAGCGCTAGAATACGAAAAAGCCACTTTCTCTCCTTTGCTTTCTTCAGAATTATAAGTTTGTCAAGGCATAGCATTTGTGGCTAGCGCCTTGTCGTTATCACCGCAAACGAATAAGATCAATGCATTACAATTATTAGGGGTAATCGATTCCAGAATTGAGATGGATCTGTTCCTACCATGAAACTTAGAACCTAGAATCAAATCGGACATGGTTGCCTTCCTGCTTGTGAAATCGACAACTGACCCTAGCCACTCGCGCATCGCCAATGTTCCTTCGTTTTTTTTAGCATGCATTGAAAGTCCCAAAACAAGGTCTGATTGAGTCGTAAAACTTAAAAAAAAAAGTGCAATCAAATCCTACAATCTGTCAATTTGATGCAATGAATCCTTTCATTAACTCCGTCTAAGTTGACCGGTGGAAAATGCCGATATGGCTATTGTTGTTATTTTCTCTATCCTACGTGAATATTACATGGCTAAAATGATGTTATTTTGGCCCGAATCTAATTCTTTTAATACAAATTTTATTTGAATTAAGGCAAAAAATAAGCTTAAAAAGAGAGAGAGAGAGAGCAGGCAGGGAGGGCTTATATAAAATTTGTATTAAAAATCGCGGCCTGCTTTTCAACTCCATCTTGTTTTTCTAATTTAGCTTATTTTCAGTTTAACTCAAACGAAATCAATATTACAAAACCAGATTCGGACCAAACCGACATCCTTTAGCCTTATGCTTCATGTTTTAGTCATGCATCACCACGTGGTGGAGAGAAAGTATTAGGAAAAAAAAAAAAATAGCCACGTTAGCATTTTTCGTTATCCAAGCTGGGCGGAGTTAACGAAAAAGCTCGATTGCACGATTTGACAAGTTTTAAAGCTCGTACATTCGCGATAAGTTGTAGGATTTTAATTGCACTTATCCCATTTATCTCTTTTTTTTTCCTATATATAAAACTTTCCCGGTGCACGATATATCGGTTCGTTCATTCTAACGAGGATTGCAGCCTCTTTGCCAAGCTAGCGACTCAAAACACAAAAGCCACTTTCGTTTAAATTGTTATGCAGATTTTACCCCTTTGCTCATCGAAAGCAGTAAACAGTTACATAGCAAAGAAAAACACATCATCAGTTCAGACAATCAGCTTCGCTATGAGACAATTTGTCCATGCCATTAAAACAAAAACCCGTATTATGGGCCGGTTCCGGTGGTCCGGTTCAATTAGCTTGATTGGTCCAGTTCCTCACGAGGAACTAGGAACTAGGCTGGTTATCTATGGTTCCAAATTCGAGGATTTGTTCAGAGTTAGGGGCAGGTCGCACGGGATTTGGACTCTTCATGACCATATTTGGACACGATTACAAATTCTCTCTTCTAAGCTTAGCCATCACACCCCACCCACTAAATTCAAAGTTGGGAGTACTTCTTTCCACATGGACAAGTCTCGACTCTTTAGCCTCCTCCGACCATCGAAAATGTGTCGCGACATGACGTTCTCACCATGGTCCCTCCTCCTCGAGATCGAACCGCACTATGGCAAGCATGACTCGGTAGCTATCGCTTTCGTTCATCGGTGCGTACTACTCTCTCCGGAGCGCGGAGGAGGTCGAAAGCTTCACGTCGAGGAGAATCCAAAGATAAGCTCTAGTTTTACACATTTGATTGGTCTCAATTTCACTCGGAAACGAACTTCGACATGATTCGGCGACTTTTGTCAAAATTGGTCCCTCCCCCACATTGTGTGTGGTCTTTTGGTCCTTGATTGCTCCCGTTGAAATTAGTCCAAAAAAAATTTACAATTTTTTTTAATAAAAAAAATGGGTTTCTTGCAACTTTGTTCCGTGGCCCAGGCACGTGAAAAAGATCAGAAAATCCTCCAAAATATCGAAAGAAAAAAAAATCAGTTCTTTTCATGGGATCAATCGTTTCCAGCTTGCTAACATCACGAGGCAAAGATTTCCCACTTTCTCCAAGTGCGGTTTGGCGAACTGCGTCAACCTTTTGTGGGTGGGCATGTCGGTGCAATGACAGTGATGAAGTTCCGATAACGTCAGACGGGGAATGTGACTCGTTCGTTATAATTTGTTCTAGTTTGATTACCTAACTTACAGTATCACCCACTGCACTTACCAAAATTTTTTTCCTCCGGTATATTGTTCGGACAATTTGCGTTTTGGATCGGGTCAAACCAGCTTGAGCCGACCCGACTCGACTCAGACATTTTCTTTCGTGAAGTATAGTGGGACATTTCAAATAGTGAAAAATTCTGAAGTATTTCATTCAAGCTGTCGATGAAGAGTAGTGTGATGTTCTAGACACCTAATTTGCCAGAGAGAGGACACTTTTTACATGAACAGGCTAAAGCTACACGGTATCATGTCCAAGAGGTGAAGGATTGCACGGAGGAGAAGGGTGTAAGATGATTTTACAGAGGAAATAATTTTTCTCCACTTTTGAATGTGTTTTTTTTTTTCCATTGACAAAAATGTTTTCCTTGAGCAGTTTATTTTCTGTAAATCAAATGCCAAAAAAACAAAAAAAAAATTTCCTCACAGTTGTCTTTTGTGAAACAAACGAAGCCCGAAAGATAAGTGACTTTTTTTTAAGAGAAAAGTTTAGGGTCAAGAAAGGATATACCCAATTTGAGTAAGATCGGGCATATGGCATGATCGTGTGTGTCAATTTAAAATCACTCGTTTCATCATGTTGGATCCGCATCGACCCGAACCGAACCCAATTGCACCATAGCAAAGGACCATTTATGGGCCTTAAAAAAGGCTCACTAGATGACATGAGCGATGGATTGAAGCCTCCTATTTCCATGATCAAGATCCTCTCAAGGCATTGCCACTCTTTGGTCACCATACATTGTGCCCTTTTTTTCTTTCCCTCTTTAAGTAAAATTATAGAGGAGGCCACTTATTTTAGAACCAAAGTCTTGGCCGAACATGCTTAACTTTGGAGTCCCAACGAAATCCCACGCATCCAAATTTCCGAAATTCTCAAGGCTCGTAGCCGGAAAAAAGAATATGGAAAAAGGGCCACGGTTTTATTGGTAGTTACATTCGACGGGAGATAATAAGCGGAACGTTCGCGTAATTAAGTTCATCATACATCTCGATAATCCTGAATCCCTAACAATGAAACTTAAGCAAAAATGACCACCTAAATTAGAATCGAATCAAATCAAATCCTAGCCACACATTAACGAAATTACATCTTCCCTTAACCACGTCTAAATTTTAGATGATACTTTAACTAACGTTGAGTAATATTGCGTCACGGCGAATGTTAAATTCATTCTTTGATATTCACTTTCAAGTTACTTAAATATTCTTAATCTGAGAAATTAAAAAGGAAATTAACTTGTGACGAGAAAGTTACTTGATAACCTACTATGTGCATAGCAGATGAAAAAGAGTAAAAAGCAATCACAAGGAGATGGTACGGAGAACCCAAAAAGGCTTGACTGCTTTTTAAAAAGTGAACAGTGTTGATGGGCCTGACTTTGAAAGCAAAACCTATGTCACATTTGGTGAGTAGTAATGGGCCTGACTTCGAAAGCAAAACCTATGTGACATTTGGGGAAGCTATTCTTTTACGCATCATAAAAAAAGCCTATACTCCAAAAAAAATTAAGGAAAATTTCAAATAGAGACCCGAAATCCTCTTGTTTTTTCAAATAAGAATCTTAAGTGAATCTTATTTCAAATAAAGACGAAATGGCATAGTGTATTTCAAATAAGAGCCTAAAGTGGTTATAGTGTTTCAAAAAAGTGTAGGGCCTAAAAGGCATTTTCCTCAATTTCCATTTTTTATTTTTTGTTCATTTTTTTCTCTATTTTTCCTTTTTTTTAATATTTTTAAAAGTAAAAAAAAATAAGAAAAAGCCACACGAGGGAGGGTCGCCCCTATCTCCTATGACCGTCGGCCCACCGCCGTTGGGGGATTGGAGGGGGCGAAGGTCGACGGGGGTCATCGGCTCTCGCCAAGGCGCAACGACCCCTCCACCCCCTCGAGGACGGCGGCCACAGGAAACCCTCCTGCTATGTATGTTGTCTTTTTCTTAATTTTTTTTTTTAATTTTTTAGAAAACGAGATAAAAGAAAAGTTTAATAAAAAAGAAAAAAAATAAATAAATAAGTAAAAAGATGGAAACGCCCTTAAAATCAAGCCATTTCTTGAGATTTTATGATCATTTTAGGCTTTTATTTGAAAAAATATTCATTTTAGATCTTTATTTGAGAAAATGAAAGCGTTTCGGGACCTTTATATGAAATAAAGTTCACTTATGGCCCTTATTTGAGAAAATGAGAGGACTTTGGGTCATTTTTTGGAATTTCCTAAAAAAATTACTAACAAATTATATGCTATTCTGTTTATCAATAATCAAATAAAATTTATATATTGTGGTATTTTCAATTAAATATCTTTCTAGGAAATTTTTATAAGAGAGAGAATTAACAAAGAAATCACTTCGAATAGATACAGTGATCTCATTGCAATGCACGGAATCGAAATCATCTAAATAAAACCACTATCAATAGGTAAGCCACTTTATTGATAAAGAGGATAGAGAGTGAGGATGTTAGATTACAGGTGCTTGGTTCGACTCTTATTTATGCCAAGAAAAAGAATAAGGAGAGTTAAATATAAGGCTGATTAAAAAAAAACCACCAAGAAATTGCGGGTCCCAGCCGTCCCGGCGCGACGTCACTCCACGTGTCGAGATCCCAGTCACGCAGCAGCCGAGCCACGTCAGCATGGCAGCCGGACCCCCGAGCTTTGCCCCATCCTCAACAAGCCCAGAATACGAAGGATCTCTATCTCTCTCTCTCTCTCTCTCTCTCTCTCTCTCTCTCTCATGTCTTTGCTTTTTCTCCATCGCCTCTCATGGCGGTCAACCCATCCTCACCAGCAGAAACCTCCGAAGACTCGTCACTCCTTGTCCTAGTCTCCATTTCGAGTCCAAACTAGTCCCCTCGATCGCGACGGTTTTTGCAGCTCTCGATCTCGGCGCGCCTGGCCGTGAAGTCGGTCCGGTTTGATTCGATTTAATTTTGTTAGGGTTTATGGGGAGGATGGGAGTGAATCCAAGGGCTTACTCTGCGAATCCGAGCGACTACAAGCTCCTCGAGGAGGTCGGCTATGGGGCCAGTGCCACAGTGTATAGGGCGATCTATCTCCCCCTCAATGAGGTTGTCGCGGTCAAGTGCTTGGATCTCGATCGATGCAACAGCAATCTGGTCGGTTTCCTACGGCTTCTCAGCTCTTTCCGCTAGTTGCAGCTTAGATGCGATATTTTGCTGCTTGCGTGAAGTACTAATTGAGCGATGTTTGTGAACTTGTGGAGTAGATTCGATCCACTTTTGTCTTGTTGAGGGATGAGATGGGGTCACTGAACTGAATTTGATGCATTGTTTGAAACTTTTTGTTGGTTCAGATCTCGATAGAATGGGCACGGGTAAGACTCGGGGAAGGAGATCCGGTGCTGATTGAATTGATGAAAACATTTTATGATTCGGTTCAATAGTTGAAGGAAACTCTATTTGTCTCTTGGTGGCATCCAATTAAATTGGAACATCACCGAGAATCATGTCCATCGTCCCTGTTTCAGTCTATCGCGTGTCTTGTGATCTCGTGAAATCAAACTTGCTGAGCTGACTATAACTGGTAAACAGATTGCTGTAATATGATCTTGGGAGATAGAGATTTTAGGGGCTGTCTACAATTATCTGGTTATTTATTGGGAAAAAGATGACACCAAATGATTGTGATTGAGGAGATAAAATAGATAAAGGAGCTAGTGGTCGTATTCTTTTTTGTCGGTCATCTTCCTTGTGTTTTCATTCGTGTTTTGTTAAAGTATGTAATATCCTATCTGTATTGTGTGAAAGGGTTGTTCAAAGTTAGTACCGTCTAACAATTGTATATGAATTCCTGATCCAGTTTATTAAAGTTGCTTGCTAGCTACTTGACAGATGAGCAATTGATGGTTTCATGTTTGATATGTTGGAAAGTTGGGGGTTCGAACAGTTGCATCCGTTTTTACCTTTTGGAAAGTATCAGCGGTTTCTTCTTCTTAATTACCATAACTATTGATGGTTATTGATTAGTCATAGCTGGTACGCCTTGTCAAGAGTCATAGACAACGGCAAAAAGAATGGAACTTGGACCAGCTAAGATCTAAGAATGAAGACATTTATGCTTTAGCATTTGAGGACTTGAAATTGATACACCCAGGATTCTACGACAACGTGGATGATTTGCTCATCCATAATCAGTACAGAGCATTTATATTTAGAATTTGAGGCCATCAAATTTACTATAAGTCTACTATATGGATAACCATGGTCATGTTTACCACTCTATAGAAGGATAGGCTAAAGTCCTTCTTAAAGTGATGGTATTCCTTTATAATTTTGCATCAGTATTTATGTGTTTCTCCATCTTCTGTATCAGCATCAGAAAACATTCGCTGATATACACTACCAAATCAAACGTTGTTACTTGTTGTCTTGTCGGGGTATAATCATCTGCATATTGTTTGCCAATCCATTACTGAACCAATCATATGATAGATTCTCTTAGCATGGGTCTGTGTTATGTAATCCTTTCTGGTTGACTTAGATTCGTATGGGTACTATTTGGCATGATTAACGAATGCACTTGATATTGTATGCCCCGTGCATTTTTTTATCAAAAGTAATACTGTTGTGGCGTCAATATTTTGCAGGATGATATACGTAGGGAGGCTCAAACAATGTCCTTGATAGACCATCCAAATGTCATAAAAGCATACTGCTCATTTGTGGTCGATCGTAATTTATGGGTAGTTATGCCATTTATGGCTGAGGGGTCATGTTTACATCTCATGAAGATTGCATACCCGGATGGATTTGAAGAAGCTGCTATTTGTACCATACTTAAAGAGACTTTGAAGGCTCTCGAGTACCTCCATCGACAGGGACATATACATCGAGATGTCAAGGTGAGTTTTAATGCATAATTTGACTCTTCTGGATGGTTTCACATTCATTTATTTTCACCACTTCAATTAGTGCTTAACTCATTTGGAAATAAGTTATTCTTCAATACTTGCAGGCAGGAAATATACTCCTCGATACCAATGGGGTTGTAAAGCTAGCTGATTTTGGTGTTTCAGCATGCATGTTTGATACAGGAGAGAGACGGCGTTCTAGAAATACTTTCGTAGGGACTCCCTGTTGGTAAGTTATGCGTCTGGCGGCATTTTCCGTGTATTTCATCATTTCTTGTTTTTTAAGGTTAAACCACTGCTTTTTAACTCGAACTATGCTTATAGGATGGCACCAGAGGTTCTACAGCCTGGGAGTGGATATAACTCCAAGTGAGTTTTCTGTTCTTTTGTAAAGAAGTGTTTCTGGAGGAAAATTCCAAGAAGATATTGCCACTACATCAGCTTATGTGGCTCCTTAGTTGCCATAGTTTTGCTAAAAGGAGTTGCTGTAGGTCCATAGGATTAGCTATTTGAAAGCTACTATCTATCTTGACATGGAATTTTCTAGTTGAATGAGGGTAAAAGTATGATGAATTCCTTAGCTTAGAGATGTAAGAATGCACTTGGATTTATTTGTTTCTCAGAAACAGGATTATGCACGTGTGTCATGTGCACAAAAATAAGGCAATTTAACTTTTGATTGGCCTTGTACAATAATTTTCCCAGATAATTAGAAAATTGTTCAATCAATTGCTCTGAAAGCCCTGCTTTGGGCTATCCTTTGACTTGATCTTGATTACTGAGAATGTCTTTTCTAATCTTCAAAGTGAGATATCATTTCTGTTCTTTTTGGTTAATTTCCCAACATGAGCAGGGCTGACATTTGGTCATTTGGAATAACTGCACTGGAATTGGCTCATGGTCATGCACCTTTTTCAAAATACCCTCCTATGAAGGTACTTATTGTTATTTGCTTATAGGGGTTCCAACGCCTGTATGAATGTGCAGATTTATGAGCTATTGAAGATTTCTAGGATTTGCTCCTGACATATTATTTTCCTGCTTAAGGTTCTTCTGATGACCATTCAAAATGCACCACCTGGCCTCGACTATGATCGAGATAAAAAATTTTCAAAGGTACTTGCACTTCTTTCTGGACAGAACCTGATAAGAATGAGAGCGTGCGGATTAATCTTTTTCTGAATGCAAGAGAAAGAAAAATAAATTAATTCTTTGTCCAGATTTAGTTGTGTATGGAAAGAGGAAATAGGAGAGCCTAGTTTTGAGGGTGCCAAGACTCCTTGATTAATGGGTGGCTTTCCACCAATAGCCTTTGGTGGGCGGAAGTCTTATCTTTGATACACTGTTTCCATTGATATTTATTGGTCTTTGACTTTTAATGGTGCTGTTTCATAGGTGTAACTCAGCCATTAATTATTAGTTGAGAAAGTCAATTAAATCTCTATATACAGTTTCTTGGATTAACCAAATTGGAGTCCAACGTCTCGGTGCTGATCAGTAACCATGTTGGGTTCTCTTTGTAAGTACTCTTCTAATTGGAGGTTTTCCAGTTGTCATCAGCTTTTCAAAGAGATGGTTGCCATGTGCCTAGTGAAAGATCAAACGAAGAGGCCAACTGCTGAGAAACTGTTGAAACACTCATTTTTCAAGCAGGCTAAGCCTCCAGAAGTTTCTTTGAAAAAATTATGCACCGACTTGCCCCCACTATGGAATCGTGTTAAAGCTTTGCAGGTAGGATGCTACGCTGCCATGATCAAGCTTGTTGCATTTCTTTCTCTGGAACATTGTTCAGCTAACGTGCTGAAGTATTTCAGCTCAAAGATGCTGCACAATTAGCTCTAAAGAAAATGCCATCGGCAGAGCAAGAAGCATTATCACAGGTGAGAAAAATTATCTAAAACAAGGAATTTAAAATGTATTATTCATATGCTACCTTTTTCTATTGCATTTGTTGTGCTTTTTATTGACTTATTCTCCACAATCCTCTTAGTTATAAAGAATTGCCTGAAAATGACCTCTCCGAAATTCTAAGCAAGCTCATTTATCATTACTTATGTTTCAATCTGCCATATGATTTAGCTTACAGTCGGTGTGATTTAGGGTCATCCTATCAAAGGCTATTTAAGTTCTCCCTTTCTACTGCTTTTGTTGACTATTACTATAGCTTGTCTGACATCTGGTAACTTCTCTTTCTACCTCCCACATGTCCCATTTTCTCTGTAGTTCTTAGAGGTTGGTGATTATTCTATGTTCATGTATCAGCGACCCAGCAATCATGAAATATGCTACCCCTTCTTCCTTGTGCATTCCCTTCTCTTCGATTAAGTATGCAACATAACTGCATTGCGATGTGCTCTTTCCCTACAGCTTGAAGAACCTATCTACTGAACATCACGGATAGAGAGATTGACAGTGCAGTTTAAGCTACATAATTATAATTCATAATTTGATTAAGTTGGTTTTGATGGTTGTAAATAAATGTGTCTCAGCTGTTTATAGTACTTTATTCTGCCCATTCTACAATTAATGCCGGCTGGTCCACGTACGGTTAAGTGTTATTATTTGCATGCTTAATTTGGACCTTGGGGAATAACCTTTGGAGGTGTATGTTCATGGGGCACTTTGGTAGCTCTATTAACTTTAGGGGGTTACTGTTTCAGAGCGAGTACAACAGAGGAGTCAGTGCCTGGAATTTTGATATCGAGGATTTAAAAGCCCAAGCATCAATGGTATGACTTGTCTTTGCGTGTAACTAAGTATATCCACCTTTAGTTGATTAATAAGTTAGATTTTGTTTGTCTATGTGATCAGCTAACAAAATAAATGTTGTTTGTTGTTCTGGATTTACTAGATTGGAGATGATGATGACCTCCCTGAGGGTAAGGAAGAGGATGAGATGATAAAGACATCTACAACCTCTGCCTGTGATAAGGTCATACAGCTTTAGTATTATTCACTTTATCTGATATTTTTCCTAGTTTTGAGGTCATTCATTCTCATTCTTGGTGTTTAAAAGTTGGTTATACTGCTTGTGTGGACATTTGTTTCTTTTTTGTGCTCAGGTGATTTGTTATCTTTCATTGCTTCAACAGGATTCAAATGATTGCAGATCTTCCTTGGGCCAACTGGGCACCAGCAGTGAATTAGTACCAGCTGAAAGCAAAGGAAACTTAAATGGGGATGAGGTACCATCAACTGAGTGCTTAAATAGAAAGGGGAAGATCCACCAAAGTGATCTTGTGGAATCTGCTCGTCCCGGAAAGGTTAGTTTGAAGAAAAATGGTAGCAATGAGATGACGCCATCAACATCGGAAATGGATTTAAAGGCCAAGGTTAAATCTCAGACAATGAAGAGTCGTCAAACTCATAGTGGGCCTCTCATGCAAAATGTGGTGCTCAGCCATTCAGTTTCTGATAAAATTCGAACTTCTGAAAGGTTGGTCCTGAATTTTCAATGACCGTTACTGAAGCAACATTTGAATTTTGAATCAGAATGCTACTTACTTTTTGTATATTCAACAGCTATCATGTTAGTTCGTTAATTTACCTATTGACTACAAATTTAAAGCAGTAGTTATTTGCGAAGTAGGTCTGCTTGTTGATTCATGCATTATGTTACAAAGCTGCCTATGGTGTGTCAGCCGCTTTCAGTATTGATCCAGTGATCTTTTGATGTTTGTCATTTCAATCTGTATGTGCCAGGTGAAAAAATTTAGTCCAATCAAGTCAATACAATTTTCTTTGCCCAAAACAAGAGTTAATACAATTTCATAGGTTTTAGCCCTACAATTGCGGGTTGCATTTTGTATTCAGGGTGGTGGCCTGCGGGTCGACACACTTTTTTCCTCGGCCAAGTCCTTGGTTCGAATAACGCTGCTCCCCTCTAGTGCATTGGGGGATACCTTTTGAGGGTAAGAATGCAATGAGGGCCTGGTGGATGTTGACCTCCAATATACTGTTTTCAGTTCACCAAAAAAAGAGAGAAGAAAGGGATGTCCCTTCTGAGCTTTGCTTACTTTTCTTTCCACTTTATTAACAACTTCATGTGCTTAGGAAAATACTAGTAGTACAAGTCAGTGGGTATGATTTGGACGTCGTCTCTTTTGCTTCAAAGGACTCCAATTACTTCTTTTACCTTATTGTTTGGGTTGATGATTTTACTGAAGTTCCAAGTTTGTTATCAAATCTAAACTTATCAATGGACTTGCACATTGCATGGTCATGTAAAATGAAAATAGTCTCTGGAGCTAATTACTGTGAGATCATATCAAACTTGCATCTTTGAGTTTTTGAACGTGGAGGTAAGTTCGCCTTTTTATATTGTTAACAGGGGTGAGGGCGAAACTTTACAAGTGACAGAAAGAGCTAAGTCTGAAGTGCGAAGGGCACCGAGCTTCAGTGGTCCTCTAATGCTCCCCAATCGAGCTTCAGCTAACAGTTTGTCAGCTCCCATAAAATCTTCCGGAGGTACTGAAGCTGTGTAATATTCTCATTGCTCATACTTGCACTATGAACACCTGCTGCAACTTTCATTACTACTATAAGTATTTCTACTGTGACAGGATTTAGAGACTCTCTGGATGAAAAGACGAAGGCTAACTTGGTGCAGATTAAAGGACGATTTTCAGTGACATCTGAAAATTTGGATCTTGTAAAGGTATTACTCTGTAAAAATGGTGTTTCGTTGTAACACATGACTCCTGCTAACTAAGAATATTTCAATAGGATATTCCATTAGGTGCAGTTCCACGTCGATCTTCACAGGTATCTGGTAGAGTGCTGTTGTGCTGTGGTTTTTCACATTGTACACCTTAGAACTTTTGAATAGAACTTCCCTCCTGTATTTTGCAGGGATCGCCTCTAAGAAAATCTGCCAGCGTTGGGGAGTGGACATTTGAATCCAGGCAAATGGTTTGTCTTCGTATCCGACTCTTTCAAACATGCTGACTAATCTAGTAGACAGTCTTATATGAACTTCGATAATATTCTTTGGAGAAAACAAAACCAAATGTTACTGAATCTTCTATTTTAAAGATAGTTGATATTCTCATGCTTTCACAGAGAAAAATTTTCCCCTGGTAGATGTGTGCTGCCACTCTTGACTCGCAGTACTGATTTCAGCAGGAATATGTGGACTATTTCATGTCCACATTATGAAGTAGACACATAAGATATGGTTAGCTTTGCTGGAGTTTTAAGCTATAACAGCTGCTCTTTCTCTTCTTTAACAGCCTAATTGTCAGGCTTCAAAAGAGTTCAACTGCAGCAGTTTGCCTGCAAGTGTCATAATGCCTCATCTTCAGAATCTTTTCCAGCAAACCTCCTTGCAACAGGTACATTTACAAGCAATTGAGTTTGTGTTCTGTGCTTTTTCTGTGTTGGAATGGCTATATTGTGACTGTTTTGACCTCTAAAATCTGTGTACTCTGTTTGTGATCATAGGAGCTAATTATGAGTTTGCTGAATAGCTTTCAAACTGCCGAGTTTGATGGTGAGTGAATGATTTGTGTTTTTCTATGTACTTGGTAAATATTCATGAAGCATTTGAGAATTAACTTCAGATTTGCTTTTATCTGTTTCAGCTACTCAAAATGGAAAGTTGCCCCCGTTGCCTCGTAGTTTGGAAAACAATGGAATCGTAAAATCTATTAATCCGTTCTTTGCCATTTTCTTTGCCCAGAAACATGATATTTTGCTTGTATTTTGGATATCTGTGTCTCTTGTGCTGGTGCTCTTTTTTATTTTGCTGTCAGGAATACTTTTGTCAATTTATGTTCAAGCCATAGTAAGATTTTAGAGGGCCATAAAGCATGCTTCTATCGAATTAAATGCTTCTGCCTGATGGATGTAGTTGCCATTTTTCCAGAAGAGCTCTCTCACTTAAGATTTTTTCTAAAAAGTCTTCCCCGGATTTAGTACCAATCAAATTGCAATTCTGGATCATAATCAGTTCTGAAACAAGCATTCCTCTCTTTCATTTCTGATTTAGCTGCTTGTTTGGTAGGCTGATTTGGCAGCTTCTCAGAGGGAACACATATTGCTACTCAAGATCTCAGACCTTCAAGCTAGGTTTGTCATCACCAATCTGGATATCGATTGATTGATATCGTAAGTTCAACTTCTGTTTTTAAGTTTTGACGAATTGCCTCTCTCTATATCTACAGGATGGCCACCTTGACTGAAGAATTGACTGCTGAGAGGTTAAAACACATGCAGGTGAGTGAACTCAAGTTTGTATTCGACTCTCCCAATTCTAGTAACCTTTTCAAGAGTCTTTGCATGGAACTAATGAGTTAATATTTCATTCCAGTTGCAACAGCAGCTGAGCACATTATCCATCCAGGAAGAGAATGGTGGTCAAAGCGAAGGGGATGCTGAGATTTGATCTGGGTTCATGGAAATTTGTGTCACTATGTACATTTCAGCTAGCAACTGTAAATCACACAGGAGACGGTCTCACTCTTTGTCCCTTTGAATAGACTTGGGCAAGTTAGCGCGGGGAAAGCAACATAGCAAGCATCCCAAGTTTCTCCCTGTACAACTATGTTCAATCTCAGACGCATCAACAACAATCTGTCAAACCAGCGAAGATGACGGGCCCTTCGGGGTTAAGCATTAAATTTATGTGAGGACTTTCCTTATTCTGCAGAAAGAATTCTTTTGCAGTGGCCATGGGGGAATCAAGTCCTGGGTTGATATTCTGTATTTTTGTATCCTGTAGTCCGTATCAATATGTTCAACCATGATATTTCAAGTTCATCTGCTTAGCAAGAGAGAGATTGTATAGATTGGGTTGGTAGAGAGTTGTATCTGCTGTTTCGTTCCCTGTCATTCTTTGTAATGACTACGGATTTTGTTGTCATGTTTAATACATTTTGTGCTGTAATATTGATGAATAAATGAAAAACTGACGTCTACTGATGGCTTCCCGTGTGATTAAAACCGCTTAGGAATGAGGTGCTTCACGGTTATGTTGATTCTATCGTCGTATCAACTGTTGGTTGTGTTCTTCCAATTCAGATGGATCATTGCATAAAAGGTGGATTCCGTGAGACGATGCAGAGTATTGGATGATTGAATTCTCCTCTGATGTTCAGCAAATGAGATGTTTCATCATCATATCAGGTGACTAGATTATGAGAATCCGGAGATGTCACCTGTCCCTATTGTTTTATTAGTGTGGTTTGAAGTTTGATGTCTAACTTTCAAGGGTATCAGGTTCGATGCAAGTCGTACATGACTTTCTTTTTCGGGGCTTGCATGACTCAAAATGTTGACTTCATGGTTAGTCCAGTTTTGTTATATACGCGATCTTGGGTTCCCCTGCATGTGCATCGCATGATCGCGGGATTCGCCGCGTCGCGTCTGTGCCAATACCTTGCTAGTTGAGACCGACCCGTTGAGATGGTCACCTTACCTTGGGAAAACATTTGACTTAATTGGTTTAAAAGCGGTTTTTACTACGAATAATAACCTACCGCCGACATAAAAAAAAGCACATGTGATAATTGACATATTGAAATGAGAATGAATAATTTATCTAGGGTAAAAAAATTATTTAGTAATACTTATTGAATGGCTACTAGGTCTATATCTTTATTGACGTGAACCCGTAGAGTTTCATGCCACTTATTTTTTTTTTTGGAAAATTCGTTTAAATTCTAAATTATTAGTACTTATTGAATGCTTATTGTGTTTATAATTTTTTCAACTAAACGTCTAACCCTATCTTTATAAAATAATTCAGTTAAAATCTAATGTAAAAAATTATTAAGATATATAATTAATAAATAATACTTGTAATTATAAAATTAATTAAAAATATTCATAAAATAAATAATTTAGATTTTTATAATATAAAAAATATTTACAAAATTATTATTAAAAAAAAATATTTACGTATTTTTTTCTAGAGGGTGGGCCTTTTTTCATATTTATTTTAAATTTCATATTTTTTAATTATTTATACTTATAATATTTATTTTATTTATTTATAATTGGTAAGTTGATGATTGTTATATATTATGAAAATCTCTTTTTTTTTATTTTTTATTTTACCAATTTTATTTTTTGAATATTTTAATTAATTGTAATTATGTAATTAATTAAAAATATTCATAAAATAAAATTGATAAGATATATGAAAAAAAAGATTTTCATAATTATATAACAATCATCAAACTTACCAATTAAAAAATTATAAATAAAAGAAATATTATAAGTATAAATAATTAAAAAATATGAAATTTAAAAAAATACAAAAAAAATGGCCACCCTCACGAAAAAAATACGAAAAATATTTTTTTAATAATTATTAAGTTGACTTATAATATTTATTTTATGTATAACCTTTTTTTTTTTATGGAACTTATTTTTAATTAATATTTATAATTAAAACATTATTTAATAATAAAATATCGTAAGATATATGAAAAAAATTATTGTTCATTATATATATAAAGCATAAACTTACCAATTATAAATAAATAAAATAAATATTATAAGTATAAATAATTAAAAAAATATGAAATTTAAAAAAATACGAAAAAAGGCCCACCCTTTCAAAAAAAAATATGAAAAGTATTTTTTTAATTATTAGTATTTATAATATTATTATATATTATGAAAATCTTTTTTTATTTTATGAATATTTTTATAATATAATTTTAATAATTACAATATTATTTATTAATTATATATCTTAATAATTTTTTACATTAATTATTGCTAATTATAATTAATTAGATAAGTTTCATAAAAAAAAATTGGTAAGATTATAAACAAAATAAGTATTCATAAGTACTAATAATTTTAAAAAACATACAATTAAAAAAAAATAAAATAAATATTATAAGTATAAATAATTAAAAAATATGAAATTTAAAAAAATACGAAAAAAGGCCCCCACCCAAGTCCTTGCAAAAATCGCGAAAAAGATTTTTTAATAATTGCTTTCGGGTTGACGATTATTATATATTCTGGAAAATCTTTTTTTTAATAATTTTGTAAATATTTTTTTAAAAAAATTAAATTTGAAAAAAACCCTTTAAAACATTACTTATTAATTGATAACCTATCTTAATAAACTATCACATGTAATTATTGACATAATTGATATGAGAATGAATAATTTATCATAGGAAAAAAATTATTTAGTAAATAAATATTGAATGGCTACTAAGTCTAAAAACTTTATTGAAGTGAACTCGGAGAGTTTCATTCCACTTATTTATCGTATGGGAAAACTTTGTCGAAAATCCTAAATCTCGCATATTGAATGCGATCGAGTTTCAATCGATCCAACTAAATTTACCCTCTTTTATGAAAAATGAAAGAATCTTTTCAAAACTATTCCTAAAATTGTTAAAAAAGCTTAGAAATAGAATTAAAAGGCCTCCTTAAGTTTGACTTTTTGATAAAAATTTTAGGATTTTCAGTTTAGGTTTAAAATTTAACAAAATTCCCTCGAAAGTTTATCGATTTAGTCATAGGTTTATTGTACTAATTGAAAATTTTATGGTTTGTTCCATTTCGTACCTAAAATTTGAAGATTCGGAGTGCAAATTTCCCTAGCCAATTATGGAAATCGAAAATTTAGTAACCCATTAGGAGATTCGTTTTCCTTGCCACTTGAGTTGAGGATGACGGGGAAAATTATCCAAATTATCCTAAACCTAGGCTAGGCCGACCTCGCCTGTGATCGACCACCTAGCTAAAAACAAAAAAAAATAAAATAAAAATTTAAGGAAAAATAGAATACTATAAAATATATTACGACGTCGGCGTCGGTTGTGCGCTCGTTGGACGGTTGGGTGTTTATCTAGGCAATTTTCGGTAAAAAAAAATTGGCCAAATAAGTAAAATGTGAAGAGGCTTAAAATTTAATTGACACAATTAAAAATTTTAAGATTGAATCCATAAAATTGCAAAAAAAAAAAAAATTGGTGGAAATAAAATTGCAATTTTTTTTGGGGGGTTCGGAAAATAAAATCGCAATTGACAAAGGATTATTTGGGCAATTTCCCTTAGGCGACTGGATCAGTCCACCTTTCCCCCAAAATGTCTCTGTCTGGAGTAGGACTGCCGATCGAAGGACAGTGCCATGGTCTCTCTCGCTTCCGTTGCTTCTCTGTTGCCTTCGACTCGCCTTCCTCCTCTCAGAGCCAGAACTCCCGCGACGCCCACGCCCTTCCTTTCTGCTCTCAAACCCTCCCCCAGCAAAAACCCCGTCAAGGTAGGCTCCGCGGCCGACGTCCTGGAGCTCGGCTTTCTCCCTGGCCATCTCTCGTGCCCTTTTCCCTTTGGTACTCGGTTTCATGGACTCACCTAGAATCCGGGTGTTGCTACGTGTGTTGCAGGGGGTGAGGAGGAGGAGGAGGAAGAAGATCGGGAATGGGAGTTGCAGGGCCGAGCTCTCCCCCGACGCGCCCCTCGCCGCCGCGATCGGCGCGTGTATGCTCTCTTCTTTGGTCCTCCCCGTCTCCGCGGGCTCGGAGGATGAGGAGGACGGCACGGCCGTGGACTCCACGGATGCGAGGTTCGCTGTCATGGGGATCGTCAGCTTCATTCCCTATTTCAATTGGCTGGTGAAAGCTTCTCGATTTGAGATAAATTTGATTACTTTCTTTGGCTTCACTTTATTGTGATAAGCATTTGTTTGCTTTTATGAATGATGTCGATTTTATCATTTACAGAGTTGGGTGTTTGCGTGGCTTGATACTGGGAAACGGCGTTATGGTGTGTATGCGCTTGTTTACTTGGCTCCATACCTGAGGTTCAATTCCTGACAATACTCAGGCTTTTAAGCTCCGCTGTTTGTTCCTTGTGAGAAATTGTGGCCTGGCATGTTTTCGTGCATCCTTGGCAGCCGTAATTTATTGCTCTTCGTTTCTTGAAATTCGATGTAGAACTATGTATGCTCTCTTTTGCCTTGTGCTGTAAGGAGATTGGGTCTATAACTTAATTATGCAGTTAACTCAATGCTACTTCCAGCGTTGTCTTCTGTGACCTTTTAGCCAGTGGATCTTTTCTCGAGGGGTAATCGAGTTTTGGATGGTCCTTTGCTAGCACTTATTATGTGCATAATTCCGACGGTAGTATTGGTGCTCCTTTAGTCGAGAAGAAAATGACAGTCGCCCTCTGTTTAGACTGAGTTGATTTGAGAGATAGATACAGTGATTTAGAACTGCCAGTGTCCAACTGGCTTGACTAGCTTTTATTGTTCATCAGGAATGTCTAAGAGAAGGGAGTCCATCTCATTATGGTGTTTGCTGAGGTTGCTAGTGTGACATTATTCACATGTCATTGTGTATATTCAACCGAACATGTGATGATTTATCTGTCTCTTGATGGGTTATGTATCAAATTTTATGCTTATAAAATTCTGTTTAAGTGGATTTATGATCAGTTTCCCTGATTCAATGTCCTTTACTTGTATTAGTTGCAGTCTTGCAAGTATTTGCATGTTTGATTTCTGTAATAACTGAAAATGAGAAGAAAAGAGGGGGCCTGGCGCCCGGGGGGGTTGGGGTTGGAGGGTTTTCCTACATTCTAATTGTTTATATGGTCGATGAGGTGCTGCATTTCATTGGCATCATCATCTATACTAAACCAGGAAATATTTTATAACGGTTCATAGAATACGAAATTATATTTTAGTTTCTTAGCTCATACATACCTATTTGATCTGAAATTGAGAATTGGCTTTCTCTGTCCTCAGCTCAAGGATTTTTCTTTGTTTCAAACTTTCTCTTATTCATGCTTTGAACTAGGTGATGTGATGATGATATTAAGGATGTGCAGTTCTTGCTGATATATTAGGCATCATTTTATAGTTGTTTCTTTGTATCACATTTACCTGGATAAGTATCTCTTGAATGTTTCTATTCCAGGTGAGTTCTATTTGTAATCCATGCAGCCCTCTGAATACTTATTTTGGCTAGATTTTTTTTTTTCAATGATTACTGCACTCTTACGGAATTTGACATAAGTGCATCCTTCCTGTCATTGGTTCAGGTCAAATTTATCTCTGTCACCTGAAGAGAGTTGGCTGCCAATTGCTAGTATACTTTTCTGCATTGTGCATGTTCAGGTACAAACTCTAAACCAAATAATGAAATCACCTTGCATTTGAATTACAGTCACCAGGCTACATTGCATTACAATTGTTACAGGCGAGCTGATCTGCATGTAAATGGGCCTGGGACAGGGTCTTCTTTTCTTGTGCACCTGCCCTGCCGAAAATTAAATATGGTTATTGCAAATCTCCAAAGTATTTTCTCTTTGCAGCTGGAGGCAAGCATCAGAAATGGAGACATTCAGGGCTTTCAATTGTTCAATGAGGCTGCAAAGCTTTTATCCTCTATATCCGGAAAGAAAGAGGGTCATCAGGGATCCTCTGAGGTATTATCAATCACAACCAGTTTGTATCTCTACCATGGACCTTTTTGTACCTAACAGTCTCCTCTTGTCAAGTAGAGCAAAAGAAAGCACATGAATTTGCCAACTTCTGATACGCGACCAGGAAATGAGATTCGGCAATGGGATGTTCCTAGAAGACCCTCACGAGATCAGGAACATAAGAATGGAGATTGGGATGACGAAGAGAGAAGGGAGAAGTAACTTAACGAGGTGCAAAAATGTAAGCGGACGTGTATGAAAGATGCAAGCTGTTGATGGACTAACTGATTGTTCACCAATGCATCTTTTTAGCTAGCAACGGTGGCTACTCTTGCCTCCTACCCTAGCTTGTAGCATTTTTGTTTCAAACAAGCTGGACGATAACTATGTTGCTTTAGTTTCTCTTGGTTTGTATGGATTAGAAAATCATATAGGTGTAGGCAGGGACATGTTGCGAACCAAGCTGATTGGGAAAGGAAAATCAAAATTTTTCTGCTTCTCTATCCCATGCTTCGGTTTGGTCCAACGACTTCCCATGTTTACCGAGAGATATGGGCGTGCACGCATTTTAATTGGGCATATTCCTGCGATGATTAACACCTTCTCAATTTGCAAATTAACGCATCGACTCTCCTAGCTAAGTAAATTTCGACGTTGGAATGAGGAAGGGGGTTTCGCTGCTGAATGCATTTTGAGGCAAGACATAACAAGAAAATGTTCAGGAGATTTGTCATTCAACTTCACCTCTTTGTTGGTGGATGCTTAATTTTTCGAGGACCAGCATCATGTTGGAGTTGCTGGTGGAGGTGTACATTTTGTACATTCCGGTGATCCGAGCAGCGCCAAACGGGAATCGCTGAAGCTTTGTGTCCATGGTCGTAAGTGCAACCACGCGGTGGATTGGTCGCGGCTTGTAATGCAGACGGTAAATAGTTCAATAGAATTGCTGAGATGAAGCTATTCCAAAACTAATAAAAATTAGGGAAAAGGTTTCGATGAGAAGAACACGAATATACAAACGAAAGAAAAATAGATTCAAATTGCTATTTGCATGGGCTATACACAGAGAACGTGAACGTTTAACTCCACAACCTTAACTCTCTTATTCTATATATGCTTCTAAGGCTTTAAATCAACAAAAAGATTTCACGGTCTTTTGAAGTTGTTGACTTCAATATGAAAAAGGAAAAAAATATTGATTGTCTTTTTATCCTTTCAAAGTAAAAAATTGTAGGCAACCTTATATTTTTTACGTGGACAAAAGATAAATTATTTTGACCCCAAAAAAAAAAAATCTTCTTTGGGGTGGAAGATCCAACTTAGATTTTTGTCTTCTTCAAGCAAAAATCAATTTTAATTGTGAGAATAAATGGATATTTAGTTTTCAGAAAAAGCTAGGTTGGGGTGAGAGAGGCTCGAACTCTCGACCTCAGGATAACTCAGAAGCTATGAGACCTACGCGCTAGCCAACTGCGCCACCACCCCTACACTTGGCATGATCTCTTCCTGATTTAAATACTTGTTTAATCACATTCCTAGTGATCATCCCCAGGCAAAGTTGAACCCCTTCGCATTCGACCCATAGTGGTTGTTGCGTTTTTAATCAGTCCTTCCAAATGAAGTGGACAAGTAATTGTGATTGGAAAGCTACCCGACACATTCGAATTTTGAAGCACTCCGTTCCTATTCCCTCATTTCTTCACGATGTCTTTCTTATGTTACATGATGTCTACGTAAATACTTTTTCCCTACCTATGCCGACTTTCTTTCAACGATTTAAGAGTAGATCATTATCTTGTTGGAATTTTGATTCGAGTCCGATGTAGAGTTGTGACTAAGAACGATCGAGTCGAGCTGATTCGACAAAATTTAAACTTTGAGCTCAATTAGTTGAAGCTCGTTAATTGACAAGAAGAGAATCGAGTTTGAATTCTCGAGTTGAAGCTCCGCTTGTCTAACATTTAGCAAACATCGAGTTCAACTCGAGGCGAGTTAGATTGGAAACACTTGAGCTAAGCATGAGTTAATCTAAGACTTTGGGACTCGAACTCAAATCCTTGGAAGTAGTTCGAAATCGAGAAGCAACACTTTAATTTGTATTATTTACAAAACGTGCACTGAAGTAAAGCACGTAGAATTGCAATTATCGAAATAGGCTCGTGGATGTACTTCCATTTTCCAACTTCGGAAGAATCGAATCCGCAATTTGAGTACCATCTTGCGCAATGTTTTGTATTTGTATTTGTTTTGTTTAAGAAAACTGGGATCTTGGTTCCGCGCAAATGCATAAACATGCCCGCCGTTCCAAAGGTTTATTTCTTCGCACAGAGGAATGCTGGGAGCAAGAAAAGAAATTTGGAAGCAGCAGCCACATTGCATGTTCAACCTCCAGCGTCTCCTCGCTTTCTCTGCTCGCATGGCTCCTCCTCCTCCCGCTTCTCCTTCTAGTGTTTCTGCTTCGTCCTTCTCCGCCGGGCTGCCGCAGAACCACGTGGGACCCGCAATGGCGGCTTCCACTGCGACAAGGCCCTCGGCTGCTTCATGATTTGCCTCACCAGCAAGTTCTCCAACGCCTAAATCGTCCACCCCGGAGACCCCCAGTCTCTCCCCTTGTTCCTTTCGTTTCTCCCCCTATTCGTCTTCTTTGCCAATAAGAGGTTGGTCGAGTTGGTGAAATCCCCGAGATTTAAATAGTTAAACTGTTGAGGTCCTAGGTTCAAATCTCTCCGACCACGTCTTGGGGACTTACCGGTGGCATTGACGCTCATACTCTAACCATCCCGAGGAATAGTCCATTGCACGTGAAAAATCTCGGTTACTATAAAAAAAAACCATAATTTACATATAACAAAGTGGTATCTTTGGTAGCTCAGTGGGTGAAAGCGGCAATTCTTTTGGCTATTGTTTGTATTATGGGTATTGTTGACGCCTAAATTTTGACTAACCTTTTTCTTGCATAAAAATTAGAACTAATTTTAGTTCTAAACAAAAATCATCTCACATAGCATTGGCATATAATTTAAGCTTAATTTAACAGGCGTCTAGATTAGACATAGGGTGAAAATGTACCAAGAATATTTGAGCTTGAAAGAAATATTTTTTTTTCGGGGACTGTATTGCAAATAATAGAACTTCAAGGACTGTATTGCAAATACTAGAACCTCGGGGACTGCATTGCGAGATACCAAGAGAAGAGGATGAAGAGAAGATGGAGAAAGGAAGATGATGAAGAGAAGATAATGAAGAAAAGGTGAAGAAAAGAAGATGAAAATGGAAGATGGAGAAATGAAGGTGAAGAAGAGAAGAAGATGAAGATGAAGATGAAGAAGAGAAGATGAAAATGGAAGATGGAGAAATGAAGGTGAAGAAGAGAAGATGAAGATGAAGAATGGAAGATGAAGATGAAGAAGAGAAGATGAAGATGGAAGGTGAGGAAATGAAGATGAAGAGAGAAGATGAAAATGAAAGGAAATGAAGATGAAGAATGAAGGATGAAGAACTTTGCCTATAAAAGAAGAAGAGTTCTTGAAGAGAAAGGAGTTTTTTTGGAGAGGGAAGAGAATTGAGAGAGTTTTTTTTTTGGAGTGAAAGAGAATTGAAAGAGTTTTTGGAGGAGGAGAATAGAGAGAGCTCTTGAGAAAAAATTTGAAAAGAGTTTTGAGAGGGTATGAGAGTTTTGAAGCCCGATACTACTATTGTCAATTTTTGCACCAATCAACACAAGCTACTTGGTCCATCCCCATCGTTCAAGCTCGCCGTAGCAAAAAAAGTTAAGTGATTCCCTAACTTTCTTTAATTTCAAATACAAATTAGCCCAGATTTTCTACATCGATTTCTCTCTACGTTTTTATGATAACAATTGCATATCAACGATGAGACATAAATGGTACAAGAATAGAATGAGAGCAAAAGAAAAAAAATATCAACGCCCGGATTACGATCTAATGGAATTCTAGCGAGATGAGACGAAGCGTGAAGGAGAGATAGGACCAAGAGATTTCTCGGTCTAACGAGTCACCAAATTGGTCCAATGGTCAAGACAAGCCCGGAGCACAAGTTTGGTGCACGAGTTCAAATTGGGGAAGTAATCTCGAACCTATTTCACCCTAATTTCATGTAATTTCTTTATTTTAAAAATACTCAAAAATTCAAAAAATGTCATGGGAAGAAAAACCAAAAAAAAAAAAAAAATCGATTCCTTGATCTTCAAGTAGAATTCATCAAATTTGTCAAATCTATTATTTTTTCATGAATTTTAAGGTACCGAAAGAGCATTAGTTGTAATTAATGTAATCAAATCTCCGGACTCTTAATCTCCGGTTTCGCGAAAATAAGATAGTTTTCTCCCGCTATTTTATTTAGGTTTCTAATCGACCTACCGAAAATGATTAGTGGCGACTCCAAATTCAAATCACATTGCATGTTAATCATTTGAACCTTAAGTTGCGATTTGGTATGGACTTGGGAGAGTTCGAGTTAGGTTAGTTAATTAATTAACCCGATAATCCATTAGCCCGAAAATGATACACTTGTTTATTTTTTTTAGGTCGCGACAGCTTGGCGACTCATTTGGGGAAGAGTTCGGAGGACTTAAGCCGAGATAAGTTCATGAAAAAGAAAATTACTTGATTTGGCAATCTTGGTTGAATTTTAATCTCTAGATGTTAAATGGTTTTGCAGGAAATAGAGTTATAAGGGGAGGAGTCGTGGCTAACCTCTGTTTTGCAAGCTTGGTGATGAGAATTTTATTTTTTGAACTATCGGAGTCTTGATTGTCTTTAAAATGTCGTGCATGCCCCTAATATAATTGCACTACACCACCTTGACTTGTGACCGAACCCGGTCACCCGATAGTTTCAGGATGGTATTTATGTGGTTATTTAACCTTGGTGGTAAGGCTTCGCTAAAGGTTATCCCACTTGGATCCCGAGTTCTTCAAAAAATGGCTCAAGGGTTGTTCTCATGCGCGTGAGGCTATGATGCATGAGAGTTGCCCTTGTCGACCGAACCAAGCCGAGATGATTGGACCCGACTAGTCATGACTATGTATGCGAGGCGGTAACTAGTCATGATGAACGTGCGCGAGGCTGCGACATGTCGTTCGATCTTTCATTTCATTTTTGCTAAAAGAACTAAACTACGAATCCACGTTTCATGCGCATGTCTTTGTGATTGACATTTTCTTCATATGAGCGGTAATTTCTTGTCTTTTACGCCCTGTTATCTCATTTTTATTTTGGGCTGGTCCATGGTTTAGGTTGATTGTTTATGAATCTCATTGTCTTGTTTTCAATTTCACACTTTGCTTCCGTAGTTTTTACAATTTCATCGGTTGTCCTCAATTCGATTTGGCTTGTTCTGTTGTACGATTTTTACTAAATTCTATGATCGAGTTTTGAGTAAGTGCCAAACATGAAAGTTGTAGACCTATGTTTCAACTAATATCCTAAAAAATTTCAGAATTAAATTCATAATTTAAGATGGCCTTTCGTTTTTTTTAACTACCTATGGTTATAACAGTTTTCTGAATGCGATTTTTCGGAAAGACACATTAAACTGATTTGATCCGCTCATTTCTAGTCCGATTGGTCAATATAAAAGTTGTTCATCATCTTCTCAACTATAAGCTCGTAAAATTTGGATGTATTTTGACCAACGTACGAATTAATACGGATTTTTTCGTAAAAGCGGACAAACTGAAAATTACATGTTTCAATTCTTTGTTCGTTTGAGTCTAGAGGGATGCCATGGGCCAGCTCGCTATTCTCGCTCCCCGTACTCATTTTTGGTTTGTTACTGCGTACGGGTAATTTTTCACGGATCCTCCACATATTACTCGATCGATCACAAAGAGGATGGCCGACATTAACGCCACCGCCGTCTTTGCCCTAAACGAGAAACTTGGCTCCTTGACTAAGCGCTTTGAAGAGATGATGTCCCGAAAGATGGAGGAAATGATTGCCGCATTCTCCGCCAAACTTCAATCATCCGCCAAACTTTTGCCGCTAACCATTCCTGCTCTAATTCCTCCTACGGACAACTCCGGTAAAGCCTTGGAAACTGCTCTCTATCGACAATGCCGCTAGAAGATGTGATCTTCACAGGCGTGAGCTCGAGCACGCGGCTTGTAGTCCCAATCTCCCAAACCAACCCGATGACGATAACTAATGACCAACAAGTTTGTCATCATGGGGGATACATGAGGAGGGAAATCTAGTGGATTCGAAGTATACGACCTAGATGAGTTCAGTCCAGATTATGAGGAAGTTCGTCAAGATTTCGAACAACATGAGGAGATCAAGCCTTTAACCGGTGAACAAATTATCTCGGTCGGCCTAGGCGATGCGGAAAACCCTAAAAAAGTTAAGATCGGGGCAAGCCTTTCCTCGAAATGTCCGAGCGCCCGATCGACTCTTGAAGGATTATCGGGACGTTTTTGCTTGGTCCTATGCGAGATATGCCCGGTCTTGACCGCTCCATTGTCGAGCATTGTTTGCCGATCGATCCTTCGGCTAAGCCGGTGGTGCAAAAGTCAAGGAGGGCCGGGCCGGAACTAGTGCGAGAAGATCAAAGAGGAGGTCATGAAACTTCTTGATGTAGGATTCATCGAGCCTACGGAATATTCCGATTTGGGTCGCTAACATAGTCCCCGTCATGAAGAAAGACGGCCGCATTCGATGCTTACAGGGGTTTGAATTGTTTTCATTCATAGATGGTTTCTCCGGGTACAATCGGATCCCGATGAATGTCAATGACAAGTTGAAAACCACTTTTACCACACCATGGGGAATGTTCCATTACCGGGTAATGCCATTTGGTCTCGAAACACTAGAGCCACTTACCAACGAGCCATGGTTGCCCTTTTCCACGACATGATGCATAATGAGATTGAGGTTTACGTCGATGACATGATAGCAAAAACAAGGAATGGAGAAGATCACGTCGAAATGCTGAAGAAATTGTTCGACAGACTCCGAAAGTACAAGTTACGCCTCAACTCCGCCAATTGTGTCTTTGGGATCGGCTCGGGCAAGCTACTCGGATTCGTGGTAAGTAGTAAGGGCATTGAAGTCGACCCTTCGAAAGTTAAGGCTATTCGTCGGCTTAAGCCGCCGCCGACGGTTAAAGAAGTTCGAAGCTTGATGGGTAGGCCAAACTATATTGCTCGATTCATCTCTCGGTTGTCGAAACCGCTAAGCCATTTCTCAAGCTATTAAAGAAGAATGTGCTAGTCCAATAGGATAGCGAATGCGAAGAAGCTTTTGGAAAACCGAAGCAAAGATCTCATGAATCCACCCGTTCTTGTTCCTCCAACGCCGGAGCAACCTCTAATCCTCTACTTCACAATCCTTAGCAAATCCTTGGGTGCTATGTTAGCCCAAGAGAAGCGGGGAGGACAGGAAAGAACGAGCTATTTATTATCTCGAACAAGAAATTCATAACTTCGGAAATGAACTACTCCGAAGTAGAGAAAACATGTGCGGCGTTAGTCCGGGTACTGCACGGGCTTCGGCAATATACCTTGCATCACCAAGTGCTTCGGTGACGAGAATGCGATCCTATCAAATACTTGCTTAATCAACCCGCCTTGATTGGTAGACTTGCCAAATAGCAAATCCTCATCTCCGAGTTTGACGTTCAATATTTGTCCCAAAATTCAATCAAGGGACGAGCTATAGCGAGATGTCCTAACCGAAAATCCGGGGCAAGATGATGATGCCTATCATTCGAGGATCGAATCACGTCGGTAGAGGATTACATCTGGACTATGTATTTTGACGGAGCTGTCAATTTATCGAGGTCGGCACGGGTGTGGTTCGATATCTCCAGGTGGTCGAGTATTATCCTGTGGCAAAAAATTGGTATTCCCTTGCACAAATAACGTAGCGAGAATATGAGGCATGCATCCTCGGTGCTGCAAGCTGCGATTGAAATGGGGATAGCCCGACTCAAGGTGTTCGGAGATTCCGCTTTGATTATCCTTCGATTGTTGGAAAGTGGAAGACGAGATATGCTAAATTGCTACCCTACCATGAGTATCTGGATGAATTGATGGAGGAATTTGAAGATATCTCATTTGAGTATCTGTCCAGGACTCATAATCGATTCGCCGATGCAATGGCTACCTTGTCTTCAATATTACAAGTCGCCAATGGACTTGAGGTTGACCCACTGAAGATCGAGGTACTAAAAAAGCCGGCATATTGTATGACCGTGATCAATGAACCCGATGGTAAGCCATGGTACCATGACATCAAGACTTATATTCGAAGCGGGAGTTCCCTGAAAAAAGTACCGTATCGACCAAAAGTACATAAGGAAGATGGCCTCGAAGTTCTTCTTGAATGGAGAGAATTTGTACAAGCGGTCATTCGATTCTGTCCTACTAAGATGCATTGACTCAACCGAAGGCGGTTCGTCGATGATGGAAGTACATGAAGGGATCCGTGGTCCACACATGAACGGCCACTTGTTAGCTAAGAAGATTATGAGGTTGGGTTATTATTGGCTCACACTCAAAAGAGATTGTATTCAACATGTCCGGAGTGTCACAAATGTCAAATTCATGGTGACAAGATTAATGTCTCTCCAAATGAGTTGCATCGCTTATCCGAACCATGGCCGTTTTCTATGTGGGGCATTGATGTTATCGATCCTATCAACCCTAAAGTATCCAATGGGCATCGATTCATCTTGGTGGCGATTGACTATTTCTCTAAATGGATCGAAGCCGCATCCTATTTAGCGGTCACGGCACGAAATATCGCGAAATTTATCCGCCGGGATATCATTGCTCGATACGGTTCACCCGAAGCCATAATCACCGACAATGGCTCGAACTTAAACAACAAACTAATGGACGAATTGTTTAAGGAATTCAAGATCAAGCATCCGAACTCTTCCCCATATCGTCCTCGGATGAATGGAGCGATAGAAGCCGCCAATAAGAACATTAAGAAAATTTTAGCGAAGACGGCTGAAAATTATCGCTATTGGCATGAGAGGTTGCCATTTGCACTTATGGCGTATCGGACCTCGATCCGGACATCTACTTGGGGCAACCCCGTATTCTCTTGTATATGGAATGGAGGTCGTTTCTACCGAGTTGAAGTGGAAATTCCTTCCTTACGTATATCTTGTCTCAAGCTAAGGCGACGGAAGCCGAATGGATCCAAGAGAGCCAGTCAATTGAATCTAATCGACGAAAAAAGACTTAAGGCTGTATGTCATGGCCGGTGTTATCAGCAGAGAGTTGCTAAATCATTCAACAAAAAAGTTCGGCCTCGATATTTTCGGATCAATGACCTGGTCTTGAGAAAATTATTGCCAATAGTCCCACTCCTAGAAGGGAAATTCGCTCCAAACTATGGTGGTCCATATATAGTAAAGAAGGTGCTCCCTAGTGATGCTTTGATTCTGGCCGAGATGGATGATCGTGTCTTTACCAATCCAGTCAATTCGACGCCTGTAAAGAAATATTATGCTTGATTCACTCGATGTTTTCATAATCGAGTTATAATATTAATACGGATTCACGAGTTGTTCACATTTGAGCATTCGTTTGTTTCCTCGCTACTAATCTTTCTTTGAGAGATTGTTTCGAATGGGGGAGCCTCTCCTGGCCCAATTGAATTGACCATCGGGAGCGTGCGATTTACATATTCGCAGAGTAAAAGGGGTAATCTTGCGAAAAAATATGACGACCAAGATGAAATGAGTAAAAACTTGCATTCATTTCATTCATCGGAAAGCCTTACAAATAGATCAACGGGGTGGGAATGTAAAGCCAAACCGAGCCCTAATGAGCATCACAAAGGAGTTTAACCGACTCTCCATACAGTTGATGCTCCTCCTACACCGATCGCTCCGAGAATCGAGATCCGCCACTTAAAGAGGAGGAGCTCACATTTCTCTTTGAGCTTGGCTACCTTGTCCTCGTGATGCTCGGCTACAGATTCCATGTCATGGATTAGCATTCTCCCACGGCTATATCCAGGGTCGGATCGTCCAACCTTTCTTCCAGCCATGTGCATTGAAATTTTAAAACAATATTGAGTGGATCGCGCTCGAAGATGGTATGGGACATGTCCAAACATCCCACCAAGTTTCCCCTCTCACGAATCGGCGGGGAGACTTGTTCATTACCGTAGTCGAGGGCCTTCTTATAATTGTCGGCTACAAGACGCTGAACACCAAGCTGTCCGACCGATCCCGATAGCGTGCCTTCACAAGGTGGGCCAAAGTAACATCTTGATGAGCAACATGGTAAGCCTCCCGGGAAGTTAGTAAAGAGGGTGGGGAAGATCCTGTATTCCTCTTCTAACTTGGTACCTTCAATAGAAGTGTTGTCCATATCCCTAAACATAAGATGAATTTCAGTTTCGGCCTTCGGATGGTTGGTTATATAAGAGTAGCCCTGGCCTAGGAGATTATAAAGTTTCTCCCATTTGGCCAAAACTTCAGCCGAGAAGGCGTGTGCATGAAGGGAAGCCATTGTTGTTGAAGCGGCTAAAAAAGAGTGGATGCAAAAGAGTGCTTAGAAGGTTGGAGATGAAGATATGAAAGCGATAATTGTCTCGGCGTTATATCCTAATTTAAAAGGGCGGGAAAAGCTATAGCAATAATTATTGTGGAGGCCGAGTTAATTATCCGGGCAAAACTACTGGACGTTTCGTCCGTGAATCACGGATCTACCATCTCAAGCCTCACAAATCCGAAAAAGTTACGAAAAGATTTGAGAACCCCACCATGTTGAAAACCGAGTGGGAGACAAGCATACTTTTCGAGAGAAAAAACAGCAATTCTTGCAGAGCCACGTTAGTTACTCGGGTGAAACTACGGGCGTTTCGTCCGTGAATCACGGATCTACCATCTCAAGCCTCACAAATCCGAAAAAGTTACGAAAAGATTTGAGGACTCCACCATGTTGAAAACCGAGTGGGAGACAAGTATACTTTCCGAGAGAAAAAACAGCAATTCTTGCAGAGCCACGTTAGTTACTCGGGTGAAACTACAGGCGTTTCATCCGTGAATCACGGATCTACCATCTCAAGCCTCACAAATCCGAAAAAGTTACGAAAAGATTTGAGGACTCCACCATGTTGAAAACCGAGTGGGAGACAAGCATACTTTCCGAGAGAAGAAACATCAATTCTTGCGGAGCCACGTTAGTTACTCGGGTAAAACTACATGCGTTTCGTTCGTTGGATCCTGGATCTATCGTCAATCCGTGATCTCGAGCCTCACAAATCCGAAAAGTTACGAAAAGAGTTGAAGTCCCACCATGATTGAAAACCGAGTGGGAGACAAGCATGGTTATCAAGAAAAGAAAATCGGTGCGAGTGGATTCGGGATCCCATCACGTTGAAAAAATAAGACAAAGCGGGAAAGACGAAATCTTGGGAAAAACGTCGGCTTAGTGATTTTCATCCGCATTAAAAGGGAGGCTTTGGAACATACCCGATTACTCGAAAGAATTTGGAGAGAGTAAGCATACAACGGAGAATAGAGCGAACAAAAGGCGGTAAGAGGTATTTCAATCCAACATGTTTAGAGGCCATCAGCACTTACTGGAGGTAACCAACCTAGACATCCCCGAAAGCGAACTGCTGGATTTCGAGACCGGATCCAACGCTGAAGCCGTAAAACCCAACTCTCTTGGCGGTGAAATTCAAGATCTCGACAAAGAACAACAATGGCAAATGGCGACGCAAATCAATCCCGAAAAGAAAATATCAAATCGAAGTGCTCGAAGTCGCCTTCAAGGAGTGCTCTTACGTGAATAAGAGACGCAAAAATGAATTGAGCCGGATGATAGGAATGGAGCCCTTGAAGGTCAAGTTTTGGTTTCAAAACAAGCGAACCCGATTGAAGGTTAAAAATGAAAGTCATGAACTTGTGTTTCGAGGGAAGAAAATGAAAAGCTTCGAAACGAGAGAACAAGAGGTATAAGGATGCTATTAACACCGCGTTTGCCATGTCCAGTAGCGGCCCCATCTCCTTTGGTGACATGTCCCTCGATGAGCCACATCCGAGCATTGAAAATGCTCATTCACGATTCATCACCCGGAGCAAGCTCTCGTACAATCCGATTTCGTTGGAGATACATCCTAGAAAGTCGGTCTTGCAGAAAGAGAACCAATGCTCTTCGAGGGAAGAGACATGCATCACTACAATTGGAGTTTCCTTGATGTCACAACCAGCCAATTCAACGCCGATGGAACTCCGAATGTGTAGCCTACATGAAGATTTAGTTTTTTATTATGAGCTCTCAAAATATCGCTTTTTGAGCATTACTAGCCAACTTACGAATCCTCAAGAGAAGTAGTGACATGTATGAATGAATGTCTTGTTTGTTACAAAATCCCCATGTGAGACATTCTTCTTTTAACGCCTAGAGTTAATCCAAGGGCAAAGAACGATACTATCCACGAACATCATCATGCTTAAATGCGTGAATTCCTCGCCCATTTGATCGAGCATTGAAAACCTTCACGTAAGTAAATGCGAAAATATTTGAGGAGGGAAATAACTATATCGTTCGTAGAGAAAGTGAAAAGATTTGAGGGCTCCTCCATATCGAAAAGTAAAAAAGAACGACGGATTGAGTGAGGGGCAAGAGTTATTACGAAATGGATCCAAGGCACTAAGACCGAAAAGGAGAGAAAAGCTGTCAGTGAGACTAACAGTCGTCGAAAAAGTTTATAAAGAACTTGAAGTCTCCATGCACCTCCGAACTCGCCTTTATGATTTTCCGGCAATTTATTTTTACAAGTCCAAAGAACATCTAAAGCCCGGTCTCTAGTCGAAACACCCATTTTTCGGTCTACATATGAAAGGTTTTGAAAGGAAAATAAGTATGCGTCCATTCCAGGCGGAAGTATGGGAAGCTTCCTATCATGAGGATCTGCGAGTCATGGCCATTGATGGCAACCCCGTTTCCCTCTCGATCCTCGTTGCCATGCCGAGAAAGTGCATGTACATGGTTTCAGCTTATGTGAAAGCAACGGAAGCCTTAGAGGAGCCGAGGCGGTACAAATATGATTTCGACATCGTCGTCACGGCCATGGTAGGGATTGATATGGACGGTCTCGGTCTCTTAAAGATCATTGATTCTGAGTTGGATATACCGGTCATCATAACATCAGCAAGTGATGATCGCCAGCTCATAACGAGGGCCATATTGCATGGTGCTCGGGGCATCCTAAAGAAGCCGGTGCTGCGTTCGAGTGCTCCAAAACATTTGGCAGCATGCCGTAAGGAAGCAATTACTCGAACAAAAGAACTATGGCCAAACTTACTACGACGATTTTGTCGGAAAGAAAAGGCCCCTTTGGTCCGCCGAGCTTCATTCTATATTCATCGATGTAGTTCGACGACTAGGAATCAATTCAAAGACGACCAATGGCCGTACTCAAAATAATGAATGTAGACGGACTCACCCTGCGAAGTGTCACAAATCACCTTCACAGATTTAGAGATAAGTGGAAGAAGCACGATGTAGCTTGGAACCAAGGCGACCGGAACAAAGTTGATCGGAAGATCAATCCCAAGAAAACCTACGGAGTAAAAAGTACCCGACCACTTCCCAATCAAGAATACGGGCCATAACGACCTTCCGCTGGTGGTTCTAGCAACGGACCAATTGATCATCCCTATCGGTTCCCGAGCGACGGCAAAGGCTCAAGCTCAAGGAGTCGATCGCTCAAGGCAAAAACAAAGTGGGAAATCGTCGCCGGTGTTAAAAAGTAACAATGCCCAATTCGAGTATCAATTGCTCGAAAAATCGAAGATTACTTTGATAATGAGCTCATCGCCTTCATCGCCCGGTTCGGAGTGAAGGACCTCTAGAGTTGTGATCCGAAGCAAGTGATTATGGATCCTCAAACAACGATCGTTGATGTAAGATCCAAGACAAAATCAGCCAACAAAAGAGGTGGAACCAATCTCGCATGAATACTCTTTTAATTCCATGTATAGTTCCCCTACGTGGGATATTTTTTACTTTCTAGCTATCTAGAGTTAAAGGATGAATTTTCTCATCTCTTATCAAATGCGTAAGTTCCTTATTAAGCTAGGCCTGTAGCAAATCAATTTGTGGATGACGCCCCGAACGCCCGTAAAGAGAGATTCCGATTAGCCTTACTTGGGAGAATGCAAGTAAAAGACCAAGCGGGCTCAAAGATGGGTAACTCCGTATCGTCCCAATTGGCTCTCGGTCGTTTCAAATTCTAAGTTAAGCTTATTTTATTCTCCACAGGAGGTTGCCAACTGCTTTGAGAACAATATAACAAAAGCGAACCACCCGTGGACGCCAACAACACCGCAAAGATAGTGGTTGGGGGAATGACAAGTGGTCCGAGGCGTCCCGGGGTCGATCCCGGGATTTGGCATCAATGTACAAAGATTAATAAAAACTTTTTTGCTTCGCAGACCGAAGCTCAGCCCAGACGGTCATAGAACCTGGAGAGATAACATCCCGGACATACAATCCGATCCGGATGAATCGATCTTTTCAATTCAAGGTTCGCAAGGAATACGTACATGAGTAAAGTGGTATCGTTTCAACTCTTTTAAAACATGAGGACGTACATTGATGCGTTCTCTTTTGATTTTTACAGGGGTCATTGCTTTGTCCAAATAGAGAAGCATCCCTTCTCCCCGAAAAATTAATGAAATGAGAAATTCCTAGAGCCTTTGACAATCTCATGTCTCGAAGCGAGAATAATGAAGTTTTGCAATACATTTGCATGAGCAGAGGGTAGCTCACGATCCACGCCCCTAAGAAATTTTTTATGTACTTGCGAACTTTGTCCGCTAAGATAAAAAGTTGCTTGCATTTTATATGCTCGAAAACACTCATACACTGCATAGTTTGCACATGATTGTTCCTCATGTTTAATTTACCAACTCGAATAAGGAACATGAACTACATAAGATACATCGAATGTACGAAGGGAGCATGACAGGATGATGAAAGGCAATCATTTCCCAAACACGTCCAATTTTTTCAGGCGAGATGAACGATGGCTAAATTCCGCACTCCCCAAGGTAAAGAGTTTTCTCGCGAAAGGTACGATAACCGAAGTGATGGAGGCATTCATTTCTCTACCCTAAACACTGCAAGTTATCCGTTGATCAACCCATTTGAGCGGAGATTTCACTTCCACAATCCAGTCCAAGAACCACCCAACGTTAGGGCAAAACAGAGGTAATTCCATCAGCATCACGAGACAAATGGTTAGAAATCTTCTTGCTTGGACTAACATCAATCTTCGGGTGGTTCTTTGTATTGTACTTACGCTTTAATTCAAGTGCCTTAGGGTGACGAAGAGCATTTCTTTTTCTATCCCACACATCTATATCCATTTACACAACCCATTTGAGCCTGCAAATTCGTTTCTAAAAACCCTTATTGGTGATCATTGTTGTCCCAAAGCGAATATGGCACATCTTTGAGTAGAAGGACACCGAAAAGCTGGATCAATAGAAAATCTCCCAATGAACTCATCAAGATGCAATAGTAAAAGAGAGTTGGGAGTAAAAAACAAAAAAAGAGAAGAAAGAGGAAAGGCTGATTCCGAAAAAATTCCTAGGCATTTAAAAAGCAAAGTGCCTACCAAAAGCAAGGCCAATGCCCTTTCAATTCATTGTTCATTTGTAGAATATTTCGAACTTAAATGCACAATTTTCCCGTACATCCTAAAAGGGTGAGAAAAAAATCTCCATGAAGTGTCAAATTGTAAATGCAATCTTCGGTTCGTACCATCCTCGAGCAATGATAGTATCCTAGAAGGCCACGATCGGTGACAAGATTGTAATGATCACCAACATCAAGCCCCTTCTCAAACATCTTCCGAGCCAAAACGAACCCTTTCGTTTCTCGGTCCCAAATCATTACCTCCATTACAACCCTTTGAAAGCCTTTTCCGACTAGGGCACTTGAATTAATGTGGAGTTCAATGATTTTAAGCATCACTCGAAGAAGATCAAGCAAGATTACTTCTCTCTCATTTTTGCGGGGTTCTTGACTTGTAAACCCATAGCAAATAATGAAAAAATTCATTTCAAAGACCTTGACTCAACTAGAGTCCCCTTTGTAAACCTTTGACCTAACCCTTATTACGGTCCTAATCAAAACCTCCCGGATCAGCTCGATCGTATCAATTGCAAGATTACTCGGATCCTTATCGAATGCGATGATGGAAAGATTGAGTGATTTCTTTTGAATCCTGCAGACAGGATAAATAACTTTTCTTGAGAGTGAGAGAAAACCATTTCGGATCGAAGTCCCCCCATTCAGCTCACATTCGAGGTATTCATAATGTGAGAACATCCCCGGACAGGATTGATAATGCAAACTTGATAGAATGGCTATGCATAAACCATGGTACGAGTGATTGCATTATACACATGTTATTTCTAATCATTGCAAGCTCGGTAGGAAAGTTTTGCATGAACTCATTGTTGAATATGTTTGCGCATGTTACCTCCGACATTCTATGATGGGTAATATATTCCCGATGTTCGATGTCCCTCCCAAGGTCTCGAAATTCATCCAAGGATTATTGAATGAGCAAGTTCTCCTGGCAAATGCCTACCATGTACGATACGAGCGATCTGTTTCGTTCTTTGATTAATTGTTCGGAGAACCCGGGTAAGTTTTCCGAACCCATTTCCAAATTAACAACTCCTCCGATGATAGTTGTTACGATTCAATTCGGGCAATATGCCTCTCCCGTCGGGTCGTGTAGACATATGCACTAGCGATCTTGACATCTTATCAAATCATGACGACGTAGCTCTTATGATTTCGATCTCGAATCACGAAGACATATGCACCGGTGATCTTGACCTTTAGTCGGCTCATAATGACATAGCTCTTATGATTCTCGGCTCTTTTATCAAATCACGAAGACATAAGCACCCGTGATTTTGATCCAAACCAAATCATAACGACGTAGCTCTTAAGATTTTGGTTCCCCTTTGTCGAATCGTGAAGACATATGCATTGGCGATTTCGACATTTAATCAACTCACAACGACGTAGCTCTTGTGAACTTGATTCTACTTCTTTCGACTCACAACGACGTAGCTCTTGTGATGCGGAAGGATACACATATCTTGCGCTGTCTCGCATTAGGGAGAAGTCTCCGATAACGAGATAGGCCGAATACCTTAAGGTCCTCGTGTTTGCAAGAAACTTGGAAATCAAAGGAATCACCAGCTTATGAGGTATTTGGTAAAACAGGTATTCTCGTATGCGATCCATGTGCGAGGTTTCTCTAACATGGAAAAGAGAAATTATGACACATGTTATTTACGGGTCTTGCATATCATGCATCACTTCATTACAAAAGATGGGATTAAAACTCCCGCAAAAAAAAGTTCACCCATAATTTGCACCGTCAAAATTTAGGATTCAATTTTATCTTTGAGCGGAACCTCTACGAGCCTCCACTCAAAGAGGGGCAATGTTGACGCCTAAATTTTGACTAACCTTTTTCTTGCATAAAAATTAGAACTAATTTTAGTTCTAAACAAAAATCATCTCACATAGCATTGGCATATAATTTAAGCTTAATTTAACAGGCGTCTAGATTAGACATAGGGTGAAAATGTACCAAGAATATTTGGGCTTGAAAGAAATATTTTTTTTGAGGGACTTGTATTGCAAATAATAGAACTTCAAGGACTGTATTGCAAATACTAGAACCTCAAGGACTGCATTGCGAGATACCAAGAGAAGAGGATGAAGAGAAGATGGAGAAAGGAAAATGATGAAGAGAAGATAATGAAGAAAAGGTGAAGAAAAGAAGATGAAAATGGAAGATGGAGAAATGAAGGTGAAGAAGAGAAGAGAAGATGAAGATGAAGAAGAGAAGATGAAAATGGAAGATGGAGAAATGAAGGTGAAGAAGAGAAGATGAAGATGAAGAAGGGAAGATGAAGATGAAGAAGAGAAGATGAAGATGGAAGGTGAGGAAATGAAGATGAAGAAGAGAAGATGAAAATGAAAGGTGAGGAAATGAAGATGAAGAATGAAGGATGAAGAACTTTGCCTATAAAACAAGAAGAGTTCTTGAAGAGAAAGGAGTTTTTTTGGAGAGGGAAGAGAATTGAGAGAGTTTTTTTTTGAGTGAAAGAGAATTGAAAGAATTTTTGGAGGAGGAGAATAGAGAGAGCTCTTGAGAAAAAATTTGAAAAGAGTTTTGAGAGGGTATGAGAGTTTTGAAGCCCGATACTACTATCGCAATTTTTGCACCAATCAACACAAGCTCTTGGTCCATCCCCATCGTTCAAGCTCGCCGAAAGAAAAGAAAGTTAAGTGATTCCCTAACTTTCTTTAATTTCAAATACAAATTAGCCCAGATTTTCTACACCGATTTCTCTCTACGTTTTTATGATAACAATGCATATCAACGATGAGACATCAATGGTACAAGAATAGAATGAGAGCAAAAGGAAAAAAACATCAACGCCCGGATTGCGATCTAATGGAATTCTAGCGAGATGAGAAAGAAGCGTGAAGGAGAGATAGGACCAAGAGATTTCTCGGTCTAACGAGTCACCAAATTGGTCCAATGGTCAAGACACGCCCGGAGCACAAGTTTGGTGCACGAGTTCAAATTGGGGAGTAATCTCGAACCTATTTCACCCTAATTTCATGTAATTTCTTTATTTTAAAAATACTCAAAAATTCAAAAAATGTCATGGGAAGAAAAACCCAAAAAAAAAAATCGATTCCTTGATCTTCAAGTAGAATTCATCAAATTTGTCAAATCCATTATTTTTTCATGAATTTTAAGGTACCGAAAGAGCATTAGTTGTAATTAATGTAACCAAATCTCCGGACTCTTAATCTCCGGTTCGCGAAAATAAGATAGTTTTCTCCCGCTATTTTATTTAGGTTTCTAATCGACCTACCGAAAATGATTAGTGGCGACTCCAAATTCAAATCACATTGCATGTTAATCATTTGAACCTTAAGTTGCGATTTGGTATGGACTTGGGAGAGTTCGAGTTAGGTTAGTTAATTAATTAACCCGATAATCCATTAGCCCGGAAATGATACACTTGTTTATTTTTTTTAGGTCGCGACAGGTATACGTTGACACTTGGTTCTGCGTACCTCTACTTGATGTCGGGGGGTGTATGACCCGAGTAGAGACCGGTATGATCATCACCAGAAGGTTTTGAGGAGGTATTTGGGCATGGGTTTTCCACCAAGCTCAGCAGTGCTGGTTTGGTTTACAAGGTACTAGTTGGACCTGAGTGTTTACCTCATTTCCATTAGGCTAGCTTTTAGTTTCTACCTGGTTGTTTCAGTTTTTGATTTTCGCACTGATGGTGGCCTTGATTTTGTCGGTTGTTAACATGGTCCCATGTTTAGCATTTTGGGAAGGAGATAATAGCTAAGGAGCTTCAGGTCGATGAAAATCATCAGGACGTGCAATGGCTGTATCTTGTTGTGTGTAAGAGATTCATGGAGGCACGTGTTTTTGCTTCTGACGCTTGTTTTTCTTTCCCTCTTTGGATGTTTACCGACTGAATCAAATAACGATGGATGTACTGGCTTTTCCCTTTGATCATTAGCACAGAACAGTCTGTTTGGAATATCACCTGTGCTTTTGCTGGAGTATAATTTCTGTTGGCAAACATAAATCAGTTTGGCTTTGGTCATTCATTTGCATTAGCTGCATTGATATAAATCAGTATGACACCGACCCGCCTCCGAGATATGAATCGTTTTCAGCAAGCTATGTCCTTGGCTGTCAGCAAATTTTTAGATGAAAGGTTTACTTGAAGCGGTCTTGATGGTGGTATAACTGTTATCAGTCGTTTTAACAACTACTATGCTGATTCTCTTAGCTCTTTCTTCGATTTTCAGAGTGTCCGATTTCATGCAAGGTCGTGGTTACCTGCAAGGTCCATTGTAATGAAGTGTATTGCAGCTAGACATGGAAGTGCAGAAATTACGGTTTTAAATCGATTTTTTCCCGTAAGTAACTGAATCTTTTATGGTATTGACTCGTGAACATGCTTGAGAATTGAATTCTTTAGATAGAACTGGATTTTGTATGCGAATGAGGTATATCATAAACATCAGTTAGTTGGATAGTTATCACCCATGTACTTTATGTCTAATATATTTGATTTGATCCATCTTTGTAGTGGAAGCTTCAGTTGTTTGAGCTGGACGAGGAGATGAAAATCGATCTTTCCATCAAATGTGTGCCTTATCAGGTACCAATTTGAACCCTTTGAGCCATTTGGGGATTTGCTGTGTAGACATACATAGATTTACGCGGAGAATTTTGTCTTGCTGTGTAGGAAATCAACATGGAGAACTTATTTATGCACATCCGTAATGGAAAAGCTTGATGGCTTTAGCTAGTGTCAAAGAAATCAAGGTCACAAATGGATCAAAGCTAAGATTCTGTGGATGCATCTCGTTACTGCAAGTGCACTTCGTTGCACCATGACCAAGAGCTGTTTTTCTTTTCTTGCCTTTCTGTCAAGCTTTGCTCTTAGAGAAATAGTAGAACGGCAATGATAATTTTGTTTACTTTTTGAACAAACAGTGATGTCTCTGCATGTGCAGGATGACTGGAGAAAAAATGGAGGGTGCTGGCGGTTGCAGTGGCTCCCTACCGATTCGAAAGCAGGAAGGCTCTTGCAGCTCGGTGCTGTGGTCTGAGAGACGATGAGCTCTCCACAGAGTCGAGCATCCTGGCTGTGTATTCGTCCACATGAGCGGGTTCATTGGCGAGAATCAAACTTAGGAGGGCGATCTCGCGATGGCCAGAGGCGCAGTTTAAAGCTCCAAGCGGAAAGAAGATTGGATTCACCATTTCGTGGGGAGCGAGCTTTTCAGGGTGCCGTGTTAGCTAGCAACCTGCGCTCGTATTCAGTCCCGATTGTCATTATCTCCCATTGACCTGTAACTTTAGATGAGATTGACCTGATTGAATAGGTCACTACATAAGGGTTAATTAATACAGAAGAAGAGAAAGATTTGCGATTGGAATTCATGTAGGTCAGTGCAGAGATTGGCTCTTAATTCAGCTTTTACACAACATGTGCTGCATAGGCTCTTCTTTGAACTCCTCTAGCCTTGCTTCTTTTCATTGGCAAGTACCTGTTGGAAAGAAAGTGAAAAAAGGAGTACAATGGTGCAAATCTGTTGAAACAGTTCATGAGGAAATTAGGTTGATATTTCGTGAAAAATAATAAAATTTAAGGAAGGAAACAAAAGAAAAATGAGACCAAATCAAGACTAATAAAACATGTTTTGATTCAGTACCGTACTGAGTGGCGAGTGCACATGACCAACTCGCACGTGACAAATCTGCGAGCCTGTCTTCTTCATCTGATGTTCTTGACTCCTGATCGACTACTACTATTGCTCTCTCTCTCTCCCACCTAAAGCCCAACAAGAACCCTATTAACCCTCACAGCCACCCCATATGGCGGCCACAACTACCACCGCCGTCGCCGCCATCGTCTCTCCGACCACCAATTCATCCCTCTCCACTCTCAGAAATCCAAAGCCGTCCCCTTTCTTCTTCTCCAGTGCATTCTCAACTCCACCAAATCATAAACCTCTAAACCTGACCACCCACTTCAAAACTCTTACCCTGATCCGCTCCTCATCCAACCCTTCCGATCTCTCTCCCTCCTCCTCTTCCTCCACCAACCCCCTCTCCCTCAAATCCCGCGTCCGCGCCGGCGAGACCCTCTACGGCATCTTCCTCCTCTCCTTCTCCCCCACTGTGGCCGAGATCGCCGGCCTCGCCGGCTACGACTTCGCCGTCGTAGACATGGAGCACGGCCCCGGCGGCGTCTCGGAAGCCCTCCACTGCCTCCGCGCCCTCGCCGGCACCGGCACCCCCGCGATCCTTCGGCTTCCGGAGACCTCCCCGACCTGGGCGAAGAAGGCCCTCGACCTCGGCCCGCAGGGCCTGATGTTTCCGATGATCGACAGCCCGGAGTTGGCCCGAGACGCAGTGTCGTACTCCCGCTTCCCGCCCGGCGGCGTCCGCGGGTCAGCCCACCCGGTGGTCCGGGCCTCCAAGTACGGGATCGACGAAGGGTATTTGAGTAACTGCGAGGAGGAGCTCCTCATCATGTGTCAGGTACAAGAACGAATTTTTAGGTGAAGGTTACAAACGAGAAAAATCTGGCTGGTAGCCATTTTATTCCTGAAAGGTAGTGATCATATCTGCAAAGAAAATTGACAATTAGGAAATATACAAATCGTTTAGAAGTTCCTAGAAGTTCATATTGGATTGAGCTTATGGCGATTCATGTAGCCAGATTCCACTTGAGAGTAGCTTTAATCTGTTTCTGTTGATTTAGCAATTGGCTTGAGGCCCGGCTCTTTAGATCCCTCGCGTGATATGAACATTGCATCCACTCCAACCATGGTATCAATTTTGCATGAAATACTTTCCTTTGTTAGGTGGAATCCCAACAAGCCGTCGGAAATGCTGAACAGATCGCGGCCGTCGATGGGGTGGACTGCATCCAAATGGGGCCGTTGGACATGAGCGCGAGCATGGGGTACCTCTGGGACCCCGGGAACAAGAAGGTGAGGGAGATGATGAGGGCAGCTGAGAAGGGAGTGCTAGGATGTGGCCGGGCCTATCTGGCGGGCTTCGCGATGCCGTTTGATTCGCCGGATGATCTGAGGAAGAGAGGGTATCACATGGTGTCGGGTGCGGTGGACGTGGGGCTGTTCCGTGATGCCGCCGTCGAGGATGTGAAGAGGTTCAAGATGGGATTGGAGGATCAGAGCAGCGACAGCGATGGCGAGAGGGTGGATGGGAAGGATGCTGATGACAAGTACTGGAGTGAGTGAGGGAGGGAGAGCATGGAAATTGAATGGCATTTCAAGCCGCAGAAAAGGAACATATCCCAGAGTGTTTCCGCTTTTTCGGTCTTTTTAAGCAATTTTGTAAATTTGTGGAATATTTATTCTGGAGAAATGCTGAATCATATGAAAGTTTCTTACTTTCTCTTGATTGAGAATGGTAATTTTCCTTGCTTCTGTGTTGCAACAATCTGTTAATGAAGATCTGTAGTGTTGGAAAGCTCCATTTCAGAGGTATAATGATTATACATCTGCAAATGTCACTTCGAACCGGAAACAACTCTTTATCTTGTGCGGACATTGTACATGACTTGGGTTTTTATTGGGGTGTTCTCCCAAAAAATCCTTTGCAAGGAAACAACAACTTGGGCATGCGTGCTCTCATGTCTTATTCCATTTCGAGCCCTTTCTTGCTGCCCAAGAAATTAATCCTCGAAAGAAAATATATTCTTCAACCCCATATGAATTCAATACAGATACAGTTAAAATTGACATTCTACACTTGCAAGAAAAACAAATTAAGGCAATACAGTTTACAGATGACACTAATAATACATCATAATCTTACTCTTAACAAATTACATCAAGGCCACGAGTACAGATATACCACCGAGAACCAGTCAGCCGATAACCAGCACATCAGGAGATGCATCAGTGGCAACATCTGGCGGGAAATTCCTCATAGATCTTATTGTCTCGCTTCGACATCATTGTAAGGAGCAATCCAATGGACGTTAGTGGCCAAAATTGTTGAACCCATTCGACGATTACGAGGAACAAATGGCCAACACCCGAGGCAGTAACATTGCAAAGAGTTGACTGATGTTTAATTACTTCATGACACCACCGGATGGCCATTCTAGCTCACTATATCGACCTCCATAGCTCCGGAACCTGCAGGTTCTGAAAACTGCGCCCGAAGCAGACTTGGGTTCCGCCACTGCAAATGGACTCCTCATTTGAGCAGCAGTCGAGTCTACTTCCATCGCCGGAGCCCTAGGAGGAGACGCTGGTTGCACCTCGACAGCAGGGTAAGCCGCCTTAAATCTTGCCCGCAGCCCTTCTTCTACTAACCGCACGCCGTTCAACTGATTACCAAGAGACAACCACCTGAAAAATGACACAGACCATCAGAACAGACCTCAAAGCAATGATAATACCCAGGATGAGATTCTTTTTGGTGAAAATAAATCAATGTACATGACAAGGGGGAGCCTTCGCCTTGGAAGAGTGACAATCCTAAGGTTCTGGGCAAAAAAACATGCATTACCCACTTAATAATCATTTTGACATTTTTTGTTCATCAACTACATACAGTTGTCCAAAATGCCTAGACTCTTCCACCGTTCCTTGTCCATAAGAGGAATATGCAAGTTTCACTTTTCTTCAGCAGCTTATTCTTATTTCCAAAAATTAAGGCCAGTATATTGAAAAACAATACCCTGAATGAGTGTTGTGCATGCGAGCAAACAACTCTAATTTTCTTGTCCTCGGACTAATTCTCTCCAGCAATGGATACATCTGCAGAACAGTGATTTCATTAGCATAACTTACAACAGACAATCTACATTCCATCATACTTGAAAAACCCGAGAGATGTGGCTTTTGTAGTGCACAAGTTCCGTTGAGCCAGTATCTTCAGGCATATATGAACGCATTCACCATTTTAAGATCGTAAAAGTGCTATCAGCAAACCCAGAGGACGGTATAAAAACAAATTTCACGCACTTTGGATCAGTTCCAAAAATTAGTGTGCATGTAATTCACTAACCTCGTCTGGTTTACGGCTAGTCTCTCGAACCTCAGCAACAATAACGTCAGTATCAATGTTCCTGTTTACTTCGGGATTCCCCTTAATTCCAACAAGGCAATGCTCTTTACTGTGGTTGAGCCAATGGCCCGTGCGGCCTGTTCTGATGATCCGCTGAAGCTGATTGGTCTTCACCCAGATGATTTCCTCAACATGCTTGTACCCCCAAAGTTCCAAACTGTAACATGTAAATAAAATGATTGTGCAAGAGCATGATAAATGATAAACAGCACGAGTTCATTCATAAATAGCAGTGTGAGCTCCAATGTCAGGTCCCTGTGGAAATGATAAAGCATCACCTACTCGTGTAGTTCAAGAGGAATTCAACAAATCTGAACAACTGGACAGCCACTACCTCATCTAGTGACTCCCACACAAGCACCTATGCAACCTCAGAGGATTTTATCACATGTATCTAGTCTTTCTTTCCCCATGGAAAGACTTTATCAGGTAAATAACACAGGCACATGCACTAAAAATGTTAATCAAATCAGTCCATCCAAACAGACAAGCACATACCATTCACGTCCTAGCTCCATGGCACGTCCAGTGACCCACAGAAAAATCAGGCCATCAGTCTGCAATGCAGGAACATTGAGATTTCGCATCTCATCATCTGCCATTGTCCCATAAGGCAATTCCATATGGATGTCCCAAGGAGGATCTGCCATTATAACCCCGAATTGCCCTATCACGTCCATTCTAAAGTTTCGGATATCACAATTGATCCACTGAGCTTCACCAAGTTCTACTTCTGAACAGTATTCTGCACGCTGTGGCTTTAATGGCTTGGAAGGTGCTGCTGCTGCCCCCATCATCATTGGCGGCGCATCTGGTGTTGGGTCAAGCTCATAATGAACATACTTGCATGTCTAAGGAAAAGAAAAACAATCAGATTTAGTCAAAGCTGCAACCGAGGATGCCCAAGGAACAAAGATAGAGAATGCAAAGACCTTCATGTGCCGGCAAGTATCAAGGAAAGAACAATCCCCTAAGTTGACGTCCGTATGTGAAGCAATTATTCGCCGAAAATGAACCTGAAAGAAGAGACTTTCTTAAGGTAAATACAGAACCTGGACTTATGAAACAATGGTGAAGTAGTCACCCGAGTACAAAATCGGGAAGAAATAACAAAAGCTTGTGGAGAGCCAATGTATCAGTTTTACACGTCTTTATAATGGAAGAACAAACATTTCAAAGCATTTAAAATTGCTAAATAAGTAAATATAACTTCCAGAAGTATAGGTCCATGAACAACATTCCGCCTTTGTTCATCCAAACAAGCTGTTTGAAGCCGTAGCTCTTACAGTTGTTTTCTTTCTTCACATTTACGTTAGGGCCACAACAAGTATATTATTCCGCCATTATTTAAGATGGTGCATAATGTAAGCTTAAGTAAAACAGCACAAACACCCAAGTACCCCACAAAAGACCACTGACATTAAAAAGGCACAGATCTGATATTCATTCAATTTGTCCCAGTTTGATTGTGGAAGGCAAAGAAGATAATTCTGACTGGGGGATGAAAAGGCTGAGGAGGGCAAGTTTCAAGGAGAAAACCAACACTAAAACTAGTAGCCTCTAAAAACATGGAAAATCATAAAAGAGCAGATGAGGCAAATAGCACTCTCTAAGCTGGTCAATAATGCAGAAAACCATTCGTAGGAAAGATATGTACGCAGACAACAGCCCAACCAGTAAAGGCTTGGAACTTGGAGCTGCATGCATTGTTGCAACAGTTGCACATATGATAACTGCACTTGCATCACCATAGCGGCTTCTAGAGGTTTAGTACCTTCTACTAATTACTTAGAAGCTGTTTGCTTGTTTAAGACTTCCGTGTGGAATTAGCACTGGAAAAAAGGGAAGTAAACATATCACAATGCGAATGTGATGGCACTCTCGAGTAAGAAACACTTAGAAGCCAAATGTCACCATCAGCTCCTTAAGAAACTGACAGAACCACAAAAATCCACAGTACACAGCCTAGCCATCGAGAATGAAACCAGTAACAGAGTACTTGCAATCACACTTACTTAACAAGCAACTGCCAAACACAATCTGTTGTCTACCTTTTCACACGCTATAAAGGACCCAGATTGGCGTCTGCAATCTTCTTTAGTGAGTGACAAACAGTATTCCTTCAACTGCGACCCACCTTTTGTTTTAAACTGCAACACAAAGCATTCAATAAAGACCTTGATCAGATAAGCTATCACATTCACTGATATATAACCCCAAATACAAATTGGAAGAGCTTCCAGACGATGCTAGTGCCGACGCAGAACAAAGCTCCAAAGAGTCAACCAAAAGCAACATGAATCTCAATACCTTGGCAGCCACAGCAGTTTCCTTTGCAGTTGGCCGGTGAATCAGGTCCAAAAGCTCCTCTCCAGTTTTCGACTTCTGCATTTCTCTGAAAGACTTCTTTTTCAACAATGCCTCAAGATCCTTCATATCATCCTCTTCTGTCCTTGGCTTCTGAGACAACCCGTTTGGATTTGGCCCCAGAGGAGGTCTATGCATCGGAGGAATGCTGATTCCTCTAGGAATTGCCATCATGCCCATTACTCTAGGCATGCCCCGAGGTCCCATCAATGCTCCAGATGGTCCACCACCCGGAAACATTGGTGGGACCCCTGAAATGTGCGGATCGCCACCGGCTCCCATCCACGTGTCCTGCATTGGCCTAACCGGTCCTCCCATTCCGAAGATCCCACCATTCACTTCAGCTCCACTATTTCCAATCCCCTGCCCACCACGATTCTGATTTTGATTAGAATTAGAATTATCATCCCCTGAACTTGATTCCTGCTGCTGTTGCTGCCGCTGATCCTGCCCACTCTCTGGCAATTCCTTCAAAAGCTGAGTCCTGTCAATCCCCAAAACCATCACCCGCGACTTCCCGCTCACCACAAACTCCCCCAACTCAACCCCGCCGTTATCCTCTGCCATTGAGCGCAGCGCCATCTCCACTGCCAGTATTGCGCCTGATTCTCCGCCCACCTCCCTCAAAGCTGCCTTCTCCGCCGGGGTCGCATTCTGGTCGTTCTCCAGCTTCCTCAACACCGTCGATGAGTCGATCGCGGTGAAGGGGACCCGCTCCAGCAGGCACACTGCCACCATCGACCTGACAACAGACAAGGGGCTGTTGCTCTCATCAAGCGAGAATTTTTCGCTCTCTGACCGACAAATCAGACTCAGCTCTGCCGCCCCCTTCGAATTCGAGGATCTGGGGACGGCGGCGTTGTCGGGGGTCGCCGGGCGATTCGGGTCGGAGGGTTTTCTGGGGAGGGGATTAGGGTTGGGGAGAGGGGGATGGGGGTGAAAGGGCGGTGGTTGAAGGCGGAGACGACCTTGAGGGAGAGGTCGATGGAGGAGACGAGGTCGGGGAACAGGGTTTGGAGGGAAGCGAGGAGTTGGAGTTGGGTGTTGCTGGTGGAGTGAATCCGCGACTCGAGCTGCGAAGCCATGTCCTTGACGGTGGTGGCGACGGCGGCTTCTTCTTTGCCGTCCGATTGGGTCTCCATTGGTGGCGTTCGTGAAGATTGAGGTCTGAACTGAGGAACGATGACGAAGCTTTGGCGGTTCCAAGGGTTTAAGGTTTAGGTAAGGATCGTTCCTTGCCCCAACGATTCAACTGCAACTAGGAAAAGTGAGTTTGGATTGCTTTCGAGAAAGGAAACATTTACATGTTTCTCCAAAAAAAAAAAAAAAGACAAATACTTCGTTTTATTGCATTCATGAAAGATTAAACTAAATTGTTTTGAGATAAGAAAGATTTCGAAATAAAATATAAGAGAAGCGGTAGAGTTTGAATAGATAAGATGCATATGTCGGATATAAATATCTCATTTAAAAATACCTATAAGATCTCCATAGCAAATATTTAAGCAAAAAACAACTTAATGAGATAAGATCATAAAGATAAACGAAAAGAAAACTATCAAATTATGAAGCTCCGCGTACAAACTCATGAACATGAGATGATCGGTTATTTTATATATCATTTATTACGTTTCAAATATGTAACGCTTTATGGTATATTCATTGTAGTCCCTAAACTGTAATATGTGTGGGACCGATACCATAAGATATGTAGATGTGAACTATGCAATGACTATAATTGAACTCCTATGTTTAGTGTTTTAATCAAGTTGATCCAATATCTAGACAGGTGAAATTAAGGGAAGATCTTCATAAAAAAATTTCGATCTAAGCATAAGAAAGACCATTCTTAACATGTGAAAATTAGATAACTAATATTACAAGTTGTTTAAATGGAATTTTCAAAGTAGTATAATAAAGTACTTAGAAAAAAGTAAAATTTATGAGTAGAACTTCATAAACTAAAAAAAAAAAAATTGAAAAAAAATAATAGTAGAGCGTCGAGACCTTTTAAAATCACGTTTTTCTAGTAACAATTGTCAATCACGAAGAACAATTTCTCAAATCAATGAGAAAATCGTTTGGTAAAAATCTTGCGAAATAAAACCGCTTGGAAAAAAATGACTTACAGGATTTTCAACTTAGCAAGATTTTGGTCAACTTTGAGAAGTAAAAATTTTTACTTCTCTTTAGAATCACTTCTTCGACTACACCGACTTCGCCGACCATCGCCCGCCGAGCCGCCCCGGGTGGACCGGCCCCGACCGCCGACCACAACCGCCGCCGCCCGGCCCACCGACGCCCACCACCGCCGCCGACCGCCCCGTGGACCACTCGCCGCGTAGCCGACCGCCGACCACTCACCGCGCCGTCGACCACCCACGCCACGCCTAAAGATTTTGTTAATAATATTGTAAAAGTAGAAATTTTCAACCGTTACCAAACGAATTTCTCGATTAGAAGTCAATCTAAGCAGCAAAAAAAAATCAACTTTTGGTGAAGTTGATTTCCGAGAAAGTGTTACATGCGCACCTTTAGAATTTCTCTTGAATTCTTCAGAAGGGTTTACATACAGAGTCAAAATCAGCTTACATAATGAGCACAAACAAAAATATTCGTGAGATAACACATATGGCTTGCCTCAATCAAACTCATGAATCATAAACCACAAAAATATGAATTTGAGTGAGAAATAGTAACAACGAGGAGAGATATTATTGCAATGAGAATGTAGCTCTAGAAATTTGCTTCAATGGGAATCAATACGGCAGGCAATAACAGGCAATTAGCGTGCTGACTACTCAATAAAATCGACTAGGACTGATTAAGGAAACAATTAATTTGGAATTAGACATTATCAGTCCCCATTGATGAGTCCAGGAACATTGTAATTCCACTGCCATTTGTATACAGATTACAATAAACATGCCTATCTGCTATCTTGCTTCGCGGCCTTTTCATTTGCTATCAAAAGATCGTTGTTTCATGCACCAGAGAACTTCCCCATGCAATCCCGAGCGACTTCCGAGCACTAAATTAGACCTCCCTTCTTGGCTCGATAAAAAAAACAGGCAATTCACGTAAAAAGTAAGGGCTTCAGGAGGAGTTTAGTTGCTCCTTTTGATGACCTGATTTCAAATAATCGCACCAAGTATGGATCACTAGTGGGATCTCACACGTCCTAAATCGCGAAATCTGAGTTCTTTTGCCACTTGGTCAATACATTAAAACATGGCCACAGTATTAGAGGTGTGCAAAAGAATCAAAAACCACCATGACCACCCGGAACCAGAATTCAAGCCCGTTTCCGTCTGTTTCGCTGTTTCCGTGGCAGACGCGATAAGGGATCGACCGGAAAGACTTGGCTTGGGATCTTCCAAAGTGTGAGATTTATGTCCAGAAGAGCGAGGCGGCGCAAGATCATAGAACTAGGCGATCCGCCAGCTTCAACCAACAGTTGACCTTCTTGAGCGCTCACATTAAGGGTGGCCGCCCTTCCACTTCTCTCTCCTCCATGGGCAAGCAAAATGGCCAGTTCCATGAATCCCACTCAGGATCCGGACTACACAATTCTCGATTTTCATTTTGCGGAATCAATCTTTAATAGGCGGTACTCGATTTGAGGGAGAAAACCATCCACCCCGGAATCGATCACCTCTACACGATAGTCTTATCGGTTTATCATAAGCTACTTTCACATAGTGATATCATGTACGATGTGCAAAGTATAATTGAGCAAAAGAGTGTAAAATTAGAGAACCATAGCTTAAACCAGTAATTTAAATATTGGATGCCAAGATAAGAGGATTGAGTAGGTTTTCTGTTGAGATTGTCTCGTTTATCTCGAAACTTACCAATTCTTTCACGTGAAAAATGTGATCAACACGTGTCTCGTACTTGGGTGCTGACCGAGTCACGTCACAGGACAGGAAACATTTTGACTTTGTGAAAAGACGCAAAAGTGATTGTCCTCATAAAGAGAAAGGTTCCAAAACCACCTGTACCAACCACTAAATGAATCATGCCTCTCTCGAACATTCCAGAATCTTTTACTTCGTTGATGAAACCAGACGGACATGAAGACGAACAGATGGCAAGACCCTATAAATCGTATCGTCATGTGATGTTCGAAAGCAAGAGCCTATAGCTAAACCATACATGTTCAACGTCCGGCGTCTCCTCACTCTCTCTGTCTCTCTCCTTGCATGGTTACTCCTCCCGCTTTCGGGATCTCTCGCTCCTTCCCTCTCTGCTAGCTACCGTTGAAGAGTGGGCACCCCGACCCCTTCCATCGTGGACGAGCCCTCCTTTGCTTCATAATTCACCTCACCAAAGAAGTTCTCCAATGCCGGAATCGTCCTCACCAGAGATCCCCAAGTCTTTCCCCTTTCTTGTTTCGGTTTTGGAGACCCCCTTCGTCTTCTTAGGTTTTCTCGAGAGGAAAACAAAGAAGTGAAATTAAATGACGAAAAAGATATATTTAGCAACTTAGAGGTTGATATACTTCGGGTGCGGATCTCTACTATACGAGTTTACCCGACGGATGATGGGAAGTTTATCTTTCTCACCTGTCATCCTCAAATTGAGGAAATATTTTTTCTTCCCTTCACTTTAAGAGCATACCTTCGAATTTTACTTTTTAAAATCTAGATCGAGTAGTTTAAAGATTTGTTTAGGTTCAAAAAGCAGTAATTTTTTTGGGAAATGCTTTTTTGATGGTATTGTTAGGGATGGTATAATCTCAATCATAGATCCACACATCATTATCGAGTATTTTATATAAAGTATTTATTGATTGGAAGATCGTGTAGTTATATTATCGATTAACTAGTAGCTTCCTAGTTAGCACTTGGTTAAACGTATCACTTGGCCTCAAAAATTGTTGGTTTTGTGCCCTTTTTTAAGGGTTGATATCACGAAAAATCCTAAATTATTACACTTGTGGAAAATTTATCAAAAATTAATTTTTTTACCATAAAAATTTCAAACTAATACATTTGGGACAAATTTATCCTTTGTTAATTTTTGATAAATTTTATCGTCAAATTGCTGAGTTGGATGACACATGGCAATTGAGGGTGCATCACTTTAGAATTTTTATCCTATGTTTGTCACAAGTGTACCAATTTGAGATTTTTCGTGGTATTAATTAAATTTAATGAAAATTAACGGAGGGTAAATTTATAAATAGTTTGAAATTTTTAAGTAGTCAAAAAATTAATTTTGGATAAATTTGCCGGGTGTACCAGTTTAAAATTTTTGGTGGTCAAAAGATTAATTTGGGATGAACTTGTCACTAATACCGGTTTGAATTTTTTTGTGTTGTTAACTACTTGTTTTAATATGTTTCTCTTTGTGTTATGTGGTATGGGAACTATTGAAGTGAAGAATGCAGGTTCTGGAGGGCCTTGATGTTGTACTTGATGTTAGGGGTGTGTATGATCCTAGCGAGACATGTATGATCATCACTAGAAAGGCTTTGAGGAGGTATTCGGGCATGGGTTTTCCACCAAGCTCAACAGCGCCGGTTTGGTTTACAAGGTACTAGGTTTGAATCCGAGTGTGTTTACCCTCTTTTTCATTAGGCTAGCTTTTAGCTTCTACCCAATTGTTTCGGTTTTTTCAGTTTCGCATCGATGGCGGTCTGGATTTTCTTGGTTGTTAACATGGTTTGTTAAGCTTATTCTATGAGCATTAAATAGTAAAAACTATATGCGGAAATTCGATCATTGACGGATCTTCGATCTTCACGATTCTCACGATAAGTAATAAGGATGAAGACGTACCTTTGTCAATAGCGATTCTTCAAGATCGAAAGATGCATAAGACAAAGACGATGAAGACTTGATTTCTCTCCTTTAGCCCTATGTTTTTTCATGTTGTTTCGGATGGAGAGAAATAACCATACGTCGTTATGTTATTAATGTCGTTATATCCGTTTGTTAGAGTGGAGAAAGAACCAGGACTTCCTTTAGAAACAAAACGTTATCCAATAGGTGCTCTTCAAGAGGTGCATTCCATTAAAACCCTTTAGAATTGCACCTTTTCAAGGTATCTTTTCGTAGCCAATATATTTAACTTTATTGCATTTAAATCATTATTAAACCATTGTTAATAACATCATGTGGGCCACAATAATTGTTACATTCTCCCACTTGGCTCATATGAGCTTTCCTTTCATGATTTAATAAAGACTATAATGTGCATAATAACAACATGCTAAAACTTTTCTTATAATTGTCTATCACATAATAATCACAATAAAATAAAAGAGACTAATGAGAATCATAGCGGTTGTGTGCAATTAATCGACACAGCCCCTTCTATGTACTACAACTATAACTTTCTACTCATCATGATTTATAAATAAGAAATATAGTAATGGTCCAATTACAATGTCTCTATTAGAGACTATCCTGTCAAACATTCATATACTTTCATCGGTGTCCTAAATAGGAAACAAGATATATTAGAAACACACATAAATGAACTCAAAGTGTTAAATACATAAAATAAAAGAGTCATAATACAAGTATCATTAGTGACGTCTAATAATGCCCATCCTTTCAACATGTTCATTAAATGTTTTGGGTGGCGGTCCTTTTGTTAATCGATATGCAATTATAAGATTAGTGCTAGTATGCTCAATTGACACCCTTTGTTCTTGAACTTCTTCTTTGACGGACAAGTATTTGATTTCCATATGATTAGCACCCTTAGAATATTTGTCGTTCTTAGAGAAGAAAACTACTACGAAATTATCACGGTAAATTTGCAGCGGCCTGACAATACTATCGACAATCACAAGCCCTGAAATAAAGTTTCGTAGCCATAACTCATGAATAGTGGCCTCAAAGCATGCCACGAACTCGGCCTCCCATAGTGGATGCAAAGACATGACTTCTTGCTTTGCACATTATTTCATGGAACCGCACCTCCAACCAAAATGAACAAATAACCAAATGTTGATTTTCTTGTATCAGTGATAAATCCTAGATTGACGGCACTGAAGCAAAATTATGTCCGTCCGTGCAAGTCCGAGATATTTTAAGCTCCCAACAACCGATGCATAAGGAATACTTTTCATTTGCTCTTATTTCAATTCACTTTTCGAACATTGCATAAGGCTAAATTTGTCCCTTTCTTGAATTGGAACTATTCTTGCCGAACATTTATTCATATTGAATCTCTCTAGAATTTTATTAATATAGGCTTTACGATAAAGAAAGAAAGAACTCTTTTGTTCCTTCGGTCATCAGGGTATTCAAGAAGAATAGGTTGTTCCGACTCGATACCATCAAGAATTCCTAACTATTGCATGGGACAAAGGTTACATTAATTGAGGCGCTTTTGGAGGCCTTTGTTTGACTTTGATATTGATAGGAACCTACCTAGGGTATTAGCTGTTCAATTGTCTGCTAGGGATAATAGGTTGATCTTCCCCAAGAGTTCACATCAATATATGGGCATAATGAGTTCATATTGTAATAATATAAATTCTACCTTTCCCCTTTCTATGGGGTGGGATTGGCGAGCACAACCCTAACAATACTTGTGGTCTATTACGAAATATTTCTATTCATATCACATACGTTGCATCACCCATATCTTTCATTTCAAAATTTTTAGAGAGAAATTTCTTGGTTTCATGCAACAAACCAATATCATTAGCAACAAGTAAAATGTCATCAACATATAGAACTAGAAAGATAAACTTGCTCCCATTGAGCTTCATATATATACACCGATTAACGGTGTTGTCCTTAAACCCAAAAGAGGTTATGGTATTATTGAACTTGAGATACCATTATCGGGAAGCTTGTTTAAGTCCATATATTGACTTCTTTAATTTACACACTAGGAGTTCATTTCCTTTAACTAAAAAGCCTTCAGGTTGGTCCATATAAACTTCTTCCTCTAAATTACCATTAAGAAATGTAGTTTTCACATCTATTTGGTGTAACTCTAAATCATAATGAGCCACCAAAGCCAAAATGATTCTAAGTGAGTCTTTCTCGAGAGACAGTGAAAAAGTCTCCTTATAATTAATGCCTTCTTTTTAAGTATAACATTTAGCAACAAGTCTAGCCTTATATCATTCAATATTATCTTTTGAATTGTGCTTGGTCTTAAAGACCCACCTTTACACCCGACCTTTTTAAATCCTTTAGGCAATTCAATAATATCCCGACTTGATTCATCCATAAATTTAACTCTTCATAGATCAAACCACTTTGAAAATCACTACATTCCATTGCCTATGAAAATGAACCGGATTATTACTAATTCATAAGTCAATTTCGACTCTTTGCAGATAAATCACATAATCATCGAAATAGCCGACTTCCTGTCCCTTTGAGATCTTCGTAATGCTATTTTCGGTGACTTAACTACTGTGGGTTCATTATTGACATGTTCATTATGGCGTGATTGATCATTTTTATTATTTTTTATTATTGTTTGGTTGAACAATAATATCGGGAACAACTTTAAAAGTTTTGGGTAAAAGAACCTCCACCCTAACTTCTTGAATGCAAGCATTACGTATTCTTTTACTCCCATTCATATCGCCATTCTCAATGAACCTAGCATTTTCAAATTCAACAATTCTTGTACTTATGATTAGGACAAGAAAATCTATATCCATTGGATTTTTCTTCATAACCAATGAAATAACCACTTGGTCGTTCTAAAATTTAATTTTTTTTTCATGTGGATTGTAAATATGTACTTATGCTTTGGATAACTTCAAACATGTAGGTGTCGCAAAATAGATTTCCTATCCGGTCCACGGTTCAAATGGAGTATTTGGAATTGCCTTTACTAGGAAACCTATTTAATAAGACATAGAAATTTTTAATGTATACATCTACATAGATAAGGGTAAAGATGAATAACTCACTATACTCCTAACCATTTCCATTAGAGTATGATTGTGCTTTTCCGCTCCACTATTTTGTTGTGGTGTACCTGGCATTGTGTATTGAGCACAAATACCATATCTTTCAAGAAATTTAGCAAATGGACCTGGACATTGTCCCGATTCATCATACTTTTCATAGTATTCACCACATCTTTTCGACCTTAATATTTTCACCTTTTTATCTATTTGTTTCTCAACTTCTTTAATATGCACCTCAAGTACATTTATTGATTGAGGTTTATCATACAATAGATAAACATAACCATAACGTAAAAAATCGTTAATAAAGGTGATAAAATAACTTTCTCTACCAAAAGATGAAACATCAAAAGGGCCACATATATCAATGTGTATAATTTCAAGAAGCTTTGTGCTTCTTGTGGCACCTTTCTCGAGTGTGTTATGTTTGCTTACCTTTATTTCAATCAATACACACTCCAAGATCAAGAAAATTCAAATTTGAAGAATTTTATTCTTCACTAATCTATGCATCCTTTCTTTGAATATGCGACCTAAACTTTTATACCATAAATAAGTAGAATTCTCATCAACTAAACTGCGTTTAGTGCCAACATTATGATGCAAGGTTATTACGGTTTCAACAAATGCATTATCAAGTTTAAACTTGTGGAGATCATCACATAAGTTTCCAGCTCTAATAAGATTCTTATTCTTAAACAAACTAAAAGATCAACAACTAAACTTAAAAGAAAAAACAAGCTATATCAAGTTTTAGCAAAGAAACTAAATTACGGGAGAACATAGGTACATAAAGGGTTTGAAACAAATCCAAATAATGTCCAATATCTAAGACTAAATGATAAGTGCCAATGCCGTCAACTGGAGCTTTGTTTCTATTCCCCGTGTACACTTAGTTCTTATTTGGCTTTAAGGTTTGGATCGTAAGGAATCCCCGCATCATATTGGAAATATGGGTGGTAGCACCCGAATCAATCCACCAAGTATTATGAGGAACTTCAGAAAGTTTGATTCAAAACATACTAAAGCACGAGGCTTATCTTTCTTTTCGAACCAAGCTTTCCGCTTCAGATAATCTTTTTCAAGTGTCTTCTTTTATTACAAAAGTGACACTTAATACGATTGTGTTCCTTCTTGTGGATTTGATAATCTTTAGAAGAGCCGTTCGTAATGTGTAATCCTTTTTTCTTGCTCTTTCTACATTTTCCACCTTTTCACTTGGATTTCTTTTCAAGCTCTTGATAACTTAAGAGATTAACAAAATGAACCTTTTGATTCTTTATCTTTGTTTCCCTTTGAACAAGCATATTGGCCAATTCATTTAGATTTAACTTATCTTTTGTAGTTTTGTAATTCATCCGAAATGGCCCATGTTGTTCATGAAGTAAGGAATTCATTATAAACTGGAACTAAAAAGTACTCATCCACATTCATTCCCAAATTCTTTAACTTTGCTGCTAGATTTGTCATCTCAAGTACATGTTTGTGCATGGTACGTGAACCATCATATTTCATGATGGTGAAAATACTCATTAATGCACCGGTGAGTAACTTGTCGCCTATTTGAGAGCGATCTTCCACAAACTTCATAAATTCTTTCACACCGTCGCTTTTGGGAAGAATGGTCTTTAAATTGTTCACTACTGTCATTCGCATGAATATTAAATTTAGTTTGTTCGATCTTTCCCAAGCTTTATGGAAAGTCATTTCATCGTCGCTACTTTCATCGCATAATAATTGGTTTCTCAACTTGAATTGCCAAATCAAGGTCCGAATACCTAAATGAAACTGGACTTGGTCACTCCAATCAAAGAAATTCATTCAATTGAATAACGGAAGACGAAGCGTACAATGAAAAGAAAGAGGTACAACTACTGCAAGTATGTAAGAAAATGCTTGTACATTAACGCTTTGAGAATATCACATAATCGATTCAAATTAAAACAATACATGTATATCAACGTTCTCTTTTGGGAGATCCTATGATACACAAACATAAAAAAAAATGATGCTAATAACTTTTATTTGGTAATTACTAAAATACCTCATCAAAATTTATTTGCTATCTTTGGATATACAAACAAATTTAACAAGACATGTGAATTACCAACCATTATGTTCATGAATTATAAGAAATTGATTAACATTTTGGTTAATCCCTAAGTTCTTATAATAAATGAACTTCAATATATCTATGATACCAATAAAGATATTTAACATATTAATTTCAATCATAGCATCAAATAATCATGGATAATTGAATAAAATACTATGAATTTAAAAAAATCAAGAAACTTAAGATTTGGCCACTTTGCCGACTAACAAACCACTAATTTTTCAAGCTTTTTTAAATTCATGTGCCCAAGGGCAAAATGGTAAATTCAGCATTCAAGGGCAAAATGATAAATTTATGCCTAGGAACAAATCTGTAATTAGGCTTCATAGGAAAAACAATAATTTTGTTGAAAGAAGATAAAACAGGGGCAAACACTTTAATTTTTTGGAAAAGGGACAAACAGAAAAAAAAAAAAAACAAAAAACAAGGGGGTAAAACTGTAATTTTGAGAATAGGACAAGATAGTGAAAAAGACAAAACATGGAGTGAATCTATAAATTCTAGCGCAAAGAAATTTAGAGGTGTCAAATGGATGGATCAAATCGGATTGGAGTCGAGTCGAGTCGAATATGGTGCTTACCGATATTGATCCATCTAACTCGTTTTAACCCATTTTCATACAAGTATAAATTTTATGATCCATACCGACCTAACCCACACTCGACCCATACCCGACTACTCATCTTATTTAAATAATTGTATATTTAATCAAATCATGAAATATTTGTTTCATAAAATTAAAAATGTAAAAACTACTTCGCCGCAATCGCCGCCATAGTGGCCCGTGGAGAAACCCCCCTAGCCACTCGAAACACAAGTAGCCCTCCTCGCCCGCCACCTTTACGCGGTCCATTATTCGCCTGCAACGCCACTCCCGTCGTTGCCACCGCAGCCCACCCGCCCACCACTTCACAGGCAATAACCCTCTCTGCGCTCCCCACCTTCTCGATGGAGAATTATTATACAATTACCAAACCCGTCAAGTAAGTCTCCATTGAAACACAAGTAAATACTCACCTTCCTGGATTCTCCTCTTTTTTTACCCTCTTTGACTTTTTTCCCAATCTCTCTTGAGGAGGGGGAGAGGCGAGAAAGGATGTCGAATCGATTAGATGCATTCAAGGACATATACTAAGGGAAGCTCAAGTAGGAACTTGAAGGCGAATCTACCTCCTAAGAGAGGACAAGTCAAAGTCGGGATCTTCAGGATGGTTGTGGAGAAAGGCCGAGGATAAAAGCATCGACGGCAATGGGTAGGAAGGAAGAGAAGCTGTGTTCACGCGTGAACGCCTATTGCGAAGATCTCGCTGACAGTCAAGTCTTCATCCGCTATCTCAATGTACCTCACCTGGTGGAGCAAGAAACCAAGTAGCCTTGATCGATGTGATCTTAACTCCAAATCGTGAGCATTAAACAAGTAAAACTATATTCGGAAATTTGATCATTGACAGATCTTCGATCTTCATGATTCTCATGATAAGTAATAAGGATGAAAACATATCTTTGTCTATAGCGATTCTTCAAAAACGATCAAACAACAAAAAACGATGAAGACTTGATTTCTCTCCCTTAACCCTATACGTCGTTATGTTATTAACATCGTTAGTTCTATTCATTATTGTTGGAAAGAGGACCAAACTTCCTTTTAAAAAAAAAAATATTATACAAGAGGTTCCTTCCATCAAAGCATTTCCGAATCGCATCTTTTCGTGGCTTTTCTTAACAAAATAGTTAACTTTATTGCATGTAAATAATTATTAAAATATTATTAATAACATCATGTAGGCCACAATAATTGTTACATATTCTTCCCATGTTCAGTATTTCGGGAAGGAGATAATAGCCAAGGAGCTTTAGGTTGATGAAGATCACCCGGAAGTGTATCAGCTGTATCCTGCTGTGTATAAAAGCTTCGTGGAGGTACTATGTTTAAAAAAATATTTAAATTTAAAAAAAAAAAAAGGAAGAATCCATAGCCGGGGGTGGGTTGATTATCCCTTTTTTCTCTCTTATGAGTTGATCTTCTAATTATAATATCAGGCAATTGATGTTGCTGATAACGAAATAAATCAGTACCACACCGACCAGCCTCTAAGATATGTAAATACACTCATTTGTTTGTGAGAGTCGGAAGACTGAATTCGGACTGGATTGATCCTAATCAATCTTCGAAGAAGGAGAATGGGGCGTTTCAGCGAGCTATGTCCTTGGCCAGCGGTGAATTCCTATAAGTAAGGTTTACTTGACTTTTCAATGAGCTATATCCTTGGCAGCGAAGTTTTAGTCGTTTAACAGCTCCGATGCTAATCCATTTTACCTTCTTCCTTTGATTTCACAGGGTGTACGATATCATGCAATGTCGTGGTTACTCGCAAGAACCATTGTAATGGAGTGTCTTGAAGCTAGAAATGGAATCGATGAGACTGGAGAAATTGTGTTTTTGAAGCAAAATTTTCCGGTAAGTAAACTGAATCTTACATGATATTGACTCATAAAAATGCTTAAGAATTAGCAGTTTTTTCTTCTTCTTTTCTCTCAGATAAAGCTGCATTTTTATGTCTAAATATGTTTGATTTTTTGTCCATCTTCGTAGTGGAAGCTTCATTTGTTTGAGCTCAAGGACGAGATGAAAATCGAACCTTCCATCAAATATGTAGTTTATCGGGTGCCAACTTGAGAACTTATTTATGCACATCCTTATGGAAAAATCTGTGGAAGAGTAGAATGGCAATTGATAAGGCAAGTACTACTTGAACATAACGGTGATGTTTCTGCATGTGTAGGATAACCAGAGCAAAGACTGGCTGGGGCAGGCAGTTGCGGTGGCTCCCAACAGCTTTGAAAGCCGGAAGCCTCTTCCGACTGGCTGGCAAATATGACGAATGATAGGCTCTTCGAAGAATTAAGCATCCCCAGCTGTGTATTCTGCCACGCAAGCTGGTTCATTGGCTTAAATCACACTTAGGAGGGTGCTCTTGTTATGGCCAGAGATGGTGTGCTGGTTTAAAGCTATGACCGAAAAGAAGTTAGGATCCACTTACTTCGTACCGCTGCTCATCTCTAGGTTTGCCATCTTCTAATAATTTATAAATGCTTGCAAAATGAATAAGCAGCTAGGGATGCAAAGTGCACTCTCTAAGCTGGTCAATAATGCATACAATTTTGGAGCTGTATGCATTGTTGCTGTAGCTACTAATGCTGCACCTATGACAGACTGCACTTGAAGTACCATAGCTGCTACTAGTGGTTGTTTCGAGAAAAAAACTTATCGTTGTGATTTGAAATCTTGAAAAAGCTTCTTGGTCCTGGAAACATTTTTCGAAGAAAAAAATTTTCAAGGAAAAGTGGTCAGTGTTCAGTTGTTTAGTGTCCATATGTTTTTTTATGCTTATCGTCCAAGTAGTGCAAATATGTGGTATGTGGTCTTGATAGCATAGGGCCATGGGAGGAAGCTTATAATATAATATAGACAATACTTGCGTGAATGTGGGATTTGTGGAGTTGATCATTTACTTCCATGGACTTAGATCATTTTACTTGGCGTTTTTTACAGCTGCATGTACATTATTTTTACTGGTACCCACTGTTGAAAATTTAGGTATAGAAATGTGATGAACAATAGATTATTTCACAGAACTTTGAAGTTATTTGATTAACTCTCAAATCTTTAAGGATTTATTTGCCTCATAACGCTTGCTAATGATTTCCGGCAAATATCCTCTAGGATACAACAAAGTCTCGATGTATTGAATAGCATTTTATAGCAATTCTGATAATTCTTAAAATTAGGTTCTTCTCAAAGAGAAACAATTTTGGAAAACATTTTCAAGGAAAGGTGGTGTTTAGTTTTTGGTGTCCGTCTGTTTTGAAAAAAAAAATGCTTTTCAAGAAGCTTATTGTAAAGACAATCGGTATGTAGGATTTGTTAAATATTCAACACAAACATTGAATACATAATAATGAAAACCTTTGTGAATAGACACATTATTCTCAAAAGAACACAACTCTTCATATCCGAATAGATACGACCTTTCAAAATTGCATCCCTCCAAATTAACAGCTAATAAGTAAATGCTAAAAAAGTGGGAGAAGACACCTCTTCGTTTGTTTTACAAACAAAAACACCAACAATCCCCCACTTTGTTTGTAAAATAAAATTACAAAAATAAAATTTCTCAAAAAAAAAAAAAGCCAACATTTTCATGAGATTAATATGCCTACATAAAGTTCTCTTTCGAGTTAAACATTTATTTAGTGCAAGTATCTCAAAACTCTATCAAAGTGACAAGTAGCTTAGCTTTAAACTTGTTACCCTATGCAATAGAATCGGACATATAATACAAATATTAACATCTTGTTTCAACGAGAATTTCATATTTACTCAGCATTATTGTGGCATTGTGTTTGTACGTATTTCATGAGCTCTCTAGAATGCAACCCTAACTTTCGTAAGAAGCAAGCACCACTTCTAAGCCCATATATGTGAAGTATTTTCACACGATTACATTACTAATAAACACGTTACTAAATTGTATTATACTTCATTAAGAGTATAACTCAACCTCTAAAACGTAATAGATGATGCTGACTTCTCTTATCCGGGCTAAAATCAATATCAAATAATCACTTTCAGTAACTTGTTTTTACCCATTAAACATTATAACTAGTGATACGCTAGTATTAGGTAGGGTTACTATTATTGGTGATTTTAAGTAAAGGGTTTCAACCCTATTTCATTTGAGATCACCTTGATCACAACTCTTGATAGAGCCTTTGTAAAGGGATTGGCCGATTCTTGCTTGACCTCACATAAACAATTGTTATGGTACCATCCTAAATTAATTATTTCACGTACTTATGTCTTAGACTAATAAGTCTAGACTTTCCATTATAAGTGCTACTATAAGCTCTTGCTAAAGTAGCCTGACTATCACAATGAACGAGAAATATGAGGCAGAGGACTAGGCCATAATTTGATTTACATTAGCAAATTTTTAATCTACTCGGCCTCTTTTCCAGTTTGCCACCTAAAGCAATGAATTCCAATTCCATCGTTGAGTGAGTCATGCATGTTTGTTTCTTGCTCGCCCAAGATATAGCACACCCACCTAATTTGAAGATCCATCCAGAAGTGGAATATTTATCCCCCATACTAGAAATCTAACTAGTATCAATGTATACTTCTAATATAACCGGATAATTATTATAGAATAATCCCAAATTTTTAGTTATCTTAAGATAATAAAAAATTTTGGTAATGACATTCTAATGTTCAATACTTGGGTTATAGTATATCTACTCAACTTATATACGGAAAAAGCAATGTCGGGTCTAATACAATGCATCGCATACATCTAGACCCTATAGTACTAGCATATTCAAGTTGTGCTACTTTGCTTTGTCAAGTATTATAACTCAATTTAATACTGGGATCAAACGGAGTACTCACTTCTTTGAAATCAAGATGTTTAAATTTATGTAATATTTTCTCAACATAATAACATTGGCTCAAAGAATAACCCCCACTATATGTTTTAACTTTAATATAGAAGTTAGATAATTCTTAGTCTAAATGATTCCAGTTATATTAATGCCAAAGATGAGCATATCATCAACCAGAAAATCACTAACCTTCCATTCAAGCTCAATACTTCTGGCTCAATCAAGAAGTGCTTTAACATTTTTTTTTTTTTTTTTTTTTTTTTTTTTTTTTTTTTTTTTTTTTTTTTTTTTTTTTTTTTTTTTTTTTTTTTTTTTTTTTTTTTTTTTTTTTTTTTTTTTTTTTTTTTTTTTTTTTTTTTAAACAAATAATTACAAAATATTTTTTTTTTTTTTTTTTTTTTTTTTTTTTTTTTTTTTTTTTTTTTTTTTTTTTTTTAATTTTTTTTTTTTTTTTTTTTTAATTTTTTTTTTTTTAATTTAAAATTTTTTTTTTTTTTTTTTTTTATTGTTGTTTTTATGTCAATCTGTTAATTTATGGACCACTGAGTTGTGATTTTCGATTAATCTAGTGTGTTTAGATTAATTACTCATCATCATGCCAAGTGATAGGACAGAGACTCATAGTTTGGAATCGATGAGAATGGATTAGCCATGAATAGATGGTGCGACCGGATCGATGCGATGTGGTAGCTCCAACCTTTATATTTACTTTGTAAGCTTCGAACGTGTTCTAACGGACAGTCTACATAACACTTTGGAAGAAGAATGTCTTAAGAATTTGCAGGAGTTATCTCATCATCTTATCACTTCCTCATGGAGGATGACCAAACTTATAATGAATGGTACACTATTGATTGTCATATTTATAGTCAATTATTGAATGCTATGGATATTTCTATTGGACCATTGTCAATAATAATCTCTTAAGGAGTTATGGGATACTTTGGATTTATACTCCTTTGAAAGATTTTGCGACCCTATGATGTTGTTTGTGGGTGTGTGCCTCTTGAGGATATTATGAGGATTTTAAATCCTTTCTGAGCCCGATCGATTAGTTTTGTTTATATCTAATCGGGCTACCTTTCAAGAACAACGAAATCGTTTAGTTACTTATCTTAATGGTGAAGTGAGTTTGAGCCGATCACAAATCCTTTGATCTTTGAGTTCCTTCTCTTGGAGAAGTTCATCGTCGTGTTCTTCGTACCACGAGTCGTTAGGAGGTTAGATTGCCCTTTAGAGGTTGGTGAGCAGGTGTGCTCTATATGCGAATAGAGGAGGTGGCCGTGTTAGTAGAGGCCGTGACAAGGGGGAGGTTGTAGTAAGCTGGCTGGGTCGTGGTCGGGAGACTCGTACTTGCAATTATTGTGGTATTATCGGACATCTTCGCATTATTGTCGAAAATTACATCGACAGGTTCGATCACGGACCACATTCGCTCATGTTTGCGTCTAAAAGTGTGCCTATGGACCGAAAGGTGATACAATGAGTGGAGGAGTATTCTCGCTACTGAGTTTTAGACCTCGGGGATGGGGTGCATCCGCCTCGTAGTGCGATTCGGTAGTCGTCTAATTATTCGGTACCTCGATCTCTGCAGCTCTTCCTTGCCGATTGGATTATTGATTACGGTGCGGTGCTCACATGACGGGTAATAGAGGTATTCTTATTGCATATCGGTCCGTCTATTTACGCCATATTACTATTGCGAATGGGTCATCCTTAACAGTTCAAGGACACGGAGTTGCAAGACCTTCCAACGAGATCTCCTTATCTTCGTTTTATATACTCGGCATGCCATTTAATTCGTTATCCGTTGGTCGTCACACGGGATTTGAATTGCTCGTTACTTTCTACCTTATTATTGTGTTTTGCGGATCTCTCGACGTGGAAGACTATCGTAAGGGAAGTGTCGATGGTGGGATCTACCATGAAGGTGCTTCCATTCTATTAGTAAAGAGACAGATGTTTTAGACGTTCACTATCATTTGGGACATCCTCTCTATCTATGTTGCACATTGTTTCCTCATTTTCGTTCGGTGTCTACAATAAATTGTGAGTCATGTCATCTTGCAAAGCATAGTCGTGTTTCTTTACCACTAAGTGTTTCTGACGAGCAACTGCTCCATTTGCCTTGATCCATTCGATGTGTGGGGACTTAGTCTTGTTGTGTCATCCTTTGGTTATCGTTACTATGTTCTCTTTGTCGATAATTTCACAAGAATGTCATTTGTCTACTTAATAAAGAACGTTCTAAGTTATTTTCCGTGTTCCGTGAGTTTTATTTTTTTGTCTACACTCAATTCCATCATAATATTCAAGCTTTACAATCGATTGTAGGGTGGAATATATGTCGGATCATCTCCATCAATTTCTCCGTTCTCATGGTATTCACCATCATCTTTCATGCGCTTGCACACCTCAACAAAATAGTGTTGCCGAGCGAAGAACGCCATCTTTTTTTTTTTTTTTTTTTTTTTTTTTTTTTTTTTTTTTTTTTTATAATTTTTAAATTTATTTTGTTTTTTTTTTTTTTTTTTTTTTTTTTTTTTTTTTTTTTTTTTTTTTTTTTTTTTTTTTTTATCCCTTTTTTTTTTTTTTTTTTTATTTTTTTTTTTTTTCTTTTTTTTTTTTTTATTTTTTTTTTTTTTTTTTTTTTAATAATTTTATTTTATAAAAAAAAATTCCTTTCATTTAAATTTTTTTTTTTTTTATTTTCTTATTGTTAAAAAAGTTTTTTTTTTTTTTTTTCCTATCTTAGGAAGAATGCTACCTCCCGCACACCTTCATAGAATTAGCCTTATTTTCCAATTTTTTTTTTTTTTTTTTTTTTTTTTTTTTTTATTTTTTTATCCCTTCCCTTTTCCTTTTCTTTTTTCCTCTTCTTCCTTTTTTTCTCTTTATCTTCTCAAAAAAATCCCCCATTAAATTCTCCTATGAGCTAGTCTCTCCCGGGAGGATCCTCCGTGAGCAGCCTCTCCCGTAGTTAACTCACTTACTAAGGGATACGCCGAGCATCCTATTGCTCTTGGTAAGAGCTACCGTGCTTGCATGGATCGCCCTCTTTATACACATTCCTACAAAGGTTTATCGTGAGTTTGTCGGCTTTTGTGGCTAATATTGATGGTACTTCCCTACCCGTTCATTTCCGTGGCTCTTAGATTCGGGTTGGCGTTTGGCCATGGAAGAGGAAATTAGTGCCCTACAATGCACGACTTGGTCCTTGGTTAATCTTCCTCCCGGTGCCGAGGTCATTGGTGGTCGTTAGGTGTTGCCTTGAAGGTCAATCTTGATGGAACCATTGCTCGTCGAAAGCCCGGTTGGTTGCTAAGGGTTATGCTCAAACTCATGGTCTTGATAACTTTGAGACCTTTTCCCGTTACAAAAATGGCTTCTATTCGCCTTTTATTATACCCTTGTAACGTGCATTCTTGGTCTTTTCATCGTTGGATATCAAGAATGCTTTCCTTCACGGGGATCTTGGATATTTATATGGAGCGGCCCCCGGGGTTCTTGCTCGGGGAGGGAAAGTTTGTAAGCTTCATTAATCTTTGTACAGTTTGAAACAGTCTCCTCGAGCATGGCTTGATAGATTCACTCAATGGTTCGGAGTTTTGGTTTGCTTTAGTCTCAAAAGGATCATGCGGTATTCTATCGTCATGTTACTCTGGGTGTATATTTCGGTTTTATATGTGGATGAAATTGTCTTGACAAGGGATGATGACAAGAGATATTTACATACTCACTTTGAGACAAAGGACCGGGTGATTTGAGATACTTTTTGTCATCGAAGTGGCTCGAAGAAAGGAAGTATTTCTTTGTCACAACGTAAGTACGTTCGGATATTTTAGTTAATTTAACATGCAGCTTATGCAGCATCGCCTATGGGAGCGGATTGAACTTTTTCCCGATCGGGGTGAGTTGTTTGAACATCCTAAAGATACCGGCGTGTTGTTGGTAAATTAAACTATCTCACTACAATGACTAGGCCGATCTTGCATATTCGGTTAGTGTGGTTAGTCAATTTATGGCAGCACCTAGATAACCACATTGGGATGTTTGTTTGAGGATTCCGAGATATCTTGAGGTAGTCCTAGCAAGGGAATTGTTTTTCCGCTTATGGTCACACTCGCATGGTGTTATACTGATCTGATTGGGCTGGTTGCCCTATTGATAGGCGATCTACCTCTGGATATGCTTTGTATGTTGGTTTTTTTTAAGAGTAAGAAAGACATTGTGGCTAAGAGCAAGCGAAGTATCGGGCCATTTTGCAGCCACTACAGAGATTATATGGACTAGACATCTTCTTAATGAGGTTGGATATGGGTTAAGTGGTCCTACTTCGTTATGGTGTGATAATAGTTCAGCAATTCACATTGCTTCAAATTTTTTTTTTTTTTTTAAAAAAAAATTTTTTTTTTTTTTTTTTTTTTTTTTTTTTTTTTTTTTTTTTTTTTTTTTTTTTTTTTTTTTTTTTTTTTTTTTTTTTTTTTTTTTTTTTTTTTTTTTTTTTTTTATTTTTTTTTTTTTTTTTTTTTTTTTTTTTTTTTTTTTTTTTTTTTTTTTTTTTTTTTTTTTTTTTTTTTGGGGGGTTTTTTTTTTTTTTTTTTTTTTTTTTTTTTTTTTTTTTTTTTTTTTTTTTTTTTTTTTTTTTTTTTTTTTTTTTTTTTTTAAAAAAAAAAAAGCACTTTAATTTAGGGGGTTTTATATTCTTTTCTCTTCTTCTCTTCTTTTCTTCTTCTAACACTTTCATCCACTTGGAGACATTTGGCTTCGAAAAGGTACAAGTAATTACCCAAGTGACAAGACATGCATGCTTATTCGAACCAAAGACTGATAACGTGCACACCAGGCACTTCAATCTCTTGGTACCAAAGGTCAAGTCTGCTGCTATGAAACTGCAGTATTCTCTTGGATTAGCTTTGCAGACTTCTTTTGATGCTGACCATAAATATACATAATTGCTGACAAAGTACAGCATATAGCCAGTGTGCGTAGACCGAGTGGTCGTGACAGGATTAGCAAGTAGATCAATGAACCTGCACCCTAAAGGGCATTGCGCAATAACAGGTTAATTTCTTTGCCAATTACACGTTTGACACTTGCTGACAATCCCCCAACAAGCCTTCTAGTCAAATCACCCATTGTTTCCCCATCAAAGAAGGAGAAATCCCGTGAAAGGAGAGATCAGTACACAGTCTCTCTCAGTCGCTTGACAAGGATCTTATTTGCAATGCCGAAACAACAACCTCATGCACCACCAAAGCTTTCAACCTGTATATTCATGCACTAATGCACAAAAGAACCAAGAGACATATTCCGATGAAACAACGGTGTTCCCACTCCATGCTGAGAATATCGATGTCGTCAAGTAATGTGGCATATAGATCTCTGAAAGAGCAATGACAATGAGGGCAGAGAAACCGGTGAAAATGATCCGCCGGTCCTTGGCTACTAATTCCCACATCTTGGTCAGCACACGCCACACCATGAATGGTTTCGCCAACATCTTCACCACTCTAATTTAATTAAATTAATTTATGCTTCTGAAGAAAAATAATACCAATAGACATGAAACAAAACACAGTGTCTATGAATCAATCCTGTGGAGTCATTGCCTACGTACAAAATGAGTCATTACCAAAGTTCTAAGACTTTTTTTATTTATAAAAAAAAATTATTTTATTCTCTCAACATTAAATAAACATCTAAACTTTACTAAAAAGACATTCACCTGTTATCTCCCACTCACTACTCGGTACGTGTTCCAGTAAACATGATTTGAAATTACTCTGCCGTCCACTCCAAGATTGGGTCCACTAAAATCAGGTTGACTAGAACCGATTCCTTGCCCCGTTGGCATTCCAGTGGTTCCAATACATATTCATTGAAGTCTCTCAAAACTTCCCTGAATCATCTCTGAACTTAGCCAGGTCCTCATGAAGAAATTTGCATCTATCCCGATAACGACACTCCTCCCAATTATAGAACTTCTTGCATAGCTTCATCCTATATATAACTTTCTGGTCATCCTCCCAATTCCTGGAGGATTTATTATCCTCGTCGCCCATGCCGACAAGGCCTTGCAATTGGGCGGAGCTTGCCACATATCTTCAACGCCATATGAGAAATCGCAGTTCTCGCCATTCGGACGCGTGCTGATTTTGAACTTTGAACATATCTGGGGATTAGGCCTCGAAGACAGAGACCGAGGGACTCGCATGGTTAGAATCGCCAAAAGCATACGATGCAAAGTTGAACACGGGTGAGAGAACATCGTGCTTCCACGGACCGATATGGAGTCCCTCCCAAAGTACTAGGGGAGGAAGGAGTTCTAGTTGTCGAGAGAGTCTGCGACACGGAAAAAAAAAAGACGGGGTTTCATGATCGCAAGTGCCTCATGCACCCCTGCCCACGTTCTATCTTCTCTTCATTGCTTCAAACTCAAGTCTCCTCCCAGCACATGAAGAGATGTAATGTTGACCATCGGGGAGAAGAAGAAGAAGAAGAACAGAAGAAACATATGCATCATCCCCCCGCTTCACGCCTCCATCGCTTTTGCTTGTTTTACGGGCCTTGGATCCAGCATCGTCATCTTGTTAATAGATTGACAACTGGCTCAACGACAGAAGCTTCGGTCATAATTGACCATCGGAGTCACGGCCAATGGAAAGTCCTTGAGTGAGATCCTGTCGCTTCAGGCTCTCAGCCGTGAAGCAAGCATAACAGAGCACGCTCTGTGCTCTTTTGAAACTATGGCCAACGGTGACGAGCGATGATCGTGGGTGTCCGCCTGGAAGCCGTCGAGGACCGATTTCGAAAAGAAGTCCTAAAATTCAAGAACCGAATGGGAATAACACCGATGATTCCCAGCCCCTGCCGCTTCAAATCGACTTCTCTGAAGAGGAAGCAGCGAGCGTTTCTAGTTAGGGCTTCAACGGAGGCGGCGCCAGGCGGTGGTTTAGTCTCTAAGTATCATTGAAAAGTTCATCTTTCAAGATCTCGATTGATTCCAAAGATTGAAGGTGAAGCGTCAATGGATGGTGGCGTCACTGCGAATCAGTGGAAGGCCACTTTCTCACTTAAACTACGCATGCATTGTGCGTAAGTAAGGACAAAAAGGAGGCGGACAAGGGTCCCCATCAAAAATTGTTGACGCCGGTCATCTTGGTTCTGGACGATGGCTTCACACTTAATTCAAAATTCATCGGGCCGTATCTTTGCACATCCGTTTGCTACAACCAACAAATCCTCCAAAATCTCTTTCCATTCGGGATGAGTTCTTGAAGACTTTCAAGAGTATACCCACCAAATCTCCAGGAAAATCAGAATTAACATCTTCTTTCATTTTTGATAAACTTTGCACGAATTGATATCCTCTCAGGGAATAGTGTATTCCCTTATGCCTCCAATATTAACTTTGACTCCACTGTTACACAACTAAATCCTTAAAATTGTTGAAAATTTAGCATAGAATGTGATGAACAATAGAATTAGGCTTTGAGGCGCGATAACAATCTCTTTAAGGATTTATTTGCCCCACAACGTTGTTAATGGTTTCCGACAAATATCTTTCAGGATACAACAAAGTCTCGATGAGAATGGTAGATAACAATTCGATAATTCTCCAGGGATTTCTCAAGAGAAACAATTGGAAACAATGGCTGTGTCTCTCGTTCGAAAGAAAGAAAAAAAAAAGCGACGAATGGAAGAAGAATTTGTAAATATTCAACACAAAAGTTGAATACATAATAGTGAAAATCTTTGTGAAACACGTTATTCTCATACGAACACAACTCTTTATATTTGAATAGATACGACCTTTCAAAATTGCATCCCTCTGAATTAACTGTTAATAAGTAAATGCCAAAGTGGGAGAAGACACATCTTCGTTTGTTTTACAAACAAAAACACCAACACCCACGTCGCAAAGCAGTGCACTCGACGCCTCTGAAATCTAAGAAATGTCTCGCCGGTTTCTTTGATTTGTATCTCAGTAAAGAACAATGAAATATTGAAACCATCAATGTTTCTCTTCCATGGAGGACTTTCTGTTATTTGTATTCCTAATCCCCGATCAATCCATTTGCTATTCTCATGGAGACTACGTACAAGATATTTTTGACAGAGGCCACCTCGCTCTTTAAGTGAAAATAGGGCAGCCTTCCACCACAACTCCTGCAGCAGTAGGGCATGTAGCCAGTGGACACCCATCCAAATCATTCCCCCACCAGTCCAAATCAATGCTCTCAAGCCCCAAGCACAAGTACAGTAGCACCCCCATGAAAGCAAGCCCAGCATCCAGCGCCCCAGAGAGCACATAGTTGTATTTCTTCCACAGGTCCGGCCTGTACCGGTACACCACAAACCCAGACAGGAACCCCGCGATGACCCATGTCGTGTAGTTCACGGCCGTCGCCGGCGGCATATACCCTGTGGCCCCGATCAGGACCGGCATATTGATGAGCCCGATCCACTCTTGTTCTGGGAAGGCCTTGTGGGCCAGCCAGACGAGTAGGGGCGCAATCACTCCTCCTAGGAAGAACCAATTGATGGCCCCGTAGGTGCCCAAGTCGCCAAAGATTCTCCGTGGCCCGATCAGGCCCCAGATCACCGAAGCGTCGTAGAAGACTGTGTCGCTCGGGCACGTCCAGGGGCTGCTCGAGGAGGTCGTCTCGCAGATGTCGGAGATTGTCTCCATGAGCCACCACGCCGTGCCCAGGTACACGAAACCAGCTATAAGAGTCCCCACCACCTGGTGAACTAAAGGATCAACATTCAGAGTGCGTTGGAAAATTTTCCTAGAGTCCTAGCCAAAAAGATGGAGGAGGCCGATAAAATTACCTGAGCCATGAACATTGTTCTGGGAGGGATTTTCATGTAGTGACCAAGCTTGAAGTCCTGCAGGAAGGTGATGGCCTGAGTCATGCTTATGTACCCATACACCTTGAAGCACATATTCGCGACTGGGTATCCCGGGTAAATATACCCGATTATGTACTCGGTGATGATATTCAACCCCGGAGTCTGTGGCAGAGGAAGAAAAACAAAACAAAAAAGGAATCAGATAATTGACAATGTGCGAACCGCCTCTTTGTATTTGCGCCGCCACACAGGAAGGGATTTTACCTGATTCGTGATGGCGGTGATGATGCCGATGGGAAGAGTGAAGACGATGGCGATCACACAAGCCAGCAAGACGCCCCACCACGGGAGTTGAAGCTGAGAGTTGTAGTACTCGCAGGCAAAGATGGTAACTGCAACGTTCGCCACCAGGATGCACCAGAACCACCAGTCCGGGACTTGCCTGTACCGCCTCATCATTCTTGTGTGTATATCAGCTGTCTTTTCTTGGAAACTTGCCTTACTCTGCTCCCAAATCTCCCTGCATATTTGATATTGATTTGAACTTTGAAGTGAAAAATTTCTGCACGGCGTGGACAAACTGATCTCCATGGGCTAAGTAAATTTTCACTTCTGTATTACCTTCCGTGGAAGAGAAGAACGTGAACGATGGTGGCGGTGAGTGAAGCAAAGCCAACCCCATAGGTCATGGCGAAGAATGTGCTGAGGTAGAGAGGTCCTTCCTCCTCGTACGCGGTGAGATTGAGGTGGAAATTGGAGTCAATGATGCTGGAGATGTTGTACTCCTGGCCAGTAGAAGTGAACAGATCGTCCGAGAATATCGGGAACGTCTTGGCCTTGTACACATTGAGCCAGTAGCAGATCGGAGTCAGCACGTACATCACGAAGACAAAGCCGGCGGCCACATTGGCGGTGGCGAACCACGGGCTGGCGAGCGGGCTGCCGAGGTAGGCGGAGATGGTGGACCAGTCCAGCCCGACGGCCGCGATCCCGAGCCCATAGAGGCCCGAGCCGAGCTGCTGGGCTAGGACGGACTTGGGGAAGATCCAGCAGATCCAGGATAGGGAGGTGAGCATCTCAAAGATGTAGCCCGGGAAGACGTAGTATGCAAAGCTGCAGATGAAGGCGATCAGGAAGAACTGGGTCCGCGTCACGCCGCCCTTCGGCCGCTCCTCTCTCTCGTGAAGCGCCCTGCAATTTAACAGTAAATACATGAAGCATTTGGAGACAAGATACCAAAATTTGAACTGAAGTCTCTTAATGCACAAACCTGAAGAACATTAGCATGCATATGTATATCTCTTTAACTTATTATTGACCAGAAGATTTTCACTTGATACACCTAAGAACTAAAAAATCATAACTTTGCCTCTAGATGAGGAGCGAATTTCAATAGGCAAAATTACTTCGTACAACAAGTCCGTGAAAGATCACTCCTGCCCATATCTTATTCTTCTGTTACATCCCTGCCCTAAATCGTCCATAGGAAGAGATTAGACCTATTCATGTCGCTCGGTGAATCAGAACTTCAGAAATGATGGTACTCAAAAAGGGTCTATTAGCAAAATTAAACAGCATCGGAAACTCTCATGCATGATTAATCAAAATTGTCGTGGGATCCACTCTCTTGAAAATTTGCGGCTCACAACACCCTAATTGAGAAATTGATGATGCAGCAATCTTGGGTGACCATAAGACAGAGTCTGTTCTGGATCACAAAAAAATAAAATAAAAAAATAATTAACTAAAATTATTGTGGATTCCACAACATTAGGTTATCTTCACAGTCAGTTAAAACCGTTATACTAGCAAAGTTGTTATCACGGAGTTTCTTGCTTGGGCATCTTCTTACAGAGACTTTTTTCTTTTCTTTTCTGTACTTTTCCTGGAGAGGATCGCGCCTAACCTTGGGACTAATTGAGAAATGAAAGAAGCTGATATCTGAGAGTCAAATAACTGTGTACCCGACTAATCAAACCAACCATTAAAAGTAGGTCATTCACGTAAGGAGCGCTATAAGTGATCGACAAACCAAGCCTCTTTCCTATCTTTTTTCCCATTTTGTTTTTGTTTCGGCTATCAGGCGAATATCTCGAGCAACTGTGGCGCAACAAATTGCGTCTACCTTCTCGGTCCGATCAAAAGTCGGTCATTCACGTCAAGAGCGAGGGCTTCTCGACAAGGAGTTTATTCCTCGTCTCAAGTGGGAGTCAAACCCAAGATGTCACGCTGGTTGAGGCCCGAAATCTCAATCGTTTTACCGCTTGATCAACCCATTAAGTCACGACCCGAATAATTTTTGTTGGGTTATCCGTTATCGTCAACAAAAAATGCTTACATGGAAATTAGAGGACAACAGGAGTTCCATTTGTAGCTCAAAATCTCATTTTCATCTTTGGAATTTTCTTATTCCTCTCGTGGGAAAAGTTCGAGAAATGTGATTGTCGTATGTCCCACACACTGTGGGGTACTCACACCTAACTGAAGACAACCTCGGAAAAGACACAAGCCTGAATTGCCCTCATGCAATACAGTCATACGTACCAAAACCTACTGTACCAATCATTCAAAACCAAATGAGCCACCCATCTCTCTCGGAGATTCCACACCAACCATTCCCATTTCTCTTTAGATCCCCAGACAGATAGAGAGCGATACAAATGGCAAGGCATATAAATCACGTCTCATCACTTAGTGTTTGGACTGTGTTGACAGAATGCTTCAAAATATTTGTTAGATTAATCAAATAATGAAAATTTGCAGTTTTCTGTATATTGTTTTCCTGGGAAAAAGTATCCAAAACATTCCTAAACATATTGTGTTAATATCAATTCAATCAATCCACTAATTTAGGCCGAAATTCGACGTAGTGGGCGGCCGTCTTGTACCGTATATAATCTAAATTTCTTAAAATCGAAACACTGTCGTTCACACTTTCCTCCGCGTGACTAATAATGTACATATGTGTGCGATATGTGTATATATATATATATATATAAGGTAAAGTTAATAAAATAAAATAAAATAGTACCTGAATAGGGAGACCTGAACAAGGTTGGCTGGCCACCACATAGCCGCAGGCTCCACCAAGTATTTTCTGAAGATACCCGCCCATCCGAACCCTAACACCTACCATTCAAACCCCCATTTTCACACCATTAGTCATTGTCCACTCCCAAACATTACTTGTTCAATGTGGAAAAAAAAAAACTATTTCCACTATCCTTGGAACCCATATAATGAAAAAGAGTCAACATTTTCAAGTTGTTAGACTATCAATTAGTCATTTCATCAACGTGCATTATTTTCCCCTAAATAAAGTTTATCTTTCATGTTGTGAAGCCGCTAAATTTCATTCACGACTGCGGTTCATTTCATTTCGCGAAAAATGAATTATTTTTTTCAATTTATGTATATTTATAAGCGGTACAAGCGACGGTTTTAAAGAAAAAAGAAGTATTTTGCAAGTCAAATCTTGTGCAAAATAAACGGAACCTAAACATGCATCAAACTTGTGTACAAAGCAATTGAAAATCACCCGACTCTTGCGCAATCACATGGTCAACCGTCACGCCATATCGCCTTAACCTAACCATGTTCACATGAAAATTTCTAAGAACAAAAATAATTTTGCGAGAATGCTTTTTTTTTTTTAATAGAGGTCGTAAAATAAAAGATTGGTGAAAGAAAAAGGAAAATAAAAGGGAATTCAAACCTGGGTGGTGATGACCACTATCAAGGACACAAAGAAGGTGATGTGCTTCTTGTAGAACACCTTCACCACCGTGACCACGTGGATGGCGTACACCGTGCCGGCGCCGGAGTTGGCGAAGATGGTGATGAGCACGTGCTCCTTCACGTTGAACGGGCCCGGGTTCAGAGTGAACTCCCACCGGGTCCCCTTGAGGAACACCCGGTTCGTGATCCTCGCCGCCATGAGCCGGCCGAGCGGCACCACGGCGATCTGAGCCGAGATGGCCGTGATCGTGAGCGGCTCCGTCCGGTACCAGAAGAACTGGTTGAGGAACGAGAGCAGCGCGCACGACAACGTCCCGAGGACCCACATCCGGAAGGTGAGCACGGGGAGGGACGGGTCGTCGGTGGTCGGCACCGTCAGGGCCACCTGCGGGACCGGCGAGTTCTCCTCCGGCTCTTCGACGACTCGGTCCAGAGTCGGCGAGGACGGCGTGGCGGGGCCGATGGAGTCCCCATTCTTGGATACTGCAAAAGCAAGATTCCCCGACTTCAAAGATTTTCAAGAAACAATGGGAAGATGATGAATCACAAAGTAAGGACCTTGAGAGAGAGAGAGAAAGAAATGGGGATGAAGAAGGACTCACGGAGAGGAGCTCTGATTTCTTCATCTGGTGATTCTTCCATTAATCTCTCTCTCTCTCTCTCTCTCTCTAAATGTCAACTGTACATTCCTCTGTTTTTTTCTTTTTTAACCTCTGTTCTGGGCTGAATCAGTGTGATGAGATTCCAAAAAATGGGATTCTGCAGGTTAACTACGTAAAGCGGTAACAGAATTTCTGGGTCTAAATAGAAAATGGAAAGGAAGATGGAAGAGGGTGGGTAGATAGAGAGAGAGAAAGAGAGAGTTGAGTTGTAGTTTTGATCGTTCTACTGTCCGTAAGTGGAAGATTCAGCAGAGGAGGAGAGAGAGGCTGACGGAGAAGATGAGTTGTTGCGGAATCTTGAACCACGTGCGGTTCGCTAACAGTTGACTCTTTTTCTGTTAGCCTTCAGAGGGCTTTTACCCCCAGCAAAAGAATTTGTAACGAGCAAAAAGAAGAAAGGACGATGACGTGGCCTACGAAAAATTGAAGATGACGTTGACGAATCTTGATGGGTGCTTCATTTATTCCCTCTTTCGCGTGATTTCATAGATTCAATCTATATGTGGTATTTACATCGCGGTAAAAAATATATATATTGGCAACAAGAACAATTTGATGGGTATCACTTCTTTTTTTTTTTTTTTTTGTGTCATTGGGTTTGTGAATTTCTTGGGACTGTGTTTGGTCGTTTAGATATAAGCCCATTATCATATCCCGTGTTTGGTAGAAATGCAGGATATGATAAAAGGGAATATAGATAAGATTAAAAAAAAAAACTAGGGAGGGGATGGCATGGACCAAAATAGAATTTTTCGAGAGAGTAGACACGTCATAACCACCGCCTCTCCTCCACATTGGGTGGCCTCTCTGCTTTGCGCCAAGTCGCTTCTCCGCAGGGGGTCACTCCCCGACAGCGGCATCCGTCATGTGTAGCCCCCTCTTCGATGGCGCCGGCCTGGGGTCTCCGACCGTAAAATCGAGATATTTCTACAACTTTATTTTTTAATCGATTGTTTTGCATGTTATGAGTTCATGTCCCTCGTTCTTTAACCGTTTGAACATTTTCAACATCCGAAAGGGTATTGGCATGTTATGGAAAACTCGAGGTTAATCATCGACTTTCAAGATAACTCTCTTGGATGACTTGCATAAGTGCATCTTCAAGTTGTGGAAAGGTATTGAATAATTAGGTTATTCAAGACTTTGTTTACTCACTTGACAAGACAATGAGTGAGGCCACTTGGTCATTCTCAAAGGACGTAACTCCAAATCAAAACCCCGACTCTACCACTAGATCCGCCTGTCACTCATCGAATACGTCACATCACCGAATTATTTCTAAAGCATCATGATATTTCGATGAAATAGAGTCAATCTTAGCCATCTCTTGCCTTTTCTCATCTAACTTTAAATTAGCTGTTCACCAAAAGTAGATAGGATATGGTGAATTTCTTAGACTTCTTATCATATCCTATTTAGTCATATCTTGATTAGAAATCGAATGACTAAACGCAACCTTAGAACATAAGACTATCTCGAGTATAATAGGAGGATCTTTGTCTCATGATTGGTGAGAAAATTTTTAAAAACAAGAGGCTTTTTAGGGGGTCTTATGGCCTCAAGGAGTTAGTCTCTCAATTGGAATGAGGATCGATCTTTTGAAGTGCGGTTAGTATCGAGCCGTGATTGGATCGATCAGTAATCTTCCCAAGATTGCTTCTTGCTAATGAAAGAGATCACATGCCTCAAAGTAGCATGCATTAGGAAATGTGGTCTTCCAAAAAGTATCGATATGGCTCACAAACCCCTAATCCATCAAGTGAGATGCTCGACTTTTTATCATTTCACATGAACCAATAGTTTTATGGTAAAATCTGCCAATGAGAGGGTAATCTCAAAAAACACCTAGACTAATTATGTCTCTTAAAAGTGTAACCAAACTTTCGATCGTCAATTGCTCTGCTTCTTAATCGACTCGATCTCTTGTGCGTTTTGAAAGCTTGTTACTTATAGTTTCATGTTGCACTTTTCGAATTGGGAGATTGGAAACTTTCCAAAAAAGTGGTAAGTAACCACTTTAATTAGAGGTCTGATTTTGGCCAAGTCGAACATTTTGATGATGCAAATGCAGCAGTTGTGAATTTGTCAAAATAGACCAAAGAAAAAATTGTCAAAAAAAGGACGGTTGTGAATTTAAGTTTACCAAGAGTCAGACAGATAGGTGGGAACCTTCAACTAACTTTGTTGTTCTCTTTGCTGTCCTGTCCTTCAAAAAGCAGAGTTCACCATTTTCCTGGAACGGAGGACCTCCTAGGTTTATCTGAAATGACCGTCAGTTCGAGAACCTTAATTGTTGTAGCAAAATTCATAAGACAATTTATTTTTTTTCAGGTTTCGTCGATTCACTAAATTTTATTCCTAACTCCTCGTTTAGAAAGGAAGGATCAATACCACAAAAAATTTTAAATTAATATATATATATATATATGATAAATTTATTTAAAATTATTTTTTTGATAATAAAAAATTCTAAATTGATACATCCGTGACATATTTATCTCAAACTCATTGTGACAAATTTTATCTCAATTAGTTTTTCGTTAAATTTTACCATTAAATTATCGAGTTGAATGACGCATGCCGCTTAACAAGTATATCGATTTGGGATTTTTATTTCGTAAGGACAAGAAATTTTATAACTTTTTCAAATTCCAAATTAAGGAAAGCCAAATTGCTACTTTTTTTTTTACGTAGTGGCTAAAGAGTGCGTTTGGTTTAGCTTTTTCAAGAAGCGTTGGAAAAATGCAAATGAGTTTAGCCTAAAGGGCTTCGGAGAAATGTAAAGAATATTTGGTAAGTTGTGCTTTGAGAAACAACTTTAAGAGAAATGTCGTTTGGTAGAGGCCATTTAAAAAGTCCCATTTGAGTGATTAATTTTTTAAAATTTTAATTTGTATGAAATTAAAGAATAATATCTGCTGCATTTTTTTCTTTTAAATATTTACAACCATGTTAATGATATGTACTAACAAAGTTATTAAAAAATATGTTTTTTTTTGGCTAAAAATGCAAATGGAAAGAAATTAGACAGCAATTTCATTACAATAAATGTGGTAGCATATGTCTCGAGGAAAGAAATTCATTCTCCTTAAAAATTACAAGCACGTTAATGCTGCACAAAGGAAAAAAAAAACTCGCATATTCTGGTAAGACCTTCCCACAAGTCGACACTAACCAATACAGGAACTTGCCACACCATACATTCAGCTTTCCAAACCCCTTTCTCTGGTGAAATCTACGTTAGAACCAATTGTATGATCCTCCCATCTATTCTTGAATTTCACAAAAGAGTCTATGATCTATGGGCGGGCAACTCCTCCCTTAGCTTAGCGTGACGGAACTTGACCCTACGATCGGCACTGCGGTAAAGTCCATTGTTGCCATGGCTTCCAACTCTTGAATTTGCACTAATGGTGCTAATCGAACTAGTCAAGTGAGGCCTGCAGCAATTCACCAAGGTGCTTTTACGATGGAGTTGCGGAGAGAGAGGAAGTCGCCCCGATAGGGCTTGTGCTTCATCAGCTTTGCTTCAGATGCTTCAGGTGACATCCCATTTCTGCGAAGCTTCCATGGTCGTTGGATTTGGGATGAAGAAGATTTCTAGGGATTACTTCAGAGCTGAGGCAAGGGCTCCGAGGTCGCCGGACCCCAGGCGCGGTGACGCCGCTATCCCGAGACCTCGGCGAGTCTCATGACAACAGATCTGGAGAGATGGTGCGATCGTCGATCAAGGCGATCGGCAACAACCATCGATTGGAGGCAACTAATTGGGCGAGTGATGTCATGCTCATGAGGCAAATGAAGGGAGACGAGTGATGTCATGCTCGTGAGGCAAACGAAAAGACACGAGCTAGCTAGGTTTCGTTAGGTGAGCGCGAGAGAGAAAAGAGGCGAGGGAAGAGAGAGGCATAAAATCAATGGGTCTTTTTTTATATTGAAAAGGGGTAAATGTGAAATTATGATCAATGATGGTAATATCGGAAATTCAAAAAATTCATTAATTCAGGACTGTTGCATATCGAGAAAGCTAGAAAGCCAAAGCAGGTGTGAAGAAGCTTTGAGCTAAAGGCCTTGAAAAAGCTAGCATTTGGAGAGTGGACTCCCAAAAATAAAAGCCGAACACTTTAGCATTTGACAAAGAGCCTTTAGAGGTCCAAAGGGCTTTCCAAAGCTATTCCCAAACGCAGCCGAAGTATTACGAGGGTACCTTTCTTTGAAAGGAAAAAAAAAAAAAACGTTGAAATTTAAAATTATTGCCTTGAAATGATGGCACTTCCAAGAATTTGAGACAGAGCGAGTATTCCCCTTTGGAAATGATGGTTACTTGTTCTCTGGCTCTTTGAGCGTGGTTGAAGCTATCCTTGAATCAGAAGAAGGCTCCGTAGGCGATTAAAGCAATTATGTTGGGGGCCTATTTTCTGTTGGGCCTCCATAAAGATATTCACATAGTCCACTACAGCCGAATGGACAACCGAGCCGCCGATTTCATCGCCAAAGCCTGCCGTGTAGATTCACTTTCTTCATATTGGTTGTTAAAACCCCCAGCTCCTTTGGGATCTTGCTTGTTTGGATGCCCCTACTTTGGACCGTTCTCCTTTGAACTCTTAATGTTATAAATAAAATATCTTTTCGACAAAACAAAACAAAACAAAAAAATATTAAATTGGGAAAATATAAGTACCGAAAACCTTCACTCTATTGGCTAAGGTGAGATGACGACTAATGTAGTTGCAGTTTTGAAAGGTCATAAGCAGAAACAAAGGATGACGAGTGCATCATGCGATAATCATCGCCAAGTTCAAGAATATTTTGGCAAAAGAATATTAAAATTATTAAAATTTATGTACGTCATTCACTTTAATGTCAAAATTTTTCTTTCGATTCACTTAAATGTCAACTTTTTTAAAAAAGACCCATTAAATGCCAATTCCGGTATGCTTGGATAGAAATTCAACATGGCATCTTTTTATTAATAACTCATGCCTACGTGGCTTGCCGGAGGATCCAGTCAAGCAATAAAAAAAAATTAAAATTTAAAATTAAAGCTAAAAAAAATAAAAATAAACAAGAAAGAAAAGAAAAGGGGTTGCAGGTGAGGAGGGGGCTTCTTTTATTTTAATTTTTTTAGCCTATTTACTAATTTAAGCTAATTCAATTAAAAAAATCAACTTATTTTTAAGTTCACAAGTTCATGTTGACTGAATTTTTTAAAAAATCATTTTACCACGTAATATCTAAAATTCAATAACAAATGCCACGTAAATGATTTGACTAAAATTTCTCCCATTTGATATTAAAGTGGGCAAACGAAAATTCCTAGAAATAAAATAAATAACATGCACAAATTTTGACAATTTCCGTATTTTTTACTTAAATATTTTATAACTTACAATTCCGTTGCACTTGTGCGTAGCGCGTACTAAAAATATACAACTAAAGCATTTGAGAAAGATTATCCTTCTCACCATTTTAATTGACTTTTGCATTCAAGAAATGGATACCATATATGGATAATTCTACGCTCGCTATATAATAAGAGAAGCTAACCAGCAATCCCCAATGCAAAATTAGGAGCAAAACCAAACATTATTTCAGTCGCGACAGCTGATCGATCGAACCAGAAATTTACCCAGAAACAGGAGCATAAAATGTCGCCCAAAAAAGAAGATACGAGGAGGAGCACATGAAAAAGGCAAAAGGAACATCTATGTGAGATCTATCAACTTGGTAAAGGAAAGCATGCGAATATAACATCATCTACTGCAATTTCCTTACGGGAGTGCGACTAATCACAAAGCATGATATCAGGTTCTCCTCACGAGTTTAGCTCCACGTAAAGGCTGGCTTGAGGATACAATCCTGCTTCCTTCAATGACGATGAGAACTTGTCCGAACCATAGGATACTCGAGGGAAGTTGGAGATTAAAGTGTAATTCCCCATGTCCAAGCAACCCAAAGAATCGACATAATCGTACAGCGACTGTATTGTAGCGTCACTGTGAAATCTCCGTTCTTTGCGCTCTCCGGTAGGAAATCGCACCAACACCTAATCAATCAACACCCGATCACATTCAGCAAGGAGAAGAAACTACCACTCCCAAAAAATGTATAGTACTATGAGGACATAAAGCCATTAAGATTGTATAATCTTGAGAATAGCAATAAAGGAAGAAGACTTCGCAGGAAGCAAAAGAAACTTACTTGAGTTACATTTGGTCCTTTGTCAGGTTCAGCCCCAAGAGACAAGGCTTTCTCCTCCCGAAGTTTAGCAAGCGCTGCAGCTTTCTCAGCGGCTTCATGCTCAGCTCTTTCACGAGCCTCTTCTTCCTCTTTGCGCTTCCTTTCAGCTTCAGCAGCTTCTCTCTCTAAACGCTCTTGCTCCTCTCTCCTCTGCCGTTCCCTAGCCTGATAAGGAAATTAAAGGGCAAAAAGGAGATTGTTAGGGCAACCGAGATGCCAGCCGGCACCATAAGGACAACCAATGATCAAATAAATCCTTCTAGCAAGATAATAAGAATCACAGTCTCCTACTAAGCATAACGAAATACCCGAAAGAAACTGAAACTAATTCACCCACTAGGCTACCTGATCTGCTTCAAGAGCCGCTATGTAAGCGGCATCTTGCTCCTCCCTCAACCGCATGTTAGTCCTTCTTTCTTCTGCTTCGAGTCTGGCTGAAATAAGAACGGGGCCACTTTCTTCCAGCACTCTCTGAAGTATCATAAGCATTTCTTCGGGTGATTTTGGGCCCTCAACCTGCAAGAGTAAATACATAAGCTTGATTTATGAGTAAAAGAACCACAAATCTGAATTAACGGAGAGGGACTTTGACATGAGGAAGCCTTAATCCTCCATCTTAAAAATATTTGATTGAAAACTCTCCATTCTTTTTCCCTAAAAAAGAGAGCAGAGAGACTATTCATACAAGATGACAAGTGCAGACATAAGCCATTAATTGTGTACACATATATGAAGGTGGGGAACATTCAAAACTCAGTCAGGGATGAAATTTCCCTGGCTATCTGCAAGCAATACCAAGAGTTGATCTTCTGAGGAATTTAGAGTGTAACTGATAGATAATGAGGGAGGAAGAGGCAAACCCTCAGAAGGTAATAGTCTACAGTCTACAACACTACTACTATAACAAATAGAAAGTCCACAGCATACTTACAGAATAGAAAAAAACAAAATCATGGCAGGCAGATTGACAAATTTATGTATATCAAATGCAAAACTAGTTCCTCATGACTTGACTACGCATAAGCTTTTAAGGAAACGACAAGGAAACTAATGCCAAAACAATAAAGTGAACAAGCCCAAACAATATGTGCTTTTAGGTAGTGGGTACTAAAACTTCAAACCAAAGACAGTCTCAACTGAAAACGGAAAAATCGGGAATTTCCATGCTTTTTGTACCGCTTCAGAATAATTTCATAAGCTCTTCAAAGGAAAATCGAGACTGTATTGGCTGGCCAATTATCTTGAGGTAAAGTATCCCACATAACTTGTCTATAGATTTTGTCTGGGCTTTACAGATATTTCCTCTACCTAATAGTTTAATATTTATTTAACCTTCTTGCATGATAACATAGCCAGGTCTCAATTGTTCATGGGCCAATTAATGTCTCGTGTCACGTGTGGTTCTTATCTATCTTATTCTCATGCTCCGTTCTTATGTTTCAAACATTTCATGGAAAAAGGGATCAATTCAGAAACTTAAGAACCTATATGACAATAATAAGTTCAACACATGCCCATTCATTTAGAGTTCTAGGGCCAAAAACTTGTCAGGCTATGTTTCCATGTTAACAAGTGATCACATAAATAACATCGACTCCAAAATCGCCGTCAAAGGTCTCCAATAGTTTCTATGCCCCACTTGCATGATGTATGAAACCAAATAGTAGAATTAAACCAGTTAAATCCACAACTGGAAAATAACCCTCCCCAAGTGAAGAATATTAGAACACGCACACATCCAGAACACCATTATTGTAACATAATGGCACCAACCAACAACAGATTGACATTGCTGCGTCCCACCATGAACAAGCTCTGACTCTAAAATCATACAAAAAAAGCCTGGACATTACAGTGAAAACATATAGAAAGAGAAGAATATCAGAAAAAGCCAAGACCTATTTACACGAGAATACTATATCAGAACAAGCCAAGACCTATTTATGCAACCTTCGCATTGGCCAGGACAATGTCCTAAGATACGGAAGAATAGCAAAAGAGAAAGTTTCAAAGCATATGCCTTCGCAGACATTGTTTAACAATCCTTAAGCTATTACATGACTGCCATCAGCTATTCAAGCTCCTGCCCCCTAAACATCGAACCACCAAAGCATGAAACTTAAAAGAGAAGTAGCAATTGCAAGAATAAAGCTCAATAAGCACATGAATCGAAGCCTAGAAAGAAGTCGGAAGAGAAAATAAACAAGGAAAGCATCGTAATTTAGATTGAGAAAGAACAAGCATGATATCCACTTATCACTCGTAGGAGCAGACATAATTTCCAATCTCAACAATTATATGGACAATACAAACAACTAAGAGCACTGGCCTGTATCTTGGTAAAAGTTACAGAGACGACGAAGTTCCTAAAAGCGCTTCTGGTGGTTTTCTGCCACTTACAATGGACTATGACCAGAAATCAAGTATAAAACTCACTAATGCAAGACGATATTTTGATAAAATTACACTCTTGAGGGTAGTTTGAATTCCAACAGACAACACCTGATCTAACATTAACAATTGCAGTCATAACAAACAAGGATGCGAGTGAAATCAACTACCTACCTCTGATATGAATGGATCAAGACAGATTCTTTTTTCCCTCAAAACAAAACCTTAATCACCTAACCGACCCATGAAGTGCCAAACTGGCAAAGTAGCCCAACCTTTACGTTTTATGATTCCCCAAGGTGTCTTTTTCCATTTTGCTACCACCTAGGAGTCCATTAGTGATAGAATCATGTCTATACTCATAAAACCTTGCAAAATCACTTAACAAAATAATATGCTCGAAATGCTTCTTCCATGGGACAGTTTCTGCTTTCTCAAGAACGGAAAAGCTGGTTTTCAGAGCAAGCTATAAGCCACTTCACCATTTTCTGGTTGAAGGAAAAGGGCCTCACCAATCAACCAATGTTACCAACATGATAAAGAACTATCCATCCCACATGGCACTTAACCTATGTTCTTTTTTACCTTGCTCAAAACCTCCTATCCCCTTTTTTGTCAATTTTGGAGGACAAGTCTGTTCTCCTTCAACAAGCCAAGCAATAAGCAAGTACTTTAAGAATTTAAAACAGTACACAGATTATTTACTGCAACCGCTTGTACACCTTACTAAGGCAACTAAAACAACCTCTCATGACCAAACATATTTCACACTTGGATCAAGATTACTATAAACAGCTCAAACCTTTTTCTGTTCAAGACACTCTAAAAGAAGAAATCGCCCTACACTTCTATATCAACAATTAAGAGCAAGATAGAAATACCTGTTGAAGCAAAGCAATCCTCTGATTAGTCGCAGCCATAACCACAGCGCAAAAGGGGAACCGTGACGCTTTCAAACTATTACTCATCTTAAACCCTTCACTGGCCCTTATGCTCCCACCCCACGCAACGAAATTCTCATTCACGAAAGCCGCCAACGCCTCACTACACAGGGTCTGCTCACAGAAGAGCGGTGTGTCCGGATGATCCGGTGAGTGCAAGTACACGAACAACAACTTGAAGGCGTTCCGCGACCGCTGCAGGGCATCCATAAAACCCTCGGACACGAAATTCGGCCTCAGCGCTGCCCTCCCATACTCCCTCTCAAAAGAAGCCACAAATTCCATAGCCTCAGCTGCCGCGGCGGACACTGAGACCAACCGCGACGAGGCCTCGCCGCCACTTCGTCCCGAACCGGAACCCAACCCTACCATCCCGAGGGAATAAGACAGGACGCCACCAGCTATCCACATCCCGAGCCCAATCGCGCCGGAAACTAACCCTAAACCGCCAGAAATCACCGAAACCGGCAAGGTGATCAGCCTCCACGTCAGGCTAGGCCCTCCGGCGGTGGACGGTGGCTCGACCGCCAGCTGCTGAGAGCCGGAGCTCCCGTCCGCAGGGGCGGAAGCCGAGGTGGTGGTGGCGGCGGCGGCGGATGCGGAGGGGGGTCGTCGTGGGGACTAGAGCCGGTGAAGGTGGAGATCGCAAGCTCGAGGTCCCAGCCATGGGCTTGGAGGATCTCCGTACACAAATCGGCATCATCGAGGCCGGTGATCGCTTGGAAATACGCCACTTTATCGGATACATCGCCCATAATTCCTCTCTCTATCGACGAAATGAGCGAATTGCAGGAGAAACGACCGGCGGTTTCTCAAAATTGCAGAGAGATCGTAGACCGCACGAGACGAGACTGCGCGCGAACTGCTTCTCCTCCTCCTCCTCCGTCTTCTGCGACTCGGGCTTTGGGTCGGAACCAACGACTGGAGTGCTCCTTTTGGGAGATGGTGGTGTGGGATTGATTGCGCTTTCCGAGGTACTGAAAAACCGAAACTGGCCTCAAGGTCGGCGTGAAATAACGAAAATGCCACCCAACTGGTTTTACGGAAGTTTTAAAATGAGAAACGACAAGTTTGTCGGTAAAGCATCCCATGTCCGGGAATTGGCGGACGCGAAACGGACGTGGTCAAGGCCATTCCAGATTATATCGTCTCCACGTACATTCCGATCGACATCGAATTTCATCAACATAAAACTTCGGATTGAGTGTCAATCTCATGGAAAGGACATTGTTTACCTGAATTCGCTCGTTTTGCCTTTCGAGCCGGTTCGTGTTGAACAGATCTAGCGGATTAACCCCACCCGGGTCTAGTCACGGCATGGTAACATACACATGTCATGTTAGACCATTCGAAGGAATGAATTGAAAAAGAGAGTTCGAACGCTGAGAAATGGCAAATACATAACTCTAATGACATAATTGCGAGAATGTTACTTCAATAAGAGAGTCAAATTATAACTAGACAACGCAATCATCCAGATGTAAGCTCCTTTCTTCAGTAAGCGTACTCAAAAGTTATCTCCATGGCTATACAAACGAATCCGTTAAGTCCTCAAGACTTTCAATCTAGCTCAACTATGGACATATATTCTTTCCAGACTCCAGTCCTAGATACAGATAACGTCTCCCACCTGTAATTTATGCTCCAGCAATGGAAAATCAGAAGCTGAAAGCAACAGTTGCTTAATCAGTTTAACAAGAAGACGGTTAGCATTTTGGTGAACCAACACAGAGAGCTAGAGACAACTCCCACTACATTCTTCGCTCTTGATCCCAGAGACTTTCGCCTTGGTTTCGTCCTGCGCATCCCACCCAACTGAAAGTAACAAACCGTAAGGACGCAATATTTCTTTCCTAAGATCCCGACATGGATATGCACCTATATAACCAACAGGTCACACTGGAATGGCAGCTTCAAATAAAACTCCGCAACGTGAGAAAATGCCAACGCAAATGGTCAAAACTCTTAAGCAATAACATAGCCTTACTCGACCTCCTCGACCAAAGTCTTCCCCTGGATTATGTCTTCATCACTATTTTTTCCTACCCTTTTGCCGTCTTCATGAATGAGAACTGCCTTTTTCTCGGCAGCTACAATTGTTGCCAAGGAAGGCCAAGCCTCCCCAGGCTGTTCATGGACCCAACACATGATGAAATAAACCTTCCTTTCTGCGAGCTTAAGCTTATTCTTGACTTCTGTCCTCCTTGATCTCTTCGGCTTCTCTAGCTTCATTTCCCTCTCTCCAGCCTTAACAAGCCTCTGAAGGTCGCTAAGAAGGCAGATTAAAGAAGGAGTCCCGAGAGAAAGGATGCTCACAACATCGTCAATAAGAGCCATCCCGAATTTTAAGCCACCCACATGCCGATAAGCTGGAGAACAAGTCTGCTCTAGGCAATAAGATAAAGCTTCAAGCACGGTTTCTGGCTGCCAACTTTGACCCAGGACAGAAGACACACTCAGAATGACCATCGATGAACCCAACACATCTGCCTGCCAATCTCCATTGTAGAGGCGAACCGTGAAGCAGTAACTATATATGATGTCGACAAGGTGGACAGCTAGAAGTGGCGAGGGCGGTGTTGAGCTAAGCTTGCTAAGCGGCAGTAATGGAGTTTCAGGGCCAGGAGGAATATCACTCAAATAGGAACCATCAGTATCAGCTTCTGATAACCCTGATTCTTCTTTCCTGGCAAGGGGTTGAACAAGCTGAGTCCCGTCTTGGCTAAGACGTATTTTTCCAGTGGAAGGCTTTAACCACCATGGTTCCCATGGATCAATCATCCTGCTCAGTTCTCCAGATGCCACAGCTCTGTGAAACCGTTTCTTTTCTTCAGCAGATAGATCATCCAAACTAATCTGTCCACCTGAGCATTGCCATAGCATCACAGCTTGCATCATCTCCCACAAAGTGCAAATGCAAGAGTATGCATAACATTATGAGTAACAGTACCACATTTCATGATGAAATTTTTTAATTTCGCATTATGATTCGTAGCTTAAGGGGAGAAAAACCTGACTAATACAAAAGCATCATATCCAATACGTTGTTTCCATTGAGGCAAAATAGTACCTGAAGAAATCTTTTCTATAATCTCCTCGGAGAGACCCGAATCTTCACCTACCATCAAACAAAAAATCAGTTAAAATCTTTTGTATGCAAAAAGTAAAAGGCCAGAATAAATCTCTCATTCAGGACCCTAGACTGTCACCTTTTTCCTATCGTTATATAACACTGATAGCAGAATCTAAATTTCCTTCCATAATTTGCAGAATTAGAAAAGAAAGTTTATTGCCATTGGTCTTTTACTCTACTCTATGGATCTGAATCTTCACCTCTATGCCACCCCAACTCGGTGTCCTATTTCTTGTTTGCCAAGAGTAACCAAGCACAATTACCAGTTTCAGTATATAAAGGATTGGCTATAGCTATGGATGAAACTTGGTAGAAATTAAATCTCTCAAAATTTGCATGTTTGGCACTTGAGAAAAAGCATACCCCACATGAAACAGCATACAAGCAGCTTGATGCTAACGATAAGCCATGGGTCTCAGGTCTCTACCATTTGATTATTTGATATCTTTCTCTAAGTGATAATGCTTTGTCACAATACAAAAGACATTACATGATAACCATGAGAGACTTGTAAAAGGATCACAAAACTGAGAGAAGGGTTTAGCAATGAGCACCCTCTTCCTTATGCTCGAGTTGGCAGGTCAGACACATTTTGTTGTGAGGTTCACCAAAGACTTTACTGCAATCAGTGACTTTTCTATGTTTCATAGAAACGCAACCTGCAACCATCTCTTGTAGTCTTAAATCTTAATATGCAATTCGTGTTGCCATAAGAGCACATCAATCATATTTCGCGTAAGAGACAACTTAAAAGTACTTGTGACTTCTTGTTGCAGTCATGAAAAGGGAAAAAAAAATGTTCCAGATTAAAGGAAAAGTAGTAGCCCAGGAAAAAGGTCTCAGATAAACCTAATAGACCACTTTCAAAAGATATACATCCAGAAAGCACAGCACTTCTCTCGGTACGCAGTATACTATACACAAAATCTACAAAATCTACACTGCCTAGGAATTCGATTGTTTAGAACATGCAGATCACTAATCATTACTGGGCAGTCTCAATTAGACAATAGTATCTTGGTACATACCTTCCTCATCCATGCTCTCCTCCTCCTCTTCTGAATGGAGTCTTTTAAGTATGTCTAACATCTTTCTCTTGGTCACATCGTTCGATTGGACATGGCGCAGCTCCTCAACTACATTCTCCCGCATGAAAGATTCCGTGCATCTAACACTGTGAGACTGCAACAACGAATAAGATCAAAATCCAATCATATGAGATGGTAAGGCACCCAAGAGTGTTCTATTAGTTGATTAATTAGGATATTTCCAGCAAGAAACGGCTGGAAAGAAAAATTCATTCTAGAAAGTGCACGAGTTCGATTGCTACATGGTTTAAAGTATCCATTATAGGCATTACTATGTACCTTGTAGCATTGCAGGGAACAATAGCGGGAATTACATCGAGGGCAAGTATACTGCGAGAATTGTTTCTGGCACCTATCCATGAAATGGTCAAAGCACAACGTTAAGAAGCTGCCTAGTTCAAAGTCAACAGACCCACAAAATAAAAAAAGAAAGGCCATGAAACCTCCAGAAGTGCAATGAGCCCACTGGAGGAGAAGGGGAAAAAAGCAGAGGGAAAGCTAGATTATTCCAATCAAAAAGTTCTCCAACGAGTGCAGCGAAGCACGCCGCCATCGATCCTAGCAACGAGCATCATGCGGCTGAACCGATGACGACTCCCATCAACAAATGAACCAAGTGAAGGCAGTAGGAGGTGAAGAGCGAAGGAAGGGACGTACACGTGGCAGATTGTGCGGGAAGGAGGATCGAGAGGGGAAGGAGCGGGCGAATCGTCGGACGACCGAATCGCGTCGGCCATCGGAAGCCGATTGGTGACGGGGTCGGGAGCGTTGCTCTCTGCGATTGATTAATCACTTCACCATCTTCTTCGTCGCGAAAAGAGAGAACGCGGGTGTTTTCGAAGGCACTGGAAGTGTCCTCCAGTCCTCCTGCCCAGTGAAGCTCTCGGGGGCGGGCAAAGAAGGAGAAAGAAGCGCTGTTTCGTGCGTGCGTGGGCCGTGGGGTCGGGTTCCTGTTCGAAGGAATTCAAGATGTTTTCACGAAGCAACGTCTGCGGGCATGAACGCACCTTCTGGCGAGCTGATTGCGTGCATTCTTCGGTTGGTGTGGAAAGCCCGTTACTCCATTGTCTTCCAAGCTCGCAAGCCGGTCCCCGAGTCCATCGTCAACGACGCCTTGCCATGACCAGTAAGTAGTTCAGCAATTCGGCCCCAGTCAACAAGAAATTTTAGCAAAGGATCTGCAGGTCTTCATTCTAAGTGATAACCTATCTATTGTCCCCAATCCAAAGTCCATGGGCCCTCCGTTTGATAATAGAAGATTGCATGGGCTTTTCGGCCCAAGTTAAAAAGGGTATCGGTGTTCCATTGCCCAAGAGAGGGTAATTTTTCCGCAGGTTGGATTGCAAAAGCCCACTTGGGTCCCTCCCTGCTAATTGGCTCTCTAAGCCCCTTCAGCCTCTTTTGAGATTGGTTATGCTTAGACGCTAATTGTTGTTCTTCTTTTCCTACTAGTTAAATGAAAATTGGTCCGTTTCGACCAAAAAAAAAAAGACAGTACAAATCGTGGCTTCAAAGGTAGAATTGGGAGTAGAGTACCAAACATGTGGAAAACAGGGTAGGTTACAAGTTTTAATTTATGCAAGGTAGATTTCACGTTTCAAAAATTGAGGAACCCATGTCGACGTATAGGTTCCATGTTCCAAGAGGTGAAATCTAGAACTAAGTCTTTATGTTTTTCTTATTCTATGTTTTCATGTGATATTGTGATACTCAATGGCTTCGAAGATAAGTATGTAATATGGAATCATTAGTCTTGTTTCATGAGGCGGAACCCATAGCTAAGTCTTTGTGTTTTTCTTGTTCTATATTTTCGCATGATTCTATGGTATTCCATGGCTCCGATAATGAGTGTGTAATCTGGAATCATTAGTCCGAGTTTCCATTTTCGGCGATATCCATGATTAAGACTTTTATTTTGTTAATATTCCATATTATTTGTGTATCTAAATATGAATTATGGCTAATGGATTACAACAGCAAATGATGGTCATTAGAGATGATAATTTATTGCAATCGTTCAATTAAGAATACATGTGAAATTTGGGTAGACCTTGAAATCGACCTTGGTATAAGGTAGGTTCTATATTTTAGGGTATGCGAGTAGTTTCCAAGTACCAAAAAAATAGGAAAACGATTTCGATGGTTAGATTCTAGGTTTCAAGTAGAATCTCCAAGAAATATGGAATAACTCACTCCTAAGTAAAATGGTGTACTCATCTCTTACATATGAATCCTAGAATTTAGTTTTTTCTATTTTAGTTTTGAATATGGAACATGACAAATATGTTGACCTCGATAAGACACATGATTATGTGGCAATTAGCAAGTGGCAACTCCTAATTGCTTACTATTAGACAAACGTTCTAATCGGACACCAACACGTGAGTCCATGGGATCAAGGGTTGTCAAGGTTCCACTCCTATACTTGCGAGCAAAATAGGGAAGGCAAGCTTTGCTTGCAAAACATTCAATAAGGATTACTCGATAGGCAATGGTCTGTCCCACCTAGACGTGGTCGGTTCCGTTCCTCCAAAAGGTGGAACCGGCTGTTCTGGGCCGGTTCCAAGGCTGGTTCCGGTTCCGTTTTTAAAATTTAATTTTTAAAATAATAAATAATAAAATAAACATAAAAAAATTATAAATTATAAATTATAAATTATAGTCAAATTGTACATTGTAATAAAATTTGGGAAAAAAATAGAAAGGAGGAATGGGCTTGAACTTAATGAATTATCATTAAGCGCTTACATATCTTCTTGGAGATTTAGAAGAATCAAAGTCCATATAGTTCTTTTACCTTTGATAACCTCAACTTACCTCATTGTCAATCGTCGCTACTCGTTGTGGTACCCGTGGCGGTGGTATCTCCACAATCCTCACTAAAGAATTCGTGTTCTCGATCCAACTCTTGGTGTCGAAATCTAGCCTTCGTCCAATCGTCGATATAAGCTTGAGTTTCCACGGACTCAGTTTAATCTTGAAAGGCGAGAGTCCAAAACTAATCTTCCAAAGACTAAATGCTTGTTCCACCGCAACCGTTGAAGAAGAGAGTTGCTAATATTTGGCGAGCCATGAAGACGAGGAACCGGGTAATCGTTTGAGTGACTCTTCCACTATTTTAGGATTTGAAAATGCATCTTGTATTCGGCATCACGAAACTCAAATTGAGTGGTTAAATATTTTTCTAATTCGGAAATACTACATGTTGCCTCTTTTTATTTTTATTTTGTCTATTTTTAAGCATATCGTACCCTCTACTAAGTGAACTACTAGCTTCACTTCGTGAGAGCGATGAGATTGTAAAGATCCACAATCACTTAAACCATATCTACCACAAAATTCTCCATATAATACTACTATAGATTCTTTAACATCTCATTGTATAATTGAAATATCTATTGTATCTTGTAAATGTAAACAATCATAATAATACACATCCGGATAATCTAGCAAACCATCTAATTTAATACGTGGATAAAAAACAATACAAACTAAATAGACAAGAGGAATTTTGAAATAATAATGCAACCATTTTTCTCTCATTACTAAAATAGTCCGACCTAATTCAATATCTTTTTCATATTCGCTAAAAATATTACCAATATTAACACACTCTATTAAAAAATGCGTATTAGGATAATAAATACCAGATAAAGCATTAGTAGCATCATTAAAAAATTTCAAAAAATCTAAAATTTTTTTGCAAACGTCCCAATGTTCTTTGAAGTAAAGTAATTTCGGGAATATTTTGCGAAATAAACATATATAATAAATCTTTGTAATCAAAAGTTTGACGAAGCAACTCGCAGTAGAATTCCAACGAATCGGAATATCTTTTAGAAACTTTTTTGCCATTCTCCCATGTTGTTTACAAAATTTTCCCCATACTTTCATAAAATTGGTACGGCTCCATAAAAATTTAATTGCACCCTTTATTGGGGCGAGAGAAATCTCAAGAATTCGTAAACCATCTTGAACACATAAATTTAAAACATGGCAAGCACATCTAATGTGAAAAAATTGTCCCCCAAAAATGGGTTTGCAAATATTTTCTAATTCATGAATGAAAACGGTATTTGCGACGGCATTATCAAAACCAATTGAAAATACTTTATTTATCAAAGTATATTCTTTTAAAACTTGGTTAATTATTTTATAAATATTATGAGCCGAATGTTTTTAATTAAAAACTCGAAATGCAAGAAGTCTTTTTTGAATGGTCCAAAGTCACCTATCCAATGACACGTAACACCCATATAAGAATGAATTTGCTAGGGATCACTCCAAATATCTTATCTAAATGCACATGTCCATTGAATTCCAAAAAAAATTGCCATTTTTTTTTATTTTTTATAAAGATGCAAAAGTTCGCGTTTAAGAGTGCTTTTCGGAGTAGTTAGTACTTGCGGAACCAACGTAGTATTTATCAAATATTTCAAATTAAAATTTTCACCAAGTAGTAAACGGAGCATGATTAAGGGCAACATATTCAGCTAATGTTTGTTTATAAATTGCATCGGTATAACGGAATAAAGGATGAGTATTAGGATTGGCGTACCCGAAAATTTATTGTTGCCTAGTGTCGATCCCGCTTGCGTTGGATGTTTTTTTGTCGAGATGCCGACGGAATGTTCCGTAGCCGTCTCCTTTGGTAAATTTATATGTTTGTGAACAATATTTATAATTTATATTATACTTACCTTCGCTTTCATCATATATTTTGTCGAAGTGCGATTACAAGTCGGATGTACTCTCTCGGCCCTTCCGTTCCGGCTCATTTGCCGTCGACATTTCTTCGACACCAAGTAGAAGGATAAAGATTTTCTTGTATTGGACGTGTTTGACGTTCGAAATGGGAACAACGTTGATATTATCGTCGTCGTCTTCCCCAATATGTATACTCACGAGGATCATATTCGGGAATAGGATGTTCGAATCTCCCATCGCCATCTTGCCATTTCCATTATTTCTGCTTCCATTTGCCATTTTTAAGAGAATTGAAGTGGGATTGAGAGGATTGAGAGAATTTGAGAGAATTGTTGAGAGGATTTATGAGAAAAATGAACGGGAGAGGATAGGTATTTATAGAAAATTGGAGGATTATTTAACTTTTAAATTTTTTTTTGTGGGCTAAATGGCCGCTGCAAATTGCAACAGCTCTTTGGGTTATTGGGGGCCCGTGAGGTTTTTTTTTTTTTTAGCGGGTCGGAACCGTGGGCCCGGTCAACGGGCCGGTTCCAGGCCCCCGGTTCCATTTGGCCATATCTAGTCCCACCCATTTGTGGACATATGATTGACACCCCAAGAGAGTCGTTCATGATGCTTGCCTTGCCCTTAAACACTAAAGTCAGGTTACCTTATTTCCGGTTCTAACTAGCACTGGCCACCCGTAAGATCGAATGATCTAATTTCCATTCAAGCTTCTTTGTGTGGCATACTTGATCCTATCTCTTCACTTGAGGATAAACTGGTTTGTACTTGCTCCTAAGCATAGTATGTTTTCTTCTACTATAGCTTGGGAAATGGTAAGGAGTGGAGGTGTCAAGGTGGATTGGCAGCGTTTGATTTGGTTCTCTCCAAAATGTACCCCAGACCTATATTGCATCGATATGACACGCTATGCAACTCGACACGACACGATACGCAAACACGTGAATTCTAAAAAAATAGAGAATTTTGACATGTTAGAACACTTTATATACTACATGTATATTATATATATATATATATATTATAAATAATAATTTTTATGATTTCAATAATAATATGTCATGATAAAGAACATAAATAATAAATGCATGTAAGGCTAAAGAGCAACATTTCATTCCATCACTGTTTTGAATTGAAAAATTCAACTACATTTCCTTCTAATAATCCATAAACTTGGAGGAAAAAAGACAAACAATCCACAATCAACATTTAACAATAAATGGAAAGCAAAAAACAAACATCATTTCACCATAAAAAAAAATAACAAAAAAGTCATTCCTCTACATTATCCACTCCTTTGACAAAAAAACGAACTTTATATCCGGCTCATCAAGCGAAAGACTTGCAACTTCAAGCACCCCAACATCTTCAAACGTGTCAAATGCATCTCCGCTAATATCCCGCATCTTGGTCTCTCCTTCTAAATATTATAGGTCTTTTCTTGATAGAAGACGAAGGTTGCTATGAATGCAAATCAAATCTTCCGCACATCTTGGGGTCATCCTATTTCTTCTCGCTGAGTACACAAAGGGGTAACTACCCCAATTCTTCTCGGCACATGATGAAAAAGAAGGTTGTGCAAGAAGCTTTAAGGCTATTCTTTGAAGCATAGGTGCATATGCATAGTCTTGAACCCACCACATCTTAGGTTCCATTGAACATCGATCTCGAATGGAATGAATATCTTGAAAGCGCTCATTTTGGCACTCAAAATCTACATATTCCACACTCACTTTGTAGAGCTTATCCTTGTTATGAAAGTATTTCTTTCTTTCTCATTGATCTCATAATCCGTGTATGGAGAAACTTGAGTAGGATCTTCATTGAGCCATTGATCACTATAATACCTTATTTAACAAAAAAAATATATATAAGTAAGAGTATTATATTTATGTCAAACAAAGAATAACCAATAAAATAGTAATCTCATATACGCCGAGAACTTACTTAGGATTTAAAGCGTGAGCCAAGTAATGAAGTGGGGTGTTGTTCCTAATCCAACGATCCACAAGAATTTCATGAACCACCTCATAAAATGTAGAATCCTCATCTAGCCTTTTCACTTCATGCATGTATATAGCTCTCTTCATTTTTTTCAATCATCGAATCCCACTTGTCATAAACCAAGCGAAGACAAGGCTTGTTAGTGTCACATATTCTAAGCATGTCATAAATAGGAGCTATAAAGGAAAGTATGTAATCAATTGAATCCCACCAAAGATCATCCAAAGACCTTCTTCTTGACAAACCTAGCCCTCCCTTGATTATCATCTCAATAGATACTCTATTTCTTACCTATGTTGCATGGACAGTCTCTCAAAATAGCTTCTTGTGTGTCGAACTCATGTTGGTGTCGACATGCCTCCGCAGACGCAATCAACACATGTTTGAGATTCCAACATGAAGTCAAAGGCAGGGACACGCTGGAACTCACGTGTTCCGGGGGCAACCGGGGAAAACGTCAAATTTTTCAGGGCAAAAACACAAATGATATGAAAATCTAAAAACCACTAAATCGCCGACCTAATTTCTACCTATCAATCCTATTTCTCTCGCGTCTCTCGCTCTTTGTGACTTTCTCTCTCTCTCTTTGTCTCTCTCTCTCTCTCTGTGACTCTATTTTTCTTGCCGCTTCGCCACTGCGCTTGCGGCGCCGCCTCGCTAGTTGCCACCTTACCATCTTGCTAGGCCCTCTTCTTCACCTCGCCTCGCTCGCCACCTTGTTGCCTCGCCCGGGCTCGCTGCTTCATCTCGCCTCGGCTTGCGCCTTTGCTTTCCTCTCTTTTCGGTTTCAGGTAATGCTCGACACTAAACTCTTACCGCTTATGGTCCAAAAGGTAGGTTTTATATGGGTCTCAATATAATGACCCAAACTTTCACTTGCTTAAGTAAATGGTGAATTAGTATTAACGTAAGTTTAGAGGAGTCATTATTGGTCCAATAATATTTTAGGGACACTATGTTTAATTCGGATCCTATCGAGTCAAGTATGTACAAAATTGAGATGACCGGATGCAAGGAGCGACACGTGTTGCACGCCGGCGACACGTGGCGCGCATGTGGTAGCCGAGGGACACGTGGTGCGGATGTGCCACCACCATTAGCCCCTCCTCTCGCTTTGACACCTCACCGCCACGTTAGATGTCGACTCAGCCCATTGGTGATACATGTTATCACATGGCAGCCTGCTAATGACATGTGTCATCGCGTGGCAAAGCGAGCGCTAACTCACCGCCATCTTCGTTTTCTATAAATAGAACCTCCGACGTTAGTTCATTTCGTTATTCATTCATTAGAGCAACCCCCTCTCTTCCTCTCTAAGCTCCTTTAGTTGCGTTGCCACCGTATCAACGCCTCGCCGTTGACCGGTGCTATGTCGTAGTGCCAAAGTCGTCAAGCCGACTCAAGGAGTATGGCGCTAATTTGTAGCAACCAAAGCGAGTCCAAGATCATTCGTCATTTTTACTTCATTCTCTCGAATAATCAAGGCAAATAGATCTCTAACCCTTATTAATAAGCTATCTAAGGTTCGTTATTGCAAATGTTGAGCTCCCATATGTCTTGATGACTTTGTTGTGGCATTATTCTAAAATTGCTCGACATATCCTGGTTGTGGTGATCTCTTTGTGGTATGAATTCCGAGATTCTAAGCTCTTGTGTGCTTGTATTTGACAATGGTTAACTCTACCTCCAATCTTACAATTCTATAGGTAGTTTAGTCGTTCGACCTAGTAATCTCCTTGTTGGGTTTATATTTACTCCGTTAGTTGAAAATATTTTTTAGTATACTAGGATGTCGGATCCACAAACACCTATGCGGCAATGCCTTTATGGTGAACCTCTATGGATTAGGTGATCGACATAAAAGTTTACCAAAGCCCAACTTGATATACTTGCCATTCATGCGCTATAAGGTAGTTTGCTCTAAAGTTTATGTGAAAGAAGGACCATCCGTTGGAATAGTCACGTTCAAGCTCAAGGCCGTGTACTTGTCGTGGCCTGGGCTGGGTGGATAGGCCCTATTGCTCCTCATTGGCTCGATTTGGATGATCAAACCGAGAGCATGGGCAATAATACGAAATTCGGAGAATCCGTGGGCGTTTTAGTAATCTGGAGTAGATTACCACCTTTTATACTCCTTCCAAGTGAATGATGTGAATAAATAATGATGCATATAACCTAAAAGAGATATGAATGTAAAGTGAATAACCAATTTGCTGAATGATTTTACTGCTTGCAATGTGTGTTATTTGGTTAGTAAAACCCATTAAGGCCATGCCCCTTTTAGGCGTGCTCGTCGTTGGTTTTAATGCACTTGTGAGCCGTATGGCCATTTCTATTGCTTTACTTAGTCTTTCGCATGTGCTAATGTATAACGAAAGATTAAATCATAGAATGCATGGTTAGTAAGCAAGCCTTAATTAAGGTGTAGCAGATCGGAACGCCACACTCAATCTTTCTTCTAATTATTCTATTTTAGTATCGAATTTCGGTGTAATATCTCCTATGAAATTGCAAAGGTAGTAGCTAAGCTTTCTCTAATTTGTAAAACCGAGTCGGATATAGAATCAAGTTGTCACTAGCATGCTATATATTATTATTCGTGCACATACTTCAATATTGTTCTTTAACAAGATATGACTGAGATCAATACATGATACAATTTCACAAGGAGAATTGGGATTTTTTTTTTTTTTTTAATATTTCATGCGTTTCTTAATGATTGTATAAATTGTGGTTTGGTGTAATTTTCTTTTTGCAAAGTGATATCAAGCATGGAAAGTAGAACTTCTAATACACAACCACTTATATCCACCAATGAAGAATTAAATAAACCAATGCGGAAATATACGACTAGGTTGGTTGATCATGAAAAAATGGGGGGGGGAGGGGAATTTCTCTTGAAAATGCAATTTTTGTGCAAAGAATTTTAAGAGTTCATACACAAGAGTTATGACCCATTTATTGATGATAGGAGGAAAAAGAATTGGAAAATGCAAAAAAAGTAGAAAAAAAGATCTTTTGGCAATGGAAAGATTAGATGGAGAGGTCAATGCCGGATTAATGAGTAATGCGCCTAAAAATGTAGCTTTGTCCCATTCTAGTTTTTCAGCTAGTGGTGGTGGTGGTAGTATTAGTGGGATGGATTCATCTTTTGACTATAGGAAAAGAAAGATTGGAGTGGGAGTGGATGAGCAATTGAGAAAGTATTTAACATAACCCAATGAGAATATTTAGATCATTTGATTGCTAGGATGTTCTATTCAGCGGGCTTACCATTTAATCTAGCGAGATGATCCTTACTTTCAATTCCCTTTCACTTATGCCACTAATCACAACATCATGGGGTATGTACCACCGAAATATAATTTGTTGAGGACCACTTTGTTGCAAGAAAAGAAGGCAAATATTGAGAGTTTATGTGTACCTATTAAAAAGAAATGGAAGGATAAGGTGTAACTATTGTGAGTAATGGATGGAGTGACTCACAAAGGATATCAATTATTAACTTTATAACGGTATTGGATAGAAATCCCATGTTTATAAAATCAGCCAATTGTTCAAATGATACTAAGGACATGCATTTCATTTTTTCACTTATTGAAAGAAATAATCAATGAAGTTAAGCATGAGAATGTGGTCCAAATCATTACCGATAATGCTTTAAATTGTAAAGGCATGGGACAACTCATTGAGCAAGAATTTCCATGTATTGTTTGGATGCCCTGTATAGAGCACACCCTTAATCTAGCTTTGATGAATATTTGTGCCACAAAGAATGTGGAGACCAATCAAGTAGTATATGAGGAATGTAGTTGGATTACAAAGATTATTGAGAATGTTATGCAAATAAAAAATTTCATCATGAGCCATTCCATGAGATTAGCAATATACAATGAGTTTCTTCACTTGAAGTTGTTTTCCGTGGTGGATACACATTTTGCTTCGATGATTGTGATGCTTAGGAGGTTTAAGTTGATAAAAGGTGGTCTTCAATGCATAGTTATTTGTGAGAAATGGAGTATTTATCTAGATGATAATCAAGAGAGGGCTAGGTTTATCAAGAAGAAGGTGTTAGATGATCTTTGGTGGGATTCAATTGATTACATACTTTCCTTCACGGCTTCTATTTATGACATGTTTAGAATTTGTAAAATCGACAAGTCTTGTTTTCACTTGGTTTGTGACATGTGGGATTTGATGATTGAAAAAGTGAAAAGAGATATATCATGCATGAAGTGAAAAGGGTAGATGAGGAATCTACATTTCATGAGGTGGTTTATGCAATTCTTGTGTATCGTTGGACTAAGAACAATACTCCACTTTATTGCTTGGCACATGCCTTGAATTAAGTTCTAAACTTATATGAGATCACTATTTTATTCGTTATTCTTTGTTTGACATAATGATATAATACTTTTATTTTTTATTTTTGTTAAATAAGGTACTATAGTGGGGACATAGATCATCTTTGACAGTGGAGGAAAGCGATTAACATTGTGGAGGGCAAAAATTTATATGTTCATTGCCGTTTAGTCTAGCCCTTTGTTTTCTTTTATATTGCTTTAATATGTTATTGTATTTTGTTTTATTTTATAGCTCTTTCGGTCTTGCTTTTTGGGTTCATCGACCGCCGACCCCAACTAATTTGAGTTAAAGGTGATGTTGATGTTGATGTTGATGTTGAAGGTACTATAGTGATCAATTGCTCGATGAAGATCACTCGAGTTTCTCTATATAGGGATTATGAGATCAATGAAGAAAGAAATAAATATCTTAGGAAATACTTTCCTAACGAGGATAAACTCTACAAGGTGAGTGTGGAGTATGTGTTGAAAAATATTGCGCATACGTTAACGTATCGGAGGAAATACATAACACTATTTGTTGTTATAGGAAAAATTAATAAAATGAAGATGGCGATAATAACTTCAATAACAATAACCAAGCCAATAATTTTGTATTAACCCTTACAAAGCACATAAAATTGCTAGCTAATAAAACTCAAAAAGGAATTGGAGAAAATGTTAGGTACGGCTAACTGAATCTTCTTAAGACCATTAGTTCCTACCAATGGTGTTAAGCGGCTTCACGAACTACACCTCCCAAGATACAACACATCGACCCTTTTTGTATTAGTATTATACGAGCAAGACTCTGCCGAACACTTTTCGAAACCGGCATACTTGGAGGATAGTTACGAGAGAACTAGAGGAGTGTGATTCGAGCAGTGAGTCATGGGTTCCGATTATGAACTATGGAAATACGTCTATTTATAGATTCGAAAAACATCGGTTATGCCGGCATTAATTCTTGTCGCTTCCGCCGATATAATTGCACGTCGGTTACACTCTTGTTAAACCATGTTGGTTACGCGAGATATAAATGCACGTTGGTTACATTGAAATAAGTGTATGTTGATTACGTTGAAATTAAATCAGAAAAGACGTAACCACTGCAGAAACTAATAAGACACGAATGCAATAATGTCTCCTTAATGTTGAGCTATTAACACACATAATTACAACAATCCCCATATAATGGCTCAACAAAATAAAGACTCGAGGGATTCCAAGTATGCCTGTAGAAATACACTGCATCAAGATAGATAGCTTTCGCTTTGAACATTCTTTAGTGAAAGCCTATCGGACTTATTTAACCGATCGGTGAATTTAGTCTTGAATCGCCAATTGTTAGTGTAAGCCTAGGCAATAGACCTCACACATAGTATCTCCGAATCAAGATTGGTTCTCGATTGCATTCATTCTTTCGGCCCTAAACCTCTCAGGATTCATGCTTACTTTAGAAAATCTAGCCTTTAAAGATTTTCATAGAATCGGCCAGCTCCATACATATAGGAGCATTCCTATTAAAGGTATCCTATCATACCTTACTAGGATGTTTAAATCTAAGCTATATTAAACACATAGCTTACCCTTAAAACACTATAGGAAGTACTTGTTGCATCATAGGAATGGGAGACATTACTCAATCTAGAGTTTTCGAAATTTACGTTGTCCTATTGAACCTATTCCATGAGATCTCCTATCGCATAAGTTACGTTTCCACCTTGGAAGCTCTTTATGGGGTTAAGGTTTTTAACTCCATTCCCCTCGATATGCGCTTTACTTTCTCTCTCCACAAACCTTTTGTCAAGGATCCGCAGTGTTTTCCTTTCACTTTACAAAGTCCAAAGAAATTACTCCATGAAAAAGCAACTGCATTATGGTATTATGACGACGAATGTGTCTAGACTTACCGTTATATGTCACACTATGTGCTCTTGCAATGGCTACTTGATTATCATAGTGAATGCATATTGCAGGAATAGGTTTTAGCCACAATATAACATCCTCCGAAAATTATCGAAGCTACTCGCTTCTTCAAAGACTTTATCCAAAGCCCTAAACTTTGATTCCAACGTAGGGCGCGTTATTAGAGTTTGCATTGAGGATTTCCACAATACTTGTGGCACTTCATAGCGTGAACACATACCGGCTAGTCGATTTTAATTCATCAAAATCCGAAATCCAGGTTGTTATCACTATAGCCTTCCAACATAGCTGGATATTAACCATATTGTAGAATATAATCTTTAGTGTTTTGTAGATATCCTAATACTCTCAACAAGCATTCCAATGCTCGTGACTTGGGTTGCTTGTATATCTCATCAATTTTCCTACGAAGTATGCAATATCCGGTCTAGTGCGGTTTATAATATACATGAGATTGCTGATTACTTTAGAGTATTCCAACTTCCTAATACTATTTTCTAGTGTTCTTTCTTAAAATTAGGTGCGCTTGAAAAGAATTATTTGCATCTTTAATGCTAAATCATTTAAATCTCTCAATTACCTTTTCAATGTAACAAAATTGTGTTAAAACTAGGCCATAATAATTCTTTAAAATTTTGATGCCAAGTATAATACGCACCACGTGAGTCTTTCATCTCAAAGTTTTTCTTGAGAACATTCTTGGTGATTTTGATAATCTCAGCGTTATCTCCAAGAATAAGTAAACCATCAATATATAGATAAATAAGTATACATCCAATGGATGTAGATTTGGTGTGTACACATTTGCCACATCCGTTGATTCTATACTCATTTTGGATCATCACATGGTCAAACTTCTCATGCCATTGTTTAGGAGCTTGTTCAAGTCCATACAATGATTTGACAAGTCTACACACTTCATGTTCTTGTCCTTTGACCTTGAATCCTTCTAGTTGTTCCATATAACTCTCCTCATTGAGATCACCATTCAAGAATGCAATTTTTAGATCTATTTGATGTGCCTGCAAATTGTATGGCAAAGTCATAGTAATCAACATCCTAACCAATGTTATTCTTGTTATTGGTGAATAAGTATCAAAGTAGTCTAAACCCATTTTTTGTCTAAATCTTTTGGCAACAAGCCGTGCTTTGTACTTATCAATAGAACCATTAGTTTTACGCTTCTTGTTGAATATCCATTTGCATCCAATTGATTTATTTCTACATGAAAAGTCAACCAATTCTCAAGTATGGTTTACTTAGGATTGAATCAATTTCATTATCAATAGCTTCTTTCGAGAAAGGAACGTTTGGAGATGACATTGCATCTTTGAACGTTTAAGGCTCACCTTTTAACATCTACATTAGAAAATCAGGTCTAAAAGATTTTTCAATCCGCGACCTCTTGCTCCTTCGAAGCTCCACGTCCTTGGCCTCAACTTCATCATTCTTAGATTCTAAATTTCTAAATCTCTTCCGAAAAGGTTCACCCCGATTTCTTTTTGCAAGATATATATCTTCAAAGAATTCAATATTTCTTGATTCTAGGATAATAATGGCATGGATTTCCTCATTTTCATATTGGTGAACCAAAAATCAGTATCCGCTGCTATTTTGAGCATAACCAATGAATATGCAATCCACCGTTTTAGATCTAAACCAAATTTGTTTAGAAGGAGGAATCGCCACCTTGGCTAGGCGCCCCCATGCATTTAAAAAATTATAGGATGGGAGCCTTCTATTTCTTAACTCATATGGAGTCTTACCCATTTTCTTGTGGGGTATTTTATTGAGAATATAGTTCGCAGTTTGTACTACCTCCCCCACAAGTTTTGAGTTAAGTCGAACTTAAAAACATGGTGTTAGCCATCTCCTTTAAAGTTCTATCTTTCCATTCAACAATTCCATTTTGTTGTGGAGCATAAGGTGCAATCGTTTGAAGAATTATCCCAAAATTAACACACAACTCCTTTAAATTAGAAGAATTATATTCTCATTCTCTATCGAGCCTAAGCACTTTGGTTCGTTTATCAAGTTGGTTCTCAATCTCATTTTTATACTTGATAAATATGCTCATAGCCTCATTTTTGCTAGTTAACAAATAAACATAGCAAAATCGAGTATAATCATCCACAAAAGCGATAAAGTGCTTCTTTCCACCTCTACTCTCTATAAACTTTAAATCACATAGATCACTATGGATCAATTGTAGAGGTTCACTCATTCTTTCGAAAAATTGAAAAATTTATTAGCAAATTTTGCTTCATCACAAGTCTTACACTTGCAACGGGCATCTAATTCAAACTATAAAATTAGCCCTAAGTTTGCTATCTTTTTCATTGTACCATAGCTTACATGTTCTATTATACCATGCCATAGATAAAGTGACAAAACAATGTAAACCAAAGATTTCTCTTTATTAATAGTGTTTGGGTACAAGAATTTCCAGTTTACATCAATGACATTACATTGGCTTTGAACAAGTCATTACTCAAGTACCTTTTCTCATATACATTCCCCCTTTTGAAAGTACAAACTTGTCGGATTCAAATACAATTTTGAAGTCTTTCTTGATAAATATGGGGCTAGAAATGTGATTCTTCCGGATCTCCGGTACATGTAGCACGTTTGGCAAGGTAATCTCCTTGCCGAAGGTGAACTTCAAGATTACCTTTCCTCTCCCAGAAATTTTTCCTAATGTAGAGTTAGCCATATAAAGCATTTCATCTTTCTCAACCTAATTGTACGATGAGAACATGTGTTTGTCCACACAAATGTGATTTGCGGCTCTTGTGTCCAACCACTAATCGGTATTGTTTGACACCAAGGATACTTCGGACACCACCACAGCAGTTAATCTTTGATTACCTACCTGCTTTGTTAAATTTAGCTGCTTGGCTGCACCATTGCCCTTGCCTTCACACGGGCACTTCTTGCAATCCTTAGCACGATGGCCAAGCTTATTGTAAACATAGCATGTCCCTTGAAATTTCTGAGATTGTTCCTTCTGCTTGCCTTTTTCTTGAAAATACTTCTTCCTTTTCCCCAATTACTTAGAATTGAAAGACTCAACAAAGTTAGCCTTTAGTTCAATAGTCAGTATTGAGGGACACAAGCCATTGAGGGATAAGATTCATTCAAGCTTGGCTTCTGAGACATGTACTAATCGATTGGCATATTAATTTTGATTAGGAGTGGTAGGTTGCAGTTTCCGCTGTAATCTATCTTTCATTCCCGGGCAGGATTTCTTGTAATTTGGTGGAAGGTGACTGCTTTCTTTCTGTAAAGCTTCAATTTGCTTGGATTATATTGGCACTTAGACATTTCATGAAGTTGATGTAGCAGTAAAAAATCTTGACTATCCCATAAAAGAAAAAGGTTCCACTCTGGAGACATCTAACCAAAAGGTACTTACATCTGGTGCCACATTATTAAAGATCAAGCACACTAACATGCTCAAACCAGGATGATGCACACCAATCATCAATTGGTTTGGAAACAAGAACAAACGCTTCCACACCTTGATGTGCTTTCAGTTTTTTTTTTTTTTTTTGGAAACCAAGATGCTTTTTTCATCTCTCTTATTCACAGATCTTCTGGACCATTAACTTCTTGTGATAGATCATCTGGCTCTTGTGTGGTGTGAAGCAGGATTCAAATTTTGCCCTATTATAAGACTTTCATTCCTATCCCCCAACAGACTTTTTCATATGAGATCTGTTCTATTTCTGATTTTAGAGATTTATTATGTGGACCTATATTGATTCTTCACAGATTTGCCAGGAGTCGATCTTGTAAACTTGTCAATCTTCTTGATCAGTGACCACTTAACCAAAATCAGAAGGTGTGAAAAGAATTTGTTTTCTTGTCATTCATACCCGCTCAAGGGCCTTCTCTGTTCCCTCCTCATTCTGTTTCTGCAGAGCGATTCTGCTCGTGGGCTGACTTTGCTTCAACTTCTCATGGGCAGCGGGCTTGAATTTGGCCAAGTCCGCTAATACTTCAACCTCATCCACAACTCCTCTGATTCTTCCAGTGGTTTCGATGAGTAAAGATGCTAAAGTCACTAGCGGGACAACGCCCAACAGAGGCGTTGCAGCCAACGACACGGCTGGTCTCTCTGCTTTCTCACTCTCAGTGTCACTAACTTCGGGTGATGGTAATGGAAGAAGCAAATTAGAAAGATCTGCTAAGCAACTCTGGAGGTCTTTCACAGCGTCATCCATTTCTTGTACCATGAGATCTGTCGTCGACGACTTCCTCGCTGCCTTGATTGCTTGCGCTAGTTCTTTAATGAGATTGGAAGATTTGGAGCTCACCCTCAAGCACGTGCTCGCGAGATGGCTCTTTATCAACTCCGGGGCCTGTTAAAATGCACGTTCCGAATTATCACCATATACCGACTGGAGAATTCAGGTTGAAATTTGACAAGATTCATATGAATGGGACAGTGACACAGTGGTTCGTAGTTTACCTGAGTTTCCGAATAGATGCAACCATAGAGAGCCTCGACACAGTATGCACATCTGCGTATCGATGCCCCGACTTTGAGGTACTGTTTCCACGGGTGCCGGAAGTTGAAACGACCATGCGCCGGCTCCCATCTAGCAAAGTTGGCCTATAAAGGAAGTAATTTGAAAAGGGAATTAGAAAAGCAAAACCTAAAGGCGAACTTCCATAAGTTCGAAAGCATCATGCTACTGGTGGTTAGTTTGCATACCATAGTTTCTTCGATTGCTTTCGAAGTTAACGCGCATTTGTAGCCTTGTAAGTTCTTGATAGGTTCATTCTTGCTGCCTTCGGTACTACCATCAAAGTATTCGATGGCACAACCTAGAAAAAGAATGAAAAGAATCGCGTCAAAGAGTTATCAGAAAGATGCAAGTTTAGTTCACTAAGAACTAGTCACGTGCATTTTCCAGTCTGATGCTTACCCTCTAAAGAGGAGGAGAGCTTGTCCAAGTTCCGGAGGATCAGATTTTGCAGCTCGGTGCCGGCCCAAATCGGGCAAACGAGCATGCTTACGGTAATGCACAGGGAAGTCCCAACAACGATTGTGGATACCCTCTGGTGGGCCAAGGAGAACAGCTCTTCCACCCGGTAACCCGACACCGAGACCAAGCTGAAGGTGAGGATGAATATCATGGCGCCGTAATCGAACCGGGCTTTCACCGCCGGAATGAACCTTGAGAAGGTGGCTGCAGAAGCTGGCCAAGATAAAAGCACTAGTTAGTTATGAGCTTGGACTGCATATCCATCTAAGCATTAATATGCGAATGTTGCCCAGTTCACGTACCGAGTAGAAATAGGGATGCCCCGATGATCAAGGGCTCGAACTTCTCTCCAGATCGGTTTGCCACCCAGTTGACGCCGACGCCAAGGAATCCAGCGAGAAAGGTCCCGCAGACTCTATTCAAACATTTGCATATTGTTGCACCTGCAGTTGTAGAGTTGCAAACAGTTGCTACGAGATCAATACTCATGAACCGTATCAAATCATTAGCAAGAAAATCTCGAGGACAACAAGTGTACTTACCAACAGTCTGCTCGAAAACTACCACGACCGTCATAACGGCCCACATGGCGTTCCCACCGACGCCTTCATACAAGGGCCTCATGTAGTAGAAGAGCGACACCACGCTGAGCGCCATCCCAACCTTGAGACCGTGAACCACTTTCCTCGGGTCGTCGACTCCCAAGTTCCATGCTTTCTCAAGGAATCTCCAGATTGCCGAGACGAACCGCGAGAACAGGCCGACGAGACTGTTCCAAGCCTTCATGACCGGTCCTTCATGAGGAACCAACGTCCCCGACGTTCCATCCGCCATCTTTATTGTCCACTCTATTCCATTGTTCATTTCCTTTGCCTGAGACATCCTCTCTCTCTCTCTCTCTCTCTCTCTCTCTCCCCCCCCTTTGGCTGGTGGATCTGATCTTAATGAAACAGAAATTGGATGTGGAACTGCCGAGTAATATTTGGCTGCACCAAGCTAGTACGGTTAGGGCTTGCTAATTATGTAAGGGGGTATATATAGAGGGAATATGATGACATATGATGACATATGATGACATACTGCTTTTTTACGTTCATGTAAAAAAAAAATGAGAGGTCAGAAACCTCCACAGCAACATTGACTTTTCATTTTCCTTCTCTTTTTCTTGTATTTTTTTTTCATTCCGAGATTATAGTGCTTGTTCTTTCGGGTTTTGAGCTTTATCCCCACTATTGAGTCCCTTCTTGTGTTAAGTAGGGCTGACCATGTTCCAGAGTTATAATCGGACCGATGAGGAAAATGTCCGGTTCCAATTTCCAAATATTGGGAAACTTATTCTGTCGGTTAGGTTCTAAGTTCGAGATAAATGAAACCTGGAATCAGTAACAATTTTTTGTGTTTTTTTATTTATTTATATGTCTTCTTAATGATGAGTGTATAATCTAGAACTACCAATTCGAGCTTTTATTTCGGGCAATATTTATGATTGAGACTTTTATATTGTTATAATTTCATACTTACTCGTTTGTCTAAATATGGGTTGTGGTCGATGGATTGTAGCAGAAAGTAATGGTCATTAAATGTGATGGTTCACTCTGCAATCGTTTAATTAAGAATATGGGTGGATAGAATAGGTTCCAGGAGTATGCAAGGTAGATCCCACCTTTCAAAAAATGAGAAACCTATTTCGATGGGTAAATTTCAATTGGAACATGAACGAAATCCGGAATATGAAACCGCGCACCCCTAATGTTAAGGGTGGCAAACCCGACCCGAGAACACAGCTCGAAAAAGACATCCATCTACGAACATAGACCATAATCCTAGGTAACACGACACGATTAACTCAACACCAACATGTATTCACATGATTTTCAATGGAAAAAATACTTTATAATTACGTTGAAATATTTCGGTGATGATATGAAATGACACCAATATGACGAGATAACACGAATTGTCACAAAAACATAGACCGTTTAAGCCGTTTGTCCAAATTCTAAAGTCTATGTAGGAAGACCCTCATTAGTTTGTAACATAGGCATGTCATTTCCATGTCTTAGTTTCCTATTGATCATTTCATAGAATGTAATTTCTGTGCTTTAGACACGCATACCTTAGACATTAGCTGTCACATTCGTGACATTGACATTAGAACCTAATGGCCTATAACTTTGGCCACATACCTGATATTAGTTGATCTGGAGTTAAATATACATATTTTTTGGTCGATTCAATTCCTTCATTAAGTAGTCCTCTTTTTTTTTTTAATTTCCCACGGCACTAAGGCATTATTTTATCCCTGTCTCAGTCTCTCTCTCCCCCTTCATCAACCTCAATCCTTGACATGTATGGCCAGAATCAACCTCATGCCCTCATGTGGACCACATCAACTGTTAGGTCGTGGCCATGAGTTCTGCTTAGAGACTATAAAGTATTATTTACGTTGATAACCTGATATTTCGATTTCTGGCCTACCCACTATGTATGTCTTGATGATAATGTTTGAGTACATACGAAAACCAAACGGTAATATTACAAGGCAGACACACCAAAGTGACTCAAAAACCTGTCATCTGGAGAACTTATGCACACCTAAGAAAATCTACCAGAAATCTCTAGTTCACATAAATAAGATGAACCGGTCTACTCAAGCCCAAGCAATCATCGCATGTCGGATATTATGGTATTCTAAACGATAGAGAGCCCTCCATCTACTAGATATCCACCGAGGTGACAACACCAATATGTCTTAGAAGGTCCCAAAACATTTGTTTATGTTGCCCAAAAGGAAAAACAAACCAAAAGGAGAAATCAATTCAAACAGTTGGTTTTTTTTTTTCCATTTTTTTTCTAGTGCTCCCCAGCGCGGATGAAATTCCTAATTTTATTTGGCAAATTAGGTCACGAAATTTTTTTTTTTTTGGTCGAAATTAGGTCATGATTTGGACAGCCCAATGCTACCTTGTCTACAGAACTGAGCACTAGTGGAACAAACTTCAATCCGATTGGCTTGTGCTGTTTTCAGTTGAAACGAAGAAAAGAGCACGTATCTCCCTTTGATGTTGAAACCTTTCCACAAATGCACTCATTTTGTAAGGCCAGCTCAACTTAGGTCATGATTTTGACTGCCCCGATAATCTCATGCTCATAAAGCCGAGTGTTGAGATACACGTGTGGAACGTATTGAAAAAAGTCCCACGATGGAGAATTGATATGCGGTTAATATATTTAGGTTAGTTTATAACTCATTGGATTAATTTTTTGGGGAAAGCGAATTTCAGTTTACGATGTTGACTAGCTTGAACTCAAGCACTCTCCCTTGATCGTAAATGTATCGGACTTTTACTACGCGCTCCCAACAAATGAGGTGTCGTAGCCGATAAATTGATTAGGGTGGTTGGTTCCCAATGTGTACTAGATAAATTGATTAGGGAGGCCCATTCCCGATGTATACCGGTGTTTGTTGCATATCTGAATGAATGAATCTCGTCAACAACGAAGTTTCCAGGCAAAACCGACGGGCTCAGATTTGAATCTCCAGGAGGAAGGGATCTCATGAACAAACACAATTTATGGGTAGCCTTCATGGTGCTGACAGGCTAAGACCAGAGCTCTTCCTTGACGATATTCCCGACAGAAGATCTCCGACATTTGGCACCGGTGGAACATGTCCAATCCGATTGGCTGGCGCTGGTTTCAATTGAAACAGAAACAAAAGAGCACAAAGAGCACTTATCTCCCTTTTCCCGTCACTGATTTTGAAAGGCAAACTCAACTATCAAAAAAGTCTTTCGTCTTCTATCTCCCACACAATTCTTCCTTCCTCTGCTTTTTATATATATATTATTTTTTTGGCCTTAATGCATTGTGACTTGCATTGCACGTACGTAATGAAGCACTTGTCCTAACATTTGGCCCAAGTCAAAAATCTAATTATAACCTTTTTTATGGCACTCCGTCTTGGGGGCACTCAAGAGATTGTGTACATATAAGTACAACAACGACCCAAAGCATCATTCTATTGGCACGTACAAATTTTGAATTGGGTACTTGCGAATCAAAGAAGAGAAAAAGATCCGGTTATAGTGCAAACGGAGAAAAAGGAAAGGGATAAATTTTTTTAAAAAAAAAATGAAGGGCGAATGGCGCAAATGTTAGGTACTTTAGTGTTGCGGTCACGGAGTAATCCATCACGATACGAAACAACTCGCGAAATTTATTGCAACTTGTAGATGAATTAGCACAAATATCTATGAAAGCTTTGTTGTATGTTAAATTTCTCCTGCTATGACTTTTAATTTAATCTAGAAGTCTTTTAAAGCCTCAATAGAGTTTTATTTAAGAAGAAACGACCTTTAACAGAGTTTCGGTTTCAAAAGCCTGCGTTAAAACAGGCAAGAGGCTTGGCAAGGAGAAGGAGAAGGAGAAGAAGAAGAAGACTGCCGAATAAACCTTTGGCCAATCCTTGTCAAGAAGTTTTTACTACACCAGCAAACTTTTTTCCAAGTCAAATTTGGTGAACAAACCTTTGGCCCATCCTCCCGGAAGCGGACCTCGCCTCATGCGCCGGGCTCGACCGAGTAGGCAGTTTTTTGCAAGCTACCGTGATCGTGAACCTAAGTTGCTTCACTTCTTGTTTCAAAGGGGTGTGCGCTCTCGATGCTATACTCTCTTTTTCGCCCTCAATCAGGTACTCTTATGAACGCTAGGAACAACTTCGTGATCTCGACGGTCATATAGATTATAATCTGGTCCGACGCTCGCGGACACCTCAATTTCGCGGTAGAACTAGGAAAACGAATGTATGCAGGAATATTCTTTGCACTTCAAGGCTCTTTCTTACAGCGCCAAGCACAGGGACACCACCTTAGACAGTTAGGTATAGCATCACATACTCAAGTGCAGAGAGCGAGAGAGAGACATTCATATGATTAACTATGTAATGAAACAAATACAGGGCATGAAGGCCAAGGAACCCGTTAGATGTTAGCCTATAACTAGCCAATTGATCAAAGGGTATTAACAGTTAACGCCACAAATCCTCCGGAGGCCGTGAAAAAATGGAAAAAAAGCGGGAAGGAAAGCAAAAGCTAAAAACCAAACGGCCACACATCACACTAGCATATCTTTCTCTGAAAAAACCCGATGAAACCTTCAAACGTCTTCTAGATCGGTCTAGTGCCCATTCTCCGAATGCTCATGCATCACAGTGCCTTTGATCGTTCTCACCATATATATAGGACAGTCTTCCGCCTGTCTTGCTTGTTTACAGGAGACGCGGGATGAACTGCGCTTTGACGTCACTTTCTCAATAGAGGGCGGTCTATCACTATGTAAGATCAAGACATTCAAGAATATCTCTGGATGTGAAACAATCCTGGACATGGGAGTGTTCCGATCAGCTGATTGGAAGTGGCAAGAGCGACTCTTTGTAGTCATTACACGAAAAGAATTGGCTATCCACGGCATCGGTAGGCTGTGTAGTAAAATTGATACCGTGGCCATTTGTTTCTTGGACAAGCTGAATAAGGGACCAAAACACATCCATCCTCGTCACGTGCCTATTCGCCTGTAAGATGTTGCAAAATCATCTGATGTCAAAAGCTTTCCAAAAAGCATGGTGGAAGAGGCATCTTTATTTGAGTTTTAGCCCAAAACTAGACTTGACGGATCGTCCAGGACATACCTCAACAATGAAGCGGGACCATATCTTGCCCTCTCGAACTCCCATCTCTCCTTTCAATATATCGAGGCCAAAGCCCCGGATTACATCCGCTATCTCAAGGAATAATCCTCGATCGTCGCAAACCATCTGGAACAAAATATAATGACAGGTTTAGATAATCAAGTCACAGCAGAAAGAGAAGGGCATACTCGGTCACTTCTTCATCCATTACCTCTATAAGCATTTGTCCTGGCGGGCCAAGGTCTTCAACTACTATAGGACACACCATTGCTTCACCTCCGACTTCGTAGGCCCAAGTTGTGCCGCCTCTGCTGCCATCTCCTATGTCCCTCCCATCTCTTTCATTTTTGAGGACCAAATTGTTTCCTTGGCCAATTAGCTGTACAAAATCAAGGGAAAAATCAGTGATACAGAAGTCGATCAAGTAAGGCATCTGACTTTAGGTAGTAAATGGGTAGTAATTGGTGACAAAAATGCACCTTTGTCTCATCAGCTTGCTTAATCTTATCGGCGTACTTCATCATGTTTTGCAAGAAGAGCATGTGTTTGATTGTGTGATCCAACAAAGCATCGATGCTACACTGGAACATATCCCCACCAAGAAGAACAACAGTGTTAGCAACAAAACAAATTTATTATATTAGTGACAAGCCGAAGCTCTCAATTCATTTTTATGGTTAGTTCCCTCGGTAGTACCTTTGCCCCATTAGGGATGATCCCCCGCAACTCTTTGAGGCGATCTTGGATCTGTTGACGGTCTTTCGGTCTTGGCCTTGTACTTTCACCGGGTCTAGCCCTTTTCCTGGGGGCTTTCATGGGTTCTTCTGTCCTCTTTGGTGGCATGACTGTCGCACCTCTTGTGTTGATGCTATAGCTATCATCAATCCATAAGCCAACCTGCGACTTAGGGAAAACCACCTCCCTGTGAACATCTTTTTCCTTGCATAAATAGTGTATGGGACTCACAGAGGTCTTCATACTCCCAGAGCAAGAAAGATTCGACGACTGAAACTGCTTGGAATCATAGTACGGTTGCTCTACAGACTTCCTTTGAGCAAAGGGAGGTGATTCCAGAAAACCTGATTTCATCCCTGAATTTTGGTTACCTTCAAAGAACTCTTCTAATCCTAATTCAGAGAATAGACCTTTCCAGGGGCCACCATCTTCATAATAAACAGGCTCGAGTTTGCATCCGGCATTTGCTCTGAATTCGTCAAACACTTCTCTTTCAAGATTTTGAATATTGATCGTCTCCTCTTCCATCGTGAAGGCATTAGAAATGGAATTCCACGGAGAGCCAATTGCTTGATTGATCGGAAGTTGGCAATTATAATCACCTCTATCTATGACAGATGAGATGGAGGAAAGAGCCGTGGAATGTGCAAGGCTCTTATCCAAAGAGCTTGCCATTCCAAAGAGGCCGTGCTCTGGCAAATCAGAAAACCATTGGGAAAGATCATCCACAAGACATGAATCAGAGCAATCTTCAGCATGTTGAAAATATTTAGCAGATCTTTTCTGGCCAGATGATACCCTTGGAAGTTCACCGCAAATGTCTTGCATGTATGGAGCAGATTGTCGGCTGTTCACAGAGTTCCCCGTGATGTCACGCATTTTTTTCCTCACCACCAGTCCTTTGTCGCATGATGATGACGGTGTTGAGACAGCGGAAGATGCACAGGAACTCTTCACTGAACTGCTAAAGGACGTTAACGTGTTCTTTCTCGTACTTGTAGCGTACGCATGAGGAAAATTCTGTGGCAATGACGGCTCGAGCGAAGTTAAAGCAGAACCTCCACCGCTCCATGAGCTGGTGCAAGTTCCAGAAGATGCATTTTTCATGAGAGAGATTGGTTGAAAAAGCTGAGGCTCATGAGAAGCCATAGGCATGTCGGGATGCGTGACAGGCTTTTGCATTTGGTAGTCAAAATCGGAAACTCCCCCAAGCATAGAGGCCAAGTCGCCGGAGTATTTGTCCCACGTATGTCCCAATAATGGGATTAGATCTTCTGCAGAGCGGGCATCTCCTGTCAGATCTGCGTGACTGTCGCTGTTCACTGATACCAGACTCCTGTTGTAGGAGTTTCGAGATAAGAGTAATGAAGCAAACAATCCATTCAGAACATCGCCGTCTTTGTTCAGAGATGAAGGATTATTTTCCGAGTGAAGCCTGCCATTAATATTTCCCATCTCTCGAAACAGTTCCTTTACTTTATCCAAGAATTCCAAACTCTCTGGAATCTGCAGAAGTGATAGTTACAACTGATTAGAATAAGCGTCTATCAAGAAGGAAGTTAACTATATTGACTCTGTGTTATCCCATCTTATAAGTAAAGCGTGCAGACGGGAACATCCATAATGAAGCAGCACATCAGCAAGCATAGACCATCACTTTGATTATGTCGATTCAGATATGTGGTTCGTATATATATGTATTTCCCTTAAAAATTCATGTAAATCTGATAAATCAGGAAGGAAATCAGAATCCATTTCCCTTTTTAAGCGAAGCTCCTCCTTTTCTTGGAAGCAGATCTAGAGAATGGCACAAGAGCATGTACTATTCGTCTCCGCAGCATTGTCTTTTAGACACGAGAGACCGGATTCTAGATGATCAAATTGTAATGAATGTAAACTAAATTTAAACTCGTTTCATAATAAGCATTCACAGACTTCAAGTAGTCTTTCAACTAACCTTTTTCGTGGCTCCAACTTGTACAACTCCCAGCTGTTCCACGGGGATTACCCCGATAGTCTGCAAAATCAGCACAATAACTCAACAAACATAGCTCATGTAATCGCACTAAAAAATCAGTTCAAGGGAAGAACAACTGTCCCAACATGTTACACCGAGGATTTAATTCACTCTATACATGGTCATAAAAAGACCCACCTTAACTCCAGCTAAAAACTCGCGATGCATCTCAGACTCATCCTGAAGATAACCAAGTTCACACTAATTAGAAGATATTACTTTCAGATTTAGCTCACAATTAACTAAGTAGGCAACACTAGTACAAATGCAGGAAGAATAAAGATCGTTACCTGGAGACCTGTGTTATCAACACTACAGCATTGTTCTCCATGAACGTCTTCGAAAATCCATCGCTGCTTCCCCGTGAAAGCGGCTTGGCCAATAATCCTACATAAAAGAAGTGGACACGAGTAGGAAAAGATAAACAAATCGCATAAAATTTGGAAACTGAGTTTCCAACTCAGAAAAAGCAAAGGAACAAAATAAATGGAACAAATTCGAAACAAATTATGTAAAGGCATACCCCGCACCCAGCAGGTGCACCTGTTGGAGCACACCGTTCACCACCATCTCCAATTGTTCATCAAAATAAGCATCTTCCACAGTCAACAACCTGGTAACATCCATTTCAAATTCCCAACTCTTGTGTCATGAAATGTGGAGCATAATCCAAATGCAACTAAAATCAGAAATTTAACCAAGTTCAAACTTCCCATCACTCTTAACATAGGCCAAGAAAAAGTCAATTCCTTTCTTTCCTTCCGCTTGTTATACATTTGGTGTTGGTTACTTTTTTTCCTTTCTTCTTCTAATGCCCAGGAATTTTACTCAAATTACAGGAAAATCTTATCCCAATTCGCAAGATAATGCTCATCCCAAAAAGAATGCAAGGTGATGATGCTAAGAGCTGCAAAACCAATCCTAAAAGGAGAGGACTCAACCAAAGTCTTTAAACTTCCTCTTTTCAAGAAGTACTTGACACAGAGAAAAGTAATTTAGCTTTAGAAGATCCCATGTCCCCTGCTATACCAAAAAATTTTAAAATTGAGAACTTGATTTTGTTTAAAAAGAAAGATGTTGACAAAGCCATCTGAACACTTGCTACCTCAAGGACAACTATAAAGAAGCAAAACTTTGAGCTGTCCTTAAGCAGATTCCGTTAAACTATTGCAAAGGGACAAAGTTTAGTCACTCAAAAACATTAGCATCAGATACAAACGGGAAATTTGCACCAATAAATGCCTCAAAATGAAGGCAAAAACAAAACAACCGCAGGAAAAAAAAATCTAGAGACATGAATTAGAAGGAGGAGCTTACATGGGGTTTCTGTGATCGAAACGCCAGAAGACACCGTAAGACCAGCCGTTGTCGCAGCACAGACTCTTGAGCTTCGTCTTCACCGCCGAAACCATCCCTGCTTTGCTCACTCCAACGCCTCGTTTCTCCGTCACTCGAGCCCCATTCAACTTCAAAACCAGCCTTCCCCTCGACCGGAAGAATCAGAAAATCTACCCACAAACCGAACGAGAAAAAGGCTCAAAACCCAAGTGTCGCAGTTCTTGAGCTTTCGAAGCGATTTCCCTGAAGCAAGCAGCAAGCAACCTTCCTCGCAGCGAGCTCCCGAGAAAAGCAGCTCCTTTTATTGAGAAGACGGAAGGAAGGAGCAAAAAAAAAAACGTCTTTTGTTGTTCTCGTTGCAGAAATTGAAGTGCTCTGTTCTGAGAAGGAACAGGGGACTAAGAAGCTGGTTTGTGTATATATAGAAGCTGGGTTTGGTTCCTTCTTTTGCGATTTATTGCTTCATTGATGCTTCTAAACGTGGATGTATGGCAAGTGTGGGGGATTTGGTTTGGGTCTTGCTGTTGTTTATGGACAAAAGATGAGATCCGATGTGGCTCGAGCTCGAAGGGAACAGGGGGACATCTTCTTCGCCTTTAAATGAAGCCTCTCTCTGTCTCCGCGATGCGTTCCCGGAGACAACCGGTCCCATGTCCCCTCTTTTTGCTTTTGAAGTTTCCCAGAACGGGCTGTTTCCACCGGCTATACCCGGTCGATCTGCTTCAATTTTCTAATCGTCATTATGCCGTAAGATGAGATAGGAGGAGCTAATGATCACTACTCACTAGCGATATCACCGAGCTAATGTAATTACGAATTTACTTTGCCCGATGAATTGTTAATTGCTCTTCTCAAGAGATGTTGGAACACTGCATTGTCAGATTAAATTACCGAATGCTATCGATGCCGATACAATCGATCTACGGAGCTATTTTCGTAAAGGGCTTTCGCGGAAACTATACACATTTCCGAATCGAGATGAAATATGTCTCGAAGTTAGCGGGTTTTGAGCGGTCCGATCCAAGAGGAGGGTCACTGTCCAAATGGGCAATCAGAAGAGCATTTTGGTACCATCTCACACGTCCCTATCAAGGTCTCGGCCACCCAAGACTTTTTTTTATTATTATAAAGAAACGCCATTTTTTATCAGGCCATGATTTTTACGACTTAACTATTTTTGGGAATCGATAGCGATGCCGGCCGAGCTCATGGATTGAGTCACTCTCTCAACTCGAGCCACCAACCCCACAATCAAAAATCTTGACTGCCACGCCTTAGTGGACGAGTAAAGCATTAGCTTAGTAGACTCATTCATTCGCGCATTCAGCTTTTGTCACATTACCCTAAGTCTTCTTGAGTTTTCACGCATCTTTTATTAGAGCCCTTGAAGGCCAATTTCAATTTGAAGTGGGAAAATCGATTTGAAACGCTACTTGCGACAAAATGCCATCTTTTGGCTCGGGATGGTAACGGGTAGGCCTGTAAAAATGGGTCATAAATCCATATGAAAAAAAAAAAACTCATATGTAATGAGTGGAGTTCTTATATAGGTTAGTTACATTTAATAAATTGGTCATAAGTGATTTTGAACATAATACGAATGTTAAATAGATCGTAAGTGAGTTTACAACTTACTCAAACTCGACTCGCATGTATAGACTCTCTTTTCATTTTCTCACGCTCTCTTTCAATCTCGCGCTTGCTCCCTCCGCACTCTCACTCGATTTGGGTAGGAGTTTTCCTGGATTTAATTAAATATGAAAGTATCTTAGGAATATGGATCGAATTTGGCATGAGTTACCAAATTTGCATTGCGATAAATTGGTCTACTTGCGTGGGACCATTTATGATCATACCTTACACGACCCGCCAGCAGACAAGTCTAGTAGCGGGACAAGCTTCGAGATGACCAACCCCGATCAGATGCTGCAAAGCTCTTCGCGGTAATTTTTCTTTAGGTAATAAGAGTACCGACATAAACCTAACGTTTATGAAAAGGATATTTCGGCAATATAACTGCTTGGACATGGGTTCTAACACGATCGACAGAAGCGTTCCAAAAGCCATCAGTTTAAGGAAATATGGGAAACAAATTTTTTTTTTTTTAAAAAAGGGGAAAATGGAAAGAAAAATTTGAAAAAAAAAATAAAAAGAAAAGGAAATGAGAAAAGGGAGTAATGGAAAAGTGGTCCCCACTCAATTCTGAATTTAGGGTTGTGGGGTTTGTAGGGATCAACTTCTGACACCCTCTCTTCGGGGAATTGCCTGCTCCTTTTTATTCCCCAAAAAATACCTCCTCCAAAATAATAATTTATTATTTCGGACAAATTACATGTAATTTTACATCCCCCCCCCACCACCTCGTCCGTCCTTTCAATTATATTCGCGACAGCAAACTACTGCCCCAGTACTAGTTACCCAGGTTTCATCATTAACAACCCCTAGCGCCAAAAAAAAAAAAAAAAAACTAAATTCAATGCCTTGCCATTTAAGATTACTCATCTTGGAGTTGGTGCTGCTGCTGCATATGTAAATATCCATGGCGATAAAATTTCTTTTTTTTATTTATATTTATTCAATAATAATTTTAGTTTTTTTTTCCCTTCCTTTTTTTTCCTCTCATTTTTCTTTCTGCCGGTGGGGCTGGTCACCGGCCATAGGCCATGGAGAGCAAGGGTCGGCCTCGTGTCGAGGCGGCCGACCCTCTCCCACGCGAGGTTGCCCCGGCTTAGGCGAGGTCGGCCTCCCGAGATTTGGCGAGAGAGGGCCTTGTCGATGCTCGGGCGCAACCCAACAAAAGGAAAAGGGAAAAATGAAAGAAAAAATAATAATAAGAAAAAATTACTAAAACGTTGTAGGGAAAAAAGTATACGTCGGTGTCGATCATATCACGTATGATGTTCGACATCCACTTTAAGGATATTTGGCTTAAATTGATCGAATAGATTGGATTAGTACCGATGCGAAAAGATTTAGAATTAAATTGGTAATTTTCTCTATTTCTCATGATTATTTTATAAGGACAAAAGCCTTTCACATTGAATACATAATTTTCAAGGTGTAAATAATCTCTCCTCGCATTATGGGATTGATATTTCATTATGGTAGTGATATGTCGTTATCATTACGGGAGTGATATTTCATTATTTTAAAAAATAAATCTCAACGACGTCGGATTGTGCAATTAGGTTATTATTTTTTTTTTTTTTTGGGTCTTAAACTTGAGTCAGTTGACTAGGTCCTTGTCTTGAGGAAATCGAATCAAGAAGGTGAAGATGAGACGGACATTTTATTAACGGAATCCCTAACAATTATTTTAGATAAAGGAGTCGACTTTTCTCTTAATTGTATAAGTCATATCATAAAAATGGACCTAAGTAAAGTTCTTAAACTGTTTCGTTTGAACTACGGGACGTTAAATTCGGGGGATATTCTCTAAATGAAGAGACCAAAAATATTTCCTCTCTACTTAGGTGGTGATAGTGAGAAAAAATAGACTCTACGTTATCTTTGAATGGCTACTATCAAATAGGGTCATCATATAATAATATCTCGTGTCTAGGGTGAATCTCGAAAATTCGGCTCTTACGTCGTCGACACGGTGTCTTGAATCGACTTGTCGGCGACGTACTCCTAATTGAAGATACTGTGCAAATTAATTATTGTACGCCACTGCTTTATCTACATGAAAAGCTGAGGATTATTGGCTATAGAGTGTCGCACTTATCTAAATTTTACTGTGCCCCTCGTCATCTTGATTGATGACATTTTAATTAATTCAGATTGTTCCACCCACACACAAAATCGACACAAAATCATTAACTCCTTCTTTCTATAACCCAAGGTCATGGATGTGAAGACCCGGCTATCCGGAGTCCCATCGAACATCTCGCAAGCCTCGTGACCATATTAAGTTCGTAACATTTGACCCGTGCACATAGTCCCGACGTAGAGCATCTTGCATGTAGTTGGTGAGATTCAAATGGATGACTTTCGATTCCTAAGTTGGACATCCCCGAGCAAACAAATTTGGTCTCGAGGAATCCAAATTGATCAATTTGATTGCTAGAAGTACCTAGATGCAGAATTCCAGCCTTGCTGTGTGGGCAATTTCCCAACTTTTAATTTCCACAAACGTCATCAATCCACACAAGAGAATAACAGAAGGTCTCTTTTGAAGTCTTAACCATTCTGAATCCCTTTAAAAACTAATCATCCATCAAAAGTTAAGGAAAAAATATTTACAAAAGAAAATTATATGCAAAATTATAAAAATAAGAAGAAAACAAAATAATTTTCACATATTTTTAAAGACAGTTGATCTTGTCTAGAAAACTAAATCTAGACGCCATGGTCGTTGATTAACATGCATGTACCCAATTGATACATGCAAAATTACTACTCAAAAGACAATTCTTCTCCCGAAATCTTGAATCTATTACACTTTGACCAGGTTCGATTTTAAACCTTTCAATTTTTCCAATTGAGTTCCAATCTTTTGATACTTTGTCAATTAAGTCTATTCGGTAAATTTTTACGGAAAATCATTGACTTAAATATTTGTGGTTCCACATAGGACGACGCAGCGTTGACATGCACGATTATTTTCTTCTTCTTCTTTTCTTTTTTTTTTTTTTTCTATCGGTCCGACCAGGGTGAGTAGGGTTCCCAGCCCTTCCCTATGACCGGCAATGGTCCGCCAATGTCCCTTGCCTAGCTTGGTAGAAAAAAAAAAAGAGGAAATGACAACAAAAAAAACCCACATTTTTTGCAAAAAAATATTAAAATTGTCCATATCATGGATGACCATGCCAGGTAAGACGTCGGATGTCCACATTAGTCATTTTCAACAAAAATTGGCCTAATGGATTTAATTAGCAAAGTGTTGAAAAGTTTATAGCTTCATTAACAAAATTAAAAGGTTTAGCACTAAATTGACCGATGTGCAATAGATTTACACCTTTTTGGCCAATTTTCCCCTTTTACGAGCAGTGAAAAGACATGGTGATAAACTTCGAATACTTTTCAAGGATGAAGACCACGTCGGGGGTGGTCATCCGAAAAATGACATAACTAGAATTTTCCCGAGCGATTTTCCTTTTCCCCTTAATGGATCAAACTGTTTTCTCAAAGTGAATAATCATAAACAGAGCTGGATTTACAGCATCGCATACATGTGTGGAGGCAGTTCTTTGCCGAAGACAGGATCAATTAGGCCTTTCAGAAAGAGTCTGAAAATTCACCCAGATCGTGAAAGACATGAACAGAATTGACGCGCGTCTTGTCTCAATCATCGGACCTGTCCTCTCACTTGTCTCCTCCTCAAATTTGATGAAACTTTCGCTCTTTGTAGCCACAATAATTGTATCAATCGCCAATCAAAGCCCACTAAACCGGCCTCTCGTAGATCACACATATGTGTATGAGCTACCGAAATGATCAAAGTTGACCTTGATTGATAGGGCGGTCTACCCTAACATTCTCCGACGGTCGTCTCAAAGCTTTTTTTTCTCTTTTGGACCGACCTCTCACCGCCCATTTTTATAGACTGAGTCACACTTCCACCCTTTCGGGCTGAGCAAGTGAAAAAGGCATACAAGACCCCCCAACATGGTTTGACCTTTGTAACTCTACACTTCTACCTTCAACAAAAAGGAATTGTATACTTCGCATGATAGACATAAACCCGAACAGGGCACGAGCGTGAAGATCTTACTACATAAGTACCCATGAAACAACTCCCATGAACCTAGTCACATCCTGGGGTCAAGGATCGGAGGTTTTGTGACCTGACTAAGTGACGAGATAGCTCGGATGATCAGCAAGACTTGAAGTATCTTGATTGTCATGAGTGTTCTGGAGGACTTCTAGAGATGGTATGTGAATTGTATGTCCAAGATATGTTATGTACTTAACGAGGTAGACGATAGCCTTGTGATTAATAGGGTAGACGGTAGTGGGTAAGAGTGGATCTCGATTGTTCGATCAAGGAAAATCAACAGTACTAATTGAGAGGCATCTTGTATAAATAGGGGAGTTCTCTCTCTCTCATTCGTATTACCCTTATAATCAAGCAATAGAAACATTCTCTCCTCATAGCTTCTCTATCTACACTCTTTTTCTCTGTAGATCCGAATGGGCTAGTGAGCGATGAATCCCTAGGAAAGGCTTGGCTTAGGCGACTCATCGATCCCAAAGAAGCCTAAGTCGCCACACGGTCTTGATCCCAAGCATCCGACAGTGACACGGACCTTTGATCTATGCGAGATAACTTAGTTCCGAACACTTTGTACGTAATTGAAAGTAATCAAATGTATTTTCACCGGATCCTATAAATAATGCAAATTAATCAAACATTCCTCTCTCCTTAGGAGTGCAACTTTTTTGTTTACTTTCTCCAAGTCAATGCACATTCAGTCTTAATGATACACTGCTATACTCTCTCTCTCTCTCTCTCTCTCTCTCTCTCTCTCTCTCTCTCTCTCTCTCTCTCTCCTCGTGTAGGGTATCCAAGGTGTCCAAGATCTAGAAAAGGTTAGGGGACACCCATAATTCTCCATGAGAGAATGAAAGGAATGTTTTGCACATCGCATGAGGAAGGGAAAGAAAATGGGTCCCCCATATATCACAGTCTCACTCTTAGTATGACAATCTTGACCTAAAACACATCTCACACTCACACACCAACCCCAAAACCCTAACTTTCTCCCCCCTCCCCTCAAGCTTGCCTCGTTTTTTTCTTCTTCTTTTCTTTTTTTGGATTCTTACTTATTTTGTCCTCAATTCAGAATTAGTCACACACTACTCCAATAACACCACTTAGCCAAGGACCACCTTTCCTTTTCTTCTTGTTATTTTATGATTGGAGTTGGCCAAAGAAAAAAAATACATGATTTCTAGAGGGAAAGCATGATTGAGAAGAGCCCCATCCTAGATTCTCTTCAACATCCTTTGTTCTCTTGTTCATTTGTTAGTTGACATCCTTGATGGATGTCTGGTTTGCGAAACCATGAGAGGGAGACTCCCTCTTTTTCGAGTGGGTGGATGTGTCAGATAAAAGAGGAGTAAGAAAAGACCCTCCAAACGCAGAGTGTTTGGTTTTTTTGGGGTGACATGATTCCAAACTCAAAGCTGACTCCAACATTCTTGGCAAAAGAAACAAGAAATCACATTTAACAAGTTCTTATCACATCAATTTCAATATGGGGTTAAAAAAAAACAAAGGGACAACACAAAAGCAACGTTTGATGGATCGAAATTGTCCGCGCGAACTAACAAGACGAGTGAATTCCATTTGTGCTGATAGTCGACCTACTTGTAAACAAATCATCCCACTTTGTCAAATTACAGAGTTGTAATCGGCTCTGCGTGGATGAAATCTCCCTATTCGATTAGAACTTTCTAACCCCCATGAAAGATAAATAAATGATCAAAAGGAAGCAAAAAAAAAGGAATTGAGAGGAGAAAAAAAAGGTTTCTTTTCTCTTTGCAAAGGATGATGATCATTCTGTCCCTTGGAGACGACACACGCTTCATCATGAACGTCGAGAGAACGAAGTCAACGGCAACGAAAGTTAATATGCTTTCGCATTATTACAATCCCTTTTTTTTTTTTACAACTGTGAGATTTAGCTTTGCTAGATCATGTCCTTCCCTTTTCTCCTTTTTGCTATTGGCCTGCTCGAATAAATTTTATAAAAATGGCTGAATAAACAAGCCGAGGTGTTTGATTGGTGACAACACGAATCGAGTGAGAGGCCCTACTTGTGATGATTGATTTATATATTTGTATGCTTTGAGCATATGATTGTTGGTTGTCTTGGATAATATTCTCTGTGGAAACATGCTAAGTTTCAATTGAGATAGGTCTTGAAGGCCAATTAAGGGAAAGGGGACAAAAATTATAATTGCGGGTCAATTATGATGTTCATGTTCACTTTCAAACACAATGTCAAAAACCGCCTGATTTCTTGAAGAGAAAAAAAATGAATAAGGGGCAAAAGCAAAAGGTGTCAAAACATGATTTGGTTTCTATCTTTTTTTAAAAAAAAAATCATAAAACAAGTCTTATACCTATTACAATTGTACCAATTTAGTCTTAAACTTGTCTGTCTTAAATCATTTGTAATTGTGTCAATTCAGTCAATTTGGCCAGTCGGGGTTAACGTGGCAAATAATATTTATAATTTTTTTTATTTTTTAATAATTTGTGCTGGCCCAAACCCCAAAAAAAAAAAATAAAAAAAAAGAGATAGAGAAAATTAAAAATATTAAATAAATTAGACTATTATTAAAAATTTGTTACATCAACACCGGAGATGCCAAGTCAGCGCCGACCGGTCAAATGGATTGAATTGGCATAATTACAATAGGTTTACGATTTTTTTCGGCAATTCTCTCAAATTTTTTTTGTTGTTGTTGTTGGTTTTGACCTGTGATGAGGTGGGCTTTATACAAACTTGTGCTGCTCAATAAATCGACACAAGTATTTTTCAGGATTTTTTTTTTTAAAAATGGCACCTGATTTTTTTGCATTTTGGAGGGAGTGGTCTAGAAACTGGGCCAACGCAATAATGTTAGCACCGAAATATGATGGATCCACAACGAAGCAAATCTTTCTTGGGGCTCCATTCTCGAGATAGATTATAAACTCCAGAAAAATTTTCATTTTTCATTGCTTGCTTATCTTATAATCACAGCATGGACACCCTTAAATTCCTTTTTTATGCACAGCCTGTGTAATGTTTGGTAATGCATGCCCGCAAGGCTTTCGTTGTTCTAATCTTTTGATCATTCTTAAAGTGACTGATATTATGATGTCTTGAACTTGGTCAATTGAATTCCACTAATTTGCGACATTACCCCATTTGCAAGTCTTTTTTTTTTTTTTGGGTGCTTTAATTGCCAACACGAATATTCGAAGAACGTTAATTAGACATACATTACGAGAATTGATTAAAAAAAATCTTAAAATTATTGCGCTTTTGCCGATTTAGTCCTAAACATTTTAATTTTACCAATTGGGTCATAAACATTTTCACGTCTTGTCAATTGAGGTTATCTCGGTTGATTTTAGCCGAAAATCACCGATGTAGAGTCGGTCGTCCTACGTGACACGGCCGGCCCCGACATTCACACGTTTTTAATGATATTTTAATATTCTAGTCAAATTTTTGTATTATTTTTTCTTTTTTTGTTCCTTCTTTACTTTTTTTTTTTTTTTTTCTTTTCTTTTTCTTTTTCCCTCCGCCACACCTCGTCGATGGCCAATGGAGGAGGGAAATAGAAAAAAGAAAAAAGAAAAAAAAAAAGGGCAGAAAAATGAAAAAAAAAAGAGTAATAAAACATTTCAAAAAATATAAAAATAATATCAAAATTTGTCTACATCAAGTCACCAATCATGCCACATGGGATTGTCACTATCCACGTCAGCAATTTCTTGTCAAAATTGATCGAATTGATTCAATTAACAAAATTAAAAGTTTTGAGAATGGATTGGAAAAAATGCAATAAGTTGAAAAAAATTTGGACAATTTTCCCGGAATGCATTAGATGCTCTTGTGTTCCACAGTGAAATCACTAGCTTGTGCAGCGCCAAGAATACAACTCTCGCGGTCGCAAAGGCGCTTCTGGGAATCACCAAAAGGAAACCAAAAGCGACCATGGAAATAACTCGAGATGCATAATCTCCTATTCAAATAACTCAATAACCTCTACATAATAAGCACGTGAAAATGTACCAAACGACATCCGGTCATTGCTCCTCTTTTTTTCCCAATGAAAGGACGAACTGCCGCAATCGTCACGCGACATGCGAACCGACGAAATTGCAATGGAATCCAAAACATATTATAAATCAACTTAAACGAGCAAGCCAAAAGTAGAAAGGGAAGAGGGCTGCTTAACCATATCGAGAAGCATTCCAATTTGTTCGACATTGGATCCTTCGTTAATTATATTTGATTGAAGTACATGTGTTGGACTAAATTTGGGAAAAGATTTTCTTTTTTGTTTTGGTCGGCCGGGGGAATCCGACTGCCCTTCGTCAGAAACTGAAAGCTGAGAGCTTTAGACTGCCCAACAAAAGTGAAGCACGCAGAGCCGATCTGACGGACCACCTTGGTCTCATTTTCCTTTGTTATGCTACGTTTTTTGGGGAAAAAAAAAATTCAAATGAAGACATAAAATAGTTTCATTTTTTCAAATAAGAGCCCAAAATGAATCTTATTTTAAATGAGGACCTAAAGTGAGAGTGATTGATTTCAGATGGGTGGTTTCCCACCTTAGAACCGAGAGCCGCTCGTTAAAGACCGGTTCGGCAAAATGCGAACAGTGAACCATATTCCTTAAATCCACACCGAGAACCGAACCACCGGCTTGGTCCGATTCTCGGTTGGATTCCGGTTACAATCTTACCTAGCACCAACATATCTAAAGGTAGCTGAGGAAAGATTTCTTTCTGGTTGAGGTTCTTTTGCTTCTGGTGTTGCAATATTTAACCTAATTACTCTGCACCTTCTATCGCAAGATTCTCAGAAAGCATCTATAGATCATGGTAGAGGGATTGACACAGCACAAGAGGATAATGCATCTCTAAAGGTGACTGAAGCTGTAAAATACATTACTGTCATACATTTTGATCAACAGACTGGCGTATTAAGCTTCGTTCATGTGATTTTTGCAGGTCTATTATTTGAATTTTATGATAGCAGATGAACAACATGTGATTAAAAGAATATACATTTGTATTATATAAAAGGACCGGTCCAGGTTGAGCTAGTTGGATGGTTCCCACTCGAAATCGGGAACCGAACCGGTACCCGCCGGTTTTCGAAAATTGAAATCGAGAACCGAACCGTACCCTCGGTTACCATCCAAAAGCGATCGATTGGGTACATTCCGGTCCAGTTTGGGTGGATCATGATTTTTTTGCTTACCTCTAGCCTGAATTAACCTCTTTGTTTTAAAAAATGGCCTGACCGAGGGTATTTTTGTCAATTTTTTAAATTTTGTTTTCCCCATTTCTTTTTTTTCCTTTGTTTCGGCGGCAAGGATACCCTCGTCCTAACTAGGCGAGGCCGCTCTCGATGGCCACGAGGGACACCTTGCCTTCCAAAACAAAGGAAAAAAAATAGAAAAGGGAAAAAAAGAAAAAAAGAAAAGAAATCAAAAAAAGGAAATGACGAATAAGCCATTGATCATGTCCTTTTTTAAAATTAAGATAAGACTTCAGGTCTTTATTTAAAATAAGTTGCACTTCATACCCTTATTTAAATTTTTCCTTTTTTTTACCCAATTGTGGACAAATATTTTCTAAAACCTTACTTTCCAAGAAAATGACTTCATTTTTCTTTTGTTTGACTGTGCTTACAATATAATACGAAAGTCATACTCCTACTATAATGTTTGCTAAAGGAAAACTATGAAATACACGTTTGGAAAAAAGGTTTTGAGGACAACCCAATAATATCACGGAAAATGATTCCTGGTTTTAAGAGAAAAACTTTCGTTAATCATAAATGTGATAACTTTTTCGAGAAATAGATGGAGCTTAAAAGGCTCATTTTCCTAATCTAGTTATCCTCTTTCAACAATATTTTTAAATAAGATTTTTGAATCTTCGCCTCAATTAATTAATTCAAGCGAATGCACACTATAAACATGCAAGTATTTTTTTTTTATTTTATGAAATGAGGACATTAAACATGTTAATTGAAAAATGATTAGCATTTTTTTCTCCAATTTTCTCTCACTATGACTATTCTCTCTCTCTCTCTCTCTCTATATATATATATATATATATATATATATATATGTATTAGTGTATTTGTCTAGGCTTCAAAATTTGATGAACTATGGAAAAGGATGGACAAAATAAAGAACTATGAATTTTTCCGAAGTTGCACAACTCAAATGAGAAAACTATGTCAAATCTAAGAAAATGCAATATCCAAACTTATGACAAAAGCCTGGGGCAAGGCCGACCGTATCCATTCCTGCCCCACTTGAAATGCGAACCATGACCTTTGCTCCACCCTTCCCAAGAGTTATTGATTGTGGGTTTTATCCTCCATCCCCTTCGTGCAGGGGCAAGTGGTTCTAGATATCTGAAACCTGCCATGCCATAGGTTTTAAGATGTACCCAAGTTCTATTTGTACAACTATATCCAACATGTGTGGGATTGAAATTACTATGCATAGATCACCCCTATTTTTGGTGTTCGTTGTGGTGATAACATTCCCATTTTTATTATCATTTTCGATATTGGCAGGGGCAATTACCATGTTATTAACCGATTGAAATCACGATTACGATGAATTATCACATCTAATGATCATCATATGTTGTTATAACCCATCGACCATAGCGCATATTTAGACACATGAAGTGTATAAAATATTAACAAAGTAAAAGTCTTTGTAATGGATATTGTTAAAAATGAAAGCTCGAGCTAATGGTTCTAATTTATACATTCATCATTGGACGCTATAAAATACCACATCATTGCACGAAAACATAGAACAAGAAAAACACAAAGAATTGTTTTAGGTTTCACGATGAAACCAACCCATTGGAACCAGTTCTCTAATTTTTGAAACCCTGAAATTTACTCGCATACCATGAAACCTAGAACTTGGAAACTATCTTGTTTCCATTAGTTCGATTCTTCGATTCTCAATTCTACCCCGAAACCATACTCACGTCTACCTCCGGGTTGCGTAAAAATTAGCATCAATATCTATATGATTAATGTTAATTCCAATTCTTTTCTCATATGCAACTTTACTTTTTCTGTCTATACTAACAATCAAAGATAAATTACCAAAAATATTAATTGGGCATTAATCAAAAGGTAAGGAAGATATAATGAAGGTTAGATAATTTTTGTTCTTATTTTTGCAAATCGATTTTTAAATAAGGAAAAATGGAGCGATGGATAAGATCCGTGTCATTTTGTAAGGAGGGGAGAACCGGCGTGGAAAATTGCTATGCACGGTAGGGATGTCAAAAAGGCCCGTGTCGGCACGAAAATCTAGGGCTGGCCTGGCCCGGCACTTATCCCCTCCATTCATGCACTGAAACTCTTTTTTCTTTTTTTCTTTTTAAATTTTTGTTATGGTTGACGGCTTGCATGCATGCAAATTGAAGAAGCATCAAATGGCTAATAGCTCCAATTCGTGGCCTTGAATTTTTTATTTTTAATACAATTTATTTTTCATTGTTTTTTTTCGAAATTTCTTTTATGTTGGATCTAGCATAACTATATATGTATAGGGTGGTCCATCTTTCCATGCAGCGTTTTCCTTCGTTTTCTAGCTGATGACAACATCCCCATTGTTAGTGGATTTTCGTGAAAGAGTTGACCGGAATTCAATGATTTTTGTTTAATTTTTTTTATTTTAGATATTAGTTTTGTGATTATTTTCAATTTGTATAGGATTTCGGGATAATGGGTTAATTCTTTTTCATTGTTATAATACATTTTTTTAATCTCAATTCATAAGAACATGGAAGGCCAAACAAGCTTTCCTAGCAAATAGTGTCACGATTCACCGGTCACGTAATTCTACTAAAATCTAATGTGATTGTAAGTAGGTTGGTGCATTAATTTCTCCCACTTGACTTGCCTATTTGGTTCGCTTTAAATCAAGCGAACCTTACAGTGGACTCGGCACTCGAAAGGGTGTAGGTGTTTCGAGCTCTCTCACATATGATAGGTTTTAAATCAAGGTCTTTCGCATACAGTGAGTATTCGTTTTGATAGTGCTTAAGAAAATGAAATGATTCTCAGGGGATGGTAATGTGAGTTGATGATCTTTCGAAAATCACGTTTGATGGTTGGGAGATCTATAATCGATGTCAAAAGTAACCAAGAAACAGAGAGCAAGTGCACAAATCTCAACAAACCGACACCCAAAGTTAGCTTAAGACTAAGAATTGAAAATCAATGCCTTTGCTGTCACAATTCAGATTTAAAGAAGAGTGATCACTTGAAATTCAACCATATTGTTGTTCCAAAATCTCATAATAAATGTGAAGGAAGGGCCTAATAGGTGCACTACATGCGGCAAACTCGTGAGTTTGATCGCGTTCAATTGTAGGTAATCCCGAATTATATGATGAAAATAATAGAAACATTGAATTTTTGAAATCTCTAGGATTTGGGATCTTGATTTATATATACCCGACCCGACTCAAAAGAATGGGGCATACGTTTTTCGGGCTCGGGTTGGACCGGGCCGATCCCGGCCTATTGACACCCCTAATGCACGGAGCAAGAACCCGAGGAGTGCGGTAGGATGATTCGACTTAGTTTATTCGGACATCGGGGAATTTCCAACTCGGGATTTCAAGACTACTCGTTTGAATCTCCCTCACTCACCGTGTGCAACTTGCTCTTGATTAAGGTTGCCTACACATATAAAACACCCGAGTCTAACCGGATTGTAGAATTCGCACGATTCTCTATAACTGTCATATCTAAATAGATGAATGAAAAAACAACCTTCGCGGTAAAAGTCATGTCGTAGATAGCGACTCGTTCTGAGGGGCTTAAAGCCCCAATCTCTCCCCTTTTCCTTTCTCGGAAGTAAAAAAAATAAAAAATTCACTCATTTATTTCCTCAAATTCATCACAAAACGATTCCAACACCGACATCTACATAGTCTTGATGATGTTGGGTGTTGGAAATTGACAAACAAGGAATATTAACGAGAGATGAAACCAAAAGTTGAAATGAAACACATCTCTCTCTCTCTCTCTCTCTTTTTTGTTTGGGTTGGCCAACAGAATAAACCCTAGAGGCCCAAGGGAGAAGCCACTTAATGATCCAATCAATCTTGTTCAATTTTTTTTTTTTTTTTTTGGTTTTGGCGGGGTGTGGGGCACTCAAAGGTGGTCTCCTCCTGCAATCCCACCCATTGGTCCAATCCCAGGTCCCCTCCCCCCCAAAATGGGGGGGCCCCACCTGGGAAAACAACCACGACCCTAGTGGGCCCCACTGTCCCGACACTCGACTCGCTCTCTCTCTTTTTTGCCTCTCTTTTTCTCTACCCCCACAAGAAAAAAGTTCAAAAAAAAAAACAGAGTGTCATTCACTTTTTTGTTACCTCGGTGAAAACTTTGGCCCCAGAGAATGTCTGCCGTCTCTGCTACAACTGTCTGGTGACTCTTGGATTGTACAGGTTTTGGGGGGATTCCCAAAGCCAAGGACATGATTCCACACACTCACTTTTTGTTTCCGCCTATATTAATCCATTCAGGAACAAGGTTTCGTGTTTATAATATGCATAGATAATCATGGGCTTTTGCTTGGTTTTTACATTTGACATGATGCTCAATGTGAGCAGACCATGGATTAGTCTTTTCTACAGTTTGACCACGATGATTTGGCTGGTCAGCCCCAATCCATTGACCAAAAATATGGTGTTCACTAGATCTATCAACCGTAGATTTCCAAGCCGTGGTTTGTCCGGAGAATACCGGCGTGCATGCGTGCGCATAATGTTATGAACCCATGGAAACGACGGATCGCCGAAGCAGTATATGCTAAAGTGTGCCTTTTTTTCTTTTACATGCAAAAAAGCGGTGTCCTTTTTACATTGTACTGAGTGGAGACAATTTGCCATGATGCTCATGTACGATGCATATGAGAAATGTTAGATGTTTGAAATAGATCTCGTTGAATTCTCTGTTCTTTGGAGTTGGTTTTATCATGTTTGGGTCGAAAGGTGCCGAACTATATTGATCGTGACGGCCATGGCAAATGGGGAGCACGACACCTTGTGTCTGCACTGGCTCGTGGATTAAGACGTTCGAGTCGTCCCGTTTTTTCACTCCAGACCCGATTAGGGGATGCACATTGTGTGTCCAAAGTTGCCAATCACAATCGGTAGCAGCGGTAGTACCAAAATGGGCGAGTTCGTTAATCGATTTGAAGGAGAAAGAGAGAATTCATAACGAATCTCGAAAAGATCAACTCGTACTAGGCATGATCATGGACTTAGCGGCCCACTGGGCCTGTCCTCAGCAATGAGGATTGAAGATAATTTGAGTGGGCCTAGGAAGTAATCTTTACGGGCCCATTTAGGCTTGCTTAATGATCAGGTCTATTCACCACCGTTCCATGAACAATTGAGCAATTTCTTTTCACCTCAAGTGTCCGTATAGTTTTAAAAAAAATGTCATGTAGTTCACATATCAATCGCCGACATATTCGGTGATTTGGGCACATGCTCAACACGCGGTCGCTCCCCTTTCGCCACAATAGAAGTCTATCAGGAGTTGCTCATTCTTTGATTGCTTGCGCAAACTACTGCTCTCTGCCAAAGGTGCGATCCATTTTCGAACCACACATCTGGAGTATTACTCTTGTATGATATAAAATGACCTGACCTGTTCAATTCCACACTGTCCAAAAGTCCCTAAAGGTGTGGTAATTCACTATAGCCACTTAAGATGTTTATCTTTCGGACGCGGTAACTTATGAATCAAAGTCACAAGTTTTCTCCCATTCGACGTGCCACTACCGCTAGCTACTTGTGAGGCTGAACCCACGTGGACTCGACCAGATCATGGCAATTTAGCCCAATATGCCCATTGGTCGAGCCCAAAAAATTCGATCAGCCAGGCCGCCTGTTGCTTAACTTTTGACAAAGCATAACTAGGGATATCACAATTTTCCCGACATTGGAAACACGCACGCACACATGTACAGAGAGAGAGAGAAGCCCCTTCAGCTTAATTTGTAAGTTTCATCCTAGTCTTGATCAAGATTTGACAGAGCGATCCCTTCTTGATGATTTGCTGAAGTCCGAGATCCAGCCATTGCGACCCAACGCGTCGAATGAGTGCGAGACTTGCTCTCGCCCCTACCTCCCGAATCACATAGCCGTCTAGGACAAGCACCATAAGTACCCCAAAAAAAAAACACACACACAGAGACACACAAAGGTACGGATGCATTACTTGTGCCCACCACAACATCCCATTCCCTACTTCCCACTAAAGACGTCCACTCATCATATTTTCATGCATAATTCTTTGTGAAGAAAGGCACAATCTGCCTCTTGAAACCCTACCCCATCTGGCCATATGATGCATGAAACAAATGTCCAACCACATGGGCCCAAACGTCACGTGAAACTGTACCATTACAAGATGGCAATGTCCTTGCCCCCCAAAAAAAAAAAAAAAACACAAAAACAAAAAACAGAAAACAAAAAATTAAAGAATCATATTGATTAAACCCTTATACACATCTCCAGAACATGGGCAAAATTCCCCATGCCGGTCCGCGGTCGGCAACTCATGGGTGGATTTCAGTTGAAGATACAAAAGCCACATTGCCACTTGGAATGGTGTGACAACAGCATTATACATACTTACACTTTGGCATAATCTATTAGGGGCATACTTATACACTTGAGGTAGACCCCTTGAGCTTAAGCATCATGTGTCATTCGCAGGGTAAAACTAAGAAAAGCGCAACGGCCAAATTCGTTGCCTTCATAATTTGAGATAAATTGGGATTTCAAGAACGTACAGGTAATCCGTAGTTGTGGTATGTCCTGATCCGTCCGTCCCAGCCCGCAGTCACGATCACCAGGCCCCACATGTGAGAACTCAATACGCTGTGGCACGCGCTCTTCAGAAACTTGTATTCCAGTTTGGAAATTGCTGGAGAAGAGACCATAGTTGGGCTAGAATCAGATAATTTCTCCTCCGGCCATGTTGCAGATCCCTTTGGCAAGAACTCCAGGAATCCGCGGCTGAGAGAGAAACAGTCCGGGGAATATGGAGGCATTTTCTGGAAATATTCCTCCAGCCTATGACGATACTCTCCGTTTTCCACACAACTTGCTCTGCCCTCTTCACTTTGTGAAGGACATGCAAGTGCTTCAGGCACAGTTCTTATGCCGCACCAGGGTAATGCAACAGAGGCATTGCTGGACCAGAAACTCTCGCAAGACCTTATGTTCTTCACCCGGGATGAAGTCTTGTCCTGACTGGCATAGTTCCAGATGTAGACATTTGAATCTTCACTTGCTGAGATTACGTGTTTCCCATCTGATGTGAAAGTCGCAATCATTGGTCCCCCTGAACTTCGAAAGCCTTAAATCAAGAAAATAAAAGTCAGTTTACATTTGTAACTCGTAACGTCGACTAACTGTCAAATAATCTATATAGACACTGCATATATCTTCCAGAAAACTCACCCTTGAGTTTGCAGATTACATCCACACCGCTTAATACTCGAATCACAGAATCAGCAGACGTGATCATCACTTTGTCAGGATCATTGGGAGGAAACTGATCACTAAAACTTCATTAGTTCCATATCTAAATCGGAAGCAATGAGAATTTGAATGACAAGTGAAAGCAGAAAAGTTCACTACCTGAAAACCAGTTATTCGCTTGCCAGGAGACTTCTTCTTACCATGTAAGCATACTTGTGCATCCATTTGCAAATGATTATCTGACAAACAGCAGGCAGAATTGAAATATGTTTTCTTCTTTTTTGCAAAACCTCAATGATATGCTGCAATAGGTAATTTGCCTCATTCATGGTTCAGGTTAAGGAAAAGAACAACTGAAAATAAGTATCAAGTCAAAGTAAAGTGGAAGCCTGAACTCAGCTAAAATTCTGTTATTGATGAACTGCCAAAAATCATTCATATATCAGACACCTCTCTTCACAAAAGTACATGTGATGTAAATCAGATGCTTGAGGCATTGAACTTCTCATATACTTCCCACTAACTAGAAAAAAAAAAAAAAACTTGAAGACTTGTACTGGGCAGAAGTTTTGACCATGCATACCCACACTAAAACAGATACAACCTCCAACTGCAACACAAAATCAAACAAATTTCGGTTCAATGCCGGGTTTATGTTCTAATTCCAGACAATCTCTGACCAATTTTTTCCTTGCATCTTTCTCTAGTCCAGTTCCATGTCAAAATGCTATAAAACTAAAAACAAAATCCGCAAATGCTGCAGAAAAGCAAGCAAATCAAAATGGTGGAAATAAATTACCACCATTAGCAGCTAATAACAAAACATTGCTACTCATTGGCAATTCATCTAATGTCAACTGCCTTTGTCAAAGAACTTCTGCTTAGGAAAGTGATGAATACCTTCAATACTATAAAAGCAGCAATTGCCTGTCATGGTACCCACAATGGCTCCCTGCAACGAATCAACCCAAATCCTGTTAGAAACAATTCAATTTGACGTTTACCATGAAAAGGCACAAAAATATACCCAACCTTTCCATCTGATTGATAACACACTGCAGAGATAATTGCCCTACTATCGATGTAATCAACAACCTGACCACCAAACACATCCCAGATGCGTACTTTTCCATCAATAGACCCGCTAATGAAGAAATTGTCATTGACAGGGTTGAAACTTATACAAGTAACTGCAAGTAAAGAAAACATGTCAGCATCCTTAGCGACTCCTCTAAGCAATAATAAAACACAACTTCTAAGGAAAAACATACACATGCAGAAAAGAAGCTCACCATAATCATTGTGAGAATATACTCTCAGGCATCTATCACATCCCACCCTCCACAAACGAACGGTCTTATCAGTAGAGGATGACAGCAAATACTACACCAGTTAAAATCAGACAATTAAACCATAACCGAGGAATTCTACCATACTTAAGAAAGTTAAAGGTCTAATCGTAGCTTCAAAAATCTACTAACCCCTTCACTAGACCAGGAGAGGTCTAAGACCTCCCCATTATGTCCCTTGAACTCGTGCCAGGGCTTCTCTGTAATCCGGAAAACCTTTAAGGGTAAAATGACACACGATGAGTCTGACGATCTCCCAAATGACTTTGCTTTACCAAAGTGGTCTTTATTCATATTGAGCGACTCCAACTGCGTGGATTCATTTAGAGCAAAATACAAACAGGAAGAATCCACATTTGCAATATCGACCCTCTGTGATCTATTCTCCTCAGTCACCTTCCAAACTCGCACTACTGTGTCTTCACCAGCACTTGCCAAGTATTGCCCATCCATACTGAACTTCATCGTTGAAATTGACCCCTCATGTGCCAGAAATTCCTGTGCAGCATAAAGGGAAGACAATTCCTTGTACTTCTTTCTAGACGAATGTGCACGAATTCTCCGCATTTTCATCCCTGTCGTTATTTCAAGATCATCAGGGCTTGGCCATGCGTCTCTGTGTCTTCCGCTAATGCATGCGGCAGTGCCAAATTTCCTCAACCAACCAGCCCCCATTTTTTGTTTAGTTTCAACTAATTCCCTTTCATACTCTAATTTCCTATGCAACACCGGATGGACCAAAGGAGAAGATGCGACTATTCTCCTCAATTCTTCAATGCTTCCCGACTTAACTGAACCAGCTTCACTTAACCGCATGTTTCTTCGACTCTGGACAAATGCACCCGTCTCAAATTCCATTGAATCATCAGAATCCTTGCTTCTACCCCCAAAACTGCTGACCAGCGAGCCACCGCCCGATGACTCAACTACTTGATTCGACCAAGTGGATGCAGATGACTGAATCAGTGAAATCCAGGAATAGGAATCCAAAGATCTCTGAACTGCCCCACCATCTTCTGTTGCTCTACATGTATCCACCTCAATTTCATTACGAGACGGTGGAAATATATCCTCCTTATCAACTGAATTCTCCTCTATTCTCAACCCTGTCAACATCAAGAACCGATTGCGGCGCGCCCTCACGCTCTCGGGAAATTTAGTCCAAAACTCGAACCCTAAACTATCCGAACCGTTCTCATCAAACCTGGAACCTGAACTACAACAATCAGAGCAGTTTAAACTCCGATCCGAAACAGAGGATGTGTCCTCAAGGGCATCAAAGTACTTATCCTCGTCCTCTTCACTGTAATTCCCCATGGCCCTTTTTTGTTTTCAACCCATGAGAACCTGATCCACCAAAACAACAAGAAAAAAACAGGGAAATTAAGAAAATTTCCGCATCCCACTGAAGCTTAAATTCTCAATTGAACCGGAACCGGAAAAAAAATGCACCCACAAAAATTAAATCGGTAATCATGAAAAAAGAGCTCGGTACACAGTTCTTGACCGATTAGTTTACAGACAAGTACCTAAGCAACGAAAAAATTGGTCCTTCAACTACAGAAAGAAATCGATAGAAGCGCAACGAGCGAGAACATCACTCTAACTGACGGCCCATCAATAAAAAAAAAAAGCAAGAAGAAGAGGGAAACATGAAAATCCACAAAAGAAGGAAAAGTATCCCTTTTTTGCTCACCTGGAAATGAAAAATGGATTGGAGGTCGAAACCCAGAAATCGACACAGCCATGGGGATTTCCACTTCTGAAATTCCACCCCCTGTCTCGCTCTCGCTCTCTCTTCTCTACCGAAGTCCCGCGTGAGGAGGCAAAGAATCCATTACACTGGACAAAATGAAGATGAGACTACAAAAAAGGAGAGAGAGAGAGAGAGAGAGAGGGGGACGATTTGGAAAAGAGGCAAACAAAAATGGCCTCGATATTAGCGTTAGTGCACAAAGGGAAAGGAAGGTCCCAGAGCTTGGAGGGTGGTTCTGCTTTTTTTTTTGACGGAAGTCTCCATGTTTTTTGTTTACACTCCAATTTAGATCCATTACTCTACTCGTTTTATCTTTTTAGGACAATTGGACACCCTAAAACTTATCACAAACATGTATCTAAATTTTAATTTTTTTAAAAAAATATATAATCAAGTACTAAAATTTATCAAAAAATATAATTAACTTCTAAAATTTTCAAAAAGTGCAATAAACGAAATGACTTGATTTCACTAATTTGATAAGTTTTAAGACTTCATTACACTTTTTGAAAGTTTTAGGACGATGATCGTATCGTTTTGACAAGTTTTATGACTTGATTGCATTTTTTTAAAAGATTTAGGACACGATTGCACTTTGTGACAAATTTTAGAACTTTATTGTACTTTTTAAAAGTTTTAAAACTCAAGTGTTTATTTTCGTAACAAGTTTCAGAAATTCCAATGTACTTATCCTTATCCATTTTGGCTTTTCCTCATCAGATTAACCAGCTTATAATTAGACTCCGAAAATTTTTTAAATAAAAACCTAAAGTGTTATCATTTCTCAAATAATGGCATGCTAAGGACATTCTCATCATTTGCTTTTTTTTTTTTTTACCTCTTCCCCCTTGGGCCATCGGCGAAAGTCACCGGACTTAGGCGAGGACCGCCCGTCGGATCTAGCAAGGGTCGCCTCGCCTACCCGGCCCAAGTGAGGACGAGGGTTGCCCTCTCCCGGGCTGGTGAGGCTAGGTGTTAGGTGAGGGCGGTGATGGTTAAAAAAAAAAGAAGGAAAGGAAAACATAAAAAGAAAAAAAGGAAAAAAATAAAAAAAAGATAAAATGATAAAAATGCTTTTCGGTCGGTAGTTTTTTTGAAACAATGACAACAAAGATAGGCCATTATTTGAAATAATATTTATTTAGTGGCGTTATTTGGAATTTTTCCTTTGACTTCATCGATTCCACTGCTTGTCACTTAAATTTCATAATAAAATGTTCTACGAGACTTTCTAACCATATTTAAAAATCAATAATTATCGCCGATAAACAGGTAGATAGAAGTCGCTCATTTAATTATTTGAAGTATTTAGGAGATTTTAACAAATACCAAAGAAGGAAGTGTATTTTCTGTGACGATAGATAGTGGAAAATTTTCCATTTTACTGCATGTTTTGGCCTCTTTTACTTCCATGTGTGTTCTACCTTTCGATTTCATTTGCTCTTTCTTTGTATTCTCACCCACTACACCCTTGCACCGGTAATGACACTCCCTAGTGTCATCCCAAGTGCAAGGCTTCTCTTTGTGGTGTCCGGTTTCCTTGTGTAATCCGCGTGCCCAAAAAAAAAAAAAAAAACAAAGAAAATGGAAGAAATTTTCTGCACTTTCAAAGGAAAGAGCTTCAAAAAAGAGTTAAGGAAATGCCATGCAATTAGATCCATTATATTACCACCCTTCCGTATTGTTAAATTAATGGGAAGTATTGAAATTTTTCAGACGGTGCAATTAGATTTTAAAATTTATCGAATTAGTTCAATCAAGTCTTTATGCGAATTCCTTTTGACTTTTCTTTTTCTTCGTTTTTTGGGGGTTAGAGAACTCCCTTTGATTTGATTAACTATAAATATTGACATAACTTTTTTAATCTGGTATAATGATGGTGCTCAATAAATGCCACAGCAGAAAGTCTTGAAACATTAAAAAGAAGACGGTGAAAAAAAAAAAAGTCTAAAAGTAACTTTTCTTATAAAACTGAAACAGGGCTTGTACGGGGCTGGACATTAACTTTCGACATTAACTTTCGCTAGCGAAGGTACCGTCATCTCAGGTCGAACGATCATCTAGCTTGGCTTTTGTTTCTTGTTCTGGATTTTTCTTTCCCTTTTGCTTCTTTTTTTTTAACTTTCAATATGACTCAACAAAGATTACTTAACGTTTGAGAAAAAAGACCAAGGTAAAACGAACTCATTTTGGGCTTTGGTGCACCTTTAATTGACACCAATGGTCCGTCTATTTTAAAAAAAAAATCATTGCATCAATTTGACAATTTGAAATTTATCTAAAATTTAGAATGTTACTGCGCTTTTGCGACAAGTTTCCGAATTCTCAGTAAACTACCCGTATTAAAAGTGTGAATCCTCTAATAAAAATGGAAGTAAATAGGAGAATTAAATACATTTAGATAGAGAGAGACTAGGATAAAGATTCTTTATACTCTTTCACGGCTCTCACTTCTAGCATATTCATCTACAGAATCTAAAAGAGTAATTGAGACATATGTTATCACAGTTTAACAATTTTCACGAGCGATCTTATTCGCTCTCGATTCGATGGTCATGGAGAAAAAAGAGTAGTTAAAAGCCTCTTATGAGTGATGGGCAAGATTGCCTATGGAAAATTACCGTCTCTATCGGTTGTGTGTGTTCTAATTTTTCAAAGACCATGCGTAAACATACCGTCCTTATGAATGACCATTCTTGCAAATACTATGTTGCGCAATGCTTGAGCAATTGGAGTGAATATGATGCTTCGAGGCCTAACAAGAAACAAAAGAGTAGATGCTCCCTTTCGATTAGACATCAGCAAGCATTTTAGGATTTACTCGTCACGCGAAGCGTCGTCTCACTAATCAGAGTGAAGTCCAATCTACTGCAGAACAAAGAGAAAAAATTAATTAATCATCCCGACAAAGACAATCTGTCACCCTGAATTCAGCTATTTTTTTTTATATTTATAACTTTTAGGTTGTTGTCTAACTTGGTAGTTTATTTTTATTGGTCGGCATCTAACTTGGTAGTTGAGACACCTATTTCTTGAGACCACGTCAATTTCAACACTCAAAGGCGCCATTGATCAAAGTCTCTACCGACGGCTGAGTCTTCAAAGGTTCTCCTTTTTTGAAAGTTGAAAGTTGAAATGTCAACTTCTCGTGCTTTTTGAGGAGGACCCAACATTTTCCTTCTTAATTTTGCCCCTAGATCGTGACCCAATCTCGTGCCTCCTTTCACGTAAATTTCGCATTGTATTGAATCCGTGCAAAACCGAAAAGCGAAGCACTCCGAGTTCTGAGACCATCCCGACCCGAAAATTGTCTGAAAGCTCGAATATGCGTGACCTAATCGAGAATTCAACCGGTACAAAAGATGGGAATAATTACTTTGTACAGCTTTTAAATGGCACATCATATACCCTAAAATAAAGAGGCCCACTTTGGTTATGCAGGCTGCTAGTCAAGCTGGCTAATTAATGGGTACTATTCTTTTTCTTATATGATTGCGAAAAAAGAAGAAGAAGAAAGAAATTGGTCGAGACAATATAAAAATATAGGGCTGGCAGGAGAGGGCCATCATCTTGGGTCCGATTAGACCGTGGGCCAAGTCATTCGGCCGGAAAGAAGACGAGCGCACAGGTCAAAAATAGAGGTCAAACGTATATCGGATTCGGAAGTGACCAAATTCACACCCGACGCATCCTGACGAACGGCACCACACGACGAATATCCATGTTCGTTGCCACGTTCGTGATGGCAAAAATTCGCCCACATGCTCTCAATTTTCTGTCTCGGACAGTATATTTGCCAAATGAATGTACACAACCTCATCAAGTAATTCTCGTTATCTAGCTAATGTCACCAAAGTAACAATCGAGTCATTTAGCATGCCACGATGTTGTATATGCGCGAAATTCAATCGAAAAAACTATCCAACCGATCATAAACCCACGAGACGGATGTCAATTCACTCCTCAACTTTCTCAACTTTTCCAATCGAGTACTGTTGACACAAAAAAAAAAAAAAAAAGTACAAATACCAAATAGATAATAGCATCACAATGCCCCGAGGCTCGGTAAGTCAAAGCCAATTTACCGAATGAAGGGTGAAGCTATTGTATCTCGAGGTTCGGTAAGTGATGAGTGATGTACCGAAGGGGTTGCAGGGCCGTTAGACCTTGGGATTCAGGTAAGTGGGAGGCAAGGCTATTAAACCCCGAGATTCGGTAAGTTAAGAGTAATGCATAAATTTGTTGCTAGAATCATAAGAGGTTAGTAAAAGGGAAAATATAGGAATATTATTGAGCATGATTTTGCCGAGTCACCATATCAGCAAAGGGAGTTACAAGCTAAAAGCGGAAGTAATAGGCACGAGCAGATCATGACAAGTTATTTAAGAAGATTCAAGAGAGTTACAAGCCAAAAGCAAAACTAGTGACCACGAGCATAACGTGAGAAGTTATTTGAGAAGATTCAAATTTGAATCCACCGTGGAAGTTACAAATCAAGATGAATCATTTAAATTCTAGCGGACAAGCAATGAACATCGTGAGCAAAAGGGAAGTTATTGAAGGTGCCAAGATTCAAGATTCGAAAAACATGAGAACAACGATTGAGCGATTACAAGATACAAGAGATTACAAATATGCGGTAAAGATGAAGGGAAGAGGGCGATTGACACACAACAAGAAAAACACACTTGTCTTCATTGTAGTTTAAGTTTTCTCTGCATTTTACATTTCATGCACTCTTTCATTCCTAGTAATCAAGTTTGTTTCCTTTCAACTATTGCTTTCTTAGGAGTAATGTAAACTATAGAAGTTTGATTCTTTGTTGATCTCATAATGCTTATTCGATCTATTTACATTCAATCCATCTCTTGCTACATACTTTTCACCCAAACCCTCCTCAATAACTAAGCCGCGGAACCCCTTTAATAAAAATCAAAGAACAAATTTCGATGAAAATTTTTCTCTTGTCACAAAATAAGCGAACATCTTTTTGGCACGTCCGGTGGGACCTTTTGTGGTGAAGTTTGGAAGAAAATGATGAGAACTAGTAACCAACTCAAAGGAGTACAAGCCGATAATGTCAACAACCATGACGAGAGTGCACGGTCGGAGCATTCTCGCAACCAACCCGGCTGAAGAAGTACCCTTTCGAAATGCCGACATCCCACGGCAATTAATCGAAGAACAGACTCGTGCTTTGGCACTCGATGCTACATTGGTGGCCATGATAAAAAAAATGTTTGAAGAGCAGCAAAATGAACTCACCAATCACATGGTGAGACATGTGACCGATGTGATAAAGCTCATGGTGATCAATATTATAAATGAGGTAATATCGCATCCCAGTTCATCCTCACAAGTCATATCTTTTCATATAAGTTCTCTTGGTATTACGCTATTCCCTCTAGCGTCGGAACCATCCCACATTGGATACCATTGTAATGAGGGACAAACTTTACCACCTCCATCTATGAGAATTATACTAAGACTAGAGAATCCAACCCCAATGAATTTGGTAAATGGAGTATGCGGTTATAATTTCCCTCAAACTAGCCCTATTGGAGTTAGTACAGTTAACCCAACCAATCCAAATCCACCACCGGCACCGAATGTACCAAATATAGATCCCAAAGGCCTCTTGGAGTTCAAAGCCATATCCACAAGTCATAGGGAACTCACGGTATAGGTCAATGTCGTCGATTAATTTCAATTTGGAAAATCAAGGGATGGATAGATCCCCACAAGTTGGCCCTTGAGGGCGGGATCTTTGGAATGGCCAACATAATTTGAGACCATGGAACTTGGATTGAGTGGTGGAACTAGTGATCCAACAATTAGGCGCAGTGAAAGGTGCTCCAAGACCTATTTATAGAAAGCCACATCTTGAATGGGTTGACAACATCCCTTATCCAAGTGGATTTAAAATACCAAACTTCACAGTATTCATGGGAGAAGAAAACCATTCAACAAAGAAACATATAGGCCATTTTTTAGTACAATGTGGAGAGGCCGGAACTAACAAATATTTGAGGTTGAAGTTATTCCCGTTGTCCTTGTCAAGAACGGCATTCTCGTGATATACGAATCTGCTTGCAAACTCAATTCAAACGTGGGTTGAGATGGAGAAAAAGTTCTATTCTCAATTTTACCAATCGGTGCCGAGAAGTGATAGTAGCCGACTTAGCAAGAATGTATCAATATAGCAATGAGACATCCCGATCAATTTATTGCTCATTTTAGGAAGTCTAGAAACAGGTGTTTGACCTCACTCACCGAAAGAGAGTTTATCGACTTAGCCTTTAACGAGCTAAACAAGAGTCTCAAAGTATGAACATTTGTTGAGGGAGAGAAATAAGGAACCAATGAAAGATAATCGTCGGATGGTAGCTCTCGTAGAAAGTGCCGAATTTGATAATTCGGCGAAGGAGAGGAAGAAAATGAGATAGCGGTCAATTTATGTGTATCCCGCACTTAAGCTAGCAAAAGCGAGAGATGTCATAAAAATTAAGGCTAAGGAGACCAATAATTATTCATTTGATATTTACAAGTTGGATGAAATATTCGATTTATTGTTGAAAGACGGGTTGATTAAGTTGGCTAAAGGGTAGAAAATTCCGTCCAAAGAAGAACTAGCCGATAAAAGGTATTGCAAATGGCATCACTCTACGAGCCATAATATGGTGAATTGCATTGTTTTCAAGAAGACAATTCAGGAAGTAATTCGGCAATGCAAGATTAAATTTGCCGAAGGAAAGGGCAAAGCTCCTATGGAAGTAGATATAGACCCTTTTCCAAAGATGACTAGCATGGTCAATGTCCATGATTCATCAAGTGTGGTGACAATGGGCTTTGCACTCGTTGTCGTCAAGAATTGGATAATCGAAATCGGTATGTTCCAAGTTACCACCAATTTATGAGAGGAACAAGAGAAAGGTACCGATCATGTTCATTCATCCGAAGGGGAATCAGGCCTTAGCTAAGGTATGAAATTGTATCGTTAAGACACTCTTCCCTACGCTCAAGAGAAGAGATACAATAGAGGTAGCAGACACAAAGTCCTATAGTCAATGAAACTGGTAATCAAGTTTGCAAAGATGATGAAACCCCACAAAAGCCCGAGAAAAAGAAAAGTATAATGCAATGATACGGGGAAGGAGATCCTAGAGTGGGCCTGCTCGAGGAGCCTAGTGGTAAGTTTGACTACGTGGTGTATTATGGAGACTCGTCGGACTATCCACCTCTGTCATTCTTGGTTGAATCAACCGGTTGGGAAGATGAGTTTGATGATCCACCACAAGACCCAATTCCACAAGAAGTACTAAAGAAGAAGACAAATCAACGTTCCACATGATCTTCTTGAGGAGAAATGGTCAATAGCCAAATCTCCTAGTCAAACATCTTATCGAACTCGCAAAAGGTGATTTCAAAGGATGAAGAGTAGAAAGAGGAATCTTGAGATTACTCGAGTAGAAGGGATGACACCGCAGGCCTCAACATCGTAACCTTATAGAAATAAAGGTAATTGGGTTTAGAGGTGTAGTCCTTTGGAGCCAAAAGATGCCAAGGTAGAGATAGTCGTTTCTACAACCGCCAAAGAAGGCACTCTCATATCGAAATAGCAAAAAGAAGATGATTCGGGATGTGTTGCGAGTCAATAAACTTTAGCCAGTTCTTTGTAGTGCTTACCCCAAAGAATATAAGTAAGTTAGAGTAGAGTAATGCCAAGTTACCACGAGACAACAGCAAAAGTTGTCGAGCGGGGCAATCTAAGATGTCGAAGGAACGCGGTTCTCCAATGAGAATCAACATGGTCCATGCGAGGCTCCTGTCCGAGTTTGGAGTTTGTCTAGCAATGGAAGAAGATGTTGAACATGTGTCCGAAAAAGAAGTGCTCATGGCAGAATTCCTTTTTTCGAAAATGAGATGATGGAGTTTGAGAAGGTGCCTTTAGATAAAACTAAACATTTGAGATCTCCGGTTATATTAAGAAGGGTCAACGGTCAACCTATCGGTAAGATATTTTTAGATGCGGAGGTAACTCTAAACTTCTTTTCATATAAGTATTTCAAGAAGCTTTGAAAGAGAGAAGAGGAAATAATACAATCGAATGTTCATTTATTTGATTTTCTTGGAGAAGTTACCGAAATCAAGGGCGAGTGGTGGTAGACCCGATAGTAGGATCCAAGACTTCAAAGACTACGTTTTTGTGATAGAATCGAGATAGCTCATACAACTTATTGCATGGAAGGGATTGGAAACATTTTAATCGGTGCGTGCCATTAACCCTCCACCAGGTACTAGCCTTTTGGAATGGTGGAAATGTGGAGTATGTTTGGGCCAATTCAACACAGGCTCAGATAAGTCTGGACTAAGATTCATCAAGATGATCAAGATTACCAGTGTGGTAATTGGGCTTTTGAACTACCAAGGACCAACCTATGGTCCTTTGCTTTTTGCTTACTTCAAGGATGATAAGATCGAATGGATCCCTAAGTCAAGCTTGGCATCAAATGATTTAGATAGTTTATATGGAAAGCGATTCCTTGTTACAAGAAATTAGTGAAAGGTACTTCGCATATCCGGCGGAAGCAACTCAACAAAATTTTGAAGCTTTAGATTGCGTTGAAGAATGGGAGAGTCACCGCTTAAGGAGGAAGACAAGTCCGTAGAGACCGAGGATTCTTTGTTGGAAATCAACATCGGAGAGTCCGGATGCCATTGACCCATTTATATAAGTACAATCTTGCAAAGGGCATGAAAGAAGATCTAGTTGAGTTGATTGAAAAGCACAAAGATTAGTTTGCTTGGGATTATCATGATATGCCAAGATTATCATGATATGCTGTCATGGCTTGTCCAGAGACATTGTTGAGTCTCACTCGCTAATTAAGAAAGGCTTCCGCCCATACAAACAACCAAGCAATGAGATTTGCCCTAGATGTGGTTAACAAAGTTAAAGAAGAAATAGAAAGGTTGAAAAGGCAAGTGCGCAAAACAAAGTAGCCAATGGCGCTCAAAGTGAAAAAAATAAGTGATTGTTTTTTTTTTTTGAGAAAAATAATAATAATAAGTGATTGTTCGTTTTGATATTTAAAAGAATTAAAAATTCTTTTAATTCTTTTAAAAGAGAGCATATGTTGACACAAAAAAACAAATAACAAGTACAAATACCGAATGGATAACAGCATCACAATGCCCTAAGGCTCGGTAAGTCAAAAGCAATATACCGAACGAAGGGTGAACCTATTGTATCATGAGGTTCGGTAAGTGACGAGTGATGTATCGAAGGGGTTGCGGAGCCGTTAGACCTCGAGATTCAATGAGTTAAGAGTAATGCAGAAATTTGTTGCTAGAATCATAAGAGGTTAGCAAAGGGGAAATATAAGAATATTATTGAGCATGAGTTTGCCGAGTCGACCACGTTAGCAAGGGAGTTACAAGCCAAAAGAAAAGTAATGGGCATGAGCGGATCATGAGAAGTTATTTAAGATGATTCAAGGGAGTCACAAGCCAAAAGCAAAACTAGTGGATACAAGCAAATCATGTAAAGTTATTTGAGAAGATTCAAATTTGAATCCATTGTAGAAGCTACAAATCAAGAGGAATCATTTAAATTCTAGCGAGATAAGCAATGAATATCGTGGGCAAAATGGAAGTTATTGAAGGAGCCAAGATTCAAGATTTGAAAAATATGAGAACGATTGATTGAGCAATTACAAGATGCAAGAGATTACAAATATGCAAGTGAAGATGAAGGGAAGAGGGCGGATCGACACACAACAAGAAAAGCACGCTTGTTTTCATTGTAGTTCAAGTTTTCTCTGTATTTTATATTTCTTGCGCTCTTTCGTTCTTAGTAATCAAGTTTGTTTCCTTCCAACTATTGCTTTCTTAGGAGTAATGTAAACCGTAGAAGATTGATCCTTTGTTGATTTCACAATCCTTATTCAATCCATTTATATTCAATCCATCTCTTGCTACATACTTTCACCGAACCCTCCTCAATAAGCGAGCCGCGAAACCCCTTTAATAAAAACTGAAGAACGAATTTTGGTGAAAGGTTTTCTCTTGTCACAAAACAAGCGAACAAGTACCGAACTTTTGCGCGTAATTCCAATGCGTCTTTTGGCTCTTTTTGCACGAAAAATGACTAACGTAGCTACGTAGGCCATGTTGGTGTGTGGTTCTTATTTCCCATCGATAGGAAAGCATAGGGTCCCACTCCCCGGTGAGCGGGCGAGGGTCCGAGGCATTAGTCCCAATAGGGGTTGCGGAGGGAACCACCCCAAGCAACTAGAGGGTTTTTATAGTTTAAGCCCGCATACTTTCATTGGTAGTTTGGGCTTGGACCAATGAATTGCTATTGCTATATAATTTTTTTGCTTTTAATTGAATGATGCAACAAGCATGTGCGATATGCTAATTATAGTAAAATCCTCTGCTCGACTTAGCTTTAGTTTAACGGTAAATCGAGATAAAAATTATGTGTCTCGATTTCTCTTTCTTACTATTACGTTTTACTTTGTTGTAGTTGTGCGTTGAATCCTAACAAGCCGATAGGAGTTGTTTGAATGACAACATCAATGATTTCTAGTGAAAACTAATCGGAACCTTGAATTTTGCTTAAATATTTAGAAATAAATCGATAAAATTGAAAAAATTGGAACTTTAAGTTGTCGGAACATAATGACCGGCTCTACTCAAACAAAAGCGGATTTGACTTTTATCAAAGGAGGGACTAAAATATGGCGCATGAGTAAGACAAGAACGTAGTCCCCCGATGGACATCAAGGTAACAAGTTCTCCCAAAAGCCAACAATTCTACGAGGAAAATGTCGTCCAATTGAAATCATCAGCAAAGAAAGAAGACAAAAAGACAAAACAGACATCATAACATATCCCAACTACCAAGGAATTCATCAAATTGGAAAGACAGATCTTCCTAAGCACGTGATGCTGTGATGCTGTGCGCACATAAAAGGTAATATTGTTTCTGAGCAATTATAGTCCAAAGAGCTTTATAAAAAACAGGAAAAATTTCAAATAAGAGCCCCAACTGCTTTGATTTTTTCAAAAAAGAGCTGAAATGATCTTTATTTCAAATAAAAACATGAAGTGTCCTCATTATATCAAACATTAGTCTAAAGTGGCCATGATTGTTTCAAATAAGGGCCTAACCTAGCCAACTAGCTAAATATTCCGATCGATCGGGGATATTTTCGTCAAAATACAACTTTAATATAATTTTTAGTTAAATTAAATTAAAAATTTAAAAAATAAAAGTGAAAAAAGGAAAACACAAGCGAGAGGGCACCCCTCCCGCCCGTGTTTTCCCTTTCTTTCTTTCTTTTTTTTACTTTTATTTTTTTAATTTTTGAAAAACTAAAAAAAAAATAATTAAAAAAATAGAAATGCCAAATGACCAAAATGCTCCTACTAACCGGTGAGTCAAGCTTTTTTTTTAGATTGATAGGATCACTTTAAGCACTTATTTGAAATAGTATCCACATCAAGCGCTTATTTAAGACGGTGAGGGCATTTTAAGGCCTAATACACAAAAAAAATCTCAAACTTTAGCATTTGTGATAATTATATCCAAAACTTTTTTGTCCCATAAAAACCCTTAACTTTTATTATTGTCCCAATTCTACCGGTCTAATACCCAAAAAAACCCTCAACTTTAGCATTTGTCCCAATTATATCCAATACTTTTTTTGTCTCATAAAAAATCCACAACTTTTAATTTTATCCCAATTTTACCACCGTCGGTCTTCCGTCCATAATTACCGTTAGTTAATCCTACATAGCTCGAGTTTGCTCGCCGAACTTATCAATGAATTTTTGAAATTTAGAAACAATAGGTTTCAAAGAGGACAAGATTTTAGATCGTTAGTCCAAATATCTTCATATCTAGCCTTTTTTTAGCTTACGAGTCGAAAAAGAATACGAAACATGCCATCTTTAGTGATTGTATATCTCTCGGCAATATGTAGGGGTAGCAAACTACATAAGAAAAGTTCATGAGTTTTTTCATGTTGGCTTTACGAAGGTGTAATTCATTAATAACGTGAAAATACCACATAAGATTAACTAATGGTGATTATGGACGGAGGGCTAACGATGGTAGAATTGGGACAAAAGTAACAGCTAGAGGTTTTTAATGAAAAAAATAGAGTTTTGGATATAATTGAGATATATGCTAAAGATTAGGGTTTTTTTGTACTAGGCAGATAGAATTGGGACAAAAGTAAAAGTTTGGGGTAGAATTGAGACAAATGTAAAAGTTGTAAGGTTTTTTATAAAAAAAAATTTTTTTGGGTAGAATTGTCACAAATGTTAAAGTTGGAGATTTTTTTGGGTATTGGCCCGACATTTTAATAAGGTCAATTTCATGCCTTTATTGGAGAAAATGAAGGCACTTCTGCCCATATTTTGAAAATTTCCCCAAAAACCAAGACATACCGTGCTTTTGTTGCACTTTCCATTTCCTGATCTTGTGTTGCTATAATAGAATAGATAACTCTAGTTGCTGCATACACATGCCTCCCCCCCCCCCAAAAAAAAAAGTGACTCTCTTTAAGCTTTGCTTGTTTGTGAAAAATAACTTTTTTTAAATAATCACTTATATTGCTTATAAAAAAAAATAAACTAAAAATATTTTTATTACTTACAAAAATGTTTAAAACATAAGTTATTATTGGTAATGAAGATACTTTCTATTGACTAATTACTTTAAGTGATACAAGTGATTAATTTAAAAAAATATTTTTTAAATCATTCAATTTTCATGAAACAAACGGAATTAACTTATGAAAAATCAAATACAATTTATAGGTGGATATCATTAGGAAAAGCATTCCCTCGTCCAAGTAATCAAGTTTAATGACATTTCGGTGCGGCAATAACACGTCTCATACTAAGAAAAAATAAGGCAATCTCAAGCAAGCATTATAATCGTTTGGAATTGACTTAGTAATTAAAAAAAAAATATTTGAATGTGATTGCTTATGTTGGGGAAAGTTGTCCAAAAAATTTTAAACTTATTGTACGGCGCCAATTCAGTCATGAACTTTCAATTTTGTCAATTCAGTTGTAAACTTTTTGATGATTTGTCAATTTAGTCATAAACCATTCAATTGTGCCAATTTTATCCTAAATATTTTGACAATTTGTCAATTTAATCTTGAAACCATTTGACAATTTGTCAATGTGGTCTTTTCAAACAATTATATAAATAATAAATTTAAAACTAAATTGGCAAAATTCAATCTACTTCCCCGACGGAGTGCTACTATTGTTGGGGACTAAATAACGGTCCGGTATTTCATGCGGCCCGAGTTGAAGGGACTCTTCAGCATATATATATTCAAATGGTTGGCTTGACCCAGAAAGTCTTTTAATATACGTGGCTATGAAAATGGGAGTGGTAATGACAATGACTAATTATTTAATGATGTTGTTTCCTCTTCGTGATATGAATGCTACCAACTTAAATAAGTAGACTACAGGAAAGAGAAATGGCAAGAACTTGCATCATCCTTTCCTACTAACTTCAAGAAATCGTGCATCATATCGATAGCAAAGCCGATTGTCGACCCCGTTTGTTCGCACTAAGCATAAATTTATATGCGCATTTTTGTGCCAAAGCTTGTTTATTGTGAAAGTCTCGGGTTAAGAAAAAGTCAAGTGCAAGACTTAAATCAACCAAAAAGCTAAAAGGTAAAAATTTATCTTGACAATACGGCATAAAATGGATTAATAAGTGAACAAATGATGAAAGTGTAATTTAATATTGGAAAAATTATGTGGTACATATTCATTCATTTTTATATTACTCGGGGAACTAATATGTGTTGAATATGGTACAAGAATCGGTATTTTTTTGAAGTCTTGAAGTCTCTAACATGTAAAAATTGGCGTGCTCAAACTTTTTAGCGCTTAAAAGAAATATGAAAAGAAGAATTTTCAAACAATCATTTTAAGGAAAATATATTTTCTTAAAATACCTTTTTTCGTAAAAATCAAGTGACATTGAAATAACGATTCTTGTCCCTCGTACTCTATGACATGAATGTTTAAGCCTACATGAATTAAAAACTTTGGGGGGGTCAAAATTGGCTCCTACATATGAAAATAACTGCACAAGCATTCTAGGGATTTTAATTGTCAACATCTTGGTTTAGAGGAAACATTGGGCATGCTGGATCTATTCACTACAACTATAGCTATGGTTGTCATGAAATGCACCCCGACACCGCGTATGAGAAGTTGCACCATCAGTAGAGCGCACCTTGCAAAAAATCGAGAACCCCGCTTTGGTTGTGGTACAATCTTATTGTGAAATTACATGGGAAAAGGACACTTTTGATGTCAAAAGTTATATATGGATATTACTTTGGTACCAAAAGTTTGATTCGGATCACTTAAGTGCCAAGTTTTTGAAAAAAAAATTATTTTAGTGCCAAATCCGATTTGGTCCGCTGAAAATCTAATGTGGCATTATTTTACTAATATTCAAGCCGATGTGGCTCCAATGAGGTCCAATCAATAATTAAAAAAGGTAGAAATTAAAAAAATAAATATTAAAAATAAAAAAAAACTTAGTTTTTTTATCATGAAACTTAATTAGTTTAAAAAAATAAATAAAAATTTTAAAATTTCCAAAAATATAATTTTATTTAAAATAAATTGAAAATTTTGGTTAAAAATTAATAAAATAAAGTAATTTTTTTTTTAAAAAGTTGTAGAATAGGAGGCGAGGGCTTACACAACCCTCCTCGGAAGCCTCGGCCGGGGTTGGCAACCCCCTCTAGCCATGCCCCACCACCACTAGCCATTGCCTACGATGGTAGGGGTAGCGGCGGAGAGGGCTTGTGAAAGCCCTCGCCGCTTGGTAAAGTTTTTTTTTAAAATTTAAATTTAAGGTTTTTTGTTAAAATTTAAAATTATTTTAATTTTATTTTAAATACAATTTGTATCTTAAACAAATTTATTTTTAGCTAAATTTCTAAATTTGAATTTGATTTATTTTAATTTATTTTAAAGAGTAGAAGTCCACGTGGCTCGTCATTTTATATTAAAAAATTAATTATTAATGACACGTGGTAGTTTTGGCAAGAAAATTTCACCGAAGGCACCAAAATGATCCTTTTGTCTTTGACTTGGCACTAAAGTGATCCGACAAAATTTTTTGGCATTAAAGTGATCTTCGTACACAACTTTTGACACAAAAAATGTCTTTTTCCCGAAATTACACCAAACAACATCGGCGTGTATGCTCGTGCTTGCTTTAAGGAGCATGCGTATGTATACATGTATCATAGGAAAATTGCCCAAAAAATTTGAACCCATTCCACTTTTTCCAATTCGGTCAAAAACATTTTAATTTTGCCAATTGATTCATAACATTTTTAAGTTTTATCAATTGAGTTCAAAAATCAATTTTGGATGAAAATCGTAGATGTGGACGATGGCGTTCTTACGTGGCACAATCGGACGGTCGGCGCTAACGTGAATAATTTTTATAATATCTTTAAATTTTTTATTAAATTTTTTTGTTGTCCTTTACTTTTTTTACTTTTTTTTCTATTTTTCCGTTTTTCCCTTTGTTCGGGCCGTGTCGATGGTCGGTCGAGGGCAACCCTCACCCTCGCTAATTAGTGAAGGGTTGCCCTAAGCAACCCAGGCCCGGGCACCCCTTGGCCAAGGCCGGTGACCTCCGTGAACCATCGACAAGGCCCGACAATGGCCGAGTGGAGGGGAAAAGGAAAAAATAAAAAAGAAAATTATAAATCCAAAAAAATAAATTGAAAATTATTTATATTAGCGTCCGTGTGCCATCTAGGATGCCTCGGCGTATAGGTCGGTGATTTCCTTTTCATATTTTTTTTCCTTCTCTTTTTTCTTTCTCCCTTTTTCCTCCTACCGGCCACCACTTGTCTCGGGTGAGGGACGCCCTCACCACCCTACGCCCAAGCGTCCCTTGCTTGAGGTCGGCGACCTTCATTGGCCATCAACAAGGCCGAGGCAATGGCCGAAGGAGGGAAAAAGAAAAAGGAAATAGAAATCATCCACGCTATATTGCCGGTCGTGCCACGTAAGACAAAGTTCACGTCAAATGATTTCTTGTCAAAATTGACCGCATGTACTCAATTAGTAAAACGTGAAAATATTTAGTACCCAATCAGTCAAATTAAAATGTTCAGGATCAAAGATTTAGGGCTTTTTAGACAATCCTTCCCCAATGTTTGACAACTCAAAAGTTCTTTTGACCAGCAAAAGGAAAACATGAGGCCAGAGTACCTTGAGTGTGAGTGTTTCATTTTTTATTTTTTCCTGCTAATGTTTGGCCTCAAAGGCGTGATTTGAGGAGCATACTTTTGGAGGGGTGATATGATAATAACGAAAAAGTGAATGGAACGCTGTCATTCGATTGCTTGTGATGTTGGGGGCGTGGCCTGTACGTAAATCCTTACCGACAGGGGCTGCCCGGCCACGGCGGATCGCCCTTTGTTTGGACCACCTTAGCCCCTTTTGATCCTCCCTCCGACTGTCCAACTCCAACTTCTTCCTTGTCCCTCCCCCCACATGGTGCAACGAAATGGAAACTCACCGGGGTCGCTGCATGGTACATTCCATGGGCTTTTCCTCGGATACTCATGTGGCGAAACAAAAAAAAAAACACTTTTACAATTTGCGGTCCAAAAAGCTTCTCAAACCATTTAGGATGGCCGCAATTTCGCGATGGCAATTTTCCATTCCCCGGAGACATGTTGAGGCCCGCAAGGGTTGGGCCCTATCATGATAAAGTTCGAGGAAGGTGTGGTTTCTCTGGTGGAACATGATTATGATGTTTCCCCGCATTTACGTGGCTTCCTACTCTCTCTCTCTCTCCCTCCCCCCACATATAATATAAGATGTCGGCCAGAAATATGTTGTTTGTGTCCAATGTGGACTTGCCCGGAGATTAGGGATGGGTGGTTCTAGGGCCGGTTCATATTTTACCTAAATATTTGAAATTTATCCATCGAAATCGATTCTCTAATTTTTGGAAGCTAGAACATATCATGTATATCCCGGAATCTAGAACCTACCCCGTCACGATTTCAAGGTAGGTTACAAGGTCTATCCAAATTCTACTTATATTCTTAATGAAATGATTGCAAAAAATTATCACCTCTAATGATTACCATTTGCTATTGCAATCCAAAATCACAATTCATATTTAGACAAAAGAAGAATGTGAAACGTTTAGTCATGAGTATCACCGAAAATGAAAACTCAAACTAGTGGCTCCAGATTACGCATGGACCTAAAACAAGGAAAATACAAATACTCTAGAATTTGGGAAATTCAAAAATCCAACATGGTTGTGTCAACAAATCGAAACCTTCGACAACGCGAATCCGCCATCATTATGCCAATTTAGTCCTTAACCTTGATGATTACCAATTTAGTCCTAAATCTTTGAAGTTTTCCATTTTAGTCATAAACCTTTTATTTGAGTAATTGGCCGGAAGGACTAAATTGGTAATTCATGAAAATGTTTAGGACTAATTACAAATCATTGAAAGGTTTATGACCAAATTGGTATAATTGAAAGATTTAGGACTAAATTCACAGTTGTCGAAAGGTTTAGGATTGAATTAGCACAATGAAAAGTTTATGGCTAAATTGGCACGAGTCAATAGGTTTAGGACTCTTTGGACAATTTTCCCCTAGAATTTAGAACCTACTTGTCGAAAACTATTCCAAGAATTTTTAGAACTTGAAACTTGACATACATATCTTATAATCGAAACCCGACCAATTCTCATCTGTTTAGTCCCTGTTCTATCTTGGAATCATGCTTACCCCTACTGGACATGAAAAAACACTGCTACTCGGTCTGTGATGCTAATACGTAATATCTATATGGAGAACATTCCTTTACAAATCAGGGACTCTGAGAATAAGGTGCAATATTTCACCAGCCGAAGAATGAATCAATGCCCCAGCTTGTGCATGAGGTAAGAGAAACAAAAGCCGACATGAGGGATCATAAGCTTCGCCTTTCTTCTACCCCAATGAGGGTTAACTCAAGTACGATCCTAGGATTTTAGTTGTCCTTTTACCTGTGCATGAACATGGAGGATGCGTTGGACGTACAAAAAAAAAAGTTAAAAAGGATTGAGATCTCTTTAGGTTCCCACTCAGAACAACATACGCGCGATGCCCGTGATGCCACCTCCCTTGTAGTTTGTTTTCATAGTTTGTATAGATGTGTTTTCTGGAATTCGAGAAGAATAACAACATGAAAAGCTATTGGCCTTACGAAGATGAAATTGAGAGCATAAATTCCAAAAATTTCTTCATGTCGAAAAGGAGAAAACCCCAATCTAATGTGTAGAATCAATCATTCTGATTTGAAATTGAAAAAAAAATAATCAAAGGAAAGATAATTTATTTACATTACCCTCTATTTTTCTTTTGGGATAATGATACAAATAGTCCATGAACTTTCGCACAATGTACTATGTGGTCTCGAACTTTGGCTTGATGTTCAATGTGGTTCCTAAACTTTCGGTTTAATCAATGTGATCCGTGAATTTATGGTATATGTTCAACTTAGCCCATGAACTATATGAAAATATGCATTATGGTCATTCCATTAATTCAAGTTCAAGAACAATATTGAAGATTTTCTTACAACTCGAGACTAAATTGAACATCTACCAAAAATCCGAAATCCACGTTGAACAAATTAAAAGTAGATTGACCACATTGCAAATTAGGCTACAGCTTCAAGGACAACATTGAACAAATTATAAGTTCATGAACCACATTACTCATTGGGTCAAAATTAAGGAACCATTTGTGTCATTACGATAAATCATCAACCCTCGATCACTTGTTGCGTTATTGTCCTTCCAAACGAGTGGCCGGAGTCATTTCTCTCGTCCATCTTGATATGGAAGATCTCATTTTTTTTTTCCTTTGTAATGCGAGATTTGCTCATTGTATCCCTTATTGTTCCGGTGAAAAATCATGAACTAGAGCCAATGCCACCTTATGCAAATTCGACTAATTTGTTGACGAGGGCACCCCGTAACTTTTTGCCCTATCTTGAACAATGTCACGTGCACTTTTCCGATCCCACCACCAGCCACGAGTTTAAGCATGCTCCTATTTATCGCGAGCTGCCTGAAGTTACAAAGGATTTTGCTTTTTTTTGCTTCTTTTCACGGACGCCTTACGTAAAATTTTTTTAATGTCGCCTTACTATTTCGAATACGCCGTAATTGTTCCACGTTTGGGACATTGAGCGACTTCGTGTTTTATGACGGCCCTTTTCTTGCATTAAAAGAATAGTGCAGAGCTTGAGACAAAGTCGTAGTGAGTACACATTAAAAGTCGGAAATTGAACGTTGTAAACACGTCTTCGCGCATATCATTCGTGCTAGATGTCAGCATCATATCAATCAAAGGAGGTTTACATTTTCTGGTCCGATAATGTCCTGGTAAATGGGAAAAATTACCAAAAAATTCTAAGCATTGCAATCGTGCCAATTTAATTCGGTCCTAAAACTTTTTGCAATCGTGCTTAATTCGATCTATCTGGTGAATTTTGGCCAAAGCAGGCGCCGATGTGGACTCCAATCGGCTCGCAACATAATATTTTGTTTTATTTTTAAAATTTTAAATTTTAAAATTGTCTTTCTTTCTTTCTTTCTTTCTTTCTCTTTCCCCTTCCCTCTTCTACCTCCAGCCAGGTTCTTGGGACCTTGCCGACCAGCCCGGAGGTGATGGCCGATGAGGTCGAGCCTTGCCGGGCCTGGTCGCCCATATCTAGCGAGATCGAGGTAACGATGGCGAGGTCGAGCCTCGCCGGCTATCTCCTTTGGCTGGTCGGCGACAGGACCGAATTGGCACAATTATAAAAGGTTTAGGGATCGAATTGGCAAAAAAAAAAAAGGTTTTCAACCGAATTGACATAATTGCAATAGATTTATGACTTTTTTTGGTAATATTCGCCCGGTATAGATATTTGCAATCAAGATTTTTTTTCCTAGGAAAATATAAAGATTACACTAATAATTTTGTAAAGTGAAAATTATACTTATAATCAAAGCCAAGAAAGACTTCTTTTTTTCTTTCGTTGTGATGAAAGATGATATTTTATGATGCAATTTTCATATTTTCCACGTAAATGCACACGTAAAGTATCACATGATTCATGCTGCATTACCTTTGCTCTAGCGATAAAACTAGCTCTCTTTTCAGCTTTATTTCATTTTGGTTTTTATTATTATTATTATTATTATTATGGGGAGCTCGTTAAAGGGGTCATTAGCTACACTCGGCTGACTTAACACTAGCCGGGCCCCGGCCGCGGGGGGGGGGGGGGGGGGGTGGTTCCATTTTCTAGGGGAGCGGTCGGCCATAGGGCCCCCCAGAAAGTACCATACATATTTTGATAAAAAAACTCCATGTCATGATTTTTAGTCCAAAAACAAAATCCCCACGACTGTCATCTTTTTTACCAAGAAATCGCCATTAAATCATTTTAAAAAATCTTAAAAAGTTCTTAACTTTGCCTTGAAAGACCGTTCATGAAAGAACTTCAAATTTTTTATATCCGCCTCTATATTTGATGGACCGACCGCCATAAATGATGCATTTTTTTGGCACGTTCCGATTAAAGAACCCAACGAACAGCAGTTCCGTTCAAAAATTAGAAGAGCGTATCTAAAAGACAGAACCGACCCCCTACTTAACCATTTTCTAGCAAAAGTACAAAAATTTTGGAAAAAAAAAATCAGATTATTATCCAAAAGATCCCATGCAAAGTAAACTACTTTTTACCATAGTAAATTGACCATTAAATGTTTTATCCATTAAAGGAACGAAAGCAGTTGCAGAAGTTCAAAACGTCACATAGAAGACCACGTCCTCACATGTGAACTACTTTTACAAACCACCCAACAGAACATGCCAACGTAACACACATTCGACGAGGGTATCATACAACAGGACACGCCGTTCCTTAATCTCCATTTATCTCGTGGCAAATCAAGAATTTAAAGAAGATTTCCCTAATCTCGACCACTAAATATCAATAGGAAAACGAGTCGAAGTTAATTTTTAACCCACCTATTTGGGGTACAAGCACCCTTTCTTTCAATCTTTTTTTTGAAAAGATTAAATTTTTTTAAGTTTCTCACCCTTAAAAAAGTAGGAACACCTTGCATCTTTTGACCAAAAATGTTTATGTGTCTAAATTATAACAGTAGAAAAAAAAATTTTTCAAATTATTGATTCTTCGCCTGATAAATGAAACTTTAATTTTGCCACGATGAGGCGTTGGTTGAGTTGATGAGATTTCTGGCGCTTTACGGTTAAATTGATGAGATCCCAGGTTCGAATTTGTTCGGTCGCGTCTTGGAGACTTAACCGGTATTGACGTTCAAATCCCCATCATCTCGAAGAGGAATATCATTGCGTGGAAAACTTTCTTATATAAAAAAAAAGTGAAACCTTAATTTAAGATTCTTTTCCACATGCCCACGCAAAAAGGAAAAAGAAAAAAAAGAAGGAAAGGAGCTCAAACAGGGGAGGGAGAAAAAAGAAAAAGAAAAGGAGAGAAAGAAGAAGGAAAGAGAAGGTGGATTCCCCGATGAAATTCTCCCAACTTTGTTGCGGTGGCCCATGCTGCTCCACTGAGTGGGGGGGGGTCATGTGGTCCCCTTTGATCCTGCCGCCGACCTTACCTTAATCAAATCACGGTCCCACCACATCTTATGTTTTTTTTTTTTGCCCTTTTTTCAAACTCCTAATCCAACCTTTTCGCTAAACTAATAAAACACTAGAAATAAACAAATCCCGGCCAATGCTTGCAAGGCTAATGAGCACCGAGGAGTCCCGTGTCCGCTTTTGGTTCTTTCTTCGTGGACATCTGCCTCCATCTGAGATTTCGTGGGCCCCGCTTGATCTTCCTGATCTCCGATTGGGTGACCGTAGAGCCTCGCCATTCCCTCCCCGTTCACATTTGCGTCCACACGTGGTCCGGAGCATAAGTCCGATTCTCCTGAGAAATTTGCGTGGGAAAGCCTCGGCTTTGGTAGTGTGAACCGGGATAGCATGAGCAGTGGCTCGTGCCCATGTTGACTCCGCGAAAGGAAGATGAAGGCATTAGCAACCCCGTGGTCTTTAGTCAACACCAACCTCAACGTAGGTGTGGGATTGATTAATCATTCAGGAATCGACCCTGTTTTTGGAACCCCAACGTGTAATCTACCCTGTAAACCCTAGGATCTACCCTGCGATTTCAATATCGGCTCTAGAGCCTACCCGAGAATCGATCAACACAATATCGATTTCAAAACTTTTACAATCAAGAATCGGGCCAAACACGTTAAGAATCGAGAACCAGGATCTATCTCTAGGGTCTGTTTAGTTCGATTTCATGCGCCACTCGAGACCCATGCACACCCTAGGATAGTTTTGTAAATATATAATTTTCCAAATAAAAAACGGTGCACTTATAGGTCAAGTCTTGAGAATTTGACGCAACAACGAGTTTGAATCCTGAAATATTTGATCCGTGCATTTAATTAATGAAATTTGCAATTTTATTATGCTCGAGTCATTTCGTTAACTTTGTCATTAGTAAATGGTCGAAACGTCGCCAGATGTTTTTTTTTTTAAAAACAATTGTTTTGTAGTCCTTTGTGGCCTCTAATAAAAGAAAGGCCGACCTTAATTTTTCCGTCCTCAAAAACTTAACAAAGCTAACTAAAGTCTAAAGTGCATAATCGCGACAAGTTTTATAATTTAAGTAACACAGAATGAAAGTTCCGGTGTCACGACTCAATTGTATTATGACGACACGAATTTAAAATTTTAATGTACGAAACGACAAATTTTAAGACGCGTACGAAAGTACAAATGATCTGGGCACTGAAGATTTCTTAAGGATGCTACGGTGACAAATTTTTGGACACCAGCCGTTATTTTTCCCCTAAATTAAATCGAGCAAGAGGACGAAACCGGTGGGGAGCAGCAGTTTTCCTGCTGACGTGGTGCGCACAACGACATGCGGTCCACGTACGGGGGAGCTGACCCCGTGACATCATCCGCAGGGAGGGAGGGGTTAGGCCGAGCCGAGCCGAGCGGGATGGGGGAATCCGGCGCGAAGATCAGATCAGACGGCGGAGATGATCAGATTCCTTACTTGGTCGGGTAGGAATTCACTGGGGGCACGCGCGTATGCTGTGGGCCCCACACACATCCTCCATCCAGCTCACCAGCCCCACCGCCCATCTTCTTCCCATCCCATCACGCCCTCGGCCTTCTCTCTCTCTCTCTTCTCTCTAACATTCTCTTATTTTTATTTCCTCTTTTCTTTTCTTTTTTCCGGGGGTTACTGGTCCGAGCCCGTGCGAGCGTGCTTAGCGTGTGAACATGTGTAGGATAATATCGTGTGGGGTCAACATCAGCAGTTGGGGTGGTGGGCCCCCACCACACGCAACGGCGTCCATTCACTGCCGGAGTCAACACTTTCGATTGGTTGGTTGGGTTCCCGTCGGGAGCCTACTCGCGGCTTTCTAGGAGTGGTGCTGGAGTGGACTTTCTCTCTAAAACCCGGGCTATTCGGCTTTGCACCATCAGTCGTTGGATTGCAGGAAGAATAAATTTCAGCCGTCCATTGGGAGAACACATCAACCCCGTCCCCCACCCCCCTCCTTTTTTTTTTTTTCTAATAAATCTCGGTCGTTGCAATAGATTGTACATTGCCAAAACCACATTATGAGGACAGATTGATTCTCCAAGACAACGAAAGGGCCCGTCAATACTAGGTTGCCTCCACTGGAAGCTTTGATTAGTGAATTATAAATTCCGATATCGTGTGCGATGGAGGTGGTTCACGGGAGGTCGGTCCTGCTCGGCTCGTCCAGGATCGAAAGCCAAATGATATCGTGCCCAGCGCACGACCTACCCAGTAATCAGCCTCGAATTATCGGTGATTTTAAGTAATAGTCGCAAAACGACGATTGGCGATTAAATTGTGATCCCCACCTTCATTTGTATATTTTCGAAGCAATCATGGACATTTTATGAATGTGATTCTAAATCGACGAGAAGAATCTTGGCGCTTGTTTGTTTGCGAAAAATAAATGATTTGAGAAGTATTTTTCTAAAAATGATGGGCTTATATCTCTTACAAATAAAATAACGTGAATGAACGAAAAATATTTTCATCGAAAAACATTTGGATATAAACGATTGACGATAGTGCAATTATATTTTGAGTAATTATTTTAAGCAATATAAACTATTATTTTTAAAAAATATTTTTCAAATCATTCATTTTCCGAAGAATAAATGTACGCTTAAAGTCCAGTCTCCCCTTATCACCCTTGCCATCCACCGCTCAAGACCCTACGGCCCCGACTTGAAACCACTACCATCCGCCTGCTATGGCCACCATCACAGCCTCGGCTTCAGAACCACCACCGCCACCACCATAATAGGAATCGATCTTAATTGGGTTCCAGGGTTTGTTTTCGTAACGTGAGAATTGATGGGGCATAGTTCAATCTGCATTTGCACCATAAAACTATCTTATGAATAAGTTCCATGCAAAGGGCAGCAGCCATTGATAGCTCCACGTATTTCTGGTAACTCGAGCCCATACAGAAAACATGTGACCATGATGCAAAGGTAATGTTGTTGGGGGTACGATTCATTTAATCTTGTCTTTTATTTGATTGTACAGATATCATTAGATTAAATCGCATGTAGATTATGGAGGGGAAACTTTACCGATTCAATCATAACATATTGTATGGATGTTAATTCGGACTTAAACTTTTCGATTTTACCAATCTAATCTTATATGTTTGCTCAAAGTTCCACCATAGAGTCAGTGAGGGCCACAACACCCTCGCCCAGTGCCGGTGAGGGTCGCCGTCTCGTAGCCCAAAAAACAGAGAGAAGGAAAAGAAAATAGAAAAGGAAAAAAAAAGAAAAAATTTCAGAAACTTCAAAAAAAAATTTAAAATATTATTAAAAAATATTCATGTCATTACGATCGAGCTATGTAGAACAAATGAAGTGCACGTCGGCGATTTCTGACCAAAATTGACATGATGGACTGAATTTATATAAATGCAAGAAGATTTAAGATTCAATTGAACAGAGAATGTTTAGGATCGAATTGTCACAATTACGATAGATTTAATTTTTTTTTTTCAGTAATTTTGTCTGTCAATGTGGCCGTGATCATGCGATGCTAACAAATTATAATTCGACGCAACTGGCAACTTTTGCTTTTCCAACATCCAGCTGCATGCTGAATGATGGAGAAATTCCAACCAAAACGGGAAATGATGGGCAATGATTGACTCAAAGCCACTAAACATTTTCCACGCGTTCAATTGAAAGATCGAAATTTTCAATTCGAACTTTATTAAACAATTAAGCATGTTTTTTTTTTTTTGGGCAGTAAATATTATGGGAAGTTATAAACAACGAGGATGATGCTAAATCAACATGAAAGCAGCATACTTACGCGAAATTGGTTGGTGATAAATCGGGTCAACAACTCAGTCTACAAATTAGGGTTTGTGTTTCAGACAAGAGTCGCGAGACAACTGTTTAAAGAAGTGATTAAGCTATCGATCTCCTCGAAGCAAATGTAATTTAATCGTCCTAACGTGATTATAATAGTGCGTTTAAACTCGCATATAACATCGTTCGCCTAAAAGGGCGAATTGTAGATAAACTGATAATACATTATTTCATCGACTAAGTTTCTCATTGCTCAATTATGAATCTCGGTATGCGACAAACTTTCTTTCGCCTTTTTTTTTGTTTGTTTGTTAGAGCATAAAATCATTAGCATCCACGGGCTTAGACTAAGGCACTAGGGCTAAAACATAGAGACACATTTGCCAGTGCCACAGTAATTTCTTGTATTTATTTGACAAAAAATAAATGATTTGGGAAAATATATTCATCGTTCACAAAAATATTTAGATATAAATTGCTATCAATAAGAAAAATATTTTTTTATCCACTGATAATTTCGAGAGATACAAATGATTATTTTTAGGAAAATATTTGAAAAATATTTCTTCTCCGCTATACAAACGGAGCGTTGATATGACAATATGTTTTGATCAAAAGCAATTCCGTACGTTTCATGTTGTTCCGTAAATAGTTCTTGAGTATCAGGTGATCCGCCTGGGAACGTCTTTCGTGTCGAAAACAAGGGAAAAGGCGAGGAATCGAGGGTCAAAGTTTTTTTGGGGCCACCTTCTTCATTTTGGATTAGCATCTTTCTGAATTCACTGTATTTTTAACATATAAGAGACAGTCAACGAGAAGAAAATCGTCCATAAGATAGATTTAAGATGATCAGAAATAGATATGTCGAAATAACATACTCTTATCACGGTCACCATTCCGTTCGTGGACAGGGGATTTTCGCACTAATAGCATATGCCTATGTGCTTTGAAATTCCCGAAATTTGTAGGATAGAGGTAGGTACAAATCTATGCCTTGAATTTATTATTTTGGCAAAAAGGACGGCTTGACTCGTGTAGGCGTGACGACTGAGTTGTTCTCGGTACTATTTTTGCCCCTAACTTTTATTTTTTGACTTCTTTGCCACCGCCCATCTCTGCCTCAGCCACTGTCTCGGCTTCTCTCTCTCTCTTAACGTGAGGTAGCAATCTCAAATTGGAGGTTGCTTGAGGTGGGGGAAAGGGGAGAGAGACCAGAGAGAGAGAGATCTCATGGCAGCGGCGGCGGCGGCCCGGCGGGCAGCGATGCTGAAGCGGCAAGCCATAAGGCATGGTAATAGGAGTTTAACGCAGCATCGACATAAATTCTGCAGCATTACAGTCACACAACCCTGAAGTTAGCAATGATGTAGCCTCTGTGGACACGATTGTAAGCAGTTTCCATTCCCCAGTTGAGGTTATTAGTGGCCTCTTCTGCATACATTTAGCCTTTAATTCTATTCATTTCATTTTCGTTCTCTATAATGATGGGAAAAGGGCAAAAAAAAAAAAAAAAACACAAAATGACTGGTTTTGATAGAGTCAAAACACAGGAATTCAATGCTTGAAACCATGCGAATAGTCTTCATGAGACACATTACGTATCAAGTTAGTCAAGCTAAGGCAAGTGAGAACTATTCCGACATGTGAGGCCCATGTCTTGTCAATGTTGTCCACGGATGATTAGTGTAGGTTTCTCTGCCAAACAAGCTGTTGTACAATTCCATTTGCTTCAGCATGTGTCAAGGCCTCTTCAAATTAGAAATTAAACATGAAGATGAGAAGATAATTTGAATTACGTTAAGGATTGCGTTTGTTTCCGGGAAAGATGAACAATTCAAAAAGGTTTTTATGAAAATTATTTGCTTCCAACGCTTATAAAAATAAATGAATGTCGGATGTTTTTCTCGTCCACGAAAATATTTAGTCGTAAATTATTATCCATAATGAAAATGTTTTTCACCGACTAACCATTCCAAATAATACGAGCCATCGTTTTTAGGAAATATTTTTCATATCATTTATTTTTTCCCGAAACAAAAAAGGGAGTTCTTCATCACACATGCATAACTATTATTGCAGAACAATCCACCACAGTCAATACTATGCACATGGCACCAGAATATAATATCATTCATAATTACTCCAGTCTTACTTTGAAACACTATGGATAAGATTAACGATTTACTCTCAAATACGGTATTAAATAGTAACGAGCGTTTATTTTCAAACATATAGCAATCATTTATAATTATTTCACACGATTAATCTCACATTATTTACTAGAGATAACTTTTTTTTTTGTCGTTATAACGGCTGTCATTTTTAACATGATACGCCAATTTTCGATTTCACTTGCTTTTTAGGGACGTGCCGCAATCATTCCTTTATACGTAGGACTATAGCATGGTGATATTATGCATGACTATCAAAATTATTCTAAGTATTTTGCTAAGAAGCGCCTCACTATTAAGCATTATTAAGCATTTTTAACTAGTGTTTTCGGGCAGTCGTCTATAAAATCATTAGGGAGATAATATAATTCGGACAGTAATTAGCGGATTATAAAATCTCCGAGACAAACATTCCCGGAATCTCTCTCTCTCTCTCTCTCTCTAGAGAACAAAACAATACATTCATAGGACGTCCAGACACTCTCAAACATTCCTTTTCCTGCTTTCATAACCAGCTTCAACTAAAGCACCTCATCTCTCTCTCTCTCTCTCTCTCTCTAAAAGCCAACTTATATCTTTGGCCATCCCTTTTAATCAAGAGCTTCCATCCATGGACACCGCTCAGTGGCCACAGGTAAGATAGATCCATCCATCTTCTCCTCTCTCGCTCGATCTGCATCATCTCCTTCCCCTCCCTCTCTCTCTCTCTTTGCTTTTCCTTGTTGATGATTTTTGACTGCTAATAAAGGGTAAAGTGATGCTGTTCTTTGAAGATGAAAGGCGATAACTTCTTTTCTTTTCCTCCTCTCTCAGCTCATATCATAGCCAAGTGCACAGTCTTCGCTCTCTTTTGGATTCAGTCATGCCTGTTATTGATAGTGTTTTCCACTTTCCCTTCTCCTTTTCAATTATAGTCACCGAGAAAAGAAAAGAAAAGAGAGAGACAGAGACAGAGGCGCTGCATCTTTATTTTCTGGGCTGATGCCAACTTTGAAAAAGTGAAAAGTGGGTTGTTTTTGCTTTGTCTCTTGGTCTCGTTTTGTTTGTTTGTGTTCACCCTCTTCCTGTTTTCTTTCTCAGATTTTCAGGGTTGATCTTCCCTTGTGTTTTGATCTTCATCTGCTCATGCTGCTTCGGTTTCTTGATGCCTCTTTCCATTTTTTCATTTTTGGGCCTTTTTTTTTGTTTAGGAGATTGTGGTGAAACCGATAGAAGAAATAGTCACAAGCACATGCACAGCAACCACCACCCCGAAGCCATCATCATCGTCATCTTCGGCTTTGGAGAGGAAGCCAAGGCCACAAAAGGAACAAGCTCTGAACTGCCCAAGATGCAACTCCACCAACACCAAGTTCTGCTACTACAACAACTACAGCCTCACCCAACCCAGGTACTTCTGCAAGACCTGCAGGAGGTACTGGACTGACGGTGGATCCCTCAGGAACATCCCCGTGGGTGGTGGCTCAAGGAAGAACAAGAGATCATCGTCCTCGGCATCTTCTTCTTCCTCGTCTTTCAATTCTTCATCCAAGAAGCTGCCTGATCTGATCAGCACGCCTGCATCAAACCCTAACAACAAAGTGCCACTCCATGAAGGCCAAGATCTGAACCTGACCTTCCCAAACCCTCACCATCACGACTTCAAGTCCATCTCTGAGCTGGTCCAAGTGCCAAGCCTCGAGGCCAGCAAGAACCACCAAATCTCTGCCAACTGTAGCTCTGCTGGTGTTCCTGCGGCACCACCGCGGCAGCTCTCAGCTCTGGAGCTGCTCTCAGGGATTACGTCGAGAGGTAGTTTGAATTCGTTCATGTCCATGCCGCTCCCCGATCCGGGCTCCGTCTACACACCGGGGCTGTTCGCGCTGCCGGACTTCAAGCCGACCCTCAATTTCTCTCTTGATGGCTTTGGGAGTGGGGCTTACAGGAGCCTCCCAAGTGTGCAAGAGGGTGGCCCTAATGGAGGGAGGCTCTTGTTCCCCTTTGAAGATTTGAAGCCAGTCTCGAGCACAAGCGATGTTGAACAGAATAGAGGCGAGCAAGGAGACTCCAATGGATACTGGAGTGGGATGTTGGGTGGAGGATCGTGGAATTAGTTTCAGACTAATGAAACAGAAGAAAAAAGAATAAATAATGGGTTCCTACTTGTTCTTCTTTGGGTGTTAATTTTCACTTAGTCTCATCAGTTTCTCTCTGGTGATGATGGTGGTGGTGGTGGTGGGTACATTTTTATTATGACTTGTTGATTTTTCTTGGAAACTAACAGATCATAGGTTTTATTAAGTGGGTTCCTTTCTCTCTCTCCATCTCTATTCATTATTAGCCCTCTTCATCATCTTCTTTGCCTTTGTTGAAACCTGCTGGAGGGAATTGAAGCTTTCCTTTAGTGTGTAGGGTTCAGCTTCAAAGATCAAAAAGCTTCCCCTCTGCATGTATGACTGAATTGAAGAGAGGGAGGGTCGGGGGAATAGGGATTTTCAAAAAAGGTGAGTTGAGTAAAGCCCACTTTTTTTAGGGCATGAATTTTGCTCATCACTTCATCCCCACAAGAGAGAGAGTAGAAAGTAACCCAAGTTTTATGTGTGTTTGATGTTTGGCTTTGGGTTAAATTCAGACATGTTTTGCTGTAATTGCACAATTAGTTCAATGAATTATATAGTTCCTAATATCTCTACTGAGCACTACATTCCATCATCTGATCCTATGTAGATGTTTTTTCTCCACTTTTCCTTTTCTTTGAGCTTGTATTGATTGCATCTAACTAATCGGAAGAGTGATGTTCAGTATACAAAAATTTGTTTACACTGCTGCATTTAGATTAATGAACCACATTCGATCACCTAATAGGAGTCTACAAAAATCGTATGGTAATTAGATTTTTTTAAGCGTCTGCAGTACTGGTCTCGGAATAGCTTCTCTCCTCCTCCATTCATTGTGCACAATTTGAGTAGATCTAAAGGTCTGTCCCCCGGTGGTCCTTCCACATGGATTCCAGAAGTAGCAGCTAAAGAATAAGCAACAACCATACGATGTAAATCGCTTCTTTTTAAGGGTTTCTGACAAATGATCGAAGTGATTTCAGGTTTAACTATACGAACCCGGCCCTGTCGAATGTGGAGAACATGTCAACTCTGTCAAAGGCAGTTTCATTTGTACTATGAATGACCCAACTCATAGCTTTGAAGCCTATACGATCCATTTTCCCCGCCTAGAAGATATATTAACGGTTAAGAATTAACGGCTGTCGTTAGAGCCCTTAGCATGTCGCAGCTAATCTGAATTCCAACGAAAAAATAGCGAATTTTGCGTGATTACTCTTGCTTGTAACACATGAAAATTATTATCATGCTCTAGCTGGAAAAATATTTTCCGAACCATTCATTTTTCATGAAATAACCGAAGCCTCAGTGGAAAAGTGTGAGAACTCGATTGATCCCGCTTCCGAAATACAGTACAAAATGCTCATAGTATTTATCCGGAACGGCTTGTGTAGGAAATTTCTAACGCATGTCGATATGAACAATCATATTGTTAACCCATTGTTTTTGCCTTTCCTTATTACGGCTTTGTCAACAGACACCTTAGATGCACTTGTTAAACACCCAAAGAACAAAAGCTTGAGGTTCGGCAAACGACCCGTCTGTCCCGTTTCATGCGTAACCAGTGTACCGAATATCGAAAACGTTTCCATATCAAGCACGATCGACGAGTGCTCTCGAGACCCTGCGCTAATCTCGTCGCGCACGGCAGCAATAAAAGGGAGTTATGGATCGGGGCAAAGTGGGAGCTGTGTCAAGAAATGGCCATCAAACCTGCCTCGACCAAAAGTTTCAACCACCCGAATTCCATTCCCGGACATCCTTTGAAAGGCTCTCTCCTCACATGTTGCCTCGAATGATCATGTCATATGTTTCAAGCATCGCCACGACTATTTCTCGTTTTCATTTTTATTTTTCCTTCACATGGTTTAGCTCTTAATTTTCTCTTAATTCAGCAGAAGATTAGGGAGAAAGAGGAAGATAATCTGGCAAGCACGGCTTTTCCGCAGGAGTCTCCGCGGGGACCCACAAAAACATTCTCTTAGGCAAGTGTGCAGAGAAGGGAATTATGCTTTCCACTAAGTGGATCCGTTTAGATCTGGATGCTCCATTTTCCTCTCATTATTAATATTAAATGAAATTAGCTATTATTATTAATTATTAGATTAATGGGGTTTTATGTTTCTGTTCTTTGCTGTAAGCCACTTCAGTTTGCGATAAAGGGACATGATGCCCCAAACCAAACCCAAATTACGGTCCGTCTTTGTGGACAAAGCGTGCATTTTTCTAAGTTCATTAGAAAGATCTATTTCACTTGCTAACACGTGCCACTGTTTTCTTTCTTTGGGGGAAATTAAGACCAAGTTGGAGGAGTACCCGGAACTTATGTAAGTGGAAATGGAGGGATAAGAAGGGAGAATATGCATCTCGAGAGGATGGCATAGGGGTTAAGACTTACTCTCGCGCGATTCGATGAAATGGCGGATTCCGAGCTGCCGTAGGGTGATGCGGCTCGATCGTGTTTTCCTCAAGGCTTTGATTCAGTCCGTTGTTGGTGAAACAGACGCCGTATAAACTAGAGAATACTCGCAGTGTGTTGTGCCGAATGTTTTGATCCGATGCTTCTTTTCCGATGCACGATGTGATCGCTGATCGAGTCGACACGGAGGTGATAACAAAGTAGATTTTGGATTGATGTAAGTGGAATCCAATGACTCTCTCTCAATCCTTACATTTGCCAACGGAAGGAAGACACATGACGCTATAAGCAATATACATGTAAAAGCAGTCATTGCATCTTTTTATCTAATTTGCAATGCACATCTGCATTATTCTCAACAACTTACCCGACAAAAGTGAAAAAGAAGAAGAAAACAAAGAGGTGTATGTATAAACTCAAGTCCAACGTAGTCGATAACACAAAAAAAAAAAAAAAGGATTTTTATCATATCCACGTATTCATATGATAGAGGAAATCAACAGTTGCTATAAATGAAAAGTGCATACGTTTAATTGTTTGAACTATGCCTACAAGACTTTATAATCTCTCTCTCTCTCTCTCCCCCACCAGCAGCTTTCAATGAAGAGAGCCGACCAAGGACTTGATCTGAACCATCTTTGGCGTATGATTCTTTCTTGAGGCTTAAGATTCGCAGAACACTCCTGAAGTTTTGCTGTAAAAGCTTTGCTATTTTGGGAAGGTTTTATCCTGAAAGGGAACGAGGGACCAGGTGAGCTTTACTCTGATTAATCTTGCTGTTGGTTGTGACCCTTTGACAATAATTAAACGTTCAATGTCAGCTTGAACCACCTAATAATAACCCCTCTTGGCAATAAGCAGTGATCCGTCAAAGAGCTTTTCCAAGATTTCTCCACGAAGCAGTTGAAAATACTAAACTTATTTCCACAGGTGAAAGTGATCCTGTTATTGACAGACGTGTATATTTTGCACACTAGCTTAATGTTTTCCTCATGCAGAACTATGACATGAACTAGAAGAGAAGACGATACAAAGCCACCGGGAGTGAAATCTGGTGATCTAGTCTGATAGAGTCGAAAAACACACAGGTCTGATAAAAGAGTCATCAGACAAAACCTCATTTAGCTCCAGAGTCCGTCGATGTACATTAAAGTCTAGAAACAGTCGGGCCAAAAAAATAAAAAAGAGTCGGCATAGTTCCTAACCCATGCATAAGCCCTTAGCATCAAAACTGAATGCAGTAGCCTCGTTTACAAAGATGAGTGGACAACTTAGTGCTAACCACGAAACGGAAAATTGCAGGGACCCTTCATGCTGATGGAGCTGTGCTTGAAACGATTCCAGGCGACAGCACATTGAGGAACAGAGAATGGCAAGAATCAAAGAAATTTAGCTCGTACAATTGCAGGAAAGGCAGGTTCACAATGAGCTAGTGCACAAGTTTTTTTTTTCTCTTCAGCAATAGGCTTCTTATTGCAGGGAAAGGAAAATCAAATTCAACCGTGTCTGTGATACAATACAAGTAGCTGCATCTTACCGGACGATCAATATTGTCTTGTTGAAACAGGCACAAAAGAAGTACGGTACAACTGATGTGTCAGGACACCATGCTAAATGTTTTACTTCCTTGAGACGTCGGCTTGCGATGGAGCAACCACAACTTAGTGGTACACTCCCTGCAGTAATTAGATTAAAACTAGCTGAATAATCCCACAAGAAACTTAATATAAGGCACCAGGTATATATACTTCGCTAGCTAGTTCTCCTGAGGGCAACTTTGGTGAGATCAAGCAATTTGCATGATTACGCACAGCCACTTTCTGTTGTATCCTATTCATCTTATGGATTGGAACTTCATTATGAAAGTGCTCTTTGTGGAGGTGAGAAACGCCTGTGAAAAAAGGGAAGAACCAACTCCATTAGAGCTAGACGCACCCACTGGACCTTCAAGCTCGATCTACAAGATTAGAACTGGTCAAAACAGCGGCATAACAGATCACAAGCTGATAGGGGCATTATCAACATTGTCCACTGCCTCTGTCAACCGCCTCTTTGCAGATTTCGTCCTATAGCACCATACTTCGAAGGCCTCGGTTAAGTCGGGATACCTCGCCTGCTCGGCTTTCATCCAATCTGCCAGGATATCAGCTTGATCATTCGATGGCAGTGCCAATACGAACGAGACGATGGCACCTTCGATGCTCTGACACAAGTCTTCATCCATTTTATAAGGAAAACTGGCCTCCTCATCACTCTTTGAATCTAGAAGAGGTTTCATTTTTTCTTATATAAGGGAGCCACAGTTTAAGTATCTGCACCCGAAAATCAGAGGGAAGGATCACGTTTCCATACCCGACTGCTTCCAAGACTTTCCCACACACTTCTACTAGCTTTAGCTTCAATCCCCACATGACAGACTTGAGCTTCTGGTCTTCAACAATTCCCAAAATGTTTTCAGAGGTTTCTGCCCACGTTGAGACAAAATCCTTCATTAGTTCCATTTTCGGCAGCATGTTACTCATCCAATCAAGATCACTTAAACCCTGCAATATATCAGCCTCTGCTGTCTTGGAAGCAAGATCCGACTCGTTAAGCAAGGAGGACAACTTGCTTTCAAATGAGGAGAACATAAAAGAAAGGCCCTTTTTAACTACAGATTTCACTTCATCATCAACAGTGATCAATGGCATGTCCTCATCTTCCCGTAGCATGAATTCTATTTGCTCTTGGGCTGAACTTTTCAGCTCCTCTCCGAATGGAGGACAGGGTCCAGCAGTGGACGTGGCAAAACGAAATGCAGAAACAAAAACACTTTTAGCAACGGTAAAGTCAACTGGCTGAATCCTGGCTAATATGGGCAGGGCGACCGGACCAAGCTTTGACGCAGCTTCCATTATCTCTTCTTCTTCCTTGTCGTCCCAAGGAATGGCCTCCAGGTACTGGACGCAGCTGTGAGTGATCTCTTCACAGTGAAATGCAATTGCTACCTGAAGTATACCGAGAGCAGATTTCACAGAGCCAAAGAAGCCCAAATGCGACTCGTAAGGTAAATAAAGCAACTCCAGAAGTTTGACATGGTGATCATAGTCTCGCTTCGAACAGTAAATTTCAATGCAAGTCGTGGAATCTGGAGAAGAGAGTTTTTCTGCAAAGAACTTGCTTTTTTCTGTCAATATGGAGGAATGGCAGTAGAAAAATTCAGGTCTTCCTTCATTATTCAAGAGGCATAATCTGACGTCACTGGTGACTTGCTCACCAAGTCTGCAGGGCTCATGTTCTCTGGTAGCCTCCATACATCAAAGTGCTAACAAACAGGTTCATGATTCGTGAAGTCGAAACCGTAAACTATCCTCCACCATTACAATGTGTTGACAATCTAATGAGATAAACCAATCTGCAGAAGTTTCAGAAAAGTTCATGGTGAGAGAACTTCTATTACAGTATGGGAAGGGAGGGAATAACCAGAAATCTATCTACATCTAGTCAATTTCCGAGGTTCAACAAGACCAGGAACTTTAAAACATCATGTCATAAAGCATATTCTAGAGCTGAATAAGCCCCACATGGCTCGGCAACAGCAAGCTCCTAGAGTTCTTGAGTCATTCACGATCCATGAAAAAATAACCTTGGTCAGATGATTTAATTAGTAATTTGAATAGCTATAACAGACAGAGATTCTTAAGCTATGTTGATCAAATACTCTCAAGTACCCCAGTACCACGGCACCCACTACCTCTCCTAAGGGCATTGCTGTAAATTTCTTCTCATCCAAGTAACATATGAATCTTGGCCAGCCGGAAATATGCTAACTCATTAACCTGGTGATAATTTTATAAGTCTGATAACCTCCTCCAGAACTAAAAAGTTCGATAAAAAGTATCGTATCATGACCTAAGAGACAACCAGGGCATTTCAGAGCCCCATTTCACAAGATCAGACACGGATGACCTAAGAGACAACCAGGGCATTTCAGAGCCCCATATCACAAGATCAGACACGGATGACCTAAGAGACGACCAGGGCATTTCAGAGTTCCCTATCAGAAGATCAGATACGGACTGTGAAAGCAAGCGACATCAAGGACTAAACTATTCTTCCCACCAGTCACTACATTGTCGACTCATTAATTTCCAGGGATAAAGACACTATGCGCCTGAATTTATCTGTTTAACAATCTAACTTTTTCAAATTTAACTCGATCTAGAGCATCTCCAAATATGTGCTTAGGAAGTCAATTGTTGACGTGGCTCGCTTACTCAGCAAAAATTATGTCAATCTCTATCTAGGTAAACGGTGATGAGAGAAACCATCTCAAGAGCCATATCGGAGTCCAACGTGGACACTAAACGGCTATTCATCGGCCTTAATGTCCGATTTGGCATTTTCCCTCCGCCGCGATTTCCACAAACTCAATCCACACCAGAGGGCATTGTCACGATACTCAGGAAAAGCCTCAAAACAACAAAATTTTCTTTTAAGCAAAACCAAAAAAAACATGCTTGCCATAACAAAAGAGTTGCTAACATCAAAAGGGTATCTCTATTTCCTCGAATGAATTAACTTCGTCAAATGGGAAAAAGCAGAGTTTAACATCTTACTCAAACAGGGCCTTGAAGACTTCATCGCTCCTTCCTCTTGGGAGGAATCAAGGTCGGTGGTTAGCTCACTGAAACTTCACTTGAGTTGAGCTGAGACGCCTCGCTTGCGCTCTCTCGTCGGATCTTGCAGAGACCCAATTTGGGGAGGAAAGGAAGCGGAAACGACCCTGTTCGGTGAGATAAGGATTGGATGGAAAACTAGAAGGGGAACTGAACAGGACCCGTCTCCAGGACAAACACGGGTGGTGGAAATTAGGGCTTTTGCTCTCAAAATGACGAAAGTCTTAATAATAAACATTTATCATACAGAGCAGGCAAAACCAAACGTAACGTACATTATCAAATCTCTCGAAAACTTGATTAAAGTAAATTTCATAAAGGTAAATTTCACATTTGGGTTCCTTTCTAGTGGGTAGAATTTTAAATAAGGGCAAGATTACATTTTGAGAAAAATAGAAAGAACCCCCTAAAGTTGTGCCAATTTTCGAAAAATTCTCGCATAGTGGACTTTATTCTAAAATATTCACGAAAATCGCCACTTTACCATGATGAACTCTCGAAAAAGGCATGCACGTGAGTGGAATGGGGCCTAGCGATTTACTTTTATCAAAATGCCTTGGGAAAGGATCAAAACACACACGCATGATGAGCGCCATGCTTGTTAGCTGTCGTTAATTTTCGCTCGATAGTTAGTTGAGAGGATTCATTTAATAAAATTGTCATATTTCCTAATGCTTTGGAAATAAAGTCCATTTTAAGGAGAGCGGTGAGAAATTAGCACTCGCTTTGAGAATGAATTAAATGTTTTCAACTTGCAGCAAAAGCAACAAAATTGCATTGGGGAATAATTACTGGGTTTTAACAGAAGATGATATTTCCTCCATCACAAGCTTCAGATCGATCGACTGTGAATCGACCTATCCCGTCCATCGCCACAAGTTACGGGCCGAGCGTGAGGCCTGCTCTTACAAAAGATAGGATGCGATCAATTCTCGGGGGAGAAATCGCGCATTCACGCCCGGTCCAAAGGACGGGACCCAACTGAAAGTGGGCTCTCCCTCCCCTCCCAACCCATCTTAATGCCCCCCACTGGGGTCACAAGCCCTTGTAAATGAGCTTGGCAATTTTCCACCTTCGTGCAGGCTACGTATAAAGTAGTACTGGCACCGACATTCTTCCTTGTCATCCACGACAAAGAAATTAACATATAAGCCCACGTCCTCGTTAATATTACAAAATTCAAACACACAATTTATGGAACTTATCCAAAACTATTTTTTTTATTATCAAAAAGTTTTAAATTGATACATCCATGATAAATTTACCCATTTGAAGATTATATGGAAGAACTGCGGAACCACCTATGTAAGTTGGGACGAAGTCGGAGAACGAAGTGTAATGGGACCAAAGTGTTGGGAAAAAGGCAAGTAGGCGGGTATAAAGAGCGAACCCTTACTCCCCTCTTTGGGTAATCAAGATGGGCAAGAGAAAATAAAGAAATGTAGAGGCGGAGACACACACATTTTTACGTGAAAACCTCTAGAAAACAAAAGGGAAAAACCACGAAAGTCTTCCACATAATAGTAGGATTACAATAGTATTTTCTTACCGAATTTGGTGAATCACCCTCACCTTTATGGTGGAATACACTCTAGTTCGAGAATCTCTCAAACTCTTCACACAATGGTGGCTTACACACACACACACACAAACACACACACACCACACACTCTCTCTCTCTCTCTCTTGGAGGAGGATCTCTCTTGTCGAATGTCGGGTTGTCGACAAGTTGTTGAGATTGTCGAAACCGTCCGACCTCTCTAACCACTTCTTATGAATGCATCTCTTCGTTCCCAATTTATAAATGGCCAAGAGACCTCTCTTCCATGCTCTAGAAGATTCACCAATTAATAAGGGGTTTACAAAGATGACAAGCATCTTTCCAATGCATGAAGCCACGAGAATTCATTTTCCCGTGCGAGGTTGTTGCATTGGGATTACGTAGTCATCAAAGCTTTAATGCTTTGGTTCACCAAACTAATTGAGGAGAATCCCAATCCCAAAAACTCTCCCCTATTCGACTTAATTAGAGGGGGTTATTGCCACACCGACACCTTCACAACATTCGTCCGTTGACACCTAAATTTTGATTTTTAGGAATTCATTCATTTCAAGCATAAAATGAGAGTTAATTATAATTCTCACAAAAATTAATTTCTCATGCATTGCATTTGTATATTAATTTGGACAGATGGCGGAGAATTCGAGCTTAAATTGACAAGCGATCGGGGTTGGAATAGCATGAAAAATTCAACCAAGCATGGGGAGTGTGCCGAAAATTCTAAGAAGGCTTGGACCTATTTTTTTTTTTTAATTCAGCTAATTTTGCTCATCTAATTGTTAAAGGTTTCTAATTAATTATTCATCTAATTAACCAAAGCCCAATTTGAGCTCGAGAATTAGCGATCAAGCCCACAAGAGCATGAAATTCGGATAGCCCATGATAATCCCTCTTGTGGCTGAAATTTTTAAGGAATTTTAATGGGATCGAACTCTTGAAGATCAGAAATTTCATCCTACGGTCATTAACGAGTCATACTTCAACTAGGATTAGGCAACCCTTTAGTATATAAATACCTCGTTATACCTTAGGGTTAAGGGAGGATATTCATTGAAGACACGGTAGATTTTTTTTTTTTTGGGGGGGGGGGAGGGGGAGGCGACATTCATTATACACATACAGCTGAAAGAAGGAAAGAGGAATCCATAGCTCAGTTGATCTCCTCCATGGCAACCCCAATTGGCATAAAGCTCATGTATAGATAAAGCCAAACGAGGAGCCCACCCTCAACAATTCATGTTTGCAGCACCAAAAGCTCCAACTTCAATACTTGTTCATGCATATTTGTCGCCACGAATTTAGCCACGGAGTCGCATCAACCCAGCTGCTGTCCATGCGTGATTTAGCTTCTGCTCCACTAGGTTTTGTGCATTGATTCAGTGCCAATTCAATAGCTGTTCGACACCAGTTCACCTGCTCTTCGATGCTCCTAATTCTCTGCTTATTTGTGGCGCTTACACTGCTGTTTGGAGTTAATTCCACTGCTTTTTGCTCCTACTTACACCCTGATTTATTGTTCGGTTCCTTAAGCTATTTGGAGCACAAGATCGCCTCTGTCCAGCCCCATTTAAGGTTGATTCAGCCTTATATTCGACTGATATTTTGTCACTAATTTGTGTACTATTTGGTGCTAGAGTCCCTTCCTGTTTAGAGCTCAAATTTGGCTCAAAAGGGGCTATTTTAGGTGATTACCCGACTGCACGTGTGCTGGAAATTGCTCTGAAAAAGGTAAAATCCTCACATCTTTGGTTGCTATTTGTGCTTATTTAAATTGGTAACATGCATATACTTCATGGATGTTAATGAATATATGTTGATTTGTGATCAAGGTTGGAAAATGACATGTTTTTATCAACTCCAATCAAGAGCAGAAATTTGAGCATGTTGGAATGAAATTCTGATTTTTCTTAACACGTTCATTAATTTGGTTGAATTGTGACACTCTTGGGAATTGATTAAGTTTAATTGGAAATTTATCTTTTCTCAAAGTAAATCAAGCACTTTCAAGATCAAATTGAACTAGGTTAAAATTTGAGGATTTTATCAAATTAAGGAGTGAATTTTCGGTATACTCACTCTCTTGGCCGAATTGCATATAGATGGATGAGCATTGTTTTGATTTTTATCCCAATTAGTTGATTTGATATTATCCATTGGTTGTTCAATCTTATCTCATGTAAATCAGATAATGATCATGCGAATCGGGCTCTATCTAATCTCTGGAAATTTTTGAATGGGATAATATTTAACTTGTGGATAATCCTCGCTTTGAATTATGATCCATGGTTGGTTGATTTATGTAATCCGTGCCTTATCTTGTGGTTATCTCGATGCTATCTTGTATCGTAGATAAGGATTGGTGTTTAATTCGGATAATATTTGATCGTTGTGGATAGACTTTTGATTACAATGATTATCTTTAACATGTGAATCGGTTGGGATTATTTGATCTTATCTCCGGTAAATTTTCTAAATATATTTGATTTGAGATAAAGTTTGATCGGATTGGATTACTATCCAATTTTTTAATAATTATCTGAAAATAAATTTTCAAACCTTAAAGATAATTTTCTTAAAATTGGATCAAATTTTGGATAAGAAAAGGTAGACCCCACTCCCACAATTTTGGCCACCCCTCCTGAATTTTTTCATGTTTGTTTGCTTTTGATTTGTTATAAAATTTGCATATTTTTAAACAAATATGCTCATAATATATGCTCCCCAATATTCCTAGACCCTTTGAAAATTTAAATTGCATGCCTTAGCCATGATGTTATGGAATGGGATGGCAATTTAGTATAAGATTTTGTGATCTTTCCTTTTGGCAAAAGGAACGTTGTCGTCTTATACCCCTATCCGCATACTTGCTATAATCTTCGAGGATGGAGTAGATAAAAATTTGTCTCTAACCTAGATCTTTGGGAATGAGTGAGTTTTTTTGAAAAAAATTTGGAATTTAAAGGTATATTAGGGGCATTTTTGTTTAATTTTGTTCAAATTTTTATTTGCTTTTGAATGTTTCTTTTTTCTGGTATTTAATTTGAAAATACAAAAGTTATAAAAAATCATATAATTTTATAATGCGGTCCTCATGTCACATTTTTCTAATAAAATCAATCAAATCACATTGATCAATCAAAATGAATTTTTTTTTCATGAAATTAGTATCGAAATGGCATTAGTTTTTTCAATTAATGTAACATAGTCCTCGAATTTATTTTCTTTGGTTCGTAGAAATAAAATAGCTCTCCCGCTATTTTATTTATATTTCTAATTGACCTATCAAGAAATAATTAGTGGCGGCTTCAATTAAATAATTTGTCATGAATTGAACCTAAGTTGCCATTCGATAAGACTTGGGAGGGTCCGAATTAGGTTAGTTAACTTAATTAACATGATAGTCCGTTAGCATGATTTTTAGGTCGCGACATCGTCGAACTTCTTCTATGAAATCACCTTGGTCATCATGTCGGACTAGTTCTTGTTGGTGTGAACTTTGTCGAGCCGTAAATGCTTCTCCTCTATCACATCCCGAATTAAATGGTAACGCATATCGATATGTTTTGAGGGAGAGTGATAGGCTAAATTTTTGGCCAAGTGTATGGCACTTTGATTATCACATCTCAACACATATTTTTCTTGCTTGGAGCCCAACTCAAGCAAGAAGTTCTTCATCCATAGCATTTCTTTTTATGCTTATGTTATCGCAATCTATGTAGCATCGACACGACACGGGACATGGGATATGAGACACGACAACACGTCGATACATGATTTCTCAAAAAATAAAAAATTTTTGACACACTGAGACACGTTGTATATTAAATATATATTTATATGATAAATTATTATTTTTATAATTTTATAAATAAATAAATAAATAATAAAGAGCCGTAGAATGAATTTACACTAAAAAAAAGGATGACATAATCATGAGGTGCAATCTCTCCCATTTAGTTTGCCCTTTTCGTTTACTTTTGTGTCCCACATTGGGCAATAAGTCAAGAAAGAGGAGGAAAGCATAATATAAAGGGGCGGTTGGCCCTGAAGCCACACGTTTGGCCCATAAAAAAACATGCTTGCCTAGACAGGTTGATGGGCCATCAAGAAAGCCCATGGGCATAGGGAAAATTATGGCCTCACAAGTATGATATTTTCCCAAATTATATTTGGGACTTGCTTGTCCTATTAGTTGACCGCGTGTCGGAAGTTCATGGATGACGTATGTGGGCTTGCGTGTTCGGTCGTGTCCTAGCTTGTTCAAACCGACGGTGTCCAGCGTCCAACACCGACATGTGTCCAACACGGGAAAATTGTCTTTGGGGCGTGTTCGTGCTACATAGGCTGCAATATATTCAGCCTTCGGTGGTAGATAAGGCATCACATTTTTGAAGCTTAGACTGCCAAGGCATAGCTCCCCTTATAAAGGTAGTCAAGTATCTTGACGTTGACTTTCTAGAATCGATATCACCACCTAAATCTCGCATCCGTGAATCCTTCTAACACGGGTTTTCCTTTGCCGAAACACGGACGGTTCGATTTGATTAGAAAGTTCCATGTCAGTGTTCGGTTTATTGAAATTGCTGATAATCAAGCATTTCTATTGGCTTTACATCATTTGCGAACTTAGTTATCTAATATCATTAACCGAGGTGACTGGACCCACGAGTCCGAATCGAATCTACTGGTACTTGTAGAGAGAAGTGGTGCTTCTCAAAATTACCTTCCATGGTGCAATAAGAGCCTATGTGCAAAGAAAAGGGGCTTTGGTGAGATCACCGGTAAGCCCAATGCTGATGTTGGCAAAAGTGCGGAGGATGATCAAATTGACATCATAGATAATAAACAAAGGATGTCGGAGTTTCTGGAAAAAGAAGAGTGGGAGGTGTATAGAGAGAATGCCCGCGAGGGAGAGAACAGAGAAATGACAGGCATGGAAAGGAAGGAGAGGAGGAGGAAAGTGGGAAAGTAGAATCGCAACTCCATAAGGAGAAAAACAAGAAATGAAACAAAAGAGTTGATATAATAATAAATTAAATTTGTATCAAAAGTAATGTGCCGCCTTGAAAATTAGACCCATGTAAATGCCGAAATTCAATAAAAATTGTTAATATTGAATTTCAATCGGTATAAAATTTTGGATAGTAAGAATGTAAATGACGAATTTTGGACGTTTCTTTGAAATGTCGTTCGATTTGGATTAGGTTCAAAAAATAGTAGTCGCCGCAATTTAGGATTTTTAATCCTCACGCCTAAGCTTAGTTTGGACCGAGCCTAACTTGTGAAAAAGCCAAAATATCCTCAACCGGTTGAGCCAAAAATCCGTTCGATCCTAATTTATCAATTGACCTTTTTGCTCTCCCTTCATTCGCTAGAAGACAAAAATATTCAAAATTGATGTGCCTCACAAGTCAAACCCATAACCAACCCATCACTCACCTCAAGTCAACTAGTTAAATCCCCCTCCCACTCTTCTCTCTCTCTTCCCTCTCTTCTCTCTCTCTCTCTCTCGCGACTTCTCCTTCTCTCTCCTTGCTTTTTGCTTGACCGCCCCCTCCCTTAGTCGAACTCCTCCTCCTTCATCGGTCTTCTTTATGCGACGGCAGCTTCTCTCGATCGTTACTGCGTCGTCCAGCCCACCACTCCACCTCCGTCCGATCGCCACGCACCGCTCTAGAGCCGCCTAGCAGCCCCAGGGAGACTACTTGCGTCCGCTTTGTTTTGGCGTTCGTGGACTACCCGAGCTTCGGCAGCCCTTGTCACCGCTCTGGACCGCCTCCAGCCATTGCATCATCGTCCTCCGCCCTCACCACGACCCTCTCGGCCCCATCCCGCCGCCCGTACACCTCCCAGGCCGTCGTGAGCAACTCTCAAAGCCGACTTGCCCTATTCTACCCTCCAACTTGTTCGTGGCTGTTCCGGCCTCCTTCGCCTAGATCCGCCGCTCTTCGGCCACCCCCGGTGACCACCCTTAAGCCCTCGCCGTCCCCACAACCATCGACACCGTTGGACACCCGTAGAGCTCGATTTCAGCTGGCCGGACCTTTCCTATTTTAGAAACCACTACCCTATTTTTGTGCCCCGATGCTGCCGACTGCTTCCGCCGTTTCCGCACTCCGCCGGCGCCACCTGCAGCCACCCCAGAGACCCCCGATCTTGGCCAACCCGTCCCCCACCTTGGACCACCCAAGACCTCCTAAAAACAGTCATCGACGCCACCTACCCTATTCTCGTTTGTCCTCTACTATGTTTTGGCCGCCTGCCCCTCCACCGGGGACCACCAGCCGCCACCTCGAGTTCCGTGCCGTTGTCCCGGAGAGTCGCCACATCCCACGAATCATCCTTGATCGAGTTGGAAGCTCGAAGCTCAAGTTGACCGCGAGTCGCCCATCGTCGTTGCCGAGCCGAGCCGAGTTCGTCATCGTCGCGAAGACCGCCCTGAGCTAGTTTAATTTGTGAGTTAGCCCATAACTATCGGTTAGGATGCTAATTGCTTTTGGAATTAAATTAATTAGATTTTAGGACGTTCGAGTACCTCGATTACGGTCGGATTAGCTAGAGACTTGGTTTAGGGTAAATGGCCATAATTGATTAAGTTAGATTGATTAGCTAGGTTGTCTCGTAATGTATTTGGTGATTAAATTGGATTGATTGTTTGGGCGGTGATTGCTTGGTGTGTGATTGTGAGGGAACGTTAGGGCGAGAACCGAGTGGACGCATGATTGTTGGTTGGATTAGACTTTCGATAGTTGATTTTATAAATTTGGATCGATTTTTATTGTCGGATTATTGAAATATGTTTGGCTGGTTGTCCCGATTGCGTGTTGGATACTATGGGTGAATGTCGTGGGTGTTAGTCCCATGTTTTTAAATGCAAAGGCTGGTGGATAATCGATGCATTCATGCGACTCGAGTGTAATCAAATTGCATATTTTAGCATGAAAACGGCCAGGTGCCGAGTCCTTGATCATGACCGCATGACCATTTGGCTAAGCGTAAAGATAAGAATTTGACCGGTTGTTGTCGGATGTGCTTGAGTGGTCACGTAATGATTGTTCCTAACAAGATCGTGTCATGTCGATCGGAATAACAAGACTTGTCGAAATGCATGTCAATCCGTGTCGTTGAGTTGATCGGATGCCGGTCGCAATTTGTGACGGACCGACGCTCCTTTTAGAATGTCTGCTATGTTGTACCAAGTCGATTGGAATCACACTAGCAAAGTAGTCGCCTTCCCGAAGTAATGAGACGATGCTTGGTCCCGCCGATAGAGCACCAACTGTCCTAGTGTGCCGGGCATATGGCATCATCTCGTTAATGAATGAACTTTGTGTAATGTCATGTGCATGCAAATTGATGTGATATCTTGTCAAGTTGTTTGTGAGTTGTGGTGTTGATTTGGGGTCGAACTTTGCATCATGCATGGCTGAAGACCGGTAAGTTTGCATATGAGTGAAGTATATACTTGATGCTTCAGTGATTGCTTGGTAGAATACTACGAGCGAATCAAAGCCCTAGTCGGGCTTAGGTGTTGACTCACCGAAATTATTCTCACCCTATTGTTAACCTTTTAGATTTGAAGTGATGGAAAGACCGGTTAGATTTGGGGTTCTATCGGCCGGTCATTTGATATCACGTCCTATCCGGTTCCAAGCACGGAGCATGTCCCGGGAACATTACTTCACAACACTTTGGGTTGATGAGGGGATGCCACATCCGGTGGTACACCTCTTCAAGGCTTGGTATTTTCGTGACGGAGATGGACTCTTTGGCTCGCTCCGCGGGTTTGAAGGGCTGTCTAACCCGGCCGTTTATGCCCCCGCCTAAGACCCGATGGACCTTGATACTCCCGACGGGGAGATACTGAACTCCGATTCGACTTGGAGAAAGAACCCCGCATAGTGAGGGCTCGAGGCCCTAGACGTGGGGCCGTCATCTTTTGAAGCCCTATTGATGCCAAGGCAAGGATAGTTGTGAGATTTTTGGAGTAGATGAGAGGATAACCTTACCCGACTCTTGTATCTTTTTATGAGTGTTAGAGGGCCGCCCGAAGTGTGGGGTTACATATGTAGTTGGTAGCTTTGTGAGGTTATGGATCATCTATTCTTATGATGAAATGAAATGTCTTTTGGCTGAATGACTATTGTGACCTTTTCTCGCTTCACTATCTCATGTTGTTTGTTGATTGGAAAGTTCACGTTTTCACATGCGCCATAAGTATATAGGTCGAGAGTGTGCCTAGGATGCTATCCTTCATGACCTGTGGTGATTTTGGTAGGGATGTCGTGGGGCCGGGGATCGGGGCATGACAAGAAATGAGTGACACAAAAGATATAATACTCAAAATGGACTGTCAAAGCAATGAAAAAAGCCCAAGCCATGATATGTAAATATCACGAAGTGTAAAATTATGTGCATTGCAAGAGTCGATCTACAACTATTTTCAGAGAAAGAGAGATTTATTTTTCTCTTATGACTTCATATTATGAATCATAGAGTGTTAACCTCTAGAAAGATTCTCCTTTCTCGAGGTCAGAAGAAGTCAGAACTAAAGGCGCTTTGCTTTCTTTTTCCTTCAATCCTTCTTCATAACTCTCTCCCCGGCACGCACACACAAAATCGTCCCACCCACCTCAGCCGCCGTACCAGCGAAGCTCTAAAAGCATCTGGACTACTTCTCTCGTCAGGTGCTCTCTCTCTCTCTCTCGGTGAAACTGAACTTATATACTGCCGGGCAAAGCCATTCAATCCTGTTCTTGAGGCATCTTTTCGACGATGCTTGCAATTGTCCTCGTATGGGTGAGTTTAGCTATCGAGTATTGCCATGTGATGCTAATGATGGCAAGTGGCAACTGCCTTGCATATAGTTGGTAGGCTCTTGAAATCCCATCATCCGAGGTTCCCAGCCTTGACTGCGTCTGCTCTGCTTTACAAGAGTATTGATTGAAATAGTGGCTAGTCCTGCTGCTTCTAGACATAGTTTGCAGCGGATTCTGTGCACAGCATCGCGTAGGCTTACTTTTTCCGGCTATATTAGCGTGCGATTGTTCATTGGAGTAAGTTCAGACAGTGAAACATGAGAATCTAAACATATGATCCGTTTGCAAACTGGTTTTTATTGACCCCAAGTCCTGATCTATCCGATGTTAAAACCAGTGGCATTTTATTTGGTGTCGTGCTATTTTGAATATCATGGAGCAATTATTACTAAGTTGAGTTTCTCAAAATGATAACTAGGTCATCTGCCGTTGTCAATGACAATTCGTTGGCACTCTTAGTCATTGAGATTTGTTCTAGGTTCATAACTTGCAGTGCACTGTCGTTGCAGTTTCTTTAGTTGGTAGATGAAATGTGCTGATTTGAGGTTCCCCCAGTTTTGAATGGAGGATACCGGAGACGCTAGAGTAGGATTTACGGTGGAGATAACGTTAAATACCTTCACATTGTCTCTGCCTTTTTCTGAAAATGCCAAACAAGAAGTGCCCTTGCAAAATTATTTTGGAGAATTTCAAAACTATTCTTTGATAGTTATGCATGTTCCAACGGCAGTTTGAGCAAACAGTTGTTGCGAAGACAATTTAACAAAAAAGACTTTTTGACTATTGTTGAATGAGATAGTATTTCTAAGATATCGTCATCTTTGTGGACGACTTGGGAGGATGTGGAAATGGAAGGCATACCTTCCTATATTAAGTAGATATGGCGTGGGCGATTTAGAAGGTACAAAGGAAGAAGTTGAGCAGTAAGAGTAAAGTAGCATGTTGATAGTTTCTTTTTGCGTTTGATTCAGGCAGAGTTATGCCTAAGGTGCAGACAATCACGTTATTACCCAGAAGGATGGGAATTGATAGAACCCGTGCTTCGAGAATTACAAACTGAGATCAGGAAAGGTTAATATATATATATATATATATATTTTATTTAGCTGTTTTTGCAACGACGTGTGGAAGCTGAGGAATTTGCTCTACCATTGGCTTGTAACCAGGGTGACGAAGAGCTATAAATCTTCCTCCAAAAAGAAGATTTGATCCTAGGCTTTTAAATTGTTGGAGTTGGTTGATGATTTATCATGGCAGAGAATGCTTATATGTCATCTGTGGCTCAAGTCATTTGATACGAAATAATCTTCATTGCTTGTTTCTTTGTTGTGTGTACCACCATCGTCTCCTAGAAGATTTGACTTTGTTAGGCTGAAATGCGTAAACGATCCTCATGATGGCAACTGCAAATGTGAGGCACTTGGCCCATTTTCAAGATCGCTCACCAGAAAATCCGACATTTATTTGATTTGTATCACTGCAGGAAACAAATCTCGAGAGAATTGTACGAGTTCTGCTTGGAGCAGGGTTATGCTGACAGAAACCTAATCACCAAAGTGGAAGAAGGTTGGCCTTGGCCCCCATTTAGTCTTGGTGGTGTTTGCCGCTCTTGTTAGTTGAAAACATATTTATCAGAATCGGTTAATTCTTGGTACATATTTTACCCATTTGATTCTATTTAAGGTCTGCACGACATGTATCTATAAGGTGGATCAGTGATATCCTGAATTGCAAGCGAATTTACTATACATATCTATCGATTCAACCGATTCATAATATGATAGACCAAAAAAAAAAAAAGACTGATTCATTATTTCTTGTATATTTACGGCAATTTACCTATCAAGTAATATTGTTTTTGCCGTACTTTATCCTCATGCTATAATCTGATGGTTATAGATTAAAAGAAAAATTTATACTTCGTAATACATTTATAAACAAGACATGATATCAAGATTTATGATTTATATTTATATTTCATTCTTGTACTAATGAAACAATGAAAAAATTTATATCTTCCTATTTATGAAAGCGGTAACATAGCAAGTATTTGAAGTTGAGAGTTCGTTTTCACATCTAATTGAATCTTACTCAAAATTTAGTATTCTGTGATATGTCTTACTAAACATACATATCTCTCTGAAGAAAGTATCATTTGAAAGGTACTTTGCTGAATCTTACGGTTCGATTCGATTTTCGATTCACCATTTTTTTCACAATAGATATCCTGATTCAACAATTATGGTTGAAAATCTGTCATTTACTCTTGTTAAGTTATATGCTTGAAATGCACTGTGGACACACTTCCTGCTAGCCGTAAGTTTTTTTGCGAAAAACAGTTGTTCAACAAGGTGTTAGAGAAAAAAAAAAAACCGTGTTAGAGCATTGTAGCCAAAACTGAAAAAAGAAATTGTTTGGAGCTTTAGGTCTAAGGATTTGAATTATGGCACCCCCTCTTGTTGTCAGTCCGGTTGTCTAACGTTAGCAAGCAACATGATGCCGGATTCTTATTTCTGATGGTTTCCAAATTAATGACCGCTGCAGCTCATCCGACAACCATTGGTAGAGCAGCTAATTTGTCGGTAACGAGCTTGTCCTGCCCGGTTGGGGAAAGATCTTCAGGGAAAAAAGCAGCGACTGCGAGAATGGGAAATTTCAGCTAATATCAGTCCTGTTCTTTTTCATTTCCTTTTTGCACTCTTGCATTCTAAGGCGAAGTGATTGATGCTGCTTAAAAGTTCTCTACACTTCTGGTCCATGGTTAAGGAAGCATTTTGGACTAAGCAAAGTATTTTTTTCTGCCTCGGCCGTTGGCATTTAAACAGAAGGTGGTGTGATCCTGTTTCTTAGAAATGTATATGTTGTGGAGTATTTTCCAGTCCACTAAAGGGTATGATACAGTGTACATTATACGTCCTTTGGTTTACACTGCAGCCGGGTTATGAGCGGCTCTGCTGCCCACCGCAGCATCCAGCGTCGTGACCAACAATTGTGCTACAACATGCTTGTGTCGAGTGCCCAAGCACTTGAGGGAGGAGAAGGCGATAGAGTGCGTTCACTGCGGTTGCAGGGGTTGTGTGAGCGGAGATTGGTCAATCACATACTAGCGTCGGCAGCATACATTGCAGGTCTGCTGTTCTTTCTGTAAACTTAAATTGCAGCGCTTTGTTGGGTGGAGGTGACTATACATCATTTGGCTTCCGAGAGCTTGGACTTTGCAACGAATGGAGTATCATGTGCTTGGCATCGTCAGAAAAACAGTCTCTGAGGCACGAGCACTGTTGAGTGTTGACTTAATGTTTGCTTCTTTAGGAGTTTCGCATTGCCTTGTGGTCATTGCGTATTCCGGCTCGCGTGCTCAAGTGGACCGTGATGTGATGCCGGGCTCTTGGACTCTGGCGTGGTGGTTATGTTCTTTCTTCTTTTTCGTTTTCTCTCTTTTGTGAAGTTATTCAAATGTATTTGTTAATATTTTGCTAGGATTGGCTTGAATGAATTGAACACATCACCGGCGCAACCTCAAATGCATGGGCTCTTGGATTTTGGCGAGGTGGTTAAGTTCTTCCTTCTTTTTCGTTTTCTCTCTTTATTAGGGTTAAGTTCTTCAAATGCACTTGTTAACACTTTGTTAGGATTGGCTTGAATGGACTAGACATATCACCGGCACAATCTTAAATGTACCATGATGTCGGGCTCTTGGGACTCTGGCGAGGTCATTAAGTTCTTCCTTCTTCTACCTTCTCTCTCTTTTTCAGGGTTAACTTATTCAAATGCACTACTTTGCTAGGGTTGGCTAAAATGGACTGGACCATGTATATCTTCCGCACCTAAAGTTAGTCTATGCATGTAGAAAGCAACCAAAAGGAACCAAAAAATAGAAAAAAAAAAACCCAAAACGGCAGGGCAAACTTAGACATGACATTCAGCTAAGAATGTCAGATGAACTTGCGTCCTTTCCGGGACTGCAGACTCCACTCCACGTAATTTCCAGATCCGTGATACATCATAGTCCACCGAAATAAAGTTCAAGTGAAATTTCTCCTGGTAAATCTATAAATACGTAGTTCATATTTTATCATTTAAAAAAAAAAGGCAAAAGCTCTGCTACAAAGTCATTGGGCCACGTGTCCGATTGAACGAAGAACGGACAAAGGCGGCCATAGGACTTTTTCATGATTCCAGACGCCATCACTTCGATCGTTTGTTTCTTTTGACGTAAAAAGCCATCGTAAGTTTAGTAAATGCATCTGATATATTGATGATGAATTTATTTTAAATTATTTTTTTAATCATAAAAAAATTGAAAATTAGTATATTTATGATAAATTTAACTCAAATTAGTACATCTATAATAAATTTATTTTTTTATTAGTTTTTGTTAAATCTAACCAATAAAGTGCTAAGTTGTATGACACGTGACAATTAATATATGTACCAACTTAGGAACGTGTATCCGTTTAGAATTTTTCATAGTATTAATCCAATTTAACGGAGGATAAATTTATCATATGTGTACTAGTTTATAGTTTTTTGTGATCAAAAAAATTAATTTAGAGTAAATTTATCACATGTACATCGGTTTAAGGTTTTTGGTGGTCAAAAAAATAATTTGAAGTAAATTTATCAAAACTGTACTAGTTTTGGGTTTTTCCCGATCAAAAAAATAATTTGGAGATAAATTTATTACGGGTGTGTTACTTTTGAGTTTTTCATGGTATTAACCCAATGCCGAAATCTGTATGATTCCCTTTTGATATTATATATTAGAAAAGACCCAACAAGACATTCGAATGATTGCTTGTTCAAACCTAAATCTACTTAGATTAGAGTAAGGGTGTGCAAGGTAAAATTTTTAGAAATGAATTTCTCCTCTAAAAGTGCTTATGGAGAAAAAATTCGTTTGGTAATGCAACTTCCGAAAAAAGTATCGGTTTGGTTATGCAACATTACATGTCTACTTATGAAGCAAATTTCTACTTTTGAAGTTATTTTTAAGCTAATTCTAGAAGTAAAAAAAAGTTACTTCTCTTTCGAAGTAAAAATTTCTCAACATCAATATTTCGTCACTCGATCTCTTTTCATTCTCAAGTGCCTTTCTCTCTCAATCACACCTCCACCGTCGCCGCCCACTGCTACCCACCGCCGACCTCCACCGGCACCACCGCCGACCTCCACCGGCCATCGCAGCCCCACCACTTATTGTCTCTGCGACCACCACCAAACATCACCCACCATTCTTTGGAGTAAAAAATAAATAATATATTTTTTTATTTTTAATAATAATTTTTTAATGAAATTTTAAAAAAAAATTAAATGAAGTAGAAATTTTTCGGTCATCAATAATAAATTTTCATAGAAGATTTTGTATTGATAATATTTCAGAAGTGGAAATTTTCAAACGTTATCAAACGCTTTTCTTTAATCGAAATCAACTCGGGAGCGAAATAGAAAAATTAGTTTTTGGCCGAAATTGATTTATGAAGCGAAGTATTGCCATGTGCACCCTAATATGCAGATTAATCAGGGTTAATTCTTGTTGAGACTTAATTTACGGAATGAATCGAAGTTGACCAAGGGTTTGGTAACGGGTCGGTCGGTCGGTCGATTGTTCCATGCTGTTGCTCGCCGTGTCCTAAAGGTCAAATTGCACGGAGTTAAGCTCATGCCGGGCAAAAATAGAAGTTGGCTTGATTGCAAGCTGAGAAAGACCGACTACTTTTCAAGTGCCATGGTTCTCTTCCAACAGCCAAGGGACGATTGCTCCTACCAAATCTCTCTTTCTCGCCAATGCACGTGCTTAATCTATTTATCAAACAACACGCCACGAACGGAATCTTGTATCTACTTGTTCAATATGCGTATGCTCATAAAAGGGGAAAATTGTTAGAAAAAAAAAAGTCTTAAGCCTATTACTTTTTTGTCAATTCAATTCTAAACTTTTTAATTTTGTCAATTAGCCCTAAAATTTTTGCATTTATACTAATTCAATTTATCCGGTCAATTTTGGTCGGCCACCGCCGACGTGGCATTGTCGAAATTTTTTTGATGACATTTAATAATTTTTTCAATTTTTTTCAATTTTACTTATTTATTTATTTATATTTTGGTTCTTCTTCCTCGGGCCGTGGCTTTCTTACGCCATGGCTGGAGCAGAGGACCGGCGGGCCACTAGCATGGCATCGTTGGGCGAGCTCGGCCTCGCCCGGATCTCGGCAAGGCCGTCACTTAGCCAAGGCGTCGCCGTTGTCGATTAGTTCCTCTATTTTGGATCTGTCAAATTTTGTCTCGTTCCCAAGCTAGCCACCACTCACTCTCTCTCTCTCTCTCTCTCTCTCTCTCTCTCTCTCTCTCTCTCTCTCTCCCCCCGCTTGTCGCCACTGCTGCCATGGCTGGGCTATGGCGAGGTTTGGTCATGCCCAACCATGGCGTGGCTCGGCCTTGCCCGGCGGCCCCGGTTGCCGGTGACCAAGCCGGCTCTCTCCTCTAGCCATGGCGTGAGGAAGCCATGGCCTGAGGAAGAAGAAGATAAAATAAAAATCAAAATAAAAAAAATCAAAAAGACATTAAAATATTATTAAAAATTGCTTCGACAATGCCATCACGGTGACGACCACCAAAGTTAGTCGAATAGACTTAATTGGCACAAATGCAAAATATTTAGGACTGAATTGGCTCAAAAGAAAGGTTTAGGATCGAATTGGCAAAACTAAAAAAGTTTAAGATCGAATTGGCAAAAGCTCAATAAGTTTAGGATTTTTTTTTTTATAATTTTTCCCTCATAAAAGCCATATCTTTCTTTTTTTCATTTTTCTTTTTGGCCAAAAAAAGCTATACTTTTCAAATGAAGCTATCTGGGTACAGCCAACGATAGCTCGAAACGTATCTTTCCTTTACATAAAAAAGGCTGAACCTTTCAAATGAAGCTATTTGGTCATTTTTCTAGAGCGGGGGAATCATGAATACTAGGGCACATGATTAGTGCTTCATATAATGTAAAACGGCCTAATTGTTGAAGCTGGCGGACATGATTGATAGTGATCGGTTGTATGATTCAGAGAAACATTGCAACCTCCTGCGCTCAATGAATAGGGTTCGTGCCTAGTTTCATCACTTAACTGGCAATTTGAAAGTGATCTGATGGCTTGCTAGATTCAAAATTCAATTAAAATTCGACTCTAGCAAGCCATCATATGACTTTGGAATTGGCCTTCTTAAGCACAGGAGAGCAGCATTAACTTCCGATTAGTTTGTGCACATGCTAAATCTAAATTAATGTTTTACCTTAGTTTTAGAACCATAAATCCATTTGTCGTGGACCAAATTCTCCTGTGCCGTTTGAGCTGAAGAGTAGAGTTTTGCGATATCAGGGTGAAGAGTGCTTGATGCAGAGGGAATGGTACAATTGATTTGTATGAGTGGCGTTAAGGTGGTTGTGCTTGCAGTTAAAGAATGAAATCAATAACATTTTAGAGGATCTCTAAAGGCTGGATTGACCTCCGGTGCACAAGCTATTCGAAGTTGATGCCGCTCTTCCGATGAGATAATGACAGGCCGAAATCGGTTGTTGCAGACCGAAGTGTTCTACACGTCTCATTTGAGGAACTCGATGCTTTAGTTAAACTGCGTGTGGTATGATCAAATGCGAGTATGCGTTTCACCATATTGTTCGTAGGAACAATCTTGAGGAGAAAGGCCGGTCTAGTATTCTTGGCTCACCATGTGCTAGACGAGCTATTCTGCGGCCAAGAAATTGTTTGCGCATGAGTCACAAATATATGCTTTGGGGCAAAGTTGTGAGAAAAGAAGAGAATCTCTCTCTTTCTTGATTTAAATTATCGTCTTGATATCTTTTAGGTAAATCATGTTGATTACCAAATAAAAAAATGCCAAATGGGTAATTCAACTCATTTATTAGCACCAATACCGACACACGACACGTCAACATATCATTTTAAAAAAATAGAGAATTTCGACATATTGAAATATTTTTCTACACGGATTGGGCGCATGTTGAAGAGTGTCGGGAGAGTGTCGAAAAGTATCGGATACGTACACTGATCCCCATAGAATATCGGTGCATCATAGTTTATCACACGGATCGGGAGTTGGTGACGTTGCATGTGCTGAAATCAACCCAACGCCGTACGTCGTGGCTTTCTGTTTAGAATGATCGGGCTTGGTAATCAAGAGCAGGTAAGGAAGGATTGATAAATAAAAGACAACAAAGAAGGGTTCCGCAACCCACGAGCGATGCAAGGGGAAGGGCAGATGATCATGATTGAGAACGTTAGCTGAGCTCGAGCCTCCCCACCCCCGTGATGATGCACGGGAAATGCAATTATTTAGATGGGAAAAGACGACCGCAGTCATGGCAACATCGTCAACCTATGATAGCCTTCCGAGGTTTCTTCTACGACTCGAGTGGCGGTATAATAATGGCTATAAGAAAAAAAGGTTGATTAGTATTTAATCCTTATCCATTGGCATCAACATTTTTTTTTTCCCATGTTTTTTTGAAGCCCGACACATCTCTGTTGAGAACAACGCCCAGTGCGCAACAGATCAAATTCCACCCATTCACATTCTAGAACATCTTTTTGCTAGCGTGACTTTGGAAAGGACGACTCACTGATCGATACTTGGGAGAGACAGCTACGGGTAAGATTATCAAAAAAATAATATATAAGCATATTGTATAGATGAAAATTCAATTCTAAATTTTTTTTAATAATTAATTTAATCTTAAATTTTTTGACGATTTGTCAATACAATCCTCAAGACAAATTTTCACCGGCAATCGCTAATGTGGACATTAGTCGTCGGATAATTTTGCGATTTCTTTTTTAACATTTTCTCAACATTTTTGTTTTCCCTTTCGCTTTTTCCTTTTTTCCAATTTTTTTCCTTTTCTCTTTTTTCCTATTTCCCTCTACCAGTTGTCGAGGCCTTGGCGATAGCCCTCACTAGCTATAGCCCTCGCCAAATTTGGGCGAGGGTGGTCGGCGACCTCCATTGGCCATAGCCCAAGGCCATATGAGGAAAATGGGGAAAGAAGAAAGATAAAAAGAAAGGAAAGGGAAAAAAAAAAGGTAAAATTCCCAAAAATAAAAAAGAAAGGCATGTAAATTGTTCACGAATAGCGCTGACCGAACCGTTGCTCTAGTGATTTCTTGTTAAAATTAATCGGAATGATTAAATTGAGAAATCATAAAAAAAGTTTATGATTAATTGATCAAATTACAAAAGTACAGAACTGGCTCGTCACTTTTAAGGTCTGAAATTTTAAGGTCTGCTTATTTTCTAAATGCTTCTATTTACTTACGAGTAATTTTTATGGATCTTGTTATTGGTAATGATGCAGCGATGACTTTCAAAAATCTTGTATGATCGTCCGTGACAAATGGCAGCACTTAAATGGATCCCTTGAGTCGCCCTAGTCTATGACATTCCCAATGCTTTTGTCGTGGGTACAATTATGGTTTCGACACGGAGTTTTTCCCGAAAAAATAATTCACGACATGAAGCTGGATTGGTCCCAACCTATTTATAATAAGCTAGTAGATAGAGAGGGAGAGATAGATCAGTCCATTCACACACAAGAGACTCGTGAAAGTAAAAATGTTCCTAGATTGGATTGTTAGAGCTGAGAGAAGCAATTGATGCACCGTGTACAGTTGGCCTGTAATGCGACGGTTTGCGGTTGTTGAATGAATGCGAGACTAATTAGATACGTCGGTGATCTCAAGAGCTCCCTCAAAAATCGAGATAATTGTCCATAAAATCCGAAACCTATTACACAACAGCTAATTTAATCCTAAATCATTTAATTGTACTTATTGAGTCCCGAACCTCTTCACGATTTGCCAATTTAATCTTGAGCATTTCAATCTTACCGCTTTAGTCCCTAAACCTTTTAAACATTTGTCAAGTTAGTACTAAACTTATTGTTTGGATAATATTAGCAAATTGTCGAAAGGTTTATGACTCAATTAGCAAACTGTCAAAAATGTTTAGGTCCAAATCGGAAAAGTCAAAAGGTTTAGGACTTACTTGGTACAATTAAAAAGTTTAGGACTGAATCAGCCGTTGTACAACACGTTTAGGACTAAATCGGAACAATTGAAAGGTTTAGGACCGGATCGGCAAATCGTCAAAAGGTTTAGGATTTACTTGGCACAATTGAAAGGTTTATGACTGAATCAGCCGTTGTCCAACACGTTTAGGACTTTCTCGACAATTTTCTCCTTTAAAATCTCTTAGGTATTTTAACTTTTCCCGAGCTTCTTCCATATTGTTGAGCATAAAAAGGGAAGACAAGGTTCACACTCTCCTAATGCACTTCTCTCTCTCTCTCTCTCTAGCACACTCAGAGTCTCTCCATATATATATATATGTATGTATATATGTAATAAGCTTTCACAGAGAATTAGAAGATCGAGAGAGAGAGAGAGGAATGGGAAGAGCTCCATGTTGCTCAAAGGTGGGTTTGCACAGAGGCCCTTGGTCTGACAAGGAAGACGGGTTGCTCATTCGATATATTCAAGCTCATGGAGAAGGCCATTGGAAATCCATGCCTAAAAGAGCAGGTATCTTTTTTAGAATATGTGCTTTTTGTTAAGATTTTGCATGACAGAATTTGCAAAACGAGAAACAGAGTGACTACTTACCTGCCAAACTGTCGCGCCAATTTTGTTTTCTGCAATCAAGATTCCTCTTCTTTTTTTTTTTTTTTCTTTTTGTGGCCAAGCTCTAACTAACAATAAGAACATTAAAAACCACAAGAACAGATGGGAAAGGTTATGCTATTGTCCTGCATCCAGAGGCTGTAATTTCTGAGAAAATATGATGGCAAGATTGGAAACAAGACGCAAAGATTCGCGAGTTTGAGGTGTGACTGACCGTGTTCAAGAAAATTTGTTGCCTACCCGCGAGACACGATTACTAATTGCGCCGGTGTTCGTACTTCATATCGACCTGCCAAAGACATTGACCCGAATAAAAACGAGTTAAAGTTTAGACACGATTAGCTAAAAGACTATTATTTCCTCGTTATTCTCTATTAAGACTCTAAATTGATAAATTCATTGACTAGGAACTTAGTGCTTCATTTGATTTGAAAAAATCGATTGACGAATTATTACAATTTTCAAATATATATATATATATATATATATATATATATATATATGGGAAAAGTTGAGCATATTTTGTGTCAAGTTCGCATAAAAAATTTTGTGAATTGATTTTTAGGGATGTTCGCACCAACTGCAAGGGAAAGTTCGCACAAAAAGTTGTTTAAATTAATACTCGGGCAAGTTCGCACAAAAATATGTTTGATTGGTACTTATTTTATTCCACGACGGGTCATACAAACTTGCTCACCCTTCAGCCCGTTATTGAATCGTACTATATGGATCGTTTGTGTCAAATGGTAAAATTTTTAGGGCATGTTAGTGTCGCATAAGTCGACACGATTAAGTAATCATTTTGTGTTCGGATTGACCTCTTTTGTAAAATGCTATGAAAACAATGCGAACGCTATCCGCGAACACGAATTCCGATCTCTCCTAACCGCATGTAAACATGTGCACCCTAACAAAAACCCTAGAAACACCACCTCGGAAATATCCCTTTGATCACATTTTCAGACAGTGCGCACTTTGGAAGAATCGATTTGTTATCGCACTTTTTGATCCCATATTGTAGGGTGAATCTCGAAAGATATGTCATATCTCTAAAGTGGTTATTGAAAGGCAAGGCTGAAAATATTTCCTTTACAAAGCAGCGCCATGGATGTTACTGAGTGACCCTGATTAATTCCTTGGGAAACATTAGTCCGGTGGCGAAATGATTGATTTTGCCGATGGAAGAACTTTCATAACGTTGCTAATGCACTACCTTGTATGAATTTAGTTGAATTTTAATACCCGTCAGCCGTAGCATCTCTTTTTCCTTACTTTCTTTTTTGGCCTTGTGAAGGATTGCTTAGATGTGGGAAGAGTTGCAGGCTAAGATGGATGAACTATCTCCGGCCCGGCATCAAGCGCGGGAACATAACCCCGGATGAGGAAGACCTCATCGTTCGCCTCCATGCCCTGCTCGGCAACCGTTGGTCCCTCATAGCTGGGAGATTGCCGGGCCGGACCGACAACGAGATAAAGAACTACTGGAATTCCCACCTCAGCAAAAGAGTGCAGGATAATAATCACCAGAGGAACTCTAATGATAGAGGCATTAAGGGGCCCAAAAAGAGGAAGATCGTCGCCGCCAAGTTCAGGTCGTTCACCATGAAGCAGAAGCGAGAGATGAACAATGGAAATGGCGAGACGAAAATGACAAAGATCAAAGTGCATCAGCCAAAGCCTACTAGGGTTTCAGCTGTTGCGAGGAACAAAAGTTGTACTAGTCTTCTGAGTGGGTCATGTGTCAACAACAGTAAAAATAACATCCTTGAAGAAGGCCAAACAGCTCCAAGTGAACTGCCTCCGCAACAACTCCCCCCATTGGTCTTACAAGAAGATCGTATCAATGTCGGCGAACAGTGCTACTGCTGTGATCATCATCAAGAAATGACAAGTTCATGCGACATCTTGATACCCACCAAGGAAGAGGACAACAGCATGTTGCGGGAGATGTTCGAGGAATACCAGGAGCTCCTGACATCCGAGCATCGCTTGCAGATGGAGACTTTTGTCAATTCCTTGTTGATTTGACTGGTAAAAAACTGTCGTTATTGTTGTGATTAACTGAAAAAAAAGTGCGAAGCAGTTGGCTTCTGCACGTTCCGTAACGAATTTTCACGTGCCTACCTTCCACTCTTTCGGCCCCGTTTGAGAAAGCTTTTTGCGGAAAGTGGCAACAAGAAGGCGAAAGAGAAAAACAGAACAAGAAACCACAAGAACTGTTCCTGGTCTTCTGAAATTGATTAGTTTGAAGCAGCTGATGATGTTTGCAGTACCAAAAGTAACCTACGCACGCTTGAGACAAAACATCACTAGGTCAACATCATGGTCCTTGTGCCGTGTGCCGGAAACGACGAACTGTGGGAAATTATTGTTAGAAAATAATAGGAGGAAATGGAATAACAATGCAGTCGGACATTGAGCCGTGTAATTACTTTATTTTAGGATTAATTTGCTCTACAAAATTGCTATAGGCTTATGGCAAATTTCCTTTAGGGATACAACAAAGTCACGATGAGAATATTGAGGGAAAATTATCAAAAAAGTCTTAAACCTATTGTAGTTTTGCTAATTCAGTCCTAAACATTTTAATTTTATCATTTCAATCTTAAACCTTTTGTATTTGTACCAATTCAATCATGAACTTTTTTTGTGTGTCGAATTCAACCTAAACTTTTTTGCATTTATGACAATTCAATCCTTTCGATCAATTTTGCACGGCCGACATTGATGTAGATAACGATTGGTGTTGATGTGGATGTCGGCGTTGATGTGGATAATTTTAAATATTATTTATATATTTTTTTCAAATAATTTTTTATTTTCCTTTTTTATTTTTCTTTCTTCCTTTCTTTTTCTCTGTTCCTTACTTCTTCCTCCTTTTTTTAAAATTTTTTTAGTGAAACTCTTCCTCGATTTAGAGTGAACTTTGTTTGCTGCAGAGCTGAAGAACTTGGAGGAAGCCGATGCCCCTGCCGCCACACCCCACGACCAACCCGACACTTTCAATAGCCTCACTGGTCGGTGATGAAAACCCAATTGCTCGCAAGTCCTTCCTCCATTTTTAGAATTTTTTTGGTCAGACTCTTCCTTCGTGTGTTTGTTGCAGAGCTCAAGAACATGGCAGTAGACGACGACGTCAGCGTCGCCGCCACCGCCTCACCCCACAACCAACCCTACCCCTTCAATATCCTCACCGATTGTCGACGACAATCCAATTGCCCGCAAGTCCTTCTCCCTTGTCTATAAATCTTTCCTTTGCAAAATGCGACGGATTTGATGGACGTGGCGGCTGCTGTGATCGCCCAGATCTGGATTGTAAATTCTTCCTTTTTGAGGAGCCTTGTAACCCCAGGCCCCTCACCTTCGACCTCTTACCCCTTCATTTTGCCTCTTCTCTCTCTCTCTCTCTCTCTCTCTCTCCCTCCCTCTATATATATATATATATATATATATATATATATAGCGAGGGCGAGCCTTGCAGGCACTAGGCGACTTTAGTCTCGCCCAGCCAGGCGAGGCCTGACCTCGCCCAGTTAAGAACTGGGCAATCATCGTGGCTGCCGCGTCTGTCAACTCCGTCGCGTTCAACTATGGAGAGGAAGGAACTATAGGCGAGAGAGAAGGACTTACGGGCAATTAGGTTTTCGCTGCCAATCGGTGAGGTTAATGAAGGGGTTGGGTTGGTCATGAGTAAGGCGGTGGCAGCGGTGGCGGCGATGACGGCATCGGCGTCGTCTTCCTCCAAGTTCTTCAGCTCTGCAGAAATCAAAGTTTACTGTAAACTGAGGAAGAGTTTGACTAAAAAAAATGAAAAAACGGAGGAAGAAGAGAGGAATAGAGAAAAAGGAAAGAAAAAAAGGAAAATAAAAAATTATTTGAAAATAATATTAAAAATTATCCACGACAGATGCCGGCGTCGATTTGTATTTACGTCGGCATTGGCTGGCCAAAATTGATCCAAAGGATCGAATTGGCACAAATGCAAAAGGTTTAGGATCGAATCGGCAAAAAAAAGGCTTAAGACCGAATTGACACAAATACAAAAAATTTAGGACTAAATTGACAAAATTGCAATAGGTTTATGACTTTTTTGAAAATTTTCCCGAATCTTATATAAGCAATTCAAGTAAATCTCCTAAAACTCTATGCAAAAATAATTCAAAAAATAGCTATCTCTCTTTTGAAGGAAAATAAAAAGAATGAAAAGGAACTACCGAAAATGAACAGAATTGTCCATTTTATAATACGGATAAAACACATCTCTTGGTGTCCGAACTGCCCTTACAAACATATCCATTCATGTCCAAAAAATCACAACTCGACATGACTATTCGTGTGTGAGAATCGCCATTCTGACACAACAGTTCAATGTTCAAATAGTCATAAATAAAAATAATGAAATAAAATTATAGAATAATAAATTTCAAAATCCAAAATCACGCAAATTATTCACACACTTGCACGTGAGTATCGTGAGGTCTAGCCTACCCACCCATTTCTGCATTTAAAAGACTGCAATAGCCTTCTCATATTTAAAGTGTCTCGCACTCTCATCCCTCCTGCGTGGGGGCAAGGAAGATGCTTTATTTGTTCGTTTTACAAACAACACCAACAATTACAACCCTGCATATACCGGCCGACAACAAAGAGGAAACGACTCCTTTCTCTCGTCGTTTTCTTTTCTCTTTTTCCTTCTTTTTGGTTTCCAACAAAGGAGAGAAGGGGAAATTTTTTTTTTTTTACCAATTCTACGACGATTCTCCACTTAATATGGCATTATAGTGAAAAATCTCCAATTTCTCACTCTTTCTCTTTACTCCTTCGTAAAATTATTGTTCCTCGTACATCATGAATTTCGACTATTCTTTTCTCCATATGCAAATGGAACACCATACAGACATATGGATTATTGTGACGGGGCGTATACTTTCTCAGCGACAAACTTGAAACTTATTTTTTCAGTTCAATCTAATCTTTAAAGTGGTCGAACTTCGTAGAGATAAATTTTGCCAAGTAGAGATAATCAATTCCATGATCTTTAACGATATTGCCATGAGAAGTTCGATTTTTGAGGAATTTATGACCTCCTGAGGCTAAGAAGACGATGTTTGGTTTAATGACTTGAAAGAGAAGGGACAATTGGTTTCTTTCTAGAGTAACTCAGATCTAAGAATTATCATTTCTCAAGTAATTTGTCTTACGATAATGTTGTCATCAGTACTATACATATCGTGGATCATCTTTCAAACTTGGCCTTCATTTTACATTCGTAATTAATCGTATCGGAAACACCAGCTCTATTTCATGCGAACATACGTACATCTTCGGATTTATGGTTAAATTGTAAGAAAATCAAAGTTGCTATAAATAAGAAATTTTCAAGAGAAATATGTTCATAATCACGCGGGAAAAAGAAGGCTGAAAATGTCCATTACATGCAACTTATTGGATGTGGTTTCCATATAGCAAAAGATTGAGGAAAATTGTCAAAAAAGTCATAAACTTTTGGTATTTTGCCAATTCAATTTTAAACTTTTTCACCTTTTGTCAACTCAGTCTTATTGACCGGAATTCGCCAACATCGACACCGGCAGTCCACGTGGCACAACCAATGCCGACATGGACAATTTATAATAATAATTTAATATTTTTTTATTTTTTGTCCTTTTTTTGTCCTTTCTTTTGTTCCTCTAGCCTCGACCTCCGCTAGTCCTTGGTGAGGTCACCCTTTCCCGACGCAGGAGGAGGTCGAGGCCGGAGGAAAAAAAGAGAAAAAAAAAATAAAAAAATAAAAAAATCTAAAAAAATATTAAATTATTATTATAACTTGTTCACTTCAATGCCAGCGGTGTCACATGGACTACCGGCATCTAAGTCAACGATTTCGGTCAATTAGATCGAATTGGCAAAAGGTGAAAGGATTTAGGGTTGAATTACCAAAGCGCAAAACATTTAGGATTTTTTTTTGACAATTTTCCCCATAACATGGAGAGTCCACATTTTAAAACAAGAGAGATTAAAATATGCACACATAACTAGGTTCACCCGATCTAAAACTCTACCGCCCGCATGATGCAGGATCATTACTAGTAACGAAAGGAGAGATACACAAATGAGTGTGTGTATATTATATATGATAACAAATCAGTTATTTTTCATAAAACAAACGGAGCCTTATATATTCGGAATTGAGCATACTTTCTTTATTACCTAAATAATACGAGCCTTTTTTCTTTTTGGGAAAAGATACGAGAGCTCTATTGAAGTGAAAAAAAAAAATAAAAACCCACTATTTTATAATTAACTGCGACTAGAGAGCGTACTTTGTTGGAAACAAACTCGAAATCGACTTCCGGGTGCACTCTAAATTTGCATCAATTTAAGGAGAAACCAAGCATCTAATATGAATCTGGCCAATCTTGTGATTTGGCCAGAAATTATCAATCGCGATGTCATCTTATTTCATGCCCTTTTGAATCTTGTTCTGCGGGGGCAGTGCCGTCGATTTTCTTGGAGTCTTCAGTCTCCTCCATTATCCACCGCCACTTCCGATAAGCTCATCTCCTTGAGCTTTCCGGCAGCCACTTGTTGCTTTGTGGACTTGTAGTATGTGGCATAGAGGATCAGTTGGGCCAGCCCGAACAGTGACCCGAGCCCATTAGGAGCCTGAAATCCCAAGAGTGAGAAAATCAAATCAATTGGAAATCATATGGTAAAATAAGTATGAAAAGATTCCTCGTATGTTAATCACATGATACAGTCATTTTTTCCTTCTTTTATTTCAGGCTTGTAATTGATCTTGACCTATCTTAATGAACCTAGCCGGGAGAACGAACGACTATGGAAATGAAGCGAGCTCATGCGAGCACCGCGTAATATGTGTTCTTGATAGATAGAAGGTAATATGTTCACCAAACTGGTCCTCTTCAAAACTGGCCTCGAACTTAATCGAACCGGCCAATTTTCAAGTCGTATTAGATCCAATGTTCACCCTTAATTCTTGAAGAGACGGTTTGATATGTGGTTATGACAGGTATTTGTTACAAGATATTTGAAATGACATACGGTGCGTCAAATACGGTTCCTCAAAAGTATATTACATGTACTAACATTCATGTGGAAGATGATATGAGTCATTTTATGATATCCAACCCTCTTGGGAAGAGAGAGAGAGAGAGAGAGAGAGAGAGAGAGAGAGAGAGAGAGAGAGAGAGAGAGATTACAGCAATGAAGACATCAAATCGGATGAGGGCGTAAGCAGTCCAGCAAAGGCCGTTGGCAAAAGAAGCGAGGGACAAGAAGAAGGGCATAAACTCCACGCTCTTCGTCGTTATCACCAGTTTCTGCATCCAAACACACAAAATTCATCCCTGGAGTTGAGCTGGATACCTCGTTCAAGAATGAGACAGGTGATGAATCGTGGTGGAAGTTTACCATGACGGACAATGGCGAGGCGTACATCATGACGTTAAACACCATGCACACGATCCCGACAACCATGGACCTCTGCTCGTGGGAGTGGACCGAGGTCAGGACCAGGGCTGCGAGAGCCGAGATGAAGATGAGCTCCACGAGCGCCGCCGCCGCCACCCAGAGTCTCTTCCGCCGATCAGAGTGGAAGAGGAAGAGGATTATGTAGACGAGCTCGATGAGGGTCCCCGCGCCGTTTATGGTGACGACGAGGGTGCTGTGGGGATGGACCATGGGGAGGCCGTACAGAACCCACACCATGCAGTTGATGAGGGTGGCCAGGTACGGCACGGGCGAGTACTGCTCCACCGAGCCCTTCTTCCATATCCGGATGAACGTTGGCCTGGGTCAAATACACTTGTATGATCTACAAACTCGATTAACGAGATGGTTAAAACAAAAATCATGAATCTACGATGGAGAAGAAAATAGGTAGTCAAGCTTTGGGAGGCTGCAGATGCCAAGGCATTCACTTCCCTCGCAAAATGCTTGGGGACAAGTGTTTATAAGAATTACATCGTACGTATGTAACTTCCATCAAATGACAAGAGAAGGGGCAGGTTATGTCGGGTTTGATACAAACCCTCTGGTCGGAAAATAATATATCTTTAGATAGGGGACTAGAATTCGAAAGAGAAAAAGAGAATATAAACAAATAGTTTCGTAATCTTGAGTGAACAATTATTTGCAAAACGAAACTTGTCCCCCGATGCAGTGTCCCCAGGCTATGGGTACATGCTTAGAATCCCTGCGGCATAAGTTTCTTTAATCATTCTACGATTACGAGAAAAAACCCTAGAGCCTTAGGCAATTTGGGTTTACTTCACTTTGACTTCCCTCTTTCTTCAAAAAAGTCAAAGCAAATCCATTTTTACACCGCCCCAAAATCCGAAGACGAAGAATCACAGGGATTGACACGGCTCTCACGTCGGCGATAGAAACAAGAAGAGCGCGATCGCATTTCCTGAAAAAGGGAAAACAAAGAAGGGAAAGAAAAAGCATGAGAAACCACATCAAGTCTGCTTTCTTCGATTTCATGAGAGCGTAAGAGGCTCGATCTGAACACATTCCGGGAGGATGGATGAACGGGAACTCACCCAAGACACCGACTGCTGTACGGGCAGCATCTGCAGAAACCATGGCTGCTGAATAATGATGAAGCGAACTGAACTCCAAGAAAGCACCAAACCAGAGAGAGAGAGGGGCTAAGCTCGAGCTGAAGCCCAGATCAAAGAGGGTGATCGCCTTCTTCTTTCGGGTGTTCTTATGCCAAGTCGATGATGATGAGAGAGTCTTAAATATTAAGCAAAGGAGATGGAGAGAAAGGGAGAGGGTGTTCGGTTCGTGTCTATCTCAAGATCAGGTGTGAAGTATCTCCCTCAACATGTATCAGAAAGGCAGGTTGGTCACTTGCATGACATGTGCTGGCTCTTCGACGCTTTTATGCTACACATGGAGGAGAGTGGCCTTCCATGTCTGTCTCTCTTTCGGCACTGCCTTTAAGGTCATCACAGCCTTACGAGGATTTTTCACTTGGTTGCCCTAAAAGACTAAGTGAGCTGGGTAAATCCCTAAACCATTTCATATGAACTCTGCGACATAAAACTCGAAAGTGTTTTTTTGAGATAAAGGGAAGATAAGATATTCTCTCGACTTTGGGGATGGTGGTGTCCAACGAAAAAAGAGACTTCGCGGTTGTGTCTTCTTCGGATGCCTACGGTCGGATAGGTTCGTATAGTAACGACCCACTTCGAAGTGAGTCATAGGAATTTCACCTCCTGCATTATTGACCTACGCTTCACACAGTTGTTAATCGGCTTGTTAGCAGCGTAACCCCAATTAACAAGCACCATGCTATGATTAACTTATCGACCAGCGCTCTCAAAAAATCATTGAACTTATTTGATTAAAAAAAATCGATCAATATTTAGAATACATATAAGAAGGTAATAATCATGCATTCAAAACGACGGTTTTTATTATTATTATTTTGTTTCTAAATAAATGGCCCAAAATACTGATTGATTTTGGGCCTTTCTTGCGCAGCTTAAGTGGAAGTATATTTTGGTCATTCAATACAGGAGATTGAGTTGCATGAGGTATTTAGTAAGTCATTGGGTGTACTGATGGAGATGCATCGAATAATGTCTATGCTAAGTCGGGCATTTCATGGGCCAAGATTTAGCTATATAGGTGGCTTTTCTCGTCATAATAAAAAGTAAAAAGCTTTGGGAGCCTTTGCTCGAGAGAATGCAATAATGGACAAAGCCGGAGGGTCTACATAGAATTTTACGAAATATAATGAAGTAAACCACATATTTTCAAAGTGAAAAACCATTCCCGAGTATTTTGGGGGCTCATTTTATTTCATGAGGTTATAAGAACCGGACATGGCGGATAAGATTTTTACACCGCTAAAAGATAGTGTAGTGTCGGCGGTAAGTTGTCTTGGTTGTAAGTTGGTGATAGGTAGTCGTGAAGAAAGAATAGATTTGGTTGTGCTGAAAATTTATGATTTTGATTTGATCATTGGTATGGATTGGCTTACAAGGCGAAGAGCCACGATGGATTACTTTGCCGTAAGGCAATTCAATTTAACCCGCTTGGATGGGGTTAGGTTTGAGTTTGTCGGTAATTGAGGTGGAACATCGACCCTATTGTTATCGTCGCTGGAAGCGACTCGTTTGTTGGAAAGTGGCTTTCAAAGTTATCCGACGACTATGGTTAACACGTCAGTTGAGGAACCAAGGATGGAGGACATCACCGTAGTGTGTGAGTTTCCCGATGTCTTCCCACATGAGTTACTAGGTTTGCCACACGATAGGGAGATCGAGTTTGTGATTGAGCTAATCCCGAGAACGGAACCGATTTCTAAAGCCCCATATAGGATGGCGTTGTCGAACTAAATGAGTTGAAGGTGTAGTTACAACGATTCTTGGACAAAGGATTCGTCCGCCCGAGTGCATCACCTTAAGAGCGTACGTGTTGTTTGTTAAGAAAAAGGATGGATCGTTGCGCTTGTGTATAGATTACAGGCAACTCAATCAGGTGACAATTAAGAATAAGTATCCATTGCCAAGGATTAACAATTTGTTCGACCGGCTTCAAGGAGTTTAGGTATTTTTCAAAATCGACCTACGGACGGGATACCATTAGTTGAGGATTCGGAAGGAGGATATACCGAAAACAACATTTAGGACGCGTTATGGTCACTTGAATTTATTATAATGCCGTTTGGTATAACAAATGCACATGCGGCTTTTAAGGATCCGATGAACATAGTGTTCAAGGAGTATTTGGATAGATTTGTTATTGTATTTATTGACGATATTTTAGTGTATTCGAGGAGTTATGAGGATCATGAGCAACATCCGAGGACGATATTACGGACCCTTCGAGGACATCGCCTATACGCCAAGTGTGGTAAGTACGAGTTTTAGCTTACTCGTGTGGCATTCTTAGGCCATGTGGTTTCTAGTGAAGGAATTTCTATGGATTCAGCTAAGATCGAAGTGGTCATAGATTGGCTAAGTCCGATGATAGTAATTGAGATTCGAAGTTTCTTGGGAGTGGCGAGGTCATTACAAATGATTCATGGAAAGGTTTTCTGCTATAGCCATGCCACCGACGCGACCGTTGATTAGGATATGTTCTTATGCAACATGGAAGGATAGTAGCATATATATCTCGTCGGTTAAGGCATCATGAGTTAAATTATCTTATGCATGATTTGGAATTAGCAGCGGTTGTTTTCGCCCTCAAGATCTGGAGGCATTACTTGATTAGCGAAAGGTTTCAGGTGTACACCGACCATCGTAGTCTTAAGTATCTGTTCTCTCAAAATGAGTTGAACATGAGGCATCGTCGTTGGATAGAACCGCTTAAGGACTATGATTGTGAGATCTCGTATCATCCGGGTAAAGCCAATAAGGTTGTAGATGTGTTAAGTAGAAAATCAGTTATTGCTCAATTATAGATCCATGAATGGCGTCTTCTTGAAGAAGTACAAGATTTAGATTTTAAACTGGAAGTAAATTGCCTGTCGAGCCTCGTAGCTACATTGAGAATTGAGCCAAAAGTGTAGGCAAGAGTTAAGGCTTTACGATCGATGGACCCCGCCATTGAAAAAATCCTACAAGAGGGCTCAACTAAGAGAATATTCATCGTAGTAACTATAATATTCATCCGAAAAATATGAAGATGTATCAAAATTTGAAACAACATTTTTGGTAGAACGGTATGACGACTTACATAGCCAAGTACATGGCGAAGTGTTTAATATGCTAGCAAGTCAAGGCACGTATTGTAAGCCTGGTGGATTGTTACTGACCTCTTGAGATTCTAGAGTGGAAGTGAAAACATATCACGATGGATTTTGTGATGGGACTGCAAAGGAATTAGAGAGGCAATAATTCCATTTGGGTTGTGGTAGGAGAAGATTGACAAAGTCTGCTCATTTTATCGTTGTGCAAAAAGATTTCACTTTGGACGAGATATGCTGACTTGTATGTATGACATACAGATGCGGCGCATGGAGTGCCAATGAAGATCACTTCGGATCGTGATCCCAAGTTCACCGCCATATTTTGGAAAAGCCTACGAATGCGTTAGGAACGAAAATGCGATTCAGTATGACCTATCATCCATAGATGGATGGCCGGATCTGAAAGGACGATTCGGACACTTGAAGCTATGTTGAGAGCCTGTGTTTTGGATTTTAAAGGCAGTTGGGAGTAATAGCTTCATTTGGTTGAGTTTGCCTACAATGACGGCCTTCAAAGAAAGCATCAAAATGGCACCTTTTGAGGCGTTATATGGTAGAGCCTGCAAGACGCCGGTGTGTTGGAACAAAGTTGGTGAAAGAAGAATCACCGGCTCGAGTTGGTACAACAATCATTGGAGGTCGTCAAGGTCATTAGGGAAAGGCTCGAGAATAGCTCAAAGCCCACAAAAAAGTTATGCGAGATAAGAGACGCAGACCTTTAGAGTTTCAAGTAAGGGATCATGTATTCCCGAAGGTGTCACCTATGCGTGGGACATCTCGGTTGCCAAGAAATGAAAACTAAGTGAGATATGTTGGATCGTGAAATTTTGGGCGGATGAAGTAGTATCGTCGGTGTTGCCACCGAAACTTGCTCAAGTGCATAACGTTTTCACATATCGATGCCGAGGAAGTATGAACCCGATCCAACTCACGTGTTAAGTTTTGAGGAAATTGAAGTGCGCGAGTGAGTATTGTACACAAAACGTCCAATGAAAATTGTGGATAGGAAAGAGCAAGTATTTCGGAAAAAGATGATCCCGTTGGTCAAGGTGATTTGGCAATATCATGGAACCGAGTGTGCAACCTAGGAAAGTGAAGAAGTTAAGAGAAATTTGTATCATTTTCTTTTTAAGGAAATGTAACAAGTGGTTCAATTTTGAGGGCGAAATTTCTTAAGGATGGGAGAGTTGTGACGTCCCAAAATTTTGATGTTTGTAAGAAAAATCATGAAATCCAGCGTGAAAAATAAATTTAGATTTTGAGGATTTAAGATACGATAGTTGGATCGTTCCGAAATGTCGGTCGAAAAAAGTTAAGTTAGATTAGTCATACGTCGACTTATGTTACCGAGACCCTTCGTGTTTAAACCTAGCCCCGACCGAACCATAAATATGAAAACTCCAATTTTACCCTTAGCCAATTGAGCCAAATGACTATCGATACCCATTTTTCCAAATTACCAGTTTGCCTCTAGATTTTATTAGTAAAAGACAAGAAAATTTATTTTTGAATTAACCTGGGCCCTGCCCCTTCCTTTTTGTCATTTCAGCCAGCTCCCCCCATGCTGACATCAGACGCCATCATTTCCTCCTAGAAAGCAACCCACGCGACCCCCCCCCCCTCTCTCTCTCTCTCTCTCTCTCTCTCTCCCACCGCACGAATTGCTCCCCCCCACTGTTCATCTTCTTATGTATTCTTCTTTTCCTTCAGTTTCGTCAGCAGCCCCCCTCCACCCGATTGCCACCTGTACCGCCACACCCGGCCCGCCTCTGCCTAGCTCGCCGCTCCGCCACCCCACCCGTTACGCCTGCTCGTGTCCCGCCAGCCACCACCACCTCCTGTTCTGTTACCCCGACACCCACCCTTACCATGAACAGGAACTCGACACTACTACAGTCCTTTGAGTCGCCGTGAATCCCACCGACCAACAGCTGTGGTCTTGACCCAAGTCCGCGTCGACGGGACCCAGAAACCCCTAACCATGAGCCGCGAAAACCCGATTCGACTCTCAAGACCTGAACTCGTGTCGCCGCCGTTATGCGAACATCGTTCATCGTCGCCGTCGTCGCCGTCGCACCCGACCCAACATCAACCGCCGGAGTTTGTGAGTTAACCCCTAAACTCTGATTAGGGCATTAACTGAGTCGAGTTAGTTTTCCAATTACGGATAGGTTAAATTAACCTTAGTTGAGTTATAGTAACTATAGTTATTTTAATTTAATCATGGTTACTTTATGGTAACCACGGTTAAATTAGATTAACTGTAGTTATTTTAATTTAACCATAGTTACTTTAATTTAACTACAATTACTTTTCAACTAACCGTGGTTGGATTAATTAATTCTGGTTGTTATAGTTTATCGAGATCGAATTATTTGACTGAAGCCGAATTTGCTAAATGTCGTGGTACTATTTAACTAGAGTTGGGATTAATTAACTGAGATGAGTTAATTAATTAAATTGGATTAGTTAATTAAGATAATATTAATTAATTATAATTAGATTATTTATTTATTTATTTATTTTAGTGGGATAATTAATTGTTAACTATTATCATTGGGTGGTTATTATTGAATGTTTATCCGATGATTGTTGTATGCCGTAAGTGTTTGATGATTGATTACCCTGTTCATAGATACAAAGTCTAGTAGATAATAAGTGTGTTCATGTGGCCATGTGTGGACCGAATTTTAAGCATGAAAAATAAGCTTAAGCCGAATTTTGAGCATGACCATGTATGAATTGAAATTTAATGCAAAAATATAAACTGGCTTGATTGTTTGGCGTGCTTGTGTGGTCATATTGAATACCCGATATGTTCGTGCCGTGTCGACCAAGTTAACACGACTTATCAAATTCACAATAGTCCGTGACGTCGAGCCGATCGGATGCGGGTCGCAACTTGTGACGGACCGACGCTCCTTACTGGAATGCCTATTAGTCGTGCCGTGTCGATCGGAATCATACGACTTAATAGTTACCATTGCCGAAGGAATGGAACAATGTCTAACCTTGCTAGAAGAGTACCAACTGCCTAGTGTCTTTGGGCACGAATCGTCTAGTGTCTTTGGGCCGAATGGCCTTTAATAACTGGAACACGCACGATGTATTATGCATGAGATTGTGATGAGTGTTCGATTGTGTACCTTGATTTATGTGCAATCGATGGTCATGATATGAACTGTCAAGTGCGTTGTCCAAGGCGGGGTAAGATTGCATGTGTTTAATGATTAACTGTTGGGTTATGCCCGATCATGTGACGATAGAGCGTTGCGAGAGTCGCATGCTATTGAACCGCCGTTAATATTGTCCCGTGTGTTTAGACCGCCTTGAGCTAGTCAATATCCCGCTTGGACTTAGGCGTTGACTTACTAAAATTTTATATCTCACCCCATTATTGTTAACCATTTTTCAAGCCCTTAACTTTTGAGAGCCGGAAGTGGACGCGGATTCTCTTTTAGTAGCACGGAGTAATGTTAATCCCTAACCCCGATCTAGTATTTTTTAGGGTTGTAGGAAGTGGCCTTGAGATAGGGCTTGTATATACGTACTTCCCAAGGTTAATAATAAATAAATAAAAGGGATTGTGTCTAGTGTGGTACCATGCTTTCTATCCCTATTGATTTTATACTTATTTGGGAGTTGCACGTTCCGCATGCAATTAATAAAAAGATAAAAGTAGTGGGTCGATGACGTGCCCGGGACGTTGTCCTTTTGTGACCTAAGGCAATTTGGAAGGGTTGTTGCGGGCCTAGGGATCGGGCATGACAATTGCTTTCCTTTTTAAGACCAAGACCAGGTTTATCATTGTAAGGAACTTTTTTGAAAATAATATTTTTCAAAAGTTTTCAAACTATGAAAAAACCTTTTGAAATATTTTCAATCTCAATTTTCAAATAATCTTTTTCTTTCAAAATCAAATCTCGATTTTCTTTGATTTTATGAAATTCTCTTTGCAAAAACTCAATCTTGTCTTTTTTAGAAACATCTTGTTATTTTAACAAAGAATTTTTTTAAAAAACTCAAATACCTTTTGAGAGCTTCTTTATAGTTCGTACACAATTCTTCAATATACTCAAGAATTTCATCCGGTATTTCTCAAGGACATACCTCGACATCCGAGTTTGAATCCGAATCTAAATCGAATATGAATTTTTCATGAGATATATGTTTGCATGTTCTTGATCACTCTCTTCATAATCACTCAAGATTTCTACTTCCAGCTCCTTATGGTATTTTTCATTTTTGACTTTGTCCTTTTTTAGAAGTGGACATTTTGGCTTGATGTGTCCTACCTTCTTGCAAGTGAAAATAGACTACGTCCTTGCTTTCCCGCTTCTCACTACCTAGGTATCGATGATCATTCTATTTGAATGATTTCTTGCCCTTGAAGTTTCCACCTTTTCAAGCCATCTTTCTGGATTTCTTCACCATAAGTGCAAGCTCTTTATCGTCTTCTTCTTCATCTTATGAATCTAACAATTTGTAATCAATGTAAGATTTTAAATCAATTAACTTCTTACCTTTTGTGTCTTTTGTTTTGTTGACACGCTCCTTCTCATACGATTGTCAAGTTCCAACAAGCTCATCAATAGATAAAGGTCTAATTGTTTGACATTCTTTTATGGATGGCTTGATATAGTTCCAGTTTGTCCGTTAATCCTCAAAGGATCTTTGGGACCTACATTGGATCAAGCAATAGAAGCACCTTGCCGAGCATGACCACCGACTAAAATTTGAAATATGTTAATCATTTTAGCAATTGATTCATTGGGCTTCATCTTCAAAGCTTCACAATCACTCAAAAGAATGCTAATATTAGTTTCTTTCACTTTGTCGATTCCTTGATATGTGACATGAAATCTATCCTATATGGCTTTCGATGATTCTTCTTTTGCAATACAATTATATATAGGAGTATATAGAGCACGGAAAAATGAATGAACAACCATGGAATCAAGTCCTTCTCTTTTGCCTTTTCGGGTCTCGAAAGTGTTATAGTAATGGTATTGTTATGCCCCTCCTTTCCTGTTGAAGGAGTTACTATAGCAATAGGAACAGCTCCATTAATCACAACATCTCACATCAAATTATCTAATGCCTTGAAGAACCACTTCATTTTGCTGCACCAAACATTGTAGTCCTTTCCATCAAAATAAGAAGGTCTCGTTGTTGAATTAGGCATCACCTGCACTTGAAAAATTATTGCTAGACATGATAGATCGTTAACTCAAAAGTGGAACACTTCAGTAAATTAAGCAACCTTGCTCCGATATAAATTGTTGTGTCTAGTAATGTCATCTAAAGGAGGTGAATAGGTGATTCTGAATAATTTGAAAACTTAATGCGGAAATAAACAAATTAAAACGGATCTAAATGAATTTCATTAGCAAATTCAAAATGAAAACGTGCATCTGTCTAAACAAAGTATAAAAACTTTAGAGTTTAAGAGAATTGCACACAAAGTTTATAGTGGTTTTGCTTAGATAAGCCTACGTCCACTTTCCTATGCTTGACACCATTAGTTGGATTCCACTAGATGAATCGTCGAAAGGTTACAAGTGATATCACACTTTTTCACTCTTATAAAAACCTCTCGGAGATAAAGTATATAGCTCTTGAGAACAAGTATACAAATTTGAAAAACTCAAGCACTTTGAAATTCTAAGTTTTGATCTCTCTCTTAAATTAGTCACCATGGATCTCCCTTATATACTCCTTCGACCTGGAACTAGCCGTTACGAAGGTCCTCCAAAGATTGTTCTTCAATCGCCGATTGGACGTTATCAATCTTGATTGGAAGATACTATATATAGAGAGATTTGATTGCCGTTAAAATAGAGTCCGAACCCTTCAAATTCAGATCGCCCATACAACTAAATCCTCAATTTTCATAAGTAGAGTTGTTCAAATATGAAAGCTTTCTTGTCCTATGGAATGTAATTTCCAATCGAGGATATGCTACTAATCTATTTGTAAAATAATCATGTCAATCAAATATTACAAACTTCCATAAATAATGCAGCCAAACCAAAAACCCGTCAAACGTGGGTCTTCGAATCTAGACAAAATGTATTACAAAATCTAAACAAAACTCAGAAGTCATCTTCAAAAGTAGAAGAATCTCTTGAATCCAATCAGATTAGAACAGTGAATATGCGCTTAAATAAAGTCCTTGTTGATGTTTCACATGAGTCTTCTTCTTGAAGCGATATCTCACCATGAATAAGATTCAACTCATTCGAAGCAAATACGAGACGACTTTGTCTTGAGTCCGAATACTAGGTCTAGAACAATATAAACTTTTTATTTACATGTTGTACCTGCAATAAAGTGTTTGGACACATTAACCATATTTTTTTCTTAAATATGATAGTTTTGTCGAAATCAAAATATTCGAGAAATGTTTTCTCAACGGTATCCACTTGCAATAGCGGTGATCATTCCGCGGTGAGCCTAAGACGTGATTTGAAATATTTGATCTTGAGCCAAAGAAAAAAGACTGGCATTTGATGCCAATAAACATTTAAAGCAAAGAATGTTCACTAGTAGATCTCGTATTCTATCATTTTTATATGAAATCATTTTCTACAAGCAAGAGATTCGCCTACTATTCCATTACGCATATCTTGTCGTGAAAATGTGGCACTTGATTGATTTGTTAAGACCAAATTAACTCTATCGCCGTTTAATATTATCGTTCCATCATATATTTTCCTCTATTTAAACAACTTCGATCGTTTGAATACATAAAGTTGGAGTTTCCTCTGGAAATTTACAAAAACAAGGGTCGAAATTTTTCATGTGTACTTTTGTGTTCTCTAGTTTCCAAACACATACTCTGCGCCTTGTCATTTCAAAAGTTAGACTTTCATGCTAAGATTTGAAAATTCAATGCGTAAAGCGTAAATTTCGAAAGAAAATGCAGTGGTAAAAATTGTAATTTTCCTTTCATCTAAGGGTGCAAAAATAGTGGTAAACTAAATAACACATGCCGTGTCGCTTGGCTCACTTTCGTGGGCAAGATATATTGACAGTTGCGGATCAGGAATTTTGCTACCATAGAACCATTATAGTTGCGGGCATCAATTTAGCTCATTCCATACTTGAGGCTGTCGGGCAGCCCTTGATCCTCCTGACCTAGAACTTGCTTTCTACACATGTGTTCAGGACACTAGAATATCAAACAATGAACGAAGAAAGGATGACTTTTGTAACTGCCCCGTTTCAATATTGTTGGACATGGGACACGATTCTTGTAAAACAAAAACAAAAAAACAAATGGATTAGCAGATATACATTGCTAGGCATGTTTCTTGCACGTGTTTCGGCATGCTTCACATGATGTCCGGTAAAGTGTGATGCATATAGCGCTCAAATTTTTGAAGTAGTGACGAAAATGTTCTTCGCAGTTAATCAGGTATAAATTAGCCGGATTAATGCATGTTAAGATTGGGATTGTTGCCAAAAAGCAAGAGAACAAAGAGAAAAAACAAAGGGGAGAAGAAAAGTTTGGATTGAATGTCGGTTGGCTGGTACTGGCTACAAGGTTGATGGTGCCGGTTTCCATTTCCATCTTTGGGAAAATGTGCTTTTGACCCAAAAAGGAATTGGGAAAAAGAGCTATTTTATTTCATTAAAGAGAATATCTATATGATTGTATGTATTATTGCTTACTAAAATAATTATTTCGTTCTTTGGTTGGTACTTTATTGATTGGCCAGTCCCACCTAATATTAGAGTGATTCTATGTTTATTTCTGGTGTATTTGGCGGACTAAACAAGTTTTTTGATCATTTATAACCTAGATTTCGGATGAACAATTAAAGGCCTACAAGTTGCAAAAACAAGCTAGTTTAGCTAAATAAATTCTTTTTCGATTGCCTTCAAAGTCATTTTTCTATATGATACTATGCGAGAGAAACTCGGTTATTATTATGCAATTTAATCGTAAGAAAGTACAAAAATGATCGAGGCACTTCAGTGGGAATATCGCAATTAGCTCTACCATCATCTCTCCCATCTACAAGCTTAAATATGTTACTAAAGACCTAAATTCATATATACATACGACCTCGGAGTTGGCGCGGTAGGTTGCGGTATTGGGAGAATTCTAGCTCGAAACCGAAAGCCGTCGGTCCGAATTCCACCAATTACATGTACAGGTCAAAAGTTTAGACTTAATCGATTAATGAGGTTTGCAAGGTGTTTCATAAGCCTCTGGATAGCTGGGTTTTCGTGTCCTTAGAAAGTAGATCATGCTAATGTAACTCAACTATGGACCTAACCTAACCAAGGTCTACTTGCACTAGCTAGAGACTTGCACTAGCTAGAGATGGACCTAAGCTAATGGGGCCCTACCAATTCTTCTAATACAAAGTATTATTGCCAACAGCCATGGAATTTAGGATAGAAACCTTTCCTGAAAAACTTAAACAACCTAAAAAGTTGGGAATTTTCCATTGAGGGAAACATAAAGCTTTGACTGTAGAAAAGCATAAGAGAATTGATCGTCAGAAAATAGAATTCCGTGAAACAGGGGAACTTCTTTGGAGACTACAATGTTATCGCTCCCTATTTTTCCTCCCCAAAAATCTCTATTTCCTTGTAAATTATCAATCTCTTAACAAATTTGGGTTTCTCACAAAATATCACGAAGCATTGTCCACAAGTTATGCACCAATTCAGCAAGGAGACCCGACACGACATATCGTTCGGGGGTGGAAGAGCCGTGCTGAGTGCGCATCCAAGAGAGGGAGTGATCACATGTAAGAAAAACAGCATTTGATTCCTTGACAACTTGAACTGATGTATGAAGACAGTTTCTGTTTCTGATACAAATTTTTTTGTTGTATGAATCCTGTGAATTCATCTTAGGACAACAAAAAATTACTAAAAAAATCCTAAACCTATTGCAATTGCATCAATTTAGTTCAACCGGCTAATTTTGGCCGAAAATCACTAACGTGGAAATTTTTAATCATATTTTATTTTTTTTTTACTTTATTATTTTTTATTTTTACTTTTTGTTTTATAGGTTTGAGGATCGGCTAGAGAGGCAAGGGTACCAATTCATTCCATCTGATGAATTGTGCTAATTTAGTCCTAAACTTATTACATTTGTCTCAACCGAATCTATCTAGTGAGAAAGAAGAAGATGAAGAAAGAGAAAAAGAAAAGAAAAAATAATTTAAAAAAACTATTGAAATGTTACTAAAAATTAACACGTTAGCGCGGGCGCCACATCAACCATTTCGGATCAAAAATAGCCGTATAAAATGAATTGGCGTAAAAATACAAAAAATTTATAATTAAATTGATAAAAAAATTAAATCTAAATTGACATAATTATAATAAGTTTAAGATTGAATTGATATTTTCAATTGCTAATTGCCAGCTAGGGTGAGCTCTGGCGAATCATTAGGGTGGCAAGGGATTTGGCGGGTGAGGGACTAACGTGGCTGACCTGTGCTGTGGAAATCTTTTTCGGCACGAAACAAAATGATATTGGAGCACGTGTCAGGAGTTCGAGACGTCCTATATTTCTTGATATGCATTTTTTCGATCCTCTCCTCATATTTTCTGTTACGTTTCCATTTTGTCTTTTGCATGAAAGGTTTGCTGTATTGTAAGCTCATTTTTCAAAAAGCTCAAGCTCCTTGGAAGACCTTACGACTTGACGAAATTAACATCGTTCAAGTTCAAGAGATCCATTTCATTCACGTAAGAGAAACCTCTGTTCGAAAAGATTTCAAACCCGTTTACGCTGACATTTTTGCTATACTTTTAGTACGAAAACAAAAACATTTGCGTGTGAAATGCATTTCGAAAACGACTCTATATTTCGATATTTATACATCTCGGGATGTTCTTTATAAATATATCTAAGATTTATGTATTCAATATTATTCGATCACCTAAGATAGATTTACAGTGTGAACTATAATTTGCAGAAATATATACATGCTTGAATATCTATTTGAGTAGTGATACTTCTCTCAGTGACATCCATCTCGTTGAGGTATTGTCTCACATCGCCGGATAACGGGTCCAAAGCAATGTTCATATCGTCTTTCTCTAATTATCAATTTAAACTTTTATGTTGGACTTTCTAACAAAGCAAACTATAATTAGGGCATTGGCTGTAATTTCGTTTTTCAAATCTTACCGCGAATACATATCGATTTTGATATTAAATACCTGAAACATTTACGGTATATGAAATTTTTCACATATATGCGTATACCATTCCTTAGTGATACTTTGAAAAATGTCTCAGTTCTTTCAAGAAGCCTGAAAAAAAAAAAAAAAAACCACACCTCTATCCACCTCGGCATGTGCTCATCATTAAATTTAGTTATCGACCATCGAACATTTACGATGACAGCTTCATTCTCAAAGAGCGAGAATGTGCTTTTAGTTGTAGATTACGTTTTTTCACATATTTTTTAGTTTTTATTTTGTTCCGTAGTTATTTGAAATTTTTCGTAATAAGAAATTTTGCGGGTACTTTTCTATTAATTTGGTATGCGAATGGCATTTTTTTCAGGAAAAAAGAATTGTCATCTGATCACGACGTCAAATCAAGGATTGATGGAATGATTGTTGCTTTATTCCTCAATAATTTGTTCTGACATACGAATGGTATTTTTCTTTCGAGAGGAAAGAGAAAAATTATCAGGTGGTCACGGCGTCAAATCAAGAATTGATGGGATGACTGTTGCTTTATTCCTCAGGAATCTGTGCGAGCCATTGCGACCGACACGAAGAACAAAGATGGACGTTGGAATTTGCAGGAGATGGTGTCTGCGGAAATCGACATTCGCCCTTCGCACGGCCAAGAAGTGGGGATATTTGTCTGCACGTTCTCTCGTTTGGCCTTTTGCCATTTCGATCGCTGCTTTCTGAGTACTCGTCGTCTCCTTGTTCCTCCTCCTTTCTCTCCGGGCTTTGAAAGTTTTCTGGACAGAGCTTGACGTGCTTCAACCTTGTTTTCCGGTAAAAGAGCTGCGATTATTCTTGCAATTTTCTGATTTGATACCGCTGAAAGAGAAAGTAACGTGGGAACTAGAGGAGAGAACAAGGATTACGACGACGAAAATTTTTAAATTGATAGACGTGAGAAATTAATCTCAAATTAATTTTTTGATCACAAAAAACTTCTAAACTGATAGGCCTATAACAAATCTATTTCCAAACTAATTTTTTTAGGTTTAATACCCAAAAAACCCTCCAATTTTAATATTTGTAACAATTCTACCCAAATTTTTTTGTCTCATATAAAACCTTCAACTTTTATATTTGTCCCAATTCTACCCCAAATTTTTGCTTTTATCCCAATTCTACTAGCCTAGTTCCAAAAAACCCCTCATCTTTAGCATATGTTCCAATTATATCCAAAACTCTTTTTTTTTCTCATAAAAAACCTCCAACTATTACTTTTGTCCCAATTCTACCATCGTTAGTCATCCGTCCATAATCATCATTAGTTAATCTTATGTGGCATTTCCACGTTATTAATGAATTACATCTCAAGAAAGACGACATGGAAAAACTCATGAACTTCTTTTCCGTAGTTTGCTACCCTCATATATTACCGAGAGATATATAATCACTCAAGATGGCATATTTCGTATTCTCTTCCACACTCGGCAGCCCAAAAAATGTCTAGACATAGAGATATTTGGATTAACGATCTAAAGTTTCATTGTCTACGAAACATACTAATTCTAAATTTCGAAAATTCATTGACAAGTTTGGCGAGAAAACTCGAGCCATGTAGGATTAACTAATGATGATTATGGATGGAAGACCGACAATGGGTAGAATTGGGATAAAATTAAAAGTTAAGGGTTTTTTATAAGACAAAAAAAATGGATATAATTGGGACAAATGATAAAGTTGAGGATTTTTTTAGGTATTAAACCGATAGAATTGGGACAAAAGTAAAAGTTGAGAGTTTTTTATGAGACAAAAAAAAGTTTTGGATATAATTGTCACAAATGCTAAAGTTTGAGGTTTTTTTGGATATTAGGCCATTTTTTTTATCATCAAAAATCCTAAACCGGTATACCCGTCACAAGCTTATTCTTCGTTAATTTTCATTAAATTGGGTTAATACCATAAAAAGAAAAACTTCAAATTGGTACATACATGACAAACGGAGAGCAAAATCTCAAAATGATACATTTGTGATAAAAGGATGGTAAAAACTCTAAATTGATGCACTTGTCAATTGTCACGTCTCATTTAACTCAATAATTTATAGGTAAAAATTAACGAAAATTAATAGAGAGTAAATTTATCATAAATATATTAGTTTGGAATTTTTTATGATATTAAAAAAAAAAAGAAGTGGAGAGCCTCGAAAAAGGAGGAGGAGGGACGAGGAGCAACGCAACTTGGAAAAGCAATAACGGATTCTCCAGGCAAGATGTTTATTGGAGGTTCATGTTGGGTTGATCCACGATTTACTTTGTATCCAGGATGATAATGGTGCTGAAATTATATCGTTGTTGTGATAATTTGTGTATGGTATTTGAATTTCGCGAGTATGTATTAATACCATGATAACAATTTCTTCATTAGCTTCCATCATGAACGATCAACATTACTCACTCCACCAAATGAGTCGCGGGTAAAAAAGTCGCACTAAAAGATGACTCACGGTGGCGTGCAAGATAAGCTAATCTTGGAATTTAAGATGGCATTCAATGTTTGTATTTTGAATTTGATTGCGGCCTTTGCTGCCCTCACTTGTGGTCGACAAGGACCATCGTCCACGTCGGCGTTGACCATCCTACAATCGATCTTGCCATATAGGGTGGGTGACATTCATGTTAGTGATTTCATGTCAAAATTAGCTAAATAAATTCAATTGATAAAATGTGAAAAGATTTAGGATTCATTGTTGAAAAAATGTTAGATAATATAAAAATAACAATCGTAGGAAATATGTTGGAAAAGAAGAGAAAAGTAAGATAAATTGTCCGAGACGTGCAAGCATTGTCCTTAAAGATAATTCAGCGCCTCGAAATACGAAACTTGGTGCATAAGGTTTCTAGCAGCTATCCTACCAAGATATAACGGACCTTCTTCTATATTTCACACCGAATATTAGAAGGAGTAAGAACAACGTTATGTGTATAATCCAACTACAAAATGAAAGATATGTAGAGGAAATAAAAAATTTCTTTCTCAATCGAAGACCCATGGATTGAGGTTTGATGTTTAATTTTATAGGCAAAACAAGAGAGAGAGAGTAATTATGAAGTTGTTACAAAACCGTTATAAATCAATTGGTAATAATAGAAGAATATGACCGTTATATATCCGTTATGGAGGTTTTATGAAGAATAAATCATCCATTATATAGCCGTTATAAGGTCGTTATATGACCGATAGAAAACTAACCGTTGAAAATAATAATGGCTAATCATAGCGGCCATAATTTCTATCAAAATCATTTTAAAGATATATCGAATTGATAAAATATCCAATAATCATTTGGCAAAACAATCACATCTACGTACTCTTTTGTTCCTTTCTCTCCCTCCCCATTTCTTTTTCTCTCCTAGGGATTTTCGCCGCCGCCCAAACCTTAGCGAGACACCCCTAAGGGAGGGAGAGAGTAGAGGTGGCCACGATTCGAACCGGTCAATTCCGATTCATGGCCACCCCTAAACCGGAACGGACCCCTTAAGGGGAGGTCTCAATTCCTGTTCGGAACCAGCGGTTCCGAGCTTGCTCCGATTTTGATTTTTATATTTACTTTTTAAATAATAAATTATGAAATAAAAATAACAAATTATCAAATATAAATTATAATCAAATTGTACATTGTAATCAAATTTGGAGAGAAAAAAGGAAGGGAAAATGGTTTGAACTTAATGAATTATCATTAAGCGCCTATATATCTTCTTGGGGATAGAAGAATCAAAACTCATGTAATTCTTTTACCTTTGATAACCTCAACTTACCTCATCATCAATTATCGTTACCCGTTCCTAGTCATGGCGATGGTATTTCCATCATCATCATCGAAGAATTCGGCTTCTACGTTGCGATTCATCTCTTGTTGTCGAAATTGAGCCTTTTTCGAATTATCGAGATAAGCTTAAGCCTCCACCAAATCCGGATGAAATCTTGAACGTTGGTCGTCCAAAATTAATCATCCAAGGCTAAATGCTTGTTCAACAACAACTGTTGAACAAGGAATTACTAAAATCTGTCTTGCGATGAGAGCGAGGGTTGGGAATTGAGTTGAATGCATCTTCCACCACTCTAGAATTGAAAAATCTGTGCCTTCGATTCACTAAACTCAAAAGAAATGATTAAATAGGTCTCTATTTCAGAAATATTATCTATTGCTCCATTTTATCTTTTTGCCTATTCAATAGCATTTTGTACCATATACTAATTCTACTACTCTCCTCGCATTATACGTCACTAGGTTGGGAAGATCCATTATCACGTAAACCATATTTATTACAAAATTCACTATACAATTCTACTATTGTATCTTTAATCGTTGCTTGTATAGTTCTAACATTTACTATTTTATTTAAATGTAAACATTCACAATAGATATTTAGATAATCACCTAAACTATCTAATTTCATACGTAGATCGAAAACAAAAGCAATCAAATAAATAAGAGAAATTTCGATATAATAAAGCAGATCATTATGCTAGCATTGCTATAATAGTCGAAGCTAATTGATAATCTTTTTCACATTTTTCAAAAACACCAGCAATATTAACACACTCTATTAAAAATAAATGCGTAGTAGGATAATAAACACTAGATAAACTATAAGTTGCATCGTTAAAAACTTTTAAAAAATCTATAAAAAAAATTGCAAATATCCCACTCTTGTAGGAATAAATTAATTTCGAAAATATTATTCGAAATAAATGCACATAATAAATTTTTATAAGCAAAAGATTGATTAAGCAACTCGTAGGTAGAATTTCAACGAGTCGGAACATCTTTTGAAAATTTTTTGGGTGTTCTCCTATGTGCTTTACAAAATCTACCCCATTATTTCATAATTTCGGGATGTTTCCATGAAAATTGAATTGTTTTCTTTATTGAGCTTAGGAAAGCATCAAGAATTCGTAAACCATCTTGTACACATAAATTTAAAATATGGCAAACACATTTAATGTGAAAAAATTATCCACCAAAAGCGAATTTATAAATATTTTTGAAATCGGGAATGGAAGCAAGATTTGCCTCAAAGATTATCAAAACTAACTGAAAAAATTTTGTTAATCAAATTATATTCGTTTAAAACTTGCCTAATTACTCTGTAAATATTATTGGCCGTATGCCTATCATCAAAAACTAGAAATGCAATAACTCTTTTTTGAACATTCCAATCGTCACCTATCTAATGACATATGATACCCATATAAAAATGAGTTTGTTAAGGATCACTCCAAATGTCGCTACATATGTGCATACATCCATTGAAATTCGTAAAAAAAATTTTCAAATCTTTTTTCCTTTTTTATAAAGCCCAAAAATTTCTCGTTTAAGAGTATTTCTCGGAACAGGCTTTGCTTGCAAAGCACATGCGAGTGTTTATAAAAAAAATTAAATTTAAATTTTTTACCAACATTAAATGGTAAACAATCAATGGTAGCTAATGTTTCTTTATAAACTTTTTCATTGTAACGAAATAAAGGATGAGTGTTAGGATTGGTGTATCCAAAAATTTATTATTAGCTAGTGTCGATCCCTATTTGTATTGCATGTTTTAACCTCAAATGCCGTTTAAATGTTCCATAGCCACCTCCACCTATAAAACCGTATGTTGTCCCATAATATTTACATTTTACCTTATACTTATTTTCGCCTAAATGTTTCTTCGTAAAATGTTTCCATATGTTGGATGTACCCTCCCGTTCCGGCTCCCGTGTTGTTGACTTTTTTTTTACATCGGTAGGAGGATGAAGACTTTTTTTCGTCGAGACGTGCTCGACGTTGGGAATAACGTTGATATTATCATCCTCGTCTACCCAACATACAAATTCACGAGAATCATATTCATGAGGATGAGGATAATCGATTCCCCATCCGCATCGCACTCTTTTCCTTTACGCCGATCTGCTTCCACTTGCCAATTTTTGAAAGAATCGAGCGGAAAGTGGATTCGAAAAATTGAAAGAATTGAGCCGAGATTGAGAGAATTAAGAGAATTGATCGGATTGAGAGAATTTGTGAGAAAAAATGAAAGGGGAGAAGGGTATTTATAGAGATTCAGGATAATTTTAATAAATTAAGAAAAAAATAAAAATAAAAAAAAGGAAGGGGGAATTTGTGAATCGTTGCAATGCAACGGTCGGCAGAGGGCCGAGGCCAACGACTAATTGGAAGGTTCGGAATCGGCCCGAAACCCGCGATTCCCGGGCCGATTTAGAATTTGGCTGAACCCGAACCGACTAGTGAGGGCCGGTTCCGGGCCCAAACCGACCCGTGGCCATCTCTAGGAGAGAGAGACCCTTCTTTCTTTCCATTTCCTTCTTGCCTTTGACGAATCCTTTGGGTTGTTTCTTTTTGGGTTTTTAATTTTTTTTCTATACTTCTCTCGTTTAGGCTTCTTCGTCGATTTCGTGGACAATGCAATCGACATTCTCAAAGGTAGTGAGCTCTAAAGATCGAAGCGCGAGTGCGTCGGAAGAATCGGCTCTATCGAAATATGCTCAATCACTCGACTCCAAGTGCTTGCTCTAGATAGTTGAGAGCTCTCCATAAGACTTTGAGGTTTCTTTGTTGTTGTCTTTAGGAGTCGACTTATCCCGAAAGTGATTTTGTGATCAACTCGATATCTTTTTTGTACCCATTTTCTCCCGATCTAGAGCTAAACCTAAATTTGGATGCTCTTCTATCCCAATCTAGATATAGATCCGGGATTTACAAGACGTTTTCGTTGTTCTTTTAATCTATTGGTGTTGTTGTGGGCTCTACACGATGATGACTCGGGAACGTCGCACTTAGGTGCACACCACCTTTTGGGAAAACCGTAGTTACTGGAGATGAATTTCTCGACATGTGCTCATCACCGATGCCGATACGAGATTCGGTGATCGGCCGCAATGTGAGCTCTTATGCTATGACAGATTCGTCTTCATAGAATGGGCCCGTCTCTACAAGCAAAGATCAAGTTGATTCACTTTTCGGATTTACTTATTTTATTTGCTTTATTGGACTTCCATGTTTGTGTTAAAGTTACGTACTCCTTTTTCATATGAAATGAAGATTTCCATTCCGACAAAAAAAAATACAAAATTAAAAGGTCTAGGGCTGAATTGGCAAAAGCGTAATAGGTTTAGGACTTTCCGGACAATTTATCCTCTTAAAACTTGTCACGAAAGTGTACCTAAAACTTTTAAAAAGTGCAATCAAGTCTTAGACTTTGTTAAATTGATGCGATCAAGTTTCCGTTAGTTCCGTCCAATTTGGCTTATAGCAAATGCTGCCGTGAATTATATTATTATTTTCTGTCTCCTACGTGGCACTAATGTAACTAAAACATAAAGTGTATGGGCCTAAAATGACGTCGTTTTAATCCAATTTTTTTAAATCAATTTTTTTAAAGTTTAAACCAAAAAATAGAAAAAAAATGAAGAGAGAGAAAAAACAGGGGATGGCATATATGGTTACAATTATCTACATTTGTGCTTATAATGTAGAACCCGGTGGACTGTTAGATAGTATGTATCGTCTTACGATAATAGAGTATGGTGTAGAACAAGCGGAAGAGGTATGCGTAAGAGTATTTTCCCCAAAGAGTAATCCTCGAATCTCTAATGTTTTCTGGATTTGGAAAAGTGCAAATTTCAAGAGCAGGGGTCATAGGATTATGTTCGGAAACTGTTATGATACTCATCTATGGCTTAAATATATCTTAATGCTTGAAAGTTGGATATGTTTGCCTTTACATAAGGATTATATGCAGCAGCCCTCGCCGCCACCTCCCCATCATCCCCGAAAGGGCCGGCAATGGTTGGACAATGGCCGGCGGGGGTCACTAAATTAGTTGGCCCACCCATCGGAATAACAACCTATCATAGTAGTTTTTAACAAATAAATTTTCTCACGCTTAAAGATATGATGAACCACTTTAAATTTCCAGCCACATCATTTTATTCACACTCAATAATTACAAGTCCTCAGTTAGAAAATTTATAAAGTTACGAGAACAAGATCGTGAAGGTTTTGATCAAACAATTAGCCAAACACGAAAAAGCTAACTTAAATTGGTAAATGTTGCAGAAAATTGTTAGATTGTAGTTCATGTGATGTTGTGGGATCTATAAAACAATATAGGTAACAGGATCGTTCTTTAAAATAGTTAGTGTAAATGTAATTCCTTTCACATCACAAGATCATTACCTTAGAAAATTTTGTAAATGTAATCTCATGTCTGCCTGGCAAACCTAAATCTAAAGCTCATTTGAGTCCTGTTAGGCTTGGCACTGGAAACCATCCCGCTTTCATGCCTATGTTGTTAGGTCACATCGACTATTAGACGACTGGACCTGCCCTCTTTGGCTATAGGCCGTGCAACCTTCGCTTGGATAACTCAAAGGTTGGCATGACCTTGCAAGTGAGGGCTCGGGCAACATGACCGTTTTCCTAGCCATGTTAAGAGCACACGCGGCGTCGCCCGACATGACAAAGGTCACTCTTATTGCGGTTGGGCACGGCGGCCACCAGCCCTCCCCTAGCTTACACAGTGGTCACGTAGATCCTCGATCATAGACCGCCGGGGTGGGCCTGCTTTGGACTCGTGATGACTGATAAAGCATCAGATCGTCGATCAGCGTAACATGAATTTTGGATAATGTTCGAGCGAAGCTCAGATGACGAGCGAGTCAGATAATAATGAGATCGACAGAGGAGGTTTGGTTCATTTGTGTGGATGCCATTATTGACACTGGGAAATCACGGGTACTTGCTATTTACTCGACCCCACGAAGTCAGACAGCTGTTCAGAAACTTTTAACCCATTCTAGAACTGAACAAAAAATCTCTTCGATTAAAAAAAACAATAATCAAAGAAAGAGACATCATGTTTCTTAAACTTTTCTTTAAGCTAGTAAGATGTACTTATTTTGTGAAATATCACATTTTTTATAATTGATATTTCGTATGGCTCATAAAAATGAATAAACAGAATATATTTTCATCATAAACGAAAATATCTAGATAGAGATTTGGTGTAAGTATTAAAAAAATGACCTTAATGAGAATTATAATCAGGGCCTAAGCAAAGATTTTGTAACGAGTGAGGCAACTTGATGGACGAGATGAGACATTGACAGCATATGTACAGGAGTTCAATGGCCCATGAAGTCCCCTATCAACGAAAGAGGAGCTTTCAAAGTGAGGCAAAGCTCAGAAACAATCTTTGTATCGATTCACAGCATGGAACGGATCATTTCACTTGGCTGAAGCAAGAATAGAGGGGCACTTTTCACTCTTGAGGATACTGCATCCTTGAACCCCTACAGTGCCTTCTCTTGCCAAGGGACACTGACGTCAACTACATTCTGCAGTTCGACTTCGGCCGAAACATCAGATACCAAAAATAGAAAGGAGACAGGGTATGACAAGCAAAATCAAAACAAATGGAAAGAAAATGTAATCGGCAGAAGAAAGCAGAGAGCACATCGAAAATGTATACAACCGACGGACCATTCCCATTCTCAGTCCAAAGATCCCAAAAGATCACAACACACATCAGTGCCAATAAACAATTAAAGAAGAAAGCAAATGAAAGATTTGAAGCCAACGAAAACGTGGAAACTTGCCTGGGCAACAACACTAACTCTATACATGATCTTCTATGTTACAGGATGTGCGTGTCGGAAATCGTGGATTGATGCGGATAATTAGTAGTGCCTGCTTAGATTCTAAAGCCCAAGCCAGGCCACCTCTTAGTACCTTCTTTCTTCGTCCTCTTCGAGCTGGGGTCGATGAGGTTTTCTAGAGATTTGGCTTTTCTATTGCGAGACCTTCCAGCTTCTTTAAGCAGTTCAGCTAATCTACCCTTCTCGTCTTCAAAATCAGGATTAGCAATGCCAAGTTTTTCCTCTCTCAATTTGAGCACATACTCCAAGATCTCAATTGCGTCCTCAACTCTGTAAGTGTGGTAACAAAGTCAGTATAATATCAGAATAATCACACTTAAAGCTTGCTAGCAGTTTATACTGGAATTCACGATCGGTGTGGACAACCACGGTTCAACTGAAATTGGTCCACAAAAGACGCAAGACTGTTACACAAAGCAGACTTAGTAAAGAGTATGCACATAATTGAAAAAAAGTAACACTAATGCAGCGAAAAGTTGAACTTTGGCTTGTCAGGCAATTTGCTGCAAGCATGCTAAAGATTAATTAATACAAGATAGTTTCATTATAAATCTTCTCTCGGGAACATGATATGGAAAGTGAAAACAGAAATAGGAGACGTCACAGTTTTGCGTATGCACTTCACCAAAAAGGCAGATAGAGAAAAAGAGAGAAAAGTAGCACATAGTATACAAAGCTGTGAGGTCTAAATAAAACACAGACAATATCTAATAGCCATAAGAAAGATAGCCAATTTCCCAATAACTCGAGATGGAATTATAGACCATACCTCAGAATTGATTTCAACAGAGTTAATTGAAACACAAAGTCAACCTACCTCATGACAATATGGCATTATGCCCCATGTATTGCTTTGGGTAGGCAATCCTCTGACTTGCCCATTCAATGGACTAAGCAGTCAAAATTGACAGCAGAGCGCACACGTGCACGCACACACACCAAGCAATTTACAGTTTCCGAAAGAAAAAGTACCTTCCCATTGCATCATATGTTGCGGCAAGATTGCTATACACCCCAAGTGTATCCTGATGACAAGGGCCGCACTCTTGTTCAAGAATACTCCTTGCTTCTTCAAACAATTCAGCAGCCTCATCAATCTTAAACAACTGCACACAAGCTAATCCCATCTGGTTCAATACAACCCCAAAGAAGGCCGACTTCCTCTCCCCACTGGCCCTAAGTTTAGTCACTGCATTTTCAAAGGAGCTTCGTGCTTCTTCATACCTCCCAATCATGTAAAACATCACTCCCATCCTTGCTTCTATTCCTGCAATACTGCTCTGCTGTCCAGGCTTGTCCTCCAACAATTTCATAGCCTTCTGCAAGAGCTTAAGCGCCTCCTCAGGCTCATCCACAGACTCATAAATTGCTGAAATTTCAGTCAACCCACAAGCAATTTCTTCTGCTGTAGTTCCCGGCAAGGGTTTGGAATAAATTCGGAGGGCATTTTCACAGTAAGATTTAGACTCACGCAATTTTCCTGTCCGATGATACAGATCTGCTAGACGTACATAAACAGAGGCAACTGAAGGGTGGTTGTCGCCTTTGGATGATTTGAAGACAGTAAGGGCCTTCTGGTAAGAAAACACAGCCTCGTCAAAACGACAAAGTGAAAGGTAAATGTTGCCGATGCTAACATCGATTGCAGCAACCTCATTGTCCTGTCCATTTGCAATCATTGCCATGCTGGCAAGGACAAGGTGCTCAAGAGCAGACTCAAAGTCTCCCTTCGCCTCGCATATTAGAGCCATGAGCCGGCGATCAGCCGCTTCTTCAAGAGATGCTGGTTCACTATGTGCCCGATGGATTTCCAGAGTTCTCTTGGACAACTCTTCTGCTTTATCAAACTGCATTGCTTGGACATGGGCCTCAGCTAAGTACCTGCAGTTTATGAGTGCTGAGACATTTGAGATATGTCCAAAATCATGAAAAGCAACAAAGTAAAATTTACAGGACAGTGACCAGATCTACGCACTCCAACTCAATCTTGGGCAGTCAGAATATTCCAGAAAGTTTGACCAAAGAAAGAAAACGGAATGTTCAGCAAAAGTTTCAAGTCATTGGTCCATGACGAGAAAAACTCCTCAGAAGCCAATCTAATTGGCCATGTCCAGGAGATCAAGCAAAGAACACAAAGTAATACTTCAACTGCGAAAAGAATTTCAGCAAAAGACCAGTTAAAGAGTGACCACCAAAATCTTGTAGTCATTTCAACTCGTATGGAATGGCATGGAAAACAGTGCAAGAAAACATCATCACTTGTCCACTACAAACAGTTACTTTCGAGCCACAGAAGACCGGAAATGGAGAACGGATACAGAGCTCAGGTCAGAAATTAGCTACTCCCGAGATATAGCCAAGTAAAGTTCTCTGGAGAAGATAATCCTCCCAAAACTGAAGTTAGAAGTAGAAAGGCAATGAAGGTTCTCATATCTAATCAACGACATTTGCCAGAAGACCGTAGTTTTCTCTTCACCAGAGTTCATTTACACAACAGACTGCAAGCACCTAATAATACTTTGAAAGTTCAGCATAGCTAAAATTCGATTATCATAGTTAACCCCGCAGTCACCTCAATGCTCGTACTAAGTTTCCCCAGTTACTACTGGAGACTAAAAGACTCCGACAAAACCACATTATGAGCATCTAACCTACGGTGTCGTCTACATCAATGATCAGCACTCCATGGATCCAAGTCACACAACCCAAAGGCAACATTTTTCGGCTAAAGTCAGAACCCATTTCGCATCATGTTTCAGTCATATATCCCCAAGGTTGCTAATTGCAACTCCCTCGCAACCTACGCGCGTTAAACTAAGGGGAGCAAGAACCTTCCAAAATCCACATATGCCCCGCCCGTCGCATCCAAATACTAAAATCTGAGAAAGACAGACAAAAAGGAAAATAAAAAAATCTAGCAATCAAACCACCGTAACACACCTGCAAGTCTCGCCCACTCTCGGATCTGTCTCCCCCAGTGCCTCGATCTGTATCTTCAACCCTTGCTCATAACACCCAATGGACCGATCAACCAGGCCCAGCATCGAGAACGTGTCCCCTAGCTGCATATACCCGGAGAAAGAGGCGAGCGCGTGATCGGGCCCGCGCCCCGGCTCGGGAACTTGGATCGCGCGCTCCAGCGCCGGGACGGCCTCCTCGAACCGGCCCAAGCTGCAGTAGATCGCCGCCAGCACGTGCAGGCTCATGGCCAGGTCGAGGCTGGGCTCGCCGTCGGCGACGCACCGCTCGAACGACTTGGACGCGCGGATCGCGTAGTCGAGGGCCTTGGCGGGGCCGTCGCCGGAGGCGATGGTGTCGCGGGCGAGCTTGAGGAGGAAGGGCCCAAGATCCGGGTTGTCGAGCGAGGAATCGGGCAGGGCGGGGTTGGGGACGAAGCTCGGGGACTCCGGCGGGGGCTTCCGCGGCGAGAACTTGGAGCGGGAAGGGGAAGGGGAGGGAGGCTTCCTGGGGAGAGGGGAGGCGGGCTTGGGAGGGGTAGGGTCTGATCTCGGGGTGGGGTCGGGGAGGGAGATGCGCGGGGGCGGCGCATCGGGCGGGGTTTTGACGGAGACGAGGCCGGGCATGGCGGCGGTGGGGGGATTCCTTGTTGAGGCAACGCAGAAACTGATGCTAGAGAGAGAGAGAGAGAGAGAGAGGATTAATTCAAGAAGTAGAAATAGGACTGGCCACCATTCTCAACCACTGTCGATCACCTCTTTGCTGCGTAAACCGAGCGAGAGAGAGAGACTGTGGATCGATCCAGATCAGTTGGAGCTTTCGCTGCTTCTTCTTCGTCGTCGTCGTCCGTGAGAGCGTGCACAGTACGGTACGAGGTTAAAATGGTAAATTGCGGATTGACATTGGTTGGAGCCAGGGCGAGGGGGGGACTAGGCATCTTTTTGTTAGGTTGCTTGCTGGTGGTTGGTTACTTCTCTCTTTTTCTTTTCTCTTCTCTTTTTTCATTTATTTGCTTTGTTTTGTTCGTTTCTTTATTCAGATCCATTTTTATTTTAAAGAACATTTCAAATAAAAATCCGAAATATTTTCGTTTTATCAAATAAAAGGCTTAAAGTAAATCTTATTTCAAATAAAGATATGAAGTCTTAAATTATTTCAAATAAAAACATGATCGAAGGATATTTTCGTCATTTTCTTCAATTTTTCTTTTTCTTTTTTTTTTCTTTTCTCCCTCTCCTCCTAGGCCATGGCCAGCCTCAAGCCGCTCACCTGAGCAGCTCGAGCTACCAGCGCCGACCTAAGCGAAAAAAGAAAAAATAAAAAAAAATAAAAAAAAAAAGCAAACAAGTAAAAGATATTAAAAAAAAAAAAAATCTTTCGGCTATGCCCCTTTTTTGAAATAATTTGAGCATTTAAAGTCTTTATTTAAAACAAGATTCACTCCATGTCTTTATTTGAAAAAATAATGACACTTAATTTTTATTTTAACCTTTTCCTTTAGTTTATGTTTGTTCGAGTGCTTATTTATCTTTATTTGCACAACAGTCTCTCGTGAATCGTAATTGATTATACGGGTGTGGCCAGATGAGTCGTCTCTTTGCAACCGTTACCGTTATATCTCTTTTCCTGCCCCACCTCGAATCGGTGCCAATATTTTCTCAGGCTTTTCGCTTTTTCACCCTTTTTCGTACTACAAGTTTTGGGCACCTGTCTGAATCCCCGAATTGATGTCTCATGGATTATGAAAATAAAAATTGTAATAATACTAACAATAAGCACATCATATATATATATATATATATATATATATATATATATATATATAATATTCAAATCCCAACAAATCTATTTGCGCCAAAACCAATCTTGCCTTGATCGAGTCCATAGCATTAGCACATGATATTCGATCGACCGTCCCGAGGCCGGAGTCCCGACTCTAAAAATCCAGGAATTTGCAACGAAGAAACCCTGCTGACCCCGCGGCTTAATTTTCCCCTCTCTCGATTTCCGGAAAATCATTCGGGGGTTCATATCGTAAACTATTTTTCCTTTATATTCTATCCGTGTAGATTCATCCTAATAATCATAGGGCAGTGAAAGGACACATCTTGATTTCTAATGGCAACTTAAGGACATAGCATTGCTATCAAGAAATTGTATCAGACTCTACTTTTCGTAATTCATCTGATGATCGTCTCGTGACCGTCTCGCATAGCGAATGCGCTCAGTATTCCACAATGGGTGTCCCAAGGAGATTCTCTTTATGGAGAAGGGAACTGGCCAAATTACCCGAACACCAATTCATTGGAAACGTTTCTAAACCTGGGTTACTTTATTTTAAGCACAAAAAGAAAAAAAGAGAGAAGGAATGGAATGATGAAACCATCATGGTCAATCGTGCATTAGGTGCAAGTGGCGTCCAAAGAGGGACCCCAACCAAAAATGGTTGGAACGGGCTGGACCCTGGACGTGCTAAAGGAGACAGCCGTGCATTCCAGAGCATTAAGGCATGCGCAGCCATTTGATTAACCATTAAATCATGCCCCCACAATTAATTGTACATTTTTTTTAATTAGAGAAAGGTTAGGCGATAATCATGCGATATTATTGTGTGCCTTGATCTTCACGTCATGAGTTTTCCCTTCGATCTAAATCCAAGAGCTTAGGTTAGCTACCCCATCCCCCCCTAAATCCACACGTATGCAAAACCCACCAGTCAGCCACGCCCTTAATTACAATAATTAACAGTTGCGGATAGGCGGATTTGGTGGACTGTCTATGCGATAATTAAGAGCTCGAATATGCTGACGAGAAGTGGAAAAATTTCAAATATGGACCTAAGTGCCCTTTGTGGCACTTATTTCAAATAAGAAGCACGAAATACTTTAATTATTTTAAATAATGACATGACTAAGGATATTTTCATCATTTCTTTTTTTTTTTTCTCCCTTCGCCACCGCCGAGGGTAGCCCTCAACTTGCTCGAGCTGAGGATCGAGTGAGGTCAGCCCTCACCTCCCTCGAGCAAGGCCAACGAGGGCTGCCCTTGCCAGTAGGGCAAGGGCCGAGCGAGGTAGGCAAGGGCACCCCTCACCTCGCCGGTATAAAACAGAAAAACGAGAAAGAAAAAAGTAAATGACAAAAATGCCCTTAATCAAGCCCTTTTTTGAAACAAAGAGATCACTTTATGCCTTTTTTTTTTTTTAAATAAGGTTCACTTCACTTCTTGTTTGAGAAAATAATGACATTTTAGTTCATTATTTGGAATTTTTCCAAAATAAGATGGAACTCCGTGTCTATCAAATGTTTTTGGACTTGATCATGGATCTGGTGGCCCACGAATCTGTCACAAGGGCCCGATGACTCTTATGGGTGAGCTTGAGCAAGGGCAATTAGTGAGAAAGTCCGGCCTGACCCGAAGACTTTCATGGGCTTAGGGAGAGATTTAGGCCCAAATCGAAACCATCCCACGACAGCCTTCCATGTGGGTGTGACAATTTCCAAGCCAAAATGCAAAAAATATCTATCGATCCTATTGTGTTTCTGGAAACCCGAGCACAGGCAAACGGGTCATAAAGGTACAACACATTAACATGCAGTATTGAACGTGTCTCAACGTATCATTAACAAATGCGAAATGTTTAATCGTGTCACGAAGGACAAATAACTATTCATGTATAAACGGATGAACTATAGAAATTTGCATATTCATTAAAAAAAAAGGGTTGTCAATCCTAGATCTTCAATTAAGCAAATTCCATCCAAAATTTAATAGTATATGATAAATCAATCGAATATTTAACGGGGGAAAAAGTTAAGGGCGCACATGACAACACTTTTGGAGAAGAATTTTTACTATAGAAGTGTTTTTGGAGCAGAAATCTATTTGGTAACATAACTTCCGGAGTAGAAATCCATTGAGTCATGCAATTTCATTTGTCTACGTCTGGAGCTTTTTTTTCCCCCTCCAGAAGAAGTTTTGGAGACACTTGAATAATTTATAAAAAAATCTCTTCTCTTTAGAAGTAAAAAAATTAATTTATATTCAGAAGCAGAAATAGAAAACTCAACTTCCGACTAAAAGTTAATTTTTGAAACGAAGTGTTGCGCTTACGCTCCCTAATGCGCCCAACACTATGGTTTGACAAAAAGAACTGACTATATGACCAAAAAAAAGGCCAGTCCAGAGTTACATCTTAAGATGAAGCCCAAAGGATCCCCCATTTTCTGTTTCCATTCTGGCCCATCATCGCCTGTGACTCCTTCTGACGGTCAAACCGCCATGCATGTTCAGATTGACCTTAATTCAGACAAACTCTCACCGTCCAAGAATTAACCCTTTTGTGCTGGGTTAGAAATTTTATCAACATTACAGTCTAGTTCAACCTGTATTTAGTGCTTAGCATCTCATGGAGCTGTCCTACAAGACCCCATTTCTCGCCACCGGACATTCCAAGGAAATCCCGACTACCCAATTCACTAACCATGTAAGTCCGAGATTCACAAGGCCGACGGTGAAACCCCATCGGCGAGCGGGGCGGAACACGCGCGTCGATCACGTACAATATTCCCGAATTTAATACTCATATGATCACGATTACACGGAATGGCGAAGAAACGGGTCCACTGCAACTTTTGCCATGGGCTTTCTTAGAGATAACCCTCCTTGCATCAAAAAGTTAAGCAGGTTTAATGTGTTAATCAATTTGAAGTTGGGTACAGGGGTGTAATAATGACGACAAGCTTTTATATACTTCTTTTGCTGGACAGATAATAAAAAGAAAATAGATACCCTTCTCATGTGATTTCCAAGAACTAAAGATGATGGCTGTGGGTCATTTCTGGCCCGAACTCAAGGCGTGTCTTCCATCTCGCTGGCTGGCTCTCAGAGCAATGAACGATATAAAATGTAGTCTTTGAGATTCATTCCCCCGTTCAGGAAACAATTATATCTTTGCTTCCCCATCACATATATTCATCTTTCTGTCCTTGATGCAGATGAGAATTTTTACTTCGAGGTCATCATTATCTTGAGAGCTGTCATCAACTTTTCAAAGACTTGTCTAACTCTGTTCTGGATTTCTTTTTTGAATGTGTTTTTTTTTTTTTTTGCAGTACATCTTGATGTCGGAAACTAGGGTTTGCAGTTTGGTCGAAACTGGAGGATGAGATGCGAGCTACTTAATGTTGGAACCAAAATAATAATTGTGACTTTAGGAAATTTAGAACAATGGCACAAAATAAAAATTGGAAGAAGAGCTACATAAACAATACTCGTCCTCACGTACTTATATAAAAGTTCAACATACAAAGTTCATCGGATGAAAACTCATTTGTCAAAGACTGCATTTAATGCAACCTATGCGTGAGATCTTCTCAACACTAGATTAAGAAGAAAAATGGGCATCTACTGAGCACTAAAGTAAAAAAAAAAAAAAACAACAACAACAACAACAACAAAACATGTCCGACACAAAGTCAAAAAGTAGACAATAAATGTTGAAGGTGTCTTCTTTTTTATTATTACTGAATAGTTCTTACTATTCATAAATAAATTCCGTAGAAATCTTCATCTTCTTTCTCCTTTCTGAGGGCGCACCATGAATTGCATTCAATCGATTCGTTTTTATTCTTCTTCTTCAGGCACCTTCCCCAAATCAAAGCTACCAACAATCAAATCCAGAAACTACGACAAATATGCTCAAATCCAAAAATCAATTTCATATTTTTCAAACGATCTCTCTTAAAATTGATTTTTGAATTTAACAACGCTGAGTATTATCTTTAATTTTTCAAACGAATATGCCTTCAATGATTTTAGCAAGATATCTACAATCCGGTCTTCCGATCTACGAAATTTAGCTCAATTCACCATCTTTGACTTGCTCAAGAATGTGGTGGTAATTGATGTTGACGTGTTTGCTCCCGCCATGAAAAACCGAATTCTTGGCTAATGTAATAGCCGACTTATTATCACACATCATTTTTGTAGGATCTATTTGTTCATGCATCAATTCATACAACATCCTATGAAGCCATATTGCCCGACAAGCCGCCGAAGCTAACGCCATGTATTCCCGCTTCAACCGTCGAGAGTGCAACAACTTGCTATTTTTTCAAAGACCAAGAAATTACTCATGATCCAAGAAAGAAAGTATATCCTGAAGAACTCTTCCAAGACTCGATATCACCAACCCAATCATTGTATGTGTTCCCCACTAGACTAAAATTGTCGAGACAAGAATATAAAATTTCATGGTCACGAGTTCTACTGACATACCATAAAATTCTTTTTCTTTGCATGCAAATGTGATTGGTACAGTTTTTTCATGAAATTGCTAATAATTCCCACTCCATATGTAATATCCGATCTAGTAGAAGCCAAATATCTCAAATTAGCAATAATACTTTTGAAATAAGTGGGATTTACCAGTTCACCGGTTCCTTCTTTCTTTAGCTCCAAACGTTCTACTACGGGGAGTCCGAATTGATTTCAACGAATCCATTTTCAATCACTTCAAAATAGCATTAGCAAATTTCTGCCTTGAAATAAATATGTCATCCTGTGTTTGCTTCACTTCAAGGCCAAGAAAATAGGACATCAATCCCAAATTTATTATCTCAAACTGGCTAGCCTTGGCCTTCTTGAATTCAAAAACTGTTTTTCACAATACATGCAATATCAAGTCATCAACATAAAGGCACACAATTATAATGTCACATTTAGTATTTGACTTGATGTACAATGTATGCTCATAATGACACTTTTGAAAATCATGCTTTAATATGTACATGTCGATCTGCGTATACCAAGCATGAGGTGCCTGTTTTAGCCCATACAATGCCTTTTTTAGCTTGTAAACTTGATTTTCATGCCCTTTCTCATAACCATGTGGTTGCTTCACGTAGACTTCCTCTTCAAGAACGCCATTAAGGAATGCTAACTTCACATCCATTTGATGGATCTTCCAATGGTTTTGAGCTATAAGTGCTAAGATCATCCGAATGGTATCCATTCGGGCCACTAGTGCAAATACTTCAAAATAATAAATGCTTGACTTTTGCTTGTAGCCTTTTACAACCAGTTTGGCTTTGTAACGGTCCACCCGACTATCGGGTTTGTACTTCGTTTTGTGCACTCACTTGACACCAATGGGTTTCTTATCGGGTGGCAAAGAAGTTAGCACCCATGTGTCATTCGAATTCTTTCATTCATTGATTGGATCCACTTTTCATATGTAGTTACTTCATCATAGATTATAGGGGGTCACATTCAGCAAATAAACAGTGTACCATTGTTTCATCGGTGATTTCGTCATTATCATTGTCACCGTCTCTTATGACAACATAATCCCTGAATTTTACTAGCATCTCCCTCGGTCATTGTGAACAATGTAGTGATGGTTAAACTATTGGTGAAGATGACGAAGATGATGGAGGTTCTTCTATTTTTTTTCTCTAATGGTTCATCTTCAATGGTGATGCTTTTCTGGTGACCCTTTTGGTTCCAATATAGACTTCATCTTCAAAAAATTGGACATTCCTGCTGATGATTACATTTTTAGTGACTGAATTATATAGCTTATGACCTTTAATTGCGTCATCGTAGCCAATGAAGATGCACTTCTCACTTTTTTTTATCCAACTTCTTTCTTTTTTCAACCGGTATATAGGGATATGCCACGCATCTAAATACTCATAGGAACGAAACATCCGGCTTGTTACCGCTCCAAGCCTATTCTAGGGTTCTTTCAAGAACACTCCTTGTTGGACACATGTTTAGTGCAAATATAGCACTTCCAATAGCTTCGCCCAAAATTTCTTAGGCAAATTTTTAGCTTTTAGCATACTTTTTGCCATTTCAAAAATTGTCATGTTCTTTCTTTCTACTATACCATTTTCCTAAGGTGTATAGTGGCGTTAAATGATGTTTTACTCCTTGAATTTTAAAGTACTTGTTAAATTCATTTGAGGTAAATTCTTGCCCTCTATATAATCTTAACGTCTTAAGATGAAAACCACTATGTTTTTAAATATGGACTTTAAATTCTTTGAACTTGCCAAAGGCTTTAGATCTTTCTCTCAAGAAATATATCCAAGTTTTTCTAGTAAAATCATCCACAAAAATTAGCATATACCTTTTTCCTCCGAATGATTCAACCTCAACAGGGCCACATATTTTCGTATGTACCGGTTCCAAAAGCTGCTTTGCTCTTCGACTTTCCCAACTAGAAATGATTCTCGATGTTGTTTTCCAACGAGACATCCTTCGGATGGATGATTTGGACTTGTCAATTAAAGGCATGCCGGTCACCATGTTTTTCCTGGACTAGTAGTTTTAGTCCATGGAAATTTAGATGCTCGAATCAAAGATGTCACAACCAATTGTTGTCTTTCATCATCACTTGAAAACTCAAGAAATTCTTCGTATGAAGAGTCATGGGGAACATCCAGTTTTTCGTCATCCGCACCATCGCGATCAACTTATTGTTGACACCTCCGATGATACAAACTCCATTATCCATGTGAACTTTGTGGCCTTTTTCGAAAAGTTGTCCAACACTTAGCAAATTCCAAAAAAGTCATGGCACAAACTAAACATTTGCAATAGCAATATTAGTACCATCTTTTAACTTGATATTAATGTTACATTTTCCCATTACGGGAATTTTTTATTTATTCCCGAAGTAGACTTCACCACGACTTGTCTCATCCAACCGCTAGAATAATTCCTTCCGGCCGGTCATATGATTGCTGCAACTAGTATCCAGGTACCAAATGTTGGTGTCTACGGTGCTCGAGTCATCCTTCTTACATGCTAGAACCATGTATTCTTCAACATCGGTAGTATGTGTATGCTCCGTCTTCTCGTACATCACCTTTGCATGGTATTCGGATTTGTAATGTCCGAACTTGTTGCACTTAAAACACTTGACTTTTGATTTGTCACGTGTTTTAAATTTTCCGATGAAATTTGAATTTCCACCTCTGTCTCGGGCTCCTCTACGACCTCAACCGCCTTGATAGCCTTTTTGACATGATAGAGCGATCCGACTTTGCAATGTTTGCTCAAGAAATAAACCTAATAGACTTTTGATTCATTCTTTGCTCATGCAAGCATAATGAGCCCATCAACCGCTCCAATGTTAAGGTTGACACATCTTGTCCTTCCTCGATTGCGATGACGACATAGTCAAATCTTTAGTCAAAGACTTCAAGATTTTTTTCTATGACACGTACATCGTGGAGTTCTTTACCATTAATTCTCAATTGGTTAACGATGGTTTGTACTCAATCAAAATACGTCAAGATTGATTCATAGTCATTCATGCATAGATCACCTTGAAGCGTTTGCAGCTGCACCCGCCGGACACAATCGTCGCCTTTGTAGGATTTTTGTAAAATATCCCACTCGCTTTTGCGGTCTCCACACTCGATACTTTTCAAATATTGTTTCCTCCACAATTTGAAAGATCAAATACAATGCTTTTTTATCTTTCTTCTAGGACTTGACCAAAGATTCTTTCTCCTCCTTTCTTAAAGCCTCGAATGATTCGGCATCAATCACTTCATTGTAGCCATTTTGAACCGATTTCTAAAATTTTGTGATTTGAAAAGAACCTTCATCTAGACGAGTGTGAGAGGAGATGGGACACGGGACTTTCGATCCGTCGCATCATATACGTGTATGGATGGATGCCCAAGAACATTCGGTCCATGATATTCTTCCCCACTCAATTCCGCAACGTCTCTATTATGGGCCATTCCGTCTCTTCCCCGCGCTACTACACCATCAACGCCATTGTGGAGTCTTACATGGATGACAGACGCTCACCCAACATAACAACTCCTCTATACTAGTAGCTACTTTCGAGTGAAGTTCGTTTAGGCTCTTTTGATCACTTGCGTACTTGATAAGTGTAGCACTTTTAGCCGACTACGCTTTTGACAACACCCTATTTCGTCTACTAAGCATTTCCTACTTTCAATCGACCCATAGAGGTTCTCTCCTTGTTGAAAACATAGTAGCAAACCCATTTTGAGATTCACCGAATTGATCCAAGAATATTATCCCATTTCGGTGAGGAATTGGTTCCTTGCGAAGGGCGGTCGAGAGCCGCACTTTGTCCATGCATGGTTACTCCAACGATTCACTCTTCACCGTCGTGAATCAGGTGGACTACAGTGCCTGGGCCCCCATTGTCATCCTAGATGCTGGTCAAGGGCCGCTTTTTGTCCAGGCATGGCCACCCCCGGGCGATTCACTCTCCACCCTCGTAGGATCGATGGACTATAATTTTTCTTGCTTGGTGTTATCATAGTGAGTGAGCGATGCAAAGGGGAAGATATAACTAATTTGTGGGAGAGGGGTCAAGACGGTTTGTGCTAAGAGTTCTAAGATAGAAAGGCTATATCTCTAGAGAGCTACGAAGGCGAGTTTGGCCTTTCGAGTACAAAATGATAAGAGATGATGCTTGCTCTCTTGATGAGGCCAAGACAAGCCGAAATCGGTTGTGATGCCTAAAGTGGTTTGCTTGTCTAGCTCATTGGACCAAATGTTCGAGCTTTCCTAGGAGTGGTACGACCTAATGCGAGCACGTTATGCGCTTCTTAGGAGCAACACGAGAAGGAAGGCTGGCCTAGAGTGCTCCCAAATTGCTAGGTGCCGCACAAGTTAATTTTGCGGCCTAAATTCGCCAGCCCATGACATTTTTCTATTTGGGATATCGCTCAAAGGGACAAGTTCCTTGCATAACTCAATTGGACTGCTAGAAATTAGACCAAATAGTTGTTGATTCAATGTATATGAAATTTCATGATTGTCGACCAGCATGCAAAAGTCGGTTCGACTCCCAAGACGGATGCACGAAACAAGATTAGTTGTCATTGTAAGCATTGCTTTTAAGAATCTTTATTGAAGAATCATTATTATATGAGTCTATCAAGAGTCAACTCATGTACCGATACTATGTATATACATCGCGTCTATTCTTCTTACTAGAGTAGTTCAAGAGTCATGTTTCAAGAATATAAATAGGCTTGTCTTGTAATCATTTTTTATATGGGTGAATCAAGGTGAATACAAAATACATAGAAACGCTCTCATCGTCTCCTCTTCCTTCATGAGTGTTTTGTGAGTTGTGAGTGTTTGTGTTGCCTTACCTTTAATTTATCCCATCAAATCGTATCAAAGCTTACATTTTGTAATCATGGCTTCAATAAACATTTAGCTTCCTCTTCAATATTCATGTTTTACCAAAGAAAATTATGGTAATTGGGCTACTAGAATGAAAGCCATGCTCGAACCTCATGGTGTATGAGAAATGGTCAATACTAGCCATGAGGAGCTTGAGGACGACTCCACCTTGAATCAAAATCGGAGGAATGCCTTGGAAAAGGTTAGGTCAAAAACCCAACTCACCCTATCGATCATCTATCAAGCCTTAGATGATTCCATGTTCGAGAATGTGCCGATGTCTAAAGAGGCAAGGGAGATCCTCAACGACATGCAGCAAGGAGTTGAAAAAGTAAAGTAGATTCATCTGCAAACTCCGAGAGGAGAATTTGAGGTAATCCTTATGAGAGAACTTGAATTGATTGCTGATTCTCTCACAAGAGTTTTGGCGATTGTCAACTATATGAAAAGGAATGGTGAAGATGTTCTAGATATTTGAGTTGTTAAGAAAATACTTAGGTCATTGGATAAGAAGTATGACCACATAATCGTTGCCATTGAGAAGTTCAAAGATCTCGATATCATGACGATTGATGAACTTGTAGGTTCATTGCAAGCCCATGAAGAACAACTCGAAGAAACCAATATGAGTCGATGGAGGAATTACTCCAATCTCGATTGACTATTTGAGATGAGAAGGAACAAAGTAGAGGTTCCGTGAAAACCCGGTGGATGAATCAAGATCGAGGCCCAAGTCGGGTCGCTTTCAAGGAAGAGGTCATGGATGAAGCGGATGAGATATTACTTGCAACATCGGTTGAAACCAAACCCAAGAAATGTTCGTGGAAGATGACGGAACTCGAGTAGTCAATGGTATGATAAATCTAAAATTCGATGTTATCATTGCCATAAACTTGGTCATTATGCTTATGAATGTTGGAGCAAAGAAAGTAGTGGAGCCGACGAAAAGGTGAACTTGGTATATGATGCCGATCAAATTATTATGTTGGCCTTTAAAGAAGATAAAGGTGGACAAAGCAATACGAGGTACTTGGACACTAGTGCAAGTAACCGGATGTGCAAGCAAAAAGAGATATTTGCTTAATTGGATGAAACTGTTAAAGGGAAAATCTTGTTCGGTGATAACTCCAAAATCACTGTCGAAGGCAAAGGTACAATCCCGATTCACTTGAAAAATGATGTACGTCGGTTTATTACTAATGTGTATTATGTACTAAAAATGTCAACCAAAATTTTGAATTTGGGACATCTTCTGGAGAAAGGCTATACTATCCACAAGAAAAATATTAGCTTTGTGATAAGAGATCAAAATAATAAATTAATTGTGAGTGTGAAAATGTCGAACTTGGTGTATGATGCCAATCAAGTTCTTATGTTGGCCTTCAAAGAAGATGAAGGTGGACAAAGCGATACGTGGTACTTGGACACTAGTGCAAGCACTCACATGTACAAGCAAAAATAGATGTTTGTTTAATTGGATGAGACTATTAAAGGGAAAGTCTCGTTCGGTGATAACTCCAAAATCACTATCGAAGGCAAAGGTACAATCCCGATTCGCTTGAAAAATGATGTGTGTCGGTTTATTTCTAATGTGTATTATGTACCAAAAATGTCAAGCAACATTTTGAGTTCGAGACAACTTCCGGAGAAAGGCTACACTGTTCACATGAAAAATCTTAGCCTTGTGATAAGAGATCGAGAATAATAAATTGATTGTGAGTGGGAAAATGTTGAAGAACAAGATGTTCATTCTCAACATAAAAAATGAGATGACTCGATGCTTCAAGGCATGTGTCCATGATCCTTCGTGATTATGGCATTTGAGGTTTAGATATCTCAATTTTGGTGAAATGAATTTGCTTTTCCAAAAGAAGAGGGGTTATGGCTTACCACATATTGATCATCCCAATCAATTATGTGAAGGGTGTGTTCTTGGCAAGCATTCAAGAACAAGCTTTTCGAAGAAAGCAACTTATTGTGCAAAGCAGCCACTTGAGTTGATACATTATGATGTGCGCGGCCCGATCACTCCTCGCTCTTATGCTAATCATCGATACTTTGTTACTTTTATTGATGATTTTACTCGAAAATATTGGGCTTATTTTTTTAAAGAAAAACCAAAAGTGTTTGATACTTGAGGATTGATCATTGACGGCTCCATGTTCTCCCCAACTTAGCGGAATAAAAAAATAGAACCATTCTTGACATGGTTCAAAGCATGTTGAAGAGTAGAAATTTGCCTATGGAGCTATGGGGTGAAGCTATCATGTATGCGGTCTATCTACAAAATCGATGTACCACATATGGGCTCAAAGATGTAACCCTTCAAGAAGTATAGAGCGGTAGAACACCTCATGTCTCTCATTTGAGAATTTTCGGGAGCACCGCCCATTGCTCATATTGTGAAGTCCCAAAATTTTGACGTTTGTAAGATAATTGGATTCGATGGATCTTAGCCATGAATTCCAGGTTGATAAATAATATTAGATTTTTCGAGGATTAAAGGATAATAATTGGATTATCCTAAGATGTCTATAAGAGAAAGTCAAGCCCGGATAGTAGAGCCATCGCTACTGAAGCCCTTCGCGCCCGAGCCTAACACTAACCAAGCCCTAAGGGTGAAAATACCAAAATGCCCTCAATCGGTTGAGCCAAATGATTAACATATCCTCGTTTACTAAATTACCAAAATGCCCCTAAATATTATGTAAATAAAACAAAAGCCATTAATGTTGACTAAAACTTATGGGCTCCACTTTCAATCAACTTACATCACTCTCTCTCCTCCCTTCTCTCTCTTTTCTCTCTCTCTCTCCTCACTTTCCCCCAACCAAGAACACCCTCTCTTTTTTTCCCTCCTCATTCGCGCGATCGCCTTCGCCACCATTATCGCCGCTTCTTCCTCCCATTTCCTCCACCATCGCCACGGCCGCCTAAGTGCCCTCTTCCGTGGCCCCGCGCCACGCCGTCGGTCATTGGCGCGCCGAACCCCCTCCACTAGCCTCACGATCTTTACCCCCTCTCGGCCCGAGCTCCGCAATCGCCGCCCACCGCCTCATCGAGCTACCACCGTCCCTCCCCCGCGACCCACGCACCCGAGAGCTACCCGCCTCGAGCCACCTCGCTCGCTAAGCGGTCGCCTTGCCGTGCCGTCCGTGAGCCGAGCCCTATTCGAGACCCGCGAAACCCACTCACCGGCCGCGCCACCCTAAGCTAGAGCCGCCGCTAGTCCTAGCCATGCCGACCCGCCGCTAGCCATGGATCGCCCCGCTAAGAGCCACCCGAGGACCCCGCGCGCCGTGACCCGAGCCCTACGTTGCCCCATGCGGTCTGAAGCCCAAGCCGACCCGTGTCGGCGAGCCGCCATCGTTGCCGCTCTGCGTTGTCGCCGACCGTTGTTAGTTCGTGAGTTAACCCCTAATATCCGATTATGACATTAATTACGTTTAAGGGATAGATTAATTAGTGTTAATTATGGATTAGTTAGTTAATCATGGTTGGGTTAGGTTAGTTGACCTCGGTTAGTTTAGTTAACCCTAGTTAATTAAAAGTTAACCGTAGTTACTTTATGGTTGACTATGGTTAGTGTAATTAACTTGGGTTATTTTATGTTGATCGTTATCGAAATAATCAACCGAGACCAAATTTACTAATTATTGTGGGGGGCTAATTAATTGAGGTGGACTTAATTAATTACAGTTGGGTTAACTAACTGAGTTAATTAATTAAATTCATGTTAATTAATTAAGATGAACTTAATTAATTATAATTGGGTTAATTAAATAAAGTTACGTTAATTAACCCCGGTGGGAATAATTAATTAATTAATTAATTAATTATTATTGGGTGATTGTTGGTAGTTCCTATATACCTTGATTGTGTATATATGTATATATATATATATATATGTGTATATATATATATATATATATGGATAAGACGATTAATCACCCTTATTAAATGCAAAGTCCGATGGATAATGTATATTCATGTGACCATGTGTGAATATCCCGTTCAATTTTTAAGCATGAAAATGGCCTTGAGCTGAGTTTTGAGCATGACCGAGTGTGAATTGGACCAAATGCAAAGATATAAACTGGTTTGATTGGTTGGGCGTACTTGTGTGGTCACGTGATGGTTACCATAACTCTTGCGTACTTGGAGACGGCTCGACACCATTTGGTACTTGGGATAGAGCTTGGTATGTTCATGCCGAGGGTACTTGGAACTACACGACTTATCGAATGTAGGTTGCGGTAAGTTGCGGGTCAACGCTCCCTATGGGAATGCCCGATTATTGGTTTATACAGAGGGGTACTTGGAATCACATGGCTTATCGATCGCCATCGTTGAAGGAATGGAAAGAAGCCCGATCATGCCGAAAGAGCACCAACCGTTTAGTGTTATGGGGCCGAGTAGCGATTAATAACCGGAACACGTGTGATGCATTATGCATAAAAGTTGTGATGAGTGTTATAATTATGTGCATTGGTTTATATGTGATTGATTGCCATGATACGTCTTGTTTAATGTGTGGACCAAAGCGGGGTAAGCTTGCATGTGGTTGATGGTTGGTTTGTCGGGTAGTGCCCGATCATGTGGTAGGTAGAGCGTTGCAAGAGTCACATGCTATTGATTTGTTATCGATATTGACCTACTTGTTTAGGCCGCTCTAAGTGAATCGGTGTCCTTCTTGGACTTAGACGTTGACTTACGGAGATTTTATATCTCACCCATTGTTGTTGAATGTTTTCAAGACCATAGTCGTGGAGGTCCGTCCGATTAGGATTAGGGTAACACTAGACCAGCCCATGGATGTCACACACCATCCGATCCCGTGGGTCGAACCGAGTTTGGGAGCATCATGTAACAACTCTCTAGGTCGAGGAGGGATTGGGGATCCTAGTGCCCTATTGCTTCAAGGGTTGGTTTACACGTCACAAGGATCTCCTCTTTGGGCCAATTCAAGGGTTTGACGGACCCTCGACTATGACCCCGAAGATCCAAACTTGGGATCCCATGGACATCGACACCCCGGACGGGGAGGTGGAGGACCCGAAGACCAACCCGGATGAGGACCCTAAGCCCTCGGCCGACTTTTACCTCTAAGTGGGAGTGATTGAGCAGCCCTTTTGTTCGAGACCTTTTTGTGGAGTTGAGGAGAGTAACGTTGACCCCTCTTTTGGAGTTGTGGATATAAAGTTAACCCTACTCTAACTTAGTATCTTTTTTATGGTCATAGAAGGCAGCAGCCCAAGAGTGAGCTTGTAGATATTTTTATCTTCCCAGGGTTAACGATTATATATAAGTAAAAATGGTCTTTTGCTAATATTGGTTGTTGTTGCCGACTCTTCTATCCCTATTATTTACATTGTTGTGTGGGAAAATAGCACGTTCCGCATGCGCTTAATAACAAGATAAAATAAATGGGTCAATGACGTGCTTGGGATGTCATCCTTAAATGATCCGAAGCGTTTGGTAGGGTTGTTGCATACGTAGGAATCGGGGTGTAACATATGTCAAAGCTACAAAGACGATACTTCGCTACATCAAAGGTATTGTCTCTCATAGTTTACACTACTATTAGTCTAAATCCTTCAAGCTTAGAGGTTCTCTAGACAATGATTATGGGAGAGATATCAATGATCGAAAAAGCACTACATGCTTCATATTTTTCTTGGGTAACACAGCTTTCATGTGGTCATCCAAGAAGCAATCAAGTGTTACTCTATCGACATGTGAAGCTAAATATGTGCTGCATCCTCATGTTTATGTCATGCAATATGGTTGAGAATACTTCTCAAGGAGATTCAATCGACGTAAATCTATATGGATAATGTTTCTTCCATAACTTTGGTGACAAATCCAATCTTTCATGAGCGAAGCAAGCATATCGCTGTTTGATGTCACTTTATCCGAGAACAAGAGAAAAGGAGATTGAAGTCTCACATGTGAAGACGGGAGACCCGGTAGTAGACATTTTTACTAAACCTCTTAAGTTCGTTGCATTTCTAAAGTTCAAGAGTTTTGGAATGATTGATAGAAGAGAATTTGGTTTAAGGGGGAGTATTAGAAATTAAACCAAATTCATAAATAGTTGTTGATTTGATGTATATGAAGAGTCATGATTGTCGACCATCATGCGGAAGTCCGTTCTAACTCCCAAGACGGGTGCACGAACCATAGAACCATCACAAGGTAATGTAAATATAAGAACACAATACATATCCATATATATATATATATATGACCACAATGCACAAGCTTAACTTTTATCAATCCATTTTCCCAACACCATTTTTAGCACCAAAGCCTAGTCTTTTTCTCTGGCATGCAACTCTCCCTCTCACATCAGCATGGCACGTTAAACAGACAATGCATTGGTGCTTATATAAGACAACACATATAAAGATAGACAGATCAGATTTTTGAAGGGTTTTTGTTCAAGGGTTGTTGCCTCTTCCGCCACCTTTGCGTGGATCATGAGCAGGATTAGCTCCTGGAGGTTCATAATCCAGCAGTGCTTCCAGTCCAATGAGCTTCCTCACCTTCACCGCAACATTGCCCTGTGACAACATTTCCATGAGAATTAACATGGTGTAATTTGAAATGTGAAGGATCGCATAAGATAAGGAAAAGATCCAACTTTTCTTCCCAAGGTTCATGTTCCTTCAAGTCATTCATGTTTCCTAGCAAATCAGACGTTCATGTTACTCTCGCCACATGTATTTCAGTTTTTCCATTGGTGAGAACCTACGCAATTCCTTTCCATCTACTACCAAAGGAAAATGAAACAAAAGGGTGTTCTTTGTGTGCGAAAGCACGCCATATCACGACCTCGAAGGTGCAGCAAATGTGAAAGAAAGGATTTTGTACCAACCAAATGCTAAGTAATCTTTGCATGCATGTGGCCGGTTTCTTACCTCGCCGCTTGGAGATCTCAGCGACTTTGCGCTGTCGATGCTTTCGCTATTGCCTACGAGAACAGAAAAAGGCGAGTTCTATGTCAACATTATTGAGAATTCAGACAAGTTGTGAGATAATGAGTTCCCAATTAATTGCAGGGCCTTCTTTCTCACCCAGACATGCATGGAAAAAGATGAGGAGGATGATAAGGGAGGACTTGAAAGGGAGAGACATTTGCTGATAATTTTGTTTTTTTCCTCTCTTTTCTCTTCTTGCTGTTTGATTCTGGGCCAGTGTTTGAAGGTGGGAGCTTAGCCCTTTTATGCTCAGTTGTGGAGGGGTGGTGGGGGGTTGAGAATGGAGCCAAAATAGCCTCGCCATGATGAAACACCACTCAAGAGCTTTGTGGAAAAAAATGACAATACAAAATGCATTCCCATTATTCCGCACCTCAAAGGTCAACTGCACCAAAAGCTCTGGTTACATCCCATAGTTTTTCTTTCCTTTTTGCCCTCCCCCTCTGGTCTTTTGTCTGGACGTGGGACAATGCAAAGGGGGTTGTGTGAACACTTGGTGTATAATTGACAGAGACTTTTTTGAGTGTCTTGAATTATGTCTCTTTTTTTAAAATTGCCAAGCACTAAACATGGGCCATTCAACTGTTAGGCACCATTCCATTGACTGCTCATGGCAAAGGGAAAGTTTGCAGAGTTGCAAAGTGAGATATCATTTGGTAAGCACTTGCGAGGGTTTGTCTCGCCCACAGAAGTTCTGTTTGATCTCTTAGTGAGATCCCTTGGTTTGACTGCCTAGGGCAAAGAGAAAGTTTGCAGAGTTCCAAAGTGAGATATCATTTGGTAAGCACTTGCGAGAGTTTGTCTCGCCCACAGAAGTTCTGTTTGATCTCTTGGTGAGATCCATTGGTTTGGCTCAGTCTGGTGATGTTCGGCAAGAGTGAACTGTGACAAAAATCTGCTATTCTAGAGTTCCAAAGTGAGATATCATTTTGGAAAGTTTGCAGAGTTCCGAAGTGAGATATCATTTTGGTAAGCACTTGCGAGGGTTTGTCTCGCCCACAGAAGTTCTGTTTGATCTCTTGGTGAGATCCATTGATTTGGCTCAGCCTGTTGATGTTTGACAAGAGTGAACTGTGACAAAAATCTGCTATTCTAGATCAGTTAAAGTGAACAGTTCCAATTGTGGGGAAATATGAGAATACCTACTTAGCCCAACTTTGTTGAGGAAATCAAAATCGTGCCCACAATTTCTTGACGAAGGAGTTAGCTGATTCTCCCTTTAGGTTTCATCTGGTAAGAAGTTGGGGCATTTTTCCTCCAACGACCTTCTTCATGGCAGCATCTAAGTAGTAGTACTCCCAGAACGAAAAGATAGAAAAAGAAGAAATAATAACGTTAAAAGAACATCCATTTGTCTTTGTTTTTCTCGGTTTTTTCTCGCTGTTCATCGTATCATGCATCCAATAGCCGTCTTCTCCAATATGGCTAATGCCGACCTCGAAAGCTGCCTTTGCCGGGAACCAACCAAGGCACTCACGGATGTCCTGTCTCCGAAAGCTATGGCCAAATTCTCTTTGTAATTTGGATCTCATAAAATATTCAGCCATCGAATGATGACCCCAAATAACTTAGTCATCCTTTTTACATCTGCAGAGTACATGTATTCATCACAACCCCAAAATTGTCAATTGATTCTGCTTTATATGGCGGGCACTGTTCGTCATGCATGCTTACTTCATCCCTCCTCTTTCCTTCCTTCCATTCATTCCTGATGAGTCTACTTGTGTTCTTGGCCAGAATGTATGGATGTTTTCAGGTGATTCCTGATCACTCGCCCTCTTTGTGGCCATGATGCTTGGAATATTCTTTAAGAGTGACAAGGTGGTAGGGACTGGTCAGTACTCAGTTCTATAATACCAAGAGCACTTCCTCTAGAATTGACTTATCGGCTTCTCAGCAAGACCCAGGAAGTCATCTTTTAGTCTGCATTAACTTGAAAATTGTCGATGCCACCATTTTGATGTCGTTTTCTCCTTTGACAGAGATCTTTCATGGGCAACACCACCATTTGTTGTGTCATAGCCTAAGTTATCGACAGTTAAAAGTTTCCAACATAAAGCAATCTTAGTTTGTCAACCCCTGGAAACATGCATACCATCATGGAAAAGAGAGTTCATGAAACAGTTAGAACCCTTAAAACATTGAGCAGCGTAAATATCAATTGCAAACCAGGATAAAAAGGACCGCCGAAATTATGCTGCGAGAAGTTGTAGCTAAGCAATCGTGTTGTGGTCATAAAGTTGACTGTGGACATATGCACAAGCATGGATATTCATGGAACATTATGGGAGGATCATGTAGTAAGTTTTGAGTAGATCTAAAGTGTTCAAATAGACCAAATGCAGGTTGTAAGAATAATCCCTTAATTAAGGTTTCTACCGTACTTGTGGTATCATGGTTCTGCATACAAAAGTTTTTATTTCACCCTTCAGCCATTGGAGTCCGACAAGGCTAACGGTCAAAACACAATTAGAGTTTTTTAATGAACTCGGAACATATTAATTTCTGCAATCTTTTTTCATGTGTGAGATCCAAGGAATAGTATAGCTCGAGGAGGGCCTTGGAGCTTCAAAATGGTTGTTCATTCTTCTATAGTAACTTGGGCAAAAGGAAAAATCTTCTAAAGTAGGGACATTTAGTAGGAGGAGAGATCTTCATCTGAGACAAAACGCCAAGACCGGTAAAGAATGAGTTTCACAATCTATTAGAAACCTATGAACTCTAGCATATCAGTATGCTAATTTTAATGAGAAGTCAAGAGTGACGAAACAACCCTGAAATCTATGTTGATCCTACAGACTCATTGATTCTACACAGATTTCTGCCAAAAATCATGGATGGAAAATTCTGCTGCAGTTGAAGATTTTTTCACTACACACTTATAAAAGTATACTGTCCTATGAAGCTTCTAAAGGCAATGTCTCTCTTGACATCACTCCTCGACGCTACAAACCCGGTCTCTCTTCGGAACAAACCAAAGAGGGAAACACCCTCTTAAAAAAACCTGTAAGTCCTGGGCTTCAGTTCTCGGTACCTTCTTCCATGTTCCCCACTACAACTCTAAAGTCTCTATTGGTATAATCTATTTAGGAAAGTGCTAACATAGTGACCTTCTAGTTTAAGAAGCAAAACGGCCCACAAGTTCGGTTAGAAGAGCAAGACGAGAGAGATCTATTTGTGAGTTGTTAAACCAGAGCAAATTGTAGATAACAGGAACGGGGAGCATAATCATTACCGGTTCTTGCCGATGGGTACATCAACCTTAAAAATCTTAACTTTAGCATCGAACATCATAACAGATGAACTAAGATTGATCGTAGTGCAGTCAAAAGTCCCAGTCTCCTTATTGAAAGCAACAACTTTTATTGGAGTAAACAGAAGAAGCACTTAAAAGTAGGAAGAAGCGGGCAGGTCAGGGGTTGGAGGTGCCGCCCCCACCAGGACCAGGTGTGCCTTTTCCTTGGTCGTGCCACAGGTTTGGCCCTGGTTTGTCATGGTCGGACACAGCTTCGAGCATTATCAACCCTCTCCTGTTCCTCTGACTCATGACCTTCACGCAGACATTTTGTGGATAAGGGGAGGAACTTTTATGCAAGCTTGAACAAGTCATTCTTGTTTATGATGGAGTATTACCAAGACATGACTACTTAGCAAATATAATCCTAGTTTTGAAAGTGCCTATCGTGAATGTGAAAATTGAAACATCCTCCATTTGTAAGTTGACTTGTTGCCTTACCGACAATTCTATCTGGAGAGAGAACGCTGCAAAGAATATTGAACTAATTTGAGCATCACGAGGAACTTAGAGAAAATCAACTGCATAATTAATAAATAAAGCTACAGGTGGATGTCCCCCTGGGAAAATGAAAGATTCAACTAGGTACATTGAACACAAATAGAAAGCTACCTTGCTTAGCGACTCTGCAGGATTCTCACCTTTGCCGAAGCTCATAACAGCTGCTACAGAATAATGAATTTGCAGCTCAAGCTTAGTTAGGAGGTATAGTCTTTGCAATTCGGAAAAATGTGAGGAACTCTCTCACCTGAGTAACTATTGACAAAGAGCATGAACAGGATGACAATTGCCATCTTATTATAAGGATCCATGCATTATTTTCGAGAACCAGAGTTATGCTGAGTTTAGATTTAGGAGGACTAAAGGGCTATATAAGGGCATGCAAGACGCTTACAGCACCAGTGAGACTTGGTTATGCCGTACGAAACTCGGTCGCATCGTAATAATATGTAGGATGTTGGTGCACAAAGTCGACCACACGATTTTGAGTTTCCGAATGTAAAGTTCTCACGGACGCTGGCTCTTAATTTCAATGTCGAGCACCAGACACTTGACTTCTACATCCTCAACTTTTCCTCTAGCAATTCCCTCCTGTTTCTAGAGAAAAAACTTTGAATGGTTTGGAAAGTTAGAAAAGTGACAGCAACATTCACTATAACCTATAACGTCTTCGAAGCTTGTCAGCATGGAGTTTAAGCAATTGGGTGGATGATAGAACAGGCTTATGAAGTCTGATAAGCACCATGTTCGCGAGATTGTGAGATGATCAAAATAATTGTCGGATTTCTCCTTTCCCTGTAAGGTTGAGTGACTCGAGTCTCTGTCAAACTCGCCATTCTCACTTCCTTACCCCGTCACTCATGGAACTTCAGTTACCTCACCTTGACAAGCTTCAATGGCCGCTTAACAATCCATTTACTGGGTTCTTTTTCGCTTCTCTCTATCGTTAAACTGATGACACACAAATTCACTGCTCGAACATTTGTGTCCAATGAATCAAGAAGCTTCACCCCAAAATAATTTCTCTAATGCATCCTTTACATAGAACTTTCGCTCCAAGATGAATATAAAGTTGCCACCTTATTCTGATGGTGGTCTCTGGAGTTCATGGATGTGCTTACAGATACTAGAGAAGAAGTTTCAAGTCTTGTCGTTTACCAATAGCCAATCGAATGCCGAGGAAGGAGTACAGATCGTGAAATTGTGCTAATTTAGGTGAGACTGTCAATCAGGGAGGATAACCATGATGGAATTGGTCACTTTCAAGAATTTGCAGGATAGTGAGCTCTCTTCAGCCACAGAAGGTGCCCACTATACATTAACACATAATACAGGCTCTCTCTCTCTCTCTCTCTCTCTCTCTCTCCCCCTCTCTCTCTCTCTCTCTTTTCCAGTCAATCGAACATGACAACCTATCAAATATGTCTGTGTGGATCATCCACCAAAAAGTGCCCGAAGTAGAAGTCAGCACGTTAAGTATTATCGATCGGCATAAAGGAGCTGTATAGTCTTGCCCACCCCGGGATCGGCCAATCCTTCAGTGCCAATTCGCAGAGCACTATAACGCTCTTTCTCCACTGTGGAAGGATGAAACCTCATGCTTGCTTGAATAGGTTGTCAATTAGTTGCTGACGAAACTAGCAAAAGTTTCAAGAGAGATACTTTTTCCTTGGTGAGTGGCTAGGACTGGTAGTTTGGCCTTCGGTGAACCGTAATTCACCTACATCTTGGTTCACCACAGGTCTTGATACAGGAACGGGAGAACTTTGGCCTTTGTGAGCGGCTAGGACTGGCAGTATGGCCACCAGTGGACCGTAAATACCTACATCTTGGTTCACCACAGGTCTTGATACAGGAACAGGCACGTCGATCGTCATGTCAGCCGTACTTAAGGGGTCATCTCGTTCGGATTCGCTGTTCTAATATAAGAATGTACACATTTTCCTCGTCGTTCCTGTCAACATTACAAGTGAAGCACTACAATGACTGATCGATAGTGTTATTATCATCCATTCGAGTTATCTCCTGCTTATTCCTGAAGGGCTTTGCAAAGCTATTCCCAAACGCAGCCGTAGCCCATCATGGCGAGGTTGGGGTGGACTCCTCTACCCGAGGCAACATTGGACAGACATTGGTTGGCTGATGAAATCGACAGCAACGCTCAACTTTCGAAGCACGAACCACAAGCGGAAAGCTTGAAGCAGAAGGTTCGTGGTTATGTTGATCATGAAGGAGATACTGCAAATCAAAAGGGACATTGGGAACTATTGGGTTTTCCACGAACTAGCGGGCTGTACGCAATCAATCAGATCATATAGATATCTCCTTCAACACAACATAAATCATCGAGGACACTGGTGTATATGACATACCATCCTTTACAGTGCAATATACCAAGATGAGGACACCACACACCGGCCCAACCCATGCCGGATTATTCACTCATACGAACTCCATGCCTCGCCTTGTGTTATGTTCACGTCACCCCCAAATCTTCCCCATTTACTATTTAGAGGAGTTCCCCACCCCAGATCACTGGAACGCATCACTATCCGTGCTAAAGGAATATACGTTTCTAAATAGTAGAAAACCCCACAGCCCTAAGCTCAAAAACCTTACAAATTTTTGCCCCTAGGTTCACTTAAAACAATACAAATACACCATACTTCTATAACCACATTGTCAACTTGCAAAACGGGGCCACAATAACTGTCTTTTACTGACTAATGACTCAGCACACATATTCCACTAGATGAAAAAACCACAAAAACTGGGAAACAGGACAAGCAATTAAAAAAGCAAAAAGACAAACTTGAAAACAGAGTACAACACAATATCGAAGTCAAATTTATGCCCGCAGCCCGATCTGGCTCAGTTTTTCCAATTTCCGAATTTCGCCATCCCAACCAAATATTTTCAAAGCATCGTGAAAGCATCGCAACTGGTCTTCATTCATTGCATGCAATAGCCAGTGGGCAGTAGTCACATCTTCATAAAAGCCAGAAACGATTTGCAGGCTTCAAGAGTAAGCCACAAACAAGGATGGCAACCATATCCACCAAATCCATCCAGCAACTGTAATAAAGGACAGAGAAGCAGAATTTCCCGAATCCAGTATACATACTTGAACGACATATCTGTTGTCTCTGTGAATAGCCAATAAAGGGAGGCAATAACGTCCTTTAATGGCCATTACAGTAAGATTTAGCAAAAAAGATCAACTATCCACATCTAATCAAACTAAACCATAATGGCCAAGAAAATGGCAGCAAAAATGAGCTTTAAGCACAAGGTCTTTGAATATTGACTCAAAAAACCCATTATATTGAACATTAAACTGATGAAATGTGAATGATGCATGCTATGAACGCCCTAAATTGTGTGGTTCTCAGCAATACCACACAAGGAGCAAGTATACAAAATGAGTACAGAGAGGCAGAGACCAAACTCTATGACAATTGTAACAATGCAATGCTTTGGACACCCAAGTTTGGTGTGGGGAGGGAAGAACACAGGACAAATGTAAGACGATCAGAAAATGCAGACTCGACTTGGGCCAAAACCGCCAACTCTGAAGGCATGCCTTCAGCGCCATCCTCTCCATAACAAGAAACCACATCTGCCCACCATAAGAAATATATTCGCAGAACCAAATGCAGTCTCTTGGATGTCTTCCTCCCCAACCATTTAAACTGTTTTTTCCTCCTCGGTAAATGTCCATACTTATCCGCCAAGTCAGCAGATAGATACATGGGTCATCACCGCCATCTTCCCCCAACAGAAAGGAAAATAATAAAATTAATATCACTTAATGTGAAAGGAAAGGCATCGGATTGCTGCTGACTTGACACAACGATGGCGAAAAAAACCCATATCTTTGAACCCAAAAATGGTGATGACCTGACTCATGGAATGCAATGCCAGACCCAACTCAACACACCCAAATGCATGAAGGACTAAGGAATGCATGGACTATCAGCGGCCTCAAATAGAAATGGCTCGATTGATAGCCAACTTGGCCCATTCAGCAGATTCCTTGATCATATGATCATCTGAGGACAAGCATTCATTTAAAAAGTCTTTGCTTGATATGGCCTGCTGAATCAAGGGACCAGCATTGCTTCCCAGAGTATCTGCCAGATCTCCAAGAACCCCAATTGCTGTCTTGGTCACCACATCATCCCTGAGAAGAAACAGATAAGTCAAAAACAAATGTAATGTCGAAATCTGGAGGGACGAGACAAGAACGAGTAACAGCACACTCACATTTCCTTTTCCATGTACAGACTATCCAAAAACTGAAGAATATGAGGAGCATAAGGCATCAATAGTTGGGTCTTTGGGGAGCCCTTAAATCCTTGAAAGATCCCTGAGTATGCCTCCAATATTCCATTTCTCAGGGAATTAGTATACTCAGTCATATCATCATCTGCACCAGACGTATGGGCTGACAATTCTGCGGCACTCTGCAGCATGGGCATAGCATATATCAAGTACTTCTCAAAGTTCTCCCCAATTGCCAAAGCAATATCACCAAAGCATGAGAAGATGGGAGGCTTCACAGAACGATGCAGCTGATTGCTCGACAAGTCTTTCAGCAGTTGTGTCATTATCGCATCGCAATATGGCAAGATTTTATCCTCCAGAGCCCTACATAAATCTCCTACAACACCAACTGTGATAGCACAAACCTGGTAATCCTCAAAATTCTGAAGACCCATTTCAAGATAGCGATAAAATTCTGACATATATTTCTCAAAACCTGAGCCTGTAGCATACGCAAGTGCCCCAATAGCAAGCATGGCTTCCTCATGAGCGGTGGCGCTTCTACAAGAAAATACTCTCAAAAAGAGCCCCATCATTTGATCAGCATACTGCAAAAAGACATACTTTGTTGCCTCAGATGACCCCAGTTTCTGTATAATGACCTGCAAGCAACCACAGAGAAGACCTTGCAACTCATTTTGCTTCTCCCTCTCATCAGTTGAAAGCTTATGGGCTTCAAGAGTCTGGTGAAGCTCCATCATAATGTGGGGAACTAGTTGCATCACCATTGGAGATGTATCATCTGTGGAACACCGTACAACTTCATTTAGAGTTTCGTAGGCTGCAGTGCGGAGGCGCGATTCTCCAGCGTCCTCTCTGCGAGTAACAGCATAAAGTGCCTGCAAAATATCCTGGAAAAAGGGAGTCAGTGGAGATGGTGAGGGTCCCATGTCCTCGTACCCCTGAGCCAAGAAATATAAAGCCCCACAAGCCTTTTCAGCAACATTGGGGACGTCTTTCATACTTTGCAAAAGAACTGTGACAATTTGCTGACAGTTTGCCGGAGTAATTATAGGAGTCTCAAGCATTGAGCCATGAAGAAACTCAAACATTCTACCAAGAGTCCATGCAGTGGTGTCCTTCACATGATTACTTGGATCCTTCATCAAAGCACTCAGCATGAAGTTTAGGGCAACATTAACAAGAGGCACGAGCTTTTCTGGAGATGGACCCTCTAGAATAGAGCCGAAAGCATAAGTGGCAGCCTCCCTTTGTCTCCAGTCTGGTTTTGTAATATTCAACTCAATAAATGGCATAACAAGCGGAACAATGTCGTCTCCAACAGTCCGTGCAACCAAACCCAAGCATGTGCCTCCAGCCATTGCAATGTTCCAAGCTCCTTCGTCCTGATCTTGATCCTCCTCTTGCTTAAGAAGTGTTTCTAGTAACAGTGGAACAAGTACAGGGAGAGCCTGTTTAATAAAATAGTAGCAAGGAACTTCAGAATCCCCAGTAAAATCACTGCCATACTCTTCTAAGATATCAATCTCCTCATCGCAAATGGAACTCCAGAATTCAATGGCTTGAAGTGCGACAGGCTCCTCATCCTCCTTGACCGCTTTAGCAGTGATATTGAAAATGTCATGAATGTAAGGAGCCAATTTCTCATAGTATGTTGAAGAAATGGCTACCAAGCATTCAAAAGCAGCCTGTCTAATCTTAACTTCAGGAGAAAGAGTTGCTTCACAAACAACTCTCATAATGTAGTCGCGTTCCATATCATTGGAAAAATTTGCTTGAGCAAAACCCAGTGCATTATAGAGAGCCCGGGTTGCAGCAAGTCTGACATCATTGTTCGCCTCAGATGCATTCATACCTTGAACAACAGCTGTAAGTATCTGATTGACATTATCTTGTTCCACAGCTTCAGGGGACACTTCTTCACAAATATATCCAAGCGTTTCAAGTGTAGCCTGCTTGGTATGTGCTGGAAGCTGCTGAATATTTGATAACAGAGTACCAATCAGTTCTGGCCACTGTTTCTGTGGCAACTCTATGCCTGCCACTTTCGCAATAACTTGTGAAGCAGTAGAACGAGCATCATGAGAAGGAGAGGAGAGTGTCTTTATCAAGCAGTTTTTAATTTGGCCCTTCACTGAAGGGTCCAAAGCCAACCAGCGCTGTACAAGCTCATACTTCCTGTGCTGTTCTTTGGCATCCAAGGCATTCTTAAGGATTAAACCAGCCAGTTTACGACTTTCAGCAGGCTTTTCTTCATTAGCCAACTCACCAGCCAGAGAAAGCAAGAAACTTGGAAGGTTTTGCTCCTGAAACTGTTTTAAGTTGTCCTCGGCATGCTTGCGCACAGCTCCATCAACTGATTGCGCGTTCAAGAGAATTTGCGTGACTTCCATCGCCATACTATCTGAGAGAGAAAAAAGGTAAAGTCAATTAGAGAGCTCAGTGAAATGGCAGGAGAAAATAATCAGGCACCTTCCTTTTCTAATCGAAGATGGGACTAACTGAAAACCTAGTCAAATTAATTCAAGACCTAACACGCTTTAAGCAGAGAAGAGCAAAAGAAGCACCAAAAACAACTAAAAGGATCATCCAAATGTTGGAACATTAATCACAAAAGGAAAGGGAAAACAGAGTTACAGCAAGTGAACTTCCCCACTACTGTACCAAACAGTCAACCCTACAAACAACACACCGTGAAATTGAAAGCATAGAACGAACCAGCAAAGTATGATCTGTGATGCAGCTGACTGAAATATAAACTACCCAGCCAGGGACATACCAGGAATTACCAAACCAGAAGCAAAAATATAAATAGGAATCAAGTACTATGCAAAGCCCCAAACTTGACTCGATCATCCATCTCCAGTCAAAAATCCCAAAGCAGATCAGCCGGACGGTTTTCAACCCTCCTTACATGGTTTAACAAATTAAAAAATGCAATAGATTCAAATTTTCATGGGCAACAAAAAAAAAAAAGGAAATCGCAGAATTTACGGCCGCTACTCAGAGGTCACTGTTCGCCGATGACACAGAGAGCGAGCAAAACACACTTGGAAGCAAAATCGCAACCAAAAACCCACTTCAATGGATGCTGGAAACCAAGCACCACCAAACCGGTCTAACATTGTCGAAGATCACACACTCATCCGCGATCGCAATCCTAGATCGACGATTCGAACGCCCAAATCCATCCCAGTTGTTACTGCGAAAACGAAGGGTTGAGTAAGAGCACTTACACCGAGTTGATGAGTGAACTCGGGGATGGAGAGTGAGTCAATCGATTCGGGAGGGGAGAAGCGGCGACTCTGAAACCCTAGCAGAGAGAGAAAGGGGGAGGGAGGAGAAGAGAGAGAGAAAGAGAGCAACAAAAAGCAGAGACGCCAATCTAAAAATGTTCGGATTTACAAAACTATCTGAGCTTCAATCGAGGGTCTGGGACACGCGCGCCACGGATACGGTGAGCGCGTGGTTGGATGATTAAGCCAAGCCTTGGAAAGAAGATCTCGAATGGTGCGACGCACACGCGCCTCGGAGAGCGTGGGATGGAACTTGTCATTTCGTGTTATAATCATTTTGTATGACAGTTCATTTATTCTGTAATCGTAGTTGAAAAGGGTTGCGAGTGTATAGCCCCGCAAGTTGCCCTTTTGCTTTGGAGGCAAAAATGCTGTAAAAAAAAAAAAAAACTTATCGTGCAATTTCTTTAATTAATCATCCTCTTTTTTCTTATTTTTTCCCTCTATTATTTTTTTTTATAATATGTTATTAATGTCAATACTAACGAACATTTTCATTATATTCGGCGGCACGTTATTTTTGGAGCAAAAATTATCCGACTCGAGACGGTATGAAGATAAATAAATAAATTTAGTGCAAACTCAGCCGCAATATTATTTTACGATAAATATGTCGCGAAGTGTGATGAATCGTGTTCTTTCGTGGTAATAACATTTTTCTTTTGTGATAGAGTGATCTTATTTTGTACTAACTCTAAATGATGGTGATGAATATCAACCCGCCTTGTTAGGGGCGACGGTTTTTGAGAAGATCCGTATACACAATATGCGTGCAAGGCAAAGTTGAGCATGTCCAGATCAAACTTAAATCATGCTAGTCATCTTGTTTATTCTCGAGTTATCAACGAGTATTGTGCGGATCAATCCTTTTATGACAAGCCAAGGTGATTTCGAATTTGAAAAAGAAATTTTTTTAATGCTCGACTATTACCATGAAGTGGAACTCTTCTTCTTCTCTAACATGCCCACATTAGAGAGCATTTTATAGGCCGTCTCTAGGAATATTTTGCTCATCAACTCCGTAACATGTTGTGCTTCACTAGCACTAGTATTGTCCTTGCTATGCCCTTCTTCATGGAGAATTCGTCGAAGATCTCCGAGTAGAACTCTATTTTGCTATCAGTCCGCAAATGCTTGATCGTGAAAAAACCAATCTCCTCTTCGATCAAAATTCTCAACTGCATAATCCCGTCAACAATATCGAACTTGTGATTCAACACAAACGCTCGAGTCATATTCGAGGCGTCGCCACAACCGTTAGCATAAATCGATATTCTTTTGGAAATCACAACAACTTGCAAACATCCGAGTAAATTAACTGTCCAATCTTCCGTGGCTATCCCGACAGTCAAAAGCCGCTTATCAAAGTTTCATCACCCCATACATTCAGTTCATTGGCCGCGTAAACACATAAAAGTTTCCTTTCGCTCGGGACCTTCATACTTTCCTCGTTAATGTGCCCTAAACGCATATGCTGCAATCCAGTCTCTCGGCAAGATACATCGGATGTCTCCATTGCGAAATCTGTCACGTCTCGGACGGAGTTACGGCTTTTGACAAGATCCGTTTACACAGTACATGTGCAGGACAGAGCTGAGAGTGTCCAGATCAAGCCTACTCTAGCTAGTGATCTCGTTTATTCTCGGAGTTATCAACGTGTTTTGGGCGGACGGACCACTTTAAGCCTTCTATGATGCGCCCAGAAGAGAGACGGCTCGAATTTTGAAAAGCAAATTGCTATTTAACGTGCTCAGACTTTTATCATGAAGCAGGGCTCTTCTATTTCTCAAAATGTTGGTCTCTTCTCTAATGAAACCCTGAGTTTAATTAAATTATGTAGATTAAGCCCTCGTAAGAACAAAATATTTTGGCCAAACTCATTAATTCTTTTTCTATATGGCCGAAAATCTTACTGGGAAGCTCATGGGACTTGGGAGTGTCAAACTTGGAAAAATTTATGTTACTTGATCAAATTTTGGGGAAAATGAAGAATATAATCCTTAAAATTTTTAATGGCAATAAAATAAGAATTTTGATTTAAAATAGGAAAGAGATAAATTAATTGATATCTTGAAAAGCCCCGATCCGTTATCTAGAAAAACCACTTTCCTTCGAAATAAAAGCGGATTTGGTTCTTTTTCACGGAAAATAAATGATTTGAAAAAATATTTTCCTAAAAATGATTGTTTGGGTCATTTATCAAAATAAATGAATGAAATATATTCGTGGTCCAAGAAAATTATAGACGTAAATTATTGTTGGCAATGGCCACTGGATATATATATTTTGGAGACTAATTATTTGAAGTGAAATGAGGGATCAAAGCGGAAGACATTGAGAAATTCTCAGGAAAACGGTTCTCCCGAGCGAGGCGCTCCTCCAACCGTCTTTGATCTCCGGGGATCGTGCAGCTTCCCTTGTCGGTTCGCCTGGTCCCGGCTGCGTCGAGCAGCGATGGCAAGACCACAGGGACGACCATCCATGAACAATTCAAGCTCCCCGACATTCATAGTCACGATCCCTCGACATCCGCACCGGCATCCTGATATACCTAGCACCCCCAATCCAATGGTCTCTCCCCAATCCTTCGTCTACAAGCATCGACCCTCCCATCCTCATTCGTCGATGTTCACAGGTAATATAGCCCGTGATCCCCATCTCCTGATTCCATAAGCAATTGCTAGACCACGGATGTGTCTGTCCAGACTTAGAACCTTCAGCTTTTGGTCGCTAGCCCGTGATTCGCCTTAAGAGTCTTCAGCCAGTATACATGCTCTCGACTGAACTCAATTGCGCTGTCATCCAACATACAAGTCTGAGCAAATTCCCCGCTCAATCTGTATGTCTGCTTAGTCCGGCTGCCACACCCACGGCGCTTAAGACCTGCATCGTCCATCCGCTGCGTCTCGTTGTTCTGTCTCGGTTCAGAAAACTTCTCGTTCGATTCTGAGATGTTCGTTTCGGGTTTACATTTACCACTCTTTCTTGAATTTATAGTGTCTGTCAGGTTCCATCCTTTTGCAAGCTCGATTAACGCTTGAAATCTGCAGCATCCGCACTTTCCGTACTCCTGTCCAGACCGTAGTCTCCTGTTTGCTTTTCGATCGCGCGTTGCCCTCAATCCAATGTCCGTTCTTCTGGCTTGAAATCGCGTGCTTTGCTTTTGCAATTGTTCGCTTAAGACTCCTCCGTGAATGGATGATAATAAAGCTTCGCTGTTGCTTTGAAAAACGCATTCCTGTTTCTAACAATTTATTTATTGCCTGATTATTGAGTGCTCCATTAATTGTTTGCGCATCCAAACGATCACTTGTCACATGTTAGTGACTTAAAATTAAAAGGACCAATACTACTTGCATGATACTTTTGTTAATAAAGAAAAAAGGCACCGAAAGTGTTCAGCGTAACCAAGTTCCCGAATCGATTATATTTCTGATTTGCAAAATAATTTGATTTCTAGTCTACTCATAATATATTAGTGGCGATTTCTAATTGAACTAAACTGCTTGTTTAATTGATGAAGTTAAAACTCAAACCGTGATTGGTACGAGATTGGCAAAGTCTGCAAGTCTTTGGTTTAGTAATCCATTAGCTTTTCTTTTGGTGGTCCACCTCGGGAAACATCGCAACAGAAATTAGATGGAATTACCACGTCGTGCCAATTACTAGGATGAACTCAAGCAAAATAAAAACTTAGGAATATTAAGAAAATATATGATGAGGAGACCGAAAATAATAAGCTCATAGATCAAATGTAACGTATTCTCTTTGTGCTCTTTTGCTCGTGTAAAGAAGCAAGACACCTATAGAATCAACTTATTTTGAAAATTTGATTTAAGTCATTGTAGGTGATAAAAGAAATCAATTTCTAATTTAATATGTGAGAGATGACTGAAGTTAGATGATAATTATCTTGAAATCACATAGCTTTCATGGAACTTTTGAAAAGAATTTCGGACTTCAAACTTTTATTCTTTCTTTTAGTTTTCAATGCATGACCTTAGAAAAATTTTCAAATAAAGGTTTAAAGTACCCTCATTTTTTCAAATAAGGATCCAAAGTGGACATTATTTGAAGTAAGGACCTGAAGTGGCCATATCGATATCAAAGAAAGGCTTGACCTTGCCGGCCGGATGGCATTTTCATTTTTTTGAATTCTTTTCCTTTTTCCACTTTTTTTCCTTTCCTTTTCCTTGTGATAGCAAGAGCAACCCTCGCTTGAGGCTGGCGACCTCCTTCGGCCATTGATAAGGCATGATGATTGTTAGGGTACAAAAAAGAAAAGAAAATTCAAAAAAATCAAAAAATTATTTTCATAACTTTTTTTAGTAAAATATCCCTTCTCCGACGGTTGGAATAGTCATATATGTTGGGAAATTATATTTGATTTTGAAGGAAACAAAATTATCATACTTTGTTGAAAATACTTTGATTTATACTTTGAGGATTTACTATGAATATATCTCTATGGCTTTTATATTTGTTATGCTTAATGCTTTTATTCGAAAGAAGTGGGATTTGTGGCAGAGCGCAGACTCGTATGATATTCTATGGTATGTATATTTCAATCTTCATATTAATCCTCACTATTTATTCAATCTTATTCATGATAATTTAGCAGATTGAATTTTCTTTACTAACGGTCAATTATCTTATTAGGATTGCGTTTCTAAGTTAAATTGATTGACTATCAATCACAAAGATATTCTCGTGACTTTTTATATGAGGAATTTTGATTGATTGGTAATCAATCCGTAGATAATTTCCTTTGTTAGAAGCTTGATTTATGGCGTTAAGGATTTGATTGTATGGGCAAGCAAATCCTCTCAAATCTCTGGTTACTCTCATCTCAACGTCTCGTGATCTTTATTCGACAATCAACCAACAATAGTTTTGGAGATTGATCTTCGTAGTAGTTCTGTCCCGCAGAAGCTTGGAAGATAAGAAGTATATAAAGAGCACCAGGTTCGAAGAGAAGTGAGTGAGATCAATAGATCAATATCCATATCTCAAGAGAGTTTCATCTGTTTCAATTATCTACTCATGCTTAAAATCGGATCTTGTGAGAGATGTAATACATAGTAAAATGTGTAGAGTGGGATAGCTTTGGTATAGGTAGAGCTCGCTTTGTTGAGAGTACTCTTGGTCAAGTAATCACATCTTTCTCGTAATCTCTCATTTCATTACTTAGTGAAATCCAGTTAGTAGGTTGTTAGTGTGAAAGAGTGGATGTAGACTTGTTGACGCCTAAATTTTGACTAATATATATTTTGCATAAAAATTAGAACTAATTTTAGTTCTAAACAAAAATCATCTCACATATTCATTTAGCATTGGCATATAATTTGAGCTTAATTTAACAAGTCCGGACTAGGCATGGGATGAAAAAATGCACCGAGAAGATTCGGGCTTGAAAGAAATATTTTCTCGGGGATCGTATTGCAAATACTCGAACTTCAGGGGATCGTATTGCAAATACTCAAAACTTCGTGGACTTGTATTGTAAATACTTAAAACTTCAAGGACTGTATTGCGGATACCAAGAGAAGAGGATGAAGAGAAGATGGAGAAAGGAAGATGATGAAGAGAAGATGGAGAAAGGAAGATGATGAAGAGAAGATAATGAAGAGAAGGTGAAGAAAAGAAGATGAAAATGGAAGATGGAGAAATGAAGGTGAAGAAGAGAAGATGAAGATGAAGAAGGGAAGATGAAGATGAAGAAGGGAAGATGAAGATGAAGAAAAGAAGATGAAGATGGAGAAGAGAAGATGAAAATGGAAGGTGGGAAATGAAGATGAAGAAGAAAGATGAAAATGGAAGGTGAGGAAATGAAGATGAAGAATGAAGGATGAAGAACTTTACCTATAAAAGAAAAAGAGTTCTTGAAGAGAAGGAAGAGGTTTTTGGGAGGAAAAGAGAATTGAGAGAATTTTTGGAGTGGAAGAGAATTGAAAGAGTTTTTAGAGGAAGAGAATGGAGAGAGCTCTTGAAAAAAATTTGGAAAGAGTTTTGAGAGGGTACGAGAGTTTTGAAGCCCGATACTACTATTGCCAATTTTTGTACCGATCAACACAAGCTACCTGGTCCATCCCCATCGTTCAAGCTCGCCGCAAAGAAAAGAAAGTTAAGCGATTCCCTAACTTTCTTTAATTTCGAATACAAATTAGCCCAAATTTTCTACACTGATTTTCTCTACGTTTTTATGTTAAATAACAATGCATATCAACGTTGAGACATCAATGGTACAAGAATAGAAGGAGAGCAAAAAGGGAAAAATATCAATGCCTAGATTGCAGCTCTCATGAAATTCTAGCGAGATGAGAAAGAAGAGTAAAAGAGAGATAGAACCAAAACATTTCTCGCCTAACGAGTCATCAAATCGGTCCAATGGTCAAGACGAGCCCGGAGCACAAGTTTGATGTACGAATTCAAATTGGGGAGTAATCTTGAACCTATTTCATCCTAATTTCATGTAATTTCTTTATTTCAAACAAATGTCAAGGGAAGAAAAACCAAAAAAAAATTGATTCTTTGATCTTCAAGTAGAATTCATCAAATTTGTCAAATCCATTATTTTTTTCATGAATTTTAAGGTACCGAAAGGGCATTAGTTGTAATTAATGTAACCAAGTCCCCTGGACTCTTAATCTCCGGTTCGCGAAATAAGATAGTTTTCTCCCGCTATTTTATTTAGGTTTCTAATCGACCTACCGAAAATGATTAGTGGCGACTCCAAATTCAAATCACATTGCATGTTAATCATTCGAACCTTAAGTTGCGATTTGGTATGGACTTGGGAGAGTCCGAGTTAGGTTAGTTAATTAATTAACCCGATAATCCATTAGCCTGGAAATGATAACTTGTTTATTTTTTTTTAGGTCGCGAGACATTGGCGACTCACCTGGGGACCCAAAGAGGACTTAGGCCGGATAAGTTCATGAAAAGGAAAATTACTTGATTTGGCAATCTTGGTTGAATTTTAATCCCTAGGTGTTAAATGGTTTTGCGGGAAAGGGAGTTATAAGGGGATGAGTGTTTGCTAACCTTTTTGTGTAGGTTGAAGGAGATTGTGTATGGTTTATATTGAAGTGTTGGATGCTATGAACTCGCCGCGCATGTTTTTACTGTTTTTACATTTACACTTAGCACACACAACCCGCCATTGAACCCGAATGGCTAGGCTTAAGATGGTACTTGATTAGGGATACTTCGGCCATCGTCATCTGGCCCGAGTCGCTCTTCTCGAGTCCCGAACTATTTCAAATCGGTGCCAAGAGTTAACACCTCCATCATTCGTCGTGTGATGTGGGTCGTTACTTGGTCGTGGATGTCTACGGGGATCTTGGTTCAATCACAAGCCGATGTGGTTTAGTCTGGATATCCTTGGGGCTCCACTTTTGTCAAGCCATGCTAGATAGAAATCGAACCTCACGAACATTTTCATGCGCATGTCTTTGTGGTTAACACTTTCTCTCCAAGGGAGGTAATTTCTTGAGCTTTATCACCGATTTTTCTTATCTTGTTTTGGGTCGGTCCATGATCTAGGTTGAGTCATTTGGCACACGAATGGGTCACATTGATATCCCTTCACAATTGAAAGAACTTGTTTTCATAAAAAATGTTCGGAAGATCATAATCTCTCATGACAAAAACTTTTGCAAAGCAATCCGATGCATTTTCCTTTTAATAAGGAATTAGTAGCCGAGATGGAGCAGGCTGAAATTTCACATGTTTTCGGACTCCAGATTCATTTTACAATTTAGAACTAGAAAACGTACCTTTTTGTGGAATTACCAAACATGAAAGTTCTAGATCGTTGTTTCAACTAATAGCCTGCAAAATTTTAGTCTCTAATTCATTTTTTTTAAGAGGTCTTCCGTTCTTTTGTTGGAAACCGGATAAAGCAATTTTTCTGGTTGAATTTGTTTAAAGAAGTATTAAACTGCATTGATCCGTGTGGAACCCGCCGTAGAGTGAAACACAAAAGTTGTTCGTCGGTATGTCATCCGTCAGCTCCTAAATTTTGGCATTGTGTTGATCAATGTACGAATTAAGATGAATTTTCTCGTAAAAATCGACGAAACTGAAAATTGCCTCGATGTGGTCTTTTCGTCATGTCTAGTTCGTTCATTGAGTTTAGAAGGAAGTCATGGACCGGCTCTCTATCCTCGCTCGTTGTACTTACTCTTGACTTGTCGCTTTCAGGAAATTTATCACGGATCCTCCGCATATTACTCGATTGATGGCGAAGAGAATGGCCGACATTAACGCCGCCGTCCATGAGACTTTGAATGAACAGCTCGGTGCTCTAACCGAGCGATTTGAAGGGATGATGTCTCACAAGATGATGGATAACTTCATAGCCAAGCTTCAGCCGTCCAGCTCAAGCCCTCCGCCGGTTGTGCAAGCTCTAATTCCCTCGGCAGCAATTCCAAAGAAGGCCCCGAAGGTGTTCCCTATTAGACTATACCGTTGGAAGATATTATTATAACGAGCACGGGCTCGAGCATACCACCCTCGATTCCAGCTCCCCAAACCAACCCGATGACGATAACCAACGACCAACAAGTTTGTCATCATGGGGGATACATGAGGAGGAAATCTAGTGGTTTCGAAGTATACGACCCGGATGAGTTCATTCCAGATTATGAGGAAGTTCGTCAAGATTTCGAACGACATGAAGAGATCAAGCTCTTGACCGGTGAACAAGCTATCTCGATCAACCTAGGCGATGCGGAAAACTCTAAAAAAGTTAAGATCGGGGCAAACCTTTCCAAAGAGATGTCCGAGCGCTTGATTAAACTCCTAAAGGATTACCAGGACGTTTCGCCTAGTCCTATGCGAGATATGCCCGATCTTGACCGTTCCATTGTCGAGCATTGTTTGCCGATCGATCCTTCGGCTAAGCCGGTCGTGCAAAAGTCAAGGAGGGCCGGACTGCACTAGTGTAGAAGATCAAAGAGGAGGTCATGAAACTTCTCGATGTAGGATTCATTGAGACTACGAATATTCCGATTGGGTCGCTAACATAGTCCCTTGTCATGAAGAAAGACGGCCGCATTCGAGGTTTGAATTGTTTTCGTTCATGGATGGTTTCTCCGGATACAATCGGATCCCGATGAATGTCAATGACAAGTTGAAAACCACTTTCACCACACCATGGGGAATGTTCCATTACGGGTAATGCCGTTCGGCCTCGAAACGCCGGGAGCGACTTACCAACGAGCCATGGTTGCCCTTTTCCACGACATGATGCATAATGAGATTGAGGTTTACGTCGATGACATGATAGCAAAAACAAGGCATGGAGAAGATCACGTCGAAACGCTGAAGAAATTGTTCGACGGACTCGAAAGTACAAGTTACGCCTCAACCCCGCCAAGTGTGTCTTTAGGACCAGCTCGGGCAAGCTACTCGGATTCGTGGTAGCGGTAAGGGCATTGAAGTCGACCCTTCGAAAGTTAAGGCTATTCGTGAGCTTAAACCGCCGACGACGGTTAAAAAAGTTCGAAGTTTGATGGGTAGGCTAAACTATATTGCTCGATCCATCTCTCGGTTGTCGAAACCGCTAAGCCATTTCTCAAGCTATTAAAGAAGAATGCGCTAGTCCAATGGGATAGCGAATGCGAAGAAGCTTTTGGAAAACTGACGAAGATCTCATGAATCCACCCGTGCTTGTTCTTCCAACGCCGGAGCAACCTCTAATCCTCTACCTCACAATCCTTAGCGAATCCTTGGGTGCTATGTTAGCCCAAGAGAAGCGAGGAGGACGGGAAAGAACGAGCTATTTATTATCCGAGCAAGAAATTCACAACTTCGGAAATGAACTACTCCAGTAGAGAAAACATGTGCGGCGTTAGTCCGGGTACCGCACGAGTTTCGACAATATACCTTGCATCACCAAGTGCTTCAGTGACAGAATGCGATCCTATCAAATACTTATTTAATCAACCCGCCTTGATTGGTAGACTTGCTAAATGGCAAATCCTCATCTCCGAGTTTGACGTTCAATATTTGTCCCAAAAGTCAATCAAGGGACGAACTATAGCAGTGTCCTAGCTGAAAATCCGGGGCAAGATGATGATGCCTATCATTCCGAGGATCGAATCACGTCGGTGGAGGATTACATCCGGACTATGTATTTTGACGGAGCTGTCAATTTATCGTGGTCGGCACGGGTGCGGTTCGATATCTCCAAGTGGTCGACATTATCCTGTGCGGCAAAATTGGTATTCCCTTGCACAAATAATATAGCGAAATATAAGGCATACATCCTCGGTCTGCAGTGCTGCGATTGAAATGGGGATAGCCCGACTTAAGGTGTTCGGAGATTCCGCTTTGATTAACCTTCGATCGTTGGAAAGTGGAAGATGAGAGATGCTAAATTGTTACCCTACCATGAGTATCTGGATGAATTGGTGGAGGAATTTGAAGATATCTCATTTGAGTATCTGTCCGGGACTCATAATCGATTCGCTGATGCATTGGCTACCTTGTCTTCAATGTTACAAGTCGCCAATGGACTTGAGGTTGACCCACCGAAGATCGAGGTACTAAAAAGGTCGGCATATTGTATGGCCGTGATCAATGAACCCGATGGTAAGCCATGGTACCATGACATCAAGACTTATATTCGAAGCGGGAGTTCCCCGAAAAAAGTACCGTATCTAACCAAAAGTACATAAGGAAGATGGCCTCGAAGTTCTTCTTGAATGGAGAGAATTTGTACAAGCGGTCATTCGATTCTGTCCTACTAAGGTACGTTGACTCAATCGAAGCAATTCGTCCGATGATGGAAGTACATGAAGGGATCTCGTGGTCCACACATGAACGGCCACTTGTTAGCTAAGAAGATCATGAGGTTGAGTTATTATTGGCTCACGCTCGAAAGAGATTGTATTCAGCATGTCCGAGTCGTCACAAATGTCAAATTCATGGTGACAAGATTAATGTCCCTCCAAATGAGTTGCATCGATTATCCGAACCATGGCCGTTTTCTATGTGGGGCATTGATGTTATCGGTCCTATCAACCCTAAAGCATCTAATGGGCATCGATTCATCTTGGTGGCGATTGACTATTTCTCCAAATGGATCGAAGCCGCATCCTATTTAGCGGTCACGGCACGAAATATCGCGAAATTTATCCGCCGGACATCATTGCTCGATACGGTTCACCCGAAGCCATAATCACCGACAATGGCTCAAACTTAAACAACAAACTAATGGACAAATTGTTTAAGGAATTCAAGATCAAGCATCCGAACTCTTCCCCATATCGTCCTCGGATGAATGGAGCGGTAGAAGCCGCCAATAAGAACATTAAGAAAATTTTAGAAAAGACGGCTGAAAATTATCGCGATTGGCATGAGAGGTTGCCATTTGCACTTATGGCGTATCGGACCTCGATCCGGACATCTACCGGGGCAACCCCGTATTCGCTTGTATATGGAATGGAGGCGGTTCTACCAATTGAAGTGGAAATTCCTTCATTACGTATCTTGTCTCAAGCTAAGGCGACGGAAGCTGAATGGATCCAAGCAGAGCAAGCCAATTGAATCGATCGACGAAAAAAGACTTAAGGCGTATGTATGTCATGGCCGTGTTATCAGAGAGAGTTGCTAAATCATTCAACAAAAAGTTCGGCATCGATATTTTCGGATCAATGACCTGGTCTTGAGAAAATTATTGCCAATAGTCCCACTTCCGAAGGGAAATTCGCTCCAAACTATGGTGGTCCATATATAGTAAAGAAGGTGCTCCCTGGTGGTGCTTTGATTCCGGCCGAGATGGATGGTCGTGTTTTTACCAATCCGATCAATTCGACGACGTAAAGAAATATTATGCTTGATTCACTCCGATGTTTTCATAATCGAGTTATAATGTTAATACTGATTCACGAGTTGTTCACATTTGAGCATTCGTTTGTTTCCTCGCTACTAATCTTTCTTTGAGAGATTGTTTCGAATGGGGGAGCCTCTCTGGCCCAATTGAATTGACCATCGGGAGCGTGAGATTTACATATTCGCAGAGTAAAAGGGGTTATCTTGCGAAAAGATATGACGACCAAGATGAAATGAGTAAAAACTTGCATTCATTTCATTCATCGAAAAGCCTTACAAATAGATCAACGGGGTGGGAATGTAAAGCCAAACCGAGCCCTAATGAGCATCACAAAGGAGTTTAACCGACTCTCCATACGGTTGATGCTCCGCCTCTCCGATCGCTCCGAGAATCGAGATCCGCCACTTAAAGAGGAGGAGCTCACATTTCTCTTTGAGCTTGGGCTACCTTGTCCTCGTGATGCTCGGCAAGAAATTCCAGGTCATGGATCGGCATTCTCCCGCGGGCTATATCTAGGGTCGAATCATCCAGCCTTTCTTCCAATTATGCATTGAAATTTTAAAACAATATTGAGCGGATCGAGCTCGAAGATGGTCCGGGACATGGCCAAACACCCCACCAAGTTTCCCCTCTCACGAATCAAGCGGGGAGACTTGTTCATTACCGTAGTCGAGGGCCTTCTTATAATTGTCGGCTACAAGATCGGCCAACACCAAGTCGGTCCGACCGATCCCGATAGCGTGCCTTCACAAGGTGGGCCAAAGTAACATCTTGATAAGCAACATGGTAAGCCTCCGGGAAGTTAGTAAAGAGGGTGGGGAAGATCCCGTATTCCTCCTCTAACTTGGTACCTTCAATGGAAGCGGTGCCCATATCCCTAAACATAAGACGAATCTCGGTTTCGGCCTCCGGATGGTTAGGCTATATAAGAGTAGCCCTGGCCTAGGAGATTATAAAGTTTTTCCCATTTGGCCAAAACTTCAACCGAAGGCGTGTGCGGGAGGGGAAGCCATTGTTGTTGAAGCGGCTAAAAAGAGTGGATGCAAAAGAGTGCTTAGAAGGTTGGAGATGAAGATATGAAAGTGATAATTGTCTCGGCGTTAAATCCTAATTTAAAGGGCAAAAAAAGCTATAGCAATAATTATTGTGGATGCCGAGTCAATTATCCGGGTAAAACTACGGACGTTTCATCCGTGAATCACGGATCTACCATCTCGAGCCTCATAAATCCGAAAAAGTTACGAAAAGATTTGAGGACGCCACCATGTTGAAAACCGAGTGGGAGACAAGCATACTTTTCGAGAAAAAAGACAAGAATTCTTGCGAGCCACGGGTGAAACTACGGGCGTTTCATCCGTGAATCACGAATCTACCATCTCGAGCCTCATAAATCCGAAAAAGTTACGAAAAGATTTGAGGACGCCACCATGTTGAAAACGGAGTGGGAGACAAGCATACTTTTCGGGAAAAAGACAAAATTCTTGCGAGCCACGGGTGAAACTACAAGCGTTTCGTCCGTGAGTCACTTGATCTACCATCTCAAGCCTCACAAATCCGAAAAAGTTACGAAAAGATTTGAGGACCCCACCATGTTGAAAACTAAGTGGGAGACAAGCATACTTTTCGAGAGAAAAAACAGCAATTCTTACAGAGCCACGTTAGTTACTCGGGTGAAACTACGGGCGTTTCGTTCGTTGGATCCTGGATCTATCGTCAATCGGTGATCTCGAGCCTCACAAATTCGAAAAGTTACGAAAGGAGTTGGAGTCCCACCATGTTGAAAACTGAGTGGGAGACAAGCATGGTTATCAAGAAAAGAAAATCGGTGCGAATGGATTCGGGGTCCCATCACGTTGAAAAAATAAGACAAAGGCGGGAAACACGAAATCTTGGGAAAAACGTCGGCTTAGTGATTTTCATCCACGTTTAAAGGGAGGCTTTGGAACATACCCGATTACTCGAAAGAATTTGGAGAGAGTAAGCATACATCGGAGAATAGAGTGAACAAAAGGCGGTAAGAGGTATTTCAATCCAACATGTTTAGAGGCCATCGGCACTTACTGGAGGCAACCAACCTAGACATCCCCGAGCGAACTGCTGGATTTCGAGACCGGATCCAATGCTTGAAGCCGTAAAACCCAACTCTCTTGGCGAGTGAAATTCAAGATCTCGACAAGAATAACAATGGCAGCGGCAAATGCAAATAACCCCAAAAAAGAAAATATCAAATCAAAGTGCTCGAAGTGCGCTTCAAGGAGTGCTCTTACGTGAATAGGAGACGCAAAAATGAATTGAGCCGGATGATAGGAATGGAGCCCTTGAAGGTCAAGTTTTGGTTTCAAAACAAGCGGACCCGATTGAAGGTTAAAAATGAAAGTCATGAACTTACGTTTCGAGGGAAGAAAGTGAAAAGCTTCGAAGCAGAGAACAAGAGGTATAGGGATGCTATCAACACCGCCGTTTGCCATTTCGTAGCGGCCCCATCTCCTTTGGTGACATGTCCCTCGATGAGCCACATCCCGAGCATTGAAAATGCTCATTCACCGATTCATCCCCCGAGCAAGTTCTCGTACAATCCGATTTCGTTGGAGATACATCCCGAGAAAGTCGGTCTTGCGAGAGCGGAACCGATGCCCTTCGAGGAAGAGACATGCATCACTACAATTGGAGTTTCCTTGATGTCACAACCAGCCAATTCAACGCCGATAGAACTCCGAATGTGTAGCCTACATGAAGCTTTAGTTTTTTTATTATGGGCTCTCAAAATATCTCTTCTTTGAGCATTACTAGCCAGCCCTTACGAATCCTCAAGAGAAGTAGTAACATGTATGAATGAATGTCTTGTTTGTTACAAAATCCCCATGTGAGACATTCTTCTTTTAATCTAGGGGCAAAGAACGATACTATCCACGAACATCATCATGTTTAAATGCGTGAATTCCTCGCCGATTTGACTAAGCATTGAAAACCTTCACGTAAGTAAATGCGAAAAGATTTGAGGAGGGAAATAAGCGCCTCGTTAGTGGAGAAAGCGAAAAGATTTGAGGAGGGCAAATAACTCGCCTCGTTCGTAGGAGAAAGCAAAAAGATTTGAGGAGGGCAAATAAGCGCCTCGTTCGTAGGAGGAAGCGAAAAGATTTGAGGAAGGAAATAACCGCCTCGTTCGTAGGAGGAAGCGAAAAGATTTGAAGAGGGGAAATAACGCCTCGTTCGTAGAGAAAGTGAAAAGATTTGAGGGCTCCTCCATATCGAAAAGTAAAAAAAGAACGACGGATTGAGCGGGAGGTAAGAGTTATTACGAAATGGATTCAATGCACTAGGAGCGAAAAAGGAGAGAAAAGGCATCTGCGAGACTAACAGATCGAGAAAAAGTTTATAAAGAACTTGAAGTCTCCATGCACCTCCGAACTCGTCACGAAAGGCCATCGTCGGTTTTGTCTTTGCAAGTCCAAAGAACATCTAAAGCTCGGTCTCTAGTCGAAACACCCATTTTTCGGTCTACATATGGAAGGTTTTGAAAGGAAAATAAGTATGCGTTCACTCCAGGCGGAAGTATGGGAAGTTTCATATCCCGAGGATCTCGAGTCATGGCCATTGATGGTAACCCCGTTTCCCTCTCGATCCTCGTTGCCATGCCGAGAAAGTGCATGTATAGGATTTCACTTATGTGAAAGCAACGGAAGCCTTAGAGGAGCCGAGACAAGTACAAATATGATTTTGACATCGTTGTCACAGCCATGGTAGGGATCGATATGGACGGTCTCAATCTCTTAAAGATCATTGATTCTGAGTTGAATATACCGGTCATCGTCACATCGCAAGTGATGATCGCGAGCTCATAACGAGGGCCATATTGCATGGTGCTCGGGGCATCCTAAAGAAGCCGGTCTGCGTTCGAGTGCTCCAAAACATTTGGCAAAGATCTTGTAAGGAAGCAATTACTTGAACAAAAGAACTATGGCCAAACTTACTACGACGATTTTGTCGGAAAGAAAAGGCCCCTTTGGTCCGCCGAGCTTCATTCTATATTCATCGAGGCGGTTCGACGGCTAGGAATCAATTCAAGACGACCAATGGCTGTACTCAAAATGATGAATATAGACGGACTCACCCTACGAAGTGTCACAAATCACCTTCACAGATTTAGAGATAAGTGGAAGAAGCACGATGTAGCTTGGAACCAAGGTGACCGGAGCAAAGTTGATCGGGAAGATCAATCCCAGGGAAAACCTACGGAGCAAAAAGTATCCGACCACTTCCCAATCAAGAATACCGGCCATACCGACCTTCCGCTGGTGGTTTTAGCAAGGGACCGGTTGATCATCCCTACGAGTTCCCGAGCGACGGCGGAGGCTCAAGCTCAAGGAGTCGGACCGCTCACGGTAAAAACAAAGTGGAAAATCGCCGCGCATTAGCAAGTAATAATGCCCATTCGAGTATCAATTGCCCGAAAAATCAAAAGGTTACTTTGATGATGAGCTCACCGCCTTGGTCGACCGGTTCGGAGAGCCGAAAGACCTCCCGAGTTGTGATCCGAAGCAAGTGATTATGGATCCTCAAACAACGATCGTTGGTGTATGATCCAAGACAAAATCAGCCAATCATTTGAATAGCCAAGAAAAGAGGTGGAACCAATCTCGCATGAATACTCCTTTAATTCCATGTATAGTTCCCTTGCGTGGGATACTTTTACTTTCTAGTTGTCTAGAATTTGCCTAGAGTTAAAGGGCGAATTTTTCTCCTCTCTTATCAAATGCGTAAGTTCCTTATTAAGCTAGGCCTGTAGCAAATCAATTTGTGGACGACGTCCCCGAACGCCCCGTAAAGAGAGATTCCCGAATAGCCTTACTTGGGAGAATGCAAGTAAAATACCAAGCGGGCTCAAAGATCGGTAACTCCGTATCGTCCCAATTGGCTCTCAATCGTTTCAAACTCTAAGTTAAGCTTATTTTATTCTCCACGGGAGATTGCCAACCGCTTTGAGAACAATATAACAAAAGCGAACCACCCGTGGACGCCAACAACACCGCAAAGATTGTGGTTGGGGGAATGACAAGTGGTCCGAGGCGTCCCAGGGTCGATCCCGGATTTGGCATCAATGTACAAAGATTAATAAAAACTTTTTGCTTCGCAGATCGAAGCTCAGCCAGACGGTTATAGAACCTGGAGAGATGAAATTCGGACATACAATCCGATCCATATGAATCGATCTTTTCAATTCAAAGTTCACGAGGAATACGTACATGAGTAAAGTGGTATCGTTTCAACTCTTTTAGAACATGAGGACGTACATTGATGCTTTCCCTTTTGATTTTTTACAGGGGTCACTACTCGTCCAAACAGAGAAGTATCCATTCTCCATGAAAAATTAATGAAATGAGAAATTCTTGGAGCCTTTGACAATCTCATGTCTCGAAGCGACAATGAAGTTTTGCAACGCATTTGCATGAACAGGGGCAACTCACGATCCACGCCTCTAAGAAACTTTTTAAGTACTTGCGAATTTTGTCCGCCATAATGAAAAGTTGCTTCATAGTTTGCGCATGATTGTTCCTCATGTTTAATTTACCAACTCGAATAAGGAACTTGAACTACATAAGATACATCGAATGTACAGAAGAGGGCATGACGGGATGATGAAAGGCGATCCTTTCCCAAACACGTCCAATTTTTTCAAAGAATGAACAGTGGCAAAATTCCGCATTCGCCGAAGTAAAAAGTTTTCTCGCGAAAGGTACGATAACCGAAGTGATGGAGGCATTCATTTCTCTACCCTAAACACTGCAAGTTATCCATTGATCAACCCATTTGAGCGGAGATTTCACTTCCACAACCCCGTCAAGAACCACCTCACATTGGGGCAAGACAGAGATAATTCCATCAGCATCACGAGACAAATGGCTAGAAATCTTCTTGCTTGGACTAACATCAATCTTCGGGTGGTTCTTTGTATTGTACTTGCGCTTTAATTCAAGTGCCCTATGGTGACGAAGAGCATTTCTTTTTCTATCCAACACATCTATATCCATTTGCACAATCCATTTGAGCCTGCAAATTCATTTCTAAAAGCCCTTATTGGTGATCATTGTTGTCCCAAAGCAAATATGGCCTATCTTTGAGTAGAAGGACCCGAAAAGCTGGATCAATAGAAAATCTTCCAATGAACTCATCAAGATGCAATAGTAAAAGAGAGTTGGGAGTAAAAAAAAGGGAGAAGAAAGAGGAAAAGCTGATTCCACAAAAAATTCCTAGGCATTTAAAAAGCAAAGTGCCTACCAAAAGCAAGGCCAATGCCCTTTCAATTCATTGTTCATTTGTAGAATATTTCGAACTTAAATGCATAATTTTTATGTATATCCTAAAAGGGTTGAGAGAAAAATCTCCATGAAATATCAAATTGCAAATGCAATCTTGATTCATACCATCCTCGAGCAATGATGGTATCCTAGAAGGCCACGATCGGTGACAAGATTGTAATGATCACCAACATCAAGCCCCTTCTCAAACATCTTACGAGCCAAAACGAACCCTTTCGTTTCTCGGTCCCCAAATCATTACCTCCATTACAACCCTTTAAAAGCCTTTTCCGACTAGGGCACTTGAATTAATGTGGAGTTCAATGATTTTAAGCATCACTCGAAGAAGTTCGAGCAAGATTACTTCTCTCATTTTTGCGGGGTTCTTGACTTGTAAACCCGGAGAGATGACGATGAAATTCATTTCAAAGACCTTTGACTTAACTAGAGTCCCCTTTGTAAACCTTTAACCTAGCCCTCATTACGGTCCTAATCAAGACCTCCGGATCGGCTCGGTCGTATCAATTGCGAGATTACTCGGATCCTTATCGAATGCGATGATGGAAAGATTGAGTGATTTCTTTTGAATCCTACGCACGGATAAATAACTTTTCTTGAGAGTGAGAGAAAACCCTTTCGGATCGAAGTCCCCCATTCAGCTCACATTCGAGGTATTCATAATGTGAGAACATCCCCGGACAGGATTGATAATGCAAACTTGATAGAATGGTTATGCATAAACCATGGTACGAGTGATTGCATTATACACACATTATATACATCATTGCAAGCTCGGTAGGATAGTTTTGCATGGACTTATTGTTGAATATGTTTGCGCATGTTACCTCCGACATTCTATGATGGGTAATACATTCTCGATGTTCGATGTTCCTCCCAAGGTCTCGAAATTCATCCAAGGATTATTGAATGAGCAAGTTCTCCTGGCAAATGCCTGCCATGTATGCGATACGAGCGATCCGTTTCGTTCTTTGATTAATCGTTCGGAGAACCCAGGTAAGTTTTTCGAACCCATTTTCAAATTAACAACTCCTCCGATGCTAGTTGTTACGATTCAATTCAGGCAATATGCTTCTCCCGTCGGTCGTGTGTAGACATATGCTGGCGATCTTGACATCTTATCAAATCATGACGACGTAGCTCTTATGATTTCGATGCCTCGAATCACGAAGACATATGCACCGGTGATCTTGACCTTTAGTCGGCTCATAATGACATAGCTCTTATGATTCTCGGCTTCTTTATCAAATCACGAAGACATAAGCACCCGTGATTTTGATCCAAACTAAATCATAACGACGTAGCTCTTAAGATTTTGGTTCCCCTTTGTCGATCACGAAGACATACGCACCGGTGATCTTGACCTTTAGTCGGCTCATAATGACATAGCTCTTATGATTCTCGGCTCCTTTATCAAATCACGAAGACATAAGCACCCGTGATTTTGATCCAAACCAAATCATAACGACGTAGCTCTTAAGATTTTGGTTCCCCTTGTCGAATCGTGAAGACATATGCACCGGCGATTTCGACATTTAATCAACTCACAACGACGTAGCTCTTGTGAACTTGATTCTACTTCTTTCGACTCACAACGACGTAGCTCTTGTGATGCGGAAGGATACACATATCTTGCCTTGTTTGTCTCGCATTAGGGAGAAGTCTCGATAACAAATAGGCCAAATACCTTAAGGTCCCCGTGTTTGCAAGAAACTTTGAAATTAAGGGAATCACCAGCTTATGAGGTATTTGGTAAAACAGGTATTCTCGTATGCGATCCATGTGCGGAGTTTCTCTAACATGGAAAAGAGAAATTATGACACATGTTATTTACAGTCTTGCATATCATGCATCACTTCATTACATAAAAAAATGGGACTAAAACTCCCGCCAAAAAGTTCATCCATCATTTGCACTATCAAAATTTAGGGTTCAATCTTGTCTTTGAGCGGAACCTCTACGAGCCTCCACTCAAAGAGGGGCATTGACGCCCTAAATTTTGACTAATATATATTTTGCATAAAAATTAGAACTAATTTTAGTTCTAAACAAAAATCATCTCACATATTCATTTAGCATTGGTATATAATTTGAGCTTAATTTAACAGGCATCCGGACTAGGCATGGGATGAAAAAAATGCACCGAGAAGATTCGGGCTTGAAAGAAATATTTTCTCGGGGACGTATGTGCAAATACTCGGAACTTCAGGGACCGTATTGCAAATACTCAAAACTTCGGGGATCGTATTGTAAATACTTAAAACTTCAAGGATCAGATTGCAGATACCAAGAGAAGAGGATGAAGAGAAGATGGAGAAAGGAAGATGATGAAGAGAAGGTGAAGAAAAGAAGATGAAAATGGAAGATGGAGAAATGAAGGTGAAGAAGAGAAGATGAAGATGAAGAAGGGAAGATGAAGATGAAGAAAAGAAGATGAAGATGGAGAAGAGAAGATGAAAATGGAAGGTGGGGAAATGAAGATGAAGAAGAGAAGATGAAAATGGAAGGTGAGTAAATGAAGATGAAGAATGAAGGATGAAGAACTTTACCTATAAAAGAAAAAGAGTTCTTGAAGAGAAGGAAGAGGTTTTTGGGAGGAAAAGAGAATTGAGAGAATTTTTGGAGTGGAAGAGAATTGAAAGAGTTTTTAGAGGAAGAGAATGGAGAGAGCTCTTGAAAAAAATTTGGAAAGAGTTTTGAGAGGGTACGGAGAGTTTTGAAGCCCGATACTACTATTGCCAATTTTTGTACCGATCAACACAAGCCTACTTGGTCCATCCCCATCGTTCAAGCTCGCCGCAACAAAAGAAAGTTAAGCGATTCCCTAACTTTCTTTAATTTCGAATACAAATTAGCCCGGATTTTCTACACTGATTTTCTCTACGTTTTTATGTTAAATAACAATTGCATATCAACGTTGAGACATCAATGGTACAAGAATAGAAGGAGAGCAAAAAGGGAAAAATATTAATGCCCGGATTGCGGTCTCATGAAATTCTAGCGAGATGAGAAAGAAGAGTAAAGGAGAGATAGAACCAAAACATTTCTCAATCTAACGAGTCATCAAATCGGTCCAATGGTCAAGACAAGCCCGGAGCACAAGTTTGGTGTACGAATTCAAATTGGGGAGTAATCTTGAACCTATTTCATCCTAATTTCATGTAATTTCTTTATTTCAAACAAATGTCAAGGGAAGAAAAACCCAAAAAAAATTGATTCTTTGATCTTCAAGTAGAATTCATCAAATTTGTCAAATCCATTATTTTTTCATGAATTTTAAGGTACCGAAAGGGCATTAGTTGTAATTAATGTAACCAAGTCCCCTGACTCTTAATCTACAGTTCGCGAAAATAAGATAGTTTTCTCCCGCTATTTTATTTGGGTTTCTAATCGACCTACCGAAAATGATTAGTGGCGACTCCAAATTCCAATCACATTGCATGTTAATCATTCGAACCTTAAGTTGCGATTTGGTATGGACTTGGGAGAGTCCGAGTTAGGTTAGTTAATTAATTAACCCGATAATCCATTAGCCTTGGAAATGATAACTTGTTTATTTTTTTTTTTAGGTCGCGACAAGACTTACCAAAGCTAAACCACTATAATCTCTTGTGCATTATCTTTTGCTCATTACTTGCCTCCATCATTGGTTTAGTAGAAGCGTTGCATGGTTTTTTCTAATTACTTTTGCTTCTATCAAACTTGATTATTTTGTTTTCGCATTAATTTTATAGAGTTTGATTGCAAATACCTATTCACCCCCTATAAGTGTTAAGTCTAGTCAAAACATCAACATGCTTGCAAGTAGGCCAAAAGTCTTTATTTGAGACGATTTTTGCATTTTGGGCCTTTATTTGAGATGATTTCCCACTTTAGGTTTTTATTTGAAACGATATCCACTTCAAGCTCTTATTTGAGAAAATGATGGCACTGTAGGCCCTTATTTGAAATTTCATAGCCTTATTCATTTACAGGTAAGAAAAGTGTTACATATCCTTACAACTCTTTCAAATTGATTTTTACTTTTTACGGCCTATTTTATCAAACTCACACGATACACATGATTGTAAAACGCACGATGCTTAAATATTGACACGTCAATTCAAATACACGATTTTTTAACAATCCTATGAAATTTGAATAAAGAATTAAATTTTGACGAGAAACTACTTTTGCTTAAGTATAAATAAATGGGTTAATACCATGAAAAATCCAAAACTAGTACACACTTTGATCAATGTATCCCAATCTATGTTTTTTACCACATGCACATCCGTAATAAATTTATCCCACATTATTCTTTGGGTTAATACCACGGAAAACCCTAAACCGATACATATGTGACAAATTTACCCCAAACTATTTTTTTACCATAAAAAATTTTAAACTAGTACACTCGTGACAAATTTACCCCAGACCGGTACACCCGTGATAAATTTACCCTCCGTTAGTTTTCGTTAAATTTAACCATCAAATTGCTTGAGTTAGATGGCACGTGGCGATTCTTGGTCTACTACTTTAGGGTTTTTACCCTCTGTTTGTCACGTTTGAAGTTTTTCGTAGTCAAAAAAATTAGTTTGGGGTAAATTTATCACAAATATACCAATTTAGGTTTTTGATGATTGAAAAATAGTTTGAGGTAAATTTATCACAGGTGTACCAGTTTGAGGTTTTCGGGGTAAAAGAAATAGTTTGGGATAAATTTGTCACACATGTACCGATTTGTGATTTTTTTGTGATATTAACCCTTAATTTTTTATCACAAAAAACATTAAACTCGATACACTTGCGACAAATTTATCCCAAATTATTTTTTGATCACAAAATCCCAAACCGATTCATCCGTGACAAATTTACCCGTCCTTAGTTTTCATTAAAACTTATCATTAAATTCTTGAGTTGGATGACATGTAGCAATTAATGGTTGTACTAATTTTGGATTCTTATCATTTGTTGGTCATATGTGTATCGGTTTGGGCTTTTTCATGATATTAACACAATTCGACGGAAACTAACGAGGGAAAATTTTTCACGGGTATACCGGTTTGAAATTTTTGGTGGCCAAAAAAATAGTTTGGCTAAATTAATCACATGTATATCGTTTGAGATTTTTTATGGTCAATAAAATAATTTGAGATAAATATATCGCGGATGTATCGGTTTGAGATTTTTTTGGTCAAAAAAATAATTTGGGATAAATTTGTCATACATTTACTAGTTTAGAATTTTTTGTTAGCCCGAATTTCCATAGGGAAGACAAAATTATCTTATATATATAATATATATATATGTGCAGGCACGTATTTAAGTCAAATCCCATTGTTGTCTCACTTTCTAAATTATATAAATTCTCCTTCTCTCATGGGGTCTTTTTCTAATTTAATTTTTAAAAAAATATTTACCAAATTATTTTAAAATATATATATTTACTGGTTTGGGCTTTGCTCGGTGGTGGAGGTGCCGAGTGAGGCCGGCTTAGCAATTAGGGCAGCAAGGCTCACACCCCCGGTAGCCTTGTCGCAAAGTGGGCGAGGGTTTTTTTTATATAAAAAATTCATATTTTTTTTAATTAGTGATACTTATAATATTTATTTTATTTATAATTTTTTTCTTGTGAAGCTTATCTTTATAACATAATTAGCAATAATTAATGTAAAATTTTATTAAGATCTATAATTAATAAATAATATTTTAATTATATAATTAATTAAAAATATTTATAAAATAAAATTGGCAAGATATATGAAAAAAAAATTTTTCATAATATATAATAATCGTCAACCGCAATTTCATCTACTAATGATGTCATCCTCCTATATGACCTCATGTTCCGCAAGTAGGTTGTCTCCATTGTTCGGTAAGTCTAGTATTAGGCCGAGACGAGGAGGACGAGGATTCGGATGAGTAAGACATGTATATGACGAAGGCATATCTTGTGAAAATATACCGCGCCCAAATGCTACATTATGAGAACATTGAAAAAAGGAGAGAAATCGGATCCATATGTATTAGCGAATCGGCTAGAGTCTGCGGTAGTGGATTGTTAGGAAATTTAAAAGCGGATCCCAGGTGAGATGGGCAGCAAACCGCATGTGAACCCTACATTGAAATCTGACGACCAAACCCTAGAGTGAATCCCGAAGTGAAATTTGTCGTATGATACTTCAAAGGGTAGGGGCAACATCACCATCTGGATGAGCTCGAATAGTCCTCCGAGTCGCCTAAACAGGTCTCGGGTGGGTCATTACCCCCGCAAATATAATCTTTGTTGTAGTTCTTGGTTAGGGCGGTGACATCATTGTTAGTCTCCTCTCCTCATTCCGAGCGTATAATATTACCCTTATTATATTCCTTACAACTACCCAGGATCGACGATATTGATTGAAGTCATCTATGATATGTAAAATTTATTTGACGCCATCACCCTGGTAATGATATGAAAATTAACAAAAGTTATAAAATGACAATAAGTACTTTACTAAAAAATTATGAATGAATTAAATTGAAAGTATTTGTATGAACCATTACACCCATTGCGGCCCCGGAATAGAATTTCACCTCCGGGTATGTTTACGGTACTACTCCATATATCATGAATGATAGTGAAGTGCCTCCGTTGCGGGATCACTATTGACTATATAATCGATATGACGGTCCTACATATCAATCCATTATCCGTGCCTACATACCCAATCCTTCCCAACCGACCTTAATTCAATATTATACAAGGCCGTATGATCACGTGGACGAGTAGGTATTGGCTCTTGCATACCAAACCGACGAAGTACTTGATCCGGATAATGCCACTCAACTATCCAATAACGAGATGAGTGGGACACGAGCCCTCCAACTCTTGTCTGTCTCTGCGGCGAGTAATATGGTAGAGCCTCCGAATGTCATCGGGGTATGACTCCCAAATAATATGGTATTATAATAAAACATATCAAATTAAATCAAGGATTAATTTATAAGCTAACATTATATTAAACTCGTTGGTTGCTATCATTATTTACTTCTTCGATCTCATTCTATGGAGTTGGTAGCGCAAATGTGACAACGTATGTATGGGGACCTCCATTGTCGGTAGGCCTTGACTCACTTTGAATAAAAAAAAATAGATTTTCATATATTATACGCACTTGAAAGAATTAATGACTCACGAACTAAAAATGGAATAGATCACATACCGACTACCGAGAGGTGCATCTTCTAAAGGATCGCACCGTCGGGGATGGGGAGATACATCTCAAGCCCTCGCACGTCCAAATCTCGCAATCATGTAGGGCACCCCCGATTTGATACTTTGATGGATTGGTTGCACTGCATAGCTCCCGATACAATCACGCAAGGCCGCTTGAACCTCAACCTGTACTATGTAGGGTTGTTGAGGTTCGCTAGCGATGGAAGAACCAACAAACTAACCCGTGCCCCTAATTTGTCCGTAAAAATACATCCTCCAATCAAGTGGAGAATGAATGCCCTAGTATCTTTGTACTATAGTGACGCCATCGGCATCTGGAGGAAGATTATCAAAATTTTCTCTCGGCCACCTAAGTTTATTTGCGTGCCACGCAAATTGGGTGGGTGAGCACCAAGTAAATCATCATAAAGAGTGCCCCAATTGAAATCGGTGGGGCTAGTAACTACACGTTCATCGATGGAAAGCCATGTGAGCACCTTGCTATATCCTAAAGAATGATCGTGCATTCATCTTCTAGCATATGGAAGGTGTGGGTCTAGGGTCTCCAGCGCTCGATCAACGCAATAATCAAATGCCAATATAGCTAGAAATATCCCATCATATAAACTCAGTAAAATCCCGAAACTTGAAGTTACGGGAGTATGCGCGGATCAAACTCATCTACGTATAGCATTGATCGTTGACATCTAAGGAGTGCATTCGATCCGGCTATGAAATGTGATATGAACTATTAGTAGCAATTTTGATATTGCTTTGTTACGAATGATAGATGAACCGTTAAATTTCTCAATTACCCGACCGTTCCATACGATTACATGATCTATGTCGGGCCTGCCGTGTAAGTAGTGAATCATCCCGAGGTCCCCGGTTGAATGTGAGTCCTCTCGTGCCATATCTACAATTGTGATATTATCTCAATCATTAAATTGACATATCTAATGTAGATATGGAATATAAGAACGGAATAAATATCTACGCAACCGTGATATTATAACATCACAACAAATTAATATATAGATGTACATATTATTTAGAGGAACTTAATAAATATTGCACAATTTTGCATAATTCACAAAAAAAAAAAGTACATCTAATTTACATAATTCACACAAATTTGCCTATACGTGATCTATTCTTGAGGTTGATACGTGTGCACAAGTACTTCATTTGTGCCCCGATTTTTCACATATTGCGTAATGGATACGGGAAGTGCTATTGCCCGGTGTCCTCCGGTCCCATCTCATTACGTATCCGTAATACACGAGACATTCCTTTCGTCCTAATGCGGCTCGAATTTGGCACTAATGGTAGCGCGTCGGCTTCCGGACTCAACATGCCTCAACGGATAAAGCATATACTAATAGCACCGAAAGGTTTTATCTAGCATGTACCACTCATCTACTTACGCCTCCTAATCAATTTCATATGCTTTGACATGCTGCAATTACGTGGGAATATAAAATTTTAATCTCTTCGAATTTTTCACATGTATACTTTCGTAGGTTTAAGCGCACTATCTGTTTATTTCCCCCGATCCTATGGATCTGTCGTGTCCGATTTTAACCTCGAACATCCCTCTATCGAGTCGAAACATGTCACTTCGTGCCTATTTGCACGTTGACTATTTTTTCTAAGTGTCGACCTGCAAAATGTGTAAATACATGTCCTTGGTCCTTTTGCATCATGTACATCATTCTTCTCGTGTCAAAATAGTGGATCAACCGATAAAATATCTTTTCCACCCTAACCGTTATTGGCGACCATGGTAACCCTTCAAAGATGCCATTGACCGATTCAACTAAATTTGTTGTAATCGATCCATATCTCCTCCCTCCATCATAAACCTTCGTCCATTTGTCTCTTGGAATCTAGTCACCCCATGCAAGGCGTGCGTGCATCCATACCCCTAATTTCGTTCATGATGCAATCGAACTTTCGCTGTTGATTAACGTAAGCCGTACATTACAAAAATAATTAGTACTTCGTTCTCAAATTTATGAACATGTATTTTTATCAAATTTTAAAATTTCAAAATTTACTTGCCACCTCAATAAGGTCTTTGCCTTCGACATTTTTGAATTGTTTATTATAGTTGCTTACAAGATGCCGAACGCAATATCTATGGTGGCCATGTGGAGGATGCTACCCTACTGTCTCCATTGCTTTTTTAATCCCAATATACCTGTCGATATTACATAAATATTGTCCCTACTAATGACATATCTCCGCAACGGAGTCATAAATCAAGTCCAATTATCAATATCTTCCCAATCAACCACAACAAATGCCAACAAAAATGTATGATTGTCGCCATCATGTGAGGTCGCTACAAGGAGAGTTCATCGGTGTTTTCCGTACAAATGAGTACCATCAACAAATATCACAGGCCGACAACTTGTGAAACCTTCAATCGTCTACTTGAAAGTCCAAAACATTCGGTTGAAAACGGTGCAGCTCGATCTATGTACTTGTGATCATCCATCATAAAATGAGAACCTAGATTCCTTACCTTCATGTCGTTCATGAACTTTCTCAATATGCCATACGACTCATTCCATCATTCAAAAGTTTTGGCATTCGCCATTTGTTTAGCTACCTAGTTTTTACGGTAAGTAGGTTCTAAGTGCGAGCTTCTCTTGAATCTCTGCTATCGGTACCTTGATTCCGATATCTAGTTGGGCGGTCACCATTACTTTTATCTAGCTGCATATGTATCTCTAATCAAGTTACCGATGATCCCGTGACATTTGAGGATTACTACATGTGTGTGGCCCATTGTATTTAATTATTTTTCAAAATATGGTACCCGCCTTATTAGGCGTGCGAACCTTCCAATCACACCGTCCATTCCGATTACTACACCTTATCATATATTGTGACTTATTTGTGACATCACTATTAGAGTATACTCTTTTGCAGCCAACTATAACTTGTATCGTGATGAAAATAATATACCAACATCAAATTCTTTTAATGGATCAAATAACATACGCCCCAATTTGGCTCTTGTATCGACTTGCATTATATCAAAGTCAATCTCCGAATAGGGCGGCGGATGTACCAACGGCAAGATGGGATTGCTGCAATGGGTGTTGTAGTATGCCTCCATATTATCACCTCCGACATCTTTTTCATCACCGTCATCGGTGTCCATCCAATCATCGTCTTCTTCATCGCTATCATCTCCATCATTATCATCATTATGATTAGGGTCCACGTCTCGATTATGCACATCAACGTCATCTTTACCAACATTAGAACCTTCCCAAACTGAATCATCTATCACTTGGTGTTCATTTATGATTGCATAAAACTATAAAAATCCCGTAACACCCGATCCGAAGTGCAAATTACTTGGATCATTCTAACGGTACCATCATCATGCACCTCCGTAATGTCATATATGACACAATCCTATGTTAAAATTGGAAATCTATATATCAGCCTATGAATATATTGATTGGGTATTATATTCAACGTGCTCTCTATCGTAGCATGTAACTCATCAAATGTCGATATGTTTGCAAACTCGAACATGGTAGATTATTCGCCTTCGTAATCATGTCCATATTATTTTTGCACTATTCTACCTCCCCGGTATACAACCGCAAACAATGTAGATGACATTCTGCTAAATAAAGAAATTACAAATTATTTCGCACATATAATTTCGTAAACATTGTCTCCACATTAACAAATTAATATTATAACAACGAAGAAGACAGTTTGACCAATTTGTCAAAGAAAATCAAAAGCAAGATAGAAATTGTGACGGACAGTGTGGAAGATCAAATGTGCCAAGGTTTGTAATGATCTTTTATGTTCATGGCATAAAAAGAAGAACCATTTCAGGAAATTCTCTTTTGTCAAGAAAAAACTCTTTGTTTTCTAGTTTAGCCCAAGCCAAAATCTACTCCAAGTTTGATCTAAAAACAGAGCTTTTGGCAATTGGGAATAGACCCATCGGACAGGCAAAATAGGGTTTTGCATACAAAACCAATATTTTCAATGAAAAGTACTCACATTCGATCTTAAAATAGACCCTTCTCTATTTTAAAAGGCTATATGCAAAATCTTCCAACCCATTCTTCCTAATGCACATATCTACATTGATTATATCCTTCTTTAGTCTTCGGATGAAGAATCTCATGGGAAACTTTTAGCCCAATTTGCTGAGATTGTTCGGACTCATGGCATCATGATGTCCCAAAAGAAAATAATCCTTGCCCAAAGAGAAATTGAATTCTTGGGTATGCATCTCAAAAATGGTACTTATTGTCCTGGACCCCATATTGCGGAAGATTTATAGAGATTTCCCGATGAAAATCTCTCTATTAATCAGGTCCAATCCTTTCTTGGAATCGTAAACTATCTTCGAGATTTTATCCCTAAGATCTCTAAGATGTTGCACCCTCTCCAAATAATGTTGAAAAAGAATCCACCCCCTAGGGACCCAAAATAAACCCATGCAATAAAAAGTCCGAACCATACTCTCCAAAATTTACCTCCATTGCAAATTCCTTCAATAGGGAAAAGAGTATTACGATGTGGCAAGTGATAAGTAATCTGGAGTACTGTTCTCTTAGAAGAACTCAATGGCAAACGAAGAATTTGTGCCCATAAGAGTGGTTGTTTCACAAATGCATAAATGCATTACCACTCAACTTTCAAAGAAATCCTTGCCATCAAGTATGGAATCAAAAAATTTGAGTTTCATCTCATCGGTCATCATTTCCTTGTTGAGATGGACATGTCTTTATTCCCACATATGCTTAAATTCAAGCGAGAAACAAGTCCCCCATCCTCAACTCTTAAGATGGGTAGAATGGTTTTTCGAATACTCCTTTGAGACTAGACATATTTCGGAAAAAAAATATAAAATATTTACGGAAAGAAAAATATTTTAGCCGACTTCTTGTCACGACCACTCGAACCTACTACCTCCATCAATATGTTCATTAGAAAAGAATTTTCTGGTTCTTTTTGCATTGTGAATATGCGAGAATATCAATGGCTCTTCCATCGGTACCCCCAAGATATTCCCGAATACCTCCATAGAAATCAGCTCACGAGAGAATCTTCCCACCTTGTTCGGAACTATCATTACCTTGTCTTTAAGGAATATGGCGGTTTGATGTTAAAACCAAGTCTTAATTGGGATTATCCATTCATCCATCCTCTTTGATGGTCCCTAAATCTTGCCTTCCTAGGAGAATTGAAATGGCTATTCTTGTTTATGTTCCATTTATACCATTTTGCCATTGAATTCCCAAAGGATGAGATTGTTAAGGTTTTATCTAAATCCCTTTTTGGGAATTATAGAAATCATAAGCAACGTTATATGATGGACATTCTCACATGGTTTCAACCACTGCAAGCATGGCGTGACTGCTTCGTAAGACAAAGACAGGTTGGGAGACCGGAACCGATCGGCACACAGTTGTGATTTTTCATCACCCTTGGTTCTTTGTAGGACCTTTAGGAGATCGAAGATATGATGCGATACAAGTTGGAACTACCACTTTCTTCTTCGTTTGCATTTTTCTTCCATAACAAGATGGACAACTTGTTGTATTTCACCAAAAGTGGATTCCAGAATGGACTTCTTCAAATACTTTTCTACTTCATCTGTAATTTCTCGAGAAATAGAGGCTAGAAAAATTGATTTGAGATTGATATCGGCTCCAAGATGTTAAAAGAACTTAATCATCTCTCGAAAATGTTTGTCAATGTCTTTCCAAGCTGTGGAGCAACACTTCCTTTCAAAGAATTCTCTTCTTTTGAGATCCTTTTGGTCTCCAAGTTAGCCAATGAAGTAGAGATGGATCACATGAAGAGCCTGGTTGAAATTCATCAAGAACAAATCAATCTAGTCTTGTTCGATCTTTGTGAGCCACCAATCCTTTAATGAACCGGTGAATCTATTGGTGAATTCAAGTAGGACTTCATAGATGTTATGCTATTTCAAGTTCCTAACTATCGCCCAAGAATGAAACTCTTGGATTCTTTCGGGTCATTTGTAGTAGGGGATGTCATCAAAGATAAAGTATGCTTTAGATGAAGAAAGAGTGTATGAGGAGATTTGAGAAGGAGGAGCCAAATTAACAAATTCTACATCATCATCGGGTTCTTCTTCTTTCACACCGGCTCTGTCGGGTTCCGTCATTAGAATAGCAGGTGTAAATGGTGGTTTTACTTGGCTCAATGTCTTCTTCGAAATCATCGATTCGGATGAGTGCGGGATAGTTTCAGAGGAGGAAGAATTAGTAGTTGAACTAGTGTCTTGAAGGGAGATTGAATCAATGGAAGAAATGGAAGGAATTTGACTTGAAGGAAACTTTCAATGGGATTAAAGACCATGTAGGAATGGAGTTTTATGAGTGGGGGAGTTAGGAGGTGACATATCTAGTGGTTTGGGCGGTCTTGAAGGAACTAGAACCTTTCTTTTTTTCTCTGGCTTTTTCTTTTTCAATTTCCTAAAGGCGAGCTCGAAGAGTTAAGACATTTGTCTTAGGATTCGGGAGGTGTTGATTCGAGGGCTGCCATGGAGGAGGATGAAGGGTAAAGGCCGGAAGCCTAGGGATACTGGGTTGAAGGAGTAACATATGGAGGAAATAGAGGGGTAGGTAATGGTGAAAATGATGATCGCTCAAGCCGAGCTTTTTGATCTTCAAGAAGCTTGATCTGTCTTTTAAGCTTTTCAATTTGGGGGTTTGGTCCTCAAGATAATGATGCTAAACTTGTTGGGTCTCTAACAAATAGAGCCGTTTTTGGAAGTCTTCAAGCATCTTACGAATTTGAGTGGAGGACCGATCTACCCCGTCAACCCGGGCGGATACCTTATCAAGTGCAACATTCTCGAGCCGGTGCATTTTCTATTTGCCATTTTAGGAAACTTCTGCGGGGGTTGGACCCTTTCTCCTTCCATGAGGATCAACATCATTATGAGCAAGTACTTTGGGTGCATGATAGTACCTTTGCTTGAGGGTCCGAGAATTTTTCAAGTGGAGGAAACTCAAGTCCCGAAGAATGGGATTCAGCTCCGGGTTAGAGCGGTGGAAAGTTTTCCGGCTGAAACATGCAAATACTTGGCGGAACCGGAGATGGTTCTACCTTAGGAGCACAAGTGTATAATTTTGGTAGGTCAATAGGATAGGATGGGTTCTTCTTAACCCATTTTTGGATTGGCTTATAGAATGGAGAAGTGACGGTGTTTCGTGGCATTAGTGGCGATGATTTTGGTTCATCTCGGGTTAAACGAAGAAGAAACATTGATCCGTGGTGGTTTAGGTGAACCATATTGAACCAAATACTGCCATCTTCTACCGTCTTTACCAAGGGGTCCAACAAAGGGGTCTCCATCTAGATACCTTTAATAAAGAGGATCCTTCTTTCTCTTTTGAGAGGAAGGCCTATCATCATCCTCTCAAGTAGTGCGGGTGCACGAAGAATAGGTGCACTCGGGGTCCCAAAAATAATGTCTTGAAGGGTCTTTGCATTAATGGATTGGTTTTCCATCATAATCAAAAGATCACACAAACTCCTTAGAGTCCGGCTTGTATGCCGACTGCTTCGATGGACATGGAGTGAAACATAAAATGGTAGGGAATGAAGGAAAAGTCGATGGGGTATCTTCCTTATCCTTCGCGAATTTGATGGTAATGGTACCATCTTTCTTCTTTGTGAATTGAGGCTCGGAAAACTCGAACGGCCTTGCACTCTGGTGGAGTTTTTCATAATTGGTTACCTAACTATCGTGCAAGAGTTTAACAAGTTAATCTCTAGGGATCTGTCTAAGGAACATGAACATAGGAAGTTTGGTCATGATCCACCGAGATGAGAAGGGCATCATCGAAGTGGGAAGGTTCGGATCTATAGCATGATTTTGAACTATGTACACCATTTGATAATGCAAAGTAGCAACTAACGAATTAGGAGTCCCAAGTGTCCCAAAGAATTTGCAGCTAAACTTTCAAAGCGATCAGCAGGCCTGGGTCGTGAAGAGCCATGTTGAAGTTTGGAAACAGAGTAACAAATACTATGCCCAACGTTGAGTGTGGTTTGAATGGTTCCAATACATGCATGATGATAGTCCAAAAACCTTGTATCAAACAAGGCTATTCTTGCAACTACTAGTAATCCTTTCCTGCGATGAAACGAAAGAGCCAACCGAATGGCACCAAAATGGAGATGGGTGAATCCTTGTTGGATCCATTGGAGTGGAAATTCCGGGGTATTTGGAGGGTGACAAATTGCTCTTGTTGGGTGGCAAGGATATCGTGTTGGTCAAACTTGGAAGATTGAACATATTCCTTAACAAATCGAGGAGTGTGTTGATTGAAGTGTTTGATAGAACGGATGGGTGAGAAGGAGGAGGGTTTAGTGAATGCAAAATATGGGTTTATGAGTGGCGGTTGAGTTTCGAGATATTACTGTCTCTTCGGAGAAAGCAACTTCATAAAAGTAATCAAGTTTAGAGGTTGTGGATTTCCACAGCTTCGGAGGAGGAGCAAGAGAAAGTTGAGATGAAAGTTGTAGAGGAGCGAAGCTTCAGAGGATTCCATGAGCGAAAAGTTCTTCTCTTCAAGCAACTCTTAACTTAGAATGATAGTGTTTATTTATTTTTTGACGACATTGGCTCCGATACCAAAAAGGAACGAGCAAACAACCATGGTCGGGATCTTGAGTACGATCTCACCGAACTTAATCAAAGTGAGGAGAGGGCTCCCAAGCGGAATAAATGTATGGTATAACCTTAAGGTCTTAGAGAATGTGTGATCAAAGTACATGGGCAAATCGAAAAAAAATTGGAAGTCAATTTGTCGAAAAGGGACAAAATCATCATTTCGAAAGCACGAAAAGTCAAATTAACCAAATTAGAATTTCGCTAGTTGATTGTGGCCATTTTCTATTTTTCGAAATTTTTTCAATTTTTTTGGGAGAGATTTTACTAAAAAGGGCAAAATTGTTATTTGTTTTTTAAAAATCGGGGTCAAATACCCACAATAGTCCATGGCTAGTTGATTGTGGCCATTTACTACTTTTTTCAAATTTTGAATGAATTTTTTCAATTTTTTTCTAATTTTCTATGATTTTAAAACATTTTTTTAATGAATTTTCTATTTTTTTAAATTTTTATTATTCCAATTTTGAAATTATTTTAAAAGAGTATTTTTCGGACCGGGTCAAATTCGGCTGTGATTCTCGGGCCAATCGATCACCTAGAAATGAATATGGACATAATTGCTAAAATGAGTCAAAAAAAAAATTTAACGAGATTAAAACGAATTTTTTTATTTACTTTATCTCTAAGTACTTTATTGTGTTTTCTTTCATGGCTTTTCTCTAACAGCTCTATCCGCTAATTTTTTTTCTAAATAGAGCTACTAAAGAAAGCCATGAGGAGAACACGATACCGTACTTGGAGATAGGGTAAATAAAAAAAATTCGTCCTAATCTAGTTAATTTTTTTTTAATGAGGTTAAATCTAGTCCGCGCTTCTCATGCCATGTCATCCGATAATCTTTTTTTGTTATTTTCCCAAAAATTCATTTTAAAATCCTAAAACAGGAAATATTTTTAAAAAATATCTAAATTTGTAAACATTAACATTTGCAAAAATTTAAAATAAATTACTAACAACCTATAGGTAATATAAATGATCTAGGTATAAATAATAACTGGATAAATAAATCTATACTTACGAAATTGCAAAAAATAATTACAACAAAATTTACCTCAAATTATCGAAGAAGCGCGCGCACCAAATGAGTAGCTCAAACCGTCAAGAAAAAGTATCGAATTAATTTAAATATTACGAAAACATTAACATAAAAACGTAGTACTAACAACATATAAATCATATACAAAAATTCATACTTAATTATAAAGAAAAAACATCTAAGGAAGAGCGTTTGAATGACAGTAATAGCGTTTTAGGGAGAGCGTTTCAAGTATTGCAAAATCGTTTAAGGGAGAGGGAGACTATCTGAAAGATAGAATAAGCGATAGAGCGTTACGAGGTGAAAGAGTCTAAAGGAGAGAGCGAGCGAGAAAGTGTTCCGTTCGGAAAAAGAGAGACAAATGAGAGTGAGGGAGACGAAGTTTTAAAGAAGGAAAAGTAGAAGAGGTGCAGAAACTGCAGCACCCATGAGCCTTTGGCGTGAGATGCGTAGGGAACCTGGGGCCCCTATTTTCGCTCGGTAGTTCAACTGCCGAGCAGGGCGCCCCCACCCCAAAAACTAGTGGAGGGGAGGATCCTCTCTCTCGGCAATTCTATTGCAGAGTGAGAGGGGCGAGGCCCAATCCTCCTCCGCTGCAGAGCGAGGCCAAATTTGTAATTTTTTTTTTAAAAAATAATTTCGTAAATTTTTATTTTAAAAAATTAAATTGAAAAAAAACCCTCTCCCATGCCCACTCATTTCATAAATAGCTACTGATTTTCTCTCTCTTCTCCCTTGTGAACTCGATAGATTTGGGAACCAATAAAACAACTCGATAAATCATCTTGAATTCTTTTATTTCGCAATCACCTGCTTTCATACTTAATTAATGCCTTTTTCTATGCATAATTACTTAATTACGTGCTAAGGGCCTGTGTTACTCCTAATTATTTGATTAATTGTATGAATGATATTTGTTAACAGCTCCGACCCGCCCGACCTCAATCGGTGGTTTTCCTCCTCTGTTTTTTTCTCGGTCCGGAGTCTAGGGTTTCGTCGCCGGAGAGAGTTCTTCTGAATCTCTACTTTGCGTCCTTCAATCCTCAAGAAAGCCTCAATCGTTCTTCTTGTTCTTCCTCTTCCCTCGTTCGGTTTCTCTGGTCTCGCCCAATTACAGCCGGTTTACTCTCATCCCCCCCTCGCAGCTCAAAACAATGGCGGAGTCAGATCGGACTCTGGGGTATTTGACCAGACGGGACACGGAGGTGAAGCTCCCGCGTCCCACCAGGGTCAAGAACAAGACCCCGGCGCCGATACAGATAACGGCCGAGCAGATTCTCCGGGAGGCCCGGGAGCGACAGGAGGCTGAAATCCGCCCCCCGAAGCAGAAGATTACGGATCACACCGAGCTCGGGGATTACCGCCTCCGGAAGCGCAAGGAGTTCGAGGACCTCATCCGCCGCGTCCGATGGAACGTCAGCGTGTGGGTGAAGTACGCCCAGTGGGAGGAGTCGCAGAAAGACTTCAACCGGGCGCGCTCCGTCTGGGAGCGTGCCCTCGAGGTCGATTACCGTAACCACACGCTGTGGTTGAAGTACGTGGAGATGGAGATGAAGAACAAGTTCATAAATCACGCCCGGAATGTGTGGGACCGCGCGGTCTCGCTGTTGCCAAGGGTCGATCAGCTTTGGTATAAGTATATACACATGGAGGAGAAGCTGGGCAATGTAGCGGGCGCAAGGCAGATTTTCGAGAGGTGGATGAGCTGGATGCCGGACCAGCAAGGTTGGTTGTCTTATATAAAGTTTGAGCTTAGGTACAATGAGGTTGAGCGCGGGAGGGGGATTTATGAGAGATTTGTGCAGTGCCACCCTAAGGTCAGTGCTTGGATTAAGTATGCGAAATTTGAAATGAAGAATGGTGAGGTTGCTAGAGCTAGGCACGTATATGAGAGAGCAGTGGAGAAATTCGCTGATGATGAGGAAGCAGAGATCTTGTTTGTGGCATTTGCGGGAATTTGAGGAGCGCTGCAAGGAGACAGAGAGGGCGAGGTGCATATATAAGTTTGCGCTAGACCACATTCCAAAAGGAAGGGCAGAGGATCTGTATAGGAAGTTTGTAGCTTTTGAAAAGCAGTATGGTGATAGGGAAGGGATTGAGGATGCTATTGTGGGTAAGAGGAGATTTCAGTATGAGGACGAGGTCAGAAAGAATCCGTTGAATTATGATTCATGGTTTGATTACATTCGCTTGGAAGAAAGTGTGGGAAATAAAGAGAGGGTTAGGGAAGTTTATGAGCGTGCAATTGCTAATGTGCCACCTGCTGAGGAGAAGCGGTACTGGCAACGTTATATCTATTTGTGGTAGGTATATATTTGCCAAATTTATATGCTCATATTTACTTTTGAGATGAAATATGCCTCATGGTGTTTCTATTGGTGTTTCAGGATCAATTATGCATTGTATGAAGAGCTTGATGCTGAAGATATGGAGCGTACACGGGATGTATACAGGTATGTATGTCCTTGTGTTGTGGAAGTTGCATTTTTACCTTTTTGACAGGGATGGGATGTCTCTCACATCTTCCCTGTTTGTGTTTTCAAAAGCATGAGGTTGGATAATTTGTTGGTCTATACTAACTTTCCTATTTATGCTAAAGAATGATGGAGTCGTTCGTTGATTATGCTACGCTATAGATGATTGCTATATTTGTTTCTAAACTCATGAGCAAGGTAGTATATCTGATGTCTAGGGAGAGTTGATGCTACATAGGACTTGTACTAGCTAAACTGATGACATGTGATTTTCTCTTTTCCGAAGCTTCATGACTTGCAAGGTGTATGAGAGTGTAAATTGGAATCGGTGGCCTGTCTATCTGAGTAATTACTTATTTTACTTAAAAGAAGGGGGGCTTTTTGACCTTAGGCTTTTTTTGGGTTCTTAATGGTTGGAGATTGTGTTTTTTCAAGGTTTTGGTGGTTTTGCATCATGGTTGAAAGTTTTGGTGGCGGGGTTGTAGTTTGAGCAGATATTATCTTTGCAGTATTTTTGTGGTACTTTGATGCGTTCTTCAGGATAGAGTTTATGTTTCTTTCATTTTTGGTTGACTCACTTCATTTTTCTTGTCAAGTGTGTTCTGTTTGTCACACTTTCATGCTTTTCCTTTTTTACTATCAATTTAAGCTGTCAACTCTAAGTGAGACTGCTTGTCCTAGCTTTGATAGATATTTTTAATTTGTTAACTAGATCTGGCACACGCCCCACGCCTGTGCAGGTGATTTTAGTCTTTGTCGCTTTGTTGCAAGATAGATATTACAGTATTTCTCAAATCAATTCACATGCATACTGATAAAAAGATACCCATGTTTCTAACCCAACGTATAGGAGTTGGAAGGTTTTTTTTATTGCAGACAGTTATAGCTGGACTTGGATGAACAGGTGTTAGTGGAGGGTGAGGGTGATAGTTAATGCCTAATGGAGAGGGAGAGTGATGGATAGATGCATTTCTTCATGTACACATCCTCAAATTGATTTGCGTTTCCAGCCCAAACTCAATAGAATATGATTTATGTAAGGGTATTCTTGGGAGCAACTAAAAGTGACACAAAACCCACTTTTTGGCTTAAATATACAGATATGATGTAAATCTGTAGCATGGAAGCCATGATTACAAGGGTTTGAATGCTTGTAAACACAAGTACTCAATGTATCTTTTTGTTTCCTCTCTTTCCCGCAATGAAGACTAGCCTAATTACTGATTGAGCTTTCTCATCGAATTCTGAATCCTTGCAGAGAGTGTCTCAAACTGATTCCTCACCAGAAATTCTCATTTGCCAAAATTTGGCTCTTAGCGGCTCAATTTGAGATTAGACAAGTGAATCTTACGGGTGCAAGGCAGATCCTAGGCAATGCAATTGGCAAAGCTCCTAAAGATAAGGTAATATTGATTGGATAAAGTTTTTACCGAGAGAGAATAGTGTCTAAGTCTGTTTCCTGTGATTCTTGTCCTTTAATTTTTCCTCCGCTTTATTTTCTAAACAAGTTTCTGTGTTGTGCTTGGATATCAACAGATATTTAAAAAATACATTGAGGTAGAGCTGCAACTTGGTAACATAGATCGATGCCGAAAACTATATGAGAAATACTTGGAGTGGTCTCCAGAGAACTGTTACGCTTGGAGCAAGTATGCTGAATTGGAGATATCCTTGGCGGAAACCAACAGAGCTAGAGCCATTTTTGAATTGGCAATTGCACAGCCTGCACTTGACATGCCTGAACTGTTATGGAAGGTAAAGGACTGCCTTTGGTTTTACTTACCCAAAATATGTATGTCTCAACGTTGAAAGGGAAAAATACTGTTACATCTTGAAAGAATCATGAAAGCATACAGCTTCAAATGCTTTCTAACTTACATTTCCGTGTACTGCTAAAATGTGAGGTGTTCAATGTTGGGCAAAAATCAAATTTCAAATGCAAAATGCAAAACTATATGTGAACAATTAAAAGACCATATTCATTCCATGCCCACCCTAGTATGTTAATTCTTCGATATACAATTGAGTTAGCCTAGGGTTCTACTCTCAAAATTGTAACCTTTATGTCTTCTTACGATGGGTGCTCGACAATGATTTTGCCCGATGTGATCTTACTACTTAAACAGCATACATCTCTATGTGGATCTGTAGGGTGGCGTTTGAGTCCTATCTTATCCACTTTTATTCTGATGTTATCTGTATTAGTTGACTGGCAGCACAGTAGTTTAGTGGCACAATTTCTTATCAATAGAGCTTTTACATTGCCTATCTTGATATGATATTAAGTCTTATAGGGTTCTAAGGTTCCCACTTGTTTACTGCAGAGGCAATTATAATGACTCACTGAGTTTTATTTTTTGAGTTACCGTTGATGTATGCTGTTTAATTGAGAGAATATATGGTATTAATTGTAGTTGTCTTTTGATAACAGGCATACATTGATTTTGAGATTTCTGAGGGCGAATATCCACGAACGAGAGAGCTATATGAGAGATTATTGGATCGGACAAAGCACCTGAAAGTGTGGATCAGCTATGCCAAGTTTGAGGCAACAGCTATGGATGCCCTTAATTCAGATTTGTCAGAAGATCAATTGCAATCACATTTGTTGGAGCAAAAAGGGAATGCATACAACATGCCAGAAGTGAGTGCTCACTTGAAATTTAACTGAGGTTTTTTCCCTCTGTGGTTTGAGTATTGAGGTATTCTTATTTCCTCTTGGAAATGCATCAGGAGTCTTTGAAAGAGCCATTAATTACTTCCGAACGTTAGCTCCCGAACTTAAAGAAGAAAGAGCAATGCTATTAGAGGAGTGGTTAAACATGGAGAGCAGTTTTGGTGAACTTGGTGATGTTGGCATTGTCCAGCCTAAACTGCCAAAGAAGCTGAAGAAGAGGAGGCAGATTTTGGCTGAGGACGGTCCAGCTGGGTATGTAACTGGCCTATATTGTCACTCATTTCTTCTCTTTGCTACATTTGATGCTTGTCAACGAAGATGTCCTTATATTGATTTTTAAGCATATCTCTCTAATTGATTGTTTACTGTAGTCTGTTGGGTATCAACTTACTGACTTCCTGCCATAGTGCTGTCCTCTTTACTCATTTCGATTCATGCTTGTTGGTCTATCTGAGTGATTGTCCCCATAGTGAGTACTAAATTTTGTAAATCTGGTTCTGTCCATTGATGATAGGTCCAGTGAGTTGTCTGTTGGGTTCTGCTCTTTCTGGTTTCGGATTTTTGTTTCTGTCGTAATGCAGTTCTTTGTGTTGATGTCTATGTTTTTCCTATTTCCGGGCCTTGATAGAAACTTGTTGAGCCAATGCTTCTGCAAGCTGGGGCGTAATGTGTCTGATACCAGGCATACCTATTTTGTTGCTCTCTATTTGTAACTGTCCACTTCGATCAGCCCTTTGGAGCTTGTCTAACATTCTTGAATTGCAGGTACGAGGAATACATAGACTACTTGTTCCCTGAAGAAACGCAGACCACAAATTTCAAAATCTTGGAAGCTGCTTACAAGTGGAAGAAGCAAAAGCTTGCTTCTGATGACGATTAATCGATCAAGTCCGCGTACAATTGGAATTCGTCTACAAAAATGGGTACATAATGCTCTTCAGACGGGTTGTTCTTCCAGGTGATGACCGTGGATTATTGGCATTCCACAACCCCACCCCCTCCAACTCTTCTCTCTCTGAAATGTAACATCTGGGAACTGTATTTGTGTTCAATATCGAGATTTTTGATGAAATGCGAGCGTTCTGTTCATCCTGCTGAAATGGGATGCACTTGGTGTTGGATCCAAAATCAGTTTTATGGAACCTTAGGGTTTGTGTATAAGTCAAAAATTTGTGTTATATCCACCTCATGTTCTCAAGATCCTAAAAGTTATGGTCTCTGAGAGAAGTGTGTATTTGCATTTATCTTACCAGGTATGAAAATCTGCTTGGAAAATTTTGGTGGCATAATGGCGAACTCCTTTACCAGTTTCTTCGGAACAGAAGGCAGGCTTCAAGATTTAGATTAAGAAATATGAAAATCCATAAAGCTTATAGATAATGAATCAAGATGCAAATGATCACAACCCGCTTCAATATGCCCAAGGATGAAAGCAGACACAGGTCTTGGAAATCCTGCTAAAACCCAGTGTGGTGCTGGTAAACATATTATCATGGTCCATTAGTTGACTTTTACTTCTAGTTTTAATTTTCCCCCAGTTTTGCCCCTGTAATTGAAATTTTATTTAACTTCTTGAAATACATGAAAACCGATACCCGAATGTATAATTTTTTTTTTTCAAAAAGGCTATGATAAAGGATCAATTTCTTCCTGTCTTCATCAGAGACATATGAACAGAACCCCACAGAATCTTTACGTTCATGTAATTCCCTGTTGACCAAGTTCACAGTTAATCTGCTAGACGAGTATGAAGAGAATAGGTCATCGTCCAGAACTATTTGGGACATAGCTTCGTTAAATTACGCGACCAAGACTCGAGTGACCCGTTGACCAAGTCTTGCGTTGACTTGAAACGCCCACTCATTCGAATTCCCAAAACGCCCTCCAATGTGTATTCATCCGAGCTTTGTGTAATTTGACTTCAGCGTCAACGCAAGCGACTCGTGTCACTTGAACCCAATCCAAAAAACTGATATGAAAAAAGGAGGAGGAAATGGTGGCATCACTTGGGGACCAGGTCAAATAAAAAGGTGAAAAGGTCCCATCAGAAGTGCAATCTCAAAGTAGATATGATCATGAATATTAACATTTCTTCAAATTTATGTGAGTCATGGTTTGAAATTTCAGATCAAAAAATATGTATTAGCCATCTACCCACAGTGTTCCACAAAATAAAACATGTTGTCAAGCCGGAGCGGAAGTATAAGTTGTCAAGAGAACCGAGGAATATCATATACTGATAAGCTTTTGACCCAAAGGAAAAACAAGACTAATTTAGTGAACTATTCTTAGGCATGCCCACGTTGATGCTATGTGCTAACTACAGGACCTTTGACCCAGAAAAAATCCGATCTCATTTCTCCGAGAAGCTATTGTGAACCATTTGGATCGATCGGTGGAACCATTACTCAAGCGACCCTAACATGAATCGACGGACCATTTGCTTATAATAGAGTGATCGGATCACTCGTTTTGCATTAGAAGGTGATTCAAATCTTATCGTTGACTAATTCTTTTCAAGACGAAGCAGAAAACCCTGCCAAGAGAAGGAAATGGATACTTTCGTTAAAAGTTGATAGAGGATACTGGATACCACCTTAAGTCCCATATTAAATGCTTCCCATATTGTCATCATCTTCTTGTACACAAGGAAGATGCACAAGAACGATACCATGAACGAAAATCAAAACAGGAGACTGTCCTTCGCAATGGCATTGGTGCACTGGGGTTTCTCATCTCCACCAACATTCCTCTCAATTCCTTTGGTCCATTGCCAATCACACAGGTAGTTCTAGCCTCTCACTCTTCTTAATCCTTATATACAAAAAGTAGCTTAATTTCTCTTTCCGTCAAGTGAAAAAAATCAATTCTTTCGAAGAGTGGCAATTGCAAGACTTGGTCATAGCCTGTACATATATGATAAAGTTGACTAGTTGGAGGTGCTGTGCCCAATATCATGCTTGAGAGTATGGCTTGGGGTTAATTACATTTGGTGAATTGGAATTGGCATGATTGGCTTCTTTCACGAACAACTTGTTGTTGACCGGCTGATTGGTATTGTCCAAGGATTTCAGTATTTTGATTATTTCAAAATCGAGGAGCTTCTTTATCTCCTTTTTTTTTTCATGCCTAGATAGATTTTTATTTTTCACTTTTCATTCGATTTAAGTCTTTCGACAGACACACTTTGACTTTTTATTTTTATTTGAAATAATGAATTTTTTTTTTTATGCAGTTTTTTTTTTTTTGGTCGGAGCAATATGCAGATGTTGACACATTGATTCACCTATATTTTTCACAATATATAGATGTTGTCTTTTCGAAGAGGGAAAATTATCAAAAAGGTTCTAAATCTTTTACATTTTTGCTAAACCTTTTAAATTTGCCGATTCGATTCTAAACCTTTTTACCTTTTGCCGATTCATTCCTATTCGAAAATCACTAACGTGAATGCCGGACGTCCTACATGACACCACCTAAGACCGATACTGGATAATTTTCAATAATTTTTTTAAATACTTTTATAAAAAATGATTTTTTTATTTTTTTCCCTTTTTTTGACCCCATCATGGTCGAAAGAAAAAAACAAAGAAAAAAGATTCAAAATTTTTTTAAAAAGGAAAAGTTATCAAAAAGTGTTAAAAAATTATTAAAAATTATTCATGTCAACGCTGATAGTGTCACGTTAGTGATTTCGATGAATATGATCGAATCGGTAAAATGTGAAAAGGTTTAGGATTGAATCGATAAAAGTGTGAAAGGTTTAAAACTTTTTTCCTTTTTGAAGATACTAATGTTTTCATTTGTTAGTCTTCTCCTTTTGAACTTCTCTTCACATTTAGATTATTTTCCTCAAAACATAAATACGAAATGTCTATATAAATTTCTATATTTCAAGTCATTCTATCCTATCACACATCGTGATTCGGTGGTAAAAATCGTTCTTTATTAAAACAGCTTTCTAAAATAAATCCTTTAACTAGTTAATAAATGTTTCCAAGGCACTAGTTAAGTTACATAAACCTAATAAGTTGAAGGGTTACCACAAAAAATCTCAAATTAGTATATCTATGACAAATTTACACAAAATTATTTTTTTGACCATAAAAAACTTCAAGATAGTGATAAATTTACCCCAAACTATTATATCCATGACAAATTTACCCTTCATTAATTTTCATAAAATCTAATCATCAAATTGCTAAGTTGGATGGTATGTGGCAATTCACAAATGTACCAATTTGAGATTTTTACCTTTTGTTTATCACGCATTTATCAATTTGAGATTTTTTGTAGTCTTAATCTAATTCAACTGGATGATAGATTTGTCACGGTGTATCGACTTATATTTTTTTGGTCAAAAAATAGTTTAGGGTAAATTTGTCATAAAAGTACTACTTCAGAATTTTTTGTGGTAAAAAAATTTTTTGGGATAAATTTGTCATATGTTTATTAATTTAGAGTTTTTTATGGTTAAAAAATAATTTAAAATAAATTTATTATATATATATCAGTTTAAAATTTTTCGTGATATTAACTTTAAAAAGGATTAAAGGCCTAAAAAAATCTTAGAACAACACTTTTGGCCGTTGACTTGGTCGTCTTCTTTCCCCCGTTGAAATTAGCAATCGCAGCTGGATTCGCGGGTCATGATTAATCTCTTTGATCTCGGTCTTCTTGCGTTAATCTCACTCATTCACTCTCTTAAAGCCCTCATACAAGTACTCAGTACTTACCCAGAGACAAAAATGTTGTCTTTGTCTTTCTCTGCTCGCAAGAGGGCAATCAAGAGCTCAGCCTCCAAGCTGGGACCCAGCAAAAGCGACAAAAGAGAAAGAAATGAGTCTCTTTTGGCGATTACCGGCGCGTAACAAGCACAGTAATTTGGCGGTGAAGATAGCAGTCTTGATTCTCTTGGTGGGTCTCGCGATTACGCTTCTCTTTTCAAGATCCGACGGGTTGTCGCCCAATGTGGCGAACCCAGTTGCCGAAAAGTCGGAGGTGATGAAGCTGATGACATCTCGCCTCAGTTCGACTCTACAAGTGAAAGAAATGAATCTCTTTTGGCGACAAAAGAGACAGAAATGAAAATCTCTTTTGGCGATTACCGTCGCGTAACAAGCACAGTAATTTGGCAGTGAAGCTAGCAGTCTTGATTCTCTTGGTGGGTCTCTCGATGACGATTCTCTTCTCAAGATCCGAGGGGTTGTCGCCCAATGCGACGAACCCAGTTGTCGAAAAGTCGGAGGTGACGAAGCTGATGACATCTAGCCTCAGTTCGACTCCACAAGTGCGGAAGATGGAAATGCTACCGCAGGTAACGTTTCTTGCTGCTCTCCGTTTGTATTCTTGGTCGGTCTGTATTGGGTAAAGGGAAGCCAGATATAACTTAGAATGTTGCTTCAAATGTTATCAGTCTTGGAGATTTTAATTTGTTAACGATGCTTGGGGACAGTTTTTATGGGCAGTGAACTCTATTCTTCTCTAGGTGGATCTCCATTTAGCTGCGTCGAACCGGGAATCCTGTTCTTGTCTCATGAAAAGTTCATTTTCTTTGACTGATTGGATGTTTTCCAAAGCATGTCGACATTTGTTTCAGATGACTGTGATCTTTTCTCTGGGGATTGGATTCCACATCGCTCTAGTTCCCTTTATACCAACCAGAATTGCTCCTTGGTCGTGACTCACCAGAACTGTATGGGGAATGGGAGGCCGGATAAAGGGTATTTGTACTGGAGGTGGAAACCGAGAAACTGCGAATTGCCACCATTCCATGGGCGAAGGCTTCTTGAGTTTATGAGGATGAGGAACAAGGCATGGGCGTTGATTGGCGATTCGATAACCCATAACCATGAGCAGTCCTTGCTATTGATGCTTTCAACCGTAAGTTTTAGCATTCTTAATTCGAAAGTTAGATCTCAGTTTTGGTGCCTTCAGAGATTTTGAAGGAGAGTTGTTTTGATTCCCTGACATTCCTTTTCTGGTAATCAAATTAATTATCATCTCGATTTATTATGCTGGTTATGGGTTCCTGTTCAGCAAATGTCATCTAGAATTGTGGTGATTGGACTCGATTATCAAGTGTGATTTTTCAGAGATTTGTTTACATGCCTTGCTCTGATAGCTCTTCCAACAACTAAAGCCATTCGAGAAAACCTGTTAATAAGCAATAGGTTTTATGTGCCCGGTGCATCATTCTATCGTGGTATTGTTGATTCTTTAAACGGGACTCCAACTATTGCAAATGGGTTGAACCTTTTGTCGGTATGGTGGGGAACCAAGATCCTTTAGGATAGACTTTGCTACATCTTGCCTGTGCATGTGAGGTTAAATTTGCCTATGTATGAAAGTTTGACGGAAAAGAGAGTTCTAGTTTAGATTTCTGTCTCTTTTTATCAGGATGTTGTCTACTTATGGGAAAACGGAATGTCCTTGATGATCTACTTGCATTTTAGCTTTTTGATTATAGACAACTAATAGTCGATTCATGTGTCTGAGGATAGAAAATGAATTGGCCTATTGAGGGTTTAAAATTTTGATCACTTTCTTTTTAATCTGGTAAGATGTTTTCACCTTGGAATGACCTCCAATTTTTTTTTTTTTTTTTGAAATGCGACTACACATGGTTGAAAATTTTAGTTGGTACCTGTTGTCCTCAGAGTGTGCCATACGTAAATACATTTTGAATAGATAGGGGAGTTGCACATTATCAGTATTACTCTTTGCTTTTGTTCTCAAGCCACTGCATCACGTTCATGATGTGGTGCAGTAACACACAAAAGCAGAGATGGGCAAGCTCATTGGGTGTGTTGTCTGATCTGCACTGAGTTTGTGCAAGAGTGTATGCGCGTGTGCGAGAGAGAGAGAGAGGTTATCTGTCGAGATATATTTTCCTGATATTGGGCGTGTCTGCTGAAAATTGACTGTTCGCTGATTTGTTCACTATTATGTTATGCTGTTTAAGTGGTGGTGTCCAATTTTGTGGTTTATTAAGCTCACTGAATACATTTTTCAGGTAGAACAAGCCAATACACGTCTACCATGATGAAGAAAAGAGGTGTGGAAGATGGCACTTCCCCTCCTACAACTTCAATATCTCAGTTCATCTGGGCTCCTTTCCTCGTAAAAGCGGCAATTTTTGAGGACTACAATGGTGTCTCCACATGGGCAGTTCAGCTTCATCTGGACAAGCTTGATAGGAACTGGACTAGTTTGTATCCAAACTTGGATTACATGATGCTATCCACCGGGAAATGGTTTCTCAAAACTGCAATATACTATGAGAATGGCAGGGTCGTGGGGTGCCATAACTGTAACAATGAAGACATACCCAAAATGGGATTTGAGTTTGTCTATAGAAAGACCCTGCATGACGTGATGAACTTCATAGCAAAATCTAAGCATAAAGGTCTGATCTTTCTCCGCACATCCACACCAGATCATTTTGAGAACAGGGAGTGGGATAACGGCAGGACCTGCCCAAGAACGGCTCCCGTCAAAGAAGGTGAGATCCAATTGAAGGTCCTGATTCGGATTCTCTGTGACATCAAACTCAGCGAGTATGAGAAGGCATCAGCCATAGTTGCCAAAAACGGCGTGAGTCTAAAGCTTCTCGACTTCACTAATCTCTTGCTGACAAGGCCCGATTGGCATCCGGATCCTTACAGGAAGTTTTATCCGTTTGCAAAGGATGATAAGAACGCTAAAGTCCAGAACGACTGCTTGCACTGGTGCTTGCCTGGGCCTATTGACGCTTGGAATGACGTGATAATGAAAATTGTGATGAATGCGGGTTGAATCAGAGTAGCGAAACACGAGATTTAGTTGATAGATGATTGGATAGGATGTAAATGGATGCAGCAGGGAGATGCGCACTCCGCGGGAGTTCACACTTGTGGATGCTTTGCAGTGGTTGTGAGTATGTTCTAGTTCCTTCTTCAGCTCGCCAATTTTGCTCATGTATACAATTTTCAGGTAATGTATGCTACATGAGTGCTTAGACCATATGGCCAGTCAAGGAATTAGCTTGTTTGATGGTACAAAGAGAGCATCTTCTCTGAATTTAATAGAAATGATGTTGCAATGGCCAAAATAATCGAATGGAGGTGTATCGTAGCATACAGTTGATCTGATTGCAGTACTTGATATTGAGTTTCATTAGAATCTATTGGTTCAACTGAGATATTGACTATGGATCATTTCTAACGTCTTGCATTGTTGATTTCATGACAGCCTGATCCTTCGTATCGGAACATTTCGTGGATGACCTAAAAGGGTATTCTGTCATCGTTGTCGTCGGGCGTCTCTCTCTTTCTGCACATTGGATGGACGGCACGAGAACAACAACAATGAGCTGAGTTGGTCGGGCTCGAAGTGATGTACACCGGAGCTCGGCCGACACGGACATAAAGACGATGCATCCCCGAGCCTAGCCGATCCAAAACCTGCTTAATTTGTTCGCCCCACTGCTACGTTGGGTTCGGCTATATACATGTCCCTTCCGTGTTGTCGCGGTGTGCATTATCGTACTATTTTCAGGTGAATTTCCTCGATCATATGAAATGTTCATATGTGTGATGACCTGATATTGTTCCCGCAAGTAAAAATTGTTGTTTATCGTTTTAAGTAATAACAGATAAGTGTGGTAATTTTTGGGGTTTGTTGATAATTATATTGAAGGCACTTGGTTAAGGGCGTGCATGGTAACACTATTTTAGAAATCAATTTCTAGCTAGAAATTGATTTCTCCATTAATCCTCAAAAGCGAAGTTGATTTTTCTATTTCTACTTTAGAAAGTTATTATTAATTAGAGAAATTCGTTTGATAACAATTGAAAATTTTTATTTCGAAATATTATTAATACAAAATATTTCATGAAAAATTATTATTGACGGCCAAAAAAATTTCCACTTCATTTTTTAACATTTTAAAATTTTTTAAAATAAAAATAAAAATTTATTATTTATTTTTTACTGCGCGCTAGAAACAGTGACTCTACAATCTATGGTTGGCGGCGGTTGGCGACGATCACGGTTGGCAAAGGTTGGCGGTGGGTAGGTACGTTGGTGGCGGTTGGGTGGTGGCGGCGGTGGTCGGCGGTTGCTAGCGGGATGGGTGGTGGGCAGCGGAGGTCGGCCGTGGTTGGCTATCGAGGACGGTCCGTGGGTGGTGGTTGACGGAGTTTTGCGATGGGCGGGGGCAAGCAATGGTCGGCGATTGGTGAGTGGTCGTGGACGATGGGCGATGACGGTCCGGCAGTGGAGGTTGGTGGATTCGCGAGAGGTTGGCGGATGTAGGTTTGATCGAAAAGAAAGTAAGGGCGTAATAAAAAAAAAAAGGTGAAGCGAGAAGACTTCTTAAGTTAAAAAAGTTATTTTTTTGAACTTCTAAAACTGGAAAAAAAAACAACTTTAGAAGTGGAAATTTATTTCAAAAATAAAAATTTCTTTCAAAGTAAAATTTTTACCAAATGAATTTCCGTTTCGGAAGTTACATTATCAAACGGATTTATGCTCTAAAAGTACCTTTGAATTAGAAATTTACTTTCGAAGTGTTATCACGCGCCTTAAATTACAAAATATAAAACACAACATTTCTCAGAGAGTTTTTTAAATTGAAGGAGGCATTTTATGAAAATAACTCACTTGAAATTAGGGATGTCAAAATGGGCCCCAAATCGTTATATTAACCCACATTTATCAGAGTGGGTTATATATGGGTAACTTTAAATTTCAAATATGGGCCATGATAAGTTCTAAAGAATTAAACCCAGGATAGATGGATTTTAGTGGGTTTGTTGTGACCCATTTATAACTCAGCCCATCTTGATTTTCCTTTGTTAGTCTTCTTCTCTGCTCCTTTTATCGTCATTCTAGTATTCTACGATCGGGAGTCACGAGCTTCTCCTTCCCCTTTGATCCCGACTGATCGGCGTCACCTCCGTCCCTACCGCCAAGCGCCAACTTCGCCACTGCCCATCTACGGTGGCCCTTCAAGGAGCTGAACTCATCTTTCTATGTCATCGCTGGCTTATGAGATCGATGACATTGATATTTAATTATTTCTTCTTAGAACATATTGATTTGACTCCATAAACAGGACCACCACTTTATAGCATGTTGTCGCTAGAAGCAGAATCCCGTATTTGTTCTAGAGAATCTCTTAATTTTTTTAGAGCAACTAGAAAGAATTTAGTTTATATGTAAAGTAACTCACTATAAGCTCGGAAAATAAAGAGAAGATGGGTGTGGACTGTATTTTGCTTGATCTGGCGTCGCACTCCTCCGAACACAGTCAATCCATTGCTGGCGAACGTATTGAGTATGTTTTCCATGTTACTTTGCTTACACGCTTCTCTTCATACGCAGGTTTAATGACTCGGTTTGGCAAGTGTTCTTCTTCAGGCTCTTAGTTCAGAATCCGTTCGTTGAACGAAGAAACATTGCACGCTTAAGTTGGGTTAATCAAGCAACCCCATTTCGTAGCAGCCTCAGCTCTTTTTTCGGAGATTCGTTGTTTGGAGTTCCGTTGGAGGAATATTCCGACAAGGACTCCCTAATCGTCGACTTTCGTGACCCCCATACTGTGAGAAATGGTCGGTGGTAGTAAGCTCTAGCAATTTAGGATTTGATTAATCCAATTGATGATGCTCGACAAGCATGTTGTTGGGTAGCAAAATCCATAACTTGCTCGTCTAGACGGGTAATTTCGGAAAACAATCGACAGCAGATAAGTTAATATGAATTTGTTCTCGTTACGAGAGTAATGCAAGTTGGGTTTTCATCAAGCCCAATACACAGAGATCCATCGTCCATATCCAAAATCAAGTACGAACCTTGTTCATCATCTACGGGTGGCTCAGGCCGCATTTTCACCGCCATGTTTACACCCCCGTCCATCACCTGATCCACGAGCTCTCTCACTATAAGTTGATAAACCGGTCTATGGATCTGTTCATTCTTCAAAGGCAACAATTTAAAAGAAAAAATATTGCTAAAAATGGATCTCGGGTCGGGACGGGTATGGATCAAGCACAAAGTGGATAGCTAAATTTGTATTGCATAGCAATTGGTTAATTTTGGTCGGATTATTTTTGACCCGAGGGGCTAACATAAATAGAAATTTTTTTACATGTCTAAAGGAAGTTCAGTTTTGACCCAAAAAAAAAAAATTAAGTTCAGTAAGGCTTAACAAGTGTCTTAAAGGGTTTTGAACCTTGGGACACTTGTTAAGAAATTACACTATTCTCCTTTCATTAGACACAATTGTGAAATTGTTTCATGAAATGTATTTAGAAACTGTCGTGGGACAACAGTCAGTAAGGAAAAACTCATTCTTGTACAAAAAATTGATCTGTTCATAAATCTCGATTAACGGAGATGGGTCCACCCAAATGGCCGAGCGTCCCTGGAAAAAGACCACCTCGTGTCGGTTGCCCGCTCTCGCTCTCCTGCCTTAATTGTTTGTCTTCTTTGATTTAACAATCACAGCTGGATTACCGGGGAATTATTGATACCTTTCTGGAGTTAATCTCACTCTTTCCCCTCTTTGGAGCCCACGTATAAAGTTCTTACAAGAAACAAATACTGTTCTCTTTCTCTGAGTCTGCTCGCAAGAGGGCAACCACGAGCTGGGACTCAATTGTGGGAGCTAGTAAAAGCGACAAAAGAGAAGGAAATGAAGCTGAATTGGAGACTGCCGTCGCGTAACAAGCACAGTAATTTGGCGGTCAAGCTGGCAGTCTCGATTCTCTTGGTGGGTCTCGCGTTTAGGCTTCTCTTCTCAAGATCCGAGGAGTTGTCGCCCAATGTGGCGAACCCAGTCGCCGAAAAATCGAAGGCGACAAAGCCGACCGAATCTGATGAAGTCACAACAGGTGCAGAAGATGAAAATGCTAGCGCAGGTAGTGTTTCTTGCTGCTCTTGGTTTGTATTCCTTGTTGGTCTGCATCAGTTCTCTTTTCTTGTTGTGTAATTACTGAGTTGTTGCTGAATTGGGCAAGATATAACTTGAGAGTTGCCTAAATTGTTGTGGGATACTGACCGTGGCTGCTTCAGGCGTGAATATTTCAACTTGTGATGATGAAATGCTTAGAGACAGTTTTTGTGGGCAGTGAACTCTATTCTTCTTTTGGTTGATCTCCATTCAGCTGATTTTGACGGGCAATCCTGTTTTTGTCTCATGAAAAGTTCACATTTTTGACTGATTTGGTGTTTGCCAATGGATGTCGGCATTTTTTTCAGATGAATGTGATCTTTTCTCTGGGGATTGGATTCCACATCGGTCTAGCCCAGTTTATACCAATCAGAGCTGCTCCTTCATCGAGACTCACCAAAACTGTATGGGGAATGGGAGGCCAGATAAAGGGTATTTGTACTGGAGGTGGAAACCGAGAAACTGCGAATTGCCACCATTCAATGGGCAGAGGTTTCTCGAGTTTATGAGGAACAAGGCATGGGCATTGATTGGTGATTCGATTTCTCGTAACCATGTGCAGTCTTTGCTATGCATGCTTTCAACTGTAAGTTGTAGCGTTCTTTACTTGAAAGTTAGATGTCAGGTTTGCTGCCTACAGAGATTTTGAAGGGGAGTTGTTTTGATTCTCTGATATTCCTTTCCTGGGAATGAAGTTATTCATCATCTTGTTTGTATTATGCTGGTTTCTGGGATTAATGTTGTGCAAATGTCATCCAACATCGCCGTGGTTATCAAGTATGATTTTCATTGATTGGTGGTTGTCGGGTCAATGTCGGTCCAGTTATAGTACCTGTGCAACTTCAGTATTTTATGCAAGTGTATATTCTGTTTTTCTTGCCTTCCTCTCTAAGCAAAACCATTTATACTTTATGCAGCCTGGAACTCCAGGATATTGCTTTTCTGGATTGCGACTTTGTAACTCGTCTGACAACTGAAGCTAGATAAAGCCTGTTAATAAGCAATAGGCATTGGGGTTGATGTGCCCACTGCATCAATCAATCGTGGTATTGCCGATTCTTTTTAATGGGACTCCAACTAGTGTAAATGGGTCAAACTTTATTAGCATGATGATAAACCAAGATCCTTTAGGACAGACTTTGCTACATCTTGCCTGCGCATGTGAGGATGATTGTGCCGATGAACGGAAGGTTGACAGAAAAGAGAGAGTAGTGTAGATTTTTGTCTCTTTTTTTGAGGATGTAATCTACTGACGAGAAAACAGAATGTCCTTGATCATCTGTAGAAAAATTATAGTTGATTTATGTGTCCGAGGATGGAAGCTGAATTGGCATATTGAGTCTTTGGAAATTTGATCGCTTCCTTTTGTTTTTATTCAAAATTAATCTGGTAGGCTGTTTTCATCGTGGAATGAACTCTCAGTTTCTTTGAAATGCGACTGCATACAATTGAATGTCATGGTTGGACAGGCGGGCGGATGAGCAAAGGGTAGTACCTGTTTGTCCTCAGAATGTGCGGTAAGTAGATGTTTTCTGAGTAGATCAGGCAGTTGCAGGTTGCAGTATCATTCTTTTTTGGAATGATACTGGTAGGATGTTTCCATCTTGGCATGACCTCTCAGTTTCTTTGAAATGCGACTGCATACAATTGAATGTTATGGTTGGACGGGCGGGCGGATGAGCAAAGGGTAGTGCCTGTTGTCCTCAGAATGTGCCATAAGTAGATGCCTTCTGAGTAGATCAGGCAGTTGCAGATTACAGTATCGTTCTTTGCTTGTCCTTGATTGTCGGTCCATGACTGCATAATGTGCATGATATGGTGTGGTAACACACAAAAACAGAGAGAGAGAGAATATTCACTGTTCTCTGACTTTTGTTCATTATTATGTTATGCTTCTTGAAATTTGTGGACCAATTTTGTTGTTTTTTGAGCTCAGCGAATAAATTTTTCAGGTGGAACAACCAATACACGTCTACCATGACGAAGAATACAAATCGAGAAGATGGCACTTCCCCTCCTACAACTTCAACATCTCAGTCATCTGGACTCCTTTCCTTGTAAAAGCGGCGATTTTCGAGGACTACAATGGCGTCTCCACATCGGAAGTTAAGCTTCATCTGGACAAGCTTGATACGAACTGGACTAGTTTGTATCCAAACTTGGATTACATGATAATATCAACCGGGAAATGGTTTCTCAAAACTGCGATATACTATGAGAATGGTCGAGCCGTGGGCTGCCATAACTGTAAGAAAGAAGACATACCTGAGGTTAGATTCGAGTTTGCCTACAGGAAGACCCTGCACAACGTGATGAACTTCATAGCAAAATCTAAGCACAGAGGTCTGATATTTTTTCGCACATCCACACCAGATCATTTTGAGAATGGGGAGTGGCATAACGGCGGGACCTGCCGAAGGACAGCTCCTGTCAAAGAAGGTGAGATCGAATTGAAGGACGTAAACCGAGTTCTCCGTGACATCGAACTCAACGAGTTCAAGAAGGCATCAGCCATAGCTGCTAATAATGGTGTGGATTTAAAGCTTCTCGACTTCACTAATCTCTTGCTGACAAGGCCCGATGGGCATCCAGGTCCTTACAGGGAGTTTTATCCATTTGCAAAGGATAAGAACGCCAAAGTCCAGAACGACTGCTTGCACTGGTGCTTGCCGGGGCCTATTGACACTTGGAACGAGTTGATAATGGAAATTGCGGTGAATGCAAGTTGAACCAGCAGAGCAGCAGAGCCTGAGATCTAATCGATAGAATGGTGAGCTTGTAAATGCACGCAACAGGGTGACATGATGCACACTCTCGGCAGGAGTTCGCAGTCTGTGGATGTATTGCAATGGTTGTGAATATGTTCTAGTTCCTTCAGCTCTCCCATTATTGTGAGGTTATTACATAGACCATATGGCCAGTCAAGGAATTAATCCGTCTGATGGTACAAAGAGAGCATCTTCTTGGAATCTAACAGAAATGATGTTGTATTGGCAAAAGGAATGGCGTGGAGTTGTATTGCACCGTGTGGCTTATGCGATTTGCGGTACTTGATTCTGAGTTTCACTAGACTCAGTTTGTTTCAACCGAGATACTGACCACGGAATACTTTCAATGTCCTGCGGTGTTGATCTGATCTTTTGAACTGTAATATTTCTTAGAAATCCAAAAGGGTCTTCGATCGACACGGTCATCGCGTGTCTTTCCCTTTCCGCATGCCGGACAGACCGTGCAAGAACAAACAAAAACGAGCTGAGTTGGTCGGGGTCGAGGTGATGCACACCGGAGCCAGGCCGACATGGACATAAGAGATGATCCGCATCTGAAGTTAGCATACTCCAGGTGTCCTCCTGAGATATTATAGGGTGGACCTTAGTTAGGTCTCCGTTAGTTGTCAAAGAAGGTCCGTCCAAAAGGTGAAATGGAGCTTTTTCCTTTCTCCTCGGCCAAAGATAACAAACGGAGACGCAACTTAAGGAGTTGTCTAGCGTGATAAAAGTGAAGAGAATCGGTTCATGGTGGGGGGACAAGATAAGGAGATTCTACCTCCACTTGCCTACATCCTTCTTCTCAGAACTCTCCTCTTTGTGTAAAAAGGGGAAAACGGCGACGTGTTACCCCGTCCCCTCCTCGTACATGTTGCGTTTAGGACAAGAAACTTTTGTCTTAATTAGAACATAGTGACGAAAGGCTTCGAGGACATGCGTGATTATCTTCATGTAACGGGATCCGAACTTGGGAGGTTCGTAGGCCAAGTTCGTGTGGGGAGTGGCGTCTTATCTTAGGACTTCAACATAATTAGGACGCAATCCATCAAAACACTCCTCCAAATTCCAATCACGCCACTCCATTCTCGCCGTTTCGTGCCCGCAACAATGACTACTGACTCGCTCCTTGTACCCTACAAAAAGGAGAATAGAATGGCAAAAGAATTTAAAGCACTGACGCCGGGAAGAATCGTCGCCATCGATGTACATCGTAAGAAAGCAAAGATAATTGATGAATTTACAGAAAAACGTTCGAGTTCCGTAATCTATTAGGGGGTCTTACAAAGAGCACACTATTACACAGATGCTTCCTGGATTTAAATCCACGACTTACTTCCAAATCTAATACAAGGTTACAGGAGGTTGCAATACACACATTATCTCGACGGTCGCGGTTACATCGAACTCCATTACATCGACTCGGCCACCCCGACGGGTTACATGCTGGTGTGGCGTCGATGACCTCGCCAACTAATGAAGGCTCTCCGTCGATAGCTTGCGATCTCTGCCGCCGAGGACGTCACTGGCGAGCTGCCGATTCCCTTAAAATTGCCGGCCGTCCCGCTTATCGACGACTTCTGTTTTGACCGAATTATGCTCTCATCGACAAAGTTCGTCGCTTGTCGACGATAATGGATAAGTTGACCATCCTTTTCAAAGCCGAAGCTCGGAACGAAAATTGTTCTCCGTTTTTCTTTATGAAAAAAGAAGAAGAAGAAGAAAAACTCGGTCAACGGGCGAAAATGACAAATTTTCGGCATGAATGGGAAATTTTTGAATCCGTCTTCGGTGGGGGTGTGGTCTTCCAAAGTAAGAAATTCCACTTTCACTTTGACAATTTGGACTTGTGCTTCCATTCAAATTGAATCAAATCTCCCGAATTACACTTCAAAAAATTTAGAAATTCAAACTTTTTTTTTTCCGTATCTAAAGATAGCGATTCGATCGCATCAAAGACGTGAAATTAAGATAATGTATTATCATAATTAAGTGATCGTGTTTTTTTATATTGCCTATCGCTTTCGGCCAACCGTATCAAATACTTAAAAAAAAAAAGAATAAAACGAAAGTAAAATAGCTTTCATCCCACTTATTATTCTTATGTGCACACATTCTAATGGATGGCGAGAGCCTCCGTCTTCTTCAGTCTCGATTTATCTTTCCCTTTTTTTAAAAAAAAAAAAAATTAAATATCGCTAAGCACATATTCCTCTCACTCTCACACCATTCGTGCGTGGATCGATTCCCGCTCCCCAGGCTTCTACACTGCGCCGTGGGCGCACGCTACTTAAACCTGCGCACCTCCATCACACGCGCGTAGCTTTGCTTGCTTGTTATAACTCTCTCTCTCCCTCGAAGGGACTCAGTGCTTCACGCCCGACGTCACCAATGGCGAGCCCTCCCAAGCAGGACTCGTTCCCCGAGCTCCGCCGCGAGACCGACGCCGGAGCCGCCTTCGTCCTCGAGTCTAAAGGTAGCCACCGCTCGCGGTCGCTTCAGATTCATTCTAAAACCATTCAAACTCGCTGTTCGCGACGGTCATCGACGTCGCTTGGATGACCGCCAATGCAACGCTCGCTCTGTATTGTGTTTTTTTTTCTCCCTTCCTTTTCGCCGGATCGAGAAGAGACTGAATCGAGGTTCGATCCCTTCGTGTTTTGGGACAGGGGAGTGGTGGCACGCGGGGTTCCATCTGACGACGGCGATCGTGGGGCCGACGATACTGACGCTGCCGTACGCGTTCCGGGGGCTGGGGTGGGGGCTAGGCTTTCTCTGCCTGACCGCGATGGGGATCGTCACCTTCTACTCCTACTTCCTCATGTCCAAGGTGCTGGAGCACTGCGAGAAGGAAGGCCGCCGCCACATCCGCTTCCGCGAGCTCGCCGCCGACGTCCTAGGTAAAAGTAACCAATCGATTCTTCCGCTGGACGACCGGTTCGTTCGAGGCCATGAGAGACGATGATCTCGGCGCGCTTTTTTTTTTTATAATTATAAATTATGTTACCGAAAATGTCGATCCCGCTTTGCAGCAAATTCGGTTGCCAGGGTTCGGTTTCGATCCTGCCTGGTAACCGAATCTCTCTTTTAACTTTCTTTTTATTAATTAATCATGAGCGAATCATTTTTGCTTATTTAAAAATCTCGAAAACACTTGGTATTTATACAGTATACAACGTTAATACTTAAATTCACGTATGACCTCTTCATTATTTGTCAGAATTTACACAGTATTTTAAATTGTCTTATTCATTTGTTAATGTTCGGAAAAGAAAAAAAACAAAACAAACAGGCATTTTGCCGCTTGGCTAAGACTCATGGCAAGAAAAACGAGCATAATTAATGTCCAGAAATTAATTAAATTAGAACCCACTGGAAAATTCTGATACGTTAAAAATCACGTAATTTTCTTGTTTGTCTAATTTTAACCAAGTCTATAAACCAAAACGATATATGTCGATGGTATCGGGTCTACTAATTTCTGAAAATTTTACAAGTTCATATCTAGCTCATCCCATTTAAATTATCGGGTATTAGTTCGGTTCTCAAAATTTTTATATTGACCATCTTCTTGTGCATAATACACTATCTCAATTATTACATCTGAAACGAGAAAAACAACACCGTATTGCTCCAATTTAAATTCTAACGTAGATTCTATGAACCATAACAAGTGAAAATAACTATGGATGTTTGATAGATAGTATGAGTAGTTTCTAGTTTGGGCAGATAGAATCATATAAATGACATTATAAAAGTAAATTGGTTGCTTCCTGTTTTTTCTTAAAAGATGATCATTATCAAATTGGTGGCCGACACGCTTTATCATTCGGCGGCTGTGCTGGCGAAAAATTTGACCTCGGCGTGTGGATCGGCGTTATGATCGCCGTGAAAAAGCAGGCGCGGATGATTCAGACACGTTGGCCAACGGCTGGACTTTCATCGTTCTCCTTATCTTTATCTCGTTTTTTTTTTTTTTTTCCGAGTTGGAGGTGGAGTTTCGTATTTGGTGGCTACTTTTCTTTTCCTCGTTCCTTCTTTCGTAATGTCTGCGTCATATTTTCTCGGAGTTGGTGGCCCAAGGCCCATGGCTATCATGGGTAGTGGCCAGTCCGTTGTCGATTCTTCGAAGAGAGACGCTTCTGATGGATCATGTATTACTGTAGTGCACTGTAACTAGGCCTTCCAGTTGGGTCAAATTTGATAAGTTAATTCACCCATGTTCTAGACAATTAAGACGATGGGTCCTTTACCATATGGATGAAGTTCTCACGGGTAAATTCCTTCTTACTTGCGGAGATAATGCTGTTGCTATCGTTCTGATCTATACAGATCATATGGTCTTGCCTTTTGCTGTGTATAGGATCCGGATGGATGTTTTACTTTGTGATATTCATACAAACTGCCATCAACACCGGGATCGGAATTGGGGCGATTCTGCTGGCCGGAGAATGCCTTCAGGTATGTTCTATGGCTGCCCCAGTGTAATGCAGTTTCGTGACACTTTTGCCATTTTCACAAGCCTTCGTGAAAAATGGATCATTTCAATGTTTCCGAATAAATGTGGCTCTTCCCGAGTCTCCTGGAAAATAAGTTAATTTATTGCAGGAATGTTTCATTTTTTCAGATGTATTCACTGTCTGCTGTATTGATCTTCTTTCTTGTATCAACTCCGAGACAGATGGATTTTATTTTTATACAACTTTGTTTTTTTTCTGTTTGGACTGTACAAGATCGTGTACTCAAACCTTTCTCCTAATGGGCCCCTTAAACTGTACGACTTCATAGCAATGGTGACGGTGGTCATGATAGTTCTCTCCCAGCTCCCGACCTTCCACTCTCTCAGGCACCTTAATTTGGGTTCACTGCTTCTCAGCTTGGGATATACCTTCATTGTAGTCGCTGCTTGTGTCCACGCAGGTATTGAATCCATGTTTTTCGTGCTTTAATCAAATTGTAGGTGTTTTAGCTTCTTGTCAGTGTTAACATTGCTGAGAAACAAATTTTCCTTTTTTTTTTTAGAGCCACTACTTTAGGAAGGTGAAATGTTTCTTAGCAGCTCAAAACAAAGCGAGTGATATCAATGCTGGATTGGTAATTCAACAAATGTCGCATATGGACATAGAGCACCTTTTTGATATCACAAAACCTCTAACTTCTCTGGTTTAACCCGTGAAAAAAACTGAAAGAAGACCAAAATTTCTGAGATGGATACAAGAAGTTACTGTTAAATCCTGAAACCGCATTTCTAGGCATCTTCAGCTGACGCTACCAGTCACATTATGAAGTGAAATCTGCGTGAAAATCTCTATATTAGAACTATAATCCCTATCTCTGAATAAGATGCATGGCGTGTTGGAGGATTCCTGCGGAGCTTTCATCCACTTGCATACTTCCTTCGAGGTCAAATGAGAGAAGGAATTAGAACTTGACTATCCAGTCTTCCCCGAAGAGCGCAATGAATGCATGGCTGAGCGGAGAGGCCAGTCTTATCTTCAGTTTTACGTCAAAGATCACCCTGGAAATTAGTCTTCCAGCTTCCCACATTTACTATTTCACTTTGAACCCGTAAAAATTTGACATTTATATTCTTCATGGAGGTCAAATTTTGTACAGGCACGAGTTGGCTATGGCATAAATCGGTTCTTTAACCTTTTTCCACGTAGAAATCATAGAAGGGGCAGCAATATTCCTAAAGCAGACTATTGTTTTTCCGTTCTGGCCATCTGACCAACTTCTACATCTTGCAGGTTTATCAAAGAATGCCCCTCCAAGAGACTATTCCTTGGAATCTTCAGAGTCAGCAAGGATTTTTAGCGCTTTCACTTCCATATCCATTATAGCTGCCATTTATGGGAATGGTATTCTGCCAGAAATACAAGTAAACCTCAACTTCTGTTTCAACTTTTAAAATCGCCATAAGTATGCGAGTGTAGAAAGTTCGAATTCTGGGCTAAGAAGCATCTAATACTAAAAAGACATGTTGACGATATCGTGTTATCTAGTAATGTATGTTCATATCCATTGGCTGTTAGAAACAAGGACTCTGCTCTGATTTGTTATGCTTCATTGCAGGCAACTCTGGCACCACCTGTGACTGGGAAGATGGTTAAAGGCCTTCTCATGTGCTATGCAGTGATCTTTGTCACATTCTATTCTGCTACCGTGTCTGGGTACTGTGTTTTTGGCAACAAATCGAACTCAAACATACTCAAAAGCCTATTGCCAGATAACGGACCTGCTTTAGCTCCGACCTGGGTTCTAGGCCTCGGTGTGGTTTTTGTCCTGCTACAGCTCTTTGCAATTGGCCTGGTAATCACTCGTAGTAGTAGTAGTAGTAGTAGTAGTAGTAGTAGTAGTAGTAGTAGTGTACTCCATTTGATTAGAATTTCTAGACTCATTTCCAAGGGCCTGGAAACAGGTCTACTCTCAAGTGGCATATGAGATCATGGAAAGCAAATCGGCTGATGTGAAGCAAGGAATATTCGCCTGGCGCAACCTTATTCCTAGGATAATTCTTCGGACTTTGTACGTGGTGTTTTGCGGGTTCATGGCGGCCATGCTTCCCTTCTTCGGGGGACATCAACGGTGTCGTGGGTGCTATTGGCTTCATCCCTCTAGATTTCGTTCTTCCGATGGTTCTCTACAACATGACATTCAAGCCAACGAAATCATCCTTAACCTACTTGATCAACGTGTCGATCATCATTGTCTTCACCGGTGCAGGACTGATGGGCGCATTTTCTTCCATAAGGAAGTTAATTCTTGATGCCAACCAGTTCAAGCTCTTCAGTAGTGACGTGGTGGACTAAGGTACAGAAACATAAACTTTGCGGTTCTAATGTACTTGCATCTAAAAGTTACAGGAGAAAGTTACACGTTTAGAAGGGGGGAAAGGGAATATTCAAGGAGGTGATTGCTGAATCATGACTACTAGAGCTGTCCTCTGCTTTGCGCCAATGAAAGGAGGTAGGAGACTTATAGGCATCGACATGGAAGTGTAGAAAAGTTGATCGACATGGAAGTGTAGAAAAGTTGATATCCCAAGCTTCAATTCAGCAAACAAAAAGAGGCTTTTCATTGTGTACTCTGATCTCTGAAAGACATGTAATCTCGATTGATTATGTGATATAAACAAGCGCCAAGCGATTCCCCTTTCAGCCGGTTCTTCCTCACAGAAACTACTTATAACCACGGGATGTATGTGAACACCGTCTTAGAAATGATGATCGAAGTTGGTAACATCTTTACCAGCAAGAAATTTAGTCGTACCGTCTCTTATGCTTCCATTTAAAAGAGAAAAGCATTGTAACGACAGAAGCCAAAAAGGTTTCTTGTTTCCTGATTACCGTGGAAAGAATGTGAGTGAATGAAAAGCATCTGGCAGGACACAGCTGAAACATTCAGATTTGTTCAAGGCAACGCTCGTGTAGCAAACAGAGATGCATGTTCTTGACAGGTAATGATAATTTTCCTTCTTTGATCTTCTTTCTTTTTCATTTGCAACAGTGAATGGTTCAGATTGAGGGTGCATAGGCAAGTTGCTTGTCGAAATAATTTGTAGTGCTCGCAAAGATTGCAATTTGATTCCTCCTCGAGTAATGGGATTGGCGTAAGGTTGTCAAGGCAATCCATCTTATATATATAATTATAATTTTGCTGTCTGATCAGCTCTTTTTATCTACGTGTAGATAGGCGCCATCATATGCTTCCAAGAGAAAGCTAAGGGTGAGCATAACAATATTTCTACTTCAGAAATCAACTTCCGAGCACCATCATATGCTTTCAAGAGAAAGCTAAGGGCGCACATGGCAATATTTTTGCTTCGTAAATCAATTTCCGGCCAAAAGTTAATTTCGAACAGAAGCGAATAAAATTTCTGCTTCTGGAACGAAATTCGTTTGGTAACGGTGGGGACGGGCGACGCCAATGGGTGGCGTATTAGGAGATCAGTGATAATCTTAACAATATCGAATTAGCGCAAGAGAATAAAGCAATCTCTTCTCTTGTGCAAACATAATAGGAAACGATATAATGGAGTAATATATTTGGCAAAATAAATAAACACCAAGCACTCATGAACACGAGAGACTTTTTACGTGGAAAATCTCCCCGATGTGAGAAGATAAAAAACCACGGCACCGGAGTCTACCCAAAGAACTTCACTATCAATGAATTGGGTAGACAAGTGTTCTTCTCTAGTTAATACTAGAGCTACATAGTAGCAAACTCATCGAAAACACCATTCTTGACAATACAAGTGAATTGGCAAGAGATCAAGGATAAATCTCACAAAAACGCGGGTTTAGTTCTATCCATGAAAAACCTTATGAAAGAAGATGCGGTTGAAAATCAAACCGATCGATTCAAGATCAATGCATCGCGAGCAATCGGACCATGAATCAACCTCGATGTTAGCTTGAAGAAAACCAAACGGCATCCTCTTCCCGATCTTCTTCTCTCTTTCTCTCTTGCTACTACGTCTCAAAAGAACGTCTTTCAGGGCTACGATATATAAAAGATAGTGAGAAGCCCTATCTCTCCATATGTATCATCATATGGGCTCAAGCCTATGGGCTTGCATTTCATTGGGATTCCTCCACATGAGAGTGAACCTAGCCAACAAATCTCCCCCTCACGACGATGGGGAGGGATTCACCGTCCCCGCTATCAATCGGCAATATTTAAGCTTCTCCCTTAGTAGAGTCTTCGTCATCATATCGGAACCATTATGATCCATATGGATTTTTTCGAGTTCCAATAACTTCTCATCGAGAACATCCCTTATCTAATGATAACTAATATCAATATGTTTCGATTTAGAATGAAAAGTTGAGTTATTACCAAGATGAATCGCACTTTGGTTATCACAAAATAACACATACTTTTTTTTGCCGGAACCCAGGTTCCTCCAAGAACTTCTTCACCACAACAACTCTTTACTAGCTTTGGTATCTACACTAAATTCTGCTTCGGTTGTAGAAAGTGCAATACACTTTTGCAACCTTGACTTCCATGATACTTTGCCCCACCGGCAAAAGAAATCAAATAACTAGAAGTAGATTTACGTGTATTAATGTTTTCGGCCAAGTCAAAATCTGTGTATTCAACTAACTCTAGTTTCCCGGTCCCAAAATTGAGTTTCAAATTTGAAGTTCCTCGAAGATACCTCATGATCCACTTTACCGCATTCCAATGCTCTCTTCCCGAATTTGACAATTAGCGACTAACTACGCCAATAACATGCGCCAAGTCTGGCCGTGTACATACCATCGCATACATTAAGCTTCCCACAAATGAGGCATATGGAACACTTTCCATGTCTTTATTCTCTTTATCGGTGATAGGACTTTATTTTGTACTCAACTTAAGGTGAGCAAAGCAAGAGGAGCGCTAACCACTTTAGCCTTGTCCATTTGAAATTTCAAGAACTTTCTTGGTATACTTCTCTTGCGACAAGAATAACTTCTTAGAATTTCTGTTCGGAGTAATTCTAATACCAAGAGTCTGCTTCTCTGGGCCTAAGTCTTTCTTGGCAAAAGACTTGCTTAACTGTTTCTTCAACAACTCAATTCGTGAAGCATTCCCGCCAATAATTAACATATCATCAACAAAAAGCAAGAGAATAACAAAGTCATCATTAGAAAATTTTTGGACAAGCACGCAGCTTATCCGAGAAGGTCTTCTTATAACCCCGCTCAATCATAACCGACATAAACTTTTTGTACCACTTGTCTTGGTGCTTGCTTAAGACCGTAGAGACTCTTCTTTAGCTTGCACGCATAGTCCTCTTTTCCTTTCACTTTGAAATCTTTTGGCTGTTCCATGTAGATCTCTTCCTCCAAGTTACAATGAAGGAAGGCTATTTTGACATCCATCTGTTCAATTTCTAAGTCCAAGCTAGCCGTTAAGCCTAAAACCACACGGACGAGAAGACATTTTTACCATAGAAGAAAATATATCATCAAAGTTGCTGTCCTTTCTTTGACCAAATCCCTTAACAACCAATCTAGCTTTATGCCGTGGTTGTGAAGTATTTTCATCTTGCTTCAACCTGTATACCCACTTATTCTTCAAGGCTTTTTTGCCTTAGGCAACTTCAACAACTCATAAGTATAATTATCATAAAGTGATTGCATTTCATCCCGCATGGCATCAAACTATTTGCTTTTGCACTCATCTTTAATTGCTTATGCATAGCACTCTGGTTCACCTGCATCAATCAATAATACATACTCATCTCGCATAATATGTGGAGGAAGATCGTCGATCTCCGACGGATCTTCTGACTGGAACATCTCGGTGGGAGTATCTAATGGAGCTTCCGGTTCGGGAATAATACCATCTGTCTCAACATGTTCGGGGCATGCGTATGGTCTAGAACATTCATTTCTGGTTGCTCCTCATCAATATGTGCAGGAACATATATGTGAGGAACTGGATCCAAGTCAATCAAATCATCACTAACTCTGTGGCGTTGAAATTATCTCCGATTTCTTAATACCCTCTATAGTCCGATCTTCCATAAACACAACATCTCTCGCTTCTTATAACTTTCTTCTCAATTGGATAATAGGACTTGTAACCAAATTTATCCTGTCCATAGCCAATGAATATGCATTGTCGTGTTTTCATATTAAGTTTAGATCTCTCGTCTTTGGGAATATGCACAAATGCCTTACACTAAAAGACATGCAAATAATCATAAGAAATATCTTTGCATGTCCAAACTCTATCGGGAACATCAAACTCTAAAGGATTACATGGAGTAAGATTTAATATATGTGCAACTATACTTAAAGCTTCTCCCCAAAGAATCTCGATAGCTTTGCTCGTGAAAGCAAACATCTTACCAGTTCAACTAGTGTCATGTTCACTCTCTCGGCTAAACCATTTAAGCGAGGTGTCTTGGGAGGTGTCTTCTAATGTCTAATACCCCGTTGTTTGCAATATTCAACAAAAGGTCCAATATACTCTCCCCCTTATTAGTTCGATTCATTTCAACTTCTTTCCAATCTGTCTCTCAACTCAAGCTCCGAAACCGCTTAAAAGCATCTAATACTTGATCTTTTGATTTAAAGGTATAAACCCAAAGTTTCTTGAATAATCATCTATGAAAGTAACAAAACAAAGAGAGCCACCAAGTGATTTTGTCTTCATGGGACCACAAACATCAAAATGCACTACATCAAGTATACATGACTTTCTCAAAGGAGGGAAGCTTTTCAATGCAACTCTATTATGTTTTCCTGCTAAACGGTGAGCACACTTCTTCAATGCTGAATTTTTCATTCCTAAAAGGTGCTTATTCTTGGGCAATATTGACAAACCCTTCTCACTAATGTGGCTAAGCCTCTTGTGCCATAACTCAACCTGTCTTTTCATTGTCTCATCGCATTAATATTGTCCGTGGACAATTTTGCCCGCATAATGTACAATGAAGAACATTTGTTGCGTCTAGTCACAACCTTAGAGCTTTTAGTGAGCTTCCGCCGACCATCATTGAAGGTGTTGCAATACCCAACATCATCTAGCTTACCTGTGGAAATCAAATTCAATCGAATATCGGTATATGCTTAACATTATTCAATACTAACCTCGTGCCATTCTTGGTCTATAGGCACACATCACCAATGCCTACAATTCAGCCACCCATTGTTTCCCATCTTCGCATATCCAAAGTCGCTCGCCTTATAAGATGTAAAGAAATCCCTATGAGATGTAGCATGAATAGATGCACCACTATCGATTTCCCAACTAGTCTCATGACATACAAGATTCACTGCATCACCATAAAAAACAATGAGAAAATCTTCGAAAGTACAACAACATGATTTTCATCACCGTTATTATCACTTTTCATCTCTTTACTTTTATCTTTCCGTATCTCTATTTTCAATCGACGGCAATACCTTTGGATATGTCCTTCCGATGGCAATAATGGCACTCGATATTTGCAAATTTATTAGATTTGCCTCTCGCTTTTACCTCGACTCTTATCTCCGTTCCACGAACCTCGAATCTCACTTCTTCCCCTTTTCTCAACAACTAAGGCATCGAGTGTGAAGAGGATCCCCGGGTCTTTCTTTGCATCTCTTCATTCAAAACACTACTCATGGCCAAATCCATGGTAATCTTACCATCCGGGACTAAATTAGACAAATACATTCGAAACGTTTTCCACGAGTCCGGCAAAGTATCAAGCAACCATAATGCTTGTATCGCATCATCAAACGTGATTCCCATTGCAGCCAATTAATTTATAATTCCTTGAAAATAATTTAAAAGGTAGGAGTACCATCATGATATCTCAAAGCCATCATATGTTTAATAAAAAATAACTTATTATTCCGGATCTTTCGAGCATACAATTGTTCGAGCCTATTCCATAAACTGCGTACATGTGTTTCTTCATGATATGGTTCAAAACATTATCATCCATCCATTGCCTAATATAACCACACACTTGACGATGGCATATAGACCATTCAAAGATTAGATTTATTCTTTCGTTTCTCATTAGCAAACACGGGCAACTAATAATCCTTCACATATAAAAGGTAATCCATTTTTCCTTTCCAAATATGATAATTTGAACCATTCAATGTAATCGTTCTACTCGTATTCGTTTCCATCATTTAACACAAGGCACAAAAATTCAGCAAGAACCAAAGCTCGATACCACTTTATTAGGAGATCAAGCAACAATCTTAATAATATCGAATTAGTGCAACGGAATAAAGCAATTTCCCTTCTTGTGCAAACCTAATAAAAAACAATATAATGGAGCAATATATTTGGCAAAATAATTAAACACTAAGCACCCACGAACACGAGAGAATTTTATGTGGAAAATTTCCCCGATGTGAAGAGATAAAAACCACGGGATCGAGTCCACCCAAAAAACTTCACTATCAAGGAATTGGGTAGACAATGTTCTTCTCTAGTTAATACTAGAGGAACATAGCAGCAAATATATCAAGAACACCATTCTTGGCAATGCACATGAATTCGCAAGAGATCAAGGATAAATCAAACCAAAATGCGGATTTAGTTCTACTCACAAAAACCTTGATAAAAGAAGATCTAGTTGAAAATCAAACCAACCAGATTCGAGAGCAATGCGTCGCGAACAATCGAACCACGAATCAACCTCGTTAGCTTGATGAAAACCAAAAGGCATCCTCTTTCCATATTTTCTTCTCTCTTTCTCTCTTAACTACATCTCAAAAGAACGTCTTTTGTGGCTACGATATATAAAAGACAAGAGAAACCCTATCTCTCCATATGTATCATCATACGGGCTCAAGCCTATGGCTTGCACTTCATTGGGCTTCCTCCTCATGGAAGTGAACCCAGCCAACAAATCTCCCCCTCATGACGATGTGGAGGGATTCACCATCCCCGCTATCAATCGGCAATATTCAAACTTCCCCCTTGGTAGAGTCTTCGTCATCATATCGAAACCATTATGATCCATATAGATTTTTTCAAGTTCCAACAACTTCTCATCGAGAACATCCCTTATCCAAGTGATATCTAACATCAATATGTTTCGATCTAAAATGAAAATTTGAGTTCTTAGCAAGATGAATTGCACTTTGGTTATCACAAAATAACACATACCTTTTTTGCTTGAACCCAAGTTCTTCAAGAACTTCTTCACCACAACAACTCTTTACTAGCGTCGATCATTCCAATAAATTCTGCTTCGGTTGTAGAAAGTGCAATACACTTTTGCAACTTTGACTTCCATGACACAACCCTACCGACAAAAGAAATCAAATAACTAGAAGTAGATTTGCGTGTATTAATATCTCCGGCCAAGTTAGAATCAGTGTGTCCAACTATATCTAGTTTCCCGGTCCCGAAATTGAGTTTCAAATTTGAAGTTCCTCGAAGATACCTCACGATCCACTTCACCGCATTCCAATGCTCTCTTCTTGAATTTGACAAATAGCGACTAACAACACCAACTACACGTGCCAAATCCGGCCGTGTACATATCATCACATACATTAAGCTTCCCACAGCTGAGACATATGGAACACTTTCCAGGTCTTTCTTCTCTTTATCAATGATAGGACTTTGTTTTGTACTCAACTTAAGGTGGGCAGCAAGAGGAGCGCTAACCACTTTAGCCTTGTCCATTTGAAATTTCCGAAGAACTTTCTCGATATACTTCTCTTGCGATAAGAATAACTTCTTAGAATTTCTATCCCAAGTAATTCTAATACCAAGAATCCACTTCACTTGGGCCCAAGTCTTTCATGGCAAAAGACTTGCTCAACTGTTTCTTCAACAACTCAATTGGTCAAGCATTCATGCCAATAATTAACATATCGTCAACATAAACAAAAGAATAATAAAGTCATCATTAGAAAATTTTTGGACAAACACACGGTTATCCGAGGTCTTCTTATAACCCTGCTCAATCATAACCGACAAAAACTTTTTGTACCATTGTCTTGGTGCTTGCTTAAAGCTGTAGAGACTCTTCTTTAGCTTTCACACATAGTCCTATTTTCCTTTCACTTTGAAACCTAGCTGTTCCATGTGTATCTCTTCCTCCAAGTTACCATGAAGGATGACAGTGGTCGCAGCAATAGGAGGCAACGTCGGGAGTGGGGCGGTAGCGAGCGGCGGTGGGAAGCAACGCCAACAAAGAAAGGCATGGTTGGGAAAAAGAGGCGCTGAAAATAAAAAGAGGCCGAAGTGACAAAAATATTAATGCTAAGAGATTTTTACTTATGGAAGAGAAGTAATATTTTTTAACTTCGGAATTGGATCAAAAGCAACTTTCGAAGTAGAAATTTGCTTCAGAATTAAAAATATAATGTTGCGTAATCAAACAGATTTCTCCTTCGAAGTTTCATTATCAAATGAATTTCTACTCCGAAGCACTTCGGAGCATAAATTCATTTCCGTAATATTATCATGCACGCCCTAATCGGGCAAGGCAAATAATGCTTCTTTTGGACCGTCCTATGCTTGTTGCGACCTTACCTTCATCGATAAACCAAAGCCATTTTCGAAATCATTCCAAGTTCTTATCCAGTTTATTCAGCATTTGGTAGCTCCATAACTCATTTCACCTAGCGATAGCTTGGGCTTGTAACTAGAAATGTGATCGTTTTGATGCGGTAGGACTTGGACAGAAAACCAAAAGGAGAGGTTGTAACACCAATATTTAAGTGTAATGAGTTGTCTTTGTAATACATCAATTCGACGGATACAATCATTGTGGTGGTTGCGCGGGATCCAATCGTTGAACATCATTACCCGGTTCATTCAAGAAGGATAAGTAGCAAATTGCCTTGAGCTATGTACATCGGAAGTGAATATTGCACATGAAAATACCGCGAAAATTTCCTAAACAAGCGGGAGCGCATTATTCACGGGAAAATTATCAAAAAAGTCGTAAATTTATTATAATTTTGCCAGTTCGATCTTAAACTTTTTTCTTTTGTCAATTGAGTCCTAAATCTTACACAATTGTGCTAATTCGGTTCATTTGACATGCCGGCCTTGATGTGATAAATTTTAAATAGTATTTTAATAATTTTCAATTTTTTAATAACTTTTTCCTATCTTTTTTTTTTACTTTACTTGTTTTTTTAAGGGTATGGGCCGGCGGCTCGCTAGCCACCAGCTAAGGGCCGAAGATCTCACTACTGGCTGGGCAAGGGCCGCGATCCCTCGCTTGGGTGACGATCGTGGCGAAGGCTCTTGACCTTCACTTGGTAGCGATGAGCCCAACGGCTAGCAAGGGTTGCGAGCGCCCGCCCGGCCTTGAGGGAGGGCTAGCAAGCCTCACCTAGGCTGGGCGAGGGCCGCGACCCTCGCCGGCCCTCGATCGATAGGGATGTCTCGCCCAAACCCTAAAAAAAAAAAAGACAGGAAAAAAGTTATTAAAAAATAAAAAATAATTAAAAATTCAAATATTATTACAATATTATTTAAAAATTGTCACGCTAGCGTCGGCACCAAAATGGATTGAATTGACACAATTGAAAAAAAATTTAGGACTCGATTGGCAAAAAAAAAAAATTCAGGACCGAACTGGCATAATAGAGGTAAGTTAATGACTTTTTTGGTAATTTCCCCGTTATTCGCTAGTGGTGTTGAAATCGAATATAAGTCACGCCCCTAATTCATATGCATAAATCCGGCCTCCGTCCCTAACTATATCCCACAGGTTTGATCTGGAACAATTCGACTTCTTTGCCAAGAATAAACGAAAAATCGAAAGCAAGATGAAGAGTAGCCACGAAGAAAAGGGACCATGGAATTAAATTACAAGTCTTTATCAAGGACTTCACGTATTTAAATCAGTTGATGATTCGTCAGAATTGGTGCAAACGACTAAAACGGGGAATGCCTCGGCGCTGATACCGCACGCCTTCTTGTTTTCCCTTTTATTTTCGTTCGTATGAGCAAGAGTCCCCTCTTAGATGAATGAATGAATTTCGATATTTCATCAAAATATCTCATCTATTTCGAAGCCCAATTCATCTTGGCTCATCATCAAAACATCTCGGTAGCCTACCCGTTAAAAAATTTTAACACGACCGGCTCACTACCCACATATTTTGGCGGCCAAAAGTGGAGAAAATTTTGGGCCTATTTTCATTTAGTTTTGAGATTGATTCGCTAGCGAAATCGCACAAAGTTCAAATTGTGCTCTGGAGGCGGGCAAATTTTTTTTTTTTTGAAAGCATTCAACTCGGCAAAAAACAAAAATTTTTTTTTTTGGCTTTTATGTAAGAACCTATAATTCCAGGGAGTGAAGTTCTTTTTCGACCTAGAAAAAAAAAAAAGAGCGCAGAATACGAAATTCTATAGAATTCGTGGTGCAGGGAAATGAACACCAACTCCATTTTTTTTCTTTCCTTTTTGTTTGAAAGTCCTTTTTTTTTTAAGCATGTTTCTTGCATGGTCATGATCATGAAGATGTTCATATTTCCTAGAAGGAACCCAACTGTACAATCCCGTGGTTGTAGGGTCAACAAAAAAATGAAATTCGATTAATTCCAATGCCTTTGGGGGTTGAACGGTCCTCCCTCTCCACACGCGCTTGCGTAACGAGATCAAAGCAAAGAATTGAACGAATCCTCCGCGCCCCTCACTCCATCGGATCGTTATGTTCACATGGCTCGTTTAAGTACCCCGCACTCATCGGATTTTATTAATTTGACTAATCAGAGTGGGCCGCCGTCTCATCTTCTTACCAGCGAAAACGATTAGGCACCCACTTCAATTAGATAATATTCGAAATCACATAGCTCGATAATTAATTAAGGCCAATCGGGTTGCGATTAATTAACGCGGGCACCGCTAGAGAGTTGCGTTTTAGCGCGAGTACGTTCGTTCCGGGCACGCGCGCGGTCAAATGGCCTTAATTTGGGCCGAGTGTGTCCGAGGATAAACGGGGAAGAACATGTACCGCGCGTGATGTTTGGGGGCGTCATGACATCGATGTCCTTCTTCAAAACAAGTAGGATGATTGGCAAATAATAACTTTTTTTTTTCTTGCGATTGGCAAATAATAATTTTTTTTTTTGTGCTGTTTCTTGATCTAGGGACAAATTCCGAGGGGCGAAGCATCGTGAATTGACACACAAAAAAAAAAAGAGAATTATCGACAGGAACAGCGCATAGATATTAAATACTGGATAGAGCATGTGTAAAATCAAATCATGCTAATATCTCAATATCGTAATAATAAGGGCAAATTTTAAAATATGGTTCAAGTGCCTTTATTTTCTCAATTGTTAACTTCGAATTAAGGGCAAATAAGGGCTTGACTCGATTAAGGAAGCTTTTTTATTATTATTTTAAAACTAAAAAAAAAATGAAACACAACTCATTGTTTCAAATAATGGGTTTGACTCAATTGGTAGGGACATTTGGTCTTTTTTTCTCTTTAATTATTTCTTAAAAAAATCGAAAAAAAAAAATGAAACACAACGGGCCGATTCCGGCCCAGTCATCCCAATGGCCTAGGTGGGACGACGACAATGGCAAATAAGATTGTTAGTGCCTTAGCGAGAGCCGCCGACCCCACCGACTAAGGAGAGGGCGTTGGGGCGACGGCCACACGAGGGAGGGAGAGCCTCTCGCCTATGTTTTTTCCTTTTTTTTTTTGTAATTTGTAATTTAATTTAACTAAAAATTATGTTAAAATTATATTTTCAAGAAAATGCCCTCGATCGGTCGGAGTATTTAGCCTTCGGCAAGGTTAGGCCCTTATTTGAAGCAACTATGGCCACTCCAGGCTCCAATTTAAGACAATAAATGCACTTCGGATCTTTATTTGAGAAAATGAGAAGATTTGAGATTTTTATTTGAAATTTTTTCGAATGATAATATGTTGTTGAGGAAAACATAAATTAAATTAGAAATAAAATAAAATAAAAGAGAGGCACGAGCAAAACTTCTGCCTCAACCGCCTCTCCAGTCTCAATGAATGCACAGCTCGAACCCAAATATGCTAAAAAAATGGAAAAATAAAATAAAAAAGGATTTAATGGCGGACATGGGGTGGACGTGGGCGTGAAAAAGGTTCCTCTTCTTCTTCTTCTTCTTCTTCAGTCTTCTTCCTCTGTTACCTGACGCGTTTCATCCTTCGCCAACCATCCTCTGCAACCCTCCAACCTTCTCTCTCTAAAACCTTCGCGCTCAGTTCGTTTTCTGACGCGCCTTCTTCCAACCATCTCTCTCTCTCTGAAATTGGCGGAAGGAGAAAGGATGAGAAAAATGGAGAAATCGCTGGAATCGTCCGAGCAGAAGCGACTCGACCGGCCTCGCTCCGTGGTGTGGGACTGCGGGAGCGCGCTCTACGACTCCTTCGAGCTCAAGTCCTTCAAGCGCCAGCTCGACTCCGCCATCTCCGCCCGCACCCTGTCCATGCCTCACCTCCCCGACCGCCGCGCCTTCCCCCTTCCTCCTCCTCCTCCTCAACAGCAACCGCAACCGCAACCGAAACCGGCCGCCTCGAAGGCGGCGAAGAAGCACTCCCGAATCTCGCGGTCCATCCAGAAGCTGCTGCGGTCGGTCTTCAAGCCGAAGCCGAGCTCGGCCCCGACGTTCGGCGTCGGCGATCAGTACTCGAGCGTCGTCGGCGAGGGGCTCTGCGTCGGGTACGACAAGTCCGGCGCGCTGACCACGATTCCGGAGGCCCCGGAGGCTGAGTACCTGGGGAAGTTGTCGCCGGAGATGGATCGGTTCGTGAGGAAGACCGCGTCGGAGAGGTTCGCGCCTAGTTCCATCGGTATCTCGTGTGCCTGAAAAGCAGCGGATCAAACCCGATAGGGAGGACTACACGAATACGAATAGGTTTGTGCATAAAAAGTTTTGTCAGTTGTCAGTAGATGGGAGATCCATGATCATTTTGTATAGGTTTTCGTTCATACATACATGCAATGTCATAGAACACTGCTGCTGCTGCTGCTGCTGCTATGCTTTGATCGGATCATTAAGCAGAGAAACGAAGGAGATCGTCGCCGGCTAATGATTTTAGCGAGGTGATTTCACAGACGAGATTGTTTCCGTCGGATCAAGTAGCGAAATGAAAGATGAACGCATGCCGGTGAGATCAAATTTGCGCCTCGAATTTATGGACCCTAAGTACCCTCCTGGCTTAGCGAAACAAGTAGAAGATTATTGGCAAAATTAGTACAAAGTCCCATGAAAGATAGAAATGTTGTCATGACCAGTTCGTTCCTGACATCCCCAATCTTTGTTCGGATAAGTCTTGCCCAAATTTGCTTTTAGGCTGGCTCGGGGTGACGTGGCTTATTTCCTTGTCGCATTCGGGTCGGGTTCGATGTCATGTTCCCGTTCCCTCGTGGGATTGACCAAATCGACCTTTTGTTTCGAAGCTTTTAGGTGTTCGTAGTTTCAAAAGACGACTCCACCTTATCCCCCTTTCCCCACTTCCTTTTTGTTTCCACTTGTTCGGCACGCAAAGAGGAACAGAAAAAAAAATAATAATTCACGTGTCCGGATGATAGACACGTGTCGTTTTTCCCCCCCCCTGTTGTTGTCATTCATTCTTTATGCAGCATACTTTATTATTATGGTGGGACTACATGACTAAACGTTAATTATAGGTAAAATCCCAACGTTGGATCTTCCGAATTAGGTCGCTCCGGTCCTGATGTCCAATGCAAAAGGAAATTTCGCGGCAACGAGGCGTATAAGTTTCCTACTGGACGTCCGTTCTGTTGTTCAGCGGAATTAAACAAACGGAAAACCCGGTTGGACAGCTCTCTTTTCTTTTCCTTTTGTTTTTGTTCAAAGGAGGGAGAGAGAGCTCCTCATCGTCAATCCTTGTACTTTCTCTCTCCGGAAACATGTTGACATGGTTTATTATTGCGCTAATGTGGCCAAAACGAAGTTATTTTGGTCTAATTCTGAAAGACCAAAATTTAAAGAGAGAGAAAGAGAGACGAAAAACAAGGCCGCCGCTTCAACATCGCCGGGAAGGGACGGCAAGGGTGGTCATGGCCGGCCTGATGGGCGAGGGTCGCCACTGGCAGCCTACCTCCTCTAGTAAAATAGAGAAAATAATAATAAAAAAGGCATGTCATCATTTTCTAGCACCGAAGTTTGACGGAATTAACTGAAGGCCGCAATTGATGGATGGAATAATTAGGCAAATTGTCCATAAACTTTGTCCCAAGTGTGTAATGTGATCCTCAAACTTTTAATTTGTTCAATATAATCCTTAAAACGTTTGGTAAATGTTCAATCTAGTTCCTAATTTATTATATCCCTATATTTGATCTAGTCTCCCATTGTTCCTCAATAGCTCAAGAATCCATGGACTAAATTGAATATGTACTTTCGATCAAGAAAAATTGAATATTTATAGAAAATTTTAAGGACCATATTGAATAAATCAAAAGTCTAGAGATCACATTACACATTATGTTAAAGTTCAGGGACCACATTAAATAAATCAAAAATTCAAGGATCATATTATACATAAGGGTAAAGTTCATGGACTATCTTTGTCATTTTTTCTTTCAAAATTTGATTACATTTTTTTTGCAAGTTTTAGGACTCACTTGCGCTTTTATTACAAGTTGTAAGATTTTCAAAGCAACTTATCCTAAAAATTAAAGTTCGAGAATCAAATTGAATATTTTCCAAAAATTATGTTAGTATTGATTGTGTCACGTAAGATGGGCGGCGTTGACATGAACGCCACGTTGACTAGACCATGAACATTTATTTTTTCAATCGGGTTTAATCTGAAATAATTTTCTAGGATTTGAGTTTTTTATTTATTTCATTCCAGACGAGATGAGTAATCCAGGCAACACCGACATGTTGTTGTTGAAAAGGACTTATAGGAACAGAAAGACCAATTTGGGAATCCAATTTTTTTTTCTCACAAGAATTAGCTATTGCTGAGATGTTACTATCCATTGTAAAATTGGTCAAAAACGATCTTTTTCAAGCAAAGTTTTAACATTATGTTGTTTTCGTCTAACACAGGATCAAACCTTTTTATGCGACTCTTAATTAGCCAATTATCGACGACCGTAAGAATTAACAATTACTCAAGACTTGCAATTTGCAGCCGACATCGATTGGGAAAAGAATAAGATGATGAAGAAATTGGAAAAACATTTCCCTGTTTTTTTTTTTTTTTGCATGATGACCATAGAAAATTCCGAAAAAGCCCTAGACAGGGGTTTTCCTTCAGGCGGGCTCAGACTCGCACGCCCAAACTCAAATCAATCGCTCACCCGACCCGCTCGCGGAGAGACGGATCCCGGGCAACGATGGAGAAGTCGCTGCTGAAGCTGGACAAGGGCACTACCTGCACTTCCTGGAACTACTCCGGCGACAGATTGGCTTCCGGCTCCGTCGATGGAACGCTCGCCGTCTTCGACTCGCGCCACCCGGCTTCCTCTTCCTTTGCCTGCACTCCCAGAACCAAGGTTTTCTCGTTTTTCTTTTGTTGCTTTTATACCAGTGGTTGTATTTGGATGGCGTGAACCGTCGATTCGAGAGCATGGTGGAGTGAAGTGAATTCCCTCGCTGGGTCTGTTGGGGTTGGTTGATCATAGACCTGAATCGTAGCATTTCGCGTAATGCGTTTGCCTGATAGCTTCAGAGGGCAAGGTGATTGGGGAAAAGAAAAAAACTGGGACTTTTAAGTTTGTGTTAACTGATTAGCGAGCAGCCGAGTCGGCAATCTTGGCTGCTTGTAGTTTCTAGTTGCAATTGGAATACGTGATGGTCAACTTAAAGGACAATGGCTTCATCTCAATTTGTTAGCTGAATTCAAGTTAACTCTTCCGACATGATTGAAAAATTATACAAGATTTGCAGTTCATATGTGGGCTTTGAGCAGGGAATGATATACCCCAGAATTGCTCATGATGTATTGGGATTGTGGTTTCTGTTAAAAGAAGCCTGAACTTTGCCCTGTAGGTGCATGAGGGGAGTATTGTGAAGATAGTCTGGGTTCCTCCAGAATATGGTGATGCGGTGGCTTGCGTATGCGAGGACGGAACTTTTTCGTTGTGGGAAGAGCTCGCTGAAGGTAAATCGTGGGTTTTGTTGTTCTCTTTAACTTACAAGCAGGGTGGGAGTAATAGTAAACATGCTCTGGTCTGTAATAGGTGAAAATTGTGTAGGGTAAAATGCATTTACCTTAGTTACCACTTTCAGCCCCATGGAATTCGAAAATCTCGTGTATGATCAGATATGATATGATGAGTTAATGATCTCGTAAAGACTACAAAAGAACCTAAATACAACTTGTCGTTGTCTTATGTAGATTCTCTACCCGTCCAGTGGAAACTTTGTGAGCGCTTTAAAAGCAGTTCAGCTAAGGTGTTGGATGTCCAATTCGGTGTTTCCCCTTCAAGTTTGAAAATGGTGAGCCAGATTTCATTTTCATTTGATTTTTTGAGTTGTTGTTTATCTTCATAGATCACAGAAATTTTATTGAAGTGATGTCTACAATTAGTTGATTGATGCATCATGCATATTACAAGTTGATTGGTGCATCATGCATATTACAATGGGAACCCCTATTTTTCAGTTGCAAGTTTTTACACTGTCTTTCCGTTCAGATGGGTATTACATGTTGTACCTAGGGGAAAAATAGTAAGTAAAGGGAGATTATGAGCAGTTCTTTGATGATTTCACAGGTCGTTGCTTCCTCCAATGGGTATGTGAAAGTCTATGAACTGATGAATCCCATGGAGCTGAAGAATTGGCAACTTCAGGTGATCATGTCATCGAATTGTTATTAACACATGACACTTGGCCGCTCATCTTATTTGATTTACTGTCGATAGTATCTTCTGTCAAGCGTTACTTAGTTGGAAGCAACTTTTTCCCCTTTTTTGGGCCATCGAATTTTTTCTCCTTGAAGTTCCTTCTTTCAATACTTGATAAGGTTTTTGCCAGTTCTTATGGTGGCTTCTTGTTTTAGATATCTTGATTGCATCTCATGAGGGCGTTTTCGCCAGATGGAAACAAAGAAAATTAAGACCCAAAAGGCAAATGTTTCAAGGAGGGTCTTTGGCTTGGGTTTTTGGCTGAGTAAAATATTAAGGTAGAATATGTCAGAATTGTCGTAAGAAAATTTGAACTATGAACCTATATTTATCCCAGGACGGAGCGGAAATAGAAAGAGGGTTTGTTTCTGCCATGCCCTTATCATAATTTACCCTCGTGATCTCACTGAGAAATAGTATTTTTTTCCAGTGAAAAAGAAAGTTTGTTCATTCTTCAGCATTACACTCACTACACTGGGATTTGAACTGATATGTGTTGAGGCTACAAAATGTGCCGATGCATACTCCCACAGGCGACGTATGCCATCTTTACTCTTATTAATTTGTTGCTTAAATTTGTTTGTATCCGTCTTTCCATAGTCAAGTGTAATCAATTGTTTAATGGCTGTCAGCATTTCTCTCATTTTTTTAGATGTGTTTCATAGTTCAAGAACCTTAATATTTTATTTATATTATTTTGTTTTATTTGCAGGCTGAATTCCAGAATGTTATCGATCTGGTTTCCCCTTCTTCAAAGGCCTTGTGCTCATCGGCATCAATTTCTTGGAATCCACTCAGAGGTGAAGGCCAGGGATCGAGCTTTGTCTTGGGTTTCAGTTCAGATAGTCCACAACTTACTTCCTCAAAGGCAGGTCTTGTTCTTTTCATTTCATTCCTTTTTCCTATGTGTACCATCAACAGGTACATCTTGCTTTTCTAGTGTTTTCTACGGAATCAACAGTTTCACATTGTGCACGCTTGCTTTGTGTCTGGCCATGTCAGATGCTCATGGATGCATTTCTAGAATGTGTTTGTGCTTCCATTTGTGTATGTTGAGCTTCTCATCCAGCTAGATTTTGGGAAAGTTAATTTATAAAGTCGAAATATTTTTTAGATTTTATTCACTCACGTGAGTGAAGATAGTCAGCACTACCGATCAACACGATGTTATTGTGATAACTGATCTCCTCCTGTAATGATTTTCCAAGGTTATCCTGGATATCGATTCAACGGTTGGTGCGATGTGACTCCTTTGGGATTCAATATCCTCTGGCTGCCTCTTCTTTTTGTCCCTTTACTTTTCAGTTGTGGTAACCCTCATCATTACAGGAAGAGTACAACCTATGTTCAAACCATGTGTCATGCTGAAAAGTTTTTACCTACTTGCTATGGATGGAATTCACTTAATTCATTGGGGAGGAATTTTTCACTTGTTAATGTGTTTGAAGCAGGCTTAGATTGTTAGAATGAAGATATCGTGCCATTCTTTTTTTTTTTTGCATGTCCGTGAGTAAGAGGCTTAGGATGCTGCTGTATAATTACATATCTCGCTTTCGTTTTATTTTTTAGGTGTGGGAATTTGATCAGGCACATCAAAGGTGGCTCCCAGTAGCGGAGTTGGCTTTGCCTGACGACAGGGGTGATCAGGTTCATGGTGTTGCATGGGCACCTAACATTGGAAGGTATATATGGTTTGTTTTCTGGCATTAGCGTTTGCCTTGTGATGTCAGACAGGAAGTGAGTTCATATTATCTTGGTAATTTGGACTCCTGCGGAATAATCATGCATGTGGTAGACAACTGAATATGAAGAAATTGAATTCATTGAGATACCCAATCAACTACAAAATGCCTTCTTCTTCACTGGAAATACAATAAAATTCTTTTTCAGGCCTTATGAGGTGATAGCTGTTGCAACTGAGAAAGGAATCTCAATCTGGCATCTTAGCCTGAATGTTGAAGTGGATGGAAGGCTCTCGGTGGAAAAGGTTGCGTCTCTTTCTGGTCATGAAGGCGAGGTAAACACTCCCATTCTAGCATCTTAAAGTTTCTCAAACTGCAGGTTCATCGTTAAATTGGACAAGAAGTCGGAGGACTGTTGCTAAAATGATGGCATCTTGCTAAGATGTCTAGAAGTAGGAAATACTTGTGACTCAAGTGCTACGCGTAACTTTGTTTCGCCTTAGCATTTCCGTAGGACAAGTTACATGGTTGTTGGAAAATCACGTGTTGAATTTTTCTCGACTAGGTGTGGCAAATGGAATGGGACATGAGCGGAATGACCTTGGCAACAACTGCAAGTGATGGCTTGGTGAAACTGTGGCAATCTAACTTGAAGGGTTCATGGCAAGCACAAGCTACCTTTGTGCCTACTTAACTGCACTGATCCTTTTGAGGTCCGTTCTGTTTGTTGCGGGAATTGTAATCATATCTTGGGAGGAAGGAAGTTAGCAAAAAACATAGGGTTAGTTAGGCTAGCTCATTAACAAAAGCTTTGGTGGCCGATCTTGATATTTTTCCGACTTCGAGCAATTAAGGCTTGTAAACATCCGCATTAGTACTTGATTATCTATTCACCCATTTTGCTAGGATCAGAACCCAATCCCCTCATGCTTACAAGTGGCCAAATCAGTCTTAAAAAATTTCTTGAGCATCTTCCACATGACATTCAACCACTAAGCCAGTGGACTCAAGTTGGAAGGTTGGGTCATTTGTGATTTGTTTATAAAACAAGAACTAATCACTGGCTAACAGAAAATCTAACTTTTGACGGATGGTACGCGAAAAAATGTGAAAATAATAAAAAATTATTAAATATATTGTATTTATGTAAATTCAGTTTTAAATTCTTTATTCTTTGCAATTTAATCTTAACCTTTTTGGTCAACTTTGGTTGGTCAGGATTGATGTGGCAATTGTAAATGATATTTTAATTTTTGTATTTTTTACTTATTTGTTTCTTTTTTAAATTTTTTTTTTTTCTCTCTTTTCCCTTTTTTTTTTTTCCCATCTTTTTCCTCCAATTGGTAGCGGGCCTTGGTGACCAGCCAGAGGCGGGCCAGCCGGTGGACCTCGGGTGAAGCTCCCCAGCAACAGCGAGGGTGAGCTTCGCTTAAGGCGACTGGTTGGAGGAAGATGGAAAAAAAGGAAAAGAAAAGTAAAAAATGTTTAAAAATATTTTAATATTATTTAAAATTGTCGCGTCGGTGTTGGTAGTGCCATATTAGTACAGGACTTTTTAAAATTGGTCGGAAGGATTGAATTGGCATAAATGTAAAAAAATTTAAGATTGTATTGACAAAAAAAAAAGTTTATGATTGAATTAGCATAATTACAATACATTTAAGACTTTTTTATTCTAATTCTCTTGAAAAAAATGTTGAAGGAAGTAATCAAAAACCAGATGCATGTGGGCATTGGAACGCTGTAACAGAACGATGAACATTTCACGATCTTGGTCTCGGACAAGCACGTGTTACTGGGCAAAATCAGGTCACCGAATTCCGAAAACGACGCTCATGCAATGATCCAAAATCAAATTGGACAGAGAAAGGGGACAATTCCTCGTCCCATCCGTAGAGAGCTAGAATACGCGCATGCTGTGGGACAGACAACTGACGATACGACACACCCTCTGTACTGAAAACGACAATTGGCATGTCGAGCGCGCTCTTATTGACTCCAGGCAAGTCAGCATAATGTCTATTCATTAGGAGTTGGGGAGGACCAAATCAACCATAATTACAAGCCATAGTTTATATGGTAATCAGCTCCGTTCTTGGCTCCATCGGTTGAAACGACAAGACAGGCACTGATTAGCCCAACCTAGATGCATGTGAATGGAATCCATCGTCCGGTAGCTTGAGATAAAAGGAAGTATAAGTGTAGAATAACACAATGCCAGTGCAGCAGATAGAAACCTTATCTTATTCTGCTAATGATTAAGCCCAACTTTAAGGGTTACAGTAATTGCTACTCTAGCATTCCTTTCTTCATGCAAACACGTGCTTGTTCTTCCTAAGTTTCTCTAGCTGGGCCTGAAAAATTTTTACTGCAGAATAATTTACTGTTCTGCCATGCAATTACTGACAACTTCAAAATTAAAAATGCCTGGGACATTTTTGGTTGTTGCTGTTGATAGTTTCCTACTGAAGGTCTATCTCGGAACTTGTTTTATCGCTGCTCCTTTTGTGTTGCAGATTCTACCAGCGATACTGACATGGTGACAACTGGGGCAAAATGGGGAACATGGGATGATAGAACATCTGAAGGAGACAAAAGTGCATCTTCAGACTTGTGGACTTTTAAACTACATTAGCAAAGAATGTCCCTTACATGAATGGCAAGAATAGTTTTGAACCTAGAGAGAAGCTCCATCCTGCAAGAAAACAAATTAGGACTTAATCAAGTTCCTTTCAATTAAGAGGATGATCCAATGATAAGCCATTTTTCCATAATCTTGGAGAGCAATGAAACCGAGTCATCAACTTTTCTATGCACAATGAAGATTAGAAATCCACATGGACATGTTATATCCACTACAAGGGACTGGTCCAATCTCTACATAGTCAGTAAGGAAGTATTTGAAGATGGTAGTTGTGAAAGTGATTTGTGTGGAGGAGAGCCAATCCGAAGAACCTGTTGTCGTGAAACACCCCGGACAAAAAAGGAGCTCCTGAAGCAACATCATCATCCAGTCTTGGAGTTGAACTCATTCCTCTTCTCTGCATACGCCTCGCCATGCCTCATGATCCAAAACCTCTCTATCTCTTCCGCTTTGCGACCCGGGACCCGACCCGCTATCAAATCCCACCTGCACTCATATGACACATTGTCGTGTGTCATGGCTATATCTCCTTCTCCCAGTGAATAATTTGGTCATTAGAGGAAAACTCAGTCGCCCGCTCTGACTTGTTCGATAGTGTAAGAGTAAAACGCTCCACGACATGTGGTGACTCTTGAGATAGAAGACCCTCTCAAGGTCTTAGGAGATGGTAAACTAGATTGGAGACACTAATTAGTGATTATCAAAGGTAAATTGCCTTTGTGTAAAGATCATCACTTCAAATTTTGCAGCACCTAGTGATTTTCTTTTCACCAGACAAATCAAAGATAAGCAATCTCTGCTCATATCGAAGAACAGCAAAATCTCATCTTTTACTACTCCATGTCAACAATTTGAAATACTTCTATTGGGCATCAGTGTACGGTACCTCTTTTTTACGACATTTTGCCGGTATAACAACACGTCGTAAAAGCATGAAACTATGACAAATTACCATCCAATTCATGTGTCCTTGAACTGTAATATGACAAAAATTGGCAAAAAATAAAGGCAAGGTCAAACTAGAGCGATGGTCAGACATAGGTCTACCTGTTTTGATCTCCATTTGCCCCCACATCACTTATTAAGACCTTTTCAAATTGGAATATACTCATATGAACAGATAGTACTGATGATCTGCTAGCATAGAGTCACGGCAAAAGTTCATATTATCACAACCAAATTGGTTATATTTTTCCATGGAATAATATATTTCCTGTTCTTGGTCCTCCTGTCCTAACCTTTTGATATGATGCTGTTGCATAGCGTGCCTTTCCTGTAATTATTCCTCTGCCTTTCCTGTTCATCATCGCCTCACTCTCTCTCTCTCTCTCTCTCTCTCATGGGTGACCAGAAGATTCTTTTATTTGTTCACCTCTGGGTTGAAAAGTGAGAAAAGAAGGAAAGTAAAAAGTGTTTCAGCCTAGCCAGGGAAGTGCATGCTTTCTTATATGTTCATTGCCAGGGGACCACATGAAAAGTTATTATGGCTGAGGATGAGCCTCCTTAGAACAGTCCTTTTGGGGTCTGCGAAAGAGTTGTTAATGACCCAACATCATACATGCTATCAAATAAGTAGTAAAAGTACAGTTATTTCCATCTGGATCCCCTTTCAAACCCAGTGATTTTATGATGTGGTCATCCACACACGCACACGAGAGCTTACGGTTGTGATTAACCATGCAAACCAGTAAAAAGATTAGCATGATGCATCGAGCTTGAGATCTTGATCATTACCTGTCTCCAACTAGTCTGTACATTCTGTGAATGAGATCTTCTTCTTGCTCGGTCATCGTGATGAAGTCCCATTCGATGCTGCTCACTTCTGCAAATTAGACCATGATACTTACTGCGTTAAGTGAATGATACAGTTGATCATGATCCTTACCCTCAAAGGAGCTTCTACTTTTAACCAAATGAGCAAAGTTTGATGGCAGTGTAAGAAGGGAACCTTCTGAGTTGGTGCTTGAAGTCGTTGATTTTTTCGCTTGCTTGTGTGCACGTTCATCCATTTCTTCTTCTCATGCCACAGAGAGAGAGAGAGAGAGAGAGAGAGAGAGAGAGAAGAGAAGGGGGGGGGTGTTAGTTTAGGTTAGGTTAGGATTTGAATCGACTCGATTAAGTAGTTCAGAGAAGAAAGAGAGAGAAGGAAAAGGAGTTGACTCAAACATAAGAAGGAAGAAACTGGAACAGAAGGGTAAGCTTCGCAAATATCACCGACAGCAAGAAACGATGAAACAGAAGACAAGAGAAGAAGATGGGGGCTTTATAAAAATGTTCGGTGCTAAAGTGGCAACTCTCGCTTGAAATGGAGGGCCTCAATATATATATATTGAAAATAGATCATGCAATACATTAGATAAGTATTGGTGACGCACAACAAAAATTTGATAACTTCAGCCGAAGATCACCAAGAGAGATCATAAGTTTGAACTCATCAACATATCCTTCATAAAAAACTAAAGATATCGAGTTATGAGCCAACTTGAATATATTTACTACTCTACACATCATATCAATTGTCCGACGCGGGATTTCTCCGATACAACTGAATCTCAATAAAAAGTGCAACCACCAATAAGACAAGAAAAAATGAGAGAAATGTGGAAAAATTTGCACAAGAAGCCCAAGAATTTGAAGACTTGGTTTTGGAGAAGGTAATGATTATCATGCAAAGTCTTGCATGGAATGGCTGGTACTAGCGACCGGGACACACGCAATATGAGAGAGAGAGAGAGAGAGAGAGAGTGTGTTGACTTGTAGTTATGTCATTCCACCATTGTCACTCGTTAAGAAACTCAACTGGGTACACTTTAGCTTTTTCACTTGAACCGTAAACGGATGTTTGGTCGGACAACATGGAAGAGATCGCTGTCTAGGCCAAAAGTCTCTCACTCATCATCGGATCTATCCATGCGCCACTTAGATATACTGGTTTGACTGTTCTTTGCCATATCGATTTGAGTTTTTCCTTTCAGTACGTTTAGCGTCATCTCTCGTGGCCGTATAGGAAAAGATGTTTGTATCATTCACGGGGAAAAGTTGTACGCCAAGATGATGGACAGCTCCGGCTGCGATCATGGCCCTACCAGAAAGCGCACATTCTGCGATTGAGGATGAAACCAAGGGGTAGGTTGCGCCAACCTGGGCCCCATTTCCTTCCTCATATTCTTGTCTTCTTCGTGTGGTCAATCGCAATGGCCTTTTTCCATCTCATGTGATCCGACAATTATGTATGGTAGTACTTTTAAAAGTCCCTGAACTTCAGTAAGCGTTCGGTTTTTAGTCCTCGCTATTGTGTTTTGTGACGTTTATGGTCCTTAATGAGTTTCCTCTACAAGTTGTGCTGCGGTAGGAAGCCCGTTCGAAGTGTAGGGGTGACCAACGGTCGAGGGGGAAATCAGGAATCGGCCAAGGCCGACCTTGTCGGGCTTGTTCCTCGCGGGTTCCTTTCCAAAGCTTGAAATTGGTCGGGGAGGTTCGGTCTTCAGTTTAGGCTTTGAACCCAGCTAGCTTGGAGCGGTTCTAGCGATTCGAAGGCTAGTTCCGAGGTAGAACGGACCTGGGAAAATAATGTCGATCAGATTATCTTGCAATCATTGATTCAAATGTCTTAAGTATCAGTTTTACTAGTTCTAGGTCATGGTTTATCCATTAAAATCTTCAAGAAAGAAACATATGCCTTCTATTTACAGAGGTTGTAGGGGACATGACCTAAGCCCAAAGGGTCTGGTGATTATGCAGGTGATTAACCTATTGTTTCCTATACCAGTTCATGGATCTATGGTATTTCATTTGCACGGAGAGTTATATCAGAAGGAAGCTTGCACAGACGTTGCAAATGCACGAGAATTTGTAGACAACATATTTCGGTTCTTCAGGTAAACAATTCCGGGTCTCAGTGCCGGAAGGTCAAGGAAGCTGGTGACTTGATGATAGGGGAGCCGGTGACCGAAGCCCCAACATAACTGAATTGGTCCTAGTTACTCTACGGGACGGAGTGGAAGAAAGAAGATGTCAGGAGGGTTATTATCAAAGAAAGACTGCCCTCCAAATGAGGCGCGACCGTCTGCTGAATCTGATCATCACGTTAACAGTCGCTTTCTCGAACTTACTATTCCCTTGGAAGAGAAGATGAAATCTGAGAGCGCCTATAACATCATGATGAGTATGAAAACGGACTTAATTGTATGCCGGTCTGGATCATCATAAGGAACTAACCATGATCACCCTACAATCTACATGTCGTGATTGCTTCTTTTATCGAAGGCTATGCTGCATCGTGCTCCAAAACAAACTATCGGAAAGCCGAGTGAATCGCCATTTTGTCAACCAAAGAAAACAGAAAGGAAACAGCAGTAGGACTCAGACAGAATCCAACCCGTTTCAAAAGAGCTCTAGTCTCACTCTTTTCATGCAAACACTCCCGATTTGATTCATGACAGTGACTTGCACGCGATTTCTGATCGTGGAGAGACTAATCGTTTAGTTGGAGATAGACGAACTATTTTCCATCGGAATTTCTTCAACGGCCCATTGAGAATAAAGTTTGGAATTTTACCTTCCGGAGACAGAATAAATGCTATTAGTCCCCATCCTGCAAAAGGAGAGAATTCCACTCAACCCCGTGCCTATAAATGGCTGTTCAAGACTGCCTCACAGTGCCAAGCAAGCACCAGAAATAGCCTGAGAGAGCTGCTCAAAAAGCCCTCTTGCTTCGGTTGCCCTGGCCTCGGTCCAGTGCTTCCAGAATGCTAAGAAAACCTACTACCAACAGAGCCACCACGGCCATCCCACGGAGCATGTAATCAGCCACAGCCAGAGCCACTGCTATGGCCAGAGCGAGAAGCACCTTCCATTGGGCCATGGCTACATGGCTGAAGCTCATGGTCACCCCAGTGAGCATGCCATGGCCGAAACCCTGACTCACTGCACGGGCCAAAACAATGGCCACATCCTCGACCAGCATGCCCAGACTCACTGCATTACTCGAGCTCATGGCCACAAGAAAGAGAGTTCTGCTTGCCATGGGAAGTCTAAGAAGAAGGGCGAACACAAGAAGAAAGAGAAGAACATATTCAAGAGGAAATCCAGGGAATGCAAAGCTGGTAATAGCAGCAGCAGTAGCAGCGGCGAGAGTGAGAGACCGCTGCTGAAAGGTGAAGATATAAAAGGTAGAAAACCAGGTGGTAGTTGAGTATTTCACAAAACTTAAGGATTAACAAACAGGCTTATAACGATTAACTATTTCATATAAAAGGTGACCCGTTTAACAAATATGGTCTCATTGCTATCGGAGACTCCAATGGATCATCCTCCCACTTAACAACTTACTTTCGGGTTTTGCAGGCTTAAGGGAAGCAGCTGTTTAGACACCAGATCAGAAGAAAGCTCCCTGTCATCCTATCATAAATAAATGAGGACAATAAAATGACAAGACTTTTACAGTCTCTCGATGCAAATCTTGCACCTATATGGTTGTCTTGTACTATGAATGCTAATGAATAAATTCGCTTCAGAAATCCCTCTTTCTTCCTCTGCTTCATGTCCCTCGGTCCTTTAGTTTAATCAGGTAAAAAAAAACCGATCACGTCCAAACAGTTATTGAGCTGTAATTGACTTGGCAGAACGAAAAGCACCAAAGAAATTGACAAACAAGTCCGAGGGATGCTGTCCTTTTGACCAACACTGGGAAGCATTTCTAGGTTCGGCTGAATACGACTGGATGAGCCAAGATGAACTCGCATATCCATCTACCAGAGTGGTTGACTGGAGAACCTACTACTAGTCGCATTGGAGCAAGCAAGAGAGATATGGAAGACATCACATCGTTGATGCACTCAACTGCATGATCTGATCTTAAGAACACCTAATTGAGCGTAAAGTGGACTAGGACCCATGCATTTGTTCATAAGCCTTCTTTTATCTTTAAAAATCTCTTCACCACTTTAACATCAGCTTCAAAAGGTCGCTTCTCCTAAATATTACACACTATAGAGTTCTGGACAAGTCTGCTTGATAAAAAGAAAAAAAAGGGAAAAAAAGAACTGAAGTTCATCTCGTATCAATCGAATATTGCGCTATCACTTTTGGAAGATTTGGAATCGTATCTTTGGATATCAATCAAAGATAGCACTATCAATTTGATTGATTTGGAATCGTAGTTTTCTATTTTATGTATTTTCTTCTTATAAGTAAATCTTCTAGAATGTATTCTTGGGTATATAAATACCCCTTTCCAGCTTAATGAAAATTACTACGTTTTCTAATTCAATATAGTATCGAGCCATCTAAGGCTCACGCCCCTATTCAACCCTAGTTTCTTCTTCTTCGTCCTTATTTTTTTTCCTTCTACAAAGGTGGTCGGAATGGCCATGAATGGCTCCGACGCCGTTAACCCCACCATAACCGCTATTACAAACCCTCCTTCTACAGTTCCTCCATTCGGATCTGCTCACCGCTTTCTTTCTCTGCGTCTCACAAGATCCAATTTTTTACTATGGAAAGCACAGGTGGTCCCTTTTCTCAAGGGACAAAACCTCTATGGACCAAATCGTGTTCCTCCGATGCAGCCCCAAAGAACTCTCTGGCAACAACAAGATGCTTCCATCATGAGTTTTCTAATTGCGTCCCCATCGAATCGGTTCGCCTCTTATTCTGGATAAACCAACTAGCAAAGACATCCGGGATGCTCTCAATGCCTCTTTTGGCTCAGCCTTCCGCCACACGTGTGCTTTCCCTTCATCTTAGTCTTCAATGTTTGTAGCAAAAACATGACGAACCAGTTATTGATTTCCTCTAACGTACAAAATCCATAGCCGATGAGATAGGTGCTGCAGGCAAGCCTCTTGAAAAGGAGGATTTTAATGTCCACTTCTTTCGTGGTCTCCGATTTGATCTCCAGGACATTGTCCCTACCCTACTTGGTCGTTCCGAACCAATCTCGTTTACGGATCTTTAAGGCCTTTTGATAAGTCATGAGAGTATTAAGGTTTTCCAAAAATTATAGATCTCCGAGCCTTCCTCTCAAGCTAACTTTGTTACCACCAACTCTACTCAACGAGCTTCCATTACTTCGCATCCACCCCTCTAGGTTCATCTTTCTCTAGCCGTAGTCGGTCCGAGAGGTTGTGGGGGTCACGGTGGTCGCTTTGGTCGAGGTTGTGGTGCCCGTGGTGTTCAACAAGGTCGATTATGGTGTTCCATCCGTTAACGTACAAATCATACTATTGCTACATGCTACTATCGTCCTCCGGTATGTCTTATTACCCGCCCCCCACACTTAACCCTTCTTATACTTCATCTTTTCAATGCTCTTACTCCCCCAATACAAATCGAGCCATGCCCTTCCCCCTCTTTTACCTTCACCTACCAATACCCCATCTTAGTACCTTGACATGGGTGCTTCCCACCATGTCGTGCCCGAATCCATCTCTTCCGACAAAACTTATAATGGATCGGATCAACTACACGTGGGAAATGGTAAGGGTTTCAAAATCTCTAATATTGGTATTTATTCTATTTATTCCCCTACTTCAAATCTTTCTTTACGCTTAAAAAATGTTCTTCATGTTCTTGATATTTCTATTTCTTCTATTTATTCCCCTACTTCAAATCTTTCTTTACGCTTAAAAGATATTCTTCATGTTCTTGATATTTCTAAGCATTTACTTTCCATTCAAAAATTTGCGATTGAAAATAATGTCTTCTTTGAATTCTATCCTACCCACTTTGTGGTTAAGGATCTAGTGATCAAGGCGGTTCTTCTTTCCAACCCGAGTAATGATGGTCTTTACACCATGCCGCAATAACCTTAAATGCCGATTGCCAATATTGCGGAACGAATTTCTATGGATGACTGGCATCAATGTCTTGGCCATCCCCATGAGCATCTCTTACGATTTACGGTCAAAGAGAATAAATTGCCATGCCAATCCTCACGGTTGAGTCATTTTTGTACAGCTTGTCAATTGGGCAAGGTTTGCCGTCAATCTTTAGGATCATCTCCACTTCGTAGTTTATTTCCATTGGATTTAATTTTGATGTTTGGGGTCCTTCTCATTTTGTTTCAACTGAAGGTCATCGATATTTCGTTATTTTTGTTGATAATTGCACAGAATTTATTTGGTTTTATCCTCTTAAAGCAAGGTCGAATGTTTACTCTATTTTTATTGCTTTCCAAGCTCTTGTCGAACGTCATTTTTCACAAAAAATAAAAGCCGTTCGAACAAACCGGGGTGGTGAATTTCGTACCCTCCCATCCTTTTTCTCAAAAATTGGTATCACTCATCGCCTCTCCGCACCTCGTACCCATGAACAACAAAGGGCGGTTAAGTGTCGTCATAAGCATATAGTCATTATTAGCTCATGGCTTTGTCCCTCGAGCAATGTTAGCATTACGCATTCGAAACAGCGGTCTACCTCATAAATCGGATGCCGTCCAAGGTCACTAATCGCATTTCCCCCTTTCAAATCAAAAATCTTTGGGTGTTGTTGTTTTTCATATTTATGTCCTTAAAATGCCCATAAGATGAATTTTCGATCAATTTCATGTATTTTCTTGGGATACAATCCCTCTCATACAGGGTATCGCCGCCTTGACCCTATCGCAAATCATTTATACATTGTCCGACATGTACGTTTTAATGAAGCATGTTTTCCCTTTGCAACTCCTATTACCCTCGGTCCATCACCTAACTCATCCCCATCTACGCCTATTCGGGTACCATGGGTTTCGGCCCTAATTGGCATTCCTCCTCCTACCACTATAGTGAGATCGAGACTCATACACATATTCCCGCAAGTGGCATCTACTTCCGATTCATCCACCTCCCTTGCTCTAAGAGCTAGACCCCTCCATAATCTTTATTATTCCACCTCCTCATTGGCCTCACCATCACTACTGCCCCCACCTAGGCCAACACGGACCCACACTATGCAACTTCGCTCTCGTTCTCCTCAAATTAACACCGTTACGACTCCCCTCACCGAACCAACCTCATTCACCCAAGCCATCAAAATCCTTGAGTGGCATGCAACTATGAGTGATGAATTTAATGCCTTGTTAAAAATGGCTCTTGCTCTTTAGTCCCTCGAACTTCCTCCATGAATCTCGTTAGATGTAAGTGGGTCTACAAAGTTAAACGCAAAGCGGATGGCGTCTTGAGCACTACAAAGTTTGCCTGGTCGCTAAGGGTTTTCATCAACAACAAGGCTTGGATTACACGAAAACCTTCAATCAACCGTGAAAATTACCACTTTGTTCGCTCCTTTTGTCTATTGCTGTCTCTCAAGGGTGACAAGTGCGACAACTAGATATGCACAATGCCTTTTTACACGGGGTTCTTTACGAAGAGGTGTACATGGAGCAGCCCCCTGGTTTTGAAGACCCAATTCATCATGATTATGTTTGCAAGCTGCATCGTTCTCTCAATTTTTACTTCATTTGGGATTCTCAAAGCATAACAAACGGACCCATAATTGTTTTTCTATCGAAGAGGCGCCGATGTCATTTATTTTTTGATTTATGCTGATGACATTCTAGTTACGGAAATGCACCTTCTACTATCAGTGTAATCTTAAAGAAATTGTCTCGTAGAGTTCTCCATTAAGGATCTCGGCCTACTGCACTTCTTCCTTGGAATAGAGCCTATCTCGTCAATCGAAGGGTTGATTCTCTCTCAAGGACGTTATATTGATGATCTTCTTCACCGTGGCTGGGGGATGTCCGAGTGTAAGCCTTGTCCGAACTCCTATGGCTACAACATATATCCATTTGAGATAGGGGATGCTCGATATCCGATGCTACTCTATATCGGTCTATAGTTGACGCCCTCCAATACGTGACATTGACAAGACCGGATCTCTCATTTGCCATTAATAAAGCATGTCAATTCATGCATGCACCGATCGAAGACCACTAGCAAATGGTGAAACACATCTTGTGCTATCTCAAACATACAAGGTCGTCCGATTTGTTTCTTTCTCGATGCAATGATACTCGTTTGCAAGCTTTTTCCGATGCGGATTGGGCTGGTAGCTCGACGATAGGAAGTCAACTGGAGGGTATGCTATTTTTCTAGGTTCTAACTTAATCTCTTGGAGCTCTAAGACACAACAAATCGTAGAGCGCTATTCTACGTAGTCCGAGTAGAAAGCCCTTGCCGATGCTGCATCCGAACTCATCTAGCTTGAGTCACTCTTTCAAGAGCTTGGGTTCCCTCTTCAAGGTCCTCCCATTCTTTGGTGCGATAATATTGGTGCCACTTATCTAACTGCAAATCCGATTTTTCATGCTCATACCAAGCATGCTGAAATTGACTTCCACTTTGTCCATGATCGTGTTGCCAAACGACAACTCAATGTGTAGTATATCTCCACAACTGATTAATTGGTTGATGCTCTCACCAAAGCTCTTTCTACAACACGTTTTGAATTTCTATGAGACAAGTTGAAGATTCGCGGTCTTGACTCTTCCACTTGAGGGGGTGTATCAACCGAATATTGCGCTATCACTTTTGGAAGATTCAGAATCGTATCTTTGGATATCAATCAAAGATAGTACTATCACTTTGATTGATTTGGAATCGTAGTTTTCTATTTTATGTATTTTCTTTTTATAAGTGAATCTTCTAGAATGTATTTTTGGGTATATAAATACCATTTTCCAGCTTAATGAAAATTACTATGATTTCGATTCAATAATCTGCATGATGAACTACCCTAGAAGCCGCTTGTTGAAGTCACTGGATTGGAATATATATATATATATATATATATATATGAACACTCGGAGGAGTCCTCAATGATGAAGAAGAAGTATATGACTATTGGGTCGTTTAGGCCGGTCTAGCCCATATGAGTAAGCCCTCGGTCTCTTATTATGTTGGAGAAGGGGCTACTATATGTAGGGTAACGTATCAGCAACATAAAAACATGAAAAAGGCAAAAGAAACAACATGGGACAGCATCAGTTTTCCGGAAAAACAAACTGTCCAGCAGCAATCAACTCAACGATCGGAAGTCCATCCATGGTCCGATCAAGATGAAATTTTGTCAATGGCTTTGAGACTTATTGGTCTTGATTCTGAATGGTTAGATCGTGTTTTAAAGGTGTCTACTGTAGTTTAACGTGGGTGGTTTCAGATCACGTTTTTGAGGTGTTTTTCATTCGTTTATCTCGTTAAAGGTGATGTTGATGCTTGCTCTTCACTTATAGTTTTGGGATTTCAGTGTTGTTGAAATTAGTGAAGTTTATACCTAAACTATCGGAGATTTGGGTGGACTCCATGAATAGTCTCGTGGTTTTTATCCTCTACATTGGAGGAGTATTCCACGTAAAAATTCTTGTGTCATTTTTCTTCCGGTTCGTATATTTCTATTGGTTGTCTTCAATTCATTTTCTCACGAGGTTCAAACAAAGAGGGAAATTTATTCGCTATTTTTCCCATCAAAGTGGTATCGTAGTATTGTTTTTTGACCGAACGATGGAATCGAGTATGAACATGATAGTCGGTTTGAATGGAAAGAACTATCATGTATGGAGAGGAAAAATGGAAGATCTTCTATACATGAAGCGCCGGCATTTACAGGTGTTTGCCAGGGCTAAACCCGATAACATGACCAATGCCGATTGAAATCTTGAGCATAAAATTGTGTGTGGGTTTATCCGATAATTTATCGATGATTATGTTTTGAATCACATTAACAAAGAATCACATGCCATAACTTTGTGGAACAAGCTCGAGTCATTATATGCATCGAAGATCGGCAACAACAAAATATGTTTGATTAAACAATTTATGAAGTTGCGTTACAAAGATGGCCAATCTATATTAGACCATTTAAAAGAGTTTTAGGGAGTGACCGACCAACTTTTGCCATGAATATTAAATTGATGATGAAGTACGGGGATTTTGATCTCTTGTGTATCTTATCGAAATCTTGAGAGACATATCGTATGTCTTTGATTAATGCCGCACATAATGGTATTGTTACCGTGAATTTTACAAAAAGTGGTCTTCGAATGAACAGATAAAAAGAAAAACACATGGTTCTTCCTCTCATTCCCAAGCTTTAGTTATTGAAAACAAGGGCGAAGTTAGAGTAGATGTCCAAAAGGTAGAAACAAGAGTCGAAGCAAGTCAAGATCATGGAAAAAGACTATTGAGAGTCGTCACTTGCGGTAAGATGGGTCATATTAGAAAAAATTATTTTCAGCTGAAAAATGAGAAGAGAAATGAGAAGAAAAATGATAATTATAACAATGAGAAAAAAGATAACAGTGATGATGATCGGGTGGCCACTGCTACTATTGACATCTAAATTTTGATTTTTAGGAATTCATTCATTTCAAGCATAAAATGAGAGTTAGTTATAATTCTCACAAAAATAATTTCTCATGCATTGCATGTTTACTTTTTGTCGATCATTCAGGCCGAGGTGAGTCGATTGAGTTTAATTTGACGGGAATTTTGTATCATGCACAATAGGGGTATGCCGAATTTTTGTGAGATAATTGGACTTATTTTCAAGCCAATTTCAGTCCATTTGAGCTTAAATATTAAATTATTAAGGCTTTTAATTAAATATTTATGATATAAAAAGAGCCTTAATTGAGCCCGAGAATTAATGACGAGCCCGTGATATGATTGAAAAACATAGCTATGGCTGGTCATGAAGTGTGTTGAACTTATGTGGTGATGTGGACCTAGTTTCAACTTCAAATTAGCCCATTCGATCATTTAATTGAGTGAAGGCCCTAGTTAATTATCCATTTAATTAATTAGAACACAATAGGGCCAGAATTGCACTCTAAACCCACAAAAAAGTCATTTTCAGCCATTTCTCTCATCATTACACCATTAGGCGGAAAATTATTAAGAGTCCTAGTGATATTGGACTCTCAAATTTTCAGATTGGATTCAGAATTTCATTCATTTAAAAGATCTTATCTTAAGAGGTGATCTAGAAAATTAAAACTCTATCATTATGCAGCTAATAACAAAGAGTTTTGATGGATTAAGACTCCTATAAATATAATGGCCATTTTCGAATCCCGCTCTAGCTAGGACTTTCGATCCGACGGTTGTCAAATACTCATATTCCTATTAGGACTCTAAGGCCGAGCTCGATATAAACATGCCTTCGTTTCAAACTCAAGGGTTGGCATTTTGTGGGGCAATATACTCAGAAAAACGTGAAAGAGAGATAGATTTTTGGCCGAGTTCCAACCCACCGAGTTTCAGTCCGACCAGTTTTGCGCTAACGGGTCATGCGTCGCCGTCCCTACTTCGATCGACTCGTTCCAGCCACCACGATATTCTTCACTCGTCGATCTATCGTTAGCCACCGACGGTGTGACGATCCGATATCTGGAGCTCCTCGTCCAAACTCGCGAAGTTTCTGTTCATGCCACCGGTTCTTACTGCCCGGCCTCTGTTTCACCACTGTTCAGCCCCGATTTGAGGCCAATTGACCTTTGTTTTATTATTGTTTAAAGCTTTAATCCCTCTACTACTTGTGCTAGATCGTTTGAGATTAGTTTCAAGTGAATCGAACTAAAAATAATTGCTTTTTGGTGCAATTACACCAAGTACGCACTCTTGGATATTTGTCTTGGAAAAGGTAATTTTCTCAACTTTTTAGTTGCTATTTATGTTTGTTTGATTGGAAACATGCAAATACGTTCATAGATGTCGATGAATGTATATCGATTTGTGATTAAAGTTGAAAAAATTACATATTTTTTACCAATCCCAATCAAAAGCTGAAAATTGAGCATGTTGAAGTGAAATTCTGATTTTTCTTAACTCGTTCATTAATTTGATCGAATTGTGACACTCTTGAGAATTGATTAGGTTTAAATGGAAATTTATCTTTTCTCAAAGTAAACCAAGCAATTTTTTAGATCAAATTGAATTAGTTAAAAATTCGAGAATTTTGGTGAATTGAGGAATGAATTTTTCGGCATACTTCAACTCTCTCGGTCGAATTTGTAGATGAGCAATATTTTGAGCCCTCTCTCATATTAGTTGAATCACTCTATTATGTTATTATGGGATGTAATCGCTATGATTAGATAAGGTTTGCTCTGTTGTAGACAGATTTTGGACCTCAATGATTATTCTTGACAAATGTGTTTGGTTGGATGATTTATCCGATAATTCGAATTGCCTTATCTTGCTATGGATGCTTATGATGTGGATAATGTTTGCTTGGATTAGATAATATTTACTTTTTTTAAAAATTGTCCGAAATAATTTTTTAGATCCTTAAAGATAATTTTTCTTAAATTAAAATCGGATCGAATTTTGGATGAGGAAAGGTGGACCCCACTCTCACAATTTCGGCCATCCCTCTTATTTTTTCAAAAACTTCAAATTAATTGGCATTTTTTATTTTATTTTTATCATGCTTGTTTGTTTTTTATTGTTATAAAGTTCGCACAAATTTAAACAAACATACCCATAATATAAGCTTCGCTATGTGCCTTGTCCCGTCGGGAAAATTAAATTACACCCCTTAGCCATGATCTCATGGAATGAGATGGTGATTTAGTATAGAATCTCATGGAATGGGATGGTGACATCATCCCTTAGCCTTTGGCAAAAGGGATGATGTCATTCCATACAATTATCCGCATACTAGCTCGAATCTTCGAGAATGTAGGCGATAAAATCTTGCTCTAGCCCGATCTTTGGGAATGAGAGGATTTTTTGAAAAAATTGGAATATTAAGATATATTATGGGCATTTCGTTTGTCTTTGTTCAAGCTTCGATTGCTTTTTTGATTTATTTTATTTTGCTGAAAAATACAAAAAAAATTATTTTCTGAATATCATATGGTCAAACATGTGAGAACCTTATTTTTATATAAAAAATAACAACTAATATGAGTTAGGACTTTGAGAAATCATTTTCTCAATTAAAATTAGATGTTATCACATTTTATGGCATGTTTTCACCATACTCATTCTCTAATCTGAAAATACAAAAAAAATCACTTGTCATTTGCATATCATATAGCTTAGAGCATATTATTGCCATGTTATCATTCATGCATATTTCTATGTCATGTAGCATAGTTTTCATTCGCATCTTTCCAAAGAAAATCAAAAAATCACTCAATTTACATCATCTATCCAAAGGGATTTTTCATGAAATTGGTACCGAAATGGCATTAATTTTTTCAATTGGCGTAACCAAATCTCCAGGACTCATTTTCTACGATTCGTAGAGATAAAATAGTTCTTCCGCTATTTTATATAGGTTTCTAATCAACCTACCGTAAATGATTAGTGGCGACTCGATTGAATATTTTCTCATGAATAAAACTAAGTTCCGATTCGGTAGGACTTGGGAGGGTCCGAATCAGGTTAGTTGATTTAATTAACACTCGATAATCCGTTAGTCGATTTTAGATTGCGACAGCTCTTGAGGAACTTGTTATTGTTTGCTATGATGACAATTTTAATTGTGCCTACGACGATTCGAATTGGGTTATTTGATAGTGGAGTTTTCTTTCATATCACATCCAAGAAAGAGTTCTTTACATCCTACAGTCGAAAAATTTTGGCACCTTAATGATGGGCAATGACGATTTGGCTACGATTGTGAGTATAGGATGTGACATCCTGATTTTTCTCGCCTAGTTAATTAAGGGTGATAATTATATTGGAGTCAAATTATCCAACTTGGTATTGACTAATGTCGAGTAATTTTGGAGAGTTGGTAATTTGAGATTTATTTTCTCGGAAAGATGGATGATAAGTAATCATCGTACAAAGGGGACACCCTAAAAATGTCAATATCTAGTCGAGTACGATTATGGCACATACACACACACACACACACACATATATATATATATATATATATATATATGATTGTTATTAAATTGATTGTATTGCGAGGCCAACTAATTGACTATAGTGTAATTAAACTTCGAAAGTGAAATTGCCTGGGACATTATATATGATGCTTGAACTAGTGGAGTAAGCTAATAGCTAGAGTGCATCACATGATTAATTATGTGCTAAATTAAGTTAATATTCTATGGTATAGTTTAAATTTGAATTATTACTAAGGAAACTATAGAAAATAAATCAATTAAGGACTATGGTATGCATTAGCTTATAATTAAAATTATCAAGATCATAATACTTGATATTATAGTCAATTTGATATCCTACTAATTTGAACATGTTATGTGACTAAGTATATGATAATGAGGTTAATATTACATGGTAATTTAAAATGCCAAGTAGTTATAGAGAAAACTATAGTCTAATTTAATGATTAATGTACATAATGTACATAATTAAGATAATGTGGGCAAATGGACATTTTTACCATATATGGCCAGCCACCCATGAAAATGTACGCCAAAAATTTATATAAATGAAATGATGCCAATAACCTATCTCACTATTCAAAACCCCCCCCCGGCGAATTCACTCTCTCTCTCACTCTTGAAACCTCAAAATTTTACTTTGTGAAAACACTCTCAAGAATTTCAAGGAGGAAGGCTTGTTCTTGAGGTGATCTTGAAGTCTAGGCAAGTCTAACATCTATCTATTACTCTATATGATTTTATATTGTTAGATATTGATTTATTTGATGCATGTTATGATAATAGTGTTGCTTGTGTTAGATTTGATGACAATGTCAATGAGAAATGGCCTTGCATGTTGATTGTGAAAACTATCCTAGAATTAAGCCCTAAACCGACCCCCCAACTATTTCTATTTTTATATCTTCTTCCATGAACTTCAAATGCCTGAGTTGAAATATTGCAAATGAAACACTCTAAGCTATGTCATGTATTATTTTGGGAATTTTTGGATTTTATGGTCAGCCAAAAGACCTCACTTGTCCATGTCCTCAATTTGTGTTTAAACCGAATCTTCCCTAACCTTTTGTTCATTCTATTTCCATATCACCCTTTGTGAGCTTTAGATGTCCAAGAGCAAATATGAAATATGACACTGACATCTAGACCTCAACATATAATTATTTGATAATTTTTTAAGTTCATCTAATGTGTCAAATGATCTTGCATGTTCATTTTTTAAGTCTATGGAAGACCTGAATCTATTCCGACCTTTGGTATTTGTCATTTTTATACCATTTTCTTTGAGCTCCAAATGACTTATATGAAGAGTGAAAATCGATTCTAATACTCCTAGCTATAACATATATTAAATTGGAAATTTTTGGGATAGCCAGAGTTGAGATTAAGGCCACTATTTTATAGAACAATGTCTTGTTCTGGGACTGAATTCTAGTGCTGCTTCTATGAATTTTTGTGAAAAATGTATAAACAATTAATCTGATCACTGGTCACAAAAGTTGTAGAACTAGGTCTAATATACAACATATTAAAATTTGGTAATTTTTGGAGTTGATTTACAAGGGTAAAAATGGGAACTCCGAACAGTGTGCAAAATTGACCCCGACTAAGCAAGTCACTAAATTTGGGTGAAACTCTTTTAACTCATGGGTATAGTGTTCAAAGGCCTTGAAGGGAAATTAATCACACCGAGGAAACTATCATTCTATGCGGTTTGATAATTTTATAAATTTAATTGATATTTTAACCAAGACTAATGCTAAGGTGCAAATCTGCCTTGATATGAGGATTTGAATGGAATTAAAACTCATGTAGCACGCTATACAAAATTCATATGTGCAATACCGTAATGATTGTCGAATGGTAATGATCGAACTGAATTGTGTGTAGCATGATCATATGACATGACATATAACGATATGTGTGCATGAGGGTGGAGATGTAAAAGACTTGAAAACTTTCCCAACAATTAGAATGCCTTGGAGCCCCAGTGTTTGGGACGCCCCTTCATGTATAAGGGAAGCCCTTGCTGTGTGATTAAGGAAGGCATCGGAGTGGAGATGCCCAGGTATAGAAAGCTTGGTAGTGCCATGCGCGGATGTCGGGGAGGAATCCATGGGAACTTGGCAAGTGAATTTGTGAGATTTGAACTAAAATAAAGCGAAAGATGAACTAATTGCATAATTGTGAGTGCATAGCATATTCATCCCGGTATGGATTTTATGCATATTGCGAATTGCTTGTTTGTTTGACATGGTCTTGCTAAATAATATTCAAATGAATTTAATATTACGTGTCGATCTAATAAATAGAAAGAAATATTGTTATCTAACACCATCAACGCCTCGAACGTGGCGGTATGGGAATGAAGTAGGTCCAAGAACGACCGAGGTTCGAACCTTGAGAGTTGTTGTTGGAATGTTAATAAATAAAAACTTGGTGGATAAATCGAAAGGATACTGAGCTAATTACTGATTGTGTTTATTTTGGTATGATCCCTTAAGAACGCATGTTTTAAATAAATTTATGTCGGATAATATTTAAATAGTATTCTGTAATTTTTAGATGTTTATTTGCTTGGGCCTTGACTCATTCCCGATGTTGAAACATTTTAGATAACTAGTTATGGATGTACCCCCAACCATTTCTATGGGATGCACTACCAGATTAGCTCATGGCAAGAAGACGTCGTCTTTCCCCATTCCACTACCGTATTGATTAGATGCACAATCATCATTTTTGTTACTATAGGTCATTTACCGGTTGTTGCTTTTCAATTTTTACGTGGTATTTCCGATAAAGCAACCGGCTTTTGAGGCCCTTGATCATCGATGATGGCGGGAATGGAGGTGGCAATGATGGAGATGACGATGATGGACTTGAGGGCAAACTTGGAGAGGTGGTTAAGGCGTAGGTTGCATGTATTTTGATTTTGGGCATATAGGGTTAGTGTCCATAGTATTAGACCAAATTTTGTCGTATTAGCCTAGTAGGAGGGATTTGGCCCTTTTTGTGTACCCTTGCCTGTTAGGCTAATCTTCCCCTATATGCCTCGGATATATATGTTTTCGGACATGGTTTAGTAAGAACTTGTAATATTTGAACTTCTAATGTACGAAGTGTTTTTACTATTATGTAAATATTTCGCTTGTGTTAATTAACTGAAAATATAATTTAACTACGAACGGTATGTCACATAGGATATGTGTGCTTGGAGATTAATAATGGAGCAAAACTAATTCCGAAAGATGTTAGACATGTTCCGGATATTCGTTTGAATCGATTTCGACCAAGAAGCACGATGACGCAGGATTTTGAAGTACTTTTAATAATGGACAATGAAAACTCACCGGAGGCTCATTAGTTATGGCTAGAGGCGTGAAACAATTTTCTTTGTATTTGTTTTAGGCCAAGATTTCCAAGGGCATGCATAATGTTGTGGAATATGAGGATGCAACCGCATTATAGCACAAGAAGCTTAGTCACGTAAGTGAGAAAGGTATTGGTTTGTTGGCTAAAAAGGGTTTACTCTTTGGAGTGAAGAGTGCAAGACTTGAGAAGTGTGTACAATGTTTAGCAGAAAAACAATGAAGAGTTTCATTCAAGAGTCATCCGCCTTCGAGAAAATCGAGTTGCTAGAACTTGTGCATTAAGATGTTTGTGGTCCAATAAGACTACTATCACTTGGTGCAGCCTACTTTGTAACCTTCATTGATGACCATTCAAGAAAATTATGGGTTTGTTTTTTGTAGACAAAAAAATTAAGTGTTAGATGCATTCAAGCGGTTTCAAGTTTCGATTAAAAGACAGACTTGAAAAAAGTTAAAATGCATTCGTTCGGATAATGGTGGTGAGTACATCGGACCATTTGATGAATATTGCAGGTAACAGGGGATTCAACATCGAAGACATCCCCTAAAACACCTCAATTAATTGGCATAGTAGAAAGAATGAATAAAATATTGATTGAGAGAGTCGGATGTTTGAATTCGGATGCAAAATTGCCAAAATCCTTTTGGGGTGAGGCTTTGAGTACAATGGTACATGTCGACATTGTCACGGGCCTGTGTGGGCTCGGAATCGGCTCGTTGATCGGGACCGGGGTTCCGAACCTTCAAAATAATAATAAATAAAAGAGGGGAAAGAGCCGTTGCTTTTTCCCCCTCCCCTTCACCCCATGCAACAACTAAATATCTCCCCCTTTTTTTCTCTTCTTAAATTTTTTTATAAATATCATTCCCCCTTTTCATTTTTTTCTCACAATTTCTCCGAATTCTCAAATTCTCTCAATTCTCTCAATCCGCTCAATCCCGGCTCAATTCTATCAATTTTCCGAACCAGCTTTCAGCTCAATTCTCTAACAAAAATAGCAAGTGAAAGCGGAGGCGGTGACATGGGAAAGAGCCCGATGCAAATGGGGATGGGAGAATCCAATTATCCTTAACCTCATGATCAATATGATTCTCGTAAGTTTCCATATTGAGTAGACGATGATGATAATATCAACTATGTTCTCAACGTTGAGAACGTCCCAACACAAGAAAGTCTTCATCCTCCTACCGGCATCGAAGAAACGTCGACAAAGAAAAGAGCCGAAACGGCAAGCCCGGAAGAAGTACATCCAACTTATTGCAACACTTCAATAAGGTAGATGTAAGTGAAGACAATTACAAGATAAACTGTAAATATTGTACGAAATCATACGGTTTTAATAAAGGAAATGGCTATGGAACATACCGTCAACATCCGATGCAAAAACATGCAACGTAAGCGGGGATCAATACCAGGCAACAACAAATTTTCGAGTACGCCAATCCTAACATTTCTCATTTATTTCATTACGTTGATGAACTTTATAAAGAAATATTAGCTCAATATGTTGCCATTGAACATTTACCATTTACTATTGGTGAAAATTTTGGTTTGAATTTTTTGATAAACACTTGCATGTACTCGCAAGCAAAACCTATTTCAAGAACTACTCTTAAACACGAACTTTTTAGGGTTTATAAAAAATAAAAAAAGGCTTTGCAAAACCTTTTTAAGGATTTCAATGGACGTGTGCATGTAAATAGCAACATTTGGAGCGATCTTTGGCAAATTCATTCTTATATGGATATCACATGTCATTGGATATGTGACGATTGGAACATTTAAAAAAGAGTACTTACATTTCGAGTGTTTGATGAAAGGCATATGGCTAATAATATTTATAAAATAATTAGGCAAATTTTAGAAGAATATAATTTGATTAATAAAAAATTTTCAATTGATTTTGATAATGCCGCGTCAAATATCGCTTCTATTCCCGATTTAGAAAATATTTGTAAACCATTTTTTTGGCGGATAATTTTTTTCACATTAGATGTGCTTGTCATGTTTTAAATTTATATGTACAAGATGATTTACGAACTCTTGAGATTTTTCTCACCCCAATAAAGAGAGCAATTAAATTTTTATGGAGTCATCCCCAAGTTATGAAAGAATGGGGCAGATTTTGTAAATCACATGGACAAAAATCAAAAAGATTTTCAAAAGACGTTCGATTCGTTGGAATTCTACATACGAGTTGCTTCATCAATCTTTTGCTTATAAATATTTATTATGTACGTTTATTTCGATAATGTTTCCGAAATTAGTTTACTCCCGCAAGATTGGGTTGTTAAAAATTTTTAGATTTTTTGAAAGTTTTTAATGATACAACTTATACTTTATCTTGTGTTTATTATCCTACTACGCATTTATTTTTAATAGAATGTGTTAACATTAATGGTATGTTTTGTGAATATGAAAAAGATGCTCAATTAGCTCCGACTATTATAGTAATGAAAGCAAAATAAGCGTATTATTATGCCCGCATTCCTCTTATTTATTGGTTGCTATTGTTTTCAATCCATGTACTAAATTAGATGATTTGTATAAGTATTTAAAGGATTATTATTATGATTGTTTACATTTGAATGAAACAAGAGATATACAAATAGAGGTTAAAGACGTTATAGTAGCATTATATAATGAATTTTATAGTAGATATGATTTAGGTGATAGTGGATCCTCTCAACCTAGTGCCTCACAAAGGGAAGAGAGTGGTAGACTTAGTAGATGGTACAATCTGCTCATTAGTAGGTAAAAAAGACAAAAGGGAGCAACATGTAATATTTTCGAATTAAAAATATATTTAACCATTGCTTTTGAGTTCCAAGATTCCGAACACAAAGACATTTCAAAATTCGGGGTGGTAGAAGATTCATTCAACCCAATTCCAAATCCTCGCTCTCATCGCAAGACAGATATTGACAACTCATTCTTCAACGGTTGCAGATTGAACAAGCATTTAGCGCTGGATAATTAATTTTCGACAACAAATGCTCAAGATTAAATCGAATGATGTGAAGGCTCAAGCTTGTGTTCATGTTTGGACAAAGGCTAAATTTTGACAACAAGAGCTGGATCGAGATGACGAATTTTTCAATGATAATAATGGAGATACCACCGCCACCGGTACCACATCGGGTAGCGATAGTTGACGATGAGGTAAGTTGGGGTTATCAAAGGTAAAAGAACTATATGAGCTTTGATTCTTCTATCCCCAAGAAGATATGTAGGCACTTAATGATAATTCATTAAGTTCAAGCCCCTTCTCTCTCCCCTTTTTCCCCCTAAATTTGATTACAATATACAATTTGATTATAATTTATAATTGATAATTTATTATTTTTTTATTTCAGAATTTATTATTTAAAATTAAATTTTAAATTCGGAATCGAAACCGGCCTTTGAACTTGCTCAAAACCGCTGGTTTCAAACCCGAACCAGGACCGCCCCTTCAAGGGCCAATTCCAGTTCAATCTATGCTACGAACCGAAACCAACAGTTCACGGTCCGTGGCCATGTCTAGTACATGTTATTAACATATCTCCCACTATTGCTTTAGATGGTGACATTCCCGACAGAGTTTGATTTAGAAACGATATTTCATATGACCATCTAAAGGTGTTTGGCTACAAAGTTTTTGTTTATGTTCCCAAGGATGAAAGGTCCAAGTTAGATGTCAAGACACGAGAGTGCATCTTTCTTGGTCGGTTACGTACTTTATGATCCAAATGCAAGGAAATTGTTAGAAGTCGAGATGTGGTATTCGTTGAGGATGAAACCATTTGGGATATTGAGAAGATGAAGAAGATAGATTTCCATGGTTATGATATTTTAGTTGATACTAGCTCAATCCCATCTTTTGAGTTGCATAGACAATTGCATGATTAGGTTGAAAATGGTGTTCAAGGTTAGACTCCGGATCGGCGGGTTCGGGATCAAACTCGAATGATCAGCAAGTTCAAGATCAAACTCGGGGTGATTAGCTGCATTGAAAAGGCATTAATACTTAAGAGAGTGCACCATTAGCTCCACCAACCACTGCTTTGAGGAGGTTTATCAAAGACCGCACCCCGTCTACTAGATACTCTTCTAGTGAGTTTGTTTTATTGACGGATGCACGTGAACCTGAAAATTTTGAAGAAGCGTTAGAAGATAAGAATGGTTCGATGCAATGCATGATGAGATGAAGTCACTGCATGACAACCATACTTTTAAGTTGGTGGCACTACCTAAAGGCAAAAGAGCTTTGGAGAAATGATGGGTATATAGATTGAAGCAAGATGAGACTACTTCGCGTCCTCGATATAAAGCCAAACCAGTTGTTAAAAGCTTCAATCGGAAAAAGGGAGTTGACTATGACAAAATTTTTTTGCCGCTTATGAAAATGTCTTCAATTCGAGTGGTTTTGAGTGTAGCAGCTAGTCTTGATCTTGAGCTTGAGCGAGATGGACTCAAGACCGCTTTTCTTCACAATAATTTAGAGGAAGATATATACATGGAGTAGCTTGAAGAAAATTGTGTTTGTAGGTGAAAGGTAAAGAAAATTATGTTTGCAAATTGAAGAAAAACTTATATGGCTTAAAGCAAGTGCTTGAGGCAATGGTATAGAAAATTCGAGTCTTTTATGGGGGAGCAAGCTTATAAGAAGACTACTTCGATCATTGTGTATTTGTGCAGAAATTCTCTCAAGATGACTTTACTATTTTATTGCTCTATGTGGATGACATACTTATAGTTGGTCGAATGCTTCAAGGATTGACAAGTTAAAGCGAGATTTGAGCAAGTCTTTTTCGATGAAAGACTTGGGACCGGCTAAGGAAATTCTTGGTATAAAGATCACTTGTGACAGACAGGCAAAGAGATTATGGTTATCTCAAGAGAAGTACATAAAGAAAGTACTTCAAAGGTTCAAAATGGATAAAGCTAAAGTGGCAAGTGCGCCTCTTGCTACACACTTTAAACTTAGTCATAAACAATGTTCGTCTAGTGAGAAAGATCTCAAGACATGGAAAAAGTTCCTTATGCTTCGTAGTGGGTAATTTGATGTATGCAATGGTTTATACAAGGCCGGACATAGCTCATGCGATTGCGGTGGTTAGCCGTTTTATGTCAAATCCAGGCAGAGACAAAAAAAAAAAACTATTTGTCATAAATAAAGGAAAGATATCTGTTGAAGAAACAAAGAAAAAAGGGCTACGTTTGTTTTTATTCAAAATTCATTGTCTTGTCTGTTATTTGACTTTTGTATGTTTCGTCTGTCCTTTTTTATTAGTAATTTTTTGACTTTTTTGTTGGTTCATTAATAATTGTCGAAGGGATTGTAAGTGTGTGAGATGTTGTCTTCGTTAACGTAGGTGTTTTGCTATTATATAAGTACGTGAGGGTGGGTGTTGTATTTTGTAGCCATTAGAAAGCATTCTAATAAAATATTTTCTCTCTTCGATCTTTATTTTGTGCCATTGTTCTAAATTTCCCAAATTCATCGTTATTGTCTTTAGTTCCAACACTAAGATCTCCGGCTAGCCACTCGCTCGTTCAAACTACACACCTCATTGATCGTTGGAGATATTGACCGATCACCCTCTTTCGCTCTGTGCACCGTCTCTCTCTCTCACACACACACACGCACCCAATTGGCGAGGGAAAAAAATTAGGGTTTGGTGGTTGGAGGGAAAAATTAGGGCTCGGTCTTGGGAGAAAAAATTGGGGCTCGTTGCTAGAAGAGGAATCTCGCAACATGTAAAAGGTAAATGCTTTACTGTGATTTATCGGGACTTACCTGGTACATCCATGGAATATTCTTCGGGGATTAAACGGAGTCCAAGATGTTCTTTTTGGACTTAAGAGCCCACAATAACAAGTAATAATGATCTTCGTCTTCGCTTCGTTGAAACGAATTTGAGCCCCTTATCTTGCTCCCCGCTCTCCATTGCAAGAATAAGCTCATAATTTTGGGAGAAATCAATTAGGGTTCGAAGAATTTGAAAAAGGTTTGATTGTCCAAATTAGTGTTTATCTTTTGGAAAAACATGTAGATGACATCTTATGGGTTATTAATGCTGACCGGATATACCAAATAACCATGTCGGTCGGGGTAATTGATACAATATTGTCACATCGGATTTTCAACAACCTAAATTGGAGTTGCCACTTAAGTGAACATTTTTTTTTCAAAAGTGGCACTTAGGTTAATCGAAAAGAAAAAATTTGCACCAAAATGAGCGTCGTAGGAAAATTATGATACTTGGACCTATTCTTTTTCTGATTTTTCTTCCTTAAAATGTGAATATCGAACCACACAAATTTATCCTTAACTTCATTGATAGCCAAAATGTTATCATTTCTAGTCCATAACCTCGATTCTTTTGTTCGATTGAAAATCAAGTGATTCCTTTTATCCAAGAAAAGAGGGCTTACATGAACTAGTGTTTATGGAATCAAAACATAACAAATCCCATAAAGGTTGGGGGATTTCGTAATCCAATTAGACTAAAGTACAATTCTCTAGTGAGTCTTGGCAAGCCAATCCGCCGCATTGTTGGCCTCGCAAGGGGCGTATGACTCGATCACCAACTTAAGCTGAGCCAAAATTGAGTGGCATTCATTGAACAATGGATCTAAAAGCCCATGGGCTATCTTCGGATTTAGCCAAGAAAGAAACAATAGATACGTTGTCAATCGGGATCTCAACACCCCGAATACCTTGTACGACCAAGTCACTTTCCACACTTGAAGTCCAGCCTTCTCTCTCTCTCTCTCTCTCTCTCTCTCTCTCTCTCCTTCTTCAAACTTTGAATGGCTTGCAGCATCTCTAAGGTTTTCAACTCAAGCACAAATCCGGCCTTCTCCTCACTCGTGAAGTTAGTGATTATACATCCCCACGCATCTCGACAAATTCCCCCCACAAATCCGTCCTTATCTCCTTCAATCCAAGAGCCATCACATTGAAGCACCACTGTCCCCATTTTAGAGGATCCCAATATGCAGGTAAAGTTCGAACCTTTTCACATTAATTCAGCTTCTCTGCGAGATTCGCTTATAATTAGCAACCTTTGTGATCGCATCATCTATGATTAGCTCTAGTTTAGGGAGCAGCCGCGGAAAATGACCTTGTTGCATTCTTTCTAGAGGAGCCGAAGACATTCTCGATGAGTTCCTACGGTGGGTTGCTCTGTTAACCGGTAAGTTTATCCACCCCCATGTTCATTCTTCCGACCTTGAGGAGAGAGGTATCTAACTTGAGCCGTGGGTCCTCCTAGATAATTTTCATCCAGTTGATAGTAGAAAGAGGTGCTCTAGGGTTTCAGGGGCACGATGGCACACAGGACGAAGCGGGTCGGGGAGGAGCTTTCATGAAGAGGTTATTTTTTGAAGATAATGCATTCTAACAAATGCTCCATAGAAAATTTGTTATCTTTGGCAGGGTGAGGGTGTTCTAGATCAACTTCCATAGGGTTGGAAGGGGTTGATATGACATGGTAGCTGGCTTAGTTATGGGTTGTCGATCCGAGATTTTGACGTTATGGTATCCTGTTTTGACCGTATACACACCTTTAGCACTACCCTTCCACACCAAGTGATCCCTGTTGAACATGGATTGATAGGAGTATCAATAATCTCCTACATGATGTGCTTCTAGAATAAAGAATTCAATTTTGCTCATCTTAGGATTTGGTCCTTAGAATGAACAAATCAACTACTTTGCAAGGGCCTTCTCTGTTTGCAAGCCCCCGAGACACTTGAGGGCAACCACTTTTGCTCCTTGATGTTAATTCTTTCCCCATCACTAATCACCCATTTAGTGTCTGAGCCAATGGAGTCCTTGCTTACAAGTAAACTCAGCCAACCCCATGAGGGTCTAGCCTCTTTCTTCGATGCCCAAAGGTAACGGTGAGGGAAATAAATCCCTTTGAAAATTTTGCTCCAAAGGGATGATGGATTTTGAGCGAATCTCCATGCTTGCTTCCCCAACATAGCCTTATTAAGGTGACCAAATCGCTAAATCCCATCCCCCATCTAGCTTTATACTCTTCAAAGTCCCCCATTTCCTCCAATGAATAGCAGATTTTGCCGAGTTTTGCTTCCACCGAAAATTGGCCGTCTTTTGTTCTATTGTTTTGCACACTTATATAGAAATCTTAAAAATTGACATAGAGTACTATGGATGTGCCTGGACTATTGTCTTAGGTAGGAAAGGAGACCTTGATCAAGACAATAGTCCAGGCACATCCATAGTACTCTATGTCAATTTTTAAGATTTCTATGGATGTGCCTGAACTATTGTCTTAGGTAGGAAAGGAGACCTTGATCAAGATAATAGTCCAGGCACATCCATAGTACTCTATGTTAATTTTTAAGATTTCTATCTAAGTGTGCAAAGCAATAGAACAAAAAACGGCCAATTTTCTACCTAAGATAATAGTTTTTCCTTCCAACCCTCTATCTTCATGTTAACTCTCGCTAGTATCCATGCAAATATTAGCTTCTTTGTTTTTCCCCAATCGGATGGAATACCAAAGTATTTTCCCCTTTTTCATTGACAGGTACTGTCAATTCTGAGGCCATGTTCCTCTTCAAAGGTTCCGGAAAACCTTTATAGAAAAATACGCCTGATTTGTTCTAATTTATGGCTGACTAGATGAGAGGCAATATTGGCTCAAAATGCTTGCCAAATTTTGGCAATCTTGATGGAACCATCTAGAAAGAAAATCACATCGTTCACAAAAAATAAGTGAACTAGTGAGGGGCAGTTATTATTCAATTTGATCCATTTTTATGTACCATCATCCACAGCTTTGTTAGAAAGGGAGGGTAGTGTGTTAGCCATAACAATAAACAAGTAAGGAGAGAGTGGGTCATCTTGTCTAATGCCCTTGGAAGGTCGGAAGTATGGAGAAGGTTCTCCATTGACCTTGACGCAAAAAGAGACTGTTAAAATGCATTTTCTAATCAATTTAACCCATTGTGGACTAAACCCCATCTTGAGCATATTGGCACACAAATAATCTCACTTGATACATTTTTTGCATATCTAATTTTAGTACCGCATGGAACTTCCTTTTTCTCTCCCTAATTCTAACTGATGGAGAACCTCTTGTACGAAAGGAGATTGCCTTGGGTTTGTATTCCACAAACAAAAGCACTTTGCTCTAAGGTAATGATGCTTGGGAGTCATCTTTTAAGCCTGTTCGCCATGACTTTGGAGACAATTTTATAACTAAAGTTGCTTAAACTGATGGAGCGATATTGTGAGACGCACTCTAGATTCGAAACCTTGGGGATGAGCACTATCTAAGTTTCAGGTTTAAATTGCCTAATTCGAAAAAGGCCCTAACTAACTAGAAAACGTTAAGATAAATGTCCTACCAATGTGTTTATGGTAGAATTGGTCATTGAGGCCATCCGGGCCAGTTGCCTTGGAGGGTTCCAGCTGAAAAACTATTTCTTTACTTTCTCTAGAGATACCGAGGCAATTACATTGGACAAGTATAGGGCATTGCTCTATCACGTGCTAAAAGTTCTTAGGTTCCATTGTGCCATAAAGTGCCTCGTTAGCTCAGAATATAATGTTTTAGGTGGTTTTGGTCTAGGCTCTAGATCCGATCACTAAAGGCGAGCATGGCAACAATTCCCGTCGAAATCGACTTCGATCAGAAATTTTTTTTTTTTAACTTCTATTCGAAGCGAGAATTTGATTTTTCTACTTTTACTCTAAAAGTTGATTTTTTATCGTAGAAATTTATATGGTAACAGTTGAAAATTTCTACTTCTAAAACATTATTAACACAAAATTTTCTAAAAAAAATTATTGTCGGTGGTCGAAAAATTTCTACTTCATTTTAAAACTTTTTAAAATTCTTTAAAAAATTAAAAATTATTTATATTTTACTCCAATGACGACCGGTAGAGGTCAGCAATAGATTACGGCGGCAGGTTGCACGATGGTCGATGGTTGGCGGTGGTGGTCGCGGCGGTCGGTGGCGAGGGTGATGGTTAGGAGGTCGGTGGCCAAGGGTGATGGTTGGCGGTTGGCGGTGGTCAAGGTGGTCGGCAATGGAGTGTTCGTGATCAATAAAGAGCGGAGATGGGCATGGTCGAAAAGTGGGTGGGGCCGTAATGAAAAGAAGGTGAGTCGAGAAGCACTTTATGAGTTTTTTTTTTTCAAGAAGTATTTTTGGAGTTTAGAAGTAAATTTTTTTAACTTCTCAAATTTGGGAAAAAAATAATTTCAGAAGTGACAATTCAATTGAGAAGTAGAAATTTCTTTCAAAAGTAAAAAAATTTACCAAACAAATTTCTACTCAAGAAGTACTTTTGGAGCATAAATCCACTTCCAACTCTCTAAATTTGAGGAGTTGAAAAAAAATTGCTTCCCAACTCAAGAAATACTTCCCGCCTCATCATCTTTTTTGTTATGCCCTCACTCTCTTTTCCACCATGTCCGCCTCCACCGACCTCCACCGCCGCCCATCGCTAACCACTACCACCCACCGCCCCTAGCCGCTAATCACCAACGTCGATCACCAATGGCCACCGCCCATTGCCGACCTCCATTGGGCTACCGCTCGCAACTATCACCAATTGTTGACCATCGCCGGTGCCGCCGCCACCGCGGACCTTCGTCGACCGTCGATAGCGAACCGTTGCCACTCGCCAACTACCTTCCGCCGCCAACCACCGCCCATCGCCGACCTTCGCCGACCGCCACCAATTGTCAACCACCGTGGGCGTCGACCGCCGCCTCTCCACTATCCATTACTATCGTAACCGACCACCACCGCCACCTTCCGCTAACCTCCGCCGATCATCGCCGCCGAGTCACCGTCTCCGACATCAAAGTAAAAAATAAATAATAATTTTTTATTTTAAAAAAAAAATAAATAATTTTTTTTTTCATAATAAAAATTATCTTATAAAAAATTTAAAGAGTTTAAAAATGAATTAGAAGTTTTTCAACCTCTAACAATAATTTTTCATAGAAGATTTTGAGTTAATAATGTTTCAGTAAAAAATTTTCAACTATTACCAAACGAATTTCTCTAATTAGAAATTAACTTCCGGAGCGTAGTAGAAAAATCGACTTTTGGCTAGAAGTTAGTTTCAAGCAGAAGTGTTGCCATACGCGCCCTAATTCGCTGCATAGAAATTTTGTTTCTTTGCCTATTTAATGAAAATATTAAGTGTTTTTTTGTCGCCCTTTAAGCCAGCTGATATGCTATCCCAACAACCATAAGACTTTTTCTGCCTCCATGATCTTTCAAACTCAATAATACTGTGGTTGGAGATAAGTCCTGAATGATTGGTGATGGCTGTGAATTTGTTTTTCAAGTCTTGAATATGGGCACGGGCATTGGGGTATTTTTTACTGCTCCATTTCCATTAGTGCTTTAGTGACTTTTCTGACTTTTCCTGGGAATCCATCATCAAAATCGAACTGTCCATTCCATGCAATTCGCACAATCTTTTTGCAATCCTCATTGTCCTCCTAAAATGCTTCAATTTGAACTATTTCTTCCTCTTCCTTGTCAATGGGTTAAAGCAGAGGAGGATAGGGCTGTGGTCAGAGCCTATAATCGACAATGCCATATGTCTTTGTGTTCGAAAACATAACCCTCCAGTCGATGTTGCTTAGAGCTCTGTCCAGTCTTTCTTTTGCCGGTACCTCCCCTTCTCTCTTGTTAGATCATGTGAAAATGCAATCCTTACTCTCTAAATCCATAAGGGAACTAACTGTTTAGGAATTCTCTACAGGCTACTAATCTAGAGTGATCGGCTTCGCGATTTCCATGCTTTTTCCAATGGTACATAATCTCATTAAGGTCGCCTATACAAACTCAGGGGAGCTGATTAGATGCGTGTATGTCCGTGATTTGCTGCCCCCACCGACATCTGTTCTGGATGTCATTGGCGGCATGAAGTAAGGTTACCTTCATATGGGACCCACATTCCTTGACCTTGCCAGACAGGTCAAAGAATTCACCTGAGCTATTCATCACCTTCATAATGACCTCCTCGTACCAAAAGGATGTCCAAACCCCCGACAATTCCTTCCGGATTGACTATCGCCGAATTCTAGAAATTTAGGCTCCTCCTAATTCTGTACACAACTGTCATTTTATTCTTCATCTCTTGGGTTTTTCTGGAGCCACTATGTTTCACAAATGCTGGACCATCAGGGCAGTACCTAACCCCTGAACGTTCTAGCGCAATAAATTTCATATAACCCCTTTCTTATTAGGGCTAGCCACCAAAGCTCATTAGTTTCCTCCCTCCGCCACCATGAAAGGGGTCTCAAGGGGCATGTCCTCATTGATGGAGATCCCCTTGGGTGCCTGTTGTGATTTAGAGCAGGATCTTCTCTGCTTCTTTTGGGGGTGAGTTTTGGTCCCTTGCTTTTCCATATGGACCTGAGATGAGGGGGGCTCTCCGCTTACACCATCAGCCGATACTATCTGGGTCTCCACGTTAGTTTGGAGGCTGGCCGAGCTCCTTTTCCTTGCATTCTGACCCGAGGCAGCCCTGCATCTTCCCCCCACATCTGGTTCATTATGCATGTTGGCTATGTGTAATTAGAACTGAAAAACACTGCTAGCTCCAAGAGGTCACTGCAACGATTGTTGAAAACGGTTTTATTATCCCAGGGAGCATGCTGTGTCATCCTGAATACTGGATCATGTTGAAATTTATGTGTTCTGTTTGAAGAAAGAGCCCTAATAATAAGTCATATCCAGATTTCGTGTTTTCCACCAAAAGGGCCCCGTCTGGTCCACGACTTGTCATGTTTCGTTGGATGGTCCACCGCTCCGTGTGGCATGAAATATGAGGCACTCCAATCGAAGGGTCATGCCTCTGAAATTACCAATTGTAGGACAACTTAGGTCCCTCTTGAGGCTACGTCAACCCTCACATCTAGGTAAGTAAAAACTTTTGATTAACACTATCAAATTTGTTTCGCGAAAAGTGAATGATTTAAAAAATTTGAAAAATGATCACTTATATTCTTATAAAAATGAATGAACGAAAGACATTTTCATCATTCATGAAAATGTTTAGACATTATTTATGTTCTCGATAATAAGAACATTTTTATTGGCTAATAATTATTTCAAACTATAGATAAATGTTCTCCAACCCAATCATTTTCTTGAAACTAACGAAGCCTCAAGCTAGTCCTTTTTAATTTTTTGCAAAAATCTACTAAGAATTAAATCATAGAGACAATACAAAGTGATCTTTAAAGAACAATGCGAAACTCTTGTATACCATGAAAAAGGTAGTTTATACTCAAGAGCAACCACAACTTTTTTGAGTGGCAACGGACCAAGAGTGCATAATACCTTTCTCGAACATGTATTTACACAATAATGACACGTTGTGACATTTTGGAAATGTAAATTGATCATGCTTGCTACAGGATATAGGCAAAGGTGACCTGTTTTCGGTGGTCATCATCTTTCGAAGGTATATCGATATTGGCCTGCAACGACCAAAGATCAATCAAATCTTGGCTGGCTAGAGGCAGAGGTTATCACATACTGCTTGAAGTATCAGAAACTGTCAATCCTTTTCTTTGACTCGGGTGCTTCTTTTTCACAACATCTGCAGACATTCCGGACCAATGTATTCTTAACGACCCATCTCCATAGACTTGACGTTATAAGACTCGACATAGGAAAGCAGTCGCATAAAGTACTCTTAACTAGATGCCAGGTTTTCTTTTTGTTGGCCAATAACTAGATGCCAGGTTAATTAGACAAACGTATGTCCGAATATGACCATATTCTAACCTTCTTTCAACAAAATATACATAGTCATATCTACCTATGCCTTCTAGGCCTTTCAAAGAATCTCAAAGTTCCAGACTGTTGTAGCAATCTCACAGAATTTATCCCCACTCAAGGAAATCTACTATAATAGTACAGTGAAAGAACAAAAGAAGGAGGTATCGTGTACGTAGTCGCTCACCTTATGTAGAAAAAGAATGCTGGAATCAGTATGAGTGAATGCCTTTCAGATAAAAAGAAGGAATGCTTGATTGCATTTTGTTAACAGAATATGTTCTTGGTAAATTAATTGCAAATGTCTTATCAGAAAAGGTGAAGGAATCCCATTCACTCTACTGTACAATCCATGGCTACATAATCATTTCATGGCACTGATCAAAATCGAGCGAGTGCAGGAGAAGCCCAGCAAACTCCTAAGAACAAGTCTAACTCTTCACCATGGCCTCCTGCCAGTTGCAAAAACCCACTGAACAAACCTGCAACCAGAAAAGCCATGAGCAGACATTTGGCCAGAAAATAACCGAGATGACTCATCGAGTATTTAAATCACGCAGCGAACATAAACATCACCAAGGTCACCAGGGACAAGAACCTGACCACACTGTGGTGGCATGCCAGACCCAGTGCACTGGCAAGACATATGCTCACCACCCAGACCAAGGGATTCCTAAAGCAGAGACTCACTGCAATGGGAATACCCATGTGGCCCAGGCTCAATCTCACTGCACAGGCGAAGCACAAGGCCACCATGTTAAGCAACAGGCGGCTCTTAATGCAGATAGCCATGGGAAGAATGAAAAGTCCTTGAAAGAAAAAATTGCTGAGAAGAAGAACAAAGTTAAGGGCCTTTTCAAGAAAAAGAATCAGGAATGCGGACGCAAGGATAAAAAAAGTTTCAGCAGCAGCAGCAGCAGCAACAGCAGTGACAGTGAGAGTGACAATGATGCCTCTCGTAAAAAGGCAAGTCCAATGAAATGATCATATGCATCATCCACTTCTCTAGGCAGCCATTCATGGTCCCCTTTCCCCACTGCCAGATAAATTGCTTGTGATAAAATTCATGACTTGACACAACTAACACTACAGATTTGATTACATATGCATCTACTAGATTATGGTCACCAGTAACTAGCCATAAAGCATGCTTAAGCACGCTTCTTTAGTTTACATACTTTAAAATGAAAGAATGATGCATTTATCAGGAGCCAATTAAATTTCTTCAATTTAACATAACTGCTTATTTTCTATATTCTTATGCCTGCAGAACTGAAAAGCAGAAGGTAAAGCAAGGGAACAAATTTGGCCTCACAATCAGAAGGTATGGTATAACAAAATAGATATGAGTCTCCATCATTGGCTACAAGGATGATGGCCCTGTAATGTAAGAATAAAATAAATTCTGATGCACTATCATCATATATGTAATATATGAAATACAGATCTGCCTCTCTCTCTCCCTCTCTGTAGACGATAACTTTGATATACAATCATCATATATGTAAGATATGAAGTACAGATCTGCATCTCTCTCTCTCTTGATGTTTCCCCTCACATGGCTATGGATCAACCTATTAAGAAGATTTCAATTCGAGAAAGTAACCAATTCTATTTGAAGGAAAAATAATCAAGATAAATCAACTAATTACAATGTTCCATCCTCAACAATCAAAGCGCAGATTAGGTAGTTGCCATGATAAAAATCTGAAATACTAGAGACACAAAATAAGAGATAAAATTTGCGAGGTAAGGCTCAAGAAAGTGCAACCTTCACATCACTAGCATGTAGAGCTTTTGTGGCACAAGGTTTCATCTTTCATTAATCACATTGGAAACAAATTTGGCAATGGTTTGGACAGCAAGATCTTCAGCTTCATCTTGGGTCAACCCCGAGCTTTGCAAAATTTTCTTTGCAATCTTAAAAGAGTGATCACCACCATCAATCACATACAACCTAGTAGTGGATTTCATCTTCTCACAGACAGCCTCCAACTTTTCCAAGGGACAAAGGCCATCTTTGCTTCCCTTTTTAAGAAAAGACACTATGATTAGATGTGAAAAATGAAGAACAGCCAGGTACTTCTAGTAAAACCAAATACACATAGAGTAGATTATGGCCACACCATGATCAATACAAGAGCATTATTATTGGCAACCTCCTAAAATATTACGATGAGAGAGCATGATAAGGGAAGACATCAAGTCTAGTTCAATGAACAAGTGAAGATATAATAGAAAATCTAATGTCCTTGGATCAAACAGAATTTCGTGTTTTTTCTCCCAATTGCAACTACGGCTTTGCTGGTTAAAGACGAGAGCATAAAGAAGAGACAAACACAAAAATCAAAACAAGCAAAACGAAAGACTAAATACCACTTCAAGACCAAAATAAACCATTAAGCTCATAGTGGTATCCCTTTATCCAATTTTTGGCAACTCTCATTAAGAGTCTGCCCCAGCATAATCAATCTCTGAAGCTTCGCCCAGTATTTCGAGGACTTCAATTCTTTTGACAGTAATCGTATAGTTAATCAATCTTTTACACAGATAGAAAGCATTACCTGCACAAACATTACAGGAAATGACAGCTGCAGGAGAGTCTCATCTCTAATTGCTCCATTTATGCCCTGAAACATTTCATCAACATCCATATCACGAGTTTCTCAGTCAGATAACCATATGATAAACAAGATTAGAGAATTGTACCAAGCTTGGAAGCTTGCAAAAGCAACCTCCCACAGTTCAAGAATAAAACCTTGCAGACTTTCACAAATGGAAGACAAACTTCATTACTGGATCTTGTCATAGATATAATTGGTCACTGCGTACTACCTTACTGCAAAATAGATCAGGCCTCTGAGGGTGAGAGCGACCTTATTTTAAACTAGTTGATACTGCATATTTTCTGAATTTCGTCGTCAGTGCAAGCCGATTTGGTCCACAGATTGAAAATAGAATCTCCAGAAGCTGAAGAAATAACTTTCTTCTCTCTACCTAGACAGCTAATATGGGGGAGGTAGGAACTTAACTAAAGGTTTTGGTCTCAAGAATGATGATAATCACACTTACTCCTTGGAAAAAAAAATCAAGTACAGCAGGAAGTGCTGCAGGAAGTAGTTATTTCCCTTCTTGTTAATCTTTTGCCCAAAGGAATGAAGATCTACACATGATTTTGAAGTTGTCCATTCATTAGTTTTCTTAAGCTCTTTTCTCCAGTATACTTTTCAGTAGAGACTGCAAAAGTTATAGTACATACTATACAGTAAGACAATAAATGCTACTAATGCTTAAAACTCATCAAAGGAGGGTAAAGAATTCTCTTCAGCTCTTTCGGAGGGAATGATAAAATCGAAGCAGTTAACTGATACTTCATGAAGATGCCAGAGTTCGGCCAAGGGGCATTGTTTAAAATGAAGATTTAACAAGCTTTTATTGCTACAATACTGTACTACTATAAAGGAGAAGATTCTAAGAAATCAAGCTTAAGTAGACCAAATGAATAGGACGCCTTAGAAAGAAATCTGTCACAGTGCAATATAAAGCTCGCCATCAAGTGAGAGCAAATAGAAGAAGAACCTTTAGAGGATATCCCAAGCAAACTATTGCAGATGGACAAACGCCTTCCTCATTAGCAACCATGCAGCTGACCCTACAAATGGAAATCGTGTAACAATACACAAATTTTTCACAATGCAGCAAGACATATGTCCGAATAGATATGTTGCATGATCTAGTAGCTGGTGGTAGCACAGACGCGATGAGAAGATTCATCGCAAAATCTCAGGAAGGAAAACTAAGTTTCAAGTTTCACCAGCTGTACAACGTGTATACATCAATGGGATGAATCATTAGAGTTGTCTTTCCTAACACAAACACTAACTAGAATAACAAACGTGGTAAGAGAACAGAAGCGATGGCAGCAATCTCCCACATATGTGTGCTGGAAACCAGTTTGGGATTCATGACAAATAAAGTACACAGAAATTTTTGTAACAAGTCTTCGTTTGTGAGAAAGTTAGTGTCACCTTGAACCCATAGATTTCCCAGCTAAAATCAATGGATGGCCGGGATACTTAGCGGCAGCCTTTCTGACAACATCCGAGTGGAACTCAACCAATTTTTCAGCCTTGGGAGGAGCTTTTCGTTTCCCACCAGATATATCTGCCACATTTAAGATCCATTTTCAATCTATGGAGAAAGTAGCTAAATAGCGACATTGTAAAACAACCATAATGACAAACTGCTAGACTTCACCTCAGTAGAAACAAGCACCATACAGCAAAGAAATGTAAATAACCACCATAAGAGATTTTTTTTATTGACAATGGTTTTTATGGGGAAAATTTGAATTCCACAAGCAGGGTGATACAAAGAACATGTGCGCACCAAGTAGTTACTTTCGGCCAAAAAGGTCGAAAAATGTTGAACTATCGACTTGCTTGTGCAGACAGTGTATACAATCTAAACGCCTATACCATTTTTAATGTCGAACTAAAAGGGGGAAAAAACAGAACAAAACTGCACTAGATCATTAGCAGAGCAAATAGAGAGACTAAAAGGGGGAAAAAATCATGAGCGTCAGCTTAACATACAGGGGTAGTCAAAGGTGATAACTTCTACAGCATGCAGTGCCTTGCCCAACATTTCCTTCCATCTGCACGAATTGACGATTCAATCTTTAAGTTCTCAAGCATTACGAAAAACATACCCAAATCATTTTCTTCTGCAGAACAGTAAAAAAATTCCCTTTGCAGATTCAACTTCTGCAAGTAAATGACCTAGCACAGACGCGAGTGAGATTTTCGACGACAACCTTAAAATCGCGAACCAATTTGACAACCATGACCAACAAACGCTCAAAACCGACAACAATAACAAGAACAACGTCCAAGTAGTAAATTTCGATCGATCGATCGAGAGCGAGAGATACCTAACCATCCAATCGGAGGAAGAAGGTGCACCGGCACCGTGAGCGAGGACCACCACAGGGGAGGATTTCTCGAGCGCTGACGACGGCGGCGAGGGCTCGCTCTCGCGTCGGCGCTTCGTAGGAGGAGGTGAAGAAGAAGCCATCGTTCTTTTGTGTTGAAATCGCAGAGGAAGCCCAGCAACTGGAACTGGAAGTCGCGAGTTCTCTGCACAGTCGCTGGAAACGAGACGACAATGCACAGTTTTCTTCCACGTGTTTTCGCGCCAGATTTTGGGAGGGAAATAGGCATTAATAATTTTTCAATTAAACAATAACTTTTTCTAAACCTAAAAATCAAAAGATAAAATAAATCTCGACCTAATCCCAAAATTCGAAGCGGTAATAAGATAGTTTACTTATTGCCTAACTATGCCAAAAGAAGGAGATCAATTTGAATCTAAGGAAAGAAGATTTATCTATCTTTATTATTTAAGGGAAAATATTTGTAGGAGATAGTTTAATAGATGTATAATAACATGGACAATATTCATTTGGCTTCATATCATCCATTTTTATCTTTTCAAAAGAAATTGAAAATTTTTCAATGAAGAAGATAAAATAAAAAATAAAAAACTTAGGCTCTTCTAAAAACATAGTTTTAATTGCAATCCTACAAAGACTTGGGACTAAGGAGGGCAAGAGGCTAATAAAAACTATTGTTAAGTGAGTTTAATTCAAGATATATTGATCTCAAAAGTGGAGATAATCTAAAAAGGCGGGGATTCTAATTGCCATTTGACATTTTTTTAAATGCGTCAATAATCATATAATGATGACGTGGACGGCTCAACGCCGCTTTGCTAAGAATATTTTAGATTGTTCGGATAAGTAGAAAAAGCACGGACCGTGAATCTAGGCAACATTGTACAAACATGTCATAAGAGTTTCAAGGGCCACGTTACCAATCGAAAAAACTCGCTCCAAATATTATACAGTGACTAATTGAGAACCTCATTTATCATCCTTTCGCTATCTATCTTTCGTTTTTATGGATTTTAGGCTGATTGTCTATTATTTTTTAAAATACTTATCACCAAAATATGCACGATTTTTTTATTTTAGTACATCGATTAGCAAGTATTTTCCACATATGCATAAGAATTAGAGATTTGCGGAAATTATAAATTGAAAAAAAAAAACTACGTATCAAAATTAAATTATTGGATAAAACTCGCATGAAAGCGTGTCATAGTAAAAGTTCACCATTTGTGGCCCTCACCCGATGCCGGGTGAGGGTCAATCGGGCCTCGCCCATAACCCGCTAGGGTCTATAGGCGAGAAAAAAAATACAAAAGAAAGGAAGAAAGAAAAATATCCAAAATAAAGTTCAAAATAGATGGCAAAAAAAAAGTTCAAAATATTTTTAAAAAACTACAAGCAATTATCCATGTCATCGATCGACCATTTTACGTGGCATTGTTGGTGTCCACGTCGCCGATTTCCAAAAAAATTAACTACAATGATTACATTGGTAAATTGTCAAAAGATTTAAAACTAATTTGATCAAATTGAAAGATATATGATTATAATAATACAAACATAGTAGATTTATGACTTTTTTGATAAATTCTTCCTAACTAATGCTCAAGTCGGATGACTCGTGAAATCAAATGCCCGTTTGATCACTCCCTTTTTCTTCGTACTTTGATGACTCGAGGTTGGCAAAATGAAATAACAAAACAGAATCTGCATGAACAAGACACCTTCATCTTCACTCTCCTCAAGGACTTCAGGCAACGTATTGCATCGCGACCATGACCATGCACGGCGACGCATCGCTGTCGGAAGCCCTTGAGGGAGAGTGAGGTGAAGACACGCCTCGGCTCTTACATACGAACAATTCCACGATACACAAACGAAGCAACAACGAATCCAACCAAACCCTAATCGACCCGAAACCAATATTAGCAGCAAGGGCACAGTTTGCTCGAACTACCTCAAGTTCTTCTAGCCAGATTGAACGCACCCCACTTCCAGAGTTGATTAATAGGCTAGAACTAGAAGCCCTTGAGGGAGATTGAGCAACCAATGCCTTGTAGAAGTTGCAACCCATGAGTCTGAGCCCCTCTTTCATCCAGGCTTTTGTATTGTCCCATGCCTGCTATGCAGCCCCCCTTTATATATGTCGAGTGCCAGAAAAGGGTATGTACCATTTGGTAGGGAGTAAAGATTGGTTTTTGATTCGCTCCGGTGTTTGTGAATCTCGTGTGATTTTGTGCCACTATTAAAGTCGCACCACATCTCCTAGGCATTTGCCTTATCATGTATGTTATCCAAAGCCCAATCTAGGCTCGTATCTTTATCCCATCCTTTGGAAATTAGTCTTTCCAGCACAATTTTGATTTAGACAATGCGATAAAGATGTCGTAATTTGATTCCAAAACGGCAACAGTCTCTCTCTCTCTCTCTCTCTCGTAGTTTTCACTCGACTTCGTACTTGAAGTTAACCGAGTGTGGGGACACTTCCTCCTTGCGAACCATGGAGGCCAATTGATGCAATACCACAGCCTCAGTTTCTCAGTGGCGACGGCCTCGGTTAACATATCCGTCGGATTTCCTGCACCAAGAAAGATCACCGGAAGAAATGAATAAGTGTAATCGGTGGAGCAACTGGGCCGCACTTGTCTACGGTACCAATTTTATGCGTACCGGCGATAACATGAAAGTAGGGATACGTAGGGGAATGTCAAAGAGGAATATGCCTTTGGATTGACTTCTTCACGTGTTATCCGAATAAGGTCAGACATGCAATAATAACGAGATGTTAGAAAATCGCCATTGGCTTCTCGAGGTCTTTAAGGGGCAACCAGAAGTTTTAACTTTGGTTCACTCAATTGACTGTTAATTTTCCTCGCACATAACATTGTAAACCACAACAACCAATTTGCAATGAATATATTTGAAAAGAAAGTGGCACGAGCATATCAATTACCACGGCTCACAAGTTCTTCCCAAGAACGAGATTGTTTGAAAATGGGATAAGTACTTTCGTTTAGAATGCCGGGATCGAAACAACCGATGTAAATATCATTACCATAACGGATGTTTATTCCCTTCCGCTAATAATTCATGGAATCTTGACCCACCGCGGCATTATTGTCCATGTTGTCATTAAAGTTAGAAGATCAACTTTAATTCCTCCAAAATCAGTCATGTGGGGTTAGAACAAGAAATGGGACAGGCTTGGATTCGCATGTGTAAGGGAATATTGTTATCTAGTTTGACTTCTTGCACGTCGGAATGCCGCTACAAAGCTGTTGTCAGCTAGTTTCAGCCGGTGAATTATTTCGACATCTCTTTTCACTGAACCCACCCTCAACCCCTCCACCGAAACCCATGAAGAAACAATTAGAATCTCCCGTTTTGCCACTCAAAAGTCTAATTTGAGCTAGAAAGTCAACTCCATTGTCAAGCACGATTTCTCCTCTGTAAAGTTAGGTTCCACTTATGGAACACGTGAATGTGTAACGTGGATATGAACCACATCAAGTGGCCCATTGATAGGGCGAATCATGATAAGATGATGAATATCTGCTAGTGAGAGAGAGTGCTGTCGATATTCCGAGTTCTTGTCTATGAGCTCGAAACGAAGTAAGAAATTAGAGAGGAATCAACTTTAGATCGCTTTTAGGGCTACTCTTAAAATCGAGATTGTGCGCAAAGGCCAACTTCCCGAAGGCAATCAAAATCGCGAATCTGAGACACAGGCTTCGGGTCACATGCATGATAAGAGCTAAACCGCTTTGCAGATCTTGTGGGACTTTGACAGTGGGACAAGATCACACAAAAAGGAATCACAAAACCCTAGAGCAAATCAAGAACCAATCTTTTCTCCAAGATCAATTTATAGGGGTCCCCCACCCAATGGCGCATACCCTTTTCGCCTCTTGGGAAGGCTTATAAAAACGAAAGAAACAGAGGGCTGGAGAGCGACCATGGGACAAAAGACAAGCACGAGTGAAAAGAGAGGCTCTAGAAGAGTTGGGTCCGTTCCAAATGGCTAGAAGAACTTGGGGGAGTGGGAACAAACTGTGCGCTTTCCGATTTCGGTCTCGATTGGATTTTGCGGCTTCTTGTTTTATGGATCGTCGAATCGCTCGTCAGTGCATGAGAGCCGAGGCGCGTCTTCGCCTCACTCTCCCTCAATAGCTTCCGACAGGGGCGCATCGTCACGAACATGTCCGTGCTTCCGTGCATGCAATACGGTGACGGAAGTCCTTGAGGAGAGTGGAGATGAAGGTGTCTTCGTTCGTGCGGATTCTGATCTCTTCCTTCTGTCAACCTTGAGTCACTAAAGTTTGGCAGAAAAGGAAGAGGGAGCGATCGGAGGGGTTGGCATTTAAAAAGGTGACCTCGAGGTGTCTAACAAATTGCTACGGCGGCACGGAGAAGGTGACGCTTGTACTCTTACGGACTCTGGCAAGTTCTATAGATTGCAACTTGGTTGTCCATTCATTTTAAGCCTTAAGGAAAATTTCAAATGAAAATAAGGCCCTAAAGTACCCACATTTTCTCAAATAAAGACTTGAAGTGGATTTTATTTCAAATAAAGACATAAAATACTTTTTGTTATTTCAAGAAAAAATTTAAAGTAAGAGCCTGAAATAGTGTTTATTTCAAATAAAAGCATGAAGTGTCATTATTATTTTAAATATGGGCCTGAAGTGGTTATGGTCATGTTTCAAGTAAGGGTCGGCTTTGGCCGTCGATCGACTAAATTTTTCATCCGATCAAGGGCATTTTCGTCAAAATACAATTTTAACTTAATTTTTAGTTAAATTAAATTTAAAAATAAAAATAAAAATAAAAAGGTAAAACAAAAATAAAAATAGACACACATGGACGCCGCACCACCTATGGCGATGGCCATCGGGGTTGCTAGCGCCTCGTCGAGAGCTAGAGACCCCGCCGACCAAGGGCGAGACCTACCTACGGCCTATGTTTGTAATTTTTTTCAATTTTTTTAATTTTAAAAAGTTGAAAAAGCAAAAAACCAAAGATAAATAAATAAATAAACGACGAAAATGCCCCTAACCAACTAGTGAGAGGCCCTTTTTGGAGACCGATATAGCCACTTCAAACCCTTATTTGAAGCAAGGTCCACTTCGAGCTTTTATTTGAAATTTTTCTTGTTTCAAAGAAGGGCCTAAGCAATGGCATTTTCGTCGTTTGCTTTTTTGCTCTTTTTTCCTCCCTCTTTTTTTTTCTTTTCTTTCTTTCTTTTTTCGTTTGTTTTTTCCTTCTCTTTCGCCGGTGTCCACCAGCCTCGCCTATGGCTGTCAAGGCAAGGCCACCCCTCGACGACACGGGGGATGACCTTGTCTAAGGGAGGCAATCCCTCGCCAGATCTTCTTTTTCTTCTTGGCCATGATCGACTATGATTTTGACACCTCTTTGCTACTGGCGAGGATTGCCTCACCTTGTGGTTGTAGAGGCGAGGCCACCCTCGACGGCCGCAAGGGACGGCCTCTCCCAATTTTGCGAGGGCTGCATTTGCCATATTTGGGCAAGGGTCACAATAAAGAAAAAAAAATGAAATGGGAAAAAAAAAAAGAAAAAATAATAAAAATAAAGTAAAATACGAAAATGTCATTGATCAAGCCATTATTTGAAACAAAAAGAGTACTTCATGCCCTTATTTGATAAAATGAGAGCATTTCAAACCTTTATTTGAAATTTTTCCTAAGTCTTATTACTCTAGAGTCACTACTAACCTACTTACTAGACTGATTAGGAACCTGAGTAAAGCGTGGGAGTTCACTTTACTTTCTACGAACTACAGATTCTGAGAGTGTTGACGCCTAAATTTTGACTAATTTATTTTTTGCATAAAAATTAGAACTAATTTTAGTTCTAAACAAAAATCATCTCACATATTCATTTAGCATTGGCATATAATTTGAGCTTAATTTAACGGGCATCCGGACTAGGCATGGGGTGGAAAAATGTACCGAGAAGATTCGGGCTTGAAAGAAATATTTTCTCGGGACAGATTGCAAATACTCGAACTTCGGGGATCAGATTGCAAATACTCAAAACTTCATGGACCGTATTATAAATATTTAAAACTTCAAGGACTCAGATTGCAGATACCAAGAGAAGAGGATGAAGAGAAGATGGAGAAAGGAAGATGATGAAGAGAAGATGGAGAAAGGAAGATGATGAAGAAAGGTGAAGAAAAGAAGATGAAAATGGAAGATGGAGAAATGAAGGTGAAGAAGAGAAGATGAAGATGAAGAAAGGAAGATGAAGATGAAGAAAAGAAGATGAAGATGGAGAAGAGAAGATGAAAATGGAAGGTGGGAAATGAAGATGAAGAAAGAAGATAAAGATGAAGAAGAGAAGATGAAAATGGAAGGTGAGGAAATGAAGATGAAGAATGAAGGATGAAGAACTTTGCCTTATAGAAGAAGAAGAGTTTTTGAAGAGAAGAAAGGGTTTTTGGGAGGAAAAGAGAATTGAGAGAGTTTTTGGGGGGTGGAAGAGAAGAGAATTGAGAGAGTTCTTGAAAAAAAAATTTGAAAAGAGTTTTAAGAGGGTATGAGAGTTTTGAAGCCGATACTACTATCGCCAATTTTTGCACCGATCAACACAAGTTACTGGGTCCATCCCGATCGTTCAAGCTTGTCGCAAAGAAAAGAAAGCTAAGTGATTTCCTAACTTCCTTTAATTTCGAATACAAATTAGCCCAGATTCTCTACACCGATTTTCTCTATGTTTTTATATTAAATAACAAATGCATATCAACGATGAGACATCAATGGTACAAGAATAGAAGAAGAGCAAAAAGGGGAAAATATCAACGCCCATATTGCGGCCTCATGAAATTCCAGCGAGATGAGAAAGAAGCGTGAATGAGAGATAGGACCAAGAGATTTCTCGGCCTAACGAGTCACCAAATCGGTCCAATGGTCAAGACAAGCCCGGAGCACAAGTTTGGTGCACGAGTTCAAATTGGGGAGTAATCTTGAACCTATTTCATCCTAATTCCATGTAATTTCTTTATTTCAAACAAATGTCAAGGGAAGAAAAAAAAAAAAAAATTGATTCTTTGATCTTCAAGTAGAATTCATCAAATTTGTCAAATCCATTATTTTTTCATGAATTTTAAGGTACCGAAAGGGCATTAGTTGTAATTAATGTAACCAAGTCCCCGGACTCTTAATCTCCAGGTTCGCAAAATACGATAGTTTTCTCCCGCTATTTTATTTAGGTTTCTAATCGACCTACCGAAAATGATTAGTGGCGACTCCAAATTCAAATCACATTGCATGATCATTCGAACCTTAAGTTGCGATTTGGTATGGACTTGGGAGAGTTCGAGTTAGGTTAGTTAATTAATTAACCCGATAATCCATTAGCCCGAAATGATAACTTGTTTATTATTTTTTTAGGTCGCGACAACTTGGCGACTCCACTGGGACCCAAAGAGGACTTAAGCCGGATAAGTTCATGAAAAGGAAAATTACTTGATTTGGCAATCTTGCTTGAATTTTAATCCCTATGTGTTAAATGGTTTTGCGGGAAAGGGAGTTATAAGGGAAGGAGTCTCACGTAACCTCTCGTTTTGCGAGGCTTGATGATGAGAATTTTAATTTTTGAACTATCGGAGTGCCGATTGCCTTTAAAATGTCGTGCATATCCCTAATATAATTGCACTACACCACTTTGACTTGTGACCGAACCCGGGTCACCCAATAGTTTCGAGGATGGTATTTATGTGGTTCTTTAACCTTGGCGGTAAGGCTTCGCTAAAGGTTATCCCACTTGGATCCCAAGCTTCTTCAAAAAATGGCTCAAGGGTTGTTCTCATGCACGTGAGGCTATGATGCATGAGAGTTGCCCTTGTCGACCGAACCAAGCCGAGATGATTGGACCCGACTAGTCATGACTATGTATGCGAGGCGGCAACTAGTCATGATGAACGTGCGCGAGGCCGCGAATGTCGTTCGTCTTTCATTTCATTTTTGCTAAAAGAACTAAAATCGAATCCACGATTCATGCGCATGTCTTTGTGATTGACATTTTCTTCATATGAGCGGTAATTTCTAGTCTCTTACGCCCTGTTATCTCATTTTTATTTTGGGCTGGTCCATGGTTTAGGTTGATTGTTTATGAATCTCATCGTCTTGTTTCCAATTTTACATTTTGCTTCCGTAATTTTTACAATTTCATCGCTTGTCCTTAATTCCGATTTGGCTTGTTCCTGTTGTACGATTTTTACTAAATTCTACGATCGAGCTTTGAGTAAGTGCCAAACATGAAAGTTGTAGACCTATGTTTCAACTAATATCCTACAAAATTTCAAAATTAAATTCATAATTTAAGATGGCCTTTCGTTTTTTTAACTACCTGTGGTTATAACAGTTTTCTGAATGCGATTTTTCGGAAAGACACATTAAACTGATTTGATCCGCTCATTTCTAGTCCGATTGGTCAATATAAAAGTTGTTCATCATCTTCTCAACTATAAGCTCGTAAAATTTGGACGTATTTTGACCAACGTACGAATTAATACGGATTTTTTCGTAAAAGCGGACAAACTGAAAATTACAATTCTTTGGTCATAATCACTTTGTTCGTTTGAGTCCAGAGGATGCCATGGGCCGGCTCGCTATTCTCGCTCCATGTACTCATTTTTTGTTTGTTACTGCATACAGGTAATTTTTCACGGATCCTCCACATATTACTCGATCGACGCAAAGAGGATGGCCGATATTAACGCCACCGTCGGTCTGCCTAGACGAGAAATTTGGCTCCTTGATTGAGCGCTTTGAAGAAATGATGTCCCGAAAGATGGAGGAAATGATGGCCCCTTCTCCGCCAAACTTCAATCATCCACCTCCAACCCGCCGCTAACCATTCCCGCTCTAATTCCTCCTACGAATAACTCCAGAATGCCGTGGAAAATTCTCTCTATCGACAATGCCGCTAGAAGATGTGATCTTCACAGAGCTCGAGCACGCAGCTTGTAGTCCCAATCTCCCAAACCAACCCGATGACGACAACCAACGACCAACAAGTTTGTCATCATGGGAGATATATGAGGAGGGAAACCTAGTGGATTCGAAGTATACGACATATATGAATTCAACAAATTATGAGGAAGTTCGTCAAGATTTCGAACGACATGAGGAGGTCAAGCCCTTGACCGGTGAACAAATTATCTCGGTCAGCCTAGGCGATGCGAAAAACCCTAAAGAAGTTAAGATCGGGGCAAGCCTTTCCTCGAAAATGTCGAGCGCCCGATCGACTCTTGAAGGATTACCAAGACGTTTCGCCCTGGTCCTATGCAGATATGCCCGGCCTTGACCGCTTCATTGTCGAGCATTGTTTGCCGATCGATCCTTCGGCTAAGCCGGTCGTGCAAAAGTCGAGGAGGGCCGACCGAAATTAGTGCGTAAGATCAAAGAGGAGGTCATGAAGCTTCTTGATGTAGGATTCATTGAGACTACGGAATATTCCGATTGGGTCGCTAACATAGTCCCCGTCATGAAGAAAGACGGCCGCATTCGGGTTTGTGTCGATTATCGAGACTTGAACAAGGCCAATCCTAAAGATGATTTTCCCTCCCGCATATCGACGATCTTGTTGACAAGATCGCAGGGTTTGAATTGTTTTCATTCATGGATGGCTTCTCCGGTACAATCGGATCCCGATGAATGTCAATGACAAGTTGAAAACCACTTTCACCACACCATGGGGAATGTTCCATTACCGGGTAATGCCGTTCGGTCTCGAAACGCCGGAGCCACTTACCAACGAGCCATGATTGCCCTTTTCCATGACATGATGCATAATGAGATTGAGGTTTACGTAGATGACATGACAAAAAAAACAAGGCATGGAGAAGATCACGTCGAAACGCTGAAGAAATTGTTCGACGGACTCGAAAGTACAAGTTACGCCTCAACCCCGCCAAGTGTGTCTTTGGAACCAGCTCGGGCAAGCTACTCGGTTTCGTGGTAAGCAGTAAGGGCATTGAAGTCGACCCTTCGAAAGTTAAGGCTATTCGTGAGCTTAGGCCGCCGATGACGGTTAAAAGAAGTTCGAAACTTGATGGGTAGGCTAAACTATATTGCTCGATTCATCTCTCGCTTATCGAAACCGCTAAGCCATTCCTCAAGCTATTAAAGAAGAATGCGCTAGTCCAATGGGATAGCGAATGTAAAGAAGTTTTTGGGAAACCAAGCAAAGATCTCATGAATCCACCCGTGCTTATTCCTCCGACGCCGGGCAACCTTTAATCCTCTACCTCACAATCCTTAGTGAATCCTTGGGTGCTATGTTAGCCCAAGAGAAGCGGAGGATGGAAAAGAACGAGCCATTTATTATCTCGAGTAAGAAATTCACAACTTCGAAAACGAAGTACTCCGAAGTAGAGAAAATATGTGCGGCATTAGTCCAGTACGCACAGGCTTCGGCAATATACCTTGCATTACCAAGTGCTTCGGTGACAGAATGCGATCCTATCAAATACTTGCTTAATCAATCCGCCTTGATTGGTAGACTTGCCAAATGGCAAATCCTCATCTCCGAGTTTGCCGCTCAATATTTGTCCCATAAGTCAATCAAGGGACGAGTCATAGCAGATGTCCTAGCTGAAAATCCGGTGAGATGATAATGCCTATCATTCCGAGGATCGAATCATGTCGGTGGAGGATTACATCCGGACTATGTATTTTGACGGAGCTGTCAATTTATCTGGGTCGCACGGGCGCGGTTCGATATCTCCAGGTGGTTAGCATTATCCCGTGGAAGCAAAATTGGTATTCCCTTGCACAAATAACATAGCAGAATATGAGGCATGCATCCCTGGGTCTGAGCTGCGATTGAAATGGGGATAGCCCGACTCAAAGTGTTCGGAGATTCCACTTTGATTATCCTTCATTTAAGTATCGTCCAAGACTCATAATCGATTATGATGCATTGGCTACCTTGTCTTCAATGTTACAAGTTGCCAATGGACTTGAGGTTGACCCACCGAAGATCGAGGTATTAAAAAAACCGCATATCGTATGGCCGTGATCAATGAACCCGATGGTAAGCCATGATACCATGACATCAAGACTTATATTCGAAGGGAGTTCCCGAAAAAAGTACCGTATCCGACCAAAAGTACATAAGGAAGATGGCCTCGAAGTTCTTCTTGAATGGAGAGAATTTGTACAAACGGTCATTCGATTCCGTCCTACTAAGATGCGTTGACTCGATCGAAGCATTCGTCTAATAATGGAAGTACATGAAGGGATTTGTGGTCCACACATGAACGGCCACTTGTTAGCTAAGAAGATTATGAGGTTGGGTTATTATTGGCTCACGCTCGAAAGAGATTGTATTCAAGAATGTCCGAAACCGTCACAAATGTCAAATTCATGGTGACAAGATTAACGTCCCTCCAAATGAGTTGCATCGCTTATCCGAACCATGGCCGTTTTCTATATGGGGATTGATGTTATCGGTCCTATCAACCCTAAAGCATCCAATGGGCATCGATTCACCTTGACGGCGATTGACTATTTCTCCAAATGGATCGAGCCGCATCCTATTTAGCAATCACGGCACGAAATATCGCGAAATTTATTCGCCGGGATATCATTGCTCGATACGGCTCACCCGAGCCATAATCACCGACAATGGCTTGAACTTAAACAACAAACTAATGGACGAATTGTTCAAGGAATTCAAGATCAATCATCCCAACTCTTCCCCATATCGTCCTCAAATGAATGGAGCAAAGAGAAGCCACCAATAAGAACATTGAAAAATTTTTAGCGAAGACGGCTGAAAATTATCGCGATCGGCACGAGAGGTTGCCATTTGCACTTACGGCATATCGGACCTCTATCCGGACATCTACCGGGCAACCCCGTATTCTCTTATATATGGAATGGAGGATGTTCTACCAATTTGAAGTGGAAATTCCTTCCTTACGTATACTGCCTCAAGCTAAGCGGAAGCCGAATGGATCCAAACAGAGAGCAAGCCAATTGAATCGATCGACGAAAAAAGACTTAAGGCCGTATGTCATGGCCATGTTATCGCCAGAGAGTTGCTAAATCATTCAACAAAAAGTTCGGCCTCGATATTTTCGGATCAAGGACTTGGTCTTGAGAAAATTATTACCAATAGTCCCACTCCTAGAAGGAAATTCGCTCCAAATTACGGTGGTCCATATATAGTAAAGAAGGTGCTCCCCGGTGGTGCTTTGATTCTGGCCGAGATGGATGGTCGTGCCTTTATCAATCCAATAATTCGACGCCGTAAAGAAATATTATGCTCGATTTACTCGATGTTCTCATAATCGAGTTATAATATTAATACAGATTCACGAGTTGTTCACATTTGAGCATTCGTTTGTTTCATTGCTACTAATCTTTGTTGAGAGATTGTTTCGAATGGGGAGCCTCTCCGCCCAATTGGATTGACCATCGAGCGTGAGATTTACATATTCGCAGAGTAAAAGGGGTTATCTTGCGAAAAAAATATGACGACCAAGATGAAATGAGTAAAAACTTGCATTCATTTCATTCATCGGAAAGCTTTACAAATAGATCAACGGGGTGGGAACGTAAAGCCAAACCGAGCCCTAATGAGCATCACAAAGGAGTTTAACCGACTCTCCATACAGTTGATGCTCCGCCTACACCGATCGCTCCGAGAATCGAGATCCGCCAACTTAAAGAGGAGGAGCTCACATTTCTCTTTGAGGTTGGCTACCTTGTCCTCGTGATGCTCAAAGCAGCAATTCCAGTCATGGATCAAGATTCTCCCGGGCTATATCCAGGGTCGATCGTCCACCTTTCTTCCAAACATGCGCATTGAAATTTTAAAACAATATTGAGCGGATCGCGCTCAAAGATGGTCCGGGACATGGCCAAACATCCCACCAAGTTTCCCCTCTCACGAATCGCCAGGGAGACTTGTTCATTACCGTAGTCGAGGGCCTTCTTATAATTGTCGCCTACAAGACCGGCCAACACCAAGCCGTCCGACCGATCCCGATAGCGTGCCTTCACAAGGTGGGCCAAAGTAACATCTTGATGAGCAACATGGTAAGCCTCCAGGAAGTTAGTGAAGAGGGTGGGAAGATCCCGTATTCCTCTTCTAACTTGGTACCTTCAATAGAAGCGGTGTCCATATCCCTAAACATAAGACGAATCTCGGTTCGGCCTCCGGATGGTTGGCTATATAAGAGTAGCCCTGGCCTAGGAAATTATAAAGTTTCTCACATTTGGCCAAAACTTCACCAAAGGCGTGTGCGGGAAGGGAAGCCATTGTTGTTGAAGCGGCTAAAAAAGAGTGGATGCAAAAGAGTGCTTAGAAGGTTGGAGATGAAGATATGAAAGCGATAATTGTCTCGGCGTTATATCCTAATTTAAAGGGCAGGAAAAGTTATAGCAATAATTATTGTGGAGGCCGAGTTAATTATCCGGGCAAAACTACGGACGTTTCGCTCGTGAATCACGGATCTACCATCTCAAGCCTCACAAATCCGAAAAAGTTACGAAAACATTTGAGAACCCCACCATGTTGAAAACTAAGTGGGAGACAAGCATACTTTTCGAGAGAAAAACAGCAATTCTTGCGAGCCACGTTAGTTACTCGGGTGAAACCACAGGCGTTTCGTCCGTGAATCACGGATCTACCATCTCAAGCCTCACAAATCCGAAAAAGTTACGAAAAGATTTGAGGACTCCACCATGTTGAAAACCGAGTGGGAGACAAGCATACTTTCCGAAAAAGAAACAAAATTCTTGTGGAGCCACGTTAGTTACTCGGGTAAAACTACGGGCGTTTCGTTCGTTGGATCCTGGATCTATCGTCAATCCGTGATCTCGAGCCTCACAAATCCGAAAAGTTACGAAAAGAGTTGAAGTCCCACCATGATTGAAAACCGAGTGGGAGACAAGCATGGTTATCAAGAAAAGAAAATCGGTGCGAGTGGATTCGGGGTCCCATCACGTTGAAAAAATAAGACAAAGCGGGAAACACGAAATCTTGGGAAAACGTCGGCTTAGTGATTTTCATCCGCGTTTAAAGGGAGGCTTTGGAACATACCCGATTACTCGAAAGAATTTGGAGAGAGTAAGCATACAACGGAGAATAGAGTGAACAAAAGGCGGTAAGAGGTATTTCAATCCAACATGTTTAGAGGCCATCAACACTTACCGGAGGCAACCAACCTAGACATCCCCGAAAGCGAACCGCTGGATTTCGAGACCGATCCAACGCCGAAGCCGTAAAACCCAACTCTCTTGGCATGAAATTCAAGATCTCGACAAGAACAACAATGGCAGCGGCCGTAATCAACCCTTAAAAGAAAATATCAAATCAAAGTGCTCGAAGTTGCCTTCAAGGAGTGCTCTTACGTGAATAAGAGACGCAAAAATGAATTGAGCCGGATGATAGGAATGGAGCCCTTGAAAGTCAAGTTTTGGTTTCAAAACAAGCGGACCCGATTGAAGGTTAAAAATGAAAGTCATGAACTTGCGTTTCGAGGGAAGAAAATGAAAAGCTTCGAGCAGAGAACAAGAGGTATAGGGATGCCATTAACACCGTTGTTTGCCATGTACGTAGCGGCCCCATCTCCTTTGGTGACATGTCTCTTGATGAGCCACATCCGAGCATTGAAAATGCTCATTCACCAGCTCATCCCCCGAGCAAGTTCTCGTACAATCCGATTTCGTTGGAGATACATCCCAGTAAAGTCGGTCTTGCGAGGCGGAACCGATACCCTTCGAGGGAAGAGATATGCATCACTACAATTGGAGTTTCCTTGATGTCACAGCCAGCCAATTCAACGCCGATGGAACTCCGAATGTGTAGCCTACATGAAGCTTTAGTTTTTTTATTATGGGCTCTCAAAATATCTCATTTTTGGGCATTACTAGCCAGCCCTTACGAATCCTCAAGAGAAGTAGTGACATGTATGAATGAATGTACTGTTTGTTACAAGATCCCCATGTGAGACATTCTTCTTTTTAATCCAGGGGCAAAGAACAAGACTATCCACGAACATCATCATGCTTAAATGCGTGAATTCCTCGCGTATTTGACTAAGCATTTGAGGAGGGAAATAATTGCCTCGTTCGTAGGAGGAACCGAAAAGATTTGAGGAGGGAAATAACTATTTCGTTCGTAGAGAAAGTGAAAAGATTTGAGGGCTCCTCCATGTCGAAAAGTAAAAAAGAACGACGGATTGAGCGAGAGGTAAGAGTTATTACGAAATGGATCCAAGGCACTAAGATCGAAAAGGAGAGAAAAGCTATCTCACGAGACTAACGAATCGAAAAAAGTTTATAAAGAACTTGAAATCTCCATGCACCTCCGAACTCGTCACGAAAGGCCATCATCGCTTTTGTGATTTTCCGGCAATTTATCTTTGCAAGTCCAAAGAACATCTAAAGCCCGGCCTCTAGTCGAAACACCCATTTTTCGGTCTACATATGGAAGGTTTTGAAAGGAAAATAAGTATGCGTACATTCCAGGCGGAAGTATGGGAAGCCTCCTATCCCGAGGATCTGCGAGTCATGGCCATTGATGGCAACCCCGTTTCCCTCTCGATCCTCGTTGCCATGCTGAGAAAGTGCATGTACAGGGTTTCACTTATGTGAAAGCAACGAAGCCTTAAAGGAGCCGAGGCAGACAAATATGATTTTGACATCGTCGTCACAGCCATGGTAGGGATCGATATGGACGGTCTCGGTCTCTTAAAGATCATTGATTCCGAGTTGAATATACCGGTCATCATAACATCGCAAGTGATGATCAACAGTTAGAACGAAGGCCATATTGCATGGTGCTCGGGACATCCTAAAGAAGCCGTCTCACGTTCAAGTGCTCCAAAACATTTGGCAACATGTTTGTAAGGAAGCAATTACTCGAACAAAAGAACTATGGCCAAACTTACTACGACGATTTTTTCGGAAAGAAAAGGCCACTTTGGTCCGCCGAGCTTCATTCTATATTCATCGAGGCGGTTCGACGCCTAGGAATCAATTCAAGACGACCAATGGCCGTACTCAAAATGATGAATATAGACGGACTCACCCTACGAAGTGTCACAAATCACCTTCACGATTTAGAGATAAGTGAAGAAGTACGATGTAGCTTGGAACCAAGGCGACCGGAGCAAAGTTGATCGGAAGATTAATCCCAGGAAAACCTACGGAGCAAAAAGTACCCGACCACTTCCCAATCAAGAATACCGGCCATACCGACCTTCCGCCGGTGGTTCTAGCAACGGACCGTTGATCATCCCTACGAGTTCCCGAGCGACGGCGGAGGCTCAAGCTCAAGGAGTCGACCGCTCACGGCAAAAACAAAGTGGAAAATCGTCGCCGTGTTAGCAAGTAACAATGCCCAATTTCGAGTATCAATTGCCCGAAAAATCAAAAGGTTACTTTGATGATGAGCTCACCGCCTTGGTCGCCGGCGGAGCCGAAAGACCTCCGCAGTTGTGATCCGAAGCAAGTGATTATGGATCCTCAAACAACGATCGTTGGTGTATGATCCAAGACAAAATCACCAATCATTGGAATAGCCAAAAAAGAGGTGGAACCAATCTCGCATGAATACTCATTTAATTCTATGTATAGTTCCCTGCGTGGGATACTTTTACTTTCTAGTTGTTTAGAATTTGCCTAGAGTTAAAGGGCGAATTTTTCTCCTCTCTTATCAAATGTGTAAGTTCTTTATTAAGCTAGGCCTCGTAGCAAATCAATTTGTGGACGACGCCCCGAACGCCCGTAAAGAGAGATTCAATAGCCTTATTTGGGAGAATGCAAGTAAAACACCAAGCGGGCTCAAAGATCGGTAACTCCGTATCGTCCCAATTGGCTTTCAATCGTTTCAAACTCTAAGTTAAGCTTATTTTATTCTCCACAGGAGATTGCCAACCGCTTTGAGAACAATATAACAAAAGCGAACCACCCGTGGACGCCAACAACACCGCAAAGATAGTGGTTGGGCGAATGACAAGTGGTCCGAGGCGTCCCAGGTCGATCCCGGATTTGGCATCAATGTACAAAGATTAATAAAAAATTTTGCTTCGCAGATTGAAACTCACCCAGCGGTTACGAACCCGGAGAGATAACATCCTGGACATACAATCCGATCAAGATGAATCGATCTTTTCAATTCAAAGTTCGCGAGGAATACGTACATGGGTAAAGTGGTATCGTTTCAACTCTTTTAGAACATGAGGACATACATTGATGCTTTCCCTTTTGATTTTTACAGGGGTCACTACTTGTCCAAACAGAGAAGTATCCCTTCTCCATGAAAAATTAATGAAATGAGAAATTCTTGGAGCCTTTGACAATCTCATGTCTCGAAGCGACAATGAAGTTTTGCAACGCATTTGCATGAACAAGGGCAACTCACGATCCACGCCCTAAGAATTTTTTTATGTACTTGCGAACTTTGTCCGCCAAGATAAAAAGTTGCTGCATTTTATATGCTCGAAAACACTCATACACTGCATGGTTTGCACATGATTGTTCCTCATGTTTAATTTACCAACTCCGAATAAGGAACATGAACTACATAAGATACATTGAATGTACGAAGGGGCGTGACAGATGATGAAAGGCAATCCTTTCCCAAACACCTCCAATTTTTTCAAAGCGAGATGAACGGTGGCAAAATTCCGCATTCCTCGAGGTAAAGAGTTTTCTCGCGAAAGGTACGATAACCGAAGTGATGGAGGCATTCATTTCTCTACCCTAAACATTGCAAGTTATCCGTTGATCAACCCATTCGAGCGGAGATTTCACTTCTACAACCCTGTCAAGAACCACCCCACATTAGGGCAAAACAGAGGTAATTCCATCAGCATCACGAGACAAATGGTTAGAAATCTTCTTGCTTGGACTAACATCAATTTTCGGGTGGTTCTTTGCATTGTACTTGCGCTTTAATTCAAGTGCCTTAGGGTGACGAAGAGCATTTCTTTTTCTATCCCACACATCTATATCCATTTGCACAACCCATTTGAGCCCGCAAATTCGTTTCTAAAAGCCCTCATTGGTGATCATTGTTGTCCCAAAGCAAATATGGCCCATCTTTGAGTAGAAGGACCCGAAAAGCTGGATCCATAGAAAATCTCCCAATGAACTCATCAAGATACAATCGTAAAAGAGAGTTGGGAGTAAAAAAAAAGAGAAGAAAGAGGAAAGGCCGATTCCACAAAAAATTCCTAGGCATTTAAAAAAGCAAAGTGCCTACCAAAAGCAAGGTCAATGCCCTTTCAATTCATTGTTCATTTGTAGAATATTTCGAACTTAAATGCACAATTTTTCCGTATATCCTAAAAGGGTTGAGAGAAAAATCTCCATGAAGTATCAAATTGTAAATGTAATCTTCAGTCATACCATCCTCGAAGCAATGATGGTATCCTAGAAGGCCACGATCGGTGACAAGATTGTAATGATCACCAACATCAAGCCCCTTCTCAAACATCTTCGAGCCAAAACGAACCCTTTCGTTTCTCGCCCCCAAATCATTACCTCCATTACAACCCTTTAAAAGCCTTTTCGACTAGGGCACTTGAATTAATGTGGAGTTCAATGATTTTAAGCATCACTCGAAGAAGTTCGAGCAAGATTACTTCTCTCATTTTTTGCGGGGTTCTTGACTTGTAAACCCGGAGAGATGACGAAAGAATTCATTTCAAGAGCTTCGACTCAACTAGAGTCCCCTTTGTAAACCTTTGACCTAGCCCTCATTACGGTCCTAATCAAGACCTCCGAGATCGGCTAGGTCGTATCAATTGCGAGATTACTCGGATCCTTATCGAATGCGATGATGGAAAGATTGAGTGATTTCTTTTGAATCCCGGCAGACAGGATAAATAACTTTTCTTGAGAGTGAGAGAAAACCCTTTCGAACCGAAGTCCCCCATTCAGCTCACATTCGAGGTATTCATAATGTGAGAACATCCCTGGACAGGATTGGTAATGCAAACTTGATAGAATGGTTATGCATAAACCATAGTATGAGTGATTGCATTATGCACATGTTATTTCTAATCATTGCAAGCTCGGTAGGATAGTTTTGCATGAACTCATTGTTGAATATGTTTGCGCATGTTACCTCGGACATTCTATGATGGGTAATACATTCCCGATGTTCGATGTCCCTCCCAAGGTCTCGAAATTCATCCAAGGATTATTGAATGAGCAAATTCTCCTGGCAAATGCCTACCATGTACGATATGAGCGATCTGTTTCGTTCTTTTGATTAATCGTTCGGAGAACCCAGGTAAGTTTTCCGAACTCATTTTCAAATTAACAACTCCTCCGATGATAGTTGTTACGACTCAATTCAGTGAATATGCCTCTCCGTCATTGTCGGTAGACATATGCACTGCGATTTTGACATCTTATCAAATCATGACGACGTAACTCTTATGATTTGCTCGAATCACGAAGACATATGCACCGGTGATCTTGACCTTTAGTCGGCTCATAATGACATAGCTCTTATGATTCTCGGCTCCTTTATCAAATCACGAAGACATAAGCACCCGTGATTTTGATCCAAACCAAATCATAACGACGTAGCTCTTAAGATTTTGGTTCCCCTTTGTCGAATCGTGAAGACATATGCACCGGCGATTTCGACATTTAATCAACTCACAACGACGTAGCTCTTGTGAACTTGATTCTACTTCTTTCGACTCACAACGACGTAGCTCTTGTGATCCGGAAGAATACACATATCTTGCGCTGTCTCGCATTAGGGAGAAGTCTCCGATCACAGATAGGCCGAATACCTTAAGGTCCTCGTGTTTGCAAGAAATTTGGAAATTAAGGGAATCACTAGCTTATGAGGTATTTGGTAAAACAGGTATTCTTGTATGCGATCAATGTGTAGGTTTCTCTAACATGGAAAAGAGAAATTATGACACATGTTATTTACACTTGCATATCACGCATCACTTCATTACAAAAAAATGGGATTAAAACTCTCGCCAAAAAAAGTTCATCCATAATTTGCACCGTCAAAATTCAGGATTCAATTTTATCTTTGAGCGGAACCTCTACGAGCCTCCACTCAAAGAGGGGCATGTGACGCCTAAATTTTGACTAATTTATTTTTTGCATAAAAATTAGAACTAATTTTAGTTCTAAACAAAAATCATCTCACATATTCATTTAGCATTGGCATATAATTTGAGCTTAATTTAACAGGCATCCGGACTAGGCATGGGGTGGAAAAATGCACCGAGAAGATTTGGGCTTGAAAGAAATATTTTCTCGGGACTGTATTGTAAATACTGAACTTCGGGACTCGTATTGCAAATACTCAAAATTTCAGGGACTGATTATAAATACTTAAAACTTCAAGGACTGATTGCGATACCAAGAAAGAGGATGAAGAGAGATGGAGAAAGGAAGATGATGAAGAGAAGATGGAAAAAGAAGATGATAAGAAAGATAATGAAGAAAGTGAAGAAAAGAAGATGAAAATGGAAGATGGAGAAATGAATGTGAAGAAGAGAAGATGAAGATGAAGATGGAGAAGAGAAGATGAAAATGGAAGGTGGGGAAATGAAGATGAAGAAGAGAAGATGAAAATGGAAGGTGAGAAAATGAAGATGAAGAATGAAGGATGAAGAACTTTGCCTATAAAAAAGAAGAGTTTTTGAAGAGAAGAAAGGGTTTTTTGGGAGAAAAGAGAATCGAGAGAGTTTTTTGGGGTGGAAGAAAGAGAATTGAGAGAGTTCTTGAAAAAAAATTTGAAAAGAATTTTGAGAGGGTATGAGAGTTTTGAAGCACGATACTACTATTGCCAATTTTTGCACCGATCAACACAAGCTACCGGTCCATCCCGATCGTTCAAGCTCGTCGCAAAGAAAAGAAAGCTAAGTGATTTCCTAACTTCCTTTAATTTCGAATACAAATTAGCCCGATTCTCTACACCGATTTTCTCTATGTTTTTATGTTAAATAACAATGCATATCAACGATGAGACATCAATGGTACAAGAATAGAAGAGAGCAAAAATGGGAAAAATATCAACGCCCGTATCATAGCCTCATGAAATTCCAGCGAGATGAGAAAGAAGCGTGAATGAGAGATAGGACCAAGAGATTTCTCGGCTAACGAGTCACCAAATCGGTCCAATGGTCAAGACAAGCCCGGAGCACAAGTTTGGTGCACGAGTTCAAATTGGGGAGTAATCTTGAACCTATTTCATCCTAATTCCATGTAATTTCTTTATTTCAAACAAATGTCAAGGAAGAAAAACAAAAAAAATTGATTCTTTGATCTTCAAGTAGAATTCATCAAATTTGTCAAATCCATTATTTTTTCATGAATTTTAAGGTACCGAAAGGGCATTAGTTGTAATTAATGTAACCAAGTCCCCGTACTCTTAATCTCCCGGTTCGCAAAATAAGATAGTTTTCTCCCGCTATTTTATTTAGGTTTCTAATCGACCTACCGAAAATGATTAGTGGCGACTCCAAATTCAAATCACATTGCATGATCATTCGAACCTTAAGTTGCGATTTGGTATGGACTTGGGAGAGTTTGAGTTAGGTTAGTTAATTAATTAACCCGATAATCCATTAGCCGGAAATGATAACTTGTTTTTTTTTTTTTTAGGTCGCGATAGAGAGCAGTGGATTTGGTTACACTAAAAATATAACACCGTGATTCAGTACTTATCCTCTTAATGAATAGCCTTCTCGATGCCTTTTTCAGTTGTTCTTGAATGTACAATGCATCCTGAGTTCATGCAGTACTTAACACATAAATACTACAAATAGTTAATAAAGCAAGCACGCTAGAATAAGAAACTAAATGTAAATTTGCAAGGAGAAAAAGGAAAAAGAATTAACTTTAAGTCCGTGTCGCCTAACAATCAATATAATCCCCCGTCATTATGCTCCGGGACAGGACTCCATGAGAGGTACACCTAATTAAAGGGTCCACTTCAGAACACGACCAAATGCGATTATCAAAAATGTCACTTGCCAAGTATCGACGGTATATAATACGTTAGCCTATTAACATATGGATGTTATCATTGTACACAATAAATGCGTCGAACATGATTATACATTAGAGAGTTGATAGCACGACCGTCTGACTGTATGACGGCCACAATATTTTCCTTTCTCGAACACAATGACGTGGAAGTTTCCAAGTAAAATGCAGGTCTCTTCCTCTCTCATGGAAAATAAGTGGCTGAGGATTGATCGTCATTTCTGTAAATTGACGGTGCTGTTATGCTAGTATTTTTCTATACATTATACACGATTAATAGTATTAGCATGGCCCGGCATGTTTCTAGATAATATGAATCACTGCACTTCACATCACATCTAGGCTTTACAGTTTCCTTTCTTCTTAATAGGTCGCAGGCATAAGACCAGACTACATACGTTATACGACTTTGTATTCCTACTTTTTAAACATTTCTATAAACTTTAAAAAGAACCTTAAATATTTCTATCGAATGTCTTAAAAAAACATATTATCATGTTATGTCAAAAGAATGGCACGTTCTCACGTCAACTCAAATACGTCTGTTTTTCGATAATAATAAAAAAAAAAATTCGTCTGTTCGCGTCTAAACGTGCTAAACTGGAGCAACCAGCCACACAAGGCATGATGTAACGGCAAGAATCCATTCACTTCGAATTCGAATTTGTTTTTTTCATTACATATCGTTTGTTTTTTCCGCCGTATGGAACCGAGGGAGACGACAGGGAGTTCAGCGACTGAGGACTGAGGATGGCAGTGGGGGTCCGAGGCGAACGACGCACGAAACATCGACACATGGGTTTAATGTCGTGTTTGCAATGCATGCATGTGAAGCGACCCGCAATTGTCAGGCTTTGCTTTTGGAATTGTTTCGAACTCTTGTCGAAAAATGAACCGATTTCAGGCCGTGTCCGGGGCCCTGCTCCTTATAACCTTAACTAGATAATGAGGCCAATAGGGACGCCCATCTCATGCGTCAAATCAGCCCTCCCGTACTCAAATTGAAGTTCATGCCCTTATCTAGTCTAACTATCCTCACCTCCATCGACCATCCCACCATACTAACCGGCTCTTGGCTGTTTATCTCGTGGCCAAACAAGAGGTTTTTCGATCGCCGGATTGCGGGGATCAGGTGTTGAGCGTTCAGTCAAAAGGCACACGCAATTTGTTGTCTAATTTTCAAGTTCTCATGGCTCTCATCGTCCTTTCGAGTTTCAACCACAACGAACAAACCCATTTCAAGGATGGGGGGTAATGCAATAAGCGATCGACAAATCCGGACGTGATGGGGCAGATGGACTTTTACCCAGTACGCGATTAGCGCAACATTTCGATACACAATTATAACCTCATTCTTTAGGCATATCATTTTCTCAAATGTCACGCTTTTCATGCAGCCGAGGCGCACGAAGGGGGTTCTCTACTCTAACAAAACATCATTTTGGCAGGGGACGGTGTTTTCATTTCTTGGACTGTAAGCGAAATGCAAATTTGAGAGAGAGAGAGAGAGGCATATTTCAATGGCATGACAGAGAGTCACAGAGACTTACAATCTAAGTACAACAGTAAAGAATTAATGAACACATGAGCAGCACGCATTCACACGGTCCCAGGCCGATCTGTGTCCGAGTACGTCGTCGTCCAGTCTTTAACTCCCATCTTCATCCTACAGAGAGAGAGAGAGAGAGAGCCTCTCAAGCAAGCTCTTGATTCTTCTCCACCACCCTCACTCCCTTGGCAGATCTAAGCGCATTCGCCTGTCCACACACAGAGTGTAACTTAAAACCTAAAGAGAGAGAAGCGGTCGGTGGGGGAGGGAGGGAGGGTTAGTTAGGTCGCTACCTGATCCTCAGAGATCTCCACGGCGAAACCGTCGACGATGACGAGAGAGAAGGTCTTCTTGTAAGTCCCTGGCTCGAGAGTAGCCGCCAATAGCCCGTCGTGCTTGGTGCTCAGATACGAGTCCAGCTCAAACGCTCCTCGCTTGCTTCTGTCGTCGTTTACGACCACGTTCACACGCCATATGCCAAAATGTGTAACAATCTTTACCACAAGAACGAGAAAAAGAATCACATTTTGCATTGAGAGTAGTGAGCTGAGTGTGGCGACCTGTCGGCGCGAAGGCGCTCGTACTCGGGATCGTAGTTCATGAAGACGAAGTACATTTCGCTTTCTCTGCTCTCCATTGTTGTTTTCTCTTTCGCCGCCCCTCTGGAACGATCTCTGGCTGCCGCTTTGCTTTCTTGAAAATGGTGTGGAATGTGAAGTAGCCGCAAGTTTTCACTCGCATAAGAGCTCATTTATATGTAGGAGACAGGTTGACTTTTCTGAGCCCAGCGAAGACTCGTCCCGTTCTCACTTTAGAAGGACCTGCTTCTTATCATCTATTAATCACTTCATGCTTGCGCTTCAATTATTCTAGTCTATCATACGTGCTTAAAAGTCGAGTCCGAGGGAGTGTTTGCTCATGTGCTTGCCACATTGATAGTTTATTTCCTCCATGCGATTAGCCCAATTACCACATTGCAAGGCGCTTGGCACAGTTTTGCCATAGGGCTCGCATCGACTTGTAATCATTGATATATTGATTTTATCGTCTCCGAACTTGCGATAAATTTTTGAATTTTTAAAGAAGAAAATGAATGTAGAGAAAGTACATCAAACGTATTCTCCAACGCTTATCTTTTTGTATTTTCTATCTCAATGACTTTGTCAAGCATTCAAAATAGCCTCTAAAATCCTTTTATTTTTATCTTGTACAAGCTTAAAAAAAATTCCTGAAAATATTAGACAAGGAACAGATGCTTAAGAAAACTAAGCTTGCCTTGGTAACATCACATTAAAATATGCTAACCCGCAAGCTTATGTTCGGAAAGTCAACATTTATACATAGTTCAGAAGAGAAAAAAAAAAGATTAAAGAGACTTAACGTGCCTTGGGTAAGGCAAAGTCGTCCCCAGTCCCACGCGTTGGTTCCGACGACCACCCAATCATGGACCGCAACGTGTCGTCTGATCTAAGTCAACAACCAATCAGCGGAATTACTTCATTTTCAATCCGTGATAGTCCGTCCCCAATCGTGTGAATGGACAATAATTAAGGGAAGTCAAAGTCAAAGTCTTTATATTCCTATCACGTGAGTTCGTAGAATCAATGTGCCCACGACATAAATGGATCCATGACCGATTGATAGCTAAATAAAGAAATGTGATGGATCGATTAAAAGATTTGTAACAAAGTCAACGGAAAATTACCTAATTACTTGGATTTTCATACTATGATCGCAAAGAAGAAGGGTTACGTGCAATCCATAACCAGACGAAGAATAGATCGAAAGACAATAAAGGTACATGCCACGCTCTATGCAGAGGGACTTGAATGTGAAATCTAGATACATCTTTCCCCGCGGGGCCATGTCAATTCACATCAACCTTATATAATGGATTTCGTCCCGTCAATTTTTCGACAGAAGCCGATATAAATGTGTGAAGGTACTCTGACTTGTACGGATATAGTTTATGCATAGCATACATGCGGGTCATGTCACATGGACAACAAGATTTATGTCAATAATTTTGCTCAAAATTGATCGAGTAGATTGAATTAATATCAGAAAAAAAAGTTCAAAAATTATCAATATAATAGATTAAGTGGTAGTAAGGAAACCATAGCCCGACAACCGACAATACTATCGCTATTTCTAATCACACGATCTCTTAATCAATAAGTATTTTATGCAAAACACTCGGTGATGATGTGTGGCCTATAATCGAGATTATGCACCGTCTATCAATAAAGACTCCCCATGGCAGTAATACTTAAAAGAAACAAGTCGAATCCAAGGTAGGCAAGAATTCAGCAATTCAAGTACAAAATTAGGTGAAATGCTTGTCACTTAGACAATAATATTACATCGGCCATCTCACCGGTGCTTAAAATGCTTGCCCCATTTCGCCCACTTGGAGATTCCAAGCCATGCGGGCTTTAAAAAATCCACCTGAGGTGGAGATATTAATCATGTGGCCTTGTGGTGCATGGGGGGACCACACAATTTGTTCATATTGATGCCATGTGTTTCTGATCTCATCGGCCGACCTAAGAAGAATTACTTAAAAAAATTCAAATTTATTATAATTATGTCAATTCAATCTTAAATCTTTTCATTTGTGATGCCATTTGCATTGACGTGAAATTTTTTAATAATATTTTTTGATTTATTTTTTCTCCCCTATCTTCTTCTTAAGAAAAAAATATAGAAAAATAAATAAAAACTAAAAAAATCAACTAAATTATTGAAAAGTTACTAAAAATTATCACGACAGTGTCACGTTAAGGATTTTCAGATAAAATTAGCCGGATTGACTGAATTGGCAAAAATAAAAAAAATTTAAGACTTTTTTAGTAATTTTTCTTGTAGATTTAAATTGACAGTAATTATTTGTTTGCTTGGGTACTATTTATTGAATTGAATTTGAAACGTCGGATTCGATGGAACTCGTCTAACTTCCAGATGGGACTTATCAAATTTAATTATTTGTATTCAATTTAGGATATAAAATATATTCACTTAATACTTACTCCTTTGTTCTATTCAATTAAATTTGATTGAGGTGTTGATGCCAACGATAACCCTCAGATTCCATAATAGGACATTTATATCTTACTTCACGAGTTCATATTTACGTGTCCGTCGAGAAATCATCACTAATCACACTTCATTTAAAATATTTCATGTCGAGAGACCGGCATTTGTTTGTAATTCGAGACATTGGTGTTGGTGGTGGTCGTAGCGCTTAGGGTTTTTTTGGTGAACATTTTTTAATTTTTTTTAAAGCGACGCAAACGATCATTTTTTGAAAAATATTTACTGGTTATTCTCGAAATAAGCTTACCCTAATAAAAAACAATTGCATCGATTAATTTTGCCCTAAAATTATTTTAGGTTCAGGGAGATACGATAAAGGTAAAACATCTCACAGCTCATCAAGGAATAGAATCGAGGCTTTCAACGTCACCACCTCCGTCCGTAAGCTCATCACCATATGATCAGAGAAAACACAATGGAGGTGTCCTCGAAGGGTTTTGTGACTCCTGCGAATTGCTTGCTCCACATACAGAAATCTCACACTGACCCCTCTTAAGCAGACCCCCCAGTGCCATGAAAGAGCTTCGAGAGCCCCAGAATAGCACTGAGGATGCACCGCCATTCTGTACGATCCAAGATTCAAATCACACGCTCAAAAACGTCGCTAATGGCCGTCAGTACCTGCTCTATGGGGGCCTCTCTTTCGCTACTTCGTCTGTACACTGCAAGGCAATCTCCAGCACCTGCATGGCCTCGCTCCTCTCCTTCTCTTCCGCGCTGAAGTCGAAGAAGTCGATCCGCCCGTCCAGGATCTCCTCCTTCTTCCGCAGTATGCACATCCGGTGCTTCTGCACCGCCTTGTCCTTGCAGATGATGTCGAGCATGACGACCCCGAAGTTGTATATGTCCCCCTTCTGGCTCATCTCGTCCGAGTAAAGGCTCTCGGCCACGGTGGTGGGGGGCAGCAGCGTGCCATGCCCCTGCCCCGTGTCGGAGACGTCAACACGGCGCGCCAGCTGGGCGAAGCCGTAGTCGGAGAGGCAGGCGGTGAAGTCGGCGTTGATCACGATGTTGGCGGACTTGATGTTGCCGTGCACGTTCATCTGCATCTTCTTCTCTTTGGGAGGGGAGAGGGAGTGGATGAAGAGGATGGCCTTTGCGGCAGTGAAGAGGATCTGGAGCCTCTGGCTCCAGCTCAGGGCTGTGTGTCCACAGTCCCTCCCGCCTTTCAATTCACAAAAGAGAGAAATTATAGAACATTGATCCACCCAAGAAAGATGACGTCGAGCGAGTTTAGACGAGAAAGATGATGCTTCAAATCACCCAAGAACAGAACATCTGCTTATGCTCACCGGAGAGGAGGTCATGGAGGCTGCCCATGGGGTAGTAAACGCAGAGAACGAACTTGATCCGCTTGGAGTAGAGGTACGCCAACACGGGCACGAGGTGGTCGCACCTCCTGCTGATCTGCGCTATCCTCTGCAGCCTCCTCCCGAACTCCCCTTTCCTCACGCCCACCGCCCGGAACCTCTTGAGCGCGCACACCGCCCCTCCCAAGAACACCAACTTCTCCGTGATCCCCAAGCAGCTCTCCCCCATCACCCCGACCGACGCCCTCAGGACCTCCCTGAGCGTCGGCTCGCCGCGCGCCCCCGGGGAGTAGCTCTTGACCGCGTCGCACACCACCAGGGGGATATCGTCCATGAACCCCACGATGCAGTCCTCGTACTCGTGCAGGATCGACTCCGAGCGGGTGACGTCGTCTCCATGTTTGGGGCTTCGCTTGGGCTTCGTGAAGGCCCTCGACAGCATTTTGGCAGGGGCAAAGGGAAAAATTTTGGGTCTTGGTCTGTTGGTGGGGGTGAAGGATCGATGATAAGGGTTGGTCCTTCTTGTTGAGAGGTTTTCGGCTGGTTCTGATTGGTTTACTGTTGGGTCTTGTTCTTTTCCCATTAAAAGAAAAAAGGGAATTCATCACGGCCTTAGCTTGGGAAGTATCGAGTTTCCAGCGTGATTGATCTTTGGTGATGTTGTTGGGGTGCATCTGGGCTGTTTTCAGATGCGCCAAAATTGCGATCCATTGAAATTCCCCCACGGATTTGATTGGCTGGTCCTGGGGGCTACTTCGAGAACCTTGTTCCTCTTTTGCTTCTTCACACCCGTTTTAATAATCCCACGAACTGAACAAGATCCAGACACCCTCCTGTCGTCTTCGCTCGATCAGGAGCCGGCTCCGAGGGGAACTCTTCAGCCATGAGTATCTAAACAAATGGTGGAAGATTCGAGGCAGAGAGCCGGTTTGCCCTCGCGTGGACACTGGACAGACAGAAGGATCGAGAGGGAGAGTCGATCAGGCTCGAGTAAATTGAACCGATGATGGTGGTACCAACATTCATCCTGGTGGGTTGGGATTGAAACGAAATGGTCTGTTTCGGTGACGCTGTCCAAAAATCAAGAGGGCACCGTTGTGGCGGTGTTGTCTTATGAACATGTGCTGGGTAGCTCTGCATATTCATTTTGATTAGATCGGATTTACCACGCAAAAGATTCGGCTATGGATTTCGAACAATTGTCGATTTTATTCGGAAAGACGACGAAGAAACGAAATTAGGGTACTCTAGAACTACGCAAGTGATGAGAAAAAAAATTGATCCAGTAACTTCTGAGAAAGGTTTTTAATTCTCATAATCTTGGAGCTCTACCACTAGTCTTAAGTTAACAGTCACTACTCGAGGGAAAGTTATCTTCTTCTTTTTTTCCCCACATTTTGAGATTGCAACCTTAATCATCCTCAGTGATTTCGTTTGGATCTTATACTGTTTTGAAATGGATCATTGGGGGCACTGTTGAAGTAGCAAGAACTAGGTTCAAAGGAGAGCCACATTCCCTCTTTACAAGGCATCGATCCTGTGTGGGAAGAGGATGCTGACATAAACAGTTCTTGAACTTTAATCTAATATACACATATAGTCTTTGAATTTTTAGTTTGTTTAATTTGGTCCCTAAATTTTACCCCAATACGCAACGTGGTCCTTCAACTTTCAATTTGTCAAATGTAGTCTCTGGACTTTGGTGAATATTCAAATTTTCTTTAAATTAATTCAAGTTCAAGGACAATACATAATATTTTCATATAGTTGAAAGACTAAATTAACATACACTTAAACTTGAGAAACTAAATTATATACGAAAGGGGTTCCTGGGATGCCATGGGGGCTTGAAGCGGGCTTCGCGAGGTTCGAGAGGCTCGGATGAGATGTAGGCCCAGAAACAGTATCTTTTCCACAGTGGCCCCGTTCGACATCTTTCGAATTAGATTCTGTTTATTGTAGAGTAATAAGTTAATAACCCTAACTTTGTCGTTGGTTATAGACTTAGGAAACACAGCCTTGTGTACGGCCAAAGGTGGTTGCTATCCGACAGTCCTCTTCTACTTTTTTAAACACACGCCGGTCGATACGGCGGTTTCATGAACTTAGATGCTCGAGAAGCACGGGGTGCCTCTGTTTCTTCGGATTTTCTAGGAGTGTCAAAGTACTTGAACCGGATTGGGCTGAATCTAATCGAACCGAATCGAAATTTTTGGATTTTTTTCGGTTGAGTTCCTTCCGGTTCGGATAAAAAGATGAGAAAAAAAAGAAGAAACGGATACATAAAACAGATTCGGTTCATCGAAACCCGAAACCGAACCGGATCGAAACTCCTTAAAGAAAGAACCCTCCAAAAAAGCATTCTCCGCCGTTTGTCTTTCGCACCTCGATCCGAATCGTGTTTTCAATTCGAGTGCTATGCAATTTGGGCCCCTGGTTCAAGTCGTGAACACACACGTGTACCCGACATGTTCGGATCGATTCATGAAATTTGAGCCGTTGACACGCACGTCCTGCATTGATATGCCGCGGTCTTTTGGCCAGAGTCTTAATGTACACAATGGCTACGGGTACATTTCACACGAAATTCATGAATGGGCTAATAAGCGTCGGGCAAAAAGAGAAATTGGAAACGAGGATTAACCTTCGTCAACCGCGAGCGATTTGGCCGAAAAATAAGAAGAAGAAGAAGAAGAAAAAAAATAATTGGGAAATGAAAAGTCATAGTCCCCACAGCGCAGCACGCGCAATTAGAGGATGCCACGTCATCCCAGACAAAAAGGTCAATTCCCGCACCAGCTGTCGCTCGCCGTGCACGCTACGGCCATAATAGTTTATTTGACTAGTTCCTGAAAAACAAAGAAGACAGCGGCGCATGATATTGATACCCGTTGACCATCGGGCTAAATCCAACACTCAGTACCATTGTTAGGAAAAATTCCAAATAAGATATGAAGCGTCCTTATTTTTTTAAATAAAAATATAAAATAAATATCATCTCAAATAAATATCTAAAGTGATTATTTTAAATAATTCTGAAATGATCATGATATTTTCAAACAAGGGCCTCAACCTTCGGGCAGATCAATGGCATTTTTCATCCTTTTTTTTATTTTTTTCTTTTTCTAAGTTTCCTTTCGTTTTCTCCGATGGCCGACCGATGGCGAAAGGAAAGAAGAAAATATAAAAAAAAAATTAAAAAGCAAATGGCTAAAATGCCTTTTAACCACTCTAAAGGTCAAATTCTCATTTTAGACTATCATGATCTTGTTTGGGACAACAAGAAAACTCCATATTCTTATTTGAGAAAACGACGATATTTTATGATCTTATTTGATTTTTTTTATATAACAAGAAAATCCGCATGAAATATGTTAATTCTTTATCCATGGAATATCTATAATCTAAAAAATAAAAGTAAGAGCGCGCATACAACACTTTTGAAGTAGAAATTCTTTCGCTAACGTAACTTCTACTAGAAGACATAATTTTATTTTTCTATCTCTAAAATAAATAGCTTTGACGTAATTTGAAAAAGTGAAAAAAAAGTTACTTAAGTTAGAAAATGAATTTCTATGTTGCCGTAAGCGACCTAAAATGCCGAGCCGGAATGGAATTTTTCAAAAACCAAGAGTGAATCCTTAGCCAAGAAAAATAATGAAACGGAAAATTCAAACCTCAGATGATTGAATTCCCAAAAACACCCTCCCCGTCACCTTCGAGTTTTGTTTTTTTGTTTTGTTTTGGTCAAAACCTTCGAGTTCACAACCCCCTCTTTGTCCAAGCACGTGGTCGGTCTTCCACCCTGCCCGCTGCCCGCTTTTCTTGCCCCAAGAGTCAAACCCCTCCCTCCGCCGTTCACACCTGCCCATTATCTGCCCTTTATATTCTCTCTCTCTCTCCCCCCCACAACCTCACCAAGACGCGCATACAGTGTGTCTCTGATCAAAATGGCCAAACTAACCTTCTCCCTTCTCATCCTCTTCTTCCTCATCGCCTTCTCCGAGTCTAGCACGCCGTCCGATTCCCCCAACGACGATGTCAGCGGCCGCGATGTCCACCCCGATCTGGCCGGTTCCGAGGCCGAGTCCATCGCGACGATCCTCCTCCCCAGCGAGAAGCCCGAGTCCGAGGCCGCTTCGGTGGTCCTGACTGACCCGGAGACCACCGCCACCGACTCCAACGCTCAGGACCGGGCCGACGTCCCCGTCATCGAAGAGCGACCGCCGTCGGAACCCGAGAAGAGCGCCTCCGTCCCGCTGAGGACGGTCACCTTCCGCCCGCACGACCTCGGCGGGTTCCGCGAGCGGACGGTGCCGCCTTCCCTCCGCTTTCCGTTCCGCCATGGAGGCCGCGGGTGCCGCCACGGTCACCGACAGTTCCGGCCGCGGTTCCAGGGTCGCGAGATCTCGTTCGGCAACGACATGATCCTGTCGAGCGAGAAAGCGGGCTTCGATCCCGAGTCGCGAGGGTTCGAGAGCCAGATGCCTGGCCGGTGGATCATGGTCCACCACAGGAAGCCGAGGCTAGGGTTCGTCGACGGGGCGTGGAAGGAGGTCGAGGACATGATGGAGAGGCCCGATCGCCACGAGGAGCGCGAGGGCGACGACGAGAGAGAGCATCCCCACCGCCACTGGAAGGAGGACAAGGACATGATGAAGAGGCTCGATCGCCACGAGGAGCGCGAGGGCGACGACGAGAGAGGGCATCCCCACCGCCACTGGAAGGAGGACAAGGACATGATGAAGAGGCCCGATCGCCGAGAGGAGCGCGAGGGCGACGAGGAGAGAGAGCACCACCACCGTCGCTGGAAGGAGGTCAACGACATGATGAAGAGGCCCCATAGCCCGGAGGAGGGCGAGGACGACGACGAGGAGCGAGAGCATCACCACCACCGCCACCATCACCACCATTTCCGCCACCACCACGATCATGAGGATGAGGAGGAGGAGCGCCACGGAGGTGAGGGCATCTTTAAGAGGATCCGCAAGTACTTGAACCATTTCTGAGGGCGACTGCGTATGATGCAGAGTGAACTTGTGGTGATGAATACGATGCAGCTACTTACTGTTTGCGATAGTTCTAGGGAGACTACCCTTTACTTATCTATGTGTCTTTGTGTAAATAAGTTGCATCTTTGAGAGATGGATGAGTAGGTCTGTACTGTGTTTGTATATAACAACACTGGTGGATTCATTTATGATCAGATGTTGCTATCTACGCTGAGTTTTATTGAGCTTTTCCAGTGGAATTTCGAAAATTTTCTCGGCAATCATGGATCCATATCAATGGAATCAAAGATCATAGCCATCAAACTGAAAGATTTGATACGATGATAGATCCATACAGTGCAAGATTCTAAGAGGTTAATGAAGCGGCGTGACTAATCGAACAGAGAAATCTTGCGGTCATCTATGGAGTAATCCGACTGGATTTCCACTAGATGGGTAAGTTCACGGCTTAAGTTCAGTCTCTGAATGAGTTGGAGCAAGTACCACTCTGATAGGTGCTGGCGAGCTCCGAGCACACCCAAGGGCTTACCTCGAGAGCAGCTCCGCTCACATCGGAGCAAGTCCAAGCTGCTCTTCTCTGTCCCAGCACGCCGTGGAGATAGATATTGGAGAGACAGATGCCCGTGAAGGGCGAATTCTTCAATCCCTGTATTAAGCCTGCCTCTTGGACCTTCACGCCCCAAACGTCCTTGATTCTGATACCCTTGACGTAAGGGAGAGCGTTGCGGTTGTAGCGATCATCTGGGTGGTCGCCGACGTTTCCCATGATGCGTATGCCTTTACGCACATTCTCCATGTACACATTGGACACGGTTACGTCCCTTATGAACCCTCCCCTTCCGATGTTTGTTTTGATGTGGATTCCTATGCCCAAATTGCGCAGGTTTATGTTCTCGACCAAGACGTTCTCCACCCCGCCGGACATCTCGCTTCCCACTGAAATTCCAGCAAAAGGGGATGACCCGGTTATCCGCCGTATCGTGATCCCCGAGCTAGGACGGCCATAACGTATTCCATATTCGTCCCATCCGCTTTTCACTGAAATGAGATCATCGCCGACGGAGATATGTGAATCCTCTATGCAGACATTGGAACTGGAATCTGAGCCAGTACAAGTACAGAAGCCGTGGTTAGCTTTCTTTCCTGAGAATTTGAACTCTTCCATGCAGAAGCAATCAATAAGATTTGTCTCACCAGCTAAAACATACTCCTGAACTTTTGTCATAGCATCATTAACAGGACTAACTGAATTAGTAGAACATGCAGATTTGCTGTTGATTTTGTCAGCTCTTGTATATTCTATCAAAGTACTCAGCTACTGTACAATGAGCAAACGTTGGCTGTTTATAGAAAACAAACTGCATAGCTAGATAGGACTTGCTAAGCCTGTGACTTGTGGGCATTCAAATCTAATGTCTTCTTTGTTAAGGACCATCTCCTTTGTATAATGCTCATCCGCAGTATATAAGATGCACTGCAGTTCTACAGGCAGCCCACACATTTGAAGCGTGCACTGCGAAATGGGATATCATTGCTAACCCGTGCATATAGTTTCGAGTAAAATCCAAGTATAGTATGTACCTGGATCAATGCCATCGGTATTGGGAGAGTCGTAGGGGGCCAATATGGTTACATATCTGATGACAACGTTGCTGTCGAAAAGGGAAAAGGGAAAAGAGCTATCACATCAGGTTCGTGCAAGATGTCCATTACTCCAAAGTTGCTATGTTAGTATTGCAGTATCACTCATTAAGAACCGTGTCCTAAGATCTGCACTGAACAAATCGAAACATGAATGTTTGGAAGTAACCTGCAATAAACTGGGTGAATGTTCCAAAAGGGGGAATTCTTGAAAACCACATTGGAGATCATGATGCTTCTGGAGTTCATGAATTCAACAAGATGCGGTCGAGTATAACGGAGAGTGCCCTGCCTCCACATGTTCCACCATACCTCTCCTTGACCATCGATTGTCCCGTTCTCACCTGAAAAAAGAACAATCGTATGATGTCCTTAACAAGGTTTATGAACTTTGGATCCGTTTAAGCACCGTTATGATGGAGCAACTTGGGTTCAATGGTGGATAAAGATTTCGTGAGATGCTTGTTGAAGTGAAGGGTCATGCAACATGCTTTCATCGATACCCACCCGTGATTACCACGTCTCGAAGACCATGTCCTTGGATGAGACTCATATACCTCCTTCCAGGACGTTCCCTCCCTCTTCCATAAGAAGGTAAGGGCGCGATCAGAGGCCAATTCCAAGTATCCTGAAGCATCAACCACCACAATTTAGCAGGGGACTATAGGAAATTAGGCAAATTATAGCTTTTCATTGACCAGAAGTTCCTTGCTCCCTCATATCTTCAGAATCAACCAAACATCTTTCTTTTTTCTGATAATTGGCGGAGTTCGGACAAAATTCATGCACTCAATCATCGTGCTGTAAATTTTTGGTCACCATTACAATGTACAATCACTGATATCCTCAACATACCTAAGATCGATTACACTATCGTATCTTGCGAGTTAACAAAGCGAAAACAATCCTCCCAAAGAATATGCCTCTCAGGGGAAGAGAGTAAATATGAAAGATCACGAGGGAGGCGTGTATGCTTCAGAGAAGCTATTGAAATCAGTAGATAGTAATGGCATTTCGTTGCCATATGAGTACAGAAGAGAGAGACGTCATCTTCAGGCATTCAAAGTTTTTAGGGACCATGCTGTATGAATTCTCCGAACAGCTTTCGATCTCTCCTGTCCCTCAACAGCATTATAAAAGATATAGGGCTGTTTGTCGTGTGATTCCAACACAAAAAATGGGCAGAGGCCCTGCACCCTATTAGCCTGTGTGATCAATTCATTATCCTAGAAGCGACGGAGATGCAACACTCATCCATCTTAATCATAGAATAGACCTGGTCATTGGACGAGCCGGGACAGGCTAGCCCTAGGCAACAGCAAATGCCGGCTCCCGCCCAAGCCCGGCACAAATGAGCTGAATCCTACATAGCTCTTGTTATGTTACTGGAAAAGGAAAGTGCATAGATTATTAATGTGATGGTCTAGATGAAGATGCATTGATGAGTTTTTTGCATTTGCAAAACCTTAGCTGTCCCAGCATGCGAGCATCAGATGTGCAATGCACATGCACATGGAGCCACCACGCACCCACTCATCTCCTTCCTTCCCTTTCTGAATTAAACTAATACAATTACTTCTGCTGAAGCTTGGGGGACCACCACTTCCCTACTTTTTAAGTTTTACAATGGTGGTTACTCAGGTTGCTACCCCCAGTAGCATGTGTCTCATCAGGAACAAAAGAACACAGGAAAAAGATCAAATTGAATCTATGAAAGCAGAGAGAACTCTAACAAAATCTTTGCAAAATCGACATAACAAAATAACCCGTTTCTCTCGGATGTTCCTTTACGACTTGCCCGTGGTATTGCCATAGCAAATTCGGGTCATTACTGCAACCGCGTAATCCAAAATCATGGCCAGTCGCGCATCCTCCTCTTATGTTTAGTATGATCGAGTGAATGGCGTTTTCAAGAAACGTCCGGGCCCCCGGACTGGAGGGCACAGAAAAGCGCGTGTTCTCGTGTAGTTCCGGCTCTGTGATCGACTCTCTGACTCCTCCTAACGCTTCATTTACGTAACTAAGTTCACACGATATGTATTCATTTGTTTTGCCGGTATCATACCAAATAAATTCAAGCGTCGCACCAAATGGTAAGTTGGAGTCGGCATCCCAAGAAATGCTTCTACGCACAAACCCGGAACTTGTTTCTGCTGTAGTGTTCAGCTCTTTCAGATGGCAAGAGGTATCTAAGCACTTTTGCATAATCCCATTAAAAAAGCAACCGAATGAGGCCATCATAATAGTTAAAAGAAACAGGATGAATCGCTTCTGTTCTCCACCCCACTCATCAGGATTCTTTAACTCCATACTTTAGTATGTACCACCACTGAATCATATTCCCTTAGGGATAACTTAGTCTGTACTAGCGAGTCAAACCTACAGGGTCCTCAAATTCGCTGGTCACTAAAACTAAACGAGCACTTGCATCTACCAATCCTGTAGCTCATCAGGAAACAGGACGTATACAGACCACATTGCGAATTGGACCTTCTTTTTCGCCCCTAGGTGAGGGCTAAGCATATTTCAATTCGAATCGCCGGACGGAGAACCGAGTCGCTAGACATGATTCAGTTCATTTTCTAGTTCCTGGTGAGCCTATCAAAAGACTATAGCTGATAACAATTTCCTAAGAAAGCGAAGTGAGAGAAATCGTTTTACCTGGGTGGCCTTGATGACGGCCCCCCGGGCCAGGTAAAGGGTCATGTGGCTGGTGAGGCTGAAGCTGCCGGTGAGGTACACCCCAGGAGGGACATAGAGGAAGGGTGCCGCCCCTCCGCCGTAGGTGCTGGATCCGGTATACCACCTCCCTGAACGCCTTGGTGTTCACCGTACGCCCATCCCCGACCCCTCCAAAGTCCGTTATCGATACCTTGTCGTTCCGGTACCTCGCCGGCACTATCCCCGAGCACGTCACAATCGATCCCGCCACCCCCTCCAGAATAACGGGCGCGACCGTGAGGATTGCTAGGACAACGGAGACGGTGAGCCGCGCCATTTTCGCAATCTCGGGACAAAGAGAAAGGGATACGAAAAGCGCTTTTCGGAGAGCGCGGGAATGATTGGTGGGCTGTGTGTCAGAGTGAGTACTTTGGAGCTGAGTGTTACAAGGAGAAGAGTACAAAGAGAAACGGAAGAGCTGGCGCTTCAGAGGAAGAAAGATAGATAGAGAAGTACGGCGGGTCCGAAGACGATACAAGCAGAAGAGTCCAAACGAGGCTTTAGAGATGATTCAACTGCATCGACCAGCAAGGCGAGCTTCCATCATATGAACCAGCGCAAGAATCGCAGAGACAGAGAGGAAGAGAAGTTGGTGAGATTATCGATGGAGGAGGACGAGGCGGAGGAAAGCAGAAAAGCATGATGCGGGAGAGAGGATAGCAGAGCAGAGGACGGAGTCACGAGCCATGGGCCTCCACGTCCTTCGGCATGATTTTTGTAAACGTTGCCCCCACCCACCAATTCCCCTTCTAAAAGCGCAAGTCCTTTGTCTTTTCATTTCTGGTTTTCTTCTTCATCATCTTTTTCTTCTAATGCTATCATTTTCTCGAATACGAGCCTAAAGACAGCCTTACTTCAAATGTCCTCGTTATTTTAAAGGACTTGACCAAAGATATTTTCGTCATTTTATATTTTCTGAATTTTTTTCCATTTTTTCCCTTCCTTTTCACTGATGACCAATCTCGGACGATGGTTGGCATGGGCGAGGCCTCGACGGTGCTCGCTGGCATGTGGTCGGCTGGCCACCGGCAGAAATAGAAGGGACAAAAAAAAAAAAAAGGAAAAAGGGGATTTTTTTTTAATAAAAGATCCATTCAAGACTAGGATAGAGTTTCTTCTCTCTAGGATAAGGTAAAAGGAACAGAATAATAGCCCGTGATCCAGCAGAACGGAATTCCATCCAAAACTGGTTGACCAGTTCGCATTACCACCCTGTTTTGTCCAAGACGAGACAGGTTGGTATTCCTCTTTCCTGTGCGTGCTTCCGAAAGGTTTGAAATTGCCTAATAATGAAACCAAGAAGAGTTTATTGGCGATGGGTTGGTCCCATGTACACTCACCACTGCACTCCCTTTTGTCACGCCAAGCACTCTAAAAGCCTGAGCAGGGCTTATTTCAGCCGTTCTCACCCTCTGTCAACACCTTCTGAATCCGTCGTCCCCGTCATCGCCGGTAGCGTTTCTCCGTCGTCCTCCGTCTCCCTATCCCTAGAGCTTTGCTTATTTTAACACGGGCGGAGCGGGTCACGGGTACCCGCAGCGATTAATCGAGCAGGAAACTTGGGATTTCCCATGTTACTTTTTTTCCGGGTGAAAGGGAAGTTGTGTGTTTGTAAGCAGGCTGATGCGCACTCATAAAGACTGTATGCTCATTCGTCGAAAGAGGATGGTAGTTGCATATGTATTTTCAGTTGGGATAATTACACAAATAGTCCCTAAGCTTTAGCTTAAATATGTAATATGGCCTCGAACTTTTATTTTGTTGAATGTGATCAATAACTTTTAACCAATTTGCAATATCGTCCCCGAATTTTTAACTAGTTCAATGTGATTCTTGAACTTTTGGTGAATATTCAAACTAGTCCCTAGACTATATGAAAATATCAATTATTATCCTTCTATTGGTTTAAGTTTGAGGACATCATTGAACATTTTCATGTAATCCAAAGACTAGTTTGCACAAGCACCGAGAGTTCGGGGATCACATCAACAAATTAAAAGTTCAGGTGCGGCGTTGTACATCAAGCTAAAGTTTAGGGATTACATCGAACAAATTATAAGTTTGGGGACGGCGTTGCACATTAAACTAACGTTCGAGAAACACATCGAACAAATTCAAAATTCAGAGGTTACATTGCACATTTGTCACAGTTCAATAACTATCTCTGTGCCCTCCAAGATTATAATGGTCTTCACATGTTCATTTGATCCTCTTCCTCGCCCCCATCTCAAGCTCTGAGTTGGCCTTTCTTAACCTCTTGCGATGCCCTGCCCTGTCAAAAGTGTCCTGTAGTGGGGCATAACATGTTACATTCCCCCTTGCAAACCCAGGCAATTATTGAGCTTCATGCAAAAGTGTGTGCATGTCACATGTTGCTAAGAAAAGGGTTTTGGTTTATTTAACAACTAACGACTAGAATTTAAGCATCTGATTGTCGGCTTTAACCAAGCCAGGAAAATCACTCTCTGCTCCGTCTGCTCCACTTTACATAGTAGGCCGGGCATCATGTGGCCCATCACTGGCGGTTCGATAAGCCCAATAGGTGTTCATGGTCGGAAAATCAGGCCCATATAACTGCATGTAACTTCCTTTGCTCGTGGCCAATCTTGACTTAAAATTTTTCTTTCTGAGTTGGGACGTGGTAAGATTTTTAGGGTTAGAAGATAAACAGTCTTTTATAAAACAGAGGATTATGACAATTCGAGGAAATGACAGAGAATTGATGAATAAAACAGTCTAATTTCAAAACATGACTTCAGAACACCACTTCCTACCAAAGCTAATTCCCAATTTGACCTCCAAAACAAAAAGAACAAGCTAAGCTGCGATACCGACAACGCTATTTACAATTTGGCAGAACGGCCTCAGATCATCTACCGAGCAACATCACTCCTCAATCACAGATTCATCCGAAAAAAGAATTGCAGATTGTCTTCCTTTCATTTAGCGAGAATTTCCCAGATCAACTCCGCGTCGAAGGACGGCAACGTCTCGAGCGAATAGCCTTCGCCCTCCAATTCCCGCCCGGTCGAAGCGGCTGAGGCGGATGAATTAGAATTCGCGAGCCTCCATATCTCCTCTTCTTCGGAGCAACTAGGGGACAGCATCACTTCACTCCCCCGTGAAGATGACGATGATGATGAACACGATGTGGACTGCATTGCTGACCCGTTGCCCTTCCTTGCGTTCCGTCTCGCTCTTTCCTTCCTTGCCTTCTGGCATATCGCGTGGATCTTTGCGTCCACGGAGCTCCTCACGGCATTCAGCCTTTTGCTGTCAGCGTGCCCCGAGTCCTTCAAGTCCTTCAGTTCGGGGAAATTCAGTCGCGCATACTCGCCCCTCAACTTGTACGCGGCGCGGTCATACGCGTAGGCAGCGGACTCGGCTGAGTCGTAGGTCCCCAACCACACTCTAGTCCTGTTCTGGGGCAATCTGATCTCTGCCACCCATTTCCCCCAATGCCTCTGCCTCACTCCTCTGTACAGCTTCTTCTTCGATGGAACAAGGGACGTGCTCGTGTCGTCACAGCGCTGCAGTTCTGGTTCCAAAGCGGTGCGAGTCAGAGACGTGTTCAACCTGTTCTGGTCGCAAAACTTTTGCAGAAGATCTCTGTGGAACAGATAGATTGAAGAGCCTAACGGTTCCAGAACAGGGGCGTCACTAGTGGTTGAATTTGTCCGGTCCGAGTTCGAGAAGACCAAGTCGAGAGTGTTGGAGCCGAAACCTTTCAGAATGAGCTCCGAGAGTGAGGAGTGAATGTCTCCACTGTCGCTGTGGTTAGTGTAAGTGACCGGCGGACGATTCTGAAGGATAGTTTCCATTTGTGAAACAGAGTTCTGCTGGAACCCTCTATGGATGGGAAGAAACAGGGGAATCGCAGAGCGAGAGAAAACACTGGGAAGGAAACAGGTTTGCCGACAAAACTAATCCTCTTTTCTTCAGGCAATACGACTGAGAACGAAGAAACACAAAACTTCCAGCAGAAAAAAGCTGATATCTCGGATTGTATAAGAGAAACTCAGAAAAACTAAGTGCATGAGAAAACAGAGAATTCACAGCAGACTTTAGAGCTGAAGCACGTCTTGAACATAGAACAGATCACCCAGTTGAAGAATCGGGAGAAGAACAAGATCACGAAGAAGATGAGATTGAATTGGAAAAATTGGGGAGAAGACTGAGAATGATGTTACTGTGTTCCCAAGTTTGACATTTGGGAGTGCATTTATAGCTGGAGGTAAGAGGACGGGAGAGAGAGGGCTGTACAGCTCAAAAGCAGGGTCGTCCCTTCCTTGGTCAGTTTGACTACGCGACGTGGCCACGGGGCCGGACTCGGGCCATTGGGAGAAAAAGAAGCTACTTTTTGAATTAATTGCAGTGGGGTCGAGTCAGCTCCTCTTTCTCCGATTGTATCGTATCGTCTCGTCTCATCTCGTGCACGATCAACTTTGATTCCAAGTCTCGATTGTTCTTCTGACACCAAGCCCCGTGGCACCTTCATCCCAACTTTCTTTTTAAAACTTGTACTCGTGTACTAAATTTGTAACAGCACGACATATTTATCGTAGGCCTTTTTTCTCGTGACATAAAAAATTTAAAATTTATATTAGTGTCACGCATTTGCTATTAATTTGAGGCTTTCGATGTCACAAAAAAATAATAACTTGTGGCTTAGGGATTTTGGTATGAAAAAATTGAAGTTAATGCGTCGCATGGATGCAAATTTGAGATTTTTTGGCCCTTTTCCCTTTGGCTTTCACGTTTAAACCGGTACAAGGATTAACCCAATTGTTGATGGAACGCCACTATGTCTATTGATAATTGATTGATGCAACTCAATCAATCAAATAAAGAAAAAAGAAAAAAAAACTTAATCAATATCCAACGCGTCTTAACTTTAATTTGTTTAATGTAATCTAACTTAATCAATGTAATTTGGTCCCAAACTTTGACTTGTTCAATGTAATCCCAATTTTTAGTAAATTTCAATCCTGAACTATAGAAAATATTCATTATCGTCCGATCTTAAATTAATAAGGACTATATCAATATTTTCATATAATCAGGGACTATAATAACACGTAGAAAAGTCTAAACCACATTAACAAACTAAAAGTTAGGGATCATATTAAACATTAGGTTAAAGTCAGGACCATATTAACAAATTTATATTTCGGGGATTATAATCACATTAAGTCAAAGTTCGGGGACTATTTATGTCATTATCCCTAAGAAAAAGGTAATTGAAAAAATGAAGAAGATGCAATTAAACCCCAAATGGATCACAAAATATTGCTACGGAATGTGTATATCATAATGCTGGTGGATGAAGATTTTATCGATGCTTGGAGTTGGCTTAGTGGCTAATGAACGGATGTAAGTGTGGTGATGGAACGCGCTGTATAAATTCAATCCCCCATGCCACTGGATGCATCGAACGACCAAGTTTCTTCGTTAACTATGTTCAACCCCGTAAGGCTGTCGATGATTAAAAAGACCAAGTGCTTAAACCATTAATCTATGAAGGATTGTTTGTTTAAGTTCGACGCTCCTTAGTTAGCATTAATGAAAGCGGAGACCCAGGTTCCGGCGAAGTTTGTATGAGTTGATGCCCCGTCGTAGCAGGCGAAAATTGATTAAAGAGGAATGACTAGCTTGTGCATCTCGATTCTCGATTTGAATGCTCATGAAAAACCATGGTAAACGCCATGTTTCTCGTCTTGCTGGTTTGAGAAAAATTTCATCTAGCCATGCACTTTTCGTCTTCACTTAGTTTTTCCCCTGAAAACAAAGGTGGCAATATCTATGTATATAATGCATTAATTAGAAGGTCGAATGGTCCAATCGAGAATGAACGAAAAACAAGATGACTCATACTAACAACAAAAATTTATGTACTAATGTGGATGCATGTCTACGTAATCCTGCCTGTGTGTGCAAGAGGAAAAGCCTAATATTAGAGAGTTTGTGTGGTCCGGAGCATTTAATATAATCACATTTAGCTCATAACTTATTGGTTTAAGTTTTTAAGTGAAGATGTGTCCAACTAGATATATTGACGGGTTGGGATTTGGGCATCTTCTTAGTGATCTTTTTGGGTGAAGGTATTGGACTTTTACTTCGCACTCCCAACACAAATTCAATAAGAAATTATCAACATCAATCATTTTTATTGGTAAGTATGCCACCCTCTCCTTCCTGGACTTTTTTTTTTTAGTTTCTAATAGAGGTGAGAAAGAAAGACCAATTGAATTGGAAACCTCCTGAACTAGTCGATTGGGTCCGGTTCTCGATTCCTTGAAATAATTTTTTAAATTTTTTTGAATATAAACCTAAACCTAATTCCAGTGAGCGACTCAGCAGTAGTCATAGTCTCACATGCACATCACTCTTTCCTTGTTTCACAATCACGATTCACGGTGACAATTTCATCAATGGTTAAAGCACAATGACAATTTCATCAATGTATAACAGAGCTATCATTCGGAAGATACACTTGGAGGAATTGTGGGTGCACTTTCTGGGGCTTTTTTCAAAAAATTGGTAAAAAAAAAAAATTATCAATTTAAGTGTTTTTGTACAAATTTTAGAGATTTGGAGCATGTGCGCCACTATTACAGGCGCAATGCCGCGCCAAAGGTGCACATGGCTTGTGCGCCTTCTAAAGAGGCCCACACACTTTAATTTTTTTTTTACTTTCTTTTTCTTTTTGTAGCCGCACATTTTATGTTTTTTTTTATTTTTTTTTTATATTTATAGTAACATTTATTTATAACATATATATTTATACAATTTTATAAATATAACATTTTTTTTCTTTTTAAACCTTCTTTTTATAACGTAATTATTATTAATTAATTTAAAATTTATTAAGACATATAATTAATAAATAATTTGATATTTATGTAATTAATTTGTTTAGTGTGTGAATAATTAAAAGATGTAGATAAAATTGCAAAAATAAAATTAAAAATAAAATTGCATAAAATAAATTGGTAAGATATATAAAGATGAAATATCTAGATTAAAAGAAAATGCAATAGTAGAAAACAATCCATGAACCAAAAAAATTCGGCAAATAAATAGTGTAATAATAGATAACAATCAACAACCCAAAATTATCACTGATGATGATGATGTCGTCCTCCTACTTGGCCTCCCGTTCTACAATCGGGTTGTCTCCATCGTTCAATAGGTCTAGTGTTATATCGGGAAAATAGTCCATCTTGAGATGATACATATCCTACTTGTAGAAGGACTTGAGTAAAAAGGAGAGAAATCATGTGACATATCTTGTCCATAGAAACTTTGAGAATCATCAAACGCTATAACTATATGTCTTAATAAATTTTAAATTATTTATTAATAATTACATTATAAAAAGAAGGCATAAAAAGAAAAAAATTATATTTATAAAATTTTATAAATATATACGTTATAAATAAACGTTACTATAAAAATAAAAAGAAAAAAAGTTAAAAAAAAAATAAAATGTGTGGCTACAAAAAAAAAAAAAATTAATGGTGATACATCGCCCAAAGAGGCACACATGGTTTTGTGCGCCAGTAATAGAGGCGCACTTGCTTTAAATCTGTAAAATTTTTACAAGAAAACTTAAATTGGTAAATTTTTTTTACCATATTTTTTTAAAAAAAAGCCCCACTTTTTGTGTGTATGGATGTGTGATTTGGCTGGGAGTTTCAAGCTCACATGTATCTATAGGCTTTCTCATCTCATATTGCTGATCTTCCAATGAAAACAAAAGGATAGTAAATGAATCATTCATATTTGAAAAATCAGTTAGTGTCGTTGATTTCGTTGGACCGTTCAGGGACCGGATTTGAAACCCATCACTCCTAGTTTCTAAACAGGGCCTACGACTATGCTTGTGGAGGACCCCATTTACTTATGAACTAGGAACAAGAAAAAGAAATTATGCAAAACCAAGACTTTCTCATCACGTGCCGAAGGGTCCAAAAAAGGAGGCGCAACATCGCTCGCGCACACAACCAATTATCGATCCTGTCCCGCACTTGTGAAACAGAGAATTAGACACCAAATGCACACCGATCGGCCACTGATCCAACCATGGAAGGATTTGCATTCTTTGACCTCTTCTTCGAAATTGACGGCCACAAAATTCCGGAAGGCGCGCCACTACAGATGTCAACCAATGGAGCGGGGACCTCTGCAGTTGGGTGATGAAGCCAAATGCATTTTCTTCCTTTCGAAGACTTTTTGAAAGGGGGAAAGCCCGTGAAAGGACCCCAAAAGAGACGGCCCCAAGATGGACTGGGTCTCCACGTGAACCGACCCACCTACCTTCCCGTAAGTCAAATGCCGTCATTTCGATTTTACCCTCGGCTCGACTTCAAATTGGACATAGGGGATTAGATAATCCAATGAACTTGAAATTATCGACGGGATTAGAAGGTTTGGAGAAAGATTGGCTCTGACGGGCTTCTAAAATAACGAAAAGGACATGAATGAACCGAATTGTGTATCGAATAGGGAAATCGCGATTATGGAACACATATGTGAAAATTAGAAATTAATTCACGAACGCATCTTTTGATGTAACGACAATGTATAATTTTGAAACTTCGAAATTATGCGTACTTATGTGGGAGCACTTTTGAGATGGGTAACTTTCTAGAAAGGTGCCCACCTATAAGTCAAAAGACATAAGCATAAAGGCTCGATATGGGACGAGTTAAAGCGAATAATATCTCGGTGAGCTAATGTAGGATGTCAACGCTTAAAAACAGAATACTTCTTGAGAGATTAAAAAGAAGAAAAGAAAAAGATGGGGTTGAAGGGCATTGAGGTAACTTCGTATGGAAACGCAAAGACATCTTTGCCAAATTGTCAACAATAAAAAGTAGAATGAAAGAGAAGGAGAGAGTTAGCTCCCAAAAAGTGGTTTTTTGTCGGCACGTGGACTCGGTCCAACCCAAGTTGTCAGGCGCCACCGACTTTCGAACTGGTGCCCCCACTCTCTCTGTCCCCTGAGAGCGACCCGACCCGTGAACCCGGTGCTGCCCCCACCACCCCATTCTCGTCCGCTGCAATTTGGTCGCCGTTTCGTATCGCGACCAGATCTCGAGATATATCGCGAGTCCCTCTCTTCGGTTACGTCACCATGAAAAGTTGTTGCGACATGGTGACGCAATAAGGCACAGCGACCGGGCCAGAACGAGCCCATGTTCATCGGCCCGAGCCCTAAAAAAGCCCAGCCCAGCATGCATTGCAATCCTCATGTCGAGGTGCCAGCATGGAACACCCTCGCAAGCTTTTTAAAAGTTCCTTGAAGAAAGAATCGCTTGACTCGATTAGCCAACGGTTTTCCCATTTTATATTGCTACCAAACATACGTTTCGTGACATTTTGCCGTACAACTATGTTACGACATCCACTTTACTAGACGGGGTCCGATTAATCCGTATGAGCGGTCGTATTCATCGTTTCAAGCTCAGTGCTCGGCCCAAATCATCTGGGTTGCTTATTTTGTTGGGACCATCTCCAAGAGCACAAACCTCGCGTCTCTTCAACGAATACCCGATGCGCATAGGGGAGGAGGACGGGGACACCGAATGGAGATTACACCCAAACTCTATTATAATAAGGAGATTAGATTCAATAATTATAACAAAGCGGTACAAATATGTCCACCCAAGTTATGGATCTTGAGCTCTCATATCTCGAGCAAGAGTCAACTCACAATGGCCGAGGGCCCTCGTATCTTCTCCCTAGACCGAACCAGGAAAGGACTTCAACTCCAATTGGGCTTTCCATACAGGCCTGCGCAGAGATTCTAGTCTACTGATCCTTAAATCTTTTTTTTTTTTTTCGGCATTTGTCATATCCTCTCCTCCGAACAAAAAGCCATGGGTTTTTTTTTTTTTGGGAACCAAAATGAAATGCCAAAGCTCATATCATGAACAAATTCCCTATAAACCCTCGATGGTGCATAAAGGAAAGCCGGACGGCGTTTGATAATTGGAATGTTGGATCCGAGTTTGAGGTAGCGAAAATTCCGCGATCACATAATTTATCGATTCAACATCAAGGGTCCATGTGGCTTATGAAAAAAAAAAACACTGAGGGTTTTTCCTAGGTTGATTACGCGCCTCACCCACTTTTGGACACTCCAAATCTGGCTAATCTCAAATTCCAGAACTTGCCCACCTTTGGGCTGTTTCCCATGTCTTTTCCTATGTCGGCTAGCTAGCTCGCATGTTACTTCGATTTCCGACATTAACTATTATTTTCTTTTTCTCCCTTCGATTCCTGCGGGTGCACAAACACCAAAAGCCCCGTACCATGCTTCCTTCTCCTGATCTCATCAAGCGAAGAAATATGTTTACACATAGGCTACCCCGTACCCTAAAGCGATACAAGTCCACGCGCCGTCTTAGGTCGCTAAATTAACCGAACCGCACCGTCTTATGGCGTCGCTAGAGGGCATGGCGTTTGCTAATGACCGCCTAGTCCCACGGAATAGAGCAATCTCCCCACTCCCTAAACTATTAGAGGTCCAGACGACGAGACGAGCAGCGCTTTGATGACAAAATTTAAGGAACATCTAGCGATAAAGGCAAAGAGAATTGGAATTGGATCGCTCTACAGGTTTAAATCGTTTCGATGGGGGTGAGGGGAGAAAAATGACCGACGCATCATTGTCCAGATGGAGCCAGGGGCGGTAAGGAGCACGAAACGAAGCCAACAGGACCACACGCGCACACACCCCTACCAGCACATGCGATTCTGGTCCCTTTGTGTGTACTGTCGGCAATGGGGAGGATCATCCGATGCGATGCGTGATGGGGAGTGCTCGTAAATCGACCCCGTGCGACCAGCGACCTATCAGTAACGTGGTCCAGTGAACAAAGTGCTGGCCGTGATTGAGATTCACTTCTCTTGGTTTGGCCGTTCGGAACACCGGGGATGTGGTGACGAGACGATGGGTAGGGAATCATCTAACAATGACCAAGAATGAGATCTAGAGGTCGACCAAATTCTTCCTACAATTACCGTATTCGAGAAAAGAAAGGGGCAATCCAAGTATCCTTTCACACACTCCATCAACACCAGGACACATATTTAGATTTTGAACGGCGGGTCTCGCTATTTTTGTCTGGAAAAAAATCACAAAAAATCCTAAATTATACATATTGTGACATAATGGCGCTAAATTGCGATACTAAAAATCCCAAACTTATACCATATGGCTGAGAAAATGACATTTAATCCTTTAATGAGAAGGCGGATCCCAGTTTTTATCTAGGAATGCTCCTCTTTTCTCCGTCACTATGTCTCGTTTCTAGTGCAAACGTAAGCATCGGAGGGGGCCAATCCCAGAACAAAATCCGAATGCCTGACTCGCTCATTGCGGCACGAATCAATGTCCATCGGAGCTGGCAGATCGAGTTCGCGGTTCCCATTTCCAGCTTCTAACAGCCATCATATTGCAATAGTGCGATGATCCCCTACAATCTCTAGGCACTTTTGTACGAGCATGAACGAGGCGCTCGTTTCTTCACAAGCAAGAACTCTTCCGCAATCGATGCGTGCTCAATGTTGGCCGTGACGCCGACGGTACAACCTTAACCCAACTTCTGTGTAAGTAAAGCTCATCAATCCAGCGTGGGCTCCACCCCCATGTTAAAGCATCCCGACGTGTCTCGTTCCTGGACAAAAGCACAAGAAAAGGTTTGATAATCATTTCGCTGGTCTCTCCGACAAGCGAGGCACCGACGGGAGCGGATGAGAGATTTCACCTTTTGAAGCCATGATCAATCGTCTTTGACGTGATGCAAAGATATTTTGCAATCGTTGTTATATATGGCATTGTACGCAAATGTGATATCGCAAAATCAATTAATACTTCATTAAAATTTCGAAAAATCCCATAATCGGGCGATTATCACGTAAGTAAAATGGAAAGAAAGTAATTAATTAGAGATACCAGGCCGATGCAAACTACGATATTACTGATGTTGTACGGTAATGATTAAATATGTAAAAAAGGGATTTGAGGTGAAAGTCGGAAAATAATGAGTCTATGCATTTTCGTGTGCGTGCTTAAGAACAAAAAAGAACGAGGCACGCTTTGGATCTTTAATTGTTGTGTTTCCTTCTTAAGGATTTTTAAGTTCCAAAAGCCGCTTATCTTTTGGACGGGAACGCACCTTGAAAGTTTCCCTTTGCAAGTCAAGAATTTGAACATTTGTATAATGACATGTACATTATACCATGTCCATGTCGCGAATATTGATTTAAAATCACATGAACGGGAACGGAAAACTTTGGGAAATTTGTCTAGGAAGTCCTAAACTCATTGTACGACGGTCGATTCAATCATAAAACTTGTGCTAATTTAGTCATAAACCTTTTGACGTTTTCCTAATTTAATTCTTCCTAGCCAATTTTGGTAAAAAATTGCTAATATAACGGTCTAATCGGAGTGACCATCCTATATGGCGCAATTGGAGATGAAGTGAAGACAAAATTAGTGGGATTAGTTAATTCGGATATATGAATTACTCTTTGGCTATGTTTGAAGCTTAAAACTATTGGTGATCGAACTAATAAAAAAATTGTTTCCGACAAAAAATTAAAATAAAAACTAAAAAATTTGTAATGGAGGGCGTTCTTGCTTTTATGTTTTGTCTCCTCATGATATTTTGTAGGCCGTCCCGAACTCAGGACGTAAAATTTGGAGGATATTTTTACGTGATAAAAGGAGGAAAAATATTTTTACTCAAGTTAAGGGGTTGATGATGGGGAAGGTAGAGTCCACGGCGTCTTTGAATGGCTATAACTGGATAGAGCCGTATGGTTATGTTTCACGCCTAGGTGAATCATCGGAGCTTTGCAGGTGGTCCATTTCATGATGTAGAGAAAGTGAAACTAATCAAAGGGCAGACAAGAAGGGATTGGTCTGCCGTTAAAGTTTTCCGTGATTGATTCGTCTATGTTTGGCCCACTTATTGGGTGGGATTACATTCTTTACCTTGATCTTCGTATTGGTGCTCCGGAGTCTGAATTGGACCCTTTTTTTTTTCCTCCCGTTTTTTCAGATACAATTTCGGGTTATTTTGCTGAAAGTCTTGCTACCAAAAGCACGTGAGTTCTTGAAGACCGCTTGCCTTAATTACTACATTGGGGGTCAAAACTCCGGAACATGTCTCTCTTTCCAAAGGGTCAATACGGTAACTACTATATGAATAAGCGAAACGATGACTAAAAAAGTAGCAAAATCAGAAAGAGAGAGCAAAATGATGACTAATATTCTCGGGAGGACCTTGAATATTATATCGGATCAAATGAGGAGAATTACCAATAAAAAGTCCTAAGCCTATTGTAATTATATCAATCCAGGTCTTAAACCTTTTATTTTTGTCAATCGAGTCCTAAACCTTTTCATATTTTGCCAATTGGATCCATCCGACCAAATTTGATTGTAAATTGATGATATAGATCCTAATCGTCTTACGTGACACCAACGACGCTGACTTGAAAAAAAAAAAATCTGAATTTTTTTCTTTTTCATTTTTTTGTTAAGGCCGACAGGAGTTCGCCGTCCTGGTCGAGGCGCCCAACCTTGGGCGAGGGTCGCGAGCTCTTGCCTAGTGGCCGTTGAGGACTTGCAAGCCTTTGCCAAATGGCCGGCAAAGATCGTTGGGCCTCGATCTCGTTGGCGGCCACTTGTGAGCCTTAACAAAAAGGAAGGAGAAGATAAAAACTAAAATTTAAGATTGAATTAATAAAATTACAATAGAATTAGAACTTTTTTGATAATTTTTTCGGTCAAAGGTCAAGCTTAAAAATTTCGGTATGATTACCATGTCCTAAACAGGCATTTTTCATCTAACTACTAGGGCAGAATAGATAGGGAAGGAGATCAATCATTTGATGCATGCACGCCCGCCAGCCCGCCGACATCAACATTCGTAGCAAACGGAGAGCATATCTTAACGGGAATCTTTGCGTGGGTCCACACATGTCGTTTCTCTTCTCGGGTTCGAACTCGCACGTGTGATGATGGGCGCGTACCACAAGCTCGGCTTTAACTTTCCACTCTACTCTGTTCTTTCGACAAAAATCAGATTAAAAAGGCCTCCACTCGCTGGATGACAATGGAGTCTCTGATTCGGCAACTGTTCTCGCTCGCTTGGAGCGGAGGAAACCCTAACTTACGCTGTTAATTTTTTTGAAAATTTATCAATTTGATTCATTCAATCAATTTTAACCGAAAATTACTTAGTTTGACATTGGCTATTTTACATAACGCCACCACCAATGTAGATGTGACCAATTTTTATAATTTCAAAATTTTAGGATTTTTTTAATTATTTTTATTTTTTTCTTCTTTTTATTTTCTTTTTTTTTTCATTGCGGCTAGGTGGTGCTTGGACGTCGGCTGGACGAGATCGACCTTCGTCACTGTCTGGGTGGTGAGGTTTCGAGCCTCACCGGCCATGGGATCCAACGAGGTTGAGCCCCTCTAACCAATCAAAAAATTTATTAAAATATTACTAAATCGTTCAACTTAACGTCAACCTTGTCATGTAAGATGGTTGGGGCCACGACAGCAATTTTTGATCAAACGATGAAAACTATTATCCAGTTCATTTTCAAGTCTTAGGCAAATACCGAAAAATATTTTCATATTTCTCAAAAATGATTTTTCGGAATACATTTTTCAAAAAATCATATTTTTTGTGGAACAAACGGAGCTTAAACTCCTAACCAAAAAAAAAAAAAACACAAAGCCTAAGTATCTTGAGATACGGACCTTGGGGAGCACAGGTCCTTACCGGGAGCCGCCTCCGATCTGTCATTTCAGGTGACCTCGCTATGGAGCAAGGAGAGAGGTGAACGGAAAAGTGTGTCTCAGCGGATCTCACAGAACTGGCGCCAACCGATCACTCCGGAGCCCTGCTCGTTTCGACTCTAATGTGGGGTCCACAATGCCAATTTTGGCTCTCCGGTTAAAGTGAAAATCACTTTCCATAAAAGCAAAAACCCAAAAAATAAAAGCCTTTTGAAAAAAAAAAAAAGGAAAAAGAAAAACAGAAGCGAATTAAAGGAAAAAGGAGGAAAGTACGGACAATAAAGAACCATTGATAATGGACGTAACTTTTGCTCCACCGTGATTCACCTACTTCGCTTCCGAGGGTCTGGTCAAAGCGTGTCGGTGGGGGGCTTCGGCTGACCTGCCCCTAGCGGGCCAAGCTTGCTCTGTAATGTGGGCCCGCCGCATCCCCATGTTGGGCCGGGTCGGGCCAGCCCGAAAGAATGATCCAAACCAGCTTAATACGTAAATGGGCTCTGATACAGCGTTGGGTTGTTTTTGGATATTTTTTATTCCAAAAGCTAACTCAAAAATTAAAATTTTTCCTCATATTTATATAGATCGATCTCAAGATCCTTTCACAATCTACATGGGACAACTTCAACTTCGTTTAACTCTACAGCAAAATAAGGGTGAAAGCAAGAACTTTGGCTCTCGCTCTCATGCATTCGAAATCTCAAAAGTGGCTAATCTCCTCGTATCCCGAAACCAACGTGAGCCACCCGGAAAACAGATGGGAGAGTCAACATCGACATTGTCGAAGCGGCCAAAAGGCGGCCTCTCTTCTCTGAACATTTACTGCTGCGACTGTGGTAACAATAGCAAACTACTTGCTCTGACAAAAAATGTAACTTTCTCTCTTTCTTCTTTCGGTAATTCTCAGGCTCCAGAGCCTCCATTCCACTTGTGAAATTGTCGCTGTCCGTGCTCCTGTCCACATCTCGTGATTAAAACGTGCCATGACATTTAATTATTACTATGTTTTACAGCCGCAGCCCACCAATGCTTCTGCATGATTCTGTTGTTTTTAGCCCAAAACCTACGCTTCGTTGCAGCTCTGGCTTCGTACGTTAATGTCGTTGCTTTTGTCCTCACGTTTCTCCTCAACGAAAAATCATTAAAAATCCGCACTCATCCTTACCTGTAAAGAGCCCGGGACACCCACATGATTCTGTCCCGTTTTTCCAACCGTTCCCATTGCAGTCACCCGGAAGGGGGAATAGTTTGTTGAGAGAAACGAATTAAAAGGGCGGGAGGTATACAGGTAGAGCGGTTCGAGGGTTCGTAGAACCTAAAATTTATCCGTCGAAATCAGTTCTTCAACTTTTGAAACCTGAAACATACCTTATATGCTTCTGGAACCAACTCTGTCATAGGTTCCAGAATCGCCTCGATTTCATATCAATCATTCTTAATTCTGATCTACCGATCACAATCCATATCTAGAGCATACGAAAGATATAAAGTATTAACAAAGCAAAAATCATGTATATTATCGAAAATATAAAGCTCAAACCAAGGTGATTTCAAATTACATACTCAACATCGGACGATATGAAAGACCGCATGACTGCACGAAGGCATAGAATAACAAAAAAATAAAAATAAAGACTTGTTTCAAGTTTCAGGTTCCATGTGCCGAAACCTATCCGTGAGAGGTGGTTTTCCAATTTTGGAACTTAGAATCTATCTTGCATATCCTAAAAATTGAGATTGGACTAGTGCGAACCAGTTAGGTTCTCTCATTCTGGATTTTAGCCTGAAATCATGATCACCTCTAGGGAGGGAAGGGGGAGAGAGAGAAATTGCTTTTATTGGCCTCATTCAGCAATTTCTGGGCGTTAAGGACCTTCCTAATCTCATCAGTATAAAGTCTCACTTCATCCTCTTCACCCCCTCACTCCCTCTGCCCCTCTCTCTCTCTTCCTCTCTCACCTTTTCTTTTTCTTACTCTGTGAGTACCGAAAAGTAGCATTGTTTTGAACGTTCGACACAAAGGATAATCCCATTAGCACTGTTTCGCCACATTTCTGATTCCCCGTTACAAACTCAAAGACTGTCCGAAAACAGCTCTCTGTTTCACAACACTTGTCATTTCTGGGGGAAGTTTCTGCCACATTGTGACGAGGCTTGTGAGGCTCGTCATTTCGATGGCTCCTCTGCTTCTGGTGCTGGTTCTGTGCGCACCCACCATGGTTCTCGGTGGTCATGACTATGGGCAAGCTCTGAGCAAGAGCATCCTCTTCTTCGAAGCTCAGAGATCCGGCCATCTCCCCAAGAACCAGAGGGTCTCATGGAGGGCCAACTCTGGCCTTAACGATGGCAAAGCCAGTGGAGTAAGTCGCCTTCTCTTCTTCCTGTTTTGGACTGCCGTTTCCACCCAATGACAAGAGAGAAAGGATGGATTTTTACTCTTCTTTGGGGGAACTACAGGTGGATCTTGTGGGCGGGTACTACGATGCAGGGGACAATGTGAAGTTCGGGCTGCCGATGGCGTTCACGGTGACGATGATGTCGTGGAGTATACTGGAGTACGGGAAGCAGATGGCCAAGAGCGGCGAGCTCGGCCACGCCATGGAGGCTGTCAAATGGGGCACCGACTACTTCATCAAGGCCCATCCTCATCCCTACGTCCTCTATGGAGAGGTTAGAAGACTCGTTCAGGAACTTTTCTTCCTTTTTCTGAAATGAATCTTTACTCACAAATGATTCAGGAAATCCATGTATGAACAACATGCATGAATATTTAATAGTTTCTTTCTTTGCGGTTTGTCGCTTCCAGTGGATTTACCTTTGTGCTCTGTTTTAGCTAAAACGGAAAGCGATTTGATTTCGAACATTAGTTTATGAAAAAGATGTCGATAACGGTTTCTTTTTTCATGTGGCGGGGGAATGTGACTGTGACAGGTGGGGGATGGGAACAGCGACCACTACTGCTGGCAGAGGCCCGAGGACATGACCACCGACAGGAGGGCGTACCGGATCGACCCGAGGAAACCCGGGTCGGACCTTGCCGGGGAGACTGCAGCCGCCATGGCTGCCGCCTCCCTCGTCTTCCGCCACCACGACCCCGCCTACTCCGCCGAGCTCCTCCGCCACGCCCAGCAGGTTTCACGCTCACTTCCGCATGACACAAGTTCGATTTACGAAACATGGTCGATTAAATTTAGGCAGTTGCGCTGGTGGAGCATTGGTCGGTGCGAGCAGCACCTGTTGCTTGCATTCATAGAGATTAACCAGCTAGCTAACTCCTGCATTTACATTGTCCTTGGGACCCCCCAAAAAAAAAAAAAATCTTAATAAAAAAGACAATTTAAATCTCTTTATGGGTACTCTATTTCAATTAATGTAAGATGAATGTCCCTAAAAAGACACTGTTGTTTAATTTATGGAATAGATCAAGGCCCTAATGATTCCTACCCTTTTCCCCTTTTGTAGCATGATGTTTCCTTGTCCCATCCAAAACATAGAGACCCGTCAGTTTAAAACTTAAATTGGCAATTCTCGATACTCATTTCTTTTCAATCTCAACATTTTTTCTTTTGGGTCGAAATTTTAAATCTTAACATGAGTGGCAAATTTATAATCGAATTGAGATTTTGGGCGTAAAGAATAATAATAAGGAATGATGATAAATGGTGGGGATGAAGCTCGGCGTACGTTTTAGATCTCGGAAAGGCACGTACTTTTGCGCCTGTCACGCGCAGTGTCTTTGGGCCATACAAATCTAACAGTGCCGGCCGAATTTGGACCGTCCACGTGTACGACTCGTCGTCACTGTTGGCGTCGGCCAACCTTCCTCTTATCTTCGATTATATTGCAGAAAATAAAAGGAACCCGATTTATTTTTCTAATTACACAACACAAAAAATCACAGAACAATTATCTTAAAAGTTCCTATTATGCTAAAATAATTAGATATATTTTTTTTTTTTTGGGGGGTGAAAAAGGAAAATGACAAAGAGACTTTGCTTGGGTTGGTCTTTTGTGTTTCCTTTCCCAGCTATTTGAGTTTGCGGACAAATACAGAGGGAAATACGACAGCAGCATCACCGTGGCCCAGAAGTACTATCGATCAGTCAGTGGTTACAATGTGAGTGTTCCTCTTTCATAACGATGGTGATTAATTTGAGCATACTTGCCGATAACTCAGAAAAACGAAACAAATCGAAGTCGAGGGTTCGGATGTTCGTGTCCTAATAAAGATGGGTTCTTTTTTTTTTTTTTTGGTTGTGGTGTGGTTGCAGGATGAGCTGTTGTGGGCAGCTGCGTGGTTGTACCAAGCAACGCACAATCAATATTACTTGGAATATCTGGGCAAGAATGGCGACTCCCTTGGTGGGACTGGATGGGCCATGACCGAATTCAGCTGGGATGACAAGTATGCCGGTGTTCAGACGCTTGTGTCCAAGGTCACTTCTTTCCTCATTCACAACTCACATCAACCAAATCTGTGGTCACTCACTTGATCACCCATTTCGTTCATTTGGCCACAGACGCGATTGAATGTTACATGTCGGGCTCGCCTCGTCTCGTTTTGTTGATCATTGGAAATTATAGGCGTCGTGTCGCACAATGCCCGTGTAGCACGTCGCCACTCGGCTCTCTGGAGCTCAATTGCTTAGTAATGGGATGTGTCCCGGTGTTATGGAGTTATAGACATGAGGGATTAGTTCCTTGTCGTTCAATTAGCATACGCATATTGGAGGATGCAAATGAAGTCTTAGCTCGACGAAGGATAAGCTCCATGAGTTAGTAGGGCCGATCGTCGATTGATGAATAGGCGATTTTGTAATCACGCAGTTTGATGATTCCTTTATACTAGGCAACAACATCACCCTGTTGGATGAGGAAGCTTAACTGGGTTCTTGGGTGTTGCTTCCACTGCAGATCCTGATGCAAGGGAGAGCAGGTCACTATGCGCCGGTGTTTGAGAGGTACCAGCAGAAGGCGGAGTACTTTATGTGCTCGTGCCTCGGCAGAGGGACTAAGAATGTCCAGAGGACGCCGGGCGGTCTCATGTTCCGCCAGCGATGGAACAACTTGCAGTTTGTCACCAGTGCCTCGTTCCTGATGACTGTCTATTCCGATTATCTCGCGTCTTCTAGAAGGAACTTGCACTGCTTCTCGGGTGCCGTCGCTCCCTCTGCTCTCCTCTCGTTCGCAAAATCACAGGTACATTGACTCTCTCGCATCTTTTCCTGGTTCAATTTAAACCTTTTTTATGTGATGAAGTACAACGCAAATGCTGCTTTATTGATCTCGCTAGCACATGTTATTCCTATATTCATAGTTTAGTGAATTTATGAGAAAATACAGTAAGAAACTCAGATAACAAGAAGATAAAAGTGCAAAAGTCCATCAATTGCTGGAGCCTAAATCATTACACTTGCAGGTGGACTATATTCTTGGGGACAACCCGAGAGCGACAAGTTACATGGTGGGGTATGGAACCAACTACCCGAGGCAAGTCCACCACCGGGCTTCTTCGATCGTCTCTTTCAAGGTCAACCCCACATTCGTGAGCTGCCGAGGAGGTTATGCAACCTGGTTCAGCAGAAAGGCCAGCGATCCGAATCCCTTGACTGGTGCAACAGTCGGTGGACCTGATGCCTACGACAATTTTGCAGACCAGAGGAACAACTACGAGCAAACTGAGCCTGCCACATACAACAATGCGCCTCTTCTCGGCGTGCTTGCGAGGCTAAGTGGAGGCCATGGCGGATATAACCAGCTTCTTCCAGGTGAACGGATCATGACAATGAATGTGGTAACCAAATTTTGTTTTGATTAGAAAGAAGCATCTTTGACTAACTTTCTGTTTGTTCATCAAGTACTAATAAGCATCTTCTTTGCAGTCGAGCTTCCTGCCCTAGAACCGATTGTTTCGCGATCAAATCCAGCCCCAGGTAATTGAATTATCTGTAATTCCGAGAACACATTTATGTTTTTTCTTTCCTGGTGGTAATGTCTGCATCATTGATACCAATAGGAACCGAACCATTATGGCAAGGAAAAGTTTAATTCAACGGGAGAAGAAGAGGGAAAAAACTGGCACAAGAATATCATTTGATTGTTGATCCTCAAAAAAAGAAATAAGCAAAAGATTTAAATTAGCGTGCAGAAATGGGGACGACCGGATGAAACATCCGTACTCTAATTTAAAGAGATTCGTTGCTGATTACTACGACTTCTAAATCAAATTCATTCATCATGTTAATGTTCTAACACAAAGCAGTCAGTGTGATTTCTTTTTCACTGGCATATGGCTTTGATCAATATCAATACAATGGTCTTGCATTTTTCTTTCCACGGTTGTGAATGTTATTTCCTTTCGCAGCTATCACTAGTCCAGTTTCTGTAGAGCAGAAGTTGACCTCGTCTTGGAACAGCAATGGAAGAACTTACTACAGATACTCAACCATGGTGAAGAACAAGTCTGATAAAACTCTGAAAAACCTTTGGCTTTCCATATCCAAGCTCTATGGTCCCCTGTGGGGTCTCACAAAATCTGGTGATTTGTACACTTTGCCTAAGTGGCTCCGCTCACTGCCAGCCGGAAAAAGCCTTGAGTTTGTCTATATCCACTCTTCTTCTCAGGCAGAAGTTTCAATCTCAAACTACACCTTGGAATAGGTATTGAATCACCTATGCGACAGATGGCAATCTGAAGCCAGAGGACAAAAGGAGGAGTTTGCACGGTTGTAGTCTAAGGATTGTGCAGCTATAGGATAGGCATTCGAAGGAAGGATCAGTGTTTTTTTGTTCCTTCAATTTTTTTTTTTTAACTTCTTGAGTGGAATGTGATTATGGAGGTGTCGGTTGAAGATGGAAGGCAAGAAAGGAGTGAAGAGACTGATTGCAAAAAATAGGAGAGCTCATCCTCTTTCTCCTGCCACTTCTCCTGCTGCAACAAAGAAACATTAGAAAGGTGATGAAAGAATGGAAAAATGCTTGCGAGGTCAGAAGAATGGCTTCACAACAACAGGTTACAAAAGAGTGGTTTTTTTATTCCCTTTTCTAGCATTAGGCAGAAGATTTGGTTGTCTGCTTTGTGTTGTGTGGTGGTGTCAATGATGTTGTAATCTCTGCAACATTACTTGTTTCTTCTGCAAGAAATTGTGTTAAACTCTGTTCCCGTGACGACCCTGTTTCTTATTGCTTTGCAACAATTTGACAGATATTCCAGTCATGAGTCTGTTCTCCATGCTTTTTAATGGATCAAGCACTTGTACTTTGTCAAAACTCGAGGACAGGATCTGTTCTGAGCAGTTGACTTTCATTTCCGAAGTTTGAAAGCATTAATTGTAACAAGTATACTCTAGTACAAATCCACTTGCAGCGGTGTAGAAACTACACTTGAGCATGGATATGCTCTGGATATCACAATTCACAAAGATCATCATCCCTCAATCTTGTGTTGAGATGCAAATGAAAGGACAGCAATAACGGGATCGGTTATTCTTCTGAAGAATGCCCCAGTATAATTGCTGCTTGTCCTTAAAAGTTAGCGGACCAACTGAATTCTAACCAACGAATCTTGTAGGATTTCTTCTTGTGATCCAAAGTCAGTGATCGGACGAATTCAGAGTTAACACGATCGACTTTTTACAAAAACATGAATACCTAATTCCGACCAACAAGAAGTCACAAAAAAAAGGAACAAAACAGGCAACGCCTGGTTAATTTTCAGACATGTTCTCACACTTACCCCATCATTTCTTACTTGTTCTCACCTGGGTTACTTTCAAGCCGGCTCGGTTTCGGCAGTTCCATCAATTTTCGCTACTTATTTCCTCATGCCAAGCGCGGGTGTGACAGTGACCTATTAGCAAATTCATAGATTGATGGTTGCCATGGCCAGTAGGTTCTAGATTTCCAATATTAGAACATTATAACACCTAGATCAACTGGCTAATTAGAGGGTTCAAGACAGGTATGTAGACACAATTAATGATACGAAATAGTAAATAAAACAATACAATGGCCTGTGGAGTTGCATGAGTTCCAAAGCATTACCTCATTGAAATGGTATGATGTAAACAATACAAATAAAATGTTTGATTCATGCACTACTCTATAGAAAGCAGCTGAGCAAACGATCTACCTGGAAACACATCAGCTGTTTAAATAAACATATGTACAGTCTCGGAAATGAATGCTGGAAACAGCCATGGAGGCAAACAACCGACACTTCAGTCACTCGGCTTATTTGCACTCTTGCACATGCTAACCAGCCACAAATGCAGATGAGGACAAGCTTCAGGAACTTGGCTTGTTTGCACTCTTGTACATGTTATCAATGACACCCTGCAAGGAAGTTTTGTTTAGTATTCTTTGGAAAAGAGATTCTTCGAAGAATTCATAATATAAAGCATAATGTTTCTCAAACAGCTGACTGGCAACTGCACATGCGAGAACTCATACAGACGTTTTACTCCCATATACACAACTGTCCCAATCAAGCATGCAATCTTAAAGAGAAACACATCTCAGACAAATCTAAGAGAACCAGCATCTAGCACATCATGGCCTGATTCTACTAACTTCAATCTTAAAGAAAACACATCTCAGACAAATCTAAGAGAACCAGCATCTAGCACATCATGGCCTGATTCTACTAACTTCACGTCATACGTGAGTGATTGAGAAATGTATTAAAATAATAGAATAATAAAACCTTTGTCCTAGCTTTTAATAGCTACCTGATAGTATTTGAGCAATTGGGGCCTCTTCTTCTTATATGTAGGAGTGAGAAGGTCGTGGTCCATATCGAATGGTACAGGATCAAGGTGTAACGCCTTAATAAACTCAAATCCCTTCAGCTGCAAAGAGAGAACCTTCAGGTATTAGAAAGATGCCCATAAAGGTTAAAAAAGGGGTTTCTGCTTAAGCAATATAACTCGAAACCTTCTTTTCTTTCCCAGTCTTTGTGAGCTCTCCCATGATAAACTCCTTGGCTTTGGGATTTTCACAGAGAGAATTGAAATCCCCGTTAACCCCATTCTCCTGAGCCCACTTTTCAAGAGCTTCTTTGTTGGGGTTTACCACGGCAACGAGGAAGGACTCGAAGCTGTTACCGTAAATCCATATCTGGGGAAAGACAGGATGACCACAGTCAGTGTAAAATGAGCAAATGCTGATAATTCCAGAGGAGCAGGAAGACACAATGAGCTATGTTTAAGGAATGACAAGTATTTGGCCAAACACAAAAACGAATAGGTCAGAAAATAGTAGCAAGATCTTAACTGTGCCTTTGATCAAACATTTTAAGTCTCTATAGAATGGCGAGGAAACAACTCGGATTAGATTGTGCACTTCTGGATTTCATGTGATAAGGGAAGATAATCAAACATGTTCTGATCAGAATGCACCACTAGTTCAGTAGACTTCACTATATAACATGGTAATTAGCAGCTTGTAGAAATTCTTGTCATAAGTCATGCAAATAATATATATCTAAGATCATAAAGGATCGGTACAAGGTATAAGTGCAATGCTCAAAGCAGATAGTATTGGCAGTGGAAAACATAACCGACATCTTAATCATCCTACTAGAACCAAAACCATGTAGGACATATAGTATGGGTAATGTCTTCACAGAACTCTATGTTGACATGCTTTCGATGCTCACGAGAGGGAAGATCTGTCTCTCTAATCAATAGATTTCTCAAAGAACGTGGGAGCCTGTAATCACTAGGATATCGCTATGATCTAAGTCACACACAATTTAAATTGATAGAGACTGATTTTCCAGTCAACAGTACAATAAGACACCACTTCAGAAGGTAAACAGGAGGATGCCCATGAAAGATATAGCAGAAAATATGTACCACACTCATCATAACTAATGAAATAGGAAAGTTGCATAAATACGCAAACACAAATCAAATGCCAAAAGGAAGTGAATAGCAGACCAAGGAAGCATACCGAATCAATAGCGCTAACGAGGCCATAAATGTTTTCCAGGTTTTCAACAGCTACATATTCTCCTTGTGAAAGCTTGAAAATATTTTTCTTGCGGTCAATTATTTTCAAGCTTCCGTCTGGTTGCCACTCGCCAACATCCCCTGACGCAAAACATCCATACATTTTGACTTAGAAACTCTGAACGGCACAGGTTAACATTCACTGAATCTAATAAGAGGGCTACAGGTACCTGTATGAAACCATCCATCAATCATGACTTCTCTAGTCAGATCTTCCCGTTTATAATAGCCACTGAATAAGGTCTTCCCCTTCACACATACTTCTCCTCGCGGGGTGCTCGAGAGGGCATCATATCCCATTTCAGGAACAGATTCCAAGCAAACATCAACATTAGGCACTGGAGGGCCCACTGTGCCAAGCATTGAGTGTACATTTGGTAGTGAAACAAATGTGCCAGCACAGGTTTCGGTCAGACCTACAAGCATTAAGAGAAATACTTCATGTAATCGCAGGATAACATGGTATGCTGGTCATCATCCATATTTTTGAGAGCTTAATTCCTGTTACTCATAATCTCTTGCTACATTGAAATTTTAACAATGATTGATTCTTGAAGTTTAGAATCAACAAGAAAAAGACACAGAGAACATGTAAAACATACAAAGAGGGGGCAATTCAGGCAATTCATTCATACCATATCCTTGTAGAACGTGTGCACATGTAACCACCCTAAGGAAAGCTTCTACGTGGTTAGATAAAGGGGCTGCCCCTGATAGAATCAGTCGTACATTTCCACCCAGCCCTTGCTTTACCTGATATAAGGTAAGTCAGAGAAATTGAAAACATCAGGATTTAGTTGGATATAGGATTGCGAAGGACAATTAGAAATGCACCACAAGTCTACTTTGATCACCTTATTGAAAACAAATTTGTCAAATAAAGGAGCTGCCTCCTCATATTTGTTCCCCTTCTTCAAGTTATTTAACTTGCTACAGCAAATTCATGAGCAGAAATTATAGTCAGATATGAAAGCACAAAGCAGCAGTCCATTCAGGACAAAAAAACCAAGCATACAAGAGATGCAAAAACATTAACAAATTATGCAGAGACTGTTATGATCCTAAACATAATTGGACAGGTTCTCAACCTAATCAGTCCTACATTATAGAAAGAGAACTCAAAAATTGAAATCTGAGATTCAATTGGCTAGTTTGCTAGTCATGTCACCCTACAAGTCTTAAGTTGGAGACGTTGTCATCATTAAGCCATTTGATGCCTGCAAGCATTCTGGACAATCACACGTCCAAGGAATCATTTCTAGGTAAATAGTGGAAACAATCTATGAGCCAAATTTATATGGGAAGAAAAGGACCCATTCATTAAAACATACCACAAGGAAGCAAAAAAAAGCACGTTGGATAACTATATGATAAATCTATCTTTATCATGCCCAAGGAAGTTTATCCACTCCGAGAAGTAAAATATGAAATTTAGCAAAGAACTTACTATGAATATGCAAAGTTGAACAATGTGTGTCTTAACAAACCTCCAGCAGAGATCTTCTGAGTTAACCCTGCATGCACATGCAATCATTAGTTAACAATCATTAGTTAACAAATCGGACATACTTCTGTTAAGTTTCCAAGTAACATTCACGTAAAATGATTTTGCACGTGCAGGGTCAATGTTATGCCTCAACATCCGTGAAGGCAGCCGTAATCCAAATTGAAATATCAAATGCCATGGAAAAGACAATAGTAAAATTATTAGAAAAAGAGAATCAGGTCAAAAGAAAATTTTACCTGAGTATACTCTATCCAACACTCGGGGTACGGCGCAGAAAATAGTTGGTTTTAATTCCCCCATATCCTCAATCAATAACTTAACATCCTGGAACACATAAGACATGTATAAATATGACAACAAATCCTTCATCAGCAAAGAAGAAAAAGAAATTGCAACCGCAAAAATATCCTCAATCACAATAACAAGAAAGAAATCATTGTTGTGTCCCATGTATAGACGAAAAAAATCCCAAGACAAACACTACAACTTCCATCAATCACCATGCTATATAGCAAATAATCCTTAGTAAAATTTGGTATATGATTTTCCTAAAAAGATAATGTATCAGAGCCAGTATCCTTACCCCACGCCAAAATCCAATTGAGGCGCCATGATGTATAAAACACTCCTCAATTACCCTATCGAAGATATGGGCCAGTGGAAGATATGACATATACACATCCTTATGGTGGAGCTGTCAGAGTCAGAAGATATAGTGTTAAAACTAAATGAATCCTTTAATGTTTGAAAATAGGGCATAAAGCATATAAGCTGCAACTGGTCCCAAAGTGTTTGCTCTCTTCAGGAGATCAGTACTCCAAATTGGAAAAATCTTACCTCTTCGTTGACGCTTTCTAGCAAACGCTTCACTCCAGCTATAAGAGTGACGATGCTCTCATTAGAAATCAATACACCTTTCGGATCACCGGTTGTTCCACTAGTATACATGATCGTACATATATCTGTTTTCTTTTTGGCAGGAAGTTCAAATTGCTGATTATCTCCCTGCAAGTGAAAGTAGGCAGCAGATGTTGGAGCTACTATAATTTAGCAATCGCAAAGATTTTTTTATTTTATTTTATAACTTTATTAGGTGAAAGACATGCATGTGAGAGATGCAGCATTCACTCAATCAACAAGCTATCCTATTTTTTTATTGTCAGCTAGCCTAGAAACACTGAATCCAGATCCATCAGAGTTCCATTTAGAGTCAGTCAGGAATGTAAGCAACATTAGCCATCAAAATTAAAAGCAGCCGAAGATAAACCATGCAAAGCAGATTCCTAGATCGACCATCAACTTAACAATACAATGTGCAAAAGATGAAAACTGGTCCACACCACCCAGATCTAAGGTTGCAGCACTGATCATTGTTCTTGTCTCACCAGAACTACCACAATTTAATAGCTTTCAGTGCACAATACTTCTCAGGCTTGACTTGGTACAGGCTATGGATATGTATCTGGCTGACTCATCTCTGTATTCAGTTATGAGATGTTTGGCATAAAACATATATAAAGCAAAAAACTGGAACTTGGAAATGTCAGAATATTACCAACTATATACACTCATACAATGCAATACAAGCAAGATTGTTTGATAACTTTAAGAACACTAGAAGTATGGGAACACAACTTTTAATCGATCACTTCTATGATGGTTTTCTGTTGGAGGAGCTTCACAATAAATTTTATTTGCCACTGGGACGAATCCACACCCTTGTCATATCTAAGGTAAGGGTACAACACCTAAATAGACAACTTGGAGAAGCATAGGGGTTCCTTAAACTTCTAGTGCATTATAAGAATGGATCAAACACTTATCGATTAATAGTAAGCACTGAAATGAATGAAACTTATCCATATAGAGGAATGCAGCTAAACATTTCTTAAAGCTACAATTGGTTTTGCAAGCACTAAAGTTGTGTCATGTCCAAAGAGGAAAAAAATGTCAGATACGAAAGCATTAGGAAAGGCTCCATTGATAATGGACATGAGGATTGGGCCCATATATATAGCCTTGCAAGGATAAAGATGAAGAATGCTGACTGCAACTGTAATTTCTCTTATGATGAAGTAAAGGTTTCGCTTGAACAGGATATGGACAGCCCTTGCAGTTGATAACATAAGCAGCAGAGCAAATTTTTATTGACGGAACATGGATAGAGAAACTGACCAGTTTCAAAAATTCGTCCCATGCATATATAGCCAAACCAAACTTCTCAACTTCTTCCCTTTGTTCAGCGGTAACCTTTCCAAAGCTCACGAGTGCTACAACAAGGAAGACTTGGTAAAAACCCAGCATTCCACAAGTTCAGGTATCAAGAAAGTCAATCATCTTAATAACTCACTTTTCAAGAACTCCGTTGTGCTTGGAAATGTTTTCAGTACCTGTATGTACAACGAAAGAATTAATAATAATCGAAAAAGAAAAGACGCCTGTATCAAAACCTGAATTCTCAGGCCACTATCATATTAACAGTATACAGTTCTGACACCTAAATATGTGGCAAGTGAACAAGAAAAATATTTTTAGAGCAAATTCACCATAATTGATTAGCTACATTCTTGCTAGCATAATAAGTTCAGAAAACACATTGTTATCAATTTCTTAATTATCAGGAAGCAACAGGGTATATAGTTGTGGAACGCTCCATGAAATAGCTAAGAATGAAAAACAACTGAATTAGAATGAAATTTGAACCTCAGAAATCTTTTTCTCCTCTATGAAAGCAATTGAAACTTCAGCATGACATATAATGAATTCAACGGCACCAGCACCTGCAAATTTTTTAGAAAACACATTGTTTACTGAGCAAAACCTATTGGTACTATCAAGCTTAAAAAGAAAAGCATAAACTGGCACAAATTATTCAAGCTGCATTGATTATAAAGTTAGTGACAGAAATATTTGCAAGATTGAATGCACTCTTCAGTGGATACTGGTCCATTTGCGACCAATGATGCTTGAAAACCATTCCAAACCTGTCATCTACACGTTATGACAATTTACACCAGAAGGAAAAAACCTACCTAATGTGTCATATAAAGGAACGCAATAGAGCCCATGAGCATTGCAAGCCTGCAGTAGTTTCGGAATCAATTAATCTTGGTGCGCAGCAGAGTACAACTTCAAATAAAAAGACACATCTAAAATGACAAGGAGGTTCCACCACACCACAGGGACGAAATAGAAACACTCAATGGGACAAAAAAGCATTTAAAATTTCTGTGGGAATGGATATCAACTCTAGGACAGCGAGGTAGCTACCTGTTATCCTAAAGTACAATAGAAGCAGTTGAACCTTTCAGCAGGAAATTTTCTGATTCTAATGATATGCAACTTATTTCTGTTTCCCCTGCATACTTTTGATTCCATATGCACATGATATAACCAGAAGATCTACTTATCCCTCACTGGTATGTCTTAAAAACTTCACATCTTAAGTGAAAATCAGGACAAAGGAACTTAAAATCTCATTGGTTTCTTGGCTTAGTTAACACACCAAACAAGTTTCTTCTATGTTGGTCCCACATAATTCTTACAAAAATGCATTTTCCTTTTCCTAATGAAATATTTATTCCCCATCTTTTGTTGACCGGTCACGTTTCAATCAAAATTTATAACATCTTGCCATACCTTTTCAATTACGGTTTTCACGATATCCTACACTTCTTCAAGCAAATCTTTTGCGTGTGTGTGGATTGATTCTGGCATCAAAGGATGTCATTCTTCAAGTGAATGATCGAAGATGTTAATTTATCAGGTGATCAGAAGTACTTGTATTGAGTAAGATGTGCTGATTCAAAGTTCATATTAAGTACCTTTTGCAGACTTTCATTATTACTCATACCCAGCTATACTGGTCTTTTAGTCTGTAATTATCAGACCCTACAGGAGACATTGGATCTTGCTTCAATTTTGATTGTTGTTCATTGTGCCACTCAGCAAGTATTTTTTATCGTACAAGTCTATGGTAAGGAAAAAGTTGACAAACTTCAAGGCAGTGCAAAGGACGGACATCCACAAGCAACACTGGAATCGGAGGTACTTTTCTTACAGTCAACAAAGATGACATGTATCAATTGGAAAAAAGAAAAAAAGATGACATGTCCGTCCCTTCGCTAATAGACAGTTGGCTATCCCAAATGGCGTGACATTAAAGAATTTACGCATTAAAAACCCAGAAAGTGAATCAGATGGCGTGAGATTCGGCAGGACTATCCTCCAGTACCAATTCTTACTCTGTGCTATCAAGACAGGTTATGTTTGCAAACAAGATATAAGTCTACTAATGTTTGAAGGGATCCACTGAAGAAGCAACGCACCTCCATGCTCACAATCCACTCTGCGCAGTTGGCACCGTAAATTCCACATTTGCTTCCCTGTGTCACAGAAACGAGACAATTAAAGCGTGAAATATTATTCAACACTGGAGCTTTTATTGGTAATATGTCTTACCGGTTCAACACCACAGCTCCGGATAGCATTTCCGACTCTGATCACTATATCGTATACTTCTTTGTATGTTTGCCACACATATCCTCCAGCCTGCTTTCAAACAGTCCAGATATCAAGGCAAGAAACACCAAGTAATGTGCAAAAATGACTAATCAATCACGATGTACCTCTCCATTCACAATCTCACGTCGACCGAGCATACGGTTATTAGGATATTTATGGACAGTCATCCTGTAAAAGGATGATATTCACTATCACAAACATCACATCCAAAACAAGTACTTATGTACAATACTTTCAGCAAAACAAAACAAACAAAGGCAGTCAAGAATAAACCAAAATACACGCTCTACTGAAGCAGCAGGCCCAAGAATAAAAGACTATTAGGTCTCTCCAATGACATGAACTGCTTCACTAGAGTAACCGATCAGAATCACGCATGCAGGCAGGTCTTTGCATTCTACTGAGATACTACGAATAGCAGAAAGAGAATATTGAATCTGATGCACTGCACTTCATATATATATATTAAAAGAACAAACTTTCAGGAGAAACGAAAATACACCGATCCAATCTGGAACCAGAATTGACAACTAAACTTCACCAGAAATTCACTTCCCACTTCGCACCAAGCAACAAGACACTCAAACCCACAAAGACCTTATCATCGTGCCCTTTATCCTCTCCCAAATCTCTCGCCATGCGGAGCAGAACGACGACGACTCACCGGAAAACGTCCCAGCAGCTCTCCAATCCCGGCACCGGCGGAGGAAAGCCGTCCTTGGCGAAGACGCTCCGGTACACGGCACCGAGCGACGGCCTGCCGTCCTTGGCTTCCTTCCCCTTCTCCACCTCAATCAAGTACTTCATCGGCGCCATGGACACTCCGCCCGCACGCGCACGCGCAATCTCTCTCTCTCTCTCTCTCTCTCTCGCTCTCGCTCTCGCTCCACCCGGCCTCACTCTCGACGCGTATGCGAATTCGAAACTCGATCGACCGGAGTCCCACTGGCTCACGCTCTGTGGCTCTTGATTCACCGATCGACGATCGATCGATCTCGAGGGGGATATGAAGAATGTGGAGGTGAAGGCTGAGGCTGGAGGATCAATCAAGTCCAGAGAGAGACAGAGAGACAGAGAGAGAGAGAGGAGAATTTTCCTATTTTTTGAAGTAGAAAAATAGTCAACCATTAGGTGGCGCAAGTTGGTAAAACTGGTGGATGACGACGGTGGTGAGAGATAGACGGGGGGAGCCTGATGGTTTGATTCGGCCGAAAGTGGAATTAGGTTTAGGATTAGTCAACCGATCAATGTTTGACGAATTGATTGGGCTTTTTTATTGTTCGTACTTTTTATTTGGCTCGAAATTAAAATTTTTCCAAATCCCCTTCAATCACCCAATCCGATTCAACCCGAAAATCGAATCAAACCTATTGACACAAAAAAATAATAATTACCAATATCGATCAAGTGACAAATTATTACGTCCCAAAGCTCGGTAAGTTTAGAGTAATATACCGAATAGGCAAACAGGCGTTGCTATGTTCCGAAATTCGGTAAGTTGGAAGCGATACACCGAAAGACTACAGATTCGCTAAACCTCAAGATTCAACAAATAGAGGACGACAAAGTTATTGAACTTCGAGATTTAGTAGGTCAAAAATAACTTGGAAGCTTACCGAAAGAGTTACAAAAGGTTAGCCATGATAGTAAGAGAGTTATAAGCCAAAAGTAAAAGCGGTGGGCACGAGTGGATCGTGGGAAGTTATTTAAGAAGATTCAAATTGAATATGTTATGGAAGTTATGAATCAAGAAGGATCATCCGAATTTTGACGGATAAGCAATGAAGAACGTAGGAAAAAAAGGAAATTATTGAAGGCATCAAGATTCAAGATTTGAAAACACGAGAGTAATCGACCGAAGCAGATACAAAGTGCGAGAGAAGGCAAGTATGTAAAGGAGATGAGGAAGAAACATATCAACAGAGCATCCAAAAAACACTTCTCTTCTCTTACCGTTTAACTTTAGTTGCCCCTTACATTTTCTCGCACTTTCGGTTCAAGTAGGCAAGTTTATTTCCCAGTCATTTACTATTTTTTTTAAGAGTATTGTAATGTAACTTGTAGAAGTTTCGCCCTTTATTGATCTCAAATCCATATCTAATTCATTTATTTCAAGTCCATTTCCATACACTTCGTTTGTTAAGTATATTTCGCCAGAATCCTTCTCAAAAGTTAAGCCACGTAACCTTCTTAATAAAAATCGAAGAACGAAATTTTGGTAAAAATTTCATCGCAAACACAAAAATACGAATTGGATTAATGGCCAAGTCCCATTCTAGGGAGAATCGGTTCGGTTCCCGATTCAATGGCTTAGGACCGGGTTCCGATTGCAAAAGGTTGGAATCGATTATTCTACTGAGAGCCGGTTCAATCGGTTCGATTGTCGGTGAACCTATTTTGAATCCTTTTTAGGGTGCAATAAACATTATTGCAAGACTATTTGATTAGCATATGTTTTCACAATGAAATGGTACAGCTCTCATATTTTCTTACAAGAATTCGGTTTTCTTCCATACAAAAATAAAACCGGTCACTTTCCGGTTCGAAGATTGGAACCATGAGTCATGGGGCTGGTCCTCGACCCTAGATTAGGATAGACACAACCAAAAATCAATCATCCCTACCTCTAATTAGTGTCGACGTCTAGGGGATCTCCAAACATCACCGCTGCGCGAGGGCCGGCCATGACGGCCAACCTACCGTCACTTTGATGGTGGTGAGCAGTGCACTACCATTGCCAAAGAGCCCTTGCCCTCGCCTGTTCACCACAAGGGCTCTTGTCGGTGGCGAATCGAGGGTTGATTGTGCTCATGGAGACACCTTCAAGAGGCATCACACCTCGCAGCAAATGCCCCTATTTCGTCACTCGCCATCCAAATTTTTCAATTTTTGGCTTAGGCAACAACGACTCTCACTCGATTTCAAATCGCTATGTTAAGAGTATGTAACGAGCCGAATCTTGTTCAAGCCCTTTTGCACCAACTACCACTTCCTGGGAGCCAAAATTTTGCATTGCTTCCGAGCTGCACAAGTAGGGTCTTGTTATCAAATCATATTGTGATATTCTAGTAGACCTGTCAAATAAGTGTGTATGTTCACCTATGCCTATATTCGCTTATCAATCATTCGCAATTAGACCTTCAAATAGGTGGATTGGATTGAGTAAAAAATGGTCCAATCCTAATTGGTCCATTTTCGAGCAATACAAATTTAGCGATTCATATCCGAACTAATCCATACCTCACCGACCCATATTGATAAAAAAATTTCATATTCCATCTAATTTTGAGGAACTTGTCTTTGTAAATTTCTATTTCTATTTTTTATTTTTCCTTTTCTTTAGGAAATAGCCGATTTCCTTCTTTCTTCGCCCGGCGACCCGGCGGTGTCGCGACAAGTCGACAACCGGGGATTGGCGATCGGCCAACGAATGGAGACCCAGCGACCACAGCAGCCTTTTCCAACGGTGGGGTGGCATAAGAAGAAGGAAGAAAATAAACAGTGGTGTGGAAAAGAAATGACAAAAAAGAATAAATTAGAAAATTTTAGAAAAAAATTGCGAAATGATGTCTTTTTGATTTTTTTTTCCCGTGTTCACCGCCGGCGCGCCACGTAGGACAAAGGCGTTAACTAGACCTCCGAGTCAACATTTATAAGCCTAAATTGATCGATTGGACTACACTAGAAAATTGTTAAGAGGTTCATGATTATATCAAACAAATTAAAAAGTTTAGGATTGAATTAGAATTCATACAATAGGTGTTTTTGGATAATTTCCTTGATTATATCCATGTATTGTACAATATATACTAAACAAATGTTTGATATCCTATCTACTAGAATCATTCCCAATCCATCTATGGATGTCCACATGCAATCCTAGATTCAAAAGCCTGTTTGGTTGTTCGGATAAAAGTTAGATATGATATATTTTATCCTATCTAGTATTTGGTGGCTATCAAGGACAGCATAAAGGGGCATATAGCAAGGATAAAAAAATCCTAGAGGGATGGGATTCCTTCGCACCTAATAGAGCAACACACGAGGAGCACTAGATTTTCCCACAACCGTTGCCTTTCCTCCATGCCCGGCCGCCTCTTCGATGGCGGCATTGTCAAGTGTGGCCTTGAACATGAGAAATTTTAATGATAGAAAATGGGAGAAGTATAATAAAAGTGCCAAAAGTTGTGTGTGACATTTACTTTAGTACCAAAAGTTTCGACGAATCACTTAAATGTCAATGTTTTTGAAAAAACGACCACTTAAATGTGAACTCCAATCTACTTGGCCGAAAATCTGACGTGGCTTTTTTTTAATTTTATTTTAAAACTACAAATACAAAATTAATAAGACTAAAATAATAAAAAAATTTAAATATAATAATAACAACATTAACAACAACAACAACAACAATAACAATAATAATAGGCGGCGAGGGCGAGGATAGCCCTCGCCGCTATCGTCGCCCCATCATCACCGACAATGGCCGGCGAGGGTGGGGGGATAGCCAAGCCCGGCCGGGGGCTATGCAAGCTTTGCCGCCCGGTTCTCCACCCCTTTTTTAGCTTTTTTTTTTTGGTTAAAATTTTGAGCTTATTTTTCAATTTATTTTAAATAAAATTTGTGTTTTAAAAAATCATTTTTTAGCTTATTATTAAATATAATTTTAGAGTTTTTTAAGAGTTTAGAAGTCCACGCGGGCTTAATTTTTTTTTTTTGAAAAAATGCCACTTCATATAATAAATTTCATTATAAATGCCACATAGTAATTTTGATCAAAATATCTCACGGAGATACTTAAGTGATCGTTTTTTCTCCGATTTGGCACTTATGTGATTCGACAAAAACTTTTGGCACTAAAAGCGAGCGCCGTACACAACTTTTGACATTTCTAGCGTTCTTCTCCGGACAAAAAGGATATTTAGTAATCTCAGCGACTCAGCCATAGCTCATCACCCTTGTGAATCTCTCTCTCTCTCTCGACCATTAAAAGGGGAAAAAGTGAAAGGTGTTCCCATGCACGAGGCTCTCCACACAGAGGGGTTTTGGGAAGGGACTGATGTATGTAGCCTTTCCTGATCCAAAAAGGATCGTTTACTGATTTGAACTCATAATCTCATGTTATAATAAAGTATTCTCTAACCACCACACCAAGGCTTGCCCTCCTCTTTCTCTTAAACGTCATGTTTTTTTTTAAAAAAAAATTGCATTTTTCTTTTGTTTCTTAAATTTGTTTTGAAGCTTCATTTTTGGTGATATTTTATTTTTTGCACAAAATTCAGCCCTGTTTCACAAATTAGGGACGCAAATGGAGGCTAGGCTATCAGTGAGAGATGGTTGAAGATGGAGACAGTTTAGGGAGTTCAAAGTTCACCAAACAATAGATATGATTGAACAAAATCACTGATTTCTTATCCTATCCAGTCTTATTTTAACTAAAAATCTAGACGACCAAACGCAGTCAAAAGGATTTGTTTTTTTTTTTTTTTTGTAAATTTATGAGGGCTACGCATTGTTAAAGACTATTCGAACGCTATATTCTCTAGTTTAGCTTGCCCAATCTCTACTAAATATAAGGTAAATTTTAAGCGAGGTTTAAACGTCAAATTATTTTTTCCAAAAAAATTCATAGAAGCCCCATATAAGTTGTTACAATGTTTTTTTGTTGTTGTTGTTGTTGTTATTGTGTCTATCCGCAAATTATGAACAAAAAGAATCTCTAAGAAATTCGTAATTTCTATTGTTGAATATTTCGAATTTATAGAAAATATAAAATTGACTTTTGTAAAAACGATCAAATCTTCAAATGTTGCCGTTCTCGTTACTTAGTTAATTATTTTCATTGCTTTCCTCATTTGCAATCCATGTACACTTTTGCAAGTACTTGAGCTCCTTTTGTTTCATGGAAAATTTTCTTTAAAAAAGTTTCGTACATTACTTAAAACAATTAGTCAATGAAAATCATTTTCATTATCGATAGCCATTTATGCCTCAACATTATTGTGGGGCTATCAAAATATTTTTTGTTCGTTTATTACCGTAAGCAATGTAAACGACATTTTTAGAAAAATGTTTTTGAAGTTCTTCAAAATTTTTTTTTTGAGAAATAAAGCGTACTATGTGTGGTCATTTCATGTAATTGCAATTGCCATCTTAAAGCGTGACTGCCCTACTAATGTTATTAACATTTATTTCGCGATCCACGTAGGTAAATCATCAAAAGCGGACCCTAACTACTATGTCTGGTCCATCCCCAGCAAAGTAGGCTAGTGGTGCCACCCTAATTCACCGAACTTCATTACTTGCTTTCCGGTTTGACCGTGCGCAGCTATGGCGGGCCTCGCGTGGGAGAGACGGTTAGGTTGGACCGGTTGAACTTGCTCATTACGATCCGTCCTTTTACACAGGAACAAAGGAAGTTAGTTTCGTCGAAAAAAGCCATTTCATGTGATTGCGATTGCCATCTTAAAAAAGCAGACAAAAAGTAATCCACGATCGTCGCACGCCACATCGATCATCGGCTAATTGTCGTACGTGATTATCTGACCATCGGAAGTTTGAGGCCTCAAGTTTTTAGCACGATACAAGGTTATAATTGTGAGCGCAACGTGAATTTGTTAAGGCTCTGTCTGTTTCGCGGAGAACATTTTTCGGAAAAATATTTCCCTTATTTTTCGACGTGTGAATTGCTTAGGAATATGAGTAAACGGAAAAGGTTTTCCTACATAACCTCGAATTCACAAAATGATTTCCTCTTTGAAAAATCGAAAATCATTTTTCAAAATATGACTTGGTAACAATGCTTGGTCTAGAAACTCTACGTTTCTTGTTCTCAAGCTTGAGACCCTGACGCTTTGTGCCCGAGACCATGGCTGCTTCACTCAAGGCCATCGAGGCTAGGCTCGGGTCCTTTGTGCCTGCGCCCGGGTCCATCGAGGCCGAGCTTCGAACCCTAATGCCCATGCTTGGATCCTCGACTTCCAAGCCCAGGTCCATCGAGGCCGGGCCCAGTATTTCCATGCCCATTCCCAAGTTCCTTGTGCCCGCGTCCCAGTCCAACGATGCCAAGCCTAGCCTCGAAGGAAACTCAGGTCTAGGTGGAGGGGATCGGGTCCTAGGCACCGAGGTTCGCGGCTCGGCCTCAATGGACTCGAAGCGGACACCGGTACCGAAGTCTTGGGCTTGACCTCGATTGACCCAAGCCCGGGCGCTAGGGTCCCAAGTCTTTGGGTTATGAGGCTTGACCTTTGTAGACTCAAACACGTACGGAGCGGGCATGGGTAGAGTGGTCGGGCTTGATTTTGGCGGACCCAAGGCCGTGTCCATGCTCATGCGCAAGAGTTGGGGATCGAGGCATGAGACCCATGCCGTGCCCAAGAGTCGGGGATCAAGGCTTGAGACCTCGGTGCATGTGCCCAAGAGTCGGGGATCCAAGCTTGAGACTTTGGTGCCCGTGCCGCTTTTCTTGGCTACCCATACGCAGTTTCCAGCTCCCGAATAGTGAATGTCTCTTTAGAAAAATAATTTTCTTTATCAATCGATCGAAAATATTTTCAAATTCATTTTCAAGTCACAATCAAATCAAATATTATTGTCATTTGGTAATGAGACGAGACGACAACGCCATGCGAATGGGAATACACATTGTGAGACTCGATGAGTATATGTGCGAAAGAGATTATTCTAGGAGTACAAATGTTCCTCAAATTTGATATGAGAGAATTTCACTTTGGTTTGCACCATTTGAGCTTTTACATAGCAGTCTTTCTAATCGTTTCTTATTATTTTTATTAAAAAGGTTAAATAAGATAAAGGTAAATCAATCAAGGATATGCACTATCAAAGGAGATATATGTATAATCCTGAAGCTATGCTCGAATCAACTAAATATCTTAATGTTGTTAACATCCCCCTCAAACGCAAGTTGAGTTGAAACAAATCAACTTGAGTTTGAAAAATAATCCGAATAGTGAGCAAAAAACAATCTTCAATCGCCATGAAATCAGAATGGTGGAAATGGTCGAAACGGCATTGGCATGTGAGCATGATGAATTTGCGGCGCATATGTGTGGTAGCCCAAGCTTCCGTTGAAGATTTCAATATATTGATCAACGTCTCACGGCGGTGGAGTCGTGGTGGTGTCCGCATCTTGAAATGACATGCAAAATGTTAAGAATTAGAGGAAACAGAAGCGGCCGATGTGGCTACCTGCGAAATAGACGCGGCCTATATAGTTGATGTCGTAGCATCAAGTGGCTCACACGGCTAGCTTGAAAAAATAGTTATTGACATGCGGCCTATGGGGCTGACATCAAAAGAAGAGCCACCTCCGTGATATCTGAAATATCTCCAACACTTTGGTACTGTTCAATTAAGAGTCATTGGACAACATGGTCACGATTTTTCACTATCATACATCATCAAATCGGCAGAGTCGTCTCGGACTCTTTCGTGGCAATTGATAGATGCTCATCTGGGAATGTATTTCTTGAGTCTATTGATGGAAGTTTGACTTTGACACGGCTTCTTGACACCGGGTTCTCTGGACGACTTGAAGCCGTACAAGGCACGCGAGCCGACCGGTCCTTGACGTATGGGGACAGATGATGGAGAATTCGGCTCTAGAAACGAAGGAAAAGAGAGAAAAAGGCTTGAAAATCACGTTTGATGAGAATATTCCGTAATTCTGTATATTTTCCTTGATCTGATTCCGATCGATTGTGCTTTCTTTGTTACTTCATATAGTCTCATGTAAGACCTACAAATAGGCTTATGGCATCATCAATTCACATTATACAGAATATTACATTTTTCTGTATCACTAGTATTCTCGACTATTTCCACGACGTTTCGAGCATTGGAGTCTTTCAGAACATGTTAGGACTTCTATCTAAGAGAGACAAACTGAAAATAAGCTTAGAGTATAAACGAGACAAGGGAGGAAACAATTAAACCTTCATCCTCTAAACCGGGCCTATTTGAGCGGATGATCATGTCGGATTCACGTGCGGACTCACGTACGTTTCAAGTCAATCTAGGAAAGTCGTTCCTGTGGGACAAGCCCACAAGCTCGAGGAAGAGGACTTGAACAGTGCACCATTTAGCAAGGGATGATCTAGAATTTTTTTTTCTCTAAAGATATAGTAGAAATTGATCAAGTTTTGCAGGGGAAATTTATGTGGACCACTGAACTTTGATGGATTTCGCAATTAGGTTGTGATTTCTTCTTAATTGCGGTCATTGAATGTCCTTAACATATACTTGTTGACTTGGCAAATGCCAATATTGAAAAAACGTGGCCACATGGCTTGCCACATTGACAATTCGTTGGATGATTGGTCAGATTTCTAACAGAGTGGTTTTTTTCCTATGTTCCCGTACCTCTAACCAGTCTTCTATTGATAGATTCCCAATGTAGATGTCACTCATATTTTTATTTAGTTTCCACATGGTTGATGCTTGGCTTGTGATTCACTCATTAGGGGAACGATCGTGCGAAGTTTCCTCCGATTAGCAATACATTAAAATACAGCCCTAAAAGAAAGAAGAAGAAGAAGAAAAACTATAGATTTGCTTGTTTTAGGGTTAGTGTGCCACTTGTTCGTCAAGGATATCGTCAACGACCGTTTCCAGATACCTGCATGTTCAATGAATACATGTTCGATATCCAACGCGTTGATTGTAGACATTTGCGGGAGTCAATTGACGCAACAAACATCGGAATTTTTCCTTATCTCGTTACTTAACAAGAGTTTCGAGAGCACTTGTTAACAAAATTCATTTTAGCACGAGGACATTCGATCCAGCCGTACATGCGTCTATATCGGGGAGCGGATCGACACATGAATAAAGCACAAACAAAAGATCATCCATCCCATTCCGTTTGCCCAACCCCAACGTAAGAAAACTCTAACTAGATGGGCCTATTGCTCGGTATTCTTGGGTTTATTCGTTATTAATACACAACACATGGGAGCTTCAATTGAAGATGAGGGCGGACGAGCCTTACACGTTCCTGTTGAGAATACGTAAACGGAAAAAAAAAAAGTGGCCTAAAACTAAAGAGATGTGAGGAAAAATTACTAAAAAAGCCCTAAATCTATTGCAATTGTATTAATTCAATTCTAAACGTTTTTTTTGCCAACTCATTTCTAAACCTTTTGCATTTGTGCAAATTCAGTGCATTTGACCGGCTAAAGCCGATGTGGCATCGCCGACGCCGATGTGAACTCTTTTTATTAGTATTTTCTAAGTATTTTGAATTTCTATGATTTTTCTTTATTTATTTTAGGTTTTTCCTCCTCCACACTTAGGGCCGGCACAGGCAAGGGCCGGGATGCGCTTGCCAACACCGGGTGAGGGCATTGTGACCCTTGTTGTTCTAGTTGAGGGCCGCGACACCCTCGCTTGGGGCCGAGGGCCGCGACGACCTCATGTAGTGCTGGCAAGGATTGATCGGTGACCCTCACCGGCCCCAAGTGCTAAGGAAAGGAAAACCAAAAAAAAAACAAAAGCATAAAAAACTAAAATTTTATTAAAATATTATTTTAAAAAAATTCATGTCAAGACCTTGCTAGTCAAATAGACCGAATTGACACAAATGCAAAAAGTTTAGGACTAAAATGACAAAAAAAGTTTAAATTTGAATTGACACAATTATAATAAGTTTATGACTTTTTTTAGTAATTATTCGGTGACGATATTAAGGACTCTTTGCTCAAAGCTTGGTCAGCGTATACACACTTGGAATTTAATAAGAGATAATACGACATAAGCAAACTTCTAAACAAGAATTATCCCGAGATGTGATTAAAGACTCTTTGCACAAGCTTGGTCAGCGTAAAGACATTTGGAATTTAATAAGAGAGAATGTGATATCAGCAAACTTCTAAACAAGAGTTATCCACGTAATGTCTCTTTAGTGGCGTAATTCATGCGTGCCATTTCATGCTTTCTTTTTCGTTTAAACAACAAAGGGTTTGGACGGGGGACGCTCCTTATCGCTCGCTGTTGGGGTGCATGGCTTAAGGGGGCCGACGAAGGGCCGGCTTTTTCGCTAAACCCGTTCTTTGTAGATTAATCAAAGTTTTCTCAAACTTGGGATGAATTGGATAATCGAACTCGTGACCTTCGACATGCAAATCAAATCTTGGATCACTCGACCCACCACCCGATCGACGCGTGTCATCTCATATCTTATTTATTGATATGACAATAGCCTACCCATTCTTGTTATTTTTTTTAAGAAGTTACTTGCTATCTACCTATGTAGCTTGAACTTCGATTCACCGATATTCTTTCCTAATGTAAAGAATTGGGAATGGGAAGGTCGCTAGAGCAACGGCCTCCTGATGAGTTGCTGGATGAATGCGAATGTAGCGTGCGTGCTTTGTTCGTTTTATAGAAAACGAAACGGCTTTTGAAAAGATATTTTCCCAAATTGTATCGCTCATGAAAATCAGGTAATGAAAATTATTTTCATTATCAATAATGGTCCATGCCTAAACATTTTCGCTAGTGATGAAAATATTTTTCTCTTATTTATTCTTATATGCGATACGAGTGATATTTTTTAAGAAATTTTTTTTACGAAAGAGACAATACCCTCAAAGATCAGAAGAGTGATTGTACTGACAAAGGAAACAAGATAAGTAACACTAGAAAGGAGAATCAACACAGATATGCATCAAGATGTTCCCGTTTTCTTGTCCTTTGTTTGACGGAAGAACTAGGCAGAGCAAATCCTGAACAGGGTGAATTCAATCAGTAATCATAACAGAAGATAAATCTCATTATTTTTAGAATTCTAGGGACATAAACATAGCAATTAATATGAGGATATCAATTCAAGTCAGACATAACTTCACTATATATATCGAGACATTCTCCAACATTATTCTCTACGAAAACATGACGAACTGCCTGAGGTCATGTCAGTTCTCAGGCCATCTTCCACGAAGAAGACAATCTTAAGAACCATTGACTCTGTCCATTTTGCCTGGTCATCTTCTCTTCCATCTTGGTAAGAATGAGTACTTCGTGCGTCAGCCAGCTCGTGGCGTACCCGCAAAAGGGACAGGACACAACTAAAGAATTCGATACCATCTTATAGCTTGACATCCAAGTAATGGACGAGTTGACCAAGAATCACACGCCATCTAACCCTGCAATTTTCTTTGTGTTTTTAGGGTTTTGTTCCTTGCACTCTAAGATGTGATATTTAGTATCAGAGATTCTTGCGAAAACATTATCATTCATCTTGGAAACCTTTATTGTGTGTTTATTTCGAAACTCTAGCTTTTGGATTAAGTCCTAGGACTTTACTCCATCTCTTTTTCTTTTTTATAACCGGCCGCACTGCGCACTATTCTCGTTCATTCCCATATAATCCATTCTTCAATCTCCGTCTAGTTCATCGTTATCGGTACTCATTAACGCATATGAAAGCGAAATTTAAGCTCTCGATGAGGCACTCTTTCTGCATTTTTTTATGCCAATTTATCATTTTCAACTACATCAGTCGTCGCACAAATTAACAAGAATTTTTGCATCAACCGTCACATGAATTTATCTTAATTGGGAGTAGATGGGAAGAGCATCACTATGAAATGATTTTTTTTAAAGAGAATCTAATGAAGATGGGCACAAAAACTATAATTTGGAACGAACCCATTCAACAAATTAAGTTAATATTGTTGGAATTTGCCCAGCTAGCTGCTACAAGACAGGACAGTGCATCAAAATTGAAATGTGCAGTCTTCTAATATTGCTTTAAACTCCAGTGTACGTGACTTTCGCGGTTGGAAAGTCGTGTACAGAGTAAGAGAGCCAATCAATTAATGTCACAAGTCATCATGGACATCTTGGCCAACGAAGCAATTAAGTTCTCGAGCACATCCCTTGATTCTCCGGGCCTTGTCTCATTGAATGGTCATATGTTGCAAGGGAAACTTAAATTTATTGCGCTATTATCAATTTAGTAATAAATATTTTAATTTTACTAATTGAATCATAAATTTTTTTTCCGTTTTTCCAATTGAGTCCCTTTGGCCAATTTCGACTAGAAATCGCTAATGTGAACTCTAGTTATCCTACATGAATTATTTTTATTTTTTATTTTTTGACTATTTTGCCTTTTTCCCTTTCTTTTCCTTCTTCACTTATTTCTTTTTTTTTTTCCTTTTCTCTTTTTGCCCCTTTTTCCCTCCGAGGCCTAAGGCAAGGATTGCCCTTGCCTGGGCTGGTGACGGTGTCTCACAATTAGGAGTGAACGGTTCCAAGGTCGATCCAGGTTCTTGATGGAACTTGAAAGTTACCTGTTGGAACTAGTTCTCCAATTTTTGGAGTTTGGAATCCACCTAAAATTAACTCGTCACAGGTTTCGGGGTCTACACAAGTTCCACCTATATCCTTAATTGAACAATTGTAGTAAATTATCACCTCAAATGATCACCATATACTACTACAATCCGCTAACCATAACTCATATTTAGACATATGAAGAATATGAAACATTAACAAAGTAAAAGTTTCATTCATGGATATCGCCGAAAATTAAATCTCGGACTAGTAGTTATAGATTACACATTTATCAACGGGACACCATATAATACTACGGGATTGTACGAAGATATAGAACATGAAAAACACAAAGATTTATTCCGGATTCTATTTGGAACTTGCCGTTCGAACCCGGTTTCTCAACTTTTGGAGCCTCGAGACCTATCGCTCACCCCTACCCATGGAAACGTAGGCTCGCGTGTCACTCGGCGTGTCGGCTTGCCCTTGCTCGAGGCCAGCAACCTCCGCCGGCCATCAATGAGGCTCGGCGATGGTTGGTGGAGGGAAAAAGGAAAAAATGAAAAAGAAGAGGAAAAGCAAAGGAAAAAGTAAAGAAGGAAAACAGAATAATAAATACAAATAATAATAAAAATAATAATAATAATAAAATTTGAAGAAAATATGAAAATATGTCAAAAAGTGTTCACGTCGGCAATGTCCATTAAGGGAAGTGTCACATCAATGGTTTCCGGTCAAAATTGACCGGTGTCACAGACCTAAAAATAGAATTCAATTCCAATTCGGATTAATGGATTGCCATTAATTTAATTAACTAACCTAGCTCGAGTTCTCCCAAACTCTACCAATTCGCAACTTAAGTTCAATTATTAACATGCCAAGATTTTAATTAGGAGTCGCCACTAGTCATTTAAGGTAGATTGATTAGAAACCTAAATAAAATAGCATGAGTACTATTTTATTTTTACGAACTAGAGATTATGAGTCCGAGGATTTGATTACTCTAGATTACTCTAATGCCCTTTCGGTACCATTTTATTTCATAAAAATGTTTGATCTTGCAACATGAATAAATTTTAACCTAAATCACTAACAAAGGTTATATGCGAGCACAAAAAATTAAATTAGACACTCAACACCAAGATAAATATCAAGTCGTCACTAGTCATTTAAGGTAGAGTGATTATAAACCTAAATAAAATAGCATGAGTACTATTTTATTTTTACGAACTAGAGATTATGAGTCCGATTTGATTACTCTAGATTACTCTAATGCCCTTTCGGTACCATTTTATTTCATAAAAATGTTTGATCTTGCAACATGAATAAATTTTAACCTAAATCACTAACAAAGGTTATATGGAGCACAAAAATTAAATTAGACACTCAACACTCAAGATAAATATCAAGTCGCACTAGTCATTTAAGGTAGATTGATTATAAACCTAAATAAAATAGCATGAGTACTATTTTATTTTTACGAACTAGAGATTATGAGTCCGGGGATTTGATTACTCTAGATTACTCTAATGCCCTTTCGGTACCATTTTATTTCATAAAAAATGTTTGATCTTGCAACATGAATAAATTTTAACCTAAATCACTAACAAAGGTTATATGCGTGAGCACAAAAAATTAAATTAGACACTCAACACTCAAGATAAATATCAAGGAGCATGCGCCAGACAATTTATTCTCTCTTTTGGATTTTCGCTTTTTATAAGAAATCTAAACTATATGCAATGCATGAATTCTAATCTAAATGCAATTACATAAATAAATGCAAACTAACCTAAGAATGCATATGAATTTGATTAAACTACATGACTATTCTATATAACATGCAATTAAAATCAATCCTAGCATGCAATCTACATGATGAATTAATTAATTAACCGAGACATGCAACTCTAAAATGACATGGCAAATGCGACACGTAATGCACGATGACATGACAAAGATGATTTTTTTATTTTCGGATTTAATTATGGCCCTAAAGTAAACTATGTCTAAAAGATAGTTATCTTAAATATTTTAGGATTTAAATATACCTAAACCCTAACACATTAAAGATAAACTATTTTAGAAATAATTATCTGTCTAACACGCATATTTTATTCTAGAATGTAATCTAAGCTAATTTATTTTAGGAATCAATTGAACATGCAATCATATCTATATGATTTTATCCTAGAATGCAATTTAATTTAAACATGGCAATTCTATCTAGAATGATGTGTAAATCTAATCTATATGCAGCAATTATCTATATGCAATATTTTTTAGAGATTTTCAACATGCATTCTATTGCAAAAAAAGATAGCAATCCAATCAATTCAATTCAAATATGGAAAGCAAATAAATCATCTTGAATATTTCACAATTTCTTTGAAATCAAGTTTCGATCTACAACCCGATAGATCGACCCTAAAAATTCAAAATTCAAAATGATTCCATCTAAAACCTTATAGATAGAATCAAATCCATATGTGCGGTTGCGAATTAGGAAAGATTTTCCTAATTGATCACTTGCTACACAAAAAGATTTTGTTAGATAACGAAATAGCTCAAATAGGTAATGAAATATTTCAAATTGTGGCAACAACTTCCAGCATATCTTGAGATGAGAATCATTACCTAATTCCAAAGCTTTAGCAGAAAATCTTGAGCACTAGGCGAATTCTCGAACCAATCAGCTAGGGGGTTTCGTATGCACGATTAGGACTAGTGAGGCACAATCATAACAGCTATTTCGCACCTTGAACAGCACCTAATCAGTGGAGAGATTGCGCTCAAAAGTGTGGTACTTGATCCCGAACGGCAAGCAAAAATCTACGCATGCATGATCAGAGGCCAGACAGCAAAAGAATTGCTCTTTGAACAGCAGCTTGAGACAGCACGAATCAGGAGCACCAAACGAGGTTGAACAATGGCGAATTGGCTTCGGTGGACTCTTAATTTTAAACGATTCCTGTACTGGACTAGGCATAAAAGGGAGCACTTAATTTGACTAGAAAAAAAAACCTGCAAATAGGATGAGCAACAATCATGAAGAGATAAAATCAAGCATCTCTAACTAGGCGCATGGTGGAACTTCTCTAGATCTTCCTTCTTTTCTTTTTTTTTAAATGTGTTCTTTCTGTCCGTGGGCATTTGCATTGAGAACCTTCGGGGATGTTATGCAAAGACAGAAACTCTCCAAGTGTCACCCTCCGAATCTACCATCATCATCAAGTGCGTCGGCTCGGCTCATCGATGGAAAGTGGGTAAAGAATCAGCACGTAGAAGCACAACGAGGACAACGGCTCAGCTTCTCGGGAGGTAGCTTCTCCATTGCCTGGACGTTAACGAGATTGTCTCATGAGAGACGTGATTATTGACTCTACGGATCTGTGCGTGTTTGATACACTAGCGTAGCTTTGTTGTGGAAACTTCCTCGTCGTGGTTGACCATGGAGAATACAATCCTGCAAGAATTAATTAAAGAAGGCCCTCCATGGATGATTAATATTAAAAATTAGAGAAAGAAAAGTCTTCTCCCTTTTGTCGCTTTCTCTTGTATTCTGCCCAGTGCCTGAAGGCCTCTTCTCCTTTTCTTTCTCGACTTTTCTTCGCTGGACCTTCCCTTCAGAGCGTGGATGAAAGACCCCAGAGCAAGAGACGCCTCTCAATTCTTGCGTCAAGATTTTTTTGTGGCCGAGTATTATGACCAATCGCCCTCTCCTCTGCCGTGTTCTTCAATTGTGTTGGCCTCCTCCTTTCTCAATCTGCTGTATGTGTATAATGAATGTGGCCTCTTAAACGTGAACCCTACGTGTGTATTTATAATAGTGAACTAGGGTTTACACTTTTCATTTAATTACGAAATAGTCCCAAATCTAAAACTTTTTCCAATTGAGTCATTAAATGGCTGAATTATGTTCAATTAAACCCCAATTTGATCTTATTACTTGGAATTTTCAGCCGACATGCTCCCCAATGCCTTAACACAATTTTATTTTTTCGCTCGTCAAATTTACATGATCAATTCCAGGTACTTCACCGCTGGTCCATTAAATACAAATGCAATGCATGAATGACAAAAATAAACATGAAACATGATTTAATTATTTTTGTTTAGAACTAAAAGAACTAAAGATTAGCTCTAATTTTCTATGCAAAAAATCACTGAAAAAGTTAGTCAAAATTTAGGTGTCAACAATCGGATAAACTCAATTGACAAAAAGTTTGATCGGATGGATTCAATTGATAAAACATGAAAATATTTAGGACTCAAATGACAAAATTAAAAGATTTAGGAATGAATTGATTAAAGTGTAATAGATTTGTGATTTTTTTTACAATTCTCTGCACGACTCCTAATTGTGCGGACTCTCATAATCTACTCAAAAGCAGGAGTCCTCCTCATGATGCTCGTCGCTTCAAAGTCCAAATAAGTCGATCAACCAGCTACGCGAGTCGGTACTTTACATCCTTGTCAGCCGACGTGATTTGGGAAGATGGAAAGAGCTCTGCAGCTAGATTTTCGAGTACAACGACGTAGAAGCTACTATAGAAAGCGCATGAGTTCCCAACCTCTCTTGCTACCCCAAACACGAACCCGAATTCTACTCTCTGCTGGCTTGTGTAGAACTGAGATCGGCGAATGTGGTTTAGAACAATAATAGGAGATTGCCCTTTCAATTAGGTATGAATCGAGACTCGAGCGTGCCCCTCAATTTGAGACCGTGGACTCGGTGGACCTAAGTAAACCAACACAATTGAGTTATGAGTTGAGAAATGATTATTCCCTTAAACTTATGTAGCTAAGTTGGTAATATGTGAAATCATATCCTGCCGTCAGCCAAAAAAGATAACCGAACACTTGCATGTTGAAATGCTATTAGTGACATGATAGGGAAAAACTACCAAAAAAAGTCTTAAACATTTTTTTTTTGCCCGACCGAGTCATAAACATTTTGCATTTGTGCCAATTCAGTTTATTTGGCTAATTTTGGCTGAAAATCGATGACTTGGACGCCGACAATCCTATGTGGCACAACCAGTGGTGACACAACCAATTTTAATCATATTTTAATATTTTTTGAATTTTTATTTAATTATTTATTTATTATTATTATTATTATTATTATTATTATTATTATTTGTATTTGTTTCTTACCATGGCCGACAAGGATCGTCGGACCCTCACACGCCATTGGACAAGGGTCGCCAGGCTCTCATCGGTCCGGAAGAGGCCATCGCAACCGTGGGCAAGGCCATTGTGGTTTGGGTGAAGCCAGGCGAAGGCCACAACTCTCGCCTGCAGCCCTCACCAACGACCAACGAGAGCGTCTTGACCCTTGCTGCGGCCGGTGGGATCTTGGCGACCCTTGCTAGCCACTTCAAAGGGAAAAAAAGAAAAGAAAAATTAATAAAAAATTCACAAAATGAAATATCATAAAAAATTATCCATGGTAGCAATTTCCAGCTGAAAATGACCGGAATGAATTAAATTGGTAGAAAGGCAAAATTTATAAGACTCAGTTGGGAAAAAAAAGATCTAGGATTGAATCGACACAATTATAATAGATTTGGAACTTTTTTGATAATGTTGATACCCAAAAGTGACCAACTTTTGGTTATTATCGGCAAGTATCATACTTAGCCGATAAGAGCGAGTTTGGTCAATAATGAACAAAGTTACATATAATTCAAAGGAAATTGGCAACTCGATAGTGAAGTTCAACCATAGAAGCACCGACAATACAACGTGAAGTTACTAACGAAAGTCTTGAAATTTCTCGTAAATTCATTGTAGTGATAGCGAGCAACACACACAAAGATAACTACCGACTCAAAGATAACCACCAACGCAAAGATAACCGTTGGTCGATAATGTTGGAGTTGGCGAACACTTCGGGGACTCCTTGTTTCTCACATCGGATACGCCCACGTGAGGTTAGGAAAATCGAAGTATGATCCGACGATATGTGACTCTTGCGCACGGAACGCGGGGTTTAGGGGCAACGCCCCTAACACGGGTGTCCCTGCCTGCCGTCGGCGGGCGGAGGTTCCGCTCATTTGTTGATGGATTAAAGAGGTTTGAGATAGGTTTAGGTTTTTGGCCCGTTTTAAGGCATATATATATTTACTCACTTTTGGCTGATCATTGTAATGAGTTGTGCGGTTATAAACCTAAATCATAGTGAAATCTCTTTGCGGGACGTAACCCTATTTTGGGTGAACCTAGGCAAACTTGTGCGTTGTATATTTTTTGATTTTATTGTGATTGTTCCGATTCGGTATGCGATACAACCCTTTAGATTATGGCTTATCCGTTTATGAAGTAATCGCCGATAACCAACGATGCGAAGATAATCGTTGGTCGGTTATGTCTTATCCCCTCGTGCAAGTAACTTTCAGCAACCACCGTAAGAGAGTTATCCTTTCTAATTTAGTAACCGCCATATGTAACCGCTGTTTGTAAGGTTATAAATAACCCAAGTGTACTCTTTTTAAAGCCCCTTCGATCAATGACAGAACTCAACATTCTTTACTTTCTACAATTTACTTGTTCCACAACTTTACATTCCCGCATCTTTGAATTCTTGTACTTTAATGGTATTTTCGGTTACTTTATTGTTGATTGAATTCTGGTGTTATATCTGTCTATCATTTCACTTGGTCGTCGATTAAATTCCTGCAAAGTGTTTTATGCTTCATTGTCTATTAAATTCCGATGAGGCATATCTGTTCCTAGTGATCTATTGAGTCTCTTGTCCGGAATCGCTACTAAACCTATCTCTTCTTAATAAAAATTGAAGAAATGACGGTTGGTGAAAGGTATTTTGTCGATGACCATCTTCGGCAAAACAGATAATTTTTCCTACAAGACCGTGATGATATGGTCATGGTCACGTACAATTGGTGACTCCTACACAATGGGCAACTAGCATTCCTCGAGCCACGGATCGATGCAATGGGCGTGGAAGCTGTGCTGGCCCTCTGGAATTGTCCGCAACACCTCTTTCAATTTGTACTCCGATAAGCATATCGAGCAAGTGTTGTCCCGACACATAAATCCTCCGCCATCGCCTATCCCAGTCTTCGGGTACAATTTGATTGCGGGTGTGTCCATACCAGATAAGGGCTTGAGCTCGACCGTTTGGAGATGAAGGATCGGCTTGGTCTAGTTGAGCCTGGGCTTGAGCTCGTAATTTGCTGCTTATGTAGGTAAACAATCTCGCGATGAACATGAAACATGGTACGCCGATGCCCACGAAGATCCACCAATGGGCGGTCTCACCATCTGCACTCGTTCTGAAGTGAAGAGACACGCATCATCTACTCAAAAGCCGAATCCTCCACATGATGCTCGTCGTTTCAAAGTCCAAACATGTTGAACAACCAGCTATGCGAGTCGCTCTTACGTCCTTGTCGCACGATCCGATTCAATAAAATGGTTTCGGTTTATACAAAGAGACTTCTGTCAAAATCTAAAAAGACAAGGACGAAAAGAGTTTTACAAGGGCAGAAGGTGCAAGTGCATTATTGCAACTGTCAAGTACAGGGGCGTAGAAGCTCCTCTAACGGGCACAAAACTTCCCGATCTCTCGTCCTGTTGGGTTCCTGCACAATGTCACTGCAGCCGCTAACCCTAAACACAAACCTGGATTCTACTGGGCTTGTATGGAATTGTGAATGTCGAATGTGGTTAGGAACTATTACGGAAGATTGCGCATTCAATTAAGGAGGGGTCGACGGTGCCCCTCAATTAGAGACCACCAACTTGGCAGACCTAAGCGAAGCAACAAGTACGGGTTAGGACTTGAGAAATGCTTATTCCCCTACTAAGATCCCGTGTTTAATCTGGAAATGTTTGAAATCAGATTGCGTAGTCGGCCAAAGAGAAATCCTATCGTGCCAAATTCGTTGCTACTAACAGATGCAAGATGAAATGCTATTAGTAGTTCTATAGAGAAGATATGGTGACACAAAGGGCAACTAGCATTCCTCCTGAGCCATGGATCGATGCAATGGGCATGGAAGCAACTGAGAAAGAGGTTTTTTTTTTTTTTTTTTTTTTTTTTTTTTTTTTTTTTTTTTTTTTTTTTTTTTTTTTTTTTTTTTTTTTTTTTTTTTTTAATATAATGCAATAAGTTTATATCTTTTCTTTTTATACTTGTCCCCCAATTCTCTGCACAACACCTATTCGTGCGAACGCTCATCATCAACTCAAAAGCAGAACCCTCCGCATGACGCTCATCATCTCTAACATAAGTCCAACAACCAGCTGAGCGAGTCGCTCTTACGTCCTGGTCGACTGATATGATTTGATCCAGGAGGATGGGTCTAGGTTTATACAAGGCACGAAGCAAGGGCCTTATTGCAACTCTTCAAAAGCGTGGAACTTCCCGATCTCTCGCACCGTTTGGTTCCCGTAGAATGTCACTGCGGGCGCCGCTCTAAACATGTCGCGCATTCAATTAGGTATGACTCAAGGGTGCCCCTCAATTTGAGGCCGTGGACGTGGTAGACCTAAGAACACCAACGAAAATTGGGTTAGGACTAGAGGAAAAAAAAATTATCCCTCTAAAAATCACGTGGTTAATTACGCGGTGGGTTCACAACCCAAATGGAATTAGTCATTTAAGAAACTAAATGAGCAACTTTATAGCGATATTAAGTAACATGGACAAGGATAACTACCCGTGGGAAGATAATGGCCTATATTGAAATGAACTTGAACCGGTTCTCATGAACGCTCTTACATGCTTGCCTAGTTCGTTTCGACTGTTTTAAGGATAAGCACTAAGTTCTTCTACCTATAAATGCATTTAAAATTGCTATGAAGAATAAATTGATCTCATTGGTAATTTGAAAATTGAACGGCATGGAAAAAAGGCACACGTTGAAACGATAATATTTTCATAATGATATTGTACTTTCAAACACTAGCACAACTTATGGAATACCTCCGAGAATACCTAGACCCAAGTAGACATTTAATCGAACCAGTATTATACGTAATTCTTTTTTTTTTTTTTGGTGAACTGAAAAGTTGGCCAAATTTTCACCCTATCATCTCCTACGATAAAATTACCAAAAAATTACTAGACATATTGCACTTGTGCCAATTTACTCATAATCCTTTCAATTTGACCAATTTTATCTTGAACGTTTTGACGATTTGTCAATTTAGTCCTTCCGACAAATTTTGACCGCCGAGGTAGACAATTTTTATAATTTGCAAAATAAATTATGACATTTGAACCCGTGACCTCAAGGTTATCAGCCTTGCGAGCTACTAAGCGGCTCTGCCCCGCGATGAAGGAATTTTTCATAATTTTTTATTTTTTCTTCTCTTTTTCTTTTTTTTTCTTTTCCTTTTCTTTTTCATAGGTGAGGGTGGCGACCATCACTAGCCACTATGCGGGGTTGCGACCCTTGGCCGCAACTAGCAAGGGCTTTGTGGCCCTCACCTCACTTCGTAGATAAAAATGGGAAAGAAAGAAAATGAAAAATGAAAAATGAAATAAAATAAAAAATTATCAAAAATTATAGGAAACTTTTAAAAATTATTAAAATATATATTGTCCGCGTCGGCGTTGGCAATCCTACATGGGCATTGCTGACGTCCATATTAGCAATTTTCTATTAAAATTGACCATAATGACTAAATTGACAAATAGTCAAAAAGTTATGACTAAATTGGTCAAACCAAAAGATTTATGACTGATTGGCTTTTTTTTTTTTTTTGTGATTTTCCTCCGTTTTTACTCGAAATGAGAACGTGACAAATGCGTTCCTACTAACACTTGCATGATGAAATGCTATTAGTAACAATGCAGACATATTCTCGTGTAGAGAAGATATGGTCACATACCCTGGATGATTCCTGCACAAAGGGCAACTACCATTCCTTTTTGAGCCACGGGTCAATGCAATCAGCGTGGAAGCTGTGCTTGCACTCCGGAATGGTCCGCACAGTCTCCTTCGGTCTGTACTCCGACAAGCATATCGAGCAAGTGTTGTCCAGAGGCATCGATACTCCGCCGTGGCCTACCCGAGTCTTCGGGTACAATTCAATTGCAGCTGTGTCCATACCAGAGATAGCCACAAGGGCTTGAGCTCGGCCGGTCGGAGACGATGGATTGGTTTGGTCTTGTTGAACCTGGCGTCGAGTGCAGTATTTGCAGCTTATGTGGCATAACAACCTCGCGATGAACACGATACATGGTATGCCGACGAACAAGAAGAGCCACCGTCTCGCGTCTTCATCCGCTGTAGTCGCTATGAAGAGAGAGACAATATAATTAGAAAGAAAAACTCACGTGCTGACGTGAGTTTGTCCCGCATTTCAATCCATAATTTAAGCTACAAATTGTCCAAAGCATGGAGCAAATGAAAGTTAGAAATATAATCGCGCAAATTTGATAGAGCCACATGGATTTTATCTTTTGCTTTCGTATCATTTACCAAGTCTAGCTATGACAATATTGATGCGTCTGTTGTCTGCCAAGGTGGTATCATCTTTGTACTCAATAAGAATCGATATACAGTAATAATAAATCTCCCGATGTCGACTAAGTGGTCAAATGCTTGGTTTGGATTCACCAGATACTATACTCGAATCACAGCGCCTCCTACTTAGACTAACACCGGGGTCAAATTGGATACCCTTTTCAAGAAGCCTTCTTTGATGCATGTGAAACGACAATTTATACATATTTATGAGAATAAGTGCAATTCAAAGTTTTGATAACTCGTATAGTACAGATCAGTATAGCTATTCTTAGTTAAAACCACATTCTATCCAACTAAGAAAAGGACTTCTAATTATTGACCAAATATTTCTATCCAATCGAGAAAAGGATTTCTAATCATTAACCAAACATTTCGTTGAAAGTAAAGGGCGCAAACCATCGTATTTCGGGTAAGTGCATTTAGTCTCCCAACCATTCTTCCCCTCGAACCCACAGGTTCCTCCGCCTGCTGCGCACGATCCACAAGAAGGCTGGGTCCAGGTCAGGCCGAATGTGTTTGAGAACTCGATCGCATAGTAAGGCGACGTAAACGTGGTATTCGCTGTCGGGATCTGAATGGTCCAGTTATCACCGCACCGGAGCTGCGACAAGAGCTCCATGTCTTGCCACAAATCGTCCGCCGCCACGGCCACAACGTAGTACTCGTGGCCGTCCAAACAAGCCACCTGTGCGAGCGTGGAAGGGACCCACCTCACCTTTGGACATTTGAAGAGGGTGAAGCTCGTGTAGCGTTGAACAGTCCAGTTGGAACCCGAAGGATTGAAATTTTGGAGCCTCTTGGGGAGACAATCGTCGGGGTCTCTAAGCCATAAGACTTGGTCAATGTAATCTATGCTATCCACGACGAACTCTCCCGAAGTCGGAAGACGCAGAGTCGTCCGATTCTGAACGTCGCACGCGAGGTCAAACCCAGGGTACACGCAGCGCTCGTCCGGTTGATATTGCTTCAGGCGGAAGGGGAACTGGACCGTCGGCTCGCCACGTCCGCATAGATTGTAGGAGCACGTGTCGGAGAGGGGCGAGACGAGATGAACAAGAAGGAAGAAGGAGGAGGTGGAAACGAGGAGGACGATCGGCATGTTATTAGTCGTTTGGTCCGCCCGAAACAAGTGCTTGTCCAAGGGAACAAGAACATAGGTCCTTCTTAAATATCTATGTTTCCTTAGGTTATGTCCCCTTCCATTCGATATGACTGATGACGTGGAGATGTTAACAATGTAGCAAGCCAAGCTGGATCGAATTGCAAGAATTTGGACTTTCCGGGTCAAGGCAAGCGAATGATTTTGTTGCACCATCATCGGCATTATTGAGGCAAGGGGGGCTCCAAACTGAGAAGTGCAAAAAGTTGTCAAATGCGAAAGTTTGTCTTCAAGCCCATTGTCAACGGAAATAAATGTATTTGAAGCATTATTACGAAGCAATCTTAGCAATTTACGACTGCTCATTCAGAAACAAAATAAATGAAATCATGCTTCAGTTAGTTTTTTTTTTTTTTAAAGTTACCCAACTTTTTTTGATAATTTGCAAACTAGCATTGTTTATTAACTTACTGACTTGCATATCTAACTCTTATAGCAAATTATCAACGTAAATTAGAGTGATTCGCAAACTTTTGTCAGATTAAATTACTGACTAATTTTGGGTTATTAATGTTAGAACATGTTGTATAGTCTTGTAGGTTTTCCCTTACCTCTCTTCTTTCTCTTTAGTCCCACATAGAAAGAATGCTAGGCTCATTTTCTCCTCTAAGCCTATATAAAGGCTTCTCATGTACAATGTTTAACACACCATTATTAGAGAACAAATACCATTCTCTTTTAATCTTTCTTTCTTATCATGGTATCGGAGCCAGGTTCATTGTCTTGAAGAGTATGCTCGGTTGCCATCAATTGGATCTTCCGCATCGAAAATAAGACAATGAGCTCATTATTTTTTAAAGTATGCTCTGCGGTTGCCATAAATTGGATCTTCCGCATCGAAATTAAGATAATGAGTTTGGGCCATCATTCTTGCTCGTTCTAATCCGCGCTTCTTCTTTCTCGATCCTTTCGATCAATTTTTCCACCTCAATCCATATTTCTAGATTTGCTAGTGATTTCTTTTTCATCATGGGTGATTCTAGTGATCGTATTGACGTCAAACTCGATGGTTCAAACTATTCTCTTTGGAAACCATCGCAATGGCAACACTTGTTTATCGCGACTGTTTGAGCATGTTGAGGGACTTTGTCCTTGTCCCGGTGCTCTTCAAAGGACTCATCCGATGAAGTTGCGAAACGTGTTGCTGAAATTCGAGCATGGAAAGTTGCCGATCGGAAGGCATGGGCTATCATGTTTGGTTCCATTGATCCCCAAACAATATTTAATGAGGCAAAAAGTTTATGGGACACTTGCCGAGATGTTCACCCGACAGGGACATTCGAGTTTATCGACTAGCAAGAAGTTTACAATACTCGCTCTATTCGAGATTTCTACAATTACATGCACTCACTTTGGAGTCAACCGGATATTCTTGCTCCTATTCTCCCCATCATGCCCGAACCGTACTCGTGTCCATCTACTCGGCTTACTCAAGATAGGCACCGTCTTTTCTTATGAAGCTTGGCTCTCCCTAGAAAGTGTTCGCAGCCAACTTCTTCACCGCTCTCAAGACCATCCCTCCCGCAAAGAATTGAGGAAACTGCTTGGTCTTCTTCCTCCTGGCTTCGATTCAACGCTATTTTGCGCTCCACCACGTCCTATTCGTGGTCCTCGCCGCCTTTCATGTACGATTGTCATCGTCTTGGCAAACATTGTTGGAAGAAGAGGAATGCTTCACGCCTTTCGCATCACCACGAGTCACTCGGCATCTCCAATCTCTCACCTATTACTCGGTTTCTCCCCCTGCGATACCGTATTCTGCCTTGAGGCCCAACTTTGAGTCCTTCTCCCGAGTCTTTTCCGATTCCCGTACTTCTACAACTCTCTCATCCTGAAGCCCGCTACTCCACCTTCAGTGATATTTCTACTACTTTGGTACTTGACTCGGAGAGCTGTGACATATGTCTACTTCCGTTTTTCTCACTAAGCTCTAGTCAAGCAACCAAGCATTTCTTTACTGCTAATGGTTCTCCCTACTAGCTACCCGACAAACCTTACCATCTCCGAAGATTTCAATGTTCCCGATGTGTTACATGTTCCCTCTTGGCTCTCAATTTATTATCCGTTAGACAACTCACCACTGGATGTATCGTAAGCTTTACAAATAGCTCTTGCTTTGGCGGATCGTTTGAGTGGCAAGATGATTGAGGAGAGACGGGATGGACTTTATATTATGCAACATCTCCATCTTCCAACTTCCTCTCTTCCTCATCCCGTGTTGGCTACCCTCGATCTTGCTCGCGGCACGTCTTGGACATATTCCGTCTTCTCGTCTCACCGTCCTTCACCAACAAGGTGCTTTGGGTCCTATTTCTTCTAGTAGTCTTCCTCCATGTTCTATCCCCCTTTGCCAAGCAATCTACTAAGCCTTTTCCTGTTAGTAACTCTAGAACTAGTGCGATTTTCGATCTTGTTCATTCCGATGTTCGGGGTCCCGCCCCGCTCTCTTCCAAGAGTGGTTTCAAATATTATGTATCTTTTATTGATGATTATTCTCGTTATACATGGGTCTATCTTATGCGTCCAACGTAGTGATTTCTTTTCCATCTATCGGCCCTTTACTTCCATGGTTTCCACACAATTTAATACAAAAATCAAAATTTTCCATTCGCATTCGGGGAGAATATCTCTCGTGTCTTTCGCCCCTCTTAGCTAGTGATGGTACATTTCTTCGCTTATCTTGTCCGGGGTTCCACTCAAAATGGAGTTGCCTAACGCAACACCGTCATATTCTAGAGACCACTCGAGCTCTCTTACTTGGCACATCCGTTCCCACCGAGTTCGGGCGAGGCTCTTCTCACGGCTATTCATCTAATTAATCGCCTACCCTCATCCCATTCTCCATCAAGACACCCGTTTACGTCTCTACTCTCGACCTCCTAGCTATAATCATCTTCGAGTTTTGGATGTACTTGTTTTGTCATTCTTCCACTCACTAACGCAAAGCTTACCGCTCGCTCTATCCCATGTGCATTCTTGGGTTATAACCGAGCACAAAGGTTATCGTTGTTATATGATGCGCGATACGTATTTCTCGTGATGTTACGTTTCATGAACACATCCCTTTCTTTCCGACAAATACTACACCTCATGTTTCGTCTCTGTTCCATTTATGGATTTTCCCGTTGATCCTCTACCTCGATCCTTCTAGTCCTTCTTCTACATCGGATCTAGATATATTGCCACCTTCTCCATCTTCACCTATCCCTTGCACCCCCGTCGATCCGCCTCGACGATTCCGCACAACTAGAGCCACGCCGTAATCCTCCTCGAGATCGGCGTCCACCGCCCGGTATGTTGCTGCTACTTCTTATTCTACGAGTTTGGTTCCTTTTTAGCCGCTGTTCATGCCTGTACAAGAACCTAATAGTTATCGCGAGGCGATTCAGATGTAGAATGGCGCCAGTACGAAAACTCTCGGCTTTGGAGAGTACCGGTACTTGGGAGCTTGTGCCTCTTCCTCCGGGTCGCTCCCTCGTATCTTGCCGATGGATATATAAGATTAAGACTCGTTCGATGGCGGTTTGAGCGTTACAAAGCTCGTCCGGTTGCTCGAGGTTTCTCGCAAGAGTATGGTATCGACTACGAGGAGACCTTGCTCCCGTAGCAAAGATGACATCTGTCCGTGCTTTATTAGCCGTTGCTTCAATTCAATGGCCTCTCTTTCAGCTTGATGTGAAGAATGCTTTTCTTCACGGTGATCTTCAGGAAGATATCTTTATGCAACCTCCGCTGCTGCTCATACCCGGAAAGGTTTGCCGCTTGAGGCTTTTATGGTCTCAAACAGCCCTCGTGCTTGGTTTGAGAAGTTCAAATGCTATTCGGTCTGGTTTCACTCAAAGGAGGCGATCATGCTATGTTTGTTCATACCTCTTCTTCACGCACTATTCTTCTTCTTTATGTTGATGATATGGTCATCACGAGATGATCGTGACCATATTGAGCATACCAAGCGCACCTTCAGCAACATTTTTCCATGAAGGATCTAGGACCACCGCTATTTTCTGGGCTTGAGATTGCTCAGCTCACGTGGTATTCTCATTTCTCAGAAATATACCGCGATATTCCGTCGGCATCGATTCACATCTTCCCTATTGAGCTAAATCGAAGTTTTGCCCAGCGATGGAGAACCTCTTTCGATGTCACCCGCCATCGGACCTTGGTTCGATATTTATCTTACTATCTTCCGACCCGACATCGCCTATCTTGTTCATGTTGTCGACTTGGTCCTGCTCCTCGAACAACTCATTATGCGGTCGTTTAAGAATTCTGCGCTATCTTCGAGGCACTTTATCGCTTCCTTATTTCTACCATCTTCCTCTACTCTCAAGTTGGCCTATTCCATCGATTGGGCTTCCAATGTCACCGATCGCAAATCTATCACCGGTTATTGCATTTTTCTTGGCGATTCACTTATTTCTTGGCGATCCAAGAAACAACATATTGTCTCACGCTCCTCTAGTCCGAGTATCGTCTATGGCGACACTATGTTGAGATTGTTTGGCTTCGCCGCTTGCCGATATGGGTGTTTCATTTGGATCCTACTCCCTACATTGTGACAACAAGAGTGCCATTCATATCGGTGCAAATCCAAGATTTCATGAGCGTACCAAACATATTGAGATCGATTGTCATCCGACTCGTCTCATCTCCAAGCTCGCACTATTTCACTTCCTTTTTAGAACCGAGAATCAACTTGCCGATTGTTTTACGAAGGCTCTTCATCACAACGATTTAAATTTCTTCTTTCCAAACTCGTTATTTGACCCACCTTGAGTTTGAGGGGGTGTTAGAACATGTTGTATAGTCTTGCGTTTCCCTTACCTCCTTCTTTCTCTTTAATCCCACATGAAGAATGTTATACTCTAACTCCTCATAGCAAATTATCAACGTAAATTAGAATGTTTAACAAACCTTTGTTAGATTAAAATACCATGCCTTAATCTTTGGTTCTTATCAATTAACTCTCACTTCATTACGTACAACATTTAGTGATTCTTTTTAACTTACCATGCCGAATTTTTATTTGTCTTGATTACAAACCCCCTACATTTACTATCTCTATCTAGAGATTACTAACTAAATTAGCGTGACTTTACTAATCGTTTTCCCATTAAGCTATTATTGAGTTATCAACTCCCATTAAAAACTTTTCTTATATTTTATCAATTTTATTTGCCTTTCCCAAATAGACCTCATATTTACCACCTCTTTATGAAATTACTAAATTTAATATGATTGACTTATTGACTATACTTTGATTAAGTTACCTAGCTCTGGGTCAGTAACTCTCATTTGAGTTTGTTACCAGTTTATTTGGTCCTTGTTGATTTACTGAACTATGAATTGGTAATGCAAAATTAGTTGGTGAATTAATCGATAAAAAGTTGGTAATCACTTTAATTGAGATTAGTAAATCTAAAAAGAGATGGTAATTTAAAAAGTTAGCAAATTGGTAACCCAATATCAGGTAGTAACTAAATTGGAGAAAAATGATAAGTCACCTAAATAAATATTGCTAATTTAATATGAGACAATTGATAAGCAAGGTGAATAAATAATTGTAAATGACATAATAAGTCTTTTTGTCTAAGATCACAAAGGTGGGAAATTTGATTTAAAAAATGTCAAATAACTCGAATAAGAGTTGATAATTATTTCTGAATTATGCAATTTTACCAGTAATTTCATCCTATTGTTTAATGATTCAAAATTTCAAATATTTCATAATAAGATGATCTTTCTTGTGTTTTCAATCTCCTACCTACACAGTGCGTGTACATGCCAGCTAGTTGTATGGAAAAAAAAACGTGTCAAAACAGCCATCTATACAGCATGACTTCAAGCTTTCAAACACCATAAAATATATCCAGAAACCTTCGAGAAAATAAAACGAACACGCAACTATAAATTGAATCAAACAATTTTATGTTAACATTTTATTACTGAACAATGAGATCAAAACTTTTTCATTCTGGCATTTTCTACTCCCAAAAAAATGGCATATAAAAACAATATGGCTACCCGATAAGTACAATATAAGTGTCATAATTTTCGTACGGCACTCACTTGAGTGCCATAATTTTTATTTTCGATCTCTTGAGTTTTTTAACTTCTAAAAGTTATTCACTTAAGTGCCATAACTTTGAATTAAGCACTTGAATGCTATAACTTTTTAAAATTGTTAACCTAAGTGAAAAAATCTGACATAGCATGGTACTTGTGTGAACGTTTTAAAAGTTATATCACTCAAGTAAAAGTCGCACATAAATCATGACTCTCAAGTGATCGGAAAGAAAAGGTTATGGCACTCAAGTGAGTACTCGAACGAAAGTTTTGGCACTTATGGTGTCTTTTTTCTAATTGATTCTAAGATAATTACCAAAAAATCTTAAAGCCATTGTATGAATGCTAATTTAGTCTTGAATCTTTCAATTTGTTAATTGAGTCCTAAACCTTTTGACGATTTATCAATGTAATCTTTCCAGACAATTTTATCCGAAAATTGCTGAAGTAGACGTCCTCTATGCCAATGTGGCATGACCAAGCTGATATAGATAATCTCTATAGCTTTTTTAAATCTTCTGAATTTTTAAAATAATTGAACTTTTTCTTTTTCTTTCAATTTTTTCCTTTTTCTTCTACTAAATCGACAAGGGTATCGGCCGACCATATCCAACCATAAGTGAGGGCCGGTAACCCTCGCCCAAATTTGGCAAGAGCCATAAAGCTCTCACCTATAGTGGTCGAGCGTGGTGGCCCTCACCCAGTGGCCATCCGCTAGAGGGCCTTGATTGGCGAGGGTCAGCCGGGATCCTCAATGGACTTGGTTGAAAAAAAAAACGAAAATGAAGAACTCAACTAGCATTTTAAAAATATATTTTTTTAATCATCTATTTTTTTGAAAAAAAAAAGATTTTAAATGTACCCATTTTCCTACATTTCGCTTGACTAGCTAGAGAAACATCCTCACTATAGGTCATCGATAGTGGTGAAGGTGGGAAGAGTTCAGTTCTTTTGTTTTTCAAACATGTGATACTGTTGGTAGTATAAAATCATGGCTCAAATATAAATAACCTAAATTTAAACACAAATATTGTTAGAATATTTAAATAATAAATTAGTTCAAGCTTTTATAATAGTTGCAGTAGTCTTCAAAAATCTTTTATGGTATCCTAAGTTCAAATCTTTTCGGACCCCTCATTTGTCGGGAAAAGTACCGAAAAAGCCATAAATCTATTGCATTGTTAAGAATTCAGTTAGAAACATTTCAATTGAACCAATTTAATATTCATTTCAATATTTTCATGTGAACATCATGTGATTTAAACTTTCCTTTGGGCTTAATTCGATTGGAGTTTACTTTACAATTATTCCCTTTCCAGTGTTTCCCTGTAATGTTGTGCTTTCGGATCAATTTCCTTTAATTCCAAACCTATCCTGTAGTTTCCTTTAATATCCAGCAATTTGCCTTTCTTGTCATTTAGATTGATTTTAGCAATTTCCATTTCACGCTTTACTCTTGAGAGCAGGCACGCCTTAATTACACATACATGAATTGATTCATCTTTTAGTTTGATCACTTTGCGGACGAACTAGAACCAAAGAATAACCATTTGCTTGTGTTCCTAATCCTTTTAGATCTGTGGGTCGATTTAACACCAACACACATGCACAAGAGGAAAAAAATCCAATCATTCCTAAAATTATTGTGCGAATCCCACTTCAAACCTAAACTTTTAATTTTTGCCAATTTAATCCTATTTAATCATGAACCTATGGGTAAAATTTTAATTTAGTCTCCCCGGTCGATTTTCGCCAAAAATTATTAACATGGTAGTCTAGTCATCACTGGCTCACACAACTACATAAGCGATTTGCAGTGAAAAATGGCCACAAAAACTATACTGAAATTTCATGCAAAGGTTTTGGACTCAATTGGCAAAATTAGAAGGTTTATAATTGTAATGGCATCCGTAGGGAAAATTACCAAAAGAGTCCTAAACCAATTGCAATTGTACCAATTCAGTCCTAAACTTTTTTTTTTGTCAATTCAATCCTAAACCTTTTGCATTTGTGCCAATCTAGTCCATCCGATTAATTTTTATCGAAAATTGCTGACGTGGATATCGGCTGGCCTACTATTGACACCTAAATTTTGACTAACCTTTTCAATTATTTTTGCATAGAAAATAGTTCTAGCCAAAATAATTAAATCATTTTTCTCATTAATTTTGGCATTCATGCATGACATTTGCGTTTTATCGAGCCCATGACAGAAGCAATTAATTCATTAAAATTCGTAGTATTGGTTTGGGAGCAATTAATCTGGATATTATCATATTTCAAATTTTAAAGGATAAATGAGCAAATTGATTAGATAATATCATAAATGTATCAGAATATGTCTTTTGAATAAAAATAGAAAAGAGATATAGACAAGAAACCCTAATCCCGTGCCTATATATGCATATGTCATGGACCTTCACAAAGGAGGCCATCCATCATAATATTCGGCCACAAGAGGGCCACCAAAATTCATATACGGCATTCACAGTTTAGACGAAGAGAGAGAGGAGGAGAGCAGAAGCTTCCTTGTTGGGGGCTGCATCTCTCAGAGAAGGATAGAGGAAGAGTTCATCCACAAAGCATAGGAAGCGGTGACTAAAGGACAAATTCGTGAGATTAGTCCGAGAGGTGGAGAGGTCCACGAAGAGCGCACTAAGATACTTCCTTTTGGGTTTTGATCCCTTCTCCTGAGACCCATGGACGATCCTCGTTGATTCGTCGGGCATCCCTGCCGCAGCATCCAGAGCAGCCGCCAACGAAATTGCTGATCTGTGACCAGCAGCAATTCAGAGCAATATTCCAGCAAACTTTCTGCACCAAATCAGTCCTCACCATCACGAGTAAGTCCCTCCATCGCTAGCCTTGCTGCCTTGACTATCTTCTCGCAGGCTTTGCATACGGTCCTGCGAGTCCCCGGCGAAATCCACGAAATAGATGGTTGACAATTTGGGAAGAGGCGTCCAAAAAGGAGGACTTTAACTTTGCATGGAGGACTAGGGCGCAAAGATATCCAGGGACAATGCTACCTCATTCACGTGGGACGTCACTGGACTCCTACGCCTCAACTTCCACAACACATGGATACATTACATGAGAGAGTATTGAGGGAGCACCAGTGAAAGGGTCAGTTTTCAAAAGCCAAGTCGTCTTCACTGTGATTCTCACGCCTATGTTTTCGTGGTTACTGCATGCGTTCGGTAAGTCCGACGTCCATCGTCGACGTATCCAAGCCGGTCACCCATCCGCAAACCTTGATCCGCAAGCCAGTATAACATCAAGCCGATTCGATATCGATTCAAATTTGGAAAGTCGATCTTCGAATAAGGTAAAAATTCTGATTTTTAGAATCGGAATATTTACTTGTCTTATATCTTTTATTTGAATATATTTGCATATCTTGCATATTCGTATCAAAGTGGATATTTTTTTTAAATATGAGTTGATTAGGAAATTTTCCCGATCCGCAACTTACCGTACAATCGAGAAAGTTCATTTTTAAGATTATTGAAAGTTCATCTTTAAGATTATTGATGGAATACTTGATTCAAAGAAGTTCATCTTTAAGATTATTGATAAAGATTATTGATGGAATACTTGATTCAAAAGGTTCATCGTTAAGATTATTGATGGAATACTTGATCAAAGATTTTGGTTGAATCGATAATCGTAGGATTATGAATTAAAGACTCCACTCAAATAGTCGGAAAATATTTCAAAAGTTGATTGATATATCCACTTCCCTGATTGACATTTGATTTTGCCATATTCACATTCCTCATTTGATTTGATTTACTTGATTGCTATTTTTTTAGACTATATCCGTCGCATGACGTAATCTTTAAAATTCTAAAAATTTTGCATTCATCCACTTTCCATAGTTGAAAATTGCAAAAAAAAAAAAATAGCATCGTCTAGATAATCGCATATCTAACCCTTTTTTTAAATAATTAGGTTAGATTGCATTTTAGGATAAAAATTGCATGTTTAAATAGAATCCCATGTTTAAAATAATTTATCTTTAATATATTACGATTTAGGTCAATTTAAACTCTAAAATATGCAAGATAAACATTATTTTGGCATAGTTCTATTTTAAGAAATAAATTCATCCGAAAATAAAAATGCATGTTCATCTTTGCCACGCCATCTATACCATGTCATCTTTGCCATGTCATCCATGTCATACCATCCATGCAACGTCATCTATGTCATGTCATCCTTGCCATGTTATCATTCTTGCAATGTCATATTAGGTTGCATATTAGCCTAAATCACATATTAGATTGCATGTCTAGGTTTTAATTAATTTAAATGTCACATAATTAATTTAATTAAGCCATGGTCTCATTTATATATTCATTGGCATATCATCTAGTTTAGTCTTGCATTTAATTCATGCATTGCATATAGTGTAGTCTTTCATGCATTCATTTAAAAAATGAAAATTATATATATATCTTGCGTGACGCATGCTTCCTTGATTATCTTGATTTCTACATGTTCAATTAATTGATTGTGCACTTGTATGATAACCTTTGTTAATGACTTAGGTTAAAATCAATTAATGTTACATTCTCAAATGATTTTTCATGAAATAAAAAAATACCGAAAAGGCGTTAAAGTAATCTAGCGTAATCAAGTCCCCGTGCCCAAAATCTTTAGTTCGTAGAAATGAAATAGCACTCCCACTATTTTATTTAGGTTCCTAATAAACCTACCATAAATAATTAGTAGCAACTCCAATTAAAATCTTGGCGTGTTAATTATTTGAACCTTAAGCTACGAATTGGTAGAGTTTGAGAGAACTCAAGCTAGGTTAGTCACTTTAATTAACTTAGTAATCTATTAACCTGAAACTTGATTTTTAGGTTGCGACACCTACATGATATTGTCGACGCTAACGTCCATAATTTTATATTTTTTTACTTTTTTTATTTTTTTCTCTTTTTTCTTTCTCTAGTTTTTTTCCTTCTTCCTCCCTAGTCGTTCAGCTCTTTGATGGTCGGCAACCGGCAACAAGCAAGGGCCAGCGAGACTTGAACTTGTTGGGGTGAGGTTGCCCGAGGCGGGCGAGGTCACCTCGCCTGCCTCGAGAGAGGCTTTCATAAGTGCAGATTCCTATTTTAATAAAATAAGAAAGCGTGGGAGGACATTGCAGATGTCCAAGACGGAAACTGACTTCTTCTAACCCTACAAAACCATTGGAAGACACTCGAGATCAAAGCATGTCGGGAAAGAAGTACATTAGGCGGGCGTCACACGAACCAAAACATAGAAGTCTGGATATTTGGACTCAGCTTAGGCTCACCTCCACAACAGAAACATTTTCGTCCCTCTTCCTTATTTTCCCATTTGTGAAAAGATAAATTCGGGCAATTTGATCTTAAATTCCGAATGTGGTGTTTCAGAAAAGTTAAGAACCATGGTCTTCAATTTTTCAACCTTCAATCTCACCAAAGATCCTCCCAATTTTGATCCGCATTCGCCGCCTACTTCTCGGTCATCAATGATTTGTCTGCCACTTAAACAGAAAATGCCAATTGTCGCAAAATCTGGCCAGGGAGAGCCTCGCCGCGTCGGCAACCCTTGCCTGCTGTAATTCACTAGCCATCAAGGAGGTCGGCGACCAGAGAGGAATAAGGAAAAAGACATAGAAATAATAAAGAAAAAATTATTAAAAATAGAAAAATTAAAAAATTATACATGTCAAGCATAGCGATGCCACGTAGGCCGGCCAAGTATCCAAGTGAACATTTTCCCACCAAAATTTGTTAGGTGGAATGAATTGGTGTCAATACAAAAAGTTTAAAACTGCATTAGCAATTACAATAGTTGAAGATTTTTTTGGTTATTTGTGCGGTATATGTATAATAGGTTTAGACTTGATTGGACAATTTCCCATGAGAGAGAGAGAGAGAGAGAGAGAGAGATTAATGGATAGATAGTTGAAGGTAAAATTGTGTTCAAAAATTTCTAAACCATTTGCATTTATGTCAATTCACCCTAAATCTTTCAATCGACCCAATTTAGTCCTAAATCTTTTTGCATTTGTGCCAATTAAGTCCATCGACCAATTTTGGTTTGAAAGAGCTAATGTGGATGCAAGTCATCTTATGTAGCACTCTAGGCACTAACGTGGATATTTTTTATAGTATTTTTAAATGCTTTTTTGTGTTTTCTTTACTTTTTTTTGTTGGGACAGGAGGCTTGCAAGGGTCGCAAACCAACCCCTCTCCTGCCATAAGCAAGGGCTAGTGACCCTTGTCCAAAGCCGATGTCGTCGCCTAGCCCGATCCGGGCAAGGGCATTGCATCCTTTGCCCTCACCCGGTCTTGGTGAGAGTCGCCGACCCTCTATAAAAAAAAAAAAAAATAAAGAAATGAAATATTTAAAATATTCATGCCAACGTTGGCCGTGCTATATTGGACGACCGACATTCATATCGGCGATTTTTAGTCAAAATTAGTTTGATGGACTCAATTGGTACAAATGCAAAAATTTAGGATACTTCTCCTAATATTTGATAGAAGGTGGGATATTGAGCTCACTAAAGATGGGACTATGTACAGCTTCAAATCAAGAACAAAACATGAGGAACGAGGCTCAAGTTGGATGACAAATTCACTTTCGTTGCGAGGTTCGTGGAAATTGATGTGGGCACGGTGCTTTCTCCATTGGACTCCGACCCTCGAAGAATATAATCAATGCAATCAATACGTGTTCGGGGAATTGATCAACGTCGTAATTATGTTCAGATCAAAGTTCAAAAACCAACGACATATGAGTCAAGACTGCCCCTTAGCTGGAAACCGTTGACTCGATCGACCTAGGGAAACAACCAAGGCAGGCATTTGAATAGACACATGCAGTTTAAATTAATACGCAAAATGGAACTCTTTTCGCTGGTCCAAAAAATTATGTTATCTGAAACGACCAGAAATTATGTCATTTGAAACGAACATCTATACGTGATGACATTGCTACGAGCAACAAACAATCATGTGAAAGACAAAACACATACCCTCGGTGATTCCTACACAAAGGGCAACTAGTGGGCTTTTTTCGAAAATGAGTCAAATTTTTTTTTACAAAATTAGGGCTAAATTTTTTTATTTACGGAAACGGGGCTCATGCCGCACGGGTCCCTTTTTTTTTTAATTTCGTATTTTTTTTACATTTTTTTAATTATTTTAGTATTTATGTAATTAATTTATTTAGCATGTAAATAATTAATAAAAATATTCACAAAATAAAACTGGTAAGATATATGAAGATGACATATTCAGATTAAAAGAATGTGGATAACAATCCACGAGCTAAAAAAATCCAGCAAATAAAAATTGTAATAATAGATAACAATCCTCAACCCCAATTACATTCACTGATGATGTCGTCCTCCTATGTGGCCTCCTATTTCGCAATCGGTCGTCTCCATTATTCGGCAAGTCTAGTATTGTACCGAGAACGAGGACGAGATTCGAATGAGTAGGATGTGTAGATGACGAAGGCATGTCCCGTAATGATGTGATGTGGATGAGTCATCAAAGTGAGAAAATATCCCATGCTCGGACGGTGATATCCTACCTGTAGAAGGGCGTGAGAAAAGAGGAGAGAAATCGATCCATAAAATCTCGGAGAATTAGCTTAAGTCCGGGACTATCGATTGTCACGGAAGGCAAAATCGAATCCCTCATGAAATGGACCAATAAACCGGCTGAACCCTACATTGAAATCTGTCTGGCTAAATCCCGGAGTAAACCCCAAATTGAAATCTATCGTATGATAGGCTAAAGGATAGAGGATGGCATTATTAATTGGATGAGCTCGAGTGGTCCTCCGAGTCAACTAAACAGTCTCGGGTGAGTCATCCTCGTGAGGCCCAATGAGTGTTGTTGTAGGTGTTGGTTGAGATGATGACATCATTGTCATCCGCCTCTTCTTATTATAGACGTATAACATTGCCTTAATTATCCTCGCTATAGGCTACATGTTCTCTCGAGATGTAGCGAAACTTAATTGTATGATTTGTTCCATGCCATCACTCTGTTCATGAAATCAAAGTCAACGAAGTTATCAAATGCCAATAGCTTATGTTGCTAAAAACAATTAATGAATTAAATTAAAAGTGTTTGCACAAACATTGCGCTCATTGTATCTCTCTTGTAAGAAATCCACTTCCGTGTGTATCTATGGCACCACTCCATATATTACCGAACGATAGTGAAGTGGCTCCGTTGCAAGAACACCGTGGACTATATATTCAAGACGATCGTCCCATATATCAATCCACCATCCGTGCAAATCGACCCAATTCTTTGCAACTCGCCTTAATTCAATATTTTTATGTTAGACGAGGATGACCTAAAATGAAAACTTGGCCGCATCCTATCCACTGCATCTGATTTCATTGGTATCATCTTAGAAAAGTATCTCTCTCTCTCTCTCTCTCTCCTCAAAAATTAGGTTGTATTGGACCTCGCGTGAAAACATGAACTAGTGGCTGCCTAAGGATACTCCCATATGATATTCAGGAAACTTACCAAAAAAATCCTAAACCTATTGCAATTGAGCCAATTTAATACTAAACCTTTTTTTTGCTAATTCAATCTTAAACCTTTTGTAATTATGCCAATTTATCCATACGGCGAATTTTCGCCAGCCAAGAATGACGTCTCCTTCCCCGGAAAGAGAAGAAAATAAAATAAAATAAAATAAAATAAAATAAAAAAAAAAAAAAGAAAAAAACCCAAAATATTAAAAAAATTTATTAAAATATTATGTCGCTGCGTCGACGTTAGGGCCAACCAGCCTAAATCAATCGAATGGACTGAATTGACACAATTGCTAAAGGTTTAGGATTGAATCGCAAAAAAAAAAAAATAAGTTTAGGACTAAATTGACACAATTGCAATATGTTTATGAATTTTTTGGTAATTTTCCCTATGATATTCTCATGCTTTGCTTTTCTATGTGGATGGCCTAGTAACAAAAACCTTGAGGTATGAAATCCAACCATGAATCTCATATGACAAAAACATACATTAAGATTATTAAAAGTATGTTTCGAGTTTGAATCATTAAAGAAGCTCAATCTAAGTACGTATTCATATAAGTAGGTCTTCAAATTTGGATCTATTTATTTTCTATATAGGAAGTGGATCTTGCTCGTGAAGTGCTAGCAAGTTCTTCGTCAATTACACTTTGAAGCAATCCGAGAGTGTTGAAACTCGTAAATCTTATAATAAGATTTATGTTCTCCTTTGGCCCACTCAAGGTGGTGATCGTGGCTCATAACCCTCACGAGGCTAAAGAAGCGGCGTGTTAAGATGCACGTGTGAGTGAATTGTGTTAAAGAAATTCATATCGGAGAATCGAAATGGTGTAAAGCGGTTAATATATCCACGTTAGCCCATAATGCATTAGCATAAGTTTTTGAATAAATGTGGGTTTGATCGAATATATTAACGAGCTCGAACTTGAGCTCCTCTTGGTGATCTCCTCGAGACGAAGGTATCGGATTTCTGCTGCGCACTCCCATCAAATGGTATCGAGCCGATGGTTGGCATCCCATCCGATTGCGAGCGAGCCCAAAAGTGGACTTCATGGTTGTGACGTTGGGCTTTGATGGAGATTCAACTTGAGATAAATTAATGCGAAATGATATATGAATTAAGGGAGGAGCGGACCTAACACTAAGTTCACACGTGAGGGGGAGATTGTTAGGATGCATGTGTGAGTGAGTTGTGTTAAAGAAATCTCACATTGAATAATCGAAGTGGTATAGAGTAGTTAATATATCCATATTAACTCATAATTCATTAGGCTTAAGTTTTTGAGTGAATGTAGGTTTATTTGGATATATTAATGGGCTCGGACTTGGAGTCTATCTTGATAATCTCCCTAATCGAAGACATCGGACTTCTACTACGTACTCCCATCACGGCGGACTGGTTAGCCTAATCCCATCGGAAGAATGCACTCCCATCCGACTGGATTGCCATACCACCCCAACCTTTATGGAATTTATTATGTGTCGATTCTGCAAAATCTAGTTTTTGTAAGTCCGTTTTCACCAAATGAATGATACCAGCTTTGTTTCGATAAAAAAAAGAGAATTAGGATGTTCAAAGGAAAAAAATATATATATAGAACAGTGGTTTCTAACGAATTTCAAAAATTTATGGATTTACCTCCAGGTTTAGGTTCCCAGTGGGTGCACGTGGTCTCCAAGCCCTTATCCTCCTTGAACCCGCAGACCGCACCCTGAGCATTGCACTCCCCGCAAGTAGGCTCGGACTACGTCAAACCGATGCCGTCGGTCAACATATCGTCCCCTGTGATCTCCAAACCTGGGCTCGGGACCAGCACGGTCCAATTACGGACGCACCCAGACATTGCCTGGCTCTTCGTGCGCTCAAAGTCCTTCGTGGTATAGCCACGACAATGTGATTCCGATCGCTTAGGTACAGGACAAGGGCGAATTCGGGAAAAACTTGACAAGTCCAACGAACATTCAATGAAAGTGAAGTTCTTATAGGATTGGACCGTCCATTGGGGACCCAAAAGGGAAAGGCTATGAAACCGTCTGGGGAGACAATTGCCGGGGTCTCTTAGGAAGATAGGTTGTTCGGAATAAATCACCGAGGCTACTATGAATTCACCTGAAGGGGAAAGGTTTATGGTCGTCTATCCCCGGTCCGTTGCCCGAGAGGTCAAACCTCAGGTACTCGCAGCCCTCGCTGGGTTGGAGTTGCTTGAGACGGAGCATGAAGTGGACGATCGATTCGCCCGGCTGGCAAGATACATCGGGACATTTGTGGGGAACGGGCGATCCGAGACGGAGGAGGAGAAAAAGAAGAGGATCCACACGTTGCTAGTCATCTTTTGTCTGATTTGATAGCAGTTTGGAGTGGAGAGAAGATGGAGCATTCTTGGACCCCATCTGTTTTTCTTAGTTTATATCGCCGACCAATGTCAATACATAGGCATGGAGCTGTTAACAGTTTAACCAAGATCCTTGGTGAGAAAATTATGGAGAAAATTGTGGGAAATTGTTCGGAAACGTTCAACCGTCTGTCTATTTGAATCAACAATGTGTCTCTCGACGTCCTTTCACTTTAAAATGAGACATATTCAGATCCAAAAGATGCCAAAGTCGAAAACTATTGTCCTTTCCACAAAGAGCTGGCAAAAATTCGGACAACGCCATTCTTGTTCATCACTCGAATTTTTTCTATCACAAAAGTGTGTATAGTATTTACAATATGGTGTTGAATACAAAATTACAAAGTTAATGATCTCCGATGGTACAAACAATGAAGATGAAGACAAAACATGACAGATGCGGGAACGTATTGATCTTGTTGCATTCTAGAGTGGAGTCCCCGTATTGATCTCGTCGTTTCGAGAACAATGACATATCTGGTCTATCCAAATGTCCGGACGATATTAGCTGGGATCTTCCGGTGAGTTCCGACACAAGGGACACGTGCCGTTCAGCCGGAGCCACTCATCGATGCAGTCGACGTGGAAGTAGTGATTGCAGTCGGGTATGGACCGCAGCATCTCCTTGGGCTGGTACTCGCATAGGCAAATCGGGCACGTGGTGTCGTTGGGCTTGGGCAGGCGGCGGCTCTCGCCAAGTTGGGTTTTCGGGTACGACTCTATCGTGGGCCCGTCAAGGCCCATCCAAATGGTCGCACTCTGCGAGGTGAATACGTTGGACACGTCAGCCGCATTGGGCCGTACGGGCCTACGGTGGGCCCTGATCTTGCCGAAAACGAAAGACGCGAGCCCAATCAAGCACAGGAGCCCAGGTATCCCCACTCCTAGGACGACGCCGTACTTGGCAGTTCTAGGTAAACCTGGAGAAAAATGATCCAGGGAAGAACAAATAAAAACCAAGTTTAGGATATGATTATTCTTAGAGCATCAAATCTCTGGACACGGGAGACATATTCTTTCGCGATTGTATGTACACCTGTGGTAGCATTTGCATCTTTCGCACTCACATGGACACATGCATTGAAGATTGATGCTGGGGTATCAAAATTGAGCCGCAGAAAGTATTACTCTAATTGCAGAGGTTGACTATTGACTCACCCACAAACAATGGAATAAAGCTGGACATATTATGAGAGAGTCCGTAGCTAAAAACTCTATAAACAGTGCCGTGAGTAAAGTAAAGCTCGAATTGTGATGAGAGAGTTAGTGGTTGAAAATTCTATAAATAGTGCTCGAGTCCCTCCTTTGATCCTAATACACAAATAACCTCACATAAGGAGCAATTACATAATTGCGTCAAGCCGGACAGTCTCATTGAGCCGGTGATACAGAGGGCAAAAGAGGAAAAGTATTTGAGCTCTAGATAGTCTTATCCCGCATTAAAAACGATGAGTTTCAAATCGGATGCTCAAATCCATTTTACCCCGTTACCTATGAAGACCGACACTCTCCGAGGATCTACATATCGTGTCCGAGACTCTCCGACACTCGATACTCTCCCGATATGCGTTAGACCGGTGATCAACACTCCAAACACGCCAGCGATGCGTGAATCCAACATCCAGACATGCACGGGCCAATTTTAAGTATTTTCAATAAATTAAAGATCAAAATATAAATTTATCAAAATATATATATATATTTAAGTCATATACCTTACATCCCAAAATTAATATACTCAACCTATCACAAAAAAAATCATAATATAACAAGAAAAAAAGAAACTCGCCCTTTATTACAAATTTTCATGTGTTGGTATGTCGTGTCGTGTCGCACGTCAATGTCGACATTACTTAGCCCGTTACTATGTTCTAGATTCTAATTATGGAAATCTTAGAGTGCGGTTTTCGATGCTAACAGATATGTCTAAACCTCATGTCAGATTTCAATGATTCTGGGCAAGAAAAGGAAGCTCGTTTTCGAATGGGTTCCAACGCAGCTAGAATCGTTCATGCAGCGGACGAGATCCTAGAATGAATTCATAAAGAAGCCAACCCTTTTGCTTCCGCGAAGAACAAAGCAGCGACGATGATGAGATGACACCCGCATTTCGCGCACAACTGTGTGCTGGTCTGTCGCTAACGTCGGGTCATGTGGCGGACCCATTTAGGCAATGAGTACGCTACGTCGCTCGTTCGGGCACACAGGATTTATCGAACTTTCTCCTTCTTTTTTGAAGATTCAAAGATGAAAGCGATAGGACGGCCGGCCAGAGCCAGACCATTAAAAATTAAAAAAAAATTGAGAAAAAAAAAAAAACAAAAGGGTCTTTTTCAGGACACTTGTTCTGACTTTTACCAAAACGTTGATTCCCTCCTAACCACGGAAATATCAATAAAGAAATGAGCTAGTTGAGTTTGATTTTGATCCAGCACCGCCCGTCAAAAGGGACTGTTCAAGTAGACCAATCAATTGTCCCACATCGCTCAATGTCACAAGTTAGAACCAAAACCTAAAAGTTTAGTCGAAGTCCTAACCGTGTTTCACGCATAATGCTTGGGTCCCAATCATCATGCTTGACAGTATTGGGATCGTCGGAAGCACGGCGTTATCTGGCTTTCATGTGGAATTCGTCTTCCAAACACTTTGATTGCCGTTCTATCAGGGTCATGTGGGGCACTGAATTGTGTTTTGGAGCGATTACAAGTCATATGCATGTAGCAGGAGACTTTAGTACTAATAGAGATTAATGGAGCGCTCACACGGCCCAAACATCTCCTTATTAGAAAACAAGAAAGAAAAAGTTATTCCATGTAAAAGCGACTTACAAAAACGATTGAGAGTGACGGGGATGAATTACAAGCGAGCTTTAAATGGAACAAGCCTATTGAGCATTCAATAATAGTCCGACACTTCACTTTTCAAATTAATTTCACAAGTCAATTGTACGATCATTAGTCTTGATTATTCGTGTTGTGCCATCGTATTATCACCCCATAAATAAGATTTTAGATTATGTGGTATTTTCTTATTTCTACTAGAGAATGGTCTCCACTACTAACACGGTTCAAAGAAAAGTAACCCCACTTAAAATCAATCAAGGCGGCAGTCAAAAGTTTTGGCAATCCCTAACCCTCGATTTGAAAAAAGAAATAAATAAAACAAACAAATGACTGGTAGAAATCAAATGAGGAACAGGAACTTACCGGTTCGGGGGACGTTGCTGCAACCAACCTCCGTGCCGTTCACGCTCTTGTACCCGCACAGCCCGCCTCGTTTCCGACACGACCCACAGTCCGGGGCGTCCCACGTCAAGCTTATGAGATCCTCGACGTCCGACCAGAACGGCCATGGCAGTGGCACCACCACCGTCCCCATCGCCTCGCAGGGGTACGAACCCTCGCTGTAGTACCGGGTCGGCACCGACATCACCGTGTAGTTCCTCCCGCTGAGGCAAGGGACCGGCATGGCGCGCATCCCTTGCGATGTTACCGAGGACCAGTCGGTGCCCTCGGAGCAGTTCAGGAAGGTGAACTGCCGCGGGATCAGGGCCCGGAAGGCGGACCTCGTTAGGGAGAAGTTGCCGAGGAGGCGCCCCGGGAAGCAGCCGTCCGGGTCGGCGAGGGTGATGCTCTGGGTCGGGTAGTAGGTGATGGACTTGACGGAGAATTTGCCGGAGCCGGGGAGTTGGAGGAGGGTGTCGCCGCCGGGGGGTGCACGAGAGGTCGAATCCCGGGTACCCGCAGCGGGCGCTCTGCCGCTGGCGGTTGAGCCGGAAGGGGAATTGGACCGGCGGGGGGACGGGGACAGGTCGTTGGAGGGGAGCCGGGGCAGGAGACGATGCCGCAGACTTGGACGGCGGTGGCCGGGGTTTGGGGGAGGAGGAGGTGGGTGAAGAGGGCGAGCAAGGAGGCGATCGTGAGGTTGGGCCGAGGCAAAGATGGCATCGTTGCGAGAGGTGGAAATGGAGGGGACGCAGTACGCACGACGAAGACGATTCGACTCGGTGAGTGGGAGTTTGGTGAGACAGTGGGAGGATCCGAGACTTAAGAAGACACGACAACTGAGGTGGCGACACCTTTCATATTTCTCATTTTTCAATCTTTGTCGTGGTAGGCGTTGTATTACTTATTATGGGTACGCGTAGTGAAATTGGCTTCCGAAATAAGAAATTGTTTGCCGCGGTGACTCCAATTATAAAATTGAGTTCGACAGATTTTATATCATATGGCAGTTGATCCGCTCTATTCTCAATCTCAAGAAATCTTGCTTAGTTTGTGCTGACACAAAAAAATAAAAAAATTGTTCTAAGTCTTCCGTCAACATTCTCGGATGCAACCATCAAGGAAGTAGAAGCGACCGTCAAGGAAGTAGAGGCAACATAACCGTCAAGTAATGGAGTCAACAATCTCGAATATAACCATCAAGGTAGTATAGTTGGTAACCATCGAGTAGTGCAATCGATGACCGTCGCATTGTGAAGTTGACAATTATGTTACGTACCATTTGTTAGGATTCACATATGATATTATTTTCTTTCTCTAAAATAATTGTTAACCGTCGTCAATAGTTATAAATATTATGATTGTAATTTGAATAGAGGAGTCGATCAATTAATGAACACTAGTTGTTCAATTTTTATCTTCATGTAATCTTTACGTATTTTTTTTTACATGACTGGTTGCGATTGCCTTTAGTCTTCATACCTTTAATTTTCTCATCAATCCACAATTTTTGTGTAAAAATCAACAAAAAACCCTTCACATCCTTAGTCGATTTTCAATATCGATCCACATCTCGAAAGGTGGTTTTTCTATACTTTTCAGCGAAATATATTTTGTGCATACTTAGTGGGACACATTTTATTAATTCGAGGAGTTCACGATAACATAAACCAGAAATCAACAATGTTGTGGGCAACAACTACCCATTACTACGAAATGGTAATGAAGTTGCCGCACATTCCGAGTTTTACCCGAAAGGGAGATGTCGATCTTCCAAGGCACCACAGCACCATATCCTAGCATGACGGCGATCATGAGGAAATTGTCCGAATAACAGCACAATGATATGTCCAATTTCATAGTGAGCCACGTTTCAAATGTGATCAAGCAAATGGTCATTAATGTAGCGAATGACGCTCTGTTGTGGCCAGGATCATCCTATCGCCTACTAACATTCCAAGCCAATCCAATGCTATCGAGGCATGGTCCTAGTTCCATTGCTTTTGATGATTGAAACAATGTTGGTCGAAATAAAATAGAAAGTAACAAATTCCAAACTAGATTGGTCGACAGACCGATCAAATGCCGACAGTTGAAAAATTAGGCACCCCTAAATGCCAACATCCTTATTAGCCCTAACTTACCAATCGATATCAATGTAGATAATCCAGGGAGGCTAGTATCACCACCTAGGGGGCAAGACAACCAACCAAATCCTCAGATAAACCTAGCAAAAAATGCCGAAGAAATTCGACTAGTATTAGGTTTAAATGGGAGAATTGTTAAGCCTGTTTGTTGAATCTTATTCTGAATGGGTTGATAATTAGGCTTTGCTTAGAGGGATGAATTTCATGACTTTGCTAGTGAAGATGAACGATTTTTTTTTTTTGGATACCAAAGATGAACAATGGACCGTTGAACATATCGGTTGATTTTATAGCCCAATGTGGAGAAATAGGAACGGATGAATTTTTAAGACTTACGTTAAGTCTTTTGTCATTGTTGAGAACTGCTTACACTTGGTGTACTAATCTACTATCTAATTCGGCGTGTAGTTGGGCAAAGATAAACAGACAATTACATTCTCAATTTTATGAAGCGATACCTAAGAATCAATTGCCTTCCTGGGCAGAGTTTATCAACATAGCAGTGAGTTACTTGACCAGTTTATTGCTTGGTTTAAGAAGGCTAAGATCATATATTGCACTTCACTCTTGGCCTTTAATGGCTTGAAATTTAATTTGAGAAAAAAAGATTTGAGGGCCAGGACTTTGCTAATTTATTGAATTGGCAACCAGAACGTCTAAGAGACTTTATTAATTTATTCAATCGGCAACCGGAGTGTCTAAGTATGAGTATGAGCAATTACTTAATGACCACTTTGTGTTAAACGTGGCTTCAATTGAAAGATACGAGTTAGATGATACATTCGACCAAGATGAAATACGGTAGCTATAAATCAAATATGCCGATGACAAAGGAGGGCATATGATGAACAGCAGTTATCGAATTTAAAAGAATCGAACGATTGATAAATCATTCCATTCTTTTAAAAGGGGCCTTCGTTGATACTAAAACATATCCAAGTTTTAAGTCAACATTCTCATATGCAAACGACAAAGAGGTAACCAAAGAGGAAGTAGAGGTGACCTAACCGTCAAGTAACTGAGTCGACAATTTCGGATATATTCATCAAAGAAATAACTATCAAGGAAGTGGAGTCAATGTCAAGTAGTAGAATCGGTAACCATGAAGTCATTGAATCGATAACCGTCGAGCGGTGCATTCTGTAACCATCGAGTAGTAGTGGAATCTATAATCATAGATGTAGCCATTTGTTAGGAAGTAAGCAGGATGTTATTTGCTTTCTTTACAATTGTTGTTAACCGTCGCTAGGAGCTATAAAAAGTAATTATGATAATTCGAGCATAGGATTGTCAATCAATCAATGATCAACAATTGTTCAATTTTATCTTCGTGTCATCTTTACACTTTAATACCTTTTTACGTGACTACTCGCAATTATCTCCGATCTCCGTACTTTTAATTTTCTCGTCGATTTGAGTTTCTTGTTCAAGAATAATAAGGGACGAAGGGCTTTTAGAAACAAAAACAAAACCAACAGCAACATTTGTACTATTCTATGACACAAGTACACTGATGCGATTCCTATGTATGGGAAAATTAATGTCGATGTCACACCATGCTTTTGGGAATTCCGGCATCACGTTCGTATTCCTCACACCAATGCAATTCATGCGAAAAAGAAGACTCAAAACGTAATCACTAAGATTGAATCTCACCTGCATTAGAACACACACAAAGAAATCAACGACAACTTAACCGCGTGAGATGAACCTACCCTGTTGGGGACATAAAGCCCGTGTGGACTGATTTTATGTTGAAAAAGTCGATTTTGCCGAGGTTTGCGCGAAATTCGAACCCGTCATGCCATTGACCATCGTGGACCGCGTGCGGGCACACGGTCCATGTGAACTAGGAGTCGTACGGGGACTTCCGGCACACGGGGCACGTGACATTCAGTCGGAACCACTCATCTATACAGCTGACATGAAAGTAGTGGTTACAGACGAGTATGGATCTCAACGTCTCTTTGGGCCCATACTCGTGCAAACAAATAGGACAAGTGGTGTCATTAGGCTTGGGCAAACGGCCGCTCTCGCCGAGCCGGGTCACCGGGTAGGACTCTATCGTGGGCCCATCAAGGCCCATGGAGACTGTCGCACTTTGTGGCCGAATTAAGTAGGGCAAATCCGTGTTGTTGGGTGGTTGGGCCCTACCCTGAGCCCTTGCTCTCTTGAAGATGAAGATTGTGAGTACAACTATGCACAAAGGCCCAGGCACCCCCACGCCTATGATTATACCAGATTTGGCACCTGTGGGTATGTCTGGAAAATATTACGTGGTAATTAGAATCATGACAAGGGGAAAAATAGATGTAATAAGTAATTCCTTTTAATCAAAGCATGTCAAATTTGATGCCGAATAGAAATTACAACGGAAGTTTAGTGTCCCTAGCATTGGTTAGAAGAAATCACGATCTTTGAAATCATTAGAAAATGTATGATCGATGAAAAGAGAAAAGAGACATATAGTTTCACATTTTGCGGTACTTGAACAAATTTCCCATTAGTGCTTCTCTCCTGTCGTGCGATCGATGATCGGAAAAAGGAAAAGACCGACCCTTTTCTTCGAGGCGATGATCCGATTGTGTGATTAGCAAGTACCTTAAAAAAAGTCGGTCCATGGTGATGATTCCTAGTTTGCTCTACGAGGCTTTAACTTTCAAGTCAACGAGCCAGAGTCAAGTCTACTTAAAGAATAAAGCAATGTCACTAGAATTTAGGAGATGATTCAAGTTAACGGTATGACCAGACAAAGTTCATAAATTCCTCCGAAAGAAAATCAATTTCTTAGCTTTCTTTGTCCACTTTCTAAATTGCGAGTAAACCTATTTTCCTTTCACAAGAAAAATATTGAGTAGAGCCGATCTAAATGAAGATAAGATCGATTATTCTATGAACTTGTTCTTTGAGCTGGAGCTATTGTTGATCCCGCTATTTTCTTGGTAAGTGATCGGAAATCGGGATAGTCTAAACGATCCACAACTGGACAAGTGGACATACCTCGAGGCCGAGAAGGAAGGTCATAGCAGCCGATCTTTCTTTCAGGACCCCAACCCCAACCCCAACCCCAACCCCAACCCAAACCCGAGCCGATCCCATGCCCGCACCTCCCGCCACGCACTTCACACGACTTACAACTTACAAGTCGGCAATTGCCAAGTCAGGAGGATGTCGCCGGTGAGATCCGAAGCCTACAGAGCATCCACTTGCCCCGACGCCGTTGACGACTCCTGAAGCGGAACCAACACACTCGAGATCCTCCGGCACCACAACAACGACTTCGTCGTCTCCTCCACGAAGTCCTGCGAAATCGTGGCGACGACCACGATGCCATCTGTCACTCGACTCATACATGCTGTCGACACATGCCAAATCACATGCCTCGAAGTACAGTCGAGGAAGGTGAAATTGTTGTACATCACTGCCGCGAATGGAGAACCCGAGGCGTCGAAGCCATTGAACAGACGCTTCGCGAGGCAGTTGCTCGGGTCATTGATGGAGATTGTTTGGTCGGTGTAGTTGATGTGCCGGACGGCGAACTTCCCCGAGCGAGGGAGGTCGAGGATGAGCTGGCCATGGTTTCAGTCGCACGTTAGGGCAAAGCCAGTGAGGCCGCAACCGGTGTCGAACCCCTCGTCGCCGCAGAGCCAGAATGGAAATCTTGCGACCAGCATGTCGGGGACCGCTCCCATAGCCGGCGGCTCAAGTTTCGAAGACCTCTGCGGCGAACGGGTGGTGGAGAACCGAGAAGACCGCCGGGAAGATGGAAACTTCTAAAAGGAGAGACATTGGAAGAGGAGTTGTCGACGACATGCGCATATGCACATTTCTAGGGGGTTTCACGTTGTTCTTTCTTGTTGTCGTGGAAGGTGAATACGAGAGAGACGAGCCAATGTTACATTTGATTAGCGACATGTCGCCGCTCGAGTTGGTCGAAGTTCATCATCTTTATTTGGCCTCTTTTTCGTCTCTGTACCCCTGGCGCATAACAAAACAAATGAAAAAGTCCGACACGATGATCACATTGCATGGCAACATTGCTACATAGGCTAGTACGAGACGCTCTTAATTGTTTATCAAATGAGTTTTCTATTCCTCAACGAAAATGAAGCCCACGCTAGGTTTTCTTTTCTTTTTTTTCCCTCAAGCTTAATGTGAGACGAGGTTGCCGCAAACCTCTTTTTGTGTGTTTTTGTGTCTTTCTTAACTTCACGGTAATTACAAGAGTAATTACGAATCGCCATGTTGAAAAGTTGAGCGAAGGCAGGCATTTAGAACTACAGGTGCTGATTTTAGGGTGAACCAGGTCCGAGTCTGCTCAGTCTCATCCATTGATCAAATCTCTGTGACGGTAAGAGTCAATGAACTTTTGGGCAGACTCTTTTGTCGTCACGTTAAGGGGAACTTCTAGATGGGGATGACCTCATAACAAGGCGCAGCATAAGCTTCCGTCGACGGGCTAAGATTTCTCTGAATGTGCCTCCATCGATCATCGGCAACTCTTATGCTTCGTTCTCACATCTCAAGGGCAAATGCACATGCTTACATCCGAAAAGAAACTGAAGCTCATTCTCATAGCCTGGGTGCCTATTCAAGGAGAGACTGAGTATCGTGAAGAATGAAGCAAATCATCCATCGAGCAAGTGACACCTCATATACTGGAGTGTGGCATGCCATCAGGACAGACCACCAACGGCGCTGGCAGGTCCCAAGGTTTTCCCCGGCAAGTGGTGATAAAGCTGTGGAGTCTGATTGGGAAAGATTATATTGAAGCTCAGAGCTTTTACGCTAATAAAATTCACGCAATTTTCAGGTTAAAGTAGAGTTTAGAGCATTTTCATTACTACTAATACAATTCATGTAATTTTCATCATAAATATGTATGGTATATTTGGGCAATATCTTTTGCAGCTGTAACCATGAAGCTTGTAAATCTGATACTGACAATGAAGAGATTGCCTAGTGTTGCACCATGGTTATTCCCTTTTGATTTTGAAATGGTTTTTCACGTAAAAGTTTGTCTTTTTTTCTCTTCTCAAATTCTCCAGTTTGTGCCTCATGAAATGAACTCAATTCACGTGCCTATCAACTGGTATCACAACCTGATTTGGCGAAATAGTGGGAGCGACGAATATGAATGAAGGGAAGGTAAAGATAAACTGGTTCGATGGCAATGACATTGGTTTTTGGAAGATGCATACCAAAACAACTTGCATTAGCCTTTGTCGAGAGAGAGACCTCATTCGATCAAGCAAGCTACATGTGAACTATTAGATAGACAAGCTAAGAATACCGAAGGAAGAGGGAGAAGCAATCAACGAGGAAGGAACTAATACCGTGGTAGATCTACGACCCAAGGGAGAAACTAATCGAGACCTCGTGGTTAAATAATTTGCTAGATTGCAAAAGGAAAGGCCATCTGAGACGAGATTGTAGAGCCCCAAATAAGAAAATCCAATATCCTGATTGAAATCAAGAGAAAAATAAATTTGTAAATGCAACTCTTTAAGAGACGCTTGACAATGATGCTTTAATTTTCATCATTGACAGTCCGATTGAGTCTTGGATTCTAGATTGAGGCGGGTCATTTCACTCTAACTCGTGCAAAAAATGAGTGCAAACTTTTGTTGCTATTGGAAAGGTTTATCTTGCTAGTGATGAACCTTTGGATATAAGGGGAATGGGCGATGTTCACATAAAGGCTACTAAGGGGTATCAATGGAAGGTGCATGATGTCAAATGTGTTCCAAGACTCAAGATACATATGATCTCTATATGTCTACTAGACAATACAAGAAAAAAAAAAATTTTTTGGGATGACTCTTGAAAAATAGTTAAAGGTACTTTGGTTGTTGCATGAAGAACAAAGTTAAAAACATTATACATGACTCAAAGCAAGAGAGAAACCGTAGTAATTGCTAAGTCAAAAATCGAATCCAAATTGTGGCACTGCATGCTTGGTCACATGAGCAAAAAGAAAATGAAGGTATCAGCATAAACGGGAGAACTGCCTAATATGAAGTGTGTGTATGTGTCTATATCTATGTGTGTATGTGTGTGTGTCAATGTAGATCTAGATGTTAACTTGAACAATAAGAAAAACACCTTGGGTTATGTTTTTCCATTATGTTACACTACAATCAATTGGATATCTAAACTTAAGAAGTGTGTATCCTTTTCCACCATTGAAGCGGAGTATGTTGCTCTATCTAAATTTGGCAATGACATCATTTAAGTGGAGGATTTTTTTGAAGGAAATAGACAAAGAGCAGGATAGAAGTGTTATTTTCGTGACAGCCATAGTGTTATTTATCTTGCAAATTATCCGACATTTCATTCAAGGACAAAGTATATTGAGTTGAAATATCATCACATTTATCAGTTGATAGATGATGGTGCATTGTCATTAAAGAAGATTCTTGGTGCATAAAGTTCAATAGATAAGTTAACAAATGTTGTCACCACTTGAATTTGAGGTTGTGCATTGCTTTAGTTGGCATCCATGGCTAGTGATGAGGGATTGCCACGCTAAGACAATTTGGGTCATAAAGACAAGTGCAATGAAAGACTATCAATATTTTGAAGATCAGCCTCCAAGTGGAAAATTGATAGAGTTGTAAAGTCCGTAGAGAAAAGTGATAATAAAGCTCAAACATTGCTAATAATTTTCATGTTAAAGTAGAGAATAGAGCTTTTCTATTGTTGCTAATAGCATGCATGCAACTTCCATCATAACTATGTATGCCCTAAACTCATGTTATATATTTGGGAAATATCTTTTGTAGTTGTAACCCTGGAATTAGAACTCTATACTTGATAGTGATAGCAAAGAGATTGCGTAGTGCGGTGCTGTGGTTTTTCCCTTTCTCATTTTGAAAGGGTTTTCCACGTAAAAAATTGTGTGTCTTCTTCCTTATTGTTTCTCTTCAATGATTCGTGTTCCTTGCAAGTGAGAGGAAGAGGACTAAGCGAAAGCGATGTAGAAGGATGAAGCTTCTAGAAGGAGATAAACTTGGAATGATGGATTGGTGTTCGGTTAATTAGTGCTAGAGAAATCCCTTATTATGTTTTGAAGATGACAAAAAAAAAAAATCAAAAGCTACTATTGGTTGAGTAGAACTAGGTGAAAGATGTACAAGCCGTTATGTAAACGGTGTTTTTATAGAATGTTTGAAGATTATGGGTTCTTTATCAATAGTGAACAAGGTATTGGGCTTAAAGATATCTACAAACTAGAGGTACCTTAGTAGAAGGTGCACAAGCCTAGAACGGAAAATTTGGTAAAGTTTGGAGGGACCTTAGATAGGTGAACAATGAGGTAGAGCCACGATTGCTAATACGCTTAGAGGAACCAGAAGATGAAGTTCTTATTATCGCAAATATCATCAAGACAATTGATATATTCGAAGTCTATGCTAAAGCTAAATATCATATGATTCGAAATCTACTTCTAACCGATTATTCATACTCGGGAATTATCATTTGATCAATAAGTCTATTTGGACTCAAAGTACAAAGAGTATGTCGCATTGGATTTCTTTCTTAGAATAGACAAGTTGCATTTCATAAATGAAAAACTCTATTTATGAAAACCTAGATTCCGATTGTATGGGTGACTGAGTCCATAGAGATTCCGATTTTTATCCCTCAACGAGACCAAGAGTCGTGTAAGGAGAGATCAAGAGTTGAAAATTGCAAAGTTCGAAGAGAGCTTCTACCTTATACCCTTGTCTTAGTGGGTTTCAAAATTGTAATCTTTGAGAAGCATTGAAAAGAGTGACTACGTGAAATCGTGTGATTTGTCAATCCGAGAAGCATAATGCATTGTAACATATTATTGATTCACTAGTGAAATCTAGTCAGTGGAACTGTTTGCATGGAGAGTAAACGTAGGCTTACACTAACCCGAATCACTATAAAATATGTGTGTAAATTCTTCTATCTCTAAACTCTTATTTATAATCTGCACACCAGTGAATTTGATTAGAGCACAATCTCTATTCGGACTACGACTTCACGTGATATTTATCTTGACTGCTTTAATCTCGCTTTAATTTGTCAAGTTTGGTCAAAATCACATATTCATCCCTTTCTAGGTGATAGTACTAGCAACGACAATTAAACGATTGTCATATTGTTGCGTAGGTCATTGGCGATACGAACATGCATGGTTCTATGTTGTTCGTTTCTCATTATCGTGTAAGGTGAAAAACAGAAACGACAAAGCTATCCCCATTTATTACCTTTGGCTTCGTCTTTCCGGGTGCTTTGGCGCAATAGAACCAAGTGGAGAGTCAACGCGTTGATTCCAATGGTACACAAAACTCTTAGATTAATTACCATGATAAAATTCTGACGTCATATAGAAAATGAACTCATTTTAGTTAGATAAATTTTAACTCCATGAAATACTCAATTGACTAATTTTTTTTTAATCAAATATGCTTCTAATGGACCAAGCGAGATGCGAATTGAGACTACGGTGCTCCAAGTGCATAATTTTTTTGTATTTGACTGTCGTATGAAATCATCTATTAGCTTGTAACTTAAATTCAAAGATAAAATGTGTCGCTTTAGAGAAAGTTACTTTACATTAAATGCTCAAGTTAAGACTAAATAAATTACAAATCCATGAGATTTTCCTTTCCGAAAGAAACTAAGACATGACTCTTCACTCTTCACAGCCCTCTTCATCGGAAGTTGGAATATTCTCGTAGCCCGATTTCTAAACTCAACGCCTTTGGATTATTAAATAAAAAGCCGGATGTTCTTTGGATATGCATGGTTTTCATGCTTCATCCGAAACTCGAGAAGGTACGCTCCGGAAGGGAAGTTTCACCATTTGATCTTACATCTATCTCGACCCTATCACTCAAATCTTATATCAACTATCGAATCAAGTCTATTGAATCACCTTGCGGCGAAAGCAACTTAATGAATACGTTACGGGTATCGCAGTGATTCCCTTTCTATCGCCTTCGCTTACGAAACCAATTGATTACGCGCTAAAAAAAGAGGCGCAATATTCGGGCAACCATCCGAGGTTTGCTTGTGACGCATCCACGGGCAAAGCAAAGAGGGTGCGATTTCTAATCCTCCGACCGAAATATCGGCAGACCATAATGCAATTCACGTTTGGAGGGAAACGAGGGTGCGACCACCAATTTTGATTTGGGCAAAAGTGAGATGCTCGTCCCTCATCTCAACATGGCGGGAAAATGTCCGTACGCTCCTCCTCCCTCGCCCCCAAAAATAAAAAAGCCCTAGAACCCGCGCCTCTCTCTCCGAACCGGAAACTCCACCATCTTCACCTTTTCTTTTTTCCTCTGATCACTTGCGGTTTACGTGTCATCTATCGATTCGGACCTCGCAAATTCTCTCAAGGAACGGCACCCGGTAACTTACGCTACCTTTTGTTTTCGCAATCTTAGGTTTCTGTTCTTTTGTCCCCTCCCTTTTCCGTTTGGTTTTTAAGGATCCGGGGAATGTTCTCTTTTTTGATTCGTTTTAGGTGATAGTTATCTCTCGATTGCTTGTTCGGGTTTGTCGTTTCGATTTACGGGTCGTTGAAGATTGAATTTTGGGTAATTTCGCTGATGTCGGGTCGTTGATGTGCTTAGTAGTCTAGTGGAAATGGCCGGTGCGTTCGAGGAAGAAGCTGAGCAAACCATCACAATCCAGGAGTACCTCAAGGACGTGGAGGAACAGGAATTGGTGAGTCTCTCTCTCTCTCTCTCTCTCTCTCTCTCTCTCGTGCGACATCATCAGCTGTTGCTTTGATCGTGGGGTCATCTGATTTTGCGTCCGTCGTTTCGACTATTTTCTTTCTCTTGCTTTTAATTGCCACCGTGATGCATGTTTTGGGAGACTGCATAGGCAAGTTCTAATCTTTGGCTGGTTAATGATACTTCCGCCACGTTGAGACGAAGAAAGAGGACACTGAGGAGTAATAGAGGTTATAACATTTTCAATGGTATGCAAGCCAGTGAATCGGGAGAGTAAAATCTGGCGTCTTGGGTATGATGCTCTGTGGCTAGCACTCTGGGCTCTTATGTTCTCAGAACGCTAAATCTATATTATTTCAGACAGCATCATCTGTTCAATTGTTAACTTTGCCAGTATAGTCATACCATGAATCAGTCTGGTTAACTAGACTTAGAGTAGATATTTGATACTAGGAGGCACACCAGTTTTTGAGGTGCTTCATTATCATCATGAACAAAATCTATTTTGTCAACCTTCCACCCTTGAAATTTAGCTATCTAACAATGAGGTGTATGACTATAGAATACCATTAATGGATAGGTTGATGGCAAGAATATCACGGCCCTTATATCCTAACTAGAAAGCTATGTTGCAAATGGTGCCAAATGTTTAGCTCTGTGCATCAAGATGCATATTGTGGTCAATGTTGAGTACACCTCAAAAGGCAAATTGGTAGCTATAAAGCTCTCAGACTTGAGGCTGGATGGTGGACATTATGTGGCAGCCACTTTATGTAGTCAATACTTATCTAGTATCACATATCGTTTTAATGGAATGTGGCTCGGTCTTTAGGATGCCCCAGTTAGTGAGTTGTTTTGCTATTCGAGCAATATGTGCTGCTTTGTGGCTCCCGATAAATATAGCTATGCTATTAATCCTCTATTCCGCTCTCGGAGTTGAGGTTTCCAGAGAGGATTGTGGAAAATATATGCTAGCCACTTGCTGTAGTTTGCACTTATCTAGTGTCAGACGTCGGTTTGATGGAATGGAGACATTCAACAGGGTCCTTAGAATCTGAATCATGCATGGTTGCGTCATTAGATGGTTAGGTTAGAGGGTAGTTTGGCTATCCGAGCAATAAGCACTGCTTTGTGGCTTCAGATAAATATACTCACGTAATTATCATCTACCTGTAGATATTGTTATGCTAGTTGTGAGATTGTTGATTTTACCTAGTTTGCTGTTTGATTTTTGTATTAGGGATCAGAAGTTTGTGGTCTGCAGGGTTGTCCTTTAAATATTTAGCAATATCCATTCTCATCACTGATTTTCCATGAGTTCATGCTTTTCTTGCAAGGAAGCGGATTTGGTATTAGGTGGTGATGAGGGTAAGGATTGTACATATTCCCAAGGTTATTTGAAGAGGCAGGCTATTTTCTCATGTTTGACGTGCACACCGGATGGAAATGCTGGAGTTTGCACCGCTTGCAGCTTGTCTTGTCACGATGGGCATGAGGTAGTTCTTTTTATATTGTCCTGGAAGTTTTAGAGTTTATCATGGTAAAATTACTTCATTAGTGTATATATGGATCTTAGTTCAGTTTGTCTTGCCTTTTCTTGTGTGAAGAGCAAAGATTATATGTTTGAGCAGTAATTTTACTTGTGATTCTATGTCATTTCGAAGTTATGTGATTATTCTCTTTTGACATCGCTCAGGGAAGCTCTCATATGCCTTTCTGTAATAAATATCTTGCTTATGTGACATGACATTCCGAGCTTTTACTGTGAATATCATGTATAACCTGCTAGAGATGAACTTTAACAGCATCCACTCACATCCTAAATACACCATTTGGCATTTAATTTGGACTAGACTGCTAGGCTGCTTATTAATATGATGGGTTGTGGTTGCTTTTCCCAATATTGTCCCTATTGAGGTCGCCTCCTTTTAGTCATTGGAATTAGGTATCTCTCTAATTCCTTCTGGTTATGATAGTATTGGAGTTTCTGACTTGCTAAGTTGCTATGTTGACATTAATCAATTTTTTTGACTTGCTCTTTTGTAGACAACTTTTTTACCAAACGCTTAGGCTGTCCTTAGACACACAACAATGTATACATCACATTGCTTATTACTCCTCTTGGCATGAAAGCCGTTGGATATGTTGATGTAACCACATAAAACAAACAATGTGAGGTAATAAAACATATCGTGAGGGTAATGAAATTATCATTGAGGCTAGCATGAAGCACAAATATAACAAAGATGAGAAGAAGTGTTGGGTTTAAAACTCGTAGCATGAGATAAATTGTTCTTTGCAATAGCTTGAGCGATTAGGAAATAGGTCCACAATGTATATAGATATCATGTTACTTAACACTGACGAATAAACTATAAATGGGTCTTTTTTTCGTTTTGCAGTGAATTAGCAAATTTCAAGTTTGCAGTGAAAATTGATATGTTGGGTCCATTTTTTTGGGTAGCAATATGGTGGCTTTTCCATGAGTTTGGCTTTCTATTGGTGTTAGATATTCATAAGGGCAATTGAAATCCCATTTCTCAGATGGCTAAAATTGACCTGCTCATTAAAAGTGGAAACTGTAACAACTGCGTTTCTTGTGCTGGCTGAGTTTATTTTCTGGCAGATACAAACAATTTTTATAATTTTTAGTCTTTTTTGCTGTTTTGTACCTGAACCAGTGGCTCACTGACACGGATCCCGCCTCCCATACCGTTGAAGATCTTCTTTTTAGTGGATATCAAACTTTTTTTAATTCCTTCAATGGTATTGACACTCCTATTTCCATTTGCACAAGATTCTGGAGCTCTGGACCAAAAGAAATTTTCGGTGTGATTGTGGAAATTCAAAGTTTGGAGAGTCCTTCTGCAAGCTTTTTGCAAACAAGGATGTGGAAAATGTCAAGAATTCATATAATCACAACTTTAAGGGGTCATACTGCACGTGTGGTCGGCCCTACCCTGATCCTGATGTTGAAGATCAAGTAGAGATGATACAGTGCTGTGTATGCGAGGACTGGTTTCATGAGGAGCATATTGGTCTAGAATCATCTCATGAGGTAACTAATGGGGTTGTTGCTGATGGGATTTAATGCACTTTATCATCTTTGAGTATGATAAAACTATAAAAAGGAATAATCTTTGAGCATGATGTCAATATCACATGTTTCTTCAGAGATCAGGCAAGCAGACTAATGTGTATTATTGTTTTAGGATTATACACCTCAGCTGATCTGTCGAGTACCTACACTACAATTTATCCTGGGAACTTTCATTTTTCCTTAGCAGTTTCTATGAAAACTCGAGCCGTTCATAGCGAGCCAACCCATAGACTGTCAAAATTCCCTTGGTAGAGTATTATCATTGCTGTCTTGGACTGCTTTATTGGAGACTTCCTCATTATTTGTGAATGCAACCCAGCCTTAGAATTATGAATGGTGCATTGACCATATTGCATCTTTGCTATATGAAGGTAAGTTTGCAGATTTGAAAAGTTTTCTTCACTCCATGTAGCATTTGGTCCACTGATTATTCCTACCATAAAAAGAAAATGCCATTTCTGGTGATGTGATGTAGGACAGTGACTGCGTTTTGGTTTTCTGTCATTTAGCATCTTCTGAACTTTCATCTCATTTCGATGGTTTACCAAATGAGGGGCTTCCATCTTCAGATTCTCAAGTTCTACTCTTCTCTGGTTGCTATCACCTTTAAAACCTCAAGATAGCATCCACCAGCAATAGCCAATCTTCTCTTACTAACACCACCTTTAGAATTAAGCTTTCAATGAAATCTTTCATTTGGAGGAATAAAGAATTATATGTTTGACAATGTCTCCATTCTCCAGTGTTACATGACAACATTTCTTATGCCTGCACTTTGATATTTTATAGTTGTTTAGATTGAATGATTTGCAATGCTTAACTATGTACCCTTCCTCAAACTCACAGATTCCTCGTGATGAAGAGGGAGAGCCTTTATATGAGGACTTCATATGCCAATCATGCTCAGCTAATTGTTCTTTTCTGAAAAGATATCCTCAAGCTATAATGGCCTCAAGGAGGCATTGTGATGCTATACCAAATGCTAGGAAGGATAAAGATGTTATGAAGCAAACACCTGCAGCTTCTGGGTCAGAGAAAGTTGAGAATGACAGTTCTTGTAAAACTGATTTTGTTACAAGTTCTCAAAGCATCTCTCATGAAATTAATGTGAGCAATGGTGAAAGTTCTGCAAATGGTATGTGCTCAAATAATTCTATGGAGGAGGATGTTCAACATGGCAGTTGTCTCGTTGGCTCTGATGTGGATCTTCAATCCTCCATTGGAGACTGCAGACCACTATTTCTCTCCAAAAGTTGGAGGGATGTCCTCTGTAAGTGTCAAGAGTGCAAGGATATGTACAATCAGAAGAATATCAGTTTTCTGCTTGACAAGGAGGACTCAATCATGGAGTATGAGAAAATGGCTAAGCAGAAGAGGGAAGAAAAGATGCAGCAGCTGGAAGGTGTAGAACAGAGTTTATTAAACAAGTTAGGCCATGTGCAGAAGATGGAGATCTTGACTGGCATTGCAGACATGAAGGATGAGATGCGTAATTTCCTGGTATGTCATTTAAACTCAAATGATAAAGCTTGAATTGATTCTACCTTGGAAACTCAATTTAGTCCATAGTGGAGAGTTGTCAGGAGGCAATGTGTGTTGGAACTTTCTTGCTTCATTATCATTTCCTCATGATGTTTGTCCTTCTAGCATAGGTTACTCTAGCAATGGCCTTAAATGTACGTACTTTTCCTCTGTAGGAGTCCTTTGATCCATCGAAGCCGATCACCTCTGATGATATCCACCAGGTTTTTGAGAATCTTGCCAAGAAACGCAGGCGTGTGGAGTGAGCTCTTGTTGGGTCTTCTCTGGCTGTTGCAGAGCAGGTAGTGCCATGACTGTTAAATTATCCCTTCATGGTCTGTTTTAAATTTTGATCAGTTTAAAAATAACTATGCAGCAAGAACATATAGTCTTTCTCAAGTTAGAATGCTTCACGCATGGAATGCGGACTTTTGGTTCTGTAGAAAATCACTTTGCTTGACTTAAGGTTAACTCGACTATTTTTACTTCAGTTCCTCAACCGTGCCAACTATTCAGAGCAGTTGATGGTGCGTTTGATATGGCATTGTCTCCAGGCCTGTTGCCTGGATAGACTTGCATGACCAGATGTGGGCGTGCTTTACTGGGATGCAAATTCGTGTATGTGTCGAAATAGAACCACAAAACTTGCATGACTTTTCTAGTTTTGATCACTCGATCCAACTCCAACCTAAGGAGAGATCTCTCTGTTGGACCGATTCTTAATTCCTTGAACTTCAAGGTCAGTTGCCTTTATACTATTGGCACAACGGATCACATACTGGTCAGGTCTCTTTTAAAGTCCTAGGTCAGTGAAGTAAGCTAAGAGGAGGGTTGGTTGCGACTTGAACTAGGTCCCTTAGGTGCTTCGCCCCTTAAACTCCGAAGCCACGGCAGCATCTTTTACTGGCCATAAGTTACCCAATTAGTGTCCAACCATATTAGTAATCCATGAAGGCCATCTCTCGTTGGGACTGTACTGAGTGGAGGTGAGAAAAGGGGTTGGTTTGATGTCAATTGCCTGAGTTGCGGCTCACTTTCCGACTTTGTTGGTTCATTAAAAGATCATGCTTGACGTACTTGCAATGTTGCTACGTTGAAGCAGGGAATGTCAGGAAAGGATAAATACAAGCTTGACGGTGTTAAAACTCTGGACGCACGTTGTAGCTTCACTGGCTTTCAACAGCAAACTCCTACTCGGTATAAATTTTGAACTGCACCTTATGGAGTTCGCTTGCGACTGCCTGTGTCGCTATCACTTGCTCACCTGCTCAGCAGAATCTCAGGAAAGCAGATACAAAGTACATAAGCAAATGCAAGATGCCGTTTTATGCAGAATCAAAATAAGAGAGCAAATTATCGCGTTGTTAAACGGGGTCGGGCTCTGGTTCTTTATCAATGATGCAAAATGCTGAGTAGGTTTGTGAAAATGCGTTGAAGCTGGAAGACGCAATTTCATAATGATTTAGTACACAACATGATCTCAAATTAAAGGCTTAAAACATCCATTCGGATGTGGGCATGTCCCTGAAAGAGAGGATTCAAGATTATCTGTTTTCAATTTAGGAGCATCGTGAAGCCGAGGTGGGGCTAAGCGTAGTCTTCATGCCCGGGCCAACGTCGGTTTTTGGCCTTTTTTCTAGGATTTCGCGACCGTGGCGGTATTCTTTTCAATGAATAATTTCCCTTTTAGTCCCCTTGTTTATTGAATTAAAAATTATTGGTAAGATCGAAGTGTTGGACAACGCATTAATAATTTTTTTGGCTATGGTCGTGGAATCATATTGAGTTCATGTCTCGTTCACACGCAGTCCCAGCCAAATCCGGGAGTATTCATTTTTCCATCACTCAATTTAAAATTGGGGATCCCTAGACTTTATTGGGTGGGACAGTTGTTAGGTGGTCGTTGGTCCTGCATGAGCTTGTCGGCATGTGATCCAACAGTCGAAAACAAAGGTTTTCCAAGTAAAAAAAGTGGGGGATACGAGTCATTCTTCTACCTAAACTAGGGAGACTGTCGGGGTAATCGATCCTCACTGTTCCGCCGCTACTTGACAGCGATGTAATTTTATTTTTTTCTTCTTGATTTTTATGTAATCTGGAAATTGAATTTCCAATCCTCTCAACTCAATCTAGAGGAAAAATTAAGATGAGCCGATTAGCATAAAAAAAAAATAATTCAATATAGCCCTCTCAATCTCGATTTTATTTTTCCAGGCGATACCGTGATTTTAAAAGCTCTCATGATTGTGCATAGATAGATCGAATGCTACAGAGATTTTCAAATTTTTATTTCCGCTCCAATCTCAAGTCGCCGAATGGAAATACTTAAAACCTATATGAGAATGTGATGCATATTTATGGACCCTTTGTCGCAGGAAACCTCGAAAAATTTGTCTCTTAATTTAAGAAACATGAACAAATATATCGAACATCATCCGCCGTCACTATGACATCATTTATTTAAAAACTATGTGTTGAGGTTTATACTAATGCCAGCCATTAATGAAATCTTTTTGTCGGATGCACCGGCCATCAAACTTATAAGCCCCAAGGACTAGTGTATATAGCTCGGCAAGACAGCGCTCAGTTAAGTCGAGCTCCATGCTTATAAACATTCTCAAATTGAACAAAACATTCACGTGTCTCTTTGCTCAATTCATTGGACTGGAGATAAGAAACATCCATTTGTAGGGCATACATATTTTGGCAGGTTGATGAGGCGCACGACGCGCGCTCAATCATTCACGCTAGTAGGTGTTGAAAAATAACGTCGGGAACGGGATGAAATTGAATCAGACTTGGAGACTTGATAACACTCTATTTAAGGATATATTTGCCATCATAACTTTTTGCTAGTGATTTTCGGCAAATATCCTTCAAGATACAATAAAGTCTCGGTGAGAATAGCGGATAAGAATTCCGATATTTCTCTAGAATCTCTCAAGAGAAACAATTAGGAACAATAGCTGTATATCTTTTTAGAAAACAAAAACAGAAGTTCTGAAATTTGAAGCGTAAAATGAAAAGAGTCATAGTGTGAATACATAATAAGCAAAGAGAAGACAACCCTTCATTTCAAAAGTAACTATATTCTAACACAATTCTTCATTCCCAAAAGAGATTAATTCGAACACAATTCTTCATTTTCAAAGGAAGTTGATTCGAACATAGCTCTTCATGTCCGAACCGGTAGTTACATCCGAATAGACACGAACACTTCAAAGGTTATAAGAGTGTCGGTAGTTATGTCCAAACAAATATAAACACTCCAAAGATCGTAAGAAATTAATACAAAATTCGAAATCGAACAATTAAAAAAAAAAATGTAACTCTTTTACGAACAATCATACTGTCTCACTAATCAAAACATTTATCTTGTTATTATTAAATTTGAAATTTATAATATAATAAAAAATAATCGTAATTCCTTTGTGAAAAGTCTCACTTGTTTCTCTAGGACACAGTAGCTATAAATAGTATTTTCTTAATAATAATAATTTCGAATTGTAATAAATAAAGAATAGTAATTGTTGATTAGTGCCAAATCTAATCCACGTGCGCACTCACATCCTTTCGACGTGGGGCAAGGCACCACCTATACACTAAGTGCGGACAATGTCACAGTTTTAGCAAGCCCATCCGGGCAATGATTACGTCTTACCTGATGCACGAGGTTATCAAAAACGATTGATTGAATTTGCATGGATTAACCATAACGTTTTTTTCAAAGGAGAAAGTTATAAAGAGGACCCAACGTAGAAAATCGAGTCCTCGGTCGGTCTGTCCCAGTCAATCTCTAGTGAAGAAGATAATCGCCCGGCGAAGAATTGACTTTTTCCTCTTCCCTTTTAATGAGAATAGTTTCTGGTTTCTATCGTGCTAAAATGATTGTGATGGCGTTCACAATTTATGGGGTTGATTACATCGGGGGCCAATTTCCAAACGTCAGATTGCATGGTCTCATGTTGACTCTTGTGGATTCTTTATTAATCTCCTGATTTTCGCAGAAAATGTTAGGGCGTAGTCAAAATTGATTGGATGAACTCATATTAGTAAAATATGAAAACATGTATAGAATTCAATTATCAAAATTAATATGTTTAGGACTTTTTGGATAATTTTCCCTTTGATTATCCCGATCGACCAATTCTAGCAACACCACGTTTTGATCGATGGACTAGCAAAATGCCATTGCTGTGAACCCTCATCGACATGGCTCCGTTCACCTCCGCCGCCCTTATCGATGACCGCTAATGCCCCCTCCCCTCCCCCGAGCCGTTGGAAGATGTTGGAAGTGGAAGTTTGGTAATTTAGTGCTTAACTTGGCAATTTGCTAACTCTAAAAAAAAGTTGGTAATCTCATCAAATTATTGACAATGTACCTAAAAAAAAGGGGGATAAGTCCATTGGAAGTCATCAAACTAATAACAAAAGTGCAATTGAGTCCCGAAACTTTCGAAAGTGCAATCAATTCCAAAAACTTGTCGAATTAGTGCAATCAAATCCTACAACTTGTTGGCATTTTCCATTTATCAAGTTTGATGGAGTTAATGGAAGAACGTGATTGCAACAACTTAACTAGTTTTGGGATTTGATTGCATTTATTGAAAATTTTGGAACTCAATTGAACTTGACAAGCTTGAGAATATCTAGTGAATTCATGACCAAAAGGTCATGTTTTCTAGCAATAATTTTTCCATGCATTATGAGTTAATCTTAGTCCACGACGAGAGTATTCCCTTTTGCCTGCCTTTGCCCTGGTCAAACTCAAATTCAAAGGAGGAATAGGAACGAGGGCGAACATCAACATATGACTTGCGGAAAAGGGCGAAAGCTACATGCATTTGCATGGCCGCCGGTTCTTTTTCTTTGGAGAAGAATTTCCATACCTTTCACCTCAACGACTCGAGGATTTAAATTATCAAAAAGTACCTTTCACATTGTCGTGTTCACAACGCAAATTTTGCAAATCTACATCTTTTACGACGGTTGAGGTCTCCCAAGTCTAATAGATGTATAATGTTAAAGCTGGTGGAGTTGACTCGATCAAATTGTTTCTTGTTCCAATAATTTGGGTTCACATATGCATCATTATATTACGTGTTATCCCCTTTCGTTTTTGCTAGCCACAATTGAAAATTCATTAGTCACCGACGAAATGGTGCGGTACGTGTCTTTTATCTCGTTCTTTGGCTGAAAGCTGGCAAACACGATGCGTGCGGGCTAAAGAATAACCGAGACCCATCATCACCCATAAGAAAGATCCGTGAATGAATGAACAAATTGATGAAATCAAACCCTTCGGTTGATTGTATTTGTTGAAAGTTCCAGGATTTGAATGCACTTTTTTAAAGTTTTAGGATTCAATTACACTTTTCGTGATAGGTTGGAGGACCTTCTGAGCACTTATCCCTTATCATTCCTGTCTTTTCTAACTGTTCGGCTCAACTGCTGTGTCTTTCACCCCCAAGAAACAACAGGAGGGTCGTGTGGTTTATCATGCTTGCTCCTGTTCACGAATTAGAGAGTTGGCTCTAATTTCTTTTGTAATATATTTTTTTTTGTCTGTAGCTGGGTTTGATTGAAATTGAATTAGACAAAAGTGGGTGAGATGTCACATGCAGATGGTCTCCGCAATATATGGTTCGATCCCACGAAGACAAAAAACGATGCAATTGGGTGCGGATAAGGTCACAGAATGTATTGATAATGTGTAGTGACTTTATCACAAAACTAAAAAGAGTGGACATTCGACCTATAAAAGTGGAGTTTCTCCAATTTGATTTCTCAAGTGGGTCACTGCAAACACTGTTCTCTTCAAAGTTCAAGTGGCCAGAGGATGACCAATAATGTGTTTACAGCAAACTTAGGCCCCGTTTGTTTCGCAAAAAAAAAATAAAAATGAGCAATCCGAAAAATATTTTAAAAAAATGATCGTTTGTATGGACTTATAAAAACCAGGATGAACGAATGTTTAGACACCATTAGCTGTCGACGATGAAAATAGTATCCATTGGCTAAATTATTTTCAAGAGAGATAAACGAGATTATAGTTAGGAAAATATTTCCCAAATAGTTCATTTTGTGCGAAACAAGCGGAGCCTTGTTAATACTCCTCCTTTCCTTCGGTGTGAACCGACAAATCGGCCAGATAATCAAGAAATAGGCACACAACTTGGTAGAGATGAAAGTGAAAGTTGCTCTGTTTTATTAATATTAAGGATGAGAATCTGCGTATAGAGCTGGTATGGCAAAAAATAAAGAAGGAATTATAGCGGTTGAGATAGACTCTCTCAACTCTCAACCAACTGCTCTGTACTTGATCGGTTTGGTGCACAGAACGTAGGGCATAAGTACGTCCGAACACTCGAAGCGTTGACTAAAGTCAAAGGGCCCTCAAAGTTTCTGGTCAAGCTCTACAATATTTTATCAGTGCCACCAATCAAGATATTAGAAGTATTTTGCCCCATCCCTTGTTGCTTTCGAATACATTTTTCTGAAAAAATTGCTAAAAAAGTCATAAACTCATTACACATATTTCAATTTAATCCTAAACTTTTCAATTTGGCCAAGTTAATCATAAGCCTTTTGACAATCTACCAATTGAGTCATTACGGTCAATTTTTATAGGAAATCACCGACGTGGATACCTAACGTCCCATGTGGCACCAATGGGCCGACGTGAATAATTATTTTAATTTCATTTTTTTCTTTTTTCCCCTCTATTCGGCGAGAGTCACCGACAGCCTGTTGTGAATGCCTCGCCTGCGGCCGATGATGATCGTCGGAGAGCCTTCAATGCCCAACTAGTGGCGGGAGAGGTGGCTCTTGTTCGTGTCCGGGAGATGCTTGCGATGGCCCTGGATGAGGCCTTTGCGGCCCCGTCGGCCCCAAGCAAGGGCTTTCGTGGCCCCCACCCTCGATTGGGCGAGGCCGCGATGGAGGCAAGTCCCTCACCCACCCTCGCCGGCAGAGAAAATAAAAGAAAAGAGAAATAGGAAAATAAAATTTTAAAATATATATATATAATAATTATCCACGTCGGCGTTGACAATATTACGTAGGATGATCGACATTCACGTGGGTGATTTCGTGTCAAAATTGGCTGGATTCTCAAGATGTTTAAGACTAAATTGACTAAATTAAAAAATATTAAAATTGGCACAAGCGTAACGGGTTTATGACTTTTTTTGATAATTTTTCTCAATTTTTTCCCTCTGAAATCCAGACAACAAGGGGAAAAACAAAAAAAAGACACCGGCGAGTACCGAATTGTAAAGCTGTTTGATTAGTTCATATATCAAATCGAAAGACTTATCCTAAGTACAGGTGCAAAACTTAGTCTTAGCTAGAGTTTATGCGATTGAGTGACGAAGTTAAGATTGTCGGTGGCTAGTTGTATCATTAAATTTCCTCAATAAATATCAAGACCTAACCAACGTGGAATTGCACCAAAATCTTTCGCGCATGTCATTTATTTATTGCAGGAACTACTGACTCTGCCCGAAGGACCTCCCCGAGAAGGATTTCAAAGACTTAGGTTTACATTACATTTCTAAGAAATTTCACAAAGTGGTCAACAGCCCAAGGATATTGACTAAGATCTATAAATTAGCACAATAAACTAATTAGACATCAACTCTAGTTACTACTCCCCCCCTCCCCAACAAGTTACTGCAAAGAATGAAGCTTAACTCTTTCTTACCCTTTTTAAATGATTAATAAATTGGCACAATAAACTAATCTTGTCGTGGGCATGCATCGGCTTAGATCTTGAAACTCCGACTACAAGTAGATCTACAAGAGTTTTTTTTATTTATTTTATATTTGGACTACATCAATTGAGATTGTAATTACCGTCTTATGGGATCGGTCTAATAAATGAAAAATATAAAGATTCTTAATTAGTTCGATATGAGGCTGTCCAGTGTGCGCCGAGTGGCGCCTGGTGCGTGATGAGAGGGTTTGGCCGAGAAATCCATAAATAGTCTTAAGTCTCTCCTCTAATCCCGACGCCCAAACAACCTCACATACCTATTGAGCCAATAATACATAAGCGAATAGAGAAGAATAACTTGAATCTTGGATCGTTGCTATTCCGTACCAAATCAGGCGTGCAAATCTCCTTTTTTTTTGTTTCTCGATATACTTGTGTTCTAGATATTAACTATGAAGATCTTGGGTGCCGTTTCTCGCGGCTTACAAGATACACCCAAATTAGAGCATAATGTACTCAAGTAATGGAAATCCGAATACGATCTCCACATACTAATATGTCTAATTAGGACCATAAACTAGAGGAACAAGCAGACAAAGTGCTCAATAAGACTTTAATCTATCCGTGGGACTGGGTCCAAAAATGGCATACGCAGGCCCAACGTCAGATTCGACATTGCCGGGTCACTTGGCTAGTGAAATCAATTCTCGTGAACCCCACCCTTATTTTCAAATTTAATTTTATATTATTTTTCTTCTCCTCAAACTATTTAATTAATTAATCCCATTATTTTAATAGGAAGAAAGTTAGCACCTCTATCAACGACTATAAGAACTAACCCCGTATCAGCTCACATGCATCACTACTCCGCAAACCTCCCCCTTGTTCAGTCGCAAACAACCACAACCACCGCCTCCGACTCTTCATAAATAGTGATTTGTCGCCTACTCACAGACCCCTTCTTTCCTGGGAGGAATCAAGGCTCTGCGTCTTTGTTTTTCTCTTCCTAGTTTGTCTTGGGAATTGCGAGAAAAATGGGAAACTGTGCGGAGACATGCAGGCAGAGCCCAAGTGGAGAGATCTGGAAAGAGCCGGAGGAGTTCCAGCTTCGAGAGATCGAGAGCAGGAAGGCGGCGACTCGCGGCGGCGGCGGCGTCGGCAAGATCGACGGCGGCGGGGGTGGGAGAGTCAGGGTCAAGATAGTGCTGACCAGGGAAGAGCTGGAGCTGCTGCTGATCCAGTTGGGTGGCGACGGCGGCAGCAGGAAAGGAGGGCCGAAGAGCAACTTGGAGCAAGTTTTGGGCGAAATAGAGAGAGCGAGGAGGAGGAACAGCAGCGTCAGCGAAGCTGTCGATGTTGTCGGGTCGTGGAAGCCTTCGCTTGATAGCATCATGGAGGTGCCCGAGGTGCCTGAGATGGAGAGGTCATGATGAGTTCATTTTCAATTTTTTTTTTTTTGTCTTTTACCTTCTTTTTTTGTTTCTTGTTAATTTGGGAAAAATTATCCTTGTAGTTTAATATGGATCAAAGGGCTTTTCAGGAGGGGTAGATTGGTCCAAAAAAAATGTAAATTATTTTTTGGGATTTTTGCTGGACGGCCCCCTGAGGTTCTTTGCTCTTCAACTTGTTCATCCTCCCTCCTTATGGTGGAAAAATTTTTGGTTTGGATGTTGGGAGCACAAGTTTGGTGTAATATGCATTTTGCCTATGTACATGTTGTCTCAAAACCCCATCTTTTCAACTTTGATTAGAGGCGTTATTCTGTCATCGTAATCCCGTGACCGACGAATTAGACACGAAAATCTACGTTTAAATCCACAAACGACGAAAGGTCGAGGCAGCTAACGAGTACTGAGAGCTCCGGGCTCGAAAAAGAGGTTTTCTGAAATCGGCTATTTTGAAGGTTCATTCACATCCAATCCCTACAGAGTCTATTTCCCACTAAATGATACAGGTTAAATATATATATATATCGATCGTAAGCATCGCATTACATAAGCAAATGTCAGATCTTGTTGTAAGCATCGTCAACTGGCGAACATTACTTTTTTTCCATCAAATGCGAGCAAATTGAAGTTTCTTCTTCAATGACCAAGTTTAAACAAAAAAAAAAAAATTTGATCACGGTATGTAATTCCACATATCATCAAACTTTTGAACCCCCTTGTCATACAAACTCATGATCTGTAAAATGTTAGAGATTAGTCGTTCATACATAGTGTCATTGTCTAATGTCTGTTTATTTACTCGGCCGAATTTACATCTACTTATTTTGTTCCCCATGCGTACGCATCTTGTCTTTCTCAAGACTAGCTATGCGTCAATATAATTAGACATTGCCTAATGATGGGTTACCACATTATTCGACTTCTTCGAGGCGTGTCTTATTATTAAGGTGCGTAATCCACGCTAGGTTTGGCTTATTAGCGTGACTTGATGGGCGAAATTCGACAAAACCAAAGGTCTGGAAAGTCTTCGTTCACATGGGGATGGATGGATCTGGCCGTTGAGCCTCGCAGGTAAAGAAAATCTCTCGAAAAGTAATATATTAATATAAGTAGGACGCTCCGAATCTTTGATGTTTTCTTCCTTTCTGATTGTTATTTCAACTCTGCCAGCACTTTTAGGTAAACATCTGATGTAAGCATTTCTTGGAATGACGTCGAAATGACGCAAGACGAGCACTTCTTTTTCTTTTTGTAACCAGTATTACATTAACTTGCCTAACAAAACTTAAACCGGCTAATTTCCTACGTAGAATAATCTATTGATGATCCAATTGCTAATCAATCTAATCTATATAGGAATTTCTTCACTAAAAGTATAAGAATCACTTGTTAACTTTAATAATTTCTAAATTCGAGAGGATCCCAAAGCAGCAGAAGTTGGTTTCTGAACAATCCAGACACACAAAATTTTGAGAATCCAGGATGCTAGTTTAAGGTGGTTACAGCAATGTACATGCCTAGATTGGTAAATCCACATTTTAATGGGCTTCGAAAAGACTTTCCATCTTTGCCCGACGCTTGTTTGCGTTGCCGTCGTTAAGCATTTAAGTGGCTTCACTTAGATAGCTGGGCTCGTTAGATTTAATGGGGTCCAACATGATCTCTCAACTCAAAAGTAGCAGTCCACGAAATTAACACTTAGACACAAGAATGCCGCCATACGGAAAAAATCAAATAAAACTTAAATTAAATCATATTCTCAAAAAATTTTGTTAAAAATACATGTCTATTCAAAAAGCAATTTTCGTCTCGTATTTTGTTAATTTTTTTATGTTTTCCTCTCTTCTTTTTCTCCTCTTCTGTGCTGACCATTGCTAGGCCATCGTGGAGGTCGCGGACTCAGGCGAGGTCGCCCTCACGGATCTGCGATTTGTGCCTCCCCTCTTCCTCTTCGCTTCCACCCATCCATCTCTCCTCTCTCACCCACGCGCGCGCATCCACCTCTCGCTTCCCTCTGCTTCCGATGCTTCTTGGCCGTGTTTCCTCCATAGAATCTCTTCTTCTTCTTCTTTTCGAGCCAACAAGCAGAATTTTAAGTCTCTGGTCATTGAGGAATCCCACCGGCAGCCAACTTGTAAGTGCTAAATCCGCCTTCACCACAGACGCACAAAATTGAGAGGGAAACGCCAGAGCCCGGGAATGGACTGGCCCTGAGGTTTCGAATGATTGACATTGTTGCCTCGGTTGATCAAAAACATTCAGATCGTCTCGTTATTCCATTCTTCTCCTTTCCAACAAACACAAATGGATGAGGAAATCCTGAAGCAAGCGAATGCTAAATCCAATATCCAAATAGAATTGCAAATCGGAGAGCACAATGAGAGCGAGAACCTTGGAGCTCGCGCACAGACTGTCTCGAGAGAATTGGCTGAGAGAGAACAGATCGATGGTGGTATCGGACTGATGGGTGGTGCGCGTGTGTGAGAGAGAGGAGAGATGGAAGTGGTGGAGGCGAAGAGGAAGAGGGGAGGCAAGAGGACAAATTGCAGATCCGGAAACGGCGACCCTTGCCTGAGTCCGACGGCAACCTCCGTTGGTGGCCCGATGATGGTCCGGGAAGGAAAGAGGAGAAAAGAAAAAAAAAAAGGAAAACAGGAAGAAAAAAAAATCAAAGAAATGCAAGACGAAAATGCCCATATTTTTTCAAAACAAATCTTAAAGACTTGGCGCTTATTTGAAACAATGATCACTTCAAATCCTTATTTGAGAAAATGATAAGACTTTTTGCGCCCTTATTTAAAATTTTCCCAAATCGAAGAAAAGCTTGAATAGAGCCCGTTAGATTATTTTTTAAGGGGGCAAATTACCATAAAATTTTTAAATTTATTGCATTTTGTCAATTTAATACTTAAAATTTTTTTTGTTTTGGCCAATTGAATCCTAAACATTTTGCCTTCCCCCCTCCCCGTGTGTGTGCCTCATCCAAACCATCTCGAGATGCTGCTGTAGATGAAGGTGGCCATGGCATCGCCAACCGTAGATAAGGCGGCCTTGCCCAAGGCCGGATGAGGGCATTTTGGCCGTCACCCGGTGGTCGACGGGCTCGGCAACCCTCACCAACTACAATGGGTAACAAAAAAATATAATAATAAACAATTTAAAAACATATTAAAAATCATCCACATCACCAAGGTCGTTCCACATGGGACGATCGGTATCTATATCAACAATTTCTTGCTAAAATTAGTTGGATATATTGAATTGAAACAAGTACAAAATGTTTAGGATTCAATTAGCTAAAAAATTTTAAAATTAAATTGACACAATTGGAGAACATTACCAAAAAAGTCATAAATCTATTGTAATTATGACAATTCATTCCTAAACTTTTTTTTTTCGATTGAGTATTAAACCTTTTGTAATTATGCTAATTTAGTCTATTTGGCCACCCGGCTACGACGTGGCAATGGCAATTTTTTTACTAATAATACTTTAAAATTTTTAGAAATTTGACTTTTATTAATATTTTTTTTTGTCTTTTTTATCTTTTTTTTTTATTTAGGTCTTGAGGCCGGTAAGTGACCTCTATTTGGAAGAGGGCTCGCGACCCTTGCCTATCGCTCGGGGCTGGCGAGGGCCACGAACCCTGCTTGCGGCTGGGCGAGGGTTGCGAGCCCAGCCCAAAACCTAAAAAAAAATAAAAGGAAAAAAGCCCGAAGAACTTGAAAAAAGTCACGTTAGCCGCCCAATGACAACAATAATGCAAAAGGTTTAGTACTCAATCCAAAAAAAAGTTTAGTATTGAATGGGCACAATTTCAATAGATTTATGACTTCCAATTTTAAGTGATATCCTGCCCGTTTATAGGTTGATTATCCCACGTCGAGTGTTAGGGATTTCCTTAGCCATTTCACCACATGTACATGTGTCTGTATTTGATGTTGTTGATATTGAATAGAAGTCTACTTGCAAATACAAGAGGTGAAGATGAAGTTTAAAATCTTGGAGACGAAGAATCCTTCCAAAAGTACATCAAATTTATGAGAAACACCGATACTCGAACCGCTCTATATATCTAGGTTTGAAGTTTGCGTTCTAGTGTAAAGAGAGATGATCGCTATAGTTATATCAAAGGAAGACCATAAGTATTATTATCAGTTTTGTAATATCTTTAAATCTTTATACAACAGTCTAGACAAAAATGCAATTGATATAACGCAAAATCTTTATTATTCAGGTATACCCAAGAAACAGCAGCGCTTCAAACTGAGAGGGAAGCGAACGACGATTTATAACCATGATGAAATCCATGGTAAAAGTTAAAAAAAAACAAAAGATAAAACCCTAATAAAGCCGATACATCTCAGGGAACGTTAACGGTTTACCATTCTTTCATGTCATCTTCCTCAGGGATACTCTCAAGAGCTGTTACTTCTCGAGCAGGCATCGGCTCGACACTAACGCAACTAACCGGGATCCTCTTTCTTCATCATCTTCACCCTCTTCTCTTGATTATTAGTGAGCTTCTCGGTCAGCTCGTCTCGGTGAATGAGCGGTTCCTTAGCTTCAGAGAGTTCACGATCCGATCGCCGTGGCAGAGGCTTGTCGAAGCAAGAAAAGGAGGGAAGCCATAGACTCCGACGAAGAGCCATGAGAATCGAAATGATGAAAGGTGTTCGGATGTGTTAGACGTGTTGAGACAACGAGAGACCAGCCAGGCAAGTGGAGAGAGAGAATATTTACAGAGGGTTTTCCGTGGAAAAAGGGAAGACGAAGACTGTTGAATGATAAAACATGGACTAATAACTAAAAGTGCGCGTTTTCTCGTGGAAATTCATGCAAGTATATGCCTACGTAAGGTCTGGGTCGAGGTCGCTTGAGGAAACATAGACGAGGAAAATTGTTTAATATTTAGGCTCCGTTTGATTTCACGAAAAATATTTTTTCGAAAAATATTTTCCCCAATTTCCGGTGTTTGGGGGGCAAAAAATGAGGTCATCAACGGAAAATATTTTCCAATTAACAAAAAAGATTTTTAAAACTAAGGAAAATGATTTCCTCATTTTGAGAAGAGATAAACATTTTTCACACTTTTCATTCCTCCTCTCTTTTAATTATTTTTTTATTATTTTTTTCTTTCTTTTCGTTTTGTATTTATTTTTTCAAAATTTGAAAATTTTTATATTTTATTTTTTGGATAAAATTTATTTTTTGATTTCTTTATTTTTTTTCTTTTTTCATCTTTTTTTCATTATTTTTTTTTAGTATTCCTTCTTCTCCTTCGGTTTGGTCGCCAATCACGGTCGCGGCCGGTGGCTCCGGCCTCGAGAAAGGAAGCCGCAACGAGGAACACAACTGATGATGTCCATCTTGAACTCTTCGTGCTCCACGTGGAGGTTGGCGGAGGACTCGCGGTGCGGGGCGACGTCGGCCTTCCCGGTCTTGAGGCTCACCGCCCCAACATAGTTGACGTCGACGAGCAAATCGGCGAGGCACTCGACGGCCGATTTCGAGTCGCCGCCGAAGGGTGGCCTCCAAGAGGCGCTGTGAGACTTCCGAGGCGTAATCAACGGAGACCACCTGCTTTCGATGAACGCCCGGCAACATCACGGACCGGGTCGGCGCTAGAGCTCTAAGCATCGTCACCTCACGCTTCTTTTGCAAGCATCAATGGTGTGCTTTGCATACACTCCGAAATCAAAATCTCTATCGCTCAATGCGGTGACCATATTATGCACAGCGGCTCTCTCCTTCGTGTTTCCCTCTCTATCTCTAGAAACGCGAACTATGAGAGAAAGAGAGAGAGAGAGAGAGAGGAGAGAGAGAGGAGACTTCAAAAAAATGAGCGTCGAGCCTATTTTGAAGGAAAAAAATAAGACGAATTTTTCCTTACCAAACGGCTAAAAACATTTTTTTTTAGTATTCCTTCTTCTCCCTCGGCTGGTCGCTAACCATGGCGCAGACGGTTGGCTCCGACCTCAAGCAAGGAAAACTATAACGAGGAACAGAGCCATAATGTCCGTCCCAAACTCTTCGTGCTCGACCGAGGTGGCGCTAGAGCTCCGAGCACAATCATCTCATGCTTCTTTTGCGGCAATCGGTGGTGTGTTTCGCGTGCATTCCGAAATCAAAATCCCCATTCGCCGAGTGCGGGGAATATATTATGCGCAACACCTCTCTCTTTCATGTTTCTCTCTCTATCTCTAAAAACGCGAGTTCGAGAGAGAGAGAGGAGATTTCAAAAAAAAGTGAGCGCCAGAGTCTATTTTGAAGAAAAAAATAAAATTAATTTTCCTTACCAAATGGCTGAAAATATTTTCCAAGACTTTTTCAAGTTAAACATCGAAAATGGAAGTCATTTTTCTGGAAAATGACTTCCCGAAAAATATTTTTCGAAAAGGTCATATTTTTCGCGAAACAAACAAAGCATTAATTATTCTATTACTCCCCTTCGAACTTAGTTTCCTTTTTTGCCTAATATTAAGCATGAATATATATAATGGGGGAGGCAAATGGGGTCTGAAAGATTTGAACTCAATATTTCTCGCTCTAATATCATGTAAAGGCTTAAACTATTAGATCAAAATGTAATTTAATATTTAATTATTCTATCACATTATATGCATGACATTGTATCTTTCATCTACATATAAACTCATACAACATATATCAGTCACTGTCATGTACATGATTATGCCCCGACGTGCTAGATTGTGTAAATCCAAACCAAGAGATGGCAAGCGTACATAAATGTCTAATATGGGCAAAAGTCTATTTTTAGTGCCAAAAGTTTTGTACGGAAAGATCACTTTATTGTCAAAATTTTCAAACGGATCATTTTAGTGCCAAGTCGAAGACAAAATGGTCACTTTGATGCCTCCGGCGAGAATTTCCGGCTAAAATTGCCACGTGTCATTAATAATTATTTTTTAAAAAAAATGACATTTCAAAAATAAAATAAATCCACGTGGGCTGCACTTGGACTTTTGCACTTTAAAATAAATTAAAATAAAGCAAATTCAAATTTAAAAATCACCTAAAAATTGTATTCATTTCAAATACAAACTTTATTTAAAATAAAATTAAAAATAAGCAAAATTTTTTTAAAAAAACTTAAACTTAAAAAAAAATTCTGAGTGGAGAACCAAGCAATGAGCTTAAACCCTCGCCGCCGCCTCCCCCACCATCGACAACAATGGCCGATGGTGGTGGGGCATGGTCCGCGAAGGTCGGCGAGCCACGGCCGGGGGCCGCGAGCCCCGAGCCCTCCCCGGTGTCCGGCCTAGGGCCGCCATCACGGGGTCGGCCGCTAGTGGAAGCCCTCACCAAACTTGGGTGAGGCGGCGGCCTCGCGATCCGGGTGGAGGCCCTCGCTTATGGCAAGGGCGGGGTCGTTAGCCCTTGGCCATGGCTCGCCGGCCCCCGTCGCCCATGCCCTACCACCATCGGCCATTGCCGGCTGACGTAGGGGCGGCGGTGAGAACCGTCCAAGCCCTCACCGCCCGCAAATGGTTTTTTTTTTATTTTTTACTTTTTTTACTTTTTTGTTAATTTTTAACCTAATTTTTCAAATTATTTTGAAAAAACGATTTGTAATTTTTTTATTTTTGTAAACTAATTAATTTTTTATTTTTATTATTTTTAAATTTTTACCTTTTTTAATTGCCGATTGGACATCGCTTGTACCACCTCGGCTTCAAATAATAATAAAATAATGCCACGTCAACTTTTCGACGGACTAAATCGACTTGGTACTAAACCGATTGTTTTTCAAAAAATTTGATACTAAAGTGATCCGTTTGAAACTTTTGACATTAAAGTTATCTCCAGTACACAACTTTTGGCACTAAAAGTGTACTTTTGCCGTCTAATAAGAGTCCACCACTGCCATTTAACATATTAAGTTTTTTATAAACAAATCTTCTTAATTTGAGGAGTTTGGTCTTGGTAGTGATGAGACATGTGACATTTTAACGATACTTGCATTGTATATATTGCTAATGAAGGGAGAAACTTAAATTGGGCATATACTTTTGATTTTTGTAATTTGTAACGATTTTAAAAAAAAAAGAAGAAACTAGTTACACATGGAGGGTCAACGACTCAATAAGTAAACAATTTGGCTGTGCAGTTCAGTGAGAACAATGCTCAATTTGTTCTGTTGCATTTATCGGGTTGCAACGCAAAACGAAATTACAGATTCGATACGAGAAGACGAAGTTGGGCAGTTGAAGAACAAATGAATAGGGGGAGAAGGCAGATGCGAATTTGTCATATTTGTGAAAGACAAATTCATGGAAATGGAGAAAGATTCTGTCCAATGAATGAAGGAAGCAACTGTTCACCTGCTGTCCTCTAGCTCTGACGTGTTTCTATCTTTTTTAGGTTTTAACTACTCCCATCCTTCGTGTCCATACGATAAATGGAAAATAATCAACCCTGAGATTGTGCTCCATTGACCTTGGATTTTTTTTTTTTTTGTTGCTGGTGCGAAATTTTGTAAAATCACTGCCAAGCCTAAGTTGCGGCCCTCAGCCCTCGCCTAGTGCTGGCAAGGATTGGCCAGCGACCTTACTCGGCCCCTCAAAAGAGAAGAAAAAAAACAAAAATATATAAAAACTAAAAATATTATTATAAAATGTCCATATTAACTCCGATCGAGCCACCTAAGAGGGCCGATGTTCATGTCGGCAATTTCCGGTTAAAATTGATTGGATGGACTCAATTAATAAATCGTCAAAAAGTTTGGGATTCAATTGATACGAATAAAAAATTTAGAATTGAATTGGTACAAAAGTAATATATTTAGGACTTTTTTGGTACTTTCCCTTATACAAACCTGGTCATCTAGGATTCATGGGGCTAATAAATACAAATCTTGCAGCCTCGAGATTGATCCATGAGTAACTATTCCCTCGTGCAATATGTCGAGGAAATGATCCATGCCTTGACAAACTCCAGCTCGACAGTCAAGCATCCTGTCATGGCCTTTGCAGACCTGGGACTGGCCGCTGAGGACACGACCGTGGGCGTCGAAGGCTTTTGATCCAAGCGTCAAACGTCTAGTTGTACTTTAAAAATGGCTTTTGATTTTGAAAAGAATAAATTATTTTCCTAAATTTATATAAAAATATTTTTTCTAAAAAACTATTTTGATTGATTCATTTGTTAAACTAAAATTCAGAAACTAACGATCCCGATTCTTAATTTCATGAAACAAAACTCATGAAAGTCGGGACGAAATGCGAAAACGTGAAGAGGAAACGAACGTACTCCCAACCATTCATGAAGACGAGATATATGGATTCGTAACGTTAAACGACGTTGGAAATGTGTGTTTTACTAGTCAGCTACCCCCACTGGAACGGTGGTGTGTTCTTTGTGGTTTTCTCCGTAAACGTAAGTTCGAAGTACGTTCTTGATTAGAAAGGCGACGTCAAACAAAAAAACTGAGGTCATAACTCTTTTTGTAATTGACGTAGGAGGTGTGGCTTAGATCGATGAATTTAAACCGACGTCAGCCCTTATAAATAACTATCTTCCATCAAGACGGTTATTGGGCGAAACGCTTATCACGTAAAATTAGTGTGAGATATATTAAGCTAACCAAAATTAAATGCCGGTATTGTTAATGTGGGATCATATTATCAATATCATAACATCAATGACCTAAGCGTTCCAAACATCGAAAAAATAAGAAATATATTGTTTGATTAAATATTCACATTATGAGTTCGTATTACTTTCAGTGGCAGCAAAAGTGCTCTCGGCCGCTCTGTATCTCCACGTTAAAATATATAAGGACCATTTTTATATTAAAAAAAAATCTAGCCTATCTCCTTGTGATTAAAAGTGCATGAACTAGATATGGGACACGGATAATGAAGTGGACCCCGTTGCAAAAAAAAAAAATCAGTCAAATAAGAAACACAGCAATGAAATAGATCGGGTATCGGATTCATGTGGTGCGATCGGTAGGACCAGCTCTAGACGAGCATAGGTCTCCATTGTAGATCAAGCGATACTACGGATATTACAATTGCGCTCGAGTCATTCAAGACTCTCAATGTTTATCATCCCTCGATAACATACTTTTCATCCAAGTATTTTTATAGTCGTCGTTGAAAATAAAATCGGATGGTCAGATAGTATGCAATTGAATAAGTGAAAACCTGATTGGATAAAAAGAACACTACCTTATCTTAACGAAAGTCGGATCGGTACATGTTGAATTAGCCGCAGAGCGGTACCGCTATTAAATATTTTGACTTTCTCATTACATAATTCCAAGAAGTTACGTCATCTAAGAAAAAATTAACAACCTGTTTAGATTGACTTATGTATTTTACATTTTACTTAATAAAAGTATCGCAATTATCGCATTTTGATTTGTATTAATCCGAAACACCTAATTCTTTCATAATAGAAATATTAACACATAGATTAACATAACTTTTATCGTAAATATTATATACGTACACAATCTTTTAAAGTTTGAGAGAAATTATAGTGCCCTCAAGCTTCAAGAGGTGGCAATTAGGGAGAGTTCCGACTTGACGAGGTTTGTTTTCTTGATATCTTCGGGTCTATTAATATCCGATAAGTGGATAACTCAATCTAAGTGGTTGTAAATTGTAATCAAGTGGACCGTCCACAAATATATGCACAGTTCCTGGAATTTTGTTTACACTAACCTACCAATATATGGATTATTTCATCTTTTCCAATTTAATTTCACAACGTGAAATATAAAATTAGTTGACTTTCACAAAAGGGGAAAATCATCAAAAATTAAAATTAAAATAATTGCAATTATGCCAATTCAATCTCAAACTTTTTTTTTGTCGATTCAGTTATAAATTTTTTGCAATTATGCCATTTCAATCCATTTGACAAAATTTGGCCGTGGCTACACAATATTTTAATTTTTTTAAATTTTTTCTTTTTCCGTTTTTTTTTCTCTTCTCTTTTCTTTTCATGTTTTTTTTTTACCCTCCCTCTTCTTCCTCCGGCCGGTCGCCGGACCTCGGCCACTAGCTAGAGGGACAACCGGCTTCACCCGGATCTGGTGAGGTCGAGCCTTGCCCGGTCATGGCTCGACCTCACCGGCCCCTAGTGAGGTTGGCGGTCCCTCCGGGTGATCGGCTAGAGGAAGAAGAGAGAAGGGAAAGTCCAAAAAAGAAAAAAAAAACTCAAAAAAATTAATACAATGTCGCCGGCCGGCTAAAAATCGCCGGATGGATTGAATTAGTACAATTGCAAAAGGATTATGATTGAATCGTAAAAAAAAAATCATTTTAGGATTGAATTAACACAATTGCAATAAGTTTGGAACTTTTTTGATGATTTTCACTTCACAAAAGTAAGCAGTCATAATCATTGAATTTAAAAAACCATTCACCCGATGATATATTGAGTACGTGCGTAGGACGACATTTTTCAAGAAGTGAATAAGAGTCTGCTTGCAGATACAAAAGGTTAAATTACAGTTCAAAATCTTGAAAACCGAAAATTATCCCAAAAGTACGCCAAAGTGATGACAAACCCTAATACGCAAATCACCGCATATGTATGGCAAGCATGCGTAGAAGATCAAATGAGATCATCTCAACATCAAATCTTTATACAACAGTCGAGAACACAAAAATAAGTAATAATTGTCATAACTTAAATCTGTCATGTTCAAGTATAGTTAAGCAACAGCAGTGCTTCCCAACTGAGAGGGAAGCAAACGGCCAGTTATAACCATGACGAAATCCATAGTAAAAGCTGAAAAAAACCAAAACAAAAAGAAAGAAAGAAAGAAAGAAAGATGAAACCCTAACTAAATTGTTACATCTCGGGGAACATGTATGGTTCACCATTCTTTCACGTCACCTTCAGGGATACTCTTAAGTGCTGTATAATCCCCTCCTCGATCCGGCATCGGCTCGACATTAACGCGACTGATTGGGATCTGTGCGAGCTCATGAGCGACGTCCCTGAACTCGAGGATCCCGCGGTCGTTACACTTGGAGAGCAACCGACGCGCTTCTTGCTTCGTCATCTTCACTTTCACTCTCATCGTCACCCTCTTCTCTTGATCAGTAGCTCGCTTCTTCCCCAGCCCGTCTCGGCAAATGAGCGGTTCCTTGGCTTCCGCAAGTTCACGATCCGATCGCAGCGGTGACGGCGAGTTGTCAGAGCAAGAAAAGAAGGGAAGCCACACAACTTGACGAAGATCCATGAGAGAATGAAATCGATGGAAAGGCATTGAGATGCGTTGTGTGTGTTGCGACAATGAGAGACTAGCTAAGCAAGTGGAGATGGAGAATATTTATAGAGGATTTTGGAGGAAAAAAACAAAAAGGCGGCTGAATGGGAAATTCGACAACATAGTCTAATGAGGCGTGTTCTCTCGGGGGAATCCACGCAAGTCAATGCCTAGATAAGGTCCACGTCGAACCAAAGAATGTCGTCGTATGGATTTTCAACTTTTGAGTTTGGTTAAAACGCGCTCTCATTTGGTTAAATATAATACGCATAACATGGTATTTTTCATCTCAATATAACATCGCACAACAAAGTTCCTAGATTATCCTGTATAGGATTATGTGCCACCACATCAAAGCAAGAGATGGCGAGCTTACATAAATGTCTAACATGATCCCACCATGTCGTTTAGCAGATCAAGTTCTTATAAACAACTCTCCTTAGCATTATAATCTGCATTACCCATATATGTGTTACATACTTCACATAAAGGGGGAAATTTAAATTTGATCGTATGCTTTTTTAATCTATGTTTTGAAATTTCAACAAATTTCTTCTATGTTTTGAAATTTCAACAAATTTCTAGAAAACTCAATAAAATAGTTACCCATGGAGGGTCAACGACTCATTGAGTCATTAATTGATGTATAGTTTAGAGGAAATAACCCCAAAATTTGTTCATTTGCACTCATCAAGTGGATACGCCAAAAGATCCGATTCAAGAGAACGAAATTGGGCAGTTGAAGAATGAATGCATAGCAGGGAGAAGGTGGTTCATGGGAATGGAAAAGGTTCCGACGTTCCATGATTGTAGGCGGCAACTGGTCACCTTATTGTCCTCTGGCGTCCTAGTGTTTGTGTCGTTTAAGGTTTTTAATTACACGTGTCATTCGGGACTATATATATATATATATATTGTGCCTTTTGACCCCCCCAATTAAAAATTGGAAAACGAAGAACCCAGAGAATGTGCTTCGTTGACCTTGGAATGGGTGGTTGGACTGTTTTGAGCAGTCCATAATTGCGGGACAGGATGGGGCTTAACTTCGACGAATACGGGTTCGAAGACTGCCCGGAGGCAAGCGATCTAGAGAATTCAGAAAGTTTTCACGAAGGGAAAAATTAATCATGGGTCGAAATTTATTGGACTAGCAAAATACATTGGATTGGTTGTATATGATGACGTGAGATTTGCACACATATCAATCCGTTCAATCAATTTGTTCTTTTGATGTCGTGAGGACACATGACTGAAGCTTCTAAACATAGTGATTCTCACGATTGCGTTTAGTCATCCGGATATGAATTGAGACAACATAGCACAAAGGATATTGAAATCCTCCAAATATCCTCTGAATTCTAAAAATATCCCATCATATGTTTGGTGCAACCTAAGATAGGATTTGAAGGTGGAGCTACTGTGGTGGGGGGAGCACGATGGAGGAGAGGCAAGCTATAGAGTGAAATGGAGGAGGGACACCTCTTCTATTGAGCAAAATTCGAACTGAAGGCAAGGAGGATATCTCTGGCGTTTCATCAAACACTTGGTGAGCACTTAGTTTAGAGTTGACCGATCGAGAGATCGAGGAACAATGGAGGCCAAGAATGAGTAATAAGAGGCGAGGTAGAGATAGGAACAGAGAAATAATTTTTCTTTTTTTTTGTCGAAATCGAGAAATAATTCGATGATGGTGGAAAAGATGCAAAACCGACTGAGAGCAGCAGCCACAAATGAGGTGATGAGCCCTAGCGTTCCAAGTGAGTTGCGAGTAATGGCACCGGCAAGCATACTCAAGGACGTTGGAGTGAGCGTCGATCATGGTGGATGGCAGCCGGAGTGGTGGTGGAGCGCCGCCATCAAGGATGGCGAGTCTCGCGTGAAGTGGGGTTTTTCATGGTGCGTGAGAATTGTTAAGTTAATTGTTAAAATGCTATATCCAGCCCGAGTTTATCCCACCCCCTATGTCCGTCTCCTTATCCAGCATTTTATCTAAATGTATTCGAGTGTATCCAGTCCAAAAAACTTTACCAAATACCTAATATGATAATTTGTTATCCTATCCGGACTACCAAACCCAGCCAAAGGGTTTGAGAGGGATAGGAAGTCCAATTAAGGCCTCAAGGCCTCCTTTCATTGATCTTTGCAATCAAATCCGCTATTTTGTTGGACTCTCTTCCGCAATAGGCTGGGTTTAAATTTGAGAAAAAGCCTAAACCTCGCCTCGGGCTGCGTCCATAAGAACACTTATCTTCCACTATTAGAAATTCTAAAGATCGAATGTCCCGATTATACATTGTCAAACAAAATCACGTATAATCGAATCGAATGCGGAAACGTAGGGAATTTTTATTTACCTCTAGCCATTGATGGAGACGATTGATAAATCGAAATTCGCGGAGTGATGAACGATCGATGATGGGTGCTTCTAGCCAATTGCCTTCTCTATGCGATGGTGTGTGTTTCTGTAAAAACGTACGTTATGTATATACGTTAGAATGAAAACTACCAAGAGGTTAGAGAAGCATATGAAACGTCTTTCATTTTTTTTCCTTTCTAAATCATTCCTTGGGCACTAATTCAAATTGAACTTGTCACCCTTCACAATAGGTGCTATACTTGGTGAACAATGTTTCATTCGAAATCTCTCTAAGACTTTATTAATATAGGTTTCTTGAGACAGTCCCAAAATGCCTCGAGTTCTATCCCTATTGATCTTAATGCCAATGACATAAGATGCCTCACCCATATCCTTCATGTCAAAACTCTTAGAGATAAATTGTTTCACCTCATGTAGCAACCCATTTATCATTAGTTGCAAGTAAAATGTCATCTACATACAAAGACAAGGAAACAAATTTTTGTCTTAACGACCTTGTATATACATTGATCTATGACATTCTTTGCAAAATCGAATGAAGAGATGACACCATGAAGCCTTAAATACCATTGGCGGATGCTTGTTTCAAGCCATATATAGATTTCTTAAGCTTACACACTAAATGCTCACCATTAATAGAGGAGAATCCTTCTGTTGTTTCATGTGAACCTCTTCCTTTAGCTTTCCATTAAGGAACGTTGTTTTCACATCCATTTGATGCAATTCTATGTCAAAATGGGCAACCAATGCCAAAATGATACGAAGAGAATCTTTCTTAGATACCGAAAAAAAATCTTCGTGTAATCCGTTCCCTCCTTTTGTGTGAATCCCTTGGCAACAAATCGGCTTTATATCTCTCAATATTGCCCAATGAATCCTTCTTAGTTCTAAAGACCCATTTACAATCAATGGCCTTCTTATCATCGGGCAACTTAACCAAATCTCGGATTGCATTAGATGCCATAGAATTCATCTCTTCCTTCATGGCATTGTACCATAAATCGTATTTATCGAAACTCATGGCTTGTGAAAACGTTTCAGGATCATTCTCAGCTCCTACATTATAGTTAGATTCTTGCAAATACACACGTAATCACTAGGAATTGTTGATTTTTTTCATTCTAGTATATCTTCTTAATGTTGCATCAACGTTCTCATCGAAAACATGTTGTTCAACTAGTTGTTCAACGGTTTCGGTAATTGCTAAATAACCGGATTTACTTGGATCAATATTAGTAGGTTGTGGAGTCTCAATGATTGGTTGTTCAACAATGGTTGGATGGGAGGAGAATTATGAACAACGGGCAATCTAATACTTAATGTGAAAGGTTGAGTATCCGATTGATCTTTCTCGGAACAAGGTCCTCCAATTGATCGCTCTTACTAATCAAGTCATTTTCAAGAAATTTCGCATTCTCGATTCCACGAATCTAGTGGTTGACAATAAAATATGTATCCCTTAGACTTTTCGGCACATCCAACAAAATACCCACTTATAATCCTTAGGTCTAATTTCTTTTCCCGTAGATTGTAAACTCTTACTTCGGACGGCATCCCCAAACACGTAAATGTCGCAAACTTGATTTTCAACCTTTGAATAACTCAAAAGGCGTCTTTGGGACAACCTTAGTTGGAACTCGGTTCAATATATACGCTGCCATCTTAAGAGCTTCAGTCCACAAGGACTTAGGAAGTTTGGAACTACTAAGCATACTCCACACCATGTTCGATTTCTTCTTTCGCTGTACCGTTTTGGTCCGAAGACCCAAGCATGGTGTATTGGGCAACTATCACATGCTCTTGAAGAAACTTTGCAAATGAATCGGGTGCTTGTCCATCTTCAATGTATCTACCATAATATTCTCCACATCTATCCCGATCTCACGATATTAATTTGCTTACCGCATTGTTTCTCTACTTTAGCTTTAAATACCTTATATGCATCTAAGACTTCGTGCTTATTATAAAACAAGTAGAGATACATGAAACGCGAGTAATCATCTATGAAGGTGGTGAAATATTTCGACCATGTAAGTCCATATCTCGGACAACGGATATATGTATGTATAATTTCTAATATTTTTGAGCTCCTCTTGGCACCTTTCTTTGACTTATTGATCTGCTTTTCTTTTATGTAGTCCACATAAGTATCATGATCGAAGAAAAATCCAAAGTACCGAGTACTCCATTATTTACTAGTCGCTTAATTCAATCGATGGAGATATGTCCCAATCTCCGATGCCATAACCTAGAGGAATCTTCATTCACAACACATCGTTTTATGCCAGCATTATCATGAACATGGATCACGTTATAAAGGGCATTGTCTTGTAAATTAATTCGAAAAAGACCATCGGACGAGAATACCATTCTCAACAATTTTAGATTTATATGACAAATTGAATGTCGAGTCCGAAAAGTTAAAGGAGTAACAAAACGGTAATAGTTTTGAAATAGAAATCAAATTTATAGAGAAACTTAGTACATAAAAGGTCCTTTTCAAATTTAAAACAAAGCCACTATTGAGAACTAATTTGCATGTCCCAATAGCTTCCACATGCGAACGCATCTTATTTCCGGAATAGACGCATTGTTCACTTCCCACTTGGTTTCTTGTGGCTTTGAAAATCCCGCAAGGAATTTGAAATGTGGATTGTAGATCTAGAATCAATCCACCGAGTGTTGTGATTCACATCAATCATGTTAGATTCATAACAAACATATGAAGTTGATTTACCTTTCTTCTCGAGTCGGCCTTAAATTGCCGATAATCTTTCTTCATATGCCACATCCTTTTACGGAAGAAGCATTTGGATTCTTTCTTAATGTCGGCTTTAGAAGGCATTTTACCCTTTCCCTTCGCTTGCCTTGCTTCTTAAATTTTCTTTGTGTTGTTAAATGAACACTATCTCCCGATTCCGTAAGCAACCTATCTTCCTCTTGAACACACATGGTCATGAGTTCATTAATTGACCACTTATTCTTATGTGTGCTATAAAAGATCTTGAAGGTGCATGCTTGTTGGGGAAGAGTGTTCGAATGTAGTACATAAGGAATGATTCGGATATATCAACCTCAAGATTCTTTAGCTAAGCCACTATGTCCCTCATCTTCATGATGTGCTCACGTATACCTGTAACACTCGTGAACTTCAACGATGAAAACTTCATAATTGGGGTCATGGTATGCGCATTTTTTGAAGTCTCAAATTGCGCACCAATGGCCTCCAACAAAACCTTCGCATTGTTATACTGAGAGACCGAACCATGGATATTTGGAGAAATTTTTGTCTTTATAAACATCGCACTAAAGCGATTAGACCGCTCCCATTGTTCATAAAGGGCTATCTCACTTGTAGTGCTCGTATTAGTAGGAACATTTGGTTCGTCTTTCCTTATAGCAAAATCAATGTCCATGCACCCCAATTGAAGAAAGATTAATTCCTTCCAAATTTTGTAGTTTTCACCATTCAGTATGGGAACATCATTTTTAAATTCGAGAGAAATTCATAGGTGGTAAAACCGCATAATAAATATAAAAAAAATATGCTTATGTCACAATATTTAAGGCAAATGCACTTAGTTCATGTTTTACCAATGCAAAATATGTCATATAATATGAATCAAATAACATCAAAAATTGCATGTGGGCCAAGTTTCTAATTTAAATAGGTTCATAATAACCGTATGATGAAACTATCATATTATATTCCTTTTTCCTAATCCTTGTGGAGAAATTAAGAAAAATAATATGGTATTTCAACCTAATTAATCATATTAATAAAATGAAAATTCCTATGGAATAAAATTCATTAAATTAATATAATTAATTACAAGTAAATGTCTTTACTATATGTGACCTAGAGGCTCTTAATATATAATTTCAATCAATTAGAATTGATGTGGGTAAACTCTAATTAATTAAAAAAATATACGGATCACTAAACATTTAATTTTCATGCAAAATGTTCTTAATATTGCATATAAGGGCAAATCTGTAAATTTAAGTGGGCAGAGACTGAATTGTAAATTAACAAAAAGGGTAAAATCGTAAATAAACTGAATAGGGGTATAACTGTAATTTTTTGGCGCAATAAGGATAAAACAGTAAAACTAGGCCGCAATGGGCAGAACCGTAATTACTGCTGGGCATAAAGGATAAATATTCTAAAGTAATAAAACCCTTCCCTTTTGTTTTAACAAAAAGGGGCGAGGAGAGGAAAAGCACGTGGGCTAACGACCACCCCCCCAACCCAAACAAAAATATGTGAACTGTCCGCAACTTCGCAAGCGGCGGGTTTTTATGCTTTTTTAAAAAAATATACGTGCGGGCCCCACTGCCCACCACTCTCCCACAGCTTTACAAATTGAGCACAGCAGAGGGCCGCGTGCATATTACGCGCTCCGTCTTCTTCCTCAAGCATCGCGAACAATACCTGCATCTGCTGGAATCTGTCGCTCGTTCCACCATCGATTCACCTCCGACAAATCACATCCAAAAAAATAAACGATGGGTTTTGAAGACCTCATCGGCGCAACCATATAGGTTTGAGAATCGATGAGAACGGTGAACAATTTTTCCAAAATCGAGAGAAAATCAGTGCGGACGCAAACCCTAAATGCCGCGAACACTATCGCCAAAATTCGCCTTTGACAAACAACCAAATGCCAAGAAACCTTAGGGCTATTGTTCCCCACGATGAGGCGAGTCTATTGTACCGAAACCGTGCCGTGAGTTGCCTGAATTTGGCCGGAATCGGCGATTTCTCTCTTGGCCAGAAAAACCTCAATTTTCAACTTACCCCAAACCCACGAAAATTGCACCCATAATTCAATAATTCAACCCAAATCATACGTTAAGCATCAAGGCAGAGATTAACATACTCTGATACTAAATGTAAGAAATTTTAAAAACTGAATGTCCCGATTATACGTTGTCAAACAAAATCACGTATAATCAAAGCCGAATACTGAAAACTTAAAGAATTTTTACTTACATCCAGGTCATTGATGAAGAAGATTGACAAATCGAAATTCGCATAGCGATGAACGATCAACGATGGGTGCTTCTAGTCATTGCCCTTTCTATACGATGGTGTGTGTTTATGTTACGTATGTACGTTAGAATAAAAACTAACGATAAAAGTTTTGGTTTAGATGGCTCTTTTATATTCTCCCATTTCACCCTTTCGAATAACTTCGTTCATCAAGACGTTATTGTAACTTTTGGGCGTTATGACTTTTAAGCTAAAACAGTTATCACTTAATTTAATACGATCAATAAATGTTAATGAAATAATTAAATATGATATCATATTATCTATAAAATATTATAACATCCACCGCCTTTGCATGTGCTCTCGATGTGACCCTTTTTTTCTTTTTTTTGCCCTAACTCCCTGTTGCGTGTCCAAGTGAGAAGAACATGCCTATCTATGTCTATTTCCTACTATCTGCCATCTACTTTTCTTTTCTTTTTCCAATAAGCTTCATCCCTTTTTTTTCATAAATCTTGTCTATTATCTAATTCCATTTTGATAGTCGTTAAATGTCGTTATTAAAGGATGCAAGCTGCCTTTAATGGATTCACTTATTATCAAATACCATAAAAAAAAACCCATGTTTCGAACTCGTTTTCAGTACAAACAAACACCAGAAAATGGTTTATTTTTGCCAACACTAAATTCCCTGAAACCTTTCTCCAGCGACAAAAGGTTTTCAATGAAGCAATCGGACGATAGAACAGAAACGAGAATCTTGCCCGAGAAAAATCAACTATATCCCGAGGATTTAAGTAAGGCCCATGCATCACCAGTACTAGGCCCAGCCCACCTACTTTACCCACGATTATCCAAGAAGCCCATGATGGCATGGCTGGCCCTTCTATGGGTTTATCAGGGTATAGGATTTTGGGTTAATGTCCAGCTTAATTAGCAATTTCATGTTGATTTCTGTAGATGGTGTATCAAAGGCAGAAACATAAGGGTCCTTACGGTTGAGACATTCTGATACATGTGTAATTAATTACCGTTGGATCCCCATACATGCGTTTGTCCTAATACTAGTGGGGTGACAAGAAAATTTTAAACTGTATTAGCTAAATATATGTATTTAACATTGGCTTATATTTCTCTCAATCTCTAATTAAAAAAAAACTTTGTCTAAACAGTATTCTGATCCGAACATGGATATCGCCCCACGTAATCAGAATTAAAGCTAAATTCGACCCTCCAAAATGGCGACTTGCCCCGAAATGAACCTGTCCGTTTCACGCGCCCGCTTCGTCTTCTTCAGGGATGCTCTTAAGCTCTGCGGCGGCTCCATACTCGGGCGTCGTCCCGCTGACCACGCTTACGCGGCTCATCGGAATCCGCGAGAGCTCACGAGCCACGTCCCTGAACTCGAGGACCCCTCCATCCCCGCACTTGCCGAGCAGCCGGGTCGCTTCCCGCCTCGTCATCTTCACCTTCACTCTCATCACCACCCTCTTCTCTCCGCCGACTCGATCCCCGCGCAATCCGCCCTTTTCCGCGCCTGGATCGATCTCGCGGTGACCGGTCTTCGGCTTGACTTTGCTCAGCTCGTCCCGGTACACGAGGCTCGTCGACCTGGCCTGTTCCTCGCCTGGGGATCTCGTGTCGAGGCAAGAAGTGAAGAAAGGAAGGACCGGCCAGTCTTTGTTTCGGAACAGAGCCATGAGAGAAAAACAGAGGCCAGACAGTGATTTCACCTTGGTGGACTCTATGAGAAACAGGCCTGGAGCTTAACATATATACACAATAGCTACGAAGTGAGTGACGGCAGATGAAGATGGTGACAGCCTGACGGGAGCTAAAGCGAGCTACAGCAACGCCAGACTTTGGGCTGCACAAAGTGGTGTGGCCGTGTCTTGAGGGTGGACATGCAAAGTCGTCGACGGAGAATTTGAATTGGTCAAGCCAAGCCTCGTCTCTCTTTTTTAACGTCAGTCCCAAAACGATATTTTATTAGTTTTAGATGCGCATAAAAGTCTAGAAAGATAAATTCAATCACAGCACAGGATATTATCATGTACCCGGAATTGATCATCCGCGACTTCTAATGTATTTCTTAATAAGGACATATGCGCACCGAAAGTCTTAAAAACTTTTATCTCGAAAATATAATCGAGTCCCAAAACTTATAAAAAGTGCAATCAAGTTATAAAACTTCGAGTTGGTCTGATCGAGTCATTCCATTAATTCTGTCCATTTAGACTAGCGAAAAATGCCAACTTGACTTTTTTAAAAATATTTTCTCTTTTTCGCATGGCGATGACATGACCGAAATATGAAAATTAAAGTTAAAACGACGTTGTTTCGGCCTAAGTTCTTATTTCAATCAAAACCTAAATTACATTTTAAAAAAGGAAAAATTTAAAATTAAAAAAAACACACATACACACACAAAGGAGAGGAAAAAAAACTAGGGGCCGTTGCTGAAGGTCCTTGCCACCACAACCCCTCATCGTCGAAAAGGGCCGACAGTGGTCATCAAGGCCTCGAAGAGGATTAGAAACCATCGCCGACTAGAGGGAAGCCCAAATCTAAGCCCAAGTGCCCTAGAAGCCCTCCACCTCGATCGGAGTGAAGGCCGACAAGTGGAGGCCGAGGCTTTCAGTGCGCTTGAACCTTTTTAACAAGTATAAGATAGCGAAGAGTACATACGATTGTTATAACTAAGGAAACTATCATTTATCCGGGATTGATGGCGTGCGAGCTCTTAGAGCTTGCATGGCAACCATTCCGATTCTCCGATTCTCATCCCAAACGATAAAAAAGATGAGAATGCTTGTTTGGTAACGTAAATAATTCTAATTCGATTTTGTTATCGAATCACTTTTAGAGAATCGAATCACTTTTAGAAAAATCCAAAACAAAAAAAAGTTGGTTTTGGAAAAAGAATCACTTTTGAAAATAACAAAACATAATGAATTCTCACATTTCTCACTTTTTCCTTTTAATTTTCTCATCACTTTTCCCTCTAACTAATAAAAATAAAATAAAATCAAATCAAAAATCAAAAATAGAATTTTTAAAAAAAATAACAAAAAATTTAGAAAATCCCGAAAAATAGAAGAAGCTTAGATTAGGCTAGTTTGACCTTATTTTCATGAATGTGGACCTAAATTTCATAGATTTCACTCTCCTACAAAAAATATTGCAAAAGATGAGGGCATCCAATACGCATACTCATAATCGTGCATCACAAGATGTTTCTATGTATTTAGATAACGCAAATTTTAAAGAAAAAATGAGTCCTTAATATGGGAGCTCGACCCACGCTTCATGGAACTTCAAACATCATATATTAAAATTTGTGTTTCATTTATAACATGCTAAAAAATCATGTATTTTAAATTATTTTAGTATGCATTAGAAATTAGTCTTCAATTTAGGATGAAATTTTATAAATTAACTACATAATTATTTGACTTAAATAAAAAAAATAGGAAAAGAAGCAGTTTTTTTAAATAAAAATTTTATACATTTATCAAATACGTTCCGATTCTCCAAAATTCATTCAGGAACAGAATAAAAAAATATCATTTTAATCAAAATTAATTTTTTGAATCAAAATAGTTATCATGAGTAGCTTTAATATATTCTCTAGCAAATGAACGACAGAGAAGGGAAGAGCTGATTAGCAGGGCTATTGTTTTAGAGCAGAACTTTCCGCCATGACTTCATGACGTGGACGGTCAAAGTCTTCATGGGAAAGGGGCCCACGGTTGAGTCAAGTTTCACGTTGGTCTCGAACCTTCGGTTGAAGAGGACTTAAAACTTTAACGATGCGTCTAAACCAATTTGGCTTGGTCTACTTAGAAGTTTTATTCACGCGACGGGAAGCGCACGCGTTTTGTCGCAAGTCCTCTCCACAAAGTGTCACGGGCCACGGCGCAGAAAAAGACGTAAACTACACGATTATTTAGGCTCCACTCTTTTCGTGAAAAGTAACTTTCAGAAAAATATTCTTCGAATTTTCCGATATTCGGTTCATGAAAAATATATAAGTCAAGAAAAATATTTTCCTTATCTTTCCTCCATCCATCTTCCTCATCTGCTCGGTCCAAACGAGCTTGAGGGTCGGCCGATCTTTGCGAGCCTCGATCCTCTCCGCCTGTGGTGAGGCTCGCGCCGACAAGCCTCGAGCTCATCGGTTCGCATCATGGCCGATTGTCGGGCTATTGGCTGTTGCCGAGACCGGCGGCGGCCGGCGGAGGAATAAGGAGGAAGGAAAAAAAACAAAATAAAATAAAAGAGAAAAAATAAAATCAAAATAAATACAAATTTTGTATTTAAAAAATAAAAATTTATTAAAATGGGTGCACGGAGGAGATTCAAATCCGATTTTCCATATCGAATGATGGAAAATGTTTTTTAGTGAAGTTTTAGCCGAACACCGAAAAATATTATTATTTTCTCGAAAAATGACTTATTGAAAAATATTCTCCAAAAAGGCTCGTTTTTGCAAAACGAGCAAAGTCTTGGTGAGATTTATTTGTTCATATCCAACTACTATATATAATCGGAGATAGCAGAAGCCTCCTTTGATTGAGAGCCGTTCTTTCTATCACAGAGTGTTCCCGGCAATTTAAATGGTCGAAAATCATATGGACTTACATGTGTTTGTTGAATGGCCAAAAAGTTCTAAACATATTGTACGTTTGCCAATTCACTACTAATCCTTTCGATTGTGTCAATTTAGTCCGAAATCATTTCACATTTTGTCAATTGAGTTCATCGGACCGATTTTGGATGAAAATCGCTAACATAAATACCGTACGTCCCATATGACAAAGAGCATTATTTTTTGCATGTCGTCGACCCCACTCTCAGTCATCTCTCTCGTTCTTGGGGTTTTGTTTGAACAGAACGAATAATCATTCGCATGGAATTCCATAGCGGACTTTGAATTGGGAAACTGTTGAGAATTCGATCGGCGGCGAACGTAAAACTGTCGAAAGCATCCCACGAAAGCAGGGGTGCTAGAAAAGAAACCGTAAAAGCCTGAAATTCAATGGGGCCGGGCTATTGGGCCGTATTGGATTTATCCGGACCGGTGAAGGTTGATTCGGATCCAGCTAGGGAAGCCCGATATGCCCGCAATGGCCCGAAGTGGTGATTGTCGTCGTTTGCTTCTCTCGGAAGCAAAGATAAGCCTGAGGTCGGTTCGGTTCACTACGCAGAGAAAAAGCACGAGTCGAAACCCTAAGGTTGATTTTTGCACCGAGGAAGCCTTTGTCTTCGATTTGCTTCTCTCTCTCTCCAACGCTGCTTCTCTTCTGCGGTTGCCCGGATCGGTAAACCCTATCTCTTTCTCTGAGATCTATTGTTTGAATGAACTTGCCCTAAGCTTGTTGATTGCGGACAGGCAGATTTTGTTTTTGTTTAGGGGTTGTTGGTTTTCGAGGTCGTAGTTAGGATCCCTTCTTGTTTTGAGGAACTTCCTGCTACGATCCTGCCCGGTGATGGTTAATGCTGGAACTCATTGCGTTTCGTGTTTCCGGTTTTGTGTGTGAGAGTGAGAAGTATCGGTTGAACTCGAGCATTGTCGTCGTGTTCGGTTTTAGTTAAGTGGATATTTCTTCTGGCTGAGTGTGCTTTATAGTTTGAATTCGATTGGAAGCAGCATTGCTTTCGAAGATTGAGATTTTCGCCTTGACATTAACTCTGGATGCCTCACGCGGGAACCCAAAATCACTGTCCGAGTCACAAAGTTTGAGGCTTTATTGGTTTGACTGGATTGCATGTTCTGCTGTGGTATCTTTTGTATGCTTCTCTTGGCCTAAGATTGTTGTCTTTTTGTGTGCTTTCCCTGACATAATGTTGAACTCTGTGTCCAAGTCTCGTGTCTTTAGATGATCTTTGACAGAAAAGTTAGAACTTTTTTGCAGAGATGGCAACTAAACCTTTGACGAACGATGCTATTGCTCTTACGGAGAAGAAAATGGACATGACCCTAGGTGTGGCGAACAACTAATCCAAACTTCAGGCTTATGTATTTTGACTTCGGTGATATATGATACTTACTATGTGCATTGTGGTTGTGCAGATGAAATTATCAAAATGTCTAAGAATCCTGCAAATAAAGCCAAGAAGTTTAGAACTTCTGTAAGTTACCTTTTTTGTCCATGCTATTACATTTCTTTCATTCTATTTTGTTGATTTTGTCTCTGGTGATAAGTTCTTACTCTAAAAAAGCTCATGCCAGTTAGTTAGCTGTTCATGACGTTCGTATTCCAAAACCAGAGTTCTGGTTAATTATGTCGCTATCCCTGTCGCAACAGAATAAAAGTCAGAGAAGTTTTCGAAATGCTGCCAAAGAAAAATCCCTGAAGTTTAGACACTTCATGGACACAAGATCATCTCTTAGACAGGTAGATAGACTTTCCTTCATCACTTTGTTGACTTTTCTCTCATTTGTCTTCTATTTTAATCTTATAGTTCACTTTAATATTTCTAGAAATCTGTTTGTCCCCTGATTTGGTTCTGTCACATTGCCAATGCAGGGAGCTCTTGCTCGGAAAAGATCAAATTTTCAACCAAACCATTTTCCTTTGGCAACTGAAGCTGCAAGGAAGGCTGGCGTCAATCCTTTTGGCGGAAGAGCTTTTAACCGTGATAGAATAGCTTACGCAAATAGGCCAAGGTATATTTCATGCCCATGACTTTTATGCTTTAGACTATTAAAGTGACCACGCTGGTGATTGAAGTAAACTCACTGCCATCCTTAATATTTAAATCTAACACCATTTGATATTTCCCTTTGCTGTAGGTAAAGCATGGTTTCTCTGAATAATAGCTCAAGTTCCATGTGCGTGGAAGTTATTATGCATGAGTTTGTCTGAATGCACCACCTCCCCTATAAGATGGATGATGGGCTTGTCTTGGAGATGATTACCTTGGGGCATTTTGGTGGTTTGGATGTTTGATCTGTGTTTCCTTCCAGAATAATGCATGCAATATTGGCGTAGGTCTAGTTATTCTTGGTAGCTGCAATGTTCCGCTTTGCAGCTTGAAAGCTCTACCTTTCTTAGTGTGCAGTATTAGCTTTTAGTCCTGGAGCCTTTCAGTTTGGGATGTGAGACAGTTCATGGCTGCTAGACTGTGTCTTACTATATTCTTGGCCTCCGATGGTAGCACCATCTTAGTCAAAGTTAAGGGACTGCACGACTTCTAAGTAAAACCGAGGAACTCTCATTTTCCGTGATTTGTCAAAGGCCTCATATGTGGCGTGTGTTTGTTTATGAAAGCATGCAGCTCTACATACAGTGTGTTCAGCTGTGGAGACCGGAGACATCAGTAGATACTCCAAACTGATCAAGGGATTCAGCATTCATTTCATGCTTTTTTTAGGGGCTTCCAATGGATCGGCGTTCATCTTTAATGACTGAAGAGACCTGTAATTTGAGCGAGTGCTTATGTGTGGATTGAAACTGTTTTCTTGATACTCCATGATCTCGGTGTTGAGTTTGGCTAATCTATTGGGTTTTACTCTCTAGAGATCTGTGATAACTATTTGAGCTTCAAGTATGTCTGAAGGCATTAAACTTACCTTCTGTATCAAACGGTAGCACTCTCATGCAGTGGATGAGAGGCATCTGGATCCAAAAGGGTGGAAAGGATATAACTGGTTTCGATGGTTTTTTTGGGAATTTCCTCATGAATAAAGATGTGATGCATCTGAAGTGATTTCTGAATTTCATTCATTGATTGAAGGATGAGGGGACGCATTTTAGTTCTAGCTTGCAGAAATTAACCGAAGTAGACGCTTTTTGGCATTTTCTGCCTCATCCCTGAAACAGAAAGTGCTTGTATCTAGTTTTGAGACTTTAGTCTGGAAATGGGGCTCATTGGATATGTCCGTAGTAGAGATTCTGGCATTGGAGTTATGGAGGATAAGGGGAGTCGTTAGCCCCCATTTTGCAATCTTAAGGCTGTTGTACTCTACAGTCTATGGTTTAAAGCAAGTCAAGCAATTTGGCGTGCCTTTGAAGATATGTGCTTCTATTGGAATCCATGTAATTTGGTGTGCTTTGGAAGAAATTTGAGAAAACAAATACATCAGCTCCAGATGAATACTGTATTTAGGGTGATTGTCATGTCCCGGTCTGGTTTGTCCTTTCTTAACTATGGTTGGTTTTTTTATGTCCCTGATGGTAAGTACTTTAGTGGTCTATTTGTCTGGAGAAGTGATGGTGGCGCTTAAGAGGAAGTAAGTAACCTTCTAGTTTTTCTCTTCAATCCAATTTTTCTCTATTCTGCAGGGGTGGAGCTGTATTCAGTCATAAGAGGATTGCAAATGGAGCTGTAGCTGCAAAGGTACGGAACCATCTATTGCTAATAGGATATTTTTTTTTGAATGTATTAATGGTTTTAAGTGGTTAGTTTGATGATGTGTAGTTTAACTGCACCAGTCTTAGATAAAGCTATAGATAGATGTTTGATTATTAAAAGTTGCTTTGAGAGGCTTATACAGGGAATTATTTGCAGTGTGGCCTGTGTAGCCTGTGTAGTGATAGTAAAAACACGAGCTTTTTGTTTTTGTTTTCCAACATGGGCTAATTGATGCTACTTTACAGGCTCTCCTTAATTTTTGTGCTTTTTCATCCTTGCTGGTTTGAAGGAGGGACGTCTTTGTAGTTCCCTTTCACTTGTATTTGACAATACAATTTGTTTGGGAAGCTTTTTGGGTTGTTTGCAAGGAATGCATAGTGCTGACTTTTTTATTTTATTTTTTGCCTAATGCTGATGAGAACTTAGGATTTGTGGCGTTTTTTATAAGTCTGTCTTGCACTTTTTTTTAGCTTATTAAAGTTCATCGAACAAATGATGATGGGCCATCTGCAATATTACATGCACCTTCATCAGCTAAATTTCAGTGACGTACTCCTTTGGTTAATTTGCAGCAGCAGAAGGAGAATGAAAACAATGCAGGCAGCAAGCAGAGGCCTAAGACACTGGATTCTCTGTTTGCGGATCTGAAGGAACAGAGGATGAAGGCCGTGCCACGTCAGATCAATACAGTCCCTCGCCAGATCAATACAGTGCCACGTAACGGGGGTGGCCGCCCAATTCCCCCATGGCATAGAGCTCGATTCAGAAACTAATTCATGCCCCAGTTAAGTTGCAGCTGGAACAAAGTACTGTTTCCCAGCCGGTGCCGGTGTCTTCCTACACATCATTTGTTGCGTGCTTATGGTCTTGGTACCTAGCAGTGCTCAAGTGACAGTATAGTTTTCATTGGGTTGATTTTGCATGTGGCCGTAGTGGCCATGTCTGTAAAAAGTCTTACCTTTACTCAATTTGGTTTTGCTGATTGACATGACACTGTCAACACCAATTGGGCGAGCTTGTGATGTTTTCATTTATGCGCAAACAGAAACTTTTCAATATTATCAAACTCTTATTTATGGTATCATGGTGTTGTATATATGTTGTGGAGACAATTTGCTGGGTATGTTGCACGTATCATTTGTGGTAAGAGTTGTCGCTCCGAACTGGGTTCATGCTGACACAAAGATTGTCGGGAGATAAGCTGTTCTTTCCTGGATGGTTATGAAGAGACCAAGTACGACGGGTCGTTGAAATGACAATTTAGGTGGTTTCTACTTGTGGGAGGGAGGAGGAAGGGATTAAGGATTATTGGAGTGAAGCTTGTGTGTTGATTTGTGGCGACAGTTCTCGATGGGTCCCTTCAATTCCAGTGAAGAAAGCTCCTTTGATGTGATGTATCATGTGTGATCTAATTAGAGTCGGGATTCTTCAAATTATAAGAAATATTCTAATCTCTTGCATAACACGGTTAACTTAATGTCATTATACGTTTTATGGGTGCAGGTAGTCGCATGATTTGTGGCTTGTTCGTGGTGTTGGGTTGGCTTTGATAGCGCTGGTCGGGGGGTTTCAATATTTATCTTAACAATGAGCGGACTTGTGATTCGAATTTTTCTCTTTTTGGTGAAGAAAACTTATTGTAGCTCTAAGTTCTTGGAAAGTGTCAGCAACATTGATTGATCCTTTCTGTCTATTTGCTCAGAAACCATTAGAGTGACTTTGATCTCCCATCCTCTAGCCTATTGGATGAAGTATCTTTTCGTTCGTTTGTTGTTTTAAGCAATACAAAAAAAATCTTCTTCTTCTTCTTAAAAAAAAAATAAATAATAATTGTTAAATCATTTATTTTTTGCAAAACAAACATATTCTACTCATGTGTTGAAAAAGTATCGAGTGTTTTGACATATAAAAAAAATGTGAACACATTGATCGCGTTGAATTGAATAAAATCAAAAAGTACAAGTCTATCCAGCATCATGGAATATTATTTTTGCGATCTAATTCCTTTAGAAGAGTTAGATATAAGAAGCAATAAATGGAGGCTTACTTATTTTCATATAACAACGAGGTTGGATCAAAACCCAAACCTCAATCTAAAGAACTTGGTGTTGCTCCAAGGGGCATCATGATCCTACAGATGGAGACGTTAATATACGTTTTATATAATTTTTAGGGTCAAAGAACCCACGAGGGGGTGTAGCTCATATGGTAGAGCGCTCGCTTCGCATGCGAGAGGCACGGGGTTCGATTCCCCGCACCTCCATTCTCTTTCCTTTTTTCGCGCTGACTTGAAAGCCGATTTTTTGTCTCTCTAAAGACAAACGCGAGCCTCTCGTTCGTTATCCTCAACCGCCATTTCCACTGCCGTCGCCCTTCCTCCATTCTCACCGTCGCCGTCATCTCCTCCTCCTCCTTGTCGCTGCTGACGGAACTCCGGAAATGACCTTGTGCTTGTGCTCGCCGTGCCTCTCTCCCTTCCCTCGCTCTTCCACCCCCCACCTCTCCCGTTGCTCCCCGAGCAACACCACCGCTCTGCTATCGATACTCCTCAGCAGCGGTCACTACTCGGCCCCGCACCATCTCCGAGATCCGTCTTCTCCCTCCGCCGTCTCTCGGCGCTCCTTCGAGGGCAAAGCTTCGCTGAGCGAGAGCGAGAGCGGCGTAGCGGGAGAGTCGCCGGCGATTCTGAACGACGGGGTGGTCGGTGAAGTGTCCGGCGCTGGAGACGCCGACGAGGCGTTGCGGATCATTGCGGAGAAGACCGACCGGACGGGAGGCGTGGTTGGCGTGTCTGATTGCTGCTCGATTATGAACGCGGCGCTTGAGCGCGGCAATGCTGAGTTGGCTCTGTCCGTGTTCTACGCCATGCGCGCCACTTTCGATCAAGGTTTGTCTTGTTATTCCGTATATATGGTGTTTCACGGTTCTGATTTCTGAAATTTAAGTGTTCATCAACAATCGCAATGTGTGAAGCTCTCAATGCTTCATTGTAATTGAATGTGAACAATTTTTTTGCTGGTTGATGTTGGTGCCTTAACTTTCTCTCGTACTTAGTGGGTGCTTTCTTCTGCTTCACGGCTTAAAGAGAGAAGAAATGTTGTTCAGACATTTTTCGTGAGGAGGGATAATGAATATGGCAGGAATACACATTCGGATGGGGAAGTCCACCAATGCAACTGGAGTCTATCGTTAATATCTTGATGATGATGGCCAGGTCTAGGTGAAGATGGTGCTTACATCGACAGGTGGAGATGGTCCAGGCCCGACGTGGGTGTATACACACTGTTAGTTCATGGTCTTGCAGCATCATTAAGGGTTTCCGATGCTCTAAGCGTGATTGATATCATATGCCAAGTAGGGGTTTCTCCTGGCGTGGAGGTAAAACCCTACTTTCTCTTGCTTTGAAGTTTAAAAGCTGTTTTGGTTACCAATTTTGCATGCATTTGCCTTGAGAAACTATTACTTGGATAGTGGGCGGTAGCTATCCCACTGACCCTGCTCGTCCTGCAACTTTTTTGCTTTTAGCAGGTCCCCTTCGGGAAGGTTGTGAGATGTCCAAGTTGTATGATAGCTGTTGCTGTTGCACAACCCCAAGATGGTATTCAAGTATGCTGACAAAGTTCAATACTTAGTATTGATTGTACCATTTTGTTATCGAAGATGATCTCAAGTTCTATAGTTTGTTCCAAGTATTGCTCGTTAAGCGTGCCTAGATTTGAGGTAGGCTTACTCCACTGTGGATGTGCTATAGGGATTTAGAATCAGATGATCATTGTGATTTAGGCCGTAAAAGTATACTTGCCTTTTGCCACATAATTCAAGGTCTTTCACAACTTTCTGTGGCGCTACATAAATAGTGCAGAGTCGTGGCTCGGATTGAAGTGAGCTGTGATATCCTTTCAAAAGTTCAAATTATCAATGTATATACGAATGCTTGTCCAATTTCCTATTGAGTTCTTCTGTTGCTCTTCTGTTAGTAGGGTCAATTCGATCATCCACTCTGAGTTTCCTTTCTTGTCATGTTAATGAATGAGCTAGAGGTGGATACAATTTAAACTAGTAGGAGGCTTGTTGATGGGTTTATATAATGTAGTACACTGGTTGAGTCTAATAACTTACTCTGGTGATGAGCATCTTGACCTTGAGAGTCTAGTTCTATTTGCTTGTCAGCTTTAAGATAGCTTATTCACATATTTTTGTCAAGTAACCATAAAACATTCTATTATGACTAATGTCTTATTTGGAACCTGCTTCTGCAGATTGTTTCCTGTGCCACCTGCCGTTACAAGTACGAGCTAGTTTCTGGTGACATTATTAGCATTGAGTCCGAAGAGATCAGGTTGGTATATCTATTGTCCTTATATAATTAACTGAATATGATTCAAGCAAATCCTTTATTCAAATTTTTATTTCCTCGATCTCTGGGGTGTATATATATCTTTCGTCATATAATATTTTCTCATTTGATCAGCCATACGATAGTTTCAGCCAATAAATTCCTAGTTGATCACACATAATATTCTGTGTGGTGTTGATCCTTGGATATTCACTTCTTCTAAGGGTCTCCTCCTGCCGAACGCAGCATGGATATTCCAGCATGGAAACGGGGGCTAGGATTTCTGAATTTAACAAAACAAACTATGCCTGCTGCAGTTCACTCTGTTGTGGTATGTTGACTTTACTATGACTTAGGAGGTATGCGGTTTGTTTGATCTTGCTTTACGATCAATCGTATCTTTGGTTGCTATCACAATTTCTGTATGGCTTATGTTCAATATCTTCTTGGGTCTGGAACTTTTTGAATAACAGACATATTCTAAAACACTCACACCCTTCTCTGCGGTTAGATTGTGTAGTTTGGTATACTAAGCGCTCCTGCTTGGCCCAAAAGAAGCTTTGCATCAGCACTGAAAGCTATCTGGGTAACTGTCCCGATAAATGCAATTAAATTGGGACCTTAGAATCAATTGGTAAAAATTACTATTCACTCAATTTTTATGTTTCCTTAGAAGCACTTGTGCTGATTTTTTCCTCTCTTCTCTAGCAAGCTGGAAGAAGTTGATCTTCCCTTTGAAACAATAGCACATTAAAAAGCTTTGCAGACATGTCCTCATAGCTTCATTTGAAGCTTAAATTGCCACTTTTTTTTCACTACCTAATAGGGACTTTTGTGCACATGCAATTTTTAGGTACAGACCCCTGCTGGTGTAGCACGCACCCACCGGTTTGCCACTGAAACAGCAACTCTTCCTGCTCAAGCAGGAGAGAGAGTAACTATGGCTTTAGCAGCTCCATCAAATGTTTACCGGGAGGTGGGTCCATTTAAGTTCAGCCCAAAGGCTCCCAACTTCTACCCTGGTGAGCCTATGTGCCTCACGAATCACAAAGATGGAAGGGAATCACTACTTTTAAGAGCACCTGCAAAAGATGGAAATTCATCATTGTACAATCCGTCGGTCCTTTTTCCACTTCTAGCTGTGCTGGCTGCTGGAGATGCTGCATCTGGATTTATTGATCCCAGCTTGCCTCAGCTCCTTTCAGTTGGTGCTGTTGCATCTCTTACAGTAGGGGCTACTTTAAATGTGCTGGTTTTTCCCCAATTAAACAGAGTAAGCATGTTTCGCATATTGTTTGATGCTATACGTGCGAGTGGACTTTGCATGTTCGGTGCAGTTTTACTTCTGAATTTCCTCTGCAGCAACATTTTCCAATTTTGCTCTTTTCTTGGCATCAATAATTCCTGTTTCAATTAAAATTTGACTTAAGAAAATTGCAAAACACATCTGTTGGTTTCTTATTAGTTGATCTCACAGAAACTTATATTGGTTTTTCCTTGCTTTGCTCGATATCAGAATTGTCATTTGCGTATAATAGAAGGTAATATGGAGTCCATGTTTTGTCAATTTGAATCATGAATATAGGTACTTCTTGTTATTCCAATGAAAGATTTTTGGAGAATGCCCGATATTCTTGTGTGATGTTATCATAATCTGAATTACCTTGCATGTTTGCTTCAATACCTCTACTCACTATCCAAAGACCTGATGCAGAATGACGTTATATATCAAAGCCATTCAACCTCCCTATCTGGATCTGTTAGAGAAGCTCAGACTTTCCCTTAACTACTAATTACCAAGAATTAGAAGCCACATGATATCGCCTTTTTATTTGAATCTGCCTTTAACATAAACTTAGTTCTACGCATATATAGTCATCCATTATTTCATTTGTCAGCTACCCCAGCGGTCAGTTGATGCAACTGCAATCAAGCAGCAACTTCTGTCTCAATATGCCGTACTCCAGTCTCGCATCAGAGACCTGAAAGAAGCTGCTGAGAAAGAGGTATAATCCTTCAGATGTGGTGACCATTTTGCGTAGACAAAATGTTACTTCCTCCCCATCTGAGCTGGGCACTTTGGGGGGGGGGGAGGGGGTGTTGTGGTGGTGGGGTTGGTTTGTCAACTCTCCTCTTTGTCGGAAACCCCGGTTTTAGAATGCATCACTCCAACATGTCCTGGCATTTGACTGTCATAAATACCATTTTAGCTCTAAACTATCTGGGTGTGGCATTCTTTTACTCCACTAAGTCAGTGAGTGATTTTACACAGAAAGACCCGCCTCTTCACTCTATTCTGAATATCCTCGAAGACATTCCCTAGTTTTGATTAATTCCATGTGAATCAATATTCATGTAGGAAAGTCAAAAGTCCTGATCATTAGGAGGTAGCCTCTCCACCAGCACTGGGAAGTTGGAGTCAATTTTACGGGTAGTAGATTTATAATTCTTCGGCAATTAAAGAAAGGATCACTCAGCAACACGATCTTTTGAATCTTGAATGAAGAGAATCTCCCGCCTGAATTTTCTTCCTGCCAGTTACTTCAAACCAATTGGCAGTTAAATGCTTTACCTGGAACTCTAATCATCAACCTATCACTTTGCAGTGACTTATGATTGGACAATTAGCAACTTCAGACTATTTACTTTGCTTTTGTTTGCATGAAATGGCAAGATAGTGAGAAGTTTCAGAACAGTGTGCATCTATGTAGGTATGGATGTTAGCTCGCATGTGTCAACTTGAGAACAAGATTTATGCTGTTGGAGAGCCGTCTTACCGGTAAACCTCTTTAAAATGATTCCTCCACTTATCTTATTGTTGTTTGAATGTTTCATAGTACTGTTTCTGAGGTGTAATATGCTTCTTTTCTGGACACGAAGTTGTATGAACCTGCTGTCTTTTTAGGGCACGGAAAAGTAGAGTCAAAAGGGTGCGAGAAGGCCTGGAAAGCTCATTGAGGGGACGGATTGAATTAATTGAAAGTTATGCAAGAGTATGACTTGGAAAACCTTATCTCAACAGTCTCTTGCCCCCTAATTTCAGCCTGCACGCATGCTCTTATATTAAATAGAGTATCTTGTCTACTGGATGTGGTTGTCAGATATCTTCAATGATTGAAATTGAGGTAGAACTGGAATCTGATGTCCTGGCAGCTGAAGCAGCAAGCAACGTGGTTTGTTTCCCGGATTTTGTGATCTTTCCCGACCATCTTTGATGCATGAGATAAACTAGCTCACTTATTTCTGTTCACAGGAAAGTGTTGCGGAACAAATACAGCAGATAATGGAGATAGAAAAACTTGAAGAGGCATGTTCTCGTTACTCTGAGTTAACTCTTTCTCATAACAAACTGATATGGGAACTTGACAACTAATCAAGTACAGCGTATGAGGCATAGATTGGTTGTTAGATGGAAGACATCACTTATAGTAGAGACTATTTCTTAGACTTGACACTTCAATGGCACCTATCTTGTTCCAAAACTGAAAACATGAGGGTGGCTAGAAAGGAAGCAAGTGACTCCACCACACGGCAATCACAAAATTCACTTACATTAGTCTTTTCTTCAGTGAAAAAATACTTCTTTTTTTTTTTTTAGTTTTTATCATCCAGTAGAACCTATTGAAATAACATTCCATGTAGTGTAATACTATATCATTTCGATTGTCACATTTAAATATCTACTTATTTAATAGAATCTGCTTAGCTGATTGATAGTATTTATTATATTCTGCACACGTAATTTTACCGATATGTCATGTGGCTTTGTGAAGACATTGCATGCCTAAGAAAATAATATGATACATAAATGCCCACCGCTGTTAGTCATTTAATCAATGGCTGGTAGCTGACATTTCAATTAGGAACATCATGTACATTGAAAAATGTCACCTAGTAATTCTCTTCTCTTTTCTCGCAGAAATGGAAGCTACAAGCTGAAGCAAATGACGAAGCTGAAAGACTCCTCAGTTCGCAACCCATAGCTACAGAACAGGAATAAACTATAAGTTACTACTTCCCCAATTTTGGCTTGCAGATTCTTCTACCTGCTTCATGATCTTTTGCCAGATTATGCAACCGTCAGCAGGCGGTCTTCTTTGATGTAGAAGGGTGATACACGACATGCTGAATGGTCAGTCTTTCTGTAAAATGACAACCGCTGGTCGCAAAGTTCAGAATCCTTTACCAGTTTTGGCGGGAAAAATGATCTGAAGTTGGCACTTCTTATGCACCGTAGTTTCACAAGATTCGGCTCCTACTATTTCCTTTCTAGCTGCTTAAGTATCCCCAGTCCGGGCTAAGGAGGCTTTGTTCCTACATTGTTCTTCTGTTGTCACAGTCAGATTGAATCTCCTTCCTCTTCTCATCAATGCTGTTCCACAAAGAACAAAAAGTTTCTGTCTAAGAAAGAGCGCTTGCTCTATTCTTTCAATATTGAAAATCGTGGAATCGCCTTCACAACCGTGATACTACTGTAAGATAAACGCTGTTTCATTTAGTGTCTGATGTTTATAGTTGCCCCTCACTTAGTCACACACCAAAACAGAAGGCCTGAAAGTTTTTGCCCAAATAGTCCTATTGCACCTAGCTAGCATATTCTGTCCATACCCACCAAACTAATTGTTGTTATGTTGACCGCTTAGTATCATCACGCTCTGAAGTTAGTTGATGTGGGAAAATCATTCTAATTTATATCTGGAAACTGTGTTTCTTTTTGTTTTTTTTGTTTTTTTCCTTCTTTTAAGATTCCATCTTGATATCTGAAAAAGATGGCGAATCTTAAGTTTTTGTCACCTTTCCACCTCCTTTTCACGTGGCATGTGGAGACAAGTAGGAAACCGTCAAAAGAGCGCCTTAATTTCGGTTTTTCTGCTCTTGCTCTTCTTGTGAATCATGAAGTAACATGCATCATACCTTCCGCTGCAATTTTGTTCACGCCAGGGAAACCTTTTAGCTCGTGGTCTGGTCTTATCTTGTGTTTGTATGACTAGGAAAGACCGATTGAGCCTCTCTCTCCCCAAAGGATGAAACTTTTGATCGATTGAACGGAGCATCATGAATCTTGCTTTCGCACAGGTGTTTGCCGGAAAGTTGACAACTTGACATTCCGTAGCGGCCCAATTTGTAGGATGAAACGAGATTGGAATGGAGTCGCCATCTTAGGTCTAATACCATTCCGTTTCTTTTGGTTTGGTTGCGCGAAAGTATCCGGAATGAGAATTCTCTGACGCTTCTTCTTACCATTTTAATGTTTTGTTTTTCCTATTTCAAGATTTTCCAAACACGAGAAAAGAAATCGTGCCATGTCCGCAATTTCTCGCCAAAATTAACCTAAGAACTGAATTGGCACGAATGTAAAAGATTTAGGATTGAATTGGCAAAAAAAAATTTATGACTAAATTGATACAATTGCAATAGATCTAGAAATTTTTTGGTAATTTTTTCCTGTATTCTTCCTATTTCACTAACAAAAGAGGCAGTTATTATGTGTGCAAGCAAATAATAATAATAATAATAAGGAGCGAAGGAAGTTGTGACTTGATTATTATAGGAGATGAATTTAAATAGCATTATATGAAATGAGATGTAAAGTCCCTCTTTTGGGAAGGTTCGTCGAGGGTGTCCAAAAAGACCATGTGACTTTCACCTTGTCCGATCCAAGGGGCATATTAAGGAAAATTATCCAAATATCCTGAACTTATTGCACTTTTTATAAATTCGGTTTTAAATATTTTTATATTTTGTTAATTGAGTTTATTTGATCAATTTTGATTGGCAATCGATTATGTGGGTGTCGGCCATCTTATGTGGCGTTATCGGTATTGACGTGGACAATTTTAATAATATTTTGATATTTATATGAATTTTTTATTCACTTTCTCTATTTTCCTTTTTACTCTTTTCTTTCATTTTTTTTTTCAGTCCGTTGATCATCATCGGGCCTCATTAATGGCCAATGGAGGTCGTCGGCCTCAGGCGGAGAGCAGCCTTCACCGGCCTCGGGCATGGGCGGCCCTCGTGATCTGGGTTCTGCTCGACCATCCACGTGATCTGTTCCTCATTCGATTCAGAAACTTTTTAACCAAGCCGAGCCCCAACCCTCCCAACTCATTCCATGACCCTTTTCAAGGCAATCATTACGAGGAAGAAAAAGATTGAGAACAAAGTACCCACGAACGAGACCCCCGAGTGAGAATTGACTTTCTCCTCGGAACAAAACGAAATTAAAGTTGCATATGATGTCTCTTACGAGTAGTGATGTGTCCGTGAAGCACATTTCCCATTGGTCGTCACTTAAGTTCATATGATTCGCCAGCAGCGACTTTCATAACTCAAATCCCATCTTTTAATTTCCCGCCTTCTCTTTTGTACTTTAATCGGTCGCTTTCAAATCTTGTATGCATACGAAGAGCACCAGAAAAAAAAAAATCAAAAATAAAAATCGAACGACTTTATTTTCTTGGCCTCTTCGCAGAGCTCGAGAAATTGATTCCCGCACTCTTTGGAGAGAAGAGGAATCGAATCCCGCACATGTAGTACTAGCATCTTCATCCTTTATTTATTTACAAGCATAGTCGATTTCAAAGCAGATTTTTCGTTCGAAGATCTCGTGATCCATTGCCAAAATTATTCCAAATCAATGAGTATCCTCGATATGAGATTGGTGCACACTTTTTATAGTTGGTGACCCGTTTACAATTTCAAATCGGGACTCTTCATTCCAAGATTTCCGCGATCCAATGCCAAACTTATTCCAATTCAATGTATACGATTTTGACAAAAAAAAATGTGTACTCTCAATATTGTTAGCGATATTATGATATATAGTTGATTTAGCATATCTTTCATAATTATACATATATCTCCTTTGATAGTGAATATGCTTGACTTGATTATATTTGATATTATCTTCATCTTATAACCTTAATCAGTCATCTAATAAAGGCTATTCCATGTACTATTTTCTAGATACATCGAGATACACATAAATTATTCAACCCTCTTCTGTAGTCTTCTCGACTGATATTACACCTTGAAAAGGACTCGAATCTCCGCGCTCTCTAACGCAAGATTTTGAGTGTCGCATGTTTGCCGTTTCAAGACCGAGGCATCTTGAAAGCGAATCGTATTCCACAACCATGGTATTATGAAAGACCATTTTTATGATCTTTTTGCCAAAACATAAACTGGACATCATTGCTACTGAATTGTGATTAGTAATGATATGTGCATAAGTTGATGGGTCCTGAAAATATTCCAAAACATGGGAAATCACATATCATGTCTTGTCATGTAATATGAATCAACTATTGCTTGACAAAACCTAAATTGTACATCAGAATCTTTGTGTCACGTGATGGCGTGCTCATTCATTATCATCAATTTTTTTTTAAAAAGGGGGTAAAAACAGAGCAAAAAGAAATTAAAAAAAGGGAAGATCCATTTTGGCCTTTTTCTTTTTTTTTATAATATATACTCTTTCAAATCAATCCTCTGCTTTTCTCTCGGTCTCTTTCGACGATAACTCGCGCAATCTGCAATTATTCTCTCATCAGAGACGCACACACTCTCTCTCTATAAATGGCCGTCTCTTTCCCGGTTTCCCTCCACCGTCTTGTCTGATTTAGCAGCGACCCACTCTTCTTCTTCTTCTTCATCTTCTTCTCCGGATTTCAAGTTCGAATTTTTTTCAGTGCCCAACCTTCACCTCCTCCTCCTCCTCCTCCTCGCTCGCTCCCAAAAGCTTTTCCCTCCCATTCGGCTCTTTCATCATGGCGCACAACATCCTCGTCACTGGCGGCTGCGGCTACATTGGGAGCCACACCGTGCTTCAGCTCTTGCTCGGCGGCTTCAGGGCCACCGTCGTCGACAACCTGGACAACTCCTCGGAAATCGCCATTCAGAGAGTCAAGGAACTCGCCGGCGAGCACGGCCCTAACCTTGACTTCCACAAGGTTCGGATAAAGCCTTCCCTGGTTGAATACGAACCTTTTTTCCCCGTTTTAGCGTGCGGTTTAAGGAGCCCGCCAGCAAAATTTGCGCTTGTTTTTTTTTTGTTTTTTTTTTTGTTGGACCGAGTGATTACTTGATCGTACTTGTTCGTTTTTCGGACGGGGACCGTCGTGTTGGTCAGTGCGTACCGAGAAGGTGTGTCGGGTGTTTGTTTTATGCATCGGCGTTTGATCCTAGGGATTTTTTCGCGTTCTTCATGAAGTATGCTCTTTCGGGAGTCATTTGGATGGTTGGCGCTGCTTTGAATTTGTAATTGAATCCTTCTATCGCCTTCTTTTGAAGTTATATTTCGTTGTGCAGTGTGATTATAAATCCGTCATTGGGCACATACGTTGGTAGCCTCTGATCATCGGCCTTTCAGACCATATACTTTTGTTATTAAAAACTTAACGCCCCATCGGAATGTCTGAAGATGGAAAAATGGGAAATTGTTATGTTATTGGTAAAATGTTGATTAATACCTGTTGACTTCTCCACTCTTTGGCTCTTGCTTGGAAGTTGGCATTTTTGTGGTACTGGAGCCGGGGATTAAAAATTGTTTCATATTGTTTTGAGTTATGAAAGATGCGGATGAATGTTGAACCCCTACGGTGGCTATTCTGGGCAAGTCCCTCTTTTCCCCTTTTCACGGTTGCTTGCTAGTTTGTTCGTTTCCCTTCTTGGACTGAGATGATTTTTGTTAGCATATCCCTTTTCACTGGCCTTGTCATGATGGGATCGACATATCTTTGTTATGGCCTTGACATTAGTGTGTACGCCTTTGCTTGCAGATGGACATTCGCGACAGAGCAGCCCTTGAGGAACTGTTCGCCTTGACAAAGTATAAAACCTGTCGTTTCTATTGCTTGTTTGACAGTATTTCTTGACTTTTAGGGACAAATGTTCTGCTTCTGTTTGCCCATGACTAGATTCAGTTCTCTTTCCCAAGAGAAAGCTCGTCCTAGCACAGAACATATCAGCAGACAGGTGATATCCACTATTTTCATGGAAATCTGACCACAACATTGTTGTTGGATGATTTCATTTCGGAGAATCTGATGATTCTTGTCAAGAATGAAGATCATTCATTCTGAAACTTTAGTCATAAGGGTGTTTTCTAGTCATGTGCTTTAATGCATTTTCCCTTTCTGCTCATTATTTTAATCTTGCAACTTTCCTTAACTGTCTTGTCCTTTAAATCCTGCAGGTTTGATGCTGTCATACACTTTGCCGGATTGAAAGCAGTCGGTGAAAGTGTACAGAAACCGCTGCTTTATTATGATAACAATCTTAATGGGACAATTACTTTATTAGAAGTGATGGCTTCCCATGGATGTAAAAAGGTATATGCAGTACATATGAGAAAGATAGGGCTCAACTCCTATAGCCATGGAAGGATTTTACTTACGAGAATCCAACTTGCTAAGAATATTGCTGACTGTTGTAGAGGATCTGTTGGCTATTTTACTAGGACGAGTTAATTTATTGACACTTGATGTATAATTTGTTGATCCTAGTACTTAGACATCAAAAAATTGATGTTTGTTATCTGTAACCCATGTCAATAATAGCATAACATTAGGTGGGCCCCACAAGCATGCACGCTCCGTAGCAGTTTCCTGTTGTTGAGTTTCTTTTGATTCTCAGCTGGTTGTTCATTTTAAGCGTAATTTACACTGTAATTGCTTTCTTTCTTCCATGTGATAAAGAGCGATAAAGCCATGTTTAAATCCTTCATTACATTGTCTCTGTCCTCTTTCTTAAAACTGAGACTTTAGCCTCTGGAAAGTTCTGAGGACAAGTCTTAGGTTAATATTTCGGTGACTCATCTGTTTGGATTTTCATATAGGGAAGTTGTGCAGTAGAACTGATGATTGTGACATTGCTTTGCCGAAACTTTTGTTTGTTATTAGTAAGATTGGCTGCGTACCGGTAAAGAACAGGAGAGTTATCTCCTGAGCCATAAGAAAATCCACCATATGATGTTTTTCCTATGGATTTTTATCTTCCTTGATTGCACTATCCTTAATGTCATTCCTTCTTCTGCCAATGTTCCCTGAAGATTCGTTTGCAACTGATGTTACTTGATACAGAGAGGAGGACCCAACTGATATTTACCTTTAATTTTTTTTTTTATCAGCTTGTCTTTTCATCATCTGCTACAGTTTATGGTTGGCCTAAGGAGGTCCCATGCACAGAGGAGTTCCCCCTTTGTGCTATGAATCCATATGGACGAACCAAGGTTCGTATTGCTGTTTTCCTCACTCAATATCTGGTGCTATATATTGATCAGCGCCTGGCCATTTTCTTTAAGCAAAATATTCCCCACTTGTAAGCTCTACTATACAATATTTATAAGAAATGATTCTCAGTCACTCTGCCATTTGACTGACAGAAACCTTTTACTTGGTTGTTATATTATGTGTTAGCTATTTATTGAAGATATTTGTCGTGATATCTACCGATCGGACTCTGAGTGGAAGATCATACTGCTAAGATACTTCAATCCCGTGGGTGCGCATCCCAGCGGCCACATTGGTGAGGATCCTCGTGGTATTCCAAACAATCTCATGCCATATGTGCAGCAAGTTGCTGTTGGCAGGCGACCTACCCTGACGGTTTTCGGAAATGACTATGCCACAGTAGATGGTACAGGGGTATGTCTTTTACTCAGGAAAGTCCAGTATCTAACAGAGAGGTGCATACTTGCATTATGCTTTCCATGATGGACTGGCACTGTATGTGTCATATTGGTTATGAAGTTGAAAGATTGTGATTATGGGTTACTGTGATGAATATTCTCATTTTTCTATTCTTGTTATGTTCGTTTTTTCCAATTTTAGGTCCGCGATTACATTCATGTGATTGACTTATCAGATGGACATATAGCAGCATTGAACAAGCTTGATGAATCTGGTATCGGTATGTCATCTGATGCTTTTCACTCTATTTCGGTTAATTGCAAAGCTACCCATCCTTGTTTCTTTGTAGATTGTGGGCTGGGATAAATCTGCCCTTTTTATTTCAATTTCTGAACAGTGAATGTGCATTTGACAATTGTGAGTGACATGTTCTCTTTGATCATCCATGCTGGAGAAGCGTTTGTCTGCTCATGTGTGTTTTGACAATAGTCAGACCATGAAGTCACTTCTGTTTTCATCTGCAGTGATCTTTTTGGACTTTTCGCTAGATATTGCAGTTTAATATTCTACTAATTGTTTAAAGTGTACTTATTTGCCAAAAAAAATTAGTGTGCCGGTTTGTAATCCGCCAATCAGAAATTTGTTGGGGAGGTTGGAGGAAGTTTCCTTCAACTGGAGATGGAAGAAAACATAGCTCCTCTATATTATCTTTTGATATATCAGGAGGAACTTTTGGAAGCAGAGCTTGATAACTGTGTTTATGATCCACATCTATTCGCAGGTTGTGAAGTGTACAACTTGGGAACAGGTAAAGGAACGTCAGTTTTGGAGATGGTTACTGCATTCGAAAAGGCATCTGGAAAGGTACTTTTTCATCTAATTTCTGGTATGGTACTCCTTAATTTGAGTTTCTTGCACTTGCTGCCAAAGTTTCTCTTGCGCTCAAGCATGCCGAAAGAAGACAAGATTGCATATTCCAACAAAATGTAATTTCCACTGCATGGCAGGCTTATTGACTGAGTTCACCGACTTAACATTCAACTGACTCGATAACAAAGCCAACTACTTTATTTTTGTGTATCTGTCCTGTGGAAGGTTTTGAAGTTTTTGTCTTTAGCCTTGACCAAGTGGTTGACTTCCACTGTAAAGTTTCTGATTATTCATCGTAATGAATTCATTCTGGGAGATTGGAAAGTTTGGGAAAGACATCTGAAAGCTATTAAAAAATTACCATTTGAGACTGAAGGTAGATGATTAGCGATACGTGAAAATGTTACCACAGTGCATGTGGCAGTTAATTTATCATCTTTTGTGTAATAGCGAGTAGATTATTCTTTTTCCAGGAAATTCCTCTTGTAATGGCTGCAAGACGACCTGGCGATGCAGAAATTGTGTATGCTTCAACCGAGAAAGCTGAGCGCGAATTGAATTGGAAGTAAGGGCCGATTCATCTGACCACTATATCATTCACTGTCCTGCATTACACTGCTGAAACACATTGCATTGATGATCCTACTAGCCTCACTTCCATAAGAATGACCAACCTTGTTTCATGTATTGTTAAAAACCAGTAATGATTCTGATTTTCTAATGTTATTGTCTATGCAGGGCAAAGTATGGGATTGAAGAGATGTGTCGGGACCAATGGAACTGGGCCAGCCAAAACCCTTATGGCTATGGATCTCCTGAGACATCAGATTGAAAGCTGAGATTACTCGTATGACCTGTCTTTTAAGATTTACTTTGGTTGTCTACCACAGAAACCTTTGTAGGTTTTGATTCTTCCCATTGTATTCTGCAGGATTATTAATCAACAAAAGTTGAATCGTTCCTTTTCACCTACATCTCGAGTTCAGTTGGCAGTATAGTCTATTGAATGTAACTCGCCAAAATTGATGCGCTCTGTTATTTATGGTGGGGGTGGAAGTGCAGCACATACTTCTAATGTTCTCTTTTCGGCATCATGCATTTGTGACTGGCTTCACTCTCTTGACAGTGTCATGTTCTATCAGGAACGAATTGGTGTAGCTTACGCAGGAGTTTTTTGAAATGAAGTTTCGGAACCTGGTCCCTGTACACTGCTCTTTACATCAACCTGATGGAAAGAGAGTTTCCTCATCAGATTGCTCTTTTTCTTGTCTCTTCTTTGTGTGTGAGCAATGACCAATGACTAATATGTTAAATGTTTAAAGTGAGTATTGCCATGCTGGAATCGTACGCAAGTATCGGTGGAAGAGAAAGATTTCTCGTCAAGAAAAATGAAGTTACTTTGCAAAGTAACAAACCCATGTCTTTTGCTTGTTCTCTACAGCTTTTCTTTCTCTCGTCAATAAAAATGAAGTTACTTTGCAAAGTAACAAAACCGTATTGTTTTGTGGGCATAAATGGAGATGACCTTCAAGTGTCAACCACGGTTGATCTCCTTGGGTCATGTGGGGCTCAAAAGATTGGCCAAGGCGCGGTGCCTGATAAAGAACTGGAAAAGGCCAGAAGAAGATTATACGGAGTCCGGGGAGGACAGGAGTTGAGTATTTGTCACTTGAGAGTGCATGTCTAGATGCATTCGTTCCTCTTGAATTAGGAAGGGCAATTAAGTGCAAATGGGTCGTGTCGAGAATGCTGGCCCGAAACACGGCTCGGACACGCCTAACTACGCGTCGCGTAAGCAACTGTGAGGCCGCTCCAGCGGGTCGACGTCCCCTATGAAATGAAGGGAATTCATCCTTTGATCGCCTTATGATTTCCATATGAAACTTTTCCTAAGCCTCTCCTTCCGGAGTCATTTTGGACTTACCTAATATAAGCATAGTAAGTGCACTGGTCCCCTCTTTATCCCATGAATGACCAACGCCTCGGCTCCGGAGAGGATCAGCCACGTTACGCTAAAAATGAGGACGGCCTCTGACGTCGAGGCTGATGTGCTCCACCTCATTGATCCAACGACTACTAGTGGAGGGTTCATCTGAGATGCACGTGTCGATTTTCGAAAAAAGTACCAAAAAAATCATAAGCTCTATTACATTGATATCAATTCAATCATAAATCTTTCAATTTAATTAATCAAATTCTAAACGTTTTTACATTGATACTAATTCAGTCCTAATTTAGGTCGAAAACAGTGACGTTTATATTTTCTAATACTTATTCGAATTTTTTTTTGCCCTTTCCCTCTTCTTATTGCAGGTGGCCAGTCGCTGCCCACCGACCATAGGCCATGCAAGGCCAGCACTCTCCAGCCATGGCCTATGGCAAAGAGAAAAGAGAAAGGAAAAAAAAAAATCAAATGTTCAAAAAATAAATAAATAAATATATATATATATATATATCTAAAAATTACGTTAAAAAAATTTCGCATCATGTCATGTAAGACGGTCGGCATCCACATCAGTATTTTGCATCATAAATTGGCCGAATTGACTAAATCGTATCGATACAAAAAGATTTAGGATTAAACTAGTCAAATTGAAAGATTTTCGTGGAAATGTTATATGCGGTAGATGTGAACGATTCTAGGGTCGGTTTCGATTCTACCTAGAACCTACCTATTGGAATCATTTCTCCAATTGTTTGAACCCACAACTCACCCCCGCATCTCCGAGAACTTGGAACCTACACTGTTATAAGTTCTAGGATCGATTCATTGGGTCTACCCAAGTTCTAAATATATTCTTAACTACACGATTGCGGTGAATCATCACCTCCGATAACCATCACTTGCTCCTACAATATACGATCACAACTCATATTTAGACACATAGATACCGCCATACATGTGAGCTTAGACTAGTGATTCCAGGATTACACACTTGTCATCGAACCAATAAAATCCGTAGGATCATGCAAAGTCATATTGCAAAAAGAAAAAGAAAACATAAAGACTTGTTACAGGTTCGAAGTTCTAGGTTCCACCTAGAACCTATCTCTAAAAACTAGTTCCCTAGTTGTTGGAACCAAAAACCTATGATGCATACCCTAAAACTTAATATCGACTGGTTTCCACGGATCCGGTTTCATCCTAGAACCATGTTCAACCCTAATATGCTGCATAGCACAACGTGATTCTTATTTTGTGGAATGATGAATTCATTTCTCATTTTTCACATTTTTTCCTTTTTTTGTGGTTTTACAAATGAGGAATTGCAATTAGAATTTATAATTATATACTAAATGCTGTATCCTTTGTAAAACAACTTTAGAAGTGCCTTATCTCACGTGGGAGATACGTCGCTTATATGAATCTAGAAGTAGTGTCGCTTCTTACGAAATTTAGGGTTACTTTTCGAGAGCTCATGAAATAAGAGCAAACCCAATATCATAATAGTGCTAAGTAAATTATAGAACTTCTCGTTAAAATAAGAGATTAATATATGTGCTATATATTTGATTTTATTATTTAAAGTAATAAGTTTAAAGCTATTATCGCTTGCAAGTTTTCTAGAATTTTGAGATACTTGCAATAAAAAAATGTTTAACTCAAAAGAGACATTCATGTATGTTAATCTCATGAAAATTTTGGCTATAAATTAATTTAATATTTTTTTTTACAAACAAAGTGGGAGATCATTGGTAATTTCTTTGTAAAAAAAAAAAAACTTAGAAGTGCATTGTACCATATAGAATAAATGTGTGTGGGCCAATATATATGTATGGAAATCTTCTATTCTTATAAATGAAGACGATGGGCTAAATGGGCTAGACACTACAATTGATAAGAATTGGCGCTTACCAACAATTTTTTTCATTTATTAAAATTCAAATTTATAATTATAAAATAGCTATTGTTTCATATAATTTGGTGTTTAGGAGATTATTACTCATGAAAAGTCATGAGAAAGCAAAAAAATGAAAACGAGCCTAAAATATTTCTTTTTTTCAAGAAATGTTCTCTTTCGATGCATTGCTCAATGAAACTTCCGAGAAAAGCAAGTCTTTGTATGGGAGTGTTAGAATTTCTTTATTTTTTTGTCATTTTTTTATTCAAATTTTATATGTCCGCCTAGTAGATCTTAGATGCATGTTCCCTCTATTCAACATTTTTGCTCAATACTTTTAGGGGGCGTATGATAACCATTCTGTTTCTCTATTTTTCTATTTTTCTTTTACTGGAAAAAGATTTGGCACATAAATCTATTTGGAAACGCAATTTCATTTTTTTTATCTTCAGAATAAATTTTTTACCCTAAAATAAGATAGAACATAAACAAATACTCTTCTCATAGCTCACTCCCTCTCTCTCGAGTGCGTACTCCCTCTCTCTCTCTCTCGCATCCTTGTCTCTCATTGGCATAGACTCGGCCAAACTTCTCCATCTCCTCTTCCATTGAGTTCCATCGCCGCAGAGAGTCTCACCACTATTGTCAAACATCTGTCTCCGCAATTGTAGCCTTGCTTCTTGTCGCAACCCTTGCCTCCATCCAACAAGGCGAGTCTCTCTCTCTCTCTCTCTCTCTCTCTCTCTCTCTCTCTCTCTCTCTCACACACCCTCTTTGTTATTGTTAGCTCCACCTCCCTCTCGGTGGTCCGATTCGCGTTCAATCACGATCAATTGGTGTCTTCAGTAGCTTGTACAATCCGATATGGAGATGTTCTCTTTCAATTTTCTTCACTTATTTTCTTTTATTAATAGTTATTAAAAAATATTGCATTGATGTGATCTTGACTCAAAGCTTATTATCTTTCATTAATAGTTATTAAAAAATATTGCATTGATGTGATCTTGACTCAAAGCTTTTGCGCTTGAATTAGTTCACCATCATTTGCGCCATTCAAGAACCTTTTCTTGAGGATTGCATGTCTTTTGGTGCTGATCGTTTGCATTGCTGTTGGGTGGTATATAGTCAAGCAAGGAAGTAGAATCAAGTGTTGAATGCAATTCTCTGCTTAGCATGATTACATCTCTTTTATTTGTAGATTAATTCATTGGCCATTAAAGGAATTTTTTTTCTAGGAAACAGAAATTTTATGATGTTTTCTATTCGAGGAACAAAAATTGTATGTCGTTATCAAATACATTTCTTTGCTTAGAAACTAATATAGGGAGTAGATTATGGCCATAAATTATTCCCAGAAACATCATTTGGGCCCTTAGCTTCCATTTTTCATTTCTTTCCAAAGAAAAAATAGCCTTCCTTTCAATTGTTTCCTTTTAAAAGCTCCTAGAGAAATACCAAAACTACTATTTAGTATTCTCATTTGAGAAATATTAAGTTGCGTTTGGCAATCAAGATAAAAATCGAGAATAAGATAAGATTTATCATATTAGATGTTTGGTTCCCGCCCGGGACAGGATAAAGTAATATATAAGGGGGATGATATAACCTGGATAAAAAATAACCAATGGGGTAGGTGAGATAAAAGTAGATATGATTTCTTATGTTCATGGTATAATTTTTTTTTCTTAAATAAAAAAATTCTTAAATAATGATTCAATATGAATTATATTGGAATTCTAATAATAAAATCTAAATTTAAAAATAGTTATTTTATTCATTCCTATATGTATCTATACATTTTAGTTCCTTTCTACCTTTTTTTTTTGTTAACCGATCATCCGCGGGTTTACGCAACGACTTGCGTTTGCGTCGATCTCGGGGGACTAACTGAAGACCGTGGCCACTACCACGCCCCCCACTTAAGTCACGAAGTCGAGTTAGGAGTTTCAACCAGGTGACCTAACTAGGAATAACACGCTCTCAACCAACTCGGCCATGCGTGGGTGGGTTAGTTCCTTTATATATAAACACACGCTTCATATTGATATCATTACATATTTTAGGTATGGTAGTATAACTTATTATTTAATAATTTTTTTTATTAATAAATGATGGAACGAAATAAAAATAATGAAAAAAGAGATAAAAAAAATAAGTAAATAAAAATGAAGTAGAAGTACCCAAATTTTAAATCACATAATTCCAACTTAAAAATGATCTTTCTACTTCTTGAAGAATGTGGAGCAATGCAATTTCTTTATAAAAAAAAAAAAGAACCTAAGAAATCTCCATGTCCTTCTATATATATCTAGTTCATGTTGAAGGTTCAATACTCATTTGTAGTTTTTTAATTCACTTCAAAAATCTACGGAAACGGCCATAGAGCAGAAACTTCTTCTTCTTTATAGGTTTCTACTTCAAGTCAAAAGTCAATGAAAGCGGAAAGAGAGTTAAAACTCTTTCTCATCAGTAGATTTGTGATTCATGTTATAGTTATCGAAAGTAGCAAGAGAAAGACAAAATCATGAATGATCATATTTTGCCTCTCTTACTAAAGTTGGTAGTGAATTAAGAGAGATTCTTATAGCCATCATTGGTGCATTTTTATGTTCATTTACATTGGTATGTGTAAATACCAAATAATGCATATGATATGATTTGAAACATATTCGAATTTATAATTGTGATTCAATAAATAATAATTAGGATAGAACAAAATCCTTAAATTTTAAATCCTATCTTATCCCGTCATATCTTGATTAAAAATTCAGACAGTCAAATGTAATTTTAAAACTTTTTATCTGTAATTATTAATGACGTTATGGTGTAAATAATTTCATAACCATTTTTTCCCGTTGAATCTACTGTCCCAACATTTGACCCAAAAAAAAAAATCTATTGTCCCACGAGGGAGGCCCCCAATAGTCAACTCAAAGGGCACGTACTTTGAGAGAAACATTTCCCGCTGCTTTTCCATCCACTCACCCCTGCTTCAATTGCTGTCGGATTGTACCCACTGGGCCAAAAGAAAATAAGAAATCGTACTCACAAAGCAAATGAAAACCAACAAATCCCACATGGGAAAATCGTTTGGGTCCATTATTAACTGTGACTTTTGATTACGGGGATTTTGGTTTTCCTCAAGCTAATCAATCACCTTCCAAATATTCAGACTTAAATGTCTGATTGCAGAAGCCTACGAATCTGTCGCTGGGTTTCGAGTAAATCCCGTGTTCTTGTCGTTGAACTTAAGCCGTGATCGGGGGAGCAATACCCAATTACAATTTTTCTTTTCTGTTTTTGCCTTTTGGGAAATGAGTAATACAGTTACAGCCCAATTAATCTTTCCCTTAAGAAAGGCAAAAGCCAAACTCATCATACTTAACTTCCTCCTCAATTCCTGGCTTTCCTCCTCCACTTTTGTCACCCCCAACCTTCCAACCAAAGGAATCGACCTCAAAGTGAGATTTACTCAACCGCAATCAACTCCATAATAACAGTTCCTCGAGCAGAAACCGAACCAACTTCATCGTATTAATTACCCAAAAAGAAGAAGAAAGGATAATGATGGTAACTGCAACAGAGTCCAACACCAAAGAGCTAATCTCCATTTCAAACAGGACAGTTCCCAGAAAAGAGTCTGAATAATTTACACTTCGTTTTCTCTGAATTGGGTTTTAGAGGGCAAACGCGAATTCGAACACCCCCTCCCACCCACCCACCAGATCCTAATGTTACAAACAAGAGGAGAAAGGGCAAAAAAAAAACCAAGAACCTAAGATCTAACTAACAAATTTTAACCTCAAAAATAACAAAAAGAGAGGCGAGAAAGAACGACAGAGGGAAAGTATATTCAACAGTGGAAACCCAGCACAGATCCGTCACTCACCGCGATGGCCACTCTGCAGTCAGATCTCGCCTCCACATGGTGCGTGAACAAGTGCAAAACCCTAACCCTCCCCGCCATCTTCATCCTCGACTCTATCTCCAGCGTCGGCCCCACTCTCAGGCCTCCTCCGCCCCCGACGCCTCCGAACCCGAAACCGGACCCGTCCGTCACCGTCGGCAGCGGCGGCGGCGCCGCCAAGGCCGCGGCGGCCTCCGCCTCCTCCCCCGCGAACGCCGCGGGCGGGTTCGGCGCCGGCGAGAGCGGGAACGACTCGACGGCGAAGGTGGCGGCCATGTACTGCATGCGGCCCGCGGCGATCTTGCCGGCGGGGACGAACATGAAGCCGACCTGGTTGCCGGCGTAGAGGAGCTGGATCGAGCTGTCGAAGTGGGAGAATACGGCCTTGTTGGGGTTCTCCACGGAGACGTACTGCGAGAAGGTGAAGTTGACGGTGTTGTTGGCGATCGAGAAGGACGGGAGCTGCAAGCCATTGACGGAGATCTTGGGGTCGCGCGGCCGGAACACGGTGAAGAACACGATGAGGACAACGATGACAACGAACACGAGGAAGATCGTCGCCACCACGCACGACGCCAAGTTTGTGCGGCCGCCTGAGGAGTGTCGCGGTGGCGGTCGGCGGTGTGGCTTGGCCATTGTGTAGAGAGAGAGAGAGCTGGTGTTGTTTGGATGTGGAGTTTTGTGATATACTTGGAAAGGAACGGCTGCGAGTGGGAGTGGGAGTGGGAGTGAGAGGAGTGTGTGTGTGTGTGTGAAAGCGAGACTTTGTTTATTTGTTGTCTTAGTTAGTTATTTATTTTGAAATTCTCTCTTTTGCTTTTTTATTTTTTTTCTTTTATGTGCTTTTTGTAAGCAATTTTTTCCACCTTTTGACATAGACCCCCAAAAAAAAAAAAACATAATGAAAAATTTAAAAAAATACAAATTTTTTTCAAAAAATATTTTCTCCCATTCGATTGAAGAAGAGAAATACATGATTTTTATTCATATTCTCTCGAACTTCTTCTGTTCGCCATTTCAAACACAATTCCGAGCAATCGCCGACAGAAGCGAAAGAACAAACCGAAAGCGCCAGGCTCATGAAAAAACTATATAAGCCATCCAAAGCACAAACACGAAGCTAAGCCCACCCGAAAATGGACCCCGCTCGATTTTTTTAGTCATACACACACACACATATATGTACCTATATTCGAAAGCAAGACCGGAACATAAGTTTACTTGACAAGCCCGTCGAGCCGGGAGTCCATGATCAGAGATACGGTCTTGAGGAACGCGGCTTCACTCATCTCGGGGAGCAAACAGTCCTCAGCCTCACGCACCATTTCCTCGATCACGGACACCTTGGTCACCGTCTCTCTACACATGATGCTCCCGATGGTGAACGGAGTGAGGCCTCTTTCGACACCTTTCTTCAGAAGCATTGTGGACAAGCGAAGCGTGCGAGCGCACTTGGGCGAGATGTCCCAGCCATAGAACTTGAGGAGCGCTATGTCTTTCTCGGCGTTGAGAGATTTTATGTAGTCCACGGTGTCGGGAGAGTAGGGTTGATGAGCTTGGGGCCAGTAAAGCCAGTCGAAAGTGCAATCCTCAAACTGGAGAACAAGGGAACGGGTGCTTGTTAGGCATAGAGGAACTTCCGTTTGGCAGCAGAAAAAATAAGGGACTCATTCAGCAAACTTGTCAAATTGTGCCAAAAGTATACCTTTACATAAAATCAGAACACTTAAGAATCTACAATAGAATACACAAGTATGAGGAAGTCGTCTTTCACATGCTCAAAGGCAGCTTAGTCAATGCAGCCAGTCTTAGTCAGGAATACGATCGTCATAGTCTGAATAATACCTTCGAAATAATCATCTCGAATTAGCTATGCCAGTTTTCGACATAGACCATCGACATGGAACCCTAGTGTAATTGATCCTTCCAATAGTAGTCAAGCAAAAGCAAATCTTATCTAGATATTCCACAAATAAACTCCATCCTCGAAATACCATTGAGATTCGATAACCAATCACATCCCATCAACAGGGAACCTTCATTTAAGTGAGTCTGCTTATAGCGGCACATACTAAATACCTACATAATTGGGCAAAGCAAATTCTATTGGAATGTGCCGCGAGTTTACTAGTGCCCTAATAAGATGACATCCGGGATTTCATATTGAACGCCACTCACATAGCTGAAGTAGTGTCTAGCAATAAAAAACTAGGACATGACATCATGCCAACACAGAACCATGATGAGAATTAAACATTTTAATACTTGGTTTGGATAAACAGAAGAGAAGAAAACCAAGAAAATGGTGGTGTTGGGAAATCCTTTCTTCGTTTATCTGGTGAATAAAAATAGGATGGAAACCACAGGAAAAAACTCCCTTCCACATGCATCCACATAAGCTAGGAAACTACAACTTCATTTCTCCTCAAATTGGGATTACCGTAGTGTAAGAATTCACAAAGGCCTCTTAAAAAGTAAGGAAACGTTATCATATAATACAATTAACGACTCCATGGACTAAATTTAAATCAACCTCGCCATAAGTTACCAATGCATGACTATAAAATGAAACAGTTAAGCATATAGAAGCAGATGGAAGGACTCACACTCTCAGGCAGGCAGTATCCATGATCAATTGGTATGAGAACAGTCTGACCCTCTTTATCCTTGCTAATCAAGATGTTCCCAGAATGCCTATCAGCATTTGCCGTTCTAATATCCAGCATACTGATTTTGTGGACCTCCTCCACAGGGAAAGCCCTAGGACCCATGTCTTCACAACTTCCATAGTTATCCATAAACATTTGCAAAGATCCAGTCTTAATGTTCTTTGTGGTACCTTCATAACCATCAGGATGGTTAAACCCTTCATGCAAACAATGAACCATCGTCGTTGGAGGCACACCAGCAAAGCCCATTACTTCACGAGTTAAAATGCGAGGCCCACTTCTAGGAATATTTTAAAATGTGGGTGCCACTTCCCTCAGTGCTCCTTCACCGACCCTTGTCCCTCTTTTCAGACCTTCGCCATCAGATGAAACAGGCAATCCTTGAGGGTTATTCATAGCATTTGGCTCTTCATCAATGGGCTTGAAAACCGAAACAAGCTTGCCACCAAACGAGTCCTGCATAAAGTAAGCTCCTCCCGTGCCCTCGCACGACCTAATAGGTGAATGACCACTCTCCAAGCCATCAAAAGTTGCCTTGATCATATTCCCTATGACCGAGGGCAATGTGACCCTAGGATTGACAATGATTGGTTCAAGTGAAAAATTTCTACCCAGTTGCGGTGGCTCCCCAGCTACAACCACAAGCTCCCCTGAAGATTTGTCTCCATTAGTAGTCACATTTGGTTTTGCTGCCTCGACAGAAAGTTCAAAATCTTTCTCGATGGGCTTCGCTCTAACCTTTGCTGATTTCTGGACCAACAAGTGGATCACAGCATCCCTATTATTACTGTTGTTTTTTTGAAGTTTTTTTTTTTTTAATTTTTCTCCTTTTAAAAAAAGTTTTTGGCTCTCGAAATCAAAAAAGCCTTTCCCTTTCTTGGCTATTCGATGCTTGAGATAAGCCACATTCCGATGACGATCCACATGGAACTCGAACTCCTTCCCACTAACGGTCCTAACACTGATGACTAAAGGACCGGAAAGCTTAACAACCAAATGCAGAACATTCCCTGCCTCCGACACCATAGTCCTTAACAAGAGAATTTGCGCCTAATTCCCTGCCTCCGAATACAAGCTTCTGCTTCTTCACCACAAACCCTTTGCATGTCTGGATCCTAAGCTTCACCGAAGCAATTGAGTCTGATTCCAAGACCCGCATCGGGATCATGGAGCCACCGACGGTGAGGTATATCAGGATCGACTCACTCGAGCCAGAATCAGCCCTGTTATGGCTATACCCCGGGAAGCTTATCGACCCATCCCGAACCGGACTCAAGGCGACATCGGCGACAGACATCTTCTACTGCAAATTCGCAAATTTGTTGTGCCGCCTCAAGAAACCCGCAATCCCCTTTTCTTCTTCACCTAAATGCCTGTACACCCTTTTACCTCCATGAAGCCCTTCAATCAAATTGATTGAAAGACCAATGCCCCAAAAACTACTATACACGAACAAAAACAAAAAAAGAAACCGAAAAGAAAGGAAAAGAAAGAAAGAACAGATAACCGATCCAAAAAAAAAAAAACAAACCCCCCCCCCCCCGCTCCCCCCCCCCCCCCAAAAAAAAAACCCCAAACCCAACCCCCCCTCAATTCACCAACGGCGAATCGAGCGATTCAGGACCCGGAGAAGCGAAATGGACGTGAGGATCGCGTGAGATAAAGGGCTTTTTTTTTTGAGAGAGCGGATTCTAACCTTGAGGGAAAGAACCGAAGGAGAAAGGAGCAGGTGGCGAGGGCTTAAATCGAGGATAGCGGCGATCAATTGGCGATGATTCGGGGGAGGGAGCGGCACGATCGCTGGACAGCTCTCTCCAAGATTAGAGGGTCGTCGATTCCAACGGCGCGATCATTTCGCCGATATTCTCTATTCCGATAAGAATGTCGCCGATGCGGATGTGAGAGAGAGAGAGAGAGAGAGCGAGAGCGGTAATGCCCCTTTCAGATATAGGCCCGACGACTAATGACGGAATGTGTTTCCATTTTAAACGACTTAGCTTTCGAGTGCTTATTTCTTTTCCATGTTTTTCAACCGTTTGCTAACGGACGTTTTCATCGGAGAAGCTGCAACTGCAGCTTCGCGGAAGGAGGTGGATGAGGAGGAGAGAGTTTGTTAGGTTGAAGTTACCGAAATGCCCCCACGTGGAGTTTCGCATAATCTCGGAATTACCCCCTTTTGTTTATCCATTTTTATTTTATTTTTGCCCTTTTCCTTTCTTGAGACTTGAGGTGATGCTATTTTTTTTTAACACGCAATGCCCACGGAATTAGCTATTACGGGCCATTGCATCATCTTCAAAAAATAGAAAGACTTGACCCAAAAAAAAAAAAAAAAAAATTATTGTTCATGTTTGCTAAAAGTGAAACTCTACATAGAAGCTAGTTAGATTGAAATGTCTAGCTTAATCTCTTTGAATTCACTAATTAGACTGAAATGTCTAGCTTGATCTTTGAATTCAGCTATCTTTTATTTCTGCTACCAACAACCCGCGATTGTTAATAAGTAACATCCTATGATGATGCTGGTGAACATAGTCCATATATCTTTTTCTCCAATTGTGAAAATTTCACTTGCAAGAAATATTCGAGAAAGTCACTCTCTCTGTTTTAAATATCAAAAATCATTTTTCAAAATATGATGACAGCTCGAGACCTTTGCAACCAAGTGCGGGTCCCAAACATTTCATAATTTTCCCGTGACGAACATCAGAAAACGACTTCTGGTACTATTTGCAGAATGCAACCAAACATAGCAAAACCCATCATTTTTTCTTGAGAACGAGTTCCTCCGAGAAAACATTTACAGCAGAGTTCGTTTTTTCGCGAGATAAATGAAGCCTTAAACTCCATCTTCACCGAGACGGAAATATTATCGACCGATGGTAAGCTCGACTGAGATTCACCCGCCCGATTCGGCTCGATGATTTCAACCCAGACAAAAAGGGACACGCCGGCAAAAGAGTTAGATCGGTACACGTGTTTAAGCCCTTTAAGGTACCTGCCGGAAATGACATATTATATATCCTCGCGAAAAGTTCATGTCGTTATACTGAGGAACATGGCTCGAACGTGAGGCGTGTACCATTAGAATTATTCGACATGATTGGGAAAAAAAATGATTCCGTGAAGTTCAGGTGCATTGGACCTTGTTTAGTGCCTTTGCTCCAGAAATGGGTCCAACGTCCACATTACACATCTTCAAAAGTAGACACCACTTTTGTCGCGCAATTATAGTGCACATATAAATAAATTAATAAATAAGTAAATATAACTATATACATATAGTTTGCTATAGATAGGACTAGGAGCCAGATGCTTTAGGCTTATCATTGCTTGCATTTATATCGGATCTTGTTAGCAACCGGTCCTACATCCACATTAAATAGCGCATCGTTTACGTTTCAAGGCCACATTTGATGTGTGCCTCCCAAATTTGCTCTGAAGACTCTCTTTTGACTTGCCTATCTCGATTTGATTATTTCAAATTGTTCTTTCGGTTCTTGTGGAGCACCGGCTAGGGCCAGGGTGGGGATTGACTGAGCCGACTGCTAAATGATGTGTCGTCGATGCAAGCTGATGTTTGAACCAGGACCGAAAATAGAGGGTAAAAGTGATGAAGAGAAATCGAGACACGGGATTTTTCTCGACTCGTTTTTTTGACCACGGCTTAATATTCAAGGAAAGATTTTATTATAATTAGCGACATCTCACCTTCTTTTATTTCTTTTCCATGTTTAAACAGATGTTGTATATATATGCCATTCAAGAACTATTCATGAATTTAAACTCAAATTACTAATAAAATACGAGACCTTGTGGCTAACAGTTTTCTCAAACCTCCTCCGAGAAGGCTCCTCAAACGCAATAGCAATCGCAGTGGACCAAATGGGTTTTTCGCAATGATGAACGAATCGGCCTTTGGTGGGCCAAAGAGGGAGGAAAAGATAAAGTTTAACGTTGAGAATTGGATGGCAAGTCCTCTTTTTCCAGGCCCTTTCGGCATGATTGCTTCTTGGGAAGTTAAATTATAATTAGACGATCTAACTTCGAATTCAATTTCAGAGAGGGGGAAGGTAGAAAGGGCAGAACGCAACAAGTGGGGACTGCTTTTCATGGACATTGATCATGGTCCTCCATGTGGGCATATGGGTACTCTCCATCATTACATTCTTTCATTTGGTTTAGTTCTTGCGTGATGATCTTTAACCCTACCGTCAAGGGGTGACCTCATGAAACTCTAGGACAACGAGGAGCTTGAAGGGCACATGGCCGCGATACCGTTTGTTGTAACCAGAAAATATGAACGGAGATATAAAAAAAACTCCGAAAAAGCGGTAACAAGCATAATAACAATCGAGCCAATCTTTTCAAATAGAAATGCCGAATTACAACTCAAATATAGACTTACTTGATGCTGTAAACTCGAAAAAAATTGAATAAGAGGTGAGATACAGCTAAACGAATCTCCTTGAGGAGATTAGTTCGTGCAAATGCTAACCAAGACGACTTAAAAACCCTCACTTGCTTAAAGGTAAATTAGCATTTAATGAATTCGGATTATGGAATAAGCATTAAGGAATTTTTATCCGAACTCCGGGTATTTTTAAGGAATTTTTATGGACCCGAATTATTATTTTTGGGAACATGAAATGTTAGATTTAGATCCCATCGGGTCAAGTGTATATGAAATTAGGACAACTCGGAAACAGGATGGGACACGTGCCGGGCCACATGTCGGCACATGGCAAGGCGGTATGCAACGCGGCAAAAGGTCACACGGCGACACGTGTCACCCTTTTGGGTACCTGCTCAATGCCGACTCATCATAACCGACTTTACTATAAGCCGTTTGCAAGCTCACGGCTAACCATGACCTATTATAAATAGAAATCGACTTGCCCATTCCGTCCTTTGTTGAAAATCTTTGTCGTTACTCCTTGGAACGCCAATCGTCGTCCGACGCCCTCGGTCATTTGACCACCTCACGCCTCAAGCATCGGCACCGCTTTGCCGCCCCTCGCCATCCGCCACCGCCCTAGCCAAGACACCTTTGGTCGTTGTGGTAATCGTACGCCGACCTAGTCCAGTGCTTGCCCTGTCGTTTGTCTAATCGTCCGTTTGATTTCTCGCTAGTCTAGGCAAGTAGATCTCTATCCTTATTACTATGGTTTCTATGATTACCGATGCGAGTATTGAATTCCGTTGTTAATGATTTGTGATAGAAGATTTGGATATGATTATGAGATGTACTTTCTATGAGGATTGTATTTGCTTTGGTTGGATTCCGATATCTTCCATTAATGTGAGATATGTTTGGTTGTCTTGGACGATATTCAAATATGTGATGTTATATTTGGTTTAGTCATTTGGAATAGAATTCCTGCGAGCGTAATTCACTCACCCCGATAGTTAAAACCCTTTTTCAAATCAAAAGTATGCCGGATAATCTTATTCCGATACAACAACGTCTATATGGTGAGCCTCCGTGGATTGGTAGGTCCATACGATAGCATATTCATGTCGACCTAACAACCCATTGAGAACCCGCTACAAGATCATTCGATCTAGGGGTTATGTGGAAGAGGGACCTCTTTAGTTGCCTTTGAGTTCAAGGCAGTATATCGCCGTGGGATATCTCGGATGGTTAGATCCAATTCCACCTCACCAATTCAACGCGCTTGTGATCGCGAACGACAAAGATGATAGCGAGGAATTCATTCCTCCCGCTAGCCTAATATTCAGTTCAAAGAGGAGTGAAGTATGAAAAGATGATGATGGAGTTGGTAATACTCGAATTAGTTTAGCTTACGTGTGAATACCCTCTTAGTACTCATCCCATGTGAATTTTGTAAATGAAGTGTGTAGTTATATAAATATGTAATAAGGAGTGGATGCCGAGTTTGAATAAACAAGTTATGAATAAAATGCTTTATTGTTTGACATGCGTGTTATTTGGTTAGTGAAACCATGAAAGGCCATACTCTTTGTATAGGCATGCCTTCGATTGAATGTCTTTTGTTTGACATGCACATGTACCCGTATGGTCGCCCGGTTGATTTTTTATTTAGCTAAGCTTCCACATGCGCCATCGTTCTCTAATTTAGGATAGATTAACTAAAGAACAAAGTGAGGTTTTGGAAAATCTTCCTATCGGGGTGTCGATGGCATGGGATGCTACACGAGCAACCTTCACGAGCTATACCTCCCATGATACAACACTTCGAGATTGTTTGTATCACGCTATGCAAACACGATTTTGTCGAACACTTTTCGAAACCGGTACAATTGAGGACGACTAAAAAGAAAATTAAAGGAATTCCTCGAGTAATTCTCTTGAAGTTCTTCTTTTTGAATTAAGGAGACAGGTCTATTTATAAAGACATGAACTCAAGAGTCATGTCGGTTAGGTTTACATTAGTTATGCCATTAATCCTTCATAATTACAATACTAAAGTTGAAAATTGCGGCAGAAGAACTGAAAGGACATGTGAATTAAAGAGACGTCATTAATGTTGAGCCATTAATCCATAATAATTACAAAATAGAAAAAGTAATTTCCCATACACGCATAAAAGTGGACATTGTTGAGTATGTCTCAAGTTTTTGCCAACTGTTGATGAAGATCGAAGTCCGATCTTTGATCAACCACTGTCAATACCTTATTATAGAACTGTAATCCTAATGAGCTAAAACTTAACTCCTTTTTTGTTGTTTTACCTATTTACTAAGATTACATATAAGTGTAGGGTGTTTTTAGATTCTCTAGGTGATTTTATTTATAGACGAAAATAATGTTAGGAATTGTGTGAAATATTGGGTGAGTTGAACTTCAGATCGAGAGAGACATAGACTCAACCTTGTACTTTCCTCGTTCATCATAAATTTATCGTTGCCACTCTCCCAGTGGTCATAGGTCTCAAAACTTGGTTGAACCATGTAATCTTAAATTAGCAATTGTGATATACCTAGTGTTCCGACATTGTGCAGCATTCATATATAATGTTTTGTTTTTAAGTGTTGTGGAAACTCGAGCTCCTTTGTGGCAATGATTAATTAGTTATATATAAGCATTATATAATGTATATTTATATAATATATATAAGTTGTTGTGTCCATCCACATCAAATACGAATTGAAGCAGAGCAAAGAAGAGAGTCAATCTAACTCCTACCATTTTGACGATAGGCCAATCACTCAACCACTATAAAGTTCCATAAGTGGCATTTCGAGAATGGATGAACCCCCCTATCAAATTACCGATGGTTTTGGTAGCTTAACAATCCCGGTTTCATATCTCTAATCCTAGGATCCTACCAAGTTTATGGTACCAAAACCTCAACTTCGGAATCCAAGCTTAACAAGGAGATTAATGTATCCCTAAGTTTTACCTCATTACCTCCAAGAATGATTAACCCTAATTCAGACGAGAACCACGTACAATGAAGAGAAATGAGAAGTATATATACTAGAATTGCAAGGTTGACCCCATTTTAGTTCTATGAGGAATGAGAATATGTTACTTGCTTCTCTAATAATACAAAAAAAAATATTATAAAAATATTTATTTATGGGTTTAAAATGCTGTGTTGTCTGTCAATTGTCAAACTCTTTTAAAAATTGTCAATTTTCGCTTTGGCCCGATCAGCCGATCATTCAATGGCAAATTCGAAAATATCGATTGTTGTTGCTTGGCAGTTGGCACACAATAGACCAAAAAAAAAAAAAAACTAACAAAAATTATTCCGGAGGACGCTCCTCCTGAGGCCCGTTGGGGAATCTGGCGATGCTGGTCGGAAATGTCGCTGACGTGTCGGATGGTGACTGGGTAAAAGACGAAAGCCGTTCCTCGTTTTGGTGCTTCATACTTTTGTTGTTGTTATTAGATTTTTTTCTGGGCCGGTTCAGAGATTCAATTTCTGCCGTCCTGAACCGGGAAGACAAGCCCAAATCAAACGAGTTACTAAATTTTCGTGTGTTCTAAAAGGGTCACGCGAGTTGTGCCTATCGAGTGCACGCAACACTAGCCGTCTAAAGCGCGAGCGGTCCACGCGCTACATCTGATCATGAATTTGGGGATCCGCGGGTCAACTTCGGCCACATTAGCCAAAAGGGCACCGTTGGGCGAGCTTTGGATAAGGATTTTCGCTAAGAAGGCCGATCCAATTGGGCTCGTGGCAGCACGGCGCATCCCGATAATTTTACGCATGGAATTTTTCGTTATGGGCGGACTTGGACAACACTTTAGAGTTTAGGCCCGACATCAGGGCTTGGCCCTGCCCATCCTTGCTCATGGATCACGTCTGGCGCATGCACTTCAATTTGCGAACATCAAATTTAAGGTTTTTTTTTTTTTTTTGGGTCCAAAGTCTTTTCTTACGGGCAAAGTTTGCGGTTGTGTATTTTAATTGAAAGTTACTTTGATTGCAAGCTGAAAAATCAAATGGGAAATGCGAATTTAAAAGCAGAAATAACCCCGAAAGCTGATTTCATTAAAAACTTACTTGGGCAAATGTGAAGATCGGATGAGAGGTTCGGATCACCCTTTAAGGACTTGCCTACAACATTGCTGTCGTAACAACCAAATGCTTAAGCACTCAACCACGACTTGAAAACTCTATTTGAATGGCATTCCAAGCATTGCTATTACAGCATTCACTCCGTTGCAGAGGTCTCAACTTCCTTTCTTCTGCAAGTTCAAGTGTTGCAGATCCTAACAAGAAAAAGAATTCGCGGAAGATCCAAGAAAAGACGATCTAACATCCGAGAAAAAGTTAGGAGGACGTGTGCCGGATTATTGGTTCGAGGTGACGGTATTCGGGTACAGTAGCTCTTGATATATTTGAGAAACCGAAGATATAGAGCTCTCAAGGCTGATTTGGCATTAATTTGTTTGGTTGGGTCTCTACTGATCTTCAATAATGAAATAATCCAAGATTGCATGAGACTGAAAAAAAGATGATCGAATATCGTTTTGTCTCGGCTATTCTCCACTTAACGACTTTAACCGCCATATCTTCCCGCCAATTTAACCTGCCTCCTTCCCCTCTCCCCTCTCTCTCTCTCTGTCTCTCTCTCTCTCTGCGTAGAACGTGACGAACAATGTCGATGGATCTCCAACTCGCTCTCCTCTTCTCGCTCGTCCTCGTCTCCGCAGTTTTCTCACCATGCACGTCCTTTCCATCGCCACAATCGAGCCCTACTTCATCTCCTTCCCCTTCAGCTTCTCGTCGTGGACTGAAAAACCCTGGCGACCATATCTCATCTTCACGGCAGGCTTCCCCGAGTCCCACCCCCCGTCCTCTCGCCCCTGCACTGTTTGTGTTCGGCGACTCCTCCGTCGACTGTGGCACCAACAATTTCCTCGGGACGCTTGCGAGGGCAGACCGCCTTCCTTATGGCCGAGACTTCGACACCCATGAGCCCACTGGCAGGTTCTGCAATGGACGAATCCCGGTCGACTATCTCGGTAAATTCGCCTCGCTTTCTTGGTTTTCTTTGATTTCTTGAATGACCTTTTGTGTTGGACATGAAGAAATTTCATCAAGCGCTCAAAGACATTGAGAATCCCAATTTTTTAAGTCATTCCGTGAAGATCGCATTTCCCCACCATTTTCAATGATCATCCGATCGAAATACCCGTGAAGGTTTATTTCTCATTACTCGTCTTTTCAATCAGCTCTATATCTCGGTCTTCCCTTTGTACCGAGTTATCTTGGACAGAGAGGATGGGCGGAAGATATGGTTCATGGAGTGAACTACGCATCTGCCGGTGCCGGATTAATCTTCTCGAGCGGATCGGAGATGGTACAGCTTTCATAATATCTCTCTTAAATAGAAAATGGATGTTATGAAATGTTGCTAATGAACCACTTATCACTAGGATACTGACTTTGACTGACAAACAATCCTATGAAGGGTCAACATGTCTCCTTCACTCAGCAAGTCCAGCAATTCGCAGACACATGCCAGCAGTTCATTTTGAATATGGGAGAGGATGCTGCAGCTGACCTCATCTCGAGCTCAGTGATTTATATCTCGGTTGGAATCAACGACTACATACATTACTACTTGCCTAATGTGTCCGGCGTGCAGAGCCTGTACTTACCGTGGAGTTTCAACCATTTTCTGGCATCATCCCTAAGGCAAGAAATCAAGGTTGATACTGTGGCCCAATCCATTCCTATGCATAACCTTTGAATTTTGAAGACATTAAATTTAATTATGAGTGCTATTGGTAGGTGATGAGGAGCAGGGTGTTTTGTTAAATTTGCAGGGTGTTTTAGTGTTGATTATATTGTTGATGGACTGCCAATATGTATATGATCCTCGATGCAGAACTTGTACAACATGTATGCTAGGAAGGTTGTGGTGATGGGATTGCCGCCCATCGGTTGCGCTCCTCACTATCTGTGGCAGTACAGCAGCAAAAATGGGGAGTGTGTGGACGAGATCAACGACGCAATCACGGAGTTCAACTTCGCCATGAGATTCATGGTCGAGGGGCTAGGTCGGGAGCTCACGGGCACGAGCATCACCTTCTGCGATGTGTTTCAAGGTTCCATGGACATACTGAAGAATCACGAGCATTATGGTGCGGTTATTGTCGAGTTAGCCGTTTTCTCTACTTGAATGAACTATCCTGCAGTTTTGAAATTCGAATTGAAGTTTTGAAACTCTGGTTCAGGTTTCAATATCACTACCGATGCATGCTGCGGGCTAGGCAAATACAGAGGCTGGATCATGTGTTTGTCGCCCGGAATGGCGTGCGAAAATGCTTCTAGGCATATTTGGTGGGACCAGTTCCATCCGACGGCGGCAGTGAATGCAATTTTAGCGGACAACGTGTGGAACGGACTGCACTCGAGGATGTGCTATCCAGTGAACATGGAAGAGATGGTGGTTCATAGGACTAAATGATTAGTATAGGGGTTCTGCACGTCGGACCTGCCGAATTCATTCACAAACTTCCCTATTTTTCCTGTACTGTTCATTTCTTAAGATAGTGATGCCTGTAGCGAATAATGAGTGAAGTATTTCATGATCAACATGAATGTACCAGATGTTTGCATCTACATATCAGTAGATTGTCCACTGAATATCCATCAAAACTCAAAGAGAGGTTTCAATTTTGCTCATCCAACACTTTTCAGGAAAGGTGCGTGTCATCTTCGACATCTGATCTTACCTCGAAACTAGGGAATGCAGTAGTAATGTCCCTGCAGAAGCGAATTGAAAATTTCTAAGTAGAAAAGAGTCATCATTCGAAGTAACAATGTGATATTTGATGGATGTGTGCAATATCTTGTAAATGTGTAGAGAGAGAGAGATGTACTTGAGATATGGAATGGTCATATTCTTGAGTATGGATGGGTTCTTAGCTGCAAATTCCCTCCACTCTTCGAGATCGATTTTGCCGTCTCTCTTCCCATCTGCTTCTTGGAATGTCTGAGCTCGAAGTAATACCATCGCTTTAACGTCATATGACAGATAAATTCCCGAGTATGTCTAGCATTATTTTGCACATACCTTATCGATGATGGCGTCGACGGCGTCCCATGGGAGGATCAGGTCCGACTCCTTCAAAAGAGCCAAAATCAACTCTTCCACCTTGCACAGCGAGATTTTCAAAAGGTAGCATCGGTAGAAGATATAACCAAGCAGCGCAACCTAGCATGAGCTCTCCGCTAAAGCTCTTGTCGCTTGGATTAGCTACTTGATCAGGCTGAGTTATCCTTTCATCATAAGACTTATCTATGGATCTTTAACTTGGTATTTGAGGAGCTAGTCGTTTATGACAGCCTCAAGAAGTTTCATTTTGCAGACATCGTCTGCTTCGGATGTTCAGAAGTCGTCGTTTACCTCTCTACGTCCGATGAAGCCATTTTGCCATATGTCGTACAATTGAAAGGCAACTGCAGCATGCGATTAACTCCTTCAAATAACCAACTTCGATGACTAGAAATGTATAAGAAGTTCATTAAAGCAAAAGCACGGGAAGCTCCATACAGAGGGCCTTTTCTTCTTGAGGCGCCGACGGATGGAAAGCACTTAGAGAATGAACAAACTCTTGAAACTCGATCATGCCATCGTGCTTCAAGTCGAACAAATGGAACATCTGGAGGAATCTAGACTCAATATGGAGGTTGTTTAGGACGAGAAAAGCATTACAATTTTCATGTTTAAGAAGCTGACCCTATCTGTGAAGAGACTCTGCTTCTTTCTGCTCTTGAGTAAGCCAACTTGAAGCTCCTCCTGCACCATCAAAACTCTGTTCAGAAATGAACTGCTGTAACAGATAAGTCACTATACTCCGTCTTCGCCTAGATTACCGAAACAAGTCCTGCTCCAACTCATAACTGAAATTACTACGTCGCTCGCTTTGTCGATTGCTGGACAACTGTGCTCGTGCATGTGAAAAGACGAAAGGGGAAGGAAAAGCTAAACTTCTTACTTTGCTTATGAGTCCATCGTCCACTAAGCAACTGCTTAGTTTCTTGAACAGGACATACAAAGCTTCGACTTCACTAGCATTAACTGCGAGGACAGAATCGAGGGAGTCGGTCGTTTCTCGACGAGAAAGTTAGCTCATTTCTCGACGAGAAAGTTAGCTCATTGGCCAGAGTGTAGCTCGACAGAAGTTACCTCTGTTCAGCCGAAAAACAAGAAAAGAGCTACCATAAGGGGAGAGGGGTTGATGAGACAGGGAAGCATACAGCAGGTTTGACAGGCGAGAGCTTCAAAGTCCTTGTGTCCAAGTCTCTGCTTCGTGCAAATGTAGCCCATGAGTAAGATTGGTTTTCAGGAGTACTTAGTCACTTGTTTTGCACCAGAATGTGACAGATGATCACAGTTAAAATAGAGGGCAAAAGTTCATTGTTCCGTATAAGGAACGAGATACTTCAGTTGGTGGGGCAATCTGATGGTACCTTTGGTCATTGGCTTGCCATGGACCCCACCACACCCCACCACCTCACCGCCACCTCCCCTCCCTCATCCTCCATAGCCGCCGGCCACCAGGCTCCGCCGCTGCCTCCATGTGTCGCCGGTAGCTCCCCCAAGCCACGCTGCTCCCCCCGTTGCCACTAGGCCCGCGAGCCTGTACGCCCGCGACCACCAACCCAAACCACCCCCGGCTGTGCCTCTTCTATGCTACCCATTGCCTGTTGTCGCCGTGAGCAGCCGCGCCCTCCTCCGCGTGCCACCGTGGACGGCCATTAGAGCGGCTTATCGCTGTCCACCGCGAGTCGCTGTTGCCGTGCCACCCCTGAGCTCGATCCCCCGCCTGCCGTGCCGACCTGTGGCCCCTCTCCGAACCACAACGGAGACCGCCGAGCCACCTGTGACCCACAACCGCCGCCCGCGAGCCCCGTGACATCCACCACTGGTGCCTGCAAGTCACCACCGCTGTCATCGCTGACCATTTTGTCGTGAGTTAATCCATAATCTCCGATTAGTCCGTTAATTACGTTTAGGGGATAGATTAGTTAAGTTAATTGTGGATTAGTTAGTTAACTATGGTCGGTTAAGTTAGAGACCATGGTTAGGTTAGTTGACTACAGTTAGGTGAGTTAACCCCGATTAGAATATTTGATTGTGGTTACTTTTAGTTAATCGTAGTTACTTTATGGTTAATCATAGTTAAATTCTTTGACTATAGTTTCTTTAAATAATCATGGTTGGGCTAATTAACCGAGGTTAAGTTAAGTAATTATTGTAGACTAATTAACTATAGTCGAGTAAATTAATTGAGATGAGTTAACTGATTGTAGTTGGGTTAATTAATTAAGATGGACTTAATTAATTATAATTGAGTTAATTAATTGCGCTTATGCTAATTAACCTTGATCGAAATAATTAATTAATTTTTATTTGGTGATTGTTGGAGTATCGTGTTTAATGAAAAAAGTATGTTCATGTGATCGTGTGTGAATCGAAAGATTCTTTGTACCAAAGATACCTTGACGGTAATCCTACCGTTGGTCCTCTTGGTGAAGATAGTGGACGAAGCATGAAAAATGGTATTAAGCCGAGTTTTGAACATGACTGTGTGTACATTAGACTAAATGCGAAGATATAAACCGGTTTGATTGTCTGGTGTGCTCGTGTGGTCACATGATGGATACGAATTACTTGTGGGCACTTGGAGACGAAGCCGACACCCTTGGGTACTTGGGGTCGAACCCGATATGTTCATATCGGTGGGAGTTCGTAACCATATGGCTTATCGGATGCACGACGGTTGGTGCCTAAGGGAGTTCGGAATCACACGGCCGGTTAAATGCCGATCGCGGCAAGTTGAGAACCGACGCTCCTTATAGGAATGCTTGATATGTCCATGATGGTGGGAGTTCGGAATCACATGGCTTATCAATCGTCGTTGCCGAAGGAATGGGACAAAGCCGAGTCATATCGAAAGAGCACCAACTGTCTAGTGTGCTAGAGTCGAGTGGCCGTTAATAACCGGAACACGTGTGATGCATTGTGCATGAAAATTTGTGATGAGTGTTCTCGTTGTGTGCCTTAATTTGTGTGTGATTGAATGCCATGTTAAGTACCGTATAATGTGTGAACCAAGTCGGGGTAAGCTTGCATGTGATTAATGATTGATTGTTGAGTTGTGCCCGATCATGTAGTAGTTAGAGCGTTACGAGAGTCGCACGCTATTGATCCATTATTGATATGCCCCGCATGTTTAGGCAACCCCGAGCGAATCAATGCCATGCTCGGGACTTAGGCGTTGACTCACGCAGATTTTATATCTCACCCGTTGTTGTGAACTATTTTCGGGATTTTAACCATGGAGAGCAGGTGGCTTTGAGGCGAATGTGGGAGTAGGTCCCTTTTGAGTAGCTAGAGTAGCGTTAACTTCAACCCCGACCGGGCATCTTTTTGGTGGTCGTAGGGAGCAACCCTAAAGAGTGAGCTTGTAGATTTTTTGCTTCCCAAGGTTAACGAATATATATAAATAAAAATGATATTTTGTTGATGTTGTGATTTGATTGCCTACTTGTTCGATCCTTATTATTTATATTGTTATATGGGTAAGTAGAACGTTCCTTATGCACTTAATTGAAAGATAAAACGAATGGGTCAATGACGTGCTTAGGGCGTCGTTCTTAAATGACCCGAGGCGTTTGGTAGGGTTGTTGCAAACCCGGGATCGGGCGTGACATATGTGACAAATTTATCCAAAATCGATACAACTATGATAAATTTACTCAAAACTATTTTTCCGACCACCAAAATCCTCAAACTAGTTATATTGGTGATAAATCTACCCTCCGGTAGTTTCTATTAAATTGGGTTAATATGACGAAAATTAGTTTGGGGTAAGTTTGTCACGGATCTACAAGTTTTGGGTTTTTGTTGGTATAAAAAAAAAATAGTTCGGAGTAAGTATATCACATGTTTACCCGTTTGAGATTTTTTGTGATGAAAAAAATAATTTGAGATAATTTTGTCACGAGATGTATCGGTTTGAAGTTTTTTGTTATACGAACCATTCTTTATACGGATAGATAAAGGACTAAATAATTAATTCCACTTAAGATATCATGAAATTTCTTCTTCCCCTTTTCAATCAGAATAGATAGAACTGCAGATTCAATACCCCTCCAACTTGAGAGGGGATCAAGAAATGTCTAATGGTGGTCGATCTGATGTTATGCACATTATGTTAGGACCTTGGAGTTAAATTGGCTAGAGCATGGACTTGGCTATAGAGTCGGCCTAATTCCCTAAAAAAGCACCAACTTTAGGAATAGGACCCTACGTAATGTGCTGTGCACAATGATTCACTGCAAAAGCTTAAGCAGTCGAGCTATTAGAATACGACGCAGTATATATCTCGTAGCTCAACAAAGTAGCTCCAGAATCACTGACCCTTGTTAGCTTTAGTCGACAAGCATGATAGCATCGACAGTGCCCGGACATTTCAATTGAATTTGTGCTAGGAATTGTGCATGGGCAGCGGCTAAGAAACTCCCGAATGAAGGTGACCTGAAAAATTCCTTCTTAACGGTGGTGATTTCACCAGAGTCATGAAGTACAGAATAGGGTTCTCTACTTTTATTCAGCAATTGGTGGAATTGCTTCGTCTCCCGACAGCCGAGAATTCTTTGGGCATTCGCCAGGACAAGCAAAGGCAAAGCATCCAGGAGAAGATGTTCCGCCACTGGTTCCTGCATCAGTCTCATTGCTAGGTTCGTCCTTTGATGTTCGGCCTATTTGTCGGTAATGGCGAAGGCGACGATAATAAGAGTGAGAAATGCAAAGTACACTAAGACTGGCTTATAGTAGAGGATTACACAATTCAGGTGAATTAAGGACATAGTATGTTCTTTCAATCATTTAACTTCCTTTTCCTTGATTTTTCTTTTTTCGATAAGTTCTCGGGTTTTGTGTGGGTCGCGAGGCCCATGACCTGCGCCGGATCGCCTAGGACATGAATCTAGCCACCCAAGACTAGGGTCTTGCGGGCGACGACCTAGGTTCGTTGTCGGGATCCATCTGCTGGTGTCTTGAGTCTGGCCACCGACGACGACCCGAATGTAGCCCTCGACCAGCCAGTTTTCGATGGCATATATGGTCGATGATGACGCTTCGATCAACGGCAATGGGGGATGTGGAAGTGATTCCAAAAATTGAATCTTGATTATAAAATCGTGAATCGCTTTTTTCAATGACGAGTTGTATTCACCCTAAACATATTTCTCGTTAATTATTCTTCTTGAATGGAGACGCCCACTTCTTTTCAATAGGCTATTGATATGTCTATATGATAGTTTCTTCCGTTGAACATTAAGTGGTTGGTGCAAATGGCTGTTTGGGGAAGGTATTGTCATTGTGGAAGAGGGGAGAGACGCCGGGGAGTGATGGAGTTAGTGAAAGAAACTAGTGCTGAATTTCAAATGATTCGACACAGCGATATATGGTGTCTGAACTTGAACCTGCAGGTTGCCAATCCCTTGGAACCCACTCCCAAAAGCCATAGAACCCGTAGAGATTTGCGATCGCGGGGCATGTTTAGGATGAGGGCGGGCCTCCCTCGGGGTACGATGAGCCAGTTGCCAGTTGAAGCCTGACATGCGGACAGTTCGAACAATCAAGAAAGAGAAGTTACTACTGATGCAGAAACATCGTCACCTGCTTCGAAGTTCAATGAGCATTGTGCAACCAATCTCTTCCTGATGTGATGCACACAAATAACGATTGTAATGGGGTCATTCACACTACACTTGTAATCCAGCTCAACAAACAGATTAACAAATTAGGTTCGCTCTCAACGAGTGTGTTTACTTGGATGTCAGTTGGTCATATATCAGAAACACCGATTGAATCTTGGGAGCAATTAGCTGCAAGATTTCTAGCTGCACGATGATTTTATCCGACATTCAGTGCTCGGCAGAGCCAGAGTTCTCCACATTTGTCAGCCATTCTATCTGTACTGCACCCAGTGCACCGAGAGAGTTTAATGTCTCGTGGGAGCGAATCACTCTTTCTTGGTGTTACCGACCACAATCGGAAATGGAGTCTCACACCAATAATACCTTTCCGCTTAATCCTGAACTTCACTGCTCATCACAAAACTTGGAAATGCTAAGGTTACCTCCCTGAAAAGTAGAAAACTGTAATCAGAAATGGCAGCTTTGGGATTGCGGATCACGTTATTCAACAATGCAACTCAACATAGTTTGTGGAGATAATGACCAAATAAGAACTTAGTACGATCATGACATACAATGTCCCCAGGCATACATGAACTAAGTACGCACTTTAGATATGGAAGAGTCATGTTTTTCATGAGGGAAGGATTCTTTGCCACAAACTCTATCCACTCTTCTCGATCAATCTTCCCGTCTTCTTTTGTATCTGCCTCTGTGATTGTCTATCAAGACAAGGCGAACAAGAGCATGAACAACAGGACACGACCGCTTTGCATAACTCGAGGACAGAATCGAGCAGATTCGTCGCGTACCTTATCAACAATCGTGTCTATGTCATCATTGGAAAGTGTCAGATCTGATTCACCAAGAAGAGCCAATACCATCTCCTTCAACTTTTGAATTAGGATATAGTCCATGCATGTTGGGAAGTTTAATAACGAGATGTCAGAACTTGACAGTCAGAGGAAAAGCAGGCCAGTTGTAGCAGTCTGCAGTTAAACTTGACCGAAGATGCAATCATGCAATGCATGTTAGAGAAGCTACAGCAGAATTAACTTGGGTGGCCGAGATGACTGGCATGTTGGGTCAAACAACTACCATTGCTTGTACCTATGATTTGATGATTACACCAGTTGCAAAACAAAAAGTTAAATCCATCTCTGGTACATCAAGGTCATATTGAAGGTCATACAACTACCATTGCTTGTACCTATGATTTGATGATTACACCAGTTGCAAAACAAAAAGTTAAAACAATCTCTGGTACATCAAGATCATATTCGAGGTCATAACAGCAAGTTTCTCTTTCTTCTTCACTACCTTTGTTTCTCAAGACACTGTAATATCTTTTTAAACAATATTTCCACTCCTAAATTGCAAAATCAGATTTTCTGAGAAAAGCAGTACCTTTTGAAGTGAGAAAAAGAATTTTTTACACATTTTACAGTAAGAAGCTCGTCATAACAGCTCATGTATTTACAGAAGTATTCACATACTGTAGAGGCAGAAGCATTAGAGTGCTGCTCATGTATTTACCTCCTCTCGCTCAATGTAACCAGTCTGCTTCAAATCATATATTCTAAAAGCAACTGCGAGAAAATGTCATACAAGTCAGGAAAATCCTTATCGATCTTGAAGTGCAATCGCAGAAATTGCATTCTTGTATACTCTAGTTTGCTTCCGAACAACCAAAAACGTCAGTAAGAAGGGATATTCTTAGTCGGACCGTACAGTCTATTTTGTCTGATTCAGGAGCAGTTGGGTGGAAGACACTCAATGACCGGACAAATTCTCCAAATTCTATCACCCCGTTATGCTTCACATCGAATAGGTCAAATACCTGCAGTTCAGTTTCAGGCCAAGTTTATTAAAGAATGAATGGGCATGCTTGGTGAAATTTTAGACAGTGTGCAACAACAACAAAATAGTACAGCAGTTCTTAACATTGACAAGCCTGAATACTGCAACATATGGCTGAGGTCGCATGATTCTTATCGGCAAATCTATGCATGATAAGTCTGAAATTTCAATTGATTGACAAATTCCAACAGCAATTCGACTTTGATTATAGATGTCGTGCGCCTAGGAGAAGCAAAACAGGTATATCCACTGAAGAATGAACTCACAGATGGAAATTAAGTTACTAAAGGAAAAAATTTACAAGAAAGGTAAGCATATGCACCCACCCTATCTGCAAAAAGATTCTGCATGCTCCTGTTTCTGAATAGTGCAAGCTGAAACTCTTCCTGTTCAATCAAATAGAAGGGAAGTAATTCCTTGTGATGTATAGGAATAAAGGGAGTGCTTCTATCTTATAGAGCAAAGCTGGAGGCCCTGACATAGTCTAAATTAGCAAGAGGATACCTTGTGAATAAGACCATCGTCGATTATGGAACTGCTTAGTTTCTTGAAAAGCTCATACAAAGCCTCCACTTCATTCACGGTAACTGCCCAATCGATCATAATGTGGAGATTATGACATGTCTATCACAAATAAAAAGAAAAAGAACTCCAGAGGAAAGTTGTTGAAAGTGTATCAGTCCATCAGCTTATATGAGCTAAATGGAGCAACAGTATCGTGTCCCTGTTGGTGACAGTACATGAAACATCTATACTGCAGTTGTGTGATGGGGGCTCAAGTGGATCTGCTAAACGTGATACAGATAACATAGGCAGCTATTAAGTTGCAAATTGAATATCCATCCATAAGACCAGTGTACTAATTCCATCCGACTTAAGATGTCCATGCTACATCAAAAGTGCAAGGTCTCTAGACTTGCTAACCTGTTTATATTATGTATCAACTGAAAAGGGGAATGAGTGACTAAAACTGTTACCTATTTGAATCCCTACTCACAAGGTGTTTCTGAAGCAAGAATGAATGGATCCTCATAACCAGCTTTTCGTTGACATTTCCTCATGCAAAAGCAGCCACAAAGCGACTGCATAACTTCAGGTAGAGTTGTGCCTGTTGATGACAGCAGAAAGCAGGACTTGAAAACTTTGATGGTTAATAGACCAGGAACTCAGGCATACATTTGTTGAGGTCCAGCATCTCTCACAGAGAAATTCAACTCATGCCCAGTTTACGTCTCTCTTAAACTAATCTCAGTTCAAGGGGACAAATTCAATATGATTTCGGAGGGAATTGATTCCGGAAATTGAGTTTCAGAAAGTTCAAATGAGCAAGGCCTGCTACAGGGGCAGGGCTTGTGCGAAGTCATGACAAAGGAGGACTAAATATCTTGAAGCAGAAATCTTTTGGCATTGCAAGTGTGTAAAATATACAAGGGATGGTCAGAGTAATTTGGGTGAAAACCATGATCTTGCGACCAGTGATTCAGAATTAGCATCTGATTCAATTAGCAACACTGTACTGGGACCTCTTAACTAAGTTGCTGTAGCGGGGGCCATCCTTAGTTGTACTTCCAAATTCAAAGACAGTTATGATCCTCTTTATACTGAAATTTCACATGCTTTACAGAATGAGATAATTGTAATATGTAGGTGCTGTTGAATAAGTATGAATCAGATAATTCTCTCTCTCTCTCAGTAAATGATAATTCTGGAACTCGCCGCTGTGCCTGTGAACTACAGAAGACTGGTAGAGGTGGGTTTTTCTCCAGCCCCATGATCATTACTTTTATGTGCTTGAAAGTTACAATACTGATTCAATGGTAAGAAGCTACTCGAACTAATAAACCATGGCGAGATATTACTATTCAGAATCACCATCAGGGATACCATCCCGAGTTTTTCCAACGACGTGACTGGAGACAGACCCCCCAAGACACCAATCTAGCACCACGATGACTCCAATTCTAGTGATACATCGACATGATACCGCCATTCGCAACAAAGGCAACAGTTTCTCCGAATCCCTCATTCCTTAACAATTCTAAAAGGCATCTTATATTAATCAGATCTCCCAAGTTTCAAAAGCCTGATCAACCCGGGGAAAATTTAAGTTCGATACCAAAGCTTAGTGGCCACAAGTCCCTCTTCATCTCTGCATACGATGCATTCCCGGCTCTCTCCCGATTTCCTCTATTTTCTCATGAGCGCGCTGTATAAAAGTGCCGTCCGATTAAGTCTACAAATTGCAAAAGCGCTTACAGTAGCAAAAGGGGCCAAAATAGAAGGACCCATGAATTTTACCAACCAAAGGAAAGAAGTCAAATCCCATATGCAGAAACTGCAAACAGAAATTATGCGCTCTCTCACCAACTCATAAAGCTGTAGGACCCATCAGATTCAAGACGAATCAAGGCAGCGCCTTTTCACTGTTCGATTCTCTCGACGCAACACCAAAAGAGGGAATGCTTTTACAAAAACCAAAGAAAAGCTAAACAGAGAAGAACGAAAAAAAAAAAAGGGGGGAAGCAACAGAGTGGAGCAGAACAAGCAAACATCGCCAAGAATCGGTTTTTCGCCACAGCGGGGCGATGGAATCCATCATGATGAGTAGCAGTTGGCAGTTAGCAGCTAGCAGTAGCAGCGACCTCACTTACCTGGTTACGAAGCCTTCTCGTATTCTTCCTCCTCTTTCTCTTGCTCTTCGCCGGCTCGGCCGTGCGTTGAGTTGTTGGAAATTGAATTGCAGTTGGGTTTTGCTGGGTTGCATCACTTTCGAGTCCTGCATTATTATAATCGACGTGAGCCGAGAAATTTTCAACGTTCCAGTTCTTCGCCTGATATTTTTTAAAAGTTTCTCTTTGCTTTGATTTTGGAAAAGCTGAGCGTTGTTGGGCCGCATGTGAGGACGAGATCACATGCATGGTGGGGAAGATCCAACCAGATGCTCGATCTGCCTATCGGATCTCTGCAAATTTTGTCGTTCCGTCGCTGTCATAGCCTGTATGTGGGCCCATCCTTTTCTGACGTGGCATGCCCGCACAAGAAAAACTTTCAGACGTGTTATTATTAGAGTATAATTGCGCTTTTTCGAAACAGCACGCCTTAAAAATAACAATATATGCATTGAAAATAACGGTGCCCGACCCGACATTTCGTTCACCTCTAAAATAACAATATGTGCATTGAAAAGCTTTATGATATCACTATATATATATATCAATTAAGGTATGCATAATCAAAAGGAAATACACACGCAAACTTGAAATATACATAAAATCAACAGGAAAAGTGTTAAAAAAAAACCATAAACATATTAGATTTGTCTGATTTAGTCCTAAACCCGTTGTCGATACCAATTCATTTATATACATTTTACATTAATGCCAATTCAATCCTATAAACCTTTTGAATTTGTATCAATTGAGTCAATCCGATCAATTTTGGCAGAAAATCGGCGACGTGGACGTCGTTTGTCTTACGTGGCGACGATTGGCGTTGATGTGAACATTTTTAATATTTATTTAAATATTTCAAATAATTTTTTAAATAATTTTTTTTTTCTTTAGAAATATTATTAATAAATTAATAAAATATTTCAAAACGTCCATGTTAGCACCAAACTATGTTACGTAGGACAATTGATGTTTACATTAGCGATTTTCGATCAAAATTGATAGGATTGACTCGATTGGCATAAAAATTTATAGGACTCAATTGACATAAATACAAAAGTTATATGACTAAATTAGCACAAATACAATATTTTTATGATTTTTTTTTACACTTTCCCTAAAATCAACATAATTATTAAATATCTCCAACGTAGCAAGTTATCCTACCTAATTATCTCTAACGTTCTCTATATTACAAATCTTTAGGTTACTAAAAATTTTTTAGTTCCTTTTTTCTCGTGCGACGGAAAATAGGCGTGTGCCTCATACTTCAAATAAGAACACATTCTCATCCTAAAAAGGTCCGGCTCTTTTCGGATAAAATGCTAAACCTTGTGGTCTTTATTAGATTTTTTCAAATGATTTAATTTACCTGTGATCGTGTCTCATTTTGACTTTAGATTAGTACTTGGAAAAACTTGAGGAGCTGTCACTGACACGAGCAAATGTCAAGGCATTGCACTAGCAATCGATGTGGCCCCACACGCGATCGGCAGTCGGCTCTGATACCACATGTGAGGACCCTGGCGGGTATCACCGCTGTGTAATATTGTCCGCTTTGGGCCGGATCCCTCGTAGCTTTAAAATGCGTTACCCAAAGTAGAAAACTCCAAGCCTTATCAACTATCCCAGAACTCCTACTCCAGACAATGCGTAAGAGAAGATACGCGCTTAACCTCGCCCACGCACTGCCAAGGCGTTGCACGAGCCCATTCCTCCGTCCTTACCAAGTCTAGGTCGTCACATTTCGAGATCTCATTTTTTAGGAGAATATTTTTTTTCCGTCTTTTCATATTAGGAAATTCATCTTTCTATCTTTAAGCATGTATATTTTCCTTGGCTATAAATGATTTTCCATCGAACGATCCTTTTCAACAAACTGGGCACGTGAAAGGTTGTACAACTAATTATTCGCAAAAAATACTTTCGCTTTAAAAAAAAAAAAGCCCTGATTATGTATTGTTTTTTCGGATAATTATTTGAAAATTCATTTCCGCGCTCAAGGAGATTAATTTGCCAACAGTCCTAAATAAGCATCCTTTACTACATTACCTGGATTGAATTCTCGCTCGGACCAAACTCTTCTGCTCGGTAATAGAAAATAATTCTTCGGATGTCTCTATTTCTTCGTGGATTACGTAGTCTTGACCCGACTCGGTTTATAAAAACTAAACTCAGTTTAGTATTTAAAAGAGTTGACGTAGAAGACAAAGACGGGTCGAGATAGACGTCACTAGGTTTAATCATGGCACCATGGAACGAAATACCGCGAACAACGCTAGAGGGGTTGGGTTTCGGATCAGTTGTAACCTGCCGTGTCATTTTCTGGATCAATATCAGCGATGCAGTTCGTCTGACGATAAATTCAATACAAGTTACGTCACAATCGAACAGGAGAAATCGTCCGGAAAACCCCAAACATATCGCACTTTTTCTAATCGAGTTCTAAATATTTTAATTTTTCCTAATGATCCATAAATAAACATATCTCACTTTTGCTAATCGAGTCCTAAGCATTTTAATTTTTTCAAATGAGCCATAAATATTTTCACGTTTTAGAAATTAAATCCATTTTTAATTTTTTACTCTCTCTCTCTCTCTCCTCTCCTCCATTTGTGATCACATACTAGGGCCAACAACCCTTGCCTAGTCTTGGCAAGGGCATTGCGGCCTTTGTTGGCCACGAGCGACCACCTTAGCGCCCCCACCTATGGCCATGATGGTCGACCGACGACCTCATAGGCCACAATTATTTTTAAAAAAGTCGAAAAAATATTGAAATTTATTAAAAAGTACTCATGTTAGTTTCAATTATGTCACGTAGGATGGCAGCGTTCACATCAACGATTTTCGATCAAATTTGATCCGATTGCTTCAATTAAGAAAACGTGAAAAGATTTAGAACTCGGTTTGCAAACTTGCAATAGGGTTTAGGCCTTTTTGGCCAATTTCCCCAATCAAATTTGAACGAATAAACCATCGAATTGAACCGTACTAGTTTGTACCGGGGGGGTTATTACTTACTTTTGTACTTGCTATTTCGTTTTTCAATTGGTCCTTCAATCAAGAGAAGAAAAGAGAATGTACTGTTGTCAGCGTATATCAAGATTTAGTCTCGAATTCATATTTCATCAAACCGTTTGCTGGTAATATTTTAGGGACATGATTATTTTGCGAACGTCGGGCTTCACGTGTATATAACATGTACGTACACCATTACGTTAATGTCCACCTTCAAAATTACATTTCGAGTTGGAACTTACTTGTGGCTATAGGGTTTTGGACTTCAAGCACAACCAATTTTTTTTTTTTTTTTGGGGTTCAAATAGACATTATGTCTCGAGCTTGATACTAATGATGACCTCGATAAAGAGTAATTTGTTTTGTAATTTGATAGAGGAGTTAACGCCTTCAGTAAATAGTTTGTAAGATATTGGAAAAATTGATAGCTCAAAATCGATCGACGGACATTAGAAGTGTCATAAAGTTTCGTATAACTCTCACTTTGGTGTCAAAACTTTTCTTTAGGATCGCTATCGAAAAAAAAATCAATCATCTATCGTGAGGTTAGGGTTTGAAGAAAGGTTAAATTTGGGATAATCATGTGTTAAACGACATCGCTTAGGACTATTAATGTTAGGGTATTATCACGTTGCACTTACGTGATGCGACGAAAAGTCTTGACATCAAAATGAGTATAGTGCGAAAGTTATGACACTTCTACTCATCACCGTTATGAACACTAACATCCGAAACTTATAAGTATGTCTAGAAATCCACCGACACGTCGTTCCTTTTTCGGGTTTTCCCTAGTGAAACGAGAGAATCGTCCTCGCTTTTTTGGGAGTAAACGAGAGTGATAATCCAAAATGAGTGACCAAAATGCATCTTACCCGGAATGGGCTTGAATCCGACCCGGTCCTTTACTGCCGCTTTGCGGGCCATTTCAGCCCGACCCGTTATAGCTGCAGCCCGCAGAACTTCGGCTTGGTTTGGATAAACCCCGAGGAGTTCGCGATGTCTTCTTTTGAGCTTGAACATCGTCATCCATGGCAATTCGTTTCAGCTCGTTCAAACTCAGAATGAGTTTCAACCCCTTTTGATTAGATTCGAGAAATGCGCTCGTCACCACCTTTCGAGTGTAATGCAGTAGAAACCGTAGCCGAATAGCCCTGCGAATCGAAGTTCTTTCCCTAGAATATGAGCAGCATTGACACTCTGCTATCATCTCGGGCTTTTTACGCCAAACCGCATGTATACTCGAAGGGATTGTGCCTCGCTCCGATTATCTCTCGGCGAGGACTCGAACGCTCAAATTTTGTTTTGCGAGGAATTCGGTTACGGACGGGAATTACTCGAAGGTTCTTTAAAGTTTCATGCGAATCGATTTCAGACTCAACTCCTCCGAAAGGGGATGATTTTGTGGCTAGGGTTTTGGAGGCGAACCCTAGTCAGGTTGAGCCCAAGCACTTGATAGGTGACAAGTTCTACACTTTGAGGGAAAAAGAGAACTTGAGCAAAAATGCTGATGTGGGTGTGTTTGAGATTTTGAGAAGGACACTGGACACAAGAGGTAAACTGAAAAGAGGGAGTGATGAGGGTCGAAACGAGGCTAAGACGGCCGCAAAAGAGGAGTCGGTGTACTTGAAAGACATACTGAGGGAGTACAAGGGGAAATTGTACGTCCCCGAGCAAGTCTTCGGCGAAGACTTGTCCGAGGAAGAGGAGTTCGATAGCAATTTGGAGGCGTTGCCCAAGATGAGCGTGGAGGATTTCAGGAAAGCTACGGAAAGTGATAAAGTCAAGTTGTTGACTTCGAAGGAGGTTGCCGGCATTACGACGGCTAATGGGTTTAGGGATTTTATTGTAGAGTTGAAAGAGATCCCTGGGGATAGGAGTTTGCATAGAACTCGATGGTATATTTCTTTACTTGTAGTTTTTGCAACAAATTTTGTTGCGAGGTCATTTTTTGGTTGTTGAGCCATGTAGTTGTTTGTAGGGCTATGAAGCTGAATCAGGCTGAAGCTCAAGCTCTTCTGGAGGAATACAATGGTCCACAGTATGAAATAGAGAGGCAAATTATGGTAATTCAGTTTATTTTTTGCTTCATAAGTTTTGTGCATAAATGGGATTAGAGATGGTGAATTCCTCTGATTCTTGCTGATAACATTTGCTGTAGTCTTGGGTGGGAAAGTTACCAGAATATCCTCATCCAGTCGCATCTTCCATATCAAGCAGAATGATGGTTGAATTTGGGATGATCACAGCTGTTATGGCTGTTGCAGCAGTGGTGGTTGGGGGTTTTTTGGCTTCAGCAGTCTTTGCTGTTACCAGTTTCGTCTTTGTCACGACAGTATATATTGTGTGGCCGATAGCCAGACCATTTCTCAAGCTCTTTCTCAGTCTTATCTTTAGCATTTTTGAGAGGGTTTGGGACAATGTTGTCGATCTATTCAGTGATGGTGGGATCTTCTCCAAATTTTATGAGTTTTACACATTTGGCGGTGTCTCAGCTAGCCTTGAAATGCTAAAACCAATAAGCGCTGTTCTTTTGACTATGGTCCTTCTTGTCCGTTTCACTCTGTCGAGAAGACCTAAGAACTTCAGGAAATGGGTACTACTCTTCTCTTGTCATTTTCTCTTGCTTGTAGTGTGATGCAATAGCTATATCCTAGTGTCTGTTAACCTTTCAATCTTTGCGTGACATCACTTGCCATTATGCAGGATCTATGGCAAGGAATTGATTTTTCAAGATCCAAAGCAGAAGCTCGTGTTGATGTTAGTTTCATTTTGTAATTTGCAACCAAGCATTCTTTGCTGGTGTATAATTTGGACTAAATTTTTAGAATGTTCTCTGTGGATGAAATATTCCAGGGTTCAACAGGAGTAAAGTTCAGTGATGTGGCAGGGATAGATGAGGCTGTGGAGGAACTTCAAGAGGTAATCACTCTTGTTCTATGGGTATTCACTTGTAAGAACAGCTAATTTATTGCTTTCTTCTTGACTGGATGATCCCTTTGAGTTATCTCTTTGACAAATGGCACAAGGTTTTCTTTGGAGAACTACTATTTAAAGACATGAATCTGGCATTTTAATTGTTTAACACTTCCCTGTATTCTCTGATCTTTGGCAAATTTGCATTATAAAAATATTGTTCTAGCAAATCATTCCTTACAAAGATAATCTACATGCAGCATGTGTGATATCTGCATCCTTAACTAAATTATTTTGTTGAAGGGTGAGTTCATACAGAAATTTTGAAATTATTGTTGTTGGTATCCTGAAACAGACACACAGACAATTTTGCATACATGCACGTGCAAACGATAACACTAACTAGAATCTCGTTTTAACCCTAAATTTCCTGTTTAGAACAGATTGTACTTAAGGGGCCTTACTTACTATAAAGTATTATGCTTTTTCATGACATCTTTTTGTTTAAATTCCAAAATGTGCTTTTGATTTGTCACCATTGTCCAGCAGAAGCTCACATATTTCATTTATTTTGCTGGTTAGTTAGTTAGGTACTTGAAGAATCCGGAACTGTTTGATAAAATGGGAATCAAGCCTCCCCATGGTGTCCTTTTGGAGGGACCTCCTGGGTGTGGAAAGGTTGGTTTTATTTGGTTTCTCCTGCAAATACCTTTGGCTGCTCTCACCCTTCCTATTTGCAGACGCTGGTCGCCAAAGCCATAGCTGGTGAAGCTGGCGTTCCATTTTATCAAATGGCTGGGTCTGAATTCGTTGAAGTTTTAGTAGGTGTCGGTTCTGCTCGTATCAGGGATCTATTCAAGAGAGCAAAGGTATTATGTTCTCCATACTATTCAAGTAGAGGATTAATTCCTTAATGTGACAAATAGGCCTATACTGAGTCGAGGATGGTGGAATTTTGTTAACTTTTCAAAAAAAAATTATGGATTATCTGCTCTTTATTATGTCATTTATGTGACAGAGGTTAGCTTTCTCGTATGTTGCACCCGACTTTATGGGTTGTTTCCTTGTAACGCACACTTACTGGTCAAGTGGGTTGGTTCACCTGATTTTGGAATTGTCAACATCCTTTTACCACTTTACCTTAGTTTTAACTATTCTGATAGGTCTTTCTGATTTCAAGCCTTAACTGTTTTACAGGTAAATAGGCCTTCAGTTATATTCATCGACGAAATTGATGCCCTGGCAACCAGGTTAGTCTCCTATCTGAGCTGGCTCTTGATTGATTGAACTCTTCTTGTCATATTTTTGTCCTCTGGAAATTCCCCAGTTGTCTATGCTTTGGTGGGGACAGTTGTCACTGCAATAGTAATTATAGCTAGTCTAATGTGGATGGTAAGCCCATAACTTTTAATGGTCTTTTTGTTTTTTCATTTATCTATGATCAGGCGTCAAGGAATCTTCAAGGAATCCACAGATCACCTGTATAATGCCGGAACTCAAGAAAGGGAAACTACATTGAATCAGCTTCTTATAGAGCTTGATGGGTTTGATACTGGAAAAGGTGTGATATTTCTGGCAGCTACCAACCGTAGGGATCTATTAGATCCTGCACTCCTTCGTCCTGGTCGTTTTGATCGGAAGGTTTGTTTCTGTTGGTGAATAGTAGCTGTACTTTATTTTAGCTACACTGAACCCAAAGGAGAAATTGTTAAAAAAAGAAGAAGTAAAAAACTTGAGTTAAATTCACACTGGGTATCGTGGCTGTTATTGATATTGGGCGTCTCGAGTTTTTAGAATTAGCCTTTAAGGTGGCTAACTGGACTATTTCATGGCTTTAAATTTTTTTTTTTCCTTATTGTGTGTATCCTGCAGATTAAGATACGGCCCCCTAATGCAAAAGGGAGACACGATATTCTAAAAATTCATGCAAGCAAAGTAAAGATGTCAGAGACCGTTGATTTATCGTCATATGCACTGAATTTGCCAGGTAGCTATGGTTCTCAAACCATTATTAATTTGTTGGTTCAATATCTGAAATATGTGTTTGAATTATTAATAGGATGGAGCGGAGCACGATTGGCTCAGCTTGTGCAAGAGGCTGCTTTAGTGGCAGTTAGGAAAGGACATGGATCAATTCTTCGACCAGATATGGACGATGCAGTTGATAGACTCACTGTGGGGCCAAGACGTGTTGGTATAGAGTTAGGTCAGCAAGGACAATGTAGGAGAGCTACCACTGAAGTAGGAGTTGCGATGACTTCTCATCTTCTGAAGAGATACGAGAACGCTGATGTCGAGTGCTGTGATCGGATTTCGATCATCCCTCGTGGAGAGGTCCTCTTTCTGTTCCCAGGTCCTCTGTATCCTGTTTTATTCTTTCTCAAGGACTTGAGATTTCTTCACCCTGTTCATTTCCTGGAACAATTCATTATGTTGGATGCCTACCTGCTGGTTGAATGACCTACCAAGGAATCAGTATTATCATCAGATTTGCTATATTATTTGCCTTTGAAGCTTTATTTAGGGCTCCTCTTATTACTGAATGGTTGACTTGTGAACACGCAGACATTATCTCAAGTTATCTTTCATCGACTTGATGATGAGAAATATATGTTTGAGCGCCGGCCACAATTGCTTCATCGCCTTCAGGTATGACACTTTTTGGCTAATTGGCAGCTGGTGTTTCTTTCCTTCTTCTTATTTCTACTAATGGATTAAATTGAATCGCGTCCTTATCCTGCTCTACTCGAACTATAGGTTTTGCTTGGAGGACGTGCGGCCGAAGAGGTTGTTTATGGACGGGATACATCTAGAGCATCTGTTGGGTATCTTGCAGATGCTTCTTGGCTTGCTCGCAAAATTTTGACTATGTTGGTCCCTTGTGCTGTAATCAGTGAATTTCCTTTTGCACTTGTCATGATGTTTAATACTGGGTTGTTCCGTGCTCCATCAACAGATGGAATTTGGAGAATCCAATGGTCATCCATGGTGAGCCACCTCCTTGGAGAAAGGAAGTCAAATTCGTTGGACCGAGGCTGGACTTTGAAGGATCACTCTATGACGACTACAGTTTGATTGAACCTCCAATAAATTTCAACTTGGATGATCAGGTTGCTCTAAGGACTGAAGAGCTCATACGTGACATGTATGGAAGGACCGTTTCTCTGCTCAGGAGGCACCATGCGGCCCTGCTCAAAGCTGTGAAGGTAAGATACCTGATCTGATCTTAGTACTTGGTTTAGATTTTTCAGTATCTTCAAATCTTGGGGCCAAATGAAACCAGAGTCAAGCTAAAACTGTGAGGCACACTGAGTGTGTGGACTATTTGTATTATAGGTTCTCCTCAACCAGGAAGAAATCAGCGGAGAGGAAATTGACTTCATTCTGAATAAATATCCTCCACAAACACCTGTGAGCCTCCTATTGGAGGAGGAAAATCCGGGAAGTCTTCCGTTCTTCAAACAAGAAACAAGTGATCTGGAGCACGCCCTTGTATCTCAGTCAAAAGAACAAAGCCTGTGAAACAGTATGTGGCCTGGCTCAACACGGTAAATCCCTTGATGGGTGTGAGGGAGGACTCTCCTGCGAGTGATTTCCTCGTCTCATCTGGAAAGGTTGCATTCAGAAATGGCGTAAAATGACAAGAGCATGGCAATTTTCATGGCGTTTAGTGTTTGTTTGCTTCAGTTCAGTCCATGAAAAGAGAAGAATGTGTAAACCGTCGGCCGCTTCTGAGCAGTAGTCAGAAGTAGGAAAGGTTATCTGGCGCTTCAGATTCTTTTAGCTGTTAAGAGTGTACTTATAAGTGTTATAAGGGAAGGACAGCAGTTGATTAATTGAAATGATACCATAAGTGAAAGACAAGCCACTTGTTTTATCGTTGTAAATGATTTACAGAGAATTGTTCATCAGAAGATACGTTTTGGTCAGCAGAATCTCGTACCAGCTCAAGTCTAGTTTTCTAGATGACTCCTGAATTCTCTGCTAATGCCTATTGAGTTGCATATGGGTGAAGATTGAACCATCCAAAAGCGAAGGAACGACCGAACTTAAAATTCTAGCAATGCAAATGAAGAAGTGGGGTGAAAAAAAAAAAGCATCTTCAAGTTCAACCATATAGTTTCTTCTCCTCCAATACTGATAAACCATCCAAGGAATGAGGTACAATATTATTTGCAGTCTTGCGGGGCTGTTGCAGTGCAGTTAAAGGCATAGAAATCAAGATTCAAGGATAATGTGTATAATTTGTCAACGAGAAATATATATTGATCATCACCGAACCCTGCAATCCAAGCATCAGCAACCGACGTATAGCAAAGATGAGGACAGGTCACAGGTGATGTGCATTCATCCCTTCACTTTCCTTTCTTCCGGCTTTTCGGGTATATCCCAGGAGAGCAGTAGGATCGTGAACTTGTCTGGCTATCGTGAATGGGAGAGTATTACCTCTCGAGTTTCCTCCGATCTCGCCCTTTCTTGCTGTAGAATTCATCAGTAGCTTACCCAGTTTGAAATATGTTGATGCTTCAAGAACTGAAAAAAATATGCAAAAGAATTCCAGTAGTTCCAAATCGTCACCATGAACACTAACAGGAAGTGATTGTTGGGAAGAGAGAGCTACGCCTTAACTCATTTCATTTCAGCTAGACTATTATAACAAAACAATAAGGGCTAGTTCAACAAAATAAGGAATAAAAAATAAAAGGAAGTCACAGCCACGCTTTAAGATTTGGATATCCAAAAAATTCATACAACCTCGGAGACGAAGGCAGACAAATGAATACCTTTACCTTGACTCAGATTCATCACCGAATGCAGAACCGCCTCTTCCAAAAGCAACCTCATCCATGCTTTGCCCTTGCCGGCGATACCGTCCACCAGATGCTACAAATCCAGGACAAGGCCTGTAAGCCTTTATCGGCCACCAACCAAAGCCTGGGACCGTCGCAATGCCACCTTGTATCCTCCCCTCTCCATTGCATCCCCTCTCTAGTTCCTCTCTCCCACAGGCCTTGCAACCTCTGCACATGGAAGTAATTATGTCAGTGTGATCCTAAATTCTTGAAATTTGCAAATTAACATCTCGTGATGAAGGAGCAGATCAACAGATTACAGTCCAAATTTTCACCCCAAGATTTAACAAGCATAGGCAAGTATGAGATGCTTTCGCAACAAGCAATGAGTCGAGACAACGAATCAATACTGGATCATAGGCATCATGTAAAGTACACATACACAAAGGTTTCAACTTAACTCGAACTCTGCTGCTCTAACAAAGAATCTAAAGTTAAACATAAATGCAAGTTCCTAGTTTGGTACCCTGTTACCATTAAACCAGATAACAACATAGGTCCACCCGACAACAAATTTAAAGCCGGAATAGAGTATCTAGATATGGCAAGCATGGGGTACAATTCATCTCTCGGCTTACCATTTCTATCAATTTCTAGATGAACTACCAACTACCAAGCACCTTGTGGTGATATAATGCGGTAGTTAAGCATTATTGAGAGTTCTAATCATTTTACGCAGCTAAATTAGTAGTAATGAGAATTAAACCACATGCTGCCGTTCTGCTGGCACTGATGCGGCCGCCGCTGCAACCACAGCCACCTGCTGATTACATACTCCACCAACAGGCAATGGCCTTTCTCAACATCTCCTTCTGGCTACTTTATGGCCACCAGCAAGGCATTGTCAACTTGTCAGCGCTGCCTCCGCCAACCATTTCCCTTCATCTTACATGGAACAACCACCACTCTCGAATCCTTCTTTGGAGAAATCCAACTATTGTACGGATAACAAGCAGGAATACAAGCCCTGCTTAACTATTTTAAGACGACAGCAATATAATTCAAACCATCATCATCCCAAATGCTAATACTTCTTAAACTGATTCGACGCCCAAATTCCACTTCGTACCAAATGGAGAACGACAACTCCGTCCAAAACGCTTCGACGGCTTGAGCGTACATTATGAGGAGAAAAAAGGTGGGGGTGGGGAGGAAGATACCTCAGAGGAGCGGCGTCACCGGCTTCAAGGGAGGAGTCCGGCTGGAGAGGAGCGGCGTCAGACGGCGGCGGCCGCGGAGAAGGAGGGAGGCCATCTTCCAAAACGGAAGAAGAAGTCGAAGTAGAAGAGACGGAAAAATTGAGCTTATAAGGAGCACGACCGATACGATTCGACAGACCCCACAAATCCAATCGCGACGCTCCGTGGTTGAAGCAATGTCGATGGGAGAGAGGGTGGTGGTGGCGATACGGCGGAGCGGCGAAAAGTGTCGTCGTCATCCCCTCTCTCTCTCTCTCTCTCTCTCCCCGTGCCTCTGCGCGTGGGTGCGAGAGAGATGATAATGGCCACTCGCTGGTCACCAGGGCTGAGCGGTGGTCCGATTCTCTTCGAAAACTGAGAATCGGACCGGTATCCCGGTTTCCGGACGATCCAACGAAGTCAAGTAAATATTATCAAAGATATTATTTTCGAAGATATAACTCTAAAATAGTATATATTTTTCCAAAAAAAGAAAAAGGTGAGATGATAGAGTTTTCGAGTACAATCTACCGATACGAAGCATTCGACATTGTTGGGTGGAGTCATGGTAATAGAAGCTACAAAATAAATATGTGGTCCAAGTATCAACCGCATGAGACCTCGTAAATGTAAAAAAAAAAAATAAATTAAGATCGATCGGTCCGATCCGATCATGTACTTCTAGAATTGGGACCGGACCGCCGCCTTTTAGAACCGGAAACAGGATTACCGGTTCGGACCGTTTCCTATCCGATCGATGCGACTTGCTCACCCCTACTAGTCACCAGCCTCTTCGGTTCTCGGGAGTGAGAATCAAACCGACTATTCACCTTCATATTTTTCCCGGAAAATAACACGATTCATAAATTTTCTAAATTTTTAATTTATTTAATGCGATCTCTCGAATCCTTTCGTTCGCTCACACGATAGTAGATTATTATATGCTGAGTTGAAATATTAAAAATGTTGAGTCAACATGTCCATTTTTTTAGCCATCTGCATTAGATTAAAAAAAGAAAAAGAAAATTATGGCGTTTACATATCCATTGTCATTTGATGATGTGAATTATTATAATCCCGATTTCGAGATGAATATACTTTTTGAGTTGTCCACCGTTCAAACTTAAGCATATTGGAAGTCACGTCGATAGATTAACGAAAGGAGAGGACGGCGCTAAACATTTTTATGTAGTAGAGGGATTGAATTAAACATTTGTCAATAATTTAAGGACTACTAAATAAATTAAAATCTAGAGAAGATATTGAGCAGTAGACCAATATTCCAAAACTGTTCGTGCATGAAAAACATTTAGAAAAATAATTCACCGGTCTCAAGACTCTCAATTTGAAAATTGCAACACCAACATAACTATACCAAAGGCTATGCAACCTTTTTTTTTTTTCTCTAGTCACAAATCTGTTGCTTGTCTCTATAATTGTAACTTCTTTTTTATATGATGCGTCACATGTTAAATCATTACTCAAAGCTTCTGAATTATTACATAAGTTCCATCTTTACTTTTGTAAGGTACACCAATGTGTAATGATCTACCATTTTCTATTCTTGGATTTGGATCTCGAATTCACTTGTTTGAAGAAAAGTTTAGGCAAAATTAAAACAATACATGTCGAAGCAATCCAACATCCCTTGCGAAAACAATCATTCAGGTTAATAAAGATCCTTCCCGTTAATCCATCCAACGTGACGATTCGAACGGATAACTTTTCCGAATATCGACGGACGATAAAAAGGTAAAAAATCTTAGGCGAGTCCCAGGAGATGGATGCACTCATTAATGGGTTTGCTCTTGTGATTAAAATCTACGAAAATGAGAGGAAAAGAAATCAATTTCCAAAGTTCGTGAAATTTTAAGAGAAAATGACATAAATGGTCCTCGAATTTTGACTTAATGTGCAACGTGGTCCTGAACTTTTAATTTATTCAATGAGATCTCTGAACTTTAGTTCAATGTATAATATCGTCCCCGAATATTAAATTTGTCCAATGCCATCCCTCGAACTTTTGGTGCATGTTCAATTTAGTTCCTAGATTATATGAAAATATCAAATGTTGTCGTTCCACTAATTCAAGTCCGAGGAAACATTGAAAATTTTCATATAGTTCATGGATTAGATTGGACATAAACCAAAAGTTTAGGGATCACTTCAAATAAATTAAAAGTTCAAGGATTACGTTGAATAAAAGAAAAGTTCAGAAATCACATTTTACATTAGACCAAAGTTGAGGGCCGTTTGAGTTATTATCCCAAATTCTAATGTGCTGAGGAACATATAATAGAAAAACATTGAGTCCTCTCCCGCTCATTTCTTCTTCGCATATATATCTCTCTCTCCCTCACACACAAGAACGCAGAAAGATCGGCGCTCGAATTCCTCAGCGAGAGATTCTAAACGGACGATGAGTGCAGGTATGCAACAGCTGATTGCCAAGACCGCGCGCGAGGTGCTGCAGGAATTGGACGCGGACGAGATGACCGAGCACCAGCTGCGAATGGAGGTGTCCAAGAGGCTCGGAGTCGACCTCGCGCTTCCCAAGCACAAGGCGATCGTGAGCCAGGCTATGCAGTCGTTCCTCGAAGGAGGACGAGTTCCAGAGGACGTCGGTGGGGAAGCACATGAAGATCGCAAAGTAGACGAAGATCCGGAGCGATCCGATGCTCCTAAGGAGTACACCGACGGGGGTGACCTCGTGATTTGCAAAGTGAGCATGTTTCTCCCGGTCTCCCGTGCATTGATTTCTTCCCTTCCGTTGAATTGTGTTACTGGAGGAAGTCAAACACAGAGCGCATGAAAATTTATCGGTTGCGAACGCAGTGGAGAGATTTGAAACTCTTCGGTTCCTTAGGGAAAACTTCGTTTACCTCGCGTAGATGATTCTCTCTCTTTTCGGCGTTTTTTTTTTGGCCTCCCCGAGTTCGTCATTGGCTTGAATTGAATGAACCTGCACGTTTAGACGCAGATGACTTGCCGAAACTGTCTTAATCCACAGCGACCATGTTTCCTTGTGCATTGTTCACAGCTATCTGAGCAGAGGAAAGTGACGGTGGGCAAGTTCAAAGGAAAGGCTCTGGTGTCGATGAGGAAATACTACAACAAAGACGGGAAGGAGCGTCCTTCGCCGAATGGTACGCTATTTACGCACTTGGATTTCTCCTGCCGGTTTTACAGTTAATCTTCGCTTTCCCGAATTACGGACGATCAACAGAGGAATGTTCCTCGGAGCCCTTCTTTCTCATAGATTAGTCTCGATGATATAAATCTATTTCACGACGAGGCGACGCTTTTGCTGCTTGAGGCGACGCACTGGATTTCTCCTGCCGGTTTTACAGTTAATCTTCGCTTTCCCGAATTACGGACGATCAACAGAGGAATGTTCCTCGGAGCCCTTCTTTCTCATAGATTAGTCTCGATGATATAGATCTATTTCACGACGAGGCGACGCTTTTGCTGCTTGAGTGTGATGTCTGCATTTTGTTGTTACTTGCTTGGATCCTCCAGAAGATTTGAGCTCTCCCAAGAATAAGAGAGATTCACAGAGAGCACTGGAGAATAGGCAATGTAGGAGTTGAGAGAGTCTCGTTGGTCCACAAACACCCCACTCGTTACTTGGGTTAAGGTGCAATCTATGAGTTGTGAAATTAGTGTACAGCGCATATAGCGCAAGAGGAAAGGACCGGAGCAGAAGCTTCAAGCAATTGACAATATCCAGTGGATTTCAGATTTTCTCCCCCACAGCCTTCTCGCAATCGATCGTCACTGTTATAGAGAAAGCGAATGAATTTCCTAGGCGGACCTTGGACTTACTTCGTCTAGGAAGTTGCCATTCATGTTCCATTTTTCTTAGAATGACTGCTTGCATCTGTGAGCGCGAAGCTTGTTCTGTATATTTCGGTTCTTGCCGTCTTTTTTTTACTGCGTCGAAATTTGCCAATACTGTTTCTTTTGCCAATCCTAGGCTGATTTCAGATGTGCATCACAAAAGCCTTCGGGGATTGAGCTAATGCATATGTCATCAAGGAGCTTGCCTGCATGTGTATTGAGTCTTTTAGCTGACGTGCTTGCCCGGTGGTGTCTTTTCATAGAACTGATCCCTCTCCAGCTTTGATCTTCATATATTTGATGATAACAAGAAGGTTTATCCTTCATCTTTAGATGGTGGCGATTCTAATGTGCTTCCCTCTCCTCCCCGTCCTCTCAGGCATAAGTTTGACAGCGGATCAGTGGCTCGCCCTCAGGAACAGTGTGCCCGCCATCGAAGCAGCCATCAAGAAGAAGACGTCCGGCTCCTAGGGAGACTGCTTCATTTAGACCAAGATTTCAAACTCACTCATCCCATTTTAAACTTTAGACTCCATGAATTTGCCAATTAGACCTGAAACAGAGTTTTTCTTCTCTGCTTGGAGCTCCATAACTTTTGCCGGCGTAGCGTGAGTACATGCTGGCACAGGCCGCAAGGACACCGGAAGCAGCATCGTCGCCGGTGTGTTCTTCGGGGTAATTCAGTTTCGCTTATGACACTTGCCTTGGTCCTTGTCTGGGGAAATAAACTTACTTGATCTCTAACGAAGACTTTGGTTTCATCGGATGCTGTCGAATCGAGGTGATGCATTTCTCCTGGAACTGCCATGTCTTGCACATCTCTCCCCGGCTTAGAGAGGAAGCTACAAATCATTTGATCACAACTGATTGACTTACCAACAGAAATTTTCAAATTTTTTTAAAAAATATCCTTCTCCGCCCACGTACAGTTTCCTGGATCACGTCGATACCATCTTTCCATTTGTTAATAAACGAGAATAATTTGCAATGTGATGATTTCTCAACATATTGCAAAAATGTCAATTTTGCTTTCCCACGCACGCGAAGCTTGTGCACGTTTATCGATCTCTACAATCACACAGGGTCTGTCCGTACTCCCAATGTCTAACCAAACTTTAATCATTAATATTCCATTTCGTCATATGATGAGCACCGTGCCGAAACCGGAGGTATCTCGACCGGACTGAAATAGTTGTACAATTATTACAGCGGTTCCGCTCCCAACATGGTTTCGGTGAGATGCCAGTCAATTGAGAGATAAGATTGAGAGGTCCGCAATTGCTGGGGTTAAGAAAAGATTAAAAGATTTCAGAAAGGGACGGATCAAAACCAAACCCTAATGAAACTGAAAAATCCTAAAATCCGGCGCTGCATTCGTTGGGAAATTTTATTTTTATTAGGTAAACCCTAGATCATTATGGTGAGAAGATCACTATCGTCTCGGATTAGTTAGCAAGTAGGGATATTCATCTCCTTGATCCTCGAAAATCAAAAATAAATTTCTCTCTCTCTCTCTCTCTCTCTCTCTCTCTCCCACACATGTTGATTTCCGAGGCCGACCTGGATCTTCCCGCCACCATTCAATCTTCCTGAGGCTTATAAATCATTCCGACCCCACCACGACGGCACGACCACCACCACCACCGCTTAACACCAAAATCGTTCAGATAACCCCCCCAACTCACCACCACACACTCGCTCTCCAGCCACCACGTGTCCAATCCTCCCCATCGTCATCGTCTCAACTCAAAAACCCTCCAATCACTCGCCTTTCACCACACATGCATTAACTCGAGCCCTCCCCACCCCCACACGCGCGCACCCGAGGAAAACTGAAGAGGGAAAAACCACCCCCACCGGGGACATCGCCGTCGCCATGGGCTGTGCCTCCTCCAAGCGGACCGAGTCCAAGGTCGACGTCTACCGCCCTCCCCCCACCAGCTTTGCCGTCTTCGACATCAACTCCATCGACGAGCCGTGGCTCCTCGTCGACAAGAACGACAAGGACCCAGAGAAGGACAACGCTCCTGCTCCGGACCACCGCGCCATCCGCGGCAAGCCCTCCCACGTGCCCGTCCCAGTTCTCCAGAAGCTCCACACGCTCGAGTCGACCGATAGCCCCCAATCCTGGGTCGAGGTCAGCAAGGCCCTCGAGGACCTCAAGACCACCGCTGCTGCTGCGCCGCGGCCGCCCCCGCCCCTGCAGAAGCCGCTGCCTCCTTCATCAAACAACGGTACGGGAGAGGCGGCGCAGCCCGGCGCCGCGGAAGAGCGTCTCGTTCCACACGCTCGAGGAGCTCGATGCGAAGCTGTCCGCGAAGCCGGCTGAGCAGACGCTGCGCAAGACCGAGTCGATGCGGAGCGAGCCGAGGAAGAAGGCTGAGTCACCAGTCGCGACCGAGTCGAGGGTGGCCGAGTCGGCGGCGGGGTTCAAGTCAGTGAAGGACAACATCTTCATTTTGAGGGACAGGCTGGAGCGGGAGAAGGAGGGTAGGATGGCCAATTACGACCGGATGCTGAGCAAGCGGGACCCGCTGAGAGAGTTCCCCGAGAAGTGCCCGCCGGGTGGCGAGGACTCGCTGGTCATCTACACGACGTCCATGCGCGGGGTCCGCCGCACGTACGAGGACTGCGCGCGGGCGAGGGCGATACTGGAGGTTCACCGCGCGGTGTTCGACGAGCGCGACGTGGCGCTGCACGGCGAGTTCCTCAGCGAGCTGAGGGAGATCCTCGGGGGGCGGAGGAGGGAGGCGGGCCGGTGCCGGTGCCGGTACCGCGCGTGTTCCTAAAGGGCCGGTACCTGGGGGGCGTGGAGGAGCTCGTGGAGCTGAACGAGTCGGGCCGATTCGGGAAGCTGCTGGCCTTCGCGGGGGTGGAGCGGGGGCTGGGGAGGCTGGCGTGCGAGGGGTGCGGCGGTGGGCGGTTCGTGCCGTGCATGGACTGCTCGGGGAGCTGCAAGGTGGTGGTGGAGGGGAGGAAGGAGAGGTGCGGCAAGTGCAACGAGAACGGGCTCGTGCACTGTCCCGTTTGTCTCTAGGGACAGCTCGCCGGGATCATTAGCCGACCATAGTCATCGGTCCTATCTTATGTTATCAAGTCGTGTCCAATTTTTGTCTCATCTTTGCACATAGTGGGCATATGCTTTCCTCGTTCAGTTTGCATTGTTGTCAGAAGGAAATGGTCGTGATACTTTTTTTTTTTTTTGTGTGTCTATTCTTCTCTATTATCTTTATGTTTTTTTTTTTTGGTCGAAGATTATCTTTGTGTTTATCCTTTAACTAATTGGGCAGAGAACCAGTGCGCTTACTCCTTTGTTTTTTTTTCTAAATTGTTCGTCGGCTAATAGCTTTTTGGGCTGTAATTAGAATTAGTACGGGTCGAAAACTGGTTTGTTTTAAATATCATTAAAGCCCCCGTTCTGTTGGGCTTTGATGTTGTGGACCTACTTTAAAGCTCTACGTAAATTTTCAACAACCCATGTTTCACCATTGCCTTGAATTTGAGTAAGAAGTAAAAAAAAAAAAGTGGGTTTCGGACCCATTTTGCTATCTCCTAATTCTAGATTGTCCGCGACAATTGATTCCCACCCACGAACCAGAACAGTTCTTAGTTTGTGAAATTGGAACCCTCCCACTTGATTTTAGAGATTGTCAAATGGATGGATCGGATCGGATTTGGATTGGATAGAATATGATCCGACTCATATTGGCCATTTAACCCGTTTTGATCCATATTCATTACAATAAAAATTTAATAATACATACTTGATCCGACTTACACCCGACCAATATTCGACCCGACCCATATTGACATCTCTCGCCATTTTTCGCCGCCACCCTTGGCTGTCCACCGCTGCCGCCTGCCCTTTGCCTCCATCGCCCCTCGCCCGCTTGCTTGCCGAACGCGTCTTGCGGTGTCCTCACCGGTGAGCACAAGTACTCAAGAGCCTTCGAGCGCTTCGACCACGACGGAGATTGAAAGATTTTCAACAATGAGCTCAGCGCTTACTTTGCCTCCATCGGTAAGCCCTTACCCTGCCCCTGCCACAGAGCTTGGAAGGCGATCTCCGATTTTGACCCGGATGGCGACGGCCTGCTCAAGTTCAAGGACTTGGTCCTGTCGCGACCTAAAAAAAAAATAAACAAGTTATCATTTCCTAATGGATTATCGGGTTAATTAATTAACTAACCTAACTCACTCTCCAAGCCCATACCAAATCGCAACTTAAGGTTCGAATGATTAACATGCAATGTGATTTGAAATGGAGTCGCCACTAATCATTTTCGTAGGTCGATTAGAAACCTAAATAAAATAACGGGAAAAACTATCTTATTTCGCGAACCGGAGATAAGAGTCGGACTTGTTACATTAATTACAACTAATGCCCTTTCGGTACCTTAAAATTCATGAAAAAATAATGGATTTGACAAATTTGATGAATTCTACTTAAGATCAAAGAATCAATTTTTTGGGTTTTCTTCCCATGACATTTTTTTGAATTTTTGAGTATTTTTAAAATAAAGAAATTACATGAAATTAGGATAAATAAGTTCAAGATTACTCCCCAATTTGAACTCGTGCACCAAACTTGTGCTTCGGGCTTGTCTTAACCATCGGACCGATTTGGTGACTCGTTAGGCCAGAAATCTCTTGGTCCTATCTCTCCTTCACGCTTCTTTCTCAACTCGCTAAATTTCACGAGACCGCAATCCGGCTGATATTTTTCCCTTTGCTCTCATTTTATTCTCGTATCATTGATGTCTCATCGTTGATATGCAAATGTTATTTAACATAAAAACATAGAAAAAATCAATAGAAAACGAACTAATTTGATTCAAATTAAAGAAAGTTAGGGAATCACTTAACTTTCTTTTCCATGCGCTTGAACGACGGTGATGAACTTGTGGCTTGTGTTGATGGGTGCGAGAAATTGACATTGGTAGCCGAGCCTTCAAAACACTCAAGCCATCTCAAAATTCTTTCCAAATTTTTTCCCAAGAATTCTCTTTTTCCTCTCTAAAAATTCCTCTCAAAAACTCTCTCAATTCTCTTTCACCCCAAAAACTCTCTCAATTCCCTTCAAGAACTCTTCCTCTTTTATAAGCAAAATTCTTCATCCTTCATTCTTCATCTTCATTTCCCACCTTCCATTTTCATCTTCTTTTCTTCATCTTCATCTTCTCTTCATCTTCATCTTCTCTTCTTCACCTTCATTTCTCCATCTTCCATTTTCATCTTCTCCTCATCTTCATCTTCCTTTCTTCATCTTCCATTTTCATCTTCTCTCTTCATCTTCCTTTCATTATCTTCTCTTCACCATCTTCCTTTCTCCATCTTCTTTTGGTATTTGCAATACATCCACGAAATTTTAAGTATTTGCAATACATCCCCGAAGTTATGAGTATTTGCAATACGATCCCCGAGAAAATATTACTTTCAAGCCCAAATCTTCTTGGTGCATTTTTTTCACCGCATGCCTAGTCCGGACCCTGTTAAATTAAGCTCAAATTGTATGCCAATGCTAAATGAATATGTGAGATGATTTTTGTTTAGAACTAAAATTAGTTCTAATTTTTATGCAAAATATATATTAGTCAAAATTTAGGGGCAACAAGCCCCTCTTTGAGTGGAGGCTCGTAGAGGTTCCGCTCAAAGACAAAATTGAACCCTAAATTTTGATAGTGCAAATGATGGATGAACTTTTTGGCGGGAGTTTTAGTCCCATTTTTTATGTAATGAAGTGATGCATGATACGCAAGACCGTAAATAACATGTGTCATAATTTCTCTTTTCTATGTTAGAGAAACCGCACATGGATCGCATACGAGAATACCGTTTTACCAAATACCTCATAAGTTGGTGATTCCCTTAATTTCCAAGTTTCTTGCAAACACGAGGACCTTAAGGATTTGGCCTATCTGTTATCGAGACTTTTCCCTAATGTGAGACAAAGAAGATATGTGATCCTTTCGATCACAAGAGCTACGTCGTTGTGAGTCGAAAGAAGTAGAATCAAGTTCACAAGAGCTACGTCGTTGTGAAGTTGATTAAATGTCGAAATCGCCAGTGCATACGTCTTCACGATTCGACAAAGGGGAACCAAATCTTAAGAGCTACGTCGTATGATTTGGTTTGGATCAAAATCACGGGTGCTTATGTCTTCGTGATTTGATAAAAGAGCCGAGAATCATAAGAGCTATGCCATTATGAGCCACTAAAGGTCAAGATCACCCAGATATGTCTTCGGATCGACAAAGGGAACCAAAATCTTAAGAGCTACGTCGTTATGATTTGGTAAGATGTCAAGATCGCGGCTATGCTACACGACATGACAGAGGCATATTGCACTCGAATTGAATCGTAACAACTATCATCGAGGAGTTGTTAGTTTGAAAATGGGTTCGAAAACTTACCCGGGTTCTCCGAACGATTAATCAAAGAACGAAACAATCGCTCGTATCGTACATGGTAGGCATTGCCGGAGAACTTGCTCATTCAATAATCCTTGGATGAATTTCGAGACCTTGGGAGGGACATCGAACATCGGAATGTATTACCCATCATAGAATGTCCGAGGTAACATGCGCAAACATATTCAACATGTGCATAATGCAATCACTCATACTATGATTTATGCATAACCATTCTATCAAGTTTGCATTATCAATCCCGTCCAGGATGTTCTCACATTATGAATACCTCAATGTGAGTAATGGGGACTTCAATCAAAAGGGTTTTCTCTCACTCTCAAGAAAAGTTATTTATCCCGTCCAGGATTCAAAAGAAATCACTCAATCTATCCATCATCGCATTCGATAAGGATCCGAGTAATCTCGCAATTGATACGACCGAGCCGATCCGGAGGTCTTGATTAGGACCGTAATGAGGCTAGGTCAAAGGTTTACAAAGGGGACTCTAGTTGAGTCAAGCCGCCGAAATGAATTTCTTCGTCATCTCTCCGGGTTTACAAGTCAAGAACCCCGCAAAAATGAGAAGAAGTAATCTTGCTCGAACTTCTTCGAGTGATGCTTAAAATCATTGAACTCCACATTAATTCAAGTGCCCTAGTCGAAAAGGCTTTTAAAGTGTTGTAATGGAGCTAATGATTTGGGACCGAGAAACGAAAGGGTCGTTTTGGCTAAGATGTTTGAGAAAGGGCTTGATGTTGGTGATCATTACAATCTTGTCACCGATCGTGGCCTTCGAGGATACCATCATTGCTCGAGGATGGTATGAACCAAGATTGCATTTGCAATTTGATACTTCATGGAGATTTTCTCTCAACCCTTAAAAAAATTGTGCAGAAATATTCTACAAATGAACAATGAATTGAAAGGGCATGGCCTTGCTTTTGATAAGCACTTTGCTTTTTAAATGCCTAGGAATTTTTTGGAATCAGCCTTTCTTCTCTCTTCTCCTCCTTTTTTTTTTTTTACTCCCAACTCTCTTTTACGATTGTATCTTGATGAGTTCATTGGGAGATTTTCTATGGATCCAACTTTTCGGTCCTTCTACTCAAAGATGGGCCATATTTGCTTTGGGACAACAATGATCACTAATGAGGGCTTTTAGAAACGAATTTGCAGGCTCAAATGGGTTGTGCAAATGGATATAGATGTGTGGATAGAAAAGAAATGCTCTTCGTCACCCTAAGGCACTTGAATTAAAGCGTAAGTACAATGCAAAGAACCACCCGAAAATTGATGTTAGTCCAAGCAAGAAGATTTCTAACCATTTGTCTCGTGATGCCGATGGAATTACCTCTGTTTTGCCTCAATGGGGGTGGTTCTTGACAGGTTGGGAAGTGAAATCTCCGCTCAAATGGGTTGATCAACGGATAACTTGCGTGTTTAGGGTAGAGAAATGAATGCCCCCATCACTTCGGTTATCGTACCTTTCGCGAGAAAACTCTTTACCTCGGCAATGCGGAATTTTGCCACCGTTCATCTGCTAAAAAATTGGACGTGTTTGGGAAAGGATTGCCGTTCATCATCCCGTCATGCCCCCTTCGTACATTCGATGTATCTTATGTAGTTCATGTTCCTTATTCGAGTTGGTAAATTAAATATGAGGAACAATCATGCCAAACTATGCAATATGAGTGTTTTCGAGCATATAAAATGCAGAACTTTTTATCTTAGCGACAAAGTTCGCAAGTACATAAAAAATTTCTTAGGGCATGGATCGTGAGTTGCCCCTGTTCATGCAAATGCGTTGCAAAACATCATTGTCTCGCTTCGAGACATGAGATTGTCAAAGGCTCCAAGAATTTCTCATTTCATTAATTTTTCATGGAGAAAGGATACTTCTTTGTTTGGACAGTAGCAACCCCGTAAAAATCAAAAGGAAAGCATCAATGTATGCCCTCATGTTCTAAAAAGAATTGAAACGATACCACTTTACCCATGTACGTATTCCTCGTGAACTTTGAATTGAAAAGATCGATTCATCCGGATCGGATTGATGTCCAGGATGTTATCTCTCCGGGTTCTCAGAACCGCCTGCCGAGTTTCGATCTCAAAACAAATTTTTTTATTAATCTTTGTACATTGATGCCAAATCCCGGATCGACCCGGACTCCTCACCACCGTCATTCCCCAACCACTATCTTGCGGTGTTTGTTGGCGCCCACGGGTGGTTCGCTTTGTTATATTGTTCTCAAAGAAGTTGGCAATCTCCAGTGGAGAATAAGTTTAACTTAGAGTTTGAAACGACCGAGAGTCAATGGGACGATACGGAGTTACCCATCTTTGAGCCTCCGCTTGGTTTTTTCCTTGCATTCTCCCAAGTAAGGCTATTCGAATCTCTCTTTATGGGCGTTCGGGCGTCGCCCACAAATTGATTTGCTACGGCCCTAGCTTAATAAGGAACTTACGCATTTGATAAGAGATGAGAAAAATTCGCCCTTTAACTCTAGGCAAATTCTAGACAACTAGAAAGTAAAAGTATCCCACGCAGGGAACTATACATGGAATTAAAGGAACATTCATGCGAGATTGGTTCCACCTCTTTCTTGGCTATTCCAATGATTGGCTGATTTTGTCTTGGATCATACACCAACGATCGTTGTTTGAGGATCCATAATCACTTGCTTCGGATCACAACTGGAGGTCTTTCGCCCGAACCGGCGACCAAGGCGGTGAGCTCATCATCAAAGTAACCTTTTGATCTTTCGGGCAATTGATACTCGATGGGCATTGTTACTTGCTAACACCGGCGACAGATTTTCCACTTTGTTTTTGCCGTGAGCGGTCCGACTCCTGAGCTTGAGCCTCCGCCGTCGCCGGGAACTCGTAGGGATGATCAACCGTCCGCATGCTAGAACCACCGAGAGGAAGGTCGGATGGCCGGATTCTTGATTGGGAAGTGGTCGGGTACTTTTGCTCCGTAGGTTTTCCCGGGATTAATCTTCCAACTTTGCCCCGCCTTGGTTCCAAGCTACATCGTGTTTCTTACTTATCTCTAAATCTAAGGTGATTTGTGACACTTCGTAGGGTGAGTCCGTCTATATTCATCATTTTGAGTACAACCATTGGTCGGAATTGATTCCTAGCTGCCGAACCGCCTCGATGAATATAGAATGAAGCTCGCACCAAAGGGGCCTTTTCTTCCGACAAAATCGTCGTAGTAAGTTTGGCCATAGTTCTTTTGTTCGAGTAATTGCTTCCTTACAAAGCATGCCGCCAAATGTTTGGAGCACTCGAACGGCACGGCTTTTTAGGATGTCCCGAGCACCATGCAATATGGCCCTCGTTATGAACTGCGATCATCACTTGCGATGTTATGATGACCGGTATATTCAACTCGGAATCAATGATCTTTAAGAGACGAGACCGTCCATATCGATCCCTACCACGGCGTGACGACGATGCCAAAATCATATTTGTACTGCCTCGCCTCCTCTAAGGCTTCCGTTGCTTTCACATAAGTAAATCCTATCCATGCACTTTCTCGAGGCAACGAGGATCGAGAGGAAACGGGTACCATCAATGGCCATGACTCGCGATCCTCGGGATATGAAACTTCCCATACTTCCGCCAAGTGAACGCATACTTATTTTCCCTTCAAAACCTTCCATATGTAGACCAAAAATGGGTGTTTTGACTAGAGACACTTTAGATGTTCTTTGGACTTGCAAAGACAAAAGCGACGATACCTTTCGTGACGAGTTCGGAGGTGCATGGAGACTTCAAGTTCTTTATAAACTTTTTTCTCGATCTCGTTAGCTTTTCTCGCATGACTAGTGCATTGAATCCATTTCGTAATAACTCTTACCTCCCGCTCAATCCGTCGTTCTTTTTTACTTTTCCGATATGGAGGAGCCCTCAAATCTTTTCACTTTCTCTACGAACGAGGCAGTTATTTCCCTCTTCAAATCTTTTCGCTTCCTCCTACGAACGAGGCGCTTATTTCCCTCCTCAAATCTTTTCGCATTTACTTACGTGAAGGCTTTCAATGCTTAGTCAAATCGGCGAGGAATTCACGCATTTAAGCATGATGATGTTCGTGGATAGATCGTTTTCTTTGCCCCCGGATTAAAAGAAGAATGTCCACATGGGATCTTGTAACAAATAGTATATTCATTCATACATGTCACTACTTCTCTTGAGGATTCGTAAGGGCTAGCTAGTAATGCTCAAAAAGAGATATTTTGAGAGCCCATAATAATAATAAAACTAAAGCTTCATGTAGGCTACACATTCGGAGTTCCATCAGCGTTGAATTGGCTGGCCGTGACATCAAGGAAACTCCAATTGTAGTGATGCATGTCTCTTCCCTCGAAGGGCATCGGTTCTCGCTCTGCAAGACCGACTTTCCGGGACGTATCTCCAACGAAATCGGATTGTACGAGAACTTGCCCGGGTAATGAATGGTGAATGAGCATTTTCAATGCTCGAATGCGGCTCATTGAGGACATGTCACCAAAGGAGATGGGGCCGCTACGAGACACGGCAAACAGCGGTGTTAATAGCATCCCTATACCTCTTGTTCTCCGCTTGAAGCTTTTCATTCTCTTCTCTCGAAACGCAAGTTCATGACTTTCATTTTTAACCTTCAATCGGGTCCGCTTGTTTTGAAACCAAAACTTGACCTTCAAGGGCTCCATTCCTATCATCCGGCTCAATTCATTTTTGCGTCTCTTATTCACGTAAGAGCACTCCTTGAAGGCAGCTTCGAGCACTCGATTTGATATTTTCTTTTCAGGGGTTGATCATGCCGCCAGCCATTGTTGTTCTTGTCGAGATCTTGAATTTCACCGCCAAGAGAATTGGGTTTTACGGCCCAGCGTTGGATCCGGTCTCGAAATCCAAGCTTCGGGGATGTCTAGGTTGGTTGCCTCCAAGAAGTGCATGGCCTCTAAACATGTTGGATTGAAATACCTCTTATCGCCTTTTGTTCACTCTATTCTCCGTTGTATGCTTACTCTCTCCAAATTCTTTCGAGTAATCGGGTATGTTCCAAAGCCTCCCTTTAAACGCGGATGAAAATCACTAAGCCGACGTTTTTCTCAAGATTTTGTGTTTCCCGCCTTGTCTTATTTTTTCAATGTGATGGGACCCGAATCCATTCGCACCGATTTTCTTTTCTTGATAACCATGCTTGCTCCCACTCGGTTTCAACATGGTGGGACTCCAACTCCTTTCGTAACTTTTCGAATTTGTGAGGCTCGAGATCACGGATTGACGACAGCATCCAGGATCCAACGAACTAAACGCTTGTAGTTTCACCCGAATAACTAACGTGGCTCGTGAGAATTGCTGTTTTTTCTCGAAAATGCTTGTCTCCCACTCGGTTTTCAACATGGTGGGGTCCTCAAATCTTTTTGTAACTTTTTCAGATTTGTGAGACTTGAGATGGTAGATCCAGTGACTCACGACCAAACGCCCGTAGTTTCACCCGTGGCTCGCAAGAATTGCCGTCTTTTTCTCGAAAAGTATGCTTGTCTCCCACTCGGTTTTCAACATGGTGGCGCCTCAAATCTTTTCGTAACTTTTTCGGATTTATGAGGCTCGAGATGGTAGATCCGTGATTGTCAAATGGATGGATCGGATCGGATTTGGATTGGATAGAATATGATCCGACTCATATTGGCTCATTTAACCCGTTTTGATCCATATTCATGCAATAAAAATTTAATAATACATACTTGATCCGACTTACACCACCAATATTCGACCCGACCCATATTGACATCTCTCGCCATTTTTCGCCGCCACCCGGTCCACCGCCGTGCCGCCCTTTGCCTCCATCGCCCCGCCCGCTGCTTGCCGAACGCGTCTTGGGTGCCTCACCGGTGAGCACAAGTACTCAAGAGCCTTCAGCGCTTCGACCACGACGGAGATTGAAAGATTTTCAACAATGAGCTCGCCGCTACTTGCCTCCATCGGTAAGCCCTTACCCCGCCCCGCCACGAGCTGGAAGGCGATCTCCGATTTTGACCGGATGGCGACACCTGCTCAAGTTCAAGGACTTGGTCCTGTCGCGACCTAGAAAAAAAAATAAACAAGTTATCATTTCCGGCTAATGGATTATCAAGTTAATTAATTAACTAACCTAACTCGGACTCTCCCAAGTCCATACCAAATCGCAACTTAAGGTTCGAATGATTAACATGCAATGTGATTTGAAATTGGAGTCGCCACTAATCATTTTCGGTAGGTCGATTAGAAACCTAAATAAAATAACGGGAGAAAACTATCTTATTTCGCGAACCGAGATTAAGAGTTCGGGGACTTGGTTACATTAATTACAACTAATGCCCTTTCGTACCTTAAAATTCATGAAAAAATAATGGATTTGACAAATTTGATGAATTCTACTTGAAGATCAAAGAATCAATTTTTTGGTTTTTCTTCCCATGACATTTTTTTGAATTTTTGAGTATTTTTAAAATAAAGAAATTACATGAAATTAGGATGAAATAAGTTCAAGATTACTCCCCAATTTGAACTCGTCACCAAACTTGTGCTTCGGGCTTGTCTTAACCATTGGACCGATTTGGTGACTCGTTAGACCGAGAAATCTCTTGGTCCTATCTCTCCTTCACGCTTCTTTCTCAACTCGCTAGAATTTCAGAGACCGCAATCCAGGCGTTGATATTTTTCCCTTTTGCTCTCATTTTATTCTCGTACCATTGATGTCTCATCGTTGATATGCAACTGTTATTTAACATAAAAACATAGAGAAAAATCAATAGAAAATCGAGCTAATTTGTATTCGAAATTAAAGAAAGTTAGGAATCACTTAACTTTCTTTTGTCAGCGGCGAGCTTGAACGATGGTGATGAACTTGTGGCTTGTGTTGATGGGTGCGAAAATTGACATTGGTAGCACCGAGCTTCAAAACACTCAAGCCATCTCAAAATTCTTTCCAAATTTTTTCTCAAGAATTCTCTTTTTCCTCTCTAAAGAATTCCTCTCAAAAACTCTCTCAATTCTCTTTCACCCCAAAACTCTCTCAATTCCCTTCAAGAACTCTTCTTCTTTTATAGGCAAAATTCTTCATCCTTCATTCTTCATCTTCATTTCCTCACCTTCCATTTTCATCTTCTTTTCTTCATCTTCATCTTCTCTCTTCATCTTCATCTTCTCTTCTTCACCTTCATTTCTCCATCTTCCATTTTCATCTTCTCTTCCTCATCTTCATCTTCCTTTCTTCATCTTCCATTTTCATCTTCTCTTCTTCATCTTCCTTTCATTATCTTCTCTTCACCATCTTCCTTTCTCCATCTTCTTTGGTATTTGCAATACAGCCCCGAAATTTTAAGTATTTGCAATACGATCCCCGAAGTTATGAGTATTTGCAATACGACCCCCGAGAAAATATTACTTTCAAGCCCAAATCTTCTTGGTGCATTTTTTTTCACCGCACGCCTAGTCCAGACCCCTAAATTAAGCTCAAATTGTATGCCAATGCTAAATGAATATGTGAGATGATTTTTGTTTAGAACTAAAATTAGTTCTAATTTTTATGCAAAATATATATTAGTCAAAATTTAGGCGTCAACAGTCCGCATGGTGGAGCAAGACGGTGGCGAGAGCGACCGCGATCCTAGGCCGGGACTTTTAAGCCCAATATATACAAAAAAAAATAAAAACATGCACTCCGATCCATTTTCACAGGAGACTCTACGGCCCTTCATGGTCTCGTCATCAGTTCGAAGTCATCATGCGTTGGAATTCATGGAAATCGACCACTCCATCCCGTCTAGATCAAAAGCACCTATCATTCTCGCACACTCTTCATGCGAATGCTCTCTCTCCCCAAGCCTCGAAAACACGCGTTGGAGTCCCCGAGCCGTGATGCCCCCACGGCCTTCACCGGCCTCGAAAATCCCAAACACCCTTTCGAGATTGCCATCGCTCTCGCCATTGTCTTGCTCCACCATGCGAACGAAGTCCTCGAACAAGAGAAGGCCGACTGTTCGGGTCGAAGTCGATGATTGCCCTCCGAGCTTCGTGGCAGGGTAAGGACTCGCCAATGGGCGCGAAGTAAGCGCTGAGCTGCTCGCTGGACATCTTTCGTCTCCGTTGCAGTCAAAGCCCTCGAAGGCTCGTGAGTACTTGTGCTAACCAGCGAGGACACCACGAGACGTGTTCGGCGGTGGCAACAGGCAGCAGTGCTTGGGCGGGCAGCGGGAGGGCCATGGTGGCGGCCCCAGGGGGCTTGGAAAGCTATAACTCATGGGTAAAAAATGAATCGAGCTAAAACCCATTAAAACTCATATTTGAATAGGAAGTTTAGACCTACATTTGACCATTTTTTTTACTTCTAATGAACCCATATATGGTCCAAGTGCATAAAAATAAGTTAAAAAGTGAGTCAATGACCTAGATTGACACCTCTATTTGGTTCTACCCCGATTCCATGGTTTGTCTCGGAACATATGATTCATTTTCTTTTTCTTTTTATTTCTTCTATTCCCTACAAATTGGAGTTTCCCAATATCAAAGGAAAAAGAAAAAGCATTATTTTCAATTTATTCGCTTAATTAATCTTTTGTACTTAAACTTTGTGTTGACCTACCTGACCTTGTTTTCTTTTGCCTGTACAAAGATTAACCAAAATATTGGCATGTTAAGCAATGTAACGGGCTTGATTTTTGAACAAATGGGCCATGTTCGACGCTCGGTAAACGTCCGCCACGCTCCTGAGTATGTCAATTTGCCATATCAATCCGATTCGATAGTAGCATTTTTACAGTCGTTGAGCACAGCATAAAGCGAAAACGAATCCGAGAATTATTAACTGAATGAAAAGCGCTTGCTATCAAAGCAGCAAAGTCACATCATCAGTCTTTTCTTTTAGCGAGGAATCCAACTAATCGCTAGAACCATGCAGCAGCTAAGACTTTCAACGAACTGGTAAACCCGGACGAATATTGTCGGCCCAACAACGATCTTTACGAATGGCCGAAGCAGATCAATAAATATACTTGGAAGTAAGTAACGATCCTCTTTTGAGGACCTAAAGAGCAGGTAGCCCGAAGCAGCTTTTGCTGGTTATCTACATACACCTGCAAATTAAGATCAGTTGGCATTTGGTTCGTCTTTTGAATGCCAGGGCAACAATTTTCAGTTGTTAATTTCCCATGTCCATTGCGATAAGAAAAGGCCATCTTGTATGATTATGAAGTGACAAGGGAAGGGTGCGTTACCGAGCTAGCTACCAGATGTAACAGATTTCGGGAGAAAGAGATCCTGAGCTGCTGTGAAATTGGCTGTTAGAAAGCTTTTGGTGTTTTAGTGTCAGGTTCAGGCTTCAAACCTGCCGATTCAACCAATGTGCCGGTGGCATCATCTTGCTCGTCACAAAGCTGCAGCACCCGCTGTATGTCCCCTGAAAATGATCCAAAGCTGTCGACCTAAACAAGAAAATTCAGAGGAGAAAACAAGAAGAAGAAGGAAAGGACCCCAAAAGAAGAACGGAAAAAAAAAGGAAAAGGAATTAACAATAAAAAAAATTTAATTAATTAATTAATTAAACAAATTATCCATGTTGCTGCTATCTGTGCCATGTAGAATGGCCAGCATCTAAGTTAGTGATTTCGAGCCGAAATTGATCGAATAGGCTCAATTAGCAAAAGTGAAAAGGTATAGGACTCTATTGGCACAACTAAAAAGTTCATGACCGAATTGATAAAAAAAAATAGGTAATTTCCCAATAAATAAGCGCACAAGGAGTCATTTTGTCCAGAAAGGCACCAAGTAAAAAGGACAGGCACGACATGAATGAATCTCATCAAACCCTATGTCTCTAGCGCATTTTATTTGAAAATCGCAGGCATCTTCTTGCTTGTTGCCGAGCACCGTGCCAATCAAGATCGGGCCAGTCGAATCGCATTTCAAAAATGTACAAGTGAGAAATGAGGGGGAGCTAAGAACTTGTAATCGTACGTGCTCACACAGATGAAAAGAAATTTTAAAGAGGAAGCGCAATTCTGAAACCTCACGAGAAAAATAGAGAAGAAGACGACCTCCCCAAGCCCTTTCCCACTTTTGTTCATTGACTTGTTTCCTTGGTTATTAAGTTATTGGGCAGCTGATTCACATCGATCTTTCGACAATGCTACAAGATTGTTTAACATGTCTTTTTTCCATATTTTGGCTTTGTATCAATGGAATTTGATCATCCATACATAACAAATTGATGTGGTATATTCGTATCGTATTAGAATTCGAGCTCATAGAGTAGTAAAGAGATTTATGAATAGAATCAAACACGCAGTATTTGCAGACAAAAGTATTCGGTTAGTGAGAACAAATCAATAAACTTTTAATGTCAAATCAGGATTGATTAGGATAGGAATAAAGCATCGTGTCGAACTCTTCTTTGCTGTCAAAGCAAAAGTTATGAATAGCCATCGGCTCCTGGAAAATGTTCGAAGAATGGGTCATATTCCGGAATATACAATGCATTGATATAAGTTATTTGTAGTTTTTGAATTGTGTAACTTTCGTTGCAGATGCTCGTACGACTTCAGGATATTATCAGTTTGGGGTCTTAAACGAATTAGAAATGGAAGAGAAAGTACTAGGAATTACCTGAATTTTTGTGATGTTTCTCATGTATGCTTCTATTCAGGGCAGGTACATCCATGGTGACATAATACCAGATAACTTTTTGGTTGGTCCTCCAGGAACTCCTAAAGAGAAAACATTGTCTCCGACTGACCTTGGATTAGGTATTTGCCAATTCCATGAATACTTCTGTGGCTTAGGCATTAGTGATTGCGAAGCAGAAATGCGCTTCTTATTGTTTGTTCGGGACCTCGCAGCTACGAGATGGCAAGATCCCTCCAGTGGTTCGCACATTAAGTACAACCAAACGTCGGATGATGTCAGGTTCAGTCAAAATGATGTATCATATGCACTTAATACATGCCTACCTGTGTAATTACTGTTTCATGAACAAAAAGAAAATTTCTGCAGAGGAACACAATTCACTTTGCAAGTGCGTATTTTATAGTTAAGCTAGTTATTCAAATGACATATGTAACAAGAAAATAATAAGTAGACTAGAGGTCCTAAAACTTATCATAAAAGTGCAATTCAGTCCTCTAACTTACAAAACATGCAATCAAATCTAAAAAATTATCAAATTGATGAAATCGAATTCTTCCGTTAACTCCAACCAACTGGACTAATGAAAAATAATGACTCCTAGAGGCCCTCCGCCGATTTGAGCTAGGAATGGCGGCCCTTGCTCGATCTAGGGGAAGGCCGTGACCCTTGCCTGCAGTCGATGTGGGTTGTGGCCATTAGCTGGGTTCCAACGACGCGAACCCCCGCCGACCATCCCTTACCATCGCCAAACCTTCGAGGCGATGGCGGCTCTCTTTTTTTTAACTTGTTTTTTAATTTATTTTAAATAAATATTGTATTAAAAATCAAATTTGATCTAAAACGATATTTTTCTAATCTTATGTTTTCCGTCTTAGTCACGCCATTGCCACATTAAAGAGCGAAAGTATTTTATGAAAATTCATATTGGCATTATCCGTTAGCCAAGTTGGATAGATAATGGAAAGGAACGATTTGATTGCACAAATATTGACAAGTTTTTGAACTTACTTGCACTTTTTGTAAGTTGTAGGACACAATTGCGATTTGCTAATAAGTTTTAAGACTTTCAATACACCTATAAAAAAAATAAAGAAAGTGGTTTAGAGAAAATCGCACAAACAGTTCCTAAATTTGCCCAATATGTAATGTTATTCCCGAACTTTTAATTTGTTGAATGTGGCCTCCGAATTTAAACCCAATGTGTAATGCCTTCTGTGAATTTTAATTTATTTAATGCGATTCTCGAACTTGTGGTGATAAATATTCAATCTAGAGTATGAAAATACAATGTTATCCTTCCATTAATCAAGTTAATGGAACTTAATTGGTTTATCGAAAAAGTTTGAACGATGGCAAAAAAAAAAATGTTGCACGTGAGTTATCCACGAAAGATATTCAACTCAAGTCGGGATTAGTATCGATGACCACGAAGGTGATAGAATTAAACACATAATTATTCATTGAATAGAACAGTTTCACACCACTTTACGAGAGAGACGGAATTTTTCTTGGAGATTACACACGTAAAGTAAAGACCGACCGTTGGAATAGCACCGAAAGTCAGGTAATGATTCTGTCGAAAGTGGGTCAAGACTTTTAATGGGACTCAATCCCATTTTATTAACCGACTTTTCAGTGTCTTATCTTTTTGGCTATGACGGTTTCTTATCGTTCACTAGTTTAATGTTCTCATCGGAGCCTGTCCACGGATACGATAATTGAAAGGAACAAGAGAGTTTTGGGCTGTGCTAAATTCATTTGATTCCGCAACATTCCTCGGAACCGTTTGAATCTCATAAACTAGTTAAAAATGAGATGAAATTGATGCTTGGAATGCGTTTGCCTCGCCGGATTTGGGAAAAAAAATATATTTCCTTTTAATTCAAATAATTGCTTATCGACTCCTCCGAAATTGACGTTATTTAAGCGTAAATAGTCGCTTATGATGAATTTCTTTTTAGTTGACTAAGTTTTCGAAGCAAAACGAATAGTCGTTTTTAAGAAAATGTTTGAAATTATCGATTTTTCACCCAACGAATGGATGCTTTACTCCACTATAGATGAACAAACAAATGCCAAGTAAACAGAAAATAGAGTAGCAGGTCATGCACGATTTTTTGAGAGGGATGGAGAAGAGACTGACGCGTGTTGCAAGGGATGACTCATTAACTTGAAAGGAAAATGACATGGATGGTCCTTGAAATTTGACGCGATGTCGCAATGTGTCCCTTGAATTTTTAATATGTTCGGTGCGAATCATAAACTTTAGCTTTAATGTGTAATATTATCTTTAAATTTTAAATTTATTTAATGCGATCCTGTGAATGTTCACATTCAAGAACCACATTCAACGAACTAAAAATTTAGAAACCGCGCTTACATGTTAGAGTCGAAGTTAACAATCATCTATGTCATTATCCTTAACTTAGAGTTGACAATAGTGCGAAAGATAGGAATTGAGAAATTTATATATATTTGGATGTATAGAAGAGCCCTGTATTTTTATAGGCTTTATCAAACGACTATCTAAGGAAATAAAAAAAAAAAATCAAATATGCATAACCAAAATAGATAGGAAAGATCAGAAAAAGAAAATATCTAAAATATTTGAAGAAGATACCTAAAAATATCTTTTGAACACCTGGAATGGCTTCATGGCCACTTGAAGGTTTCAATCGAGTAAAAACAACATGGCCGGTCGAAATCACAACTTCGGTTGAAAAACGAAAGATCAAATACTCTGGAACAACTCCCGCTCGCGAATTGTGGAGAAAGAAAACCTTTAGGCCGTTCGAAAGTCGCGTGATGACAATGGACCGGCCAACCAATCTCGGCCGTGGCTTCACTTTGGAGCCCCAGTCAAACACCCACCGCCGCTGCCACATGCGTAGAAGCGGTCAAAACCACTCATAAATTGGAGAGTGTTGATAAGTCCCAATTCGTGCGTCATGGCTGATGCCCTGCCTCAGGAACACGTCGTCGTTTTAGAGCTTCCGCGTGGACCCGGCCGGCACTATCGCTAATCTGCTGCTTCTTTGTCCCGCTTCAACATGCGTCTCACCTAAACCCATCCATTTGTCCATTTTGTTATTTTTTTCGGAATATAAGAATAGAATGTCGGCAGATTCTCGTGCAACCAACTCGGACACGACGCACTCGGACACAGCTGTTCAAAACTCAACAGCAGCATCAATGGTACTGTGCTGCTGCAGATTAGTTGAAGAAGCTTCACGAGGAAAGACAGACAGAAGGAATGATTCCCGAGCAACGAATCAACCCCCTCATCCCCAACATTTTTTCCCATCTTTTCACTGTCTTATGTGCAATCCCCAGGTTAATTAACCGATGAAAGACGAGATCTTTAAGTGCTCTCGGTACACTTAGAATCAAATGACAAAAGACTTAGGCTCGCATCGTAGTGTATTACCCAAAGGCATTGACCAAACATGAGTTATGTTAAAACAAAACATCACAATCACATCTTTCATAGTTCAAAAGTAAATTGGAAACAAAGTCCCTTTCTTTCTGTCCAAGGCACGGCAGCTATAAGCGAAGCTGCCGATGAAAGCATTCGCCCTTTGGCCGTTCCTTCTCTTCTTTAGCTGCAAAAGAAGGCATACGACCCCTTACCTCCTACATTATTTGGTATCATAAATACACTTAATACAAATTCAGTATGACGTTTATTCTTAGTAGTATCAGACCGTAAGGCAAGAACTAAAACTACACAGCTCGTATTGGGAGCTCTTCCTCCTCCCCAGTCGCTTGACAACTCCTTGCACTATAACTCCATCGCAACTCAAAAGAGTAATTTCAGTGTGTGTATCTCGGTTCCACCCATGAATCGCTTCATTCCGTGTCGTCGAATGATATCAAGCCGGTAAGGTTACAGTCCTGCTCTGCAAATATATCCAGGAGGGAGAGTGCCTGAAACAAGAAAAGATCGTTAAGCCACGAGTCATAGCAGAAGGAACCGGCTTGTTGATTCATCTGTAGTTGAGCAAAATAGAACTCAAATAAGAAGTACCTCAGGCACGTTGAGCTCAAGTCGGAATTTGGGTCCATCATAATGGTGAAGAATGGGTCGGAATGAGTCCTCCTCAAGTGGCTCACAGATTTTTCTAGTCATAACTCTAACCTGTTGTCCGGAGCAAGGAACAATACAACAAAAATAAGTTTTCAGGACTCAAATCTCTTATGTAAATACGCATCTTATGATCAAGCATGTAAAGACCTGGACGATACCTGTGCAGGGAAGCGGGATTCGCCGGGGCATTTTTTATCCTCCCAGGCTGTTGGGTCTAAGTTACTACCTCCAAAACTCGCAGCCTGAAATTACAAGTTGATGATCATTACCAGTAAGCACAACGCCTAGCCCCCCAAATCCATGGGCATATCCGTATCATGGAAACAAAAGGATTAAACAATAAGAAAAGATTATAGTGTGGCGCCTTTGAAGAACATAGGAATTTCTACTTGAAGGTGGGAACTTTTTAACAGTACTTATGTCGGTCATGTTGACAGCACAAGCCTAGAAGAACAGAACAGCATAATACTAACCTCAAAAATGCCATGGAGCTGGTGGGTCGAGTAGTTGTAGAGGAAAATGGGCAATCCTGGGGTAATCTGCCTGACTGAATCGCGATATCGTGGAGGGAGACCTACCATACCGACAAGATACAAACCATTTAGCAAGAACGATGCCACTACTACTATAACAGCGGGACTGAAATCATTCAGATTGTAACTACTCATGAAGAGATTATCAAGAGATGATAAAGCCCTATCATCTGATGGTCCCAGAGTTGAATTCAAGAATGAACAAACGCTTAAGTTACTTCAATTATCATAATATGAATTCAGTCATCGTTATGCACTTTTTCTCACTTACAAACCATAAATTCTCAAACATGTCAATCATCTCAAGTACCCTCCTGCTAAGACTAGGTCACAGGCAAATTCACAGCAATTCTACAGTCACAAGGAGGAAATAATTTCCAGACCTAACGTTGAATTAAGCATCTCCAACCATTCACGACTTCAATGGCTATGGGGGCAATCGGATCACCCTAAACAAAAATGAATCTATCAAGAACATAGACTTACCGAAAAGCTGTCTTTTCAGATTTTCCTGCATGGTGTCGTTGTTGCAGACGAAGATGTACCCACCAACAGTCTCGTGCTTGGGCAGAGACTCCGACGGTGGAAGGGTCTTGAACCTCTTGTCGACACCACTTCTAGCCTCCTTCTCCTCACCGTTGTTATAGCCATCGCCGCCATTAAACTTCTTGTTCCCATTCCCGTTCTTCTTCGCAGTCTTGCCTCCATGGAAATCCTCGTTCTTGTTCTTCCCTCCCTTCAGATTGACATTGTTGTTGTGAAAATTCAGGGACTTGGCGTACATCCCCGTGTTAAACCCTTCGTTGACCCCCAAATTGTATCCCCCCATCTTCCAACCATCGTCGAACCCGTTGAAATCCTTCCCGCTGTTCACCTTCCACCCGTAGTTGAAGGCGTTGAAATCGTTGCCCCCGCTCGGATTCGCCATCTTCCAGCCGTAGTTGAACCCGTTAAAGTCGCCGCCGTTGGCGTTCCCGATCTTGCTCCAGCCGTCGGCGGCGACCGGGTTGAAGTCATTCCCGGAGACGACCGGCCCGGACCCAGATCCGATCTTCCACGACTCGTTCAGCTGAGGGAGCTTGGGGCCGGGGCCGGCCAACGCGTTGACCGCGTCGCCGCCGACCCTGGCGTCGAAGTTCTTGCGGTCGTCGGGGCGCTTGGAGGCGTAGCCGTTGCTCCAGATGGAGTCGTTGAGGGAGAGGTTGGCGAGGTTGGAGGTGTGGAGCCGGAGCTGGTCGCTGAACTGCCAGAACGCTTGCTGGTTGCTCTCCATCCTTCTTCTTCTTCTTCTCCTTCTCTGTAGCGACGAATCGAACTTGGGAGCACGAATCACAACCTTTGATCTGAAGATCCGAACAAATATATGAAGCGTCTCTCGAAAAAAGGCCTTGGGAGTTGGGAGATGCTCGGGAGATGTGTGAGAGGGCAAGAGGAGTTGGAGATCAGTGCTTAAATACAGAGAGCTACTGAATCGAAAATGGAGAAATTTCGAGGAAGAAGAGAGAGAGAGAGAGAGAGAGAGAGAGAGAGATTGCGTGTGGATTTTGTCAAACGGTGTGGGTGTGGATTGAAAGTGTATTCGCCGTTAGTTGAGCGGACTAGCGGGGGGATGTGAAATGACGCGCCGAGGAAGACGCGTATCTCATTTCGGAGCGGGTGGGGAGGGGCACTTTGGGAAACGCACGCGGCGCCCCAGAGGGTCACGTGTGTAATTTCACCCCTTCGGCGGACCGAGTTAAGTCTTGGAGTCGACGGGTGTTAGGTTCCACGTCATCGTCGCGTTCTAGAAGGCCTCGGAGGTTTCCCGGGTCTTCCCATACATGTTCTTTACGTTCACACCCGCGACTTTCGATTTGCATTTGTAGTCAATGCCAGTGACTTTTAAAAAGGTTGAAGCCAGGGTTACCTCGCCAAAGTAGAGAGATCTCTCTCCTACGTGGCCTCCGCGATCAATTCATTTGATATACAGAGATGGCGAATTCTACAAAAAAAAAAAAAAAAATTATTTTAAAGTATTGGCACTCGCACATCATGTATACTTTATTTGCCAATCATATATATTTTTTCTTTTCCTAATGACGAGAAATACTTTCTTATTATTATGAGAAATCTCGAGATCCGAATGAAACTTTGATCAAGTAAAAGTGTATTTTTTTTTCACTTTTTTTTGGGACATATCTCTTTCACTACTATTTTTTCTGGCAAAAAAAAAAAAGAAATTTAAAAAGTTTAGAAAAATAAATCAACTAGGAGTCACATAAAGAAAAAAAAATCGCTAATAACTGACTTAGGTTAAGAAGAATTTTAAAATCATATGGGTCTATAGTAATAGAACCAGAATGATGTTTTAAAGCTAAAGTTCAATACCAAGGCATAAACTCAAAATCGGATTTTGACTGCCCAAATTCGAGCTCGAGTTGACATTAGTATCACAAGGTGCTCATTGCTTAAACTCCGATTATGTGAAATTAATGATAAATTCGAATCCTGAGATCACGTACAACACGAGTCACCGTCACTTTGGCTTTAGCTTTATGAACACATGGTTTAGTTATTAAGGCTCCGATTGTTTCGTGGAAATAGAATCATTTGGAAAAATTGTATTGCTTGACCCGACTAATTGATGAAAAGATATTTTCACTATCAAGAACAATTCATTTTCAAACTCTTTTCTAAGGTGATGAAGATAGTTCTCGATTATTTATTTTTGTGAGCGATATAAAGTATTATTTTCAGGAAAATATTTTGCCGTAGCCTAAATTATTCAACTACAACCAGCACGCGATCGGCTAGGGCTCCGAAAGGGAACCATCTTTGCTCAGCGTCACAGCAGTTCACTGGCTTCAGCCCAACCTTATTGCCAGACTGGGCTTTGAAAACTTTGAAATGGTATTGAACTTTTTAGTTGGGCTTTCTTTTGGGCCCAAAAGCTCATTCCTCCGTATTGGATCATGTTTTCCTCCTGCCTATTCATGATCAGCGGCCCTGCTCTCTCTCTCTCTCTCTCTACTCAGTGCTAAGAGATCATGATCCATGGCCTTTCATTCATTTGCAGTCGGAATTACAGTGGCTAGAAAACAAAGATTCGCAGCAGATTAAATCCCAAAGGCCGTATCTGATCGTCCGAATAAAAGCCAAGATCTATCATATCCCATGTTTGGTATTATCTGGGGCATGATAAAGTTGGATATAAAGGGGATATGACTTGGATAAAAATATCTTAGAGAGAAGGTCGGATAGACTCAAATAGGATTTCTTTTGTCCAGTTATTTTTCAGGAAACCCAACGCTATGCTTTTCCTTCTCCTTCGTTCACACGCATGTCTCCTCTCGCATCGAAGTCTGACGAAAACACTTCACGAAAGCAGAGATACGAAGCTCTTCTTCTTCATTCTAGTCCGACGAATTCAAGCTCCATCTCCAGCGAGAAGCCACAGGCGATTTTGATTCATCGCAAGGTTCGTCTCTCTCTCTCCCTCTCTCTCTCTCTCTCTGTGCAGTCGCTTGTGGGTTGGTGAGTTCCTTCTTTGGTTTGTATTAGATATTCACGGGGCAATACTAGTCTGTAGATCTAGCTCCATTTCTCTCTCTCATCTCGTTTTTTCTTCTTGGTTGCTTCCGAATCATCTATATTGGATCTATAGGGAAAACAGCCTTACATATTGTGAAACGATGCTGGAGTAGTTCGGACCTGGCTTCTTTGTCTAGGGAGGAAAGTTTGTCTATTGGCCAAGCTATTCGAGAACACTCTCATGACAAGGTTTATTCTCTCTGTATGTGACGAAAATATTGATGTTGCTAGGGTTCTTTTAGATATTTTTAAGCCACAATCAGTGGAGCAGCAAAAAATGAGCCGGCTCGAGTATGATACGTTGCCAAATTCAAGCTCGACTCGATTCGTATAGTTGATTTCGCAAAACTCCATTTGAGCTCGATCAAATATTGGTCTCAATTATACATATTTAAGGAGCAATATGACCTATGCTCAGCAAAGTCAAACCGTCATTTGGATAGGCTCTGAAGGGCATCTGCACTTGCCATTGTATTACATTCATCGATAATTCTCAGAATATTAAGAAAACTATAAATAAAAAAAACCGAATTGTTGTACTCTTCTCATGTAAATTTATATATAAAATGAGTAGTTATATAAATATGTAATGAGGAGTGGATGGCGAGTTTTAATAAACGAGTTATGAATAAAAGCGTGTTGTTTTGAAATGTGTGCATCCCGGTTAGTGAATCATGAAAAGGCCACATACCCTTTATATAGACATGCCTGCCGATTGAATGTTTTTATTTTGACATGCACTTGTGCCCTTTTGGCCGCTTGATTTTCTATTTTAAAGCTTTCACATGCGCCGATTACTCCGATTAAGTAAATATTAAAGTAAAGAACGTAAGCTTTAATTGTGGGCGGTTCGGTATGGGACGTTCCACCAGCCTCGTGTGGATTGAGGACGCGACGGTGGCGAACTACCTAGGTCGCTACGATTTGCAACCTATTTATAAAGGTTATTAATTAACTCATTCACGTGTCTCTTGAACAATTTTTATATTTTATAATTTTTGGTTTTTTAAATTTTTAATTTTCCTTTTTCTTGTACATAAAAATTTATAGGTTTGGCTGCCCTCTCCGCTGCGTACCGTCGCTTGCCCCATTCGGGCCGCTTTTTAGACCTTCAACCTCGACGACTATCTCTGTCTTGAACATCCACAGCACTGATTAATCCATGAATGTATGCTTTTTCGCTCAAACTCTATTTGATTATGTTGATGATTAGGTCAAAGCTCGTCCTTTTTTTTTTTGTCAGAAGAAAAAACCTTCATTGCGAAAAATTAAGAGTCCTTACATAGAAAGCCCACAACGGGCATCAAAACAAAGCAAATTCCATAAAGTTTGAGGAGGTCTAGATAACCGAGATAGAGGGATGTTGTTGGGGCGGTGGTTTTTTGCTTACTAGTCGGCGAGAAAGGGGGAATTATCTCTACCAATCCGTCAAGCAAAGCACCTTTTGAGTTTCGAAGGACACCAGCGATGGCTCCATTCGCTGTGTCGTTGCCGATGGAGGCATCAACGTTGAGCTTTAGATCTGAGTTCGTTGGTGGAATCCATTTGGGAGGTAAGCTTGATCTCCGTTTAGTCAAATTAAGATCTTTTTTATTCCATCTAGTGTAGCTCTTCAAAATTACTTCTGCATCGTAGATAAGGTTTGTTGTGTTTGGTCTAATTCCTCTGAAAACTAAATCGTTCCACTTTTTCCAGATGCACGAGAGAGTTGCTGCTATCATTTCAAAGGTAGAAAGCTCGTCTTTGACTATTGCTAATTTCGACGCGATCTCGGGGTCGCGAACGCTCATATTCGTAAAGAACCGCTCGGTTGATGGATTTTGGAATCTTATCGTTTCCTAATTTGGTGATATGTGTGCAATATTCAACACGAACACGAATTAGACCGTGATCCGGACCTACAACCTCACGACCTACTAGGTGTCGCGACCTAAAATTTGGATTGAACTTTGGGTTAATGGATTACCAGATTAATCAAATGAATTAACTAACCTAACCCAAGTTCTCTCAAACTCTACCAATTTGTAACTTAGGTTCACGTGATTTTAATCAAAAGATTTTCAATTTTTGGAGCCACCATTAATCTTTTTCGGTAAGTAGATTAGATATCTAAATAAAATACATGAAATACTTTATTTTCTCTAACAAGAGATTTAAGTTCGGGGACTTGATTATGTTAATTTTTTAATTAACACCCTTTCGGCACCATTCCAATGAAAAATTTCCTTGAATTGGCAAATTCAATTGATTTCTATGAAAACTAAGGTGCAATTATTTTTTGTGATTTTTTGGATTAAATACATGCAATGTATGTGTCTATATGAATGCAACTATATGAATGCAAATGCAACATGATGGTATGATAAAATATTATATGACGAAAATTAACATGCACGATGACCTTAGAAAAATCAAATTTTAATGCAAGGAAAAAAAATGAATTCTAACCTACATGACATGCGATATGAAAATCTAAACTATATGACATGGCATAAGTGATGGGAATATGCATGATATGTGAGAATTTGATGAGATGCTCTAACCTAAATGACGTGAAAGGACAATTCATGATAAAAACTGATTTTTTATGCAAAGACAAATACGAGCCGAATTTCATGATATATAACATAGGTGAAATATGCTAATGACATAGAATGCATGGATGGAAAGAAAATATTGCATGAAAAATTAAACTATATGCTATGCGAATGAGATGTCATCACTTTCCATGAATTTTCTATTTTTGTGATGAATTGGTTCGACAATTAACACGAATTGATTAATTAAAATTCAATTTATATTAAGAGTCACCTTAAGACGTAATTTCGAAAAAAATTCATTTAAAGTCAAGGCATGATGATTCTTTTATGATTTTTATGAAAAATGAATCAAATAAAAATATAATAAACCTTGAGCACAATACACCTTATATCCCAAATTTCGATGAATTCGCCGTACCCCGGAGATGGGGTCGAAGGTAATTTATTCACGTCGTATCCCGGGGGTGGGGTCGGATAGTGAATATATGTATTATGAAATTTGTCGCTCCAATCCCAAAGTTATAGGATAGGTAAACAATTTTATTGTGCGGATGCCGTCGTCCTTCGGAGGTAAAGTCGAGGTAGTCATCCATAATGCACAAATTTCGATGGACTAAAGCACAAGGGAGCATATATTATACTCAAGGTAAATTATAAAAATATTTGGTTTAAACTATAATATAAAAAAATAAATTTTCGACCAAGCTAGAGTAGGTGCCGAAATTTTAAAGGACATAAAGGTCTTGTCCACAAAGGATTACATATTTTTTAAACTTTAGAAAGATTATCTCATGAGACTTTTAAAGTACATAAGATAATTTCCAAAGTTTAAAAGATATGACTCAAGTGAGATATGGACTTATTTGATGTGCTTGAAGTATCCAAAAAAATCCAAGTTTAAACTCGAGGTAATCTGAATATACCAGAAAAATATGCACAATCTTTTAAGATAATGACTGAGATTCATAATGTCTTAAATTCAATCGGAATATCCACAATTCAAAGGTATGCACAAATTTAGAAATAACTCAAGATATGCACGATTTATTCCAATTTTCAGCAATTTAGATTAAGCAATTAAATCCTTGTAGATATGCTCAAATAATTCAAACAAATCAAATTAGGAAAACAAGATAATCTTAACATTCAATTTTACCTTATCCTGCTATTGCGATTTCCTAATTCGAACTTTGCTCAAAGATTGCTCACCAAATTCGAAAAGGGGACTGTTCGGCTACAGTTCTCCCACGCCTAGGAGCTTCGTTAAGGGCGGTTTTTGTGCTTTCGTAAAGGGTTGTTTCTCAACAGCAATTTTGAGCATGAATATACACCTACAATCCAGCACCGAATTAGCAAACTTTTTGCGCGAAACGACGAGGTAATTATCCCCGAACAGTGAGACAAAAATCTGCACAAAATAGCAAATAAACTGGGCAAAACAGCTGCTGTTTTTGGGATGGGCAGCAGTTAAAACGATTATGAACAGCTCCAAAATCAACTCCGAATTGCAGTAAACTCGTGTGCTTGTTATCCACAACGACCAGCTTCGAATAAACCTCAATTAGTCGCAGAACCCAGCCCTAAACAGTGCGCGAACGGCCTTGAAATTAAGCCTCAAACCGTGCAAGAATTCTGATCAAACAGGGGAGATTCTCGGCCTTGACCAGCAGTGGTGGACGAATGAGCAGCTTGTTAAGTGCGTTGGAATTTCACCGGAGTAGCTCGCCCAACTCAATTGCTTCTTTTAACTATGTACTGAGGTGTATTACTTCGCTGAGGAAGACGCCAAAAAAACCTGCAAGGAGGTTAGTGTAGTATGCTGGAAGTTCACCAATGGACCTACTGAAGTAGCCGTTGCGACAGGCAGTGATAACAGCAAGGACAACAAGGCCACAGCAGCACCGATCAAAACTGAATAGCAATAATTTTGGGTGCTTCTACTTCTCGGCACAGCTACTTCGGGATGGCACAGCTGCAGCGCACGAACCACCGGGCATCAGTGAGGTTGATCAATGGAGAGAGACAATCGCAAATTGCAAACATCGGGCTCGAGTGGGTGAGAGGGGTAGCACCGCGTCGGATGATCCTTTGCTGTCGAGAAAAGCTTAGGCTCCTCCAACTCCTCCCGTTCTCTCTCTTTTCTCTCAGAATTTTACGTGAACTTTAGAGTAGAGAAATTGCCGACCTCCCCCTTAATGACATATTTATAGAGAAGGGTTTACTAGTAAGCTTAGGATTTAATCTAGGCCATCATATTAGAAGTCCTAGCTAGGGTAGGATTTAATGGTAGTCGTAGGATATAAAAATCTGATAATTAAGAGTCCCATTCTCTTAAAATACCCCAGGAATTTTGGCCATGAAGAGTAGATATAGGACCATCAAAGAATTGCTATTTGGTGGGCTCATTCTCCCAAGTTCAGGCTTAAATCGGACTCTAATTAACTAATTAATTAGTTAATTAATTAAATGCCTTAAAATTTTAATAAGAAAAAATGGGCCAATTTAAAATTAAAAATAGGACCAAAAATTATATGAAATTTCGGCACACATGACCTTTGAATTGCAGAAAATTTACTGTTAATTTGATTCCAAATTGCCTAAGAAAATTAAACTCAAATCCCTCGCCGGTAGTCCAAACAAATGTAGATATAATGCATGATAAAAATAAACATGAAAAATGATCCAATTATTTTTTGTTAGAACTAAAAAATTAACTGATTTTTGTATGCAAATGACTCGAAAAAGGGGTTAATCAAAATTTAGGTGTCAACATTAGACTCGCAACATCGACGACGCCTCGGAGGCGGCGACCCGGTTTGGGGAGGCTCGTCCGTTGTGGTTCCATTGACTCTCAAGGGCCCGACCTACTTCTTCTCCTGCGCCGACCACGGCGTCCAATGCCGAACGGGATGAGGTTCGAGATTGATGTCAATCAAGCATGGCTCCGGCCTGCCGTCGACCCTCAACCAGCCCCCCCCCCCTACGCCAAGCCCCAAGCCCAAACGAGGCGAATTCGTCGCTTGTCACAATGGTGAATCCGGCCAAGCAATTTAGTCACCCATCATGGTAGTGAACGTGTGCGAGGCAAACGTGGGGCAACAGGAGACCGGGCGATGGTGGATCGCTATTTAGGATAGATTTAATATTGAAGTATTTTAGCAATATGGGTCGAGGGTATGAATTCTCGATTTATATTGAATGGAAATGAGTCAAAACGAGTTAAATGGATTAATATGAATTGGACTATTTTCGATCCAACCCGCTAATACGACAAGTGTACATATGAGTTACACGAAAATATGTAACCCCCTAATCCGTTGAGTTAGAAAGAAATTTCTTCTCATTAGAATCGAACAAAACAGCTCTCTTTTGATGCACATCTCATGGCGAGTGTGCCTCTCGTGACGCTCCGCCCTATATGCTCACCAAAAATTTACTTGCTAAACATTCCTAACTCTTACTGTTTCCGCAGATGATATCATCTTATCAATCCTTTGAATCAAGTCAATCGTATACTAAAATCGGCAAAGCCACAACCGGTCCCCCTTTAACGGTACAAGTTTCGATCCAATCCGTGTGTTTGATCTATGATGGAATATGTCCGGTCACAATGTGAGAATGTCACACCATGAGTATTCACGACAATCTTTTTCCCTCTTTTGGATACCGACTTACCAGGTATAGGCAGAAGGTCTAATAATTCCCGCGCCCCACGACACTTAACGAAGCTCACGAAAGGACCGAAAGAACGGTTGGGGGGGGCATTCACCACAGAGCCGGACGACGAATTGGTTAGCGGTAGCTAAGCGGTTAAAGGAAAACGAAGGTCCCCCTTTAGTAATCATCGCCCCATTCGTGTTCCCAAGGATTAAAAAAAGAAGGAATTGGCGGGCGGATTCTACGAGCCTCCCAGCAATATGGATCGATAACCCAAAGCTCATTCTCGGTTACATCCTTGTTGTTCTCTCCGACAAACCAAAGTTGGGTCCGTCCCCACCACTTTATATTCTCCGGACCTGAACCTGAAGCTTTTCAGAAACAAAAGGGTGTCTCAGAGAGAGAGAGAGAGAGAGAGAGATGGCAGGAGTTGCAGGGACTTGCTCCGCCGGTCTGCTGTTTAAGGGCAGAGAGTCAGGGGCCAATGGCGCCGCTTCTTTGATGCAGTACAGCGGGCTTCGGCCTGTGGAGAATGTGCACGTGGCTTCTTCCAGGAGTAATCTTGCAGCGGTTGTTTCTGCTTCGGGTATGATATGAATTACACTGCAGAGAGTTGAACGTGTGAATCTAAGTTTATGTCTCAGGAGGCTCAACCCCAATCCGCTCTAAAACCCACATGCCGACTAGTAATCTCGATTTGCCGAATGAAAGCATGTCAAGACGTGTCAATATACCGAGCTGATTGATATTATCGCGCCATATTCAGATTTTTCTTGTTGTCTGCTGTGTTTAGCCTCGTGTCGTGTAAACAAGTCGTGTCCGATGTTGCCGGGGCGCTGCAGCAGGGGATAAAGCTTGTCTCTGGTTCAGGTGCTCCTCGATGTCTGTCGGGGTCAAGCGCTTGGCTTAAACTTGCACGGGTTAATGACATATGGGCCTGTACTACTAGGAAAACCTTGCATTGATAGGATTTCTTTGCACTTGACAGAGCTTGGGGTAATTCATCTCATTCAATAAAGCTGATAAATTTATCATCAGGAGAAGTTTGATATGATTCTGAATCCCCATAAAACAACACAAAAGACTAGACTTTTGTCACTCCACAGTTGCGTACTCCTCGTGATCGAGCTCCTTCCCTTTTCCGATTTCTTTCTCGCGCGAAGTTTGTGGTACCACAACCTGCAACTCGTGGTTTCTTGCAGCCCAAGAAGTCTTGCTCTTGATTGTCATTGCAGAAGTTACCATTGCAAGTGCTCTTGTTTCAGTTGTTACCTTTAGATGCATTAGTCTAGCGTTCTTCACGGCTTACTTTTTCCGAAGGATACGCAACCCAGCCATGCTAATTAGTCCTACAGCCACAGTTTGTGGAATCTGATGTAGCTTATAGGCTATGAGATATCCCATCTTGATGGATCAAATCCTCATTTTGGTTTCGCAATTGTCAGCTCGCAAGTGTGGAAAGATCAAGGCCATGGCCTCTCCGACCGTATCAGCTCCCAAGCGAGAAAAGGATCCCAAGAAGCGCGTAGTCATAACAGGAATGGGTCTTGTCTCGGTTTTTGGCAGTGACATTGATACCTTCTACAACAAGCTCCTCGAAGGAGAGAGCGGGATCAGCTTGATCGACCGATTCGATGCCTCGAGCTTTTCCGTGAGGTTCGCAGGCCAAATACGCAATTTCTCCTCCAAGGGCTACATTGATGGCAAGAATGACCGCCGCCTTGATGACTGCTGGAGGTACTGCATAGTTGCGGGAAAACGAGCCCTGGAAGATGGTAACCTCGGACCCGAGGTCCTCGACACTGTGAGTCCAATCTGTTCGAGTAAAACATTCTAGGCACAATTGTATTTTGCGTTCATTGGGTCATTTCGATGAACTTATAGGCTTAATCTTTTGTCTATATCATCACAGATGGACAAAACGAGAATCGGGGTTCTGGTGGGTACAGGAATGGGAGGGATAAGCGTGTTCAGCAACGGGGTGGAAGCGCTTGTCCAGAAGGGATACAAGAAGATCACCCCGTTTTTCATCCCTTATTCCATCACAAACATGGGCTCCGCCCTTTTGGCTATTGATACCGGGCTCATGGGGCCGAACTACTCCATCTCGACCGCTTGTGCAACAGCAAACTACTGCTTTTATGCAGCGGCAAACCACATCAGAAGAGGCGAAGCAGACATCATGGTGGTCGGAGGGACGGAAGCTGCAGTCATGCCCAGCGGCATTGGAGGGTTCATAGCCTGCAGGGCCTTATCTCAAAGAAATGAGGACCCCAAGGGAGCTTCGAGGCCTTGGGACAAGGATCGTGATGGTTTTGTTATGGGGGAAGGTGCTGGTGTGCTGGTATGAAAAGATTAGATAAAATTGAATTTAGTCGCACTGCTTCCGCTTTCTTTTGTGCATCGGAAACACTTAATGCCGATTTGTTTGTCGTGGTGGAAGATTATGGAGAGCTTGGAGCATGCATTGAAACGGGGAGCCAACATCGTCGCCGAGTATTTGGGCGGTGCTGTTACTTGTGATGCTCATCACATGACCGACCCCCGTTCAGATGGACTTGGAGTTTCGTCGTGCATCAGCAAGAGTTTAGACGATGCCGGTGTCTCTCCTGAGGAGGTGAAAGCACTAGTTACAATGATACATTTGAAAGCACTGGATATAATTATAAACCAATTAGGCCTATGCACATCGCTGTTGTTTAGATGAAGCTAAACCAATCTTCGCATGGCAGGTGAATTATGTGAATGCTCATGCTACATCAACCTTAGCCGGGGATTTGGCCGAGGTTAATGCCATTAAGAAGGTCTTTAAGGACTCGTCTGAGATCAAGATGAATGGAACTAAGGTGAGACACTTCCCGTCCTGAGTTTGGCTGTGCACTAGATGTACTAATTTGTCTACTCGTCATATTTGAACTCTCGCTTTGCTGTGTTCCTGTAGCCAAAAAAGGAAGTAACAATATCGATAATGTGACCTGTTGCAGTCGATGATTGGCCACGGTCTTGGTGCTGCTGGTGGACTAGAGGCCATAGCAACCATAAAAGCAATCACCACTGGTTGGCTGCATCCGACGATCAACCAAGATGTACTGCAACTGAATGCTCATGTTTTCTTTTGCTATGTTCCTGTTTTGACATTCCCCTTGACTCTAAAATGACTATACTCTCTGTTTGGTCTGCTCTTTTGTAGAACATCGAACCTGATGTCACCATCGACACCATCCCGAATGTGAAGAAACAGCACGAAGTCAATGTCGGTAAGTTCATTATCAGCTCTTAGTGTGAGAAGCAGATCTGCTGAGTGCTGGAGTTGGAACACATATGAAAAACTGCTATAACCTCAAGAGAAAATGCAATTTCACTGACAATTTTGTAAGAAGTTACAGTATCGCTGAATTCATTTCGCATGCATCTGCAGCTATATCAAACTCATTTGGCTTTGGTGGGCACAACTCTGTGGTGGTTTTCGCTCCGTACTCACGCTAAACAACACCAGCTGATCCATCAGTCATCCACCATTCACTCTCATTGGCATTCGTGGGGAACATATTCGATATCGAACTAGATTTGAAATCAGCAGCTGAATCAGATGGAAGCCACGAGGAGAATTACCGGCATCGTTTCTTTTAGTACTCCTTTCAATCCGTACCCTTTACCGAGACCAGCTATGAATTCAAACATTTTTGCGAGAATAAGATACCTCAGTTGATTTTTGTTGTGGTATACAATTTCCCACAAACCAAGTTGAATTGAATTTCACTGATCGGCTTTAATCAGGACGCGAATAAGTGTTTATCCCTGAAATGTTCTATCAACTGAGAACTCCCCTAAACTGGTGAAACTGTTCTAGAGGATAGATGTGATGATGACAACAGGTTCTTCACTAGGACCTTTGGTTTTCTGCAAATAGTGTTAGGAAGGACCTTCAGATCAAGAAAAATTGGACTAGGATCTTGTGAGGCTTGTTACTCCAGAGCCCACTTCAGAACTTCCAGTCCAGGAGCAATAACAACATCTTCTGTATACTTCAATAGGATCGAAATTCGCATCATTCCTTGATCGGTCCTCTCCGAGTTCTAAACTCCAGAGTCACAAGGTGATGATAAGTGTTTGTTTTCCATAGAAACGACAATCTTCGAGGTAGTGATTAATCGGATTCGCGCAATTTTGCGCCTCCGCTTTGAAGGTACGAAGATCAGATACGAAAGAGGGTCCTTAACTTTTAGGTCCTTTTTCTCTCTTCTTTCTTTTCTTAATACAAAAAACCAGTTCGGAATAAAGAATCTATGATAGTGAACAGTTACCAAATCTTGAAAGAAACAACAGATAGGATCTTTGCTAGGTCATGGTCAGGGAGTGGTATCTTCAAAAGCATCAGTTTTCAAAGAAGCATATTTGCTTGTGATGAAGTTGATCTCCAGATGGCTACTTTATGCCATTCAAGATTAGAGGGACATTAATCGCTTTTACGCCGTCATTACAAGCCGGGAAACCTACTTGCTCGCTTCTTGTCTGGTTACTACATCAACCGGCAAGAAAGGGACCACTGAACATGCGCAAGCTCGATGTCTATGACATTGACATCATACGGTCGAGCTTTCTGGACATTTGCTTTGGAAGTGAACATTCAGTTTCCCCCGTGGAGATTAGGTTAAGAGATAAGAAATTAGTTTTAAGCCACCGCGCTTTGCATATCTCTAACTTTTGAAATATCTATTTCTCTCCCAGTCTATTAGATGTATAATGCATTCCCCCTTAAAATATTATGTTCATCCGATCTTTCTCGAGGGAGTTAAAAGAGAATATGCCTCCGAGATATCCTGGTCTTTAGTGATACATATACATATACACTTACACAGACATACTGTCGACACATATATACACATGCTGGCCGGTCAAGCGCTCGGCTTGGCTGTGGCCGTTCTTGTACTCGAATCACCACATCTCCCGCTCAGAATAAGGTCACAGCGGCATCGGTCATCCTGTGAATTGAGCCTTATCCGATGTACGTGAACAGGATTGTTCACGTATATTCTTCGGGATCCCGGAGAAAGAAGAAGAGTAACCTAATCCGCGCAGCCCGACAACAAGTTCCTGAGTTCTTGCTGGGTGGTTGCCGCCCACTCCTCAGTTTCTCATCGCTTCTACTTCCCACTTAACCCTTTTAAAAGAACTATTCCCTTTAGACTTACCCAGTAACATCACAGCTCCATAATTATATCGATAGAATAAGAGCTGCGCAGACTAATTTATGCGCAAATTGAAAGTATACAGGCCCACATAAATGTGATCAATTATGATTGTGCTGCTAGAGGCCACTTCCCACCTGAACATAAACCTTATTTTCATCAGAATAAATCCCAATGACCCCTTTTTTTTCCTCTTCTTTTGAAGTAGATCATGGAGTTAAAAAGAACTTCTGGTTTGATCTCCAACCTCTGATTGATTTCCAAAGAGGTGGCTCCAGGAGTGTTCATGGTCTTGATTAGATCTTCCCAAGACAAACTTCTGCAACAAAATAATAAAATTATCGGATCACGAGCACATTGGAGATCTGATATCCATGGCTGTTCGAGATTTCCATCAGGTCAGGTCGTTTCTGCGCACTGAGTTCTTTTCCTGGAGCATCGTTCGATGGAAGGAAAGAGATTAAAAATTTTCTACTTTGGGTAAGTGGCAGAACTTCATTCTCCCTCGAAAAAGAAAATGTAAACGCACGGATTTCTCCGGACACTTAGCGCATATTTCGATATATCGTAACGAAGATTAGATCGGCTCATTTGTAGATTTTATGAGATCACTATTTAAAAAAAATTAAATCAGATATGTGTATATTCGAAGTAGATGTGGAAAATCACGGAAAATATCCTGAGTATGTCTAGAATATATCTAAATATCTCTAACCCACAATTAGCTTTAAAGGAAAAAATCATGCATGTCGACCACATAGAGCTCCTACCGTAAAAGACTTATTTATCATGTGTTCATCACCGGATATTTCACTTTCCAGTCGGTGATATAAATAAAAAATTAGGACTATATTACAACGTGACTTAAAAAAATAGAAACTTAAGACCCGTATTGCTATCCTCGACAGTAAATCAAACCAATGCACGATGACTTTCTTTGAGTTGATACAAGTATGAACGCTTTATTACTTATTTAAGAATGACTAATTTGAAAAACATTTTCTTATAAACGATTATTTATATCGCTTACAAAAATAAATGAAATTTATATCGTATACGAAAATACTTACACATGAATTGTTATCCAAAATGAAAATATTTTTTATTGAGTCATTATTACAGGCGTTGCGGGCGATCGTTTTTTCCAATATATATTTTTTAAAATATTCATTTTTCAAAAAATAAACGGAGCATTAATCTCGGTACATTTGGAGATAACGGGAATCCTCATGCCACTTGTCCATGTAGCTATAGATGATCCTGAAGTATATAGGGTTATAGAAGCCGACCCCAGTCAACTTTTTGTCTAATCGAGATGAGCACTCTCTACTCTAGTTTAAGATGATTACTGTTCGTATATTTGTGTTTTGACTTTTCCTTAAGTGTGATTTTGGAGAATCAAATGTTGGGAAATTGCTCTTTATGCGAATAAATCGTACTTAAAAAAAGAATGCCCTAAAACGATCTACAACTGCTTTGAATTTTTGACAGATGGAGCGCACTAAAAGATGTGTTAATTAGCTTATGATATGCAGTAAGAATATGCTAATCTTAACCGCCCCATGTTCAGCCTCCAAATGCTGAAATTCCTTTTGCAATTACTAAAGATGCGAAAGTAAATCCCCTCTATTCCCTAATTAGCTTATGAAATGCTTGCTTTTATAGCCGACGGTCCAGCACTTGAATTGACGTGCTCGCTTAAAGATACGTCGTGGGAGTCAGCTTGCATGCAAGTTTCTAAAACATATTCGCCGTAAGTGGTTACTCATTTTTAGAACTTGAAACTTTCCATACATACCTAAGTTACATATGTATTCTTAATTGAATCGTGCGATGAATCATCACATCTAATAAACATCATTTGTTGTTACAATCCACTAACCATATCTCATATTTATACACACGAAGAATATGAAATATTAACAAAAAGTAAATGTCTCGATCATGGATACTCTTAGAAATGGAAGCTTGGACTAACGGTTAGCCATATTACACACTCATCATCGACTTCATAGATTATAGCGGGATCGCGCGAAGACATAGAACAAAGAAAACACAAAGATTTCTTTTAGATTCCAGGAATCAATTCTCCAATTTTGGAACCCGAAATTTACCTTGCATATCCTACATCCTATTCTATCCTGGAACCTACCCTGTTTCCACCGGTTTCTTGTGGATCTCCTACTCGATCGGACTGGTAATGTGAACTTAATCCAGTGATCTTGGATGTCGCCGGTTGCTATGTTAATAGGATCACCCCGAATTAGATCAAGTAAATTAGGGATCAAATCTTTATTATTTCCATCCGTGTCCTCGAACTTGAGAATGGGATTTCTCATAAAAATTTGTGGGGGATTATTGAAACACTACTGAAAAACATGGTCTGAGAAAAGAACATCTTCGTTTCGAGACGATACCGTCCATGTTCCGGTTCGATTGAGTATGCCGAAACTTGATTTGCCACAGAAACAATCCCTACTTTTGCTTCGTTCTTTAATTATTTCCTAAGACAATTCCAAAAATCATTTGTCTCATTATCCAAGGCTCTTCGAAAGAGGGGAAAGGGTCATTATGGAGATCATCACCATCAAGGACCAGAAACCAGAAACCCACAGTCCAATTATCATAAGGACAAGCAATAAACAAAACCCCAATCGCTCCTTCTTGCAGCCTAATCACGCACAAACACAGACAGACATACACAAAACCAAAACTTCATTGGTTCGTCCACATCCCTCTCCTTGTTTTCTCCTGTAAGGCAAAAGGCTCGAGGAGGTTAAATTTAATGCCTAGTCCCCCTTTTAGATGCCTGTCCACGCCACTAGAGATAATTATATCCGCATAAAACCGGCTGAAGTGGACTCACTAAACTCGATTAGTACTGATACCAAACAATTATTTTAGTCTCTCCCTCCCCTTTTCTTCTGTCGCAAAACATCGTGGAACTTTCCGAGAAACGATGTGGCAATGAGCTTTGCACACTCGGGAAGCCCGACCGATCACCAAACCAATTTTCACTTAATAAAAATCATGACAAGACTTTGAATTCAAACGCCAGTGAAGGGAAAACAAAGGAAAGACTGACGAATCAAGCCTCGTTATGTGCTCAACAGAGAAAAGAAGACGAAAAAAAAAAACAGCGACTAGAGCCGGAGACGCGAAATAGTTAGACAAGAAGAGAAGGAGAAACTCAGCACGAAAAGAGAAGTAACTTGGACGGAACAAAATTGGAGCGACTCAGACGAATCGAGACCCGGAAATGAAGTATGGCAACGTGTTCAAGGGCTTAATGATTAACATCTTTTTAATGGCTAAGTGTGATTAAGGGCGAGCATCGGGCTGATGGGGTGTGAAAGGAATCTCGGATAAAGATATAATGTCGAGGGGAGACAAGAGAGTTGCTTAATTGTGGTGAGGATGCGAAGTGGACCGTAAACGAGGGCAATGAAATAATTAAAAGGTTAGGTTTGGATGAATCTACTTTCGTCCTTTATATCGTCTTCCAAAGTTTTCCATCGAGCCGTGACCAGGGAAGCAAGCCTCATCTTCACGTAAGACCGTCTAATTGTTGGATTCTAGATTAGGGTTTCGTGGTCGTTTCTTTGCCTTTTTCGCAGAAAACGATCATCAATTATCTAAAACTTAATTTTGATTAGGGATTTAGGTTAGGCTGCAACCAGGTAGCAAATTTAACTCGATCTGCTATCAAAGTCTCGGTCATGACGTGGGCTCAATCTAATTGAATTCCCATTTTATGACGCGTTAGGCATACTAAAACTCGATTTGTAAAATCGATACATCGATCGGTGTGACGCGATTTTGATTAGGTGTTTAATGCTATCGAGCTCTTTTGAGTGCCTATTTACGAACATGTTGCATAATACATGTAGCAAATGATACCAAGTTTTTAACATATATACCAATAGTCTTGATGCCGATTACAACACAAATAACAGGAAAATTATCAAAAAGGTCCTAAACATATTATAATTATACCAATTCATTTCATTTAGCTAATTTTAGACGAAAATTGTTGACATGGAGGTTGGCCATCCTACACGGTGCGGTTAGTGTTAACATGGATAATTTTGAATAATATTATTAATATTATCAACTTTTTAAAGTTTTTTTCCTTTCTTTTTTTCTTCCCTTCTTCCTTCTTCCTCTAGCCAGCGAGACTTGCGCTCGCCCGATCCGACAAGGTCGATCTCTCCTAGCCACTAGCAAGGCTGACCTCGTTGACCTTCGCCTTCCGGCGATCGACTAGAGGAAGAAGGAAGAAAGCAAAAAAAAAAAAAAAAAAAAAAAAAGTTAAAAATTTTGAAAAATAAAATAAATATTATTAAAAATTATTCATGTTAGTGCATATAGATAGTGGCATATTTGTTAGCGATTTCCAACCAAAATGGCTGGATGGACTGAATTTGTACAAATTCAAAAAGTTTAAGATTGACAAAAGAACACTAGAAGTGTCGATATATTTGTGTCGGCTGACTTTTAATGCAAATATATTTTTTGGATCACTTAAGTGCCAATTTTTTGAAAACCGATTATTTTAGTGCTAACTCGGGGAGTTTCACGGAATCGACTTGGCATCTAGGCTCGACATCCTATTCAACCAAAAAAATTAACAATCAATAAAAAAATCCAAGAAATGTTAAAAATAAACTAAAAATAAGCTAAAAAGTGAAAAAAAAAAAAAACACAAAGTTGCACTTAGAGCAGAGCAATGAGCCCTTGCCACCGTCCCCCATCGCCTACGGAGATGGATGGGGGCGCCGGGGGTCGCCGAGCCCCACCAAGGCCCGTAGACCCCACGACAAGGCTCGACTCCACCCGGATCTAGGCGAGGTCGAGCCTTGCCGGGCGAGGCCGGACGCCCAAGCAACTACGCGAGAGGTGGTGAGCCATTCCAACCTCGCCGTGGGGTTTGCAAGGCCTTGGGCGCGGGGCGTCCCCCCCCAAGACTCCTCCACCCATCGCCGGCCGAGATGGTGGGGGTAGCGGCAAGGGGTGAGCCCTCGCCGCTCAACTATAAATTTGTGGCTTTTTTTAAAAAAAAATCCGAAGTTATTTTTTGTTTAATTTTAATTTTTTAAAAAAAATTAACTTGATTTTAATTTAAAAGTGCACGTGGCATTCACGTGGATTGAATTTTAAAAGAAAAATTGCCATGTGGACAAACATTTTAAAAAATTCACATCATATTAAGAATTTAATAACAAAAAATACCACGTGTCTTGTTCCGCAGAATTGTCACTCAAGTAATCCAAAAAAAATATTGAAACTAAAGTAAACGCCGTACACAAATATTGGTACTTGATTGTCCTTCCGCCATTTAAGATTCAATTGAAAAAAAAATTAGAACTAAATTCACACAATTATATTTGGTTTAGGAATTTTGTTGGTAATTCTCCATACCAAAAACGCATGAGTTTTCTATTTCACTCCCTCATTTACTTGTTTCTCTATCTCGAGCTCGAGCATAGAGAGAGAGAGAGAGAGAGAGAGAGATTGTGTTCGTTTTTCTTTCACGATTAAACTCACACACAAAGGAAAAGTGTCGGAAAAATCCTAAACCTATTGAATTGACGTTAATTTTGTCATAAACCTTTTAATTATGCTAATTTAGTCCTAAATTTTGTTACCTAAAGTTAATTCAATCCTTTTTGCTAATTTTGGTCGAATATTGCTAACATAGACACCGGACGATCTATGTGGCACATCCAATACGACATAAATATTTTCAATATAATTTTCGAATTTTATTCTTATTTTGTTCTTTCTTTCTTTTCCTTTCAATTTTTCTTTCTTATTTCCCTCTTTCCTCCATTGGTCGGAGAGGGTCGGCCTTGTCGGGGCAAGATCAAAAGCCAAAGGGGCCATCGCGGCCACCGAAGGAAAAAGGGGAAAAAACAAAAAAAAGCATAAAGGAAAAAAAAAAAAAAAACAAAAATTTATTAAGAATTATTCAAAAATGTCCAAGTTAACACCTGATCGTTCCATGTTGGCCATCCAAAATCCATGTCAGCAATATCCATCTAAAATTAGTCAAAATGATTGAATTGACTCTTGGTCAAAATGTTAATGATTAAATTGACATAATTAAAAGATTTAAAACTAAATTGATAATAATGTAATGGGTTTATAACTTTTTGGGAATTTCGTGTTGATTGACGAGCGGTTGAGGTAAAGGTAGAGGTAGAGGTCACTCTACTAGCTGGTAGTGACTATCGTAGTGAGCTAATTCGACCCTTCGATTATTAGCATGAGGCGAACTCATAGAGATGATAAGTTTCATCTAACCTCATTTTAAGATAGTTTTTTTTATCTTATTTTTTCAAAGTTTTTTTATTATCTTTAGTGATATGTTAAAAGACGACCAAAAAAAAGAAGTTAAAAGACAAATAATTTCGCAACTCCCGACATAGACCCTTGCAAGTCTTAGTCCTATTCTATTAACTCATAGCAACACTAGAAAAATAGAACATTTAGTGTCTCTAGTACAGCAAAACTAGGAGATTCTCCTTGTATAACATTACACTTATTATCCCTTTCAACCTTACGGTACTCCGACCCAAAAAAAAAAAAAAACTTACGGTACATGGCAAGTCTCTTCTAATATCGTTTGAAATCTTTTCATGGTATTGTTGTCGAATGTCCTCTAAAGAAACATCGCATAGTATGATTTCGAAACGTGAGGATTAAAATCGAGCACATTGTTAAAAAAAAATAATCATTATCGACGATAACTTATATTTGAACTTTTTCGTGGACGGTGAGAATATTTTTCGTTCAACTTATTTTTCGTTCACAACTTTTTATAAGAGATACTATCGTAGCATCGCATTCAGGAAAATAAATTGTTTTTTTTTTTTTTTCGGGTCATTGGAAACAAATGGACCCATTGAACATTATAAATGTTTTGACCCAAAAAAAAAAACATTATAAATGTTCCCATTTTCTCTCAAACGAAAATGATTGAAGGCTATGAAGAAGGACGATGGGACATGTCTATTTTGGATAAGTCACGAGTATTGCCGAGGAGCAGTCTCTTTTCAGTCTGAACATTTTGTAGTCATACTGATTACTCTTTTTCATCTTTCTCGATTAAAAAGAAGATTAAACGGCTTTTTCCATGATTTTGGATTGGTTGTGTTAGAGGTAATTGGGATTTATCTAAGGTAATTTCCTAAGTTAGATATATTTGATATGTTAGAGATAATTAGGATTTATCTAGGATAATTTCCTAAGTTAAATATATTCGATAATTCTAGTGATTTTATATATCGGATTGCACGTATGTCTCCCTTCGATAGTGCGTATCTTGATTAATAAATATTGCCTTCTCTAGTACTTCAAATTATACATAAATTCTCCAATCCTCTCTTCTGCAAATCCGCATATTATTATTCTTAGGTTAGTATTAGAGCCTTCGTTCTCAAGGTAACCCTAATAAATCGGGTTGAGCACGAAGTTCGATTCCTCTCAAAAATTGGTTCGGTGATCGATCGAGCATAGACCCTTGTATAAGTGTAATATGACCGAACTGATCCAGTAAATTAAAATTAGTCGGGTTGAATCGGTCCGCATCTATAATCTTAGTATCTTCATCCTCAATTTCTTTATCAGTAGACCCTCGTTTTAAACGATACACTTCTTGTAGACCGATACAATGAATCTCAGGACGGCACCAGTAAACCAAAAGTTACAGCTCTCCACGTCACCCTCCAGTAGAGGGATACCACGTGGAATGTGAGTTCAGCCTTTCTCACGTGTGTGAATCAGGACAGGGCTGTGCCATTGAAAAAAAAAAAACACACACACATGGAAACGTCGCCATCCAATGATACTGCGATGTCTCATGATCTCTCCCTCTCTCTCTCTCTCTCTCTCTCTCTCGCTCTTTTTGATTGGTCCCCTGGATCAATGGCACAGCCACGTAATTTTCACCTCATCTGCCGGTCAAACCCAAGATCCGGTCCATAAATCCTCGGAATGACCCGCGAACAAATTAATTCTTTTTTTATTTTAATTACTTACGTATTTCGGAAGCCAAGGCCGAAAAAAAGAAAGAAAGAAAGAAAAAGAAATTAATATAAAAAAAGGGAGGGTTCAAATAAAACGAAAGACTCCCCAAAAATTCTGCTGGGTTAACCCAAGCCAAACCTGTTGCCTGCTGCGAAGCAGACAGTGAAAGAGACGGCTGGATCACGGCGACGGTAACGGCGGCTGCCACCTAACGGCTTCCGTTACCCCGGACCACAGGCCTTCCCCTGGGCGCAGCCGTACGCAGGCTCTGCCAATCTGGGGGTCTGCTATTAAAAAGAGACCATACGCGCGCCTGTGCTCTGGGAAGAGCCAGAGGGAGGACATCGTACCTCGCAAAGCCTGATATCACCGCACTCAGATAATGTTGGTGCGGCCCGAAAATATTATCCGACGACGAGGTCATATCGACCGGCCGGCCAACCGACAAGTATTATCCGTCACGCTACCGTGGAGACGACGAGGTTATCTTGCTGCTTCCTCGTATAATCTCGTCGTCTAAGGTAAAAAAAAATTAATTAATTTCATGATCGAACGTGTTGAGATTTGCCGAGGCAGCTATCGGGACATACGCGTAAGCAGTGTTAGAGAAATCCTGCATTGAGTAATTGGTATGGTGTTGTGAACTAGCTAACATATTTAGTTAGTCCGTGACTCGTTGATTTAAACTTTTGAGTGAATGTAGGCGCAAGTGAATATATTGATGAGGCTGACTCGAGCTCTCCCTTGACGATCTCCCTTGACGATCTCCCAATAGCAACTATCATTTGATTTGGCGTTTGTCGCGATTGCTCACTCGTAATCAAGAAAATTGACACTCGACGCTACTTTGGAATTCGACCGGTCGGGAGGCCTCGTGATCGATTTATTTTATTTTCATGATGTTCTCGTTTTTCATTCGGAAAGTAACTTTTTAGCCGAGAGTTTTTGAAGTGGTTTAGTATTGTTGCATCTAGGTTCATTTGAGTAAATCGTTGTGAGATTTTGATGGGACAATTCATCGACTGTTCCAAAAAGCTTATCTTTGTTAAATGAAGATGTGATTTACTATTTTAAGATATTTTATCACTCCCCATTACGATTAGTTTGGTATTTGCGCGTACTAAGCTTAGACATATTGATTTAATATTTTAAGTATTCTATCACTCTTTCTCATACTTAGTTTGATATTTTGCCCAATATTAAGCGTTGACATATTTAATTGAGAAAGCAAATCGGACCGAAACGATTTGAACTCGGGACCTCCCGCTTTGATATCATGAGAGATTTGTGGGATAGCTACCAATTATTCTAAAAGCTTAAGCCAACAATAGTTTTTTTTTTTTTTGGGGGGGTATGCCTTGTTATGAAAATTTAAATGATAGTGGTAGGTCAACATTTTGGTTTTGCTTGTGCTCTTTTGTGCAAGATTTTTAGGATGTGTAGCTCCTTTGAAACACCGAAAGTTTATAGGTTCTACAAAGGAAATTCCCTCGATGCGCACTTCATCTAGATCCAACTAGTCTTGTACATAATGCGGGGTTGCATCTATTCTACGATAGTCCTGTAGTTTCTTTTAATAATCTAGGGGCATGAACTAGGAAACTCGGCTCTCTTAAGTTGCGCATGATTACCATTAAATTTCTTTGTTTTTCGTCCAAACTTGTTTTTGGAATAGGTTTGGGAGAGAAACCAGTTTGATAACACAATTTCATTTGTCTATTTATGAAATAATTTTTTAATCCAAAAATAAGTTTGGAAACAAAAATGAAAAGTAAAAATTTTATATTTCTCTATTTCGGAATAAAAATAGAAATAAAAATCCTTCTCATTGCTCCTCCCTCTCTCTTGCGTGAAGTCTCCTTCTCTCTCGCGTCCCTCTTTCCGGCCGTTGTTCGCGGGTCGCCGACCCTTCCGAGGCGCAATGGTCGACAACCTTATAAATTTTATGTTCTTATCAAACAAATTTTTGTTTCAAAAATAAAAATTCAATGTCATTGTCAAACACATCATTCTGCTTAGAAACTTGTCCAATAAAAGAAATATCAAAATCTATTTGGTCTAAAAAGGAACGGAATAGTTATCATTCACGCCTTTAAAACCTGCGAAACACCATGCACAATTTGATTCAGGTACTTGGAATTTGCATGTGACCCTGACAAGTAGCAATTTGTACGTAAGTTGTGGGATTTAAATGGTGACCTCGAGGTTTTGAAAAGAAGATCCCTCTATCTTAAATGATTCTACAGTGGAACATCGTGGGTCACACAACTTACTGCTCGAAAAGATTAGTAAATTTGTATTTTATACGAATGGGTTAATTTGGGTATGATTATTTTTAATCCAATCCAAATCGACTTGACCCATTCATCGGCCCTCCTGGCGACACATCAAAATTAGGGGTCGTCGATTTTCCGGTCCAGTTTGGTTCTCTAGCGGTCCAATGAAGTTTAATTTTAGTAGGAGTGAGCAACACTGGCTTTAACTTTTATATTACTATTAGAAATTAATTTTACGTTTAAGAATCGAAATTAGTAGATTATTAAGTTTATACGTAAGAAATAAAAAGTAACAGTCCGATTCTCTATGGAATCAGAAATTTCCAATTTATGAAATTGAAAATCGGACCGACACTTCTAAAAGTCGATATTATTGATTCGATCGGTCCGCTATGCTCGGCCATAATAAAAACCATGCGATTTACGTTCTATCGGCGAGGTTTCTGTTACGCCGCTTCGATGGCAAGCCAATCTTTTACTTTACTTTTTTAACTTTTTAACCGAGCTGGGCGACAGACGGGGGCCCACGACTGCTCCCGACCCTGCTCCGTCAAACCCGACAGTCAGCTAACCCAAGTCCCCGGTCAAATCCCAACCGCGGTTACTTCTGTTGGCGTTAACCAATACATCGCAGACACCATGAGATGAAAATGGGGACTCCACGGGAGTCTCAGTTGAAGGTGGAAAGAAAAGATTACAAGTCCGCGCATACCGAGAGAAGCGCGCATAGCGGTTCTTCAGATTTTTCCTCGAGCCCGTGTTTCCTCTGGATTCTATAGAGAGAGAGAGAGAGAGAGAGAGGAGAGTGAGTGGGTGTTTTTGCTGCAGAGGCTTGAAGCTGTGGTGGTGTGTGACGGACGGAGACGGTGGTGGGTGCTACGTTACGCCTCCTTTTTTGGGTGAATCGCGGTGGGCGGCTGTAGCTCCAGTGGCTTTATTCGTCGCCGTCTTTACTGAGAGAGAGAAGAGAGAGAGAGAGAAAAAAGATCTCAGAGCCGTGTTTGATCCTCCGGCGACCGCTCGCTCCGTGGAATTCCGTGGTCGCATGGCGAATCGAGGTGAATGCCAAAAGGAGCGTTGAAGCTTTTCTCTGTCCTTACAATTCGCGTCTCTCTCTCTCTGCTCTCTCTTGTTGTCTTTCGAAGAGCTAGAGAGCGAGGCCTAGAGAAAGCTTCTTCTTCTTCTTCTTCTTCTTTTTTTTTTTTTATGGTTGGTGTTGGATTTTTCATTCGACGTTGATAGGTGGTGGAGAAGACGATCTGTACACGGAGCTATGGAAGGCGTGCGCGGGCCCCCTTGTTGACGTCCCTCGAGCTGGGGAGCGAGTCTTCTACTTCCCTCAAGGGCACATGGAACAAGTGAGAGCATCATTCTTTGAGCAATTTCTTTCCCCCTTTTGTCTTGAATCGACCTTCATTTTGTTCGTTCGGTAGGGAACAGCTGAGATGTTAGCGACGATTTTTTTGACGTTTCTCTTTTAAGTTAATTTCCTTTTACGGGTGTTCTTTTTTTTCCTTGGCGACACCCAGAAATTATTTGCCTTTAAATCTGTATGCTGTTCGGGTTTCAGTTGGAGGCGTCCACGAATCAGGAGCTAAACGAGAGAATTCCGCTGTTTAGTCTACCCTCGAAGATACTTTGTCGCGTCATGTACATTCAGCTGCTGGTAATTTATTTGGACTCTCTGCCTTCGGTTTCGTGTGTAACTCTTCCCCTGATTTTCACTTAAAGATTTGAGTTTTATTCGTTAAAGATTTGAATTTTTTGGGATGGAAGGAAAATTTTGTCAGATGATATTGTTCGCCATAAATTCTTGTATTCCCTTGCATTTTCTGGGTTCCTGAAAACCCTTTTGTCATGGCAAATGGATAAGACATAGAAGCTGCGATCCAACGTGACGTTTGATCTTCTTTTTCCCTTTTGTTTATGTGTTTAGGCAGAGCAAGAAACAGACGAAGTTTATGCCCAGATCACTCTACTTCCAGAGTCCACTGTAAGACCCTGCCGGACCTTAATTCTTGTACAAGCCTCGTACTGGGGAAGATTGTATCCTAAGCTCTCTGTTGATTTTCATGGTTTTCTGTAGCAAATCGAGCCCACGAGTCTCGACCCTTGCCTTCCCGAGCCTCCAAGGCCAAGAGTTCACTCCTTTTGCAAGGTTTTGACCGCTTCTGATACCAGCACACACGGTGGATTTTCTGTTCTCAGGAAACATGCAACTGAATGTCTTCCTCCCCTGGTAATTTTATTACCACTTGTTTGGCCTCACCCCCACACCCCCTCTGTCCTCTTTTCATGTGAGCATTTTGTTGTGTATTTTCCTTTTGCAGGATATGACCCAGTCAACACCAACTCAAGAGTTGGTTGCAAAGGATCTTCATGGTTATGAGTGGAAATTTAAGCATATTTTCAGAGGTAAAGAACAAACACTTTTAGCGCATGTAGGAAAGTGGCTTTTGCTCAGATGAAGCAAGTGCATACGGTGCTTTCTAAAGTTGCTTGCTGAGCAAATAGAAGTCGTAACTCCTGCTTCCGCTGGACTCTAAACAACAGGTCAACCACGTAGGCATTTGCTGACAACTGGATGGAGTACATTTGTCACTTCTAAGAGATTGGTTGCTGGTGATTCCTTTGTGTTCTTGAGGTATAGAGGCTGTTCATACTCTTAAACACCTACTCCTTGTTTGTCGTATAATTTGATTTCATTAGATTGTCCCACTCTGTCATCAAGGCTTTAAGTACTTTTGGTTGATGCATTCATAGAGGGGAGAATGGAGAACTTCGTGTTGGTGTCAGACGTATGGCACGTCAACAGAGCAGCATGCCTGCATCAGTGATATCTAGTCAGAGTATGCACTTAGGAGTGCTTGCAACTGCCTCTCATGCTGTTTCAACGCAAACCCTGTTTGTAGTCTATTACAAGCCCAGGTACACCATACGGACATTATCTTTCCGGCTATTATGTCAGCATTTCTAAATTGAAGCATGATAAATTCTCTTTTGGTATAACCTCAGGACAAGCCAGTTCATCATAAGCTTGAACAAGTATCTAGAAGCTGTTAACAATAAGTTCGCTGTTGGAATCAGATTTAAGATGAGGTTTGAGGGAGAAGATTCTCCTGAGAGAAGGTGATGGGAAGTCACATTTTGCTCTTTCGGGGAGCTATTTTAGTTTGTGATTCTTCTATGAACTCATGTTTCCTTTCCTCAGGTTTTCCGGTACTATAGTAGGAGTAGAAGATGTTTCCTCGCAATGGACAGATTCCAAGTGGCGATCATTGAAGGTAATGGCTAAATGGAAATGCTTTTCCTCTTTGATGGAATTTCACCTACAACAGTATTGTCCCAACTTTTTGTACCTCTTTCATCCTTTAGGTTCAATGGGATGAACATGCTTCTGTTCCAAGGCCAGACAGAGTTTCACCATGGGAGATTGAATCCTCTGTACCGTCTATACCTCTGAGCATAACAGAGTCAGCAGTGGCAAGGAACAAAAGGCCTAGACCGCCTGCTGAGCTCCCCGCTCTTGGTAATCTTCTAAGAAATTGCTGTTAGCTTGCTTGTCTGCTGCAGATATCTTTCTATTTACGGGTTGCAGGTAAGTAATGTCTTCTCATTCGTAACTGTAGATACTGCTGGTCCAGCTCTCCATGATGCTGGAATTATGCAGTCCTGTGATTCTATGCAACCAAGTGCATTCATTGAGGATAAAAGAAGCGACAATCATGTTATCTGGCATCATAAGCCAACAAATGTGAACACCAGTAGCGCCTCTATGTCATGGCCTCAGACTGAGGGGGACAGGCAGTTTTCTTCCAATGTCTCTGGTTGGCCACTTCTTTCCAGTTCAATTATGCACTCACCTAAGCCGAGAAATGAACCTAAGGTTGAGCTGGGTGAGAAGACCGAGAGACCTACTAGTTGCCGATTGTTTGGCATTGACTTGATAAATCATTCTTCAAACTCTCAGCAAGTGGACAAGCTGACTGTTCAGCCATTTGATGGATCATCTGTCATTAACGAAGCGCACACTCCTGGCAACCCTTCTGCAGCAGATTCACAGCAGAAGTCTGTTGTTTTAAGGACCTCGAACGAGATAATTCAAAGACAGTCTGTAGTTTCACCAAAAGAGATTAGAAGCAAACAAGGTTCTTCTACTTCTGCAAGGAGTCGCACTAAGGTACCTACTTTGTGACTGGTGATCTGGGCTATACTTTTTATCTTTAAATATACAGTGGTGGTTTGTTTTCTCTACATTGTACATTTATCACCATCTTTTGGCCCGGCTGGAATATGTGCCAACAGGTTCAAATGCAAGGAGTAGCCGTGGGTCGTGCTGTAGACTTGACTATGCTTGAAGAGTATGATCAGCTTATCGATGAGCTCGAGGAGATGTTTGAGATCAAAGGAGAGCTCAGGCCTCGGAACAAGTGGGAAATCATCTTCACCGACGATGAAGGGGACATGATGCTTGTGGGAGATGATCCCTGGCCGTAAGTTCACTTTGTACTACGACTCACGATCAGTTTGGTCCTGACATTGTGAGCTACTTGAACTGAGAGTGTCCTCTTTTTATCAAATCCTTCTGTAGGGAATTCTGCAACATGGCCAGAAGAATTTTCATATGGTCGAGTCAGGATGTGAAGAAGATGAGCCCTGGAAGCAGGCTCCCTGTGTCCTCAGTAGAAGATGAAGGGTGCTAGCCTAACACCCGAGACTCACTGCCCGTGTATTAGTTTTTTTTTCCCTCCTCTATTCCCCCTTTCAATTCTTATCTTCAGTTTGTTGTCTGTGATCTCTTGTGCCAAAGGGGCCTTCTTCTTTCCTTTATTTTCTATTTTTTTTTTCTGTTTTGTGGGGCTGAAATTTGCATAGCTTGGGGAATTGGGGACTTGGCGTCATTTGCAAAAGCTAACTTGTGTATAGGACCCACTATCAATCACACTTAGGAACTTGGGATGGGTTTTTTTGTAATGTATTAGGTTTTTAGGACCAAGAATCTGTGAATATCTTTGGAGTTTCTTCTTTGGTGGGATGTTAGTGGGAAGGTCTTTTTGTTCTATGTAGATATGCTATTTGGCAAGTGGAATCCCATGGCAGTCATCGGCAATTGGAAAAACCCTCCGTTTTCTTCTTCTTCTTCTTCTTCTCCTCTCTGTCCTTTTTTGTATTATATTAGGTTGAAAACATGGATTTGAATTAGAATATCTGCAAAGATGCCTTTTGGATTTTGCCTTTCTTCTCTTGTGGAAAGAGAGAGGGAGGCCGTCACAAAAATTCAAACGAACCAGTTGTACGCACGTGGGGGAATTTTTAAGGAAGGAGTGGACCGACCGGCCACGGCCGCACCAATCCCCCTGTCGGGCTTCCTCGGGGCTGTCTGGTGATTGGATGTCGATGTTATCTTTGATATCAAATTCTATCCTCTTCATTTCTTTTATCATCGTCTTGCTCCTCCACTAGCGTAGAAAGTATGTCATTATTGGTCGTAGCCTAATTACTAAATACCCTGTTGCTCGGAGCTTAACTGAAGTGAAGCTTTTTCTTTGTTTAGGAGACGCATCTCTTTTCTTTCTTCTTCTTCTTCTTTTTTTTTGTCCTTTCGGACCGAAGCTGGACTCTCTTTGTTGTGTTGATCGGTGTCGTCATATGTCGTCATCGGTTCCAACGAGGAATATCCCCTCGGGCAAAATCTATGGTCGACCATATGTCTCGTGGATTTATCTGCTATGTCTTTATTCTTCAATTGTGGTGGCTTTTGCTAGCTCTTAAGATTCTGACTCGGTCGCAACCCGAGAAGGACGTCATTGAATGGGTCTTGGCGACCGGGACGTGTTGTTTACTAATCACTGTAATTCCGTGGGAAGAATGTCACGTCAACTTCCCTTCCGAGTCGCCCATGATTGGACAAAAACTCACGACGCTCGCCCAGAAAGAAGCATGATGTTTCGTTATTTTATCTCAGGCGGTCCGTAATCTTTCATGAAATGAAGTTTCTTGCTCGTCACGTGTTTGGGTCCGGGTCGTGGGCCAAGGTTTCCTCTTTTTCGGGTGTTGAACGATTAATCGGGTCATAAATGGTCCGATCTAAATAAATCCACTCGACTTGTTTATAATCCATTTATTGCAATGCAAATTTAGTGACTTCTACATGATCCCTGTCGGCTGTAGGGGGACGAATTGAAGAGCCGAAACTTTTATAATGGGGCTTTGACTGATATTCCTAAAGCATTTTTGTATTTAACTCAATTTAGGAAAATTCATACCTAAACCGATGTGAGAGTGCGGAGTAAGCAAAACGAGATCGAAAGAAAATGAAAAGTGAGTCATAGAAATTGAGTTGGGTCTAAGTAACCAAATTTAGGAAAATTCATACCCAAATTGAGGTGAGAGTATGGAGTGAGCGAACGAGATCGAAAGAAAATGAAAAGTGAGTCATAGAGGTGAGTTGGGTCTAAGTAAGTTATAAATTCATTTAAGACCCGCTTATAACCCATTAACTTTCATCGTGTTTAGACCCATTTATGATTCGTTTGTTGAATATAATTAACCCATGTAACAACTCATTCCATCCATATATGAGTTAAGAAATGAGTTTATAACTCATTTTAATGTGTCCACTCATAAGTCTCGTGGGAGTTAGGATTCGCAAGGACCAAGTGAGGGAATTAAGTTAGACGAGTCTTCCCAACTTTCAAGTAAATACCCCACGGACCCTCATTGAACAAGAGGGCGGGGCAGCCATGAGAATGGTCAATAAGTTAGACTAAGGGCGTGCATGGCAACACTTTTGTTTCGAATCAACTTTTGGCCATAAGTTGATTTCTCTACTTCTATTCGAAGCATAAGTTGATTTTTGTACTTCGCTCGAGAGGTTGATTTTTGATTAGAGAAATTCGTTTGGTTGAAAATTTCTACTTTGAAATCATCTTAAGAAAAATTATTATCATCGGCTGAAAAATTTCTAAAACTTTATTTTTAAACTTTTTAAATTTCTTAAAAAATGATTTTTATTATTACAAATATTATTTACTTTTAAAAAAATATTATTTATTCTTTACTATGGCGGTGGTGGTCCGTGGGGGGCGACCGCGGCATTGGTTAGAGGCGAGCGACGACGCTTAGCGACGGCCGACGAGAGGTTTGCGGTGGGCGACGACGGGAGATGGTCGGCGGTTGACGGTGGTCGCGGATGGTGATGGGCGGTGGCGCATGGTCAATGATGGGTGGCGGCGGAGGCGGGCGGGGTCAAAAAGAGAATGAGGTGAAGAAGTATTTTTGAGTTGAGAAGTAACTTTTTTTAACTTCTCAAATTGGGAGAATAATAACTTCGAAAGTGAAATTCACTTCGAGTAGAAATTTTTTTTTAGAAATAAATAATTTTACCAAACGGATTTCTGCTTCATAAGTTAAATTACTAAATGGAATTTACTTTCGTGAAGTGCTTTTCGAGCATAAATTCACTCTTGAGCAAAAATTCATTTCTAAAAATGTTATCATGCGCAACATAAGTTACCAATCGACTCCTTCTAGATAACACGCGTTTAGGATTTGGAGGATGTCTCCTCGTTGGTATCCCTACTACTGGTAAGGTTCACAATTTGATTTCTTTTAACTTCCCATTGTCTTGTTGCGTCAATTTGGTCTGCTCTTCGATCTCCCAAACAATCCCGGTGTCTCTCGTGCGGCTTACATGGTGGAGTGCTGAGAATTATGCACGTGTCTTTGGCGAATGAAACCATATATGACTATGCGAGCACGTGTGAGAAATCGTGGCCCTCTCCGAGGAGACGAAGCCTCTACCTCTGTCGGGACAAGACTTGATGCGAACTTCCTGATCAATCGGAACTTGCTCTCGAGACACATAGAATTAACGCTCATTCCGCCTCTCCGGTCTCTTATTTTCCCAAGCAAGGGCCCCTGTTAAACTCTATGTTACCGACGGCTTTGGGTGCGCACTATGTTCGTTTTCGATAGAATCCAAAGGGTTAACTGAGGCGGTCCGAAGCTCGACACTAGATCGCAGTCTCGAGAAGCATCGTCACAGGTTCGAATCCTCGAAAGGGCACCATTTTGCTCATATCTTTATTTTGCGAAGAACTTCGACCCAAAAAAGGAAAAAAAAATCGGAGAAGAACAGAGTGAAAATCGAATTGGGAGGGCGATAACGGGCTGGGCCACCAACTTCTATGGACTGGAACTCACAAAATGTAAGGGTGTCAAAAAAGCCAGCGACGACCCGGTCTAAAATTTAAGTGTAGTTTCGGGCCGGGTCTCGGTACTGTTCGTGTAAGGCTCGATCCAAAAGAAACAGGTGGACCCGAAATTAGAAACCCTCGCTTTTGCACTTTCGGATCCTCGCTCCATCGTAACGAAGACTCGCGCCTCCGCCGCTCTCATCATGGGAGTCTAGAAACCTCGCTTCCCATCTACCCCCGAGCTCGACCCTCCTCTTCTTTCATCTTCGGAGGAGAGTCGACTCGGTCCTCGTGGCCAAGTACGATAGGTGGGACTCCAATGCCGGGAATCGGGGATCGGGTGGATTTGGCTACGGCCCTCGAGACAACGGCCACGGCGTCCGGATTTGGCGGGTGGGTTAGGAGGAAGGAGAAGAGGAGGAAGAAGCGTTGGTGGCGGTCCTATGATTCCTCGACGAAGAGGCGATGGTTGTCCGACGATTCATCGTTCGTGGGTGTGCCTGTCGAGATGATGGAGCACGGGGAGTGCTGCTGTTAGCGCGAGAGTTTGGCTTTGGCGTTCTTTTCCTTCATTGAATGGGAATTTGTGGAGAAGAAGCAGGGAGAGAGATGTGGAAGTCATTCAAGGACTCGCTCCAGTCGCTCGAGTTCGCCAATACTCGTGAACCCGCTCTCTTCTTCAGTTCCCGATATGGGTCTTCTTCTTGTAGTTGCTATGAATTTGTGGATTTTATGAAAATAATAACACATGCAGATTAGAGAGAGAGAGAGGGGGGGGGAGGCCCGGCCCGAAGTGTTGGGGCATATACAATTCGGGCTCGGGCCGGGCCGAGCTAGGTTCTGTTTATTTCCGGGTTAATTCGGGTTGGGTAGATATCCGGCCTGACCCGGCCCATTGACATCCCCGACAAAATGGGCTCCAACATCGTAAACCGAGGATCAAAGATTCGCTTTCCGCTTCCGTTCCCTGAGCGGAAATTTTCAGGCGACTCGGTTGGAGTCGATTGATTGATATAACTTCGAGACGACAAAAATGGGCCCGCTTAGCAGATTTGTCGTTGCATAGAATTTTCGTAAGATATGCAATTAACAAGGATTCTTTCCCAAATGAAGAAAATCATTGACATACCCTTAACATAGGGGACCATCTTCCTTGTAAATATTAGCATAGATGGCTAGAGCTTTATCGTGGAAAAAAAAAAGTTTGCTTAACCAAGTATATGCTTTGTCGATCCCAATAACCACATAAGAGTATGGTTCCATGATAGAATTTGGCATTTGAAATAGGACTAGTTGGTATGCATGATAGGTTTCATATTTTAAACATTGAGAAACCTATTCCGACTAGTAGGTTCTAGATTCCGGATAGGTCAAATTTGGAACTTGTAATTTGTGAATGTGGGTTAAACTGGATATGTCGACGGATTCGGCTTGGGCTCTATCTTGATAATATCCCTGACGAAGATATCGAACTTCTGCTGCGCGCTCCTCTCTCAAATAGTATCGAGTTGATGGTTAGTGACTCACAAGGTGGTTTCTGGGCTGTGAGCGTTGTAGTATGGTAACGCAGGCCCAATGGTAGAATTCATGGCTATGAAGTTGGGCTTTGATGGAGATTCAACTTGAGATAAGTTGAGGATGAATGATACCCAATTTAAGAGTGAGCGGAACTAATACTAAGTTCACACGTGAGGATGAGATTGTTAGCATACACGTGTGAGTGAGTTATGTTAAAGAAATCATACATCGTAGAATCGAAGTGATGTAGACGAGTTAATATATTCAAGTTGGTCCATAACTTTTTAGTTTAAGGCTTTCGAGTGAATATGGGTTTGATCGAATATATTGATAAACTCGGATTGGGCTTCCTTTTGGTGAGCTCCTCAAGAGAAGGTATCGAATTTTTTGCTGCGCGCTCTTTATCCCCAATAGCCCACCCACGGGAAATAAAGGAGGGACAATGATGGATCGAGCACATACAAGAAAAGGAAAGGTCAGGACGTGCCATTAAGTTCGAGACAACTGCATTTTGGTGACTTAATATCATGAAAAAAAAAACCCTCTCAAAATTCTTCATTTTTTGCAATTTGGTACCATGACTCTTCCATCCGACATTGACTTGACCGTGACATTAGTCGTGCGAAAAGAACGAGGCGAGTGCCACAAAATAATAGTGCCCTAACTTTCTGAATCATATGTTTTCCTAAGGTAGTGTTGAGCAATTATTATGTTGTGGGGTGCATATTCCACCAGTCTAGGTTCCAACAAAAGGACGAATTCAGGGAAAGCGACCGAAAAATGACGCACTTGGTTTCTTTAACTAGATCGATGCATTAGTTTTTCGATTGTAATGTGTTTGATAATTCGAGTTGAAGCTCTAGTATAATTTGAGATGAGAGTAGAATTTTCTTAATAATCAAGTTGGGTTAACTTAAACTTGAGTTGCATGAATACTTATTCAAGTCAAGCTAGAACTTGAAAAGTCAAGCTCGATTGAGCTTGAGTCGAGTATCAATCATTGAATATATGAATTCTGTACGAGTATTGCAAATTGTTTTAAAAACTTGAGTTATTAAATGAAAACGTTGTTTAACTCAGGTTCCGCAAAAACTCGGTTCCGCAAAGCACAAATCGGCCGCGATCATCGACTAGGTGTCTTCCATGGTGGCTAAGATGGAGGTGGCTGTCGAGAGAAGTGGGGGAGTGGAAAGGGTTGGTATGTGCAGAGTTTGTTGGCTGGTTTTGAGCTCGTCAAATGCCGGCGGATCTATGAAGCAAGGCTTTTGAGAGGTGAGACGAGGGAAGGATGCCCCCAGTGGATGCGTTGGCTTCTGCATTTACAGGGAAAAGCTACCAAAAATATTCTGAACCTATTGCGACCAAAGTCAATTTAATCTTAAATCTTTCTTTTATCGCCAACTCAATCCTAAACATCTTCACGTTTTGCCCAATGAGTTAGTCCGGTCAATTTTAGTTGGAAAACGCCGATGTGGACGCCGATCGTCCCACGTGGTGTGATCGAGGTTGACGTGGACAAATTTTAATGGTATTTTAAATTTTCTTACAATATAAAGTTTTTCTTTAATTGTTATTTTTTTCCTAGCTTAAGGCCGGCGAGGGTGGCCTGATCATCGCCGGCATTGGACGAGGGCCGCGGCGCCCTCACCCGGGGAAGACAAGGGCAGCGGCGCCCTTGCCGGCACAGGGAGGAGGGCCGTGGCGCCCTCTCCCGGGGGCAAGCAAGGGCAACGCCGCCCTTGCCCGGCCGGATTCGGCGAGTGTGTTGCGGCCCTCCGCTCGCCGACCCTAAGTGCAAGGTAAAAAGAAAAAGTAAAGTACAAAAAAAGAAAAAAACAATTGGAAAAACTTTAAAAAAAATTCAAAATATTATCAAAATGTTATTGGACATGTCGGCCGTGCTACGTCACGATCAGGTATCCGCATCGCCGATTTTCTATCAAAATTAGTCAAATGTACTAAATTGACATAAATACGGATGATCGGCCGTAGATATAGCAAGATGATCGACTATAAGTCTTACATATATTGTAATTATGTCGGTTCAATCGTATATTTTTTTTTTTTTCAATTCACGATGGGCGGGTAGAGAGAAAGCGGTGGCGCGGTAGCGTGAGGACAAGCATAGAGTGGCTGTGGATAGAGAGATTTTTGTGCGTGAGGAGTAGGTGCGTGATATTTTTTTGTGTTTGCTCATCGGGTAGAGTTAAATGGGCTAAATTTACCACGCAATACCGGTTAAATCGAGAGGATCTCAATTCAATTAACAGTGGAGGCTCTTGTCAAATTCTAAACAGTGAAAAGGTTTAAAGGTTATGATCAAATTCTCCCTTTATTAACAATCGGGGACTCTTCTGTCTTTTGGGAATTAATAAGGCGGCGACGGCGATCAAGAAAATGTCAAATCCAATGCCTTACAAACTGCATAGTTTAGGAAACATCAATCTTGACGATCCATCAATGTCGAAGTCGAAGTCGAAGTCCAAGTGTTGTCACGAGTCTTACGGATAGCAATAATTTGGGTTTGTGTCCCACGGACCATTCAAGATTCTTCATCAGAAGTTTTTGCTCACTAGCATTTTCTTATCCGTGATACCGACACTTGGATCGATGGGTCCTGAAATGAAAAACCCCTCTAGCGCTTAAAAAAAAAAAATCGCCAGCTTTTTCGGCATGCCTGTTCTCTGTGCTGGCCCTACTTTTCTCTCCCCTCTCCCTCTTTTCTTCTCACACTTTCTTCTTCGATCTACGTGGAAGGGACGGTTTGAGCTAGATTTCTCCTTCCCCTCCCCTTTTTCGTAGAAACCGCAAAAATTTATTTTTGATGAAAGAAAAAACGCTTCAAAGAGAACATCTGCGACTTCTTCACACCAAAATCGATCACCTAAACCATCTTCGGGGATGACTACGCATCGAGATCTTTATTTGTTGCTACGGTTTGACCTTTCGGCGGTGCGCGCCTAAGTTTGGCATTCCCAACACTATTACCGAAAGAAGTAAAAAGGGGTTGAAAGACATATACGACACCCAACCTTCACAAAGCATACCTAGTGAGATTCACATTCACTCAAACACCTAAGTCAATGAATTATGGACTGATAATGGTATATTACTTGCTCTACACTCACTTAATAATTCTCGATCGGAAACTTTTTTCGCCTAACACTCTCACACTTGCACCTTAACAAGATATAATTAGAATCAATATAAAGCACGAAAATAGTTTGGCGAGATCGTATCCTCATCCAAAGTCATTATAATTGTTCATTATTGGTGAGAAATAGATGGATCATAGTATTTAATAAAATTATAAAAATCCAAGAAATATTAAAATATTATTTTAAAAAGTGTCACGTTAGCACCGGCATGCCATATCAACATCGGCCACTCAAATGGACTGAATTGGCACAAATGCATAAGGTTTAGGTTTGGGATTGAATTGACATAATTGCAATAGGTTTATGATTGTTTTGGTAATTTTCCTCAATTTTTGTAGGTAACTATAGAGCAAGTGTTTGGCCAATCTTTTAGGGGTAATAACACAAATGGTCTATGAATTTGGTTCGATGTGTGATGTCGTCCATGAATATTTAATTAATGTAGTGTGGCCCCTGGACTTCAGTCAATGTTCAATGCCATCTATGATTTTTAAATTTGTTTAATGAGGTTCATGAATTATTAGTAAATATTCAATGCAATCCCCAAATTATATGGAAAGATTGAACGAGTATAGATTTGACAACCAACCTTCACAAAGCTCATCTAATCTTTTTGAAATTGGATTTGTTTATCGGTGAAATTCGAGAAAAGCGAAACCTCGAAAATATACACACAAAAAACCCAAAATCTAAATTAGATTGGATAAAAATCTCCCTGAAAATGGGAGGGAGAAGCTTCCAGATTTTAAATCGAAAGAGAAAAGCTCCTAAATGAGAGAAAAATAAAAAAAGCCAAATATATAATCAAAACAACTTAAGAAAAATGGGAGGGAGGGAGAGATCTAGCTCATACCCTTCTTTCCATGGAGGTTGAAGAAGAAAGTGTGCGAAGATAAGAGGGAGATGAGAGAAGAGAAGAGAGAAACTAGAGCTAGCTCTCTTTTGTGACACTTACTTAGTGTCACTTGAATCGCATGAATTGGTGGCTTTCTAGCGAGTTCAAGCGAATTTGCGAAAACATACTTTGTATTTAAGTTAAGAAAATTATTAAAACAGTTCTAAACCTATTGCAATTGTGCTTATTCAGTCTATTCGGTGGCGTAGACTTGACAAATTTTTAACAATTTTTTAGTATTTTTCAAAAATTTAATTATTTTATAATTTTTTTTGCCTTTTTTTTTCATTTTCCTTTTGGATTTGGGCCGACAACCTCCGTTGGCCACCGGTGAAGGGCATGCGAGCCCCGGCCCAGGGATCGGTGACCTCTGCTAACCATTGGCCCTCCCGCTTGCCTAAAGCAAAAAAAAAAAAAAAAAGGTAGGAAAAATAATTTAAAAAATAAAAAGTACTTAAAAATTTGAAAAATATTAAAATATTATTAAAAATTTGCCACGTTAGCGTCAACGGCGTCACATCGGTGCCACCGATCAAATGGACTGAATAGACACAATTGCAAAATGTTTATGATCGAATTGACAAAAAATATTTAGATTTGAATCGACACAATCACAATAGATTTATGATATTTTTGTTAATTCTCCCTATTTAAATTCTCATGTTAACAAATTTGAAATATAAACTGGATACCACCTATGGACATATGCACATCTAATTTAGTTTGCATGCGATAAAATGTTATCTTACAAAATTAGGGGGTACGGTTGGTGGAAAATATGTATTCCCTTTTATAAAGGTTCGCGCTATTTCCACTCCTTTATTTGCTTCTAACATCCTCTTTACATTGAATTGACTAAATTATCTCTAGTGGATCCCACTCTTGATTTAAGATTTTGTCTTACATTTTTTTCTTCCTTTCCTTTTATTTAGATTTTTCTAGAGACGAAACTAACCATGCTCCTCTAAAACAACATTTGTTAAGATTAAATGTGGGGTCAATTCTTGATTTAAGACTAATGATTGCCTTTTTTTCTGGTTTTTTGTCTATCTGTCTAAATTTGGAGCAAAATTGGTGTACCTCTTTTCCAAAAGATAGTTTATTAGGTAGATAGCTAACTAAATGTTGTCTTTTTGACAAAAATTTCTTAATGAGTTGTGAGCACAAGTAAGAGGATTATCTTTTAATAAATTGTGTAATCAATCTTTGAGTAAATTCTCATGAATTTGTATCTAAATTCGAAGTCAAAAAGTTCACCATCAGGAGGATGATCTAGTGAAATCAGGTTAACAATTTGTAAACATAATTGACATTTCTTTACTCGATATGTGATAACGTGACGCAGGAGAAGTGATATCAAGAAAGCTTTCCAAAGAATATACTGAAATTGATAGAATAAGTGTCGTTTACATAGGGCGGACATCCTTTATATAGATACGACTCCTTTAGGAATCAAGATTCCTTAAAGATAACATAAAATGAAATATTGAAATCAAACCTAATCAAATCCAAAGAGAATTCAAATCGAATATTGCAATTATCTATATTGCAAAGTTTCCTAAAATCGAAAAATTGCCCAAAAACCTATCTAAACGACTCGAAATACGAAAATACGACGTACGTCACAAGCAAAGCTGTGGTTATTGATTAGAAGGTCGTTTCGCTTTAGCCGACCGAATTTGAATGCAATCCGAGCTCGCCATCCCCAATAGTGAATTAGCGGTGAAATCGCCCCGATTTCTGCCGATAACGTTTTTTTCAAGAAATCGCACACCGGTTGTTCTATATCATAACGCTTGCTTATTAGATTATAATAATGGAGAATAAGTTTTAAAAACAAGACACACATGAAGGAGGCGTCGAAATGAAATGGGTGTGGGAGAAATGGCTATGGTGAAAAAAGTTGTTTGGAAAGGATGTGAATAAGTTTTTATTTTAGTAAAAATTGAAAAAAAGAGATAAGAAATAATCTAAAATCAAAAGTGAAATCCGCAAGGATTAATTAATATATTCAATTCAATGCGTTGGAAAGTGTTAGGAGACAATAAAGAAGTGAAAATAGAGCGCGCTTTTATAAATCGAATTTTAAAGAGGATAATAGAGAGTTTTAGGTGATGGCAATGCGTGCAATCCTCAAGGTCTCTTCTTTCGTTCTCAGATTGGAGAATGGTCCAATTTTACACGTCGCCCTCGAGTTGTCGAAGGAAAGGAAGTTATCGCAGCCGAACCAAATCATGGGACGTAAAATTGATTTGTCAGTCAGTTACTTCAATCATAATGTCTTGTCTAAACATTAATGTTCCCTCCCCCTCAATGAAAGAAGCATCTTTTGCAAACATATAGAATGTGTCATGTCACTAATTAAACTTGGAAATTTCGAAATTCGAGAATTAGTATACTTTTTATTTATGATAATACATAAACTACTTATAAGTATTCAAAAAACGTTTCCTGAAATCAGGCATCTATATGGCAATAAGGAAAGAAGTTATTAGTTAAGTTCATTTTTTATATGTTCGGTCCACATGGTAGAAACCGATATCTACACCTAGGAAGATTACCAAATTGGACTCTACCTCAGTCATCTAGGCCCAGCCAAGTTTGAAAGGAAGCCAAGAGAAAACGTTCACCATGTCGATTGGGGAGTCACAAGCGAGATTCATTTTTTGAGACATATATCAAACACTGATTCACATTGAGGGTCCACCAATCTACCATCAGCTTTGATACCACTTTTTGGATCAACAAAGCAGAAGCTAGCTCGATACCATTACCCAAGGAGATCATCAAGAAAAAACTCAAGTCCAAACTCGTCAACATATCTATTTGGATTTGCAAGCATATCTAGTGAGATTTACATTCACTCAAACACCTAAGTCAATGAATTATGGACTGATAATGATATATTACTTGCTCTACACTCACTTAATAATTCTCGATCGGAAACTTTTTTCGCCTAACACTCTCACACTTGCACCTTAACAAGATATAATTAGAATCAATATAAAGCACGAAAATAGTTTGGCGAGATCGTATCCTCATCCAAAGTCATTATAATTGTTCATTATTGGTGAGAAATGGATGGATCATATTATTTAAGAAAATTATAAAAATCCAAGAAATATTGAAATATTATTTTAAAAAGTGTCACGTTAGCGCCGGCATGCCATGTCGGCATCAGCTAGCCAAATGGATTGAATTGACACAAATGCATAAGGTTTAGGATTAAATTGGTAAAGAAAAAGGTTTGAGATTGAATTGACACAATTGCAATAGGTTTAAGATTGTTTTGGTAATTTTCCCCAAATTTTGTAGGTAACTATAGAGCAAGTGTTTGGCCAATCTTTAAGGGGGAATAACACAAATGGTCTATGAATTTGGTTCGATGTGTGATGTCGTCCATGAATATTTAATTAATGTAGTGTGGCCCCTGGACTTCGAGTCAATGTTCAATGCCATCTATGATTTTTAAATCTGTTTAATTTGGTTCATGAATTATTAGTAAATATTCAATTCAATCCCCAAAGTATATGAAAATATTTAACAGTTCGGGGATTACATTGAACAAATTAAAAGTTTAGGGATAACATCGTAAACCCGACCAAATTCACGAACCATTTTGTGTCATTTTCCCAATCTTTGATAATTATAGTTTAGAAAACCAACATTCGCGTATATTCTTTAGTTGGGTAACCAAAGATAGAACTACATATCAGCGGAGCTGTGGTCTACCTATATTTAAAGTGTTTTGAAAATATATAAAGTCTAGCATGAATGTAATCTTTGCATATCTAATATTTCTTATAATGCGAGAAATAATCCCATTTCACTCATTTTCAGTGCCTCCAATGTAAACTTACGTGCATGATGCTCAACATATGTTCTCAGTTTAATTTTTAGAACTTAGAAACACCGACTTATTGCACGAAAACGTGCTGCGTGCAACATATTTTCGTACTATAGTTTTAAAATTCGGATCTTCAATGCGTAACTTCACTCTCCCTAGTCCCTCTCGCACGCTTAATTTTGACGTTTCTTCTATTGCAAGACGAAATCCAACTTGAATGGCGAGAGCTTGACAGAATATAAAATCGAAATAATCAATGAGAATGGAAATTTTTCCCTCGCATTGGAAGTGTATACACGCGATTGCAGAGAAGATATGAAGCTCATACTGATTTGTTACGTGAGGAGCTCACATATCTATCGTGGCTGTAATGGCTTGAACGGAACGAGGCGAGATCCCATTCACTGCCACACATAATAATGGAGCCGTGATCTTCTGGTCCATTCATTTTTTTTTAAATTATATATCTTGGGATGCTTTCCGTTTGGCCGCATTCTACTCTAGGGACAAATTCCGACGAAACAGGATGAAATACGACTGGAAAAAGTCAAGGTGATGCGTTCGACGTTCGGACTGCAAGAGAAAGCGATGGACATAGATAGATTGTCTTGTTTCGAAGATCTCACCCATAAATTCTTACCAACTAAGGTTACATTTAGTAGTTAGGATAAAACTCAAGATTTTGTAATCTGTTTTTGATTTCTGCCCAATAGAATAAAGTCCGATATAATAAATATATGGCCCAAATTGAAATATTCCGTGGGAGAGGTGAGATAGGAATTCTCATACGCAAAAAAAAATTATTTTTCTCGGATTATAAAATTTTAAATTAATAGAATTAAGATAACATCTCAGTCTGTGTAATTTTTAGGTTCCCGTTTATGCCAAATGATAGACGACGTAGGATGTGAAAATATCTAACTTTTCTTTTTACTACGAACTAAATAGTGAATAGGATATAGTAAAATCCTAGGATTTCATTTTCTATACTATTTAGTCTTATCTTGACCACTAAACGTAATCTAAGTGGCAAGATTTATGGTTATGGGATAGAGGTGAAGAAGTATGGCAAGATTTATGGTTATGGGATAGAGGTGAAGAAAAATCTCGGCCTATAGTTCTAGTAGAGTACTCAACTTTCAGAACTGCGAAATCATGTGACATACTACTTCGCATGCGCAAAAGACATGCCATGCATCGATCTAAACCCCATATATGACCGATTAATCATTTGGACAAATAAGCTGCAGAAGAGAACTATGCCTATAGATATTTGGGTAAAATCATAGTTATCTATTTCTTCTATCTTCAGGCAATAATTTTTTTTTAGCCAAGGACAACTGACTATAGGAGGAGTCATATTCAACAGACATGAGAAGGAGATATTGTTGTGAGAAAATACGAGGGAAATAATTGTTGTAGCTAGCATTATCACCTAGAGGGGGTGAATAGGTAATACTGAAACTTATTTTGAGAATAATGAGGAATTAAAACAAATAAGCTCAAAGTTTTGTTCGTAGTCCGATCAAGAACAAGATCCGAGATGATCGCAGAGTCTGTTTGCTCACAATTCAACTATTAAGTATAATAACAAAGAGTTTAAGTGATAGAGAATTTGCAAAAAGAGTTTATCGTGGTTCGGTTTGATCAAGGTACTCTTTCAGGAGGCATTATGGGCTAATGAGGCATGGGGGTCATATTGGAATTGAGACCCAAAAGAAAATACTTCTTCACACCGATAGCCAATTGGTTGGATTTCACTTGTGAATTGCTCATGTAACGCCCTCGACCCGACCCCAACGGCACACTAGTATATAAGTGGTGCCAAGTGGGGACCGGAGCCGATCTTGGCCCTAAGGCCTAGGTGTCGCCGGGTGAGGTCTTCCGATGTCCCAAGCGCATCGACCTCAATTTGTCCCATCATATTATTAAATACGCTCACATAAGTTATGATTCTTATTACTTATTTAGACAAACTACACCTATAACATTACATAAGCACACACATCATTTAATTTACATAACATCTAATCTATTCATATCATTTCATTAGTACATACTTTTATCTTCACCATACAGGTTTACATATAGGCGAGGGTATTCCTAGCGCCTTTAGTGGTGTGTACATCAAAATTCGCCCCTCCTTGCAACCATTTTTCCATTGTCAAGCAAGAACTCGACCTCTTGATCCCTCCTAAATGCCATGCGGTCGTTCACCATTGTGAAAGCCCGGTGGTCCATCGAAGTTCCTAATAGGGTCGACAAGATCTCCTTCTCCAAGAACTACATACCACGCCACATAACGATGAGGGACCAAATGGTCGAGCCCCTCATCCACTTGGATAGTAGTAAGGTAACGGCATATGGAAGTGTTCCGCTCGACATATACAACATCTATATGAGTAATTTCAATGGATATGACGAGACCAAAGCGAAGTGGCGGATTAAATGCCATACCCACAAGTCGGGAAGAATAAGGAGTGAGAATACATCTCGGTAAGTAAAAATTCTAAACAATCGATAGGAAGTCAACTAATATTGAAACATAAGTATCAAGCAAGAACAATAAGCTTATCATCAAACCATTCGGCCATATAGATCACCATAGGCAAGCATGCATCTTCTCCATCATCTCATATACGTCCCACATTTTTTGCAGGCCCACCCATCCATTCTTGGACAAGGCATCTTGGCGTGCACTTTCAATATACCAAGGCATCCCGTAAGGCAACTCGAACATGACTCGAACACGTGCTTTTGTCGCTCTAATCAATTCATCCTGTACCAAATTTCATAGTTGAGATACACATATTCACCCATGAATGAGGCATATTATGTCATGTACTAGAAACTTACCGTCATAGACGATAAGGTATGAAAAAGAGCATGCAAGTTATAGTTCTCTCATGCAAGATATTTAGATCGATACTAGCCTTCGCCCTAACAAAAGTTTAGAAAATTCACTTACCTATTTTGTTGGCAAGAACATATAAAACGAGATGAAGAGTCGACGATGGCAAGTGATGGCTGAATATTACACGCATGCCTTGAGGATTTAGTTGAGAAAGCTAGAAGAACTAGAGAAGATGAGAGGGTGGCCGAATAGAAGATGAGAGGGAGAGGGAAGTGGCGTGAAGTTTGGGGGTCCTAAAGGACTCCATGTCTATTTATAGTGAGAATTTCTAATTTATTTCTTAATTTTTTTTAATTTCTTGACTTGTTCTTCAAGCAAATTTCGTCTTCTTGCTCTTTATATGTGGCGCCTAGCTTATGGTATTTTAATTGCCACATAATCTTACGATTTACAAAGTAACATAAGTCATTATTTCATTGGTTAACGTGCCCATCTTATTTTAATCCACATATCTCTATATTTATGAATATATGGACATATGATTGAAGATTCTAGAGCATATCCTTTTGTGTCACACGCCTAAATGAGGTGTCCCTATTCTAGAGCTTTCTCAATGATTCTTAGTTCATGAGCTATTAGGGTTTTCTAATGGCTCTTAGGGTTTTCTAATGGTGCTAGGGTTTTCTAATGATTCTAGGGTTTTCCAATAATTATATTTGACTAGTAAAAAATCTTATCATTTACCTAGGAGTTCGTGCCTATGTTCTTAACATCTTGAGATTCGTGCCTTGATCTTATTATCTAGGGATTCGTGCCTTGATCTTATCATATAGGGATTTGTGCCTTATCATCTATCTAAAATTGTGTGCTTTGACTTTTCAAAAGAGTGTAGAAAACCCTAGGTACCGCTTGTCGCTAAAAGGAAAATCTGTGTAATTTCATTGGAATTCCTAAGTATTACTTGTATCAAAGATCGAATCGAGCTTCGGACTTTCAAGTATGGTCGGCTTTCAACCGATTCCATGATGGAGGCGTGGCCGGGAGTGACACCTTGGGCATGGCCATGTGTCGTATATGGCACGGCCCGGGCATGGAGTCTCGCCGTGCCTTGTCGTCGCGATAAGAGCATGCTCACATTTGACTCAATTTATGGTCGGAATCACCCATTCCTAAGCCGAGCATCCAATCGAAAAATAACCGAGGGTGATCCGTCTCGCGGCTCGTAACCCCGTACACCATATTGCACAACCGAGGGTGATCAGTCCGCGGTTGGCATGTGTATGGTTACGAGGTTCCAATGGTAGATTGCCTTAGGTGAATTCAAGATCAGTTCATTTATGTGTCGGAGTAATGCTGCAATCAATTCACGAGCCAATCCTACCAGGATTGATTCGTAATCGACGCACATCTAACGGGATCAATCCAGATCAGTCTCATACTCTCTCGAGAGCAACCGCAATATGGCGTCTCAATTGGATGAGACTAAGGCATGGTCGCCCGTAGGCATTGCCTATCCGAACACTAGAATCGATCATGATTCGTTCGTAGGTAGTCTTTCCATGATTAGTGAACTAGCTTGGTTCCCGGCATCTGCGGCTCTAGTTGTGGCTCGTCCGTGGTAGTGCCTAAATAGACCCTAAAATTTGGGATGTTACGAGCTCAAAGGTTATAATATGACGAAGATTCTTGAGTAAAAGACTCCCCTATCTAGTACTCGATCACTTTAAATGAAATCCTCTAAGTGTTTGGATCAAGAATGGGTTGAGACTAGTGAAGCTTTCTTAAACTTTGTAATTTTGATTCTAAACTCTTGTACTCTCTTTAACCAATCTACATGTTTGGATGAGATTGTATAACAAGGATTTTGTAGTTATTGAGAAATAAATTAGAATCCCTAGTTGATCCGATCACCCATACAATCAAGATCCGGGTTTCCAAAGATAAAATTCTTCTTTTGGTAATAAATTCCCTTTTACCTCAATCCACGGCCTTGATGTATATCCAATGATCTTCATGATTGATGATGTTCAAGAACGAATTCAGCACGATATACTAGTCCTTGTGATAATATAATAACTCAAAAACTTCATGTTAATTGTATCTCGTAAAAATCTGATTGCTGCCACTGAAAATACTTCCTTAGAGCTTATACTCGCGCATCGGGGTTTGAGATTATCTTACCGCATTGATTTCTGTATAATCATTCCTCCATTCCGAATGTATCAAGGACAATCCGAAAAAAGTAATTCATCATATTGACTCAGATTTTAGAGATTATGAATTATTTTGTCAACTTCAAATTAATTAAGGAGTTTTCTCAATAGTAATAAACAAGTCAATTTCACAAACTTAATATAATTTATATGATATAAATACGTGCAATTTTAGAGAGCGATGTTAACTACAAAAAATAAATGGAGATTTACAGTTCGGTTGGTTACTCAAACCATTTTTTTAATCATACTCATCTTTGCAGTTCCTTAGCATATGTCCTACAGAAGAAAAGAAAAGCATACAAACAAATAAGCAAAAATAATAAAAAATTGATTATGTAACAGTTTTTGGGCCACAAAAAAATAAATAATAAATAATTAAAAATTATTGTGGAATCCACTCTTTTAGAAATTTGCGGCTCACCACACACTCGTTATTCTCACAAATACCCAAAGATCGTTATGTTAGCAAAGTAAAAAAATAATCGTAAATCTTGTTGTTGACGAGTCCATTGTCCGCATACCATGGTTTTTTTTCTTTTGATATGTTTTCGAACACAACAAAAATGCTATTAAAGGTTTCAGATATCTAACAATGAGTGCTTCGACCGAAAAAAAAAAAATTGAGTGCATACCACTTTTCAAATGTTTTTTTTTTGTCGGAACCCCTTTTCAAATATTGAAGATCCGGTAAAAAGATAAAGTATTAAAATCGATACAAAATAAAAATGAAAATTCATATGACTAAACCCAATTGATTTGTTGTGGGGATGGTAATTTGTAGGGTTAAATCGGGCTAACGAATACTTATAGTCACAAATTATTGTGCTCTTCTAGAATGCACTATATCAATTTGGGAATTATATTCTGTTTAGAAATGATATGAGAGTGGTTCAGTTACATTTGAGATTAATTAGATACGAGCTCGGGACAGGATATCCCAAGCACGTCCGGTTGCCATCCCTTACTCCGTTCTTGGTTCTCTGGAATTTTATTTCGAAAGAATATGACATCAATCTTTAATATGGAAGATAATTTTGACCCCAACTTTTGAGTGTATCAGAAAAGTTGCAAACTTTCACATGAGACAATTTTTACCATCGGGAGAAGGCGACAGAGTCAAGGACGCTATGTGACCGTCGATAGAGAATGAGAAATGAGATGGCCGTCTCGAATGAAAGTTAGATTCTTTTTTTTTTTAGGAAAACCCTCGATCCCTTCACTTGTTTCTACCTTCTCTTTTGTTGGATTGGGTTACCCGTACGGGTTACAATAAGCTCGACAAGTCGAGAAGATGATTATGAATGATACAATTTTTTGCAATAAGAATCAAATGAGCAGAATCCAGTTAGGTACACACCTAAGATTTAGTTTTGTCAACGTAATTTGAGTTTTTAATTGTTCATCTAGCAAGTGAAAATTGTCATATTTTCTCACCCAAGGCAATACTTTATTAATTTCACGACGGTCACTATAACAAAGGCAATATATATATCGACCGAGCCATCCCCGACGTCTCTACAGCCAGATAACACCCGAACTTATTGCCTTTTCGTAAGAAAGGATGGTGGCTCCAAAAGGAAGCATGGCCTCAGCCACCGCCAACCACCCTCCTCTCAACTCCCACAAGCTCCTGCGACGCGCCCTCCCCAACCGCGCGTTCGCCCTTATATTCGCTTGTGCCATCCCGGCCCTGTTCTATCACCATGTGAAAACTCTCCTCCACCCCGCCACCGCAGCCAACGCGGTCGCCGCCCTCTTTTTACTCCTCGCCGACGCAGTCCTTGCCTTCATGTGGAGCACCACCCAGTCCTTCCGGCTGTACCCGACCTGCAGCGAGGAGTTCCCAGAGAACCTCGAGAAGGTGTTGGGAGGGAGCGGGGGCTTCCCGGCGTTGGACGTGTTCATATGCACGGCGGACCCCTACAAGGAGCCGCCGATGGGGGTGGTGAACACGGCGCTGTCGGTGATGGCGTACTCGTACCCTGCGGAGAAGCTATCGGTGTATGTCTCTGACGACGGCGGGTTGGAGCTGACCATGTTCGCGTTCATGGAGGCGGCGAGGTTCGCCGGCCACTGGCTGCCGTTTTGCAGGGAGAGGAGTTTGGTGGAGCGCAGCCCGGAGGCTTACTTTGCGTCCAACATCTGTGGTGGCACTGAAATCGACAAGATTAAGGTACGATGATCTTTGTTTTCTCCCTCAACTAGCGGGCCACTTTTGAGCATCATATTCGCGTCAGTGGTATTTCCAGTTTTGTTTTTAGCTTCTTTTTGGCTGAAAGGATGCTAATTTTTCCCTTGAGAACTTGACCAAGCGCCAGCTGAAATTTGACAGATTAATTCAACTCTTTCCATACTAATGTTTACAGATTACCAAAACAGAAGGTTGGAATCATCTGAATTAACTCTTCTGAAAAACCTATGAAGTTTTTTCAATAACGGGGAGTTTTCAAATTTTAGCATCGACTCGGCTCGTCTCTAGATATCCTTGCAGTGAACATATAAACATAGGCTAGTCAAGGAAATTTTGGGTATGTAACAATCACTTTTTGACACTTTCAAAATTGAATTATTTTATTCAAATATGCTTCGATGAGCAAAGCACTTAGCAACACCACTCAAACGACCATGGCATGTGGCGTCTTTGGCTTCATCCTTGGCCAGGCGACACAAATGGACAAGGGGCACTTGAATCCAATTCCAGTAACGTAGGGACTGTCAAAACCATGTAAATTGCACATGGAGACATGCACAAATATTCTAATCGTCCATTGGAATTCGATGGGTAGTACCAATTAATAGTTTAGCTAATATAACTTTCAAGTGGAGCATGATTCTACTGTCGTAGTTAATGAGATTGAACTTAGTCTGTATTTTGGATCTTCCAATGATAAAGTATTGGTCTTCTGGTACTTTTCCAACATTGCCTGTATTTTACTAAGTATCTAGACTCTAAATTAACTTCGCCCCACCAATAGAATATAATTCTCATTGTGGGGGCTATATATATGAATTCTAGCTCATGTCATGGTCTACGACAACCGCGGCACCTTTTTTTTTTTTTTTTTTAAATGAGTAACAATTGGCTTTTAGCATTTGCCTTGTGATTTATATTTTGTGCTTTTTCTTTACTCAGACGTATTTTTTTAGCTTAGCAAATAAAGAGCATACTCACAAGTTTCATTATTCACAAATCCATGTCACATATACTACTTGCGAATGACAGGTTAAAATTGTAAATCTAGTGCACACATATATATATGTAATGCGCAGAAAAAAATTATAATAAATATTTTCATAGTATAGTTTTGTAAAAATATCCAACTTGAGATATCTTACTATATAATATGAGATCGAATCCCGATTTATGGTGTGCGAGAAAAATCCAAGCGTGTTGGAAAATGAAGGGTCAAGGACTATAGTGAGATAGAACGAAGACCAACAGGTGGCATCGTATCCTCTGGATGAACATCGAGGGCTATGAATCATCAACATTCTCGAAGAGAGGGTTTGTTGGGCTTATTCTATTGGGGATTGAGCCAACCATCTTGGACGAATTCCATTGGCAAATTAGATGATCAACAAGTTGCCGTGGCTGGTCCGATACGACACTATTAATAGTATCGTCCCTTTCGAGAACGAGGGCCCCTGCAACACGAAGCAGTTGATGACTCGAAACTGAGGGAGAATTAGCTACCAAGTCCTAAATTTATTAAAATTATGTCAATTCAATCTTAATTTTTTTCATATGCCTATTTAGTTCTAAATGGGAGAGAATTAGCTAACAAGTGGCTGGTGGAGACGAGCTTCGTCTAAGGCCCTCGCCGGCCCTAGATTCTCTCTGGCAAGCGGCTGGAGCAAGGAGAAAGGTAAAAGGAAAAATTTAAAAAAAATTCAAAATATATTAAAATATTATTGAAAATTGTCCACGCCCTCTGACGCTTCACTTTAGTATCGGTTGATCAAAGTTGATTGGATAGATCAAATTGATATAAATGCAAAATGATTAGAATTGAATTAGCACAAAAAGATTTAGAACTGAGTTGGTAAAATTGTAATAGGTTTAGAATTTTTTTGGTAATTTTCCCCTTTACATGAAGTGTAAAAATAGAGAAAAAGGTGTCATTATCAGCTTATGCCCTGAGAATTAGGTAGAGGGTCAACCACCAGTCAATATGATTGGTCATGCACATGCAGATTACTTCATTAGTTTCTTGCTTAATTACTTGGACAGGTCTCTCTCTCTCTCTCTCTGCGCTCCATTTATATTAGCATTAGATTCATCTTCGTCCTGTTTGGGGAACTAGGGTTTCGCCTTCCCCGCGACACAAACTCAGCGTCTCCCGCCTCCATCGTCGCCTCCGACCCTCCTACTTCGACCATCGCCAACACCATTACCATGGCCCTCTCTCCAAATCGATGGCTCTTACCCTAATTTCCACATTGCCCACTTGAAGGTTCTGTTTTCCTGCAACCCTTTAGCGTGTCGCTATCGACAACGACTCATTACCATGCCGCCTTTCAAGACTTTCGGACAATCTTAAAGGACAAAAGCACGAAAAAGTGTCGGGACTTTATATAATCCGCTGCCTGATTAATCATTAAACGTGATTCTAATCACGTTTCTTAGCGTGATTGAAAGCTTGACCAGACTTTAATATTATCGTAACGAAAGTTTCCACGGCCGCCAGCAGTCAGTCCTTAGTAATCTCCCAAGAAGATAGGGGTCTTAGAATCACAATTATTTCGAGATTCGAATATTATATGTATGCCAACGAAATGGACAGTTTTGTCTGTTTTGAGTCTTAGACCAGGTCAGCTCCAACTTATATTGTTACAAGATATTCTGCTTTGACTGGGATGGATCGCCTCAATTATCTCTAGGAAGGACAAATGAATTTTGCCAAAAAGAGAGTTTAACTAAATGGAGAAAGTTCTTTGTTAAGGATCTAATCGATTTGAAAATTTTGTTGACACTTTCTCTTGTTACAATCACACGTTGCAATAGCAATTACAGTTAACTAATTTCATTCCAAGTAAAATTACGCAGTAATTAGTGAAAGATAATCGTGGCGACACAATTGTTGTAGATGATGTACGAGAGCATGAAGGTGCGGGTGGAGCACGTGGTAGAGAGGGGGACAGTAGGGGAAGCGTACATCAACGGAGATCGCGAGCGTCGAGTTCTCGGTAAGTGGACGGATGAGTTCACTCGCCAAGATCATCCCGCAGTCATCGAGGTATTCAAATTACAAACCTAGATCATCTTTACATGCCTAAAGAGCAACATTAAAGTTATGATACTCTCCATCTAAATATGGGTTATTTTTCTTTTTTTGGGTTTTTCTAACGTCGTATATCGAGAAGCATAAGAATATTCATGATATTGGATCGAGCCAATTGCGTTTTGAATGTTTATAAGACCAGCTGGTGAAAAATATAATTAAGTTATACATATCTTTATCATGATTGCTACTGTCCGCCACGTTATCTATGAAGTCTATATAATATTTTCTTTTCATGTATTTAGGTATTATTTTTCGATACATATGTTCGACAATGGGGATAATTACTAAAAAAAGCTTGCACTTATTGTTTAACGAATGCCAATTCAGTTTTCAATATTTCAGTTTGGTCAATTTAGTCATAAATTTTTTGACAATTTCTCAATGTAGTCCTTTTAGCCAAATCACTCGCCAAAATCATCCTACCGTCATTGAGGTATTCAAACTACAACACTAGATCATCTTTATATGCCTGAAGAGCAACACTAAAGCTATGATACTCTCCATCCTGTATTTGTGTTCTCTCTCTCTTTTTTTTTTTTTTCGAATTTTTCTAACAACGTAATTTTCATGATACTGGATCGAGCCAATCGCGTTTTGAATGTCCATAGGACCCGCAGCTGAAAAATATAATTAACTTATACAGGTCTTTGTCGTTATTGGTTCTGTCAACAATGTTATCCATAGTCTATAGAATATATTTTTTCATATGTTGGGTATTATTTTTCAATAAATATGTTCGATAATGGGAATAATTACCAAAAAGTCTTACACATTCTGTATCGATGTCAATTCAAATTTTTAAACTTTTTAACTTGCCCAATTTAGTCATAAACTTTTTAACGATTTGCCAATGTATTCCTTCCAATCAAATCACAAACATAAATGCTGACTGTCCTACTAGCATGACCGACTCTGGTGTAGATAATTTTTTTTTTTTTTGCAATTTTTTGTATTTTCTCTTTCTTGTATTTTCTTTTCTTTTAAATAGTGGTCAGTGAAGGTCGCAACCCTCGCTAGATCTAGGCAAGGGCTGCCATGCCATGGCTAGTGAGGGCCTAGAGGTCCTCCCTCCCCGGCGACAATAAGAGCACAAAATAATAAAGAAATAATAAAAAAAATAAAAATATTTTTTAATGCAAATTTGTTCATGTCATCGGGTCGCGCTTACATAAACGGCCAACGTCAATGTCAAAGTCGGCGATTTTTTTGTCAAAATTTATGGAAAGGATTACATTGATAAATTGCCAAAAGGTTCAAAGACTAAATTGGCATGTATAAAATAGATTTATGTATTGTGCATGTTGAGTCCCCATGGGGCTTATATTTTTTTACTTATAATGAATTTAATTTATGAGCAGATTTTGCTAGACAATAGTAGAGATAGAGACATCGCAGGAAATGTGATGCCCAATCTCATCTACCTCTCCAGAGAGAAGAGCAAGAACGTGCCCCACCAATTTAAGGCTGGTGCCCTCAATGCCTTGGTAATTCTTGTCTTCTATTTATTTGCTCATCATTCCAATTTTTACTGGGACTTCTTCAATTTTATGACTCCCGAATGAAATCATAATCAACTTTTTAGCTCCAAGTTAAACATATATTGCACATATATAGGACCTTGTTGATCGATTAGTATGTCTCATATTTAATAGAACTCTAGTTCGTTTCTATTTTGTTCCCTCTTGATGGAAATTCCGGCTAAGTCTAGAGACCGGGAAAATTATCAAAAAAAGTCCTACACCTATTATAATTGTGCTAATTCAGTCATAACTTTTTTTTTTTGCCAATTGAGTTCGAATCCTTTTGCGTTTGTGCTAATTCAGTCCATTAGGCTGGGACGCCGACGCGGACAGTTTTTAATATTATTTCTCAATTTTACGATGGCTTTCTCAATTTTACGACTCCCTTATGAAATCATAATAAACTCTTTAACTCCAAATAACTCATATTACATGTACATAGGACCGTGTTGATCGATCAGTATGTCTCATATGTAATAGAAACTTCAGTTCTTTTCTATTTTGTTCCCTCTTCATGGAAATTTCGGCTAAGTCAAGACACTAATGGAAAGCTTGTTTGCATGTTCTGTTAAACCATTTGGCATTTTTTCACAAGTGAAAAATGAACAAGTTATAATGCACGACACTACATTAGCAACTTGCCATCGAACCCTAACACTCAATCTGCACGAGTAGTTCTATTTTTTCAGTGTATTGTTAGGTAGAATTTCTTCTTGAAACTGAAAGATACCATTGGATTCCTTCTTTGCATAACTATAGAGGCTAATTTTTCTAGTACTTTTCTGAATGAAAGCTCCGTGTGTCCGCGGTCATGACCAATGCACCCATACTCCTGACCTTGGACTGTGACATGCGCTCGAACGATCCTGATACGCCTCACCGAGCGCTGTGTTACTTAGCCAACCCCTCGACGGAGCAGTCCCAACTTGGGTACGTTCAGTTTCCTCAACGCTTCCAAGGGATCAACGAAGGCGACATATACTGTGGTGACTTCAAGCGCTTGTTCCAGATCAACCCGATCGGAATGAAGAATGGCCCGAGTTATGTCGGGACAGGGTGCTTTTTCCGGCGGCGGTGCTTGTTTGGCGCTCCTTCTGCTATCGTGCTGCCGGAGATCCCGAAATTGAGCCCTGAGCGCTGTCCGAAGGGTCCAGTTCAATCGGAAGAGACGGTGGCATTGGCAAAAAAGGTGGCCGGATGCAAGTATGAGCACAACACAAACTGGGGCCACAAGGTAAGGCTGTCATTCATGTCCTAGTAAGCTCATTTTTCTCTCTCTCCTTGAAGAGCGTCTTTCGTGGTTAATTACTTTGATATCTCCAAATTTTGAATTTGGATGTGATTATTTAGGTGGGCTTCAGATATGGATCACTCGTGGAGGACTACTACACAGGCTACATGCTTCAATGCGAGGGGTGGAGATCAGCCTTTTGCCACCCTGACAGGGCGGCGTTTCTGGGGGACGCGCCGATTTGTCTCATTGATGTTCTCAACCAGAACAAGAGGTGGGCCATCGGGCTTCTCCAGGTGGCCTTTTCCAAGTTCAGCCCGGTCACGTACGGCGTCCGGTCCATGGGCCTCCTCATGGGCCTCTCTTACGCGCACTACGCGTTCTGGCCCATGTGGTGCATCCCCATCACCATCTATGCCTTCCTCCCTCCGATTGCTCTTATCAATGGACTCTCCATCTTCCCCAAGGTATCTACTACATTATGTCTTTCCTAACATTATGGGTGCAATACTCGATCTTGGTTTTCAAGGAAAAAAAATACCTAGAATAGTACAGATTCAAGTCGAGTCCAAGAATGCACAATGTGCATTTCTTGGAAGGATACTTTTAGGCGGATTAGGTAAACGTGTCAAACGGGTGGGTTGAGTCGAATATGGTTCGACCCATATTGACACATTTAACTCGTTTTGACCCATATTCATGCTATACATATCTAATAACCCGTGCTCGACTCGATCCATTCCCGATCCGGCTCGTATTGTTAAAATACTTCATTATCAAAATCTAGTTTAGAGAGAATTATCATATATAGCTAATTTTGTTATAATTTTATTAGCTAATCCATTTATGACATATTTAAAATCCATTTAGGACCCATTAAGTTTCAAAGTAACACATTTATGATCCACTTTTAAAACTTAAGGAACCTATTTATGACCAATTATCATGAAATATGGGTCGAATAAAGGTTCTAGACCCATTCTGCCACCTTTAAGCTTAGGTAAGGCTATTTAGTTGTCGAGTCCGGTTCAATCTATTAATTTTGCACATGAAGTTTTTATTATGAACAAACCTGGACAGCAAATTAGGCTTGTTTTAAGGGTTGGGTCCGGCCCGAGCCCCGTCCATCGATGGAAGCACCCATCTGTTAATATATATCCAAACGTGTATATGTGCACATGTATGTATAAAGGTGCAGTATCCTAACCCTGTTTGTAGATTGTTTTTTGTTTTTTTGGCGCTATTGGTGTGCCATCCCTTAGTTGGATCTCAGTAGTATATGTTATGTCCCATTTAAGCGTGAAACGATCAACATTGTCGCAGGTCTCGGAACCATGGTTCCTCCTATACATTTTCCTCTTCCTCGGAGCCTACGCACAAGACCTGGCTGACTTCGTCTTGGCCAGCCACAACGGGACCCTCCGACGGTGGTGGAACGACCAGCGCATGTATCTGATACGCGGCCTGACGAGCTATGTGTTTGGCACCATCGAGTACACGCTCAAGTCCCTGGGCGTGGCCGCGCATGGGTTCAATGTCACGAGCAAGGTCCTGGACGACGAGCAGAGCAAGAAGTACGAGCAAGGGGTTTTCGAGTTTGGGGCCCCGTCGCCGATGTTTGTGGTGCTAGCGGTGGCGGCAATCGTCAACTTGGCATCCCTCCTGCAGGGTCTGACAACGGTGGTGGCGGTTGCGAGGAGGAGTGGCGGTGACGCGGAAGGGTTGGTGTTGCAGGTCCTGTTGGCCGGTTTCGGGGTCTTGAATTGTTGGCCAATCTACGAAGCCATGTTTATGAGGAGCGACAAGGGAAGTATGCCCACCAAGGTTACGTTGGTCTCGGCATTCATGGCGTCCCTTCTTTATACTGCAGTTTCTCTTGCATGAAAGATTGACGGCGGGACACGTATGGTTCTGTTTAGATTATTTCTTGTGTTGGGCAAAGTATATCCATCATAGATATCTAAGTTGGTACTTTTCATATCAAGATATACTAGATAGAAATGTTTTCATAACATGGACTGTAAAAATCTCAACCAAGCAATCCACACACTATCATTACGTGTTTTGCATGAAACACTCATTAATTAGGAGATCGTATGGTCAGAAATATCTAATATTATCAGATGTCAAATTAGTAGCTTTCATATACATTTATGTTTAATCAAATATTACTCATTGTGGTTGACTTGTCTTCTCGTTACTCTAGTTTTTCTGCGTGAGCTTCACTTCTACTCGTTCTTTGCTCGCACTTGGCGTCCTACCTTTCCAGTCCTCACGTGAACTATCTTAAGACTTGAAACCCACGTAATCTAAACGCTGTGATGCACCATAAAGTATCTCCAAGAAGAATGGGTACTTCAATTTTCTTTGAATAAGATCATCTATCCCCCATGGTGCTCTTTTTTGTGTCTCGACAAATCTCTACCTTTGATAGAATGGTTAAGATTATTTGTTGAGACATCTAAAAGGAAATGAAGGATAAGTTCGTTATCAGTTTCAATTATTGAAATGGAGAAAGTCATTACATTATATGATGCAGTGCGCAATGACTGATACTAACTCTTTGTGTTTTGACTTTGAACGGGGTTACAAAATTTTCGTATCGTGTACGCAACTTTTTCTTTGATCGTGTTAAACCACGTCAATTAATGATACGGCGCTTCTAAAATAGTCGAAGCTCGAAAATACAGATCTTGAGCCTATTCATAGTGAGTCACAATATTTAGCATCGAACCGGCACAATTGCAATAGATATATGACTTTTGTGATAATTTTCCTCTCACACGTATCGCTTGGATAAGACAAACACTTAAGACTCACTTGATTTAAAAGTTCGTGATAGTTAGGCTCACATGTTAGAATATATTTATTATATATTCAATGTGGACTTTATTAATTATTATTGTAAATATTAATTGGTCTAATAACGAAAGATAAAAGATTTCCTAATTCTAGTTGAATATGAGACTTGGATAGTATGGGCTTGAGATAAACCTTACCTTTAATGAGGGGATAGGTTTCATTCTCTATAAATAGAGCTCTAATCCCTCCTTTATACCCTAATGTTCACATAACCTCACATCAAGAGTCGTCGGAAGCGATACGTGAGGGGGCCGTCTCATTGAAGCTAGTGATAAAGGGAGTTCATAGAGGAGAAGCTCTTGAGCATTGGATCGTCGCAATTCGCATAAAATACGATGGATCCGAAACAATGTGTATCAATTCCTCTGTTTATGGTTTGTGATTCGCGTCTCTATACGTGTGATTCTTGGATTGTTGCATACGGATTTTAATCGCAGCTTAACATATGGTATCAAAGCCAATGCGTTTTAGATCTCGAATAAGGTTTTAGTGTTTTTTCGAAATTTTAATTTCGTCAAAATTGAAAAAAAAATATATATTCGGAACCTACACGACGAGAGGAGCAAAACCATATAAAATTCGCCGCCGAAGGATGACGGACGCGTCGCGCCCATCCGGCGCGTGGCGGCCACGCGCCGGCCTGCGCACCACATGCCGACCCAGGCCCGCACGTGCTCCATACGTGCGGGGTTGACATCGATTGACGTCATCTCGCTCGGATGCCGACTCGACTGCACCCAACTTGTGACCCGACCCGCTCCGATTGACCGTTGACTTGGACTTCCCGGGCGTTGATGTGTCGAACGGGTTAAGCCCGATCGGGTTCGCCGGTTCGGTTAGGCTAACGGTCGGACCGGTTTCGAGCCGGCCGAGAAGCAAAACACGTGCGATGCACATGTCGCGCGTGGGCCTCACGTGCCGAGGCTTTTGGTGGCGCGTGAGGGAGCGTACGGTGTCCGATCGGGGCGTTCCGTACCGACGTGCTCGTATGCTCATGCTCTACAATGTGGTATATTTATTTTACATGTTTGATGTATTTATGGATGAAAAATACCTATGAAACTCTAAATACATGTATTGTTTGGGGTATTTTTAGCGTATTTCTATGTATTTCTATAGGATTTCATGAAATACAGGTGCAAGCTCACATGTAAGTACCACATATAGATATGTGGAGTATAATTTATCAATTACATGTTTATGGTTTAACATGTATTGTTAATTGTATTGATGAAAGTTAGCAAGGCATGTAGTTTCATGGAGAATTGCCCCTTTCTGTAATTACATGCATACGGTAAATGTGAAATATAAAGTTTATATCCCAATTTCAGGTAAATTCAATTGGGTTGTGATCGCCAAAGTGACACACTTAGTTGAGTTTAATAAAGAACAATTTATAAAGTATTAGGATGTCTCTTGTTTTAATGCGTTATTATACTCCCAAAGGAGGTAATTGTTGATTTGACCCCATAAGCGGGACGACTACCCCATAGCATGTTGCCGCCGAAAAGCAGAACCCCTGTTGCATGGAGGATTGCATGTACAACATATGATTGATAATTGATTGGTCTAAGTGCTTTCATACGCCCAAATGTGGTGATTAACGAAGATTAAAATAAATTCTCATGGCCGCCGTAATGCTGAGAGTATACAATTGTATGTCATGTTTTCTGCCCAAAGGTGATTATATGATGATGTATGTAACTCTCAAGGTGAATTTTCACATTATGCTAATTATAAATATTAATTATTTTTCAGTCATTTTTTTCGTGGAACGGCAACTCCATAGCTATTGAGATTCTTACTGGTTCTAACTTTAAGAAGTGGAGAGAGGATTTTCTATTTGGTATGGAACTAGCGGATGTTCATGTTGCTCATAATGAAGATAGACCGATAGCTCTCACAAATGCTAGTATAGATGCCCGAAAAGCACGGTTCTTTGTTTGGGAAAAGAGCAATAGGATTTGCTTATTGTCGATGAAGCGATCCATACAGGAATATCTTAGAAGCGATTTTGCTATTGACATCACTGCTAGGCAAATGATGGAGGTTTTGATGGGTAGAAATCGTGACTCTCCTAATGCTGAAATTGGGATACATATGTCCGAGTTATTCGGTTTGAAGTATGATGGTTCCGCTAGTGTTAGGGATTATGTCCTTAGGATGGTTGATCTGCAATTAAAGCTTAAGGCTCTTAATGTTCTTATTCCCGATGCTTGTATTGTGCATCTTGCACTCAACTCTCTTCCGCCCGAATTTGGTATTATCCAAACACGGAATAAATACCGCCAATCAGCCATGGACAATCAATGACTTGATTGCAAGGGTGGTGTCGAGATGAGACTAAGTTGAAGAAAAATAAAGCACATGTTGCTATGTATGTTTGCTTCGGTTCTAGTTTTAAGAAGGGTAAGGGACACAAAAATTGTGCTCACAAAGGAACTCATTCATCACCGGGTGCGTTTGGCAACTTGGGTTCAAAGAAACCGGCCTTTAAAAAGGACGGTAATGCTGGTAATAATGGTCTCTGTTTCTTCCGTAAGAAGGGAGGACACGTAAAGAAAGACTGCGCTAAGTATAAAAACTGGTTGTCTAAGCGTGAGCCTAAAGGTAATGATTCTTTGGCATTGGTTTGTGAATCTAATCTATCGAAGCTCCTTCTTGTTCGTGGTGGCTAGATAGCGGTGCAACTAATCATGTTGGGTTTACCATACATGGATTCATAAACCCGAGGAAGCCAAATAAGGATGAATCACGAGCTCACCGTAGGAAACAATAATAAAGTTGACGTTGAGTTCGTGGGAGATGTCATTTTAATTCTAGATTCTGGTTTTAATTTGATGTTAAGGAATACATTCTATGTACCTTCTTTTAGACGGAATTTAATTTCCGTATCAAGTTTGGACATGTGTGGTTACTCTTTTGAGATTTCAAATAATGCAATTTCTATTTCTTTTAATTCAAATAAAGTTGGGTATTGCACTATGTCCAATGGATTTGTACAGATTATGTTTGTCTCCCAACGAAATATATGTCGCTTATACAACTGAAAAAGTTGTTTCTAAAAGACCTTTACCTAAGGAACAGTCTTACGCATTATGGCATAAACGTCTTGGTCACATCTCTAAGGAAAGAGTGAAAAGATCGATGAAGGCGACATTCTACCCACTCTTAAAGGTAACCTAGACGTATGCGTGAAGCTATGTAGAGGTAGGATGACTAAAATAAAAAAGAAAACTGCGATCCGTAGTTCTCATTTGTTAGAGATCATCCATACGGATATAAGTGGACCCTATACAAGATAACGTTATGTAGAAATTTCTATTTCATCACATTTATAGATGATTATTCCCGATATGGTTATCCGTACTTGATTAAAAAAAGTCTGAATCTCTTGACAAGTTTAAGATTTTCAAGAATGAAGTCGAGAAATAGCTGGGAAAAGTCATAAAAATTGTTAGATCCGACCGCGGTGGTGAGTATTATGGTTTACATGGCGATGTTGGACAGCCTTAAAGGGCCATTCGCCAAGTACTTAGAGGATTCTGGGATTATGGCTTAATTTACTATGCCCGATAGTTCTAAACGGAATGGTGTGGCTGAAAGGCGTAATCGTATCCTTATGGATATGGTGAGAAGTATGATTAGCGAGAACTAATTTACCCGATTTTTTGTGGGGTGAAGTTTTGAAAACGACGCTTTATATTCCGAATCATGTTCCTACAAAACCTGTGCCACTTACTCCCTTCAAGTTATGGACTGGACGGAAACCTAGCTTGAATCATCGAAGGTTTGGGGATGCCCTACGAAATAAAGTTGTATAATCCGACTTTGAGTAAGTTGGACTCCAAAACCACTCGATGTTATTTTGTGTGTTATCCAGGATCATTTAAAGGGATATCGATTTTATAATCCCAATGGAGGAATGAGAATTATGGATTCACGACAGCGAAGTTTACGGAGCTTGATGTAGCCGAAAAAGGTGATTGCTCACGGACTATTGAAGATAACAATACGGTGAGTACTTCTATGTCGTTTTCTTTACCTATACGGATAATTGTGGAAGTCCCTATACCACAACCGAACCCGTTACTAAAGTAATTCCTAATGAAGTTCCTCAAGCCTTTCGGGAACGGAATGAGGTAGAAGATGCTCCTTTAAGGAGATCCGTTGAGACGAGAGACGATCAGCTATACCACCGGACTACATAGTCTATCTAGGAGAGCATGATTATGATATCGGTTGTGTTGTTGATCCGGTAACTTATACGGAAGTTATTTCTTGTCCTCGATCCGATTTATGGTTAGATGCAATGAGAGATGAGATTTTATCTATGAAACATAACAATGTTTGGGAGCTTGTTGAATTACCTAAAGGCTATAAACCTGTTGATTGTAAATGGATTTTTAAAATCAAGAAAAACTCCACAAGAAAGATTGAAAATTTTAAAGTTTGACTAGTAGCTAAGGAATTCACTCAAAGAGAAAGAGTAGACTATGAGGCAACCTTTTCTCCGATTTTTTCTAAGGACTCTTTTAGAGTAATCATGGCTTTAGTAGCTCATTTTAAGATGGAGTTTCACCGGATGGATGTTAAAACTGCTTTTACGAATGGAGACCTTGATGAACAAGTTTATATGGCACAACCTTGAAGGTTTTGCAACGGATGATATCTGTAATCTGGTTTGTAGATTGAAAAAGTCTATCTATGGTTTGAAGCAAGCTTCTAGACAGTGGTACTTGAAGTTTCATAGTATTGTTACTTTCTTTGGGTTCATTGAGAATAAGTTAGATCGGTGTATATACTGCAAGGTTAGTGGGAGGAAATTTATTTTTCTCGTTCTTTATGTTGATGATATCTTGCTTGCTAGCGGCAATATTGAATTACTGTATGAGACAAAGAGAATGTTGTCACGTAACTTTGATATGAAAGATCTTGGTGAGGCGTCTTTTGTCCTTGGGATTGAGATCCATAGAGATTGTTCTCGTCGCATATTAAGCTTATTTTAGAGGGCATATATTGATCATATTTTGGAGAGATTCAATATGCAACAGAGCAAATCGGGAATTGCTTCCATATGCAAAGGTGATAAATTGAGTCTTTCACAATGTCCTCATTCGGATATTGAGAAAGCACAGGATGAAGAATGTACCTTATGCTAGTGCACTTGGTAGTATCATGTATGCACAAAGTTTGTACTAGGCCGACATTACTTTTGCAACGGGACTTCTAGGCGGATATCGATCAAATCCAGGACACGATCACCGGTTCTTTGCCAAGAAAGTTTTGAAGTACTTAAAGAGGACTAAAGACTATATTCTAATTTATAGATATGTTCGAAACTTGCAGCTAATAAGGTATTCGGATTCAGATTATGTTGGTTGTCGGGATGACAAGAAGTCGACAACATGGTACATCTTTATGCTAGCGGTGGTGCGATTATCATGGAAAAGTGAGAAACAGAAACGGTATCATCCTCTACCATGCAAGCGGAGTTTATAGCATGCTTTTCAACTCTTACTCGAGCTATTTGGCTCCGGAATCTCATTAGGGAGTTGACCGTGTTTGATTTTGTTGATAGACCTATACGGTTGTATTGTGACAATAACTCTGCGATGTTGTTCATTAACAACCACAGGTCTCAAGGGGTCTAAGCATATGGAGGTCAAGTTTTTGACCATAAAGGAATTCGTACGAGAATGGTGACGTTGCGAAGAGAGCATATTACTACGGATACTATGATTGCTGATCCACCGACTAAAGGTTTACGCCCTTGTGTATTTGAACGGCATGTTAATAGCATGGGCTTAGAAGCATCATGGGATACCATTGTTTAGTGGGAGCTTTCTAGTTTTTGCTCTAATAAAGTTTACATTTTCATTATGTTACGTTTAGTAACGGTTTTGATATGTATTGACTCTTTTACATTCGGTTAAGTGTTTATGAATGTATTATTGAATGCATATTCATTAAAAACCTCAAGGAATTGTGTAAACCTTGAGTAATGGCTGGGGCATTTATTTTTGGCTATGTGCATATGTCTTGTTACACATAAAGTATAGTTAACTATAAAGGTAAGATATATGTTGGTTCGTTAGAACCATAAGGATGTTTTCTTGTGACACATCAGGTTTCGTGACACATAAAGTAAGTGAATGGTGACCGACAAAGAGGATAACATATAATGTGTCTCTATTATTTGAGATGTTATCCGTTTGCCATACTATCATATCAAATCCATATCGCAGAGTTAAGAGCATTTGTGATCATGGATGGCTCTGTGTCTTTTGATGCGATTACTAGCATGATTCGGTGTTTAAGACTTTATGGGATCGGATTGATTATTGGGAATTATCTCTAGACCAATATAAAGATGCGCATATATGGTACAATTTCAATTAATTTAGCCCAAGTGAGAGAATGTTAGAATATATTTATTATATATTCAATGTGGGCTTTATTAATTATTATTGTAAATATTAATTGGTCTAATAAAGAAAGATAAAAGGTTTCCTAATTCTAGTTGGATATGGGACTTGGATAGTATGGGCTGAGATAAACCTTATTTTTAATGAGGGAATATGTTTCATTTTCTATAAATAGAGCTCAAGTCCCTCCTCTATACCCTAATGTCCACATAACCTCACATTAAGAGTCGTCGGAAGCGATACGTGAGGGGCCGTTTCATTGAAGCCAGTGATAAAGGGGGTTCATAGAGGAGAAGCTCTTGAGCATTGGATCGTCGCAATTCCGCATTAAGAACGATGGATCCGAAACAAGGTGTGTTAATTCCTCTTTTTATGGTTTGTGATTCGCGTCTCTATAAGTGTGATTCTTGGATCGCTGCATACGGATTTTAGTCGCAGTTAACATCACATGTATCGGACACACTTGACACCTGATTTGCAAACATAGAAAGGGGGATTGTAATCGTACACCTGTCTACATAGTTAAGTTTCCTCAAACAAATTTAGAAAACGAACTTATGCATTCTCTTTGTATGTAACAAGAACCCCATCTTCAATAAGTAAATCCCGACACTTGAAACACACCGCTAACCCTACTAATCGGTAGGACGTGATCCACAATCCGAATGGATGGTGACCCCAGATATAAAATTGTTTACACTTAGTAATGGAGAAAATCGGACATATACCGTGCATCCGATTTATGTCTACATTATAGCTGTTGCACTCCATTTCACTATAAGTAGGCAACCTATGTCGTTATTTATGTCACCACGTGGTGCATATGTCTCAAGCTAAAACACGAATCAAACACGCACCGCGCATAAGTGTAATGGTTGAGAAAAGGGAAAAATGTCCAATAAATTATGAACTATCGAACATCGGCCCTTACCGGCGATGGTGGGGCGGCGGCCTGCTTCTCTCTCTCTTTTTAATTTTACCTTATTATTTCAATCTAATTTAAATAAAATTGTTAAAAATTATATTTGGACAAAAAAAAAGCCAACATCAGCACCGGCCGGTCAAATGTTCCGAATTGACACAATTGCAAAAGGTTTATGATTGAATTAACGAAAAAAAATGTTTAGGACCGCGTAGGCACAATTTGTTGTAAAACCGATGAAAAAAATAAGAATTGTTTGTAGCGTGCAACCACTATCTTAAGGATAATTATGCTTCTCGGAGTATAAAACTCGGTGCGTAAAGCTTTAGTAGCTTTTCTCTCAGGATACATAAGATATTCTTCTATACTTGGCATTGAATATTAGAAGAAGAATGAACAACGTTATATGTACGACCCAACATTCTCTTTTGTAATTTTGAGATGCTCTTTTTGAATTGAGGTTTGGAATTTTATATTCAAACAAAAGAGCCGTTAAGAATCAATTGGAAATTAATTGATGACAATCATATTGCCGTTACAAGGATAATTAGGAGTTTATGAAGAAATAAATCAAATGTTACAAAAAACATTATACGACCCTTATATGACCATTAGAAAATTGTTATGTGACAGTTGGAAAGATGTTATATAGCCGTCATAATTATGACAACTTTCATAGCGATCATAATTTCTATCAAAATCCCTTTAAAAATATTTCAAAATTGTTGAAATATCCAATAATCCCCACATATTTCAAACAATTGAAAAATAATAGTAGAATACTACTTGGATTATTGGAGTATAATGCATTAGAAGTGGTGCTTGTTAGGTTATGAACCAGCCCTAGAAAGAACGAAATATAATTTACAAAATCATTGGTAAGTTTGAAACTTCGTGAACCAAGAGTTCCTTTTTTGTAAGCTATGATTTTCACCAATCACAATACACTCCCGCAAGATTTGTTCTTCAATGCCATTTTGCGCATATGTTTGCTTGATTTATTCATATGTGCTCTAGAGATTTTCGTTAGAAATGCTCATTGGAGCGGCCTCACTCTACACTTATATAAGTGATTCTATCAAGTATATTATGAAGCTTAATATACCACCAACAAAGGCTATGGAATTCTTTAAGAGCTTAGCTCAACTTTTTTTTCTTTGCGAGTCTTGCACTATTCTCATGTTACGAGAGACATTCAATCCAATAGTGTATCAGTAGATTAACATGTTGTTATTACCCATATGAATCCTACTTATAGGATCGCCAATCACATAAGTTGTGATACCATCACTGTAGATATTCTTCAACCGGCTTAAGTCTCATTCCCCACGATGTATCATAAATTAATTTTCTTTCCACAAGTTTACTCAGAGGAATGGCCAAGTTCACTTCTAACTTTACATAATCGATGGATATAATTTCATCTTTTAGCAGCTCCTTTACCGCATCATGCCTTAATCGGATGTGTCTATTTTTACCATTGAAAGTTTTATTCTTTGCAATGGCTATTACCACTAAGCAATCGCAATGTATGGACACCAAAGGTGTCGATTTTATTCTTAAAGGAATATATGATGAGAAGTTTCTTAACCACTTAGTCTCATTGATAGCCAATTCTAGAGCTACAAACTCTAGCTCCATGGTGGATTTAGCAAATATTGTTTGTTTGGTCAACTTCCAAGTTACAGCACCTCCACAATGGCGAAGACATATCCACTAGTGGATTTTGTCTCGTATAAATCTGAAATCCGATTAGTATCAGTGTATTCTTCTAATACAAAGAAGAAATCCACTATATAGGATACCATAGTTTATGGTTCCTCTCAAATATTTCATTACTCTGCTCCAGGCTATCCAATGCTCACAATTGGGATTTTGTGTATATATGCTCGTCTATATACGACATAAGCTATATCAAGTCGATTATAGTTTATAAAATGCATCGGACCTCCAATAATCCGAGCATACTTAGACTAAGCCACATTGCCTTCTTTATTTTTCACTAATTGGGCATTAGAATCATAAGGAGTACTCACGGGTGTGACATCAAAGTGCTCGTATTTTTTAAGTAGCCTCTCCACGTGATGCTCTTGAGTAAGCATTAGGCCACTGTCACTTCTTACGATTCTAACACCCAAAATAACATTAGCTTCTCCCAAATCCTTCGTATCAAATTTAGAAGTCAATAAACATTTTATTTCGTTCGCAAAGATCAATGCATGTACCAAAAATAAGCATGCCATCAATATATAAGCTAATAATTATACATTCACCATCAACAATTTTTGTGTACACAAATTTATCAACTCCAAAAGAGAAAAATCTATTATTGACTAGAACTTGATCAAATTTTTCATGCCATTGTTTTGGTGCTTGCTTTAAGCCATATCGAGATTTAAGGAGTTTACAAACTTTATTTTCTTAGCCAGGAAAAATATAGCCTTCAGGTTGCACCATGTAAATTTCTTCTTCTAAATCACCATTTAAAAAGCTATTTTAACATCCATTTGATGAATAACAAGTTTGTAAATAGAAGCTAATCCAATTAAACACGAATAGAGGAAATTCTTGTTACTTGGATCAAAGGTATCAAAATAATCAACGTTTTATTTTTAGTAAAACCTTTGGCGACCAATCTTGCTTTATCATTATCCATAGAACCATCGGGATTAATTTCCCTTTTAAAATCCATTCACAACCAATCGATTTCGCACAAATTGATTTCGCACATGGTAAACCAACCAATTCTCAAGTTTGATTTTGTAAAAGAGAATCAATCTCAATTTTTATGGCTTCTTTACAAAAATTATTTTCTCTAGAAGATATTGCTTCAGGATAACGCAAATGATCATTATCAAAATCAATTTCAAAAGAAGTCCCTTTCCTTATTCTTTTACCCCTTCGCAATTCTATCGATTGAATTTTCATAATCCTCTTATGAAGAGGTGCGGGTAGAGAAATTGTATCAATTCTTACTAGAAAAATATGCTAAAAAAATTCTGCATTATTTCTTTCAACAATTTTTTTACTATCAAACACATCACTTTTTAATATAAGAAATCTATATGCAACATTATGTTCAGCATAACCAACAAATATGCACTCAGATGTCTTAGAGCCTATTTTTCTTTTTGTAGAACTAGGAAGCATAACCTTAGCAAGGTACTCCCATACTTTCAAATGTTTCAAATTAAAATAATAATACTTCCATAATTCGTAAGGTATTGTACCTGTTTTCTTATGAGGTATTCCATTTTTAATGTGACAAGTAGACAATATTGCTCCACCCCATAAATTATTAGGAGCTGAACTAACAAGCATAAAATTCATCATTTCTTGTAATGTCATATTTTTCCTTTCAGCTACACCATTTCACTCTAGAGAATACTGAGGGGGTAGTTTCATGAATTATTCCTTCCTTTTCACAAAATTCATTAAGCATGACATATTCTCCACTTCATCGATCTAACTCTTTTTATCTTTTTATTCAATTGATTTTCTACCTCAGTTTTATACAAAAGAAACATATGAAAAGATTTACCTTTATGCCTAATTAAACAGAATTTAGTAAATCTAGAATAATCATCAATGAAAATCATGTAATATTGTTTACCTCCTCTAGTCATAGTTTGTTTTGATCTCCTAGATTAGTATGAATTAAGCTCAACAATTCAGATTCCCTAATTACAGAATACAAGGCTTCTTATTTAATTTTGTTTCGGCACATATTATACGCTTATTAGAGCATTGATTTCAATTCTAGAAATTAAACCTTTTTATTGCATTTTCTTAATAGAAGAAATATTAACATGTCATAATCTACCATGCCATAAATTAATATATTCAACCAAGTAAGAGAAAGAAGTAGCATTTCCATTGATGAAATTGGAAACATTAAGTACCAAAAATCCCTGATTGCAATAACCCTTTCCCACAAAGATGTTATGTTTTGTCATTACAATCTTGTCAGAATTGAGTAACACATTCACCCCAACCTTTCCAAAAGAGCTACTTAAACGAAATTTTCCCTTATATTCTGGACATGTAGTACATCATTAAGGGCCAAAGTCTTGGCAGATGTGAGCTTGAGAAGAGCTTTCCCTTTACCAAGAACTTGAGTTGTTCTTGAATCACCAAGAAAAATAATCTCCTCCTTTCCTTACTAGTGTGTAGGAGGAAAAGGCATTTTGGTTTGCACAATATGCCTGGTAGCACCTAAGTCTACCACCCACTCTTTCATATTGGTGGCAATATTGGCTTGGGAAATGACTACAACAATTATATCATTAGGGTCATCTGCTTTAACTAAGTTAACATTTGGTTTAGCATAATTGTCATTTCCATTTTTCGCTTTCTGCATTGCGCTGCATGATGACTTGGTTTACCACAAACAAAGCAATAGCCTTTCTTTTTGAAGGTGGGGTGAGCAACTTTGGGTTTGTAATCATGTTTTTTGTTATTGTACCTGTTTTGGCAATGTTGAGGTTTGCCTTGCACCAAATTTGCCTTTGTAGCAATCTCCTTAGCTTTGGCTACTTTGATCTCCTTGTAGGTTGTGTCCTCAATTATAATATATACAACCAAATCGGCAAGCGATAGTTGCTTGTTTTTGTGCTTGAGTTGTTGCTAGTAGTCATTCCACAATTTAGATAGTTTTTCCATCAGCAACCTTGCAACTACTTCTTCTTGCAAATTTACGTTTTCGGCCTTCAAGTCCTCTACCAGCTTGTGATATTCATTGATTTATGTTTTGTTTTCTTTATAACTTAACATTTCCCACCAATAGTAACTTTCGATCATGAACTTCGTCTGTCCACATCTTCGACAGTGTACTTTGTAGTCATGGAGTCTCATATTTGTTTTGCTTCCTTGTTCGGGCAGTAGTCATCAAGCAATTCGTTAGAAAACGTATTGACAGTTGTATCCAATGTTCTCACAACTTATTATTAGTTGGTTCGGCCTCCGTAAGTGCGAAGCCGCCCCATGCACATATAGGATAGAGAACACTCTTTCTTGCCATCTTTTGAGGTAGTTGCAATTAAGAACTTCATTGATATGTTAGGAAATGGTTTAGCATAGGACATATGCGGTAATGATGGTGGCACAGTTGGAGTGATAGAGATAGAGGCATCAACGGCGGCGGTGGCGACAATGGTATTAATTGAGAATCCATTAGGCTCATCCTTAAGATTGTTGTAAAATTGATGAAAACTAAGAATTATCTAAGACGTGCTGGTACTGTTTTTAAGGATACTGTCGCCGTTCGGAGTACGAAACTCAGTGCGTAAAGGCTATAGCAACTATCATCTCAAGATACAACAAACCTTCTTTTGTACTCCGCACGTAATATTAGAAGGAATAAGAATAATAATTATGTATTTAAGCTAGTGAAGAAGAGAAAAGAAAGAAAGGAAAATTCTCTTTTGTAATTTTGAGCCGGTCTTTTTGAATTGAGATGATTATATATCCAAACAAAAGAGCCATTTAGAAAGAGCCATTATTAATTAATTAGTAATTAATTTATGACTGTTATATTGCCGTTATAGGAATAATCGGGTGTTTATGAAGAAATAAACCAAACATTACAAAAATGTTATATTGGCCATTATATAACAGTTAGAAAACAATTATGTTTATGTTAGAAAGTCATTATATAGCCGTTAAAATAATGACGATTTTCATAGCGATCATGATTTTTATCAAAAATCATTTTAAAAAATATTTTAAAACTGCTGAAATATCCAATAATTACAATAGCTTTAGGAATTTTTTATAATTCTCGCATTTATATTAAAAAAATGTTATATTCTTTGAGAATGCACTATATCAAGTTGGGAATTTTATTCTGTTTAGAAAAAATTTGAGAGTGGTCCATTTATATTTGAGATTAATTAGATTCGAGCTTGGGAAAGGGTGTCCCAAGCACGTCCAGTTGCCGTTCCTAACTCCGTTCTCGGTTCTCGGGAAATTTATTTGTTTCGACAACATATGATATCAGTCTTCGTTATGAAGGATAATTTTGACCCCAACTTTAAAGTGTGTCAGAAAAGACGCAGACTTTCACCTGAAACATTCTTTACCATCGGGAGAAAGCAACAGGGACGCCATGAGATCGTTGACATAGAAGACGAAACGAGATGGCCGTGGCTCGGAGAAACCCCTTCACTTGTTTCCTCCTTCTCTTTTGTTGGATCGGATAGGAGTGTTAATGATTTAGTAAGCTTGAACCGAACCAAATCTTATCCTGAACTGAATATGAATTGAACCAACAATCTAGTTGAGTTTAGTTTGATTTTTTATTTTATTTTTTAGTTCAAAGCCAGCGAAACCGTCGGCTACTAGCTGAGGGCTGGCAACCTTGGGTGAGGGCCGCGAAGCCATCGCCGGTGGTGGGCGAGGGGTCACGTCCCTCGGTGAGGCCGGGGAGGGCGTGACCAGATCTAGCGTCATCGAGGGCTCACGATGCTAGATCTAGCCCCTCACCCACGGCCAGCGAGGATTTGCGGCCCTCGCCCAGGGGTCGATGGAGTAAGGGGCCGTGACCCCTACTAATCCTTTCCCCCCCCCAAAAAAAAAAAAAAAAATGAGAAATATATATATAAAAATGATTATTTTGGAGATTTTCAATGCGATTTGGTTAACCAAATCAAAATAACTTAACCGACTTGAAATGCATGAAATTTTTGTTTCAGTTCGGTTCGATTTTCTATTTATGTTTTGACACATCTACGTGCCGGTTACAAAAAGCCTGACGAGTCGAGAAGACCATGAACGATACAAATTTAGCAATAAGAATGAAATGTCAGAATCCAGTTAAGCACGCACCTGTGTATAATTTTGTCAACGTAATTTTAATTGTTCATCTAAAAATTGCCATATTTGCTTACCTAAGGCAATACGTTATGAATTTCACCACTGTTCTATAACAAAGGTAATATATATCGACCACGCCATCTTCAATGTCTCTCCGGCAAGATAACACCCGAACTTATTGCATTTTCGTAAGAAAGGATGGTGGCTCCAAAAAGAAGCATGGCCTCAGCCACCGCCAGCCGCCCTCCTCTCAACTCCCACAAGCCCCTGCGACGTGCCGTCCCCAACCGCGTGTCGGCCATTATATACACTTGTGCCATCCCGGCCCTATTCTATCACCACGTGAAAACTCTCCTCCACCCCACCACCGCAGCCACCACCATGGCCGCCCTCCTTTTACTCCTCGCTGATGCAGTCCTTGCCTTCATGTGGAGCACCACCCAGTCCTTCTGGCTGTACCCGACCCGCAACGAGGAGTTCCCAGAGAACCTCGAGAAGGTGGTGGGAGGGACCGGGGGATTCTCGGAGCTGGACGTGTTCATATGCACGGCGGACCCCTACAAGGAGCCGCTGATGGGGGTGGTGAACACTGCACTGTCGGTGATGGCATACGAGTACCCGGCAGAGAAGTTATCGGTGTACGTCTTGGACGACGGAATGTCGGAGCTGACGATGTTCGCGTTCATAGAGGCAGCGACGTTCGCCGGCCACTGGCTGCCGTTTTGCAGGGAGAGGAGTCTGGTGGAGCGCAGCCCGGAGGTTTACTTTGCGTCCAATCATTGTGGTGGCCCTGAAATTGATAAGATTAAGGTACGATGATCTTTGTTTGCCCCCGTAACTCGCGTACCACTTTTGAGCATCATATACACGTCAGATGTATCCAATTCCTGTAACGTAGGGACTAACAAAATCATGTAAATTAGCACATGGGGACATGCACAAGTACTATAATTGTCCATCGGAATTCGATGGTCAAGTACCACTTAATATATTTGATCGGCTCATGTCATGGTCTACAACATTCGTGGAACCCTTTTTTCCAATTTTTATGAGTGACAATAGCTTTGAAAATTTGCCTTGTGATTTGTATTTCGTGATTTTTTTTCACAAATTCGATTTTGCCGACCAAAATAAAAAATATAAAGAGTATACATACAAATTTGGATTGATAACAAATCCACATCACATATACTACATGCGAACGACGGGCTAAAATTATAGACCTAATACACACACGTATATATAATATGCGGAAAAAATTATAAAAAATATTTCCACAACGTACTTTTGTGAGAATATCCAACTCGAGATATCTTGCTATATAATTGGATATCGAATCCCCATTCTTGTTTCGGTAAAAGAAAATCCCGATTTACAGTGTAAATCGGCGAACGACGGGCTAAAGTTGTAGACTTGCATGCGAAACGAAGGGCCAAAGTTGTAGACCAAATATATATATAGGGGGAAAAAACTTACAGAAAATTTTCCACAACGTAATTCGTTAAAAATATTCAACTCGAGATATCTTGCAATATAATCTGATATCGAGTCCGATTCATCGCGGGCGAGAAAAATCCAAAAGTGTACAAAAATCAAGGGTCAAGGGCTGCTAATAGTCAGATAGAGCGAAGACCAGCAGGTGGCAACATGTCCTCTGGATGAACATCGATTTCTTGATCATCCATGACCTTTCTCGAGGAGAGGGTTCGTTTGGCTTATTCCAAGGGGATTTAGCCAAACATCTTGGACGAATTCAATTTGGTGAATTAGATAATAATCACAAGAGACTGGTGTTAGAATATATTTCTTATATATTCAATGTGGGCTTTATTAATTATTATTGTAGATATTAATTGGTCTAATAAAGAAAGATAAAAGGTTTCCTAATTCTAGTTGGATATGGGACTGGATAGTATGGGTTTGAGATAAACATTATCTTTAATGAGGGGATATGTTTCATTCTCTATAAATAGAGCTCAAGTCCCTCCTCTAAACCCTAATGTCCACATAACCTCACATCAAGAGTCGTCGGAAGCGATACGTGAGGGGCGTCTCATTGAAGCCAAGTGATAAAGGGGGTTCATAGAGGAGAAGCTCTTGAAGCATCGGATCGTCGCATTCCGCATCAAGAACGATGGATCCGAAACAAGGTGCGTCAATTCCTCTATTCTATGGTTTGTGATTCGCGTCTATATACGTGTGATTCTTGGATTGCTGCATACGGATTTTAGTCGCAGCTTACATGTGGTATCGAGCCTACACGTTTTAGATCTCGAATTACAATTTTGGTTAATTTTCGAAATTCTTTGTTGGAATTGTGCTACGGGCGGCCTACGAAACAAGAACAAAAAGCGTTCAATGTTTACTCTGTGGCGATTTTTTTTTATCCTTATGCGGCCTGTGAGAACGACAATTGAGCATGCGAGTTTGAATGGAGACACGGATGTGCGCAAACGCGCTTTCGTGTTTTACAGAAACGCTAAAGGTGATTCTTATCTCGTGCCTGCAATTCAACTTGAATACATATGCAAGATTTTAAGATAACTCTTGTTGCGTACTAGATAGTGGGTCTGGATTTGGAAATTCCACATTGTGGATGTTTATTTATTTATTTTTTTTACCGAATCCATTCAATCAATGGAGTTTCCTCTCATGTTAAAATCTCTAAAATTATACACACTTTGAGGAAATTATTTTGGCGGCCACGCGCAAGAATTTCCACGCTTGCTAGACCCGACCCCGCATGTGCTCGATACGTGCAAGGGTTGACGTCATATGACGTCACTTCAGTCCGGGTGGACCCTCTCCGATTCGATGACCGACCCGACTCGTGACCCCGACCTAAATCGGTTGATCGTTGACTCGTGCTTCTCGGTCGAACCGGTCGTTGACCGGTCGACCGGGTTAGCGTGACCTAGTTCGCCGGTTTGGTCAAGGGATAGCGGTTAGATCGGAAAAATTGATCGGACCGGTTTTCGGGACCGGCGATACTCGAACACGTGCTACGCAAGCGTCGGCGCATGGGGATAACGCACAAAAGCTTTGGGACACGTGAGCACTCCGTTCGAGGTATTTTAGGTATTGGCGTGCTCGTATGCTCATGATCTACAATGTGGTATATTTATTTTACATGTTTGATGCATTTATGGATGGAAAATACCTATGAAACTCTAAATACGTGTATTGTTTGGTATTTTTGGCGTATTTCTATGTATTTCTATACGGTTTAATGAAATACAAGTGCAAGCTCGCATGTAAGTACCACATATAGATATGTGGAGTATAATTTATAAATTACGTGTTTATGGTTTGACATGTATTGTTAATTGTATCGATGAAAGTTAGCAAGGTGTGTATTTTTACGGAGAATTGCCCCTTTCCGTAATTACATGCATACGGTAAATGTGAAATATAAAGTTTATATCCCAATTTCAGGTAAATTCAATTGGGTTGTGACCGCAAAGTGGCACACTTAGTTGAGTTTAATAAAGAACAATTTATAAAGTATTAGGATGTCTCCTGTTTTAATGCGTTATTATACTCCCAAAGGAGGTAATTGTGTATTGTTGCATGGAGGGTTGCATGTACAAAGATATGGTTGAGAATTGATTAGTCTAAGTACTTTCATACACCCAAAGGTGGTGATTAACGAAGATTAAAATAAATTCTCATGGCACGTAATGCGAGAGAGTATACAATTGCATGTCATGTTTTTCGCCCAAAGGTGATTATATGATGATGTATGTAACTCTCAAGGTAAATTTTCACATTATGCTAATTATAAACGTTAATTGTTTTTTCAGTCATTTTTTCCGTGGAACGGCAACTCCATAGCTATTGAGATTCTTACTGGGTTCTAACTTTAAGAAGTGGAGAGAGGATTTTCCGTTTGGTATGGAACTAGCGGATGTTCATGTTGCTCTTAATGAGGATAGACCGATAGCTCTCACGAATGCTAGTACGAGATGCCCGAAAGCACGCTTCTTTGTTTGGGAAAAGAGCAATAGGATTTGCTTACTGTCGATGAAGCGATCCATACAGGAACATCTTAGAAGTGATTTTGCTGCCGACATCACCGCTAGGCAAATGATGGAGGCCTTGGTGGCTAGAAATCGTGACTCTCCTAATGCTGAAATTGGAACACATATGTCGTTTATTCGGTTTGAAGTATGATGGTTCTCCTGGTGTTAGGGATTATGTCCTTAGGATGGTTGATCTGCAATCAAAGCTTAAAGCTCTTAATGTTCTTATCCCCGATGCTTGTATTGTGCATCTTGCACTCAACTCTCTTCCGCCCGAATTTGGCATTATCCAAACACAAGATAATACCGCCGATCAGCCATGGACAATCAATGACTTGATTGCAAGGGTGGTGTCGAGGAGACTAAGTTAAAGAAAAATAAAGTACATGTTGCTATGTATGCTCCTTCCGGTTCTGGTTTTAAGAAGGGTAAGGGGCACAAAAATCGTGCTCACAAAGGAACTCATTCATCTGCTGGTGTGTCGACAACTTGGGTTCAAAGAAACCGACCTTTAAAAAGGACGGTAATGCTGGTAAGGATGGTCTCGTTTCTTCCGTAAGAAGGGAGGACACGTAAAGAAAGACTAGGCTAAGTATAAAAACTGGTTGTCTAAACGTGAGCCTAAAGGTAATGATTCTTTGGCATTGGTTTGTGAATCTAATCTATCGAAGCCCCATCTTGTTCGTGGTGGCTAGATAGCGGTGCAACTAATCATGTTGCGTTTACCATACAGGGATTCATAAACCGGAGGAAGCCAAATAAGGAAGAATCAAAGCTCACCGTAGGAAACAATAATAAAGCCGACGTTGAGTTCGTGGGAGATGTCATTTTAATTCTAGATTCCGGTTTTAATTTGATGTTAAGGAATACATTCTATGTACCTTCTTTTAGACGGAATTTAATTTCCGTATCAAGTTTGGACATGTGTGGTTACTCTTTTGAGATTTCAAATAATGCAATTTCTATTTCTTTTAATTCAAATAAAGTTGGGTATTGCACTATGTCCAATGGATTGTACGCAATTATGTTTGTCTCCCAACGAAATATATGTCGCTTATACAAATGAAAAGGTTGTTTCTAAAAGACCTCTACCTAAGGAACAGTCTTACGCATTATGGCATAAACGTCTTGGTCACATATCTAAAGAAAGAGTGGAAAGACCGATAAAGGCGGACATTCTACCCACTCTCAAAGGTGACCTAGACGTATGCGTAGACCGCTATAGAGGTAAGATGACTAAAATAAAGAAGAAAACTGAAGTCCGTAGTTCTCATTTGTTAGAGATCATCCATACGTATATAAGTGGACCCTATACAAAGAACGTTGTGTAGAAATTTCTATTTCATCACATTTATAGATGATTATTCCCGATATGGTTATCCGTACTTGATTAAGGAAAAGTCCGAATCTCTTGACAAGTTTAAGATTTTCCGGATCAAGTCGAGAAACAACTGGGAAAAGTCATAAAAATTGTCGATCTCGACCGTGGTGGTGAGTATTATGGTCGACATGGTGATGCTTGGACAGCCTTAAAGGGCCATTCGCCAAGTACTTAGAGGATTCCGGGATTGTGGCTCAATTTACTATGCCCGTAGTCCCGAATGAATGGTGTGGCTGAAAGGCGTAATCGCACCCTTATGGATATGGTAAGGAGTATGATTAGTAGAACTAATTTACCTGGTTTTTTGTGGGGCGAAGCTTTGAAAACAACGCTTTATATTCCGAATCGTGTTCCTACAAAATCTGCGCGCTTACTCCCTTCGAGTTATGGACTGGACGGAAACCTAGCATGAATCATCCGAAAGTTTGGGGATGCCCGCGTAAGTAAAGTTGTATAATCCGACTTTGAGTAAGTTGGACTCCAAAACCACTCGATGTTATTTTGTGTGTTATCCAGATCATTCAAAGGGATATCGATTTTACAATCCCAATGGAGGAACGAGAATCGTGGATTCACGGACAGCGAAGTTTCGGAACTTGATGTAGCCGAACAAGGTGATTGCTCACGGACTATTGAAGATAACAAGACGGTGAGTACTTCTATGTCGTTTTCTTTACCTATACGGACAATTGTGGAGGTCCCTATACCACAAACCGAACTCGTTGAGGCTCAGGAACCACCATCGAAGTAGTTCCCGATGAAGTTCCTCAAGCCTTTCAGGGGAACAGAATGAGGTAGAAGATGCTCCTCTAAGGAGATCCGTTAGACAGAGACGATCAGCTATACCACCGGACTACATAGTCTATCTAGGAGAGCAGGATTATGATATTGGTTGTGTTGTTGATCCGGTAACTTATACGAAGCTATTTCTTGTCCTCGATCCGATTTATGGTTAGATGCAATGAGAGATGAGATGTTATCTATGAAATATAACAATGTTTGGGAGCTTGTTGAATTACCCAAGGCTATAAACCCGTTGATTGTAAATGGGTTTTTAAGACCAAGAAAGACTCCACAGAAAGATTGAAAAATTTAAAGCTAGACTAGTAGCTAAGGGATTCACTCAAAGAGAAGGAGTAGACTATGAGGCAACCTTTTCTCCGGTCTCTTCTAAGGACTCTATTAGAGTAATCATGGCTTTAGTAGCTCATTTTGATATGGAGCTTCACCGGATGGATGTTAAAACTGCTTTTCGAATGAAGACCTTGATGAACAAGTTTATATGGCACAACCTGGAAGGTTTTGCAAAGGATGATACAGTAATCTGGTTTGTAGATTGAAAAAGTCTATTTATGGTTTGAAGCAAGCTTCTAGACAGTGGTACTTGAAGTTTCATAGTGTTGTTACTTCCTTTGGGATCGTTGAGAACAAGTTAGATCGGTGTATATACTGCAAGGTTAGTGGGAGGAAATTTATTTTTCTCGTTCTTTATGTTGATGATATCTTGCTTGCTAGCGCCGATATTGAATTATTGCATGAGACAAAGAGAATGTTGTCACGTAATTTTGATATGAAGGATCTTGGTGAAGCATCTTTTGTCCTTGGGATTGAGATCCATAGAGACCGTTCTCGTCGCATATTAAGCTTATCTCAAAGGGCATATATTGATCGTATTTTAGAGAGATTCAATATGCAACAGAGCAAACCAGGAATTGCTCCCGTCCGCAAAGGTGATAAATTGAGTCTTTCACAATGTCCTCATTCAGATATTGAGAAAGCACGGATGAAGAATGTACCTTATGCTAGTGCACTTGGTAGTATCATGTATGCACAGGTTTGTACTAGGCCGGACATTGCTTTTTGCAACAGGACTTCTAGGCGAGATATCACTCAAATCCAGGATACGATCACCGGGTTGCTGCCAAGAAAGTTTTGAGGTACTTAAAGAGGACTAAAGACTATATGCTAATTTATAGATATGTTCGAAACTTGCAGCTAGTAGGATATTCGGATTCAGATTATGCTTTGGTTGTCAAGATGACAAGAAGTCGACAACGGGGTACATCTTTATGCTAGCAGGTGGTGCAAGATCATGGAAAAGTGAGAAACAGAAAACGGTATCATCCTCTACCATGCAAGCGGAGTTTATAGCATGCTTTTCAGCCGCTACTCAGGCTATTTGGCTCCGGAATCTCATTAGGGAGTTGACCGTGTTTGATTTTGTTCATAGACCCATACAGTTGTATTGTGACAATAACTCTGCAAGTGTTGTTTATTAACAACCACGAGGTCTCAAGGGGTCTAAGCATATGGAGGTCAAGTTTTTGACCATAAAGGAATCCGCATGGAATGGTGACGTTGCAAGTAGAGCATATTACTACGGATGCTATGATTGCCGATCCACCGACTAAAGGTCTACGCCCTTGTGTATTTGAACGGCATGTTTATAGCATGGGCTTAGAAGCATCGTGGGATGCCATTGTTTAGTGGGAGCTTTCTAGTTTTTGCTCTAATAAAGTTTACATTTGTATTATGTTACGTTTAGTAACGGTTTTGATATGTATTGACTCTTTTATATTCGATTAAGTGTTTATGAATGTGTTATTGAATGCATATCACATTGAAAACCTCAAGGAACTTGTGGTAAACCTTGAGTAATGGCTGGGGCATTTATTTTTGGCCATGTGCATATGTCTTGTTACACATAAAGTATAGTTAACTATAAAGGTAAAATATATGTGGGTTCGTTGGAACCATAAGGCTGTTCTCTTGTGACACATCAAGTTTCGTGACACATAAAGTAAGAGAATGGTGACCGACAAAGAGGATAACATATAAGGTGTCTCTATTATTTGAGATGTTATCCATTTGCCATACTACCATATCAAATCCATATCAAGAGAGTTAAGAGCATTTGTGATCATGGATGGCTCTGTGTCTTTTGATGCGATTCTTGGCATGATTCGGTGTTTAAGGCTTTATGGGATCGGATTGACTATTGAGAATTATCTCTAGACCAATCTAAAGATGCGCATATACGGTACAATTTTAATTAATTTAGCCCAAGTGGGAGAATGTTAGAATATATTTCTTATATATTCAATGTGGGCTTTATTAATTATTATTGTAGATATTAATTGGTCTAATAAAGAAAGATAAAAGGTTTCCTAATTCTAGTTGGATATGGGATGGATAGTATGGGCTTTGAGATAAACATTATCTTTAATGAGGGGATATGTTTCATTCTCTATAAATAGAGCTCAAGTCCCTCCTCTAAACCATAATGTCCACATAACCTCACATCAAGAGTCGTCGAAGCGATACGTGAGGGGGCCGTCTCATTGAAGCCTGATAAAGGGGGTTCATAGAGGAGAAGCTCTTGAGCATCGGATCGTCGCAATTCCACATCAAGAACGATGGATCCGAAACAAGGTGCGTCAATTCCTCTATTCTATGGTTTGTGATTCGCGCTCTATACGTGTGATTCTTGGATTGCTGCATACGGATTTTAGTCGCAGCTTACAACTGGTCCAATACAAATTATCAAGCTGCGTTTGATCGTCCCAATTTGAATTGGGATAAGAAAAGAAAATGTAGGATTAGAAATCCTTTGAGTACCCTCCGGATTGTATAAAAATCCCATCTAAGCAGAGCCGATGATGGCTTGGCATGGAAGTACAAAAATAGAGAAACAATGTATCATTCTCAGCTTATACCCTGAGAATTAGGTAGAGGGTCATCTATTAAGTTGATATGATTAATCATGCACATGCAAATTACTTCATTAATCTCTTGTTTAATCATTTGGACAGGTCTCTCTCAAATCCTTCATTTATAGCATTAGATTCATCTTCGTGCTGTTTGGGAAACTAGGTTTTCACCTTCACCGCGACACGAACTCACCATCGCCTGCCCCCCATCGTCGCTTCCGACCCTCCTACTCTCGGCCATTGCTAACACCATTACCATGGCCCCTCTCACCTCGCCAAGTCCGTGGCTCTAACCCTAATTTCCATATTGCCCACTTAAAGATTCTGTTTTCCTTGCAACCCTCGGCGGGTCGCGATCGACAATGACTTATTGCCGTATTGCTTTCAAGACTGAATCGCTTACGGACAATCTTAAGGGACAATAACACGAATGAGTGTCGGGACCGCATATAGTCCACTAACAAAAGTTTCCACGGCCGCCAGCGATCTGTCCTCAGTAATCTCGCAAGAAAATAGTGGTCTTAGAATCACAATTATGTCGACATTCGAATACCATATGTATGCCCGTGAAATGGACAGGTTTGTCTGTTTTAAGTCTTAGAGCAGTTCAGCTCCAACATATATTGCTACAAGATATTGTGCTTTGACTTGGATGGATCGCCCCAATTATCTCTAGGAAGGACAATGAATTGTGTCAAAAAAGTGAGTTCAACTAAATGGACCAAGTTCTTTGTAGGGATCTAAATCGAATGAATCGGTTGAATATTTTTTTGACACTTTTTCTTGTCACAATTAGACGTTGCAATAGCAATTATGGTTAACTAATTTCATGCAAAGTAAATTATGCAGTAATTAATTGAAAACAGTTGTGGCTCCGCAATGTTGTAGATGATGTACTAGAGCATGAAGGCGCCGGTCGAGCAAGTGGTAGAGAGAGGAAAAGTCGGGGAAGAGTACATCAATGGAGATCGCGAGCGTCAAGTTCTCAACAAGTGGACGGGCGAGTTCACTCTCCAGAATCATCCCGCAGTCATTGAGGTATTCGAATTAAAACCCTAGTTCATCTTTACCTGCCTAAAGAGCAACATTAAAGCTATTATACTCTCCATCTATACATGTGTTCTTTTTTGGTTTTTTGGGTTTTCTAGCATCGTAATTTAGAAGTATAAGAATTTCGTAATACCGGATCAAACCAATCGCGTTTTGAATGTCTATAAGACCGCTGCTAAAAATGTAATTAACTTATACATTCCTTTACAAGTAATCCATGGAGTTTATATTATAAGAGGATGTGGATAATTACAAAAAAAAAGTGTTACATCTATTGCAAATGTAACCACCCTAAGACCTTTACCCCGTTATTATACCTCTTTTATAATTTATTTATTATATTTTGCCAACCTTTATTTTTATTTAAGGAAACGTGACCGTAGGCTACCTATATAAACAGACATACCAACTACCAAGATATTTACAAACCTACTTAGATATGTACCAAGTATATCTTATAATATTCATTACCTTTTTCTTAAAAATATACAATCAAATGTTAGGGAGGTCATCTTGGCTATTGCTACTCGGTATCTCCTTACTCTCTCTAAACTATTAGAACTTCTTCTTCATTCGGACTCGGGTACTCTCCAAAGGTGTCACTCGCCTTGAAAACCGACGGTCCATCAAAATTGCGCAGAGGACCCAGGAGCATTCCTCCACCTCCTCTTCGATGCCGGTTTCTACGTTCATAACTTCCGACTTAGAATATTTCATATGAGTCGGCAATCTAAAACAGCAAGGTGTGAAGCGGTTTCATCTTCGTTTCCTCGAAAAATAAAGGGATGAGGGAACAGCCTAGTAAATGAAATTACTAGGCCTAAAGTAGGAATGTCGGCTTTATACTCAACAAAGTTATTCCGTGATCTGCTGTAAATATGAGCATGAATCTTTATTGTAAATCATCAAATGCGCGGAGTCCACCACGTAAATTTTGTTTAAATGCTATGAACACATCAATCCATGCAAGTCACATCAAACGGTCATTCCGGGCTCGTCAATTTTTTGTGCATATTTGGGCCATAAATAATTGCCTATCCAAGCAAGAATAGTTGTTTATATGGGCCATAATTAGTAAGACATATCTCGGAAACGTTCACTTGTTGGTTCAATGTCACCAAAAGGGTAAACGTCTCGCATAATCACCTTTACGGGAATGACGGCTCAATATACCCACAATTCAAACCCTTGAGACTTTAAGGGAATGTTTGCCTATCCGGGCCATAATTGCCTATCCGGGCCATACGTCATTCCTCGAATGATCCGCACAAACACATTCTTGCAGGCGCATGTATCAAATCATTTTAATGCAAGAAAATATCATTGTGACATGATTCAAATCATTTTAATGCATTGTTGTAGCTTAATACAATAACACTCGTATCGCACACAAAATGCACACAACTCATGTCAATCTAATGCAATACTTCGTTTAAGTAAAAAGAACGTTACCGTGTTTGATCTAGTAATCCCATTTACCTGATACCCAAATTATAGTGCCCTACATTAAGCAACAAGGAAACAAGATGAGAAGTGGCGTGACGGTGGTGGCGGCACGAGGCGGCGGCATCGGTGGGGTGGTCGAGAGTGGAAGGTCGGCGTGAGGGAGAATGGGGGAGTAAAAAGGGAGAGGGATAGCATATAAGGAAGAAGGAGAGGATTAGTAGACGATGAAATAAAGAAATCATACCACTTTTTATAGGAGTTTCCAAGCATTAATTACTTGAAAGCGACATTAATCTTATCATATTATTAATTACTTGAAAGCGATATTGATCTTATCATATTACGTGAAAACGACGTTGATCTTATCCTATCATTAATTACTTAAAATGGACATTGATCTTATCATATTTTTAATTACTTGAAAGCGACATTAATCTTATTCTATTATTTGAAAGCGACATTGATCTTATCGTATTATTAATTACTTAAAAGCAACGTTAATCTTATTCTATCTTTAATTACTTGAAAGTGACATCGATCTTATTTTATTATTTAATGCTTGAAAATGACATTTATCTTGTCTTATCATTAATTACATGAAAGTGATATCATTCTTATCCTATAATTTAATGATTGAAAATGATATTATTCCTATTCTTTTGAAAAACTTAATTGACTTAACATTGACTCCCTTATTCTATTTGATTTATACATATCAATTTGAGAACTATTTATTCGTATTATATTTTCTAATACAATTTTTCGAAAAACTTCTTAAATAAGTTAAATAATAGCTTCCTTGAGAAATTTCAAATAACTTTCTCAAAAAGTTACGAAATAACCTCTTTTAAAGGTTCCTTAAAGAACATGCCAAGAAAATTATTTAACTTTCTAATTATTTCTAGTATAGTGAAAATTCGGGATGTCACAATTCATCCCCCCGTAAAAAATTTCGTCCTCAAAATTTGAATATACCCGAGTCTTTAATCAATGTAGATACTTGCCTTTCATTACTTCTTTGCTTCTCCAAGCTGCTTCATCATGCCTTTGTTGCGCTACTCGATAAAAAAATTTCTACCTATACTTTCATTATCCTTAGAGAATCAAAATATTATAAAACAAGACCACTTCATTTGTCTTTACTTTTGTCTCAACCGGTGCTACCATACTTACGACTTTTAAGAACTTTGATGACCTACTTGCGGTCATTATTCATAATAACTATTCCAACTTGCAAATTTCTAGAATAACTTTCTAAAATTCTCACAATGTTGTCTTTACTGAATTTAATTTTCAAACCTTGAAGCCATATCGAACATTTAAAACGATGCAACACTACTTTCGAAAATCATTTTGTTCACCAAGTACAAAATAATTTAGTTCGCAAACTACCAATTATGTAAGCAATTTAATTCAAAACTAGAACATTTCCAACTTTTGACAATGTTTTGAATTTTTGAAAATGCGTAGTTCGATAACTTTTCGCATTTTAAGAACTGTTCCAACCATTCAAAGAGAAAATCCTACCTTGAAAACATCTCAGTCATTAAAAACACTTGACTCATAAAGCATTTTGAATGTCAAAAATAGTTCAGCTTGGAAATATAAAGTACTTTAACATTCGAAACAACTTAGTTCAAAACATAAATTACCTTAACTTGGAATCGTCACAATGGAAGGATTATAGATACTTTTGAAATCAATTTGGCTTAGGACTCAAAGAAATCTCAATTTTCAAAAATTGCAGCTTGAACCATAGAAATATTTTGGATTTGAAAACAACTCCAACTTTCCTTAAAATCAAATTCAACTCGATTTCTTGAAAACAGTTTGGAGCCTTCTTGCCCCGATGATCACGCCCCGCCCTCATTAGATTGGTTCATTACATATTCACTTAGCCTTTGCCTGGTTTGATCCCAAGTCACACACTTGCAAAGGGAGTCCCGCTCGACTAGTCTCACACAAAGTCTTGCGGTTGTTAGGTATCCCGTTTAGTTCATCCCATACCGAGCTTCATGGTTTGTCAAGTCCGATAAATTTATGATAATGACATGCACGTAATTTCAAAACATAGTTGTTTTAATGCAATAAACACGTGCGATGCATATATAACCTCATAGCTTAGACTATGTGAGAATTGACGTCCAAATCATCGGTTTTGAATTTAAATTTAACATCATAGAACCATTAGTAGACCATCAATTCCAACTTGTAAGGATCGATCATTATCAATCCACAATGATCTTTCTTGATCATCACCTAAACTAGATCCAAGATAACTCAAGTCCATCAACAAATATAATTTCTATACACCACTACGAGTTCATGCCTATAGTTCGAGGTTACCACTCCCTCCCTTGCAACATCACAAAGTCATTCAAAGCTTATTAATGAAGACCAACATCTAAACCTCAATATGCCGATGCGAATTCATCCTTATAATCCTCGATTGTCACTCATTTCATTGCAAGTCCAACCTCCAGCGTCCATGGTACTAAATTGACCACCAACCAACTCAAGTAGCAATTAATTTCCAAATCATTAGTTCTTACCTTAGACTTAACATTATAAAACCATTAGGCGACCATCAAATCCCAAGATCAATTGTCTAGAGTTTACATTACTCTTTCTTGGTAGCTATTTACTCATGTTTCAAGATTATCCAATATCAATTCTCATAATATCATTATTTTCACTAGTCTTTTCGGTCTATCGTCCATGATCAATATCTAATCATCAAAGCACACCATAAACTCAAACCTATAACTCATGTCCACTATTTTTTTATTGCAATTACCAAATGATAATCCAAGGCCTTCATTAATTATCGATATTTAATCTCAATCTACCAACATAGATTCAATCATATAATCATCAACTACCATCAATGAAGTGATTGAACACAATCAGTTATACTAAAGTAACCACTGATCACCAACCATTCAAGCCTAAAGGAATATTTATTGCTATAATTCACATACATAATATTTCATCCCGTATTGCTATCTCTAATAAGCACAAGTGATTCCAACTTTAGAATTTATTCAATTTATCCTTATATATGACATTCGTCACATGAGCTCAATCATCGGGGATTACTAAATCTTCTACACCACAATAATCACCAATGATTAGTATAAACATTCTTTTCAATCTCGAGCAATTTTTTATTTATTATTATTAAACTTTCTTTTACAATAGCGTTCACGGAGATCGAATCTCGGTTGCTTTCGAACCACTTCACTCCCCCTACCACCGACCAAGACGCCGGTGGTGTCGAATAACATTATTATCTTTTCTTATATTAACTAATACGAGAACAATACAAATATTTACTTTTTTAGCTCACGAAATAGTAAGCCCACTTAAATCCTTTACAATATCGTGGCTATTAGTTCATAAACAAATCAAATCAGTCAAGCAACCAAATTCAACAATCATTAACTCATACAAATAAATGTAAACAACTTACAAATAATCCGCCCGCTTGGTATTGTCATCCCCACATGGATTTTCTTAGAGCTTTCCTTACATTCCGACACATCATTCCAAGACTCTAGCATAAGCCTCCTTATCACTTTAATCTAAAATCTCTTATCACTCCAAACTAAACTTGGCTCGATACCACTCAAACGAGAATGTAACGACCCCGGGACCTTTGCACCGTTATTGTACCTCCTTTCCAATTTATTTATTATTTTCTGCCAACATTTATTCTTTATTTGCGGAAACGTGACCGTAGGCTACCTATATAAATAGACATACCGGCTACCAAGATATTTACAAACCTACGTAGATATGTATCAAGTATATCTTACAATATTCATTACCGTCCTTTAAAAATATACAATCAAATGTTAGGGAGGTCATCTCAACTATACTACTCGGTATCTCCTTACTCTCTCTAAACTATTAGAACTTCTTCTTCATTCGGACTTGGGTACTCTCCTAAGGCATCACTCGCCTTGGAAACCCGACGGCCCATCAAAATTGCGCAGAGGACCCATGAGCATTCCATCACCTACTATTCGATGCCGGTTTCTACATTTACGACTTCCGATTGAGAATATTCCATGTGAGTCGGCAATCCAAACAGCAAGGTGTAAGGCGGATCCATCTTAGTTTCCTAAAAAATAAAAGAATGAGCGAACGTAGCAGTAAATGAAATTACTAGGCCTAAAGTAGGAATGTTAGTTTTATACTCAACAAAACTATCATGTGATCTATTGTAAATATAAGCATGAATCTTCATTGTAAATCATCACATGCGTAGAGTCCACCACATCACTTTTGTTCAAATGCTATGAACATATCAATTCATGCAAGTCACATCAAACGACCATTCCTGGCTCGCCAATTTTTTGTGCCTATCCGGACCATAAACATATTTGCCATAGTTGCTACCGAACATAAATAGTTGCCTATCCGGGCCATAATAGTTGTTTATCCGGGCCGTAATTAGTATGATGCATCCCGAGAACGCTCACTTGTGGGTTCAACATCATCAAAAGGGTGAACGTCTCGCATAATCACCTTCACAGGAATGACGGCTCAATATACCCACAATACGAACTCTTAAGACTTTAAGGGAATGTTTGTCTATCCGAACCATAATTTCTTATCCGGGCCATACGTCGTTCTTCGGATGATTTGCACAAACACATTCTTATAGGCGCATACATCAAATCATTTTAATATAAGAAAATATCGTTGTGGTATGATTCAAATCGTTTTAATGCATTTTCGTGGCTTAATATAATAACACTCGTATCGCACACAAAATGCACACAACTCATGTCAATCTAATGCAGTATTTCATTTAAGTAATAAACGGACATTACCGCGTTAGATCTAGTAATCCCATTTACCTGGTACCCGAATTATAGTGACATACATTAAGCAACAAGGAAACAAGAAGATAAATGGCATGACGGTGGCGGCGGCATGAGGGCCGACGTTGGTGGGGTGGTCGAGAGTGGAAGGTTGGTGTGAGGGAGAGGGGGGAGTAAAAAGCAAGAGGGATAGTATGTAAGTAAGAAGGAGAGGATTGGTAGACGATGGAAAGAAGAAATCGTACCCCTATTTACAGGAGTTTCCTAACATTAATTATTTGAAAGTGAGATTGATCTTATCTTATCATTAATTATTTGAAAGTGACATTGATCTTATCTTGTTACTTGAAAGAGACGTTGATCTTATTCTATCGTTAATTACTTGAAAGCGATAATGATTTTATCATATCTTTAATTACTCGAAAGCAATATTGATTTTATCCTATTATTTGAAGTGACGTTGATCTTATCCTATCATTAATTACTTGAAAACGACGTTGATCTTATACTATCTTTAATTACTTGAAAGCGACATCTATCTTATCTTATTATTTAATGCTTGAAAATGACATTCATCTTATCTTGTCATTAATTACATGAAAGCGACATCATTCTTGTCTTATCATTTAATGCTTGAAAATAACATTATTCCTATCCTTTAGAAAAACTAATTGACTTAGCATTGATTCCCATATTCTATTTGATTTATGAATATCAATTCAAGAACTATTTATTCGTATTATATTTTATAATACAATTTTTCGGAAAACTTCTTAAATAAGTTAAGTAATAGTTTCTTTGAGAAATTTCAAAATAACTTTCTTGAAAATTTTATGAAATAACCGCTTCTAAAGGTTCCTTAAAGAACATGCCAAGACGATTTATTTTATTTCTAATTATTCTTAGTATAGTGAAAATCCGGGATGTCACAAAGAAGGATGCCAATTCGGTCTTAAAAGTTTGACCAATTTAGTCATAAATCTTTTGGTAATTTATCAATGTAGTCATCTTGCCAAATCGATGAACTGGATGCCAACCGTGCTACGTGGCACAATCAATTTTGACGTGGACAACTTTCACAAAGTTTTTAAAAAAATGTTCGTATATTATTTTGAATTTCTATTTTTTTTTTTATTTTGAATAGTGATAAGCGAAGGTCTATACGATGTTCAAAGCACAACAATGAAAAACAAAGAAAATTAAAAAAAAACTTCAAAATATTTTTTAAAATTTTTAAAGTTGTCCACGTCAGCTATTAACATAGGATGGCCGACGTCCACGCCAACGATTTTTGTCCAAATTTACTAGAAGGACTCCATTGATGAATTGTCAAAAAGTTCAAAGGTAAAATTAGCATCCTTGTACAATAGATTTAGAATTTCTTTCTGTAATTTATCATGACATAAGATTAGGTTTTGTACATGTTGAGTCCACATGAGGGTTATATTTTTTCACTAATAATGGATGTAATTTTTGAGCAGATTTTGCCGACAATAGTAGAGACTAGGGGTGTCAAAAAAGCCCGCGCCGGTCCGGCCCGACCACGGTTCAAAAGTTAAGTGTAATTTTGGGCCGGTCTCTTGATGCTGTAAAGCTCGGCCCAAAGGAAACAGTAGACCCGAAATTAGAAACCTCGCTCCCGCACTTGGATCCTCGCTCCTTCGTAACAAAAACTCGCGCCTGCTACTACCAGAATTCTCGCTTCCCATCTACCCCGAGCTTGACCCTCCTCTTCTTCCATCTCCAGAAGGAAAGTCGACTCAGCTCGTGGTGGCAAGTACGGCAAGTGGGACTCCAATGCCGGGGAATCGGGGACCGGGTGGATTTCGCTAGACAACGGCGATTGAGAAGGGAGAAGAGGAGGAAGAAGCGTTAGTGGCGGTCTTATGATACCTCGAAGCGAAAAGATGGTTGTCCGACGATTCATTATTCGTGGGTATGCTGTCGAGATGATGGAGCACGGGAGTGCTCGTTAGCGCGAGGGTTTGGCTTTGGTGTTCTTTTCCTTCGTTGAATGGGAATTTACGGAGAAGAAGCGGGAGGGAGATGTGGAAGTCGTTCAAGAACTCGCTCAAGTCGCTCGATTTCACCAATACGATGAACCTGCTTTCTTCTTCAATTCCGATATGGGTCTTCTTCTTGTAGTTGCTATGGATTTGTGGATTTTATAAAGGAAGTTCCTTTTTTATGTACTCTTTTTTGGGTTCTCTTCGATTTGGGTTTTCTAAGATTCTTGAAATTGGAGGTTAAAGCTTGCAACCGTTGTGTAATCTCACTTCTTCCACGTCGCGACAAACTTTAGTTCCCATTCGGATACTCGTTTAAGGGACTTTGTGTGTTGTTAAGAAATTGAAAGCCATCAATTAGTGCCCGTTTAAGAGACGTGTGTGTGTGAGAGAGTTAATCTAAATGGTCCTACAGTGAAATAGATCTTATTGACCCCTCAACGTGTGATGTGCCTTAGTCCTTTGTTCTTGCTCACTTCTCCGTATTGACTAATGAACAGAGGATGAAATACTTCTTTGCTGGGCAAATGGTGGTTTTTGGTTGAAAATAATAACAAATCCCAATAATGAGAGGTGCATATATAATTTGGGCTCGGGCTGGTTCGGGTCGGGCGGGGGCGAGCTAGGTATTGTTTATTTCCGGGCGGCTAGACCATTGACCAACCCTAGTAGAGACAGAGACATCGCACAAAATGTGATGCCCAATCTCATCTACCTCTCCAGAGAGAAGGGAAAGAAAGTGCCCCACCAATTTAAGGCTGGTGCCCTCAATGCCTTGGTAATTCTTGTCTTCCATTTATTTGCTCACCATTCCAATTTTTATTGTGACTTTTTCAATTTTATAACTCCCGAATGAATTCATAATCTACTTTTTAACTCCAAATAGCACATATATTGGATATGTATAGGACCTTGTTGATAGATCAGTATGTCTCATATTTAATGGAAACTTCAGTTCTTTTCTATTTTGTTTCCTCTTTACTTAAATTTTGGCTAAGTCTAGAGATTGGAAAAATTATCAAAAAAACCTTAACCTATTGCAATTATACTAATTTAATCAAGAACTTTTTTATGCCAATTGAATCCAAAACCTTTCGCGTTTGTGCTAATTCAATCCATTTAGTCAGCCGGCATTGACGTGGACAATTTTTAATGCTATTTTAATTTTTTCAAATTCTTTTATTTTGTTTAGTAAAAAGTTGTGTCCTTTTTTTTTTGGTTTTTTTAGGCAAGCGGGAGGGCATCGGCCGGTGGCCGGTGGCCTCTTGCTAGCTCTAATCGGAAAAAAAAAAAAAGACAAGAAAAAATTATTAAGAATTAAAAAATGAAAATTTTGAATAATATTATCATATTATTAAAAATTATCCACGTCAATGCCAACTAGACTGAATCAATGCAAATGTGAAAGATTATGATTCAATTGGCAAAAAAAAAAAATCTAGAATTGTATTGACACAACTCGTAATAGGTTTAGGACTTTTTAGTAATTTTTCCTCTAAAGAGTGATACAAAACTTGTATGCATCAAAGTTCAGTTAAGTGATTTGGCATGCAGTAAAAAATAACAAGTTTTAATGCACGTGAATGAGACTTCACTAGCAACTTGCCAACGAACCCTAGTAGTTAATCTCTACGGGTAGTCCGATATTTTCTGTGCATTTCTAGGTAAAATTTCTTCTTGAAACTAAAAATAAAAAATTCCTTCTTTGTATAATTACACGGATAATTGTTCTATTAATTCTTTGGACGAAAGATCCGTGTGTCTGCGGTCATGACCATTGCACCCATACTCCTAACCTTGGATTGTGATATGCGGTCGAACGATCCCGGAACGCCTTGTCGAGCTACGTGTTACTTAGCCGACCCCTCGACGGACTAGTACCAACTTGGGTTTGTTCTATTCCCTCAATGCTTCCAAGGCATCAATGAAGGCAACATATATTGTGGGGATTTGAAGCGCTCATTCCAAATCAAACCGACCGGAATGAAGAACGGCCCGAGTTACGTCGGGTCTGTGTGCTTTTTCCAGCAGCGGAGCTTGTTCGGTGTTCCTTCGACAATTGAGCCCCGTGCACCCGGAGATCCCGCAATTGAGCCCCGAGCACTGTCCAAAAGGTTCAATTGGGTCGGAAGAGACGTTGGCATTGGCACAAAAGGTGGCCGGATGCAAGTATGAGCACAATACAAACTGGGGCCACAAGGTAAGGCTATCATTCAGGTCCTAACCCAATTTCTCTCTCTCTCTCTCTCTCTCTCTCTCTCTCTCTTCTCTCTCTCTCTCATGAGCATCTTTTGTGGTTAATTACTTTAATATCTCCAAGTTTTGAAAATTAGAGATGACCAATTTCAAATTTCGTACAGGTTTCACTTGAAACTTACAACCTTCCCCTTCGGAATAGGTTCTCAATTTTTTGGAACTTGGGACCTACCCTACATATCATAGATCCTAGAACCTACCTTGTCACGGGTTCCGGGGTAGGCTCCATATTCTACCCGAGTTCTACCTATTTTCTTAATTAAGCATTTCCGGGAATCGATAAAACTCTAATGATCACCATTTCTTGCTTTATAATCTATTGACCACGACTCATATTTAGACACACAAATAAACATGAAATATTAATAAAGTAAAGTCTAGGTCTTAAATACGCTAGAAATGGCAGCTCGGACTAGCGGTTCTAGGTTACACACCCATTATCGAACGCCATGAAATATTGTAAGATCGCACGGAGATTTATACAAAGAAAAATACAAAAATTTTTACAGGTTATAGATTGCAGGTTTGGGGTTCCGAGTTCCACCTACTATGAAGCTGAAATTTATCCGTCGAAACATGTTATTGGAACTAGGAACCTACCATTGAAACCCGAAACTGGACCAATTCCCCACAGGTCTAGATCTATGGAACCATGCTGACCCCTATTGAAAATTGAATGCGATTATTTAGGTGGGGTTCAGATATGGATCACTTGTGGAGGACTACTGCACAGGGTACAAGCTTCAATGCAAGGGGTGGAGATCAGCTTTTTGCCACCCTGAGAGGGCGGCGTTCCTGGGGCACGCCCCGATTTGCCTCATTGATGTCCTCAACCAGAACAAGAGATGGGCCATCGGGCTTCTCGGGGTGGCCTTTTCCAAGTTCAGCCCAGTCACGTACGGCGTCCGGTCCATGGGCCTCCTCATGGGCCTCTCATATTCGCACTACGCATTCTGGCCCATGTGGTGCAGCCCCATCACCATCTATGCCTTCCTCCCTCAGATTGCTCTCATCAATGGACTCTCCATCTTCCCCAAGGTATGGACTTCATTTTGTCCTTCCTAACATTATGGGTGCAAGACTCGATCTTGGGTGGTTTCATGAAGCAATGTGTGTAAGGCTATTTAGTTATAGAGTCCGGTCCGATCCGTAAATTTTGCTCATGAAGTTTTTATTATGGACAACCCTGGACAGCAAATTAGGCTCGTTTTAAGGGTTGGGTCCGGCCCGAGCCCGCCATTGATGACTTCTATTCATGCGTAGAGATGGTCGGTGCCCAACCATGCGTTCAATTGTAGGACTTTTTCTGAATTAGTTGAAATTAGTTTAATTAAATCCAGTTTAATTAAAATTCTATCAGTTAGCATTTCCATTGAATTCATGATATTGTACCGGCGAGGACTATCAAAGGACGCACACATCTGTTAATGGAATAAATATATTTGCCAAAATAGAGAACTATATATATGAAAGGGTAGTGTGCTAACCCTAGTTGGATCTCATGAGTACATGTTGTGTCCAATTTAGCATGAACCAACATTGTCGCAGGTCTCGGAACCATGGTTCCTCCTATACATTTTCCTCTTCCTAGGAGCCGACGCACAAGACCTGGCCGTCTTCTTCTTGGCTGGCCACAACGGGACCCTCCGACGGTGGTGGAACGACCAGCGCATGTATCCGATACCCGACCTGACGAGCTATGTGTTTGGCACCATCGAGTACACGCTCAAGTCCCCGGGCATGGCCGCCCACGGGTTCAACGTCATGTGCAAGGTCACTGGACGACGAGCAGAGCAAGAAGTACGAGCAAGGGGATTTTGAGTTCGGGGCCGTGTCGCCGATGTTCGTGGCGCCGGCGGTAGCGGCAATCGTCAACTTGGCGTCCCTCTTGCGGGGTCCGATAACGGTGGTGGTGGTGGTTGCGCGGAGGAGCGGCAAGACATGGAAGGGTTGGTGTTGCGGATCCTGTTGGCCGGTTTTCGGGGTCGTGAATCGTTGGCCGATTTACGAAGCCATGTTTATAAGGATCGACAAGGGGAGGATGCCCACCAAGGTTACGTTGGTCTCGGCATTCATAGTCTCTTCTTTGTACCTTAGTTTCTCCGGCATGAAAGATTAACCGATAAGATATGGTTTTGTTTAAGTTATAACGAAATGGGAAATGCTTTCTTAACATTATTGTCGGAAATGTATAATCTCAATAGTAAATCCACGAATTATCGTAGTGTGTTTTGTATAAATCACTCATTGATTGAGAGATTATATGATCGAAATAACTGATAGTATTATCGACTAGTAGCTCCCTCACGAAATGTATCCGTGATATATATGTAAGGTGTCTATGTGAAACCAAATTTTACTCAAGAGAGCTAATAAATGTCATCAACTGCTCCTTTGATTACTCTAGTTTAGACTTGAAACTGATTTTTCAAAAAATAAAACAAAGAGAAAAACAAAATTTTTCATTTTACAAACTACAATAGCATGTTCCATGCCCAACCAGAAAGCGAGAGAGCCTCTCATGTCGTGCTTCGCAAAGACTCGAGCGCTTGGACGTCCACAATCACGGATTGCGACTCCCCAAAACAAGCATCCCCACTTGAGCTCGAACCTCGGATTGGTATGGTGACATCTTCTTGTCGAAGCTGTTCCGGCTGCTCCGGATCGGGCCGAACGACTGCCCGCGCGGGGTCCGAGGAGCTCCGGCCGTCTTGGTGGTGGGGCAGCGGCCAGCCGTGAGACTTGGCGGGCGGGGAGGGGACGACGGAGCAGCGGCAGAGAGGGCAAGTGGAGTTGGCGTGGAGCCAGTGGCGGATGCAGTCGATGTGGAACACGTGCTTGCAGGACGGCACTTGGAGCAACTCCTCTTCCATTTCGAACTCTCCCAAGCACACACAACACCTGTTGGTACGTTCATATAAAAAGTAAATAGAATAAGAAACGGAATTACGAATTCATTTTTAAATTTTTTTTGTTGGAAAAAATAAATGAAACTTAAAAAATAAGCAAATTAAAAAAATACAAAAAGGAATAAATTAATAAAAATATTAATACAAATAATAAACACAACAATAGATAAGAAGAGATGCGACCGCACTCTCCATTTGTAAAAGCAGAAAATTTTAATTTGTTCAAAAGGAAAAAATTAAAAGTAGGTAAAGTATAACAAAAATTGATTACTTAAGAAAAGAATCAAATAAGCATTGTCAAATTGCTAACTAAAAATTAATTACTCATTCAACCAAAAAAAAAATAAAATTGGTGAGTAACTCCAATAAAGATTGGTGAATTTATATAAGATTTGGCAAATTTAAAGTGTTGCTAAGATAAATAAGTAAAAAGTTGGTAAAAAAAATAACTAAAACAGATATTGCAAAGAAAGAGGAGTTGGGAAAATTTCTAAAAGTGTCGAAAAGTTCCAATGTCGTATCGAGAAATAAGGCGATCGGTAACTAATGTACCAATAAATTTTTATTTTTTTGTACTTATCGACTCTTTCGAAAAGTTATCGGCATGGGAAGATATCTGTTTTCCAAGAACCAAACAACATAATCATTTAGAGTAGTTACTAACACGGCTTATTTGACGATACAATGTGCAATGGCTGCTAACCGTTTCCGTCATTGAACATTGGTTTCGAAATGTCCCGACTCTATTGGCACCGGTCGTGCTAAACAACGTCAACTGATGATATGTCGTGTAAAAGCAGCCGAAAATCGAAAGGACATATTCTAGGGAACAACAGGACATGAAATGCTTTATACATATATACTGAGACCACTCGTTTGAAGGCAATAAAAAGAGTGGCTCTAATCAAAGATTCAAAGAGCTCGTACCGGCTGTGATTTTTCAACCAAAAAGGGGAACTCGGTTCCCCTTTTTGGGCCATGTAAATGTGAATGTGATGCCCTCTCCTACGGTCTAAAGTTATCCATCGGTCCGGTCAGCAAAAATGATCAAAAAGGTCACAAATTCGCTGCGCTAAAGATGCATGCCCAGTCCTGTTGGGCGAGGCCGATTGGACCTCGCACGAGATCCGCTTGATTTAGTGGTTCGTTTGATTTGGGGTCACATGCATGGGCTGCACTCGAAACCTACTCCGCAAAGGAAAAGTGAAAAAAAGTACTAAATTTATTGCATTAGTACCAATTTAGTCATAGATATTTTGCAGTTATGTTAATTGAGTCCGTCTAACAAATTTTGGTTAGATATCGCTTGAAATGAACGTTGGTTATCCCACGTGACACAACCAAAGCATTGATGTGGGCATTTTTATATATTTTTTAATTTTTTTTTTTTTTTCTCTTTCTTTTCTACGTACATTTTATTGAGGGCCGGTGAGTGTCCCAGCCAACCACTTCCGGCCGGCTTTTCGGCCCTCGCTCGGATCCGGCGAGGGCATCGCAGCCCTCATGGGGGTTGGGTGAGACTGCGATGCTCCTCGCTTAGGGCCGGCAGGGGTCGATAGGCGACCCGTCTCAGCCCTTAATGAAAAAAAAAGTGTATAGAAAAGAGAAAAAGAAGAAAAAATAACAAAAAATCAAAAATAAAAATATTTATAAAAATATTCACGTCGGCGCTAATCGTGCCACGTAAGATAACCAAAGTGTCCACGTCAACGATTTTCGACTAAAAGTGGCCGGATGAATTCAATTGGCACTAATACAAAAGGTTTAGAATTAAATTGACACAAAAAAAATTTATAACTAAATTGACACAAATGCAATAAATTTATGACTTTTTTAACATGTTTCTCCCACGTGGGATTATACTTGTTCCCTATCCAGTCCATAGCCAAAATTTCAGGAAAACAAACTATTCATTCTATTTATAAGTGACGAGGATATCGTATTAGATAAGTAAAGCCCGACGCAAGAAACGCATCTCTAACCTTGCAAATTAGATAAGCCGCGCTCCACAATCCAAGTACGTCAGTGATCTAGATATAACATTCTTGGCGCTTGGTGCTGCCAAAAATCGGACATTGTACCCATTACTCTCTCTTTCACCGGGGAAGGAATTGAAAACTTTACTAAGGAAAATTATCAAAAAAGTTTTAAATTTACCGTACTTTAGCCAATTCAATCCTAAACCTTTTAATTTTGTTATTTCGATCATAAATATTTTCGCATTTTGTCAATTCAATTTATCCAACTAATTTTAACAAAAAATTACTGAAGTGAATATTGGCCGCCCTACGTAAATAGTTCTTGAATAGTATTTTGCTACTTATTCGAATTGTTTCCACAAGCAATGGCATCCAGCTTAAAAGAAAAGGGGCGGCCATTATTAGGAGTCACTCAGTCGTTCACCTTTTTACGTGGACCATCCACACCTCGGTCGATGGCTGTGACAGGACGCCACGTGGTGCATGTGTCACAACCCGAAGTATCAATCAAGCAGCCCATCGTGCGCAGTGTGATGGTCGAAAAGATGAAGGAGCGAAATGATTAAGCGTCCAAGAATCAATGATTACGAGATGAAGTAAAGCGACAAAGCTTACTGCGAATCCTTTGCCCTCTGTTCTTCATCGAAGAACACTGTTGGAAGCTTGTCCTTGAGCCCTCCCTTCGATCCCAATTGGCATGGCTGAAAATGCGTAAACACATATTGCAAAACATTAGGATTCATTCATTGCCTGACTTTGGAATCCATCTAAAAATTTAAATCCCCAGGAGAAGCTGAGATTCAAGTCTCAAAAATACAAATCGAAAAGGATCGAATCCTACTATCGGGATCGATAGATGGGTGTTTCGCACCCGGTAACATTCTTAAGTTATCGCTGAATACATTAGAGAGAAAGAGGAAGGCGCTCACCGAGGAGACATAAGGAGGTGCTCGGTCGGAGGATATAGGGAGGGCGGGCGGGGGAAAGGAGAGAGAAGAGGCCCTCTTCTTGAGGTAGAACAAGTAGAACAGCAAGAAGAGAATGATGGAGAAGAGAATAGGGATGGAGAATATGAAGGCCTGGTAAAGCTTGAGCTGAAGTGCCTGAGGATACAGATGAGGTGGTGAGCTTGGTGGTGATTGAGGAAGTCCCATCCCAACTCTTCACAGCTCACACACACACTTCAATGAAAAATAAAAAAGAGTTAAAAAAGCTGTGTGAATAAATCTATCTCAAAGTGTGTGAAGTTCGGAGCTGCTAAAGACAAATATATAGGAGGTTACATAGGCCTTCTTCCTCTGTTTATATGAAGAAAGCTTGCTCTATGTTTGTATGTTAGAAAGAGAGAGAGAATGACTTCTTGTGGAAAAGCACAGTATCTTTGAACCAGAGGTACATCGTCGATAAGTTGATTCAAAAATACTGTGCAAAGTCTTGATCAACAATGCTAGAGTCGAAACTCTAATGATTCACTCTAGGCTCGGGCGCTACTATACGACCCTACCCGACGGTAACCATTCGAAGATGGCATGGAGTTTATCTTCTTCACCATCACCCCCTAAATTGAGGGAAAATATTTTTTTCCCTTCACCTCAAGGAATACCCCGAATTTTAACGTCCCAAAGTTGAGACGAAATAGTTTAAGGACTTTATTTGGGTCTATAGAATGACTTCTCATGGGATTTTTTTTTTTTTTTTGAAAGATTGAGGAAAATTGCTAAAAGGTGAGAGCTTTTTTGTTTAATAAATTGGAAGCCAATGGAAGAGCTTTTGAGATCAATGGAAGTGGAACATGGTGCATGTATTCTCTACTTTTCAAATTGATGGGACTACTACCACGCTTCGGCCAGGGAGTCACCACTATGAGATGGGCCCTCACACTTGCCACTGAGGCCCATTTGTCCTCGTTCTCTAGGCATGGCCCTAAACAGCATAATCCCATCTTAACTTTTTTTTTTTTTTTTTGGCTTTAACAATATTTTAACTTTGTGGTTATGTTAGTGACTCGGGTGCCCAACTTGAATAAGGAAAAAAGCACACATCTTAGGTTTGTGTCTGCTTAGCTCAGCGGATTGTTAAACGCCAAAGGGGTTTGGTGAATTGTCTCTTGAGAAGTGAAGTAGGAAGATGTTGGTCTCGAATTATGATGAGATATTATGGCGGATGAGGTAGATTCTTTGCTAGTTAGGTTTTCATAAGTTCACATGTCAATCCATCATTTGGCAAGTTCATGCATCTAAGAACCTAGATTACGAGGAAGTATGAGGCATTTCGAAAACACGTCATTGTCTTACATTATATGTGATTCAAGCTAAACGAATTGATTGAAACCTCATATTCATCATAGAACCACGATTATTCAATAAAACTTCAAACTAAGTCCAAAGATTCCTTGAGTAGTTGGAGCCGGCGGCTCTCTTAGGGTTCCCTTGTCTGGGATCCCTAAGAAAGAGGATCAAGTTGTCGAATGAGGAGTTTTACATATTCGAAGTTCTAGATAAATATCGGTTTGAATGGACCATGCGGAGTGATGAGTGATCTTACTAGTTTTTGGCCAAAGAAAGAGAGAAGTTCGAAATGATTATTGATTTGGATGGACCTTGCCTAATGACTAGTGACGCAACCGACGTATCTATATTTTTTTCCCCTGTATTAAAGAGCTACAAAATCGCAAGCTCAAAAACCCGGAGGATTGGTACAGTTGAATGCATGTAGAGGTCACCCATATCAATCTCACTAATTGCATGTAAATTGCTTCGGATAAGGCTTACTAGATCAGACAAAAGGTCTTATCTTAATAGGCTCTTGGGGCTTGTAAGATATTTTATGGATCTTTAAGTAAGCAGATTGTTATACTTGAACCTCTAACTTTGATGCGGGAGTATCGGGCTATATCGATCAACTCGCAAGACCTTGCCGATTAATCCAGCTGATGATGCGGGAGCAACTGATTGGATGTAACAACTCCAGCTTGATTCCATCGATTATTCCAGCACAATTGATGTCCATTCAAGTAAAGGCAGATTTTTGTTGCAATTTGCTTCAATGGGTCAAGAATAAAGTTATCGACATGGAGACTATCGACCAAGCTATCGATTAAGAAGTTGATGACTCCTCCCTTGCCGCTCGGGTTTTAAGTCGTCAACTCGCCAGACTAGTTGTCGATTTCAAAGCTAATCAACAGTATATTCCTCGGATATTTTGTTGATCTCTCTTGAGATGATTATTTTCTGGTCAAGGTTGGTTGTCCGTCCCCACACCGTCATTAGAATTTTCAAAAATATTAAAACACATCGAGCTCGTATATCCAGCCAATGATAGATTTGCGATATAGAGGAAATCTCTTGCTAGTAATACTCAGGTATACATCGCCGGTGCAAAGGAAGTTTTACACAGGCGGCTGCAGTTATATTACAATCGTCAAAACAAGGGTTGATAAGGCTGCTTGGGTGAAGCTTCCTTTACATTGGCAGCATATGAATTATTTTTTCAAATGAAGGTTTTGTTGTTGATTTGATTCATTACGTGAGAAGTCCTTCGAGTTAGGCAATGCTTTTTGCCTTTCTGGTCTCCATTAAGTTGACCCAAGTAGTTCAAGGTGGACACTGTCTTGAAAAAGAGAGAAAAAAAAAGTAGGATGTGTAAGGTTGGCATATGTGTTTTCCAATTGACAAAAGGTTTTGTTAAGTTCGTGTAGATGTTAACCTAACCTCCCTAACTGTTTTATGGCATTGGTTCATACCTGGTAGGTCCGTAGTGAGATATCCCCTAGTAGTTTCATATCTCGGCACGAGATATTCATCCAATCGGACATACCAGGCCATTCTACCTGATTTAATTAAACGTTACTTACCCTTTGTCTCCACCATTTCCGCGGAGCAACAGGCGCGTCCAAATCTGATCTATCTACTCGGCAATTCATCCTGTGACATCCTCATTTTCCTGACTTTTTTCAGTAAAAAAGTAGTTAAGATGATCAACGTTTGAAGACAAAGACACTTGTGCCTTTGGTCCCCAAACTGACTTACTCGTGGCAACATTCCGGCCGCCCAACAACCTATAACGCTAGTCACTACTCCCATTGGAGCTAGGAAGTAAGCCCCACAACCCAAAAGGCAAAGAACAAATAGAATTTGCTACAAAAGCCAACTAACAGGGGTATCCCTGCGTATTAGAACATAGTAATGGAGAAGGTAATAGCCTAAATAGGATTCGTTTTGGCTAGAGCGCCCAAACCTGCTATATATTTGACACGAGTTTGCCGTAATGCTGAAACCATGGCGAATGCATCTATCGTCATTAATGCATAAATAAAGAGACCAATTAGTAGTGATTGAATTCCTTCTATGGTTCCACATGAGAAACTAGTACGAATATAACCTACATGCCCCTCGCACCGGGGAGGGGGGAAGGGAATTTACGTATGTTCAAACAACTCTTATTTACAAACGATCCATTACAAATTGAATTATTCAAAGTATCATCTATATATATATATATATGAAAGCTACTCTATTATGCAGTTTACAATTCAATCAACACGCCATAAGTTGAGTAATAGGCAAAACACGAGAGTATTGCCAAAAAAATTCTAGACCTATTGCAATTGTGTCAATTCGGTCATAAACTTCTTTTTTGGCCAATTTAATATTGTAACTTTTTGTACTTGTGCTAATTTAGTCTATCGTGCCGGTTCTTTTGAAAATCACCGATGTGGCACTATTGGCGCTAACGTTAACTTTTTAAAATAATTTATTTCTTTTTTCTTTTTCTTTTTTAGTTTTTGTTCACCCTTGAGCCGGTCACAAGCGAGGGCCGCAACGGCCTCCCGGACTAAGTCTAGAAGAAAAAATTAAAGAAAAAAATTATTAAAAATTCTAGAAAAATTAAAATATTATTTAAAAAATTTTACGTCGGCGCCGGCCACCAAAATTAGTCGGATGAACCGAATTGACACAAATATAAAAGATTTGAGATGAATTGAACTTACACAATTATAATAGATTTATGACTTTTTTTATAATTCTCTAGGCAAAACACACATCCCTTTTCATCTCCCTTGGAACTAATTATGAAAGTATTGAACCAAAAAAAGAAAAAAGGAGGTGGGTGTTGGGGCCAAGCCAAGGCCCCTCTTCCCTGTACCAATAGAATTGGGAGAACTTATCCTTCATATATAAAATAAAAAAATTTGAAGAAATCGGTCCACGCACTACTTCAAAAAGTGGAGGTCCGATCAGATTCACCTTCTAAATATCTTCAAGTCATTCTTTCTTTATCAGCGAAAGCTCAGTATTGAAGAATAAACAGGCCTAGAGAGAGCATCCCATTAGGACAGCTCTCGCCTGGAAAGGGTGTCAGCTTCTGCTTCAACTAGTGCAAACCTTAATGTCACGTAATGCCTAGATCAAGTTGGTGTTTCATCAGTCATGATTGGAAGGATCAAAGAATTCTTTTCTCACCATATCCCCGTGCAAATAACTCGATCAATATCCATTGTTGTACATGTCACGCCACCGTGTTGGATAATGGTGAACTGACGTATCATTCGGAGAAAGAAGCAAGCGTCGTATGTTATATCAAAGAGCTCTCGAAATCAAAGGACAGAGACCCTAAAACGATATAAGTTACGAAAGCAAATCGCGCTGAGAATATGTTAGGCATAAGTGTATAAAGATGGGAAGGTCTTCGAATTGGTTCGAACAGTTCTGGAGGAGCAACTATGCATCTTCACGAGTTTGTGATCACCATAGAAAAGTTACGCCAAACCCAGTCTAAATTTTCCCTTTAAGCCTCCTAGCTAAGCAAAATTGAGCTCGTCCTCTCTTTACTTCCGAATGTTAATCCATTGACAACTCAACTCAAAACCAAAAGATCTTGCCCTTAGTGATTTGATTTTATGAGGCCCACCAAGAGATGACTTCTCTCAAGTCTCCTGCAATATCATGATATCCTTCACGCTCGCCCTAGTTGCTATATTTTTCTTTTCTTTTTCCTTAAAAAAACTTATCCAAAAAATATTAAATTTATTGTGACTTTTGCCAATTCAGTCCGCAACTCTTTTAATTTTATTAATTGAATCCTAAACCCTCGCTTGAGGCTGGCGGAGGAAAAAAAGGAAAAAAGAAAAAAAAGTAAAGAAAGAAATCAGAAAAAAAGAGAAAATAAATAAATGAAAATTTCGAAAAAAAAAATAGTATAATATTTCTAAAAAAATATCCACATACCGTGCCACATATGACGACCGGCTTTCACATTTGGCGATTTCACGCACAATTGATCGGATGGACTCAATTGATAAAATTTAAGAATGTTTAGGACTCAATTGATAAAAACGCAATAGATTTAGGACTTTTTTTTTATGATCGATGGTGAGCACGTACTTTTCCTTCCTTTTCATCGGTCGATAGAGCTCGATCGCTGTGATGAAAAGCGCGCTCTCTCTCTCTCTCTCTTTCTGTCTCTTCCCTAGTGGGAAAGAGAGATAAGATCTACAACTACACTACACCCACTGAAAGTCCGGATTCTCATTCTCATTCTCATCTCTTTGTGCGACGCTGAACTGTGCATCTCTCGTTCTCTCCCACGTTTCCTTTCCCCTTTTCCCCTTTCTCTGATTGAGAAATAATACCACCAACAACAGCAACAACAATGGATGATAACACCATAATCAAAAGTGCCTGCCACTTTACCCCTTTAATACTCGCCACGATGGTGCGGGTGACGACGATCATGCTGGGAGTTGAAAAGGGTTCAGTCCAATCACTGTTGGATCACGACATTTCTGATTGTGGCCTTGATGTGTGTGTACTCGGAAAAAATAATTTATCATCAAGTTGTACAGCCCTCCCGTAGAACATTCGTGATTAAAGAAACGATTAGGGAGTCATTAATTTTTATGGTTAGTGCCTTCCAACTCAGGCGCCCGTGCTAGATTCCAAATAATTTCCGAGATCTTGGTCAGTGGGCGATCATCAGGACACTAGCTAGACATCTTTAGCTGTCTACGAGGTTTTTCAACCTTCAGGAGGTATTTTCATATGCGAAATCATTTGATCCGATGAACCCTCGTGCCATAAATGGTTCCACACACTTTTCGCGCGACGGATGGTGTTACGTCATTGCCGCTTGTTGTCTAGTTCGCATCTGCCTCTGCTAGGAGAGCGATGAAAAAGAGAGATGTAAAATTTGCAAACAGTGAGAATTGAACTTCAGAAGTACATTTTTGGGGAACTTTCCTTAGGACATGATTACATTTTACATGGCAGGTGTCTTATTAAAGGTTAAATAAGAAAGACCTGATCTAAATCCACCTGATCTAAACATACATAACAACAGTTTCCTCAGTGCAAAAATTTGACAATGCAACCAACTTCATTGTCCATCTAGTTGTGTTGGTTGGTGTGCGATATAATTTCCACAAACTGTTTTTCATAAAGCTTCATGTATTGTGCTCCCCAGCCCACCTCTATCGACCGACGAAGGAAAGAAGAAAAATATAATGCCGGACCAAAACAGTTGCAAAAAAAGAACCATGAATAAAATCAATAGCATGGGAGAATTTTGCTACCGTTCCACCTCCGGCGAGAGACCCGCGATTTTACAAAAACAACTAGTACTTTCTCTTCCTTATTTTGAAGGTGGATGACCGGATTACATCATCGTCGGCATTCAGGGCAGCCTCCAGAGTTGCAGTGGACTCAGGTCTGGTGAAATAGGTGAAGAGGAGATAGATACCGTCCAAGTAGGTGTTACTCTCCCCTGCTTTGTTCTTCTTCTTGATGCTGTAGGCCAATGGAATCACGCCTCTGTTGAAAACCTCGACGTACATGCCGCCTCCAGCAACAAGCAGCTGCAACAACGTACACCATTAGCAAAGACGACTCAAGTTCATGACACTAGCAAGTAGCAAGTGATATGCATGCAGTTTGAACCATCACTTGAGAAGCTCCACCCAAAAGAAAAAAGGTAAAAAGAAAAACAACTAGGGCTCATTAGTCCTTTGATCTTGTAGCCAGCGATATTGATGATACAACAATAGGCAGTTTCTGAGCAGGCTCAGACCTAAACACCCTTCCCCGACAGAGACGCAACAAACTCTGCTAGAAATGGAAAAGCATGGACATAAAAAAGGGGCGACATAACCAGGGAGAGAAAACATGACATCTCGTAAACAAAAAGGTTAATAGAGAAGCTTTGTACCTCATGGCATTAACCTCAACTAGCAGACAATACAAAAATTAGATGGACAGAAATCCAGCACATATTGAGTTAAGCTAAACTCTGCACTGAATTAGACCATAAGGCAGCTGTTAAGGAGTAGAATAGTGATTCGATATCAATCATGTCACAAGCATTATAAATGGAAGATAGTTCTTAGAGCAAATCCACCGGGGGGGTGTTATGTACAGTAACAGAACCAAAAATAAATGCAAGGTTTATGCAGATGCAAATGGATGATTAGTACAAATACACCAGAAAGCAGGGAATATTGTCTGAAATGTCCAGATATTACGTCGAACTACTACACTGTATGCTTAATGAAGGCCTTAAACAGAAAAATGCACAAAAACAAAGGAGAGAACAAAAAAATCAATGAATCATGACAGGTCAATGTTTTAAGCCCCCATTACCTCAATACCATGCCTCCAAAATCAATGGATAAGAAGACAACTAAAGATGCTGCAAATTTGCATCAGAAGAAGAAAGAGAACCTGAGGAGATTTTCCACTGAGAGAGAGAACTAATAAGGACATTGAATAATGCAGCCATTTCTTCTTCATGTGTTATAATTATAACAGGCTATGACTGGATGAAACAAGTCAGTTACAACCTTGAAGAACCCCTTCTAGTCAAAAAGCCGTCAGGAACACAATCAGGTCATTTCTTTTTTCAGAAGTTCATTGCATTTAGATATTTGTAAAAGAAAATAGTATAGCCTCTGTTTACCGTATATTACCCACCCAATGCAAATTTTTAAAAAAACTACAAGAAGCAAGTTAGGGCATTTTCATCTCTTCATTTTCATTTTAAGGATCATGACAATCAGGGTAGATGTCCTTCAATTTCATGTTAAGTGCTAGCCATGATGAGGTAGGCTATCGGCCAGTTCAGTCGAATGTATGATCCACATGGAAAAAAACACTTTCTTGAGAAAAAAAATGGCCAATGGGAAAGCAACAAAACTGTTGGTCTCAGTTGAGGAATAAGACAACCTATCCTAGCTTGTGAAGCAGTTATGTATCATGTATTATGCCATCAGCTCATACTAACATTCTTATACCAACAAAGCAACTGCTTAAGCCCCTATTATGCACCATTCACAACCAAGTGCAAGACCACTATCGTCATGAACATGCAGAGCATGCAATTACCTCAGATAGTAATAAGAAGAGACTGTCCCCAATGGGAAAATGACATCACTTCAGACTAAAATCCTCATGCAAAGTTAAGCCCCTATTATGCACTCGAACAACCAGGCGCGAGATTGATAAACAAAAATTCCATGTCAATTATGTTCCTTCCAGATAAACAACAGCATTTTGCCTGCTCCTAATCTAAAGCCAACAAGAGGGGAGTTGGCAAAAGCAAGCAACCTTCGGGTGAAAAAGTTCCCCTTCTTCGAATGCATATAATTTGCACCTGTTTGGTTAATGTTTCATTGCTATTGGTCTCATATCCCTCCGGGTCACGTTGCACATTCGCTTGTAGAGGCATTTCTTGCATCTACATCTAAGTTTTTAGATTGTTGCAGGACAACTTTTAGCAGAATGAAGGGTCACTAGCAACAGCTCAAGACATCAGCAAAAACAAAGTCAACTAATGTTGAGGTGTGTGTTCTCAATTCTTTCAGCAGAACCAACAGCACAATCTCCAACAAAACTTCAAAACTGCATCATCAACTTCCTCCAGCTAATGCCTAATCGAACCTATATAGTATACCGCAATAGAACATGCCATGCTCCAGTTAAATCGTTTCGTTTTCTTTTTCCTTCCAATTCCTGATCAAAAGAAGCAGAACAAACTAAAAAGTCCAAAACATCACGAAGTTTTAAAACTTATTACCTCTTCATACCTCTGGGTCAACGCGAGCCTCTCATCTTCGGACATGTCGGGCCTCAGGACCGCCATGGTCTCGTACTGCCTCAGCCCGGGCGGGCACTGGGGCTCCTCCCTGTCCTCCACCGCCGTCGACCCCGACCCGGGCGGGGACGCCGGGTCGTCCTCGGACCCCAACCCGCCCTCGAAGAAAGTGCCGGAGAAGTCGAGCGTCTGAGCTCGGACCGGCGCCGCCGAGGCGGCGGTTCTTCTCCGAGAGCGGTGTGGGCAGGCGGCATCGAGCTGGGAAGGGAACGGCTTGAGGGCGTGGGAGAAGGAGAGGAGCGGGGATGAGAATCTGGAGGGAGGGTAGGGGCAAAATGGGGAATTCGACGGGGGTTTGAGCGTCGCCGCCAGGGAAGAAGAGGCCATGGCTGATGGAACTCGGACGAAAATAGTAGTGGCGAGCCGGGGGTAAGAGTTGGCCGAAGTGGATACCGGATAAGGGTGATCAGCAGACAGTGGATGGATCATTTGGGCTTCGCGGGCCGGGCCGGGCCGAGCCGGCCCCCACCAACTAGCTTTCGCGTTGTGATGGCCTCGAATGCGAAAATTCATCCTCGACCGTCATTTGGATCATCGATTTTCAGTGAAACGACATACGTCATTGATCAGATTAAAACAAGAAAAACGGACAACTCGTTTAATCAGCTGCCAAGTAATCATCTACGCTAATTAATGCTCCGTTTGTTTCATAAAAAATAACTTTTAGAAAATATTTTTTTTATTTTTCCCTTTTTAAATAGAGAAAAACATTTTCCCTCCCATGAAAATATTTTCCGATCTTCCGACATTTGATTCGCGGAAAATAAACAAGTCAAGGAAAACGTTTTCCATTCATGTAAAAAACACACTCAAAAGTGAGAAAAATACTTTTCACTTTTTAAAAAGAGAAAAACATTTTCCCTCATATTTCCTCCCTTTACTCTTTCACATTAATTTTCTTTTTTAATTATTTAAAAAAATCCTATTTTGTTAATTTTTAATTATTTTTTATTTTAAATAATTTTTTTCTTTTTCTTGTTCTTTCTTCTTCGCCGGTCACCGACCATAGGCAAGAACGAGCCTCGCCGGCCTCGAGTGAGGCTCCACCTTGCCGATCCGCCTTGGTCGTGCTTGCGGGCCTCGCCGTGGCCAAGGCTTGAGCGAGGTTGAGCTCACCAAATCCTGGTGAGGCCCAAGGCTTCACCTTGCCTGGGCTGGCTGTCGAAGAAGGACGACATAAAAGGAAAAAAATAATAATAATAACAACATAAAATAATAAAAATGATACATTTTTTGAAAAATAAAAAGAGCCTAAAAGATAATTTTGTTTTTTCCGAAAATTTACCATCTCTAAACTATGACAATATACAAAAAGAAAAAAAAAAAGTCAGGCAACGAATTTTATACATTTGGATCAAGAGTTTCAATAATTACATGCAAACTATTCCGAGTCGGGCAAAGAAATTTATATTATTGCGCCCCTCAATTACAAAATTTCATCCTTGTGCAAGTCGTTCTATTGGGTTCAATCAAACGAGAACGTTGTTGGTTGGATTAGACAAAATGTGGTTTAGCCAATTTTCAAGCTCTTCACTAGATTGTTTAAACAATGAGACTTGTTCAAAAAGTTACCATCCTTGTGTATACCTACATTCTTATCAATTGTATGCAAACGCTCTAAATCATAGCAATGAATTTTATGTCGTTGCGCGCTCAAATACAAAAGTCTACCATCTTGTAGTTTGGACCATTAAATTTAAGTGAAACAACATATGTCGTTGATCGAATTAAACAGAAGGCACTAGTTTAAACAGTTTTCAAGCTGACTTCTTACACTGTTTCAACAATGAAAACTCCTAGTGAAAAAGTTACCATCATTGAAAATAAGGTAATACAGCTTTTGATCTTTCTTCGTCGGATTTCGTCTCGAAAGCCGTACCTTTAGAATACATGTCGATGGATCTATCGTCCTTGGAGCGCTCGAAGGGTCAGTGGCATGGAAACTCCAAGATTCGACCGGTTGCCGCTGAGAGGGGGTGCGAAATTGGTTGTGGCTGCGTCGGCCTTGGTGATCGGAGCTCTAGCCATGGAGGAAGCTCTCAATTGTATCATCTCTCCTCCTTATGAAGACTCCATAAGCACGAGAGATCTTCTCTCTCCCTGTCACCTCGAGCTTTACGGGATCTACTATGTACGGAAGCCCATCTTTCGGGACTTCCCCGTGGACTTTATGAATGAAAGTTTATTTCAACCAAAAAAATATAGCTTTTGATCGTGAATCGCCCTAACCGCTCGCAAAACGCTCTGAATCCGGGCTTCTTTGTAACCTCAAGTACAAAAGTCTATGTTGTGTAATATGGATTATTGAATTTTAGTGAGACGACATACCTCGTTGATCGGATTGAACAAAAGGAATAGGCAACTGGTTTAACCAATTTTCAAGTGATTGTCTACTCTTTTAAAATATAAAAATTCTTAGGCTCCATTTGTTTCGTGACAAATGAGTTGTTTCTAGAAAGTGTTTTCCGAAAAATCGATTTTCCAAGACAAGAACCATATTTTCCAATGTTTACCCGAAATATTTTCCGTTGTTTGGTATGAAAAGTTGAATTTAATTTTCTTCCATGCACTCCATTCAATAAATTTTTTTACTTTTTATTTTTTATTTTCATTTTTTTGGAAAAATTCAAAAAATTTAATGTTTTAATTATTTATCTTTATCTTTTTCCTTTCTTCTCTTTTCTCTTTTCCTTTTTTGTGTTTTTTTCTAGTTCTATTTTCTCGCCAATCAATGGCCACGGTAACAGCTCACCTAGCTTCGATCGAGGCCGACGATGCCTGGCCTCGCCTCGCCTCGCTAGATTTGGCGCTCGATTGAGGCAAGCGACACTAGGCCCCGCTTTTGGCTAACTCAAGGAGAAGAAGGAAAATGAAAAAAAAAAAAAGAAAAAAAGTAAAAAAAGTAAAATTTTTGAAACCTTATCCGTCATTGATCGGATTAAATAGAAGGAACAGACCACTAATTTAATAGATTTTTTTGGCGATAATAAAAATCCTAGTGAAAAAGTTACAAAATGAACAAAACAAATTACTAGCCACCAATCATATTTTCGCCAACTTTGAAAGTTTTCTTAACCCATTGAAATTACTGACCATGATGACCCTCATAGCAATTACCAATACATTGTAGGACTTAGAGATTCTCATTGCCTGACTCATCCGGTGGCGTTAGGAATTTTTTGAGGGTCCTCACACTTAAAAACACCCTTGTTTATGAGCAGTTGTTTGGAAAGTGGAGAAGGCCCTCCCTCCCTCCCTCCCTCCCTCCCATCTTCATGCTCGAGCATCAATGAGCCTGTAAAAATAGTTTTGCATTGCTGGAATGTTCTCTGCATCTCCGCCACCTTCAATCAAATCCTTTAACAGTTTTGTTCTCCAGGACCCATAAGCTTTATGAAGTGGTTCAACTCACATTATGAAAACTTTCGCTGAATTGATGATAATCTCATATCCTCTGGTTCTGTCTCGGTCATCCCCTTCATACCCACGTCGACCGCAGTAGGCCGAGGGCAACTTCCGGTGGATTTCACCGAGCCGTCCGAAGCAGCAATAACATGGGAAGAAGGCATGAACAAAGCGGTGATGCTGTGGTTGAGCCCGAAACAGGAACGACCGAATTGCTGAAACTACCGGCTTTCTCGCGGATGAGCAAGTTGCAATTGCTGAGGCACCCGCTGTTCGCTTCCCCGTCGCCGCCGTGGGACGCTCGGGCCTCCATCCCCTTTCATTGGGAGGAAGCGCCCGGCAAGCCAAAGGCCTTCCATGCCCGCCATGCCCGGTCGCCCGAACTGTGTCCTTGTGCGTCCTCGAGGCTTCGTGCACCTCCGAGGTTGTCTGGTGCGAATATGGGCAATGTCGGGCTCGTGCGCTCGCCCACAGCCGTCTTGCATAGGACGTACACCGACCGTTCCTTCCCATTCTCGAGCTCCTTCAGTAGCGAGTGCCAGTGCAGCTGCGGCAGCAGCGAAGTGGCTGGGGCTGGCGACGCTGATTTTTGCTTGCACGGGGGCAGCGGCGGCGAGGACAGTTCGGAGCTAAGTGGAAAGGTGAGAATCCCCAGGACTAGGAGGACATGGAGATTGTCCCGCATCTTACAGGGAAGATCTCATTCATGGGTGAGTTCATCAAATGTTCAACTCCAGTTTATCCTTCTTCATACCTAAGAACAAATTTGCCCGATCGGATAATCATGTAAACTATACGGACTCCTCGCTTATTAGTATGTCAACATGAATATTGTCTTTAATCGTGATTGATAAGGAATTTTGTGGAAGCCGTGTGAAGAACGTGACTTCTTTATCATAATTTCCACCAAGATTTCATCTAAATCGAAAGCAGATTTTGAAGCAACAATACGGCTTCGATCATTTCTCGAAAAATGTGATGATTCTGGAAAATATTTTTTGAATAAATCATTTTTTAGGAAAATAACAATATTTTTGTTTGTGTTTGGCTAAAACTTGAAAATGAACTGAAAATTGTTTCTCATCAATTGGAATGGGGATATTTTATAAATTTATTTTTTATTTTGTTGAAATTGCTGACGTGAGCTCCTTCAGCCTTGAGCGAGGCCGGGGAGGCGATGCTCGAGCTTGCAAAATAGGGGCAAGGCCTAGCCTCGCATGTGGCCGGTCGCCGGCGATCATCGTGGCGACGACGCAGGAAGAAATAAAAGAAAAAGAAAAGAAAAATTATAAACATATAAAAATAAAAAAATAAATAGAAAAGAAAGAGAAGAAAAATAAAAGCAAATGATGAAAAAGAAAAGGAATGTGACGTTGCGAGCGAGGAAAGAGAAGGGAAAATGATTTTACGGTATTTTTTTCCGTTGACAGAAAAAATATTTTCCTTGACTAATTTATTTTCACGTGAATCAAATGCCAAAAAATCTGAAAAGCATTTTTCTGGAAGTTAATCAATTAATCAATTTCAGGGAAGCATCGCCAGGGGCTTCAGGAAGGTGGTGCTACGGAAGAGAACTCAGAGGTACACGACGCTGCAGCCGCATCTTTAAGTGTCCTTGATTAAGAATCTTCAATTTGTTGTGTCGTTTTAAGGCTTTAAGCTATGTGGTTTGACTGATGGAATGCTTTCAAGAACCGATTTCTGATCCTTTCTTCTTCTTTTTTTCAATGAAAAGTCCGAGTTGAGTTCTTTTGTTTCTCTTTAGTATCGTATTCAGGGGAAAAGACGATTGAATTAGGTTGGCATGTATTGCGTCGTGCTCATCGACACAAAACGCAAGCGCGTGCATCGGACTCGTGCTTTTACTGTCGGGTCACGTTGAAAATGATCGCATTGTATGTACTTCCGGTCGAATGCGAACGGATTAAGGACCGGATCGGGAATGTGACAGGCGGGATCCGGTGAAAACTGTAGCCTCACATTCAACAAGTACAATTGCTGGTCCAAAGTAAACGTACGAGGACGTGAGGAAATCGTCGCCCTTTTCATGTTGGTAATAAATCAGGAGAAAATTAAATGCTGTCGCAGTTTGAGTAGAGTTGATCATTTCGCTGCCCTCTGCAATAACGAAAGGTTGTTCAGCCGCCAAGACCGGTTACTCCAATTTGAAGTGATCGTTCATACATGCTTTCAATACTTATCCTTGGGCTTCCACAACTAAAGGGGGGCCCTGTCAAGCTTCCCGGATTGAGCCGGTTCCACTCTAGAATTGAAAATCGGCCTGGTAATCGATAGGGACGGTTACTGGTCCAATTTCCTAAAAATCAGAAACCGGATCAATGGGAACCAAATCGATCGATTTAGGCTCGAATTTTGGGTAGGTTTGGTTCTTTGGTTGGACCGATAAGATTTAGTGTTTCAGCAATTTCTTTTTCGTTAATTTTTTTTTTTTAAGAAAACTCAAAGAAAAAATATATTAGTCTGGTCTTCCATTCCACACTTAGAACCGAACTGGGTCTCAAACCGGCTAGTTTGATCCGATTCTCATGCACATCCCAGGCCACACGTCTCCTTTCAGAGTATGAAGTGATTGGTCAACATCACGTCATACGTAAGTTCGCTTCCCACCACGTAATAAGCACTTCAAAGTGATTTCTCCTTTAAAACCGTTTTGAGATACGATAGAACGTAGGAGGATGCTAGCATAACGGTACATTTAGCTAAATAATCTAAAATTGGTTTTGTGACCATAAATTTAATGTTTTGAGAGATGGGCAAACAGAGAATTTCGTAGTTGCGACACGTTATTAAATATTAAATATATCATTTTTAAAAAATAGGAACTATCGTGTCGTATATTAAATGTATTTTTAAAGGACACTCACTTTTTGTGTAAATTTTTTTTTAGTCCAAATTTGTTTTTATCGATTAATCAATTTTTTGAAAAATGATTATTTCAATGCCAATTCCGGTGAACTTCGTCGAAAATCGACGTGGCATTTATGTGGCTCGCCCGAAGATTCTAAGTCACAAACAAAAAAAATTAAAAATCAATAAAAAATTCACATAATACTAAAAATCTTTAAAATAAACTAAAAAACGAAGAAAAAAAAAGAAGTGGGAAGCAAGCTGCAGGCGAGGGTTGTGAGCCTCGCCACCGCTACCGCCCCCACCATAGCTAGCAATGGCTAGCGGGGGGTTCGGCGAGGCCAACCTCGCCCAAATCTAGGCATGGTCGAGCCCGCCATGGTTGGGCCTAGCCGGCCTTGCCGAGCGTCGGCCGGGCAATCGGCGATGGGTGGGGAACTATGAGCCCTTGCCACCGCAAATTCTGCATTTTTTTTATTTTTTAAGTTATTTTCTGTTTGATTTTAATTTTTAAAAAAAATTAACTATTTTTAAGTTGAATAGTCCACGTGGATGCCATGTGGACTCCAAGTGGATGCCAAAACATATAAAAAACCACGTGTATTGTTTGGCCGAAATTGACACTTAAATAATTATTTTTGGCTAGAATTGGCATTTAAGTGATCATTTTTTCTCCTATTTGATACTTATATGATAAAAAAAAGATATTAGCACTAAAGTGAGTGCCATACACAAATATTAGTACTCCAAATATCCTTTTGCCTATATTTTTATATACATATGATAATAGCAACGGTGAATTTTTTCTTTTTCCGTTAGGCATTTACTATTAGTTTTTTTTTCCGGGCTAACCGGGTATATTTATTTTGAGATGATTGAATATATGATATGAATTAAGTATATATATGTTTGATAGATTTAATTAATTTAAAATGTTTAAAATTGACCCATACGTTTCGAATGGCATATCGAGATCTTTGGACTAGTATATTGCTGGCGTTTTTGGAGCGCCGATCACGTGTCGGATGTCCGATACATGTTAATCACATGGCAATCGCGTGTTGGATGTCGGATGTGTGTCGAGTGTCCAACACGATAAGAAAGCCCTCGAATAGTGTTGATGCTTCCTAGACCAGAAGCAACTCCTCCTACTTTTCCAATTTTTTTCACCATTTTGACCCAAAAAAAAAAAAAGTTAGTTTCACCATTTTGATTCTACTCTAATATAGTAAGCTATTTCATCAAAACCAAAGAAAAGAATATCTCCTCGTCCGTTCTTCCCGGCCATGTTATCAACCTCTCCTTGTTGCCTCCCAAACATGCCACGTCAAAGACTTCTCTCCTAATTACCCAAGATTTATGAGAAAATTTTGATAATACCATTTTGTGAGCGAAGTAATAAACATATTAATTTATTGAAGGAAAACTCTAGGTCGATAGTCACACGGTACTAACAATGACATGCTTGTCATAAATTATTTTAACAATTTCTTTTTTTTTTATTTGCTTGCCAGAAACTTGCGGCTGGCATTTGACGGTCAAGCTAGCGTCCTCCTTTAATAAATGTTTCTAACGACACCAACCATTTCTTTTGAGCTAGTGATAATATTTTTGTACTTACGATTATCTATGTTACATTACTCAATTTGCTGTAGAATTATTTATTTCCTTGTGCTGCTTTTCTCTTCATGTTTATAAAATCTAACGTAGGGGGATCTGAGGAAATCCACCAAGCAAGAGTTTTCAATTTTAACTCTCTCAAAAGCATCGATTAACACAAGCTAAGCGCTTTCCTTAAGAAAATTAGTGATGGTGATGGACAAGCCACCGTCAGTTTTATGACTTTTTAAGGTCATGTACTTTATTATGTGCAATCTGTTGAAAAGCAAGGACCAATTCATGCCGGCTAATGCAGTTTGAAATTAAATATAACATGATGATTCATATCTAACCATTCGTTTATAAAGAGAAAGGGTATATTTAATATTTTACGACATTTATTTTCAAGTCCAATTTAAAAACATTGTGGCGAGGACATATCGTTTTCGCTTAAAAAAGCCCTTTTCTCTGCAAAGCGTGGGTATAAAAAAATATATATCTTTCAGATTTTACGTCGCCTAGGGATATAGTAATCCGTATTAGATCTAAATGAGCTTTAGGAAATTGGAGAATCCTTTTATAATATTATAGGCAAAAAGACACTTGGAGTCTTAATATTTATGTACGGCACTCGTTTTGATGCCAAACTTTTCTTTTGGATCACTTAAGTGCTAAACTTTTTTTAAAAACCATTATTTTAGTAACATCGCCGGAAAATCATACGTGGCGTCCATGTGTTCGCCGGAAGATCCCGATCGACAAAAGAAAAGGCAAATTTTTTTTTAAAAAAATGCCACGTAACATTAAAAAAATTTAAAAATAAGCTAAATAACTAAAAATATCTTTCGGATTCTATGTCGCCTAGGGATATAGTAACCCGTATTAGATCTAAATAAGCTTTAGGAAATTGGAATAAAATTGCACGACCACGTATCGTGAAAGCATTTGAGGCATCTAGCTGGAATTTCGCATCCAAAATAAGCATGGCTCTTGGGCCAAATCACCAAGCTTATGCAAAAAGTAAACAAAATGAGATAAAAAAAAAACAAATAAAATTCTCGTATGCATCGGGAACAAGTTAACCCGCTTTATCTTAGTCGTTAAACCTTGGGGGCCTACGACGAGACCCCCTAAACGGTTGAGATGGAGTGAACTCACGGGAATCGGGTGGATGCATGTAACTTGTATGACTTGTTTCGAAGTACACCATGCAATCCTTATTGCCTATAATTAAAGCGGTCATTGGACTTTGGATCATCGTAATTATGCGCACGTGCTCGTTTAAAAGTACAATGGAAGCACATTTACTTCATTAAAGTACAATCCAACTTGCAAAGTTTTTTGTTTTTTGTTTTTTTTTTCCCCGTTGACCCATCACTGGGACAACGGAGGAAAAAAGTTTGCGTGATCATAGAACCTAAGATGTCGCTTTGTCGCCCTCCTTAAACTCTCCTTAACCTAGTACTTTGGTCCTTTTTCCGTTTATTTATTTTCCTCTCTACCACATGCCAGTTGCAATAACCAGCCTCGAATCCCACGTGGCTTGTCATTTTCTTGACGATTATGACAATAACGGGACGAAAAATTGCTGGGGATCTCTGATCGGCAATGCGTTAATTAATCTCGTGATGCAATGCGAAGAGGCAAAACACGAATCCACAAGGCGGGCCTGATGTGTCATGACGAATGCAATTGAATTAATATATATTTAAAAAAAAACACTCGATAAGGGTACAGGACGATAACCATTCCATTTTTTTATTCCTGTTCCAAGCTTGTTAGAACAGATTTGGAATAAAATAAGTTTTGTAACGCAATTTCATACTTTCTGTTTTTGGAACAAAAATAAAAAGTTAAAATTTTTAGCTTTCTCTTTTTCAAAAACAAAAATAAGAAGTAATAATTTTTCTTATCACTTACTCTCTCTCTCGTCTCTTTGTCAACCGTCGGCCATCGGTTTGCCGTCGACCATTTGCCTTCCGCGGTCGCCATCTCTCTCCGGTTCCGGTTGCCAAGCAACTTTATAAATTTTATAAAGTTATCAAATGAATTTCTGTTTTGAAAACAAAAAAAGTTGTGTTGTTATCAAACGCGTTCATTTGCCTAGAAACCCATCCATAAGCTAGAAATAGAAAAATTAATTTATGGTCATCACTCCCTCTTTCTCGCGTCCCGATGGTCCGTCCGTCAACCACCGGTTCGTCGATCAATCGTTCTCCGATCTCCGTCCGCCGGTAGTCATCTCTCTCGCGCTTTGATCGTTGGCCGCCGGACGCCTGACAACTCTAGAAATTTTATCTTTGTCATCAAATGAATTTTCGTTTCGGGAACACAAATTTTATGTCGCTATCAAGCGTTTTTTTTTTTTGCGAAAACTCGTCCGTAAAAACCGAGATAACAAAATTAATTTTCGATAGAAAATTAATTTCAAAAATAGAATAATTATCATTCGCGCCTTAATTATGTCCCGCGGTATTTTAGAAGATTTCCCCTTCTCGAGTTTGCCACCTCGGCAGAAAATAAAATGGAAAGCCAGATAAAATATTTCGGGAAAAATAACTGGTTGCCGATTTTCCACCCCCACCCTTAAAAGAAAAAATAACACAAAGGATAAAAAGAAAGGCGACAACATCTCATGCATCTCTATATATATTTTTTTTCGCAAATGAAGAAAAGCAATTATTGGAAAATTATAAAAATAGCGGAAATTCCCACCGAAGATATGAGAGGTGATAGAGTGTGGCGAAGATATTTTTTTTTGTTTTCTCTTCTTCTCTTTTCCGTTTCAGGCAAAAGCAAAAGGATCGTATCTCTAGCGTTCTTACCTCCTTGTTGTTGTTGTTGTTCTTCTTCTTCTTCTTCATAATCAAGAGGTCTAGGGTTTCCGCGAATTGACGGAATTTCTGGTTTTGCCTCTCCCCATCTCGTCCCCCCAGAATTGAAGTCGGTGCTTATTCGCGGGAGCAATTGCGAGCTGGTACCTTATGCGTCCAATCTTCAGCTATCGATTGTGCATTCCGCGGTGTTCTAAGCTGAATTTTAGTCGTAATCGAATGAGGGAAAGGGAGAGGGAACGGAAGTTTTGATGAATTTCGGGGTGATTGGTGTTCTTTTTTCCATTGCGGAAGACATTAGATTCTGTTTCTAGACTGACAATTTCCTCTTCTTCTTTTTTTTTGGGCGAGTTCTCTGCGAAGAAGTGAGGTTTCCGCGGGGCATTTTGGTGAGATTGCCCTTTCTACGAATGTTGTTCTTTCCATGTTATCTGAAGTAGGAACAACAGCTGGGTGTGACTTCTTTTCAAATGATTTCGTTTCCATTCGATTTTAGTAGGTGGAATTTGCTCATTTGCTTCTTCTGCCAAATTCAGATTAAAACTTTGTAGGCATGTCGTGCTTGTCTGTTCGTGCTCTGTTCCAATGTTGCAGTTAAATGGGTTAAATGGAAATGCGATGAATGTTTTGCAGGAAACAGAGAAGTGTGAAGATTGTAGCGCTTGAGTTGTATGATATTATTATTGCAGACATTGTAGTCGAAATGCAATGTGATTAGCTGATTGAATGAAGCCTGGCTGGGCATCATGGATGAGGGGGTGGGTGATGAAGTAGCAGCACTGGATGCGGTCGAGGGTGGTCATCTCCAAAGCAAGGAAAGTGAGTATTCACGCAAGACCGAAAGTGGCAGTATGTTGGAATCACAGGAAATGATTATTCCGGGGGAGGATGAGTACCGTGAGACTGCATCTCACGTGTTAGCTGATATTCTAGATGGTAAGAATGTAAATAAAATTTTTAGCTCTTTGGACCGCCTTGATCGTCCATCTGTGAGTCCTCACTCAATGGATGATGTCGGTGGCTTGGTTGAGGAGTTAACGGTAATGAACTGTGACAATTTGAATTTGGCTATGGTGGGCACCTCAAAAAGTAGTGGTAGGATGGGAACTAGGATAAATCAATGGCAGCACATCTATCAGACAGCAGGTAGATCAACAAATTCGAGCTCCCAGGGCTATCCTGTGAACCGGGAGGGTACCAGTGTCTCAGAGGACATAGGAGGCACGTCCTTTTCTGAACTATTGTCTCAAAAAGCATCAAGAAGTGATAGAAATGAAACCATGGAGCAACCACCTCATTCTGAAAGTAAAGAACCTTTAGGTGGTGTTTTGGCTCATGGAGGTATTCGGACAAAAATGCTATCAAAGTCAGGATTCTCAGAGTTTTTTGTTAAGAACACTCTGAAGGGAAAGGGAATCATATTCAGAGGCCCACCTACCAATAATCTCTGTGTTGAGTCAAAAAGTCAGAATAATTTAAATGTAGCTAATGGTTCCAAGATGGCTTCTGATGCATCACTTAGTTCGAATCCCTCAAGTGTTGTGCCTTCTACTCATGGCACCTGTGGGACCAATATTGTCTTCAGTTCTGATCCTGATGGAGTCAATCTGAGAGAATGGCTTAGCGGTGCGCACAGAGATGTAAATAAAGTGGAGAGATTAAATATTTTCAAGCAAATTGTGGATTTGGTGGATCACTCCCACTCCAAGGGGATTGCTTTGCATGACTTACGGCCATCTCATTTTACATTGCTGCGATCGAATCGGGTCAAGTATCTAGGATCATCATTTGGGGGAGAGATTTCTGGAACCTTTGGAGACAGACATCTTCCAAGCAACGGTAACCAGATCATTGAGAAAAGGGTGCTAGAGCATGGTTTGGTTCGACCTTATAGTTCCAGTGCAAAGAAGCAAAAGCTCAATGAGGGCATCAATTATGTCCGGCAGAGGCCTCAGTATTATTCAAGACCTGGTTTAAAAGCTGAAGCTATGAGTGGCAGTGAGATGAGTATAGGTGATCCACAATACTTAGGCCATGTTTGCAGTGCAAAGAAGCCGAGTATGGAATATGGATCACAAAAGTCTGGTGAGCTTCCTGCTTTGAGTGCTGCTGCTGAGTCACTGACCACGGCAAGGTACCAGCTGGAAGAGAAGTGGTACAAGAGCCCTGAGGAACTCAACGAGGGATCAAGTCATACAGCATCAAATATATACTGCCTGGGCGTTTTCCTTTATGAGGTGCGAACTGATCTGGATATTGCCTGCTGTTCTGAATTTTGCATGAACTTGTGGGTGTTGGTCACAAATGTCGCTTCTCCCTCCACATGGGGGATATTGCGTATTGGTAGCACATGGGATGTGTAAACGTAGTATGATGAAATCTAAGCTAATTGTTTTTCGGGTATTTTACCATATGTTGTGCATATATTGCATTGGAGCCTTCACTGGGCAAGTGCACATGTTGCTTAAAAGGGGAGTACTATCCAAATTACGTACAACAAACCCAACTTGATATTCAGTTATATCATGTCACCTGATGTTGGTTTTTCCCACTGTTTGTATTGTGCATTCAATAATTGCTCTGTGTCAGCAAATGCTTTTTGCTTTCGTTGCAGATTTCCATTTGTAGAGTTTGAAGTAACACTATTAGTTAATATTGAACACCTAAATCTTTACAAAACTGCATAAACTGATTTGTTGAATCATATGGAATGTCTTAATCGATAATTTTCATAATTGACGTAGTTTTTCTTGGCACGTTGGATTTGGAGGGAGAGCCAATCGATAATGTCCGATAAGCTTCTACAAGCCTATTTATATGTCTTTTTCTAATCTTGATCCAGAAGTTGCACCTGATGAACAATTCAACAAATTGTTTATCGCTTTTTAATGTTCCATTTAACTTTGATGATTAAAGGATGCTCTACTTCAAGTTGTTTCTAGCAATGGAAGGATAAATGTGACCTTTTTTCTGTGAATCAAAGAGGTTACATTCTCATGTTGTTGTCTCAACTTTTTGAATGGCAATTTTGCTCCGAATCTTGACAATGTTGTTTTTGATGGAGGCGGTGCTGGATCTTTATTGCCAGCTCTCACTTAGGGGCAAGGAGGAAATTTTTCCTTTATGTGTAAGACCACCTTCCAGCAAAAGTAAAGCATAGCTTTCCCAGAAAATATAAGCCTTGCTTGCTTAGTTCTCAAGCTTGTAGTGTTAATGCGTTTGCTACGTTTGATATCCTTGCATTGGATCAAATGCATCTCTTCATGATGTAGCTTGTGTTGCCTGTTGCTATTCACAGAACTATCTGTTATGGTCGGCTATATTGGTGCATCATTTTCTCTCTGGTGGATTCTTTTATATACCTTTGGTATCCCAGTCATAAGACGCTTGTCTTCCTCTCATGTCTCTGATTTTGGCCTCAAAAGTTTGCAGCATTGTCAAAAGTAGAGACCTATTTTGTTGTCGAAAGCTTTTCCTTGAGCATATGCAATTCAGGGATATAATCACTGCCGTTTTTTGTCAACTTTTTATCATGTCCTAGTAAGACCTATTATTTACATCCCCTACCGCATTATTCATTCTTTCTACGTATAGTTATAAAAAAAATGAGCAGGCATATACTTGGCTGTAATATTTTCGATGAATATCTTTGTTCAGTTACTTGGTCGCTTCGACTGTGAAAAGGCTCGGAATGCAGCAATGATGGATCTTCGCCATAGGATTCTTCCTCCCAGTTTCTTGTCTGAAAATCCAAAAGAAGCTGGATTCTGCTTGTGGCTACTACATCCTGATCCTTCTTCACGCCCAACTTGCAGGTAGTGTTAATCTACCCACCTGTCTGTGCAATAAAATCTGTGGTGATCTGGCAGGGTCCACATTTGGGTCCCAAACGAAATAATTTGCCCTCATCATGGCTTGTTTGGGGAGATGTATTAAGATTATGGATGAATCTAAAGTATTGTTATATTGCTTAAACAGCAATGTCACCCTAAGTTACTTCTGCTTTTTAATTGAGGCCACATCTCTTTATGTATATGGTATGAATATGAGATGCGTGTGGCCCATGGGTGTCTTATAGGGATATACTTCATCTCGACATTGAGGTTTTCCCTAAGACTTGAATACCTTTTCTTTTGTTGAAGTAAAGAAACACTTATGTAAAGAAAAAAGCACTAAATAAAGGAACAATAACCAATTTCTTATTCTATCAAGAGTGTTGGTTATTGCTCCTTTGTTTTGCAATAAAAAACTCAATTACACTTATACTAAGACCAAAGTCTTATCCATTTGTAGATGGAGCTTCAACAACAACTAGGTTTAGAAGGAAGTTATGAGTATTATGTTCATGCACAACTTCCATACCAAGATTAGCACGATTAATAATATCGGCACAAGTATTAATTACACGACCTTGACTATCAACTACGGATTGGTTGAAATTGAAATCATTTAGGTTGAAAGCCATAGTACTATTACCTAAAGCAGTAAACCAAATACCTACTACAGGCCACGCAGCTAGGTAGAAGTGTAAAGAATGAGAATTGTTGAAACTAGCATATTGGAAGATCAATCGGCCAAAACAACCATGAGCAGCTACAATGTCATAAGTTTCTTCCTCTTGACCGAAGCTGTAACCTTCATTAGTAGATTCATTTTTTGTGGTTTCCTTGATCAAACTAGAGGTACCAAGGAACCATGCATAGCATTGAAGAGGGAGCCGCCGAATACACCAGCTATGCCTAACATGTGAAATGGGTGCATAAGGATGTTGTGCTTAGCCTGGAGTATAATGATGAAGTTGAAAGTATCATAAATTCCTAGAGGCATACCCTCAAAAAAACTTTCTTGACCAAATTTCCTTTCCATTCGCTCGGATCTCTTCTCTTTCATCTATTTTGTCCGGAACCTTTTGATATATGTATTGATACATATAATGTTCATAGATTTCTTTGCTTCATCTATTTAATTTGCCTTGATTCCAATCAATTGAAAACAATTGAAAGGCAATTCTTAATTGGACCTTAGCTCCACGGAACAATAAGCTACTGCTGAAACACAGAAGAATTGAAATCTTAAATCAAAACACTATGTATGGATAGTATGAACTGTCTAACCAAGAATTTTTTAATAGCGAATAACCAGAGCTATTCCTCACTATATCAAAAATTTCCATTAATGAAAGATGTAAATTCATTGGAAAATCAAAACTATGCATGTCGAATGAAATGGTTGTTGCTATCTGCTCCAATAACGAATCATTGGTTTAAGTTTAACTAAATAACTTAATAAAATAGATAGACGTTTCTCTTCGTGTGTCGAATGATCATCTCAATTGGAAGATCCCCTATATGGATAATAACTTTGATTCAATTGGCATTGACATAATAGGAATATTTCGTCTATTAAGGAGGATTCCCCGAATACCTAAAATAGAGATGATAATAGAAAATGTGAAATATTTGATTTGATCCGATTCGGGAACGTGGAATGGTTGAGAAATTCAAATGTTATAACTCAAGTACGTCACGAAGGCTATGCAATTGTTGAAAGCACAACAATTGAAATATGTAGTTAGTATTGGTATCATATTCGTAGAAAAGCTAAGAAGACTCACATCCCCATATTACCACATTATAGAATAGTGTAGCTTTTTCTCCTTCCGTGTTCTAAATGAAAAAGGAGTGGGTGGGATGGCCGTTGTTGAATTGTGCCCAAAGAAGGTGGTCCACCTGTTCCATCAAGGAAGCAAGCAACCGGGAATCCTTTTTTGGATCAGAATGGAGCAGCCCCCTTCTATCTATAAAAAAAAAAAAAATTTCTGCATCATCAGCAGCCCTCGCGCTCCGGTTGTTCCTCGAGCTCAATGGTAGAGTGATCGGCTGCTAACTAAGTAGTCATAGGTTCGAATCCTACTTGGGCAAAATGTTGAGGAAAAAATATTATGATATTGAAGTGTGATTTTGGGATGTGCTAGCCAGCATGTACATTCACGCATATATGACATCTTAGAGGTCACTTCATGTATCTATACTAACCTTCAAATTAAAAATTGAAGGTCGGTTGAAACTTACTTGGGGAAAGTAGTAAAACAAGATTTAATGTAATGGGAAATAGATTGGCGTACGGTTTGCCGTAGGACGGAGTGGAGGAAAGCAATTAGACTTGTGGAGGGACAGAAATCCTATGTTCCAGACTATCCTTTCTAGTCTTTTTTTTCTCTATATATTTTTATTTTTATATATTTATTTTTAGATAATGATTTCTTTTCCCTATGGATCTTGTTTTTATTTTATTTATTTTTGGGTTCATCGACCACCGACCTCAACTAGTTTGGGATAAAAGTGTTGTTGATGTTGATGTTGATGTACTGTTTACCTTATACATCTTCGGATGCCACTAGCACATCGGCTTTAGACTTCAAAAAAGAAATCCATGTATAGTGTGTAAAGTCATCAACAAAGCTAACATAGTAATTATTACCACTTTCTTAAGGTTGAAAAAATCTGCCGATTCTAGGTGCGTGTTTATTTGTTTAGCAGAATCCATATTTGCAGGGAAAGTCAAGGTGGACTTTTATGGAATGACAAAGATTTACGACATTCATCTTCTGATGCTTTGCAGAATTCTCTAAACTTTCGAGGCGATTAATTTTGCATTCATTAGATAGCAACTCACCAAGTTTGTGTCATTTAACGTGATTATAGCACATGGTTAAATATGATCTGCTACATCTATGGCTCCGGTCTTTGACAGGGAGATCCTAGAGTCGGAAGTACTTAGTGGGCTTAAGGAGGTTTGCCCGGAAGAATTGTCATCTTCTATAGAGCAAGATGATGCGGAGTCAGAATTACTTCTGCACTTTCTCATCACCTCAAAAGAGCATAAGCAGAAATGTGCCTCTATGTTGGTAGAAAATATAAGTTGCTTGGAAGCAGATATTGAAGAGATTGGGAGAAGACGCCATGCGATTGGCCTGGCTGACTCCTTTGATTCAAAGGAGAGTAAGCTTTATCTTAAGGAGCTTTCAATCCCAGAGGTCCCTCCTCATCTTTCTCCAGTCTTAAATCCGGTTGAGTCAAGGTGGATGGGGAGCATGGGTCAGCTTGAATCTGCTTATTTCTCCATGAGATCAAGAATGCAGCTCCCTGAGACTGATTCTGCGACGCGTGCTGATAATGATGTGTTGAAAAATCGTGAGAATGGGGGTCTTCCCAATAACAGTGAAGAACAGAAGGCTGGCTCTGATCGGCTGGGTGCTTTCTTTGATGGCTTATGCAAGTATGCTCGATATAGTAAGTTCACAGTCACGTGGTATACTGAGAAATGGAGAGTTCAACTCCTCAGCAAATGTGATTTGCTCCCTAAGTTTTGACCGGGATGAGGACTACTTTGCTGCTGCTGGGATATCAAAGAAAATAAAGATATTCGAGTTTGATGCGCTCTTTAATCGCTCCGTTGATATCCACTATCCAGTGATTGAGATGTCGAATAGGTCAAAGCTAAGCTGCACTTGCTGGAATAATTATATCCGTAACTACCTTGCTTCAACTGATTATGATGGCGTAGTTAAGGTTTGTGAAGTTTCCATTTTATAGTCCATATATTTTCGGTACTTTTGCTGCTCTTGGCATCTATTGGTTGAAGTCTCTGTTTTTGGATTCATGGTTTATAATCAACATTCTTGAATTGTGGTAGGTCATATCCTGCGATAGAGCTGATATTCAAAGTTAGTGGTGGTTTGTGGAATATTTGCGTTTTTGTTTGTAAAATAGTTGAATTTCTTGTCCATTGTAACATTGGTCTCTCGTGTTTTGCGACTTTGAAGTTCCCATCACAAATATATATATATATATAGAGAGAGAGAGAGAGAGAGGAGGAGGCACCATTGATTGTTTGGCAACTTTGAAGTTCCCATAGCGAATATCCAATTTAGAGAGAGGATGGAGGGAGGGAGAGAGCGGGCAACATTGATTGTTTTGCGACGGAGGGAGGGCACCGTTGATTGTTTGGTGACTTTGAAGTTCCCATCGCAAATTTCCAATTTAGAGAGAGGGAGGGAGGGAGGGCATCATCGATTGTTTTGCGACTTTGAAGTTCCTATCACGAATATCCAGTTTATATATATATATATATATAGAGAGAGAGAGAGAGAGAGAGATTGATTCTCTCGCGTGTACCTATGTAATAGCTATTTTCACACTATTGTTCTTCAAATGGCTATTCCGCACTTTGTTCCTTTCCATTTCTGATCCAGTAAAGGTTTGGGCTTTCCCCCTACCCTTTAATAAATATACTCTGATCACCTCTTACTTTCTATTTTTGCTCTTATCAACTCTGTTTGTTTTGGTATTAAGGACGTTTTCTAATTCTGAGTTTCTTCCGATGATATCCAGTTATGGGATGCAAGTACTGGTCAAGGGTTTTCTGAGTTCAGGGAGCATGAAAAGAGGGCCTGGTCTGTTGACTTTTCACCTGTATGCCCTACAAAGTTAGCAAGTGGAAGTGACGATTGTTCAGTGAAACTTTGGAGCATCAATGAGGCATGTTCCCTCCTTAATTAGAATTACCTCTTGCATATGTAACAATGTGACGGGTGACTGTTTATAAACCTATTCGGTGGCAAAGTTCGGGTATTCACTACTTTATTAACTTGTGATAACTAAAGTAACAATGCAAGTACTCTATGTATAAATTCCGACATGCGATCTGTTCATCTGCATTAGAAAATAGGGGGACAGTCATGATAGTCATTAGGCTTTTGACGATGGTATCGCTATGCATTAATTCAATAACAAGCAAATTCAGCATATAACTAAATATAGTCCGCCTTTAAATACTTCACTGTGTTACTTCAATAATTTTTTGATTCAATGAGGCCTTTAAGCTGATACGATAGAAATTTGATTGTGAACAGAGAAGTTGTTTGGGGACAATAAGGAGCATAGCAAATGTCTGCTGTGTTCAGTTCTCTCCTCATTCCACTCATTTGCTGGCATTTGGGTCTGCTGACTATAGAACTTACTGTTATGATCTTCGGAATGCAAGAACTCCCTGGTGTGTATTGGTTGGGCATGAGAAGGCTGTTAGCTATGTGAAGTTTTTGGACTCTGAAACCATTGTAACTGCATCCACTGACAACACCTTGAAGCTTTGGGATTTGAACAAAACCAGTTCTAGTGGTCCGTCAAATAATGCCTGCAGCTTAACATTTAGTGGGCATACCAACGAGAAGGTACAATTGCAAGGCTAGATAGTATTCCACTCTCTTTCTCTGGTCTTGACTCTGAATTTTCATTTTCCTTAGAGGACTTGATGTTCTTTCTTTTTTCATCGGGTTCACTTCTCATTCACTGATCTGCCAGAATTTCGTGGGTTTGTCCGTTGCTAATGGTTACATAACATGCGGTTCGAAACAAATGAGGTATGCATCTCCATATACCATTTCTGTCATTTTGTTTTAATAGTAGCTTGCTTTTCTTTAATGAAGTTTCCTGAGTTATTAGAAACAATTGTGCTCTTTCATGATTTGCCTTTCTTTTGGTAGGTTTTTACATATTATAGATCTCTGCCTATGCCGATCACTTCCTACAAGTTTGGTTCGATTGATCCCATTTCTGGGAAGGAAACAGATCATGACAATGGGCAGTTTGTTTCCAGTGTCTGTTGGAGAGGGAAATCGGACATGGTTGTAGCTGCCAATTCCAGTGGCTGCATAAAAGTCTTGCAGATGGTTTAGGGTGTAGTGAGACCTGTGAGAAAGACAGCAGCCCTTCATGTTCCTGCTTTATGCTTGTGAGTCTCGAAAGTTGTGAGCGAAGGCATTTGTTTATGGCCAGATCCTTAACTCTGCCTTGAGAATCTCTAGTCATCTTGTCTGAGAACTGAAGGACCCAAGCTAGTGCCTGCGGTGCAGCCATGAATTAAAAGTAATTGTACCATGGTTCCAGAGAGCAGTTCATACACGAGGACATTGCCAGAGTAAGCTGAAAAACGCGAGAAATTTGTCAATATGGATGGTTTTCCCATTGGGTCCTACGGAGTCAATTGTCCAAAGAGGTGAGCTATCTCAATAAGGCCATATAAGTTAAATGGGGTACCAGTGGTGGACTTGAAGTTGGAGATGGAAGTAATGCTGCTGATGCTTAAAACTTCTGTGAGGGGATCACATGCCTGGCTCCGATGGCAGGGATTTTAGGATTTTAGGACATGCGCATTCGTTGCTCCGGATGGAGATTCGTAGTGCTTTCCGACAAGTATCAGAAGTTTTTCATTGAGCTGTATGTAAATTTTACTGTCATAAAGATGAACCTTACCTGATGTAAATCTCTTATAGCTTGCTGTATAGAATTATTTGTTTTAGATTTATCTTTCTCTTGTGGGAGACCTGGTGCACGTGGATTACGTAACTTGGTTACCTTTGGGGAGCAAACTATAGCTTTTTTTTCCTTTGAGATCATTACATATAGACGTGGCTGGTTCCACGGAACCACCGGTTCCGGTTTAGGAACCGGCGGTTGCGGTTCCTCCAAAAGGTGGAACCGCCGGTTTTGGGCCGGTTCCGGTTCCGTTTTTTAAATTTAATTTTTAAAATAATAAATAATAAAATAAACATAAGAAATTATAAATTATAATCAAATTGTATATTGTAATAAAATTTGAGGAAAAAAAAAGAGAAGAGGAATGGGTTTGAATTTAATGAATTATCATTAAGCGCCTACATATCTTCTTGAGGATAAAATTTAAAAAAATCAAAGTCCATGTAGTTCTTTTACTTTTGATAACCCTAACTTATCTTATCGTCAATCGTCGCTATCCGTTGCGGTACCCGTAGCGGTGGTATCTCCATAATCCTCATTAAAGAATTTGTGTTCTCGATCCAACTCTTGGTGTCGAAATCTAGCCTTCGTCCAATAGTCGACACAAGCTTAAACTTCCACCGACTTCGGACTTAATCTTGAACGACGCGAGTCCAAAACTAATCCTCCATCGCTAAATGCTTGTTCCACCGCAATTATTGAAGAATAAGTTACTAATATCCGCGAGCGATGAGGGCGAGAACTAGGTAATCGTTTGAGTGACTCTTCCACCACTCTAGGATTTGAAAATCATGCTTGTGTTCGGCATCACGAAACTCAAATTGAGTGGTTAAATATTTTTCTAATTCGGAAATACTACATGTTGCCCTTTTTTTTTTATTTTTGTTTTTTTACTTTTGAGCATATCGTACCATCTACTAAGTGAACTACCAACTTCATTTTGTAACGCATGAAATTGTAAAGATCAACAATCACTTAAATCATATCTACCACAAAATTCTCCATATAATATTACTATAGATTTTTTAACTTTTCATTATATATTTAAAATATCTATTGCATCTTCCAAATGTAAACAATCATAATAACAAATATTCGGATAATCTAGCAAACCATCTAATTTAATACGTGGATAAAAAATAATACTAACTAAATAGATAAGAGGAATTTTGAAATAATAATGCAACCATTTTTCTCGCATTACTAAAATAATCTCAGTTAATTCAATATCTTTTTCATATTCACTAAAAACACTACCAATATTAACACACTCTATTAAAAATAAATGCGTAGTAGGATAATAAATACCAGGATAAAACATTAGTAGAATCATTAAAAATTTTAAAAAATCTAAAAAAATTTTGCAAACGTCCCAATGTTGCGGAAGTAAAATAATTTCGAAAATATTTTGTGAAATAAACATACATAATAAATCTTTGTAATTAAAAGTTTGACGAAACAACTCATAGGTAGAATTCCAACGAGTCGGAATATCTTTTGGAAACCTTTTTGCCTTTCTCCCATGTTGTTTACAAAATTTTCCCAATGCTTTCATAAATGGGCACGACTCCATAAAAATTTAATTACACCCTTTATTGGGGCAAGAGAAGTTTCAAGAATTCATAAACTATCTTGTACATATAAATGTAAAACATGGCAAGCACATCTAATGTGAAAAAATTATCCGCCAAAAGAGGGTTTGCAAATATTTTCTAATTCGGGAATGGAAATGGTATTTGCGACGGCATTATCAAAATCAATTGAAAATACTTTATTTATCAAAGTATATTCTTTTAAAATTTGCATAATTATTCTATAAATATTATGAGCCGAATGTTTTTAATCAAAAACTCGAAATGCAAAAATTTTTTTTAATGGTCCAATCGTCACCTATCCAATAACACGTAACACTCTTTATAAGAATGAATTTGCCAAAGATCACTCCAAATATCACTACCTAAATGCACACGTCTATTGAATTCAAAAAAATTTTGCTAAAGATTTTTTTTTTTTTATAAAGATGCAAAAGTTCACGTTTAAGAGTACTTTTCGGAATAGTCGGTGCTTGTGGAACCAACGCAAGATTTATCAAATATTTCAAATTAAAATTTTCACTAATAGTAAACGGAGCATGATCAAAGGCAACATATTCAGCTAATATTTGTTTATAAAGTGTATCAATGTAACGAAATAAATGATGAATATTAGGATTGGCGTACCCGAAAATTTGTTGTTGCCTAGTGTCGATCCCCACTTGTGTTGGATGTTTTTTTGTCGGATGCCGACGGAATGTTCCGTAACCGTCTCCTTTGGTAAATTTGTATGTTTGCGAATAATATTTACAATTTATATTATACTTACCTTCGCTTTCATCATATACATTGTCGAAGTGTAGCCACAAGTTGGATGTACTCTCTCACCCTTCCGTTCCGGCCATTTACCGTCAACGTTTTTTCGACACCAATAGGAAGATAAAGATTTTCTTATGTTGGGACGTGTTCGATGTTCGGAATGGGAACAACGTTGATATTATCGTCGTCGTCTTCTCAATATGTATACTCACGAGGATCATATCCAGGGAATAGGATGTTCGAATCTCTCATTGCCATCTTAGCCTTTCCAAAGATTTCGCTCCTTACCTACCATTTTGAGAATTTGGGGATTGAGAGAATTGAGCGGGATTGAGAGAATTTGAGAGAATTGTTGAGAGGATTTGTGAGAAAAATGAAAGAGAGATGATATATATTTATAGAGAAGGGGATGATTATTTAACTTTAAAAAAAATCAAAAAAATATTTTTTTTGGCTGAAGCAACGGCCAGCCAAAGAGCCGGCTCTTTGGGCCGTTGGGGCCCGGCGCCCAATTTTTTTTTAAACGGGTCGGAACGGGCCCGGAACCGGCGGTTCCGGGCCGGTTCCGGGCCTCCGGTTCCATTTGGTCACGTCTAATTACAGACACGCAATGAAGGGATATTATAGTGTACTTGTTTGGAACACCATACCCGAGTTGCGGAATTACTAAAGCGAGTTCTTGAAACATGGAGACAGATCAGGTAAACAAAGATTATAGACGGATCCGAGTCCTTGCGTAGTGAAGCAGACAACTTTCCTGACCACGACCCACTCCTTCAGAACAGAACCGAAAACTGGTTTAGAAACCTATCTACACAATCTCTCTACATTGTCCATGTAAAAGGAGTATGTTCAAAAATAGAGGGTCGCGTTCCATGGAACAAGAAGTCTGATTCGCAAACACAGAAAGAGATGTTTTTAAACAATGTAAGCCGGTCTGCAGGATCGAACACCGGATTCATTCTGCCCTCACCAAATCGGCTTGACATGACCCAATGAGAACCAGAGACTGCCATGTGAACTGAACTGCTTTAGGACCAAAACTTCCTTGGGCCAAAATTGTTTAAGAAAGACCATAGAGGTGCAGGAGCTTAAAGAAGGAGACATCGGCTATTGTATCTCGGAATCTGATACGTGTCCGCGTAATCGTCCTCGACTTGCACTTTTAGAGGAGATTATGGGCACAACAAAGTCTCTCCTTTTGGTTATCTTCACATTATGGCGTTCAGGATTCAATAACGACGCCCTGTCTTGTGCTTTCGGGGTTCCTGTGAGGAGCACAACTTTTGAAGATACTTCTCTACTTTTCTTGAGACATAATCACTACTCCTCAGAAATATGAAACAGATCAACAATGGCAAGTTCAATGAAATATACTCACCTGAACTTTTTCGCGTCTTAATATCAGCGTATTTCTTGAATGACAACGTTCTCTTCTCTGGTATCTCCGAACAAATAGACCTCGTGTCGATCCCTGGCAGGACCTGATCTTCTACTGCAAGAATCACATAAACCATTCCATAAATGACCTAGAAAACTGTTTGAGTGTTAGGGAATGGTCCATCAGTTGAATAAGTAAACTCGTCTGGTGGTTGAGTTGACACGATCAGGAAATGTTGGAAGTGAACTAACCTGGAACTCTTCTAACCTTCAAAGCTGTGCCTTTGTTAGTCAGTCGATTTTTCTTGTCTGGAGTATCAGAAAAGACCGATCTTGCATACCTTACAGGTAGTAGAAAAGAATCATCCTCCGCGAACAAGTTCTCGTCCTTGCAGGTTGTTCCTGCTTCGCTTGCTGTCTCACAGATCTCGACCTTAGTACTCAGACACGTCTTGTCTAGTTCAGACAGTTTATAAGCAAACATGTGAAACGGAATCTGCGTTACTGCCATTGAATTCCCGCTCGCGGATAACTTCTTTTGAAATCCGGCTTCTATGTCACAGTAGTCTACAGGAGGAGAATGCAGCTCAGGGTGACCATTGTCTGGGTTCATCACCAAGAACTTCTTGACATAACGCAGAATTCTACATATCGATGAAAAGCTTGGACGCAGCAAAGGCTCTGTTTGCCAGCATCTTCTGGTTAGATTCACCAAGTACTTCGGTGAAGGAAATGAGAACAGAGGCCTCTCGCCAGCTCTTATGTTTCGACTCATCTTATCTCCTTGAAGATGGCCTTCCTCAAAGGGTATTTTCCCGGTCAAAAGCTGAAAGCAAATCATCCCGAAGCTGTACACGTCTGCTTTCTCTGAGTACTTTGAAACAGAATTACTGTCTGGCTTTTCCTGCTCAGCGAGGACTTCTGGGGCATACCAAATGAAAGGGCTGGTCGAGTCCTGGTTTATCAAACAGTGGGAATTACGGTTGAGCACACTCGATGAACCATACCCTGTCACTTTAACAAGAAAATAACCTTCCGATGGAGTCCTGGATTTGAGGAGGACGTTGGTCGGGTTCAGATCACCATGATAAATCTTCTGAGAGTGGAGATACTCCATCCCTCTTGCAATCTGAATCATGATGTCGACTACAACCGGAAGAGAGAACAATATACGCCGCCTCGGACTCGAATTTTCCTTTACGTGACAAGCTAGACTCTTGTTCATCAACTCCGCAACTAGAAAGCATTCTTTCTTTTCCTCATCCCAAAAGGCACATAAGTACGGAAGCACGTTGGGATGGGAAAGCGAAAGGAGAGTAGAGATCTCGTCTTTCGATGACCGGACCTCTCCAAAAAGGTGGTGCATAACAAAGCTCTCCCCTAACCACTGAATCTCCTTGAGCTCTTTCCCGCTTCCCAATCTCCGCCGCACAGCATAGTCCTTCGCCCCAGTAAGGATTGAACTAGGACAGAGTGTCCAATTGTACGTCTCCAAGGAACTTATTTTCTTGAGCAAAAGATCGGCAAGCCGCTGCTCGTTCTTTGTCAGAACAGCAGATTCCGAGCTCTTTTTCTCCTTCAGAACCTCGCAGAGAAGCCATCTGTCCTCTTTCCAAACCGTGTCCAATCTCTTGCACAGCTCTTTAGGGACCAGATACTGCTTACCGTATCTCAGTTGGAAGAGTGTGGGGTCATTCCACTCCTTATCGTACTTCCTCCTCAGCAAAATTCCTTTCTTTTGCATCTCATCAGGGTCGAGTCCCGAAATCTCGCCGGCATTCTCGATCGCCTCGATGACTGCTGGGAAACTACACAGCAAGTTGTGGATGTGGAATTCGACACAATCCTTGCTGTTGTGAAGGGTGATCGCTTTGCCCCAAAAGTCCTTGACATCCAAACATTGCTTGATGTAGAGCTCGCCTTCTTTAAAAACCCGGTGGAGCTCTCTCAGAGGCTGCTCGAGAGCCTTCCACTTGGAGTTCTTCTCTTCGAGCTTGAGGTTCTGCTTGATCTCCCACGCGATCTCTTCAAAAGCCATAGCGAAAATATGGAGGAGCAAGCAACACTGTCTCCTATTGATTTGGATATCCTCCTGCAACACCATGAGAGCCTTCATACTTCCTAATACCTCCCCGACCTGCCGAAATTGTTCCATTCTGGCTTCAAAGAGTCAAATCTGCAAGCCGGGCACGCCACGAGACTCTCTCAATTTGATCCGAAATCTCCAAAAGTTTTACAGATACAAGCAAGTTGTTCCTGGATAACTCGAAGCATCACACACGCACACCAACACAAACTCAGCATCTTATGGGTACGCTCAAAATGGAATCCATAATTACTGGAGATTGACCATGAAAAAAACATTTGACGGGAAATTTGAGAAACGTATACGAGTCGACAAGCAAAATCAACCCAAAAAAATCTGTCCTGGGCGAGAAAAACAAAGGAAGCTCGCCATAATTCAGGTCGAGGTGATCGAAAAAGAGAAATCAAATATATCTCAAGTTGTTCAGAACCCAATTCACAATCATTCAATCCAAGGAAGCATCTCGCAAATCCAACGTAAATTCGACAAAGCAGAGGATGTAAAACCCAAGAAAGACTACAAAGAAGGAAAGAGAGAGTCAAACTCACCGGAAGAAACAGGCGATGTATCCGATGAAGCACCCCCGCGAGGAAGGAAAAAAAAACCGACTTTTCTCTGTCTGTAATGAGTCGAGCTCAAACAGAAACATCAGTTTCAGGTTCTTGGTCGATCGTTTGAACTTCGACAATGAAATTGAATGAGAGAGAGAGAGAGAGAGAGAGAGAGAGAGAGGAGGGGCGTGGCCGTTGAAAATGTCCGCTTTCTTTGGAGTTAACCACGTCGTGCTTCTTATACATCGTGTTCCCGCTGGTTTCGACTCTGACTTGCCTTTCCAGAGACCGTTGCTTTTCCGGAGGGGGCCGAGTTGGAGGTCGTTTTGGGGCAGTTTGAACGCGAAACGACGGTTGCGAGTGTTTGTGTGGAAAGGGAGGGGTCGTCAAACGGTACCGCGTTTTGACTTACCAACAACAAAAAAAGAAAAGAAGATTTTGACTGATTCGAGTCCCCCTCTCCTGAATCTGACGGACGCTTCCGTGTTGGATGTTCCAGGCAGGTGCTGAATTGGCATCGCCGTTTTGCTGAAATTCTTCCAGGCGATGCCACTCCACCAAAGTGGTTTGCTTTCTTTAGTTTTATTGGCTAATTCATCGTACTCTTCAATCAATGTGCCGTTGGACCATTTACGACGAATGTGAATTCGTTGCCGAAGAACGCTAGAAGGTTTCCCTGAGAAGCAAATGCTTTGAATGCGATGCACGGTCTCGATATTCGAGTCCACTCGGATTTCTAGTTCCTAGGGTCAGAACGAGGAATTCCATTCCATTCCATTCCATTTCATGCCGAGGATCTTGCCGCCTGAACCTTTGACGTTGGCCCTCGAACCTTTGAGTTCAGGGCCTAAGACTGGTCCTCCAAATCGGGCTCGAGACCCTAACGCCCTAACTTGATTTCCCAAAAGTTGGACGTAAAAATCCCGTACTCAAACCAAGCATGGAGAGATTTTTTTTATACTCTTAATCTAACTGTTTCCATTTTTGGGTTTATTGCACAAAAACGCCACAAAAGTTCACAAACCGCCTAATTGACACCTCGATACATGTTTTCAATGAACTTTATACGATTTTTTTCCCCCCCATGATTTGTTCCATCACATTTTCACTTTCACCTTAAATGCTACACTTGCATTTAAGAAGACTTCGTCTAATGCGTGCGCCAATTTTCTTTTTCTATTTGGTCCGAAAGCACCTCAATTAGAGATTAAAATCTCAGCGAATTTAAATTGTTGCGGGAAATGATTAAATTCAGAAAAAGATTTTAATTGTCTGTCCTTAACGAACACATGTTGTGATGAATCAAACAAGTACATATTTTTATGCAACTTATATATACACGTATGTATATGGCATAAAACTAATTCCAGAGTCTAGAATGGGTCACATTCAACATATATCTAAGTCTATTTGGTCATGGATCAATCCGATTGAAGGGAGTGCACGTCATGAGCGATTGGCGAGACGGCCACGACCTTTTAAATAAGAACAAAGTCGACGGTCTGTCTTCCACCAACTGCCGCCTGGAATTGATTTGTTTCTCTGTAGCTTTCATAAACTCAAAACACGTCATAATACGTGTCAATTTTCCAGGTTAAGTCCTTTAAAAAAAAAAAACCAATTTTAAGTCTAATCTCGATTCTGTCCCGATTTTATTTTATTTTATTTTTGTCTAAAAGAAATCCTGTGGACTAACCCCATTTTCCTTTCCAACTAACCATCCATTTGTTTTATGCACTCATCCATGTAAAAACTACACGTATGGAGAATCGATGGTCTGAGTATTCTCGCCAGGTCTAAGATAAGGTAATGATCCAAATCAGATCATGACAAATGCACATAACCAGTTTGGAAATAAGGGTGTGCGTGATAACCATTGACTGCCAACAGGGATATTAATATGTCGTCATTGCGCACTATCACGTCGGTTCTACTAACGGCTTATTTAGCAATTGAGGGCGCGCATCATAACCATTTTATTTATTTATTTATCTATTTTTCTGTTTCTAGGAACAAAGTTAGGAACATAAATCCATTTAGTAAATCAATTTTATTTTTCTATTTTCGAAAATAAGTTTTTAGCCCAGATATAGGTTTGGAACAGAAATTAGAAATAGAGATTTTTCTACATTTTTATTTGTGGAATGGAAACATAAATAACAACTCTTCTCGTCGTCGATCCCCGGCTACCCTCCCCGGCGCCGCAACCATAACTCCACCTCTTGTCGCAACCCTAGCCTCCATCTCAACCCTAAAAAAATTATGTTATTACCAAACGAATTTCTATTTCAAAAATTGAAATTTTGTGCTGTTGTTAAGTGTGTTTCTTTGTTCGAAACTCATCCAGGGAGTAGAAATAAAAAAATCTATTTGTGGCCAAGAAATGGTTATTTTTGCGCCCTAAATGATCAATATTGCAATATCCTTCTACTAAAAAGATTGAATTGAATTAGCCGGAGATATCCTTCTAATAGAAGCAAGACATAAAAAGATTCATACAACTTAGATATTGTTGAATTCTAGTGTTCCCTCTACTATTTACTATATATGATATCCAATCTTAATAAATAAGAGCGAGATTGACCCAAAAAATGGTCGTGATGTAGTTAGACCTGTTAAATTGTGTCATAAATGAATTTAGAATGGTAAAACTCAAAATAATATATGTTTTAAATAGGTCCACAACTTATTTTAACTCAACTCACTTATATGACTCTCGTCTTTACTTGATCTCGCACCCGCTCACTCTATGCTCTCACCTCGGTTTGAGTACGAGTTTTTCTAGATTTGGTTAATATGAAAGTATTTTAGCAATAGGTGTTGGTTATGGGTTGAGTTGGGTATGAATCACTAGATATGTATTATATGAAAATTGATCATTTTTTCTTTTTACATGAGTAAATTATATTCAGTAAATAGGTCATCAAAGAGTTTAGAATGACAAAATCCAAAATAACATGGGTGTTAAATGGATCCATAACTTATTTAGACCCAATCCATTTCTATGACTCTCGCCTTCGCTCTATCTTAGGCCTGCTCACTCCGTGCTCTCACCTCAATTTGAGTATAAATTTTCCTAGATTTGAAAATGAAAGTAATTTAGCAATATAAGTTGGCTATGGGTTAGCTCGGTATGGATCATTGAAATTGTGTTACATGGAATGGATCAATTTTTTGGTCAAGCCATTTTTGACCTAACTCGATCCACCCTTTTGACTTATCTAGATGTATTAAACATATTTTACCTATTCTTATCCCATTATGGCCATGTTTGGTTTAGCATTTGGTCAAGAGATTTTGAGAAAATGCAAATACCTTTAACCTAAAGACTTTTTCCAAAATGCAAGTAGTGTTTGGTAAAGTGTATTTTAAAAACACATTGAAAAGCAACTTTGACATAAATGCTATTTAGTGAAAAATGAATTTTGTAAAGTATTTTTACTTTTTGAAAAAAAGTCGCCGTCGGTGGCGGCGGGCGGCCAATGGGCGATGGAGGGTGGCAATGGGCGGCGGCGGCGACGGATGGCGGCCAACAAAGGTGACAAAGTTAAAATAAAAAAAAAAACTAGTTGTATTTTACAAAATTTCTTTAGCCCAAAATACCTCAATGTACTATTTGGGCTAAAAGGTTTTGGAGAGCATTTGAAATGCAATTACATCTCTCCAAAGTGAGTTAAAAAAGTAGCCAAACACCATTTGCATTTGGCCAAAGAACTTTAGAGCCCCAACGCTTATCTCAAATCTTGAACCAAACATGGCCTATATATCTTTTCTTGAACTGTAAGGTTCTTCAGTTCTAATGAATCTGGATCAACAAAATCTAAAAAGGAATTGACTCAATTACATGGATACTAGATCCAGAAGACTAGTCCAGCATTTGTTCTGGATCATATTTAAATCGTGACATTGCTAAAAGGGAAAAAAAATTCAAGAAATACCTAAATCTCTTCAAAATTGTCTCGTCTTGTTTCGGATCTCCGTCTTGCAACACCATGAGCCTCCATGCTTCCTAGTACCTCTCTGACCTGCCGGAGTTGTTCCATTCCATCTTCGAAGACTCAATCGAATCTGCAAGCTGGGCACGCTGCAAGGCTCTGTTCAATTCAATACCGAATCTCCGAAAAAAATTTAGAGTTTCTAGCAAGTTGTTCCTGGAAACTAGATTCCTAACTAGGTGAGATTGACCATGAGGGAAAAAGTACACGAGTCAACAAGCAAGATCAACCTGAAAAAAACCCGTTCTTTCCAAGAAAAACAAAGGGAGTTCTATCATAAAACGCGGTCGAGGTATTCCAAATAGAGCAGCGTATATCTCTCAAGTTATTCAGAAGCCAATTCAGCATCATCCAACTCAAGGCAGAATCTCAAACAATCCGACTCTTCCAACGCAAAATTCTACAAAGCAGAGGATCGCGGAACCCGAAGAAATCAAAAGGGAGAGAGAGCCAAACTCAGCGGAAGAAACAAAGAGCAAGCCGGCGACGAATCTGATGAGACTTCCCCACGAGAAAGGACTAAAAAAACCGACGATGATTTCGAAGCAAAAAAAATTCTACATTACCTACTCATTCTTGATCTATATATTGTAATCCTTTGTAGGCTCATATTCGAGTGATTAAGTGTAATACAAAGTGATTGTAACATTTGAACGATTCAATAGTGAAATCCAGGTTAATTAGCTGTCACGTGAAAAAGCGGATATAGGCTTGATCTAAGCCGAATCACTATAAATTTTGTGTGCAATTTCTCTATCCCTCAAACCCATTTGTATTATTTTTTATTATATTATTATTCACAGAAAGAATTTAAAGCTGGTTCAAAACTTTACTTTGATCAGACTTTGACCTGATTTTGAACTAGGCTATGAACTTGTTTGTTTTAATTCCACGTTATTTTGACAAGTTCCTTGAAATCACATGTTCACCTTTCTTTAGGTGATACCATTAGCCTCAACACACATCAAATGCCGACTAATTTTATAATGCACTTCATGTGTTGGACCATTTTCTTCTTCGATAAAGCATGCTTGACTCCGACCGTCGGATATAGAGGTACAACGGTTGTAATCGACTTATCAACTAAGGATTGCTTCTACGAGTTTAAAGAGGATAATATGGAGCATGTTGTCATTGAATTATTGTCTGAAGATTTTGTTGGTAAAATATGGTAGAATGGGATGAACAAAGGAATCAAACTTTGAGGCGTGATAGCACTTTCTTTAAGGAATTATTTGCCTCACAATATTGCTAATGATTACCAGCAAAATCCTCCAAGATACAACAGAGTCTCAAGCAAGAATATTAGATAGCAATTCTAATATTTCTCCGAGAACTCTTTAGGAAACAATTAGAAACGAATGTTGTATTTCTCTTGTTTTGAAAGGACGAAAATTAAAAATAGTAGTTGTGAACAATGAGCGAGAATAGATGAATATATAATGAGAAAGAACACACATTTTCGCATCCGAAAATGTGTTAATTCTCTTGTACCTTTTCATTATTCGAAAACAGTTTTTGTTTAAAAATTGCAACTCTTCGTGTCCAATAATTGATAGTTCAAACATACTTCTTCATGTTTGAAACTACACATTCAATCACACATTTTCATATCTGAATTGGTAGTTATTTCCCAACGAACATGAACACTCCAAAGATTGTAAGAGTGTTTTAGAAAATAACTCGCCAATTGAATAGATACGACCTTTTAAAGGTAGTAAGAGTGCCTCCGAAAATAACCGTCAATTGAATAGACACGACCTTCGTGTCCTTTCATCAATTGAACAAATAAAATAACCGTCAAATGGGACAAGACACTTCTTCGTTTGTTTTACAAACAAAACACCAATAATCCTCCACTTTATTTGTAAAACAAAATTAAAAAAATAAAATTTCTCAAAAAATACAGCCAATATTTCCATGAGATTAATATACATACATAAATGTCTCTTTCGAGTTAAACCTTTATTTAATGCAAGTATCTCAAAACTCTATCAAAGTTACAAGTAGCTTGGCTTTAAACTTGTACTAAATAATAGGATCGGACATACCGCACATATACTAACCTCTTGTTTCAACGAGAAGTTCGTAATTACTCAACACTATTATGGCCTTGTGCTTGTTCCCTGTTTCATAAGCTCTCTAGAAAGTAACCTCAACTTTCATAAGAAGCTACTTCACTTCTAAGCCCATATAGGTGAAGTATTACCACGTGTTTCTATTACTAATAAACACACTACTAAATCGTATTATACTTCATTAAGAGTATAACCCAGCTTCTAAAACGTAACGCACAATACTCGGCTTCTCATAATCGAGCTAATGCCGCATCGGACAATCACTTTCCGTAACTTATTTTTACCCGTTAACCTTATAACTAGTGATATGCTAGTATCGGATCTAGTTATCATTACCGGTGATTTTAATCAAAGGGTTTTAGCCCCATTTCTTTTGAGGTCACCTTTACTACATCTCTTGAAAGAGCCTTTGTAAAAGGATCCGCTAGATTCTTGCTTGACCTCACGTAAACAATTGTTATGGTATCATCCCGAATCAATTGTTTCACGTACTCATGTCTTAGAATGATGTGTCTAGACTTATCATTATAAATGCTAATATAAGCCTTTGCTAAAGTAGCTTAATTGTCACAAGTGAATAGAAATAGGAGGCATAGGACTAGGCCATAATTCGATATCCATCAATAAATTTCTTATCCATTCAGCCTTTTTCCTACTTGATGCTAAAACAATAAATTCGGATTCCATAGTTGAGTGAGTTATGCATGTCTATTTCTTGCTCGCCCAAGAAACAGGATATCCATCTAACGTGAAGATCCATCTAGAAGTGAAATGTTTATCTCCCACACTAGAAATCGAACTAGCATCGGTGTATCCTTCTAATACAACCGGATAGTTGTTATAGAACAATCCCAGATTTTTAATTCTCTTAAGATAACCAAAAATTCTAGTAATGGCATTCCAATGTTCTATACTTGGATTACTAGTGTATCTACTCAATTTACACACGGAAAAAGAAATATCGGGTCTAGTACAATGCATCGCATACATTAAAGATTCTATAGCACTCGCATATTCAATTTGTGCTATTACTCTACTAATATTATAATTTAATTTGACACAAGTATCAAATGGGCTACTCATTTATTTGAAACCGAGATATTTAAATTTATTTAACATCTTTTCAACATAATTACATTGATTCAAAGAGTAATCCCCACTATGTTTTTTTAACTTTAATACCTAAGATAGTATCTACTTCACCCAAATCTTTAATTTTAAAGTTTGAAGTTAGATATTTCTTAGTCTCAATGACTCTAGTCATATTAGTTTCAAAGATAAGCATATCATCTACGTATAAGCAACCTACAACTCCATAATCTTTAGTGAATTCAAAATAAATACACTTATCAGCACTATTATGCTTGAAATCATTGGACATTATGACTGAATCAAATTTCTCATGCCACGCTTTGGTGCTTGCTTAAGCTCATAAAGAGATTTGACTAATTTACATACTTTCTTCTCATTTCCGGAAAGAACAAAACCCCCCGATTGTTCCATGTAAATTTCCTCATTTAAATCTTCATTTAAGAATGAGTCTTGACATTCATTTGATGAATGCAAAGATCATAAATGGATGCTAAAGCAAAAAGAATTCGAATAGATGTTATACGTTCTACAGGGAGCATAAATATCAAAATAATTTATTCCTTCTTTTTGTCTAGAACCCTTGGCTACTAATCTTGCCTTGAAAGCTTGAATAGAACCATCAAAATTGTATTTTGTCTATAACCTTTGGCTATTAATTTTGTCTTGAAAGCTTGGATAGAACCATCAAAATTGTATTTTCTCCCGAAAACCCATATGCACCTAATAGGTTTAGATCCTTTAAAAAAATTCTACATTACCTACTCATTCTTGATCTATATATTGTCATCCTTTAGAGGCTCTTATTCAAGTGATTGAGTGTAAGACAGAGTGATTGTAACATTTGAACTATTCAATAGTGGAATCCAGCCAATTAGCTATCAACGTGAAGAAGTAGATGTAGGCTTGATCTACGCCGAACCACTATAAATTTTGTGTGCAATTTCTCTATCTCTCAATCAAATATGCAAGGGCAAAGACCTTTAGTTAGTGAGTCTGCGCAGCCATATCATCTCGTGTAAGAAGTTCCACTTTAGTGTCACCATTTTCATCCCTTACCTTTATGGTCAAAAACTTTACCGTCGGATGCTTAAACCGCTTGAGACCTCTCGCTATTGTTAATAACTAATACTGCAGAATTATTGTCACAATGCATTATTCACAAAAAGAATTTAAAGCTAGTTCAAATCTTTACTTTGATCGACTCTAACCTGGTTTTGAACTAGGCTATGAACTTGTTTGTTTTAATTCCGCGTTATTTTAAAAAGTTTCTTGAAATCACATGTTCACCTTTCTTTAGGTGACACCACTAGCCTCAATACACATCAAATGCCGACTAATTTTATAATGCACTTCATGCATTGGACCATTTTCTTCTTCGATAAAACATGCTTGATTCAGACCATCGAAATATAGAGGTATAACGATTGTAATCGACTTATCAGGTGAGGATTGCTTCTACGAGTTTAAGGAGGATAATATGGAGCATGTTGTCGTTGAATTATTGTCGAAGATTTCTCGGCGTTGAAGTTGAGGAAGAAGATGTATGTTGACGCCTAAATTTTGACTAATATATATTTTGCATAAAAATTAGAACTAATTTTAGTTCTAAACAAAAATCATCTCACATATTCATTTAGCATTGGCATATAATTTGAGCTTAATTTAACAAGCATCCGGACTAGGCATGGGGTGGAAAAATGCACCAGAAGATTCGGGCTTGAAAGAAATATTTTTCGGGGACTCGTATGCAAATACTCAAAACTTGGGGATTGTATTGCAAATACTCAAAACTTAGGGATTGATTGCAAATACTTAAAATTTCGGGATGTATGCAAATACCAAAAGAAGATGGAGAAAGGAAGATGATGAAGAGAAGATAATGAAAGGAAGATGAAGAAAAGAAGATGAAAATAGAAGATGAAGAAAGGAAAATGAAGATGAAGAAGAGAAGATGAAAATGGAAGATGGAGAAATGAAGGTGAAGAAGAAAGATGAAGATGAAGAAGAGAAGATGAAGATGGAAAAAGAAGATGAAAATGGAAGGTGGGAAATGAAGATGAAGAAAAGAAGATGAAGATGAAAAAAGAAGATGAAAATGGAGGGTGAGGAAATGAAGATGAAGAATGAATGATGAAGAATTTTGCCTATAAAAGAAGAAGAGTTTTTGGAGTGGAAGAAATTGAAAGAGTTTTGGAGGAGGAAAATGGAGAGAGCTCTTGAAAAAAAATTTGGAAAGAGTTTTGAGAAGGTATGAGAGTTTTGAAGCCCGATACTACTATTGCCAATTTTGCACCGATCAACACAAGCTCTTGGTCCATCCCCATCGTTCAAGCTCCCAAAGAAAAGAAAGTTAAGTGATTCCTAATTTTCTTTAATTTTGAATACAAATTAGCCCGGATTTTCTACATGATTTTTTCTACATTTTTATGTTAAATAACAACTGCATATCAACGATGAAACATCAATGGTACGAGAATAGAAGGAGAGCAAAAGGGGAAAAATATCAACGCTCGGATTGCGGTCTCATGAAATTCTAGCGAGTTGAGAAAGAAGCGTGAAGAAGAGATAGGACCAAGAGATTTCTCGGTCTAACGAGTCACCAAATTGGTCCAATGGTTAAGACAAGCCCGAAGCACAAGTTTGGTACACGAGTTCAAATTGGGGAGTAATCTTGAACTTATTTCATCCTAATTTCATGTAATTTCTTTATTTTAAAAATACTCAAAAATTCAAAAAATATCATGGGAAGAAAAACCCAAAAAAATTGATTCTTTGATCTTCAAGTAGAATTCATCAAATTTGTCAAATCCATTATTTTTTCATGAATTTTAAGGTACGAAAGGGCATTAGTTGTAATTAATGTAACCAAGTCCCCGGACTCTTAATCTACAGTTCGCAGAAATAAGATAGTTTTCTCCCGCTATTTTATTTAGGTTTCTAATCGACCTACCGAAAATGATTAGTGGCGACTCTAAATTCAAATCACATTGCATGTTAATCATTCGAACCTTAACTTGCGATTTGGTATGGACTTGGGAGAGTCCGAGTTAGGTTAGTTAATTAATTAACTTGATAATCCATTAGCCGAAAATGATAACTTTGTTTATTTTTTTTAGGTCGCGACAGACTTGGCGACTCATTTGGGGACCCAAAGAGGACTTAGGCCGGATAAGTTCATGAAAAGGAAAATTACTTGATTTGGCAATCTTGGTTGAATTTTAATCCCTAGGTGTTAAATGATTTTGCGGGAAAAGGGAGTTATAAGGGGATGAGTGTTTGCTAACCTTTTTGTGTAGGTTGAAGGAGATTGTGTATGATTTATATTGAAGTGTTGGATGCTATGAACTGCCGCGCATGTTTTTACTGTTTTTACATTTACACTTAGCACACACAACCCGCCATTGAACCCGAATGGCTAGGCATAGGATGGTACTTGATTAGGGATACTTCGGCCATCGTCGTTTGGCCCGAGTCGCTCTTCTCGAGTCCCGAACTATTTCAAATCGGTGCCAAGAGTTAACACCTCCATCATTCGCCGTGTGATGTGGGTCGTTACTTGGCGAGCCAGGATGTCTATGGGGATCTTGGTTCAACCGCAAGCCGATGTGGTTTAGTCTGGATATCCCGGGGCTCCACTTTTTGTCAAGCCATGCTAGATAGAAATCGAACCTCACGAGCATTTTCATGCGCATGTCTTTGTGGTTAACACTTTCTCTCCAAAGGAGGTAATTTCTTGAGCTTTATCACCGATTTTTCTTATCTTGTTTTGGGTCGGTCCATGATCTAGGTTGAGTCATTTGGCACACGAATGGGTCGCATTGATTTCCCTTCACAATTGAAAGAACTTGTTTTCATAAAAAATGTTCGGAAGATCATAATCTCTCATGACAAAAACTTTTGCAGCAATTCGATGCATTTTCCTTTTAATAAGGAATTAATAGCCGAGATGGAGCAGCTGGAATTTCACATGTTTTCGGACTCCAGATTCATTTTACAATTTAGAACTAAAAAACGTGCCTTTTTGTGGAATTACCAAACATGAAAGTTCTAGATCGTTGTTTCAACTAATAGCCTGCAAAATTTCAGTCTCTAATTCATTTTTTTAAGAGGTCTTCCGTTCTTTTGTTGGAAACCGGATAAAGCAATTTTCTGGATAAATTTGTGTAAAGAAGTATTAAACTGCATTGATCCATGTGGAACCCGCCGTAGAGTAAAACACAAAAGTTGTTCGTCGGTATGTCATCCGTCAACTCCTAAAGTTTGGCATTGTATTGACCAATGTACGAATTAAGATGAATTTTCTCGTAAAAATCGACGACACTGAAAATTGCCGATGCGATCTTTTGGTCATGTCTAGTTCGTTCATTGAGTCTAGAAGGAAGTCATGGACCGGCTCTCTATCCTCGCTCGTTGTACTTACTCTTGACTTGTCTCTTTTCAGAAAATTTATCACGGATCCTCCGAATATTACTTGATTGGTGGCGAAGAGAATGGCCGACATTAACGCCGCTTGTCCATGAGACTTTGAATGAACAATTCGGTGCTCTAACCGAGCGATTTGAAGGGATGATGTCTCACAAGACGATGATGCCTATCATTCCGAGGATCGAATCATGTCGATGGAGGATTACATCCGGACTATGTATTTTGACTGAGCTGTCAATTTATCGGGATCGGCACGGCCGGTTATCTCCAGTGTGGTAACATTATCCTGGCGGCAAAAAATTGGTATTCCCTTGCACAAATAACATAGCGAGAATATGAGGCATGCATCCTCGGCCAACAGTGCGATTGAAATGGGGATAGCCCGACTCAAGGTGTTCGGAGATTTCGCTTTAATTATCCTTATCGTTGGAAAGTGGAAGACGAGAGATGCCAAATTGCTACCCTACCATGAGTATCTGGATGAATTGGTAGAGGAATTTGAGGATATCTCATTTGAGTATTGATTAGACTCATAATTGATTCGCCGATGCATGGCTACCTTGTCTTCAATGTTACAAGTCGCCAATGGACTTGAGGTTGACCATAAGATCGATGTATTAAAAAAGCCGGCATATTGTATGGCGTGATCGATGAACCCGATGGTAAGCCATGGTACCATGACATCAAGACTTACATTCGAAGCGGGAGTTCCACGAAAAAAGTACCGTATCGACCAAAAGTACATAAGGAAGATGGCCTCGAAGTTCTTCTTGAATGGAGAGAATTTGGCTAAGGTCATTCGATTCGTCCTACTAAGATGCGTTGACTTAACCGAAAGTTCGTCGATAATGGAAGTACATGAAGGGATCGTGGTCCACACATGAACGGCTATTTGTTAGCTAAGAAGATTATGAGGTTGGGTTATTATTGGCTCACACTCGAAAGAGATTGTATTCAAATGTTCGAAAAGTCACAAATGTCAAATTCATGGTGACAAAATTAATGTCCCCCAAATGAGTTGCATCGATTATCGAACCATGGCCGTTTTCTATGTGGGGTATTAATGTTATCGGTCCTATCAACCCTAAAGCATCCAATGGGCATTGATTCATCTTGGTGGCGATTGACTATTTCTCCAAATGGATCGAAGCCGCATCCTATTTAGCGATCACGGCACGAAATATTGCGAAATTTATCCGCCGGGATATCATTGCTCGATACGGTTCACAGAAGCCATAATCACCGACAATGGCTCGAACTTAAACAACAAACTAATGGACGAATTGTTTAAGGAATTCAAGATCAAGCATCCGAACTCTTCCCATATCGTCCTCGAGATGAATGGAGCGGTAGAAGCCGCCAATAAGAACATTAAGAAAATTTTAGCGAAGACGGCTGAAAATTATCGCGATTGGCATGAGAGGTTGCCATTTGCACTTATGGCATATCGGACCTCAATCCGGACATCTATGGGGCAACCCCGTATTCTCTTGTATATGGAATGGAGGTGTTCTACCAGTTGAAGTGGAAATTCCTTCCTTACGTATCTTGTCTCAAGCTAAACCGAAGCCGAATGGATCCAGAGAGAACAAGCCAATTGAATCGATCGACGAAAAAGACTTAAGGGCGTATGTCATGGCCGTGTTATCGGCAAGAGGGTTGCTAAATCATTCAACAAAAAAGTTCGGCCTCGATATTTTCAAATCAATGACCTGGTCTTGAGAAAATTATTGCCAATAGTCCCACTCCCGGAAGGGAAATTCGCTCCAAACTATGGTGGTCCATATATAGTGAAGAAGGTGCTCCCTGGTGGTGCTTTGATTCCGCCGAGATAGATGGTCGTGTCTTTACCAATCCAATCAATTCACCCGTAAAGAAATATTATGCTTGATTCACTCGATGTGTTCATAATCGAGTTATAATATTAATACGATTCACGAGTTGTTTACATTTGAGCATTCGTTTGTTTCCTCGCTACTAAACTTTCTTTGAGAGATTGTTTCGAATGGGAGAGCCTCTCCGGCCCAATTAAATTGACCATCGGGAGCGTGAGATTTACATATTCGCCGAGTAAAAGGGGTTATCTTGCGAAACAAATATGACGACCAAGATGAAATGAGTAAAAACTTGCATTCATTTCATTCATCGAAAGCCTTACAAATAGATCAACGGGGTGGGAACGTAAAGACAAACCGAGCTCTAATGAGCATCACAAAGGAGTTTAACCGACTCTCCATACGGTTGATGCTCCGCCTACACGATCGCTCCGAGAATCGAGATCCGCCAACTTAAAGAGGAGGAGCTCACATTTCTCTTTGAGGTTGGCTATCTTGTCCTCGTGATACTCAAAGAGCAAATTCTAGGTCATGGATCGGCATTCTCCCGCGGGCTATATCCAGGGTCGAATCGTCCAACCTTTCTTCCATCCATGTGCATTGAAATTTTAAAACAATATTGAGCGGATCGCGCTCGAAGATGGTGCAGGACATGGCCAAACATCCCACCAAGTTTCCCCTCTCACGAATCGGCGAGGAGACTTGTTCGTTACCGTAGTCGAGGGCCTTCTTATAATTGTCGGCTACAAGACGGCCAACACTAAGCTGTCCGACCGATCCCGATAGCGTGCCTTCACAAGATGGGCCAAAGTAACATTTTGATAAGCAACATGGTAAGCCTCCGGGAAGTTAGTGAAGAGGGTGGGGAAGATCCCGTATTCCTCCTCTAACTTGGTACCCTTCAATGGAAGCGGTGTCCATATCCCTAAACATAAGACGAATCTCGGTTTCAGCCTCCGGATGGTTGGCTATATAAGAGTAGCCCTGGCCTAGGAGATTATAAAGTTTCTCCCATTTGGCCAAAACTTCACCGAGAAGGCGTGTGTAGGAGGGAAGCCATTGTTGTTGAAGCGGCTAGAAAAGAGTGGATGCAAAAGAGTGCTTAGAAGGTTGGAGATGAAGATATGAAAGCGATAATTGTCTCGGCGTTAAATCCTAATTTAAAGGGCGGGAAAAGCTATAGCAATAATTATTGTGGATGCCGAGTTAATTATCTGGGTAAAACTATGGACGTTTCATCCGTGAATCACGGATCTACCATCTCGAGCCTCACAAATCCGAAAAAGTTACGGAAAAGATTTGAGGACCCCACCATACTGAAACCGAGTGGGAGACAAGCATACTTTTCGAGAGAAAAAAATAGCAATTCTTGCAGAGCCACGTTAGTTACTCGGGTGATACTACAGGCGTTTCGTCCGTGAGTCACGGATCTACCATCTCAAGCCTCACAAATCCGAAAAAGTTACGAAAAGATTTGAGGACCCCACCATGCTGAAACCGAGTGGGAGACAAGCATACTTTTCGAGAAAAAAAACAGCAATTCTTGCGAGCCATGTTAGTTACTCGGGTGATACTACAGGCGTTTCGTCCGTGAGTCACGGATCTACCATCTCAAGCCTCACAAATCCGAAAAAGTTACGAAAAGATTTGAGGACCCCATCATGTTGAAAACGAGTGGGAGACAAGCATAAATTCCGAGAGAAGAAACAGCAATTCTTGCGGAGCAGCCGTTAGTTACTCGGATAAAACTACGGGCATTTCGTTCGTTGGATCTGGATCTATCATCAATCCGTGATCTCGAGCCTCACAAATCCGAAAAGTTACGAAAAGAGTTGAAATCCCACCATAATTGAAAACGAGTGGGAGACAAGCATGGTTATCAAGAAAAGAAAATCGGTGCGAATGGATTCGGGGTCCCATCACGTTGAAAAAATAAGACAAAGCGGGAACACGAAATCTTGGGAAAAACGTCGGCTTAGTGATTTTCATCCGCGTTTAAAGGGAGGCTTTGGAACATACCCGATTACTCGAAAGAATTTGGAGAGAGTAAGCATATAGCGGAAAATAAAGTGAACAAAAGGCGGTAATAGGTATTTCAATCCAACATGTTTAGAGGCCATCGGCACTTACTGGAGGCAACCAACCTAAACATCCCCGAAAGCAACTGCTGGATTTCGAGACCGGATCCAACGCTGGAGCCGTAAAACTCAACTCTCTTGGCGGTGAAATTCAAGATCTCGACAGCAACAACAATGGCGGCGGCAAGGCCATGATCAACCCCAAAAAGAAAATATCAAATCAAAGTGCTTGAAGTGCCTTCAAGGAGTGCTCTTACGTGAATAAGAGACGCAAAAATGAATTGAGCCGGATGATAGGAATGGAGCCCTTGAAGGTCAAGTTTTGGTTTCAAAACAAGCGGACCGATTGAAGGTTAAAAATGAAAGTCATGAACTTACGTTTTTAGGGAAGAAAGTGAAAAGCTTCGAGTAGAGAACAAGAGGTATAGGGATGCTATTAACACATTTTGCCATGTCAGTAGCGGCCCCATCTCCTTTGGTGACATGTCCCTCGATGAGCCACATCCGAGCATTGAAAATGCTTATTCACCGATTCATCCCCCAGAGCAAGTTCTCGTACAATCCGATCTCGTTGGAGATACATCCCGAAGAGTCGGTCTTGCGGAGGCGAACCGATACCCTTCGAGGAAGAGACATGCATCACTATAATTGGAGTTTCCTTGATGTCACACCAGCCAATTCAACGCCGATGGAACTCGAATGTGTAGCCTTACATGAAACTTTAGTTTTTTATTATGGGCTCTCAAAATATCTCTTTTTTGAGCATTACTAGCCAACTCTTTACAAATCCTCCAAGAGAAGTAGTGACATGTATGAATGAATGTCTTGTTTGTTACAAAATCCCCATATGAGACATTCTTCTTTTAATGCCTAGAAGTTAACCCAGGGGCAAAGAACGATCATTATCCACGAACATCATCATGCTTAAATGCGTGAATTCCTCGCCGTATTTGACTAAGCATTGAAAGCCTTCACGTAAGTAAATGCGAAAAAGATTTGAGGAGGGAAATAAGCTGCCTCGTTCGTAGGAGGAATTGAAAAGATTTGAGGAGGGAAATAAGCGTCTCGTTCGTAGAGAAAGTGAAAAGATTTGATGGCTCATCCATGTCGAAAAGTAAAAAGAACGACGGATTGAGCGAGAGGTAAGAGTTATTACGAAATGGATCCAAGGCACTAGGGCGAAAAGGAGAGAAAAGGCATCGCGAAACTAACGGATCGAAAAAAGTTTATAAAGAACTTGAAGTCTCCATGCACCTTCGAACTCGTCACGAAAGGCCATCGTCGCTTTTGTCTTTGCAAGTCCAAAGAACATCTAAAGCCCGGTCTCTAGTCGAAACACCCATTTTTCGGTCTACATATGGAAGGTTTTGAAAGGAAAATAAGTATGCGTTCACTCCAGGCGGAAGTATGGGAAGTTTCCTATCCCGAGGATCGCGAGTCATGGCCATTGATGGTAACCCCGTTTCCCTCTCGATCCTCGTTGCCATCTGAGAAAGTGCATGTATAGGATTTCAACTTATGTGAAAGCAACGGAAGCCTTAGAGGAGGAGAGCGGTACAAATATGATTTTGACATCGTCGTCACAGCCATGGTAGGGATCGATATGGACGGTCTCGGTCTCTTAAAGATCATTGATTCCGAGTTGGATATACCGGTCATCATAACATCGCAAGTGATGATCGCGGTTCAAGAACGAGGCCATGTTGCATGGTGCTCGGGACGTCCTAAAGAAGCCGGTGCGCGTTCAAGTGCTCCAAAACATTTGGCAACATGCTTGTAAGGAAGCAATTACTCGAACAAAAGAACTATGGCCAAACTTACTACGACGATTTTGTCGGAAAGAAAAGGCCCTTTGGTCCGCGAGCTTCATTCTATATTCATCGAGGCGGTTCGACAACTAGGAATCAATTCAGCCACGACCAATGGCTGTACTCAAAATGATGAATATAGACGGACTCACCCTACGAAGTGTCACAAATCACCTTCACGAGATTTAGAGATAAGTGAAGAAGCACGATATAGCTTGGAACCAAGGCGACCGGAGCAAAGTTGATTGGAAGATTAATCCCGGGAAAACCTACGGAGCAAAAAGTACCGACCACTTCCCAATCAAGAATACGGCCATACCGACCTTCCGCTGGTGGTTCTAGCAACGGACCGGTTGATCATCCCTACGAGTTCCCGGCGACGGCGGAGGCTCAAGCTCAAGGAGTCGGACCGCTCACGGCAAAAACAAAGTGGAAAATCCGTCGCCGGTGTTAGCAAGTAACAATGCCCAATTCGAGTATCAATTGCCCGAAAAATCAAAATGTTACTTTGATGATGAGCTCACCGCCTTGGTCGGCCGGTTCGGAGCGAAAGACCTCCGAGTTGTGATCCGAAGCAAGTGATTATGGATCCTCAAACAACGATCGTTGGTGTATGATCCAAGACAAAATCGGCCAATCATTGGAATAGCCGAAAAAAGAGGTGGAACCAATCTCGCATGAATACTCCTTTAATTCCATGTATAGTTCCCTGCGTGGGATACTTTTTACTTCCTACCCGTCTAGAATTTGTCTAGAGTTAAAGGGCGAATTTTTCTCCTCTCTTATCAAATGCGTAAGTTCCTTATTAAGCTAGGCCGTAGCAAATCAATTTGTGGACGACGCCCCGAACGCCCGTAAAGAGAGATTCGAATAGCCTTACTTGGGAGAATGGAAGTAAAACACCAAGCGGGCTCAAAGATCGGTAACTCCGTATCGTCCCAATTGGCTCTCGGTCGTTTTAAACTCTAAGTTAAGCTTATTTTATTCTCCACGGGAGATTGCCAACGCTTTAAGAACAATATAACAAAAGCGAACCACCCGTGGGCGCCAACAACACCGCAAAGATAGTGGTCGGGGGAATGACAGTGGTCCAGGCGTCCCGGGTCGATCATGGGATTTGGCATCAATGTACAAAGATTAATAAAAACTTTTTTGCTTCGCGAGATCGAAGCTTCAGCCCAGGCGGTCATAGAACCTGGAGAGATAACATCTCGGACATACAATCCGATCCAAGATGAATCGATCTTTTCAATTCAAAGTTCGCAAGGAATACGTACATGAGTAAAGTGGTATCGTTTCAACTCTTTTTAGAACATGAGGACGTACATTGATGCTTTCCCTTTTGATTTTTACGAGGGTCACTGCTGTCCAAATAGAGAAGCATCCGTTCTCCCCGAAAAAATTAATGAAATGAGAAATTCCCGGAACCTTTGACAATCTCATGTCTCGAAGCGAGATAATGAAGTTTTGCAATACATTTGCATGAGCAGGGGGCAACTCACGATCCACGCCTCTAAGAAATTTTTTATGTACTTTGCAATTTTGTCATCCTATATGAAAAGTTGCTGCATAGTTTGCACATGATTGTTCCTCATGTTTAATTTACCAACTCGAATAAGGAACTTGAACTACATAAGATACATCAAATGTACGAAGGGGGCATGACGGGATGATGAAAGGCGATCTTTTCCCAAACACGTCCAATTTTTTTCAGGCGAGATGAACAGTGGCAAAATTCCGCATTCGCCAAGTAAAAAGTTTTCTCGCGAAAGGTACGATAACCGAAGTGATGGAGGCATTCATTTCTCTACCCTAAACACTGCAAGTTATCCATTGATCAACCCATTTGAGCGGAGATTTCACTTCCACAACCCTGTCAAGAACCACCCCACATTGGGGCAAAATAGAGGTAATTCCATCAAGATCACGAGACAAATGGTTAGAAATCTTCTTGCTTGGACTAACATCAATTTTCGGGTGGTTCTTTGCATTGTACTTGCGCTTTAATTCAAGTGCCTTAGGGTGACGAAGAGCATTTCTTTTTCTATCCCACACATCTATATCCATTTGCACAACCCATTTGAGCTTGCAAATTCGTTTCTAAAAGCCCTCATTGGTGATCATTGTTGTCCCAAAGCACATATGGCCCATCTTTGAGTAGAAGGACACGAAAAGCTGGATCCATAGAAAATCTCCCAATGAACTCATCAAGATACAATCGTAAAAGAGAGTTGGGAGTAAAAAAAAAAGGAGAAGAAAGAGGAAAGGCTGATTCCACAAAAAATTCCTAGGCATTTAAAAAGCAAAGTGCCTACCAAAAGCAAGGCCAATGCCCTTTCAATTCATTGTTCATTTGTAGAATATTTCGAACTTAAATGCACAATTTTTCCGTATATCCTAAAAGGGTTGAGAGAAAAATCTCCATGAAGTATCAAATTGCAAATGCAATCTTGATTCATACCATCCTCGAGCAATGATGGTATCCTAGAAGGCCACGATCGGTGACAAGATTGTAATGATCACCAACATCAAGCCCCTTCTCAAACATCTTCGAGCCAAAACGAACCCTTTCGTTTCTCGGTCCCAAATCATTACCTCCATTACAACCCTTTAAAATCCTTTTCGACTAAGGCACTTGAATTAATGTGGAGTTCCATGATTTTAAGCATCACTCGAAGAAGTTCGAGCAAGATTACTTCTCTCTCATTTTTGCAAGGTTCTTGACTTGTAAACCCATAGAGATAATGAAGAAATTCATTTCAGCAGCCTTGACTCAACTAGAGTCCCCTTTGTAAACCTTTGACCTAGCCTCATTACGGTCCTAATCAAGACCTCCGGATCGGCTCGGTCGTATCAATTGCGAGATTACTCGGATCCTTATCGAATGCGATGATGGAAAGATTGAGTGATTTCTTTTGAATCCTCAGACGGGATAAATAACTTTTCTTGAGAGTGAGAAAAACCCTTTCGGACCGAAGTCCCCCATTCAGCTCACATTCGAGGTATTCATAATGTGCGAAATATCCCTGGACAGGGATTGATAATGCAAACTTGATAGAATGGATATGCATAAACCATGGTATGAGTGATTGCATTATACACATGTTATTTCTAATCATTGCAAGCTCGTAGGAAAGTTTTGCATGAACTCATTGTTGAATATGTTTGCGCATGTTACCTCCGACATTCTATGATGGGTAATACATTCTCGATGTTCGATGTTCCTCCCAAGGTCTCGAAATTCATCCAAGGATTATTGAATGAGCAAGTTCTCCTGGCAAATGCCTACCATGTACGATACGAGCGATCCGTTTCGTTCTTTGATTAATCGTTCGGAGAACCCGGATAAGTTTTCCGAACCCATTTTCAAATTAACAACTCCTCGATGCTAGTTGTTACGATTCAATTCAGGCAATATGCCTCTCCTGTCGGGTCGTGTAGACATATGCCTTGGCGATCTTGACATCTTATCAAATCATGACGACGTAGCTCTTATGATTTCGGTCCCGAATCACGAAGACATATGCTGGTGATCTTGACCTTTAGTCGACTCATAATGACATAGCTCTTATGATTCTCGGCTCCTTTATCAAATCATGAAGACATAAGCACCCGTGATTTTGATCCAAACCAAATCATAACGACGTAGCTCTTAAGATTTTGGTTCCCCTTTGTCGATCACGAAGACATATGCCTGGTGATCTTGACCTTTAGTCGGCTCATAATGACATAGCTCTTATGATTCTCGGCTCCTTTATCAAATCACGAAGACATAAGCACCCGTGATTTTGATCCAAACCAAATCATAACGACGTAGCTCTTAAGATTTCGGTTCCCCTTTGTCGAATGTGAAGACATATGCACTTGGCGATTTCGACATTTAATCAACTCACAACGACGTAGCTCTTGTGAACTTGATTCTACTTCTTTCGACTCACAACGACGTAGCTCTTGTGATCCGGAAGGATACACATATCTTCTGTCTCGCATTAGGGAAAAGTCTCGATAACATATAGGCCAAATACCTTAAGGTCCTCGTGTTTGCAAGAAACTTGGAAATTAAAGGGAATCACCAACTTATGAGGTATTTGGTAAAACAGGTATTCTCGTATGCGATCCATGTGCGGGTTTCTCTAACATGGAAAAGAGAAATTATGACACATGTTATTTACAGATCTTGCATATCATGCATCACTTCATTACATAAAGAATGGGACTAAAACTCCCGCCAAAAAGTTCATCCATCATTTGCACTATCAAAATTTAGGGTTCAATTTTGTCTTTGAGCGGAACCTCTACGAGCCTCCACTCAAAGAGGGGCAAATGTTGACGCCTAAATTTTGACTAATATATATTTTGCATAAAATTAGAACTAATTTTAGTTCTAAACAAAAATCATCTCACATATTCATTTAAGCATTGGCATATAATTTGAGCTTAATTTAACAAGCATCCGGACTAGGCATGGGGTGGAAAAATGCACCGAGAAGATTCGGGCTTGAAAGAAATATTTTTCGGGGACGATTGCAAATACTCAAAACTTCGGGGATTGTATTGCAAATACTCAAAACTTCAGGGGCGTATTGCAAATACTTAAAATTTCGGGGACTGTATTGCAAATACCAAAAGAAGATGGAGAAAGGAAGATGATGAAGAGAAGATAATGAAAGGAAGATGAAGAAAAGAAGATGAAAATAGAAGATGAAGAAAAGAAGATGAAGATGAAGAAGAGAAGATGAAAATGGAAGATAGAGAAATGAAGGTGAAGAAGAGAAGATGAAGATGAAGAAGAGAAGATGAAGATGGAGAAAAGAAGATGAAAATGGAAGGTGGGAAATGAAGATGAAGAAAAGAAGATGAAGATGAAGAAAGGAAGATGAAAATGGAGAGTGAGAAATGAAGATGAAGAATGAAGGATGAAGAATTTTGCCTATAAAAGAAGAAGAGTTTTTTGGAGTGGAAGAGAATTGAAAGAGTTTTTGGAGGAGGAAAATGGAGAGAGCTCTTGAGAAAAAATTTGGAAAGAGTTTTGAGAAGGTATAAGAGTTTTGAAGCCCGATACTACTATTGCCAATTTTGCACCGATCAACACAAGCTCTTGGTCCATCCCCATCATTCAAGCTCGCCGCAGAAAAAGAAAGTTAAGTGATTCCCTAATTTTCTTTAATTTTGAATACAAATTAGCCCGATTTTCTACATGATTTTTCTACGTTTTTATGTTAAATAACAATGCATATCAACGATGAAAACATCAATGGTACGAGAATAGAAGGAGAGCAAAGGGGAAAAATATCAACGCCCGGATTGCGGTCTCATGAAATTCTAGCGAGTTGAGAAAGAAGCGTGAAGAAGAGATAGGACCAAGAGATTTATCGGTCTAACGAGTCACCAAATTGGTCCAATGGTTAAGACAAACCGAAGCACAAGTTTGGTGCACGAGTTCAAATTGGGGAGTAATCTTGAACTTATTTCATCCTAATTTCATGTAATTTCTTTATTTTAAAAATACTCAAAAATTTCAAAAAATATCATGGGAAGAAAAACCCAAAAAAATTGATTCTTTGATCTTCAAGTAGAATTCATCAAATTTGTCAAATCCATTATTTTTTCATGAATTTTAAGGTACCGAAAGGGCATTAGTTGTAATTAATGTAACCAAGTCCCCGGACTCTTAATCTACAGTTCGCGAAATAAGATAGTTTTCTCCGCTATTTTATTTAGGTTTCTAATCGACCTACCGAAAATGATTAGTGGCGACTCCAAATTCAAATCACATTGCATGTTAATCATTCGAACCTTAAGTTGCGATTTGGTATGGACTTGGGAGAGTCCGAGTTAGGTTAGTTAATTAATTAACCCGATAATCCATTAGCCGAAAATGATAACTTTGTTTTTTTTTTTTTTAGGTCGCGACAATGTAGAACATGTTGTGATTTAGTTACCACTCTCGGATGATGAGGAGAAGGTGGAGGCTGAAATTAATACGAAAGCGATGCCAATGGACTATGGAACCAATAATGTGGGCGCGGTCAATCGATCGGGTCGTCGCTACGCACCCAATGATGGAGTCGAAAAGAAAGCCGTTGCTTGCGAGGACGCTAAATACCCATAAGTTTAAACTTTGGATTGAACTTTCTAATATAATATCGAGTAAAAATTTCCCCTAGTTTATTTTGTATATGCCTCTACCCCATTTGCCAAATTCCACTTGTCATCCAAAATCCAACTTGCACTTGAGAGGAAGTATAAAAATATGGGGGTTTATATACTCTTTTTGGAAACGTATTCTCCCCCCCGCCTATTAAATTAAATTTTTGGGTCGAACTTTCTAACGCCGACCCACGATCTCAAGATTTGAGCCCACTTAGATTTCGAGATCCTAATGTGCGAACTAGGGGCACCGGGGCCCTATCTAAGATCTTACAATTTGAACTCGAGAATCTTGATGCGCGAACCATTGACCTTGGCCATGAGGCCTTTGACATTAGGGCCTAAGGCTCCACCTGTTTCGCGTAAAACAACTTTCATAAAAATATTTTCTTGATTTTTTGGCTTTCGAGTTCACGAAAAATAAACAAGTTAAGGAAAATATTTTCCTATCGTGAAAAAAACACATTCAAAAGTGGAAAAAAATATTTTCTTTTTTAGAAAAGAAAAATATTTTCTATCGTCTTTCCTTCCTCCTCTCTTTAATATTTCCTTTATTTTTATTTTAAAATTTTCATTTTTGTTTTTGTTTTTTCTCTTTTCTTTTTTTAAAATTTTTTTGTTTCTTTTTTTTTTTTGCCTTTCCCTTCTTCTTCAAGGGTTGCCAACCATGACCAAGGCCAAGAATCGGTCTCGAGCAAGCGAGGCCAAGACTCGCTAGATCTAGCAAGGCGAGGCTTTGCCGGCCATCACCATGGTCGAGAACCGGCAAAAAAGGGGAAAAAAAAAAAAATATAGAGAAAAAATAAAATTTAGAATTTAAAAATAATAAAAATAAATAAATTTATAAAAAAGGGGTGCATGAAGGAACACCAAATCCAATTTTTCATATCAAACAACAGAAAATACTTTTCAAGTAATTTTCGGGTTTCAACTAAACACCAAAAATTATTATCATTTCTTGAGAAATAACATTTTAGAAAAGATTTTTTGAGAAATGAATGGATCCTAAGACTCGAACCTCAAGGATCCGACTTGGGACCCTAACGCCCTAACTTGATATCCTAAAAGCCCAATGATTGAACCAAGCACGAGAGACTGTCGCGGTCTCCCGAATAGGTACACGGTCTTCGATTTTGGCACATGATTCCTAGTAGAACCTGGAGCAAGACAACCCGGCCACCGATTCCAATTTTAAGAACCGAAAATCGGACCAAATCGCTCTAGAACCAAGAAGCGAACCACCGATCCGGTCGAACCCGATTTGCTCACCCCTAGTTCCTAGGTTCGAGCTTTACGGATTGGGCCCTCGAGAACACACATTGCAATGTTGCAAGCTCCATTAAACAAGCTCTATTTTTTAGGAAATTACAAAAGGAGTCTTAAATATATTGTAATAGTGCCAATTTAGTATTAAAATTTTTTTTTAATCCATTCAATTCTAAATCTATTGCAATTGTGCCAATTTAGTTCTAAATTTTTTTTACCTCAATCCTAAACCTTTAGCAATTGTGCTAATTCAATCTATCTCGATCAATTTTTGCCATCCGAGGCCGACGTGAATGCCAACATCGACCATCCGGCGACATAATATTTTTTTTTCTTTTTTTTTTCTTCCCTTTTCTTCCTATGGTCGTTGACAAGGCCGACCTCTCCTAGCGTAGCCCGGCTCGGCGACGGTAGGGTGAGGCTCTACCTCGCCGGATCTAACCTAGCAAGGCTATGCCTAGCACAATGAAGGCGAGGCTCATCCTCGCCTTCATTGGGTGAGGCCGACCTTACCAACCGGCTAGAGGAAGAAGAGGGAAGAAAAAAAAAAAAAGAAGAAAGCAAAAGGAAATAATAATTCAAAAAATACTAAAATAATATGTTGCCAGGCGACCGGTGTCCACATCAAGATCGGCCTACCAAAATTGATCGGATTGATTGAATTGACACAATTACAACAAATTTAGATTGAATCAATAAAAAGAAAAAGGATGAATTGACACAATTGCAAAATCAAAATAATTGGAACATCTATGTGGGACTATATAGCTTCCATAGTTTATTTATCTCTTGATTTAAGCTTTTCTATTGTGGATTTTTAGCACAGTGGTTTCATCCATGATGGATAAAAGAAAATCTCAAGCATCTACGTAGACATTAAACAATAATTTCCTCATTAATCTCTCGATACAATTTTGGATTAAGTTTATAACCTTTTTGTTTCTTTTGCGTGACCTTTGGCTTCTCCTTTTAACTTTAGCCTTCCATTTGCATTTGAGAAGACTTTATCTAACGCTCGCACCAACTTTCCTTTTATCTGGTCCGAATGCACCTCAATTGAAGATTGAGATTGAGATTTAGCCAAGTCAGGTTATCAAATTGTCTTAGGAAATAGTTAAATTTGGGGGGAGGGGGGAGGGAGGGAAGCCTTCAATTGCTTTGTGTGACAAATCGAACAGGTATCTATTTTTAGATACATGTGCATGCATATATACAGTTTTGGAAAAAAAAAAAAACTAACTCTAGAGTCTAGAGTGTGTCTCATTCCAACATATGTAAGTACATAGCTAATGGATCAATCTAATCGAAGGACAGGACGGTCCGTCGACCACTCACTACGCCCATATGATCCAAATCAGACCACGTTTGACCAAAAAAAAAAAATCAGACCATGACAAATACACATAATTGGTAGTTTGGTTCAGCATTGTGAATGGGCTTTGGGTCGAGTGACCTCAAGCGAGGCTGGCGGTGGCTCACCGGCCGCCGATCTTTCGACGCTTTGAGTTTTTTTTCTCTTTAAGTAAAAGTAAAAAGGCTTTGCAAGCTGTGATTTTTTTTTCAAACACCATTTTAACTAAAGTTGTTTTCGAATGTGCTTTTTAAATGCATTTTACCAAACATTACTTGCGATTTCGCAAAAACCCTTTAGCTCAAAGGCCTTTGTATTTTCCCAAAACCGCTTCTCAAAGCTAAACCAAATGGGCCCGAAATGGATGTGGCTCAATGGATGAAATGTGTGATAAGCTCATTGATCATGAATGTCATAATAGTATAATGGGATATATGCACTAGAAGTCCTAAAACTTGTCGTGAAAGTGCAATTGAATCCTAAAACTTTCAAAAAGTGCAATCAAGTCCTAAAACGATCAAATTGATAAAATTAAGTCCTTTCGTTAACACCGTTAATTTTATTAACAAAAAAAATGACGTGGCATTTTAAATTGATTTATCTATCCTACTTGGCATTTCTTATTCAGATCTTATTTAAATTATATTAAAAAACTAAAAAAAAAAGTTTTAGTTTTTAATAAACAAAATAGCAGAAAAAAAAAAAAAAAAAAAGAGAAAGCAGAGCTTGCTAGTAGGGACTGCCATAGCTGCTGCCCAACGCCGGAGGGACCGGCAACCTCCACCGAGCAAGAGAAGGGTGGCCGACTCTCGCCCAGATCTGGGCGAGGCCTTGCCTGCCCACCTCCGTCCCCGCAGATCGGAGCCGCTCCCTCTGTTCTCGTACGAATGGGGTGAGTTTGGGTTTCAATTTCCTTCTAATTTTGCCGATTTGGTTATGGAGACTCAATCTGCTGGGTTTGCATTTCCGCCGCTTACCGTCAACTCGATTTGGAGATGCGTCGTTTTGCCTTTTTTTTTTCTTTCTGTTTTTTTATTTTCATATTTTCTCTGACATTTTCCCATTTGAAACTTCTCGTCTATTGTTCTTCTTTCTCTGCGATGAATTTTTCCTTCTCCTCACTGAATGTTTCTGAACTCAGTTGTTAGGGAAGTTCTTCGTATTCCAATGAGAAGAAGCTGGTGGTGGTGGTGTGGTCGAGCTGGTATTCGGCGGAGGACAAATTGTTGGCGCCGAGATTCGACGGCTTGAGGTTCATGGAGACTATGGTGACTGCACACAGATAAGACACTCCCCCTCCCAAATCCTATAATCTTCTTCCATTTTCAAACAACATTGAGTTTGTAAGACGTGCTTCTAAAGAGGAGCTATTTCGATTTTCGCCCTCACTCTCTTGTGATTCCAGGGAGAGCGATGGTGGCATCGCCCAAATCTTTGCGCCCTTGCTTGGGAACGGCCACCCTTGCCCTTGTCTCACGGAGGTCGCCAGCCCCTTGTCGCGACCCATCTCGGAAGCAAGAGGAGTTTAGGGATTGCCAATTTTTCATTCGTATGGATCAGTGGAGATCCATAGATCAGCTTGGACTCTCTCAAGTCCTCATGTCACGCGACAACGGGATTTACAGCGGTTTTGACCTTAACATGCGTGGTCGGGTGACATGTACGTAAGTGTACATGCTTCGGAGTCGCCACTCTTTGAGAAAAGTAGATTGGAAACATCGTCGAGCGGTGGGAGAAGTGCCCCGACTCATGCGGAACCGAGATTCGAGAACGATGGGACTTAGTTACGCCAATGTCGTTTATTGACTCTAAGTTGAATAATTTTTCTAATTTGAAATTTCATGCAGAAAATTTGGGGTGAAAGTCCTAAAATCTAGGAGTTCATACATATGTGAGTATCTATTCTATCAAACACAATTAATTAAAGAAGTGTGCAAATCAAGGATCCAATAACATGCGGATAAAACATATCAATACAAAATATGAAATTTCTAGTATAGCCCTAATGGCTCAAAAAAAGGGTATTTGGGGGTTTGGGAGGAGTTGGGAAGATTTAGGGGTGATTTGTCCATGAGGGGAAAAATCATCATTTTGGGAAAAACATGGGTCAATTTGCCCATAAGAGGTAAAATCATTATCTTTTAAGGGATTAGGAACCCAAAAGTATCGAAATAAGATTGGCCAATTAAGGGCCGACAAGGGCTGCCGGCCAGCCCTCGTCCTGGGCAAAGCCACCTCGATCTAGGCATCATGAATTGTACAAGACAATCCTCGCCCACGATATTGCAGCTGAGCACGTTGGTTATAGTAAAGGATAGGGACATGCTTTGTGGCATTATAGGAAAAATATACTGTTTAATCATGTTATTTCAATCATACATAGCCAGCATCAGCCTGACTAAAGTCACTATGTCTAACTACACAAGATTGTTTTGTACAATTCAACCGTGAAAAGAAGTGTCTGATCTTTCATATGGTATTTGACAAGTACCTGACAGTTGTGGCATCCCCACGGTTACAACATCTTACAAGTCACGACACCTCAAAGCACAATCACAACACGTCATGGTTACACTCCGGCCAAAGCTTATGCCAAAACAATCCCCACGGCAAATAACTGTTTCTTGGTTTTTACCTCCATTTATGCCTCGTTGTTTTCACTCAAAACTGAAGGTAACAATGATGTTCAGTTTAACCATGACTAGCTGATTTTTTCTGTTCGTTAAAAATAGTTTGAATATCTCCATGTTAGTAGATTTATGAAAGAGTTGGTAAAAGTGAAAAAAAAAACTACTGGTAAATTCAATTGCCAAGCACTGGATTTTTCCAGTAACTTATTGATAACTTATCAATACTTTTATGGAATTACTAATTGTACAAATTATCAACTTTTCTTACATTTCACTTATCTTGATTTGTCTTTCTTACAAACTCCTTAAATTTATCAACTCCAGGACGAATTAACAAATATCTAAGTGACCTACCATATATGGTCTGATTTTGAGTTACTACCAATGTTTATTTGGTTACGTTTGCATTCATCAGCTTTTATTATCGTTTACCAACTTTTTTTTATCCGTCTGCGCCTTATTCATCGACTTTCCAATGAGTTTACCAACCTCTATTCGCGTCACTTACTGATTTTCCTCCCGTTAAGTTATCGACTTACTTCAGTTCAACGAACCTCACTCGAGTTTCTTACCATCCGAAACAAGGAAATGGCACCTTCCGAGTGCATTTTCTAAATAATTTCTCTTTTCATCAAGCTCATGAAACCGAATAGCAAAAGCATCATGAATTCTCAAATGATTTACCAATCCAAACCGTGTTGAAAAGGGGCGTTCTTATCTGCATGCGCCTTGTTCAGTTTTCGTCGATGTATAATCAATCGACAAGGAAGGGAGATGACGAGGGAGGGAGGGAGAGAAAAGGACCCGTCGTGTCTGAACTCCCCAACCATATCCTTCCATAAATCGGGAGTCCGTTTCGGTTGACCCGGTCAAGGCCGCCTGGATATCACTCCCATCGATCAATCAAAACGAATTAAATTAACCACCTCTCGAAATCATGGTCTTGGGGCCTCTCCATCCCTCTTCGTATTTGAAGGGGGGAGGTTAATTTCCAAATTAGGTAGTTAACCTATTTCTCATCCTTGCCCTCTCCCCTTTCGAACGCGGAGAAACGAATTTCAGAAGGGCAGTGAAAGGGTGAGGAAAGTTTCCAAACCATGGAGAGATCGTCGCCATCAGTGAGTCTTGGTTTGGTCTTGTTAGGCTGCTCGGTGATGGCAGCCATGTTGATGGGATCCGCCAGCGGGATGCTCCACGTCGTCGGCGGTCGCCAAGGATGGGACGTGCCCAACAATGTCACCTTCTACCAAGATTGGGCGAAACTGAGGACCTTCGGCGTCGGCGACCAGCTCAGTGAGTTTTTTTTCCATCCAACCTACTTATAACATTTTTTGTTTCCTTCGAATTAGATGTTTTCGGCAAAAAAACGACGATAACCAGCGTCATCGGATCTCGTTGTTTGCAAACGCAAGTCTCTAATGATGCCATTTTGCGATGAATGCCTCGACTCAATCGGCATCGAGAGCGGAGACTTCCAAAAACTTCTCGTGACGTGCCGACGATTAGGGTTTTCTCGATCGTTATGTGCCATATTAGTCATCTGGGTCGGAATTCTAGTCCTTGTACTGACATTTTCTTGGTGTAAAATTTGTCGAGAAAACCTAACATGCAGTGCATGCATGTTCTAGCAACCATGAACGTGAAAATGACGGCTTTGAATTCTAAAATCGTCACGGACATGCACGTGTGCATGGCAGTTTTCCCATACAGGCCAGGCTCCAACAACTTGCTGATCGTCGAGAAGAAGGATTACGAGGCGTGCGACATGAGCGACCCCATCAACATATACTACATGGGACCCACCACCCTCAACCTCACTGCCGTCGGCGACTACTACTACGTCTCCTCCTCCGGCAGGCACTGCGAGTACGGCCAGAGGCTCCACATCACCGTCGGGAAAGCCCCGGGCTCGTCCGGGGCCAAATTACCCGTCAAGCTCAACTGAGCATTCTCTGCTCCCGTTCCCACGTTGTCGCTCGTCCACCGGCGCCGCCAAGGAGGTTAGGAGTGGTTTCCGGCATGGTGTTGACCTTCTTACCTTTTGATGATAGAGAGATCTTGCTAATATTTGCCATTGCTAATACTGGCATAAGTAATAAAGCTTGCGGGTCTAATAAGATGCTATAGCTTTTCTTCCCGGTCATGAAGAGATTAATCTCGTACATGCTAGTTTGGACAAACGCTCCCACGAAGTTCACGGATCCTGTCATCTAACGTTCGGCATTTCGCCAATTGTTCGGTAAAAGTGAATGCCTGTATGAGCTCAGGCAAGAAATTGCAATTTGGGAATTCCCCTGCTCCACGAGCAGATGTTATCGAATAGGCAGCTAGACTTTGCCCGCTTTCTGGCTTAAAACAAGCTTTAGTAGATGACAATTGCATGCAAACATCGGATTAGGTGATCGACTCATGGTTGTACATGTGTTTGGGACGGGATCTATAGATCAATGCGCGATACCTCCGGCCCTAGTCCTGATGGGTCTCCGTTAAGTCTTGCCGACCATACAAATCCGATTTGGAACGTGCATTAAGTTCGTACACTACTTGCTTGCGGAGTGAATCTCTCTGCTCGTGCGCCCCCCTCCGTGATCTCCCTCTTGTTCCGCGTGGAGGTAGAATTCTTCGCCGCATTATGCACGGCCGCCGATTGGGGAGAAGTTATTTTGCGCGATTGGATACGTCACGTGACAGGCGGCACCTTGCACTTGGTGTAATAAACTAGTGAAAAAGCAATATGAATACACATTAGACACCAGCCGGGATTAGATTCACGGGGTGTGCGAGTAGAGTAGACAAAATGAGTTTAGAACCCATAGTAATCCGTATTTTAATGGTATAAGGCATAACTGATTTACCTTAAGTGTTAAAAAATAAGGTTAGGTGGGTCATAAATGGGTTCATTAACAACATGATGGGTCTTAAATATGTTTTAAATGGCTCATAAGCGGGTTAGTTATCCGATGAGGTCGTCGGCCGATCGCCATCGATCAATAGTCTGCCGGCAACCCTCATCGGACGTAGAATAAAAGAAAAGAAAAAAAATTTACAATATAACAGATATGTTTCTTTCCAAAAAAAATTCATGGGAAATTATTTGTTATAATCTAGATTTACTGTTGAACTATTTTAAGAATATGGGTCGATCGGGTATATGTTGAGTCGGATACGATTCTTTATTGCATGTAAATTGGATCAAAACAGGTTAAATGGTAGGCCAAACACGACCCGACTCATCCATTTGACGGCTCTAAGTGCAAGCAACAGTGTCTCGTCGGTTGCACCACCTGATCACTGTCCGCCGCGCGAAATACTTTTCCCCGATTCGGCTCCCCTGCCGATATGACCGGACAGTCGGCAGCTTTCAAGATCCTGTTACCTGGGCCACACGACGTAATAGCCCACCAAGAAGTGGGCCTAAAAGGACTCCTTAATTACTCCGATACGAAAGAATCACAGCTTCCCAATCTAATCCACGATGGAGGGCCATATGAGACGGGAGTGGGGCTGGACCACAAATCACGACCGTACCTTAGCAACTCCGACTGGCTGAGCTGGCGGGACATGGGGGACCGCGGGGACCACCACCCCCAGCCCCAAGTTGCAACTGGGCGTTTGATCTCTGGAGCGACGTGACGTGATGCCGTCAGGTTGAGATTACGTGTACGGCCAGGATTCGGTCTCCGGACCCCACCATGCGCAAAGAATAACGGAGAAGATCTTCTGGGGGTTCGTCCTCTTTTCTCGAGAATGGGCCCCGGAGAGCTTTTGAATTACAAAGGGACGGGGGATCGAATTCGTTTTTTAACGGCGCGCAGTTAATGTGCTGCGAAGAGAGACAAGCCAACACCTAAGCAAAAAAGCAATCGCATGCGTACGGCAGGAAGAGGTCGGACCGGGCTGTTTCGAGCCGTGGGAAGGGCCGGGGGGACCGGAATGGATGGGGCCCACCGGCCCAGAGAAGAGAACAGTACTCGACCGCCGTCTTGATAGTGGGAGATCCAAGTTGAGAGTAGGCCAGAGGTGGGCCCCACTGGAGGTTGGGCCCACTTCACACGCAGGCGAGATCCACTCGAGAGCGACGTGTCCCTATTTCGGCTTTGGTACTGCTCCGGCGATTTTGTTTGCGACCCCAATCAAGTGGTGGGTGGGGTTAGCGTGGATTCGATTCAACATTCATCCCTTCATTCCGGCTGAAAAAGAAATTTCAACTGTCCCCACAAATATTTCATTTTTCACACTATTACGTGTAATTAGAAGAAAATATCGTGTTGAGATTTCATAAGGTATCACCCTAAAGCCCCGTGAATGCTTGAAAAAGCGATTCGTTCAAGTTAGCTTATAATATACGGCCTTTTCTATAATGATCCGGTCCGATAAGGATGGAGAGTAGTTGTCGGGGCTAGAGGACTTGGACAAGGAACGGTTCTTGATAGATTTCTAGAATGGCGATAGGGACAAGAGTAAACCAAATTTCATATCGCCTAAATGTGATGAGGTGAAGTGCTTTGTATATGTATAGCACTTGTGTTTACCTTGCAACAAGGTCTTTACTGAGTGAAGTCCAGAAGAACAAAACCTTGCGTATCAGAACGGGACCTCTCCGGTAGTAGGGGTATGGTTTGGGGATGAAGTACACGAGACAAAATCCACGTCGCCCGTGGTACTAAAGTGTTAAGAAGCATAAGGATCCTAACTAAAACTTAAAACGGATTATAGGAATACGGTAAATTTACACCATATACCGACATGGGAAGAGTAGTTAATACAAGTCACAAGAGGGCAGAGCAATTACCTGCCGAAGTCTGGGTGAGGTAGCAAAGTTCTTTAATGGTGTCGCAGGAGCCAGAGCAAGAGGCCAGGGCTGTTACGTGCCGGAATCTGGCTGCTTCTGGTTACTTCCTGATAATAACATTGAGGACCATTTGGTAGGTATGGTCTATCCCAGAGCAATGGGAAAATTGTTTAGAAAATTCTATCCTATCGCAATTTTTACCAATTCTGTCCTTGGATGGGCAGTGCTAGCGCGGCTGACTTCACTTTTGTTGTGCAGCTCGCTGCTTTTCATTTTGTTAGGAGTAGGTGCTTGCTCATCAATGATAAAATTTTATAACTATTTACTAGCAACCAAAACTTAACACTTTGTTTTTTGTTATTAGATTCATTTAAGCTCTTCTTGTTATGTTAATTTCCATATTATTCCTCGGGATCAAAAGTGGGACTAGAATATCCTGATCCACCACTTGTACCGCCATGTCATAATCCAGCTGGAAAAAGGTGTTCTGCGGGTCCCACTGGAGTTTTGTAGCCTAATACCCAAAAAAATTCAGCTTTAGCATTTGCGACAATTTTACCCAAAACTTTTTTATATCTCATAAAAAACCTTCAACTTTTACATTTGTCCCAATTCTACCGCAAACTTTTGCTTTTGTCCTAATTCTACCGGCCTAATATCCAAAAACCTCAACTTTAGCATATGTCCCAATTATATCCAAAACTCTTTTTTTTCTCTCGTAAAAAATCTCCAACTATTACTTTTGTCCCAATTCTATTATCGTTAGCTTTTCTATAATCACTATTAGTTAATTCTATGTGGCATTTTCAAGTTGTTAATGAATTATAGCTCAGTAAAGCTTACATGAAAAAACTCCTAAATTTCTCTTCCGTAGTTTACTTCCCTTACATATTACCGAGAAATATAGAGTCACTCAAGACCGCACATTTCATATTCTCTTCAGACTCAAAGATCATAAAAAATAGTTGGGACATGGAGATATTTAGATTAACAATCTAAAACATTGTCGTCTCCGAAATCTACATGTTCTAAATTTCAAAAATACATTGATAAGTTCGGCAAGAAAACTCGAGCCATGTAGAATTATGGACGAAAGACGACGAAGTGATAGAATTGGGATAAAAGTAAAAGTTAATGATTTTTTATGAGATAAAAAAAGTTTTAGATATAATTGGGACATATACTAAAGTTGAGGGTTTTTTTTAGTATTAAAAGGGTAAAATTGGGACAAAAGTAAAAGTTGGGGATTTTTTATAAGACAAAAAAAAAGTTTTGGATATAATTGTCACACATTGGAAAGTTGAAGGTTTTTTTTGGATATTAAGCTGTCATGGATTCATCCTGCCAATGGGAAGTTGAAATGCGGAGACGAAACCTCGGATAATGATGATCTTAAGACATATTATCATCTGAGATGTTTTTTTTTGGGCCAAATTTCTCCAATTTCCTTTTCCCAAACAAATTATAAACCTCATTGTCCCGTTGCCCTAATTAGGTTAAGTTTGATTTTTTTTTTTTTAATTCTTACTAAGTAGAGATGGAGAAGCAAAACATCTAATGTATTGGAATTTATCTCTTGGAATATGTCGCAATCGAGAAAAATGGCCCAATTACTCGAAATCTATTGTACAAATGTCAATTCAACCCTAAACCTTTTAACTTTAGTTCTAAAAATTTGTGTGAAATCTCAATGCGGTTCTTCCAGGACAATTTTTTGCCGGAAAGCGCTGAAATAATGGTGTCTTGCGTGAGGACGGCCGTCGATAAGCTGGATTGTTACGTAAGCGATTTTCAATGAAAATTGACTAGAATAACTACATTGAAATTCATGCAAAGATTTAGGACCATGTTAGCGAGATCAATAAGTATAGCACTAAATTGAAATGTGCACAATAGATTTACTACTGATTGAACAATCTCTCCGTCGCACTCATATTTAATATTTGATACGACACACTTACTGAAATGTGAACATTTATTATAATATTATAAATAGCAACACATTTTGCATTATCCGAGCTCTTAATAATTTACCCGACATTAATACAAGAAATAAACCCATTGATAATCAGGATGTAGTGTCTGTGTGTTTCGCAAATCATGTTCGAAACTAAAATGAACATAGCAACGACGACATTGAGAACTTACTTTCATTAGCTTTGCAAATCATATGTTAGATTTGTGCATATTCCATCTCTTAAATGTGCTTGAGTCCGTCTCACCGGTTTATTTGGATCCGACATCTAGTTGAAATATCCATCGAGGTACGCTAATTTTATTTTATTTTTACAATCCAAAAGCTCTAAACATAATAACACCCCATGTATTCGGTTGTACAATAGCGACTAGATTGCGAGTTCCGGCCGAAAGAACAATCCAAAGCTCGTGGACTATTTATACCTATTGACGTTCCTAGCTCGATTATATGAATTTTCTCACTTTGTAAGAAAAATCTTTTTCCCGACCATCATGCCTGTAAACTAAAAACATAAAAAAAAGATTTCCAGTACCCGCGCAAATTAAATCCAACTGTTATCGAGCAAAAAGTCCATATTTCCCGACCATCATGCACGTAAGATCTTGCAATAAATCTAATTAAGGACGTTATTTTCAAGGAACGGAGGGCCATGTTGTGAGCGTTTAGCTAAATATAACTGAATTATCTAAGTGGCCTTGTACCGTTTCTCGAATGTCAACAAAGCATCTTCGGTGTGGACAAAATCCAAATGGACCAGACGCTACATACGTGCAAAAAAGCCATCCGACCGCGAGAAAAATTCACCCACGTACTACCTCGTTTTAAAGCCCGCGAACATACTAAATCAGCATATTATCTTTACGGGCATAATTACACAAATGGTTCTCGAGTTTTGGCTTAATATATAATATCATAATTAAAATTTTAATTTATTCAATACGATTTTTTAACTTTCGATTAATGTTCAATTTAATTGATTCTAAACAGAAAATATTGAACATCTTGATACAAGCACATGGATTAATTAAGTATATATGATAAGTGCATAAGAAGTCTTAAAACTTGTCAAGGATGTGCAATTGAGTCCTAAAATTTTCAAAAAAATGCAACAAAACCCTAAAACTTATCACGAAAGTGCAATCAAGTCTTGAAATTTTCAAAAGGTAAAATCAAAGAAGTCAGAAAGTACAATCAAATTCTAAAACTTTCAAAAAATGAAATCAATAGAAGGATTTCATTGAATCGATGTGATAAATTTTAAAACTTGATTGCACTTTTTGAAAAATTTAGGATTAAATTATAATTTCGTGATAAATTTTATCACTTAATTGCACATTTTAAAAATTTTAGAATTAAATTATATTTTCATAATAAGCTTTAAGATTTTTAATACATTTATTCTTATGTATATTAAAAGTTCAAAAATGATCTGACATTCCGCTAAACGACATTGTGTTCAGACCATTTACATCATTTTCTCTATTTTGATGGGTGCTTCCGTCACATGCTGTAGCATGTTCTCAACACGTACAAAATCCCAATAGCAAAGCAAGTAATTGTCGCCCAAAAAATGATAACAATAATTGTCGACCAAAAAAAAAAGGGCAAGGAATTGAGAGAGAGAGAGAGAGAGCGGTACACGTAGCAAAAGCTCGTCCGTCACCGTTATCTTGACGGATACGCAGGTTTCGTCGTCGCTAATGACTTATTGACACGAACTGAAAATTACAACTCGACACGACAAACAAGAGCAAAACGGAACAGCGCCGGTTCAAAACTGTCGCCGGCCGGTGACCGGCACGGCTTAAACAACACCACAGAAACTAAAAGGGAAAAGGAAAATTTCACATTGCTAAGAGAGGGTCAGAGCCGAACAAGTCCCCTATGTCTTGGAAGTGATCGTTGTCACTCCAACAGGAGGAACCGAACCCGGGCCAAAATCCGAACCCGAAATCCTCGCCCGGGTTCAGGAAGGCGTCGCGGAAGTCGTCCAGTTTGTCCTTGAACATGCTCTCTCCGAAGCCAGCGTACCCGTCAAACAAACTTGGGGCCGAGCTTCGGAAGTCGAAGAAATCGTCCGGGAACAAGCTCTCGAAGCTCGTGGAGTTCTCGGACGCGCACGACTCAGCGCCACGCGCCTCCTCTTTAGCCGCGTCGCCGGCGCTCCCCTGCGAGTCTTCGGAGTCGTCGGAGACGCACCGGAGGACCGATGTCGGTGAGCGGGCCTCAACTGGGGCCTTCGCCTGCGGCATGGCTGCCGCGGCCATCTGCAACGGCGGAGGAGGAGTAACGAAGTTGGTGAGCGCGCCGGGTCCGCGCAGCTGGATCGCGGCGTGGTCGTAGACCATTGCGGCCTCCTCTGCCGTGTTGTAGGTACCCAGCCAGAGCCGCACGCGCCGCAGTGGGTCCCTGATCTCGGCCGCCCATTTTCCCCACGGCCTCTGCCTCACGCCTCTGAACTTCCTCCCCGTCGCCGGCGACTTCATGTCGCGGCGGCCCACCTGTAGCGCCGGCTTCCCCGTTGACTTCCTGCACAGCTTACTCCTCACTGACCGGCTCTTGACGACCACGTGGCCCTCTCTCGAGCACGACGGCTCGACGGCAATCTCGTGGACGAATTTCTTCACTCTCCGGCGACGACATTCGAGCATGTCGTTCTCATCATCACTGGAAGAGTCGGTAGCGTCGCCATCTGTGTACGATATCCGGACGACTCTGGGTCGGGTACTAGGCTCGGGTCTCAGGAGCCTCGCGTGGGTTCGGTGCTCAGTGAGCTTGATAGGAGGCACGAAACACGTCGTTGCTTCCATAGCTTTCTTCTCCTCTGTTCAAAATCGCAGGAGCTGCTCGGTCAGACTTACGGTTAACATGGAAGGCGGAGCGAGCGAAAGAAAGGAGTGATATAGAGGGAGTTGATAAAAAAAGAGAGATTCCTCTGAGACTCGGACACGAGAAGGAGAATAAAGAGAAAAATGTCGGAGTGAACCACGTTAAAGAGAAGCTTCAAACGCAGAGATATCTAATCGACCAAACACCCAAAAAAGGGTATTGAGAAAAATCTGGCGAGATAAAGTTGGTGGTTTAAAGGGTGTGACCGTGAGCAATTTTCCAGTAAAGCGAGAAGTCCAAAAAGCAGAGGAAAAGGAAAAAAAAACCAAGCAGAGAGAAATGGAAGGGGCAAGAGGAGTGAAGAAGGTACGGAAGGGTGAAACCACTGAAGCAGTAATATGCGCAAAAAGAAAAGATGGGCAAATTCAGGGACGACCCCGGAAGCTGAGTGACTGAGGAGGGCGGTGAGAGGAAAAGGGAAAGAAAAAGCAGGGGATTTTCCCGGAAAGTTGAGAAAGGGAGGGGAAAAGGGGGAGGGAAAAAGAAGAGAGCGGCTTTTGCCGGAAAAGGGTAGGGAGGGGAATAAATATGAGCGAATCGAGCCGCACCCAACTAGGCCAAGCAAAGCCCCGTCTCAATCTGCTGAGCCTGCGGAGGGTTTGCTACTTTGGACGAATTCCCTATCTCGGTGCCGTAGAAAGAAACGTTGCTTTCTTTTCTTCTGCGATTTTCCTTTCTTGTTAATCTTTGACTGCGGGTTTTCTCGGAATTGGAAGAAGATAATACAGAGGATTTGCGGAGAGATTAAGAGGCCGCTGGAGACTTCGCCTCTTTTATAGGATTCTTAAACGGCTAAACCCCCGGATTTGAAGTCGCATTTCCTAATTCGGTTTTTGAATTTTCCTTTTTTGGAACTTTTATTCTTTGAAATTGCCATTTTTTACTCCCAAAATTTGATTTGAGTAGATTTTCAATTGAGATTTCCCATCCATTTCAACGTGAGAGGGGAAAAAAAGATGAGCTGTCGATGGATCTCCAATTTAGGTTTTATTTTTAGAGAATTTTCTTTTTAAATCTTGAATTCTCCGTGAAACATTCACACCATAATTTCACATGTGAAGTCGGATTAGCAACACCAAATTCGATTTTTAAAAAAATAACCCATTGATTATTAGGTTTACATTTTACAAATAAATGACTAATCGGTTTGGTTCGAGTAGAATGGTTCCCACTGAAATTGGGAATTGAATCGAAAATCACTTGTTCTAGTTTTATGGGATCGAGAATTGGACCGAAAATCACAAGTTTCAATTTTATGGAATTGGATCGAACCGACCAATCCGCCCATCTTGCTCACCCCTAGCAACAAGCTTAGCTTTCCCAAATTTTTGAAAGCAAGTACTTTCTTCGGAAATTTTCCTTAAGTGCACTATATCTTATATAAAATAAATAATTATGCATTTGTCTTTAATCTACCGTGGGACTAAAAATTTATTATGTATAAAAAAATAATTAATTAAAAATTATTATGAAATTCGCTCTTTCAAAATTTTGCGGTCACGACGCTAGCAAAGCCCAGTATTAAAAAAGAAAAAGAAAAAAAAATGCCCAGTATAATTAATGAGAAATGAGAGGGATCGTAATTCCGGCGAAGGTCCGGGGACAGAAACGAGATTCCAGCGAGGCCAAAAAAAAAAAAAGAAGGCGAAGCGGGGAGAGACGATATTTACGAGGCGCCGCATAACTCGGTCACGAGAGATGTCGACACGTGGTAAGGTGGGTCCCGCCCGCGGCTCTGATCCAATGGGGGAGAGATTTAACAGGTGCTCACTCGACTGGTGTCTTTTCTATTTTTTTTTTTTTTGCGAACCTTGGAAGGAGCGACGCAGGTCACGTGACACGGGGACAACTGTGTTCAAGTCCCCCCCCATTTTCGTCGTTTGACTAATAATGGAAAAAGCGAAATCCATTTAATGCCACAGCATAATCAGTAATTAATCCTTAATTTAACCCCCCCTTTTTAAGATTTAATCCTCCGAGGCAGGGGTTTTTCGGTCATTTGGATGACGAGACCGTTACACTGTGCGTGGCAGGCAACCTTGAACTTCGGGCCTTTTCTCATTAATGATGTTCTCTCCCTCCCCCCCCTCTCTCTCTCTCTCTCTACGTTGTCTCGTCTCTCCACCAGCACGATCTGTTTATTTTCTTTTTCTGAGATGAAATTATTGAGTAAAAATTATCGGGCTCCATTATTATTATTATTATTATTATTACTGTTTTACCGTACGCAATTCGTGATCTTAGAGTAAAAGAATTTATACTTTTTACCATTTTGATACTCTGGCGATCGACAAGCGAGTCTGTGGTCGGCAGGAAGGGTAAGTCTTTTTGGACTCGGCTTGCGTCGCATGATCTTGTGATTGTCTTCGGTTTGGTCGTTGTGAATGGAAGATCTGGGGACTTTACTGTCCTTTTACACGTTCGGAATCGATTCGTGTTGGGAGTCATTTACTAACACTTGGTGGATTAGATGAGCGCAATTATTTGGTTCTATAACTAACACAGGTGGTTCTAAGATTTACCATGTATGGTGAATTTTTTTTTTGGTTGTAAATCCAACACGAATTTTTATCGTGCTCCTTGGTGCAATTTTTTCCATCGAATAATCGTGGCTTGTGGAGCATCGTGTAGATTTCCAAGTGACTCCACGAGGCTGAGTGTTCGGATGTTTTTTTCTTTTTCTTTTTAATATCACTCCTGAATTTTCCCATGGCAACAATCGAGAATAACCAGATTTCATACTTAATGATTTAGTTGATTCGTGTTAATTGCACGAGGGTTGAGATTATTCAAATCAAACTAAGGATATAAATTGGGAGTATCTAAGGAGGGATCGCAAACTCAATCTATCAAATGCTTTGATATCATGTTAAAAATGTTCAAACGAGTCCAAAAGTTCGAGCTCCTGGAAAATGATATAGATCATATCCTACGTCTTAAAATTATTTGATTTTAAGAAATGCACCCTTTTTCTTTGTTTGTCTTTCCATTGCGATACATAAGAAAGTAGCAGTTGCCATTGCCAAATTGCCATCCACTTACGTCACATGTTGTATTTTAAGAAATGTACCTTTTTTTTAACCTTTTTAAGTGGCTTCAAAACTAAAATTTTCCGAAAGTAAAAAATGAAATTGTGTAATCAGATGGATTTTCCTCAGATACATCTCACCACTATATAAATGCAGTCAAATTTTTTGAAATTGGGTCACGTCCTATTTTTTTGCAACCTTCAAAAATATCCATACCCTCTTTTTTTTTTATAAAATTCTTATTACTAATGGTATTGTCGTGATAGTTTTAGCTTTATTTATTTATTTATTTTGGGCGGGAAATGGTGACCGAATAAGTTTATTGCCTTGACGGGGCCAGCAACATAACGTCTCGGTGGAAAAAGACACCGCGCGCCAGAAAATGGCCTCAAAAGAGCTGTCTGAAAACCAAATATCCCACCCGCGTGGGCCCCACCCGCGTGGTCCCCACATTCCTCGTACACCGTGTCGAAACAAAGGAGCCGCCTCCTTTGTTTTTTCTGCCCTTTTCAGAAGTTTCGTTCCATTCGTTGATAGCGAGTTGCTGTCGTGCTGCTGCCGCTAGTCCGAATTGCTGAAGGGAAACGAGCGTCGTCACAAATTTTTTATGTACACTGAAAATGGACAAAAATAGTACGACCTATCTCACATGTAAGCCGTGAGATTGACAATTTGTTATGAGCCATAACAGAATAAATAAAAAATAATTAAAAGTTATTATAGGATATGCTTTCTTTCAAGAATTTATAATTCACAACATCCTATTATTCTCATAAATACCTAAAAATCGTTATGTTCGCAAAAGTCTTTTTGAAATTTTGCGAGATGTGGTGGAGTTTTGACTTGAATTCGTTCCTTGACTTTCGAAAATTTTGAAAGTAATAATCTCAAATAGGGAATTAGCTAAGTCGAAAGTTCGAAGAAGAAAGTTCGAAGAAGAAAGTACGACGCTCTCATCAATCATTTGTGTCCAGTTTGTACTTATACTTGAGATGGACTATTTGGCAACATCTATCTAGCGCCAAGGCAACTTATTTACATGCCCTTTGTGCATAGGTGATAATATAATAATAACACATGATATGTTCATGTGTCGCTTCGGGTGTTCCTTCGTATGGATTAAACAACTTGTACATTTATATACAAGACTTCGTGATATTTCATGGGTACCGGTCGATTGACGAGCAACGGCTATGAAAATGACAAACCGAAGCATCTAATGTCTCCGTCGGATGAGAATACGGAATATTGCAGATAGATGACACCGCTTGGCAACATTAGAGCGCGTTTATTTTACGGAAAACTGCATACTAAAGAAAAATGCTTTTCGAGAAATCATTTTCCAAGAAATGGTTAGTTCTCCTTTGTTTGGTTACATGTGGCCGAAAGTATTTTCTGGTGTTCGGATCTCATTTGTAAAATGATTTCAATCTCATGACTTTATTTCGGATAAAAAGCAATTAAAAAATTTAAATTATTTTTTATTTTCTTTTTTCTTTTTTAATTCTACTTCATTGGTCGTCGGGTCACGGTGAGGCTCAATCGTACCAGATACTTGTGAGGCCGAGCCTTACCGGAGTGAGCTCGAGCTTGTTGGGATCTAGCGAGGCTCGAGCTTGCCAACCTCGGGTGAGCTTGCCGGTCGGTTCCTATGGTCGGTCACCGGCCGTCACCAAGGCCCGGCGACCGGTCGAGGTGAATAAAAAATAAAATAAAAAGAAAGGACTAAAAAGAAAAAGAAAGAAAAAAATTATAAAATATTAGAATAAAAAATAAAATATTTAAAAAAATAGGAGGAACATTATCTAAAAGTGTTTTCACCTCTCAATTTGATGAATTCACTTTCCTAATTTTATGCATAAATTTTTTTCTTTGACCGAAAAGTGTTTTCGGTTGACTTGTCATTTTTTACGAATTAGATGAGGTGAAAGTTTGAAAAATAAATTACCAAAAAATATGTTCGCTCAAACAAACACACCTTTTAGTTCAGGTAAGTCCAAGCTAGGGGTCGGATGATCTCTCCATAGCAATATCCGTGGATATAACATCGCATAAGGCAAACTTGTGGGGATTTCTAAATTTATAAAGGTACATTCACATTATAAATTTATAGGTTAATTTCATGAAATACTCCAAATTGATACACCCGTAACAAATTTATCCAAAACTAATTTTTTGACCACCAAAACTCCAAAGTGATACACTTATGATAAATTTATCCCAAACTAATTTTTTGACCACAAAAAATCACAAAATGATACATTTATGACAAAATTACCTTAAACTGGTACACATGTGAAAATTTACCCTCCGTTAGTTTCACGTAAAATTGAATAATATCATGAAAAACTCCAAATTGATATACTTATGATAAATAGAGAGTAAAAATTCAAACTAATAAACCGGTCAACTGTCACGTGTCATCTAACTCGAAATTTCATAATAAAATTTACGAAAATTAATTAAGGGTGAATTTGTCACTTGTGTACTAGTTTGGAGTAAATTGCCAATCAAACTCGAGTAGCTCATGAGCAAAATCGACTCACCGACACCATTAACCCGAATGCATGTGACCCACGAACCGATCACCTTTGGTATGATAACTTTGGTACGAGAATATAATCTCAAGAGAAAATTTCAAATAAAGATTTGAAGTTGAATTATTTTTTAACCTAAAGTTAATTTTGTTTTTAATACGGGCTTGATATGGATAATTTAGTCTCAAATAATGGCTTGAGCTCATGGTCGGCTAAATTTTCGTCGACCAACGAGCACTTGATTTTCCGCCCGGCCGAAACAGGGGCATTTTTGTCCAAAATAAAGTTTGGAAATGACAGAGCGTGCCTTCCATAATAGACATGGCCATGGGCCGTGAACGGTCGGTTCCGGCGGTTCATGAACTGGCGGTTCCAGGCCGGTTCAAGGACCGACGAGTTCCAAGCCGCGGTTCAAGAGGCGTTCAGCCGGTTCCGGTTGGGGGGAAAGAGCCACGGCTCTTTCCTTTTTTTTTTTTTGGCCGTTCGGGCGGTGCCGGGCCGGTTCCGAATTTTTTAAAACCGTAACCGGCCCGTGAGGGGCAGAGCCGATTCCAATTCGAAATCGCCGGTTCCCGGTCAACGGGTTGGTTCCGATTTTTCCACGGGCCGGTTCGGGACCAAACCGGCCTTGTGGCCATATCTATTCCATAGCCACTCACCTCCACCTTCCCGTCTACGTCTCTTCACTTGCCAACGGAATCGTCACCCACAACAGCAAGTCCGTCTCTTTTGCCTTCATTCCTAAGAATCCAAGTTTCTGGATACAACTCTCTTCGACTTCCACCCTTAAGGCCGGTCCAACGTAAGTGCCCCATTTTGGCTTCCCGGAAAAATCAAGTGTTTGCCAACGGTGAGTTTCGACACTTATTTAAGACTGATTTGACTATTTCAAGTTCTTATTTAAAATCATGTTCACTTTGGATCCTCTTTGAAAAAATGACTACACTTCAAATCTTTTTTTTTTGTCTACTCTCAAAGAGGGTGTTGCAATCTCTCGTTCGTGAGGGACACACATGTACATGCCGACACATACGTATGTCACGCATCGAATAATTTCAACCGCGAAACGCCAAGCCAACCTTCCTTCTCATGTTGTCTCATAGAACAAGAAGGTGAATAGCTTTGCCATATCAAATCATATCACGCGCAGCCTAAGTTCGGATATCCAATCCATCGAGTGAGACAAGCGAGAACACTTTAGGCATCACAATTGATTTCGGTCCGCCATGGTCTCATAAGAAAGAGTGATATCATCTCCCGACCAATTTGGGCAAGGGAGGCCAACTCTCGCCTTTAGAGCTCTTGAGGGTATATTCATTTCAACTTAGAACTCCTAATACAAATCACCCCGACATCACTCCGACGATTCGGTTGCATCTTCCCATGTGTATCGCTTACTCACCATGATGACATCAACAAGCATCACTCACAAGAGCACATGAATACGATTTGGGGGTCACAAAACTTCCGGTCCTTAACATTCACCCTTACCCAATTTCGCAACGTCCTCGTTGCGGGTTGTTCTATCACTTCTTGCGTCATTCCGGTACCATCAACGCCACCGTTGGGACCCACATGAATGGCGGATGCTCGCCCTCCGAACAACTCCTCTCCATTGATAGCTTCATTTGATTAGAGGTCGTTCGGTCACTTGTCCTCTCAAGTATGGCATTTGGAGCCAATTGTGCCCTTTGTTTGCACCTTCTTTCGTCTACTAAGCATTTTCTAATCCTGTCCGGCCAATGGAGGTTTCCTCCTTGTTGAAAACGTGGTAGTAGACCCATGTTGAGATTCACCGAATTGATCCGGGAACATTATCCCTATTCAGTGAGGAATCGTTTTCTTGCTTGTGTCTCCATTGGCATCCAAAAGCTAGTTTCAAGAGCCGTACTTTGTTCAAACATGGTTTGCTTCGGCGATTCACTCTCCACCCTTATGGGATCGGGTAGGCCACAAGTTTTCTTCGACTCGCCCTCCTACTAGAGGGATTTCGCTCTAATATCATATTGTCACGGGCCGACGGATTTCAATTGCGGAATCGGTTCATGTGGCGCCCGGCGAGCTAAGAATGCCAAGCCATCTTTCTTCTCTTGGTGTTCCATAGAATAGTAAAGCAAATAATTTCCCCGCATCGGATCATACCACACCCAATTAAGCTCGGTCATCTAGTCCATCGAGCGAGACAAGCAAAACATTTTAGACACAACAACCGATTTCGGCTTACCGTGGCTTCATTAGGAAAGCGGTATCAACTCCCGACGAGAGGCTAACCTTGCCTTCAAAGTTCTCGAGGTTATATTCATTATAATCTAGAATTTCTAGTACAAATCACCCTAACGTCACTCCCATGATTCAGTTGCATCCTTCCCTCTTCATCATTCACTAAACAGAATGGCACCAACCAGCTTCACTCATAAGGGTTCATGAGTACGGTTTAGGGTCACGGAACTTTCGGTCCGTGATACGTACACATGGAGAGAGAGAGAGAGAGAGAGAGAGAGAGAGAGAGAGAGAGAGAGAGAGAGTTATTTCCGGAGCATATCTTTGAATCATTATATATATGTGTGTGTGTGTGAGAAGTTATTTCCGGAGCATATCTTTGAATTATATATATATATATATATATATATATATTATATATATATATATATATATATATATATATGTGTGTGTGTTAATCGGGAAACAAATATACAAACATACAAGCATATCTGTATCTAGATGTGCATATTTTAAGGATCTCAAAAGAAGGAAGTCAAATCAACATGAAACCCTATATACCGTTCTTGAGCCACCAAAAGAAGAAAGACGAGTCATTATAGTATTCATACTAGTTCGCGTCCCCTAACGTAAACAATCATTAAATAATTCTGCAGCAGTAGTATTGCATCAAACGTGGACGATCATATCAAGTCAATGAGCTTTTGAGCGCTGAGATCCATACGCATTGATTGAACCGGAAGTAATTATTCGATAATTATTACTCTAAAAGCTTTTTAGTTAACAGGGGCACGTGTGCTTATGCATCGTATTCTGTATCTTATCTCTTCCACGTAATTCTCAAAATCGTGGCAGCACGTCGTAGGCAGATCACATTTGGTCCTTTGTATTTCGCTTAATTTATTGCAAGCCACGACATTGCATTTTCGAAGGAGTTAAATAAACTTCAGACAGGAGAGGCTCGTGGCCATGAAGCCTGAAAATCGATAAAAGCTATTTTCGTTTTCTCGACATTTCGTTCTCTCTGAACACTTCTTCGAAATGGCTAACCTAAGCTCATTTAAAGCTAATCACTCCCACTAGTAATACCGTGCCATGCTCTTTGCTTCATCCTTGCTCAAAGTACTTTCAACAAGAGACGCTGCGATTGCAATACGAGATTTCTTTTATATAGCTGATCTTTGAACGTAATATATATGCAAAAGTAGCGGACGGAATCATGTCAAATTCAACCCAGTAGACAACTGTTTCCTAATAACTCTTTTCGGTAGGAATCGTGAACATTACGTTTGGAATTGTGTGCGCAAACAATAAATGGGGTTGACGTCTCAGAGCAGGTGTCATGTGGTTGTTATCTCTCTTCCTTCCAATTTTATGCACGCAGCATTTATTGTTTCTCTGGTATGGAAAAGAGGGAAAAAATTCTTATCGCCGATCGCATTTTTGACTTGAAATTAGTGCAAGTGGTTTGTCGGGACACACCAACATTACAGCTGCTTACGAGCGAACGATGACCGTGTTATCGGGGACTTAAGTATGATTAGGTTTCCGGGAGGATGATTAGAGGATGATAATTAGCATATGATCCAACTAACAAATTGCCTCTCGCATGCAACTTGCAGAGGCCGTTTCGTGTGGCGACTCGAGAGTCCACAATGGCTGTGATATCATCCATGACAACTTTATTATTTGACTTTTTTTGGTCGGTGGTCCACAAAGACAAAGCGCTGTGTTTGGAATTAATGACGAGGGATTAAGACATATAAAAAGGGATTAGATGGGGTCAGATTTTCAGGCGCCAGGTTCTTTTTACAACTCCTCTTCTTTCTCGGATCTTAACTATTTTCTAATTACATTCTTTCGTTTAGCATGCAATATGCATACTAACGATCAACATGTTAAGTAAATAGGTTTTGACATCCGCAGCGATGTGAAGTACAGTTTGACATAGCAGATTGTGGTGAAATTTTACTTGGACAGACGACGACTTCCCATGCCATGCCATTTTGCATGCAAAACCACGTGAAACCCTAGATTTCCACAGCCAAACGGTAGGGTTTGGGTTGAATACTTCCAACTGGGGTCAGTAGGAACGTTGCGGCGATCGTCGGTAACACATCTTTTGGTCTCCGATCTCTCGTCGTAACATCAATCTCTTTTTTTTTCCTTCCACCCACGCAATTTCCGACGGATAGATACAAAAACCAAAGTCTCGAGGCGCAAGCACAAGCAAAGCTAACGAAAGTCTTCGGTTATAAACTCCCAAGCGAAACGGTGTTCGATACAAAAGGACACGGGACACGCTGCCCCGTATGTTGAAGTGTACGAGACTACTTCTTGTTCATCTGTCTGATTGTATTTTTTTGGGATCTTCTTTACTTTTTACATGGGGAAGGACACAAAGTCAGCGTGGGACTCCCTTTCTTTACGGGGCTCGTGCATGAGTCGGCCACGATATATTTTGTTTTTGCGAAATGTGATCGTGGCCTTGGACTTGCTCTCACGTCTTATTTCAAAGTGCTGATTCAAACAGCCACTCTTCTCCCCCTCTCTCTCTCTCTCTCTCTCTCTAGAGTCAAAAGGTTCCACCTCCAGCTCTTCATGGTGTTTCTGATTTTGATTTGATGAGGCAGTTTCGTGACAGAGCTAGAGATCGCTAGCACTTTGGGAGTGGCGATTGATTAACTTAAACTAATCTGACGGCCTTACAGTACAAGTGGATCTTATTAATTCCTCAAGCTGAGTTTATGGGGCATCGTCTAACAACGGCCATTTTGCAAATCAAGCCTCGAACTGTGATTCTTTCGAGTGTTATCGCATAGGGTCTGTGCTGCCCTTTTTCTTCAACTGGGTGCGCGCTTCTTCTTGGATCGATTAGACGTGAACAAAATAGGTGCGCGAGGATTGACGCAGTTGGTTGGATAGTTGGGCGATCCGGCGGAAGAAGTAGAGGGCAGTCCATTTGAATCCAGCCAACTGTATGCAAACTTCTCCGAGCCACGGCCATCTCCATAAACTAATAATCCGAACTTAACTGATTCGTGAGATTTATAGAGTGTTTCGCGAGTCTCCCGATAGTTTGGGGGGGAGCGTACTGCTGCCTTTTATTATGAAACATACATGCACGCATTTTGTATTTGTACTCGATCAGTCACAAATCTTTATATTAGAATAATTTAGCTTTAAACATTTCTCACGTTTTGTCAATTGAGTCCATTCGGCCAATTTAGGCTAGAAATTACTAACGTGGATGCCGCTTGTTTTATGTGGCATGACGGGCACCGACTTGGACTTTTTTTTATTTTTTATTTTTTATTTTTTTACGAAGGTTTTAATTTTTTATTAATGGTTTGTTTTCTCTTCCTCTTTCTTGTTTTTTTTTGGCCTTGCCTTTTCCTTCTTTTCACTTTTTTTTCCACCTTGGGGCAAAGGTCGCCAAAGCTCGCTAGTCTAGTCCATGGCCTAGATTTTGGCGAGGCTAGCCTCACCATGGCCACCTTCGCCCAAGGCCTGTGGCCGCCTGCTCCTCACCCTGACCATTGCTAGCCAAGGGTGAGGCCGCCTTTGCCTCGACCCGAGGGGCTAGGCCATGGTAATGCTGGCCTCGGACACGGCCACCGACGCCTCCCCATATCTGGGCGAGGCCGGGCAAGGACTTCACAAATGAACTTTTACGGTTTGGATTTCAAAAACAAAATTTATGAGTTAATGAGAACATGCTATCAATGAATTGTGGCGTTTTTGACGAAGCAACTTTTCAAATTGCAAACTGAGGTATCCCTCCGACACTATCCAAGTAGGGAAAACAATGTAAAAAGAACGAAGAAATCCACGAAACCACTTTTTAAAACAGTAAAAGAATTCTAAAAACAAAGGAAAAAACATAGTTCGGTATCTTTTCGAACTGCATCATCAGTCCAAACCGTTCCTTGACTCTCAATTCAAAATTAATCAATAAGTGTCGCCTCCGAGGTTATTTGGAGGATCATTCATAAGTTTTGTATCATACATAATCTAGATGAACATGAATAAATAATAGTAAAAGTAAAAGAATGTAAAACGCTGTCAAATTATATTTGTAAATTTGAGTCTCTTTATTTGAACTCTTTAGCTGTAGTAAAGCTCCTTTTGTAGTCCTTTGATTAGGTCAATTTTTTTTTTTGTTCGGAAAGAAAATTATCATTTCTTTCAAAAGAGGAGTGCATAACTTGAATACAAATAAAATAAAGCAAGTAAATCTAAAAGATAAATCAACTTGGTACAGCCCACAAAGTCTCGCTCATTCACGAAGACGTGTCAAAGAATAACCGGCGGCCGATCATCGACTCGTATCAACATTAGTGATGAGCACATGCCAAGATTTTTCTCTCCATTAATTACGGTTTTGACAAAAGGCGGTGCGTGCTAAGATACGGCGTCCCCAAAGACCATCACCTTATAGAGACAACAACAACATCAACATGTTGAAAAAAATATAGATAATGCTATGTAAATCACAAATCTATTTATAGATCGTAATAAAAGAGCATCCAAATTTAAAAGCAACTCTAGATCGGGAGAAAAGACTTGCAAAATAGATACCAATTGATCACAAAATAACTTTTAGATAAGCCCTCTTGCTGAAGCGAGAGAGGAGCCGTGTTCGACTACAATGGAGCAAGCACCGGAGCCGGAGCGATCGACCAAAATCTTCCGAGATGCTCACGCTTCGAACTTCGAGCTCATTGGACAAAACTCTTCACGTGGAGAAAATCGACGGAATAGTTCGCGAAATCAAGAAGAAACTTAAAGAAGATGAGGAAATAAAGAGATATGAAAATAAAAAAAGGGAGAAAACGAGAGAGAGAGGGGGGGAAGGGAGAGGGGGAGAAAATCTAAAGATTGACTTGCCAATTGTAAAAAGATTAAGTTGATATATTACATTAGAAATGTCGTAATAAAATTGTAAAAAGTCAAAAAATGTATGAAATTTCGTGACGGTGTTGCATGTCCATCGCTCTTCTTTCGATGTTGGCAACTCTCTTCGTCCAACTTGGAGCATCAACGAGTAAACTCCCATTTGATCATAACCAATTTAGGCTAGAAAACATTGTGATTTTTTGTTTAGAATGTTTCATGCAGACAAAATAACGTTGAAAGATTTATCATACGATACAAAAATCTACTAAAAAAAAAAATCCCCCTCAACACCTTGAATTTTAAGAATCCAAGCGCCTCCAACTATGGTTATCCTAGAAAATTATCAAAAAGTCATAAACCTTTTTAATTTTGCCAATTGAATCATAAACATTTTCCCATCTTTCCCAAATGAGTCCATCCAGCCATTTTTGTCCAAAAATTGTTGATGCAAACGTCGATTATCTTACATGACACAAACAACCTTTTTGTGTATAATTTTAAATAAAATTCGAATATTTTGAATATTCTTTTTTGTTTATCTTTTTTTGTGATTCACTTGTTTCTTTCTTTTTTATGTTTTCCTTCTTTCCTTTTTTTTTTCTTTTTCCGTCCTCCCGCCACCACCGACCTCAAGCGAGGGCAGCCCTCTGCCAAAATCAACAAGGGCAAGGGTGGCCCTCTCTTGAGGCCGGCGACCTCCATCGGCCTTGATGAGGCTGAGCAAAGGGAAAAAGGAATTATGAAAAAGGAAAAATAAAAAAATAAAACATGTAACAAAAAATTCGAAGAAATATAGAAATATTATTAGAAATTATCCGCTTAATGCACTGAATATACCACGTAGACAATACAATACAGAGTCCACGTGAGCGATTTACAACCAACAATCAAAATTGGCTATATAGACCCAAATGGCAAAACGTTAAAATATTTAAGACTCAATTGACAAAATTAAAAAGTTTAGCACTAAATCGATAAAATTGCAATAGATTTAAAACTTTTGGAAAACTTTTCCGAATTAATTGCTGGACCTCGAAAACACGCTCAGTAAGTCAGTATCCCCCACTAGAACAGACAGCAAGAGGAGCGAACACGTTACGGTCCAACTCATATCCTGAGAACACAATGCCCGCTCAGTAGAGCTCGTGAAAAAGAATTGAATTGAAAATAAATCAAGGAAATCGAGGCTCCATTTGTTTCCCGATAAATAAATGATTTAAAAATATTTTCTTGAAACTGATGACTTGCATGACTTGAAATAACTAATCAAAATAAAATGCTTTCATTGTCAATAACAAATTATACCTAAACATGGAGATAGTTTTTATTTATTCATTTTTACAAACAGTACAAATGATCAATTTTACAGTCGATGGAGACCGGGTCCAACGTTCCAAGCTCCAGAGAAAGACACCATGCAAGGCAACAATGGCCCAATGTGACCATCACTAGGCGGTGGCTGCTTCTCCCATATGCATATATAGAGAGCCAGCCTCAATATTGTTACCGTGGTCACCTGAAGGGGTAAAAACAGTGGTCACCGACGTCAATGCGATTCTACTCCCTCCCTTAGAATCTAATCCCAATTCAGGGGAAACATCCTCAACACAGGCCAGGATCTATACCCCTGCTCACCAGAAACAGTCCCAGTAACGAAAAGGCGATGTGTCTAAAGTTCAAACAGATCAAAACAACTCGAAAATGATGAAGACATCAGCCTCCGATCACTAGCTTCAGATACAGCATCGTGGAGGTACACACTAGTGAGCAGTTCTCCTCATCAAGACTAGAGACTACTGGAGTTCAGCTGAGTATAAAGCTAGTTTCGAGAGGCTATTTTAACAATAGTCGCCAGCCGTAACCCTTATGAGTACATCAGAGCACGATAGGGCAGGGCATAGAAACATTAAAGTGTTTTTCATGGTTTTCAAGATAAATTCTCATAACAAGCAATTAAAGGCTATTTCAAGGAGGACAAGCTTCAGACTCCCTGTATAAGTGCAGTGATAGAGGACACAGATCACACACTTTCATTCATAAACACAATTGGGAAGACAAAGGACACAGGGAAAGAAGCCCTCCTACACGACACACAAACATGCAGCTTTTCTAGCCCATAGCGTACTTCTGGGTCCAGCTTCTGGCGGTGGTTTCATACTTGTTCCGATCAGTTTTGTACATGTGCGCAATCTCCGGCACCAAAGGGTCATCGGGGTTTGGATCAGTCAACAATGAACAGATTGAAAGCAACACCTACACAATAATACCAAACCTAATTAGTTCACTTCCATGCCAAAAAACCATAGGAAGCATCCGCAGCAGAGCAGCAAAACAACATTGATGTTGGGCAAACAATGAGCAGTGCACTTTAAGTAAGACAAAGTTGGTAGTTACAAAAAAAAAATTTATTTTTCAAAGCCAAGGTTCAACCTTTTAATAAGCATTTTGCAGACAAAAAGAGCAAATCACATGCCAGTAACATAAGTTCCTATTTCAATCACCTCCACCCCAAACTTCTGCTAATTTTCATACTCAAGGAATGTTTTGTGAGGATTATCAGAGAAACTACTGATAAGAATGAGCCAGAGCCAGAAGACAGAAGTTTACCCCACTGGATTTCGAGACAAAAGAGGGTCAGTAGTCCCTGCTATAGCATAATTTACCAGTAGGCGACAATGGTAACAGAAGGCAAATCTATGCTAGCTGACATCACAAATGAATTTAACATCATGCTCGACTTGTAACCATATTGCAAAGACCATCACTTTGATTTTCCCGCCATACAAAACAGTTCGATTGCAAGCCACCAGGAGCTCCAATTACATGATCTCAAAAACCGAAAAAAGACCTCATTCAAAAGACAGAATCTTCAGCATGAATCGAAGCATTAACATGCAGTAGATTTTTCTATTAGATTTGGAAATTTAACATGTTAAAAAATATTCTCTATCGCAACAACAGAAGACTCTGTTCCTAGCATTGCTCATTTCTTCCTACCACTTAAGATAGATTAAATAAGATTCAAGTACCAAATGCATCAAAAGCTATGGACATAACACTTCACATTCCATTAGAAGAATAAGATTCCTCTGCCGGATGCAAATATTCAATAAAACACACAGAAAGATGTGAAACTTCATCAACCACACAGGACAATTGATTTGCACCAAGCATTCACTCTTTCCAATAAGCAAATAAAGCTTTAGACTTCAACAAAATTCAACCTTGGAAATAGTGAGGGCAGGGCTCCACTGCTCCTTCAATATGTCAAGGCAAATGCTACCGTTGCTATTGATGTTTGGGTGGAAGACTTTTGTCCTGAATGCAACCTGCACACACCATCAATGGTTATAAGCAAACTCTACAGCCAAGGAGACCACAGAAAACAGGACAAGTTTTTCAGCTATATCCTCAATTTTAAAGAAACGGTCTTAGGTACCTGCCCATGGTAAGCCTAGAAACCACAAGCCCACTCCCCCAAGAAATAACACACACCCGCCCATCCGACTTTAATGTGGGAAAATTCAACGTTATGTCAAAGGTTCACCAGTAATTCCCGAAAACGATGCCTACCACACACAATTATTTAAAACAACATAGCCACAGAACAAGGAAGGAGATAAAAATAAAAGTAATGATATGAAGCTGTGGACAATAAATAACTACAGACAGATCAATAGTAAGGACTTAATCACGCGATGCTGAATTGGGAAGACTATGTGACATATCACAAGAGAAAAGTGAAACTGAGATAAAAAGTTTTGCGTAGTTATGGAGTTTTCTTATGATAAGAGAAAGGGCAAAATCAGTTCTACTTGAATTTGACCACACAGAGGATCCTTCTACTTGTCAGCAGGGAAAAATGTAATATCCTGGCATAGTTAAAGTTCACAAACACAAATTTAAAAACGTTAAGAATCCGGTAAGTCTGAGCCTCTGAGGAAGTGATGGGACATGTTTATGTTTCCCAAATGTAGGCTACTGTATAGAACCTTAAACAGAGGGATTTCAGAGTAATTCACTGTAAATACGCAGTTGATTTCCAAGGCAATACTATGGTCAAGTTAACAAAGGAGCTAAAAAGTAAACTTTCCAGAAAAGAAAAAGAACCCAAAGTCTACAGCGCATAAACTTCTTCTGAATCTCGATACAAACCAAACCATATGTATCAGATGAGTAACTTAGGGATCTTTTTTTTTTTAATGATTCATTCAATATGCACACCAAATCTCAAGATTAGCCTAAACAGAATTTACAAAACTTCACACGGAAAATGTCTGATTACAGAAAAGCCTCAACATATTAGGATATGTAGACTCAGACTGTAGCAATATCTTACTCATTACTCATACAACCCACCCTTTGCAGCAGTGTCACTCCCCCCAAAATGAGACAACAAACAAGTCAGACCAAACATCAACCAGATAATTCCAGGAACACAGAAGCTAATAGAGAACAAGAGTACGCAAAAGCTCACACAAATATGCAGATTTATTTGAGCAACTGTTAAGCTCACAATAACAAATGGAAAAGGAACTTAGCAGCAGCAGCAAATCTAAAACTTTTGATGCCATGATCACAGCGATCGTTACTACCTTCGGTGGTTTAAATGGATAGTCTGGTGGGAAATGAATTGTGACTAGAAACACACCACCGGCATATGGACTGTCTGGTGGACCCATAATTGTCGCTTGCCAATGGAACATGTCTTCTGCGACTGGACCTGAAGATAATGAACCAGCTTCCATGAAACTAAAATTGATGCAGTATAGCAATAATACAAAATGTTTCACAGAAAACATGACACTAAAGTTCATCATAGCCTGATCAAAAAGTATAGTGTGGCAGCGCCATAGCCAAAGGATAATGTAGGCAAAATACAGTCAGAAGTAGAAACTAAAAAGTAAAGGTACACTAGACAGAAGAATCTTTAGTTATAGAGAAAAATCCACTAATTGTGAACACTCTGAAGATGAAGTGGCTCTCAGCTTGGTTTCATCAGGAAAGGAAACATAGCACCACACGAAGGAAAGCATTCAAATCCCAGATAAAGCGAGTGACAAGACATCACCTCGAGTTCACAATTTAACTCTCCTAGTTCAGCATGGCAATAACTGCAAATGCAGAATTATAGATGAATAGGAGAGAACAAATAATTTGCAGCCGATATGTCTCCATGGATCAAGAGTGAGGCTGAATATATTGCGTCGATGCTTTTATAGGAAGAGAATCCCCCATGTAAAGCACATAGGTATCCAAGTAAGACCATGTTCCATACATAAGGCTGGCCCAATCCATGACAACCTCATGAAATATTCACATAACCACTGGAAGCAGGTTGCATGCCTACGAGCCTTCAACTGAAAAAGACATTGCATAGCACCCATAATTTACCTCCTTTGATCAGAGCCAGAAACATCTGAGCATCACAAAACGTCATAATTACCTCATGTTTTCATGCATGCTCGGTGGACACACTGTAACAACCCAGAAAAAATCACACTTTCCTACATTCCTACTAGGCAAAGACAATTCAACCTTTGAGACCAAGCAAAACAGGCCCCGTAGAGATCCATTCATAAGTTCAGACAACGGAATCCCAACCAAAAGTGAGGGAAGCCCATAAACATGCAACAGGAAATCAAGCGAGCCAAAGCAATTCCACAAATATTCCTCGACCGAAGTCCCCCAACAAGCTTAGATCTCCTCTCCACAAGGTACCCACATGAACATACGAATCGCAACCACCGCAAAAGCATTCACCGAGAAAGCCGACCGAGAATCGAGCCATCAGATCACCCAAAAACGAGGTACAGCAACCAGACAATGAGTAAGCGAGATCTGAAATGAGTTTAGGGAGTACCAGCGCTGCAAGAGGTAGGAGGATCCTTCTGGAGATCCTTGAGCTCCTTCAAGATCCGCTTCGAAGCCATCGCGTCTCGAATCAGACCCTAACAGATCTCCCCAAAGGAAAACAGCAAAAAAGACCCACCTTCTCAATATCAACAAACAAATCAACACGCACACAGAAACGAAGCGACCGCGCAGAGACCCAAAGAGAGAGAGAGGGAGAAAGAGAGAGGCTACCTTGAGATCCTCCTGGTTTATTATTTGGTTTGCGTTGCGTCTGCGAGAGAGAGAGAGAGAGAAAAGGGGAGGGGAAGAAATGGAGTGGGTTGAAGAAAAGACTTTTTCTTGCGTGATCTCGTACGGGAGGTCCCAGAATTGCCGTCGTCAACTACTCTACGATTGGTTTCCCTAAACTGGGCCCATCTGTGATCAACGTCTCTGATGCCTCTGTTAGTCGAGGTGGGACCCCGCCGATCCTTTGCTTTTTACCGGTTGACCCGAGGCGGAGGCGTTGCTGCCCTTCGGTTATTATTACGACTTCTCTAACCTGATCAAGCGGTAACCGGGTGTTCCCCCCCTTAAATCGATTGGATTTTCGGCTAAGAAATAATTTGAGGCAAATACTCTATGCCATAACATCAATGCCATGTCTTTTTGGCACCCACAATATCAATTTCTGATCTTTACTCTTATTGGAAATATCCCACATCGCTTAATAAATAGAATTTACATGCTCTCTCTCTATGTATAAAATTTCTCTTCATCTATTAATTGAAACTTTTAAATTGGACTTTCGAATGTCCGGGCCTCCGCGACCCAATGAGCGACTTTGTTTGCGGACGGTGACAGTATTACTCCAGTAGCCACATTATGCACTTTGAAACCTATTCTACAGACATTACGTGGAACAGTGACAAGCAGATTGTCGATTTGCTCAGGAGCAAACAACACTAGTGCCAAAATGTGAAATTGAATTCAGAGTGACAAGCATTCATTGAGAACTTCATGCGGCAGACTCAATCCATGACAAAAGAGGGAGAGTTTGATCCCGACTAGAGAGAGAGTACACACAATCTTCCGCAGGCATCAAGAATATGAATTATGAAACAGGTATGAACTCAAGTATGGCGGCTGACATGGACACCAAGCTAATGAAGCCAGCAAAACAAGAAACCAAACTATAGCGCCTGAAGGCCAAAAGGGCCAAAAAAGAAAAAGGAAAGATCAACCCAAAGTCCTATAACGAGGGTGACGACTCGGTGCCAACTGCTGGTTGTGGCGGCGACAAAGTCCCGGATTTGTTCTCCAGGATGTGGCTGCTGCTCCTGACATTTTCAATCAACTTCACTAGATCAGGCATTTTAGGCCTCTGATCGGGCAACCTCGCCACGCACGACATCGCTATCTGCAGCATCTCCACCATTTCCTCTTCTATGTTCGGGTACCTCATTAGTTCCATGTCGAAGACTTCAGCTGTCCACTCCTCTCGCACGACCGAGTGGACCCACCTCACCAAGTGCATGATCTCGTCCCCACCATCACCACCACCTGTACTCCCGTGGATCGAGGACTTTCCTGTTAAGAGCTCGAGTAGCACCACACCAAAGCTGTACACATCTGAAGGTTGTGTGGCTTTTCGGGTGTCTGTGACCTCCGGAGCACGGTAACCAGTGGCACGAGAGATGGGTGCAGCCAACCCGCTCATTACAGTGGCTAGTCCTAGGTCGGAGATGCAACCGTATCGTTCAGCATTGAGAAAGATATTCGAGGACTTGATGTTGCCGTGAACAAGCTTCCCATTGTTCTGGAGATGGATATGAGAGAGCCCTCTTGCTGCGCCAATGGCAATTTTCATGCGGGTGTCCCAATCTAGAGGGTTCCTACCTTCTCCTCGTTTACCTGTGACAGAAGCACTGCTCAAGCCATCAAGCAATTTACAGATATGGAGCTCATCTGATAAACTCATCTGATAAAACAGAGGCCATCAATTTGATCATAGATCGCTGAAATGGAAATATCTGAACAGAAGCATGTAAAAAAGGCTTAAAATCCACTTTACAGCATTGCTATAGCATGAATTGTTAGAGTTTTCTGCTTTAATTTATTTGAGTTGATGATGTTAAGATGATCATCCAGGCTCCAGTCTTTTTTTTAAATGCTGCCGCAAGACTCCGTAATCCATTTTAGAAAAGACTAGTGTCATGCAAGAGCAACTTTATATCATCAGATGAGATCACACTGTCGGTCATCATGAGTGTTTCAAGGTAGTTGAGAAGAAAACAGACCGGATCCCATCATTCATATATTCCTGATGGATGCAGAAGCGTAAACATGACACGAACAACTAGCGATAGCAATTTTAAAACGAAGAGACAAAACCAATATGCAAATATATGTGCAGTTTAAAGACACAGCATATTCTCTGATAATGCCACATTTTTGCCAAAACTGACGATGAACTGCTCCCTTCAGAAGTAGCTACTTGGCAGGAAACACCTCAACAATTAGGAACAACAAGATTGATGCACTTGCAAGAAGAGACGTACGCATCACATCACCAAAAAGACAGAATTCCAATGTGAATATTGCTTGCAGAATCATTTGGACAATTCACTAGCTATTGTCGGCACCTAGCACGCCCTTCTTTATGAGGGGGTTCTTCGTAAGACTCCAAGATTGCTCAGTTATGCATCAATCATGACATCCAAATTTCGAGAGATTTCATCCTTCCTAACACATGAAACATGATTTGCCGAACATAACAAAACCACGAAGTTACTAAGATGGTTTGAGATTATTTGCGGCAGGATCCGAGGTAAAGGCTCTAAGCCAAGCATGAGCAAGCACGTGGCAAAGCTGCCAACTTGATGTAAACATAATTGAAGCATTTTCTATTTTTCATTAACTTTCGAAATGAACAGATGTACCGTCTGATGCCTGAGAACACATGCATTGACAGAAAATTGGTCTAAGCCAATTGGTATTACATACTAAGCACTTCAATCTGGCACTATCATGAGTTTGTCGGTCGAAGTCAGTTAACCATCGGTAGAAATGTTGAAGCACTCATAAGCTAGAAACTCAGAAAATGTGCACAATATGTTGGCATTTTGAGCATTGATAAATCTAATGCAACTTTGAAGACCTTGACCCTCCTTCAATAAGAATGAATATTAGAAGAAGCATAGAGAAACCTGAATGGTACAGAGGTTTTAGAGTTTAGACCAAGATCCATGTGATCAGATACCAAAGGCCAAACCTAGTTTGACTTCAAGAACCCATTGTCCTTATCCAATCGTCCTACGCCCTGGAATTCGGGAAATATTCTCCTTTATCAATTCCGAAGTTTCTCTGACGTTCTAGCCAGCTTTAGTTTTTCTATCAATATCCATTCAACTGGCTTCCCAGTACAGCATAGCTCCAGCTTTGCCAACCAATGCCGGTCTCAACACTCTGCCAGTCCTAGCAATGATGTTCATGATACTGATGGGCAGATTCAAATGGATTCCATCTCATACTTATGCATGTAGTCACACTTAAAGATGAAGATTACAACCTACAATAACACTAAACCCACATTATCTCCATAACATAAGAGCACTTGTGCTGTTTTAGCATGCGTGGAATTGTTTCTAAGTTGGAATCTTAATCACTAGCACTTCCTGCAGAACTTGACCGCAAATAAATGCTGAATTTCAGTAATGACAAGCACATGACTTGGGCAAATTGAGTTTACCGTGCAGCTTAGCAGAGACACTCCCTTCACTGTAGTAATCGTGAACAATTAGCTTCTCTTCTTTGGAGTAGTAATAAGCTTTCAACTCCACCACATTCTCGTGCCTGATTCTGCCAACAATCTCCATGTGCTGCTCAAAATCCCGCTTCCCAACTGCAACCTCCTTCAACCTCTTCACAACCACGGTGGTTGCATCTTCCAAGGCCGCCTTATAAGCCGTGCCAAACGTCCCCTTACCCAACACCTCGGCCGAAGCCCTCAGCAAGTCCTCCAAATCAAACGCATAGCTACACCCCTCAAAGAACACTAGTTTGTTATTCGCTTCTTGATTCCTTGAAACCTCTTTATCTGGCGACATCTGTGCCTTCGGTAGCTTCCCGGTGGAACGATCCTCAGTTGCTCTTCTTCTTCCTTTCGAGCAGTAAAATAGCAGTAGAACACCAACTGCCAATATAACCAACGCACAACCAGCAATAACAATTCCTAACAACGCGCTCTCACTAAGCTTCCCTCCATTTCTGGTTCTTGGCTCAGAAGAAGGTGAGATGGCAGGAGAAAGCTCAGAATTTTGCAATGAGACATTGTTGCCAACGAAAGCTGAACTTGGAAAATGTTCAAGTGACTTAGGAACACTCCCACTCAAATTATTGTGGGACAAATTTAGCAACCTCAGATTGGGCAACTGAAAATCAGGAATTTCACCAGAGAGCAAATTACTTGCAAGATTCAAACCCTCCAGCTGAGTCAAGCTGGATATTGAACTGGGGATACTCCCATTGAACCCATTGTGGGACAAATTAACAATCGTCAAGTTCTTCCACACCGAGAAATCCTCCGGTAATGGCCCAGAGAAATTATTGAACTGAAGATAGAGAAAGGACAAGCTGTTCAGATTCGCGAAATCCAGAGGGAAGTTACCGCTAATGCCATTAGATCTGAGGCTGAGAATCTGTAACGCCGATAGGCGGCTGAGGGTGTTTGGTGGGATCGGGCCCTGGAAGCCGACGCCGGGCAACCGGACGGCCACGATTCGGGAACTGTCAACGCTGCAGGTGACTCCTACCCAGTGGTCGCATACAGGGGAGTCCTCACTCCAGTTGAGGTAGCGAGAGTGAGGCAGATTGTTGACGAAGTCGAGCAGAGCTTGCTTATCATCAACTGGCTCAGCATTTGCTCGCAATGTAACTAGACCCAGATAAAAAACCGAAGCCAAAATGCCCAGAGCTTGCATTTTCGTTGTTCTGCTAAAGAGGAACAAAGAAAAAAACCCAAACTTGATGCCCAAAAACGAACGGTTTCTGCAACTTCTGCTTCTCTTACACTCGCACCAGCCTCAAGAAAGGAAGAAACTGTCGAAACACGTTTAGAGAAAGGAACAAGAACGTGAGACTGAGACTGAGACCGAGGAAGAGAGAGAGAGAGAGAGAGAGAGAGAGAAAAGAGAGGGAATTACGAGAACATTGTCTTCTGATAAAGCACGGTGGAGTAGGGACTTTGGAGACGGTTCTCTTCTGGCGCATGAAAAGGAAGGCGGGCAAGTTGGGCGCCTTGGGATAATGCAGTAGCGTCAAATGACGTTCTTGGATATCCAACTAAAGCAGAGCTGGATTGGAGCTTCTTTTTGTTTGTTGGCGCTTTAGCTTTTTGTATGGAAATGGTTAAAAAAGAACTCCGGGACTCCCCCAGCTAGGACGAGCGAGCGCGAGAAGCTCAACCAATAGGGTTCCTACTTCCCAGAGACCCCAGCGCCCCCAAAAGTAAACGCAGAAGTCAGCTAAAAACAGTTAAAGCCTAACCACATGCATTGCGGTGTGAATCAACAGTTCTCGCCAAAACTCCAAAAATGTTCATGTTTTTAACCTTCAAAGCCTAAATGGCGTGTACAGAATTGCTTCACCAGCCCATACAGCTAGCTTTTGAAGGGAGAAGGCAGAGCTGTAATCCTTCTTGATGCAGCGACAACGGCTGCGAGAGAGGAAGGATTGAGAAAGAGAGGGAAGGAGCATCCTCTTGACTTGGTCAGCAGAAAGACGGGGAGCTTCAGTGCAGCGCTGTGCAGCGAGGTTAATGGCGAAGAGGGCTTAGCCTCGAATTCAGAGAGGGAGAGAGGCAGAGAGGAGAGCCACAACGGCTTCATTTCTTTATTGTTTAACGCAATTATTGATCAATAATTACGCTCATTTTATGATGGGTTTTATAGAACGGGTCTTGTCAATTTAGCGAAAAATCCGATTTCGGTTCGTCTAGCTGCTAGGACAGCCGGCGCACCTAATCGATCTCGACTAAGATTCATCTCTCTATCTGACTCGAATTTTAACAGAAGAGTGATTCAGACAGTGCCCCAGTTTCGAACATCGAGCGAAACGGCGTCCTCTCGAGGGGGCTGGTTTCAGTGCAAAACAACATTCCTCGTTGGTCATAACGTTCCTACGTTGGTCCTACGTTCCGTTGCAGGTAAGAACGTCATGACCCGGGAATAACGGGGACGGAGGCGCGTCCAGAAGGGAAGCCGCCGACGAGCGCGCGGGAATGCGACGGGGTTAGTTGTGACAGCGCCAAAAAAAGCGGGTCCCATTGATTGATGAGGTGACCGGACGAGGGAGACTAAAAATCTTGGTCTGTTGGTGGTGGGCGCGGTCTGATCAATCTGTCATTGGGCCTTCGAAGGGGGCTTCAATGTTCATCCACCGAAAATTTACTTACGTGATGTCTTTGGGCGTTGACTTTTTACTCTGCGTGTTTTGGCATTTTGGAAATACGAAATTCCTTTCACATGTAAATTTGATAGCTCTCGCAACTTTCTGAATTTTAAACCAACCTTTTAGAATTTAAGTTCATCATTCACAAAACGAAGCATTTAGAATGTGTAAAAATCGAAATTTCGTTCCAACGATACATCGTGGTGTGTTGTTCTCTTTGAGTTTTTAGGAGGCTTATCTAAAATATTTGAGTGGATCTTTTTTTTATATATGAGAACTTGATGAGTCGATCCGCCTAGACCGAGAAAATATGATGTGGTGTTAAAACGTCACGTACGTCCGTAGCCGGCATGACGTGGGCGCGTGTTTATCTTAGCTAAATTTGTCCATGACTTGATACACGGCAATTGAATTAAAATAAATATAAATGCAAAGTTTCTAACCACCAGAGACTAGCTTTTGGGAAAATCTAAGTGCCCCCAACCATTTCTCTCTTCATTTAGAAAACCTTCATTATTTCTTTCCAAAAAAAGCTTAACCTTTTGTTAAGGATAATGACAGAGATCAATGAATCAAGATCAAATCAAATCACAATAGTATAAGTACGTGCTAAAATTAAGGGATTATAAATTCATTTTGATTGATTCTAACAGATTGTAATCTATTGTATAAATACATGTACTCGCACATGGAAAATGTATCGATTGCATAAAGTTCTTTTCTTAGAATTGTCTTGGTTCTTTTAAACCTTTTACGTTTCCGACCGCCGCTTAACCGCTGCCCTTCATTTTTGCTTAGGAGATTGCCGCTCGACTGCCCCTTCGAAGTACTCCATTCTCGCTCGAAGACCGCCGCTCGATCGCCACGCTTCGAGGACCTCCATTTTCATTTAGAAGACCACCGCTCCACCGCCTGGCTCGCTTCGTGCCCTGCGTGTCAACGTGGATCGGCAACTTGTTCCGGTTTCTGGTCTACGGTTACAACAGGTTCTGTTCTTCAGGTCTTTCTTCATAGAGAGTGGATGCTTTTAGATTTTTGGCGCACAACTTTTGTAGTTGGTGACGATTGATTATGGTGAGATATGATAAGTTATCAGACAATTTAGAAACTTTGTCTGTCCATAGGTAACAAAATCCAGATTTGGCCTTGAGAATTAACATAATTCGGCATATGCAGCTCGTGTATGACATAGACACATTCACAAAGGATGGTCTTATGGGAGAGGCCGAGTTACAAGTTCAATCCTTAACTCACCACCCCCAAAGCATATAAAATTCCTGGTATTGACGAGTCAATGCGGCTTGGGATATATTATTTACCTTTTCAGAATAAAAATCGTTCTTAAACTGATTTTCGCAAACTGGATTTTTTAATCACTAAAAATCACAAATTAGTACACATATGACAAATTTACCCTCCGTTAGTTTCCTTTAAATTTGGTTAATACCAAAAAAATCCTAAATTAGTACACACGTGACAAACAAAGGATAGAAATCCTCAATTGAGTACACTCGTTAACCGTCACATCTCATCCAACTCGAAATTTGATGATAAAATTTAACAAATATTAATTGGTGATAAATTTGTTATCGTTGTACCGGTTTGAGATTTGGTGGTCAAAAAATTATTTTGTGGTAAATTTATCACACATGTCAATTTGGGATTTTTCGTGGCATTAACCCTTCTTTAAATGGTTATATCTATTTTCTAAAAATTCGAGGATCCAAAAGATAATATCATCATGCAAGACGTTGATGAAGAATTTGAATTTAGAATTGGTATGATTTTTTCTAATAAGGATAAAGCTTATAATACAAACAATGCATATGCAATTTGCAGATGATTTGTAGTGCAAAAAAAAAACACACACACACACAAAAAAAAAAAACAGCAAAGAAATATTGCAAACGTACACGTTTGTTTGTAACTGTGAAGGACACTATAGCAACCCTACTTCATGAACAGATGCTAAGTTTGGTAGTTAGAATAAAATTCTAGATAGGATGTGTTTGACTCTTACCAAAGATAAGATAAAGTCGGATTAAAAAAGATATAGCCTGTATAAGAACATTCCACGGTAGATTTGGAATAAAGGTAAATGGTTTTATATTGACAGTATAAAATAAATTGTTATTTTTTTTTTGTTATTTGAAATTTCTTTTTAACCTATAATATATTAATATAGGTATATTTAGTACTTATGTTCAATACATATTTTAGGTATATTATTATATTATGTTGTTTAATAACATTATATTAAGGAACGATGAAAAGGAAGAAAAAAGAAAAGAAAAAGAAAACAGAAAATCAGTCAATAAAAATGAAGTAGGCGAGAGACTCGAAGCACTATACTTTTCTTGTATGATATAATCATACAATTATATGTAGATGCTATCAAAATAAAGGTCATCCAATGATTTATGTTTGTGGAGTTTCGTATGTATACATGGGGCATTTCTATTTAAATGACCATACTCTTTTTTCCCGATTTTTCCGGTTAATGTTCTTACTAATAATGTGCTTTTGACTCTACAATCTACACAACGTTGCAGTATGATTGTGAAAAGGAAGGGAAGATTTATTTGAGACTTATTCTTTGTTATGCTTTCCCATGCTTGGAAGTTCAATATGGAATTCATATGCGACTATGATTTTCTTTTCTGACTGATTTGTATTTGAATCTCCCAAGGTAGTCTGGTCGGATGCTGACACATGGTTTGAGCATCATCAACAAGAGGAGGAAATGCAGCATACTCACGCAGAGAATGCTGGGATTCCCCTGAGCGTCCGACGTACGGGAGAAATTAAAACGTAATAAACATAAATGCAGCGAAAACAAAACAAAAACCCGTATGCGTATCTCCAGAGATACCGTCTCGCGCGTTTCAATCGAAAATCAAATCATATGAAGAGGGTTTGCGGAATACCTCTTAAAGTGTGTTTGAAACGATTTGGTTCGGATCTTCTTCAAGCCCCATAAATATCGGACCTCTAATTTAAACACAACACCAATCGTACGACGAACGGGAGACGAAATTCGCAGGACGATCACCACATTCGATTGTCCTAGCAATCTTGTGGATATGTCTCTCCGCACTCTCAAGTTTCTTTTATCACAAGAATGAGAACGAAGATAACAATTTTCTGTTCTTGACTCTTGATTAGATGCACAAAGGCACGTCCTCTCCTTTTAGTTTCTGAAAACTATTTCTGAAAACTAACATTTCGAAAAAAAATCGAAATTTTTCTCTTTGCGAAACTCTCTCCTAATAATCTTAACGCCCTCCCCCAAAGCCTTATATAGGCAAGGGGAGGAGGGAAGGGTGAGACGGTTGGCAAATTTGATACTCTTTTTTTTTCCTCAATTAGGTCATGAATTCCTATTAGTTGGGAAAATTATGATCCTAATCGAATTTTTTAATATGATCCTAATTGAATATTTTTCAAAAAAGTGGCAAAAATAAAAATTAAATTAAAATTAAATTGTCGACTATTTTCCATATTTTTTTTACCACATTTGATTTTTTTCCTAAATTTTTGCCATGTTTAAATGAAAAGAAAATTCCGAAAATACTGAAAAATACAAAAAATATTTTTTGATCAAAATTTGTTCCTTAGGCGTGGTCAAAGGTTCCAAAGTTGGTTTTTGAATTTTATGAGTTTTTATTGATTTTTAAATATTTTTTAAAAAATTAAAATGACCAAAAATTAGGTGTCAATACCACTTTGGAGTTTTTGGTGTTCCAAAAATTAATTTGAGGTAAATTAATCATAAATGTACCAGTTTGAAATTTTTCGTGATATTAACGCCTATTTTTATCAAGGAAACATGAGACTTAATCTCTTGGATTAGATTATCTCTAAAGCTCTATATCTCTTTGGTGGATCCCATGGAGCGGTGAGTTTTATGCTTTGTATCCTAGTGTCCATTCCTTAGACTGTGAGCATATACCTTCTTGCGTTTGAGTTTTCTTCTCGGTTTCTGACCATTTCGGTAACAACATCATAGTCTAGCGCTCTTCATATTGCCTAAGTTTTTCCACATGTACATTCATATGTTTTGTCCACATGTGACATGTTCATTGGTTGAATCTGAACAAATATGGTATCGAAGGGATTTGAATCAATAAATTTGTGAAGGTAGTAGAATTTGATCATCTAATTTAAAATTACAAAGACTCGGATTGAAAAGAGGATAGTATTACACAGACTCTAAAAGTTAACTTTCCAAACCCAAGCCTCCCAAATGCCAAATAAATTCTAAATAAAGATTTAAAGTGCCATTATTTTCCTAAATAAGGGTTTGAAGCGGGCATATCAATCTCAAAAAAGGGCATGGAGTGATCGTGATAGTTTTAAATAAGAGCCTCTCTCACCGAATGGCTAAATATTCCGCTCAATCAAGAACATTTGCGTCCAAATACAATTTCAATTTTGAATTTTTTATTAATAATTTTCCATTTTGTCTTTTTTTTTTTGTTGCGGCGAGCGACGGCCCAAATGACCCTCACCGGTCATTGGGCGAGGGCTTGGCAACACTCGTCGGGCTCTAGCGATGGTTGCCTCGCCAAAGCTCTCATTGGTCATGCCTAGATGAGGCGATCCTCGCTTGGGGCTGACGAAGGCAATCCTCACTCAGTCCCACAGGTATCATTGGAGAACGGCCATTGGCAAAATAGAAAGAAAAAACGAAATTTTTTTTTAAAAAGGAAAAAAAACTTTAAAAAGAATAAAGAATAAAAATGCCCTTGCCAGCCGAAAAGTTATGTTTTTTTTTTTTTTTGAGATTATCATCGCTAGCGCAGAACCTTAGTTGAAACAAAATGCTCTTGAGATCATTATTCAAGAAAATGAAACACTCCGTGCCCTCGCTTGAAATAAACGTGTTTGAAATTTTCCTTTCTTTCCCTAACTTTCACGCCTCGGATGTTAGACCACGTCTCGCGGTGCCCGCGTGCCTCGGACCAGCAACCTCCGGCGAGTCCTGGGTCGAGTGGCGAACCTCGAGTTGTCGCACCGACTGGTCCATCCCCCACAGAGTTTCCCTCGCTTCGGGCTGAAGTGAACCTTTTTCCTGTTTTCACTTTTGTAAGTTCAGTCGCTCCAGTTCCAGTGTTGTTCACCGAAATAAGTTTCTTTTTCCTTTGGATTGGTGTTAGAATGCTTTGCTGGAAACTAATTGAGCTATTTCCCTACTTATCTTGTAGACCCGTCATTGGCATTTGTCCTTTTTTCTTCTGTAAAAACTTGTTCCTTTAACTATGTTTCCTATTCGTGCTCGAGTTTAATCCAAAATATATGAACTTTCGGGATTCTGAAATGATGGTTTTTTTTTTTTTTTGAAGACTCTAATCGGTTTTGGTAATTCCGTTTTATCATGGCGAATCATGTGGGCTTTGAACTGGGAGATGGAAACATTGTCAGAAAGAACATTTTCACTTTATTGGTTGATTTGCTTTAGGGGAGTTTTTGTAGGATAGTTAATGCTTCTGAGTTACGATTTCACACAGAGCTTGGGTCTTCTGGGATAAGCCTCCGACTCTTGAGAACATCCTATTGGTTTTTTTTGCTGATCAAGACCTTATGGGCTCGCATGTCAACGCTTTTGCTCTAGAAATCAATTTCTGACGAGAAGTTGATTTTTTTACTTCTGGAGAAAAGTATTTCTTTTGTTATAGAGGTGACTCAAAAACTTCTTCTGAAACAAAAACAAAATGCTCTAGGAGTAAAATAAATAAAATTGCGGAATCAAATAGATTTCTGCTTCAAAAGTTGCGTTACCAAATGGATTTTTGCTCCAGAAGTGTTGTTATGCGTGCCCTAAGATTCAGCTCATTAGTGTCCCACAATTTCTAAGCTTGTGCCTTTATATAGCAGGGCTTTGACGTTCTTATGAATGGCTTGGAGAGCCTTAAGAAACAAGGCAAAGTGTCCTAAATAGAATCCTTTCATGCTCCTGTTTGGTGTTTCCTTTCGCATTTTTGTCTTTGGTATAACCGTACTTATACTTCAGCGTTGACGTTGAGATAACTGAGTTGCGGGCTCACATGGCTGATAGGACAAGCTGCAGTTTTTGTATGGCGATATCTTGGTTAGCTAGGTGGTCATGGATCTCAAGTACATGTTGCACTTAATCCCGGAGATGGACGTCTGTCTATGTTGGTTTGTTTTTTTCTTTCCGGGAAGAGGGGGGGTGTTGTAGGAATTGGTTCACATTACAGGAACTATGCTGTATAGACAATATTAATTTCTGATCTAATTGTTTGGTGCAATCTCCAGACTGGATAATGCTTCCTTTAATTATTGTCCAAAAGTATCGGTTATTTTGAATCGCGCACTTCAAAAAATGTTTGAGTGAAGTGTGCTCATCAAACTATCAATTTTATCATGTCTAAGCCCAGCTGTGTGATGGCAAGTGATATCATAGGAAAAAATGAAAGGTGCATTTTTCTCATGTCTCCATGACAAATTGACATGCATGACCTTTGATCAAGAAAACATTTGAATATAGCTCAGTATTTTCTTTCTTTTCACTTGCACCTCCTTGTTGACTTTTCTCTTCTGAATGTTATGAATGGTAAGTGCAAATCCTGATCATTCAGTTCTTAATCGTGGCAGTGCAGATTTCTCTAGCACGTCACTATGGCAGGCGGCTAGCTAGAGGGAGCATCTGTCTGACCAGGCTTCGGTAAGGTAAATGAAGTCCATCGTCTGTTTTTTTCTTCTCAGTAAATTGAGTGATTTTGAGATTCGTGCTAAGTTTGTCAGCCCTTCCTATGTAAGTTAGTATTATCGTATTTCAATCATTTGTTCTGGAAATGGTGCTTACTAAATTGTTAAATCCAGCTCTCAGAGGCCTTGTCTTCTGTTTCAGGGTAATACATAGGTGATGAGTTCTTGATTTGGACACTTCGTCTTAATGGGGAAGGAGGTACCATTTTATCTTTCATTGCACCTTTGCATAAAATGATTTTGGAGCGATTTGTCTTGGAGATTTAACATCATTACCAGCCTATAGTTGAACATAATACATACATAATTGATTCTTGATTTGGGCACTTCCATCTTAACAAGACTGGTGATACCTTGGTACACATATATTTATCTAGCAGTTTCAATTAGGGCATTAACTAATTTGGAATGATGTTTCTCGGAGAGTCAACCCTAATCTTTTATCTGTTCCCTTTGTTGGGTTTGTAGCCTGAATTGTTCCAGAATGTTGATGAGATTAAATTTGTTGTGGGTGATAGTGAATTATGTTGGTTGAATTGTAATAAACTGAATTATGGTCCTCAAGGTGATATATATTTATCATATTATGCTTTTTGTATGGTCTTCAGAACCACCACTTAGCCAATCAAAATTTTTCTCTATTCATATCAGATTCCTCTGCTATTCAATGTTAGGAGGACCAAGCAACTCTGCTTTTGTCTGCAATCTCATGTTGGGTTTGGGCATTTTCACAGTGCAGCTGAAAATTTAAAAGTCTGCTGGAAATGTCTGAAACTCATTGCTATGATGTGACCTCAAACTAGCTTGGGCATAGATCTTGTCTCCATGTTGTGATTGTTAAACCAGAAAACACCACTGTTTAATGTTTACCTGTTTATATTTGATAGATTTTGACCTTGAAGCTCTTCTGGAAAGGGGCTGTACTGCCTTGGTTCCTTATGAATGAAATTTGCTGTGCGAAGAAAATGGATGATTGGATATAAATTTTGGTTTAGTTTGTAATAGTTATTTTAAGTGTTTAAATTTCTTTATCTCTTGCAATTTAAAATCCTATACAAAAAAAAAGGACGAGTTTTTCTTTTCTTAAGTTGGCAAATGAAAGTTGCTCAATTTGTTCAGTGATGTACTATGGGGATGTGCAACTGCTTTGCTGACTAGGATGCTGGATCAATTGTGTATTCTGTGAATTGAGAACAAATATGGTTTATTCATATGGACATGACTGTGGCATGGATATAAAACAAATCATTGACAGATATTTTGGGCTTTACTTCGGGTGTGGATGGATATAAAACAAATCATTGACAGATATTTTGGGTGGAGACAACCTCCTAAATATAATGTTTTTGAACTTTTACTCCGTTCCTCAGTAGAAACATGCAATCATGCAATAGTCTATACTAATTTGCAGAAAAAATCAAATCTCTGTATGCTGGAGTCCCAGTTTGCTCTTACTGTGCTGGTAGGGGCCTGGATGAGATAAGTTACATTCTTACTACAGAGAATCCAGTTCCAATTAAAAAATTGAGAAGAAAGAAATTTGAGGTCAAATCTTACTGTAAGGCTGCATGTCCCAGACAGACCATGGAAACAGATTTGGAGGGTTAAAGCTTCATGAAGAGTTTCTTTTTTGGCCTGGTCAGCATCAAAGGAATATCTTACAAATGAAAAACTTATGAAGTCTTGGTCTCACTGTTTGGGCAGTTTTGTTGCATGTGCCAGGGAGAGGTCCGAATCTGTAATTCATCTTTTGTTTCACCGTGAAGTGGTGTCCAAAAGGCTGGTCTTTTCTTTCATAAGCCAGTTTGGCTCTGGTGATCATGATGCCACACTCTAGATGTTTAGATCTTAGCTATCACAAAGGTTTCAAAACTGAAGTGTAAATCTGGAGAGTTGACTTGACTGATATTAGGGTAATGCACCATTCATTTCCAAAAAAATATCACATTACTTATCAAAGAAGAAAAATTAATTGCTACGATGTGCCAGCACATTGCTTATAGTTGATCATTCATGCAAAACAGTTATTAGGTCATTGTTTTTCTATATTCTGGCCTTTGAGTGGGTTTGTCAGGAATTTGAGGTTCTTGTCAGATCTTAGGTGTATGTATTTGACTTTGTAATTTTCGCTAGGATAGAGGAAATTCACAAAGTTGTTTGTTCTCTTCTGCATTCACTAACCTTACGGCTGTTAATTCAGCAGAGTTTGTTGATGTTTTTCTTTCTTTTAGGTGCTTTCTTTCAAGCCAGCACTTTTGACAAGAGGTGATGGGCAACTTGGTTTAAGGACTCCCAAGAGAGAAAAGTACGTCAGAAGAGAGAATAGGACCCAACCACCTGTTGAGGCTCCATATGTGCCGCCTAAAGTTAAAACAGTGACAAAGTCCTCTTTGGATAAAACAATCGACATTTTCGAGGCATGACAATAGTCAAACTTGCCAATGGTGAGTCAATATCTTCACGGCAAGTTATTCTTCTGCATGTTGGGAGAAGGTCGAATCAGAGTTTGATTCTCTCAGCGTCGACATTGCGGAGCTAGTTTCAATGGTATGTTTGCTTGGTTAGTCGTGGTAATTCTTTTACATGCTTGAAGTGCAAAAGAGGAATAAATTGTTGCAAGTCTCATTTTCACTCTTCATAAATAGCTGAGAATACGGATGTTAGCTGAAACACAGTATGTTTTGAGATTGCTGTTAATTATTAAGAAAATGTTGTTCAAAGGGAACATTACCATCTTCTGCCTTGTGAGACGCTTAATCAGTGTATTTACTTTGCCCGGACAATGTTTGTGTTGGCCAGCAAAGTACATGAAAATGGCTTTCAGTGTGAAAATCCCTATCTGCTTACTGCCATTAGCACTTGATACAACCGAATGTAGCACGTATCTTTGTCTGAATATAGTTGCAGGGACTTACTTTGGACCTATAGATCTTACAGGAACTTGATGTCGATGTTAGAAGGCGTCATTCCACCGAAGGTGCAAAGCTTTTAGCTCGGCTACCCATTGTCACTGTCGTGGGTCATGTTGACCATGGGAAAACTTCTCTTTTGGATGCTCGTCAAACATCTTTGGTGGAAAAGGAAGCTGGAGAAATAACTCAGCATCTTGGAGCATTTGTTGTGAGCATGCCCTCGGTTTCATCAATAACATTCATCAACACTCCTGGTCATGTCGCATTCAGTGCAATGCGGGCCAGAGGGGCAGCAGTCAGTGATATTGTTGTGCTAGTGGTAGCTGCGGATGATGGAATGATGCCCCATACTCGAGAAGCAATGCCCCATGCAACATCGGCCGATGTAACAGTTGTTGTTATCAATAAATGTGATAAAACAGCTGCTGACCCTGAACAAGTAAAACTGCAGCTTGCATCGGAGGGCTGCTTTTAAAAGAGATAGGTGGAGACGTCCAGGTAGTTGAAGTTTCAGTGGTAAAGAAAACAGGACTGGATAGGTTGGAGGAGGCATTGCTTCTGCAGGCTGAGCTTATGGATCTGAAAGCACAGATTGATGGGCCTGCACTGGCTTATGTAGTGGAGGCAAGGCTTGATAGAAGGGGCGTGGTCTGATGGCCACTGCGATTGTGAAAGCAGGGACTTTGGTTTGTGGGCAGTGTGTGGTTGCGGGTTCTGAGTGGGGAAGAATAAGGGCTCTCAGGGACAACTTCAGCTATGCCTGTTGAGATTGAAGGGTTGAAGGGTCTCCCAGTGGCTGGTGATGATATTGTCATTGTGGATTCTGAGGAACGTGCTAGAATGCTTAGCATGGGAAGAAAAGAAAGTCTGAGAAAGACAGACTTCGGAAAGTCAGCGAGGGAAGGACGGAAGCTGAAGAGTCATCAGAAGAACAAGAAGTAGTGGAGAGAGTTGAAATGCCAACAATTGTGAAAGCAGATGTGCAAGGAACAGTCCAAGCTGCTACAGATGCTTTAAAAAGGTTGAATAGCCCTCAGATAATGCATAATACAAATACAACTATTCAGTAACCATGTTTTGGATTGGCTTTTGGGACATGTCTTAAATAAGAAGCAGAAGCATGATTGATAAGTTCATTGAATGTCACACACCTGCATCTCCAAGCATAAGTGATAAAAGTTCATTGAATGTCACACACCTGAATCTCCATGCAAGAGAAAAGTATGAATGAGAGATGCTTCTTTTCTTATCTATGTGCTTTTTATTTTTCCCTGTATGAACATCATTGTTCATGAACATATGCCTTGCTCATGTGACACGCCTTACTGCTACTTCACATGAAGAAAATTCTGCTTTTTGCAGTAAATTCAAGTTTTTTCCCCTAGTGTGCCATTGCATCATCCGGTTTCTATCAGAGCTTTATGGAAGTCATACCTATTAACATATATTCTTCCATTCATGTGCTTAGGTTTGTCAACATAGTGCATGTTGATGTTGAAACGGTTCTCAGTCTAATATCGACCTAGCACAGGCCTGTGGTGTGTGTATAGTTGGGGTCAATGTGACGAATCCTTCTAGTTCTGTAACACATGCGGCAACTAGAGCCAATATTCAGGTATCGAACTTGTTTTTTCCCTGTCAATCTTAGGACTTTTTGTTAACAGTGGCTTTTAATGTGATATCAGAGAAATAACAGCTCAGCGCACTGGAGTAATATCATGAGAGCAAAAGCGTCCTAATGACATTACAATTGTCACTCTATGCTCACTGAAAATCCCACTGTCATGCATTGTAAAGATAAGGATATGCACTTCCCCTGTTAAGAACCAGAAATACCTCATTTTGGAGCTTGAGATAGCCATGCTCTGTTTATTTAATCCCTGGTTTTCTGTATATGGTTTCAGATAAAAACACACCGTATGTCCTGGATGGTGGCAGCTTGATTGTTCACAAGGCTGCGGGGATTTCAGAGACTCAGGTAGCTGGGAAGGCTCAGGTCTTGAATTGAGTGCTGACAGTGTAGCGATTCATACCATATGAGTTGATAATGGATTTTGTTGGTTGCGTCTTCCCTCTAAAATAGGCAGTGCCGACACACACAATTTTATATATGTTGACAAACAGTTCAAATTTTGAGACTTTACATGCTGATGACCCTGCTGATTAGTACAAATCTTAGAAGTGTGCATTAGCCCAGTTGGAGAAGCATGATATTGTCATTTGTATATACAATACACGTCCCATGATGCGGAAGACGGATATTGCTACATTCAGGATTTGATGAACTTCTGGAGAGAACTGCTCGAGTTTTATCACCGAACCTGGAGGAACCTTCTGTTTCTTTTTTCACGCTATCATTTAAACTGCATGGATAGGAGAGCAAGTTATCAGGATTTAGATGCGACGAAGTGAATAACCAGGTAAAATCATGTGATGTTCTCAAGGATGCAGGACATCGTGTTTGATCTGCATGAGGACCACATGGTGCAGAGTCATAGGTTATGTTGTCTAGATGACTATATCAATCTTAAACCTGCAGAATTTCTAGGTTCAGTTTAACCTGCACTGCCTCGACAGGTTAAAAGAGGTAGACTTGCCAAGCATAGACGTGATCATATTCCTTTAAAGACAGCATGGTAAGCCCTCACTTTCAAATGTTGTCTGCGAGTATTAAATGTTCCAGCACATCTTTTTCTGGGCCCTCTTTCTAAGATGATAAATTCAGAGTGATTTAGGAGCTTTGTACACATATAAAACCCCCTCTCCCCCCTTCTCTCTCTCTCCCTCTCTTCAATGGGATACTGTTAAGTTTCAATATTTGAGCATTGTGAGGCATGGGGCAATTTGTCTGCTGTGACATACCCTGTGCAGGGAATCTCTTATCCTGCAAGCTGCGGGGATTCTGTGCAACTTGTGATCCTGCTCACGTCTCTTTTGGGCCTTTATGCAAATACAAAGCAAAATGACAGCAACGCAGACCAGAAGGTCCCCTGTCACTAAAAGTTTTTAGGGACCTAGGAGGCACAAAATGGTCTGAAGTGGATAATTTATGTCATCCGGAGTACATCAACATGTTTTCATGACAGGGTTGTTAGGATTAAACTAAAGATTTCAAAATGGAGAAATCCTAGAAAATGATCATTCATATTACATGACCGAGGGTTCAGATGATTGAGAATTACACCATTGCTAGTCTAATTGGGAGCGTGCTTGGCAACATTTTTGCTTCTAGAAATCAATTCTTGATTAGAAGTTTTGTATCATAAGTTGATTTTTTTTTTTTTTATTTTTGCGTAGAAATTGTTTTTTTTTTTTTTTACTTTTTAAAGTAGCTCTAAAACTACTTCCGAAAAAAAAAACGTTCTAGAAGTAGAAAAATAAAATTGCATAACCAAACGAATTTCTATTTTAAAAGTATTTATGAAGTAGAAATTCTATTACAAAACTATTGTCATGCGCACCCAGGATTTCCCCAAAGGTATGTTTCCCATTATTGCTTGTAGAAACCTTACAAGAGCCAACATGGTCATGTATTCAACTCGCGTTATTACTTAAAGACAAACCACACACCCCTCCAGAACTGACCCTTGTTGCCTCCTGAAGGGCCTCGCTGTGGCGAGATCTATTTAAATGGCATCGCAATACAATATAAAGGTCCCCGTTTCGTATTTAATTAGCAGGACTTGCCTGTCTTCAGCTCATCAAGAGGGAAAGTCCAATGCAATACTTTGGTCGCAGTCCCGCAGCATGGACCAGTTTAAGCCTTCCAAAATTTGTGCATGAGAGAGGACATGTTGCCATTTCTATGGGGTCCGACGAGGGCTTACACCGATTGCACTGAGTCGAGTTGCTCTTGAATTGCTATGGCTGATTGGAGTCGGACTTTGGATTTTTAGCTCGAGCATGAGGTAGCATGGTACCTAAAAATATACATGATAATCGCTTGAGATCTCTTTCGATTCGAACTCGATAACTAATTTTCGAGAATTCCATGACTTTGTTTGATCAAGCAAAGGATTGAACAGAATGGTGAATTCAAATGGTTATTATAGTTTAGCTTTCGCCAATCACAGGAGGCAATCGCCAAAACGCAAACGACACTTTCTCGGAGGTGGCTGAAGTTGTCCCTTCAGTACCTCGACGAGTCCGTCACTCTCGTCTGTTAAAAATCTCACCTTTCTTCACCCACCATCACCCACCATCACCCTGTTTCCATTTTCTCGTTCCTTCACCAACCTCTCTCTCTCTCTCTCTCTCTCTCTCTTCTCTCTCTCTCCATGGATGCCTCCGTCGCCCTCTCCCGCATAGGCCTCGCCGGCCTCGCCGTTATGGGCCAGAACCTCGCCCTCAACATCGCCGACAAGGGCTTCCCCATCTCCGTCTACAACCGCACCGCCTCCAAGGTCGACGAAACCCTGGATCGCGCGGTCTCCGAGGGCGGCCTCCCCCTCTCCGGCCACTACTCCCCCCGCGACTTCGTCCTCTCCATCAATCCCCCCCGCTCCGTCATCATCCTCGTCAAGGCCGGCGCCCCCGTCGACCAGACCATCGCCGCCCTCTCCGCCCACATGTCCCCCGGCGACTGCATAATCGATGGCGGCAACGAGTGGTACGAGAACACCGAGCGCCGCATCGCCGAGGCCTACAAGAGGGGCCTACTCTACCTCGGCATGGGGGTCAGCGGCGGTGAGGAGGGCGCGCGCAACGGCCCGTCGCTAATGCCTGGTGGGTCCTTCGAGGCCTACGAGAACGTCAAGGAGATCCTGCACAAGGTCGCCGCCCAGGTGGATGATGGGCCTTGCGTCACTTACATTGGTGAAGGCGGGTCGGGGAATTTTGTCAAGATGGTGCACAATGGGATCGAGTACGGCGATATGCAGCTGATTTCGGAGGCCTATGACGTGTTGAAGAACGCGGGCGGGCTGTCGAACGAGGAGCTCGCGGCCATCTTCGACGAGTGGAACAGGGGAGAGCTCGAGAGCTTCTTGATCGAGATCACGGCGGATATCTTCAAGGTGAAGGATGAGTGTGGCGATGGGGAGTTGGTGGATAAGATTCTGGATAAGACCGGGATGAAGGGCACAGGGAAGTGGACGGTGCAGCAGGCTGCAGAGCTGTCTGTGGCCGCACCCACAATCGCTGCGTCGCTCGATTGCAGGTACCTGAGCGGGTTGAAGGAGGAGCGAGAGAGCGCAAGCAAGGTCTTGAAGGAGGCAGGGTTGAAGGATGACGTGGGCTCGGTGAGGAGCGGTATCGATAAGAAGAGATTGATTGATGATGTTAGGCAGGCACTATATGCCTCGAAGATATGTAGCTATGCGCAGGGTATGAACCTGTTGAGGGCGAAGAGCATCGAGAAAGATTGGAAATTGAATTTCGGAGAGTTGGCGAGGATTTGGAAAGGTGGGTGCATTATCAGAGCTGTGTTTCTCGATCGGATCAAGAAGGCTTATCAGAGGAATCCGAACTTGGCGAGCTTGGTCGTGGACCCTGAGTTTGCGAGGGAGATGGTGCAGAGGCAAGCTGCCTGGAGGAGAGTCGTGGGATTGGCGATCTCGGCTGGGATTAGCACACCAGGAATGTGTGCGAGTCTTTCTTATTTCGATACTTACAGGCGCGCGAGGCTTCCGGCTAATCTCGTCCAGGCTCAGAGGGACTTGTTTGGGGCACATACCTATGAGAGGATTGATCGCCCCGGGTCTTTCCACACGGAATGGACAAAACTAGCTCGAAAGAGCGGTGCCGGTGTAGGTTCTCTTAACTGATCTGTTATCAGTGAATTGCCCCATTGTTTGTCTGGATCAGGTCTTGCCAACGTTTTGATTTTTCTCACTGAATACTCCTGGTTAGGCATAGCAATTGTTGTTCAGTGTTGAGGTTTTTGTTGTTACTAATAAGAAATGCATGCCTAAAGCCTTTCAGTCCATATGCCATCTGTTATACACTACGCCATTTCCTGTTGAGTCAAATACGTATACTCGATGTCATGTCAAGTTGGAGACTTAAAGTGAGTGTATGAAGTGTTGGCCCGAACAAATGCTGCCTGTTCACTGAGTGAATACGGGTAGCTGCCTGCTTTGATGGCAGAAAAATCGAGTAGATGCTTATAGAAATACGAAACCTCTTATGAAGTAACACTGTGAATGCTGAAATGCTGAATCCATGGGAGGTTTTGGAGAATGAATTTGCCTGGGACAACTAGTCTGATATCAGAATGTAGATGCAGTGATTTTGCTTAAAATGTAACTGGATAGGAGAGAATATAAAGGATCTTAAACTTTTAATGGATCACACTTGTTTTTCACCCTTTCAATGCCAATGGAACTCTTAATGATCACGATCAAACAGAGAGAGAAGAATGCTTGCAGCCTGAGGATTGCATATTAGGATGATGTCTTGATGGTGGTATAGAAGAATACTTGCAGTATGACTGGTCTCTCTCTCTCTCTCTCTGGCCTGAACATTGATGGTACTGGTGCTCGCTCTCGGGAGATGCTTTCTTGTGAGCTTGCATGTCTATTTGTCAAATGCTTTCTTGTTGGGAATTCTTTCCGATGGAAACAGACAAGACAGAGTTGTGAGGGTTTCAAAAGACCATCGGTTGGTGGGATACCTGTTTAGCTTCTTCTCGTTGTACCTTGCACGAATATTCTCCTGTCGTCTTGTCCATATTCTAATGCCTTGGTTGCAAAGGATGTTGAAATGGACAGTCCAATTTCGCAGGAAGTTCAATAAGTCAATACAGCGAGGCCTCTCCATGCACTCTGCCTCCTAGGTTTTATTTCCCTTTTAGTCATTCTTGCAATGAGGATTGAGTTCAGGGAGTCTTGACTCATCTCAATGGCCCTTGCCTATAAGGGTATGACAGCCCATGAAAAAGAAGTTCATCTACGGTTCCTGGCGTCGAACCCTTCGTTGAAGGATTGGAGGATTGCTAGCTGTTAGATCAACAGCAGATATATCTCGCTCGGCCTAAAAATCTCATTTTGAGCATTTTTGCGCTATGATATTTTGTACAGAACCGACCGATAAGCAGTTGGATGCAATGTGTTGCGATCGATGGCAAAGAAATCTCCTATGAGCAATTATGCTAAAAGAGACTTAAAAGTAGTGTTTTTTGCTTAGGGTTTGGCTTTGAGGAGAGAATGAAAGCAGAAATAGGACTCACTGGGGAGAAGCTGAGGAGCATCATGGCCACAAAAAGGCAGTTCACCTACGCTACACCCCAAATACACTTGACCTAAGATATGTACGGAATCAATAACCTCCATTGCCCAAAGTCACTTTCAAGCCCACGAAGTAAAAGAGCAACTCCTGGGCAAGCGCAAGCACAAGCACAAGCACAATATCCCCTAGAATGGCCCAAAAATGATCAAAGAAAAGGAAAATTTGCTATGCGGATTCATATCAGCAAACTCAAACCGAAATGCCCGACTCTTCTTTTGCTGTCTCCGCTTTTCCGCGCTGCTCACCCTTTCAAGATCCAGGGATAGTGGCTCCTGTTCATGGGCAGGAATGCTCGGGATTACGTTAAACCTCCATTTTCGAGAACCGGCGGTGTTCTTGTCACTGTCGCGGAAGGCATTTTGCTGCCACCGACCCATATGGTCTTGAACAGCTCCCCTTCATCGGCCCGTCTCTCCATCACCTGAACTTTCTTCGACCTCGACATCCTCAGAAGCACGAAACCCACGTAACACATCAGGGCCATCCCCACGAATCCGAGCACTAAACCAATCACCCAACAGTTCCCCGGCTTCCTCTTCCTCGTCTCAGAAGGAAGGATGATTGAGAACCGACCCTGATCTCGAGCAAAACACGTGTATGCTGATCCCATTGTGCTGAAATGTACCGTCCCGTTCGCATAAAAGGCCGCACACTTTCCTGTGGAGGTTTTCCCGTGAGGATCCGCCGGAGCATGGAAACGAATAGATACAGGATCCCCACTCGTGTTGAGGCCGAGCTTGATGATGCTATTGGAATGAATATCAGATGCATCGTACACCTTAAAACCGACTACGGAAGTGATCAGGGAGTACCCAGGCACAGAGTAATACTGGGAAGACCAGTTGCCCAAGTCCTGATACACTATGGCAAGCCTCTTAACGCGAGGGACTGGCAATGTTCTTGGTGGGATAGTGAAGCCGCTGAAGTTAGTGCCTTCTCTCCACAGTGTTCTGCTCCGTAGCCGAACGACCGAAACCTCCATGCCAGACAAATTAGCGGGGAGGAGCGCTTTGTAGAGGGCGCCGGTGTGAGGCCGGCGCAGGACCAGCGTTTGGAACGCAGAGCTCTCAACCGATGCGTCCAAGGAAGCGGTGGGATCAGCAGACGCGAGGTACAAGCCGGTTAGGACCAACTGCAAGAGGACCAAGTTCATGTTGAACTTTATCAAGACGACAAGCACATAAACGAAGAACACCCAGCGGCCAAACGAATGCGGTCTCGGGTTTATCAAGATCGAGACGGATTCTTAAACGGAACCAGAGCGGAGGATCAGTTGCGAAAGGATTCCGCAAAAAGAGTCGTTGAAAGAGATTGTCGTCTTCTTCTGTTTAAGTGAGGATTGGTCTTGGAAGCAACCAAACATGCCGAGTGTATGATGAATCTGATGGGTCCTCTCCGAAAGTTGGACCCAAAAGGTTCTCGTGTCATCCTGTTTCTGTTGTGCTGAGCTTTGACTTGTGGCCGCTTAGTGAAACGCGTCGCGAGGAAGGTGATGGCTGATGAGTAAAGCGTGAAAGTTGTTCAAGAATGGGTCCCAACTGTCGTAGCACGTACCCATGATTGTGCTGAATTTTGGCCAGGTCTCAAGGATTCCCTCAGCCCACTGAATGCGGGGGGGCTACGTAAGCTTCAGGAATGGGATCATCACTTGACCGGAGAATTACCAATCGAAAAAAAAAAAATTTAATACCACAAAAAATTTCAAACCGACATATTTATAACATATTTATTCTAAATTATTTTTTTACCACGAAAAAACCTCAAACTAATATATCTCATGACAAATTTACCCCAAATTATTTTTTAAACCACGAAAAATCCTAAACTCGATATACTTGTGATAAATTTACCACAAATTAATTTTTTTGACCATCGACAATCTCAAATTAGTACACTTATGACAAATTTATCATTTATTTAATTGAGTTAATATCATGAAAAATCTCAAATTGATATACCTATGACAAACAGAGATTAAAAATCATAAACCCAGATATCTATCAATCTGCTACGTGCCATCAAACTCATCAATTTGATGGTTAAATTTAACGAAAACTAATAAAGGGTAAATTTATCGCAAATGTACCAATTTGGGATCAATTTATCACAAATGTATCAATTTGAGTTTTTTTGTGGTCAAAAAAATAATTTTGGGTAAATTTATCACGAGATGTACTAATTTAAGATTTTTCGTGATATTAATCTAAAAAAAAAATAAAAAAATTAAGACTGCGTTGACGCAATTACAATTAGTATGACTTTTAACATGCTTTGACCACCCGAGCATTCTCCTGGATGAACATTACATGGAACCGTGCGTGAAGAATGCCTTGTTTCGATAGACCGCCACCTCGCATAGTAGTAATTTAGAAGCCATACTTCTGAGTTTATAGTACCGTCAGCTTGAGCCAAGCTTAAATTTAAGTCAAAATGTGCTGTTAACGACCGACTGGTTCATCAAGCTTTAAGTGCAGAACGTTGGCATAGTAAACTATTTTTCGACTCCGCTCGAATACTCCCCTTGTGAGCATCGCCAAAATCTTGCAGAGTAAATGGATGAAAAGCTCAGTCAAAGAATACAACTCCAGACAGAAGGGATTTTTTATATACATGGAAAACATCATTACACCTAAAGAAAGAGCACTAATTTGTTTCCCTCCTTGACAGGTATGAGAAAGGGCAAACCCATAGTACTCCGCTTTCCCAATCCCGATCACCTTCCCTTTACAACCACCAATAATTCCCACGGAACCGAGGCAGCCATTTTCAGCTTCAGAACCAGTAGATTCTTCAGGCTAATGCCAAAATGAGGGCCTCCAAGTATTATCGCCAGACTCAGGGAGAAGGGCTTACTCTGATGGTGAGCTCAGCTCTAAGATGGAGTATGCCATCAATAAAGTAGGGGCCATCATCCGACATGAAAGCTGTCCAAGGTATACCGAAGAGATTACGGTATCCAACAGCCTTCCCACCAGTGAAGGTATAGTTCCCTTTATACTTGCTCATGAACTCCTCGCTCGGCTTTGACCGAGCTGCAAATTCATAGTCGACCGCAAAAGCAACCGAACCTTTCTCTTGCATCCCTAAGAACAGGCCAAAACAATGGAAAGAGCTCTGCTGGTCCATGTTGCAGTGGGCAGAGAGGAAGAACCCCTGTCCTCCAAGATGAAATGCCTGAGAATAGACTCGACCAGAAGGGAATAAATGTGCACATTCCTCTCTCTTCAGGTCTAGGTAAACAATGCATTGTTGGCGGGGCAGTTCAAACTCCACCACCTTCACTGGGCGGTACTTATAAGCCCTCTCCACAAACCGGCGGTGGACACCATTGGCTTCTTCAGCAGCTAGCGACCGTTGCCTGTATGGTGCCTCAGCCTTGAAAAAGAGAGCCTCAAGAACAACCTTTGAGGCAAGATCCGGATCAAAGTCATTGCAACTCAGAACCTTCCTCAACTTCCGGCAGGTCATGTATGGAAAACGGATGAGTCTCCCAAGTTTTGAAGCAAGGACTCCTCTTCGCTCCTCTAGCTTAGGACAATGTGTCCTGGCCCACTTGAGAACAAAGTCATAAACTGCATCCTCAGATGCCACTTGAAGATCATCGCTGGCCAGTACCGCCTCAACACCTGCCAAAGGCAAGTTCAACACCTCTTCTGGGAACCTGGAAACCAATCCGACAAAATAGTTAAACAGTGCAGAGTCTCATCAGTCAGCTTATGTACTCTGCTGCAAAGCTTTCAGCTGAACTAGGATTTCTAAAAGCATACATCAGGAAAGAATTGCATACTCCCTTCTTCCTCAAACAATCAATCAACAGAACATGAGAATTTGACAAATAAAAGAAAGGTTCTTTTACCATAGAAAACGAAAAGTACCCTTTCCACAACGGGAAAGCCATTGCAGAGATGAGAAAGAAGACATACTTGAAACGCTCAATATTCATAGGAGATAAGAAGTCTCAAGGAAGAAAATCTTACTTTGTTATGTCCTTGTAACGTACAGCAAGAAATTGCTTAGCTGCATCCGTGAGAGGCTGAACTGCTTCCGCCATTAGAACACTGGAAGGAAGATCCAAGTAGAGCAATGCAGACTCACAAGTCATAGGTAAATTCCGCAACAGTCTACTGCAATATCTCATGCATGATGCCACCTCAAACTTGTCTGCAGTTATTAAAACATCCAAGAGAGCAGTCGGTGTGGATGCTGATAAAGTATTACTGTACATAAAATTGAGAAGGTCCATGAAAGCCGCTTCCTCTGCTCCACAAATGACAACAAAAGAAAGAGAAATCAGCAGAATCCAAATCTGTCAGTATGGAAGGGATAACTGTGCAATGTGTATGAGAGCGTGTTGCAGCAAGACACCGTGTATGCAGGATAGGTAGTTATAGCCAAAAATCCTTTTGAGTGTTCAGATAAGTACCAGATGCATTGATTGTCAAAGTCACATGCCGCTGCTCTGATTCTCTCATCCCATTTGAAAACAGCTAAAGAATACACAAGATGTCAACTGGACTAGTCAAGCATGGAAAGCAAAACAAGTAATAGTTCACAGTGACCGAAAATTTTCACCTTGTAAAAGAAAGGAGACTTTGCTGCTAAAATTGGGGAGCTTATGTGCAAGGTTTTTACTTTAAGAACAGCTGAACACTCCATGGTTAATGATGTACCACCACACTGCGCAGTTTCATCACCTGTAAAAGTCTCTAATTAACATCAAAACAGCACAAACAAAGCTAATCATTTTAACAAGTGATGTAAGATGTCAATGAACAGTGCCACAGGTATGGACATTAAAACCAAAAGGAAAAAAATGGAAAACAGAAGTACTTCAAGGTAATTACTTCTCATGTGACAGCTCCATAGACTATACATACTCTTCCTATTTGCAAATGCTGCAAAAAAACCTCATGCCAGTCTTCCATCTCAAAGAACTACGTATCTGAGACTTACTGCTAATGCTTTCTCCTAAATATGAAGTAAAGAAAAGGTTTCCATTACACTTCCCAACGGACAACTCCTTGAAACAGCTTTCATTTTGTGAATAACCATCTTTTCCTCCTCTAAGTTATAAGAATGTACATAAATAGAAAATATAGCAGACAAACAACACCCAGAAAGAATAAAGGACCAGTAACATCTACAAGCAAGGGGGGCATACATGTGAACATAATCAACAACATGCACCAGGAAATTCTTAAAATGCACCCAGCTCTCTTACAACTCTACCAAAAAGATCAAGATGGAGACGGGATTGATTCATCATTAAAGCTACCAGATTTTATCAAGAGGGAGGAAGATTATAGAAATACCAAGTCTTTGCGAACTCATCCCGCCACCTGAAGGTGATTCCTCAATCATTGCAACCGCTTCCTCATCCTGATTCTCGTACCCAGCACCATCATCTGTATCTGGCATATTGCAACTCAATATCTGCTCCTCAAACTGAACGGGATCTAAAACTACAAAAGCAAACAAGTTACATTATTAATTGATTTTTTTTTCCAGAGATGGAGATATGGGAACTATGCTTGGATGACAGATCTAAAGTGAACTGAGATAATTAACAGCCAAAGTGACAGCAGAGGAACTTTGCCATGTAGAAGCAAATATTCACAATAAATACATATTCATGGAGGCAAGAAAAGAAAAACGATTTGTTTTAGTGATCATAGCATGTTGGGAACCTCGACAAGGAATTCCGTTACAAATAAGAAAAATAAAAATTAGTTTCTAATGCTCATGAAATCACTGGCACATCAGGATTCATGGTCATGATAATTTCTTAGTTAGGCTAATACCTCCTTAATGCACACCATCGAATATAAACTTATATAAGCAAACCAGGAAGTGAGATTGTGCGATAGTAATTCCAATAAGCCAAGTAGAACACATGAGATATAGCAGCTCGGGTAGGTATCTTATTTGAACTTCTCCAATTAGTTCGTTGGGGGTGCTCGGAGGTTGGTATAGCCATTTGTTTGGCGTGAGGTTGTGGTAGTGAGGGAAATTGAAACAAGCGAATGTAGCCAAAGTAAATAGTTCACATTACCATCAACACATTTTTCAAAAATAACGTGGATTTCAAAAACGACATCGTCTATTTAATAACCAGAAGTGAACTCGATGTGAAATAATATCATGAGAGGTTCTTCAGCCAAATTGAAGACACAATAGTGCCATTGCCACAATGCTCTAGACTCCATAGTAACCTCTAGCCATATGTTACACTCAGAAGCTCCACAGACGCATAGAATTTAAGTAAACACGCAGTGTCAAGGCATAAAAGAAAAATCAAGGTTCACTACTAACATGTTTAACCAAGCAGCAAATATTCCGCAACCAGAGAAAAGTAGTTCCAGAAAATGACGAAACACGAAAGTCACTCCAAGTATACACTTCCAGATCCAGACAACCAAAACTAAGAAGAAGCACTTACTACTCAGTATCCGACTTTGCGCATTTACTTTACTTAAAATGAGAAAAGAAGATGTTCAAGTACTTCAGCATCCGTGCAAATACTCATAAGTATTGATTCTCTACAAAGAATTAATGAACGACCTCTCTTTCCCAGCTTTTTGTCCTCTAACAAGGACGCAACTGTGTTAATTAACAACAATGCACTAGCAAATCTCCGGAGAGAAGTGTGTCTTTCAAAAGGAAAAAAAGGGGGCTGCTCAAGCAGCTCAAAAGTACTGGAAAGCAGGTTTTCTCAATGAGAAATCTCCTTGACCTTTTCTTCAGTTGAAAATCTCAGAGCATCATGGACGACTTATTGGAACTTACATCTCAAGGACCTTTCTCCATAATAAGAAGATTATAGATCATAGCACTGCTATGGATTTGTTTGACTAAACTTATGCATATAAGAATTTCAATACATATGCCTATTGAGAATTCTCATATCAACTTTTCCAGCATAATATGTATCGTGTAATCCTTCACCTACATTTCCATATGATGCACATCAAATCAAACTCAATTATTAATTACATCCCGAGTGTGAAGTTTAATTTCATTGAATTCAAGACAAAGGTGAGCGGAAACAACTACTTTCCTCTTATCCCAGTTAAGCATGGAAGACCTAACTCTTAAAACTCTAAAGTTACAATGGACCGCCTTCGATTTTGAATAAATCGGTATGCTGCTTTTCAGCCCACTTCAAACATGTCATATGCCTTTTGAAACTAAGGGACTGCTTCCATCTTAAACCACGGCATCAAAAATATATCAATCAAATTTGGCCTGAAATGAGATTTTTCATCTCTAGGTGTGAAATTGAGGTACAATTTGTACAATTTCGAAAGCTACATAGACAATGTAAACATAAGCCTCTGCCAGACAGGTAATTCCAGGGCAAATGAAAAAAAAAAACTGAACTGAAGCTCCTTCCTTCAGGACATCCTCAACGACAGACACGACTCTACTACACAAACAAAGGAACGAAATGAACCGAGCAAGCAGAACTAACCGTTGTCTTTCCTGATCTCTTCCCTCCGTCTCTTGCGATTACGAGCCCAGTCGGCTATGCTGGTGCATCCCTCGCCGTCGGACTTGAAGTCGGGCAAATCGGGGACGATTTCGATCCTGAGGATCCGATCGGAGAAGTTGCTGTCGTTGAAGGCGAACCCGAAGTCGGAGTCCGATTTGGGGCCGGGGGAGAAGCCCGAGTCCATGACGCTCACCGGCGGGTCGAAGAGATCGCCGTTCGCTTCCCTCATGCGCGACGGAAAACCCTGGGCTTCGAAGGACTGCGAGACGGGAGGAGTTGGTTACGGTCCTCGCGGAGCGAGCGAATGGGAAGTCGGTGAAGCGAGAGATGCGACTTGTGCCCTACGAATGGTGCCTTCTGGGGAGATTGAGCATTGCAGATTACCGGATTTCTTTCCTCTTTTTTTTTTTTTTTCTGGGGGTGCTAACGGACATATGCATATATAGTTTTTTTTATAAAAAAAAATTGTTTATTTATGGTCGGAAAGAAGGAAAAATCCCAATAAAGAAAGAAATTTATTGAGATATATATAGTTGTCCATCTCTCTATGCCTTATCTTTATCTATAACTATACTTCTATACCCATCCAATTGAAAATGAAACTTCTTAATCTGGTTGCCATGTCCTCATTTACGAAACTACCCTTGATAAAGCTAATTATTTGAAGACTGACCCTTGTGAATTCATCGATTATTTTACACCAACAGGCATGCGGCTGTGTCTTTGGTAGAGGGATTGGGAGAGTGGGGAAAGCTAGTATCACATGTGCGGAATTTGACTTCCAGCGCTCAGTAAAGACATAGAAGCAAAAGTTAGAGAGATAAGAGTTAGAGATAGGACGGACAAAAAAAAAAAAACAAGAATCGATGATTTTACCATTCACTTGGCTTCTTCATATTCAACTTTCGTCTTAATTTTTACAAAACGTCGTTCAATTTTCACCCATTCACTTACTGTCCGAGTGTTTTTTATGATTATTCGGACATGACGAGAAAATGTTACGGAAATCTCACTTATCGTTATGATTTTCCCTTGTGAAAGCTATCAAATTACTTCTCGTTGGCAAAGTACAAGTGAGACTCTGATTGCTCTTGCGAAGTTAAACTATTCATGGGAAAACGAAGGAAAACAGAAAAAAATCAAGGGTGTGACGAATTTGATGACTGGCATGGTGGGGGGGGAGCCGGTATTACAGATGTACACGCATCTTGCGATGAAGGTAGGGCCCACGGTCCGGAGATTAACGAATGGAATTATTTTATTGATATGAAGTTTTATAATTGAGAATTTGGACTTAAAAAAAATTAGGTTGACAATTTTTTTTTTTCGGGCTTCTATGGTGGGAAGAATATTTAAATGATTGACAGGATTAGGAACCTCAGGTTCAATGTGTGGCCAGGAGACGAACGTTCGGGGCTTAGTGTTGACGCGTTTCTGATGTTTCGTTGAGGTGAAATACGTACATGTACGGACGAAATAGAGGGAGCTACCGGTTAGTCTTTCTATGAACAAGACTAGAGAGTACAGCCCAGGGACCCAGACCTAGAAGCCGATGGGTCGGGTTTGGTCCGTAAGGGCCCTCGATCGGGCTACAAGAAACCAGGGCCAGGTCCAAGCCACGCGGACTAGGATTGGACATTAGGTTCCGGAGTATACCGGTCGAGAATCCGGTCGTGACGCATGCCAAGTTAAATTGATTATAATATATAAGAGAGGGTTTTCGAAGCATAGAGTATTGATTATTCGATTGATTACAAAAAGATTCCCCTTTTGGTATATATTTTTTTATAAGATTCGAATAACGATAACAAATCTGAATCTTCATTTGTCACGAAACAAAATGAAGTCACGTGTACCGAAATCGGTAGTTTTGGATACCAACTAATTTTGGAAGCATAGGATGCTCTGTCAAGTCTCGAGTGCATGACAAATTGCAACGGAGTTAGGACATCCTATTTTGTCTCAAAACTACTTTCGAAGCTTCCTAAATATGTCTAAGCGTGTCTCATAATCATTATGTCGTGGATAAAATTGCGAGTACGGAGTTGGAAAGATCTTCTTTTGACATCCCTATCATCTGGAAAGCAAATTCAAAGGTAACCCAAAAAACCTGACATTAAAAAAATCAAGATTTTATCCATGTGACATACTTAATCTAAATTTATAGATATGTTACATATTTAATTTGATATAAATGTACCATACATATATAAATTTAAGGGCTTTTGCATAACAAGATTTTTTTTTTTTGATAAATGCGTCATGCTTGATATAAGTTTAGAGGTAAATTTATCACACGTGTATGAATTTGAGATTTTTTTGTGTCACGAAAAAATAATTTCAGGTAAATGTGTTATAGTGGGTATTGTTTAGGATTTTTGGTGCGCTTTACTATTTTCTTTTGTGTTTTACACGTGTGTGAGGTCTTTAATTAGCACAACAACAAGAGCCACATAAAACGCCAAACGGTTCATATCTATTTGAGAAAAAATCAATTCGAGATGCACCGATTCGAGCTAGATCTAGTGAACACACATAAAACACCAAACGGTTCATATCTGAGCATTGTTTCTTTGTCCTCACAAAATCACGAATCAAACTGATATGTGTTTTCGCCCCCTTCCCGACAAGTCTACTCAAATTAGGACGGGTCTGTCCAGCGGAACCGTTGGAAGCTCTGCTCCTTGGCTTTTGTGTTGTGACTCTATTCGAACTCCGTAGAGTTGGAGCTCTGCTTTGTGGAGCTCAATGAACTCTGTTTCTGAGCGTTGTGAGTGAGGAAGAGGAAGGGGAAGTTGAGCCAGCTTTATATAGTCTCTGTCGGCATTTGAAGTTCTCCGCTTGCTCATATGAAAGAGGGTTGATCGTCAAATAAAAGGGGACGTCTCGTTCTTTTCGACATGCAATGGAGGCATTGGTCCTTGTCTTTCTGCAAATTTTTCCCTCAAGAATGACGGTACAAGTAATTTCGTAGCAGAAGGAGTCGACATGATTCATCTTCGGCCATGATATCTTTAAATACAATATATATTCAAGAAATGCCAAAAGGACATTAAAAATGTCAAAATTTGCGTATACGAGAGATCATTTAAGTGTCAAATTGAAAAAAAAATGACTTAAGTGCCAACGGCAATAAATTCTTGCCAAAAGATATATGTGACATTTATAATTAAAATTTTGAAGTGACATGGCGTTTTAGTTTTTCTTTCTTTTTTTTAAGTGACATGTCGGTTATCTTTTTTGTTTTTTTTCCTTACCTTCTTCCTCAAATCGATCGCCGGACCTACAATAGGCCGAGAGAGGGTGGAGGGCCGGCTAGCAGCAGGTTAGCCTTGCTCAGCCATGGTAAGGCTGACCTTGCGACCTCGCCAACCCTCCCTCTAGCCTATTGGTGGCCAGGAGGAAGAAAGGAGGAAAAAAAGAAAAAGAAAATAAAAAAGTTGAGAAAATGCGTTAGACGACGTCATTTTATGCCTTAGATGTTAACTAGACCTTCGACGAGCCACGTAGACTTCATATATTAATGAAAAAACATGTCAAATTTTTGGCCAAGCGGATCGAAATTTGCACTTAAGTAATCATTTTTCAAAAAAAATTGGCACTTGAGTGATCAAAAAAAAAAAAAAATTTGACATTAAAGTGAGTCTTGTACACAAATTTTGGTTTTGAAAAAAAAAAATACACAAATTTTGACATTTCTTGTATCCTTTTCCCCCAAGAAATATATGTGCTTCCTTCGATGAGAAAGGATTGAATTAAAAAATAAGCTAGAAATCTATGAAAAAAAATCCATCTAGGCGGTTCCCACCCTGGAATTAGGAATCGGACCGGCGCCCTCGAGAATCGCCCAAAACCAACCTATCCAATCGATTCTTTTTGCTCACCTCTACTTATAAATAGATGGATCGGTGGACTTACCTTTCGACCGTGCAAGGTGGTCATAGATATCACTCGGCCGCACTTGAAGGAGAGACCAAAAGAGAAAAAATGATATTGCTTAACGGAGTTGGAGATTATCAAAGGCCCAAAGGATTTAAGGTTAGTGACAAAGATTTGAAGCATTGGTTTGGGTCAGATTGAAAGGATCATTCGAGGGGCTGGGCTTCACTTTCAATTGAAAATAACAAGCCCAGTAAATGGGCCGGGCCAGATGGGCCTTGCATAATTGTCCCAAATTTTAGGTCAGCCCCGATCTGAACGCTTTAAATAGCCCCTAATGATAGACACAGCATAAGCAACATGGCCCAACCCCATTCTAGTTCGAATTTTAGTTGAAAACTTATTTCCCTACCTTAAGAAACTTTCATTCGTGTCCGTTGACATAATCATTACCCTCAGGACCTTTATTTGGTCGAACAGCATTTTATTATTCGATAGTTAACGTGTAAAAAGATTTGGCCGCAAAGTTCATTCCAAATACACATGTCAACAACCAAATGACGAAAATACAGGAGTAGTATTACACTAGCGGGAAAACCTAAAAAGTAAAGCCAATGTGAAAAATAGCTAATACAACGAAAAAATCCAAATCGATACATTTGTGATAAATTTATCCAAATTAGTACTCATGTGACAAAATTAACTCAAACCGGTACACTTGTGACAAATATACCATGAACCGATAAGACTTGTGAAAAATATATCCCCAACTAATTGTTTGGATCACAAAAATGCTAAACGATAAACGTGTGGCATATTTACCCTCCATTAACTTCCGTTAGATTTTGCCGTTAAATTTGGTGAGAACGCTAGATCGTCTTCCTCTTCATCGAGCCCTTCATTGTCGTCTTTATTTAAGGTCGTGGAATTTATCGTTAAAACTCACAAGTTTGGGGTAACGGTAAACTTTGATGAAAGCTAATAGATGGTAACTAGGTCACACGTGTATCGGTTATAAGTTTTAGGTGACCAAAAAATTAATTTGAGATAAATTTGTCACAAGCGTTACCGGTTTGGAAAAAAAATTGTTACAAGTGTACTAGTTTGGAATTTTTCACGGTATTGATCCATAGATTTCCACGTGAGACTTGCCATGTCAACAGCCACATATTGTCCAACTCAACAATTTAACGACAAAATTTGACGGAAGTTAATGGAGGGTAAATTTGTTAAGCATATACCGTTTTAGGGTTTTGGTGATTCAAAAGTTAGTTTAAAGTAAATTTATCGCGGGTATATCGGTTTGGGGTTTTTCCCGATATTAACCCAATTATTGAAAGTTTATACTTTTATGTGGAGGATCTAACACATTTGTCTTATCTCATCTTATAGTGCAAAGGGAATTAATTTTTTAAAAAAATTTTACAAAATTATTTTAAAAAATTACCGTTACCCCCAGCCAAGGCCCCCAACCGCCACAAGTTAGCCACAAGGCCCACCCCCCAGCCTTTATTTTTAAAATTTCTTTTTTAATTATTAGACTTATAATATTTATTTTATTTATAATTTTTCCGTGAAGCTTATCTTTAACATAATAAAATAATTAATAAAAATTTATGAGATCTATAATTAATAAATAATGTAATATGTAATTAATTAAAAACATTCAAAAATAAAATAAAGATATATGAAAAAGATATTTCATAATATACAACAATCGCAACTACCAATTATAAATAAATAAAATAAATATTATAAGTACAAATAATTAAAAAAATATAAAAAAGGCCAGCAAAATCGCGGACCCAAACAATTATTTTTTAAATAATTCTAAATATTTTTTAAAAATTAAATTGAAAAAACCCCATATTTACAATATATGTCTTGCAAGTCTAGTATGTTAAATAAGATACAAGGATATCGATTTTCAATTTAATTTTAAAAATATTTACGAAATTTTAAAAAAAATCAGTCTCGCCCATGAGGCCTTTTTTTTATTTTGTATTTTTTAAATTTCATATTTTTTTAATTATTGATACTTATAATATTTATTTTATTTATAATTGGTAAGTTGACGATTTTATATATTATGAAAATATTTTTTAATATATCTTACCAATTTTATTTTATGAATATTTTAAATTAATTATATAATTACAAAATTATTTTATTAATTATAGATCTTAATAAATTTTTACATTAATTATTGCTAATTATGTTATAAAATAACCCAAAAAAAATTATAAATAAAATAAATATTATAAGTACTAATAATTAAAAAATACAAATAAAGGCCACCAAATAAAAGGGGGGGGGGCCAAATGTAAATATTTTTTAAAAAAATAAATTGAAAAAACCCACATAAAGGGATCTAAGACGTCTTTATTATGCCATGGAGGAGAAAACTTTGGTTTTGATACTGCATGGAGTTTTAGTTATATTGGGAGTGCGCACCATGGATTCGACATTTTTAACAATCTTCCTCCCTCGTATGAGGGGATTCCTTCTTTAGGATATTCATTAAATATAGGGCCCACCAATTTACAATCGATTTTGATATCATTTGTTGCAGCAAAAGTCCGATACTTTGACTTGGGAAAATAACCAAGTGAGATTTCAACTTTGAACTCGTCAATATATTCAGTTGGATCCTTTACTTCAAAAAATTTAAGTCAATGAGTCATGGACCAACTATGGTATATTGACTACTCCAAACCACGCCTATTTTCCGATATGATACTTTTTTTTCTATCACAATCTACATGTGCATCTCAACAAGTTACCCAAAGTTTTCATTAGAGGTTGAAAGTGTCTTTTGAGTTGCGAAATGAATCAATCAAAAGCATAAAACATCATTCAGCACAAAAACTTATAATAGACATTATAGTACATATCCTGGGGTGGGAATAATTCGTCTAAATATTAAGGTCTTGATTCCGATTTAACATTTCGGAGGTAAGGACGAAAAGACTTTGGGGGAATAAAAGCAAAACAAAAAGGAAAGGAAACCAACGTTATATTCTCTTGCTAATCATCCTTCCAAGTACAAAAGTTAGTGAAGCTCACATTCTTACATATCATCTAGACGTCTTTTTCAATTCTTAATCACCATATTTAGTACTTCCATCCGAGACAAATGACAATATATTTCTAGGGTTTAATGTTGCAAAAAGCTAGATTCTGTCCGCTTTCGACGCTAAAAAAGGTGGCAATTCCCATTCGCATTCTTAACCTTTTTTTATTTGGGGAAGTGCTTGTTATTGCATGAGAATCCATGCACGGCGATGCTCTTTGTCGGTGGAAATTTCGAGAATTGCTTATCTTTTTGGAGCCTAATTAAGGTGGCCACCTCATGAGTGAATGTTCAAGGAGGGTATAATCTCAAAGACTTTGCATTAGGGAATATTTTTGTTACTTCAATTTGGAGAAATTGAAATTCGAGGTTTCTTATTATTATTTTTATTTATGGAAATAGAGTTTCCATTTTCAAGAAACTCAACAAATAAGCTTGCAAAATGATAGTTCTCCAATTATTCTCCAATTTGTCCGATCATAGACTTATTCATCACTCAAAAAACCACAAAAAGTAAGGTCATGGAATTTTCTGATACCATGGAAAAGAACGGGTATAGAGATTTTGCGTGCCACGTTTTGTTTATTTTATTCGAGAAGTTTCTTCTAATCTTCCTTCTAATCACCCCCAAATAAATCATTGTCTTTCAGCATTTGACTGTCAAGGAGAGAAAGAAGAAAACAAGTCTCTCTCTCTCTTTTTTCTTTTTTTTTTTCCCATACCTAGCCGATTCCTAGCTAGAACTGAATCAAACCAATCTTACATATCCGATTCCAACCAAGTTCACATGCAGATCGGTTCGATTTCCAAGTGAAAAAAATTAGGAATTAGCCTTCATCGATGCGGTTCCTAATTCTCAGCCTTGAAACTAATGGCTCGGTTCCGTTTTTAAATTTAATTTTAAACTAATAAATAATAAAATAAATATAATAAAATATAAATTATAATCAAATGTATATTGTAATAAAATTTGGGAAAAAAGAAAGGAGGAATGGGCTGAACTAATGAATTATCATTAGCGCTACATCTTCTTGGGATAGAAGAATCAAAACCCATGTAGTTTATATAACCCCAACTACCTCACAATGGGTATCTCCACAACCTCGCTAAAGATCTCCAATCTGGTGTCGAAATGGCTGTCCAATCGCGACACAAGCTAGTTTCAGACCGACTTAATTTTGAACGAGTCCAAAACTAATCCTCAACGCTAAATGCTTGTCAACCCAACCGTGAAGATGATGTTCTAATATCGAGCACGGTAGTCGGTGAGAACCTACCACCACTCATTGAAAACACATTTTGTATCACAAACTCAAATGATGGTGAAATATTTTCTATTTTATAAATAGTACATGTTGCCCTTTATGTTTTTTTTGCTACTCTTGAGCATATCATAAATTCACTAAAAAGTAGACGGAAAGATCCACCATCATTTAAACCATATCTATTACAAAATTCCCATTAAGCTACTATAATTCTCAACCTCTCTTTTACAATTGAAACATCTATCATATCTTCCAAATGTAAACAATCATAATAATACAATTCAAATAATCTAGTAAACCATCTAATTTAATACGTGGATCAAAAACAATACCAACTAAATAGACAAGAGAATTTGAAATAATAATGCAACCGTTTTCCGCATTACAAATAGTTTGAGTTAATTCATTATCTTTTCATATACATTAAAAACACTACCAATATTAACACATTCTATTAAAAATAAATCGTAGTAGGATAATAAATACAGATAAAGCATAGTAGCATCATTAAAAATTTTCAAAATCTAAAAAATTTTGCAAACGTCCCAATGTGCGGAAGTAAAGTAATTGGGAATATTTCACATAAACGTACATAATAAATCTTGTAATCAAAAGTTTGACGAAGCAACCATACGTAGAATAACAGTCGAATATCTTTGAAACCTTTGCCCTTCTCCCATGTTGTTTACAAAATTTTCCCATCTTCAAAAAGCACGACTCATAAATATTTAATGCGCCCTTTATTGGGGCGAGAGAAAACTCGAGGTTGAAACCATCTTGTACACATAAATTTAAAACATGGCAAGCACATCCAATGTGAAAAAATTGTCTCCCAAAAGAGGGTTGCAAATATTTCTAATTCGGAATGGAAGCGGATTGCGGCCGCATTATCAAAACCAATTGAAAAAACTTTTTATCAAATAATATTCTCTAAAACTTGTTTAATTATTCTATAAATATTATGAGCCGAATGCTTCATCAAAAACTCGAAATGCAAGAAGTCTTTTGAATGCAATATCACCTACCAAACACTAACACCCATATAAGAATGAATTGCAATCCAAATATCACTACCTAAATGCACACGTCCATAATTCCAAAAAATTTTGCTAAAGTTTTTTAATTATAAAGATGCAAAAGTTCACGTTTAAGAGTACTCGAATAGTTGCTAATTTATCAAATATTTCATATTAAAATTTTCACTAGTAGTAAATGGAGCATGATCAAGGGCAACATATTCAGCTAATGTTTGTTTATAAAGTGCATCAGTAACGAATAAAGATGAGTATTAGGATGGCGCACAAATTTGTTCTTGTCTAGTGTCGATCCCCGTGCGTTGGATGTTTTTCATCGACCAAATGTTCCATACCATCTCATTTCTAAATTTATATGTTTGGGAACAATATTTACAATTTACATTATACTACCTTCGCTTTCATATACCTTGTCGAAGTCCTTACAAGTGATGTACTCTCTCGGCCTTTCCGTCCTCATTGCCGGTTTCTTAGAGGCGGAGAAGACTGCTTTAAATGGGAACAACGTTAAATTGTGCAGCTTCCCAACACATACTCAAGATCACATCCAAGAATAGGATATTCGGAATCCCATGTCATCCTACCATTTCCAGTATTCCACTGCCATTTTGAAAAATGAGGCGGATTCGAAATTGAGAATTTGAGAGAATGTAAAAATTTGAAAATGTTGAAGAATTTGAAAAAAGAAAAGGAAGGATATGTATTTATAAAAAAAATTATGAATTTTTTTTAAAAATTAATCAAAGCAACGGCCTGCAGGCCCAATGGCTCTTTCGGGCAGGCGGGCCCATCCCAAGGGCCCCATCCCAAGGGCCCCCTTTTTTTTAAGGGCGGGCGGAACCGGCCCGCGAGGCCGGTTCCGGTTCGGTTTGGGCCGTGGGTCGGTCAATGGGCCGGTTCGGGCCCACGGCTCAAATGGCCATCTCTACTTGAAACGATTCACAACCAAACCCTACAAGTCTTTTAGATGAGAAACTTTTGCAAAATAATGATAATAATAATAAAAGAAGACGAGCACTCCAACGTAAGCAGGTCATTATGGTGTCTTGATTAAATAAAAAAAATTAAGACCTATCAACATAAGCAGGTCATTAAGCTTTTTAAAAAACAATACGTATGATAGAGCAACTAGATAAAATATACAAACAAACAGAAAAAAAGTTGGCTGGTTCTCACAATTTCAAGTATTGAAACCGGCTCGACATGTTAAGGCTGCGCATAGTAATCATTCTGTTTCAAAAAACCGATTTTGATTCAAGTGACTTTTTCGATTCTACGCTTCTAAATGAGTTTTAGGGAATCGAACACATTTGATAACTGCCTAAAATTTCTGTTTTTTGGAATAGAGATGTGTTTGAGAATTGCACAAAATTTCTGTTTCAAAAAACTGTTTCTCTTCATAATTTTTTTCATTTAAGTTAAATAACTATGTAATTACTTTGTAAAATTTTATCATAAATTGAAGATTAATTTTCAATACACACTAAAATAATTTAAGATATATTATTTTTTTAACATGTCATAAATGAAAGATAAATTTTAATACTTGAGGTTTGAAGTTCGATTGAAGCACGAGACAGTTCTTATATTAAGAACTCATTTTTTTCTTTAAAATGTTGCGTTGTCCAAAATATATACAAACATAACAACTCAATAACCAAACTATCCACTGATTAAAACTAAATTATCCGCATTGATACAAAATACAAGTCATTCACTATCATTTTGTAGCTTTGTCCTAAATTTAAGTGGATGTTTGGCTCCATTTCACGTGCATATGGTTATATTTTGTAACGCATGACCACAAGTATATATGTTATCATCTACATGTTGGATGCCATCATTTTCTGCAACATTTTTTGCCGAAGATTGAAATTTTCGAATTATTTTTATTTTTATCTTATTTGTTATTAGGTTAAAGGAAAAGTGACGAGAGAACTAAAAGGGAAAAGTGAGAGATGCGAGACTTTCATTCCGTTTTGTGATTTTCAAAAGTGATTCTTTTTTCCATAACCAAATTTTTTTTTTTTTTTTTGGGATTTTGCTCTAAAACTGATTTTAAAAATAGAATCGAAATCATTTAGGTTATCAAATGGGGTCATCATATTTTTTTTGTTTCAGAGACAAGAATCAGAGAACCAATTATGCACAACCTAAGTTCCAGATTTCTGCTCTCAAACCTTTCATTCCTGTGACCGATCTATCCTAATTTTCGTTTCCTTTTCCTTGCATTCCTTCCAAGCATGTAACCCTAAAAGGAAGAAATAGAAAAGCACATGAATTTATGCAAAATGTCAGTTTAAGGCAAAAAAGTAAAAGAGGACAACGTCATTTCGTTTACATCGCAATTCGCAAGGAAGAGGTACAAGGTCATTTCATTGTACAGACGGTGCCCTTTATTAGTCAAACGACATATGAAACGCTCACGTGCTTTGCCTTCTGGTCATTCCCTCTTTCAGTTTTTGTTTTTTGCAGCAGTCTTTTCAAGTGTCCTCCCAAAGGTCTTTCTTTTCGCTTACCAAAAAAGAAAAAGAAAAGAAAAAAAGAAAAAAAATGAAACAATAAAATAAACACGAAAGAAATCCTCAACAGGGAATTACCCACGGTGATTGCCCGATGTGATTTGACATAGAAACGAACATTTACATTGGAAATTAAAGTCTAGATGCACCGGGACGATCTCATCACACAATTAGGTGAGTACATGTTGTAGGGGTGATTACAATTTAAGTGTATACTTTTGAGGAAACAAATCCAATAAAGCTCATGCCTGCTCTAAGATGAATAATAACGATGTATTTTGTAAAGAACGCACAGAAAAAGTAACTTAAAAGGTCAATGGAACTCTTATCTTATTATCCCTTAAGTTTGTTATCGAACAAAATAATTGACAACGAAAGTGCACGATATTTAGGATATGATATCCAGTAAAAACAAGTAACATTGTACCCTCAAAATTCAATAGATTGATCATATTTATTTCAGTGCTGCCCTACAACAACAACAACAACACCTTTTAGTCTATTTGATGTGGTTACTTAAATGCACATCTATTTTGTGCAAGGACCCTTTAGGATAGCTAATTTCGTTGTTAATTAGATCATTTTCTTTCTTTTACACGATATAAGGTATGAACTATGTACGTTTCTCGATTGTCGCACATTATAAAGTGTTAAATGACAAAGCTCTTTTCTTGTCTTCCATTCGAACTTCCTTAATGACTTTCTTCTAAGAACACATCCTAAGTTTTCAAAACATTATTGAGAAATAACATGGCTTTAATATGAGTATTGGTTGAGGTGCTGGAGATTGCTTAAAAAGTTGAATACTAAGCATCAAGATTAGAGAAAAGAAATTCGAAAGACACCTCAGTCGCTCAAAAGCATCCCCGAGTTCCCTTCAAATGAGCAAATGAACATCACCATTACTAAAGTCTATCCAAGTACATCGGATCCTTGCCGAGGAACTCTTTTGTTGTTAAACAAGTCAAGAAAGATGGGAAGGTGAGGAATTTAGATAAGAAAGTATTGATGGACAGATGAGAGGAGAAAAGGAAAGAGCGTTGATGGGACAAATGACATGAAATGGCAAAGAGAAAGGGGGAGATGGGGCGGGTGTGTGGTGGGGGTGAAAGAAGTACCATTTCGTAGGCTATCCTTCCTTCCTTCTCCTTTGGATTGACAAGACAAGTGTTGTTTTTCTTCTTTTTTATTTTCAGTAGTGACTGAGAATCTGATGTGGTCGTCCCTCCCAAATCAATAATTTATTTGATATTTCTTCTCTTTTCTTTTCCTTATTCTCATCATCCTCTCATTGGCTATTCACTTTGCTTCCCCACCCTTCTCTGTCTGGTTCCCCCAACTATGTCCTGTCTCTAATTATGTCCCCTTTGCCAATTTTAAAAGAAAAAAAAGAGTGAGTGAAAAGAAATTCGTTCTCCAAGGCCACTCCTGTTAACATGGACAAACTTCAAAAATCTTCAACTTTAGCATTTGTGATAATTTATGCATTTTTTTATTTCAGGGAAACAAACATTATCCTATTTTTTTTATTTATTTTCTAAAAAAAAACCTTCATCTTTAGTATATGTCCCAATTATATTTAAAACTATTTTTCCTCATAAAAACCCTAATTTCCCAATCTACCATCGTTACACCGCCAAATCACTATTAGTTAATATTATGTGACATTTCACTTTATAAATGAATTACACCTTAGTAAAATCACAGAAAAAAGAACTTCATAGTCTACCTACATATGTCAGAATATATAATACAAGATAGATGTTCGTATTTTTACTCAAACAAAAACAGCTATATAGAAGATATTCGGACTAACGATCTAAAATCATTAAACCTACTATTTAAATTAAAACATAAAAAAAACCATTAAATTAATTAATTATGGACGGAAGAGAATTGAGATTAAATAAAAGTTTTTATGATTTTTTTATAAATGAATTTTTTTTTTTTTTTTTTTTATGAGACAAATTTTTTTGATATAATTGTCACAACTAAAGTTGGCAATTGGAATTTAGACACGCTTGGTTAATCGAAATCCCGACTTAGCGAGTCCTTTCTTTCGACTTAGAAATGTATTGTGAAATTCAATGGGCATCGAAAAAAAGAAATGATGATGATCCTCGATTCCCATGCATATGTTATCCTTTCAGAAATTGCATCATGCCTGAATCTAATTGGATCCGCTGCGTTCCAGCATACTCAATCATGTCAAACACTTTTCAACCTCGGACTTCAAACGAATTTTTGGAAACTGATTGCTCAATAGTTCGGTAGGGTCTTTCAAATTGAAGTTTGTTCAATTTCTTGCATTGCTTTTGGAAAATTATACATGGTAAATCAACAATCTACAATACAGTTGGAGTTTATTTCCTTCTTTTAATATCCCGGGAGTTAAAAAGAGATTTCCCCCTTCAAATGGGTTTTGTTCTTTAAGCTCGTGATCCATTGCATTACATCCACGTTTCATCGCGAATGGAAAATTCGATGCGATGATGTTAAGCTTATGGTGTTCGAAATAGTTTCTTCTTATGTGTAGTGGACTCGTGGTACGATGGAAGCTCAGACGAGGCGAATGATGAGCCATGTAATGAGATTGGAACTAGTTCTTTACCCCTCAGAGCGATGATTTCCTCCAACCGGGATATTTAGTAAGAGTTTGTCGCTCGCTTGTCACTTTTTCTCATGTCAGACCACTTTCCTTAGGACTCTGCTACATCTCGTCAATTTCCTTTCACGCGGTAAACTTCAATCATGTTACTCGATGAAACGAGGGATACATCAAACAAAACTGCATAATTCCCTAAGACAATTACGACTTTAGATCTAATCATAACTATGTCTCGAACTTTTATTTAGATATATACCTCATACTTTACATCTGGTCCAAATTTGCCCAAACCCTTCTTTTTTTTTTTTTTTCTAAAACAAGTTCTAAACTTTAGGTCAAGTCTTAAATCTACTTCGAACCTTTTTTGTTTAAGATAGATATAGCCAATTTTAATTCTAATTCCAACTGCCATCTATAGTCTCGGCCCAAAAATCGCCGTCCAGTCTCTAATTTTCATATCCTAGAATGATTTCATTTTGGAGGTGATATTCAATGTCACATTGCTGAACATGGAAATCCCATGTCAAAGTTGAGACTGGATTTTGAGTGTAGATTTGAGAATAAAGAAAACAAAATACGGGATAGATATGTGATTGGACGGAAAGTTTAGGGTATTTTGCGAGACAAAAAGAAAAAAGTCTGCAGCAGATTTGGTACTTGACCTAAAGTTTAAGATTTTTTCTGAAATAAAAAAAAAGTTCGAGGCAGAATTGGGACCAAACCTAAATTTTTTTTTTATAAAGGAAAATAGGCCAAACTAAAGAAAATATATTTGCCTCTTTTGTTGTCTGCCTTCTTCTTCTTTCACGTACTAATTAAAGAACAAGAGTGATGGATTCAATATTTTGCATATGGAAGATCATATTTTGAGTTCACTTCATGTCCGAGTGGTTTTTTCGTTTATCAAATTGCTCGAGGTAACGATATGTTGATAGCAATGTGTTCAATTGGTTTTCTTTCGTCATTTACTTATACTTGATGCATGGCTTCTCCTACCATTTCGCCACTACAAGGCATGAAGACTTGATGGGGAAATGATTACGTGTTCGCACACAGACTGCCGTGGAGATAATTCTGCCTTTATCAGACTTGGAAATACATAGAAATCGAAATATTCATATAGAGATTTTGCTGATGTTGTAACAATTTATATATAAAATACCTATCTTCCCTAGCAGAATTTTTTTTTTTTTTTGGATAGATGATATCTGAATATCCATGTGGTATTCATTAGGCATCCAACTTATGGTCCGATGAAATCGAAGTTAGTTTCGTGACAAACATCATGACGTTGGTGGCACACTTGATGGGAACACAAGTGCAACGTTGATCAATGCCAGTTACTTAGGACGGAGAAACTCGGCTGAAGAGAAATATGACCCTTATCGTTTGGGAAGAAGGATAATATCATCCGAAAACCCTAAAATTTGTATCAATAGAGTAATGAAAATTTGTTGCTAAAGAATAAAAAAAGTGAAGTCAAGACAGAGAGCTAACCCTAATGACCTGTTTGATTGTCTAGATTTCACTCTAAATGAGTCATAAATTTTTTTATTTGACATTTCATGACGTACTTCGAGTTGGATTAAACGGGATAAACTCGGAATAGCGTAAGACAAAGTATCCTCGGTCTTTGGGAGGGACAAGATTACAATTGCACCCAAAATTACTTGCCAAAGTAAAGAAAAAAGATGTAAAAAGAAGGTTGCTGAGCATGAAGCAGGGTAAGGAAACAAAGGAAGTGACCACCGGGAGGTGGTCGCTGCTCTTGGACGACGATGCCATGCTGTTGTCACTCATCACTCTCGCGAAGTTTCTGTCTTCCCTCTCCCGACAACGATGCAATTATGACCATGTCTGTCGCGGTGCTCTCCAGCGACCACATCGGTAGGGACAACCACTCACGGCAGTCGTCACGGAGTAGCAACCGCCATAGTTGTGGTCGCCATTGTCAGGGGTGACCGCTCCCGCCATCGAGATAACGCGTGATTATCTCACAGATTCAGGGTTTCGTGGGTTTTTTTTTCCTACGGTTCTTTCGGTCCTAATTCCATTGTTCCTTGTTATTTGTTTCAGAAAACAAGAAGAAAACATGTCCATGTCTAAACTCGTATAGTTATGTCCAGTAATCTACCAAACATAAAACGTGATATAGAGAAATCCGAGAGCGGGCTTAACAGTCGAAGCGCCTTGTCCGTATCCCCAAGTGGTGGGGGCTTCATTTGTCATCATCTCCCACCCCCACTCCTCACATCTATGCTACAAAACAGGAAAAGCATTAGCTCAACAACGGCTAATTAGTGATTACCATCTGTTTTATTGATAATTACGAGCAAAATGATGGCTGTTTTTTTTCCCAAAATGAGGAACCAAATTGAACAATATTCAAAGACGAAAGATATGTGGAGACTTCCACAAGGCAAGGGGAGGTTGGAAAAGGCAAAAAAAAAAAAAAAATTACAGGTTAGCTATTTCCGTTTTTGAAAAATGTTTTCCCGACAATGTCGAATGACACAATCTTAATTGTAAATTCAGAACCATCGCTATATATTTTGCATAAATCACTCATAATAAGAAATCCTATCATAAATAATAACCGATACTACCGTCGGATTAGCAACTCTCTTCGCTTTACATGCTAAAAGATTAAACTAATCAAATCTCTCTCTCCCTCTCCTCTTTACCTATATAAAGCCACCGTCCCTTCAACAAAATCCACGAGCGGCTGGGTAGAGGATGGCCACACTCTGGTTTCCGAGAGGGAGAAGTGGCTCTATTCCTCACTTATAAACAGTTCCTTTGGCTTCACATGGCTTCGCTCATGGCGCTCTCCTCCTTCCTCGAGGGTTTTGTTCTTCTTCTTCTTCTTCCCTTCCCGGGAAGTGATGCGTTCCGGTTCACGGGGGTAAGAGAAAAAGAGAGGGAGTGAGCTTTCTTCGGTCCACTCATGGGCCGCGCTGGGATTTAATTAGCTGCCGACTCATTCATCCACATACCGAGCGAGAGAGCGCGTGGCGAAGCTCTGTAGATGAGTGAATGATGCGGGAGTCTTATTAGATCCCAAGCTTCTCTTGCTTGGACTGAAGGGAGCTCCCTCTGCTCCGTCCTCTCCTCTCTCCTTCTTTATCGCACCGTTCATGTGGAAATTGCCGTTCCATGTTTCTTGCCTTAGTTTTTGGTGAGACGCCATCTTTTTTTTTTTTTTTTTGAGCTCTTCTCGAAAGCTCGTTCCAGGGGTCAGGAAGCCTCGTCTTCATCATCTTTTTTTTTTTTTTTTCAATTCTTTCTGGTCAACAGGGACAGGTGCATAAACTGATTGACGACTCTATTTGGTCCTCCTTGCTTTAATCTTCCTCGCGTGTCACGTGTCTAATACGCTTAGAAAGCAGAGTATGTGTTTGTTTCTAATTATTGCGACTACTTAGGTATGGCACAGGTCCTACTCCCTAATAAATTAGTCGAAAGAGATGACTAGATGGGATAAACTTTCTATGAATTTCATTCTAACAACTAATGAGTTAAGTATCCTGGATGTTGATTTTGTTGCTTGTTTCAGCGCACCTATGGCACTTGCCGGATTTGGGAAAAATTAATAATATGACCAGGCATGTCGATCGCGATGTTCTTTCCAATTAGTAAAATCATCATATGGTCTATTGTCGATCGTGATGTTCTTTCCAAAACTGCGCAGCTGAGGTCTTAAGGCAAACGCAGTCATCATCATCTCATACGTTGTAAGTATCTAACCCTCGCTAGTTATCATCGGAAGAAATTTTGGGGTCTTGCCTTTTTTGTATGTGTTTCCTTCCTAATAACCTCAGTAAATTGTCTTCGTCACCACCGTCGGTTGTCATCTTGTTGAAGCATTTAGGGTTTTGCAGAGTATTCGAGCCCAACAACGCCACAGGATTCGTTGCGTAGTCTCGATCCTTGCCCATTGACATATTATTCTTTCTGTTTTGCGGTCTCGTCTTACAGAAGCCTAAGCATGTCCGTTGGCTTTTTCCCAATTTTATATGCATGTCTGTTTGCTTTTTTCGTCTTACAGAAGCTTAAGCTGCTAAGGTCAACAGCTTCAACAACAACAGCAACAACAGCTTCCTGGACTTGCGCTCCTTTTCTGCGTCAACGATTTCCCAGGGGTACGCGTGTCTCACGCACGCGGCGCTCGAATTACCGATCTGCCCTCCACGTCGCCCCAAGACATGCGGTAACCATCAGTCGGTCGTATAATTTCGACCAGAAAAGGAAAAAAGAAATCAGTCGGTCGGTCGGTCGTACGATGTATTAGCCATGTGAAGACTTTTTTGATTAGTCATTGCTACGGATGAGGAATAGAATTTTATCTTTTTATGAAGCTCATGGCCGAAAGCGGTCCGGAAATGCATTCATTCTAGTTTTATCAATAAAAAGCTTGATGTCCGAACGACATTGTAGAAACAAACGACGGGGTTATCGAAAGTAAAATCTTTGACTCGGACAGCCAACAGCATTGCATCGAATTTGAATGGAGGGCGTCGTGAGATTTTAGGACAAAGATGTGGAATGTGGGTCGAGTTCGCATTATGAATTTTTAGAGACTTCCGTCACGATCTTAGGACTGGTTTTTGCTGATGTCGGCCTACTTAGATTTGGAGATTGATCGGTGGATGTATCGAGAAAGCTTAAGATGTAATGTATGTCAAGTGATGCCACGTGAGTGTAATTGGTAAGTGATCTCTTATATGTTGGACGAGTGAAATGAAAGATACGAGATTTAAATCTTGTGTTGCAGATTTGATATCATTGATTAACCTAATATCCATACAAATGAATTTTGATTCTAAGATAATAAAACTGGTGCCAAGTGTACTGATATCCGACAATGTGGACATAATCTCTGATTGGATATTTGATTTTGTAAGTCATTCTGATTTTTCCCTTCGAACGAACACTAATAACCTGAGTGCCTCTAAGTATTTGATTTCGAATCAAACGACTCGAAAAAAGTCCAAGTTCTTGAATCTTGGGGGCTTTGAAGTTTCGATCCCGTTAAAGAGGGCTCCGAAAATGTGACCCGACTTGTCTTAGATGCATGTCAAAGAAGACGATGGATTGTCGACAATAAGTCGATGCATCGAGACCTTTTTGATGCGTTTTCATTTATCTTTTCGAATGCAGATTAGCTGTATACCAGAAGATGGTGCAATACTCACCAAGGCCGTACCTTTGGCATAGATTCGTAAGTGATATTACAGAAATTTCTCCTCTTTTGCTTTCTCATATATTTGAATCCGGTGTAATATTCTCCGGAATATGTACTTGCAGAGAATGTTACATTAGGAGACAATTTCTTCCCCTTTTGATTTGATGGATTTCTGGAAGAGAATATGCAAAGCAAGCTACTAATTTACTTTGGCCCGATCTAATTGGTCAAATGATCAGGAACTTCCCACGACATAACTTCATAAGCCATGCCCGCATATATGCTTGTCTCCATCATCCATCTTTCTCGAATGGGATTTCATTAATCGAGACAACTAAAATATAATAGCTACTACCATGACAATCTGACAAGTCTTTGTCATTATTTCTAACCCCACTATTTTTTAATTAATAAGTGAATTATGCAAAACACGCGGCGATGATGCGTGGATCTACGGTCGAAATAACTGATAGTCGCAAACTGTCATCGAAAGCATTTTCCTTAAAATATTTACTTAGATTAAATCAAACTATAGTAAGATATCTTCTTTTTTTTTCTTTTTTTTTAAATTACCATGGCTACAGTAACATCTGATTTTGAGGTTGCTTTCGGCAGTCGGAATTAGTCAAGTTCCAAGTTCCGAAGTACAACACCCATTTGTTTCCATTATTTTCCTTTGTGGACTTATTTTTGGTTATACAAGCCATTTGAATCCACACCACGTGGACAATTAGTTGATCACTAAAGTTAAAAGAATGTAAAGCGGAACATAGTAATTTCAATAAATTTCGATGTGCCAAAACGAAATACACCAAGCCTATTTATAGGCTTTATGAAATTACTATCTAAGTTAGCATGTAACAATCAAGATACGCACAATCAAACAAAGATATACACACAATTTTGATAGATACATAGAATCAATAAAATTATCAAATATCTCTAACATAGGAAATTACTCTAGATAAATCTCTAATTATCTTTAACAACTAAGATTATAACTGGGCATTAAAATGGCGATAGAGATGGTTGGTGTAAAATAAAAATTTACACGACTTCCACAGCAAAAGTACGTCTTTCCTGACCGAGGTCGTCCGTCCGTCGGAACTTTTCATGTATTTATTGCGTAAATACACGGAAATCCGCTGTTGAAATGGAGGAAAACTGAAAAAGCAAAAATCACTCGGGCCCTGGCTTTTGAATAGATTATTCACAAATTTTGCATAGTCATAATAATTTGCTTAATGCTGATCTATTACTTAATGCAAACCCCCCTCTCTCTCTGTCGCCCATAATAGATATGCAGAATGTGCGAAAATGGAAATCTAAACATGTTTATAGCCTGCAATAAGCAAACAAGCACGTGGTGACTTGGATTTATGTGTTTGTTTGTGTCGCAAAAGGCAGACACACACGATATGTTCTTGTGTGTGTGTGTGTTTTTTCCCCTTTTTTGGGAGGAAAATTTGCTTCTCCTTCCTCTTTGACTTCGGCGGTGATCTCTCTCAAGAAAAGATGGTGCTTCAGGCACCGACAAGTACGACCGACACGTACGAACACATGGGATCGAAATGAAAATTAAGATGCAAGAGAAGTGTTGAAGCTCCTTAATTCTTGGGTTGGATTGTGATGGAAAAGAGTGAGAACATGAGAGTAGTGATGCTAAGTATGGCTACATAAGGAATTCAATAGACAATTGAAGTTAAAGTGTAAGATAATACTCTACATTGAAGAAAGTTCTTGTACCCAACGAAAAGAGGGAAAATTAAAAAAAAAAGAAGAAAGTCTTACAGTTATTACAATTGTGCTACTTCAATTCTAAACTTTTTTAGGCCAATTAAATCATAAATCTTTTCACATTTTGTCAATTGAGTCCATTCCAAAATTGATGATAGGGACGCCGACCGTCGGCACAATCGACTACGACGTGAATTTTTTAAACTATTTTTTATGTCTTTTTCCGTTTCTTTTTGTTTTTTTTAATTGCTAAGGGCCGCGAGCCTTCGTTGACCACTGGGCAATGCCTTGACTCAACGTCAGCACTTGTCACTTGACGTCTAAGCTTGAACCCCTCTATATTTTGTTGATACCTCTACGTTATGAAATTTAAATTTGCCGCAATAACTTCTATCTTGACAAACAATCACCTAAATTCTATATGTTTTTTCAGTTTTTGTTTGCAAAATTTTACCGGAACATTTATTTAATGAGATTTTTGGCGGTAAGGATACATAGTTAAATTTGGAAATTATGACAATGTGAATTGAAGATATATAGAAAATATATATACATAAATAATACATAAATATAAATATTATGTGTGAATATGTCAACCTATATAGGTCTTTTGAGATTAAGTGCCCTATAATTCGAGACCAATCCTTTATAAGAATAAAGAGGTGTATGTTATACTCACTTTAAAGATCACTATGTGAAAGCGGACACGCTCTACAAGATTCCCTCCACACTGCCCGGAAAGGACTGCTTCAAAGAAATGGTAAGATAAGTATGGGGCAGCTCAAAGATAATTTATTTGAAGTACCCAAGTTAGAATAATTTATTCTAAGTTTTCTCAAATGAAGTTATCGAATAATGTTAAAATATCTACACGCTGTAGACTTTCGTGGTTCTCTAGGTTAAACGACTATACTTACGTTTCAAAGGATCCCTATGCCAATTGTCTAATCACAATGAAGTAAAATATATCAAACATCCTTTTCCACCCAACGCAACATGGCCCCCTAAAAGCAATGGAAATATGATTTCGACACTATGATTAACTGGGTGTCAAAACCAAACCGGAAAATCTAACCAAATTTGAACCAAAATTTCATATATTTTCGATTCGGTGTGGTTCCGATAATAAAAGAATAATTGTTTTTGCCCCCCTGAAATTTGTGCATTTTCGGTTCAAACGACGTTCTTAGCGACTGTTTTTTAGAAGAATTTATTCTCGACGTATTAATTGAAATTTAATATCGTGGAAGGTGAAAGATTTTGCGGTTGGACCACCGTCAACTGTTATAGAAGTTTAAACCGTTTATGTTGAAATATTCTAACACTCTCGCTTATGCATAGGTTGAACTTGACCTATGGCTAAGCATGAAAAATTTGAAAGCTCAAGACCTCTTGCTTCGACATCATGAAACACTTCGTGTGATCAATGTCGACTGTTTGAAAAAGTTAACCCATTAGACTATGGCACGGTCTAAATATTCTAAGGAGAGGAACCTAAGAAAAGCTATCCGACCACATCAGATTAGGCTAGTGGGTAGCATGAGATGCAAAATGTATATAAACAGGTTAGAATAGGGGTCGAATTTCTAAGGCGAAACTTCCCCTCAGCCTTCCATCCTTTCCACTCTCATGCTAACGTCTCATTGGCAAAAACTTTTTGGGAATGGCTGGTCCGCTCCTCGCGCAATTGTGGATTCTTTGCAACATCTTTAGCAAACACCCGACACTGTTCGGCAATCAGCAAAAAGGTTGCTCTGTCGTTATTACACTTCATATGTTTTGCTGGGGCCGTATGTTCGATCTCGAATGAAAACGGGAGGGAATTTTCCACGTGCTTCATCCCCAACCGTCCTACATTGGTCTTATGGTGGGTGAATTATTGAGTGATAGTGAAGAAAAAAACAAAGGTTCTTCAAATGGGATAATAGATTCACCTTGTCCTGAACATGTCGTACCTAAGAAAAGGGTACATTTTTCAACACTTAAAAGTACTTGAAATCTATGTGATTAATCGATGGGAATTAGAAAACAAAGGAAATGTGAGGCCAATGTCATATTCTCTGAGTATATTAACTGAATTATGGTGCCATTTAATTCGTGTATGCATTTAAATATAGTAGAATGAAGTATTCTCTAAGGCTCGATTATTTCCCGAAAAATGCGAGGTTTCCGGTAAATTATTTTCCAAAAAAATGAAAATACTTTTTGTTGTTTGACTAAACTATGAAAATGACCCGAAAAATGTTTTACGTCTTTTTGCATGGAGAATAGGATTTGATTTTCCTTCGTTGACTCCTTTTAATAATTTTTTATTTTTATTTTTTAAATTCAATTTTTTAAATTATTTATCTTTTTTATTTTTATTTTTATTTTTTTCCTTCCGGTTTCGCCTATTGCCGGCCACGGCGATGGTCGGATAGCCTCGAACCGGCCGGCCCGCATTATGGACGATTGCTAGACAGCCCGCCACCGCCGAAGTCCATGGTCGATAGAGGAAGGAGAAAAGAAAAAAAGAAAAAAAAATATAAAATATAAAATAATTTTTTTGAATTTTTAAAAAATAAATAAATAATGAAGAGAAAGCATAAAAAAATAATTACAAAGAAAGGAAGTATGAAAGAGAGAAGAGGAAAACAATTTCCTCACTTTTGAAGGGTCTTTTTCATGGGTGGAAAATATTTTTCTACACTAGCTTATTTTTCGCGATCCAAACGCTAGAAAATTCGAAAAATGTTTTCCTTAAATTTTTTTTTGAAAACAAATGGAACCTATAAATTTTCCCCCTAAATTGTAGGTTGCTAGGTTTTACCTCGCAAGAAAAGGTTTTCGTACTTTTTCCATACTAACAGCAAAGTGCATATTAACTAAGTACATTTGTTTAAGTGAAAGTGTTTTCCTGGAGTTGGTTTTTTAGAATTTCACCGATTTAGTTTGCCGAAAATGACTTAGTCGATGGAAACACTTTTTGATCAATGAAAAATTCATACGTAAAATCAGAAAAGTAAATTCCCCATCTAAGAGATTAAAATACTTTTCGAAATTGGTCATCTCGATTTTTTTTTTATTTTTAAATAATTTTCATTCTCATATTTTTATATTATATCTTTTATATTTTATTTTCTTTTTCTTCTTCAGCCACTAGTCATCGGGTCATGGTGACGGCCGAAGATTGGCCACACAAGGTCAAGCCTTGCCGGATCTCGACGAGGCTCGACCTCACTAGCTCAAGCGAGCTCGATCATCGCTAGTTGCACGATGAGTTCGACCTCGTGTGGCTAGTCGCCATCCATTGCCGAGGCCCGAAGGCTAGCGTAGGAAGAAGAAAAAGACAAAAACAAAATAAAAAATAAATATTAAAAAACTAGTATAATATAAAATAATATAATGTGAAATAAAAACATGTTTAATTTTATGAAATTTTTTTTTTGCCTCGGATAAATTCATCGGATTGAACTCATTTTACAAATGAGCACAAACTCCACAAAACATTTTCGGTAACATATCACCAAATAAAAGAAAACAAACCGTTTCTTGGAAAATGATTTTCAGAAAATCACTTTCCTTTATTATGGGGTTTTTCTCTAACCAAACACACCCTAAGGCTCTATTCATTTTGCGAAAAATAATTGATTTTGAAAATATTTTCCAAGAAACATTCGCTTATTTCGATTGAAATAACTAATTACCGAGTGTTCATATTCAACAACGATTTATGTCTCACAATTTTTATGGACCATGAAAATACTTTTTGTTTCCTCATTTCTATATGCAATGTAGGCGATGATTTTTGGGAAAATATTTTTCAAATCACTCATTTTTTGCCGAACAAACAGAACCTAATTTATTGTTCATCATCTTTCTCTTCTCTCTTTCTTACTTTACTATTCAATTGTTACTCATTTGTACTTATATTATATTCTAGCATAATGAGGCTCCGGCGACTAGCGGAGGGAAATAAGAAAACAAGAAAAAAAAGGAAAGAAAAGAAAAGAAAACGAAGAAAAATAACAAATTTAACAAAAATTGCATTGTGTCATGTAAGAGAGTGATGGTGGCTAGACCGCCATATCGGTGATTTTCGCCAAAATTAGCTAGAAAAACTACATTAGCAATCGTAAAAAGATTTATAATGAAATTGACATTCGTATAATAAGTTTATGATTTTTCTTTCTAAATGATTCTAAGTTTATGTTAGATAAAATGACACAAATAATCCATGAACTTTGATTCAATGTGCATTGTGGTCCATGAACTTTTGATTTATTGAATGTGATCCCCGAACTTTAAGTAATGTTCGGTTTAATCATGTTCTTCTTTTTATTAATTCAAGTTCGGGGACAATATTGAATATTTTCATATAGTCCACGGGCTAAATTAAACGTAAACCAAAAGTTTAAGGACCACATTACATAAATTTAAAAGTTCGGGGATGAAATTACATATTGAAATAAAGTTCGGAGACTACATCGCGTATTGGACCAAAGTTTATAGATCATTCGTGTGGTTATCCACTTATGTTAATACATTATCAGATAATGTCGTAGTTATGCTAAAATACTTGGGGCGCCTCATTTTAATTATACCCATTGGTCTAGATGAGGATTTTTGGGCTCGAGGTTGGGTGCTGTCCGAGCCCTAACACTTTAGAACCAGTAGGACGCAACATGGTTTGTCTTCATCTTCACAGCTAATGACACAACCAGAGATTGCAAACGTAACCTCCAGCTGGGATCAAAACGATAAGGTGTTTCTGCCATTGGAGTGAACTCTCTTGAGAAGAAGAAGCAAGCTCGTCCACAAGGTCATACCGATGGAAGCTCACGCGCTGGAGATGTTTGAAGTTGGGCCGTGTGAGACTCCTTACCAAATGGGCTTCTTGATCGGTCGGAGGTTCTCTCGTCTGATACAGAGCAGGTTGTCTAGAGACCTCATCCTTCAAAACCAGCTCCTGCCATGGGCAAGAGCTCCAGAATCACGGCCTCTCCTCGAATCTCTCTGCGGGAATAACCGGAACAAGTTCCCTCACTACTGGGACGAGCTCGTTGGGACGGCAGAAGGGAGTGGCGTGCCGGTTCTCGACGTAATCCTTGTGCTCGTTCGCCAGTAAAAAGAAACAAAGGAAGAAAAAGAATTGGGTGATTGGTTTTGTATTGGCTGCGGATATATGACATGGCTTGCACCGTTCGTGTGCAGGTAGTATTGATAAACTTCAGGAAGGAAATCGTACCCTTCATCCCGGAGAAGGAAACAAAGTCAGACCCGCCCGAGAAAGCCATCGAGTGTTCCGACATATTGGTCGTCGGCAAGTCGATGGCCGTCGCTGCGCACAACGAGGACGCCAATGTCGCCCTGGTTGGCCACACGTATGGTTTGAATACTTTTCTCTCTGTCGAGATTCATGAAGTTCAACTCGAATGTAATCGGTCGAGTTGTGAGGAGTGACGGTTGTTTCTGTCATGGTGTATGCAGCTACTTAATCAAGGGTACTCTGTCGAATGGATTGTGCTTCATTTCGTACACATATGCAGGCGAGCTCCCGAGCTGCGCTTTCGGATTCAACAACAATGGAATGGTAAGAAAGCTCAAGCGCATGCTGAATCAGTAATACCGGCGAGTACTTTGCACCTGATGCAGTAGATAAACAAACATCATAATTCTACGTCGGAGAAGTTATGGACAATAAAGAACCGAATCCTATTGAATTTTTCCCATAATCTCGAGTCTTGGGTATCGACCTCTGCGAAGTTCCTGATGAATGAACTTATATTTGAAATGAGATATCCAGGGATTTACACTGAATGCAGTACCTCCCTCTAAAGAAGAGATTGTAGCAGGTGGGATTGGAAGGAACTTCATCTCCAGAGATCTCCTCGAGGCGATGAGCATGACCGATGCGACCAGTGTAAGGCCTTTTTCGCATTTTGTATCTCACATCTGCGGATATGGACAGTCTAATTTGCTGATCTTCTACTTCTCTGCCAAGAAAATCCGCTCTGCGGAAGCATCTGTAGGGCACAGCTACAATCTGATTGACCTGAAGGCACGAAGAATCAGCAACATAGAGACCGCATCGGGGTCCCGGCTCTCAGTTAATGAAGTGGATGAAATGCCGTTCTTCCATGCAAACATGTATCTGCACCTTCGAGTCAAGCAGGTATTTTACCCGCAACCCAACTAGCTAGAAGATGATATAACGCCGGAAGCCTCGTGCACTCCATTGCAGACATGAACAATTCGAGAGAATTGCAGCCAGAAATGATTAAGTCAATGGATAACCAAAACAAAACTCAATAGGCTGGCGCGTAGTGACATAAATCCTGAATCACCAAGTACTTTTCTATTTCCATTTACACAGGAATTTGCTAAATTGCTGTTCAGGCAGAAGATGAGAACTCAATAAGCAGGCAAAAGAGAGCTGCCGTGTTACCGAAGAATTCTAAACAGGACTTCCTGTCACTCCTTGGAGATGCAGATGATGCAAAATATCCCATCTACATGTCAGGTAAACCAGAAAAGTAATGGGAAAATTCTTTCTTGTTCTTCTCCATTTTGTCCTATGTTTCTAACGGTAACTGTCTTCAAGGTCCCATGCTGTACACGCTATGCACGGCTCTGGTCAATCTGGACGAGCGGACGCTGAGCATCATTAAAGGGAATCCGAAGAAAGGAGAAATTTCTCATACCTTCTCTCTGTCCTCACCAGATCTCAAGAAGCTGTGCTGAAACCTCCAAGCAGCTCATTTTGCTCTGATGAAGTGGGAAAGACTAATGCAGTTTCCTGGGCTCTCATCCAGGTTTCTGTACACCTATGGAGGGGCACTCTCCTATCATTTTTTGCCAGAACTCGACTCAGGTTTTTTTTTTTTTGGGGCTAAGCGGCCACATACTACATTGAAGGTCCACTATGAGATGCAGAAGTCTTAACTCCTCGTAGCCGGTCGATCACTAGATTCATGTCTTGTAACAATTAGAAACTTGAAATTGACAATATGCAAGATTCTGTTACTGCCATACTCATTTAGAAGCAGAAGCTATCCGGCTCAGCACAGCAAAAGAGTGAACTACGGTTCAAGTAAATCTCTTTGCTACTTGATATTTAGTTTCACAGGTCATGGAACTTGGCCACGCCAACAACGAAGAGGTTCCTAATACATGTCTTATTTCCCTTATCAAACAGGAACAACCTGCGGCAACTATAATAGTACTAACAGAAACAATAATATATACCGAAACCGTTCCAAAAAGTAAGCGATTTCTCTCGTAATCATCCGCAACATGGATGACTCCAAGCACAAGCGGACCATGAAACGAACCTCAATGGAACACGATGTGACCAATACAGACTCTTAATTTTTCCAGATTTCATTTGTGAAATACTCAATTCTGTACTGCTCTATATCGGTATTACAAGGGCATTCATACTCTTGAACAAGAAATAGAACGCATCATCAGAAAAGAAGAAGTGGAGAACCATAATCACAGTCGAGATTCGAAAGTATTGGGAATGATATACACGGGCTAGGAATCTGGGAAATTGACTGACAGCCGCAGCCTCCATTTGCCGGTTCCTCCTCATACAACTCAATGCTTTACACCTTCGAGAAACCTCTGGAAGCTCTTAACCGTGAGCGTTGCCCCTTTGACCTTGCTTCCATAAGCTTTGCTTTCAAAGTATTCTCCTTTATGACAGGCGGTAATTTTGAAGATGGCTCCGATACATCTGGATCAATGGATGACTGTTTCACCATCCATGGTCGTACTGGACTCGCCTGAGTCCTCCATGCTGAGTTACTGCATGAAGCCTCCCCAAAGTCAACATCGGGATGGACAGAACCTCCACTGGACAACTTTAATTGACTCTTTATGAAGTCGTCCAGCATGGAATTTGCAGTTAAACTGCGGACTTCAGATTTGTTCTTTCTTTCATGACTAAACTCATCAGTTGCTTCACGGTTGTCCAATTTGTGGGTACTCATGACCTCAACTGGGCTTCCATCACCCCTTTTATCCCTTGTGATGCCAGCCTTTTCAGACTTAGCCTGAAAACTGGTTGGATTCTGAGCTTTCCTCCTCCCACGAGGTGTGCGCTTTTTCTTGGTTAGCTCTGTTTCGACTTTGTCATCAGTATTATTATCTGAGGCTTCTTCCTCATATGCCTTAAACTCACCGTGGGTTTGTCGATTAAGCTCAAAACAATTAGAATCACTTCCATCAGAATCGTCTTCATCACCCAGATCTTGAGGCGCGCTTACAACCTCATTCAGAGGAACAGATTCAAGTGAATTTCGCCGTTCCCTTGGCAATATGTTGTCGATGCTCTTAAGGGCGTCCTTCCTTTTAGCTTGAAGGAATGTCTCAATTTCGAAGCTCAATTTGTCCACAACTGAGCTCTTTTCTGCAGAACCACTTTGGGCTCCTTCTAACTTCATCTGCATCCGCTCATCAAGCCATGATTCAGATATATGGAGAATCAAACGGTCACGTTCAGATCCTCCAGCCCAATCCTTGTCATACCTTTGTTTCAATGAATGAACCTCATGTTCATAGTCTCTTATACCAACAGCAAACTCATCACAGAGATCTTCCAATAGTTTCCTTGATTTTCTCCCCTGTTCCAGCTCTTTCAAGGCATGAGAAGCAGAAGATTTTGCATCAGAAAGTTCTCGAGCTAACTTACGGTGTAGGCTCTCTGAACGCTTTCTTAACTTCCTCTCATCTTCTAGCTCATCTTTTGCTGACTGAATAGCAGCATGAATTCGATCTTGTTCCTTCCCCTTCCGAACTATTTTATCTTCCGAAATTTGCTTCATCAAAGCATCTATCTCGTGTCGATCAGCTTGTTGGTCCCGAAGCAACTCTTTAATCCGGACACGGGCATGATCAAACTCCATCTTCAATGCTTTTATCAGTGATATATTGGATGCATGCTGCTCTTCCAAGCTCCAAATACGGTTTAGTACTTTTAGAAGTTCTGTTGATGTTTTGAGGCTGTAATGTGGCTCATTAACTCTTCTTTTAAAGTCTAAAGAACTAGAAGGAGTCACTGCTGGGTTATATGGAGTTACCTGCAACAGCATGGTACTTTGAGTCATTATGCCCCTGTTAACATTACGTACATAGTATCGCTAATACTTGAAAAGCCTTAGGCAGCAACAGAGCCATGGTAGTGACGAACTGAGAAGCTCCATACAATAAGCTCATTGACGGAATTGTGCATAAGGTTTAAGTAAATTTGTGCAATTTAAATTACAGAACCCAGAGTTTTAATTAAGAATGGTCTTAAAAACGGTGCCTTATACAAAGATGTTCAGTCTGTCCAAGAGGAGAAGAACATGAAATGTTCAAGTGGTGCATTCAATTCTTCTGTCAATGAAAAGATATTCTGCACGCTAATCAACCCAAAAGGATGACCAGTTTATTTATGAGAAAGGAACAAACATAAACGGTCTGTTGTAATTTGGCCAAAATATTACTAAATTATAGTCCTTTCTACCTCAACGCTTAGACGAAAGAAAACAGGCAGATGTTCTACGAGTAGACAATACTCAACCCTAATGCATCAAAACACATTCTCTTTACTCGAGAGCTGGAACTAAACCGAAAAGCAGAATTACCTCCATCGAACTACCATAACTTGCTGGGGAAACAGGCTGTAAGGCACGATTATTTCTTTCAATTGATCGATGATGTTGCATGAGAGATGCCGCGACGTGCCTCCTTAAACTGCTTGTACTCTCTGGCTGTTAGATGGCATAACCCAACTTAGTAAATTTGCAAGAGTACCTAGTCGGTTATGTCCCATACTGGACTAATGAACAGTAATAACAACAGAAAGCATCTATCATGAAGATTGCTGCGCTGAGATTAAGATGAGCAAATGAAGGATCTAGCGATTCAGATTAATATGACAACGGCATAATTGCTTTTAGATGTCAGAGAAACTAGGGTGGTAAAGAAGCAGAGATATCTATACCCTACAAAAGCTTCTGAAGTGCAATTAGCTGAATTAGACCTTGGCTGAACTAATTCATATTTACAGACCAAAAAGGAGGGCAACCTTGACAACAGTTAACAACATGTCCGAGAAGAGACTGTTCTTTCCGTCAAATTTTCCTATTCTGACGCACAAAAGTGCAGTCTCTTGACTGGAGCAGCCAAGCACAGATGGGTCAAGCATCAATGGAACTCGGAAGCTGCTTGAGGCCATGCTGATGCCATTTTAGGATCATAAAGAGATGCAGACTGAAATGCCCTCGTGAGTGTTTCTCTAGACACAGAGACCAAAAACGGCCCCAGTCACGCAGAACTCCAGTGGACACACCACACGAAGAGCGATACAAGACTTGGTCATGATCTCACAAACGGAGCAAAACATAAACATCGGAAACAAAAACACAATGGATAACCCTCTAACAGATAAAACCAGGACGACCAAGAAACACAGTCCCAGCCATCACAAACCCAGATCACAAAAGCCAATCAAGAAACCAAAGCATGCACCTGTTCAGGAGAACTCGGAGAAGGATCGGCCAAAAAGTGAGAGAGCTCAAACCCACCGCCGCCATCCTTGTCCTTGCGGAGGCGGCGCAGCCCAAGGGGAATATTACCAAGATTGCCATTGTGGGGGTGCATTCCGGAAGAGGCCAGGTATTGAGTGAACTCCCAGAGAGCAGCTGCGAGCTTTCTTGCAGAAATACGATGACAAGAGGAAGAGGAAGAAGGGTTGGAGCCAGAGGAGGAGGCAATGATAGCTCCACGCGCAAAGAACTCGAGTCTCACTGGAGTGCTGGGGCCACCACATCTTTTGCTTAGAATTACGCCTCTCCTTAACTTTTCTCCCAAATTTTCCTCCTTTTCTGCTGCCTCTTCCCCACTTTTCCCTACCCTTTTCATGTTTCTCTCTCTTCCTCCTCCCTCTACTCATCCATTTTCTTTTCTTGGGTTTTGAAAAAAGAAATCCTTCTTTACCTTTGCCCCTCTTTGTCGGGGACTTGGGGATCACTGTGCGGGAGAAGTTTACTTCAATGCTGACCTCTCTCTCTCCCTCCCTGTGTTTTCCTCTGTTTTGTCACGGTAGTTCTTCTTCACTCTGAGTCTGGTTCTCCAGAGAATTTTGACGTCTTCTCGACAGCTTTGTTCGACAGCTTCCCCAGACATCCATTGCCCTCTGTATTGAATAATACTGATCAGAGAAAGAGGAAAGTGAAAGCCGGTTAGGTCGGATCCAGGTCGGCCCGCAAGAAGCCCCCTGCGTATCGCTACCCGCCAAATTCACGTGTCACCGGCTTATTACTTCGGCCAGCGATGAGAGAGGACCGATGCTTCACAGTCCGATGGGCTCAAACCTGGCTCGAGTTATCAGAAGGCTATGATCAAGCCGAGTCGAACAAATAAACTGCCTTCCATATTTGGTGCTCAAAATTAGATTCCTGTCCGATCCGATGTTAATTTCCTTAACCGAGCTCGATTAGCATGGAAAATGAAGATGCTCGAATTCACCTCGGCTCAATTCACAATCAAGTTGCAAATATGAACTCAATCTCGAGTCCCGACTCAAGCTTATTGAAGCTCAAATCTTTTCCCCCTACGTTGCGTGCGAGTGTACTCCCTAATTGTAAATTTTTTTTTTTTTTTTTGGGTGGGTCTATCTCCCTATCTATTTTACTATTTTTGAAAAGAAATAATGGCCATCTTGAGAGTCGTCGAGCTAAATATTCCCGAGTTTGAGCTCAACTTGCCGAAATTCTTGAGTAGCTCAAGTTTGAGCCCAGTCCCAATGAGAGTTGATATTGATTTATCCTAAACAGAATTCAAGCTACTCAAGAGTAGCGTGACTCAATTTTATCATTTCTTAGATAGAAACATATTTTTCCATTGGATCTGCGATCAGCAAAAAGCTCTAAAAATTACAATAGTCTTATAACAATTATAATTTATCACTGTAATGATCCGGCCCGTTCAACACGAGCCACGTTTTTTTAATGAGTGTTCTGAGTAACCACACAAAGTATTGGCTATTTGAGGGTAAGTGGTAACTTATAAATCAATAACTGGAACTCTGTCAATCGACGTGATAATTCTCTCAACCGATGTGGGAATTGGGATGTTCAAAACTCCCCCCCTTGTTTTTTGTCCTTCTAAACTGCCCTGCGCAAAGAACCAACTTCATTGTCAATGTTGATTCGTATCGCATAGCGTTACTTTCTCTATTGAACATGTGGTCTGATCCACTTCCCGCCTTATTTGAGCTTTCTCTCGCTAGATCAATTCAAATGCAGAGCAAATTGAGCTTGTTTATGTTAAACTCAATGGGAAATTGATATACACATGACATTTTTCGCAGCTGGACAGATTTTTTTTTTTTGGTGATCGAAACACTAGCCAGATTTTAAATAGGCTCAGGAACACAGCTGCACTATATTTATTTCTGCGACGTGTTGGAATTCCAATTCGTACATATTGGAATCGGACCGTGAAAATGCTGCTATAAATACACGTCACTCCACCTTTTTTTTTCCGTCCAATCAATTGTCGAGTGTATTTTGTGAATATTAGTCGTGAAGATTCTCCTCGACGGAGAAAATATTCTCCATTTTATCGTGACATCAATTTTTGGATAACGTATGTTTCATTTGGACTTCAATAGGAATATTGGGAACATTTGAATATTTGAGAAATTAGTCTAATTTTTATATCCAAAGCTTTTTTTTATTATTTATCTCTACCATCCCGATAAATAGTCCATTGCACGCGTAAAACCTCCGATAAAAATAAAATAAAATAAAAATAAAAATAAAAAGATGTGCATTTTTTTTTTTGAAAAATGTAAAATCACTTCTTTTATATTTGAGCGACATGATGTATTCATCAATCTATTAAACTTGAAAGATAGACTCCCGATGATACCTTCACATTGATATGGACAGAGATTTTCATTCCACAAAAGTATCCACTTTTCTTAGCCTTTGTTTTTAGCGTGGCGTGACTTGATGATATATTTTCTACTCTCACATATATATATGAGGGTTTTTTTCTGATTTAATTTTTTTAAAAAAATATTTACAAATTTATTTTGTAAAAAAAAAGTATTTACCGATTTGGGTCTCGCTCGGCACTCGTGAAGTGCCGGGCGAGGCCCACTGCCGCTCGGCATATCGCGGAGGCGGAGGGGCCCACCTCCTCGCTCGCTCGGCGGTTCCACCGCCGAGCGAGCAGGGGGACGGGCCCCACCGCCTCCCGCTTCGCCCCGCCCGCTCGCTTTAAAAAAGCCGACCGGGGAGGGCGTCCCCTTCGCTCGGCGGCCTCCTCGGCCGAGCGAGGGGATGGGGCCCCACGCCCCTCGCCTCCCTTCGGCTTTAAAAAGGCGACCGGGAGGGCGTCCCCGCTCGCGACCTGGCGCGAGCGAAGGGACGCTCTCCCCGCTCGACACTTGTCGAGCGGGGAGGACGGGTGGGCGCCCACCCTTTCAAAAACCCCCCCCGCTCCGCCCCTTCGCTCCGCATTCCGCTCGTTCGATTCTTCCGCTTCGCCGCACCCCCCTTCGCTCCTCATTTCGCTCGTTCGATTCTTTTGCTTCGCCGCACGAACATTTCTTTCGCTTCTTTCACATACACTCCCGCTCGACATTTCTTCCGCATACATTTCGCTCGACACTTCTTCCGCCTCTATTTCGTTTTGAAGAGAGCAAAGAGCAGCGCCTTTAGTTTTTCCAGTCTGCGTGCGAGCAAGTTCTTTCTTTATACTCGCAGCCCTTACGCAAGCAAGTTCTTTCTCTATCTGCAGATCCTACGCAAGCAAGTTTTATGTTAATGTTTTCGTAATATTGAAATTAATTCAATACTTTCTCTTTACAGAGTTCAGCTCCTCATTCGATCTCGCACGCTTTTTCGATAATTTGAGGTAAATTTCGTTGTAACTATTTTTTATAGTTTCGTAAATATAGATTTATTTATGTGGTTATTATTTATACATAAATCATGTATATTACTTATAGGTTGTTAGTAATTTATGTTAAATTTTTGCGAATGTTTTAATAATAGTTATAATGTTAAAAATATTTACTGCTTTATGTCATTGTCTTGTCGGATCTACTCGTAGATTTTGTTGTTTTTGGAGTTTTTATGCACGATTTACGAATCTTTTCTTGCAATCTTTATATAAAGCGAATACCCACGATCGCGGAAGGCTCGCCTCTTACTTGTGGCGGTTATGGCTTTGTCTTCTATATTCCGCATGTTATTTCGTACTCCATATTGCATATCTTTTAAAGAATATTCAAAGCATAGTCAAATCGAGTATTGTGCATAGACAAGTGTAGAGTCCGTGGGGCCCCTCTCCACCGCTTGATTAATTTCGCAGGTGATTGTCTTTGTCACACAATACCGTGATTTTAACTTACTTTGTATATCTTTTAAAAGAAGTATAAATCCCGAATTGGAAAGGCCGTGCCTCCTCCACGGTGGTCTGCGTATAATGTTTACGTAATTTAGATATTGTTTAAAAAAATATTAATTTGTTAATAAACGATATATGTTTACTAAATAATTTGTAATTTTTTATTTAGCGTAATGTCATCTACATTGTTTGCGGTTGTATACTTGGGAGGTAGAATAGTGCAAAAAGAATATGGACATGATTACGAAGGCGGACAATCTATCATGTTCGAGTTTGGAAACATATCGACATTTGATGAGTTACGTGGTACGATAGAGCGCTCGTTAAATATAGCATCCAACCAAGTATATTGATAAGGCGATATATAGATTCCCGATTTTAACACCGGATTGTGTAATGTATGACATTACGGAGGTGCATGATGATGGTACCATGAGGATGATTAAGCAATTTGCACTTCGGACCGGTGCTACGGGATTTTTACGATTTTATACAACCATAATCGAGCACCAAGTGATACGGGATTTAGTCGGGGGAAGGTTCTAATATTGGTGAAGATGACGTTGATGTGCATAATCAGCACGTGGATCCCTATCATAATGATGATCATGATGGAGATGATAGCGATGAAGAAGACGATGATTGGATAAACACCGATGACAAGTGATGATGAAGATGTCGGAGGTGATAATACGGAGGCTTATTACAACACCCATTACAAAGAATCCCATCTTACCATTGGTACATCCGCCGCCTTATTCGGAGATCGACTTTGACATGATGCAAGTCGATACAAGAGCCAAGTCGGAGCGTATGTTTTTCGATACATCAAAAGAATTTGATATTGGCATGTTATTTCCATCACGGGACGCGTTACGGTTAGGCTGCAAAAGAGTACTCTCTCATAAGAAATCGTCACTTTCGCAGCGATATCACAAATAAGTCACAATATGTGATAAAGTGTGGTAATCGGAATGGACCCTGTGATTGGAGGCTCCGCGCGTCTAATAAAGCGGGTACCCTATTTTGGAAAATAATTAAGTACAATGGGCCACATATATGTAGCAATCCTCAAATGTCATGGGATCATCGACAACTTGATCGAGATATATATGCAGCCATATAAAAGCAATGGTGACCGCCCAATCGGATATTAGAATCAAGACACCGATGGCAGAGATTCAAGACAAGTCGCACTTCGAACCTACTTACCGTAAAACCTGGGCTGCTAAACAAATGGCAATTGCCGAAGCTTTTGGAGGATGGGATGAGTCGTACGGTATGTTGCGAAAGTTCATGAACGAAATGACGGTAAGGAATCCAGGGTTCTCATTTTGTGATCGATGATCACATGAACGTAGATCGAACCGCACCGTTTTCAACCGGATGTTTTGGACTTTCAAGCGGACGATTGAAGGTTTCGCAAGTTGTCGATCTGTGATATTTGTTGATGGCACCCATTTGTACGGGAAACACCGAGGAACGCTCCTTGTAGCGGCTTCACTTGATGGCGACAATCATATATTCCCCGTTGGCATTTGCTTTGTGATCGATCGTGAAGATATTGATAATTGGACTTGGTTTATGACTGCTATTGCGGAGATATGTCACTAGTAGGGACAATATTTGCGTAATATCGACAGGCATATTGGGATTAAAAGAGCAATGGAGACAAGCAGGGTGGCGTCCTCCATATGGCCATCATAGATATTGCGTTCGGCATCTTGTAAGCAACTACAATAAACATTTCAAAAATGCCGAAGGCAAAAATCTTATTGAGGCGGCGTAAATTCTGAAATTTTAAAATTTCAGAAAAATATATTTTCATAAATTTGATAACAAAGTACTAATTGTTTTTGTAATGTACAGCTTACGCTAATCAACAATAAAGTCCGATCACATCATGAACGAAATTAGGGGTATGGATGCACGCACACCGCGCATGGTGTGACGAGATTCCAAGGGATAAATGGACAAAGGCCTATGATGGAGGGAGGAGATATGGATCGATGACAACAAATTTAGTTGAATCGATCAATGGCATGCTTGAAGGGTTACCGTGGTCTCGCCTATAACGGCTATGGTGGAGAAGATATTCTATCGGTTGGTCCACTATTTTGACACGAGAAGAACGATGTACGGGATGCAAAAGGACCAAGGACACGCATTTACACATTTTGCGGGTCGACGCTCGGGAGAAACGATCAACGTGCAAATAGGCACGAAGTGACGTGTTTCGACTCGATAGACGGATATTCGAAGTTAAAAATGGACACGACGGATCCAGAGGATCGGGGGCCAAAAACAAATAGTGCGCCTAGACCGCGAACGTGCGCATGTGGAAAATTCGATGAGATTAAAATTTCATGTTCCCACGTAATTGCAAAGATGTCAAACATATGGAATTGATTACGAGCCGTACGTAGATGAGTGGTACACGCTGGATAAAACCCTTCAGCTATCAATATATGTTTTATCCGTTGGGACATATTGAGTATTGGTCGGAACCCGACGCACCGCCATTAGTGCCAAATTCGAGCCGCATTAGGACGAAAGGAAGGCCCCGTGCATCACGGATACGTAATGAGATGGATTGGGAGGACGCCGGCAAGAGCACTTCTAGTATCCATTGCGCGATATGTGGAAAATCGGGCACAACAGGAGTACTTGTGCACACAGATCGACCCAAGAATAGATCACATATCGGCAAACTTGTATGAATTATGTAAATTAGATGTAATATTTTGTTTTGTGAATAATGCAAAATTGTTCGATATTTATTAAGTTCCTCCGAGTAATGTATACCTTTTTTTTATATATTACTTTGTTGTGATGTTATAATATCATAGTTGTAATATATTTATTCCGTTTATCCTGTTCCATATCTACATTCGATATGTGAATTTAATGATGGAGATAATATCACAATCGTAGATATGGCACATAGGACTCATATTCAAACGGGACACGAGGATGATTCACTACTTACACAAGCGGGCCCGACATAGATCGAGACCGTATGAAATGCTCGGGTAATTGAGAAATTTAGCGGTTTATATATCATTCGTAACAAAGAATATCAAAATTGCTACTAACAGTTCATATAATATTTAGCAGCCCGATCAACATGCACTCCTTAGATGCCGACGATCGATGCCGCACGTAGATGAGCTTGATCCGCGTATACTTCCGTATCTTCAAGCTTCGGGATTTTACGGAATTTATATGATGGGATTTTTTCAGCTAGATTTGCACTTGATTATCGGCTGGTCGAGCGATGGAGAACTCGAGACCCACACATTCCATATGCCGGAAGGTGAATGCACGATCACGCTTCAGGATATAGCAATGCTCACAGGGCTTCCTATCGATGGACGCTGCGATTCTGGGCCCACTAATTTTAATTGGAGCACTCTTTGCGATGATTTACTTGGTGCTCACCCACCCAATTTGCGTGGCACGCAAATAAATTTAGGCTGGGCCGAGAGAACATTTTGACGACCTTCCTCCGGATGCCGATAATGTCACTATAGTCCAAAGATGCTAGAGCATTCATTCTCCGCCTGATTGGAGGAAGTATTTTTATGCGGATAAATCGGGAGCACGGGTTAGTTTGCTATTTCTTCCACTTGGCTTGGCGAACCTCAACAACCCTACACAAGATGCAGGTTGGGGTTCAAGCGGCGCTTGCGTGGTTGTATAGGGAGTTATGCGGTGCGACCGATCCATCAAAGCATCAAATCGGGGGTGCACCGCATGTATTACGATTTGGGCATATGAGCGCTTCGGATGTATCTCCCCATCCCTAGCGACCGTGATCCTTGAGAAGATGCACCCCTCGGTACTCGGTATGTGATCTATTGTTTTTTTAGTTCGTAAGTCATTGATTCTTTGAAGTGCGTATAATATATGAAAATCGTTTTTTTTGCAAATGGAGTTTAGGTCTACTAACAACAGAGGTCCCTACACATACGTTGCCCCATTTACGTTACCAACTCGATAGAATGGGATCGGAAGACGTAAGTAATGATAGCAACCAACGAGTTTAATATAATGTTAGCTTATAATTTAATTCTTGAAGGTATTTGATATGTTTTATTATGATACCGGATTATTTGGGAGCCATATCTCAATGACATTCTCGAGGCTCTACCATATTATCGCCGACAGGGGACAAGACAGGTTGGAGGGCTCGTGTCCCACTTGTCTGTTATTGGATAGTTGAGTGGCATTATCCGCACCGAGTATTTCGTCGGTTTGTCTCGCATCGCCCATACCGCTCGTCCCCGTGATCATACGGCCTTGCATGATATTGAATTAAGGCCGGTTGGGAAGGATTGGGTAGGTAAGCACGGACGGTGGATTGATATGTGGGACCGTCGTATCGATTATACTGAACAATGGTGATCCCGCAACGGAAGTACTTCGTTATCATTCGGGATATATGGAGTGGTATCGTAGACATACCCGGAGGTGAATTTCTATTCCGGGGCCGCAATGGGTGTAACGGTTAGTGCAAACACTTTCAATTTAATTCATTCATTATTTTTTAGTAACATAACTTATTGTCATTTTATAACTTTTTTTGATTTTCATATCATTACCAGGGTGATGGGGTCGAGCAGATTTTGCATATCATAGATAACTTCAATCCATCTCGCACACCCTGGCAAATGGGGAATATAGCTAGGGCAATGCTATACGCTCGTAATGAGGAGAGAAGGTTAACAATGATGCCACCGCCCCAACCAAGCAGCTACAAGCAGATGCCGTTGGGCACAGGATGATGATCCACCGGAGATTGTTCAACGACCGGGAGGGCTACTCGAGCTCATCCAGATGGTGATGTCGTCCCCTACCCTTTAGAGTATCATACGACGATTTCACTCCGGGGTTTTCTACGGGGTTTGACCAGCCGGATTTCACACGGTTTGCCGACCCATCTCACGGGGGATCCGCTTTTGAATTTCCCGATAATCCATTATTTCATACTCCAGTTGGTTCTACTCATACATATGGATCGGATTTCTCTTCTTTTTTTTCAATATCCTCCTAATGTAGCGTCTAGGACACGGCATATTTTCACAAGATATGCCTTCGTCATATACGGATCCTACTCATTCGGATCCCCGTCCTCCTCGTCGCTACAATACTAGACATGCCGAAGAACGGAGACAACCCTGGATGCGAAACAGGAGGTCATATAGGAGGAAGACATCATTAGTAGATGTAATTGTAGTTGCCAATTGTTATATATTATGACAATTTCTTTTTTTCATATATGTTATCAATTTTATTTTATGAATATTTTTAATTAATTACATTATCATAATATTCTTTATTATTTATAGATCTTACTATATTTTTTCATTAATTATGGCTAATTATGTTATCAAGATATATGTTTCACAAAAAAAATATAAATAAAATAAGTATTGTATCAATAATTAAGAAAACGAAATTAAAAAAAAAAAATTAAAATTCGACCGGTCGCGGGCGAACGAAATGCGGAGGGGGGTATTTGTTTATTGCCGAGCGGGGCACGCACCCCACGCCGCGTCCTCCCCGCTCGACATTTGTCGAGCGGGGAGGAGGGTTCCCTTCGCTCGCAAGAAGACTACCGAGCGAAGGGAGGGGGGCTCCCACGGTCGCTCGGCACTCAAAGTGCCGAGCGACCAGGAGGTGGGGCCTCCCATGTCGCTCGGCACTCAAAGTGCCGAGCGATAGGAGGGTGGGCCCTCCCCCGTCGCTCGGCGGCTTCTATCGCCGAGCGACGGGGAGGTGGCCCCACCCCCATCCGCTCGGCACTCGAAGTGCCGAAGGGTCTCGCTCGCGGCAACCCAAGTGCCGAGCGAGACCCAAATCTGTAAATACTTTTTTTAAAGAAATAAATTTCGTAAATATTTTTTTTAAAAAAATTAAATCGAAAAAAAAACCCTATATATGAGGGGATTAGCGTCACAATTCGTGTGGTGAAAAAATACGGGGAATGAAAGCCATTTACAGTCTTTCTAATCCTGGGATGGGATATGATCCAATTCAATCAAAAGAAAACATTAATTTATTTACTTGGGTTTCGTTTGTTTTGCAAAAAAAAATAATATGAAAAATACTTTAATAAAATAATATCTAATGAATGAAGGAAATTAATGTCCATTGTTTATGAAAAAGTTAAAGGTATTTTCAATTTAAAAATAATTTTTAGTGATAAAAATGATTATTTTTTTTATTTTTTTTAATTATTATTTTTTTTTACAAATAAACTTAACTTCATTTCTGTAATTAGCCGAATCGACAGGCTCAAAGAAATAAGGCGACACCATTAAGATGTTGTGGTTGTGTGATCGAATGCTTTGTGCTCAATTTCCAATAATGTGTAAGGAATGTACAGGTGCCTGTCAATAAAGTTTTTTTTTTTTTGTTGGGGGTCTGGATCGTTAAAGTTGAAGGAGTGTCAAAATTCAAATTTCTTGGCGACTGCTGAACATGAAAACTAAAAGAAAGGAGGACGAAACCAGTCTAAATGGGCTGGTTTCGTTGATGTGGGCCTAGCATTGGGGGCTTGCTGGGCCTGTTAGAAAGCCCAACGAAACAGGCCATAGGATAATTTCCTCTCTTTTTAATTGTTTTTTGTTTTCAATAATTAACGAACTGAACACAAAAAGTCCAGAGTTACTGGAGGCTCCTACGCAAAAAAGAGAGGAGAAACGACGACGTAAGTCAAAATTGGCAATATTTTGGATTTGAGAGCTTGCTGACCCGAGGTGCTTTCAATTAATGCATACAGTGTTTCTTGCAATTTTTTTTAATGGAATATGAACCAATTCAATCCAAAGAAAACATTGATGGGAATGAGCAGCGAGGCCCCGATACCTTCGCTCGGGAGATCACCAAGAGAGAGCCCAAATCCGAACTCGTTAATATATCCAAATAAACCCACCTTCACTCAAAAGCTTAAGCTAATGAGTTATGGACCAACATTGATATATTAACTATTCTATACCACTTCGATTTTTTGATATGAGATTTCTTTAACACAACTCACTCACACGTGCATCCCAACAAACATTAATCTATTTATTTAGGCTACGTTTATTTCGCAAAATGAATAATTTAAAAAGTATTTTTTTAAAAAAGATCGCTTATATCACTTACGAAAATGAATGACCGAAATTTATTTTCATTCATGAAAATGTCTAGATACGAATTGCTATTGATGATAGAAATATTTCCAATTAATCAATAAACTGAAGTGAAACAAACGATCATTTTCATGCTTCTTAAACTATTCATTTTTTGCGAAATTAATGTAGCCTTATTTTCACAAATTAGTCGGCCCGACGGCACTATAAGAGGAGTCAAAAGGAATAACGGTTAAGGCAAGACCACTAGGATCTTGTGGCCACGTGATCTAATATTTTGTGCTCAATTTTCATTAAATGGGCTGGTTATGTTGTATGTGGGCCTCGCATGTGGGCTTGTCCGGCCCGTTAGAAAGCCCAAAAAGCGGGCCATAGGATCATTTCGTCTCTCAACGATTTTCATTTTCATTTTTATGATAAATAATGAACTACACACAAAAGCCTAGAGCTATCGGTGAAATAGAATTTACAGGGTTGAGGGACATGAGTGATGTACATCCAATTTGTTTGTAAAGGCTCCAGACACACAAAAAAAAGATAAGAATTGTTAGATTTATTGAGTGTCCGAATGAATACGGAACGAATGGTTATCGTGATTCATTAGAAATTGGACAGGTAAGAAAATTTCTAGTGGACGAAAGTTGAAATTGGCAATATTTTGGATTTAAGACTTTGCATCTAGGCAAATTTTTCTTGACTCGACCTGCTCTTAAAGTATATAATATATTTTTGGGACATTTTTTTTTATAAAGAAACTTTGAAATAATCCAAAATAAAAAGAAATTTGACAAAAAAGAGAGAGAAGAGGAAGTGTAGCCGTATCAAGCTCTTCGTCACAGAGTCGTCGGACCACAGCTGCTCCGTCGTAGGTCTGCTAGACCCAAGCAAGGCCTCACCGGGGAGGCGCTTCCCAAGGCATCGCGTCACTTGGGCTGGGCAAGTTCCAGCTTGTTGCAACCCTCTCTTTGGCGTCTCGTTTGCCTTTGAAGTCGCAGCGGTCTCGTTGAGGCCGTGTGGCTTTCGGTGGGGGTGTCACCATCGCGCGACTCATCGTTGGGATCACCTCTCTCGCGGTCTCATCTCGAGTCTCGACCCTCGCCTCCCTCTCTCTCTCTCTCGCTCTGTTGTTGGCCGATCGCGACCGCAATCGCACTCAATGCTCTCTTTTTGGCCCGCTCTTCGTAAGTAAGGCTAAGAATCGCCTGCGTCTGATTTGATATACGTGATTGCGGTGACTCTGTCTATGAGTTGCGCGCTTGTGAACCTCGTTTAGATCTATCCTCCGCGCTTGTGACGCCCTCTACCTGTTCGCTTGTTTGTGCGGCTTGATTACTTTATTTTGAGGCTCTCGTTTTTTTTTCTTTCCTCTCATACCTAAACCATCCCAGTAGCTGAAAATCGCTTGCATGAATTTGAATCTGATTTGTTGTGTAAAATATCAAATAGAATTGAGTTAGTTTAAACATTCATATGATGTCTGAAATCGTTCATAGTTAAGTGTGTTTAATTCAATCCAAATATGATGGTTTACACTTATTTTTTATTCCATTTAATGAAGTGAGATTAACCGATTAATTGAATTCTATCAGTGTCAACTTCAATTGATGTCTCCATGTATCGAATCCGACATCGGCATGTTCTCGATTTCCGCTCCACTATGAGCCCATGTAGCCCTCACGACGTAAGAATAATTGATGTAGAACAACCTGGCGTATAATTTCCTTGAAAAACGCGATCGCCAAAAATCGGGCGAACCCACCGCCGATGTGCACTTAGGGTTGGCGAGCTCGGAATGCGTTCAAATTTGGTCGGGTGTATGGAAACGGGCCACCGATCAATACTCACGGCTATGCGGTGATTGCGTCTTATTTTTGCGTTTCGGATTCGTTTAGATGGATTTTTAGGCAATTTTCAATTTTAGGCAATTTTGCGAGATATCCGATCACAATATCTGATTTGATTTCTATTTTGATTTGATTTTCATTATGTCGTTTTATGATATCTTTAATTCCCTAAAGGAGTCGTCTCTATATAAAGGTCACCAATGCATTTTAGTTCTCAAAATTGATGAAGCTACCATTTCTCTTCTTTTTTTCAGCATCTATCCGAGAGCTACTATGCATTAGGTTTCTTTCTTTCTTTTCTTACGAATCCCACTTTCCTTTCTCTTGTTTTTTTCCTCGCTGTTGCCGCCAATTGTCTTCCTTCCATGCTTTTTATGAATTGTGATATCCACGGGTGGAATTGAGGAGGATGCAGAGGGTGGTATCGTGAGGGTTCTGAGGCCACAAAGAGCCTGAGTTGGTGACGTTCCATGCTTGAGATATCCTTAGCAGAGGGCTTACTAGGGGGCGTTTGCTTCGACCTCTATAGCCTGCCAATATGTGATTCGACGGACCGCCGTTGGCTCCGCTATGATAACACCTTGAGGGTACATGGCTGAGAAGAGCAGCGTCTTTGGCGACGCATTCTCTAAGGCTTTGGAGCTCTACATGGGTCACGCGCTCTAGGCTCAGGACCTCCGCATCGCTCTGAATCTGCCATCACTGACGGCGTCAATGGTGAGGGTCAAGTCGCAGTTGGGGCTCCTATCTGTGTAGACGTGGCGAGGGTCGAACAGTTTCTTTACATCTTGATCTAATTTTTGTTTCCCCTAAGTAATAATGCTGCCATGACAAGGAGTTAAAGGCATTTTCAAGTACAAATGCAAGAGGCAGTGAAACTTCAATTGTTGAAGAATCATTTCATCCATAACTCTTCTCCATCCATTGATTCATAGATATAGTCTCATGTATTGTCAAAAAAATAAGTCTTAGGACCAATAAAAAAAACCCTTTGCACTACCCGACCACGGCTACACGGTCGATGAAGTACGTAAGATAACGAAAATCTTAGAGAGGACAAAAGTGAAACCTTCCCGTTAATTGATGAGGAAGAAGAGGATGGTGATGGAGTTGTTCAAGTTTCCGTTTCTGTATTCATGAATGGATAGTGTTCGGTAAACACCTCAATGACTAGTTTCGAAATCAAAGAAATCTAATTCAACAGTACAGAGTGGGCTAGAACAACTGCATTTGAGAAATTATATAACGAAAAGAGAGACTCTGCAGTCATAAAACTTCCTATGTAGAATTCCTCTTCATTCGTTTCATTTTCTCTTTCTTGAAGGAGAAACTTTTGTATTTTTGTGTTATTCTATTTTTCGAGGTGGTGTTTTAGCCTGGGTTGCTTCTAATTTTTTTTTTCTTTGAATATGGTGAAGAAGCTTGTGTAATTGAATTGGAGCTTAAGCTGGGTTTTTCTGTTTTTTTTTTTTTTTTGAGGTGGTGTTACACCCCAACTCTCTCTCTACATCCTCGTCAACTCTACCGGTGGATACAAGGTTTTACAAAAAAAAAAAAAAAAGCGTTGAAGGAAGATAAGTGCCTGCAAGAGACAGAAAAGATGGGGAAGAGATTAAGAAAAATGGGACCCACAAGAAAAGAAAGGAAGAAACCACAAGGGACAGAAACATCAAACGCGTGGGACTCACGAAGGGCAAAATGGTCAAAATATTGTGTGGGTGAGTGTTTTAGCCAAATGAGGAGTGGAAAAGTGCGAACCTAAAAATTTTATCAAATAAAAAATTATCCACGTTAATACCTGGTCATGTAATATAGGAAGGTCGACACCGACCGGACCACCAAATTAGCGATTTTCGATCGAAATTAGCCGAAAGGACTACAATGATAATTCTTTAAAATATTTATTACTGAATTAGCAAATACTCAAAATATTTAGGACGAAGTTGACACAATTGAAAGATTTAGGATCGAATCGAAAAATTATCAAAAGGTTTAGGAAAAAATTGGCACAATTGAAAGAGTAGAATTTAATTGGTCACCGTACAAGAGGTTTATGATTTTTTGGATAGTTTTCCTTCTGTTACTTTCGCCGACCCACCACAACCCCTCCCTTCGGACTCTGTAGTACCACCTCCGACCGCCCCCGTCGTGGAGTCCCCTTGCATTACCTTCTTTGATTGAGCTTGACAACGGCATCAAGCTCATTGCCAACGGCGGATGCACCGCCTCTGTATGTTGATGGTGGACCTCCGGCAATAGGATGGACGCGAATAGACTTGGAAAGAAGAAGGGCCCTTTGGGTATCGCCGGCAAATGCCAGCTGCGACGAGCAGCACAAAGGAGGGATGATGTGTCTTTAGAGTTATTTCTATAACCGAATTTCTTTTAGCGTTATTTCTCATTTCAGTGGACTGTAAAATAGAGGATGAAATGTGGTATGAGCTTACTATTAGGATTACACAAACAAACACAACGACATAGAGAGTAAATGCAAAAAATAAATAAATTGAGATATACGTTTTATCATGATTTATCCTTAAATTAGGGTTATATAGGATTCCACTACAATTAGACTTTGTGCAACTCTCAATTACAAGATAAATAGATTATATGGTCACTCAAGAACTATTCATGAGTTCAAACCAAAACTACCAACGACATACGGGCTAAAATTATGAAAGCCTTCTCCTAGGCCGCCCCTTGCGACCCCGAGGCGGCCCCTTGCCGCTTATTGGAGAGCAGGACTCTCGTTCTTTCGCGGGTATGAAGCACATTCTAACCCTTGAAAATTGATGATGATTTTTAGTGTATTTTCCAAAAAACTATATAATTCGGAATATATATATCGTCTACTAAAAGAAAATCCGAAAGAGGCCACGAGGGCGGGTTGTTGGGGGCATTCAAAGTCGTCACCAAACCTTACAATGATGATAAATATACGTGGGATTTCATTCACATGGGGCATCACAGTGTGTATTGAAGCAAAGCAATATAAATTAAACTCGTAGCGTCGCAAGTGATGTAAATTATTGTATTGTAAGCTCAGTATAAACTAATCATCGTTACCTTTGTTCTCTATGGCCTCGCAAATTTCGCTGGCCGGTAGTTCGATTTTGTCGGTCTTACAAGTTATATTTTATGTGCTAACGTCTAATAATGACCAATGTCGGAACAAGCCACATGGGGGAGGGAATTGTACTATATTAATATCGCTAAAAATGTGCACTCAGAGACGGCCCACGAGGATATCTTATAAGATCGGAATATACAATATGACAAGGAAAATTATCAAAAAAGTCTTAAATCTATTGTAATTATGCCAATTTAGTCATTCCGGCTAATTTTAGCTAGAAATCGCTAACGTGGCTCAATCGGCAGATCGCTCAATTTTTAATAATATTTTAATATTTTTTCAAAATTTTTTATTTTTCTTTCTTCTTCTTCTTCTTCTTCCTCCTCAAGCCGACTAGCGAAACTCGTCCCCACAAGCCATTGGAGAGAGTTAGCCTCGCCTGCCCCTAGGAGGCCGGCCTTGCTGTTGTTGGGGAGGTCGAGCCTTGTCTAGATCTGTAAAAAAAAATAAAAATAAAATAAAAGAATAAAAATAAAAAATAAAAAATGAAACGATATTAAAATCTTATTAAACATTGGTCACGTCGGCGCCGGCCACGCCATGTCATCGATTTTCGATTAGAATGACTAAATTGACACAAATATAAAAGGTTTAAAATTGAATTGACAAAAAAAAGGCTTAAAATTGAATTCGCATAATTACAATAGATTTAGAAACTTTTTTTGTTACTCTCCCCAATCTGACATGATGCCAGTGGCTTATTTTTGCACGGTAAGTTCTATGAAAGCTGATTTGCTGAGGAAAGAATCATCAAAATATTTTTACCTTACAAAGACTGCTTCGACCATGTGGTTAGCTTGTGCCTTGGTGTTCAACTTGACCGAATATAAGGGCACTATAAACGTCACGTCGCCGGAACCGGAGATTTCTTTATGGCGGGAGAGATTATTGATCTTGAGGCAGACGATTTGGTTCTATTTGAATATTTTGGACTGAAGATGGATGTGCGAGTGCTATTAGGAGCAACAAATACAACTACTTAAATTATGCTTTGGAATTGTAGGACTTAGTAGGAAGTGCGTGACTAGGGTTTAGGAATAGCAGAGAGGATATCTCTTAAGTTGCAATGCCAATCAGTAGGTTTCCAAGTAATGCTTATCAAATTGTCATCTTCAAATAAGATGAGAATTCTGAAAAAAAAAAATGAAAGAAAAAAGATGAGAATAAGGCGGGAGAGAAAAATCGTAATTTTTTTAAATATCTATATAATTAAATAATAAAGAGTACATGTGCGTAGATTTTATTAGATGATTATGTGAAGTAACATATCAATCAAGGATATGCACAATTAAATAGAGATATATGCGTCCAACAAGCCAATTTTAGCAAAAAATCACGGACGTTAACGCACTCATCATACTTGGCCAACCGATGCCGACATTATCATTTCAATGATTTTAAAAAAATGAAGTTTTAATGAATTTTTTTTCATTTTGTCTATCCTTTTTTCCTTTCATTTTGGCCAGCAAGGGCCGAAAGCCCTCGCCGGCCATAGGTGAGGACTAGCAAGCCCTCATCCACCGAGGTGAGAGCCAGAAAGCCCTCGCTAGATCTTGGTGAGGGCCATTTTGGCAAGGGCCACCTTGCCCGTGGTCGGCGAGGCCACGAAAGTCTTGGGCAAGGGCCGCGAACCTCGCTACAGGCCGGCGAAGGATTGCTGGCCTTGCCTAGTGGCTAGCCAAATCGAGAAGAAAAAAAGTAAGCAAAATAAGCAAAATTCAATTTTTTTAAAAGAAATTACTTAAAATGTCCACGAGTAGGTTGGCTGGCATCCACGCCCAAAATTTCTAGCTTAAATTGCTCGGATGGACTCAATTAGCGTAAATGCAAAAGGTTTAGGGCTAAATTGGTACAATTGAAATATTTGAATTGACACCAATTTAATATGTTTATGACTTTTTGGTATTTTTTCCTTTCAAAAAGTGACAATGGTTTTTAGCATGATTTCGGAAAAAGCTATAAAGTCCAGAAAATGTACTTCTGAAAAAAAAAAATTCTGAAATAAGCAACGATGGAGGATTCTTAGGGGTATGTAAAGTTGTTGCTTAACCTTACAATGGTGCTAAATACCTATCGGATATATCGAGAGGAGGCATCACGAGCATATATTACAGCCAAGAAACTTGTCAAACTTACATATTTTTGTATTGTAATCTCTATGTAAACTAAACCATCAAAGTGTTTCTCCTCGTTTCAGTCATCTCATCGTTGCCTTAGATACCATTTTTTTACTTTTTGTTTACGGTGGGGCTATCTGGGTGGTAGGTGAAGTGATTAGAAAATGTGTCAATAATGAGCATCTTCATAGAACCTCTCTCTTTAAGGGGAATTCTCATATTAACCACGGACAAATAGATTCGATAGTAGGGACGTCTTTAGACTCCGTTTGTTTCACAGAAAACAACTTCCCAAAAGACGTTTTTCAAATTTTTCGATGTTTGGCTCATGGAAAATAAACAAGTCAAGAAAATTTTTATCAAAAAACACATTCAAAAGTGAGGAAAATGTTTTCTTCTTTTTGAGAAGAGGAAAACATTTTCCCTCATCTTTCCTCCCTTTGCTCTTTCACATTCATTTTCTTTTTAATTATTTTCTTTTCCATGGTTTTTTCTTTCTTCTTCTTCTGCCAAGTAGCCCACCACGGCGACGGCTAGCGACCAGCCTCGAGGCAAAGATGAGCCTCACGGCCTCGGGCAAGGCCGAGCCTTGCCGAGAACGGTAACACCGAGGCTCGAGCTCCCTAGAGAAAGGCAACGCCGAGGCCTCACCCAATCAAGCAAGGCTCGAGCTCACCCGGATCGGCGAGGCCCGAGGCTCCACCTCGCCCGGGGCCGGTCATCGGCTATCACCATGGCCGGCAACCGGCCATAGCGAGAAGGAAAACGAGAAAAAAAAATACAAAACACACAAAAAGAAAAGATAAGATAAAAATAAAATTTTATTAAAAATGAGTGCAAGCAGAAAATCAAATCGACTTTGTCATTACCAAACGGCGGAAAATCTTTTCTAGTTAATTTTCAGAGTTTAGCCAAACATCGGAATATCGTCATTTCCTGGAAAATGGCTTACCTGGAAATTATTTTCCGTAAATGCGATATTTTTCGCGAAACAAATGGAGCCTTGGACCAGGAATGTTGGTATAAATATCAGACCACATACATGGACCGAGTGTTGCAACATTTAAATTATTAGGCTATGTCCTGATTGCCTTTTATTTTTCTTTAATTCAATGTAATTTGGATCTTGCGGCTCACCCAAACTGACATTTTCTAGATGGAAAAAACCATCACACTTTGGTTTTGTAGGCAATTTAGTCATCTATCAGCATAATTTAGGATTTTGGATTAGAACTTTTGAACCTTGAGGCCTGTTTATTTTAGCTATGAAATCAGAAGAACAAGATGCATTTCTTCTAAAGAGGATGACCCTAATTGTAATCTTTTTAAAATCCTTTGGTTTTGAAGCTAACTTGAGTATATTGAAAAGCCGACTAGGCGTATTGATCTCTATAATCTCGTATTGCTTTGCCACTCTTTTTGGATTGAATCATCAAAAAGTTAAAACCTTAATCGACCAAATTGAAGTGGGAAGGAAAGAGTTAGCAAAAAGTGGGGAATTAAACTGCCAACCTGTCTTAATCCCTTACCTAACACCTAAAACAAACGCTAAAAGAACCTTTGGGCATTCTTGGATTATGTACAAGCGAATATCTAAGTTCTTATTTGGGAATATTTATGAAATATAGACAATAAACAAGTTGGCTCATTAACAATATAAGTTGAATTGAGGTGCTAACCCTCATCATCACCGAGACCTAAAGCAAAAGCACGATGAGGATGTTCTCAGCGAAATACCCCGTCTTCCTCCTTGTCCTAATTGCGTTTTCACCTGTTTTTGCTACAAGAACGTTCAAAGAGAGTAAACCATGCAAGAGACTCGTCCTCTACTACCACGACATCCTCTTCAGAGGCGACAATGTGGCCAACGCGACGTCCGCGCAGGTGACCAACGCAACTGGGCTCGGCCAGTTCGTGCACGGCATGATGATCGTGTTCGACGACCCGATGACGAAAGACCAGAACCTACTCTCGACTCCTGTGGCACGGGCTCAGGGTTTCTATTTCTACGACATGAAGACAGCTTACAATGCCTGGTTTGCATACACACTGGTGTTCAATTCGACCGAGTATAAGGGCACGATCAACATTATGGGAGCAGACTTGATGATGGAGGAAACTAGGGATCTCTCCGTCGTCGGAGGGACGGGCGATTTTTTCATGGCTAGAGGAATCGCGACATTTCGGACCATGGCGACCGAAGGGATCAAATATTTTCGCGTGCAGATGGATATCAAGTTATATGAATGTCGCTAGAATGAAATGGTTTGTGTCTGATTTTTTCTTTACCTTGTGTTAAGATCGTCAGAACATCTTAAGCAGCACTTTTTCTTTATCACAGTATGATCCTCGAGCTCATCTTTTTATCACAACTTCCCCCTCTTTTATCACAGTATGGTCCTCGAATTCGTTAAAAGGGAGCAATTGTGGGGCCAAAACACACTTTTTCGGCAAATTTCTCTTGTGTGGACATTCGAAGTCTCCTCCAGGACTCATGGGTCATCTAGATGGACCTTCTATGTATTCTGAAGTAAGCAACTTGACATAAGCCTTTGTAACTTGATCAATTATCGCAATGGACACTGTCCGCTCCTAAATTTCGGCTATCATAATAAATCACTTATCACCTAGAAAATTAGGAGTCGGCCCTGATCGCTGAACAAAAATATCATCAACATAGCTTTGATTTGCGGTGTAGGCACCAGGAAATTTTTTCATTTAATAATTATGTGTCCATATAAATTGCATTTAAGTCAATCCGGCCAATTTTTAGGAAATCGCTAATGTGTACACCATATGTTCTACATGATACAACCGACGCTGAAGTGGATAATTTTTAATAATTTATCTATTTTTTATTTTTTTCCTTTTTTTTCTTTTCTAGTTTTTTTTTCTCTCAATGTCCGCAAGGGTCGTCACGCCCTCTCCGGCCATGGGCGAGGGCCGTGACACCTCACCGACTACGGGTGAGGCCAGCCTTGCCCAAACCATAGCGGCCGTGAGGGCTTCACCCGAGGGTCGTGACCCTCTCCTGCGGTTGGCGAGGCATCGTGGCCCTCGCCCTCTGCCGACGAGGGTCAAGCGACCCTTGTTGGGCTGTTGAGGAAAAAAAAAACTCGAAAAGAAAAAACAAAGGAAAAAGAAAAGAATAAAATATTAAATTATAATTAAAAATTATCCATGTCGTCGATATCGTGCCACATAGAATGGCTAACATTTACCAATTTACATCAGCAATTTTGGTCAAAATTAGTTGGATGGACTCAATTGATGAAAAGTGAAAATATTTATGATTGAATTGGCAAACTTAAAAGGTTTAAAAATGAATTGGTAAAAGTACAATAGGTTTATGAATTTTTAGACAATTTTACCACAATAATCCAAGTATAATTTTATACATTTTGAGACAAGCATAATATAAGTCCAAAAAATTCTCGTGATAATGAACTTGAGTCACAAAATTTTCATTTGTGCATCTAAATTCTAAAGCTTGCGATTTTGATGCGCTTGAATGCTTAGTAAGTTTTAAGTAGACGCAAAGTGCCACGTTGCTGTTTCTATTATTCTTTTCAATCTTACATGGCCGTTCACGAAAAAATGAAATGTAGATGTGCCGTTCAATTAAACCTAGCAGAGTTAACGGAAAGGATTAAATTGGACATTATGACAAGTTTCAAATTTAAATGCACGAAATAAAGAGTTTTAGGATGGAGATGCATCACTAAGACATGTTTAACACTTAAAATGCATCATTAAGACAAGTTTCAAACTTTATCTCTGTCTTACAAACTACATTTTATATGCTAACGCCTAATAATGCCCAAGAGAAACAAGCCACAAAGGTGGGTTGTTGGGGAATATTAAAATATATTATTAATGTAATATACTAAATGTCGCTAAGTATGTCCGATTTCATTCAGAGACGCACCACGAGGATACATCTTGGCAAAGAAATATACAATTTGACATGACTCACGTGATCGATTTTTGCACGGTAAGTTCTATATATGCTGATCCCTGAGCAATTGTGAGTCTGCTCACCTCAAAGATCACTACCTTGCGGAAAGAAACACCAAATGGCAGAGCTTGCAAAAAACTATGGTGTCTTCTTCTTCCTCATCCTTCTCTTGCTCTCACTCACCTCACAACTTTCGCTAGCTAGGCCTTCCAAAGAACCCAAACCGTGTAAGCACATTGTGCTCCACATGCATGACGTAATCTTCAATGGCAATGACTCGGCCAACGCGACTGGGGCTCCCGTGACGGGTCCGGTTGGGCTTGGCCCTTTTGGCTTCGGCCAGGTATTCATCTTCGACAATCCGATGACCAAGGATCGAACCTGCTGTCTCCGCCGGCGGCCCGAGCTCGGGGTTTCTATTTTTACCAGATGAAGACTGCTCCGAGCACCTGGATGGCCTTTACCTTGGTTTTCAACTCAACCGAGTATAAGGGGACTTTGAACGTCATGGGGTCCAATTTTCTCCCGGCAAAGACGAGGTATCTCTCGGTCATCGGTGGGACCGGAGATTTCTTCATGGCGAGAGGGATTCTTGAGCTTGAGACGGATGATTATGCCCTGTCTGTGTATTTTCGAGTGAAGATGGATGTTAAGTTGTACGAGTGCTATTAGGAACTGAAAAACTCAGTAGCCACATGTGCTCTGTAATTTTAGGATTTATAAGGAAGGGCGTGACTAGAGTATGGGAGTAGCAGAGGATGTCTCTTCAAGTTGCAATGTTGGTCAGTAGCTTTCCAGGCAATGCTGCTTGTCTTTTTTGTTTTTACTATCTTCATATATATGATGAAATAAAGATGCTTCAATTGGCCACGCATTTAACTCGGTCTCACTGTTTCGCGACTGTCCACTACATACTGTTATAGTTAAGGAAATACTTTTGCAAGATTATTCAACGCACAAAGAGATGTGATATATTATTGTGGGGTGTTTTAGTACTACTTATATGTTTAAATGCGCCTATTCTATGGACATTAGTTCGAAATGTCCCCTCAGAAAATTATTTGAGTTAGTTTGCGCCTGAATCTACTAACCATTGAATTTTATACCATTCGCAGGATAAGTCCTAAAACTTGTTACAATAATATCCCGGATCATACAACTTTCCTTTCCTATATTCAGATCCTAAATCTTGCAATTTCGATGTACTTAAACCTTTCATTAACTTAAAATGTTGCAAATAGATTAAAAGTGCCACGTGCCTCTTTTTTTTTTTCTATCGTTCTTTTCAATCATATGCGGCCATTACAAAAAAAATGACATGTAGGCTCCATCCGTTTCATGGGAAAAAAAAACTTTCAGGAAAATATTTTCTGAATTTTCCAGCATTCGGTTCACAAAACATAAACTAGTCAAGGAAAATATTTTCCGTCCATAGAGTGTGGAAAATGAATTCTTCTTTTCAGAAAGAAGAAATTATTTTCCCCTCTCTTTCCTCCCTACACAACTTTACATTCATTTTCTTTTTAATTATTTTTTGTTTTATTTATTTTTTAGTTTTTATTTTTATGATTTGTTTTATGTCTTCCTCAATTTGCGACCAGCGGCACGATGGTCGGGACGACCGCTGGTGGAGCAGTACGAAACGACAGCTGAAGTTAGGCCGGGCAGTTGAGATTAGGATTCTCTAACGGGAGACTATTTTATGGAGTTCGGAGGAGTCGAAAAGATGTTTTTTTTTTTTGTTCGGAATGAATTTAAGATGTTAACTAATGGAAGGTGCAGTTTGTTGTCCAACATGAAAACTCAGCATGCAAAAGTGTAATATACTAAAAGAATTATTGTTAGGTTCACCGTAGAGATGAGAGATTACTTACACATTCAACGTTGGATGAATGACATGTGTGTCTGGAGATAGCACTGTAATCGAATTCTTCCACTGTGAACCATCCAACGGTGAGTGCGTAACATCGCCAATGAATTTAACACGAATCTTTCGGGTAATAGAGGATGCATCGTGGTCCGAGGTTAAAAAGTAACACGTAATTCTTAGTGCATTTTCTCAAGAGGCTACATAGTGGAGAATATTAAACTAGATCCCACTAAAAATTCTGAAACAGGCCAAGTGGGTGGTTGGTGGGGGCATTTCAAATTGTTGCTTAACCTTGTATGGTGTATGAAACCCTTACAATAGTGCTAAATAGGCGTGGGATTTTCGTTCAGAGGAGGCATCGCGAGTCCCAAACAGGATGATAAAAGACTCTTATCTTAAATGCCAGCAGCTAGTAAAGCCAAAAGTGAAACAAGCCCCAAGGCCAAGGGGCGGTTGTTGGGAGATTATATATAATCTGACATGACTCACGTGACCACTTTTTGCATGGTAAGTTCTATATAAGCTGATCGCCGAGCAATTGTGTTCACCACAGCCATCACTGCCTTGTAAAAGAAACACAAGATGGTAGAGCTTTCGAAAAACAATCATGTCTTCTTCTTCCTCATGTTTCTGTTGCTCTCCCTTGCCTCACAACTTTCCTTAGCTAGGCCTTCCAAAGAACTCAAACCGTGCAAGCACATTGTGCTCCACATGCACGACGTGATGTTCAATGGCAATAACTCAGCCAATGCGACCGAGGCCGCCGTAACGAGCCCGGCCGGGCTTGGGCTTTTAACTTTGGCCAGGTAATCATTTTTGACAATCTCATGACCAAGGATCGAACCTGCTTGTCTCCCCGACGGCCCGGCTCGGGGTTTCTATTTTTACTATATGAAGGCCGGTCCGGGCGCTTGGATGGCTTTCACCTTGGTTTTCAACTCGTCCGAGTATAAGGGTACTATCAACGTCATGGGGACTAATTTTGTTTGGGCAAAGGCCAGGTATCTCTCGATCGTCGGTGGAACCGGAGATTTCTTCATGGCGAGAGGGATTCTTGAGCTCGGGTCAGAGGCTAATATCTTGCACGAGTATTTTCGAGTGAAGATGGATGTCAAGTTGTACGAGTGCTATTAGGATTTAAACAAGGCACTAGCCACATGTGGTTTGTATTTTTGGGATTTAGGAGGAAGTGCGTGACTAGGGTTTAGGAATAGCAGAGGATGTCTCTTGAAGTTGCAGTGTTGGTCAGTAGCTTTCCGAGTAAGGCTTGTCGAATTGTCACCTTCAGATGATATGATGAAATAAAGACTCTTCAAATGGTCAGGCCTTTAACTCGGAGTCATTGTTCTGTCAACGTCCATTTTAAATACTTGCTATAATAAGTTTTTACAAGATTGATTTATTCACCAAGAGATGTGTACCACGTGGTTGTTAGTTTAAAAAAAATACCACGTGGATGTTCGATCCATTACAACCTAAAATCATCATCAAGACAAGTTTTAGAACTTATGTGCAAATATCTCATACCATTTTGCACTGGGGATATAATTCACAGTTGAGATGGATCGACGTCTTGATATCAAATGGCCAGCATAAAGACTGATCAAATAGAAATTTGACACCGATCAACGATCACAATGGTCGATCAAAGATGACCAAGGACTGATCTACGATGATTGATAGTTGACAAAAGGCAATCAATGATTGCCTGATTGCCGGACACTTTGAGACCGATCGCAATAACTTGAGAGACTAAGGCTCCATTCTTTTCGCTAAAAAAATATGATATTTCATAAAAATATTTTCCAAAAAGTTATTTTTCAGAAAAATGATAATATTTTTCGATGTTCGGCTAAAACATGAAAAATGAATCTAAAAATATTCTTCGTCGTTTGGTATGAAAACGGATTTTGATTTTTCTCCGTGCACTGTTTTAACAATTCCTTATTTTTTTATATTTTTTATTTTATTCTTATTTTTTCATTTTTCATTTATTATTTTTCTATTATTTATTTAAAAAATCAAATTTTTAATTACTTTTAATTTTTCTCTTTTCTCTTTTCTTTTCCTTTTGCTTTTCTTTCCTTTTCTTTCTCCCCTTCTCCACTGCAACCCGCCGACGAGGCCGTTGGCGAGCTCAAGCTCGTCGGGAGGCTTGCCTAGAAGAAAAGGGAAAAAAAAAGAAAAGAAAAATGATTAAAAATAAAAAAAAAATTATTTAGATAAAAATATAAAATTATTTAAAAAAATTCAAAGCATGCTAATAGAGAGAAGAGAGACATTGGTCTCCACGAAAAATGATTTTTTCTTTTCGAAAAGAGAAAATAATTCTCTCCACTCTTAAAGGTGTTTTTTTTCATTGATGAAAAATATTTTCCTTGATTTATTTATTTTCTCAGGACCAAATGCCAAAAAATGTGAAAATATTTTTCCGAAAGTTATTCTTCGCGAAACGAGCAGAGTCTAAATATAGTGTAGGAATTAGCCAAAATGTGGACTAATGACTAGTCATCGAGGTCATTAGATACACTTCCAACACATCTATAGAGGAATATGAGGCAAAAAGTGCTCTTGGGAGAAATTTTAGACTCCGTTCATTTTGCGAAAAATAACTTATGGGAAAATGCTTTTGGCATTTTCTAGCATTTTCATCAAAAATAAATAAGTTAAGGAAAATATTTTTAACTCATGAAAATAGCACCGCAAAAGTGGGGAAAAATAGTTTTCTTTTTTGGAAAAGAGGAAATCATTTTCCCTCATCTTTCATTCCACTCCTTTCCTTTCTTTTTAATTATTTTTTTATTTTCTCTTTGTTTTTCATTTTCAATTTTTTAAAAAAAAAATTTCTTCTTCTTCAAACAGCGAGCTCGACTTTGTTTGCTTGTGGCTAGGCAAGCCAGGGCATCCCTCAAGGCCGATGAGTGAGGCCAAGCCTCGCAAGATCTGGCAAGGTGTGGCTCAAGCTCACCTATGGCCGGTGACCAGCCGAAGAAGAGGGGAAAAGATAAAATAAAAAAAATTATAAAAACAAAAAAAAGTGGAAAAAGCTATAAATAAGAATTAGAATTTTAAAAAATAAAATTAAAAAGGAAAAAATAAAAATGAGATTTATTTGAAGGAACATATGGAGGAGAATCAAATCCGATTTGCCATGCCGAATGGCAGAAAATATTTTTCATATCATTTACAGGTTTTAGTTGCGAAACGAACTGATCCTTGGTTCTTCAAAATGTCTCCCAAGGACTAAGAGACATTTTGAATTTCAGCTCTTTGCTTAAGAAATTGGCGCAAAAGAATCTTCGGGGGCCATTTTGATCTAAAGCCCAAAGCCCAAAAATACAAGGGTGGAATTGTAATTGCATCAAAAATTGAAAAGGAAAAACCAGACGGTTGAAACTGAAGCAGATAAAGGCAGAGGACGTGGTGGCGCTACATTCAGATAACTTATCTCCTTCCTTCTCTTTACTTCATCGCTTCATCAACTTTAACTTCTCTCGGACCCCAAAGACCAGCCGAGCAACAACGAGACAATGCGAAGCATCACGCTCTCCGACAGCGTCCTCAAGTCACGGTCACTGCCTCCATCTCCGCAACCTCCGAAGCTCGCGACCCGTTACCTCTTCTCCCTCAGTTCTCGCTTCAAGAATCAAGCTTTCAAGCGCCCTTCTCGCGACCCAGTACCCATTTTCCGCAGGTAATCCGGGAAAATTTTGATTTTTTTGTTATGATTTTGGATGCCTCTCTTCGGGAATGTGCTTCATGGGCGTGGCATGGCATCTTGGAAATTTGTGCCAAGTGTTTGTGATCTTTCTGCTATAGTGAGCTCCTAGGAAAAATGATAGTGCTTGTTCCTGTGTGTTCAGAGTGACCGAGCGAAATCAGTTCAATCTGATGGTTGACTATACTAAGTTGTAATGATTTTTGAGATATTTGCTTGTTTCTTTTCGTTTGAAATGGACTGATTGGCTTGCCTTTCGTTGGTACAGCAGAGGTTGGACCGCCAGGAATTGTGAAGAATGGTCTGGTCACTTTCGGCTTAGAACTTCTGAGAACTGTGATGACTTGGTAAGAATCTTCAGGACCTGAACTGCGAATTTATATGCTTTTTCCTTGCTGCATTTGATAGAATTAGTTATTAAGTGTAATATGTAGTAGATCATGCTAACAAGTTCTCCCTTGCTCATCCATCTTTCGTCACATTTTTCCTGCGTTGGAACGATGCGTTTCATGCTCGTGGCATAATTGTTTACTTTGGAGTTGGGATGTCTGCTGATTTTTCTCAGTGGACATGCTTAACAAATAAAAATGTGTTTTCTTGGCCGTCTTTAAATTTTAATCCAAAATCGTCCTGTCGATACAGACCACAGGGTCCGTTGGTGATGAGAACAGTGGCGCATCAGAAGAAACATTGCATAACGTGGGCGATTCTTGTGTTGCGCCTATATTTTTGGGAATGAGTAACTCGATCAGACGAGATCTTACAGCCAGAGATATTCTGTTGAGTAGTGCATCATTTGGTAATTTGGGAAAGTTTATGTTCCTCTTCGGCTTGCTCACGCTTCAAGGCTCCCAACCAGCTATTGCCGGAGACATTGCCAGTGGTTTGCAGTCACTCCCTTACTTTCGGGACCTTGGTGATATTAGCACAGGTTTTGCCTCAGTTAGGGAAATCTCCCTTTAACTTTTGAATTTCAATATCAAAAGGCTCCATCTTTATGCGTAGTTAATATTAAGGAGATGCTTGGTGGCTCAAAAGGTTCAGAAAATAAGTTGCATCTCGGGATTCCTAAGCATACAAACTGATTCCAGAGCCTTATCAAATTTCAGATCAGTTCTATAAGAATGACTGTCACTTTTCAGGATGTGTTCCTATTCGACAATTTTGTGCAACATTATACTTTTAGCTAAAAAATACATAGTAACAGTTCCCTTTAGAACATGCGTAGATTTCCCTTTTAATTCAGTGATCTGATGAGTAATCGGATCAGTCATCTCAACCCACCATCCAATAATCTCCTTTTTGGCATTACCCACTATGTTTTACTAGACTTAATTCTTTGAATAAAATTACATCATCTACAGTAATGGAGCGCTCTTATACATTTTCCCTTCATGCAGGCATTCTTGCTTATCTTTTTCTCAGAGCTGGGAGATAAAACCTTCTTTATTGCGGTGAGACCAAGATCTTATCTCTTCACTGGCTGAGTTACTAACAGACGGTACTGATTTGCATGTCATAGTTTGAAGCCAAATCCTATCCTCAGAAAAGCACTTCTTTCTTAGGATTTAGGAAGAGAAGTGACCTGATTAGGGTGCCTGTTTAAATAAGCCAATAAAAACATCTTCCATGAACAGCATTGAGGGAATTCCCGTAAGGCATTCTTATGTGTCTTTCTTCAGTCTGTGAACCTGAGAAAGAGGTTTGTCTAAAACAAACCAGAGATTTTAAGTTGCCCTTGTTATTTTTTTTTGGTCGGAACAAGTTGCCCTTGTTAGGCCTACAGGCCTAAATAATTGGCAACTATTAGTAGTCGATGGATTAGTAATCAATTAAGGGAAGCTTTGTTGGGATTTACATTTCTGCTGAAAAGAACGTTTTGCTCAGATATGCAATACCTAATATAGGAATCTGGACTAAGCTTGAAAGTGAAATGGTAAACAAATTAGTCATGGGATAACTAATCCTGCTTCTGGGTGGCATGAACCTAAGAACTAACTGGATAGATATGTCCCAGACCTGATAAAATCTGCCAATTTCAGGTATTGTCTAGGTTAGCTTCTCTCTCTCTCTCTCTCTCTCACACACACACACACACACACACACACACACACACACTTGCACGCATGCGCATGCATGTGCATATGCACACAACATCTCTCCCATCTCACTTTCAGTTAATAATCTGTTCTTTTTCCACTGATCTCTTTGTAAGCACTTAGTCCAGTGTAGCTTTGGTGAAGTGCAGTACCTCTTAATTTGTCTTCTGGCTTTCTGCAGGCTCTTTTAGCAGCTAGGAACTCTGCAGGTGTTGTTTTCACTGGGACATTCAGTGCACTTGCGTATGTTACTCTGCTTCTGCATGGTGATTTAGATGTCTTTTGCATTTTCTTTTGCTTTTTGTGATTCTTATTTGAGATATACAGAGTAAACTCAAGAAACAGCAAGTAAGAAAAGCAGCCGCCTCTAACTAAATAGTTTTCTCCCATCTGCACAAGACCTAAATCAGCCACCCTCTATCCAAACCATTTGAAGTTGGTGATATTCTCATTGTCCATCTCTTATTTGTCTTATAGGTGTAGTATCTGTACAAACTTACTTAACTTGTTCCTGCCCTTAGTAACATCGGCAAAGCAGAAGTGTCTTTGTTGATCCGTGATACTAATTTGCTGTAAATCGATCATATCTGGAGATAGATAGCCATGACTTACATTAGAGGGTGACAGCTGCATCTTATTTATCTAAAGCAGTTGGTTGCCATCACTACCAAAGTCCATGTAAATTGTGTTTTATGTTGAAGAGACCATAGAAATTCACTATTTTGGGATTAAAAGAAGTGCTTATTGTTCTGGACAGGATAATGACTATTATATCTGTTGTTCTTGGAAGAACCTTTCACTATGTTGATGAAATCCTTCCTTTCAGGTACTTCAGTTTCTGCTTCTCAATCCATTTCCACAACACATGATGACTCGTCTCTTTTCCATTTAGCTTTTGTGTGAAGTTGATTATGTTGCTGGAGAAGTATAATGTGTAGTAACGGCATTACAGGTTCGGTGAGAATGATTTGCCTGTTGATGACATTGCTGCAGTTTGTCTCTTGGTAAGTTTTGGATGGCTGCTGATATCATGAAATTTATACTATGTTCCTGCTAGTTTGCATGCGTCCTGTCAACAAAAAGGGACTGTTTTTGTTGAGAAATGAGCTGCATCTGTGCCCTAATTTCTGCATATCAGGTATATTTTGGTGTTTCCACTCTTATTGACGCCTCCTCTGGCGATGGTCTTAAGGCCGACGATGAGCAGAAAGAGGTGAATTGAATGTCGGTTTCCCAGTTTGTCGAGCCTTTTTCTGATGTTGCACCTATAAATATGCTCTTTTACTTTGTGTTACTTTCTCTAAAGGTGATATCACTTTGTTCTTTTGAACCAGGCTGAATTAGCAGTTTCAAAATTTTCTGGAAATGGTGCTGGGATAGTAGCAGCTGCTAGTACCATTGTTAGTACTTTTGTTTTAGTCTTTGTCGCTGAATGGGGTGACAAGTCATTTTTCTCCACAATAGGTGAGTGCAAATTTTGAACTGTATATAAATTTGACCGGTCACTCTCATCGACCCAACATATGTATGCATACTTCAAGGCTTTAGCTCCCAATGATAATGTGTATTAGGCTAGTCCAGTTCATCTATTTCTTGTCTCTCTTACTATTCACTTGTAGCTTCCCATGATCTGATACTTACATAACATTGCGACGTCAGCTGCCTTCAAACTCTGGCCTTTCCAACTCATTCTATTGTCTCATCCTCAGTCGTTTTCTGCTTCATTCGAAGTTTAAAATCTTGACTTTCTCTCTAGTAATTGGACATTTCTCTTGCAATGTAGCCCTTGCTGCAGCTTCTTCGCCTCTTGGAGTCATTGGGGGAGCTTTGGCCGGACATGGGGTTGCAACTTTGGTAATTTTTTTTCCTAATGGAAATCATGTCTTCTACTTACTAGCTTCTGGGTCAACACGACTTCTTATCTGTTTAACAAATGATAAGAAAGATCGTTCAAAAACAGTGAAAATGCTAGTGTTCAGTTCACTGGTAACGAGTATGTGAGATTTGTCGATTTATAACTGAAGCAATTCTTGCAAATCAGAAGTGCTATCTATGCATGTTAGTGGTCAGATGTAACTTTGAGGCAAGGTTATATGCGACTATGGGGACAATCTTGATTCTCGTATGTTTGCAAAATTCCTTCAGCCATTTGCAAGATTATAATGAATCTAAAGATTGCGAATTTGTTTCACAAACTTTGTGCAGATCGCTGTACTCGGAGGTTCATTGCTGGGAACATTCTTGTCTGAGAAGGTATGAAAACTAAAATCACTTCTCACTCAATTTACTTAATCCCTTTGCAGCTAAAGCAATATTTTTTCAAAGGGGTTCATCGAACATGCATTCTTTTACTTGATTTGCCGTCCTCTATTCATTGTGCTAGGCCATCGCCTACATCGGAGGTACTCTTTTCCTGGTCTTCGCCGGTGTGACATTGTTTGAGATCGTGAGTTAGAGATTCCAGCATGCTGTACACAAGAAAATTGGCGAACGGTTTTCAGTTCTGGGAAGTTGTCCGAGACACCCTTGCATGGCAATATGTGGGGCAAATTGCTTAGTGAAAGAATCAACTACCATTTCTTGGTTAAGACATCACTTCTTGCTGGGACAAGGATTCTCATCATTCTTTTGCTAGTATAGTTTCGCCGTGATTTTCTGCCTCCGATATTCATGTCCAAACCCAAGCACTTCGTCTTTGCTGCGGCTAACTGCACCTTCAAAACTTTCCTAATAAAACTTTTACATTTATGTCAATTCGGTCTTTTCACCAATTTTGATCGAAAATCGTTGACATGGTGCGATTGACGGTGACCAAACCAATTTCTAACAATAATTTAATATTTTTTTTTTTAATTCTTTTCTTTTTTTTTCTCTGGTTTTCTCTTTGGCAATAGTCGACGAGGGTCGTGATGAGGCTCGCCTGGCCCTCGCCAACAGCAAGTGAGGGCCACGAAGCCCTTCGCTTGGTCTCGACCCTTGCCCAGATCATCGTAACCCTTGCCTGTTGCCAAACAGAAAACCCGAGAAAGAAAAAAAAAAAAGGAAAAAAGGACAACTAAAAAAAATAAAAAATTACCAAAATATTATTATAAGTTAGCTACGCTAGTGCATGCGGCACCACTTTCGCAATCTTGGCGATTTTCGATCAAAATTAGGCGGAAAGACTAAATTAAGACAAATATAAAAAGTTTAAAAATTGAATTGGTAAATTTAAAAAGTTTAGTGACTAAAATAACCAAAAATACAAAAAGGCTTACGTGTTATTGGACGACTTTCCCTGCACAGTTCAAATAAACCTATGGCAAGTTTTGAGTTTCTGGGTCTCTTCACTTCCATGTTCATATGTGCTCAAAGAGAGACCCGTTCATCTAAGTGTCGATCCGAGAAAGCGCATGAAACATTCGTATCAATACCCGAAATCCCATCTTCCCTAGTAAGGAATAAAGATCGAAGAAGAATAATCTCATGATGCAGAAACCAAAACAAAACAAAAAAATTGGGAGGATGGCAAGATCGAGCCGACGTGGCGCCACTCCCCACCATCCATCCGCGACGTTTTTGGCATATTGGAAGGAATAACGAAGATCGCGTCTCGATTAGAAAGGAAATTCAAAGAAGAAGAATTTGAAAGACGGGAATTTTTTGGACTGCCTCACGTTGTTATTCTCCTTTTCATCTTTGGGTCTTCTTCTTCTTCTTCTCCTTCTCCTCCTCATCGCCATCCAATTTGGGTCCGTACATTCCTCATCGGTCCCCCCCGGAAAAAGATACTTTCTCTCTCTTTTATCGCTATCTTTGCTCCAATCATACCACGAGTTGCGTCGCGCGTTAGCATTAGTCAATTGGACTTACTCTCCTCGATCACCTTAAGAGATGATGTCCTCTTAGAGTGATTTACTGATCCAACACTCTGGATAGCCAATCGGAAGCAATGCCGTTGAATTTACGTTCGTGTCGTTCCGGCCCGGGGTAGCATCTAGCGCGTTTGAAATCTTGCGACAAAGCTACTCGAGTTCGAGTCGGTTTTCGATTTTCGGGAGAAGCTCTGAGAGGGTCGGGACCTTGGTTTTTCCAGATTGGTTGTCCTCTTAGCATTCTTTTGGTATAACAACGGGGAGATCGATAATATGTGACTGTACCTTGATTCAGAGATCTACATCCCAAAAATTGTTCGAAAAATTGTTCAAAAAGCTTAAACTTATTGTGCGGCGGATCAATTAGTTCTAAACCTTTCAATTGTGTCATTGTAATCTTAAACATTTTGGTGATTTATCAATTTAATCGTAAACTTTCTTAAATTTTGCTAATTTAGTCATAAATCTATTTAACCGGAAATGACTACATTAACAAGTTATTAACGAATAAATCGGCAAATCGTCAAAAAATTTTAAAATTAAATTGACACAATTGAAAATTTTATTATGATTGAATCGGCAAATCGTCAAAAGATTCATGTCCTGCATTAAGACAATTGAAAGGTTTAGAGTTGAATTATCCGTACAATAAGTTTAGGACTTTTTCGATAATCCGTCCCCTCAAGCTAATCGGACTCTAAAACACTCGATCAAGCTCGAGTGGTACGCGATGATGAGAGCTCCGAGTTCTTCGCGAATTAGCTTGATTCAGGGTACGGTTTTCGCTCCAGGACATGCTATGACGGTAAATAATGCAAGTGTTCACATCGATCCTCATAACCTAAAAACGAACGAGATGAATATGGGCAACGCCCGGGACACATCACACGTGCAGTCCGAACGAAGATGAATATTACAAGGCATATTCTTTCTCAAGAAGTGCAAGGCAAGGACGCAGTCCTTGTCCCCTGCCTACTTTCGTTGTCCCAAAAGTCAACCATGCGTTATGGGACAGGATTCAGAAAATGGCAAATATCGTAGGAAGTGAAGAGGAAGAGGGGGAGGGGAAAAAAAGAATGCCACCAAGAATATAAGTAGTAGCCAGTATGGGCGTAAAAGAATCGGGAACCACCTGGACCGCCCAAAATCGGATCGGACCGGCCTAGAATCAATGGGTCCCAAGGAAATCGATCTTGTTCCCAGACCCAATAAACTAGAACTGGCGGGTATTGGTCTGCTTCCCCGATTCTAGGTGTGGAACCGTCTATCCACTCACCCTGATCAAACCGGTAAACATATATGTAATATTCGAGAAAAATTAAAGCCCTAAATCCATAATTTCGCTCGTCGCCCTTCCCGTCTCATATCGATCTCTCCCGTCTCAACTCTCATCGTCTCACGATCGCGCTTCCGGCCGTCCCTCACGAGACACGACTCATGACCTCATCTCCTTTTCTCGCTCTCGATCGCCTTCATTTGTTGTAAGTTAGAAACCCTAATCGCTGCCATTTGCCCTAATTTTAGTTTCTTCAATCTATTCATTGTTCAAAGTATTGAGGGGAAAGTGAAGTGTTCTTTCCATATGTTTGAAGTTTTTTTTACAAACAACAGAGCAATTAAAGAACATAACATTCTTTTCTATTGGAAAAAAAAACCGAAGCTTGGTGTTACCGGTTCATGACTTGCTGGAAAACAAGCCACCGATTGCATGAAGGTTGGTGGGATGAGTTCTCGGGTGAGTCTATGGAATCAACAGGTAGTTCCAATTCCAATTTTTGAAATTGATCTTTAGTGGGATGGTTCCAAGGTGGAAACCGCTCATCGTGAAATCGATCACCCCTAACAGTCAGACAAAATCGGAACATCTTGTGAATACGCATCTCCATTCCGAGGGTCGGGGCCACGTCGGCCGAGATCAAGCTGACGATGATCCAATCAAGTCAAGAAAGCAACCACCGTCCGGCGTCGGCCGCATTCATCGCTCCTTCGCAGGCAAATTGAAGTGCGATTGTCTTATGAGCGAAAGACATCACATTCTCTTTTTGTCGGGTCAAATGTTCTCACGCTAATTGTGTAGGGCATCGCGATTCAATGGTATGGAGATCAAACGATAAGGGTACTTATTCTCTCACTCTCTCTCTCTCTTTCTCTTTTCTTTTTTTTTTTGCTTTTTTTCTTTTCCTGTTATTTGAGAGTTTGAGACGTGCAAGAAACTCCAACATCCGGTTCAGCTTTGGTTTTGCACCACTCTTTTCCTTTCCTTTCAATTGAATGGCCCTGAAATTATTTTCCTTTTCTTGTGGTTGAAGGGCATGGTGTTGAATTTCGGAAAACTCCATCATTTTTTTTTCCTTAAAAGCGTGGAATAATCCAATGTTTAATAATCTATTTCGAGTACCATAATCGAAACCCTGATGACGACGATGTGCTCAAAGTTCACTTACGATATCCGATCCAATTCTAATTAGCAAAGTAAACAAGGGGGATGCAATGTTAAATTGTCAAATCGAAAAATTTTAAAATATGAATTTAAGCCATGTAGGATATTTTAACAAAAATGGGCAATTATGTTTTTTTTTTCCTTTCTTTTTTTGTGTCAAAATATCCGGTGTCATGCCACGTCGACATCATACGAAGCGTTGCGTTAGGGTTTTGGTAATCCGCGCGCGAGCGTAGATCTGTGGTTTAAAAAAAATCCGACCGACGACGATCGAACGATCCAAAATCGCGAAGGCTTTTGATGCCTTTAGCCTCACCGGGGAATGTTCTTGGGGGAGGGGCCCACGTTGGCGCGACAGCGCACCACGATGGACGGTGGGCGAGGCGCTGCCCGTGCCCGCCCACAGAACAGAGAACCTCAAAAAGTCGGCGTTGACGGTGACGACGGGGATGACGTGCCGAGGTAGGGGCCGCTTGAGGTTTCTCGCGATCGTTTCGCCACGCCACCAAGCTTGACCTTCCGAAGCCGACGAAGCTTGCCCTCGAATATCTCTTTCTTTTTTTCTCCATTATCTCTTTTTTTTAATTGAATCGCAATTTTAATTTTTGGCTTTTCTGACCGCCTCGGACCACTTCGTCCTTTTCGGCATCTCATCATGTGCCCGATGCGAGATCACGCGTATTTCTTCCGAAATGACATCGATTCGCTCGACTTCGGACATGGCTAAAACGCATGTAATTTACATCATAAAAAGAAATTAGATCAATAGTTGGGACTCGAGACGCGATTTGTCCAGGCGAAGGGACGTCGATGTTGTGCCCCAAGTAATGGAACCGGCAAACCGATCGAGACGGTTAGGATTCACAATTTAATGATGGCGTCCCTTTAGATATACCATAAGGAATAAATTGCTCACGATTTGAGGTTTTGACATCTAGGTGTCAAATGTTCTACCAAAAAATAAAAAGTATCTTACATTGCTAATAGAAAGAAACAAAATAAGGTATATATTTTACTTAAGTTTATTAAAATATGATTAACATATCATTCACTGCTAATTATATTGACCCGACATTGTAATTAGTCCGTAATGACTAGGGATGATCGGTTCCCGATCCGGTCCGTTCTTCTCAAGAATCGAGAACCGAATCGATGGTCCCGATTCTCAATTTTTCGAATCAATTTCCGGTGGTCCGGTTCTCTGCGGATCCATTGCACATGACACATGCAAAAAAAAAATAAAAAATGCACCATTCCTAGCAAGAATGATGTAGTTTTTGGGACTGTTGTAATTTCTTCCGGCTTTTGATGTTACAATTGTGTTGTCTATGAATATAGAAAATTTTTTGATGGTGTGATTGTCCGTAATTTGAATCCAAACCAACCGTGGCCCAAAAGCTTCGAAAGCACGCAGGTGCTCTTCAGAGCGGGATTGTGAGGCTTTTGAGTTGCTCCCAAAACTCCAAAACCTTTTCCTTCCTAGAGCTGAAACACGTTAGAAGAGCCAAAAGCACCCTAAAAAGATAAAGTTATTGCGGAAAAACACCCTTGCACGCCCAACGACAATGCCCTTCTTTTCATGGCATGACCCATTCTGCCATGAACATGAAAACATAAACTCTCAAAACCTCACACCAGCTTTATTCTTGCTACTTACCTCTGTTCAGCAAGTTCAGAAGCCATTAAGCTTGAAAATGTTCCAATCAAATCGGCGGGAGCTTAGGCTTTGGAATGGGAACAAAGAGAGGTTCCAGGAGCAGCAAAGAGCACATTCTTAACAAGTAAAGAAAGGATAACTTTTAAAATATAAAAAAAAAAAAAAATTTAGATCCGTTCGGTCCTAGGACCCTAGAATTGGAAATCGGATCACTCCCTCTAGAATCGGGAACCTATGTAGCACGAGACACTCATTTAGAGAGTTTTTTGCATGTCGGATACACCGCCGTGTCCGACAAGCTCCAGACGGCTAGACAAGCTCGGACACGCGGTCAACGCATGTCCAAGTGTGGACACCTAGTCAACATAACGGACACGCGTGTCCGGAATAAGATAAGAAAGAAAATTTGGACTAGCATTTTGTTGGAGCAACGTGATTTTGCTAGGAACAAAATTTGGACAATTGATGACAATCCTCCACCCCCTGCGATGCTTTCTTCTTTCTTCTTTTTTTTTTTTTTTGCCTAGTTTTTGACTAACATTTTTCATCAACACTTTTCCGGAATATCTTTGTGATCTTATGAGTTTGAAGCTACTATCCGAGGTCACCGAACAGTTTTCTCGCAAAGCAATTATATCTTAATGTCAAATATGAAATAGCTATGACATTTAGACATATTGTGATGCTTGGAGTTGATAAAAATGATAATTTATTATGTATATATAAAAATATACATTTAATATATAACGTGTCCCATCGTGTCCAAATTTTTTATTTTTTAGAAATCGCGTGTCGGCGTATCGTGTCGTATCGTGTCGGTCTTCATATGCCAGAGAACCGGACCACCGATCCCGGTTCAATCCGGACGATCTCAGTCTGGGGTGTCTGATGGGCTCACCCCTAATAATGACCGCATTCCTAGCTTCCTTCATCAGTATCTAGTATTGTACAATCATAAGTTTTTTTTGAAGCAACTGTTTTAATCGACTTATTTAATTGTGTTCATGGGAAATAATCTGCGAAATACATTATTAGGAAGTAATGAAAGATGGAAAGTAATTGATGTTGTGATACTAATAAGTTGGGAAGATCTATGTCCTTATCACATGTCATGCGATTCGAAAGTTTTCCGACTCATTGCAAGAACGTCCGCCGTTCTCCTCTCTCTTCTCTCTCCGCCTTCGGTGCCGGGGCGCCATAAAAATCGCCGAAACCTGATTTTGGCAGCGCGAAACATTCTCGGGTCGTCGTCATCGTTTCGGGTCAACCCTGTTTTCCCGAAGGAGCCAAATTGGATCCGTGGCAAATCCATTCTTGTGAGGTATTTCTGCTAAAGCTCTCGTCGTCTCTTAGTTTTGATGTATCGCGACCCAGTGTTCTTCAAACTCCCTAGCGATCAATCGCTTCTCGTTTCATTTCTTTTCGTTTTGGGTGAGTTCTTGGTTCTTTTTGGAAGAGAGAAAGGACATCCCAACTCGATGGAGCTTGGGGAATAGCTTGGTTTCGGCTTTGCAGCGAGTCTGACGAAAGTTTCCTGCTTTTAAGCACTTCTTTGGGGTTGGCGCTGATCATTTTGTCTGTGTAGATTTTTGGTGTGTGTTTTGTTCTTGAGATGCTTCTGTATGAACCCTTTTATGCGTGTGCTTGGGCAATCCAATGATCTTGGCTTTTGCTTCTCTTTCTCCTTCCCCGATTTCTGAGAATTCTGAAGAAAGATTTTTTCCCCCAGTCCATGGGTTAACGACCAAGAAAGAGTTATTTTGTCTCTGATAGAAGTTTGATAAAATTCATGCTGAATAGAATGCTATCGGTTGCTCAATAGATCTGCTCTGTATTGGTGCATTACCTGGACAAGAGAGATCTATGTTTAGCAGTTATGTTTTTATCTGATTTAGTTCTTTCTTGCTTGCTTTATTGTGCTTTCTGGGCGGTCATCACAGAGCGCTTCCTGTCTGAATACCTTTGACATGCCATATCAATGTGCCAATTCTCTTATGTGCAACTGATGGCAATTTGCTTGTTTGTAGACATAATCGTAGAGATCAGTTTGGAACCTTATGAGACATCTCCGAGTTCATCTAATTTACTAAGAAGATCATCTTTTTCATTTTTTTGAAGATCTTTGGATCACTGCTTTACCTTTTATTTTGTTATTAGTTGGCCATGTGGGTTTGAGATCTTAAACTGGAAGACTATGGAAAGGCTGTCACAATTTATATTTCCATCTCAAAACTATGTAGAGTTCATTTTAGTTGAGGCAGTGAACTATTCACTCCCATGTGGTTCGTGGCTTAAGACAAATGTTTCATGTGTAAGATGCCTTTCCTTTTTCTTATTCTAAATGCATTGATTTTTATTCTAATTTGCAGATTGATTGAATCGGCTCATGCTGCATTGTGATCTCAGCCTGGTACTTTCTCTCTTTAAAAAGAAAAAAAAAATCGGCTAGGGAAAATCTTTAGAGAGTTTGGAGCTTGATCTTGTTGTAATGACTTTGGAGTTAGATGGCGGATTGGTTGGTTTAATATTTCTATGAAACTCTTTGCATTGCCTTGCCTTGCCTTGTTTCCTTGTGTGTTTTCTGTACCATGATGCAGTTGAAGTTCCTTGGGCTGTACGGTGCATGCTAGTGGTTGGTCTCTTTTTTGAGATTTTAATAGGGGATTCCGTTCCTTCTGGCAATGTAATCGTATTCCTTCTTTTGCTCAGTCATGGCTTCTCATTTTTTGTGGATATACTGAATGCTCAAAGTTGGTGCCCATTTTCTTCGGCATATGGAGTTTCTTCGAATGCACTGCTGGGATTTGATAATTGTATAAGATGTGCGAAGGAGTTGGAGTCTGCCTGTTCATCCATAACATGTTACCTTTGTTCTCGTTAATGCTTTTAGTTTTTCTAGAGTGATTCTAAACACTGAACTTCTTCAATTTGCTAGTTGCTGTGAACTAATTAAAGCCTTCCATAATTCTGCCAATCAATGTGTCTAGAACTCAAGAGGATGAATGAGCAACATTGTGCTTGGTTCTTTGTTACTTGATGTCTCAATGTGGTAACTATCCTAATGTTACCTTACCAATCTTGCTCTGTCTCTCGATTTTTGCTTATAGGATGATCTACGGATTGGGTTTCATCTCGCAACCTCAGCTCTCCTTTGAAGGATCTTGGCTGGTCTGAAGTGCTCATCAATAGCGTAGGTTCTTATCTGAGGAAATGGATCGCTGTGATACTTCAGGTTTCGTTAGCGGAGGAGGAATGCACTACTTGATGGACATGTAATGTAGATAAATTTTTTCTTTTTTTCTTTTTCGCTAATTTAGACATTACCAGAAATCAGGCAGGCAGCCACACACTGTTTAGATCAGACACATCAATAGTCATCTCATGGACCCTAGATTTCAGCACTTGAGGTTTGCTGCCAATTCTTCTTCAAATGCCTTCAAGACATTGGGCAATTTACCTCATGCCCAAGGAACAGGGGTTGAATATGGTACTGACGCCATTTTACAACTTGATTCGCCTGCTTCACTTTGTCTCTTGTCTGCCTCGAGGGGAGTCAAACGCAAGTGGAAAATGATTGGTGGCTCCATCAACCGGCAAGTTGGCTCTCCCTTGTCTCTTGGGCTAGGTCGGCCTTCAAGTTCCTCGGATAGCAAGGGAAGTTCACGAACTGCCTGCACTACAACATCTTCAGCTAAGGAAACTGACGAGGAATCGTCCATGGATCTTGATCTGGATTTCACTCTGAGTATTGGCAATGATAAAGTTCCTTCCAGGAAGAAAGTTGCTAGTCCTGGAACTAAAGCCTTGGAGTTGCAACCTAAGGTTGACCTGGAGTTGAGTCTTTCTACTGGGCCTTCTGAGTCTGATATAACCTGCATCCATCCAAATTCTTCTCAAATATGTTCTGGCCTGGAGATTCCCTTATGCATTGGTAGGTACAGAAATGTGGATGAAAGATCAACATCGGGTTGCTGGAAATCAGTGATATATTTGGATCCTCTTCACAAGGTGATCACAGGTAATAGCTTATTTCGGAACCAGGTTTCTGAAAAGACAGATTTGGTCCCTGCTGTTCCAGACCTATCTTCAAGCATAATATCTACTCCAAAGAGTTCAATCACCTGTACCTCTGCCCAGGGAAGTAGTACTTCAAAAATTTGCCAGGTTGAGGGATGTGGCAAGGGGGCAAGAGGTGCCTCAGGGCGTTGTATATCCCATGGAGGTGGTAGAAGGTGTCAAAAACCTGGTTGTCACAAGGGGGCTGAGGGCCGAACTGTGTATTGCAAGGCCCACGGAGGTGGTCGGCGTTGTGAGTTTCTGGGATGCACCAAGAGTGCGGAAGGGCGCACAGATTTCTGCATCGCCCATGGCGGTGGTCGGAGATGCACCCATGATGGGTGCACTCGAGCTGCACGAGGGAAATCAGGCTTGTGTATCCGGCATGGTGGAGGCAAAAGATGCCAGAAAGAGACCTGCACAAAGAGTGCCGAAGGTCTGTCAGGTCTTTGCATCTCGCATGGAGGCGGCCGCCGCTGCCAGAATACAGGGTGCACGAAAGGGGCACAGGGGAGCACCATGTTTTGTAAGGCTCATGGTGGGGGTAAGCGGTGCACGTTCGTGGGTTGCAACAAGGGTGCTGAAGGGAGCACCCCCTTTTGCAAAGGTCATGGTGGGGGAAAGAGGTGCGCCTTCCAAGGTGGGGGAGTTTGTTCCAAGAGTGTGCATGGTGGCACCAATTTCTGTGTGGCTCATGGGGGTGGGAAACGTTGCGCTGTGCCTGAGTGCACAAGAAGTGCGAGGGGTAGGACCGATTTTTGTGTACGTCATGGTGGGGGCAAAAGATGTAAATTTCATGGGTGCAGCAAGAGTGCTCAAGGAAGCACAGATTTTTGCAAGGCGCATGGTGGTGGGAAGAGGTGCTCTTGGGGACAGCCAGGGTCCGAGTTCGGGGATCAGAATACCAGTTCATGCAGCTCTTTTGCTAGGGGAAAGACGGGTCTCTGTGCACTCCACAGTGGATTGGTGCAGGATAGAAGAGTCCATGGTGGTTTCAGCTTGGGGCCTATATTGCATGGCCAGAAAAAAGTAATGCTGCCTGAAGAGATGGACGAGGTTGCGAATGCTGAGGATATGAATATCGATGTTGAAAATTTCTGCGAATTGGACTTGAACCAATATGGGCCCGGTAGTTCGAAATCGCCCATTGCACAAGGCCTTTCTGCCGCGCCAGCCATTGCTTCAGAAGGTAGGGTACATGGTGGTAGTCTGATGGCAATGCTCAGTGGTGGCATGGCTCTTGGCTCGGACAAGGACTGAGCTTAGAGACTGATGCCACCCGAAATAGGATAGTCATTAATGGTGCCACAAAGGTGGATGTAAGCACATTATCCACTCCCTCCTCCATATTGTAGTTGCTGAAGTTCCCCTGCATGTTTTCCATCTCCATCTGCCAGTTCTGGTTTGTCTGCATTAGGTTGTAAGTGTGGTCATAATGATTGAAACCCTGGAGCAAAACTAAGGGTTATGAGCTTAGTATATAGGCAATAGCGTCTGGAAATTGTGGTCTTCATGAACTCTCTTGTACATATATGTCATTGTCCTCAGGTCCTTATGTGTAGTGTTTCATAATAACAGGTATGGCATTTTCGCGATAAGATAGCTCTTTCTCGCTGTCCGGATTCACTGGTGCTTGCGAATTAGTGTTTCGGTTATTTTTAATTGCATCATTGTATGATGCGAAAAGCTCAGTAAAGTTGGCTCCAGGTATACTCTGTTTCTATGGTGGTTCTGTTTCTGCTGGTTTTGGAATTTGTTTCTTCATTTGTAAGTTTCAAATTTGAGCATTGAAATTCGTGACGAAGCTGCAAATTACATAGACTATGTCTGTCGTGAACGGTGAACGTGGCTTTACACTCTCCAGTTACAATCGGAAGGCTATAGTTTCAGCTGTTCACAAGCTTCATGAGGACATGCTTGATGAAATTGAAGACTTTCTGTGAAGGTTTGACGATTAATCTTGGGTTAATTGTATCGTTGTGACCAGTACGTTGAGAATATGTTCATCTGTCTGAGAGACTAAAACGGGGCGATTCATGCCGAGCCCCATCGGTATGAAAACCTGCTCATCTGTATAAAACGGGTCAAACCGTGTCAAGCCCTGTGGGTTTTGAGTTTATCGGCCGCCCCTAAGGAACCGGCGGAAAGTGACCAGCAGATGCGTACAGACTAGAGAGGGAGCCGGCGTCCTACGGCAGTCCGCTATAACTTCAGTTTCTTCACTTGTATCCTCGGTTTGATAAGAATGCGTAATATGCAAGTGTTTTATGGGTTTCTAGATAGCCGGACGTTTGAATTAGTACCCTGTGGTCTCTTTTCATTTTGTTTGCACACAGATCAGGTGAGTCTTAAATCTTTTAACCTTTTGTTTATTGAGTCCATTTGACTAATTTTTACCCGAAATCATTGACGTGGATGCCAAAGTCATATATGGTATAATCGACGTGGATAACTTTTTATAATATTTTTATATTTTCTTTTTTTTTTTATCCTTCTTAACTTTTTACTTTTTTTCTTTTTCTTTTTTCCCCTTTTTTCCTTCCGCCGGCCTTACGCGAGGGCAGGCCTTTCTCCAGATTAGCTAGGGAGAGGGCGGTGAGAGATCAATGTATCCTAAACTTACTATATTTTTTGCGAATTCGGTCATAACTCTTTTAATTTTGCTAATTGAGTCTTAAACCTTTCAACCTTTTGCTAATTAAATCCACTTGACTAATTTTTGCTCGAAATTGTTGACGTGGAAGTTGGCCGTCCTACGTGTCATGCCCGATGATGATGTCGATAACTTTTTATAATATTTTTATATTGTCTTTTTTTATCCGTTATCCTTCTTTACTTTTTACATTTTTTCCTTTTTCTTTTTTCCCCTTTTTTACTTCCGCCGGCCTTAGGCGAGGGCAGCCATTCTCCCGGATCGACAAGGGCGAGGGCGACCCTCGCCTAAGATGGATTTATATTGATGATGTTTCTAATGAGTTTACTCACGTTCCCTTATTTTTATTTCGGTTGATTGATCTTTTTATTTTTTTTATTAGTGCACTAGAAGTTCTAAAACTTGTCATGTGAGTGCAAATGAGTCCTAAAAACTTTCAAAAAGTTCAATCGAGTCATAAAACTTGTCACGAAAGTGCATTCGAGTCCTAAATCTTTCAAAAAGTGTAGTGAAGTCATAAAATTAGTCACGAAAGTACAATCGAGTCTTTAAATTTTCAAAAAGTGCAATCAATGGAAAGACTTGATTGAATTAAAATGACAAGTTTTAGGACTTATTTGTAACTTTTAAAAGTTTTAGGACTCGAATGCACTTTCATGACAAGTTTTAAGACTTAATTGTATTTTTGAAACTTTTAGAACCCAAATGCAACTTCGTGACAAGTTTTAGAAGTTCCAATGCACTTTTCCTTTTTTTCTTTTCTTTTAAATGTAGAAATTCTCACTCGATGGAATATGAGGAAATCCCACCAGGCGACAGCTTCCTGTTTCTCTAATTTTCCCAAATTAGAGGTGGAGAAGCTACTGTTTCTGTTGAAGTATCCCGGCACCATTAGCTAAACATTTCCCTTTGGACTTACCACATCTTACTCATCAACTATGGTTGGCAAGTGGGAATACTCTTAACTTCAAATGGTATCACCAGATTCTGGATTCTGCACCCATGATCATCGTACTTAGGAAAAACACTACATAGATTGTATTAAGCAAGTGAAAAAAATCAGAACTTGTTCCATCCGTCGGCTCTTGTACTCTGATTTTTACATAGTATATGTATATTATGTTCGTGAAGGCTCGTGGTTCTGGTTGACATGAAACTTCATCTGTACCCCATCCTCGTTCAGTATTATGTGAAGTGAAGTTAGCATTTGTTTAGGAAGTCGTCTCAGTCTCTCCCAGTTACAGGGCCTCGGACTTGAACCTGGCCATCTTAGAGAGCTCTTCAACTGCTTCAACCAAATGATCCAACCTCGCCACAAACTCGATGAGGAGTGACGTGAACGTCGCAAGGGAAAGCGATGCGGTGCTCTCGAGGGCATTCATTCTCGGCAAGAAATCCATGTTCACCGCACCCTCTTCTTCGAACGCGTCGACTTCTCTCGATGGCCATGAATAGAGCCTCCTTGACTGCTTCCTCATCATCTCATGGTACGTCTCGGGCTGCTGCGCGACAGGCCCTGAGTTCTGCTCGCTGGAGCTTTCGTCGGGCTTCAGATTGAACGGCTTGCTGATGGATGGTCTTTCGGGCGTGTTGATGTGGGATGTGAGGAGATAAGAGTGCAGGTCTATAGCGCCTTGCAGCTTCTCGGCAGAGGAGTGAACTCTTTTTAGGAGAGAGGTCTTGAGTGTTCTATTCATGCTGCTAATGTCCTTCCCCAAGCTCCTCATCAGCTCCGCCGCTTGACTAGCGACGTCTTGAATCTCTGAGCGGAAGGCAATCCGGAGATTGTATGGAGCCTGGATTAATTAATGGATATCAAATTATACTTAGGTCAGAAATGAGTTGCCTCAGCTGTAACTAACGACGTCTTAATACGTCCAAGGCTTCGAACTGGCTAGGCTATCAGACAGTACTACCTTAAATTATGCTTTAACTGTGCTCATATGATGTGGTTTTGAGATTCCCAGTTTTCATTGATGCTGTGACTAGTGACAACCCAATTTTGGATTGGAGAGTTACTTACAGGGTCATTTTGAGCAATGGAAGCCAACTTCTTTACTCTATGATCTCTCCTTTTCGGGGAATAGACTTTGTGTGCAGGTCAGAGGAATCTTTGCATGACTACAACAGTTGCAGCAGAATGCTGTCGATGATGCTGAGAATGTAGAATATATGCGGCAAACGCGATCACAATGCGATGCAAATCTTTTGGTCCCTTTTGATGACCCAAGTCACAATCCAATATTCTTCTCTCTCTCTCTCAGCCGAGACAAACAACAGAAACAAAAGCATGTTGTGTTGAACTAAGTATAGTGAAGAGCATATTCCTTCCTGTTAATTTCCTGAGAATTCTGGAAGTCCTGAATACTAAAACCAGTAAAACCGAGGTTTTTGTTCACCGATTCCTAGTTGTCAGCCGCTCTTGGGACAATTAGACCTTAGGATGATGGTTATGTTCTGATTCCTCCCTAGTGGATGGTGTATATTCCATTTCCATCTGATAACATGCAATCGAGACATGAATGCTGGAAAGCTAAAGGATAAAAGAGAAAGCCGACGCGGTATGCACACACAAACCATACCTGAATCTCTGAGTGCAGAACACCATGAAGAGCCATGACCTCGTAAGCGCAGTACCTCAAGACTGCCCCGACTTTGACATACTCTGACCACGGGTAGAAGAAGTGTCGGAATCTTCCATGAGGTGGCTCCCATTTTGCTGAAATCGCCTAGAACATTGGAGCGACAAAACATCTTGTGTTAATATACGTTAAAGATCGCAAAGATTATTTGAGAAATGGATTAGGTTAGGAAGGTAGTACCAAAGAATCAAGCTTCGCTGAGGAGTTCAACGTTGCACGGCATTTCCGGTAAGCAGGCTCGTCAGGAAATTCGTCCATGACTGTCTTGGAAAACTCTGGATGGTCTGAACCGTCGTCTTCCAAATACTTCTTCACGCACTCTAAACAAAGAGATGAACGCCATGTAACTTTCGAAGGCGATGATTCAGTTCGCAAGATAGTATCGGCGATATTCAAAGTAAAGCGAGGCCTAAGAGGATATTAAAACAGGTCCAGAACAAGGCCAATGCCCTCTAGATCAACAGATAGGAAGTTCTTGGTCCATGTAATTCACCTTCTAGCGAGTCAGCGACCGAGTTGAAGCTTTTGACCAGTTCCTTGTGCAGCTGCTCTCCAGCCCAGATAGGATGAACAAGCACATTCACTATGACCGCCACAAACCCTCCCATGGCAATTGAGTAGAGCCTGTTCATTGCCGTCCTTATTGGGCTCCCCATCCTATAACCAGATACTATTATCAAGCAGAAGGTGAAGAGTATGACCCTGAATCCGTACTCATACGGAACGAGCGACGGCCACAGTTTCAGGAACGATGTAGCAGTTCCTGTACCGAGAAATAGCCACAAAATGTTTCATTAAATTGGACATCTGATTCAATTGATATCGCAAACCAGAGATGCATACCAACGAGGAAAATGCTGACGCCAATTATAAAAGGTTCGGCAACCCGGCCAGCACAGAAAGCGAGCTGACCGCCCATGATGGCCAGAATCCCCGCGAGCAAGCTGCCGAGCGCTCGGTTGAATCCTCGGTTAAAAGTAGCACCTTGAAAAATTTAGAAGAAAAATTCACACATCAGAAACTCGTTAAATGTATGATCAACACTTCGGCTACTTAGCGCATACCACATCAGTATAATTAATCTGTTTGTTTCAGTTAAGCAAAGGATGTCTACTTTGTCCTCGGAAAATCTGTGGTACGGATTTAAATTCAGTCGTAAACCTTTCAATATGATCCTAAACATTATAGTGAAAATGCGATCAAGCCCTTTTGCCTGAATTTTCTAACTATCGATCCAGTCATCGTAATCAAGTCCCCTCAGCCCAAAGGCAGGCGACCCTACATGGACAATTTTAGACGAATGCTTAATTTTTCAAGTTTTCTATTCTTTTCTTTTCTTTTCTTTCATTCTTTTCGACTGATCCTCTTCAAGCTCTAGATCATCTTCTTCCTTTGGATCGTCCATCGCTCGTTACCTTTGTGCGCTTGAGGCAACCGTCGAACTCTTTGAGGACCCCCGCCGCGGTCGCTCAGCATCGGATTCAAGTTTCGCGAGCTCGGATTCAAGGGTGCGGCGTCGTGTTCTTTTTGCTAGGATAACCTCAGTTCATAAAAGCTGTAAGGCAGATGTCATTGTCAATGGAGCGAAGGTTTTCAAGGCACGATAAGTTGAGAATGTGGCCAAGATGATTGGTCATGCCATGAACCTTCTAGGATTCGAGAGTTTCATGAGTAGTGGAATACTCTCAAGAATAAAATGTGTAACGTACAGTTGTATCCATTCTTGTAATTAGTGAGGTTTCATGACTGCTCTAAAATAACTTTCAAGGTACTAATGGGTACGGTACACTTGTATTAATTATTGTACTTAATCGGGCCACTTGTTAGATACAGAACCGTTAGATTGAGAAGAGATCTGTGGCTGTAATTAGAGGTGCTAATGTATAAAAAGGGGGAAGGTTCTCACAAATCCAAAAAGTGCTGCATGGTCGCGATTTGCGGGGTTGGCCCGTGACAGATTTCACGGCATGCATGTACATTAGGCAATCTTCCCAATGGCTTAATTACCATTTATTTGGTGAGCAGCAAGAGCATGAAATATAAGGAGTTGCATGCATGCATGGTTTGTGGCTTACCAACTGTATATTCAAACATGATGGCGACGGTGAGGATCGACCAAATAATGTTGGAGCCGAAAATTTCATAGGGTGCGCGGAACAATATCAGCAAGGACACAAGCAGAACAGCTAGCCCAACTTTGAGAGCAAATATCACTCTGTTGCTATCTTCCCTGCAAAACTCCAAGACACTCCGCAACCATGCTTTGCATGAGAACCCATGGTCGTACGCGAACTCCTTCCCCCTTCCTGGCTGGTTGTTACTCTTGGTAGCCGAAGGAATGTTGATTTCGATACTACCCTTCTTCCCTTTCATCCTTCTGAAGCTCCCAGATGATCGTGCTTCAAAATCCTGGCAATTTGCAGTTGACTTAAGTCCACTATATTGGGAGTCCTAGATGAATGAAGAGACCTTATGTGCCTTGCCCCGGGAAGTAAGCTTTGGTTTTATATATGCAGGAGCGTGAGCTGGCAGCAGTAGTAGGAGGCAGGCATTAGAAGATTTGTGGATGACAGAGATTTGGAAAGGACAATCTGATTTAAAGGAGTAGGTTGTAGCTGAGTTATTGGGCAACTAGGGGAGTGAAAGCATGTCTAGTCAGGAGTGGATGCATAGAGGAAGAAGAATAATACTACAATAATAGAAGAGACAACGAAGTAAGAGAAAGAAGGCTAAAAAAAGGGAAGAAAACATCTCCAGATAAGGAGATGCTTAGCCTCAATAATGCTGCGATGGATGGAGAATTAGAATCTCGGAAGCACGTCTCGATCGCCAGGTTTGCCATGCCGAAATAGCTTAGTTGCTGTAATTTTCATTTTTGCATGAAACAGATTCATGCGGTGGGGGCGATGCGCAATTTCGCCATGCATGCATATACGGACGACTTATACGATTTTTTCATTCCCAAATTTTCGGTCCGATAAATAGTCTAGCGTACGGACATAAGCTTGGAGTTTGGCTGTCGTAACTAGATAAGTCGCTAAATAATTCGAGTTAATGGCGAGAAAGACCTAAACTTTCTTGACATGATCCCTCCCAATGCCTGGAAAAGGAAAGGAGACTGAACAAGAATGATGGAGAAAACGAGAAGGCCAGGACTCTTCCATGCAGCAGCAAGAAGCGACCTTTTTAAACTTTCTTCATGTGAGAATTCAAACCACTGACTCTCTCACATAAATTGTTAGGATTTGGTGAGCAACTAGAACGAAATAGAGCGTAAAAGCGAGAAAAAAAATCGAAACACTAAATTCATCTTGGTTCACTCTTAAATTAAAACTACATCTAGCAAAAAATTCAATTATAATTAGCACATCGTCCCTCTTTGTTACATCACCAATTACAAATGAAAAAGATGATCTATAACAGTAACTATTTATAAACTCAATCCAAGCTACTAATAAAATAGGGAGTTAAACTATAAAAAGCCTTTGGTGTCCAGGAGGCGCTGCCCCCTCGAGATCTCCGCCTGCTCACCGGAGAGCGAGATCCCGTACTTTCCTATCAATAGAGAGTATGAACCTCACCCCAATAGCAATCGACAAATTGATTAATTTCATCGCATTGTACAACAAAAATCCCCATCCAACATTCGCTTTATGGGAAGCTCTCTGCTTCTGGTGTAACCTGAATGATTAAAACTTCAAAGCATATCATTCCTTCCATCGATTTTTCTTCCTTATCTTTGGTTCCAATCCCTGAGGTCTCTACACATTCTTACTTATTCCTGTCATGGCATCTATGCTTTTATTCTTCCATTTTATTGTATTTTTTAGTCCTTTCAACATGTCATTGTAATCTTTACAAGGCTTTTAGTTATTCTTGTTCTTGGCAGGAATGGATGGATGTCCATGATATCATTATTATTATTATTATTATTATTATTATTATTATTATGTCCTTTCTCTATTTTGGGGGTAAACCTGGTCTTACCCGAATGATGTTTTGCTCTAACATGTATGACCTGATCTCAGATTTATGGACTCTACATTAGCAAAACTCAAGCTAAAGGATCCTGTAGATGGAATATATTCGTCTGGTCGGTTTAAACTTATGGATTTCTCCACCTTATGCAGCTAATGGCCCCTGCAGCTCTTGAAATCAAGAATATATTCTGAATTCAGATGAAGATGATATGTCCATTGCTTGGTTGTTTTCTCTTTTCCTTCTTTTTTTTTCCTCTTTTTGTTTTCCCTTTCTTCTGAGAGAATGTTTGGTTGAAGTGGACATAGAGGTGAACAGGAAGAGAACATTCTTGACCATCATCAAACGTGTGATGTCAACTGTCGCACTATAGCCAATCAGAATCTGCACTGCCCGGTTAAGACCTGCCTAAAGGATGAAGATTCCACAAAATAAGCAAACGACAAGAAGAAAAAGAACCAATTGCATCTTAGAATCCGTTTGTTTAAACAATGTCGAGGAAAAATTTTTTCGACACTCTGGTATTTGGATAACGAAAAACTCATCGATCTGCTAAAAACATTTTCTATGAGCTGAAAACAACTAACTTAAAATTGGGGGAAAACGACTTCCTCCTCTCGCAAGAAGCAAAAGACTTTCCCTAAATTATCAAATCAGTGAAAATTAACCTTCTTTATTTAAAATGATTTCCCTAAAAAATATTAGACATTATCATACAATTTTCCTTGAAACAAATGGACCCTTTTGAAATCATTTCTTGCTATAAGCAATCGAGGGAAAAAGTTTAAGATACCGTTAGCAGTAAAATCTATTTTTTTTCTTTTGGTCAAACAGTAAAATCTAATTCGATAGGCATTAGAATGGCATATGTTCATGTAATAACTAGGACCCTATTTGATCCTCGAGGAACCGACCCCCGTCGTAAGAGGTCATACTAAAAAAAGAAAAAAATTGGTCGTGACTCTTATGCAAGATATCGGCACACAAAGACTTAAAAGTTTCTAACTAATAATCATTTATGTGGTTGTTGACACCTAAAAAATTCCGAGAAGGCTCGTGACAAACACGTGAGGAGGCGCCAATCAGCTATAAGGAGAACATTGAGGTAAGGCATACATTGATCAAGCGGGTGCCACGTGTTAGGGTAAATTATGGCCCCATTTCCTTCCGTAACAAGAAAAGCGCGCGGGGAGAGCCACGATCGAGTAGTTACCAAAGAGTGGCGGTAAATCCCCACGAGGTGAAATGAAAAGAGCGCGAAGACTAAGAAACCGTCGAAAGAGCAATCCACGTGGCTTGTGGAGAAGAGTAGAACGTGGGGGACCCGAAGGAAGTAACCGATTGACGGTTACCAAAAGTCTACCTATATATATCCCACAAATAACACACCACGACACACATCTTCTCAAACTAGCTCCTAGCCTATAGCCTTTTTAGCCTAGCGTAATTATAACTTTCCGAAATCCCGTCGTCGATTCAATTCCGGCGAGTTTCATATCCAGAGTCGAGTGTCGTTGATTAGATTCCGACGCCCGCTCACTAGGTTCAACTCCGTCGATTCGATTTCGGTGTTGCACATTCCTTCCATCTTGTCCGGTACCGTTGATTCAATTCCGGTATTGTGTCCTATAATCCCCGTCCAGTCTTTGTCGATTCAATTCCAGCATTGTGTTCTAACGATTTCATCCGACCTTGTCGATTCAATTCTAGAGTCGCGTTGAAGTTTACGGTACATCTTGACTACCGAGCGCACCGGGGTTGTCGAACTCATCGAGAGTCCGTAATACGCCCTCTTTGTGTTAATAAAGACATCCACTGCATTTGACACTCTCTATCCAAAACCGACCCAAAACCCCTTTTCGAAAAACGAACGGATTAAGTTCGATAAAAGATTCCCGCGTGAGCCACCTTCTTTTGGGTCTCGGTCATTTCTGGGCTCGACCCATAATCACAAAGAAGCCCCGTCGAAGGATTTCAACGCGCAACAATCTTTTTTTGGCACGCCCGGTGGGACTCGACGGTGTTAGTTCGAGAGAAGTGCTATGCCACGCACAAGAGGACGTAACAATCTAGACGGTGCGGGAGACGAACCTCGAGAAGAGATGCAAGGAGTAGAGTCATCTACGGCCCGTCAGTCCAAGTAGAAGACGCAGAAATCTCTCGACGGAATATCGAAGAACCGAGGAGGAATTCGGAAATGACACCCGTCTTGTTAACATCGATAAGACGCACTATCGAGGAAGTCCGGAACGAATTTGCTGATCATATGGTTCAACTAATGACCGAGGTCGTCAAAGCCACCGATCATCAACACGTATCACGAATGTCTTGCGGACAAAGACGGAACTACTGGTCAACCCACCTCAAGGACAAGGAGGAGATGGCTTCGCACCGGCAGCCGAACGATGCATTACCGGTAACAACACCACCAAATGTAGGCACCGTCGAACAAAATATGCAGCCTTTGGAACCTACACGGATTCCGCAACGAGGGAAGTGTTGCTAGCCAACGAACCTGGACCCCGGTAAATGCAAACACAGGTATGTTCCCTGGACATCCCGTGTTCGACAAAATATGCCTATTGCTCGCCGAGAAATCCCCGTCCGAAGTATAATCCCGTCATTGGCAACGAGCAACCAAAGACCCGTGGTTATCGACAACCAGGGAGGAGTACCAATACCCTTTAGGGGGTAGTGGCGAGTAGGGGCGGGACCAAATTCACCCGGGTCGAGGCCGGGGCCGGTTTGTACCTCAAGACGTACGGCCTAGGCCTCATCCAATGAATCAAGCCTACCGGCGGCCAGGTCCCGAGCCTATGTTTCACGCTTATCGCCCTCTCATACAACCCGTGTATCAAGCACCACAACCGGGATACCATATGCCATATTATTAGCCGGTGATCGATCGGGTACCCGCGTACATTGACCCGATGGTAGGATACATGGTTAATGTCTACCGAAAGCCATATCCCGATTGGGTAGACACGATTCCATATCCAAGAGGATTCAAAATACCCGAGTTCACGCCGTTCACTTTGGTGAAGATGACCAATCTACGTATGAACATGTCAATCGTTTCTTAGCATTATGTGGAGATGCTACACAGGCGGATCACCGAAAATTAAGGCTATTCCCATTATCTTTGTCATGGACAGCCTTTACTTGGTACACAACATTGCCACCCAATTCGGTCTAACGTGGGAACAGATGGAACGTTTGTTCCATGGGCGATTCCAAAGAGCGGTCCCGAATTTGTCGGTAGCAGATTTATCGACAATGAAGCAAATAACGAATGAGACTGTCGATCGGTTTATTGCAAGGTTCAAATGAGCTCGGAACAAATGCTTGGTTCCTCTTGCTCGAAAAAGACATTTGCGAGTTTGCCTTCAATGGGTTGAAATTGAAATACGAGACAGGATGGTCGGGCATCCATGTGCTGATCTTTTCGAATTATCTACGATGGCGGTAAAACATGAGAGCATCCTCAAAGAAAAAGACAAGAGGCACGCTCGGAGGGGAGACATAAGTCTCGTCGAATCACCTCGATTTCGATGAAGATTTAACGGATCTCGTTGAAGTAGCCGTCGCCCAACTAACCATCGACAAGCCATACACTTGCCAAGCAATCGAAGCCCGCAAGAATGAAAGAAAAGTCGACTATAATGGCTAAAGCGAAGGACGCAGTATTCTACTCATTTGACGTAAACCGAGCGGAAGAAATCTTCGACATGTTGTTGGCCGACGGACAAATAAGGCTAACGAAGGGCGAAGATACCATCCAAGGAGGAATTAGCGAGGGAAAAAGAACGCAAATGGCACCACTCTTGGAGTCATAATACCTCGGATTGTTTAGTTCTCAAAAAGAACATTCAAGAGGCAATTTGCAAGGAAAAATCAAATTTACTGAGGACAAAGGTAAACCTCCGATGGATGTCGATCTTGATCCTTTCCCGATGATGACCGGGATGGTTTCTTTAAGGCGGTCGAATGACGAGCATAAAGTACTAGGTATATGCTCTTCTTGTAGACGAAAATTGGAAAACGCGGATGTACCGGGGAGGTTACGTCGGAAATAACCAAACCCATCGGAGGGGGTCGAGTACCTCCTCGGATAAAAATACCGAGACATCGGGGAAGCCTCAACCATCGAGGTGCTTATAAATCATTTAAGCGAGGTATGAGGAAGGGGACCCCACAATTGGTACCTTGGGCGAGCCAAGCGGCAAGTTCGACTATTATGTAAGTTATGGTCCGCCACCCGTCCATCCTAGACAAAAAGTCCCTCATAGATGGGAAAAAGAGTTCGCGAGACCTTCGACAAAGAACTTACAGGCCGTATCGACAACGAACTCGAAGATACCAAGCAACCCTACGAGAGGGATCACATGCTACGGCTGACGCCTAAATTTTGACTAATATATATTTTGCATAAAAATTAGAACTAATTTTAGTTCTAAACAAAAATCATCTCACATATTCATTTAGCATTGGCATACAATTTGAGCTTAATTTAACAGGGGTCCGGACTAGGCATGCGGTGGAAAAATGCACCAAGAAGATTTGGGCTTGAAAGAAATATTTTCTCGGGGAAATTGCAAATACTCGGAACTTCAGGGGGTATTGCAAATACTCGAACTTCGAGGCTGTATTGCAAATACTTGAAACTTCGGGGATCGCATTGCAAATACCAAAAGAAGATGGGGAAAGGAAGATGGTGAAAGGAAGATGAAGAAGAGAAGATGAAAATGGAAGATGAAGATGAAGAAAGGAAGATGAAGATGAAGAAGAGAAGATGAAAATGGAAGATGGAGAAATGAAGGTGAAGAAGAAGATGAAGATGAAGAGAGAATTGAGAGAGAATTTTTAGGGGGAGTGGAAGAGAATTGAGAGAGTTTTTGAGAGGAGTTCTTTAGAGAGAAAAAAAGAATTCTTGAGAAAAAATTTGGAGAGAGTTTTGAGAGGGCTTGAGTGTTTTGAAGCTCGGTGCTACCATTGTCAATTTCTTCACCTATCAACACAAGCCACAAGTTCATCCCCATCGTTCAAGCTCGCACAAAAGAAAGTTAAGTGATTCCCTAATTTTCTTTAATTTCGAATACAAATTAGCCCAGATTTTCTACACCGATTTTTCTCTATGTTTTTATGTTAAATAACAGTTGCATATCAACGATGAGACATCAATGGTACAAGAATAGAAGGAGAGCAAAAAGGGGAAAATATTAACGCCCGGATTGCGGTCTCATGAAATTCCAGCGAGATGAGAAAGAAGCGTGAAGGAGAGATAGGACCAAGAGATTTCTCGGTCTAACGAGTCACCAAATTGGTCCAATGGTCAAGACAAGCCCGGAGCACAAGTTTGGTGCACGAGTTCAAATTGGGAGTAATCTTGAACCTATTTCATCCTAATTCCATGTAATTTCTTTATTTCAAACAAATGTCAAGGGAAGAAAAACAAAAAAATTGATTCTTTGATCTTGAAGTAGAATTCATCAAATTTGTCAAATCCATTATTTTTTCATGAATTTTAAGGTACCGAAAGGGCATTAGTTGTAATTAATGTAACCAAGTCCCGGACTCTTAATCTACGGTTCTGCGAAATAAGATAGTTTTCTCCCGCTATTTTATTTAGGTTTCTAATCGACCTACCGAAAATGATTAGTGGCGACTCCAAATTCAAATCACATTGCATGTTAATCATTCGAACCTTAAGTTGCGATTTGGTATGGACTTGGGAGAGTCCGAGTTAGGTTAGTTAATTAATTAACACGATAATCCATTAGCCCGGAAATAATAACTTGTTTATTTTTTTTTTTTTTAGGTCGCGACGACTTAGCGACTCCATTGGGGAACCAAAGAGGACTTAAGCTGGATAAGTTCATGAAAAGGAAAATTACTTGATTTGGCAATCTTGGTTGAATTTTAATCCCTAGGTGTTAAATGGTTTTGCGGGAAAGGGAGTTATAAGGGGACGAGTGTTTGCTAACCTTTTTGTGTAGATTGAAAGAGATTGTGTATGGTTTATATTGAAGTGTTGGATGCTATGAAGCGCCGCGCATATTTTTACTGTTTTTTACATTTACACTTAACACACACAACCCGCCATTGAACCGAATGGCTAGGCTTAGGATGGTACTTGATTAGGGATACTCCGGCCATCGTCGTCGTGCGGCCCGAGTCGCTCTTCTCGAGTCCCGAACTATTTCAAATCGGTGCCAAGAGTTAACACCTCCATCATTCGCCGTGTGATGTGGGTCGTTACTTGGCTGAGCCGGATGTCCACGGGGGATCTTGGTTCAACCGCAAGCCGATGTGGTTTAGTCTGGATATCCTTGGGGCTCCACTTTTGTCAAGCCATACTAGATAGAAATCGAACCTCACGAGCATTTTCATGCGCATGTCTTTGTGGTTAACACTTTCTCTCCAAATGAGGTAATTTCTTGAGCTTTATCATTGATTTTTCTTATCTTGTTTTGGGTCGGTCCATGATCTAGGTTGAGTCATTTGGCACACGAATGGGTCGCAATGATATCCCTTCACAATTGAAAGAACTTGTCCTCATAAAAAATGTTCGGAAGATCATAATCTCTCATGACAAAAACTTTTGCAGCAATTCAATGCATTTTTCTTTTAATAAGGAATTAATAGCCGAGATGGAGCAGGCTGGAATTTCACATGTTTTCGAGACTCTATATTCATTTTACAATTTAGAACTAGAAAATGTGCCTTTTTGTGGAATTACCAAACATGAAAATTCTAGATCGTTGTTTCAACTAATAGCCTGCAAAATTTCAGTCTCTAATTCGTTTTTTAAAGAGGTCTTCCGTTCTTTTGTTGGAAACCGGATAAAGCAATTTTCTGGATGAATTTGTTTAAAGAAGTATTAAACTGCATTGATCCGTGTGAAACCCGCCGTAGAGTAAAACACAAAGGTTGTTCGTCGGTATGTCATCTGTCAGCTCCTAAATTTTGGCATTGTGTTGACTAATGTACGAATTAAGATGAATTTTCTCGTAAAAATCGACGAAACTGAAAATTACCGATGCGGTCTTTTGGTCATGTCTAGTTCATTCATTGAGTCTAGAAGGAAGTCATGGACCGGCCTTCTATCCTCTCTCATTGTACTTACTCTTGGCTTGTCGCTCAGAAATTTATCACGGATCCTCCGCATATTACTCGATTGGTGGCGAAGAGAATGGCCGACATTAACGCCGCTGTCCATGAGACTTTGAATGAACAGCTCGGTGCTCTAACCGAGCGATTTGAAGGGATGATGTCTCACAAGATGATGGATAACTTCATAACCAAGCTTCAGCCGTCCACTCAAGTCCTCCCTTGATTGTGCCAGCTCTAATTCCCTCGGAGAATTCCAAGTAGGCCCCGGAAGGTGTTCCCTATCATGCTTATACCGCTAGAAGATATTATTTTAACGGGCACGGGTTCGAGCGTACCACCCTCGATTCCGGCTCCCCAAACCAACCCGATGACCAACGAGTTTGTCATCATAGGGGATACATGAGGAGGGAAACCTAGTGGATTCGAAGAATACGACCTAGATGAGTTCAGTCCAGATTATGATGAAATTCGTCAAGATTTCGAACGACATGAGGAGATCAAGCCCTCGACCGGTGAACAAATTATCTCGGTCAACCTAGGCGATGCGGAAAACCCTAAAGAAGTTAAGGTTAGGGCAAGCCTTTCCTCAAAAATGTCCGAGCGCCGATCGAGGCTCTTGAAGGATTACCGGGGCGTTTTATTTGGGTCCTATGCGAGATATGCCCGATCTTGACCGTTCCATTTTCGAGCATTGTTTGCTGATCGATCCTTCGGCTAAGCCGATCGTGCAAAAGTCAAGGAGGGCCGGACCGAAATTAGTGCGAAAGATCAAAGAGGAGGTCATGAAACTTCTCGATATAGGATTCATTGAGACTACGAGAATATTCCGATTGGGTCGTTAACATAGTCCCCTGTCATGAAGAAGGACGACCGCATTCGGGTTTGTGTCGATTATCGAGATTTGAACAAGGCCGATCCTAAAGATGATTTTCCCCTCCCGTATATCAACGTACTTGTTGACAATCTTGCGCGGTTTGAATTGTTTTCATTCATGGATGGTTTCTCCGGTACAATCGAGATCCCGATGAATGTCAATGACAAGTTGAAAACCACTTTCACCACACCATGGGAATGTTCCATTACCGGGTAATGCCGTTCGGTCTCAAAAACGCTGGAGCCACTTACCAACGAGCCATGGTTGCCCTTTTCCACGACATGATGCATAATGAGACCGAGGTTTACATCGATGACATGATAGCAAAAACAAGGCATGGAAAAGATCACGTCGAAACGCTGAAGAAATTGTTCGACGGACTCCGAAAATACAAATTACGCCTCAACCCCGCCAAGTGTGTCTTTGGGACCAGCTCCGGGCAAGCTACTCGGATTCGTGGTAGCGGTAAGGGCATTGAAGTCGACCCTTCGAAAGTTAAGGCTATTCGTGAGCTTAAGCCGCCGAACAACGGTTAAAAAAGTTCGAAGTTTGATGGGTAGGCTAAACTATATTACTCGATTCATCTCTCGGTTATCGAAACCGCTAAGCCATTCCTCAAGCTATTAAAGAAGAATGCGCTAGTCCAATGGGATAGCGAATGTGAAGAAGCTTTTGGAAAAGCGACGACTCTCATGAATCCACCCGCTTGTTCCTCCAACACCGAAGCAACCTTTAATCCTCTACCTCACAATCCTTAGTGAATCCTTGGGTGCTATGCTAGCCCAAGAGAAGTAGGAGGATGGAAGAGAACGAGCCATTTATTATTTGAGTAAGAAATTCACAACCGGAAATGAAGTACTCAAGTAGAGAAAACATGTGCGGTGTTAGTGCAGGTGCTACTGCACGGGCTTCGGCAATATACCTTGCATTACCAAGTGCTTACGGTGACGAGAATGCAATCCCATCAAATACTTGCTTAATCAACCCGCCTTGATTGGTAGACTTGCTAAATGGCAAATCCTCATCTCCGAGTTTGACGTTCAATATTTGTCCCAAAAGTCAATCAAGGGACGAGCTATAGCGAGATGTCCTAGCTGAAAATCCGGGGCAAGGACGATGATGCCTATCATTCGAGGATCGAATCATGTCGATGGAGGATTACATCCGGACTATGTATTTTGACGGAGCTGTCAATTTATCGGGATCGAGCACGAGCGCGATTCGATATCTCCAGGTGGTCAACATTATCTGTGGCAACAAAATTGGTATTCCCTTGCACAAATAACATAGCGAGAATATGAGGCATGCATCCTCGGTCTGCAGGCTGCGATTGAAATGGGGATAGCCCGACTCATGGTGTTCGGAGATTCCGCTTTGATTATCCTTCGGACTGTTGGAAAGTGGAAGACGAGAGATGCCAAATTGCTACCCTACCATGAGTATCTGGATGAATTGGTAGAGGAATTTGAGGATATCTCATTTGAGTATCTGTCCGGGACTCATAATCGATTCCGATGCATTGGCTACCTTGTCTTCAATGTTACAAGTCGCCAATGGACTTGAGGTTGACCCATGAAGATCGATGTATTAAAAAAGCCGGCATATTGTATGGCCGTGATCGATGAATCCGATGGTAAACCATGGTACCATGACATCAAGACTTACATTCGAAGCGGGAGTTCCCCGAAAAAAAGTACCGTATCGACCAAAAGTACATAAGGAAGATGGCCTCGAAGTTCTTCTTGAATGGAGGGAATTTGTACAAGCGGTCATTCGATTACGTCCTACTAAGATGCGTTGACTTAACCAAGCCGATTCGTCGATGATGGAAGTACATGAAGGGATCCGTGGTCCACACATGAACGGCTACTTGTTAGCTAAGAAGATTATGAGGTTGGGTTATTATTGGCTCACACTCGAAAGAGATTGTATTCGGCATGTTCGGGAGCTGTCACAAATGTCAAATTCATGGTGACAAAATTAATGTCCCCCAAATGAGTTGCATCGATTATCCCGAACCATGGCCGTTTTCTATGTGGGGCATTGATGTTATCGGTCCTATCAACCCTAAAGCATCCAATGGGCATTGATTCATCTTGGTGGCGATTGACTATTTCTCCAAATGGATCGAAGCCGCATCCTATTTAGATCGCGGCACGAAATATTGCGAAATTTATCCGCCGGGATATCATTGCTCGATACGGTTCACACGAAGCCATAATCACGACAATGGCTCGAACTTAAACAACAAACTAATGGACGAATTGTTTAAGGAATTCAAGATCAAGCATCCGAACTCTTCCCCATATCGTTCTCGGATGAATGGAGCGGTAGAAGCCGCCAATTAGAACATTAAGAAAATTTTAGCGAAGACGGCTGAAAATTATCGCGATTGGCATGAGAGGTTGCCATTTGCACTTATGGCATATCGGACCTCAATCCAGACATCTACTTGGGGCAACCCCGTATTCTCTTGTATATGGAATGGAGGCGTTTCTACCGATTGAAGTGGAAATTCCTTCCCTTACGTATACGGTCTCAAGCTAAGCGACGGAAGCTGAATGGATCCAAAGAGAACAAGCCAATTGAATCGATCGACGAAAAAGACTTAAAGGCCGTATGTCATGGCCGAGTGTTATCTGCATAGGGTTGCGAAATCATTCAACAAAAAAGTTCGGCCTCGATATTTTCAAATCAATGACCTGGTATTGAGAAAATTATTGCCAATAGTCCCACTCCCGGAAGGGAAATTCGCTCCAAACTATGGTGGTCCATATATAGTAAAGAAGGTGCTCCCTGGTGGTGCTTTGATTCGCCGAGATGAATGGTCGTGTCTTTACCAATCCAATCAATTCCGACTTGTAAAGAAATATTATACTTGATTCACTCGATGTGTTCATAATCGAGTGATAATATTAATACTGATTCACGAGTTGTTCACATTTGAGCATTCGTTTGTTTCCTCGCTACTAAAATTTCTTTGAGAGATTGTTTCGAATGGGGGAGCCTCTCTCCGGCCCAATTAAATTGACCATCATAAGCGTGAGATTTACATGAGTAAAAACTTGCGAAACAAATATGACGACCAAGATGAAATGAGTAAAAACTTGCATTCATTTCATTCATCGAAAGCCTTACAAATAGATCAACGGGGTGGGAACGTAAAGCCAAACGAGCTCTAATGAGCATCACAAAGGAGTTTAACCGACTCTCCATACGGTTGATGCTCCGCCTACACCGATGATCGCTCCGAGAATCGAGATCCGCTAACTTAAAGAGGAGGAGCTCACATTTCTCTTTGAGGCTGGCTACCTTGTTCTCGTGATGCTCGAGCAGAGATTCCAGGTCATGGATCGGCATTCTCCCGGGCTATATCCAGGGTCGAGATCGTCCAGCCTTTCTTCCATCCATGTGCATTGAAATTTTAAAACAATATTGAGCGGATCGCGCTCGAAGATGGTGCGGGACATGGCCAAACATCCCACCAAGTTTCCCCTCTCACGAATCGAGCGGGGAGACTTGTTCGTTACACGTAGTCGAGGGCCTTCTTATAATTGTCGGCTACAAGACGGCCAACACTAAGCTGTCCGACCGATCCCGATAGCGTGCCTTCACAAGATAGGCCAAAGTAACATTTTGATGAGCAACATGGTAAGCCTCCAGGGAAGTTAGTGAAAAGGGTGGGAAAGATCCTGTATTCCTCCTCTAACTTGGTACCTTCAATGGAAGCGGTGCCTATATCCCTAAACATAAGGCGAATCTCGGTTTCGGCCTCCGGATGGTTGGCTATATAAGAGTAGCCCTGGCCTAGGAGATTATAAAGTTTCTCCCATTTGACCAAAACTTCAGCCGAGAAGGCGTGTGCGGGGAGGAAGCCATTGTTGTTGAAGCGGCTAAAAAAGAGTGGATGCAAAAGAGTGCTTAGAAGGTTGGAGATGAAGATATGAAAGCGATAATTGTCTCGGCATTAAATCCTAATTTAAAGGGCAAGAAAAGCTATAGCAATAATTATTGTGGATGCCGAGTTAATTATCCGGGTAAAACTACGGACGTTTCATCCAGTGAATCACGGATCTACCATCTCGAGCCTCATAAATCCGAAAAAGTTACGAAAAGATTTGAGGACGCCACCATGTTGAAAACCGAGTGGGAGACAAGCATACTTTTCGGGAAAAAAGACAGCAATTCTTGCATAGCCACGGGTAAAACTACGGACGTTTCATCCGTGAATCACGGATCTACCATCTCGAGCCTCATAAATCCAAAAAAGTTACGAAAAGATTTGAGGACGCCACCATGTTGAAAACCGAGTGGGAGACAAGCATACTTTTCGGGAAAAAGACGACAATTCTTGCGAGCCACGGGTGAAACTACGGGCGTTTCGTCCGTGAGTCACGGATCTACCATCTCAAGCCTCACAAATCCGAAAAAAGTTACGAAAAGACTTGAGGACCCCACCATGTTGAAACCGAGTGGGAGACAAGCATACTTTTCAAGAGAAAAAACAGCAATTCTTACAAAGCCACGTCGATTACTCGGGTGAAACTACGGGCGTTTCGTTCGTTGGATCCTGGATCTATCGTCAATCCAGTGATCTCGAGCCTCACAAATTCGAAAAGTTACGAAAGGAGTTGGAGTCCCACCAAGTTGAAAACTGAGTGGGAGACAAGCATGGTTATCAAGAAGAAAATCGGTGCGAATGGATTCGGGGTCCCATCACGTTGAAAAAATAAGACATGGCGGGAAACACGAAATCTTGGGTAAAACGTCGGCTTAGTGAATTTCATCCGCGTTTAAAGGGAGCTTTGGAACATACCCGATTACTCGAAAGAATTTGGAGAGAGTAAGCATACATCGGAGAATAGAGTGAACAAAAGGCGGTAAGAGGTATTTCAATCCAACATGTTTAGAGGCCATCGGCACTTCTTGGAGGCAACCAACCTAGACATCCCCGAAAGCGAACTGTTTGGATTTCGAGACTAGATCCAACGCTGAAGCCGTAAAACCCAACTCTCTTGGCGGTGAAATTCAAGATCTCGACAGAACAACAATGGCGGCGGCAATGCAAGCAAATGAACCCGAGAAAAGAAAATATCAAATCAAAGTGCTCAGAAGCTGCGCTTGAGGAGTGCTCTTACGTGAATAAGAGACGCAAAAAAGAATTGAGCCGGATGATAGGAATGGAGCCCTTGAAGGTCAAGTTTTGGTTTCAAAACAAGCGGACCCGATTGAAGGTTAAAAATGAAAGTCATGAACTTACGTTTCGAGGGAAGAAAGTGAAAAGCTTCGAGCGAGAGAACAAGAGGTATAGGGATGCTATTAACACCGTGTTTGCCATATACATAGCGGCCCCATCTCCTTTGGTGACATGTCCCTCGATGAGCCACATCCCGAGCATTGAAAATGCTCATTCACCGATTCATCCCCAGAGCAAGTTCTCGTACAATCCGATTTCGTTGGAGATACATTCCGAGAAAGTCGGTCTTGCGAGAAGCGAACCGATACCCTTCGAGGGAAGAGACATGCATCACTACAATTGGAGTTTCCTTGATGTCAGCCAGCCCAATTCAACGGCGATGGAACTCCGAATGTGTAGCCTACATGAAGCTTTAGTTTTTTATTATGGGCTCTCAAAATATCTCTTTTTTAGCATTACTAGCCAACTCTTACGAATCCTCAAGAGAAGTAGTGACATGTATGAATGAATGTACTGTTTGTTACAAAATCCCCATGTGAGACATTCTTCTTTTAATGCCTAGAGTTAATCCAGGGGCAAAGAACGACTATCCACGAACATCATCATGCTTAAATGCGTGAATTCCTCGCATTTGACTAAGCATTGAAAGCCTTCACGTAAGTAAATGCGAAAATATTTGAGGAGGGAAATAACGCCTCGTTCGTAGGAGGAACCGAAAAGATTTGAGGAGGGAAATAACTGCCTCGTTCGTAAAGAAAGTGAAAAGATTTGAGGGCTCCTCCATATCGAAAAGTAAAAAAGAACGACGGATTGAGCGAGAGGTAAGAGTTATTACGAAATGGATCCAAGGCACTAAGACGAAAAGGAGAGAAAAGGCGTCTGCGAGACCAACGAGATCCGAAAAAGTTTATAAAGAACTTGAAGTCTCCATGCACCTCCGAACTCGTCACGAAAGGCCATCATCGCTTTTGTGATTTTCGGCAATTTATCTTTGCAAGTCCAAAGAACATCTAAAGCCCGGTCTCTAGTCGAAACACCCATTTTTCGATCTACATATAGAAGGTTTTGAAAGGAAAATAAGTATGCGTACATTCCAAGGCGGAAGTATGGGAAGCCTCATATCCCGAGGATCTGCGAGTCATGGCCATTGATAGCAACCCCGTTTCCCTCTCGATCCTTGTTGCCATCTGAGAAAGTGCATGTACGGGATTTCGAAACATGTGAAAGCAACGGAAGCCTTAGAGGAGGCGAGGCAGTACAAATATGATTTTGACATCGTCGATCACGGCCATGGTAGGGATCGATATGGACGGTCTTAATCTCTTAAAGATCATTGATTCGAGTTGGATATACCGGTCATCATAACATCAGCAAGTGATGATCGGCGGTTAGATTCTCGAAGGCCATATGCATGGTGCTCGAGACATCCTAAAGAAGCCGGTCTGCGTTCAAGTGCTCCAAAACATTTGGCAACATGCTTGTAAGGAAGCAATTACTCGAACAAAAGAACTATGGCCAAACTTACTACGACGATTTTGTCGGAAAGAAAAAGCCCCTTTGGTCCGCCGAGCTTCATTCTATATTCATCGAGGCGGTTCGACGGCTAGGAATCAATTCAGCACGACCAATGGCTGTACTCAAAATAATGAATATAGACGGACTCACCTTACGAAGTGTGATTTAGAGATAAGCTGAAGAAGCACGATGTAACTTGGAACCAAGGCGACCGGAGCAAAGTTGATTGGAAGATCAATCCCGGGAAAACCTACGGAGCAAAAAGTACCCGACCACTTCACAATCAAGAATACCGGCCATACCGACCTTCCGCTGGTGGTTCTAGCGGCGGACCGATTGATCATCCCTACGAGTTCCCGGCGACGGAGGCTCAAACTCAAGGAGTCGGACCGCTCACGGCAAAACAAAGTGGAAAATCCGTCGCCGGTGTTAGCAAGTAACAATGCCCAATTCGAGTATCAATTGCCCGAAAAATCAAAAGGTTACTTTGATGATGAGCTCACCGCCTTGGTCGGCCGGTTCGGAGTCAAGGACCTCCGGAGTTGTGATCCGAAGCAAGTGATTATGGATCCTCAAACAACGATCGTTAGTGTATGATCCAAGACAAAATCAGCCAATCATTGGAATAGCCTAGACAAAAGAGGTGGAACCAATCTCGCATGAATACTCCTTTAATTCCATGTATAGTTCCCCTGCGTGGGATACTTTTACTTTCTAGTTGTCTAGAATTTGCCTAGAGTTAAAAGGCGAATTTTTCTCCTCTATTATCAAATGCGTAAGTTCCTTATTAAGCTAGGCACTGTAGCAAATCAATTTGTGGACGACGCCCGAACGCCCATAAAGAGAGATTCGAATAGCCTTACTTGGGAGAATGCAAGGAAAAAAAACAAGCGAGGCTCAAAGATGGGTAACTCCGTATCATTCCAATTGACTCTCGATCGTTTCAAACTCTAAGTTAAACTTATTTTATTCTCCACAGGAGATTGCCAATTGCTTTGAGAACAATATAACAAAAGCGAACCACCCATGGACGCCAACAAACACCGCAAGACTAGTGATTGGGGGAATGACGGTGGTCCGAGGCGTTCGGGGGTTGATCCCGGGATTTGGCATCAATGTACGAGATATTAATAAAAAAATTTGCTTCGCGAGATCGAAACTCAGCCCAGACGGTTGCGGAACCTGGAGAGATAACATCCTGGACATACAATCCGATCCGAGATGAATCGATCTTTTCAATTCAAAGTTCGCGAGGAATACGTACATGGGTAAAGTGGTATCGTTTCAACTCTTTTAGAACATAAGGACATACATTGATGCTTTCCCTTTTGATTTTTACGGGGGTCACTATTCGTCCAAACAGAAGAAGTATCCCTTCTCCTTGAAAAATTAATGAAATGAGAAATTCTTGGAGCCTTTGACAATCTCATGTCTCGAAAGCGGGATAATGAAGTTTTGCAACGCATTTGCATGAGCAGGAGCAACTCACGATCCACGCCTCTAAGAAATTTTTTATATACTTGCGAACTTTGTCCGAAGCTAAAAAGTTGCTGCATTTTGTATGCTCGAAAACACTCATACACTGCATGGTTTGCACATGATTGTTCCTCATGTTTAATTTACCAACTCGAATAAGGAACATGAACTACATAAGATACATCGAATGTACGAAGAGGGCATGACAGGATGATGAAAGGCAATCCTTTCCCAAACACGTCCAATTTTTTTAGGCGAGATGAACGGTGGCAAAATTTCGCATTCCCCGAGGTAAAAAGTTTTCTCGCGAAAGGTACGATAACCGAAGTGATGAAGGCATTCATTTCTCTACCCTAAACACTGCAAGTTATCCGTTGATCAACCCATTTGAGCGGAAATTTCACTTCCACAACCCCTGTCAAGAACCACCCCACATTGGGGCAAAACAGAGGTAATTCCATCGCAAGATCACGAGACAAATGGTAAGAAATCTTCTTGCTTGGACTAACATCAATCTTCGGGTGGTTCTTTGCATTGTACTTACGCTTTAATTCAAGTGTCTTAGGGTGACGAAGAGCATTTCTTTTTCTATCCCACACATATATATCCATTTGCACAACCCATTTGAGCCCGCAAATTCGTTTCTAAAAGCCCTTATTGGTGATCATTGTTGTCCCAAAGCGAATATGGCCCATCTTTGAGTAGAAGGACACGAAAAGCTGGATCAATAGAAAATCTCCCAATGAACTCATCAAGATGCAATAGTAAAAGAGAGTTGGGAGTAAAAAAAAAGGGGAGAAGAAAGAGGAAAGGCTGATTCCACAAAAAATTCCTAGGCATTTAAAAAGCAAAGTGCCTACCAAAAGCAAGGCCAATGCCCTTTCAATTCATTGTTCATTTGTAGAATATTTCCGAACTTGAATGCACAATTTTCCTATATATCCTAAAAGGGTTGAGAGAAAAATCTCCATGAAGTGTCAAATTGCAAATGCAATCTTCGGTTCATACCATCCTCGAGCAATGATGGTATCCTAGAAGGCCACGATCGGTGATAAGATTGTAATGATCACCAACATCAAGCCCCTTCTCAAACATCTTCGAGCCAAAACGAACCCTTTCGTTTCTCGGTTCCCAAATCATTACCTCCATTACAACCCTTTAAAAGCCTTTTCGACTAGGGCACTTGAATTAATGTGGAGTTCAGTGATTTTAAGCATCACTCGAAGAAGTTCGAGCAAGATTACTTCTCTCTCATTTTGCGGGGTTCTTGACTTGTAAACCCGGAGAGATGACGAAGGAATTCATTTCAGTAGCCTTGACTCAACTAGAGTCCCCTTTGTAAACCTTTGACCTAGCTCTCATTACGGTCCCGATCAAGACCTCCCGGATCGGCTCGGTCGTATCAATTGCGAGATTACTCGGATCCTTATTGAATGCGATGATGGAAAGATTGAGTGATTTCTTTTGGATCCTGCAGACAGGGATAAATAACTTTTCTTGAGAGTGAGAGAAAACCCTCTCGGACCGAAGTCCCCCCACTCACTCACATTCGAGGTATTCATAATGTGAGAACATCCCCTGGACGAGGTTGGTAATGCAAACTTGATAGAATGGTTATGCATAAACCATGGTATGAGTGATTGCATTATATACATCATTGCAAGCTCGGTAGGATAGTTTTGCATGAACTCATTGTTGAATATGTTTTGGTATCTCTCAAAGGATTAGTTCCAAGAGCGAGATCGGAAACTAACAGGCGATCCCTTGAGTGGCCGGAGCCCGTGTGGGATAACATACTTGTTTTCGAGATTAAGTTCTTGCTTCCGCTCCTTCGAAATGGTATCGAGCCATATATCACTTAATATAGATTAGTTCGAATAATTTAGAGTTCGAAGATCCGTGATGAAGAGAAGCTTTTACTCATTATGGAAACTCCATCCGATATGATCACCCCAGGTTCAACATCAATCCTCACTTTCTCTTGCTCCTCCTCCCGAGTTACGCAAATCTACGCCTCCAAGTTAGACTATCTCTATGAGGTAGCCTTCTCGAGAAGATAGCAAGATCTCCGAGACCCATCTTCCTCTCATCAACCCATATTCGGCTTTCGCCAAACCTTCTTCGTTCTCTCCTATTCGCTCCATCAAACATCTCATTCGGCATACCCCTCGATCCGTTAAGGAGTATGTCCAATCTTCTAAGTTTGATCGGCACCATATTCTAGCCACACAACAAGAACAGGTTTGTGACACTCCAAATTCCACCAGAATTCCCTCTCCAGTGGATCCAACAAGGATTCACCCATCTTCATTTTGGAGCCATCGGATAGCTCTTTCCTTCCATGGTCGAAAAGGTTTACCTGTTGTGGCGAGAATAGCTCTTTTAGATACGAGGTTCTTAGACTACCAGCATGCATCGGCACCATTCAAACCACTTTGAATCTTTGGGGCCGATCTTTGTTACTCTATTTCCAAACTTTAACATGGCACTTGCGGACCCGGGATTGCTATCGGCCTTGAAGGTTCAACTACGAGATCACCTTGGAGCCCCTCGGACTCCAAACTCTTTGGCTGCTACTCTCCATTACCGGATGGTCTACGAGTTCGAGAATCATGCCATCGATCTCAACCTTCCAAGATCGAGATGATGCCCTTATCATCTCGATAGATCATGACCGACTTCTTGTGTTCATGTTCCCAGGCAGATTCCCGGGGACCAACTTGTCAAACTCCTTCCCGACGGTTGGGTGACCAACTATGAGAAACTTCACCAAAACACAAGACCGAGTCCGGTCCTCGAACCCCAGTTCACAAAAAAGAAAGATGGTATGCTGTTACCATCAAATTTGCAAAGGAAAAAGAAGACTCCTCGTCTTTATTTCCTTCCCTTTCCACTATTCTCTGTTTCACCCCATGTCCATCCCGAAACAGTGAAAATTGAAGATCCAGGACCCGAAAAAAATTTGTCCGGTCTTTTGATTCTAATGGACTTCCTATCCACTACTTCAAAGACCCTTCAGGACATTGTTTTTGGGATCCAGAATGTTCTGTCCCTCTTGTACTTCTCCTGTTGAAGAAGATGACGGACCCTCTTCAAAAAGAAAGAAAAAGAAGGATCCTTTGTACCAAAGATACCTTGATGGTGATCCTATCTGTAGGACCACTTGGTGAAGACGGCGGAAACCGGCAATATCTTGTCCAATATGGTGCTCCCCAAAGACTACAAATTCCTTCCCCATCTCCTTGTAAACTAGATCCACCAAACCATCCACCACCATCTCCCAAGAAATGCATTGCCGGTCCTTTCTACAAACCCATCCAGAAATGGGTCAAGAAAAATCCTTCTTGTTCCATTGATCTCCCAAAACCATACACATGCCTCCCTGAACCACTTCCTACTATATGCATGTTTCAGCCGAAGACTTCCCTCCTCTCCAACCTAGGCCGGTTGCATCAAATTCATCTCGCCTTACATTTCCCTCCACTTGAAAACTTTTCGGACTCCCAAGAACGGTACTATCATGCTCCCAAAGTACCTACACCAAATGAAATTGATCCACATGGCGGAAAAAAGGTACCGGCTCCGAGTTGAGACCGTTACGAGATTGGCAAACAGAAAAATGCCTTGGCCCGAATGTGGCCCTAGATAAAGTCTCTACCCAGATTGATCGAGTTGATCGAGCTTCTAGCCACATCCAAAAGATGCTCGAAGATTTCCAGAAAATGTTATACATGATGGAAAATCGGCAAGTCCATCATCATTACCTGGAAGATCGGACTCCTCAGATTGAAAAACTCAAAAGGCAAATTCAGATTCTTGAGAGCCGAAAGCTCAACTTGAGCACCAACCCTCCTTTCCACGCTACATACCTCATGTTTCTTTATACCCCTCTTTTACCAATTCTGCTACCCATTCCTTCCAATCTTCTAGCAAAACTTCTTCTTCACCCTTTGGGAAGGTTCTTGAAATGGTTCCACGGAACCAAGAACCAACGTGCTTTAGCTCTTCGAGCACGTCTCAAAGAAATCAAAAAGCGGAAGCTGAAAAAGCAAAAGCCTCAAAGAATCGCATCTGTCTCTTCGTTCCTATTTTTCCTATCCCCCCTTCGACTCCACGAAACCATCGATTCACCTCCTCCTTCTCATTCCCATATACTTCCTTCCTACATGGTCTCCAATCCTATTGAAAGTTTCTTAAGGAAACAAATCCCTTCGATTCAATAAATTCCATCAAGGACAAAGAAGACTCTTCGTCTTCTTCGTCGCCCCTCCTTACGAAACCCTTTCTTCTTGAGAATCGAGAAAATGATCCAGAGCCGATTCCTAGCTATCATGATGGCAGCAACGGTCCCAAAAGAAGAAGAAGCGAAGAAGAAATGGAATTTGTTAATCTTTCTTCTCCAAATCCAACCCCCCAGGCCATCATCTCATCATCCTCATTCCTCCTCAGGGAACCTTTTTCACCTTTGATGACGTTCCTTATCGGCGATGGTCCTTTAAACTTCAAGAGTTCCACACATAGCTTGTCGCCAAAAATCTCGGTGAGCGAAGTACTTATGAAGTCCTTTTGGAATTCACCAACAAGTTCACCGGAACCCTCAAAAATTGGTGGACATCCATTTCGAAACAAGACCGGATTGCCTTCCTCTTGATGTCCTTCGATCAAGCCATTCGTGTCATTCACCTGTATTTCATTGGCCAGCCAACCGGTGAAACGAACTCCAAAGAAAAGAGTTCTTTGAAAGAAAATGTTGTTCCACCTCCAGAAAAAGACCTTGATAGGCATTTCAAAGAGATGATTAGACTTTTCTATCATCTTGGAGCGGACATCAACCTTAAACCAATCTTTTTTAGCCTCCATTCCTAAAGAGATTGCGGATGAAGTGAACAAAAATCTCAAGAGGCCACTCCTAGAGTCCATTCTTGGAGAAATTCAGCAAACTGTCCATATTGCCATTGAAGAAAGGTGCGGAGCGACGACAACAGTTTGATCGGTTCGTCAAAGACAATCGGAGATATGACAAAAATTGTGAGAGGCCGGAATGGAAAATAAAATGTCCTCGAGGCTGCGCGGACCCCTCTGCTCGAGTCACAAGAAGAAAGTTCACTTCAAGAAGTTCTCTTTTGCCGGAAGGCCGAAAGGCGAAGCAAATGGAAATTCTTGAGAAAAAAGATCTCGTAGCCATTCAACAAAGAAGCAAAGAAGACCCAAGTCGACGGATGTTACATACGTAACAAGAAGGGTCATTTTGCAAAGAAATGCCCCCAGGCAAAAAAGCGAGGCGATTACATGATTCAAAAGATTTCCCGAACACCGGAATCTCTCTCGAGTGATGAAGACGTAGAGTCCGTCTTCTCCATTGAAGAAGAACCTTCACCAAATACCACATGTGCAATACGGACCTACTCCTCGGACATCGACTCTTCCCCGGAGACATACTCTCCTTCTTCTCTCTTCTCGACTCATTCAGAATCCACTCATCTACATTTCATCCTCCATATTTCCCGGTCCAAATCCATCTCCCGAAAGCACCAAATCTATCCAAGTCATAGCCTTCATTGATACTAAGCGCGAGAAGATCTCTCCTTGATAGTAAAATTCTCCCAGGAAGAATCTGGACACCATACACCAGGTATTTCCAGGTTGGCCTCGGGGAGAAACTTTTTCTACCAAACTGCGAGCAAACCTATTTCCATCCACATCTTTCCTGGATGCGAAATCACCACCGAATTCTTGGGTGTCCATCTCACGACAAAGATCTCATCATCGGTTGGGACTTATTGTCCAAACTTCCGAAACTCAGAATCAACCCTAAGGGGTTACAATTCCAAGAAAGCTTTCAAGAGTTTGTGGAAATCCAAAGACTCTTTGTTCTCCAAACGAAATCCTTGACCCAATCACCCAATCTCTTCTCTCCCATTGCTCGAGAATCCCATCATCGGTTCGTCCAAACTTGTTCCAATCCTCTCTGGAAAAATTCTGACTTCTTTGTCAAAATTCCTTTAAAAAAAATGGAGAAATCAATCCTACCAAAGCTTGCCATTCGGGCATGAATCCGAAACACCTTGCACTTGCACAAGCGGAATGTGCTCAACTCCTTTCCCAAGGACTCATTGAGCCTTGGACTCTTCATGGGCATGTGAAGCTTTTTATGTCAACAAAAGAGCGAGAACAAAATCGAGGAAAGCTGAGATTAGTCATAAACTACCAGCCCCTCAATCTGTTTTTATCCAGGATGATAAATTTCCTTTGCCTCACAAAAATTCTTTATTTTCCAGCCTTGCTCAAGCAAAGATTTATTCCAAGTTTGATCTTAAGGCGGGTTTTTGGCAAATTAGAATTCATCCATCGACATATTTAAAACTGGATTTTGCATTCCTAATCGGCATTTCCGGTGGAAAGTCCTTCCATTTGGACTTAAGATCGCTCCGTCTTTGTTTCGAGAAAGCAATGTGCAAAATCTTTCAGCCCATTCTTGCCAATGCACAAATATATATTGATGATATTCTTCTCTTCTCCCCGACGAAGAATCTCATGCAAAGCTTCTTCAAAGAATTTGCTGAAATTGTGCATACTCATGGCATCATGCTTTTTCAAAAGAAAATGATTTTAGCCCAAAGAGAAATCGAGTTCCTCGGCATGCGATTGAAAAATGGCAACTATTGCCCCGGACCTCACATTGCGTAAGACCTTCAGAAATTTCCCGATGAAAATCTCTCTGTCCAACAAATACAATCCTTCTTAGGAATTGTCAATTATCTCGAGACTTCGTCCCAAAAATTTCTCGGATACTTCACCCTCTGCAAAAAATGTTGAAGAAAAAACCCCTCCTTGGTCGACCAAACAGACCAATGCCATCAAGACACTCAAAGACCAGTACCAAAATTTGCCACCTCTTCGAATCCCTTCCAATGGAACCAGGATTCTCCAAACAGATGCCAGTGACAAATCTTGGGCAGCCATCCTCCTTGAAGAAGACAAAGGTAAGCGACGAATCGTGCTTACAAAAGTGGAAAGTTTTCCAATGCGAAATGCATTACCATTCCACCTTTAAAGAAATTCTTGTCGTAAAAAATGGCATCAAAAAAATTTGAATTTCATCTCATTGGCCATCACTTTCTTGTCGAAATGGATATGTCATCCTTTCCACAAATGCTTAAGTTTAAATAGAAGCAAGTTCCTCATCCCCGGCTTTTACGTTGGGCGAGAATGGTTTTCTAAATACTCTTTTGAAGCAAAACATATTTCGGAAAGAAAAACATTTTGGCTGATTTTCTACATCACGACCAAAAGAACCTTTCCAATCCATCAATATGTTCATTCGCAAAGAGTTTTCAGGAACCTTCAAAGTTCAAAACATGAGAGAACACCAATGGCCATCCCACCAATATCCGCCTTGATATTCCTCAATATCTCGACGAATTCTCTTTCGATCATTTTCAAAGATTATTTTGGAATTATCACTACATAGTTTTCAAAGACTATGGCGGACTCATGCTAAAATCGGGACTCAATTATGAATACCCATTCATCCATCCATTAAGATGGTCTTCCACCATCTCATTCCCTCCGATCTCAAATGGATGTTACGGTATATGCTTCACCTCTATCAGGTTGCTATCGAATTTCCCTTAAACGAAATCATTAAGGTTTTGTCATTCGAATCTCTTTTCGGAAATTATAGAAATCATGACCAGAGATCCTTCCTTGACATTCTCACTTGGTTCCAACCACTACAAGCATGGAAACACATGTTCGTACTCCGAGACAAGTTGGCGGACCGAAACCTCTCGGACATAATGTTGTCATCTTCCACCATCCTTGGTCATTCACTGGACCAACGGGAGACAAAAGATCCAACGCAGAGAAATTGGCACCAGCTCCTTTAAGCCAAATCTCCAAGATCAAGTGTACAAAATTCATAAGACGTCTTTCCGGGACCATATTTGACATCCCCTACGAATACGAGAGAACTCCAGCGTATCCTCCGTCAAGAAAATAAGGTAATACCACCCGAGGTATGGCCTTATTCCACAAAGAAACTACTCATGGGACACTCCCGGGACACATCCTCATGTGTTCGAAGCCCTCCAGGAGTTCAACAACGAGTCAAGCAAGCTCCACTATGGATACGAGACACTCGGCCCCTTGCACCGTTTGATCCATGGGGAGGTCAATTGTCACAAGACCCATACAGACTATCCACAGCCCGTCATCCCGACGTCCCATCTTCGTCACGAAACGCACCATCCAGCTCACATGGAATCCCGATGATCCAGGTCTTGACCAGCTCATCTTAGACTACGAAAGAGAGCAATTATTGCGTGCATACGAAGTCAAAAGGACGGCCATGATGGACCGCACAGCTCCGACTCGAGATGACCCCAATTATCACCACCGATCCCGACGGACGGAGATAAGTCCACACCTCCATCCGCTCGCACCGCTCGTGTCCCCCGTTTGCAAAAACTCTACCCGCTCCACCTATAACAAATCAAGAAAGCGCCAGAAGAAGTGTGTCGTTTTGTGAAAATGTGTTGTGTTGTCAACAATAATGACTCCTCCCGAAGTCAATGTTAGTTGTATTATTGTACGCACTTGTCGGATCTCTATCATAGAGAATCCTTTGTTTTCTTTCACAAGACCTCGCCTATATATAAGGCAGAGCTTTCGCATTGTAAAGGCGAAGACTTGGCTTCCTTTATGAAATCCAAGCGAGTGTGTTTCCAACATGAGCTTCTAAATCCCTCTCTTCTCTTCAAGCGATTCTTACGCACTAAAATGTTTCTACTTCTCTATTCCGGTGATTGGTTAAGTATGCTCTCCACTTGCCACGAATCTATGATCATTCGGAAAGTTTATCGATCTGTTTTATTGGGTGAAAGCGTGTGTAGAGTCCCGCGGGGCCTCTCTCCACTTGTTGATTAACTTCGCAAGTGAACGCGCGGATACTACCCAATACTTGATCGGGATAAACTTATGGTGGTAATGGATAGTGGATCCTGTGGATCGAAATTTTGGTATCTCTCAAAGGATTAGTTCCAAGAGCGAGATCCGGAAACTAACAGGCAGATCCCTTGAGTGGCTAGAGCTCGTGTGGGATAGCATACTTGTTTTCGAGATTAAGTTCTTGCTTCCGCTCCTTCGAAATGTGTTACCTCTACCATTCTATGATGGGTAATACATTCCCGATGTTCGTCGTCCCTTCCAAGGTCTCGAAATTCATCCAAGAATTATTGAATGAGCAAGTTCTCCTGGCAAATGCCTACCATGTATGATACGAGCGATGACATTTCGTTCTTTGATTAATCGTTCGGAGAACCTAGGTAAGTTTTACGAACCCATTTTCAAATTAACAACTCCTCCGATGATAGTTGTTACGATTCAATCCGTAATATGCCTCTCCTATCGTCGTGTAGACATACGCACCTGGCGATCTTGACATCTTATCAAATCATGACGACGCAGCTCTTATGATTTCCGGTCTCCGATCACGAAGACATATGCACTGGTGATCTTGACCTTTAGTCGGCTCATAATGACATAGCTCTTATGATTCTCGGCTCCTTTATCAAATCACGAAGACATAAGCACCCGTGATTTTGATCCAAACCAAATCATAACGACGTAGCTCTTAAGATTTTGGTTCCCCTTTGTCGATCACGAAGACATATGCACCGGTGATCTTGACCTTTAGTCGGCTCATAATGACATAACTCTTATGATTCTCGGCTCCTTTATCAAATCACGAAGACATAAGCACCCGTGATTTTGATCCAAACCAAATCATAACGACGTAGCTCTTAAGATTTCGGTTCCCCTTTGTCGAATGTGAAGACATATGCATTGGCGATTTCGACATTTAATCAACTCACAACGACGTAGCTCTTGTGAACTTGATTCTACTTCTTTCGACTCACAACGACGTAGCTCTTGTGATCCGGAAGGATACACATATCTTGCGTGTCTCGCATTAGGGAAAAGTCTCCGATAACGAGATAGGCCAAATACCTTAAGGTCCTCGTGTTTGCAAGAAACTTGGAAATTAAAGGGAATCACCAACTTATGAGGTATTTGGTAAAACAGTATTCTCGTATGCGATCCATGTGCGGGTTTCTCTAACATGGAAAAGAGAAATTATGACACATGTTATTTACAGATCTTGCATATCATGCATCACTTCATTACATAAAAAAATGGGACTAAAACTCCCGCCAAAAATTTCATCTATCATTTACACTATCAAAATTTAGGGTTCAATTTTGTCTTTGAGCGGAACCTCTACGAGCCTCCACTCAAAGAGGGCAGCTGTGACGCCTAAATTTTGACTAATATATATTTTGCATAAAAATTAGAACTAATTTTAGTTCTAAACAAAAATCATCTCACATATTCATTTAGCATTGGCATACAATTTGAGCTTAATTTAACGAGGTCCGGACTAGGCATGCGGTGGAAAAATGCACCAAGAAGATTTGGGCTTGAAAGAAATATTTTCTCAAGGACGTATTGCAAATACTCGAACTTCGGGACTATATTGCAAATACTCGAACTTCAGGGATTTCGATTAAATACTTGAAACTTCAGGGACTGCATTGCAAATACCAAAAGAAGATGGGGAAAGGAAGATGGTGAAAGGAAGATGAAGAAGAGAAGATGAAAATGGAAGATGGAGAAATGAAGGTGAAGAAGAGAAGATGAAGATGAAGAGAGAATTGAGAGAGAGTTTTAGGGGAGTGGAAGAGAATTGAGAGAGTTTTTGAGAGGAGTTCTTTAGAGAGGAAAAAGAGAATTCTTGAGAAAAAAATTTGGAGAGAGTTTTGAGAGGGCTTGAGTGTTTTGAAGCTCGGTGCTACCATTGTCAATTTCGCACCCATCAACACAAGCCACAAGTTCATCCCCATCGTTCAGCTCGCGCAAACAAAAGAAAGTTAAGTGATTCCCTAATTTTCTTTAATTTCGAATACAAATTAGCCCAGATTTTCTACACTGATTTTTCTCTATATTTTTATGTTAAATAACAATTGCATATCAACGATGAAACATCAATGGTACAAGAATAGAAGGAGAGCAAAAAGGGGAAAATATCAACGCCCGGATTGCGGTCTCATGAAATTCCAGGCAGATGAGAAAGAAGCGTGAAGGAGAGATAGGACCAAGAGATTTCTCGGTCTAACGAGTCACCAAATCGGTCCAATGGTCAAGACAAGCCCGGAGCACAAGTTTGGTGCACGAGTTCAAATTGGGGAGTAATCTTGAACCTATTTCATCCTAATTCCATGTAATTTCTTTATTTCAAACAAATGTCAAGGGAAGAAAAACAAAAAAAATTGATTCTTTGATCTTCAAGTAGAATTCATCAAATTTGTCAAATCCATTATTTTTTCATGAATTTTAAGGTACCGAAAGGGCATTAGTTGTAATTAATGTAACTAAGTCCCCGGACTCTTAATCTCACGGTTCGCGAAATAAGATAGTTTTCTCCCGCTATTTTATTTAGGTTTCTAATCGACCTACCGAAAATGATTAGTGGCGACTCCAAATTCAAATCACATTGCATGTTAATCATTCGAACCTTAAGTTGCGATTTGGTATGGACTTAGGAGAGTCCGAGTTAGGTTAGTTAATTAATTAACTTGATAATCCATTAGCCCGGAAATAATAACTTGTTTATTTTTTTTTTAGGTCGCGACAGTTACGAGGTAACGGAGGATCAAAAGGAGGAGAAAAGCATGACTCGAACTCGGAAAAGAAGAGTGCAAAGGAAAAAGAGAACCCACATTCTACGACAACGAGGATATCCCAATCAGCCGTGAATCAAAACCGGCAGCTCCTAACCATACTAAGTCCCGGAGAGCAAGAAATTTGGTTTGGAGGCGGCGTCCGGATGAAGCATCGACGGTTCGGGAAAAAACGACAAAACCATTGAGCCATAGAAACCGTTTACACCTAAATCGCGGTTTAGAACTCCTGTTAGCAGTCAATATCATCTTTGAATTCTTGTATGGTGCGGAGTTAAGTTGCCACACGACTCGACTTGAGTCATCTTCAGTGATGGCGACAAAGAAACCGCGCAAGAGATAGAGAAAGCCCAATTTTACTTCAACAATGAGGAAACCATGGAATTCGAAGAAAACCAATGGAAGACGTCTCAAATCATTTGAGGTCGCTCAACATAAATGCAAGGATTAACGGGCGACCGGTAATGAAAGTGCGATAGATGGGGGCTCAACATTAAATCTCATTCCATACCGCTTCTTCAAGAAAATAGGAAGAAGTGATGATGAGATAATCCCGTCAAATATACAGCTATCCGACTTCACTTGGCGAGATTACCGAAGTAAAAGGGATATATGTTGCAAATCTAACCGTCGGGTCCAAAACATCGAGGACGTCATTTTGCGTTGTGGACGCGGACGGATCTTATAACTTGCTTCTAGGGAGAGATTGGATACATGGAAATCAATGTGTGCCGTCAACGTTACACCAAATGCTTGGCATTACGGAATGGGGAAAAGGTGGAATATGTAAAGCGAATCCCAGTTTGTGTCACTTGGACCCGTATATCCGGGCGGGACAAAGTTATCTCGAGATGGCTTGCCTCGCGTATCAAGCCACTGAAGCATATCCAAGGGATATCGCGTTACGCCGTTTCGACAAGGGAACCACCGAATGGGTCCCCAGGGAAGGAACCGGTGGAACCATTGATCGATTTCTAGATGGAAACTCGGTCCTTTCTACAAAACCTCTCGAGAGGTATGCGGCCTACCGGGCCGAACAGAATGGCCAAACTAGCGAGTTGGTGATGGCATTCTAGAGTTCGAAGAATCTCTAATTAAAGAGGATGACAAAGTGATCAAAGCTCGGGATTCGTTAGAAGAGGTCAATCTTGAAGATGAAACCTCGCTCACAACCGACTTATATCGATCGGCTACTTGATCGACAAGTACAAGGTTCAAATGGTAAAACCGTTAAGAGAATACAAAGATTGCTTTGCTTGGGATTACCACGAGATGCCCGGCTTATCGAGAAGCGTAGTTGAGCATCGATTGCCAATTAAGAAGGGATTCCGACCTCATCGAGGCTCCTAGAAGATTCGCTCCAAGTAATCCTTAAAGTTAAGGAAGAAATTGAGCGCCTTCTCTCTGCTTGGGTTCATAAGAGCAGCAAGGTATGTCGAATGGTTGTCGAATATCGTGCACGTTAGGAAGAAGAATGGCAAACTTCGAGTATGCATCGATTTCCGCAACCTCAATTTGGCTACCCCAAAAGATGAGTACCGAGATGCCCATGGCCGATATGTTGATCGATTCGACTTCCAGCAATGAAATGATGTCCCTTATGGATGGACATTCGGGGTATAATCAAATATTTATAGCGGCGGAGGATGTCCACAAGACGCGGCCTTTAGATGCCCGGAGCCATTGGCACATTCGAATGGGTTGTCATGCCTTTCGGGTTGAAAAACGCTGGTGCTTACATATCAAAGAGCAATGAATTGCATTTTCCACGACATGATTGGGAGATTCATGGAGGTCTACATTGATGACATCATTGTCAAGACAGACAAGGTAAGTCATCTAGACCAACTAGAACAGGCTTTTAAGAGAATGCGCAAGTTTAAGTTAAAAATGAATCCGTTGAAATGTGCATTCGGGATAGGAGCCGGCAATTTCTTAGGTTTTTGGTCCATCAAAGAGGCATAGAAGTAGACATGAACAAAGCGAAGGCTATCATAGAGTTGCCATCTCCCGCCGAGAAAAAGCAACTACAAATGCTAATAGGGAAGTTGAATTTCTTGCGGCGTTTTATAGCTAACTTGTCGGGGAAAATTGAAATTTTCTCCCCATTACTCAAATTGAAGAATGAACAAGAGTTTGTTTGGGAAGAAAAACATCAAATGGCTTTCGACAAGTTAAAAAGGTATCCGATCAAGCCACCGGTTTTGATGTCACCAAAGGTTGGACGGCCATTAAGGTTGAACTTGTCGGCCGCCGAAATGACGATTGGGAGTTTGTTAGCTCAAGAGAACGATGAAGGCAAAGAGCAAGCCATATTCTACCCGAGCGAGAATGCTCAATGACGCCGAAAACAAGATACACGCGCCCGATCGAAAAACTATGTCTATCATTGTATTACGCTCGTACAAAATTACGGCATTACATGTTGCCGACTACGGTGCATGTAATTTGCAAGACAGATGTAATTAAGTACATGTTGTCCAGGCCCATCATTAGAGGCCGGATTGCAAAATGGGCATTCACTTTGATAGAAATTGATTTGATTTACGTGCCGCTCAAAGCAGTAAAAGGACGGGCGAGTGTACGATTTCATCGCCAGTATCCATCGAGTTGAAAATTGAGGACGAAAATCATCTCAAAGCATTGCACCTTGGATATTATACTTCGATCGGGGACGCGAGGTAAGAAAGTCAGTTCATTCATCAAAGCACTGCTGAACATCCTCCATCCCTTCTCTCTCTTTCTCTCTCTCTCTCTCTCTCTCTCTCTCTCTCTCTCTCTCTCTCTCTCTCTCTCGCTCTATCTTTCCTTCTCTCTCTCACCCTACTCACTTCACCGGGCCCTCACGGAAAGTATTCTTTGAAACGAACGACAAAATCCCGTAATCGGTCTTCCCGGCTTGAGGTTCTCCTCCTTTGCACGATGGTGGCCTTGACCCGCCCCCTCCATTGTCGCCTCCAGCTTGTCCTTCTCGTTCTCCCGGCTATTTAAGGTACCCCTTCTAGACCGCATGAGACCATCGGTGGAGTCCAAAGATGGCCTTCAAACCCTCCGAGGGGCCTCCAATGAAGGCCAAAGATTGAGATTCGCGGCTCACCAATTCATACTCTACCGTTATTGGGGTGTTTACCCTCCAAATAAAAATTGTGCATCCGACAACCCTCGATACAATGCAGCCGGGAACATTCGGTCTAAGCCAATGTCGACACCACATGCCGAGTTCATGTGCCATATCAAGAAATTCGAAGAAATTCGACATATGGGGAGATAAAAGACATATTTGCAAAGCCAACACAAAAGGAAGGCTGTATGTTCCCGGGGAAGAATGGGTCTCGAAGATTTGGCATGATGATTCATGAATTTATCATACGGTAAGCGAAGTAGCGGGACATATCAGGTAGAAATTGGTCGCTCAAAGTACAAATGTCACTTTCGATGAATGGAGAAAGACCGGTCGGAGACCAAATATCAAGAAGGGTAGCGTATCTTGGACCAATGGGAAAGAAGAAGCGGTTCGATGAGGGCGACCGAAGCAACACAAACTGTCAACAAGCCCATACTCTATGGGATCAATGGATATACCACAAAATATTAACAAGACGTCTATCCGGGCTCGTGCCCAGACGATAGCTACCTCCGTTTCTAGTCGTTTGTACCAGTTATAAAATCGGTAGTCAAAGGAGGGATACGAAGAAAATACGTGATTATTCGACGGCCCAGAAGGCACAAATGACAAATTGCTCAAAAGGTAAGATTTCCTTGGAGCAACGGGGAAAACAATCAATCAACAAAGGAGAAGGCGGTAACCGGTAAGATGTAGACCCAAAATGATGTGACCATCGCCAGGCGGTAATCCATGAAGGATAAGGAGAGTTCCCTCTTGGCTTCATTCGATAAAGAGCGTCGAAGCGCGACAAGCACGAAGCTGCGTGAGTACTCATGTGAAGTCTATAGTGAAGGTCGCATGAATTGATACAGGAAACAACCATTATTTATAAGGAATTGGGAAGTAACCAACCCGGAGAATGATGGCGGTTACCCGAACGTGGGAGAATACATGGATCGTGGCGACATGCGACAAAGAGAAAAAAGGGGAAGTTTCATTAAGGATGTTCGGTGTACAAGGGCTGACTTAATCTCCTCGAGCAACTCACGAGTAAACGCTCGAACTTCTTATTTTTATCCATGTACATATTCCTAGTGCGACGTCGATCTATTTCTACTTGCACTACTCGAGCGCGATCAGCCCTTTTCTTCTCTTCCAAGGAGGCTATGGATGCCTTCGGTTGGCCTTCTATCGAAGAATGCCGAAAGAGTACAATTGATCGTTGGCGTCGAGTCTCCTCCAGTTCCCTTTCTATTGCCGGCCTCTGTTGCTCCCGGAGCGGTCTCCTTCTCATCCAAGATGCAATGCAAGCTCCTTAATGGAGGATTGAAGGGACTGTTCCCCTTGACTCACAAGTTGTCCCGCTTCTTGAGCTTCGGGGCCGGAGAGAAGAGTTGATCGAGGAAAATTTGATAAAGCCAAGATCTTATCCCGACACTTGCCGAAAATGCATAGAGGGAGTGGAAAAGTGTTCCAGGGAATATCTTCGGCCGGCGAACTAAATCCGCGAGGAAGCTTTTCGCCGATTTCTCTTTCGGCCGACAACTCCATCACGGACTTAATGCTTTGAATATTTGATGGATTGTCGACAAAGGAGGCCACTCCGAATGAATAAGGTCCAAAGAGCAAGACAACGATAACCCCACCTTGTGAAAGTTTCCGAGTCGGAGGAGCTGCTTGGGGGAGGTATACTCGGATGGTTCGAAGTATGAGAAGACCCAACAAGATAGGCCCGAACATCTTCGACAGACGGTAGAAGGAGAGAAGCAACAGGAAAATCCCAAAGAGGGTCCATCGACGAAGGATCTTCGGCTATCATAGGATCTTCGGCTATCAAAGGCACTTCAACCATCGAAGTTAGAACTATAGCAAGCGAAGAAGACTTCTCTTGAGGTGCCTTAGATGAAGCAACCACCACCGAAACGGCGAGGGTCGGGCGGACTCCCAAAGAACGGCAATATAGTCGGGCCCTCCGTAAGTGGGTCGAGCTCCCAAGAGGCTTTCGGGACAAAGGGTAGGAGGAGCTTCAACATACGAGAGGAGCCTTCGAGTCTCTATCGGGGGACTCCATCGGAGATTTGCTCTTCTTCGCCCCCAATTTTCGCCGTTTAAGAGAAGTGAGCGTCTCCTCATCAACATCATCGCTCGAGTCATTGCCTAATACCAAAGGTAAAGTGAAGTTATTTCGGGCCGAGTGATACTAAGAAATCTAGGAAGAAAGAAATTTACCAGAAATAGTCGTCGGGCGCTTGCGACTACCAATCGAAAGGGCCTTGGTTGCACCCTTTTTTCCAGCTTTCTTCAAGGCATGACCGAAGAGGCGTATCCGACCACCTTTGAGTATAGACGAGATAGCATCCTCAAAAGGGCTCTCGAAGGCAAAAAATGTCCACCGGTTACGAACTCGGGAGTCACGCCGGGGCCCGGAACGTAGTACGATGGGATGTCCCCCGAAAACCGGCCCGATACATCACGTTCGTGACCTCGGCGCGGCAGTGAACGGTTCATCGACCTTGATGTTGTAAACTTTTTTATCCAGGGTTGGAAAATCCATGAGATAAGGGATGGGCATAAGCACCGCCTGTCGAAGGCCAAACCGCCTAGCACAATAGTGCGGAGAGTATGGTTCAAAACCAGGATAGAATCTCCCTTTGAGGCAAAGCCTGATTGGAAGGTCTCGAGGAAATAGAATGAATGTCCAAAAATCACGATGATTAAATCGTTTCAAGGTCCGAGAATCAAAACAAAATCGAATTCACCCGAACGGTAAGGGAAGAAATTTATTCGATCGGCTTCCCAAGATAAGAGCCGTCGAAGGAAGAAGCGAAAAGGTGGAACATCGCCGGAGGCCTTCGACGGGACGGGGCAAGAAGCCGAGTTCCAAGCTTTAGAGGGACTTTATTGGGATCAAAGGGCGGAACGCTCTCGAACAAGAAAGGGAAATAAAATGCGACCCAAGCCTGAAGAATTCGAGAGAGGACCCGACAACACACTATCTTCCTCGAGCTCGACATTAATCGGGCAAGTAAGAGACACTTCGTATAAAGACGCCGAGGCAAGTGAACCAAGAGCGATAAGATTTCCTTTCGCTAGAAGCGAGGCAAGATCGAAATAATCCCTGGACACTTTAAGAGTCGGGCTGAAAAATAGATATTTCGATAGCCAAAACAGAAGGAAAGCGGTTCGTTCTTCGGGAGTAACAGCCCCGAGAGGTCCTACCATAAGTATCGATGAATTTTTCATAGGCAAGAGTATCGTCGAAAAAAAGGGCAGTCTTTGGTTTTCCCAGATTTTTAACGAGATGTCCCATAAGGGGAGAGACCAGCAATGGCAAAAGCATCCAAAAGGGTTACGGACATAGGACCCCATGGGAAGAAAAACAATTGATAGAGGAGAACCAAAAGCTTATAACGGCCCCGGTAAGCCTCTATTCGGGTCGTGTGACAAAGCATGCTAACCTCGATCGCTGTCCTTATTTGCGCCGCTTCCCAAAAGGCAATCGTTGGGGCGTCGCCTTGAAGCCTTTGAAACCAGGTATAAGCTTTGTCATCGAAAGACGGAAAGCTCCTAAACCGTTGAGCCGGCGCAGTCCAAATATCCTTCGATGGGGAAGCTTGAATAGGAAGCAGCTCATCCGCCCGCATCGGAAAGCAAGGTTGAAGGGACTCGGAATGTGATGATGATCGTGGGGCCCAGGCCCAAGAATGAGACCGGCATGCTCTCGTCGAGTATTTAACAACTGGAAGAGACAGTGATCGGCTTCATTTCTATTTATGATCCCATCAAAGCGAGAGATAAACCGATAAGGAAGGAACCCGGAGGTTTCGGTCGCCATGGAAGCTTGAAACGTTCGACAAAGGTTTAGGGTTTAGAAGAAAAGCCTTAGACGCAGAAAGACGACGGTTGAAAGCTTTTTAGGATCCTTAAAAAAGCGAGAATAAAAGAAGGCGATGCATTGTATGAAACCAAAGGAAAAGCGTGATCGTCCTTCTACAGTTGAACCTACGGATCGGAGGATATATTTTAAAAGAGATAAATCTTCGATTTATATCTTTTAAAAAGGGGCATGTGTTGACACCTAAAAAATTTCGAGAAGGCTCAAGTGACAAACACGCGTGAGGAGGCGCCAATCGGCTATAAGGAGAACATTGAGGTAAGGCACACATTGATCAAGCGGGTGCCCGTGTTAGGGTAAATTATGGCCCCATTTCCTTCCAGAACAAGAAAAGCGCGGGAGAGCCACGATCGGAGCAGTTACCAAAGAGTAGCGGTAAATCCCCACGAGGTGAAATGAAAAGAGCGCGAAGACTAAGAAACCGTCGAAAGAGCAATTCACGTGGCTTGTGGAGAAGAGTAGAACGTGGGGGACCCGAAGGAAGTAACCGATTGACGGTTACCAAAAGTCTACCTATATATATCCCACAGCGAACACACCACGAGACACACATCTTCTCAAACTAGCTCCTAGCCTATAGCCTTTTTAGCCTTAGCGTAATTATAACTTTCCGGAATCCCGTCGTCGATTCAATTCCGGCGAGTTTCATATCCAGATCGAGTGTCGTTGATTAGATTCCGACGCCTTTGCTCACTAGGTTCAACTCCGTCGATTCGATTCCGGTGTTGCACATTCCTTCCATCTTGTCCGGTACCGTTGATTCAATTCCGGTATTGTGTCCTATAATCCACCGTCCAATGCTTTGTCGATTCAATTCCAGCATTGTGTCCTCTGATTTCATCCGACCTTGTCGATTCAATTCCAGTCGCGTTGAAGTTTACGGTACATCTTGACTACCGAGCGCACCTGGGTTGTCGAACTCATCGAGAGTCATGTACGCCCTCTTTGTGTTAATAAAGACATCCACTGCATTTGACACTCTCTGTCCAAAAGACCCAGAACCCCTTTTCGGAAAATGAACGGATTAAGTTCGATAAAAGATTCCCGCGTGAGCCACCTTCTTTTTGGGCCTCGGTCATTTCAGGGCTCGACCCATAATCACAAAGAAGCCCTGTCGAAGGATTTCAACGCCGCAATGCTGGTACGGAATTTGGTATAAGAGTTACGATAAAAGTGAACTTGAGTATGACAAGTTACGACAATGGATCGGTTTCTTTTGAGGGCGAGGCAAAAAACTATGTCGGCGTGCATTAAAATTCCTTAGGCCGATGGTAGATGAGCAACGGTCCGGATTCAATTTGGAAACTTGATACGGCAATCGACGTACTACTGTGGACAAGTTTATAGCGAAGACGCAAATTGCACAAGAGAGTTGTCGATTCAATGATCAAGTTATCGACTTCATGGCCGACGATGGGCTATCGAGATACCAATACTCTCTATCGACTACCTAATGACCGAAGGATGTGCTCGTTGATTTTTATCGCTCTTTGGTGATCTTCAACGTTGACTATTCCGCTTCCAAGGATGACGAAACGAATTTAGAGTCTAAGTCTAATTACCTTACATTTGGTCAAGTGACTTTAGTCCTAGTTTTAAGAGTCTTAAATATATTGTAAGTTTCAAGAGTCAAAGTTCAAGTTTCTAAGTGTTTTAATGTTTGTCTATTTCTTATGTAATTATCCCTCTATATAGAGAGGCGAGATCTCAAATGTAAGACAAAAACTTGAATATTTAGAGTATGTGAAATTTGTTTTACGTGTGAGCAAATATCTATTACGGCTTCGTATCATTGGAAGTTGGATTCCTTGGTGGTGAGCCAAAAAGCACTATATCAATGATATTACGTAGGCTTTGGTGGTGAACTTCTCCTACCTGAAGTCCTATCTCCTCGGGTGGTGATATTATGTAGGCTTGGTGGCAAACTTCATCAATCATCATCGTTATCTTCGGATGGTGGCCCGTGTTGTATGTCTTGGTTTTGATCGTATTCTATCCAACCTTTGCGGTTGCCCATTGACATCCTTCCACACACCATCTGTCCTGTCCATCCTTCCATCAACATCACTCAAAACATCTCTCGCCCGCCCTGCCCCTCATCAAAGTTAGCCAAACTAGTCTTCAAGGTCTTGTTGAAGGCTGGTCCCGAGGAAGAATTTGGTGTGTTTATGGGTTCAAAATCGGGAAATCTACTAGGTCCAATTTAGTCCCTAAGTCAAGCCTCAAACCCAGTTCTACTAGGAACCGAACCAATTAAGTCGGTTTCCCGATAGTTTCAGCTTTTTGATACGAAATGTGTTCTCTTTTAGGGTTAAGTGCATTGGAAATTTTAAAAATTTTACGGAAGTGCAATTAAATCCTAAAACTTATAAAAAGTACAATCAAGTTCTAAAACTTATCAAATTGATGCAATCGGGTCTTTCCATTAACTCTGTTTAATTAGGTTAACTGAAAATGCTAATGTGCCATTTTTAAATATTTTCTCTCTCTATTGTGGCATTAACCTTACTAAAACATGAAATATAAGATTAAAACGATGTCGTTTTGGTCTAAATCCTAATTTTTTAAACAAAATATCAATTAAACAAGATTAAAATAAAAAATTGTATTTTTGAAATAAAAAAGGGCAAGGATGGCAAGCCCATCGCGCCCGTTACCTAGAAAGGGCCTACTAGGCGTGGGTCGTTTTAAAATACCTTTTTTTACATTTTAATCTTATTTAATAAAGGTTTTAGTTGAAAAATTGGGATTTAGACCAAAATGACATAGTTTTAGTTTTATATTTCATGTTTAGTAAGGCCAATACCACGTAGAAAAGAGAAAATATTTATAATAAAAAAAGTCACGCAGGAGAGAGAAAATAAAAAAATCATGTCGAATTAACCGTTAATTTAATTGAACGGAGTTAATAGAATGACTTGATTGCATAAATTTACAAGTTATAAAACTTGATTACACTTTTTGTAAGTTTTAGGACTCAGTCCCAAACCTTTTTTTTCAATTCAATCATGTCCTTTTGTATTTGTGTCAATTCAATTTTTTTTCGGTCAATTTTGGCCGAAATCACTTACATGGCATGGCCACTCGACATGGTGCAACAGCGATGATATGGCAAATTTTTAATAATTTTTATTTGCAAATTATTTTTTATTTTTCTTTCATTTTTTTCTCTTCTTCTTCCTCCTATGGTCGAGCAACACTCACCCCTGCCGGTAGGGTAGGTGAAAGCTTCGTCGGTCCTTAGCTACCACCCGGAGAAGGAGTAAGAAGAAGAGAAAAACAATAAAGAAAAAAGAAAAAAAGAAAAAAAAAGAAAATTAAATAAATAAAAATATTCAAAATAAAAATATATATATTAAAATATTATTAAAAATTGGCAACATTAATGCCGAACATGCCATATCGGCAAATTTTTAGCTAAAATAGGCCTAAAGGACTAAATTAGCACAAATACAAAAAGTTTAGGACTGAATTGACACAATTACAATATGTTTATGAATTTTTTGGTAATATTCCCGATGATTGTCTATTTAGCATAAAATACTTCACAATCTGATGACATGTAAGCTAGCTTTACCTAGCAAAGTTATTATTCTATTTACCTAGTCGAAAAGTTTGGGGGCCAAAAGAACATTGATGAAAATTGAAGGTATTCATTTTTGGGCGGGGAGGACCTACAAGGGTCTGCACCTTAGCCCTCGAATACATCATTTGATTATTTTTATCAAGGCAGAAAATATGGAGAGACTATAAATCCTCAAAATTAAAAGCCGAATGGCTAATCGCGTCACGTGTCGTACCATATGGCGAGAGAGGCAAAGCTGGAGCAATTAAGCTATAACTTTAACTATGTATTAGTTGCGCTTTGAATAGGCACATGTTTGTAAGCATATCTTATTAGGATTATCTCACATTAGTTATGGAAGGGGTTGGTGGTTGATTTATAGGTGAGAGGGAAAGTTTCATTCTTTGAGCTAGCTTTTGGGATGAGAAATGCCTAAAATGGCCCAACATTAATATCGAGTCAAATGTGTGAAACCGTATCTCTCCTTTGTCAAGAGTGTCGATACATAACTTAGTACCTTGTACTTGAACCTAATTGTCGATGATTGCTCTAGTGCTTGCTGCGAAGCACTTCACTTTGCCTCCGTACGCACCACATCACTTGACATGTGGCATAGTTTTGCCACATGGTGCACATTCAACCAATAAGCTTTTAGCGTTGGACGAGTTAGTTAAGCTTTCTAGGCCTTAGAAAGTTAAACCGATGAGGTCTCGGGTTAGATTCTCAACGATCACGTCTTGGGGACTTACTTGGTGGCATTGGCATACCCTCACCACCCCGAGAAATACCCCTATCACCCCGAGAATAGTCTATTGCGCGTAAAAGAACTCGGTTATAAAAAAAGGATAAATTAGAGAAATTAATTTCTATATGAGGAAAAAATTTTCAATACATTATGTCATCTCTTGGTTATTATGCTTTATTCATATTGAGATGAGCATTAAAAAAATCGATAATAGAAATTATATCAAATGTGAACATAAAATAGGATAAACTGTTGAAAGTATTTCTCTTTTTTTTTTTTTTGCAGACTGAAGAAAGTATTTGACTTGAAAAATTCTTCGGTGCCCATCAATGTTTTGAGCGACCGGAAATCAGAGTAGGATACGTATTCATGGTGAACAATTAAAGTTGAACGAAAAATAAAGATCCATCAGACGAGTTAAATCCAGTTAGCATTTATCCATGTCAAATACAAATTGACTCGATATATGTTTGAACCAAAGTAAATATTGATCAAAATGCAAGTTGTGGATATTCAATCTTAATCTGACCTGTATTGATTATATGGCGATAACAGAGATAAAGTTAAATTTCACGTGATTAGCACATAAAGCGAGCTATCTCTAGTTTCCGATTCTATCGTATAGTCAAAACACTGGCAAAATATCGAAAACAACTAAATACGAATTCCTTAACCATCAACAAAATATCGAATTGGATGCTGATGAAGTGGTCTAAAAGTTGGATCCTAACAATTCTGTTCTCACCAAAACAAAAATTGGAAGTGCCAATGTTTGTAAATTGGATCACCACCCCACTTTTTGGTCCACAAATTTTCTCTTTTAGTTTTCATTTTTTTTTCATTTCTGTAAAAATATAAAGTCTAAATGCAGTTGGAAATTGAGATCAGCAGCTGGACGAAAGCCTACGAATAATTGGTTTGGAAACGTGGGGTGGTCCTTCCTCAAGCCGTACGTTTAACCTCGCTAAGAAGGAAAAATTTGACGTGTTAGGCAGTCGTTACTGTGTTGCTTTGATGCCTCTGCTCCTCGGCCACTTGTGGAGAGGTTCAATTAAAGAACGGTTCGTGCTCGTTGCAAGTCAGCGGTCCGATGCACCCGATAATGACTTGCAAGTTACTTGTGATAGCACGTTCGAATGTGTGAATTAGACGCGGTGACAAGTTCAATTTGCATTTTAGGTACCCACCTTGGTTCCGCTCGAGTCTTGATTGCCGGGATCTAGAGATTATGAGAGTGCTTCGTGAATCCAAATGGCACCCATATGAGATAGAGTTTCGAGTAATAGGGAAAAAGGGAAAAAGGCAAAAAAAAAAAAAACATAAGTTGCGTTTGGTTGTCGAAATTTCTAAAGACGATAAGACTTGGAGAGGATAGGATATGAAATACATAGATTTTGTTATATCCTTGCCCATACTTCTAGTAATAAAGTCGGATATTTTCGCATTCTATTTTGCCTATTATTTGGTGTGAACGACATATAGTTGTTGGCACTCAAAATAATTCAATAGCTCACACTTGTGCCACGCAAGTGAGAAATCAACACACATGAGGATAAGGATCGGGCACCTCGACGGGGTAAAAATCACGTGCGGGACTCGTGAGGACTCCTATAGGTGTCAATTAATGAGAGACACTATGGAAGTTAGCAAGGAACAATGACATCTGTTCAGGTAGCAAGGGTGATCCCATATGTCCAAAGTAGCGGAATATACCAAGGATGGATGAAGTAACCTATAAACATGAGTGCTAGCGAAAAGTAATCCTGCCAATGATCCAAATACTTTTCAAGGAGCACCAAAGAAGACGAAAAATCCTCCTTGAATTACTTGACGGGAATACGAGTTATTAGCAAGTAGTAATGAGGTAGCTCCTTGAAAAAATCGGCCTAGGATTACTGAAAAAGTACGGTGGACGCAAACACAAGCTATATGGACGAAATAAGTTTTTCTAAAGGTTATCCACAGTTATTGAGATTTTGACCCGAAGTCCTAAAGGTGGAGAACATGGATACAATTAGTCCGAGCAAAGGGGCGAAGCTAAAGCTAGGATATTGACAACTATTCGAAGCTAAATAACCGATTGAAAACCCGGTCAAAAGAGCTCGTGGGAGATGATAGACGTGGCAACTATTGGCACGCTAGAAGTCACAACAATGAAAGGGCGATTACGTACTCCAACATTATAAATATTACCAAGCATCCATAGAAGGACCCCCCCCAAAAAAAATCAACAAATCTATTCTATTGTGTTTTTATTTATCGCACTACACTTTATTTTCCTTAGCTATAACTTTCGGATTCTCGTCGTTAAGTCAAACTCGGGTATTTATCTTTATCCCAAATACTACACCACCAAGTCAAATTCGATGTATTATTTAAGCGTATTCAAGGCTTCATTGTCGAGTCAAACTCTGGTATAGTTTAGGGTGTGTTGGTTTATTATCTTTTGAGAGAATTTGTGCTCACCAAGGCATTCCATTGAGTCAAACTCTTGTTTGGTCTACGTTTGTAATTTCTTTCAAACTTATCTATATCGATTCCCTTTGAGTTGCACTTATGAAGTCCCCCCATCAAGTTAAACTCTAGTTGAGATAACATTTGTGTAATTTTATCCGAATCTTTGCAAATCTCACGTGTTAGTTTTCAGATTATTTGGAGCTCTCATGTGCAAGATCTCCACAAGACCCATTATCACATTTAAAAGCCAAACAACGGGGTGAAAGATATTTTGTCACAAAAAAATTCCAATGAAACAATAGTATAAATGAATTTAAAAGTTAAACAAACCAAAATGATAAGAATCTCGTATGACACTCTTGCCTACTTCAATTTTATTCCTTATTTTTTTATTTTCCTTTTCTTTTTTTAATTCTTTTCTTTTTTTATTCTTTTTCACCCTGCCATCATTCTCTAATAACATATATTACTAAAATACCTAAAATATGTAATATATATGTATATATAATACGTATACTGAATTTATATATTGAGATAGAAAAATTTCGAAATACATAAATAAAAATGGGAGTAAACAAAATGAAATTATTTTTATTTTTTGTTATTTTGAAATTTTTATATTAGAAATCAAAATTTATTCATATTATAATACTATTTTCATTTTATTTATTTAAGAAAATTGTTATTAAAAAAATAACTTACACATTGGGGTTATTAAAATCATATCCACTTTATCCCATATTCCTCATGGAATAAATTTATCCGGGCTATATCTCCTCACTTTATCTTATCTTGGGTAGGCACTAAACATAAAATATGATAAATTTTATTCAATCCTAAATTTTATCCGGATTACCAAACGCAACCATAGTGATTACGAGAAATGGACATTGATTAGAATATGCTTGAATCGACTGGTCCTCCCAAGATATGTGGGATATAAATGATTATTTCAGTGGTCGAATCATCTTGTTAGTGGGGATGATTGACCAATCATCAAGACTATATAAAGTAGCAATAGAATCATCAACTAGACTATATAAAGTAGCAATAGAGCGGATTAACCCCGATTATCACTGCTTATTAAGATATCCGAATTACCTTGGTTTGCATCATTTCTATTATTAAAAGTCGTTGTAATAATAGGTTAATGGTTCAACAAATATTAGGGAAATAGAACCTGTAGCGCCATGATGCTCAGACACGACGCTACAACTCTAGATTTGCTTTAAAACAAAGCCAAGGGGACATAACAATCTATGTAAGTAGTAGTGAAATGAAGCTTATGTGAATTTCCTTATTGAGAGCATGTAAATGGATGTTAGCAATCTTTTCTGGATGGATTAGTCAATGTAAGAAGCAATGAGATGGAGCTTATGTGATTTTGGGATATTCGAACCTAACTCAAAATCGTAAAAATTTAATCTGTCCAATTCTAAATAGTGATGTCAAGTCCCTCATGTCGAATTATACATAACGTAAAACTATGTGTTTTCGTTTTTTTACGACATCGTAGGTTTTACCAAATAAAGTTTATGAAATTTTGCTTCGGGAGGTCGTAATATTAAAAAGGTTTTGGCAACCAATTTGTTGAATGCTTAACAAACACACATTATAAAATAGTATAATTTTCGGAATACTAATTACATGTAAGAAAGGAAAGCTTCATTTAAGACAAGAAGTTTGTTCTTTTCAAACTTGCAAAAGTAAACGAATTAGAAAACGCTTGTTAATAAAAATATTTTATTACATAAAACAGCGAAGGATAACCAGAAAGCACAAAAGAAAGTGGAAAACACGTGGCAAGTGCAACGCGTCAGTCATCACGTGATTCATGATCCATCTTCTGGGTCCGCTCCAAGCAAAAAGCGCCGATCTTTGCCAGAAATTTTTGGGGGAGATCTGAAATTGTCAGTCCGTTACGAACAAGAACAAACGTTGGACGGATTCAGAGCTGCCCCTTTTCGGAGCATTGCATGTACGCGTTCAACCCATGCATTTAACCCCACCTATGTGCAGATCTCGTCGCTTGTCGCCTCCCCGCACAGAGACATAAGCCATGGTATGGATGCCGTCCGTTTTTTTCCTGAGTTCTTGCACGGCAATGATCGATAAACGTACAAGACCCGTTTAAAGCAATCGATGCCTCCCGTGTCTCGGTCTTGTTTTCGTATGCATTCGTGTTTCTCATTGAGATGGGTCATCGTTTATGGGATCTTAATTTGAGCTGGGTTTGAGTTGATTCGGAAGAAATGAATTCGTGGGCAAGTCTTATACGCATTGCCCATTGCGATATTGTTCTTCTTGCATCTGGTTCGGACGGTAGGAGAGAGAGAGTTTTGGTGACAGATCGTGTACCTTGATTTGATTAGATATCTGCTTCGAAAGGTTCAGGTTCGAGGCGCTATTGATGCTTTGCTCCCGCTTACGCCGCGGAGTACTTGTGTAGGAGGCTTATTGCCCAGATTCGCCGATTAAGCAGAAATTAGTAATTATACCAGTTTATATTTAGGCGAATTGGTTTTAACTAAAAAGATTGGAAGCCCATTGCCTGTGCAGTGAAAGTCGGTCCTTTGAAAGTGTTAGTCCTCGACATTGCTCAACTGAGTCTTGTCTCTGTTTCGACAGGTTGGGAGTAAACTTCAAGGCAAAGAGATTATCTTTCTAGCATATCAGAGTCTTGGCACAGCCTTTGCTGACTTAAGCATCTCACCCATTTACGTTTATAAAGTTACATTTTCGGGCAAATTAAGGGACTATCAAACTGAAGATGTGGTGTTTGGCGCGTGTTCGTTGATTTTTTGGACGCTGACCATACTTTCATTGCTCAAGTATGTGATCATCACGCTGACTGCAGATGATAATGGCGAAGGTATGAATGTGAAAAGCTTTTGAAAGATACTCATGAGCCTAGTCTTTGTGCTTATACTTTGTGATCGTGTGTCACGTGCAGGAGGAACTTTTGCTTTATATTCTCTCCTATGCAGACATGCGAAATTCGGTTTGCTTCCTAATTATCAAACAGTGGATGAGGAGATTTCGACATATCATAGTCCGAACTACTCACTCAGGAGGACACCTTCTTCTAGGTTCAGAAGATCTATCGAGAGGCTTAAAAGAAGAAAGGCTCTTTTACTTCTCTTGATTTTATTTGGTGCTTCCCTCGGGGTGACTCTTGGTGCTCTTACACCTGCAATTTCAGGTATTATAGTATGCATTATCCATGCTGTGAAAAATAGGATTGGAACTTGTAATGGTTGAGAAGGATGCAGTTTTATCAGGTTAATTCTGCCCATGATCTCTTCAGGAACTCATTCTTTGATTTGATTTGCTTTTTTTGTCCAGTGTTATCGTCAATTGAAGGTGCACAAACGCGAGTAACACCCTTGCATGAAAGTAAGTATACTTTTAGTCGCATCATCAATACATGGAGCTTAGCTCTTATGTAGATTGAAAATATAAAAGTTCTAGGAAAATCTACGATCTTGTGAGATAAGATGAAACGGACTTTAATGCTGACAGTTTCTTACTGCTTCGAGACTTTGAGTACACATATGACATATCCCATGAAGGCTGGCTTTTCTATGGGTGTTTAAGTTCAAAAGGGTTTCTAATGTTGTTTCGTTCAATACGAACATGAAAGCATCTTGAAGGAAAGATATAAGTTCGATTTGTGAGCTTTGGGCATTGCCAAGATCATTTGATTGTCCTTTTAAACCAAATACTTGCTTATTCAAATGTCTTCCCTCAATCTTTGACTCTTTAAAATTCACAGGGTCTGTGATTGCTATTGCTAGTGTTGTATTAATTGGCCTCTTCGTTTTGCAACACCGTGGAACATACAGGGCGGCCTTTTTATTTGCTCCAATAATGATTCTCTGGTCACTATCAATTGCTGCCGTTGGCATCTACAACATCATAGCTTGGAATCCTAATGTTTATAAGGCTCTTTGCCCTTACTATATCGTTGAGTTCTTCAGGCACACAGGAATAGACGGTTGGATATCTCTAGGAGGAGTACTTCTATGTATCACAGGCAAGTATTTTGTGTGAGATAGTGCAAGTCCTAATCAACGAGCTTTCTCTGATCATCAATTTATGGAAGTAATTCCTGTCGAATACAGGAACAGAAGTCATGTTTGCAGAACTTGGTTCCTTCTCAGCTGCATCATTACGGGTATGTACTGCTGTTAGTGCCTAAAGATATTAAAGACAACTTTGGTTTGGTTTATGGCGTTGTAGTTGTGACCCGAAGTGATTGACCAGGGGCTACTTAGGTTTTTTTATTTCACCTTTAAGGCTTATAGTAGAAACATGTTTATCAAACTCATGTTGAACTTTGAATAATTCCTTTTGAAGAATGACGATATCCGATGCTGACACCTTAGGCACAATATCTGTTGCACTACATCAACTTACCTTGAGTTGCTATCATGATTTAATCTTTCAGCTTAATCATATTCTTGCTATTCAGTCAATTTCATTGGGGACATTTTCCGCCTCACAAGTCCATTGCACTTTTTGGATGGAAATTCTTATGAAGTCTCTCTATGCAGATTGCTTTCTTATGTGTCACTTACCCTTGCCTGGTGCTTCAGTACTTGGGTCAGGCTGCATTTCTGTCAAAGAACTTCACAGCATTTCCTAGGAGCTTTTATGCATCTATTCCAGGTAGATTATCTGTTCCAACATGGACGTTAATATCTGGCCCTTCGCCATCCTTTCCCCACCCCTCCCCCTCAAAAAAAAAAAAAAAAAAAAAACCAAAAGAAAAGAAAGAAACACAGATGTTGACATGGATTATTGTTAGAGTAAAAGTAGTTAGATATGTTAATCATTCCAGTCCGTTCAGCACTAGTCTATGTGCTTTTTTAACTTTGCAAGACCAATCTTATGACTGGATAGCGGTCCTTTAGTCTTAACTGAAATAGTCATCTGATCGCATAAGTTTGGGGCACTTCCATGCATGAGATTATGATGAAGTGCTCACTTAAAGAAGCTGACTATTATCTAGATAATTATGGAAATGCTCAAAATTAAGCTGACGATATGGATTCTACTTTCTTTGGTAAGAATATGGGTTGTTTAGTGGAAACTACTGATTCATCAGTGATCACTATATCTTTTGCTGCTGGAGGATTCTCATTTCAGGATAAACAAAACTGTAGGATCTACGAAGTTTTCGGATTTCTTTCTCTCAGTTAAATGGGTGAAAATAAGATGCAAGTAATGTTCAGCAGTGGCATGTGTCTACTTTGCTAAAAGTAGAGCTAGAGATCATGTAGTGAACTGGTGCTCCTCCTCTATTTGATTATATTATATGGAAAAATTTAACCTTTAGACAATTAGTTGCTTTCCCCAGTGGACAAGATGAAGCGATACACTTTCAAGAAGTGTGATGTGTCTGATTATATTATCATGAATCAAACTTAAATGATGAGCTCGCTAAATTTTGCCTTGGTTATTATTTGAGTCGTATGAGCAAATTGCCAATGGAGCTCTCTTCTTCAAGCTATATCTCTGTGAAATTTGATGGGAAGTTCCTAGAATCAATAAATTAACCTTATCACGACACCTTGTAGGAGTTCCAGAACCATTGTCCTAATACTAGAACATAATTTTTTGTTTGTGTTCTCTAATGAATGCTTTTTCAAAATTTTGTTAGATCCTTTATTCTGGCCATTTTTCGCCATGGCTGTTTTGGCTACAATTATTGCCAGTGAGACTGTAATATCTGCCGCATGCTCATTGGTTAAACAAAGCCAAGCATTGGGTTGTTTCCCTCGAGTCAAGATCCTACACACATCAAGGTGGATCAAAGGACGGATATATGTACCGGAGTTGAACTGGGTTCTAATGATAATTTGTTTGGCTGTGGCAGTTGGTTTCAGAGACACCAACCACATGGCATATGCTTTCGGTATGTCAACCAGAAATCTAGAGCATGCCTTCTTTTTGGAAGTATTTTTTTCTGTTTAACGTTATTCTGGTCAGTTTCATCTAGTTGTAGGGTATCTAGTAGGCATTCTACACGCTAAACCATTTGAGATGTTCCGTATTTAAGTCAATTTCCTCTAGATATGGTCGTTAGAGAGGTTGAATCAAGGATATAAAAATTCATTTTAGTCATCTCAAGCAACATAGTGACCTCACACAGTTTGCAGTTAATCACTGTCCTCTTGAGCATGAAATGGTTACTTATTCATGAACCAAGACAGATGAACTTGGCTGGCCATGGTAATGTTGTCTGTCTAGTGTGCTGGCATTCAGCATGGGATCCTGAACCCTAAGTTTCCATCAGTAAAGTGGTTTATTAGCTATTCACAGTGGTATTATATATCGTAGAGCCTACTTTTGCATTGTCTTGGTGAAGAATTAGGATGGGCTTCATTTTTGTGAGGTAATAATTAGTTCCTATCGGTTACTATCTTGATTGGAATGAGAACAGAAATTGGCATGATTCTAGGTTTTTCACAATTGAAAGTTTTATGTTTTTGTCTTGATTTCAGCGTTTGCATGGATTCTGAAGGCGTTTGTAACTACTTGGCTCATGTCCCTTGTAATTCACCTCGTGTGGCATAAAAATCCTGTGGTCACCATCTCTTTCAGCTTGTTATTCGGATCGATTGAGACCATTTACTTCTCGTCTGCCTGTCTGAAAATTCCAAAAGGGGCATGGGTTCCTCTTTTTCTCTCTGTGCTGTTCACTTTCGTGATGTATATATGGCATTACGCAACGAGGAAGAAGTATAAGATCGACCTGAATAACAAAGTACCCATGAAGTGGATTCTCAATTTGGGCCCCACTCTCGGTGTTCTCAGGGTCCCCGGGATCGGTCTCTTCTACACTGATCTGGCTACTGGGATCCCAGCAACTTTTGCACATTTCCTATCCAACTTACCTGCATTTTACCAGGTGGCCGTGTTCGTCTGTGTCAAAACCGTTCCCATCCCTCATGTTCCCCATAAAGAGCGCTATCTGATTGGCCGGATTGGCCCCAAGTCATACAGATTGTACCGCTGCATTGTTCGGAACGGCTACAAGGATGTTCACAGGAAGGACGACGACCTGGAAAACGACCTCATAATGAGCATAGCGGAGTTCATTCAGCTCGAATCGGAAGGTTCCGGGACCCTTGATGGCTCTATGGATGGCCGGATGGCCGTTGTGCGAACATCGGATAAATTTGGGACGAGATTGGCGGTCTTGGAATCAGACAACCCCACCATAAGCTACAGCCCGAGCTTTTCAGATTCGATGGGCAGCAGCTGCAGCAAGTCTGCCGCCTTGAAGAAGCTGCATTCCATTTACGTCAAGGAATCATCCCACCTCACCCGCCGTCGGGGCCGCATATACCATTTCGAGCTGCTCGAGACGAAGTTCAAGAACCCGCAGGTCAAGGAAGAACTCTTGCTTCTCGTGGAAGCTCAGCACGCCGGGGTGACTTACGTGATGGGTCACTCCCACGTGAAAGCTAGGTCGCACTCGTCGTTCTTGAAGAAGTTTGCGATCAATGCGGTGTACTCTTTCTTGAGCGAAAACTGTCGAAGCCCGGCCGTGGCTTTGAACATACCTCAGGTGTGCTTGATTGAGGTTGGCATGAAGTACCATGTTCTCTAGTCTTGATATTCTTCTCTGGGGATTTGGTTTATGTTTTTCGGTCGTTTTCGGTAGCCACTTCTCCCGAAGGTTCTCTTGTATTGGAATTCTCTTGAACGCAAGAATAAAATTCCCTTTGATCTGGGCCTGTAGCTCCTACTATGCTTGTATCCGTACGTTTTCGACGATGCAATGCTCAGGATGAATCTGAACTTAAAAGAGAAGGCCATTGAATTTCCCGTTGTGAATGGGTCACAGGGTTTCAAAGATAGAACAGATTTGACCATTCGATCATACTGAACGAGCGTTTTGAGCTCAGTTTTATGAGCCTCGAGCAGGACTCTCATCTTCTTAGACTCGGATTGAAGAAATATAGTATGAATTATGGGTGATCTGTTTCCGGTCCGGCCCTATCCTGGAACCGGGGATCGGGCCGAGGTGTATGGAATTAGACTAGATCGGACCGGTTCGGTCCTTTTTCGGGTAGTCCAGTGGAATCGGTTGGATGTGCTTGAAACATGTATTCACATTTCAAAATGTATATAAGTACCTCTAATAATTAGAGTTCAAATAATTTCTTTAAAGATGTTTTAAAAATAAAATTAGAATTAAAAAAAATAATCGGTTCGATCCCAACAGTCCGAACCCTAATACCGGAAATCAAACCGATAATTACAGGTTCCAATCAGATCAAACCGGGCCAGTTCGGTTCGATCCGGCTGATTTTCGATCGGATTCCTTTTTTCTCGCCCCTAATATGAATCTGGAGTGACTCGATTCGGCCACATCAAGGTGGCATCAGACAGAAGAAGCACGTGATCCGTGCTGTGCACCTATCTTTGTCGCTTGTGCGCAACGTCTCGAGCGTGTTGGGACAGACTCTTACTGAAATCTTTGCGCATATGGAGCATGTTTCGCGCGTGCTACATTATGTCGCAAGCAAAACCCTCGAGACTTTCCCCCAAGACGATGTTGTCCAACTTTTTCCATATTTCCATGGTTGTTGTCTTGTCTTAACCATTGAAACATTCAAACATCTTGGCTACCCGTGGACTAATCGGTTCGGACAGAAATTATCTCTTCTTGTTCCAGTAAACTTGGGGAAAATTACCAAAAAAGTCCTCAACCTTTTGGAGTTGTGTCAATTCGGTCCTAAACTTTTTTATTTGCCAATTCAGTCCTAAACCTTTTGTAATTGTGCCATTTAAGTCCATCCGGCGAATTTTGACCGGCCGGCGCCGACGTGGACACCGGCCGGCGGAGATCCAATATTTTTTTGAAATTTTTATGATTTGTTTTATAATTTTTAGGATTTTTTTTCTTTTTCTTTTTTTTTTTCTTTCCCTCTCCTCTCCCCTTCCCTTCCCTCCCCTGCAACTCCAGGCGGTCGCCATAGTCCGGCGACCGGCCGAGGCGCGGCCGGAGAGACCGCCTAGCCGGGCCATGGCGAGGGTTGACCTCGCCGTCGCCCGAGTGAGGCAGGGACGGCGAGGTCGAGCCCCGCCATGGCGGGGCGAGGCTCGGCCTCGCAAGCCCGGATCCGGGCTCGAGGTCGAGCCTCTCGCCATGGCGGTCGACCTCTCCCGGCGAGGCGGCGGCGGCGAGGTCGAGCCCCACCATGGCCGGGCGAGGCTCGGCCTCGCAAGCCCGGATCCGGGTTGGCGAGGTCGAGCCTCGCTCGGCCATGGCGGGGCTCGACCTCTCCCGGCCATGGCGAGGCGAAAACGACGACGAGGTGGATTCTCGAGGAATGGCCGAGGGAGGGTGTCGATGGAGGTGGTGGCCGAAGGAGGGTGTTGTGATGGAGCCTCGCCGGCCTCGGCGGAGCTCGAAGCTCGGCGATCCGGCAAGCCCCGAGCTCGCCGGCCATGGCCGAGCTCGAGCTCGCCCGGATCTGGCGATGTCGTGGCTTGCCGGCCTCGAGGCGAGCCCGAGATCACCGGGACCGGCCGCCTCGAGCTCGCGGGCCGAGTCATGGCCATCGCCGGCCGCCGGAGGAACGAGGATGGAGTGGCGCCGGAGGAAGAAGGAGCAGAGGTCTGGAGCAAGGAGGAAGGAGGTGGAAGGAAAGAAAAAAAATAGAAAAAGAAAAAATCCTAAAATTTATAAAATAAATTATAAAAAATTCAAAAAAATATTGGATCGCCGGCCGGCCGGTGTCCACGTCGGCACGGCCGGTCAAAATTCGCCGGATGGACTTAAATGGCACAATTACAAAAGGTTTAGAACCGAATTGGCAAATAAAAAAAGTTTAGGACTGAATTGGCACAACTACAAAAAATTTAGGACTTTTTTGGTAATTTTCCCAATAAACTTGTGCTTGGGGGACATTACAAGATTCCGATAGACATCGAATTGATAATTCGAAATGCATGCGCTCGACTTCGACCAATGTAAGCCTCTCGAAGTTTGCGAAAAGACCGATTGCAATCATATAAAAAAAGGGGGAATTGGCCAAGCAAGAATGACTGAGCTAGTTCTCTCGAACTCAACAGCAAATTAATGGTACTATATAGAAGTGTCAATATGGGTCTTTGACCCACTTTTATTCACTTGGGTCATATATAAGTTCAGTAAATTTAAAAAATAGGTCAAATGTAGGTTTAGGCTTGTAAAGCCTATTCAAATATGGGTCTTAATTCAACCCATTTTCAACCCGTCAAATATATTAGTTTATATTTTATGTTTTACATAAGTAAAAGAAAGAAAAAAATAAAATAAAAAAAATGCAAAAACTATTTTGAAAGCCTTTGTTGTAACCCACTGCCGGCCGCCGCCAATGGTGGTTTATAATTAATTTTTTTAATAAATTAGAAGGAGCAAATATTCTATGATTTGATTAAATATATAAACATTCAAGTAGTACGGATCAAGTCGAGTATGGATTGAATCGGGTATGTATTATTAAATTTATCTTTGTATGATAACGGGTTAAAACGGGTTAAATGGATCAATATGAATTGGACCATATTCGATCCGATCGAAATTCTACCCAACCCACCTAATGACACCTCTAGTATAATAATAAAAAATTTATAGCTTTACCCAGACTCTATATGAACTGTGCATGTTGTTTCACATCGACCAGACATCTTTCTTTTTGTTTTTTCTTTTTTTTTTAGTAGCAGAAAAAAGAGATGGCTAATTGGGAAAGGATATTGGACCCTTGGATTGGAAAACTAATTGGTGAATTCGATGGTGTAATGGTGAAGAAAAGGAAAAGGAAGAGAAGCCCCATGTTTGACCAGGAAGGGTTAAAAACATTGACTTTGCATGACACGTAGGTTGCTGACTCACCTCCACGTACTCGTCCTTAGTTAGACGGTAGGTTAGGTACAATATAACTAACAAGACTATTTGTGAAAAACAAAAGAAAAGTAAGTGTCTGAACTGTTGTTAAGAAATAATTAGAAGGGGATTAAGTTTTAATTCCGAAATTTAGCAAAATCAAGAATTTTTTCCCCATTTTTCACCGCGTTGACCGACCTTTTTTTTTTTCCTTCATCGCCTTCGTCGCCGTCGTCATCCATGGAGTTCTTTTCCACCACATTTAAGTCATGCGTGATTCATTCCTCATCGTCATCGTCAACCCATCAATCAAACCAACAGTGATTCCCACTCCTCTAACCTAACCCTAGAGAATCACAACCGCATTTCAAATCCTCCTCCTCCTCCTCAATTTCCCGCATCGGATTCCCTAACCTCCGTTGCCGGAAGATTGGGTCGCTCGTGTTCATTGCGCTTTCGGGTGTTCGAAATCTGATTCTTCTTGTTGTTGTCGTTGCGTTGGATTGGATTGATCGGCTGTTTGGATAGGGCCGGACCGGATCCAATTCGCGCATGAGCTGAGAAGGAGAGGAGCCTGTGATGCGAGATACGGAACTCTAAGATTGCATCATCCGCCATCCCATGTTGAGCTCTTGTTGCTCTCACTCTCTATCCCCTCGCCCCCTGCTTTCGCCTTCCGTCGCTCGGTTTAGGGTTCCGGCGAGACCGGCCGCGTCGCTCTCGCTCTCGCGCAGCTCTGGGGTCTCAGGTTCGCGCTGCAATTGCGCCAGAAATGTAAGCTTTGATCCGTCTTGTGCTCGATTCGGTTCAGCTGCGTTCGGTTCTTGATTTCCACGTCGCCGCATAGGAATAGGGTGATTATGATTAATCTTTTTGCGTAGGATTGCATTCGCTGATAGTTGATGCAATGGAATTGCGTATGTCTCCAATAACGTTACTTTTTGTGGTGGCTTTTAGATCAAGAGGAAAAGTTTATTTAATCTTTTATTTGCTAGCAGCAATTTCTTTCTTGCACTTGTGACAACTGGTCTCTAGTTGTTGATTATTTGCTTGATGTCTTGGTGCTCTGATGACCATGCAGAATTGGAAGATTTCTTGCTTCAGGGACCAGAGTCTCTCTCCAGATAGTCAACAATTCAAATTCATTGAAAATGCTCTGCCAGAAGAACGTGCCGAGCCTGAATTGAATACTGAAATCGCTGTTCAGAAGGACTGGAAAGCAAAATTTAGAGAGGTAGCTTTTTTCTGCTTTCATTTCTTCAAACCAAGTCATTTCGATGCATGTGGATGAGGAGTCTCGTTTTGTTTACTGAAAAGAGAATGTGTATGCTTTGGATTATTGAGTAGATATCTGCTGATATAGGAGTTTGAGAGGGCTGAACCTTTGTTACATGTAGGAGTAAATGTTTGCACAAGGGTTCGGCATAGCGATGGTCTTTTCTTCAGAGGCTTTGGGCTTGAATTCTAATTATGTTCTTCCCCATTCGCACACTTTACCAAGCCCAAAATACCAAAGCCTGCTTTCCTCTGCCATGAAATTCTATGTATTCTTTTATATGGTTGAGGCTTTGATCAATGTGTTAAAGTTACTGACATACATCCCTTGTTGGAAAGCTACTTCTGTCTTGTCCTTTCAACTGTGCTGTGAACGTCAGGATGCTAGATCACAAGTCAATTGAGAGAAGCAATACAAAGCAATGTGAAGCAAATCAAATAGTTAGGGAAGAGGATAATATAATTGCTGATATACAACAGAGACATCTAGAGAGTCTGAGCAGTTGTGGGAGAGACTTATGCTGAACATGGCCTTAGTTGTTTTTGGATACTGTTGAAAGTATCAGTGCCCACTGTTTGGCTGCACTTTGTTGAAAAGTCTTGTTCTGATATCTGTATATGCTTTGAACATTCAAAATATTTTATGCATCTCTTGCATTGTCGATATGGAGAAGTTAGCCAACCACTGATTGCTTACTAATGGACGTAAACCTCCTAGTGATATAACATATTCATAAGATACTTTCTCCTTGAATGGGATAAAGGTCATAAATTATGATTACTTGTCAGTTATTAATTCTGGGTTTTCCTATGTTTTAAACTTAACTGTCTCGACTGGAGCAATAGTTTAGACAGAATCAGGGTCATGGTAAAGTAACTAGGAGTATGAATGTGAGAGTAGATGCAAATAGATGCATTCATGATATGGAAATTCAATCCAATTGCATTTGGAATTGCATCGGTGAGGGTGAGAGAGGAGCTTTCCATTTTGATGTTGTTTGTACTGGCATAAAGAAGCCAATCCTTGGTCTTGGGTGTAGTTACATTCCCTTAGTTTAAATTTTGAAGTCCAGTGAGGACTTATGAGAGGGCAAAAGAGGAGGAGACCACAGGGTGAAGGCTGAAGATTCATGTGATCATTCCCAGAATGAAGATTTTTGGCCTTTGTTCTCCCGTAACTTAATTAAAAGATCTTAGATTTGTATTAGAGCAACATAATGCAAGAAATGAGAAGTTTTATGGAATCCTAGTTTTAAGCAATAGTTTCATGTCCTCACACTTCACATTTGAACACTTTCAGGTTTCTAAGAAATGTTTTGGTTATAATGTAGGCTGTAAATGCATTATTCAGAGCAATTGGAAGGCCTTGGACCGTGCCCTGGACAGCAGAGACAGTGTTAAAGGTACTTCCTTTTAGGTGCTATAAATCTCCATGTGCATGAGAAGTTCTTGATCAGAACTTTGAAGTAATCAGAATTTCTTGTTAATTGAAGGTCTGAAGAATTCTCCAATCGTGATGCAGGTTATGGTTCTTTGGGTTACCTCATTCTGGTTTATAGGGACATGGCTGGTTCCTTTCGTGGTGCATATAGCAGGTTTCAGCAAGGAATCTTTGACTTTCAGAGGGCAGGCACTCTATAGCCTCTTGACCGATGTGACTGAAGGCATTGCCGGAATTTTGATCCTACACCGCTGCCTCTCACGGTTTTATCCCCTCCCGTCTGATTGGTTTAGTTTCAGTCTAAAAGGTAAGTGGCAGTTTGACGTCGCACTTGGGTGCCTCTTGTTTCCTCTGGTCAATCGCCTCTCGCAAATCAACCTTGATCTATTACCGATTCTCCCCTCCACACCCGTAACACTATCAAGTGTTGAACAGTCAATTTTGGCACGGGATCCGATCGCGATGGCACTTTATGCACTTGTAGTAACAGTCTGTGCTCCTGTATGGGAAGAAATAGTGTTCCGGGGTTTCCTTCTTCCTTCGCTTACAAAATACATGCCTGTGTGGTGTGCGATACTGGTGAGCTCAGTCGCCTTTGCTTTAGCGCATTTTAATGGACAGAGGATGCTTCCGCTCATCTTTCTCGGGGTGGTGATGGGTCTTCTCTTTACACGGTCAAGGAACTTATTACCATCCATGCTATTGCATAGCCTCTGGAATGCTTTTGTTTTCTTAAGTTTAATGAGATAGCCTGTAGCTTTGCATGTAAATTAGTGATCAATCAGTAAAATTTTTATCCAAATGTTAATTTTGTCCAAGGTTGATGTGCGATCTCACCTTAGTTTGCAAAACAATAGCGGTGTCTTCCTGAAACCTCGTCTTTAGTTTAACAATCCATTGTTTATTCACATTTCTTGTAATGGTTGAATGCCTGGTGCTTTTGTCAACGACAAGATCTTAAAGCGAATTAATGATGTTTAAAATCCGAGGGATAGACATGCAACGCAAATTAAGGTAACGTTGTTTTTGCATGTACGAGGAAGGACGAGAACGAAAGCAAAGTATGGGGTTTGTTGGGTTGGCTTGAAGCTCCGGCCATGATGCATTGGCTATTGTTTTGTTCTGATCTGATGTTTGGACCCGAGACATGCTATATGAATTCGGAATAGGGTGTCGTCACTTGATCGATCGGCACTCACTTTTGTGTCAAGATTCCTTCTGTTTTCTTTCAAGATGGTAACACTGCACATGCCATAATTGGTTTGGGTAGTACAAAACCAATGCGTTATTGACCTATGACAATTATATCCCCGTTCCTCTCGTACGGGTGAAACTCTTGTCTAGGACCGTTTCCTGGATAAAAGTTCGATGTGAATCTCGATCCGAAGTTCGTGATTGTATTCGGGCCATATACTGATCCCTGCAAGAAATTCTCCGCACTTGGCTTGTCCGACGAGCATCAGATTTTAGAGAAAATATTGGGTAAGCCGGGGCCAACACGTGACCGTGCGCCCGTGCCAATAACGTTGCGCCACGTGAGAAAGTGGTCTCCACCGGCTTTTTCTGCATAAAAATATTAGTTTTCCCTTTTTCAGTTGGCCCCTTCCTAACTTATCCTAGACCATTTTCTTATCCAGAGTTCATTCAGCCATATTGACTGACTGGCCTAAAGAGGAAGACATTCACGTCGAAGATTTCTCGGAATTGACATATTGTATCAAGCTCAAATCACATGGTTCCCTCTGGAAACTCAGCTCAGACTTTCAATTTTCTCTGTTCTGTTTTTCTGGGCAAGTTGTCCCACATTAATGAGCTTCTTTAACACCTTCTGCCAAAAGGGAAACGTCCTCAAGTTTTCATTTACTGGGGGCAAACACTTTGAATTAAAGCTACTTGAGGACTCCCCGTTGGGAATGAAATTAGGCTATTTGTACCCCTTTTCACAAAAAAAAAATGGAGAGATGAATTAATATATTTTTTATTACATTGGATTCCATCGGGACTGACGGGGCTCAAACCCACAGCTTCCGTCTTGATAGGGCGATGCTCGGACCGATTGAACTATAATCCCAAGGAAATGAGGTGTACGGCCTAAAAGTTTTTGTTCTTTTTTAATCATCGGATTTCATTCAAACCATTTCGTTTCGCCGTGTTGTAACAGAGTTGAGTTAAGTTTCTTAACAAACGGAACTTCAGGTATTTTATATCCAACCAAGTGTTGAATTAACAACACTAGGCGAAGGTTATGCTTAGTGTCCATTAGACTATGGAGAACTACTGGTAGCGGGCTAGAAAGACAAGCAACATTTTATGAGAAGGGCATGTAGTCATGCTCGTCTTCTGGAGGCAAATACTCCCAATTCGCTGTAAATTGTCCCGTCCAAGTATATTTGGTGCTAATAGATATGCGATTTTGCCAATAAAAAGATTAGTAGGTGAGAATGCTAGTATCGTAGGGGGAGATTCGACTCCCGCGCTTGATAAAGAGACAGCAAAAATCATAGAAGAGAGTTACATACAGGACAGATAAGAAAAAAGTATATTTGGTGAAGCCTCATGGTAACTTGCGTGATTCTCAAGATTCACATGAATGGATGACATTGTGAGTTTTTAACACAAGAATTGTCGAATTTAAAATCGTGCATTTAACCGCTCGGTCAACCTTTAAAATAAATTTTAGTCTTGACGTGTTAAAGATAAATTACGATAACTTACGTGAGAAAAGTACCAAAAAATTCATAAATTTATTATATTGATACAAATTCAATTTTAAATATTTCAGTTATACCAATTTAAACCTAAATATTTTTTTCACATTAGTATCAATTCAATCCAATCGATTAATTTTGGCCTCAAATCGCTAACTTAAACGTCGATCGTCCTACGTAGCGCGATTAATGTTGACGTGAATATTTTTTAATAATGATTTCCATTTTTTTATAATTTTTTTTAATTTTGGCAATTCAGTCCAATCGATTAATTTTGGCCTCAAATCGCTAACTTAAACGTCAATTGTCCTACGTAGCGCAATTAATGCTTGACGTGAATATTTTTTAATAATGATTTCCATTTTTTTATAAAAAATTTTTAAATTATTTTTTCTTTTCTTCACACTTTTTTGTTCTTTCACTTTGGCCGGCCATTGGGTGAGGGCTGGCCGGCCCTTAACAACCTTTGATGAGGGCTGGTTGGCTCTCGCCAAATCTGGGTGAGGGTTGCCTCACTAGAGGCCGCAAAGACCTTATACGAGGTCCTTTGAGGCTTGCGAGCCCCGTCCATGCTAGTCAAAGTGAAATAAAAAAATAATTAAAATTTATTTTTTAAAAATTTATTAAAAAATATCTAAGTCGATTAGCTACGTTACGTAAGGCGGCCGAATGAACTAAATTGATACTAATGTAATAGATTTATCATTTTTTTTTGTATTTTTCTCAACTTACATGGTTATGATCAACATAGATTGGAAAATTGGGCTCACGGGCGATCATAAGGGTCTTCGGACAGAACCCAGTTCGGGCAACGATCCCGCGATCGTGCCAAGACCAAAAGTACGTGTACGCCCGACCATTGTTGTTGAGAAATGGGAGAACTGAACTGCCGTTACCGAATGATGAACCTTCAAGAAACCGACACGTTGGCTAATTTGTAAGGACACTCTCTCTCTTACTCACTCTCCTCTCTCTCTCTTTCTGAAAATTGAGGAAAACCGAGGTGAGAGAAACTACCTAGTAGGGTCTCTCTGTTATATAGCGGGAAGGAACTGACTCATCATCATCAACCCATCTCTCTCTCTCTCTCTCTACCATTCTCGGCCCAAAACTCTGCTCCTCTCCGCCACCTGCCGCGTATTTCGCATCGAACGGTGCGTTTCTGGGGGTTTTCGCGGTTTGCAAGATCCACTGACTTCACACTTGAAATTTTAGCACCCACTTATCAGTTATCACCCTGCCTTCTCGGTTTTGTCTGAAACGTTTTACGTGTCTATCGTGTACAGAGACGCGATGATGTCATTTTATGTTTCTGCTCTCTCTCTCTCTCTCTCTCTCAAGTTGCAACTTGAGTACTAGGATGTTCTGAGTACTCCCAAAGCCGTCAAGTCTTCCTTTTCTCTTAGTTGTCGAGTTTCTGTTTGTTGTTTGGGTAAAATCTGCTACTGGAGGCTTTTCTCGTGAGTTTCATTTGTCCTGCTAGCGTAATTTCCCTGGTAGATCGTCTTTTTCTCGTCTCCCAACATTTTCTGCGAGCAAAATTTGCATACTTTCTAAACAAGGTACAGCGAAAGGCATGGAGATTTTCTGCGAGAACAGGGGATTTTATGGGGTGCTCTTTTCCTGAACCCATTTGTCTGATCTTTAATAGGCCCATCCCCTGTTTGGCTATTTGTTTGTGTGTACTGAAAAAGATGATCCTTTGGCAGGGTTTTGAGTGTTGAGAAAGAAAGAAGAGGCTATGGAACAGAAACACATATTGCTGTCAGCAATAGGTGTCGGAGTAGGAGTTGGGGTGGGGCTTGGAATAGCATCAGGACAAACAGTGAGCAAATGGGCAGGTAACGCTTCTTCCTCAGACCCGATTACTGCTGAGAGAGTGGAGAAGGAGATGCTCAGACTGGTGGTTGACGGCAGAGAGAGCAAAGTCACTTTTGACCAGTTCCCTTACTATCTCAGGTCACATTGACATTCTCTCGCTTCCATCTCTGGTTAGAAAGATACTTTTCCCCGTTCTTAGAGAAAAGTGAATTCAACCCAATTCCAATAGTGTTAAACAATCTAATGGATTATTATTGTGAGGCCTTGCCCAAATGATCTGGGTTAAAATTTAATGGTTTTTGGTCTTACAGGCTAAGACCAACCTCTATTATCATGTTCAGAAAAGGAACGACCCTGTTTTTCTGGATTCTCTAGCGGAACTTTATCGCTATGATAGGTCTTGGAAATTTGTAGACATGGTGAATGAAGCTTTCGCCAGTTTCTTCATTACCTTGATTTTTTTCAGGAGTTTGCCCTAATATTGTTTGGTCCTTAGTGATCGTGGACAGGAAACGCACTATATTAGTGGGAAGTAATTACGCCGAGTTTGAGCTAAGCTTTGGAAACTATATGTTACTCTAATCCTGGCAAATTGATTTATGGCCTGCTCTTCACGTGTCTGTTTTGTCCTATAAATTGCTGCTCTCGTTTTTGTCACCTTTTATCCTTAAGGAATATAACATTCTTGTCCAGATTAGTTGGCATCTGTGGGTTTTTTTTTTTTTTCATATAAACTGCTTAGGTGAACTATTGCTGTTTGTGGATTTTCCTTTCTGACGGAATTATTATTGAAATATCAATTTTGCTGGGTAAGCAGTGAGTCTTATTGATTTCATATACAAAGCAGAGGATATCTGCTACCAAATTTTTTTTTGTTAAAATTGCAACAAATCACATATGGCATCAACCTCCAGTTCTTGCGAATGGCTATATGCTGATAGGAAGAGCCTATACTTGTTTTTTTATCCTTCTTTTTAATCTATACAAAACATTAAAATGAATCTGGGAAAATTTAACATTGCTCAAAACAATAAAACCGTCTACATGGATATCTTGCCTCGTCATTCATAAATAACTGCACACCAGGCAACCTCAAAGATGAGACCTCGAATAGATTTGCCTTTCCAAGTAGTACATGTCCATTGCAACTCAGAATCCCGATTAAGCAAGCCTCTATTTATCCCACGTTTCTCATAACTTTTCCTCCAGATTTCCTCAGCTATTATACACTCCATAATTAAGTGATTCCTTGATTCAATATCAGCTCCACAAAGCACACAGTCATCATTGACAGCAACATCTTTATCCTATCCTTACTGGAGAGCTTATTCAAAATAGCGAGCCGACAAATAAAGCTATGTTTAGAAATATATGGGGTAAAGCGAATCAATTTATGTCAAATACCTTGCTTGCTCTAGCTGTAGCACAACTCCTTGCACTGTTATCTGAGAATTGCTTTGAAGGAGTTGCCTTCCATATCACCATTTCTGCTTGCCCTTCATTTGGAGAAAGAACTCTGCACAATGCTAACTGAATCAATAGCATATCATCTAATCTAGCAGCTTCCCCAATTCCACCTTCCTGCTAATGTAGCTTGCGGATAGAAGCCGAAGAATGGATAACTCTAGCAGAGAATCGATCGATCAACTATCATCACCGTCATCATCGTCATTATTATTATTATCGTCGTCTTCGTTATTGTTATTGTTATTACTACTTCAGGGTTAAGGTTCATGTTGAAATCTTTGGGTATTTATTTTGTACTAATTCTGAATTTCTCGTGCCACACGCATTGGTGTGCTATTAATCATGGAAGATTGAGAGGGTAAAAAAAAAAGGAAAGATTACGTCAATGATGCTTTATAAGATTTTATAAATGAAAGTGCATGGAATCAAGAATTAACAGTTCGAGATCAGTATGAGTGTTCTCTGGTTTGTTTCATGTATTGTGGCTCAGTAAAATTCTTGAACATCTAAAATAAACCTAACAATGTCCATGTTATATTCTGTGGAAATTCTAACAATGGTCAAGGGTCTATGGGAACAAATGGGTTTTATCATTTGAATTTTTTTATTGGAAGCTCAGTTATCAATTTGTACTGTGTGATAGTGTAAGCCTTTGAGTATGTCAAATTAGGGAGTTTGGTGAGGTTCTCTATGTCTTCGATAGTTCATGATTCTTTGTGGCTTTGATGGCTTCCCTTGACTTCTTCTATGAGGGCTTTTTTTTTTCCTCCACTTCTCGCTTCATAGCTACTTACCTTTTTTCTCCTATTCCAACTGCAACAACAGTGAGCAGACACGAGTTTTGCTGACTAGTGCTGCATATGTTCATTTGAAGCATGCTGAAGTTTCTAAGTACACAAGAAATCTTTCACCTGCTAGTCGAGCCATTTTGCTTTCTGGACCTGCAGGTTGGTTGTGAATCTACTATGTATCAATATGTTGGTTTGAGCATTGTCAATGCAGACTCTAAAATAATTCCTCTCTCTTTCGTAATGACTTAAAGAACCTTACCAACAAATGCTTGCCAAGGCTCTTGCCCATTACTTGAAGCCAAGTTGCTGCTGCTAGATGTGACGGATTTTTCTCTAAAGGTAAGTATTTGGAGTAAATGTATACATGTTGGTTTGGGTTTTGTTTTCATTCTAAGATTTATGATGTCCCTTGCAGATCCAGAGTAAATATGGAACCGGGAACAAAGAATATGTATGTCCGTCTGTTTTCTTATCTTGACTTGATCAATTTTGTTGTCTTGTATATTTGTGCTTGTTTTACTCGATCCAACACATAAGCACTGGAAAATGGACATTGCTTTGCTATTGATGAAGTGTTTGCTGATTGGTCAATGCACCGTGATTTGATATGCTTTAGTATACTAGACAAACTTTGGCGTCCAGATTTATTTCTATTAATTTGTATTATTGCTATCTAGCCTTTCAAAAGATCCCCATCAGACTCAACACTGGAGCGGTTGTCTGGCTTACTTGGATCTTTTTCAATCCTTCCGCAAAAGGAGGAAGCAAAAGGTACACCAAGGTGGTGGCTGTGCCTCTGCTTAGAGGTTTATGTTATGTTTTAGAGGTGGCTCTTTTTCGTTGAACACGCATATCACATGTGAGGCAGTGCTTTACCAAAAAGAAATGTGAGGCAGTGTTGCCTTGTATGATATTCTTCTGTGAGCAGTGTTGAGCTGTCCTGAGAGATATGCAATGCTAGGATCCACGCCTTCTTGGACTCTAATCTGTCTTTTTTGGCATAGATTGGTGAAGTACCGTAGTCATCAATGTTTTGGACCTTTCTGGTTTTTTACTCTTCTTGTTTCACCATTTGTTTTCTTCTTAAAGGGTACTGGCAAAAAGGATATACTAGAACTCATGTAGAGGGCACAAGCTTTGTCTGGATAAGTAGTTGGAGCATTCTTCTGACAATGCAGAAATTGACTTCCATTTGTTTACTTGGTTTCCTAGTTGTTCTTAGCTATGATAATATTCTCGTGCAGGGAACTTGAGGAGGCAAAGCAGTGGTGTGGACATTAGGTCAAGGTAATCTTAAGCAGTTATCTTTGTTGGTATTAGGAAATATATAGATTGTATTTGCTTTCTCGTTCTGCTGTCATATTATTTTCACATCTAATATATAAGCATGCTTGGGAATTCCAGGGGACCGGAAGGTCCTTGCAATCCACCGAAGCTTCGTAGAAATGCCTCGGCCTCGGCTGATATCAGTAACCTTGCGACGCAATTTGCTCCTTCTAATCCAGGTTTCTTCGCTGTGCTTTTGTTACTAAAGTGGTAAATTGTTGGGTAATCACCTAATCAGACTCGAGTCTTTAACTCCAAATAACTTCATGGTCTCGTAGTTATTTATTTTGTTTTATAATGTTAGCTCTGGGTGGGCCCAGAAGGAGTTCTCTATTTTCTTTTCCTAAAGAGCTCTGTATAGATATAAACAATTCTTGGAGTTTTGGCACTATCTTCGTCATAGAGCTCGCTTCTACATTAGCAAAATGTGGTTTTTGCATGCAAAATTTATGCTAAGCTATGCCTTCTCTTGCATCTAATCTTCAGTTGGATGCAAAGAGAAGGCATTTCTATCCGAGGCTTAAGCTGATTAATTTTCTTAAAGTTCTCTTGTACAATTTCTTTAGTAATGGTAGAATGACTGATATGCCATGGTCTGGTCTTTCAAATTTTGTTCTTTACATGGTTGCTAATTGGTTCTACATTGCTGGCTAAGATTTTGATCATTTTCTGTGTATCTTTTGGTAGAACTCAAGATTTCAAAAGCTTCTAGTGATTTCATGGTGGACACATAGATGATTGGTTTCTATAGAAAAACCTAGAATAATGATGAATTTTACCACGTTCATAGGTGATAGTCATTTCTTAGTATCCTTCATACTTATTTAGACAGTTCTTCCTTCGTCCGTGAAAGTCTTGTTTCTTATTTGGCTTCTCATGTTATTCCTCCTTTTTAGCTCCTCTCAAGCGTACAAGCAGCTTGTCTTTTGACGAAAAGCTTCTTATTCAATCTCTTTACAAGGTAGTTTTTCTATTTTGATCAATCTGTCATTTGCATTTACTCCATGATCCTGGGGAGCCATTACAGTATTGCAGTAACATCGCACGAAGTCTGGAGCTAAGTTTTTATTTTTCTTCTTTTTATTATCTAATGCCATAGATGGTTCTTGCAGGTATTGGCATTTGTATCCAAATCCAGCCCCGTAGTGCTGTATCTCAGGGATGTTGAGAAGCTTTTATCTAGATCACAGAGGATATACAACTTTTTCCAAAAAATGCTGAAGAAGCTGTCTGGATCAGTCCTCATCCTTGGCTCACGTATTCTGGATCCAGATAATGACTATGGCGAGGTAGAAGATAGGCTTGCTGCTCTTTTCCCCTACAACATCGAGATTAGGCCTCCAGAAGACGAAAACCATCTTGTCAGCTGGAAGTCTCAGTTGGAGGATGATATGAAGATGATTCAAATTCAGGACAATCGAATTCACATTATGGAAGTCCTTTCAGCGAATGACCTAGATTGCGATGACCTGGAATCAATTCATGTGGCTGATACAATGGTTTTGAGTAATTATATAGAAGAGATTGTCATGTCTGCTATATCTTATCATTTGATGAATAATAAGGATCCGGAGTACAGGAATGGGAAGCTTCTCATATCATCAGAGAGGCAAGATTAATATTCAATGTTGCTATTTTAGAATGTTTTTTTCAACCATTTCCTTTTCCTCGGTGTGCTAAAGAGTTATTAGTTTGACTTGAGACAGTTTGTCCCACGGACTCAGCATATTCCAAGAAGGCAAATCTAATGGAAAAGATATGTTGAAGTTGGAAGCTCATGCTGAAAAGTCTAAGGTTTGTTTGTCTTTGCGCATAAGCTTTCGCTGGATCATCGATGTCATCAGGCAGAGTACTAACTTTGCGTGTTTCTTGTACTCACTTGTCTCAAATAGAAAGCCAAAGCAGAAGGTGACACCACTGTGAAGCCAGAAACAAAAGCTGAAGTCCCTCCTCCTGAGAAGAAAAGTGGAACTGAGATGAAAGGTGGAACTAGAGAATCAGCAACAGCCTCAAAGACAGTTGGTGATAGGGCAGTGACACCATCAAAACCTCCAGTAAGTTTTTGTTGTCATTCAACTCATGTTTATGTCATAATTTTTGCAAAATCCATGAGTGTAACCTTACAAAGCGGTTCCCAAAAAAAAAAAAAAAAAGTTACAATAACAATCCCTTGCGCTGTAATAGAAAAGAAGAGGAACTTTCTTTCAGTTGCATTTGAAAATGGAAAGCTTCTATCTTGCTATTGCTTATGATTCCGCGGTCCTTTATTCGACTTAAAACCATTTCCGTCTCCCTGCTATTTTATTCTCTTTTTACCTTAAAAACTCTCCATCCGACTTATGTGGAAGCAGATTTCAAGAAATTGCACACAACATAAACACTGTCTTTCTTTGTAGTCCTGGGCTTTCCGAAGCAGAGCAAATTGTAGACAATCCGTTTACGTCAGTGCGGCTGGGTCCCTTGCTTTTCTAACTGACATCTTTCCTTTACTATTTCTAAAACTTCAATCATGGGTCATCTCTTCTCTGTACCTATGCAATTCATCCTTTCCTTCCCCGTAGGAAGAAAGTCTGTTCCCCTGCTCTTCTTGATGCCTCTTTGAATGAATTTGAAACTGCTTCTTTTTGGAGGTTCAAAATGGAAGTGAAGACTTCATGCTTTAACCGCAAAGACCTCTTTGTGACCTCCAAATAGGAGCAATAACTGTCAATTTCTTAAGATAAGATAAGATAAAAGGATTGCAGGAAGGCTGAGAGGCAAGTGTAGATAGTTTTGATTGACCTCCTCCTCTTTCCGTTGGGAGTAGGGATGCACTTGGTTCGTGAAGCCTTAAGAAATCCATCTTTGGGGAACCTATCATTTTTGCTTCAAAGCCCATTATGACTTAATAAAAAAACTATGTTTTTTGGGCTTTCAATAAGAATCATCATTGGAAGAAAGTGAGGTCTTTCTTGAGAGCAAGATCCACAGAAGCAGCGCCCGCAGTATTCTGGAATGTCAAGGACTCTCGTTGTTGAAAGATTTTGTTTGGATGGAAGCTGTGCTTGCTCATCGTTTTTTGTTGTAGGAAGTACCTCCTGACAATGAATTCGAGAAGCGTATAAGGCCAGAGGTTATTCCAGCAAATGAGATCGGTGTCACATTTGCTGATATAGGGGCTTTGGATGAGATCAAAGAATCCCTTCAAGAGCTAGTGATGCTTCCGCTTCGGAGACCAGACTTATTTCATGGCGGCCTTCTGAAACCGTGCAGAGGAATATTGCTTTTTGGACCTCCTGGTACTGGGAAAACAATGTTAGCCAAGGCTATCGCCAAAGAGGCAGGTGCTAGCTTCATCAATGTATCTATGTCGACCATAACGTCTAAATGGTTCGGGGAGGACGAAAAGAACGTTAGAGCTCTATTCACTCTAGCCGCCAAAGTGTCCCCAACTATAATTTTCGTAGATGAAGTGGATAGTATGCTAGGGCAGAGGACCCAAGTGGGGGAGCATGAGGCAATGAGGAAGATAAAGAATGAGTTCATGACTCATTGGGATGGCCTATTGACAAAACAAGGCGAACGCATACTCGTGCTTGCTGCAACCAACAGGCCGTTTGACCTCGATGAAGCAATTATCAGACGTTTTGAGCGAAGGTACTCTTGCTTTTATACTTGTAAAAAAGTCGAGTATTTTCAGCTCAAGCAGCTATGATACGTGATAAGCTTTTAGTGATGATTGCTCCTATGCTCAGGATCATGGTCGGGCTTCCAACCGTGGAGAACAGGGAAATGATACTGAGAACACTTCTAGCAAAAGAGAGGGTCGAAGGAGGACTAGATTTCAAGGAGCTTGCAACCATGACTGAAGGATACAGTGGAAGTGATCTTAAGGTTGTGTCTTGCATTGCATTTTCGTCATAGGATTTGTTGTGGATTAGATGTTGCTGACTCAAGATTGTTTTGTTGCAGAACTTTTGCACAACAGCTGCTTACCGGCCAGTTAGGGAGTTAATTCAGCAAGAAAGAGTAAAGGGGCTGGTAAGCGCATTATCAGTGCTACTGAATTAATGTAAAAGGGAAAGAGGAACCCGCGACAACTCCATGTAGATGGTTGGTTAATGTAACTATTGACTGGGTCTTATTCTATCCTTAGCTGGAGAAAAAGGAGAGAGCTGCAGGAGGGACGAGTGAAGAAGGTAATCAGGACACAAAAGGAGGAAGTAAAGAGGAAATAACTATGACTGTTAGGCCTTTGAACATGGAAGACTTCAGGCAAGCCAAAAATCAGGTAACCCCTCTCTCTCCCCCTCTCTAAAATTGAGAGTAATTGATGCCCACCAAGGCATTTGAACCTGTTGGTATCGTCCTCCATTTTTATTTTTTTTTCAACCACGAATGCTGGAAATGTGGCAGTTTCTTGGCCAACCTGGACATGCCATTCCTTGTGTTTTTATTTGCAGAAATTTACTCGGTAGCCAATTCTTAGTTGTGACATGACTGATCCTCATTGATTTGTTTTGCATGCTTATTTCCTGGAGGAGTATACTGAAATTGCCGTTCTCCTATTGCTTTATGTCACACAGGTTGCATCCAGCTTCGCAGCTGAGGGATCAATCATGAGCGAGTTGAGACAGTGGAACGAGTTGTACGGGGATGGCGGTTCGAGGAAGAAGCAACAGCTAACGTACTTCCTCTGAGGCCAAGGGTATTGCAGAGTAGAGTTACTTGTCCTATAACGAGTTCGCTGATGGTCTGATTGCAATTTGTAAGCGCGGAACAAGGTGAAGACTCAATAGGGTGAGGAAGTAAGTCGGAGAACGGCAAAGAACCACTCGAGAGAGAAAATGCGTAATTCTCAGTGAACTATCAGGCGATGCAGTACTAGTAGTAGTATGTGCCGGACTACGGGTAGTGTGCTTTGCGGGAATGCAACTGGTGCAAGATGAAAGTGGTAGAATAATGTAAGAATTCGCTTGGCTTCCGCGATGAACAATGTATGCTTGTGCTGCTGCTGCTTGGCGTGCTTATTATACTACTATGCATGGGAGATGGAGATGTTTGCCTCTGATGGGACCTCGTCGGCTGGAGAATAGAATTGATCACTCGTTCGGCAACTTACGTTTGAGAGATCGGCACGGATGATGCACCAGTTACATCTCTAATCGATCCCACAAATTTGTACGTAAGATGTCATTCACGCCGAACCGTCTTATGTTGACGGTGGCGCATCGCCTGCATGGGTGCTAGATGCTGCGAGATGACACCCGAAGTCCCGGTCAGACAAGATTGAGTTGGCAAGAATTGAGGGCAGGTGTCGTTCGTTTTCCCACTTACCTAGTCAGAAAGTAAATAACCCGCGAGGACAACCAAGTAGTTTCTTGGTTGGTAAAGGCGCGCGTGATGACATTTTTAATTTAGAAGTTAATTTTTTTATTAAAAATTATTTTTTCTATTTTTATTTAGAAGTAAATATTGATTTTATTATTTTTACTTCAGGAGTTAATTTTTTATTATACAAATTTGTTTGGTAACGGTTAAAATTTTTTAATTCTAAAATATTATTAACAGAAAATCTTCTATGAAGAATTATTATCGACAACTTAGAAAAAATACTTCATTTTTAAACTTTTTAAATTTTTTTAAAAATAATTTTTGTTATTAAAAAATTATTTACTTTTTTTAAAATAAAAAATTATTATTTATTTTTTACTCCCGCGATCGGAGACAGCAACTCGACGGCAACCGCCTACGGAGGGCGGTGGTCGACAGTCATGGCCGATGACGAGCGATGATTGGCGATTGACAATGATCGAGGGCGATGATCGGCGATGGTTGGGGCAATGACCGGCAATGATTGGCGATGGCGGTGGACGTCGACGGTCAGCAGTGGGAGGCGACGAAGACAAATCTAATCGAAAATAGAGTGAGGATATAGTGAAAAAAAGTGAGACGAGAAATACTTTATTAATTTTTTTTATACAAGAAATACTTCTTAAATTGAAAAGCCATTTTTTTAACTTCTCAAATTAAAGAAAAACTTCAAAAGTTAAAATTCATTTCAAAAGGATAAATTTCTTTCAAAAATAAATTTCTACTTAAAAATTATATTACCAAACAAATTTATGCTCTAAAAGCACTTCTAAAACAAAAATTCAAGAAGTATTACCATGGGCCCCTAATTCTTCGAAAGCTGCCACTAGTCTTGAAAGCTCTGTTCTACTCAAAAGTTTTATTAATAGAATATGAGAATGTCGCTCTTTCGGCAACTCCTTTTCAAGTCGATTAAAGTCGACCGCTCTCAACCAGCCCATTCCACGGACAAAAATGGCACAGCACCTGAAGCTGTCCTCCAACTATACATTGTCTCCGTCAACTTTCCATTCAGGATGAGGACTCGACCTCCCCCATTAAATACCGAGAACAGACGCAGACAGGGACATCAGATTATAATCTATTTAACATTGTCCATCGTCTGTAGCGGCAAATTAAAAACAAATCCTATTCGAGTATCATGCTTGTAGTGTAGCCAGTAAAACCACGGCAAATTTCTCCGCCGACATCGTTACCATGACCGGTGACCTTCAGCAGGAATATACATAATACTCTAACATGTGCTAAGCCAAACTAATCACTATTTCTCCAGATAAGTAAGTTCAACCAATGTACAATGCATTTGACCATATGAACCTAAACCCTTGTAAACCCATAAGCAGCACCATAACCTAGTGTAAAGAGTGTCAATTCAAGTGAACCCAAGGACTCGGAGAAAACAAAACATGAAGACTGGGTCCTAGACAAATAATACAGAATTCACAGAGCATGGACAGAACACCAATGCTACCAGATTCTTTCATTAAAAACATGGGTCAGCCACATTCAAGCCACCTTCTTATCCTTCAATGGTCCCCTTGGGATCTTACTCAAGACTTTGGCATCGACGACGGCATACCGCTTCTTGAGTTCACCCATTGCCCTCTCCGTCAATGGATCGACCTTGTCCGCATGCTTCTCGTATATCACAGGCACAGTGTGCAGCAATACAAAGCCTGTTTACACAATAGAAACGTTTAGCGCGAGCATGTGTTATCTAACCAGTGGATTGCGCAAGTCAAGTCACTTACCTATGTAGAATAAAGTCAAGAAGTTGCACCAGTCGCCCACAATTGACAAGAGCCACAAGCCGGCAATCACCTAATTCATCATCAAATTTGTGACTGTTGGTGAACTCCAGAATCAAAATGACTGAAGCCAGAATACATGGCATCAAATTTAACGACACGCCATGGGTAATGAAGATATTTTCCATTCACATCATCGCTTAAAAGAGAAATTAACTTACTAATAAGAACTTCTTAAGATCTCTTCCAGACGCAATATCCCTCAATACAGCAAACGCCCGGTTAATCTCAAGTCTAAGGGCAGACGCAAATTGCAAGACTGGCTCCTCTGGAATAGACACGTCAGGTATGCGTGGCGGAGTCCTAAGCAGGGGCAAGCAAAAAACTAGTATCACTTAAGAATGATAAATACAATACTTCCGCATACGTTCACAAATTTTCGAGACAAAAAAAATTACTTGTGGATAAAAGCGTGTGCATTAGACCATAAGAACAAGACCGCCAGGGCGAGAATCACACAGTGGGAAACCAAAGTTAAGAGGTGGTACTCCGCCAACTCGAACAGAACCCATATCACAGTCGCAACACCAAGCACGCCAGCTGAGACCTTCTTGTTCCTCCATAGGAACACATCAGCCGCTGTTTTGCCAGACAAATCAAATGAGCTTTGTTCAGTATGCATTACAAATACACAGGTCCAAAATTTCCTTCTCCGCTATTACCGAAACATCTTCCATTATCATGATCATGCAATCTCCTTCGTTAGTAACATTAATTCCTTATTCAGAAAGCAAACTAGCATCCGCGAGAAAGCTACTGTAGCTCGGAAACCTACTGAGATTGAATAATGCATCTGCCTACAATCGCTCTGTTCAAGTATGGAAAAACCCAAAATTTAACACTCATCTTGCCATACTAGCTATCAGAAATAAAGCATATCTAGGTCCACTCCCCCTCAGCAAATCAGTACAAAAGACCTAAAACTCAGAGAAGAAAGCACCTACACAATCAGAAGCAGCACAATAGCAGGAAATTATTTAATTGTCGGAAACGCTTTGATTACATCCCATAAATAAACCAAAAGGGAGACAGCACGGAATTCAAATGAAGTAAGCAACAAATCAACCGCAAAAACGACAAAATCCCCATACACGTTGAGCCAGTTGGTTAAACTCGAAATCTCCATATTTAACGGAGAGAGTAACGAACAAAGGAGGCATAAAGCAGATACCACGTCGCGTTTGCGGCTAGATTCGCATTTCAAACAGCAAAAGAGGACAGCCAAAGCCGGAAGCAACAAAAGAAGAACAGAGAAAACGGCGACAACAATCAAACGAAACGACTCCAACATACGCTTGCCACCACCGAAGACCTCGTGGACGGGCCGTTCCCTCCCGAAGAGGCGGTAGGCCTTGGCCTTCATCTCCGCCGGCTTGTCGTCGCCGGAGTCGGACGACGAGGACGAACCGCCGTCGCGGATCTTCTCGGATATCTCGTCCACCAACGACTCGCCTTTGGTCTCCTCGTGATCGGCCATCGAAAATCAGGCAGGTTCCCGGAAATCCCACACAACCCTAACCCCTCCACACACTCGACGCTATGGAGTCCACAGCTTTCTTCTCCCAGAGAACTCTCTAGAACGACGCAGAAGACGAAGCGTAGAAGAAGTGCCCCCGTATATATGAGGCGGTATCGACCGTCGAATTGGGGAGATGGATCCGGGCCGTTGGTAGGCTCGGAGCCGCGCCTCGAGCCACGGATGGGAACGGGAAAGAGGAGCAGGTGGCAGATGCTGGTGGGGGTTGAGGATCAAAAGCGCGCCCCAGGTACACGAGGGTGCGAATGACATGATCACCTGTCCCGGATTTTCGACACGTGGTTCGACTTTCGTGATGTATGGGGCCCGCCGCTTTAATGGGGCGACACGAAATTTGATGTTTTCATAAAATTTTTATTTGTTTTTGGGAATGTCACGGATCAGCAATTCACGACCTTAGCTACTAAGAAAATATAAAAAAAAGAATTAATTTTTAGTGGGTTATTTATTTATTTTTTATTTTAAATGGGACGGGCCTTTGCGTGTATGGACCAGAATCTCCGATAACGTGGCGTACACGAGGAAATATTCAGCATCTTTTAATCTATCTCCTTCCTCTTTTCTTTTCTTTTCTTTTGGGGCTTAAGATTCTGCTGCCCGACAACGTGTGAATCAAGACCGTCCATCGGGCCATTGGATTTGATCACAGAAACGTATTTTTGAACGCTTCCATATGTACTAAGATTGTTCGGGAGACAGGCTAGCCCGAAAAACAAATTTCAAAGAATCAAAGTAAACAAAGGAAAGAGCAGAAAAAAAATACGACCCAAAAATCCTTTTTTTTTTTTTTTTTTTTTTTTTGGGCCTAAGATTTGCTCCCCGACAACGTGTGAATCAAGACCATCCATCGGGCCATTGGATTTGATCACAAAAACGTATTTTTGTTAGAGTTGAGCGATTTCATGTCCCGTACATCTCTCAAAACCTAATTTGCATTATCTAAAATTTGAAACTTACCCCTTCACATATTTCAAAGCCGATTCTTGGGTCTACCTAAGACGATTATATTGAATTGTCATCTTTAATGACCAACACTTGTTATTACAATATATTGATCACAACTTATATTTAAAAAGAAGAAAAATACGAAATACTAACGAAGTAAAAGTCTCATTCATAAATAAAGCGAGAAAATGAAAATTCGGACTAGTGGTTTGAAATTACACACTCATTATCAAACGCCACGGAATACTTTAAGATCGGGGTGAATACATGTACCAAAAAAAGTAAAAAAAAATTGTTTCGATTCCAAGTAACCTACCCATCAAAATCGATTCTTTAATTTTTAAAATCTGAAACCTATCATGAATGCTTTAAAATCATGTTCATCCCAACTTTTTTGTAAATTTTGCACCTCACGCCACACAAGCTCACTTTTCCAACGCGAAACCATGAAAATCTATCGTATAACAATTACACATAGGATCATACATACGTATTTCGCAATTTTTTTAGACATAAGGTGGTAAATATTGGAGACATGACTGAAAATAAAAATCAATAATTTGATTTTCCTTGATGTCAAACTTGCCCTATCGATGCCATTTATTAGGTAATTACCGTCGCAAGTGCTGAGTGTCTCTTTGGCATCGCTTGATTTGCGCTTAGAATTCGAAGCTTGATAAAACGGGCCGGCTGGGTACGGCCCAACATGAGACGGGCCTGGACCGAAGGCTTTTAACTTTTTGTGGCCCAAAAGGCCCGTTGATAGTGACATTACACTCCCTCGCGTAAAAGCTCAAGTTTCAAGTAGGCCCGGCCCAAAAATCATTTAATTGAACGGCCCACAATGATCACAAACCCTCCCCAAAACCCTCCCAAAACATTCTGAACCGTCGTCTTCTCCGTCTCTCCACCTTCTCTCTCTCTCTCTCTCTCTCTCGTGACCCGCTTACGCGAAGAGGCCAAGCATGTTCCTCTGGCGCTCCGTGCTCGCCAAGTCCCTCCACCTCCGCCACTACACGCAGTCGGCCTCCGCGCTCGCCGTCGCTCTCGACGAGCCCCCTTCCTTCAAGTACCTCGAGGGACTCCCCAGGCCCGACCCCAAGTACGACGAGACCATCCTCGCGATCCCACGCGCCGCCTCCGGCACGAGCGCCTCCGCGAAGGAGCGGAAGCAGGGGCGCGTCCCGGGGATCGTCTTCGAGCAGGAAGACGGCCAGCACGGGGGCAACAAGCGGCTCGTCTCGGTGAGGGCCAACCAGATCAGGAAGCTCGTCAACCACCTCGGCTACTCTTTCCTCCTCTCCCGGCTCTTTGACTTGGAGGTCCGGGCAGAGTTCGAGTCCGACGAGGTCGTTGAGAAGGTCCGGGTCTTGCCGAGGAAGGTGAGGCTTTTCTTTGGTTGCCAAGGGAGTGTGTTTCTGTAAAATGTAGGAGGAATTTGATTAAAATTTAGTTTACTTGTGTTCCTATTTTTTGGCTAGATTATTAGTGGGAAATGCGGTCTGAAGAGTGTGGATATCTAATTGAGATTCAGTTGTTGACGTGCTTTCGTAGTATATGATGGCTTTGGATTAAGTATTAGCGAAGTTAATAGAAGAAGGTAGTTATTTGTTCTTCTTAGGATGATCAACAGTGGAAGTCTTGACGCTTATTGAGAAATTTCAGGGTATCTATAATTATGAAATTAGTTGGCTATTGATGTTGGAAGGGAAAGGGAAAAAGAAGCTGATGATTCTCTAATGTGCTATCCTGTTCAGAATGACCTAAACTAATTAGAGCCCTCTTGACTGAATGCAAAACCAGCAATCACCTGTGAATTGACGACCCATTTCATGTTTTCACGATAATCAAGTTTTTTCTACTATTCTTTGAGGTTTGAATGCTACAGTTGGCGCTCAAATAGCAAATCTCTGACAAACCGCTAAATTATCTACTGAGTTGTGTCCCCAAAAGTCCTCTATTCAATTTTCAATGGATGTGATATCTACATGATGTTCGATTCATTGGTTCATTTTTATTCGAGTGACCATTGGGTTCATTTTCTCTCTTTTGGTACGTTATTGCCGGATTTACTGGTGGGTTTCATTACGTTGCAATTGTTGATGATGATAGAAAAGAGACAACAAATAGTAGTTACAATCAAACCTCTGAATTCTTCTTTTTTCTCATTGTGTCAGCTTCATCTGCACTCAGGTACGGATGCACCTCTAAATGTTACCTTCATTAGAGCCCCTTCACATGCTCTCTTGAAAGTCGAAGTCCCTCTTGTGTACATAGGAGATGATGTATGTCCCGGGATAAGGAAAGGTATGATCTGATGAATTCAATCTGAAGCTGAATTAGCAATGCCGTGATGTGAATTGTGATAATGTCTCGGCTGATCATCATGTATATTCGCTGGCATCTGAACTCTTCTCATTGATCACTTCTTTCTATTAAAGTTGTTTAATATGCTTTGCATGAACGATGTTTGAACTTAACTCATTCAAATAGAATATGATTCTTGAACTGTTGTGGTGTATGCACTTCAACTTGATGACCATGGGCAGTCATCAGAATCAATGACTTATGCGGAGCTTTTGTGATGTTCTGTTTATCAGAAAAAAAAGAAGAAAAAAGAGCCCTAGGAAGGGCACCTTGGTTGTTGTCCGGAAGATGAACTTCCTTCTTGCACGGAATCTTAGTTTCTCGTCATGAAGTAACCTCGCAAAGTCCCTATTATTTTATACTTCTATATGTTGGACAGAGGTGCTACCTTTGTTTTTTTCTGTCAAATCCATCTATGGTTTCTAAAGGTTGCTGTCCTCGAAAGCATAATTGAAAGGGAATTCAGTAACTTCCGTATTACGGATGGGAGTGGTTAGAAACTGATAAACATTGCTTACGTAAGTGCTACAATTGAGTAAGCAAGCTGTACTGCTTACTTCTTGGAGACATAGTTTTGATTCTTCTTGTTCTCATGTCTGTGAGCTGTATGGAAGCTCTCTGATAGTCTGATCACTACCTCAAAGTTAGCGGTGATGGCAAGACCTACCACAAAATGGGGATTTTTGTGTGGTTTAGAAACTATAAATAATTTCTACGAAGATAAACTGTAATCAGAACCGTTTAATTGGTTTCTGATTTTCTGCAGTGGTAACAGTCAGCTCACTTATTTTGGTTAATTGCCATATGAAATCAGCATCCGCGTACTTGAGTTGGATAACTTCGTGTTGTGCTTTGTTTCTTTCCATTGTTCATGACCCTGGTGCTGGTTGGTCCAGTTGAAGTGTTCATTCCTCTAATGATTTCACAGGTGCTTCTTTAAATACCATTAAGAGGAAAGTTAAGTACCTGTGCCCTGCAGACATAATCCCTCCATATATTGAGGTGGACTTGAGTGAGTTGGATGTTGGCCAGAAGTTGGTGATGGGAGATCTCATGGTTCACCCTGCTTTGAAGCTTCTTCAGTCAAAAGACGAGCCTGTTTGTAAAATCTTGGGAGCCAGAGTTTCTGACCAGAGGAGAAAATAAGCTCTTCTTAGTTCAGATTCTTATCAGCTACATAGGATAGAGGATGGTCCCCTCAGTTTCGATGATACACTCTTCAGCATGCATGGATGGATTTTGCCCCAGCAACAATATTTTCTCGGTAGTACAAAGTTTGTGATGGAGATGGAAGAGTGCGAGGTATCTAGGAGTAGATTGGGGGATGCCGTTGACTGACGGTATTGGTGACATTGTAAAATTTGGGATTGTCTTGGCTGAATTGGTTGGGATGATCAGTTGAATTGGAGATATAAGAGACTCACGTTTTGTCTGCCTCGGGTGCATATGTTACATGTAATCGGCAGTATAGCAGCTATCTGAGATTAGCTGCTTCTTTGTTTTACTTTGTTTTGACGACTTTGTGGCATTTTGGTACAAAAATGTTCAACATGCTGCGCGTGCAGGCCTTTGATTTTCCATTTTCATATCTTTGCTTTTGGAAAATCTGCATGTTAAGCACGACTTGCTGATGAATGACTTAGTGAAGACCTTTTCTATGAATTGAGTGGATTCTGGTCTGACTTGATGTTCTGTCGAAATCTTTCAGTTAACTTTCCATTTTTCAATCCAACAGCTAGTGATGTGATAATTCTTCTCTGCTTTTGGAAAATTTGCATGTTAGGCACAACTCACTGATGAATGATCTAGTGAAGACCTTGGAAAAAAGAGTTGAGTGGCCTCAGGTCTGACTTGGTGATTTGTCAAATCTTCGGTTCCAAACCATTTGGCAAGTTCATCCACTACTTTTAGGATTGTTGCCTGGTGAGTGCTTTCTTTGTAATTAAAGTCCTTGAGAAAGCTGAACGAAACGCACCGATCAAGCCGACATAGCCGACATGATGAGTGTTGCGATAGCTGACAAGAGTGACATTCGTGTGTAGAAGGGAATGTCTCCGCCTAAGTTAAGAGTGGTGTGCAATCAAAATCCAAAAAATGAACCGACTTGTCGGGGCACTTGATGAGGATAACGTGTGGTCTATGGCTACAAGCCTCGTGCTATATATGGTCATGGTCTGCTATATGTCAGTGGAGCATCAACACTCGACATTCCATTTGTTGTTGATTCTCTGGGCCATATATTTGAGATCCCGCTCCCACCCTCTCCCTCAACATTTAAAATGCCAATATCATCTTCACTGGCCCCTCTCGTCCTCTATCTCCTCCTGGTCCTCTTCACTAGCATCACTTCCCCGCTCCCGCTCTCGACCAATGGAAGGTGGATCGTCGACGCAACCACGGGGAGGCGCACGAAGCTTCGCGTGCGTCAACTGGGCCGCGCATCTGGAGCCGATGCTCGCGGAGGGCCTCGACAAGAAGCCCCTGGGCGACATTGTGGCCGAGATCCGGAGGCTACGGTTCGACTGCGTACGCCTCACCTGGGCCACCTACATGTTCACTCGGCCGAGCCACGGCGAGCGGCCCGTCGGGGAGACCCTCGACACCCTCGGGCTGGCGAAAGCCAAAGGCGGGGTGGCTAGGAACAACCCTCTAGTGTTGAACATGACGCATGTGGAGGCGTACGCGGCCGTGGTGGATGAGCTTGGGAAGCAAGGGGTGATGGTGGTGCTGGACAACCATGTGAGCAAGCCCATGTGGTGTTGTCCTTATGAGGACGGGAATGGTTTCTTCGGAGATGAATATTTTGATCCTCAAGAGTGGCTGAGGGGGCTCGTCGCAGTGGCCGAGCACTTCCATGGGAAAGGCCAGGTTCGTCCCTAATGAAACCGCCTTCAAGTGATGGAACATATCAATTATGGATCGGAAAATTGTCCAAAAAAAATCTTCAATCTATTACATTTTTGTCAATCCAGGTTCTAAATCTTTAAATTTTGCCAAATTTTTTTGTCAAAAATTTTGCTAGTTGATTTTTAAACTTTTTCACGCTTTGCTAATTGAGTCTAATCTCGCAATTTTTTACCGAAATTAGCTTACATGAACGCCTGGCCATTCCACATGCACGATTGGCGCGACATTGATAATTTTTTATTATATTTTCAACTATTTTTTTTTCATTTTCTTTTCTTGTCTTTTTTTTTTTTGGATGTGGTCTGGCAGGGACCATCTTTTCTTTTCTCTGTACTTTTTTTTTCCTAGAAGTGGCCGGTGAGAGACCGATTGTCCACATCAAAGTTTCGAGCCACCACATAGGACGGTGGCATCCACATCAGCCATTTCGATCTAAAATTAGTCAAATGTACTCAATTGATAAAACGCGTGAAAAGGAGTACGACTCAATTGACAAAATTAAAAAGGTTAAGGACTAAACTAACAAAAAAAAATGCAATATGTTTATGACTCTTCGAACAATTTTTTTCTAAAATCGAAAAAATAAAATTGGACTAACAATGAAACTATCGATATCGACGCTTTTGGTCGGGAATTAATTATCGAGCTCATATCCCACGACAGCCGACATCGGCGAGACGAAAAAAGAAAACCTATTTTTCGAGATCATCTTGAACGGAATCTAAGAACCGTGATGTAAATAGTGAATGTTTCTCATAAAATATGCTAGCAAATAAAGTTGTTAGTTTTACTCCGAATATTGTCTCTTGCGTAATGGGGACAGCCTAAAGGTCGGACGGTTCGTAGAGAATCTCTAGATTCGGTTCGGGCGTGGCACGCCGACCATTGCCCCCACCGTTCAATTGTCAATCATGGTGCCGCCAATGTGTGAGAGAGAGAGAGTCTGTGTCGAGCAGCACAAATTGACAAATGGATTTCGACATCTGCATCATCAATTTCTGCCCCACTTTGATCGGGATGTCCATGTTGATAAATCGTTAAGAAGTTTGGAATTTAAGATAACGTTTGTTTGAGTGAAAGTGTTTTTCGAATTTCACTCATTTGGTTTGCCGAAAATGAGTTAGTCAATGGAATTTTTTATATATAAAATTAAGAAAGCAAATTCCTAAAATCTATAATGGTTAAAAGCACCTTTCGAAATTTCTTATCTCGAATTTTTTAATACTTTATTTATATTTTATGTTTTGTATTCTTGTATTTTTTTAAATCTTTTTATTTTTCTTCTTCGTTTTCTGGTAAAAGAAAAAAAAATCAAATATCAAATCTCAAGTACCATAATATATAAAGTCATGAAATTGAAATCATTTTCACATAAGATCCAACCACCGGAAAATATCTCCGATCACATATCACCAAATAAAGGAAAACAAACTGTTATCCCGGCTCATTTTCCTTTTTTATGAAGTTTTTCCCCAAATAAATGCGCCTTATATTAGCCAAAAGTGAAAGACGAATTGATTAAGTGCAATAGATTTATAACTTTTTTAATAATTTTTTTCTATTTTTTTCTCTTATTTTTCAATTTTAGGTGGTGGGACCGAGCCTGCGAAATGAACTCCGCGGCTCACGTCAAAACGAGCACGACCGGTACCAAGTACATTCGCATTGGGGCGACCAAGGTTCACCAGGCCAACCCGAATGTGTTGGTCATTGTCTCGGGCCTAACTTGGGCCTCCGATCTCGGCTTCCTCAAGCGAGAGGCCCATGGGCCCGGACTTGAACCGCAACCGGTCTACGAAGCCCACCGGTACTCCTTCGGCGGGGCCGGAAAGTCCGGGAGGTCCAGCCCGTGGACCAGTGCTCGCGCCAAAGGCGTGCGAGAGGATGGACGACCAAGCCGGGTTCCTAGCAAGCGGGCCCCAGGCGGCCCCACTGTTCCTAAGCGAGTTCGGGTTCGACCGGGAGCGGGAAAAGCCGGGCCGACGACCGGTTCTTGAGCTGCTTCATGGGATATGCCACAGGGAAGGACTTGGACTGGGCCTTGTGGACATTGCGGGGGAGCTATTACTACCGGGAAGGGGTCGTTGGGCTTGAAGAGACCTTCGGGGTGCTCGATTTTGGTTGGGATGGGCTCCAAACCCGAAGTTTAAGGAGAGGTTTCAATTGATACAGACGATGATTCTAGGTATGGTTTCTTGCTTAAATATATAAAAGTGGTTGTGAACCCTCCGTCTTTATAGTGTTTCCTTCGATGTCTTAATAGATCTCAACTGTTTATCTACAAAAATGAGATGTTAATCGACGGTTGAGATTTACCAAGACATCTAGCAGAGCATTGTATGGGATAAAGCACTTTCTTAAATGGACTAGGTACTCGTTTTAGTTTCTTCTCTAGCTGTGGTGGCACTTGTTGACTAAAATCCATTGGAAGCGCTGAACTTTTTCTTAAGGACTTGATCATGAAATTTTTGTGACCATAACAGTCACGTTCCTAATTATTTTACCGGAACTCTTCTTTGGACAGATCCAAGCTCCAATTCATCACTGTCCTACATTATGTACCACCCTCAAAGCGGCCGCTGCATCCGAGCAAATAACAACCGCGAAATCGGGCGCAGCTGAGTGCTGGCGTCAGAGCAGGTGGAGCCACGACCGAGATGGCGGCCCGATCAGGCTGATGGGCACTCCTCTTTGCCTTGAAGCCGTAGCCGACGGGCTCCCAGCGACACTTTCCATCGACTGCTCGAGCCGGCGGAGCGCTTGGAGATTGATCTCCAATTCGAAGCTTCTCGTGGCTGCCACGGATGGACGTGGGAATCACCTCTGCTTGGACAAGAAGTCGAATGAATCTTCAGTGATTTTGACCAGGAAGTGCATCTGTGCGGACGATGATTCCGGGTGCATGGAGAATCCACAGAGCCAGTGGATTAAGTTTGTGCCCACCAATACATGATCAGTTGATCAGTAACCACGACCACGAATGAGTGGCTTTGATTGATGCATGCGTAGCATTTCAAAGGAGAAGAAATAAAGTATGAGAAGAAAGTAACATCTTTAAGCAAAATATTAGTTGTGCCCAACTTGCTAAGTGTTTGAGAATAACCTTCAACAAAGAATTCCTCGAAAAAGAGTAAAAGAATCCACCTTACAGACAGCCTTGCTCATTGGTATGTTCGACAAGAAAAAAAGGGTTGAGAAAGTCAGGAAAGAGATGAAGAATGTCGCCCACTTTGTGTCCTTAAAAGAGAGCGCTAGTGGCAGAATAGAAGCCAAATTTTATTTGCCATCGCTATCGTCATGATCATTTTCCATAGGGAATGAGCAAAACGGACTGACCGAATCAAGAATCGACTGGTTCGATCCTCTTTTAGATTCTAGGTGGAATCGAATCGCACCGACCGGATCGATTATTTTTTTTATTTCTTAAATGTAAACTTAATAATCTACCGATTTTTTCATTTCTTAAATGCAAACCTAAGTTTAACTAATACATTAAAATTAATTCGTATTGCTCACCCTCACCAATAATAATCCATCGATTCCATTGGACCGCCCGGGAAACTAACCCAACCAATCGATCCGGTCCTATTCTCGGTCTCATAAATTGAGAACCCGTTCGTTTCCGATTCCTTAGTAGGATCGAACTAGATCCGAACCAATCACCCTTAATTTTTATTGTATTACTCAGTTTTTTTTCATTTCATGTACCAGTGTAAAAAACAAAAAACACAGCTCTCAATGACAAATTGAAGGGCCCGAAGAGGATTTACGCAGCTATATATGCTAGTTAATCATCGCGATCTGTATCACGTGATGTCTTGACGTCCATTTAAATTTTAATTGTTCTTAGATAAATAGTCCTCTCATATACTATAACTTGATAAACGGTCGACTTAGAAGGATTTAAGGCTAGGCTCTGGCGATTTTACTGCGTAACCATCTATTTGAGATTCATAGCATTCTATTAGGAGCAAACGGATGTTCTCTTTTGGCCAAAGTGAATATAAAAGACTGATTAATCACCTTCAGCTTCTCAAGCAGCCCACCTATCTTTCTTGGTCAAGTAGGGCTTTTGACTTCGCTTTTTGAACGGGGTAATATGCATAGCCTTGAGGAAAGGTAGGCAGAGAAAAACTAGCACGAAGCACTTTTTTTTTTTAACGATTGTCGTAGCATTACAGTATGTCGTTGTCGGCCCTTATGAGTCCATCTACCCTTGTGGTAAAGCTTCATCTTGTACAATTATGTATGTATACACACAGATTGCTCAAGTGATAAACGTGCTTCCTACTCCTAATTGGGAATCGAATTATTGTACTCACGCATTCTCTTGGGGGCACCCGAAAAATCATAGACTCACGTGTCTTTGTTAATTATAGGAATGGAGATATTGCGATATCCAATGAGGATTTCGGGTACTCAAAAGAGTTATGAGCATCCCGACGATATCTAAAAGAAAAGAGAGAATTTCAAACAATGGACTGAAGTGAGAGTAACTTTTAAAAAAGGATTCGAAATGGAATTTGTCTCGAATAAAGGGCTTGAAGTGACAAATTAAGTCTCAAATAAGGCCCCAAGCTTACTTACTAGTCAAATCTTAATATAGCCGGGGCATTTTCGTCTGAAAGCCTTTTTGTTTACTTTTCTTTCTTCCTTTCTCTCTCTTTTCTCTATGTTTTATTTTCTTTCTTTTTTCTTTCTCCTTCCTTCTTCAATCTCACGCCAAGACCTCCGACTCCGCCTTGGATGACCTCTTTCGTATAGGGGTGTAATTCATATTCCCCATCGACAGGAAATTATAGGGGCCGCGGGAGCCACGCCTACTGGATTCTCAAGAGGTCGGTGCTTCCTGGACACCGGAGGAATTTTATAGTTTGAACCCATAATTTTTCATTAGTAATTTGGGCTTGACCCCATGAATAGCAACTATTATATATACTCTTTTTCGATTGTAATTAAGTGATGTAAAGAGAAATGAGAGATACTAATTATACGGAAATCCTCTTTAGACGTAGCCTTAGTTAAAGGTGAATTAGGATAAAATTTCTTGTCTCGATTTTTCTTTCTCTCTTTTTTGCGCTTTACTTCGTTGTGATTTGTGCGCCGAATCCTAGTACTCTGCACCCTCTCCCGCCTCAACCACGACTTCTCCTTAAGAGTGCCTTCGAAGCGCTCATCACTAGCGTTTACCGTCTTGGCCGCCTCGACGAAGCCCCGCACACCGTCTCGATTCGATGGCTTCGGCCTTAATGCCGTGACACCGGAATTCTACCAATGTGGCGGCCACCTTTGAGCCTCGGTCCATAGAGTCCGGCTCGACTCACGGTAGAGCGATAGCCTAGAAAAGGAAAGTGAGCGCCTTTATCGCCTTATCATTTTTTCCTTGAGCGTACAAGTGGGTACACCTTTTCGGGGAGGTCACCCATCCTGAGAATGCTCTCAATCGAGTATGCTTAACTTTGGAGTTCCAAAGCTAACCTCGCCGATTAAGTTAAAAGGCGCCTCCGTGAGTTAATTCCAACTTTCACATATATATTCCAAAATCGCTTTCCTCCCGATCGGTGCATAGTTGGATTCATTCATGTCCCCTTCGCCATCCTAGAAACTTGTCGAGAACCGTTTCTTGTATAGGCCCTCCGATCCCGATGACCACTCTCCGCCCTCGTCGGATTAGGTTATCACAAGCCCGCCGGCTTCCGCGTGGTTCGTTCCCGAACCATACACCTTCGGGAGGGGGTCCAGCTTTTCATACCATATTGTGACGCTCGAGATTTACTACTCATTGAGCTGTGATTGCTCATCCCAATCATTCCAATCCTTTTTAGGTTTTTCATCTATTGGCTAATAGGACAAGACCGATTATGAAGTATATATATATGTGAAAATTGGAATAAACTCACAGAAGCGCCTTTTGACGTGACGGCACCGATTAGTTTTAAAACTTCAAAGTTAAGCGTGCTCAAGTGATGGCACTCTCAAGATGGGCGACCTTATGGGAAGATGCCCAATCAAACTTCTCTTTCTTTCTCTCTTCTCAATTGTCAATTTCCTAAGCCTAACCTCTTGGGAAGGTGCCCAATCAAAGACTTGCTCATTCTCTTTCTCTCTTCTCGATTGTCAATTTCCTAAGCCGCTCCATTCGTTTTTGCGGTCCACAACACACGATCTCATCTCATCGAATGCCTCAAGCGATCTCTGTTCTTTCAAAAAAACGACTCAACTTCACACCCTTGTTGAAATTCTCCTCAAAGGAAAATATGCACATAGGCGATTAAACAAACGGAGTGCAAAATTTAAATGAGCTATCCTCAGAGTAGATTCTATATTTATTTCATTCTCCTAAGTTTCTTCGCGCTCGACCTTTCATGGTGCTTAATTTTGCATTGAGTTATTGCAGCGTTAGCGCAGTGAGTGAGAAAAAAAAAAAAGAAGAGAGAGAGAGAGAGAGAGAGAGAGAGAGAGAGAGAGAGAGTGCATTGAAGGTTTTAGGGTTATGGATTGTACTTGCGAGGCCCTTATGAATGGCCTCACCAACGAAATTATGAACATCCTACCTATGTCTTATGCTCCCTATTTTAAGTAGATGATTCGTCCAGCTACCAAGTTGTCTCTCTTTCTGAGTAGTTATTGGCCTATTTGTCCTTGCATATTGACATCAAAATACTTGCTACCAATATAAATAAGACCAAACCGAGTTAAACTTTGCACTGAAATTTAGTGAATTTTTAAATTGAATGACTGGAACTTTTGTTTCTCTCGTCAAATGCACCGAACTTCCTAACTTTTTTTTTGTGTGTGGCTGAACGACTCTCTAAATCAGGATTCGATCGACTTTTTTTAGCAAGATACCAATGTGGCGAACATGGAGCTTTTTATTTCTTGGATGCCATGTTATTCCAACATGAGTATGCGGGGTAGGTTTCAATTTTCGGATTATGAGGAACGTGCTTCGACGGATAGGTTCCAGGTGAAATCTGTATGGGACCCGAAACCCGCTTACCTTTTTCAGGATTTGTGTGGCCTGAGGCTTTTGCTCTACATTGTGATCCCATGGCTAGAGGCTTTCAATCATGGAAAACTTAGAAATCTTCCGTTTAGGATTTAGGTGGCTAAAACTTCCACTCCATGTTACGTTCATGACAAACGGTCATGTTCTGCGAAGGCTTTCAACCGTGGCACATATAGTAAAGTGTTGTTAGGATTTGAGTGGCCGAAAGCTTTTGCTCAAGACGATATTCTCTACTGTCACAAGCTTCTACGCTTAAGAAAACTTTTAAGAATTTGGGTAGCTGAGGGGCTTTCGCTCTCGCTTGTAATCCAATACCCAAGGGCTTTCCAATCGGCTCTCGGGCTCGGGGGCTGCTAGAGCCCTGGACCTCGCATATGATGTTTGAGGCTCAACCGCGCCTGCCAAGCTCGGGCTCTCGGAGGTGAGGGATAGAGATAGCCAAATGTGGTGGTGAGAAGACGGTCCGGCAGATTAAAGAAACCTTCAGTAGAAAACCATAGAACGTATGCACGAAATTGCACCAAGAAATGACAGCTAAACTAGTGAATAGTGTCAAAGGCGATGCGTTGGTAGAAATGTGTAGAGAGAATGCACAAAAACGGAATGCTTGCTCAAATGGCGCAACACACACACTATACTTGCTGAGAAGATAGTTATAAGTTTCGATTCGACCGAGGGTTACATGAATTTAGGATCCGTCAAGACTCTCTCTCTCTCTCTTTCTTTGTTTTCACTTGTCCGTGAAATCGGGTAAAGTGGGACGGCGAGTGAAACAAGTTTAAAGAAAAAGAAGAAGGAGAAGGAGAAGAATAGCATTCAATGTCGTGTCCCTGTTGAATCTGACTTCCACACTGCTCTTTCACATGACTTCTCTGCAAACCCCACATCCCTCCAAACACACACTCTCTCTCTTCTGAGATCTCTGCAACTGGAAAACCCACCATTGATTTACCCTCTACCTCAACTTCCCCCTCCCCTGTCCTTTTACCTTCCTTTCTTCCATTCACTCTCTCTTACTCTCTCCCCAACGTCTCTAAAGGGCCGAGCCCCCCACCCCCCATACAAGATTTTTTCACCTCCCCCCACCCTCCCTTTTCCGCCTTCCCCGTCTGCTTATTCTGGCTCTCCCGACCATGGAAGCTTTTAGCCTCCTCAAGTACTGGCGCGGCGGCGGCGGCGGCGGCGGCGGCGACCCCGCGCCACTTCCGTCCCGGCCACCACCATCTTCGCCTCCGCCGTCTCCCACTCCTCCCCTGAGACCGACGACGACGACGACGATGGAGACGACGGGCCGTTCTTCGACCTGGAATTTGCCCCCGTCCCCGACGACGAGGACGACGAGGAAAAGCCCGAGGAGGAGGAGAGGCGAAAGCAGGACGAGCCCAGCAACGACGAAGATGACACTGCCAGTGAATGCGGAGGTGGCGACGAGGATGGCGACGACGTGGACAGAGAGTTCGACTTCACGCTCTCTTCTGGGTCGTCCGGGTCGAGCCGCGACTGCACGGAGGCCAACATTGCGTCGTCTCTCTCTCCCTCCGACGACCTCTTCTTCAAAGGGAAGCTCGTGCCCATCGAGCCCTCCGACCCCGACTCCACCAAGCCTCCGTCGTTTGCCGCCGCCACCTCGCTGCTGAAGTCTGCCACCAAGTTTCGCGTCTTCATGTTAGGCCTCAAAAAGTCGAAGCCCGTGAACACGTTCGACAAAGCAGAGAAAACAGAGACCTCGGAAGAGCCGTGTCTCACCGTCACAACGCCGCCACGGAGAGCGAGAGCTCGAGAACATAGCAGCAACAAGCAAAGCAGCAGCAGAACAAGTTCTTCACGGTGAAGTTCAACGCCGACGAAGTCCCGCTCGTTTCTCTCTTCACTCGCGACAACAGCTCCAGGAGCGCCTCCGGCGCGAAGCCGCCGCAGAAACAGACCTCGGAGGAAGACGCCGCGAGCGGCGACGAGAGACGCTTCGCGAGGGAGGCGATGCGGCGGTATCTGAAGAAGGTGAAGCCGTTCTACATCCGCGTCTCCAAGCGGTACGGCGAGAGGCTGGGACTATCCGGGCACCTCGGCCACGCCGTGTTTGACCCGTCGGTGGGCGAGAGGAGCCGGTCGAAGGCTTCGGCCGTAGCGGAGGTGCACAGCGGCGGCCACGGGAGGAGCCAGAGGCAGGGGCAGGGGAATAGCAGCATCCCGGCAGGGCTGAGGGTGGTGTGCAAGCACCTTGGGAAGAGCCGCTCGGCCTCGTCGGCCGACGCCGCAGCGCCTGGAGGGCAGGCCGCGGCGCTGGCGGCGGCTTCAAGGAGGGACGATTCGCTGCTGCAACAGCAGGATGGGATCCAGAGCGCCATCTTGCATTGCAAGAGATCCCTCAATGCCTCGCGAGGTAACGGAACGGAAAATTTTTCATACCCATCTCTTTGGGACTTGTTATTTTGTAATCACACTTTCATATACTTGAGAAAAAATCAAACTTGGCGAGGAACAGAACTTGAACCGCAACTATCATATCATGTGAGATATGCCCTGTTTTTTTCTTTTTATTCTAGGATATTGCAGCAGAAAGTAATTCGAATGACGGGTGTTTCTTTTTCCTATATGGTGTGGTAAGGTCTATTAGACTCGGAGTCGTCGCTGTTGGCGAGGTCAGTGAGCGATCCGCTGCGGAAGGATGCGTCCAGGAGCTCGTCGGAGGGCGGAAAATGAAGGCAGAAAGCGCGGGAAAAAGAGGGAAAAACCGAAAAATAAGACAACCAAATGTATGATGTGTGGGCGGGGTCTTTCGATGTTGGTTGGAAATCATTGCCCAATGAAAGATTGGGGAAGACGAGGAGGGTGCGCGACCAAGGAAATGATTAATTCTTTCCCCAGAGGCCGTCAACCGTCTGTTTTTTTTTTCCTCGACTGTAAATTTTCCAGGAAAATATAGGGGGAATTAGGGTAAAAGGATAGAAGAGATGCAGTGGGTGGGGGAAAGTGAGAGAGAATCGTACCAGATCTTTTGTATGGGTTCTGCATTTCGGTAAATGTGATCTGGACTGGAGCATCACTGTCTTGAATAACATATTTTATATATTGAATTAGTCTTTCTTCTTCTCTCCCTGGTTTCTGTTTTTAATGAAAACAAAGGCGTCTGTACCGGTCAGCGCAGTGGGAAAGTGTGGGCCGGAACAGTGAAAAGGATTTCTCGCTTTCGCGCTTTTCTTGCTCGTCAAAACAAAGAGGGAGACCAAAAAAAGAAAGGCAAGAGAGAGAGAGAGAGAGAGAGAGAGAGAGAGAGAGGTCTCGCAGAGTTAAGAACTTGTCAGATCTGTCTGTCTGTCTCTCTTTCTCTCTCATGATTGTTGCTGCACTCTTTTTCCTTCTTCTTTTGTATTAATGGCGGACTGGGGAGTGCGGGATTCCAAGAATGGCTTTGGAGAATCGAGATTGAATTGATGGCGATGCATCATCCGATAACTGGCGGGGCGTTCGCGAAAAAGTGCAAATTACAGTCAAATTCTCTGCTTGCTGCTGGATGTAGTCTGTTTGAGGGTGAATTAGAATAGACTTTATATCTTGATTTTCTTCTCTCTTTTTTTTACGCATTATTTTATCGTGATTGTACTACGAAATCTTAATGGACAACATGCGAGATATATAGTGTTTTATGTCCAAGAGGCAAAATTAATCAGCCTAAGCATTATTCAAATCAAGAGATGGTCATCCTAATGTCCACATGGGAACTTGTGGCTATGAGCCAAGACCTAGTTTCGCTAGCGGCAACGCTCTCTCCTTCTCTCTCTCTCTCTCTATCTCTATTGGGCGGCGTAACTTTTGTCTTTAGCCCTGGGGTTACCTTTTTCCCAAGGGGGTCTTTTTGGACTAATGCCCATTATTCTCTCCCACGACCAGATCAAACCTCGCGAGATCCTTTGGCTCTTCAATTCGCGATCGGAAGAATCACATCCCAATCCAAGATTAGGAAAACTGCTCCCGCTCGCCGTGAGTGCCTTCGACTCCTTGTGGAGCCACGTGTGTCCATTGGAGGCAATGTTCCGGAAACCATTTGCCACCTCCCCACTCTTTCTTCAATCTCGCAAAGATTCTTCCTCCGAAAAACTTTCATTCTCTCTCGAATTCGACGAATTTCATCACCAAAATCTTCAGATTTATCCGCAGTGAACTTTTGCTAAATCTCACCGTGAAATTATTGAAATTTGGATGACACATGTCAATAACTTAATTAATCCGACAAGCAAAAACGTAAGTTTATCTGCTCACCGTGCTTCCGACAAAGGAAGGGTAATAGATTTTCGATCATTAGACTCTATGAATCAAATTCCACCATCGGTAGAAAGTCTGCCCGATATGCTCCAGAAATCTATTTGTTTTTATCACATATTTCTATGTGGACTTGCTAGTTTAACTCGATTATTGTCACATGTTATCTAGCTCATTAATTTCATGGTAAAATTGACGAAAGCTAACGGATGGTAAATATATCACGCGTGTATCGATTTGAAATATTTGGTAAACCAAAATTTAGTTTGAAGTAAATTTATCACAAATTTACAAGTTTGGATTTTCAAGAATGCAAAAATTAATTTAAGATAAATTTATCATACACGTACCAACATAAGAAATTTTTTTTGTGTGATGATAGTCTTATTCAAAAAGAAAATAAAATCAAGAAACCATTGTTATTTTGACTTGACATCGTTAGGCAAAAGTAACAATTCCCATCTATCCGATGCCAACCCAACAAACTTAAAATCCAAATTAAAAAGTGATTTTGTGATTAATGGGTATCTTTCTATCACTACTCGGGAGTTAAAATTAGATTTGAGTGCGCTTCTATCCCGATTTAGATATAGATATACAATTTACAAGGCGCTTTGTACTTTTTCAACCTATTTGTGTAGTTGTTATGATGGTGTTGGGGATGCCAAATTTTGGCACGCATTGCATTTTGGTAAAGTCGTAGCCACTTGAGAGAGATTTCCGGTGTAAGCTCATTATTGATAATGATGCGAGATTCGATGATCGAACACCAATTGTGCTTGGATTCTAAGACAAATCCGTCTTTATTTTTATTTTTAAAGTGATGTATTTCGGTTTGATATGAAAGGGGAATCCTACTTTTAACCCCAAAATAAAAAAACATCTGAATGACATGATACGAGGACGTTATATTGGGACATGCCCTGACAACATCTTAATACACGCTGACGGCGATCACGAAATCACCTTCATTATGCGATGCCAAAAAGGAAAACAATGAAAAAGGAAGTACTATTGGATCTGGTGGATCTTGGAGTGGGCTGGGCTTGTATTTGAAATACTTTTCTTCTTATCCCCCAAAGAAAGCCACGTGTCCAAGGTTGTCTTTCCTTCTGGCAATGGACCGGACTGGGCAATTTTTGCTTTTTTCTCCGCAGTGTCTGCAAGTCACCGAGGAAGCATAGGCCCTTTTGAAAGAAGCCGATAGCCGTAAAGGGTATCGACCATACCTAATTCCAAAAGCAATTAGAATGCATCCTTTGCGAAATCTAACGTAAATGGCCATGCTTTCCTCCATCTTCCATCGTAATCGGCTCCTTCCAATCTGTCTTCCAATTGACTGACTTGCAAATGCACTACTCCGAAGAAGTTTTGCATGTTAACAAGTCCACAATCGGGAAATTAATTAGTTCGAGCGAGCGACGCCCTAACCCTAATGTAAGTAAAGCTCAAGAATCACATCCGTTCTTACGGGAGGAAACGGATGGGATGTTCCATTCTTTTCCCTTGTGCGGGAAGCTCTCTTACTGGTGATTTTCGACGCTCTTAGTCTTTGCCTATCGTCCTGTTGGTCCATGGTATATTATATTATGTCTTCCACATTTTTTTCTCCTCGATCTAGGGATGCTATGCTATATGTACCTAGTGAGTGTAGTCAAGATTATCTGGGTAACCCTTGGGATTGACATAGTTCGTTGAGGGTGCCGAAGAAATTTCAAACTCAGAAACTGTAGACCGGCCCTTCAAATTCCAAAAGTTAGGAGCAAGCTGTTTTGAATCAAGGCTACCTGTTAATAATGGTGGCCAAGGTTCGAAATCGGCGATTCCGGTTCATGGCCACCTGTGAACCGGAACCTCAAGAGGCGGTTTTGGTTCCGATTTTAAACCGCCCGGTTCAAGGGCCGATTTCGATTCAAAACCGAACCGGAACCTCCGGTTGAAAACTAGAATCGGGATCTCCAATTTCGATTTCGATTTTTAAATTTAATTTTTAAATTATGAAATTATCAAATAATAAATTATCAAATATAAATTGTAATCAAATTTGGGGAGGAAAAAAGAGAGGAGGAGGAATGAGCTTGAACTTAATGAATTATTATTAAGCGCCTACATATCTTCTTGGGGATAGAATAATCAAAGCCCATATAATTCTTTTCCTTTTGATAATCCCAACTTACCTTATCGTCAATCGTAGTCACTTGTTCCGGTACCCATGACGGTGGTATCTCCATCATCATCGAAGAAGGCGGCTCCGTTGTTACGATCCATCTCTTATTGTCGATGTTTAGCCTTTCTCCAATCATTAATCTTGAACGTCAATTGTCCAAAATATTGCCTCCAATGCTAAATGCTTATTCAACCGCAATCGTTAAATAATGGGTTGCTAAAACCCATCTTGCAATGAGAGCAATAATTGAGAACTGAGTTGAATGCCTCTTCCACTATTCTAGAATTTTGAAATCTATGCCACCTTCGGAATCACTAAACTCAAAAGAAATGATTAAATAGGTTTCTATTTTAGAAATATTACCTGTTGCTCCTTTTTATCTTTTTGCCTACTCTTCAGCATTTGGTACCCTATACTAATTCTACCTAGGTCCCCATTTGTACGTCAATATGTTGGAAAGATCCACTATCACCTACTAGATTATATCTACTATAAAATTCATTATATAATTTTATTATTATGTCTTTAATCGTTGGTTGTATAGCTCTAACATTTATCGCTGCATTCAAATATAAACATTCATAATACATATTCAGATAATCACATAAACCATCTAATTTGGTACTCGGGATCGAAAATAAAAGCAACCAAATAAATAAGAGGAATATTAGTATAATAAAGTAGCCATTTTGCTCGCACTACTTATTGATCATCTCTTTCATATTATGCAAAAACACCAACAATATTAACATACTCTATTAAAAATAAATGCGTAGTAGGATAATAAATATTGGATAAAGTATAAGTTGCATCGTTAAAAACTTAAAAAAAAATCTAAAATTGTTTTGCAAATATCCCACTCTTGTGGGAATAAATTAGTTTCAGAAAAATTATTTGAAATAAACATATATAATAAACCTTTATATGCAAAAGATTGATTAAACAACTCGTACGTAGAATTACAATGAGTTGGAACATCTTTTTTTTTTATTTTTTTTTATTTTCTTTACAAAATCTGCCCCATTCTCTCATAATTTGGGGATGTTTCCATAAAAATGAAATTGCTCTCTTTATTGGGCTGAGAAAAGTATTAAGAATTTGCAAACCATCTTGTACACATAAATTTAAAACATGACAAGTACATCTAATGTGAAAAAATTATCCACAAAAAGCGGGTTTACAAATCTTTTCTAAATCGAGAATGGAAGTGGTATTTGCTACGGTAATATCAAAATCAATTGAAATTTTTTTATTAATCAAACAATATTCTTCTAAAATTTGCTTAATCAATATATAAATATTATTGGCCTTATGCCTATCATCAAAAACTTGAAAATGTAATAACTCTTTTTGTATGCTCCAATCGTCACCTATCCAATGGTATGTTATATTCATATAAGAATGAGTTTGCTAAGAATCATTCCAAATATCGTTGCCTATATGCACATGTCCATCAAAATTCATAAAAAAGTTTTTCAAATCTTTTTTTTTCCTTTTTTATAAAGCCCAATAAGATGGCGTTTAAGTAAATTACTCAAAACAGGTTGTGCTTGCGGAATATATGCAAGTGTTTATAAAATGATTAAAATCAAAATTTTCACCAAAATTAAAAGGTAAACGTTTAATGGCAGCAAATCTAGCTAATTCTTCTTTATAAACTTTTTCATTGTAACGAAATAAAGGAGAAGTATTAGGATTGGCATACTAGAAAATTTGTTGTTGGTGGTATCTATCCCCCTTGCGTTGGATGTTTCGACCTCGATGCCGTTTAAATATTTCATAGCCGCCTCCACATGTAAATTTGTGTGTTGCCCCATAATATTTACATTTTACTTGATACTTATTTTCGCCTAAATGTTCTTTCGTGAAGTGTTCCCATACGTTGGATGTACCTTCCCGTTCCGGCTCCTTTGTTATTGACGTTTTTTGATATCGGTATGAGGATGAAGACTTTCTTGCGTTGGGACGTGCTCGACGTTTGGAAAAACGTTGATATTATCATCCTTGTCTATCAAATATACAAAATCACAAGGGTCATATTCATGAGGATAATTGGATTCCTCCATCACAATCGGGTTCTTTTCCTTGTCACCAACTCTGCTTCCACTTGCCATTTTTTCGAGAGAATTGAGCGGAAAGTAGATTCAAAAAATTGAGAGAATTGAGTTGAGATTGAGAGATTTGAGTGGATTGAGAAAATTTGAGAGAATTTGAGATAAATTTTGAGAAAAAATGAAAAATAAAAATGGGTATTTATAAAGATCTAGGATAGTTTTAATAAATTAAAAAAAATAAAAAAGGGGGAAGGGGGAGCCATTGCTTGCAATGGTGGGAAAAGAGGTCGGCCTTTCAATTTTTTTTAACCAGGCTTTGCCAAAAGCGGTGGAACCACATTTTGTAACATTAACCGACTGTATGTTTCGGGCCGGTTCAACATTTTTGGTAACCCTTAACCGACCCGTATAGGCCGGGCCGGTTCCTCTTCGAAACCGCGAGACCGGCCAACGGGCCGATTATAGGCCCAAACCGGCCCGTGGCTACCACTACCTGTTAGGGGTCATCGGTTCTAAAATTGGTTGGTTCCCACCTTGTTGGGTAGGATCGGTTCCGATTTGTGGAATCGTGAAGCGATGATTTCTTTTTATTTTTTCTTTGATTTCTTCTAGTCCCTACAAGTGAGAGCTTTCCAACATTAAAAGGAAAAAAAAGTCACTAATAAGGGTTTGCTTTTGAAATAAAAAATATTAAGATATCTTGGTCCGTCGGTCCGGTTTCTTATGTGAAATCGTGAACCATACCGGTCACCCCGAGAACCACCCGGAACTAATCGATTCGGTTCAGTCCGATCCTCTAGCTGGATAGGACCGATGCACACCCCTACTACCTACACAAATTAAAGATATGGACTTAAATGATTCATGGAATTTTCGGAGGATTTCGAGATTTTCCAAATTAGCCGAATCTTTATACCCATGGTTCTGGATTATAAAAAAGATGGGTGATCGAGTTCCAAAGATATTACGACCAAAAAAGTTAAAAAAAAAAAAAGTTCCAAAGATACGGGTCATTCATATGTAACGAGACTACCAAAGCCTTTATCTTCATTCATGTGTGACTTATTCGCATTAATTACGTCAATATCACTACATAATTGACAAGGATGGGCTAACCATAAGTTTAAGCTTCTTTAAGGGCAGCCACATATCAATAATTCGAGGTGGGAGAGCGAGAGCCACCGCCGGCGCCGGCAGGCCGCCGTTGGATCCTCCAATCCTTGGTTGAGGATGTCAATAACTCACTACGACTTAATTCGAGCGTAAATAAATCATATAGAAAAAAAAAAAAACAACATTCTCAGCTCAAAGATGAGAACCTTCAGAACGAAACTCGCCGTCGGCATTCTTCTTTCATCTCCTGACTGGCGATCACGTACGTGATCGTGCAGTTCAACCTCACCACCACGTGCTTCCTTATGATTTTCAAGATCTTTACTCTGCCGTCGATCCTCGTGTAGCTCTCCATCGTCAGGTTCCCGGCGGCCAGGTCGCTGCTCAGCCTCGGCGCCTTCGCGATCCTCGCCGGCACCACCTCCATCGTCACGTTCACGCGCTGCGTCCGCCGCGCCGCCGCCTTCCCCGCCGGGATCCTGCCCTCGCCGACGACCTCCCCGCCGTAGTACAGCTCCGTCGTGGAGTTGCCGTACCGGAAGGACGCGCCGTTCGGGTTCTTGACGGAGACGTCGGCGACGGCGGTGATGTTGGCGCCGGAGAGCGCCGTCCCGTTGGAGACCAGCTGGGCGAGCTGGGGGATCTGGACCCGGTTCATCCTGACGATCGGGTCCTTGACTTGGAAGACGGTGAAGACGAGGGCGAGGGCGACGACGGCGAGGATGAGGAAGAGCGCGGCGGTGATGCCGCAGCATTTGAGGCAGCTGGGCCGGCTGAGCCTGAAGTGGTCCGACAGGGCTTCATCTTCGTCGCTGCGGACGATGTACGAGGCGGGCGCGAGAGGCCGAGCTTGCTCTCTCTCGGCCATATCCGGCGGCAGCGGCTGGGGGGCACTTTGTGTTGGAGTTGCCGGCCAAGTGTTTGTGAAAATGATTGCGTGAAGCGGGTGTGGATGATGGCTGGTATTTCATTATCGACGCGTCTCTGCACGGGCTTCGCACGGCACGACTGTTGACTAAATTGCGTTGCGTTGTTGTGTCCATACGCGGAAAATTCAGCCGTGTGTTTGTCGTTCGGTTGACCCCAATGACTCGTATGGAAGCTTCTCTTGGTGTATAATTGCTTTGTTTTTTTCCCTTTTTATTTCTCTCTATTAAGTAAGGGACTTGGGATTGGGATTGAAGTAATTGAAAAATATTTAAGTGTCTTGTAATTGGATATTTTGTGCATGTCTATCTTCATTTGATTCTGGCGTGATTTAGATTGTTTATGGAAGGCATGTGAATGCTATGTCAGCGCCCGTCTGCAATCTTATACAACATGTGTGCATAAAAATTGCACCAAAAAAGTTGGTGCCATTGTTTCGTTCAAATCCACCCAACCACCCATACTCAGGTTCAAATATTCGAGTACTATCAGTTGCATGCAAACTAATTTAGATCGTAAGCCTATACTTAACCTATTTATGAGGCTTAAATAGAGTATTTAAGAGATCTTTAGGTCACTAGGTCTCCAAGCCCTAAATGTTATAGAAACGTGTTTAAGCCGATATACAATTTTGAAGATGTTCCACAACCAACTTCCACCGAGGGATGGTGATATTGGGTACGAGGATTTTGGTAACGAAATCTAAGCCACACCCATGAGGGTAAGTCCACTTCCTCAAGTCGTCCACTCCCTAACATAAACACTTTCTTCGTCTGGCGAGGAGAATTATAAAATCAAAAAGTCATAAACCTATTATATTTTGGCCAATTCAATTTTAAACTTTTTTATTGTGCCAATTGAGTCATATACCTTTTAATAATTTGCCAATTCAGTCTTTTCGATCCATTTTGGCGTGAAGTCATAGATGTGTGTAGACGCCGACGGTTATACGTGGCACGATCGGGGCTAATGTGATTTTTTTTTTTGAATTTTGCTGAATTTTTTATTAACTTTTTTTCTTTTTTAATTGTTAAGAGCCTCCTAAGGGCCGTCGACCACCGGTTGAGGCCGGTTGACTCCTACCGCCCATTGGGTGGGGGCCTGAAAGCGCTTGCTAGCCATGTGGAAGGGTCGCGAAGCCCCCACCCGGTAGCTAGCAAGGCTCGTAACCTTCGTAAGCCACCGGACGAGGGGCGATAGCCGAGCCTCAATCGGTGGCCGACTCTTACCTATTAAAAAAAGAAAACAATAAAAAATTTCTACATTAGCGTTGATTGTATCACATAGGACGACCGACGTCCACGTTTGTAATTTCAGCCAAAATTGACCGGAAGGACTCAATTAAAAAATTGTCAAAATGTTTAGGACTTAATTGGTGCAATTAAAAGGTTTATGATTGAATTGATCAAAGTCCAATAGGTTTAGGACTTTTTGAACAATTTTCCCTCGTGTGGCGGCTGAATCATAAACACAATGCCCTAGCTTTCTTTGGCTTCAAAAATTAAAGAATCAGATTGTGCATGGCTAAATTCCAACGTATCCTCCCCGAATATGTCATTTGATGCGGCGATTTGGCCGTAAAATAGTCTCTAATAACACCGTTATACGAAATACTTCAGTTTTTTTCTATAGCGATAGAGGAGAAGCAAAGTCGTCTTTCGATGTCTATCCAAGAATGAACTAAGCTCATCCATTTATTAATTTCAAAAGAAATCTACTTGAGCTCGTTAATCAATCCTGGTGACCTCTGCGTGCATGAGGAAATCATGAATGTTGTATTCACTCCATGAGTTTTGCAAAGAGATGTTGTCAAAAAATTCAGGCTAAACATGACATGTCAACGGCAAAAGAGATGTTAATGCATTGCGAGACCATGAAGTCTTTGATGGATCATCAAGTTTATGGTTACATTAAATGCTAATCATAATAGGATAAACCATAAGCCAATTTTCCCTTTTTTTCCCAAGGAAAAATTGATTCCTTGAAATTTTGGGCAGTGCAGGCAGATGAAGATTTGTTGGGTAGCTTTACTTGAAGGATTGAGAGAATTATTAAAAAAAATCATAAACTTATTGTAATCGTGTCAATTCAAGCCTAAATTTTTATTTTTTTTTGGTCAATTGAGTCATAAATCTTACAATCGTGCTCGTCCCCGGGTCGGCGAGGGCTGAAATGCCCCGGCTAGTGCCGACGAGGGTTGGTCGCCGACCCTAAACAAGGGGAAAAAAAAAAATTTTAAAAAGAAAAGAAAAATGAAAAAGAGAAAGAAATTCAAAATATTATTAAAATTTATTCATGTCAAGATCAGTATGCCACGTAGGAGGGCCGCCATTCACTTAATTAATTTTCGGTCAAAATTGGTAGTACATACTCAATTGGCAAAATGTAAAAGTTTTAGGACTTAATTGGCATAATTATAATAAATTTAAAACTTTTTTTGGTAATTTTCCCAGAAGGATTTGAGTGGAAATCAATAGAACTCTAATGAATGGACTATTCAGGATCTCTCCCGGTTCATTTTTTTTTTTTGACAAGAAAATCTTTACATGGACTAGGGCTGTGTTTTGTGTGATTTTGATAATGGCCTATCGGAAAATGCAATACCTTTAGCCTAAGGGCATTTACGTAAATGCAAACGGTGTTTGGTAAAAAAATCCTTTAAAAAGCCACTTTGGATTAAGTAGTGTTTGGCAACAAGAATTTTTCAAAGGTCTTTGAGTGCATTACTTTTGATTCTCAAATTTTTTTATTAAAAAAAAAAGACATTCACTAGCTCTTACGAAGGGCTCGGGCCGCCATCGAGCTAGATTTGGCTTTGGTGGCTGTCGATCGAGGATACCCGAGGTCGTGCAACCCTAGATGGCGAGGCTTGTGTCCCCGTGACCCTACGCAGCCCTCATCGGGGTCGCACCACATCAAGCGACGGTCACCTGGGTTGTGCAACCTTGTTGACCCTTCATAAGCCCTTTGTCGGCTACATGTGACCTCGCCAATCGCCCTCGCTCAATAAGATGAAGAGTAGACTACAATTTTACTTTTTCAAAAGAGGTAAAATTAGAATTTTAGCAAGATTTTGATGGCAAAATAGACAACTGACTAATTTTCATTATTGGTTTCCCAAAGCCCCTTGGAAATGGTTGCCAAACACCTCAAATTTTTTTCAAAGGGCTTTGGGGCCAAAAGAGCTTTTTAAATGCTGAACCAAATGTACCAAGGTGAAGAGTACGTCGAACCATCAACAAGCTTTCCTAGATTAATGAGAATATGTAGTTATAACTCAAAAGGTTGAGCAAAATCGTGAAGCTTATGTACTTACTACACGATGATTCACGCAACAATGAAATAAAATCAACGCTAATGAAGACTAAAAATAGTCAACCAAGTTTACAAACTAGCATGACGGAAAAAGGAGTTTAAATAAGGGAAATAAATTGTTATACAATAGCGTGAGATTTAATGGGACCACCGTTAGCTGTTCTAAAAGCTTAAGCTAGTATATGAAGGCGTGATTTATTAAATATCCTAACACTTCCCATCGCACTTGGTCTAGTCTTTTTTATTTCCTAGTAATAAGCGTGGAAATATTTCATTAGAGAAGTAAATCGATGGCTAAAAGGATTTGAACCGAGGTCCTCATGTTCTAATATCATTCGTCATGGGCCTAATAGATTCTTGATTGCGGAGTAGTATGTGTGGTGCGTGGTGAGTCGAGAACATCATGCTAGCATTCATCTTGTGTAGCAAATCATATCCTCATACAAGATCGTACCACTGCAGTTTAGCTTGGGTATCTAGTCCCTCGAGCAAGATACATATAACACTTTAGTATAGTAATTGGTTTTGGCCTGCCGTGGTCTCATCGGGAGAGCGGCATCAACCATTTTGAGCACGGGTGGTCAACCACGCCTTCGAAGCTCCTTAGAGTATAACCATTTTTTCTCGAACTCCCAACACAAATGCCCCGATGCCGCTCCTAAGACTAGTTGTATGATCTCTTCTAAATCACTCGCTCTTCACCCCGATGCCACAAAACTCCACTCTTTAGAGAATTCGGTTCGTGACATTCTCCCTCGCCCAAATTTCGCAATGCCTTCATTGCGGTATGCTCTATCACTTCCTTATGTTCCTTGTACGTCAATGCCACTCCCTCGGGACTTACATGAATGACAACGCTACCCCCAACAAAATAAGCCACTATCCTCCATTGCTAGCGTGCCCCCATCAAAGTTGTTCGCGCATATCCGCTTACTTACACTGTCCTCGACAAGTGTAATATCGAGCCTACTACTCTCCCTCAACATCGCTTTCTTTTGTTAGAATATATTATTTGGGCTTTATTAATTGTCAATGCCACTCCTCGGGACTTACAGAATGAAACGCTACCCCAACAAAATAGGCCACATCCTCCATTGCTAGCGTGCCCCCATCAAAGTTGTTCGCGATATCCGCTACTTACCTTGACAAGTGTAATATCCCGAGCCTACTACGCTCCCTCAACATCGCTTTCTTTTGTTAGAATATATTATTTGGGCTTTATTAATTGTTATTGTAAATATTAATTGTCTAATAAAGAAAAGATGTATACAATTTCCTATTTAGTATAATATGATACTTGTATAGTGTGGGTTGAGATAAACTTTATTTATAATGAGGGGATATGTTTTAATCTTTATAAATAGAGCTCAAGTCCCTCCTCTAAACCCTAATGTCCACATAACCTTACATCAAGAGTCGTCGGAAAGCGATATGTGAGGGGTTCTCATGAAACCAATGATAAATGGAGTTCAAGAGGAGAAGCTCTTGAGTATTGGATCGTCGGAATTTTCGCATCAAGAACGATGGATCCAAAACAATGTGCGTCAACTCTTCTACTTTATAAAATTGTGATTCGCATATCTATATGTGTTATTCTTGAATTGCAAGCATAAGGATTAAAATCACAGCTTACATCTTTCACATACTAAGAAGCTTCTCTTGATCTTAGCGGACCAATGCAAGTTACCCTCTTTGTTGGAGACGTGATAGCATGCCTCCTCATGAGATTCACCTATTGATCCAGGAATGTTTTCCCTATTCGATAGGCAATTCGGCTCATTCATGTCCTCCATTGCCATCCTAGAAGCTACACGAGAGCCGCACCACATCCGAGCTCTCTTTAGCCCCGGTTGTGACTCCCCATCCTCACAGGACCGTGTAGACCACATGCTTTTCCCTAACCACCCACCTATTGAAGGAATCTTATTTCGATAAAACGTGAGATTTTGTGTGACCGTTGCCAACTATTTTAAAAGCTTGAGATATTAGATGAATGTATGATTTATTAAATATTCTATCATAGAGAACATCGTGACCTTAATAGTTTGTAACCATTGGAACATCATGCCCTTCATATTGACGATCCAAGGTGATTGTCGCAAGTCATGAGTTTGCGATGCCCATAGTACTCTAGCCCAATATTCAGAGCGAGTGATTTTCGACGTCAATTAAAAATCCACCGCATGACGACGCTCGTCCAAAAATCACATGGATTTTCCTTCTCTACTTGTTATCAACGTCGCTACAATCTCAAGACCCATGTCAAAAATTTTTTTTTTTTTTTTTGTATGAGTTTTGGAACCTTACCCTAATCAAATATTCAAACTCAATACCGCCCCACTAAAGGAAAAGCTAAAAAAGAAAACAGAAAAGGGCGAAAGAAGAGAAGAGTTGAAAAACGAAAGAAAACGCCACTGTCAGTTACACCGCAAATCCCGGACCACCCGACTGTGCAAATCAAGGCTCATGGTGCAGTTCATCTCCGCCGTCCGCAACCTCTTGATCCACCCCACGACCGTCACTCTCCCTACCATCTTCGCGTAGCTCGTGAGCTTCACCATCCCAGAGCCGACGTCGCTGGTCAGGTTCTTTCTTTCATCCGCCGCCAGCTCGTTCGACCTCACCTCCATCTTCACCGTCACCCTCTCCCTCTCCCTCGCCCTCGCTCTCCCTCCGCTGATCTTCCCTCCGCCCAACGCCGTCCCTCCGTAGATCACGCTCACCGCCGTGCCGTTCAAGAACTCGAACCCCCCGAAGTTCGTGTTCCTGAGGACAGCCTCGCCCACCAGCGTGGCGTTCAAGGAAGCCGACGAGGAGGCCATCGCGGTGGCGGAGTAGTTGAGGGTCCTGACGTCGACGTGGCGGAGCCTGAGCTCGGGGGGTCTTGACACGGAGGACGGTGAGGGCAAACCCTAGGGAGGCGGTGCAGAGGATGACGATCAGGGCGAGGGCGTAGACGAAGCACTTGCTGCTGCGCCGCTGGTTGCGGCGAGGCGGGGGCTTGGCGAAGGACGCAAGCTCCACGTCGTCGCTCCGGAGGTGGGTTCCGGCGGGCGCGATCGGGCGGGTCGGGTCTTCTTCAGCCATCGCGAAGCAAGAACTCGGGTCACGGGGTCAGTCACTCACGGAGGTTGATGGGTTCCTGCGTCGTTTTGAGGTTGATGGGGACGTGTGGATGATCGATGGCAGAATCGGATTGTACGTTATGAATGCATTAATGGGTATATAAAGCAAGAGAGGGAGAAAGGTGAAGATCGTGTTTCAAACTTTCTGCAACTTTCAACGACCGTGTGAAGGTGAGTTGAGCGGGTCTGTGCTCTGTCGCTGTTGCTCTTTGGAACGCCGCCGCTGACGAAATGAAGTTTAAAAAAAAACAAAAGAAAAATGAACAGGAGACTCTGAGAAATTGGCCCTTTGCCATTGGATTATAAAAAGATAATCATGATTTTTCTGTTTCTTTAATCGTTTTAGGTTTCGTTGAAAATGAAACGCGGATAGCGGAAGGCGGCGTGGCATCCGACGTGCAAGGACCACCCGGTCAACAAACGACCTCGCCCTTGGAAACGCAAAAAGGGATCTCTGCGGTACCTGGTTCGCGTGAGCCGGGCTCACGTACACCGTTAGATGAGACTCACGTGATGGAACATGAACGCGGCCTGGACCTGGATAACTTCGATGGTGATTGCTTCCTAATTCGGTTCGATTTTTGGGCGGTCCCATCATTGAATCAGGCGCGTTTTTTGTTTTATTATTTGTTGTTAAATTTTTATTTTCGGCGACATATTCAGCGCACCATCTCTCGTTAAAGATATCGCGTTGTCACTAAATTTGGAAGTCATACTAAAGATCTTAAGCATATTAAATTTAGGTTTAAGTTTAAATTTAAGAATTTATTTTTTAAAAAAAATATTACGCGGTCGATCCGGGGGGTCCATTTCCCCGTACAGAGAACCGGATCGACCTCAATCGATTCCAAATTCATGGAATCGAAATCGATGGGAGCCTTTGGGTACTAAACTAAATGGATCGGTTAGGTCTGTCCGGACGGTTCCCAGGTCGGTCGATCTATTATGCTCAGGCCCAACTTCAATGCATTCATAACATTGCTCTAGGAGTTGGGTATATCGATTTTGTCTTAAAAAAGACATTCAAAAGTCCAAATGCAAAGATTTTTTTTTTTTTTTTTTTTTTTGGGGTTGAGAATTGTGCTTTTCGACGCATTTAATATTTATGGAAGAATCGCATGAAATGGTCTCTTCCTCGATGATTTTGTCTGATCAAGGCCGTGATCCCGTCTTTGCTTCTAGCTAGTCTTTCGGTTGAAGAGTTCTCAGAAGATATTTATCGTAACCGGTCGATTAAATTAATCGAGGGCGTAACCTTTGGATGAGAATGAGCGGGTTCTAAACATGCGGTTATGTCTAAATAATTGTTAATCTTGCTATATACTATTAGATGTATATCCTGCATGCGCTGCAATAAAATTAAATTGTAGAGAATGCAAGTGGGGGATAGCTAAATAATTGACTAACGTAAATAAAATGCAACGCGTGCTGACATATCATATAAATATTCTGATTCTCAGATTCGCTTCAGCGGAAGTCCCCATGACCCGAGGATTTTTTTTTATTTTTATTTTGCACTTCTGACATACTTAAAACCTCTTGAAGGATCAGTAAATCTTGATCCGGAAAGATTGTTATCTCAAAATATGTTGATGCTGTCAGGAAAGAACAAGGGAACACATTGAACACATCATACTTTGATTTCTCGGTCGTATGTGTCGGAAGCGCGCAGCAGAAGTTTGATATCTTCATCTAGGCGCCAAGAGAGAACTCAAGTCCGATCCTATCAAGACATCCAAATGAACCCATATTCACTTAAAAACTTTAGTCTTCACAATGCCCTCCTCCATTCTTGATCTCTTTCTCCACACCACCGAATCAACAAGGTTAAAAATGACTGCGAAAGGTGGGAGTGGGCTCTATTAATTAGCCATTAGCTTTGATACCATTTGTTCGAAAACAAAGATGAAACTCGATATATTCACTTGTGGAGATCTCCAAGAGAGAGCTCAAGTCTAAGTTTGTCTAAATATTCATTTCGACACATCTTCGCACATACTCCTTAAGCTAATGAGTATTGAGTCTATTAAGATATATTAAATACTCCACACCACACTAATTTTTTGATGTGGGACTTTTCGAAATAATTAACATGTGCATCTCAATAGTATCGGTGGAGAGAAAATTTGCGAATAGGAGCAAACGAAGTTAATGATCTTCCTTTTGTGTTGAAAGAAATGCAAATTATAGTTGAGGGTTTTTACTATTAATATTATTTGAGGGAAAATTGTCCAAAAATTTCTAACCTATTGCACTTTCGCTAATTCAGTTTTAAACCTTTTAATTTCATCAATTGAGTCCTAAACCTTTTTATATTTTGTCAATTGAGTTCATCTAGCCAATTTTGGAAAAAAAATATTTGACGTGGACACTAACTATCCTACGTGGCATTGCCATTGCCGACATGAACAATAATTAATAGTGTTTTAATAATTTCTAAATTTTTCATCAAATTCTTTTCTTTTTCCTTTTTTTTTTTAACGGTGGTGGCGAGGATCGCCGGGCCCTAGGTGAGGCCATTGCACCCACAGGCAAGGTTGGCCACGCCCGGATTGTTGCGACATTTGAAAGGACAACATTGAACATCTTTAGGGATCATTTTTTTCATTATCCCTTTTATTAACTAAGTATCAAAAGTCCGGGGATCACATTAAACAAATTTAAAATTTAGAGAAGACATTATACATTAGGCTAAAATTCAGCTACCAAATTGAACAAATTTAAAATTTAGGGATAGCATTGCATATTGGGTCAACATTCACGGAATATTTTTTGTCATTGTCCCTTTTATCAACTATTCTCTGGAAAAGTGTCACACATCCAGTGGTTTCTTTTTCTTTTTTTTTCCGAACATCCAGTGGTTCAAAAAGTGGGTATGATGCATGACATGAAACCTCTTCATGCAAAGTACCCCCTCTTGGCCGATCAAGAAAGGGCAGGAACGTTTCAAAAAAAATTTCATGAAAACGGCGAAGCTCTCTTCCTCGACAATAGGAAAATTCCAGTGCGCAGTTTCACAAAATGTACGAATGCACATTCGTTAATCGTGGTATCGTACTTAAATTTTTTTGGAGAGTACGATAAGACAAGAGAGTTGAACGCGCTGTCTCGTAAAAACAGTGAGTATGGGCTCATACTAGGTGGAAATTCATTGAAATTTTGAGGAGATTTCTACAACACCTTGTTCTGCAATCCCACCAAAGTAAACGAGCATCAAAGATTCAACAACCCAGAGATTCGACCAAGAGCTTCCAACTATTACTGAGCCCAATCCTTCATCGTGATTCACAAGAACTCCGGTGTTCTTCCAGTCACAGCCAAGGTGCCACCACCAACTCCCCACACCAGTCACCGTAACTAGTCGCCGATCTCATTTTAGAATCAAGGTCCCAATTTAAGTATTTTCTTAAACTAAATCCAATCCCAATATTCGATTATCTAATTTGGATTATTCGATTTTACATTGATTTTGTGTGAGATTATAGGCATTGGCCAGATAGAAAATTTCATATTATTTTCGAGCTGTGCATATTAATGGTAGTTAGGGTTTCGATCTTTAAAATATGAGATTGGAACCCCGATTACCTTGATTTCCTATTTGGATGTGGTGTGCATCTAATTATGTGGGTTTATATTTTGCATATCATCAATGTGGGAAACATTCTTTTCATAAGTTATAAAAAATTGCATTATATTCAAGATAGATTGAATCCCTATGCAATTTCTAATTGAAAACTGCGTATCTGGGAACCATGTAATTAATTAGGAAATTACTTAATTTAGAATAGGATAAACTACTTCCTAGTTGAAATCACAAAATACAACATGCATATATCACAAAGAATTAGTTGCGTCATTGCCATGTCATCGTTGCCAAGCCACCATTACCATGTTATCTTTGCCATTCATCGTTGCCCTGTCACCGTTGCTGTGTCATCGTTGCCATGTCATCGTATCAATGTCATTTAGTTATTGCATGTTCAGGCTCATATAAATTAGATTGCGTGTCATATTAGAATTGAGTTCCATAAAGATTGTATCTAGATAATCCATGTCATATGTCAATAGTTGGATTAGCATCACATAGACAAAATTAAATTGCATCTCATGTATTGCATATATTTTTAAATTCAAACAAGAAAAATCCAAAAAAGAAACAATCCTCACTGCATTTAGAAGTTATGTTTAGGGCATGCATTTTTTTTTCCATGAAGATCTTGCAGATATTGAGAAATTCTCATAATGAAGTTATGCTTTGCTTTGCATTGAAGTTAGCCCTATTTCTAGCAATTGGTTTATTTATTGCTTATTATCTGATTTCACATTGGCATGATCACCCATGGCATGTTAGTGGATCATGCTTAAAATTGATCAAGACTAACGTTAAATATTTTTTAAAATAAAGATAAAATGTACCGAAATGGCATTAGATTTATGTAGCATAACCAAATCTCTATATCCGTGATAGCTCTGGTTAGCAAAAGTAGAGTGTTCTCTCACACTTACTTGGATTTTCAATCGACTCATAATAGGTTAATAGTGACTTCTAATATTGATTTGTACGTTTAATCGAGTTTTTGGACTTAGCAATCCATTAGTATTTCTTTTGATAGTTCAACCCTAGAAATATCACGACAAATTGGACCTACCATGAATTGGCTAAGCACATCAAGAATCTCATCCCTCATTCTCCACCAATTGGATAACTCTTGCCGAATAATGCTAAGACACACTTTGTTTTTGTTTTTATTTTCTTTTCAGGCAAATCGCCGTTATGGTGGACCCATCGCGTAGAATTCAGTGCAAGAATCAATTTTTCAGAGGGATTCTTGATTTTAAAGTGATGATTCTTTGACCATTGTGCTCCCTTAACTTTGTAGAACATGTTTCGCCAATGGTTTATCCCGCAAGGAAAGCATTTATCAATGTTTCACATTACGGCGACCATCTCGAATATGCACTCGTGGAATAACTTGCTAGTGTAGAGGTGAAAAAATGCTGCAATATTACGACTTTGAACGATTCAAAAACTTTTTCATTCCTTCATTATAGTTCTCTAACGTCATGGGACTGGGAAGAACAATCGCCATCGATTATGATGAACTACATGGGAAAGAAAGAGGATATGAAAAGGAATTGGCGACGAAGGCGTATCGACTGAAGTTGAAGAGAAGCCAATCCAGATAGAAATCAGGATACCGACGCGTGGGATTTATTACATGGAGATTGTATAAACATATGATCATTCAAATAAAACATGAGATCCTATAAAGAAATGGTAAAAACAGATGATCATTTACAAGTCACCGATTGAACGGTTTGTGTAGAGACGTTGATCTTCATGGTGCAATCCATGCTCGTGGACTTCTTCTTCTTGAAGATGAGCATCAGCTGGACCTTACCGTTTAGATTCGCCGAGCTCGTCAGCGTCAGGACCCCGGAGCTCAGCTCGGTCCCGAGGCTTGAATTCGAAGTGCCAGACAAGGAGCTGGAGCTCAACGTGACCGTGGCATCGATCTTCTGTGTGGACTTGAAGTCGGCCTTGCTCTTAGGGATCGCGACCCGCCCCACGGTGGCATCGCCGTAGGCAAAGACGACGGTGGTGGAGTCGTACTTGTAAGGGCCGAAGTTGGGGTTCTTGAGCCTGATGGGCGCGAGGATGGTCATGTTGAAGGACGGGGAGCCCGACCCGGCCGCGGAGGTGGCGAGGGCCTGGATGCGGGGCGTCCCGACGCGGAACTTCGGGGTGTGGACCTTCATGATCACAAGGACGAAGACGAGGATGACGATGACCTGGAACACGGCGAAGGCAGCGATGTAGGTTGCCAACTTGAGCCTCTTCTGGCGCCTCTCTTGATCCATGCGATTGCTCAAGGACTCTTGGTCACTTCTAGGGTTTTGGGCACTTGATGGCGCAAGAGGATTCATTTGCTGGTTCTTCTCCATACTAGGGCTAACTCTCTCTCTCTCTCTCTCTCTCTCTCTCTCTCTCTCTCTGGATATGTTTTTTGCTTCTTTTTTTCGTTGGATTGGACTTGTGGTGGGGGTTTTATGTACGGAGTGTTTGAAAAAACAGATGGGGAATCTAGTGTCGTCTTCGTTTTCTTCCAGATGCCGAACGCGTTGAGTGAGGTGGGAGATTTTGACTTTTCTAGATAGTCATGGTGACTTTCCGGGAAAGCTTCTCGTAACATGATGACTTTGGGATCTAACTGGCTATATATGGCCGGTTCACCGGAACCGCCGGTTCCAGGGCGGTTCCCGGTTCGAACCGCCGGTTCCGGGCCGGTTCCGGTTCCGTTTTTTAAACTTAATTTTTAAACTAATAAATAATAAAATAAACATAATAAATTATAAATTCTAATCAAATTGTACATTGTAATAAAATTTGAGGAAAAAAAAGAGAAAGGAGGAATGGGTTTGAACTTAATGAATTATCATTAAGCGCCTACATATCTTCTTGGGGATAGAAGAATCAAAGCCCATGTATTTTTTTTTACCTTTGATAACCTCAACTTACCTCATCGTCAATCGTCGCTACCCATTGTGGTACCTGTACCGGTGGTATCTCCACAATTCTCGCTAAAAAATTCGTGTTCTCGATCCAATTCTTGGTGTCGAAATCAGGCTTTCGTCCAATCGTCGACACAAGCTTGAGCTTCCACTGACTCGGACTTAATCTTGAACGGCGAGAGTCCAAAACTAATCTTCCAAATACTAAATGCTTGTTCAACCGCAACCGTTGAAGATGGGATTGCTAATATCCGGCGAGCGATGAGGGCGAGCACCTGGGTAGTCGATTGAGTGATTTTGCCACCACTCCAGGATTTGAAAATCAGTACTATGTTCCGTATCATGAAACTCAAATTGAGTGGTGAAATATTTTTCTATTTCATAAATACTACCCGTTGCCTCTTTTTGTTTTTTTTGTCTACTCTTGAGCATATCATAACCTCTACCAAGTGAACTACCGGTTTCGTTTCCTGAGGCAAGTAGATGGTAAAGATCCACCATCATTTAAATCATATCTATTACAAAATTCTCCATGTAATGCTACTATAGATTCTCTAACCTCTCTTTGTATAATTGAAACATCTATTATATCTTCCAAATGTAAACAATCATAATAATACACATTCAAATAATCTAGTAAACCATCTAATTTAATACGTGGATAAAAAACAATACCAACTAAATAGACAAGAGGAATTTTGAAATAATAATGCAACCATTTTTCTCGCATTACTTGAAATAGTTTGAGCTAATTCATTATCTTTTTCATATTCATTAAAAACACTACCAATATTAACACATTCTATTAAAAATAAATGCGTAGTAGGATAATAAATACCAGATAAAGCATTAGTAGCATCATTAAAAATTTTCAAAAAATCTAAAATTTTTTGCAAACGTCCCAATGTTGCGGAAGTAAAGTAATTTCGGGAATATTTTGCGACATAAACGTACATAATAAATCTTTGTAATCAAAAGTTTGATGAAACAACTCATACGTAGAATTCCAACGAGTCGGAATATATTTTGGAAACCTTTTTGCCCTTCTCCCATATTGTTTACAAAATTTTCCCCATGCTTTCATAAAATGGGCATGACTCCATAAATATTTAATTGCGCCCTTTATTGGGGCGAGAGAAGACTCGAGAGTTCGTAAACCATCTTGTACACATAAATTTAAAACATGGCAAACACATCTAATGTGAAAAAATTGTCCCCCAAAAGAGGGTTTGCAAATATTTTCTAATTCGGGAATGGAAGCGGTATTTGCGGCTGCATTATCAAAACCAATTGAAAAAACTTTATTTATCAAATAATATTCTTCTAAAACTTGTTTAATTATTCTATAAATATTATGAGCCAAATGCTTTTCATCAAAAACTCGAAATGCAAGAAGTTTTTTTGAATGGTCTAGTCATCACCTATCCAATGACACGTAACACCCATATAAGAATGAATTTGCCAAGGATCACTCCAAATATCACTACCTAAATGCACACGTCCATTGAATTCCGCAAAAAATTTTGCTAAAGTTTTTTTTTTTTTTTTTATAAAGATGCAAAAGTTCGCGTTTAAGAGTACTTACGGGAATAGTTGGTGCTTGGAACCAACGCAGTATTTATCAAATATTTCATATTAAAATTTTCACCAATAGTAAATGGAGCATGATCAAGGGCAACATATTCAGCTAATGTTTGTTTATAAAGTGCATCGGTGTAACGGAATAAAGGATGAGTATTAAGATTGGCGTACCCGAAAATTTGTTGTTGTCTAGTGTCGATCCCCGCTTGCGTTGGATATTTTTTTCGTCGGATGCCGACGGAATGTTCCATAGCCGTCTCCTTTGCTAAATTTATATGTTTGGGAACAATATTTACAATTTACATTATACTTACCTTCGCTTTTGTCATATACCTTGTCGAAGTGCTGCCACAAGTCCGGTGTACTCTCTCGGCCTTTCCGTTCCGGCTCATTTGCCGTCGACCTTTTTCGGCATCGGTGGCGGATGAAGACTTTTTTGTGTTGGGACGTGCTCGACGTTCGAAATGGGAACAACGTTGATATTGTCGTCATTGTCTTCCCAACATGCATACTCACGAGGATCACATCCAGGAATTAGATATTCGGAATCTCCCATCGTCATCTTACCATTTCCAGTATTTTGCTTCCACTTGTCATTTTTGAGAAAATTGAGGAGGGATTCGGAGAATTGAGAATTTGAGAGAATGTGAGAGAATTTGAGAGAATTATTGAGAGAATTTGTGAGAAAAATGAAAGAGGAAGGATATGTATTTATAGAAAAAAAAATTATGAATTTTTTTTTAAATTAAAGCAACGGCCATTTTGGCCAAAGAGTCGTTGGCTCTTTCGGGCCAAGGCAGGGGGGCCCCTCCCAAGAGGCCCCCCTTATTTTTTTATTTTTTTTTTAGGGCCGAGTTGGAACCGGCTCGGAACCGCCGGTTCGGGCCGGTTCCAATTTTTCCCAAACCGGAACCGGCCCGCGAGGGCCGGTTCCGGTTTGGGCCCGTGGGTCCGGTCAACGGGCCGGTTCCGAGCCCACGGGCCCAAATGGCCATAATGGCCATTAGCGGCTTCCGTTTTTCTTTCTATATTTTCCGTTTGCAACGCGAGATTTCCAGGAGAGATCCTAAAAAAAAAAGCGCGCGTCCCGTGCGTAAAGATGCAGAAAGAACGTAACGTGGATCCGAGCTTGCACCGATTGGACAATGTTCCCACATGCATGCGTAGCAATGATTTTGATTCGAAAAAGTAATTCGATTAGAGTTGATTTTTTCTAATTCTATTTTCTGGATGGATTTTAGAGAATAAGAACCTGTGTGGTAATTGCATAAAACTTTTGTTCTTGGAATAGAAACGCTTTTGGTAATTGCACAAAATTTTTATTTTCGAGAATAATTTTTCTTCTCAATTTTTGTCAATAATTACGAGTTACTTTATGAAATTTTATCCTATTTCGAATTAATTGAAGATTGATTAATATTGATTCTCTTATATAACCTATTGCATATTGCATATAACGTTTGTCATACTATTCCGTCTAATCGCCATGTCATAACGAGTCATTTTAAGTTTAAAAAAGGAGATATCATGTTGGGTTATTGTGTGATTTCAGATTAGCTTGAGCCCTCCCAAGGCCAATACCAAATCGCAAATGAAGTTGCCGTCTTTGAGGAAGGTAGATCGGAAATTTTATTGAGCGATCGGAAGAAACCGTTCAATTCTACGCAACTAGAGAAAATAGACCTAGTAATGTTGGTATTTCCACCGACACCCTCTCGCATCGAAGTTGAGTATTTTCTCGATGTATTTCATGCAAAGTTTCAATTCATTTTTAAATCTATGAGGTAAGCCAATGTTAAGTGTTCACGCATGTTATTTTTTTCTTGTTCAAATTTTATAAAACTATACTAAGTCTAAAGTACCTAAATCTAGGTAAATCACAACCAATAAAATCAAGTGCGCTATCAAGAAATCATAGAATCATAAAATCCCAATGAAGCTCTAAGGGATTAAAGAAATGTGGCTTGGGTTTGATTTCAAAAGTGTTTATGATTTTCCTAAAAAGGAACAAAATTTATGAAATTTATGCCCAAATTTATGAAAATAAGGCCAAACTAGCATAATCTAAGCTTCTTCCATTTTTTGGGATTTGCTGTATTTTTTAAAATTTTTTAGAATTTTTTCTTAATTTTTTTCAATGTTTTATTTTTATATTATTTTTTATTATCTTAATTATTTTTCTTTGAAAATGAGACCTTGTTTTGTTTTAAGTTCGATAGAAAAGTGATAAGAGAACTAAAAAGGACAAGTGAGAGATATGAGATTTTATTCTATTTTGTGATTCTTTTTCCGAACTAACTTTTTTTTTTTTTGTTTTTGCTCCAAAACTCAGCTTTCCTAGGAATAAAATTAGAATCGAATTATTTATGTTAACAAATATGATTCTCATCTTTTTTATTCCAAAGAACAAAATCATAGAATTAAAATCGTTACCATGCAGACCCCAAGTGTCCAAGAGAGCAATACTTTTAATGAGGGAAAAACAGGAACAACGAAATCGAATGTATTTCATAGAAGCTTGAGATGACAATCAAAATGCCAACTTTACTATAGAAAAAACTAGGGATGCCATGAGCGTAGGGATATTTTCCAAAAAATCACAAATATATTATATGGTGGTCAATTTAATTATAAATCTTTTAATTATGTCATTTAATATTAATTATTTTCACGATTTGCCAATTTAGTACTCCCACCATTTTATATGATATTGCCGACTACGATGTGGACAATCTTGGCAATTTCTTTTTCTTTTTGAATTCTTTTGTTTTGTTTTTTCTTTTCTTTCCGCGAAGATAAGAAAAATGGAATGAAGAAAAAAGAAAAGAAAATTTTAAAATTTTAAAACATAAAAATTGTAAAAATTATCTCCAATAGCGCCGCTTTTGCCACGACGTACGCTTAGTGCTTGACTAAACGCCACGTCATCAATTTCATGTCAAAATTGATCGATGGACTAAAGTGATAAATCGTCAATATGTTTATGATTAGATTGGTATAATGAAAATGTTAAAGATTGAATTTGCCGCCGTAACATAGGTTTAAAACTTTTTGGACGATTTTCCCCGCATTGGCTATGACTTTGAGGATGGTGCAATATTTCTCTTTATTACTAATTGATAAGTCAAATTAAAGGCTTCCCTTTCCATCAATAGTGTTTCTTCGGATGTGAATGCCTTTATTTTCCGATCACACATACATTAAGGTGCGTATATTTTGTGAAAAACTCCATGAAAAAGAAAAATGATATCTTTTCTAGGAAAATAGTTGATTTCTTTTGTTTAGTGATATTTGACCAAATACGTTTCTTGTGTTTGGTTCTCATTTAGAATAAGATTCAATCCGACGACTCTATCTCAAGCAAAAAACCAAAATTCGTATTTTTAAATAATTTATTTATTCCTTTTTCTTTTTCTCTTTTCTTTTTTCTTCTTCCTCCATTGCGGCAAGAAGCGGCAACCGGGGCTAGCTCAAGCTTGTCGACCGAAGACGAGCTCGAGGCTAGCCAAATCCGACGAGCTCGGGCTCGGCTTATGTCGGCAAGCTCGAGCTCGCCCATGGCCGTCGCATTAGAGGAAGAAGAGAAAGAAAAAATAAATAAAAAAAAAAAAATAAAATATTAAAGCATTGACAAATCAAAAAGTCTATTATTAAAAAAAAATTGAGAGGAACAAATCTAGAAAGTGCTTTTGCCTCTTAAAAAAAAATCATTTTCCTAATTTTATACAAGAATTTTCCGCCGATCGGAAAATACTGTCCTTTGACTAAATTATTTTCGGCTAACCATTTCGGAAAACTAATTTCGGAAAAAGGCTCTCCCGAAATAAACGCACCCTAACGTTTAATCTTTATGAACGTGTCATGTGATTATTGAGACTTGTGATCTGTTATTGGACAATACCGAAAAAGACCGCCCTTACCTACCTTCAATACCAGTTTGCGTCCTCAACTTTCAAAGCATCCTCGTTTTACATCACAACTCACAGCATACATCTACTCATCGCATCACCATTGCCTTTCCCGAAATCTTCCTACCATTTTCCTTTATACATCCGACCTCTTCGGCCGGCCAAATCTTCCATCGGCATTTTCGTCATTTTTGTTGTTTGAATTTTTTCATTTTTCCTTTTTCTTTTTTTTTTTTCCCTCCCTTTTCATTGATGGCCGATCTTAGGCGATGGCCGGCCACCGAAGAGGGCTGGGTGAGGGCCGCTCGCTGGCCACGGGTGAGGCCACCTAGGCACCCTCACCGGTAGCAATAAAGAAAAAAAAACAATTGGAAAAAAAAAAGAAAAACAATCCAAAAAAAAAATAAAGGACAAAAATACAATTTAAATTCTTATTTGGAATAAAATTCACTTTAAATTTTTATTTGAAAAAAATGAAAACATTTCATGGTTTTATTTAAAAATTTCCTAAAATGACGTAATAAGCGACGTGACAAATTGTAAGTGTTCTTTGAATAAATAAACTATTCAAACACCTGTTAAGCATGCCGCATCACCTATCGTATCAACTGAACACAATAATTTTGATATACGTTATCCTTTCCTCGATATGGTTCGATGACCAGCTGCAAGACAGCGACGATCCTCTGTTCCATGACAGTTTCCGTTTTAAGCAAAAACGCAAAGTAAGATTCGTCTCCTGGGAAGGAATCGTTTCTCCAACAGTAACCACCGACACTAATATCCATTTTCAGCTGCATATAGGTGGGAAGAAGCCGCTGAGGCTTGCGGGCGCTGTGTTCGTGCTGGCTGGGGTGCACAGCGGACTATTTCGCTACTTCCCTCCTTAATGACTTAGTTATGAAAACAGAAAGACTGTTCCATCGCATTTCACAACTCAACATTACAAAGTCTGCCTCCACTTCTTCACGCTGACATGAAAAACGAACTGATTTATATACAATTCATTGAGGACAATGGGCAAAAGAATAGGCAATCCAAATGTTCGTACGACGTTCGCCCAAAAAATACAGACTCACTACGAAAAACAACAAACAAAATCCAAGCAAGAGTACACGGCAAAGAAGGAACACAGTCGGAAAGAGAAGGTACTCGCCATCAATAGTCATGATGTGACAATGTTGAATGTGGAAGATGTTCTTGTAAAGCCAATCATCGAGCATGAAGTTGCAGCAAGATACAGGTGATCCACCACAGCCGAGTGAGTTAGTATTCCCATTTCCTCAGCTCCATACCATCGGGAGGGCTACCTTCTACCTTCTTCGCACCCACTTCCGTCCAGTTTGTAGAGAGGACTGTCCCGTTAGACTCAACCTACATAGTGGGTTGAAATTAAGCAAAAACATTGGCATTTTCATGGAACGCCTAATAACACAGGATTGAATACTATGGAGCTCGATGGTAAGAAGTCTGACGAACTTATCATCTGCTTTCATGGAACGCCTTATAACACAGGGTTGAATACTATGGAGCTCGACGGTAAGAAGTCCGATGAACTTATCATCTGCTTAACCAACCCCGTTTCAAAGTGCAGATTAAGGAAAATGCATTTAGTAAGACGAGCATAATCGAGGATCTAACATGCAGAGAGAAAATGAGAAAATGGCAGGATTCAGTAAAGGATAAAGTTTTGGATCAGACCAAGAGGGAGAAGCTCCTAAAGAAATGGAGGTTGAGAAATATTCTTAAAATGTCTCGACAGAGACACAATGCAGGGTGACAAATCAATTGTGAAGTAGAAATAAAATGTACTAATTTGTAGAACTTCTGAGATGCAGCAGAGAAGTAATGCTCTTACAAATGATTTTGTCATAGCTCTTCTCGAGTCTTCATCTGCGTTCTGGAATATATCTCGGAAAAGCTTGTTCAAAGCTGCATCACCGTCAAGCTTCTCATCCTTTTCCTAAAATTTATGCAATTATGCAGTCAGCCATTGGATAAAGCAAACAAAGAATAAAACCGTCATGGAGATTAAGAAATCATTAGTAATGTCCGGTACCTCCAGCTTGACTTGGGCTTCCAACTTGTCCCAGTCTGCAGCTCTATTTTTTGAAGACGGGTATGCAGGTCTGTTTGGTCCAACTGCAAAAAAATGGAAAATAGCTGATTAACTACCCAGAGAAGTAGGTGGTTTTTCTCATTCTACAGAAACATGGGACACCAGTTAAATTTGGGTCATCTAGTAAATTAAGAAAGGCACCCACCTGATGGCACATTGACTTTCTGGGGAACTGTAGCTTCTTTGCTATATTCAAGAGACCTCCAATGGATTGCTTCAGCTTTTGCAAGACGGATCTCAATTTTAGTTGATAATATTTGGTATCTACACTTTTCAGGTATTACCTGATTTGAATCACATAAAGCATCAAACATTAGTTACAGCGAAGTAGGAGCAAAATGTAGGCAAACCAAAGCTTTCTTTTTCACACTAGAAACACCAGTAAAAAGTGAAAATAAAGTACATTTCCATATGCTGACTGAAAAAAGTGGAGTTGAGCTCAGAAGAGAAAATCTGATGCAAATATTCCTGAGGATATCCTCAAACGAAAGATCAAAATATGCACTTGCTAAAGCATTTCAAACAGGCATCTAACCAATCAAACCAAAAGCAAGAGCTATAACAAGCGCTATAATCAGAGAAGCCTAAACCGGATCATTGCTGCACGGTTAAATCATATGCAAAACGAGAAAATGAGCTGCATCCAATTAGAAACCAAAAGAAGCTCTTCAAATTACCTTGCCAAACAATCTAGTTTGAAAGTTATAAGCGTCACCGGGCACATTGATTCTCACACTAAGCTGCAAGATAAATATACTCGCTCATGTCATCTATATGGGGGTAAACAAAAAACACATTCTACATCCAATAAAAGAAATTCTTTAAGAGATGGAAACATACAATTTGTTCACCAAACTCAACAAGTACATCCTCTTGTGCGACACCCTTCGCAAATATTGTCACAACAACTTCATCTGGTTGCTGATAAAATTCATGTCTGTTGAACAATGAATTGTCCGGTCATGCGACTGGAAAAGTACTTTCTGGAACGTGAACTATGAAAAGCTACTCTAAATATTGACAACCTTCCTTGTATCATGTAAATTGCTACGTGATGAGGAGGAACAAGTTCTTATAGACAGCAACAAGAAGACCGCATTTGCAAGGAGAAAAGCTTCAGACAACTCCAATCTCTAGTCTAAGTTCACTAGTTATCCAAGTTTGAAAGATAGCTGATCATCATCTTGAATTTATTATTTTCAATGTTCATGTAGTAGGGTCAAAGCAACTAACTTGATTCTTCTTTATGTTCACATGCAAGCTTCGAATCCGCACATCAATGACCAAAACCAAAACCAGGAAAATATCTTCACTTTCAACTAACAAAGAGAAACGTCACAATCGGCCATGTGGCCACTTAAGAATCATGGTGCCAAGCCAGGTTTTATGTAGACAGCATAGGTAATATTGCAAGAACCTGAATTTGGGCTTGACCGGTTTGATTGCATTAATCTGCTGTACCATTCCATGCCCTTTCTGAATTTGTTCATCTGCGTCAGCATTTTGATCAGATGGCAGGGCAGTGACAGAGGAAGGTGGGGCACCAACTTGTGCCTTCTGATCAGTTACATCCTCTGTGGAAGCACCACAAATCAACATTCAAGAATATAAATGGACTAGTAAGTTAGCTAGCATCTATGGCAACTCTTTGACAATAAATATAACGTACAAACAATGGCGAGACAGACATTAAAGGCAGCATGAAAGCCAATGCAACATGCAACACAGAAAAAAAATTCACAAAATCTAAGAATGATGATAAAACAGGGGCAACAGCCTGATTCTGATTCCAAGACTATAAAGGCAGCAAAATTAACTAATTAAATATGTGCAAAATGTTAACAAGTAATGCACATAATGAAGAAAAAAGGCATCTCATATCATTTCCGATTCTTCGGTTGACCTGGTTAACAGCCAGTACTATGTTGTTTCAATTAACATTTTATGCTGTTCTTCTTCAAATTTCATCAGTCAAGACTATCATGAGACCTAAAAAAAAATTGACATAGATGTCACCATGACACAGTCTGTTTATGGGGACAACAGTACACATCTTTATGAACTCGCTGAAGTTCCAAAAAAAGTAATTCTCACCAAATCTATTCCATATAACAGGGACACACAACTTTCTGAGCATTCTTATTAGAAGTTTAGAGCCATGTAAGAAGGTGCTATAATTTCCATGTCACTATGCTGGAGTCAAGACTTGACTTAAAGAGATAGGAAGGTATAGCTGATTTGGTCCTAAAAGAGATGATAGAGAGCCAAACCATGCATTACTCACCACTTCTCCTCTCCCCAAGAAAAAAAGAAAAAATCCTCAAACCTATACAAGCTTCGGTTTTCAGAAATATGGTTAAAACTATCTCGGGTACATTTCCATAGTTCAAGGCTCCATTTGTTTCGCGGAAAATGAATGATTTGAAAAATATTTTCCTAAAAACAATGGCTTGTACAGCTTAAAATAATTAGCCAATGGAAGATATTTTCATTAACGATAACGATTTATGTCTAAATATTTTTGTGGACGATAAAAATGTAATTCGTTCATTCATTTTTGTAAGCGACATAAGCGAACGTTTGTAGGAAAATGTTTTCTAAATCATTCATTTACCGCGAAACAAAAGGAACCCAAGTCTCCAATGATTCAGCAAACATTTAAGCCATCATGAGGTCAATGTGCTTTCTCCATGATTAGATAAAAGCAAGAAACTCATAACGAGACATGGAAGACAGAGAAGATCACAATCACTTTTTCTTTTTCTTTTTCTGAAAGCCATATTAGAGAAGACCAACAAGCTGCACCAGAGTAGGCAAAAACCAGCACGCAAGCACGATGACCACAAGGATAAATAAGTTCCAATCAGTCACTCAATCAGAGAGACCTTATATTGATTACTAGAGGTTGTCATGAGTGCAAACCTGCAATGCGCTTCTCACATTCTTCAATTAGCTTGGTGAATCTCAAAGCATCTTGTGACGAAGAAGCACCTATTTCGAGAGCTGCCTTGGCAGTATGATATTCTTCAAGGTTCATACAGGCAGAACTGGAAAACAAAAAGAAAAAATAAAGCATGTAAGGGACTAAGGTTAATACTCTATTGAAGTACTACATCTAAAGAATCCCCATATATGCACTCAGAACTGTTCATTGAGTGCCTCCAAAGCAATATCTAGCGCTACAAGCAAATCCTAGAGCAGCGAATGCAAACTAGCTACCACATTCTGTACAATAAAGTGGATCAATAATAACACTGCGATTGAAATAAGTTTTATCAAACAAACATACTAGCCATCGTTAAAGCTTACATAAAAACAATCAGACCACCTAAAGCGCATCATCAAATAATCAACTCCACGAACTTCAGAAAGGAGAAAAGGGAAGCATAAAATTTTCTGACTAAATAAACTCGAGTAAAAGAGACAGAATTCAAGCTCAGCCAGGCGAAGGTTACTCACCCTTTTCGCAGGTATGCCTTGGCCAATGAAGGGTCCAATTCGATTGCCTTATTTGCATCCGAAACAGCCTCTGATCAAACGAAAATAGCACAAACGATAATCAGAAGCACGTCACCCAGGGCATTGCACACGAACAGCTCCATCAAGAAAACAGAAAACACTTCCGTACAACAACGGCAATAAAAGATCCAAAGACAGATTCGTAGTGTTCCCACCTAAGGTGAAAAGATTTTCTTGCGTCCGAAGTCTCAAAGAAGCAGCATTGAGATCATTCAAACTGGACAGCAATGCTGGTAAAGATTGCCTCCACAAACCGGACCCAATACCTTTTTTTCACCTTTTCTGGTTTGACGAATGGATCAATGATAAACGTGAAAAAGAGAAGCCGCAATAAAAGCAGGGAAAGCTCAAACTGCTTTTCCCGGGAAAAACACAGAGTTCAATTCCACGCCCTAATCACGAAAAGCACGCACCACGAACGGATAGGCGAACAAAACTATTCAACGAGACCCTCGACAAGATCACGCACACAAGCGACGTCACGCGTCTGCGCGCCAGCGTCCCTTCGCCTACCACGCACAGCACCCGCTTCAAGATTCGACAAAGCCAGAACCAAAAGGATCAAACCCCACCTGTGAAGTTGCGGAGCTTGATGTGGGCCTGAGCGCGGTCGGCGTACAGATCGCCGCTCCCGGGGCCCGAGTCAATGGCCTTGGAGTAGAAGTCAACGGCCGACTCGAAGTCGTCGTCCAGGAAGGCCGCCCTCTCCCGGTCCGCCAAATCGCTGGTCGCTGCCATTGCTGCGCCGATGCCGGTCTCTCCGGTCCCCAGTCGCCGCGGAGACCACGGGGAAGATGGAAGCGACGTGGGATTTGTAGGAGGAAGAGGAGGAGGAGACGAGCGAAGTGAAAGTTTTTGGAAGAAGGAGAGCGTTTACTGCTCGTATTTAAAATTTGAGGGAAGGAACGAGGACTTAATGATTGAAACAGGGAGGGATCGAAGCAAAGCAAGGAATTCTGGACGCTTCTCCTCTTCTGGGTGCGAATGAAAAAGGCAGGAAAAGAGGAGGGAAAACGAAAGGAATCTTCTTCTCCTTCTTCCGTGGACGGTTGGGCCTGGGTTTGGGCTTCCGTTGACCATTGACTTCGCCATTGTTATTTTGCGTTCCGTGCTTTTCGTACGTGTGAATACGGAAGCTTCCTTCTTGTGTAAAATATGGAGCGCCGGATCTCGACCGTACAACGTAAGCCGTCCGATGAGGAAAAAAACCGGGAAGCAACTTATGAACGGTCGAACCGGTGATTAACCGACGTCTAGTCGAAAGAAAGCTGCTAAACGAAATTTGGAAGAAAATATCAAATATCGATGTGCGAGATAATTTACTTTTTCGATTTGAAAATTTATCCATCCGAATTGGAAAAAGAAAAAAAGTATCCGACTATCTAATATAATCATAATAAATAAAGAGGATCGCTTTCCTTTCGTAGATCACAATCCCTTGTCTATATCAAAAATATTCTCCATTAGCTATTTTACAAATAATCCATCAAGGACAAATTCGTGAATTTCTATATTAGTTTATCTCCCACGTATTTTAACTTCAAAGTTTGAATCTTACAAGAAAAATTTCAAACCTTAAACAATTTATACAAGTAAAGCATGTTGGGCATTGTGATTGATAAATTTCTCTCCAATTTTACCCAATAAGCTTTCCTCGTCAATTGGTAAGTTTTAATGTCTTGTATGCAGTGACCACCGATTTAATCAATAGACAGATCCATCCGTTCTATATGATCGGATGGTTTATGTTGTTCCGTTAGAATCCGGCCATCCAAATTGGACATAAAGAACTTCCACATTCCCGACCGTGGCCGGCATTGGATAATAAACCACCTGCCCTAACGTGGTTTTGTCTCGTAATGTACCTATACAAACACAAAAGAAAAAAGGCTAAAGTCAAAAGTCAACAGCAGCCCAAACCAGGCACAAATTCCATAGGAGGAGGAGGAGAAGATTAGAAAGCGTCCCCACGTTAAAGAAGACATCTAGTCATCATTGGTTGTCCTTTGTAGCAGGATTATGAACATTACTTGATTTTTCCCCGCTGACACCGTGGTATTTATCATAGGTCTATTCACTTTCACCTCTATAATGACAAACCCGAGGTGAAGTCGAATATTAGTTTAGGCGAGATCAGAACGGTGTCCATAAAATTTCAACGAATAGTATAAGAGGTCCTCGAGAAATTTATGTAGCTAAGTATGGTAGGGTAAAGCCAAATCGCAGTCCAAACAAGACGAGAGTCTATTTTCTCGATAAGATCTGACTCACCCATCTTAAAATGTGGTTGATTTTCTCTCCCACTATGTTTTGGGAGTTTGCGAATGTGAATAATTTTCTACAGTTAATTTCAGGTGAATATAGAGATCGGTTCGACTATTCCTTCATCGATAGTTATCGATGAGGATGTTCGTGACATGGCTTCGACATGATTTAATATTTATTTATGCCAACACTCCCTTTCACATTTAGTCTTAGTTTGATCTTTTGCCTAGTAAACCATAAAAGATTTTACGAGATCACGATCAACCGCTCTAAAAATCAAGCTGTTAGAAGAATGCGTCGTGGTTTAATATTTATTTATTCCACAACTCCCCCTCATGTTTAGTCTTAGTCTCGGTCTTTTTCCTAGTAAATCATGAAAGATTTTATGAGACCACTGACCAACCGCTTCTAAAAATTAAGTTGTTAGAAGAAAGCGTGGTTTAATATTTATTTATTCCAACAATGGAGACGTCGAACCTAGATGCGCACCGCAAGCCGTTGCATTTGCTAAGAGTTCTCGATATGTGTTCATTCTTGAATCGGCGATTGGGCGTTGAAATTTTATGGTGACGGATCTATTCACGGAGGATGAGAGTGCATTTCTAATTGCGAGAATATGCTTTGTTATGTGCTTTCATTTATTTTCTTTTTCTACGATTATTTGGGAGCTTGAAAGCATTCTATGTATTTTTCGAATATTATCTTGATTAATGAATAGAATCTTCCTTCTTAAAAAAAAAAACCCATGTTAACTGATTATTCACACGCTTGCTCAACCAAGTGGCCCAAATTAAGCTGGCACTTTTTTAATAAAGCAATAATCACGCAAACGTGTTGAAGCATGATGTCGGAGAAAACTCATCACATGGGTTGGATTCCATTTCGTTCTAACAAGGCAATTGTATGTATAATTTCTTTACTTTATTTTCCGTTCTTTCATTTTGTTTTTTCCCATGGCATGTAAAGAGCTATGTCCTCTCCTTTACTCGTTTTGATAAGCAAAGAAAAAGCCCGAAACTATAAAGTAAATCCTTTGCTTTAAGCAGATTAAAGCATTCCTCGAGTGACAAGTCTGATTACACTATTGCATTTAATTGGCCTTTTGGGGAAAACCTTTAGAGAAATATAAAAATACTTTAGATTTAATGGGTGTCGCGACCTAAAATTTGGAGATTCCAGGCTAATGGATTATTAGATTAATTAAATGAATTAACTAACCTAACTCACAAATCGCAACTTAACATGCAAAATTTTTTTGAATTGGAGTCGTCACTAATCGTTTTTGTAGGTTGATTAGAAACCTAAGTAAATTAGCGGGAGAACTAAATTACTTCTACGAACCGGAGATTCTAAGTCCAGGGAGCTTGATTACGCCGATTGCTCTAATGCCCTTTCGGTACCATTTAATTTCATGAAAAAGGATTTTGTCAAGCAATATTAATTGATTTTAACCTAAGCCACTAACAAAGGTTATTATGCTGGTGCACAATCAATAAATGAACATCCGGAAATAGAATAAACTCAAGGAGCATACACCATAGAATCCATTGTTTCTTATTTTTGGATTTTCGCTTTTAAAGGATGAGAGCTAATCTATATGTCATGAATGAATTTAGCCTAAAATGTAGATGAATTAAGTTGAATGCATGATTATTCTAAACATGCATATGAAGTTGATTTAGCTATATGGCTAAACAAGATGTGCAGTTAAATTGAACTAATTTACAAATGATGTTATGATCTAATGAAATTGACTTCACAACGTAAAGACCCAAACATGCAACATGCAAATTCTATGTAATCTAAACCTAGCATGCCAATGACATGGCAAGCTTTTTTTATTTTTTATTTTCGGGTTAATGAATGACCCTAAATAAAACTATGCTTAAAGATAATTATCTTACATATTTTAGGGTTTAAATTAGCCTAAACCCTAACCTATTAAAGATAAATTATTTTAGACATGAAAATGTACTCAAATATGCGGATTCTATCATAGAATGCAAACCTAAATTAACTCATTCTAAAATGAAATTAAATGTACAAATATCTACATGAAGGATGCTACTTTTATCTAAAATGCAATGCAATATCTTTTAGAATTTTAAATATCATGTAAGAGAATATTCATTCTAAAGATATTTTGCCAACCAAATCGATCGGGAAAGCGGATATCTCAACCAATTTTTGAAAATATTTCGTAAATATTTGAGTCAATCTTTAACTCGTAATCTTACGATTAACGATTGAACTCAAATCCTTGCTCGTGTGTCAAGTTGCGGATTAGGAAAAGATTCCTAGTCAACCTATTTCGAAAGATTTGGGATATCTATGAATGTATTCCAATTAAGCAAGTGATAAGATACCCACAATAATCAAGATTTGATATCACAATTTGTCGAATATTACAAATAATCGACGCAAGATTTTTGAAAAATGTTCAATGACTATTCCGAATGTGCAAGCTTCCGAATCAACCATTGCAAATCTTTCTATATGTTAAATTTAGACATGCAAATTTTCCGTCGGGTAACGATATATTTGCAAAAATTCTAAATCATGAAACAATATCTTCAAGATATGCTGAATATGCAACAACAAAAAAAATCGCAACTCCATCAATTGAATATCTAGTTCCAACAAGGATTATACCTTAAAAAATGGTCTTTCCAAAGCAAGATTGTGCAAAAGAGTTTGGCGATCGTTGGATACTAAATCCATTTTAAATCCGATCTAATTGAGACTTAAAAACGGAAACATGCCCAATAGATCTCTAGATTCACCGATCTACGAAAATATATCACGAGAACATATCTTATTGATCACCGGTTAAAAGGCCCTTTGCGATCTCGAAGTTTTCCTCTCAAACGACAATCGACGATCGGGAGGAGTGTTCTTCGTTATCCGTTTTCTCTTGTTCGTAGGTGTGACGTAAAGAACAATCGCAGAGAAACGTGAATGGGACGTCGATTACGTGGGCATCATGTTAACCAACGTGATCTTTCACGTTTGAAGCAAATAACCGCTCAAGGGGGTGTGGTTGCCAGCATGGGCGCACACCGTAACCCCTATGGACCCCACTTCATTATATTAAATCTAATATCTCCCACTCGCCCATGTAGGGCAAACAACTCCTATTCGTCCACGGAGGACTAACAACTAAACTTTTTATATTCGCAAAGTTCATATTGGCAAATAACCCTTGCGACCAAGATACATTGAGAGCTCGTTGTCACATATCTCGTTAGGAGTATATAACAACTCAAAAAATGGGCATGACCATTGATAGGTTTCGATATGTTGTATCCTAGATCGAACAATCACATACATATCTATCTCTAGATCTCATTTTAAAGTATAACACGTTATATTCACAGTTATGATCATACTAAATAATCATAACCGACCGGTCTGTGAATATAAATCATGATGTGACACAAATTTCTAAATCGATCTTCCTCCTTCATTAGACCTCTTAATCTTATTTCAGCTCGTTTTTCTAGAATGTCCCTTTAGATCGAATCAATTTCTTGACCATAGATAACACTCTAAGATAGCAAACACTAAATAGAGATCTCGAGAATAACGAAGAGTCATGAGGGTACAAAAATGAGGAATTTTATCCTCAAGAGTCTCACACGACATATAAAAAGTTGAGATCTAAACTTTTTGCCAACTCTCATTGGTCGACTATGCATACGTAATATGAAATACGTATTACGGTATTTTTCTCCTTCCCCATGGAGCGTATGTCTTTTTATTTTAATACCGTATAGATGATTACTTTTGACACACTCGGTGCCTTACTTGAGTTCACGTAACAACTTCAGCCAAAAGTTTTTCATCGAACTCTCATATGGCATTTAAGACGGATAAAGCGAAATATGTGGGTTATTTCACTTCCGGACATTGTAAGTAATAAGTCCTCATCTTAACATCATGTTAAGGCGGTATTAGTATTTTAAGCTTGACCTCTCAATTATCACATAGATAATAAGCTTAAAATTGTCTCATCTCTATTCTCTACGTAATAAATAGAGGCGGTTACCCGTATGAGTGGGCTAACCTCTCATCCGTCCGACATACCTTTTCAATATATAGTGCACCAAGAATTAATGTGCATGAATATCAAATAAACTTATAGACTTCAATATTGATAAACAACGTCATCAATTATTGACATTCAGGAAAAAAATTACAAATATTTTATACATTAACCTCTACGCATCCTAGAGTCTTTATATGACCAAGGAAAACATCTCTAGGAATTGGCTTTGTCATGGGATCTCGCTAACATTCTATGCGTAGATATATACCGTAGGTTCACTTCCTTTCGTGTTTCCATGTCCTTGACATAGTTATACTTAATATCTATGTGTTTGGTCTTACTTGTGAAATTTAGGATCCTTAGTATAAGCCATTCTTTGCTTGACTATCACAATAAACCTTCACAGATTTTGCATCATCTCTTGTAACACCCAAATGATCCATAAATCTTCTAAGCCAAACACCTTCTTGTGCTGCCGCCGATAATGCCACGAACTCGGCTTCCATGGTGGATAAGGCTATACACTATTGTTTCTTCTTGCTCCATGATATGGCGCCATTATTCAAGTAAGAATACATTTTCGAAGTGGATTTTCTCTTATCCAAATCTCCTCCCCGGTCAAGATCGGTAGCTCTCAAGGTGCGGATCACTTCCTTGATAAGTTAGTGAGTAATCGGCGGTTCTTTTCGGATACCTTAAGATTCTCTTCACGGCAATCCAATGTGCTTGACCTGGATTGGATTGGTATCTACCGACCAATCCAACCGCATAACAAATATCAGGTCTTGTACACATCATAACGTACATGAGACTTCCAATAGCACCGGCATATGGAACGTTTTTCATATGTTCTTGCTCTTGTGGAGTCTTAGGACACATTCTTCGGCTCAACCCAACACCTTTTGCAATAGGAGTATCAATGGGTTTGCAATCTTGCATACAAAATCGTTTGAGAATTTTATTGATGTACGTCTCTTGCGAAAGAGATAATGACTTTTTCAAACGATCTCTTGAAATCTTAACTCCGAGAATGTATGTAGCTTCACCAATATCTTTCATTTCAAAATTAGAAGATAGCCAACTTTTAACCTGTCTTCACAAACTCCATATTATTTCCAAGCAATCAATATATCATCAACATATAATAATAAAATTACAAAGTGACCTTTGGACCTTTTGATATAGACGCAGTTATCTTCATTAATAATATCAAAATCATATGCCACTATGGCATTATTGAAGCGTATATGCCATTGTCTTGAAGATCGCTTAAGGCCATATATCGATCTCAAAAGTCGACATACCGTTTGTTCTTGGCCCTTTTTAACAAACCCAACAAAGTTGTTCCATGTAAATTTCTTCATCTAATTCTCCATTGAGAAAAGCGGTCTTTACATCCATATGATGTAATTCAAGATCCAAACTAGCCACTATTCTAGAATGAGGCGAATCGAGGTAAATCTTACCACAGGAGAAAAAGTATCTTCATAGTCAATTCCTTCATATTGGTTATATCCTTTCGCCACGAGGCGCGCCTTATATTTCTCAATTGAGCCATCAGCCTTGCGCTTTATTTTGAGAACCCATTTGTTCCCAATGGCTTTGCGTCCTTTCGGAAGATCAACCAGTTTCCAAACTTGGTTTGATTTCATTGACTCCATCTCTTCTTTCATTGCTTTCATCCATTTTTCCTTATCGGGGCAAGATAAAGCCTCATTCACATTTCTTGGCTCATCTTCATCCAATGGAACGATCATGAAAGCTTCCCCTTCAATTTCAAAGCATCGTCGAGGAATGCTTTTGCGACCGTTCGTCGTGGAGAAGATTATACCAAGGGTACTTCATCCTCCAATACGCTCCCACTCGGACCAGGATAATGGCATTGACTCATCAAGTGGTTGCGATGGAGATTGGTTTATGTTCAACTCCCCACCTCTCACATTGCTTCCACTTGGATCATTATGTCCAACGATCTCATTATCTTGATCCAATGTCTCAAATAGGGAACAATCTTCACCTATTTCACCCTTTCTTGGAAATTCATTCTCTAAGAATGTGACATCTCGTGATTCAAATTCAGTCACATTTTCACTTTCTTGCTCACTTATGAACACATATCCTTTTTGAGTGTTCCGAGTATCTTATAAAAATACTCTTTTTTCCTCTTGGTCCCAATTTTCCATATTTATGATTGGATTCATGAGTATAGGCAGACAACCCCAAGGTTTAAGAAAACTTAAATCGGGATTTCGACTGTCCATAATTCATATGGGGTGGAAGAAACCGATTTGGAAGGCACTCGGTTAAGTATATAAGTAGCGATCAATAAAACATCGCCCCAAAAGGCAATCGGTAAATTGGCTTGTGCCATCATAGACCTAACCATTTCAAGTAAGGTTCTGTTTCTTCTTTCAGCTACTCCATTTTGTTGAGGAGTATATGGAATAGATAACTGCCTATCTATTCCCTTTTCATCACATAAATATCTAAACCGATCGGATAAGTACTCTCGACCTCGATCGGATCTTAAAGCTTTTATTTTCTTATCTAACCGATTTTCCACTAAGGTCATAAATTTCTTGAAGCAACTTAATGCTTCGATTTATGAGATATCGATAGACATATCCATATCGAGTATAATCATCAATAAATGTGATGAAATAAACAAGACCATGCCTTGCCCTAACATTCATTGGGCCACGGATGTCAAGGATGAATTAATTGCAATGGGAAGTCGGCTCTTTTCCCTTTTCCAAGTGGCTTTCGAGTAATTTTTCCCATTAGGCAATGCTCACAGGTAGAGCAATTCAACTTTCTCAATATTGCCTAATAAGCCATCTTTGGCTAATCTATTCATTCTTTGTTGGCTAATATGACCAAGTCTAGCATGCCATGTATTTACATCATTCTCATTAGAACTAGAAGATGCAAACAGGGAATAACATACATTCACACTAGTATGTTCAATATCCAATACAATAAAGCCATCCGTGAAATAACCAGAATCATAAAAAGTTGTTCCTAACAACAAATCCACACCATTGCTTTGTGAAAATTCATACTAAAACCAAGTTTGACTAATACCAATACGAGACAAGATTTCGACGAATCTCCGGAGCGTACGAAACATCATGTAGAAATAAACTGCGTCCACCGCGCATGATAAGTTGGCAAGTGCCAATTCCTTTCACTTCTACTCTGGAATTATTTCCCACATAAATCCATCTTGCTCCACTTGGAATTCTTCGAAATTCCACGAACGTATTTCTATCTCGGCTACATGGTGCGTGGCTCCTGAGTCTACAATCCACAAAGGATGAGATTCAGGTTAAAAATATAGAACTTGATACATAACAAACACTTTTTAGTGTGTTAAGGGTTTCTACCTTCTTCGGCTCGCCACGATCGCGAGCGAAGTGACCCTTCTTGCCACGGTTATAACATTTCATCCTAGAGATGTTTTTCTTCACGGGACGTTTCCCTTTTCCATGCTTCTCAAACTTTGGTTTCTTACTAGATGGTTCAACTCTTTTGCCTGTCCACTTCATGAACTTTCCAGGACGCTTGCGCTTGAAGCCCGAAGCTCCATGTGAGCTAGATCCAAGAACATATACATCGGATTGTGTCTTAGCCGCCAAGGGGGCGGTCCTCCTCTAGCTCCAAATGGCGCACAACATCCTCAAAAGTTGTGATGCTCATATTATGGGTCGAGTTCACCTTCATGTGTTCCCAATTGTGAGGCAAAGAGCGAATTACAGCCTGCACTTGTTGTTCATCGGACAATGCATGACCAACATCTTTTAGCTCACTAATCATGTTCGACATCTTCCTCAAATGTTGCTTTATATTCTGCCCATGTGGCATCTTATAAGTGTCGAACCCGATTGTAAGTGCCTCGACTTAGTGACGGAAGTCCGTCCAAATCTAGCCTTCAATGCATCTCACATGTCTTTAGCATTTTCATGTTGCTCGAACTCTCGCATAATGTCATTATCCATACTACTCAACAACGTAATGCGAGCGAGTTGAGTTCTTTTTCTTCCAGGCAATGAAGGCTTCTTTGTCTCTTCTATCTTTGTGCGAGATTACCATCCTCCTGGCTCGGTCATGGTCAAGTTAAGAGCTTCCAGGTGCCTCTAGTTCTTCAAGCACATACTGAATTTTCATACTCCAGATTTCATAATTTTCTCCATTCAATTTCTCACCCTTATTGAGTTCAAGAACAATATTCTTAGATGCCGTTGTCATAGTATCCGAGTATAATATTCAGCACGTGTTTAAAGTCTATTTGTATGCAACGAATGCAATCATATTCATGCATCTTGATTATACTTGGTATAGAGTTTCAAAAGAAAATATAGAATCAACAGTTCACTAAGTTCCCCATCATCATCCAGATTTTCTTATCTAAAATCAATATCAATACAATCATCACTTTGTGTTCAACATACGATTACTAAAACTTGTAAACACTCCCACTCAAAATATATACACATAAGATAATGTATATACATAAAACATCAATTCAACAATCACAAGTCCCTAAAAAGTCTTCTAAGACATACAGGAAAGGAACTAACCAAAAATAAAAGTCTAAATGTAATAACGTGTAATCCTCCTAGCTCTAGTTAGAACATTAGCATATGTAATTTCCTTGGTACAAGGAAAAGAATCATTAAGGTCTTGAGGAAAATTATGAACCGAATCGGGGGCCCAAAACAGCTCATTTGGAGAAAACCTTTGAGGACCCTTGCCTTTACGTCGGGCGCATTCCTGCTGCGCCAAGACACATTCATGGCAAGCGATGACGTCTTCATCGCTCCGGTCCTTATAATCTCGTGTAAGAAATGTAGCACAAATTTCTTATATGTGGTATCATCAATCCACCATGCGCTATTCATCAAACCATGCCATTCTTCGGGTATAGTGTTACGTAGTGCATAAAATGCATCTACTTGGAGTCATTTCTTATCCAGCCCATATGATTTCTTGGATCATATCGTTGACCTTAATAACATGGGTTATAATGTCGGAAGCATTATCCCATTTATAAAGGCCCAATTTTGTAATCTTCTCCCTAAGAGCTTGCTTAGCTTCAGCTCTCCTTGGCCTTTGGGGTGTTCTTGCATTTCGTCTTACCCATGTCATTATTCTTGCAACGAATGCGAACATAAATGAATTACGAAAATCCAATGTTTTTTGTAATTATTATGAACATATCATAACAAATAAATAATAGGTAAAACAAGTCCCCTTAGTATTGACCAACAATACCTTTTTATTTTTTTGGTCAACCTTGGTCAACGGTCAAAGTCAATGGTCAAAGTCAACGGGTCAAGGTCGGACCAGGTCGGGTTTGCAAACGGGGCTCGGGTCGGGGCGGATCCCGTGAAAACGAAGTGGGCCGGCCCAATTCCCCTTTTTTTTAAGGGGTCGGTGTGCGTGTTGGGCCGGATCCGGCCCAACAGGCCGCGGGCCGCAGCCACGTGCGCGGCACGCGGCCCGGGTCCCCCACGTGCGCCGCATGGCCGGCCGCCCGCAGCGGCTCTGCCGGCGCGTGTCGGTGCGTGGCGTGGCCGGCCCTCCTCCAATCGACCAAATTTCCGTCAAAAAAATTCGTCTCTTCGAGACGAACACAATGGTATAGTTATTCTTCAAATTTGACGAACAAAAAATGGATAAAAAGGAACGAAACCCCACGGCCCCGCGGGACTCCGCCCCATCGCGGCGCGTGTCGCGCGTGCGGCGGTTTCCGGGGACCCTCCGGGCGGCGACCACTCAAAACGATCGTCTTGTCGAGCCCGTTCTAATGGTATGTTCAAATTACTATTTTGATAAACGAATGATAATCAAAAAGCTATGAACAAGAATGACGCGATTAGGGTAAAAATCCTTTAAAAAAAAAACACAAAGATATCAACACAAAAACGATCGGGAAACTAGTAAATCATCGCTCCGATACCAATGTTGGATACTAAATCCATTCTAAATCCGATCTAATTGAGACTTAAAAGCGGAAACATGCCCAATAGATCTCTAGATTCACCGATCGACGAAGATATATCACGAGGACATACCTTATTGATCACCGGTTAAAATGCATTTTGCGATCTCGGAGTTTTCCTCTGTCAACGACAATCGACGATCGGGAGGAGTGTTCTTCGTTATCTGTTTTCTCTTGTTCGTAGGTGTGACGAAAAGAATAACCGTAGAGAAACGTGAGTGGGACGTCGGTTATGTGGGCATCATGTTAACCAACGTGATCTTTCACGTTTGAAGCAAATAACCGTTCAAGGGGTGTGGTTGCCCGCATAGGCACACACCGTAACTCCTGTGGACCCCACTTTATTATATTAAATCTAATAGTGACCAAGTCTTGGCACCGAGGTATCGGTTAGGCTGGGACTTCGAACGAGCTTGATGGAGACTAAGGTATGGTAGAACTCGAACGACTGGACTCCTCGACTGCAACAGCTTTCGGCTCCGAGTGCTCACTAGAGAAGTTGCGGCTAAACTTGGATTTAAACCTTTTGACTGAATGCCTTTGAACGAAAAGAGACAAGATTTGCCTCCTGGCTCACGGCTTTTAACTTTTAATATTGACAAGTCTTCATGATGAACCTAGCCATGGGATCCTATTCGACGAAGTTGTGTGCTCACCTTTGAACGAAAATCCCTCCTCCTCTCTCTCTCTCTCTCCTGCTTTTCCCTTTTCTCTCTTTTTTCTGACTTCTCTCAGACTTCTCACTTTTTGGACGAAACTCTTCACCCTTCACCTCGTTGGACGAAGGTCGCCTAATGGGTCCTCTTCTCTCTCTGCATTCTCTGACGTCCTGCCTTTTTTTTTCTCTGGACCACACTTAGACGAAGAAACTCCACCCGTGTTAGACCCTTGAGGGATCTTCTTACAGACTTGAGCGGATCTGTTTGAGTCCAAGAATCCCTGCAGAATATCACGCTTAATAATCCTCAACTCCAATGATTCGGCCAGGTTGATATTCTTTTTGTTGGGATTTGAACGTGTGAAAATTGCCCCTCCACATCCCTCGCGGTTATACCAAATTGCTTCTCATAATCCGTCCAAGTTCTGCACCGCAAATGGAAAAGTTTTGATCATGTTGAATGATTAAAGAACCTCGCCGTATTTTCAATTTGTGAGGCTGAGAAACCACTTTGCCTAAGTTCGTCTACCAACGATCCAATTTAAATGCAAGTGCAATGTGAATATTTCATACAAAACTAAAAATGACTTAATTATTTTTTATAGGGACTAAAGTTAGTCCCTAATTTTTATGCAAAATAAAAAAAATTGAAAATTTAGGTGTCAACAATGGGTTTTCTAAATGTAGATATTGGTTGGTAAGGAGTAGTTTAAAAATGCATGGTGGAAAGAAATTTGGCTTAAATGGGGTCGCGACCTAAAAAATCGGATTTCTAGGCTAATGGATTTTTAAGCTAATTATCTAATTAGCTTAATTCGGACTCTCCCAAGTCCATACCGCAACTTACGGTTCAACATTTAACATGCAAATGATTAACCTCGGAGTCGCCACTAATCAATTCACGGTAGGCGATTAGACACCTAAATAAAGTATTGGGAGAAATACTTTATTTTTACGAACTAGAGATTTTAAGTTCGGGAACTTGGTTACATTAATATTTCTATTAATGCCCTTTCGGAACCCATTTCACGAAAATTATCCGAGTTGGCAATTTTTTAGGATTATCTTTTAAAGTTCTAAAGGTGTAATTTTTTATTTTTTATTTGAATGAATGCAATGCTTGAATGTAATTGTATTACGTGAATACAATTAGTCTAATGACATGACAAGTGACAAATATGACATGAATGCATGACGAATTTTTAATTTTTTGAATCCTAATGGCATGCAAAGCAACATGAATTCTAACCTACATATTATGCAAAAATGACTTAAATTTAATCTAAATGACATGTGATATTAGACTACACTAATTTAAAATGAACGAGCCTTATTCTAAATGATGTATGAATGCGACATGGAATCGTTGGCTTATCAAATTTATGACATGGCGAATAATACGACATGTAATAAATAATATGACAAAATGACATGCCAAACTATATGATATGACAGACTTTAATGATATGGCAAAACTATATGACATGGCTAACCAATGCGGCATGAAAATGACATGACGATTATGCGACTAGGCCTATATGAAATGCATATGTGAAATAAAATGTTCAACCTACATGAACGGAATGTTCTAAACCATATGCAATCCACATTAATGAGATATTTTTGGTGTTTTGAACAGATTTTTTTTTACGCAATGAATCGAATCACTAAATAGATAATGCATGATCTTTTACGAAAATATCTTTCGATTCGAATTAGATAACGGATTGGATCAAGGAATCAAATCCGGTGGTTAAGATTATATATCTCGATCCCGGCGCCTTCCAAATAAATCTCGGGGTTGAGATTAGTTCAAATTTGCACGTTGTAGGTAGGGAATCATCCCTTAATTCGAAAGTGTTTTCTAATCTAAAAATATGCTCGAGATATCAATAAAAATTCGAATAGGCAACTATCATTTATTGTAATATCAACAGATAAAATTTTGCCTAATTGAAATATCATCCGAAATCCATATAATTCAAATAAGAAACGAGCTTGAGCAAATCGAATTTTACCTAATTTAAAATAATTTCAGATTTTTGTTTCTCGTTTGGATCCAAGGGACTTGCGGATGAGGGTCGGCTCAAAGGAGAGACCCGCGCTAGACTTAATCCGATGCAGGTCAGTAGTGGTCCATCGTGACCGAACCATTGTAAATGATGCTCCTTCGCTGGACTTGGATTGTTTTAGCTTTATGGTCAACAAAATAATGGAATAATGGGACAAAAGCGACCTGTCAACAAAAGGAACAAATTTTCTCTCTTTTATTGCTTTTATATGCTTCTTGTATCTTCTGCAGACTTATGGCTGGACGTCATGCCAAGAGGACTTCAAGACTGCGGACTTTCATGTTAGGACTCCACTGATTCAACCGAAAGACCTCTGACTCGCCAGTATGGATTTGTTCGAGATGAATGCAACTGGTAGGCGTCGAGCAACAGCACTAGCACAAATCCCGATCGCGAGTCTTATTCGTCCGGATGGAGGAACAGCGTCGGAAAACGATGTAGGACCACAGACCAGGATGTTTGCTGGATTGACTGGCGAAGCCCGTTTGTCTCAAATTCTATTCATGGACTGCCTTTTCCAAAAAATCTTAACAACAAATTTGATCAAATCACCCCCATTACCCCTTATCCTTAGATTAACCTTTCTATTTTTTCCGCTAAACAACAGGATATGCCGAATAAAAAATACCATAGGCTCAAATATCCCAAGTCCATGTCCTCAATTAACGCCTGTCACGGTCTAATAAATAAATTATAAAATAAGCATCCTATAAAAATTAAATAATTTTAGGACAAAGTAATCAATTTTATCAAAGATTAATACTAAAGGAAACAATTAATGTCAATAAAATTAAAAACACACTAAATAAAACCTTTACACCACAAAGGGCAAGCCAGTTGCAATGGGGTCGGTCCGGTGTCGCTAGAGCAGAAGGTGAAAGGTAGTGACATTAATTTAAACAGTAGGCATAGTGGAAGGAAAAATTTATGGCATTCAAATGCTAAACCCGCGGTTGAACCTCGATACCGTCAACAGGCAACGCCTAATTCATGTCCCCCCGGTGTCCGCATGGGTTTTCGCTCTATTGCCATCCTCGAGCTGATTGCAGGGTTTAGGTGCTTCGAGCGGGTGATGATAAGAGGGCCATACGATCAGTTGGTGGGCGAAATAGCGCAACTAGTCCCGTCCAATGCACCAAATTAAATTTCGTCCCTCCTGGGAAGGATTTAATCAAAACCCGGAAGTGGAGGCGGGATAATGGGACCGGGGCAATCAGTCCACAGGAATGTTTTCATTCGCGGTGGTAATGATCTCGTGTCCTTTGCTTACATGCTCACTTTTGCTGCTGCTTGTAGTATGCCCTGATCATTGTAGCATGTCGGTACTTGGCCTGGGCAAGTGGGCATGAATTGCATGGGTTTGGATGCATATTTACTATTTTTATGTAATAAGCTGGATTTCTTACTGAAAAGCTTTGTTTGTCTTGGAAATAAACCATTGATATGGAAATCTAAAGGAGCGGCCAGCTACTATTTGAAGTTCTAGGCTTCATTATGATAGTCTAATTGGTGAGTTCTTGATCTGAAGAGTTCTTGAACAAAAGAAAACTCTATTTGACATGTGTTTAAGCAAAAATCAAAATAAGTTCTTGGGCTACTATTAATTTTCTTTTTGTTCTAAGGATGCTCCCATTGATTGACTCCACCAATGCCAAGACTCTAGCTTGTAAAGTTAAGAATTCTCTCTCTGTATCTCTCATTAGTGGCCCATTAGTAGTCAATTCATTCGATTTTTTTTCTTAGAGAGAAAGTTTGAGGGAATCCCCCAAAATCGACAGGCTTTGCACAACTTCATTAAATGGCCACGGTTAGCACAGTTTTCATAGACATATACTTTTATAGATGGGAGAGTAAGCTGACCTACACGAGACATGGGAGTGATTTCCATGAAACAAGATGAATTTGACTGTTTTTCATGTTAAACTAGACATTGACTTGCATGAGCTTTATGAAGGTACTGATCTGAAACTTCTAATGTAGGAAAAGTTAAAGGGTGCAAGCGAGGACAGTGGGCCGGCGAGAGAAAAAGTTCTTCACAAGGCATGGCCAGGAGCTGGGAACTTTTCCGTTATGAAATTGCTATTACATCATATCGTGCCCAAGCTTGTGCATCTAAGAAGCCTGCTCATGCTGCTTTTGATGAAAATGGAATCTGAATAGTTCTAGCATCGTCATCTGGCAGTGTCGTGATGGGTTTCTTAAATCAGGTGTCGAGAACTTCCCCTCCTTCGGTGGCATCATTAGTTAAATGCTCAAGGGTTGTTTTCGAAGTTGGGCAGAACAGGATCTCTGTACAGGTGGTCAACGATGATTATACATGCATTTTATCTTTCTGGGCATATGAAAATTGGGTTGAGGAGGGCCGATATCAAATACTTTCTTTTGAGCTGGGGACTTGGCAGACTGATAGATGCCATTGATCTAAAGATACCTGACTTTAACACTCTTGTACAAAATTTGTTGTCTTCTTCTTCTTTACTTTAGTATAATTGTTGTTGTAATGGCACATCGCCGACTTGATAATATTCACAGGTATTTTGTGAGACTAATAGTCATTTGCAAGTGTAAATTTCAGTTTCTTTCCAATTTCAATCTTCAACTTTGATGGTATACCTGCTCTGGCATTCTGTAATGTCTACTAATGTTGTTCTATAAGCTGAGATAATAACATTCTATTCACATACCCACCAGTTGAGCGGCATTACATTCCCTGGAAAGGCAGATTGGCTTGCAAGCTTATTCTGTTCTTTACCGAAAAGTACCGAGGTTTTTTTTCCTGCATCTTGTCAGTCTTCATCTTAGGACCTTCGATCCACATAATTTCTTCCCATATTCTGCTAATTCGTTGTACCCTGGATACCGAGGAACTGGAACTAGAAACCAGAGAGCAGTTGCAGTTATCCTGGGTCCTCAGGATACCAAGGGTTAAGAGAATTTTTCCTGGAGATCCCTGTTATCCTGATAGGGTTGTTTGGGATGGTTTAAGGGGTTATGTTGCATGTCTTTGCTGAAACTATTTAGGAGCGTATGATACTAGTGATGTGTTATACATATGGGACAGCAAGAGTGGAGCCAGAGAGCGGATCCTCCGGGGAGTAGCTTCTCATTCAATGTTTGATCATTCCTGCATGGGCATCAGCATGAAGTCGGTCTCTGGATCTGTGAGGGAAGAAAGTACTTCTGTTTCCACCCTGCTTCTTCCCATTGCCGAGGATTTTTCTAAATCTCATATAGAAAACTCAGAAAAGGGATTTTCTTCCGCTGGTGCAATGGCTACGTCTGACTAAAAGAATCGAGTCCTTCACTCATACAGCCCTCATTAACAAGGAGAGCTCTACTGAATACTTTCAGGCCAGCTCATCTGTTGTCCAAAGCATCAAGCACTCCATAAAGTGCTCTTGTCCATCCCCTGGGGTAGCAACTCTTTGTTTCGATCTCACTTCACTGGTGCTTCTTCCCTCGGGGGACGAGTCACGTGGAAGTCAAATTAGGAAAGCCGACTCTCCTTTGAAGAGAAAAATTGTTGCTGGGTATGCAGATAATGGAGCTGGTCCAAGCACATCAAACAGTCGCATGGAGTCCGACTGCATTTAAGTCGCCTGAAGAGAGCATTGTGCGGTTTAGCTTGTCGGTTTTGCATTCATGGGGATTAGACAATGGGCTTGATCAATTACTAGTTACTGACATGAAGTTTGTTTGCTAGGGGATAAAGGATCCTTTACAGTGACATTTCCTGGTGCACGTGCTATCCTCGAGGTATTTTGCACTTTTGAAAATTAATGCTAGACTTAGTTGCCCCGGTGCATTAACTTGCTTTGAATCATTCTCTAATCTCATGACCAAACACTGGTACTGATATGATAAGTTTTGTTGTTCAAGTTGCATGTCACATGTACCCTGACCGCAAGTGTGAAATTTCTGTCCTTTTCAATGAAATCCCAATTTCCACAAGTGACCTACAAGGAGAATTCTCATTCAATTGACTTCAAAGTGGGACCTTTCTCGAGACAAAAGCAAGAAAATCTCTTCAACCTTTCTTAACTGTTTGATGAAATGTTTGAAGTGCGTATGAACTTTGCATAAACCAAGCCTCCCTGTCCACTGCAAAACAATGTCAAAAGCAGACTGCAACTCCATTAAGGCTAAGCACACAAGTTGCACCAATCTAATGGATCACCGGCATCAGACGAACATGGCGTTGTATATCCTAATCTTAGTGTGAAACAAGTAAAGAAACCAGAAATGGCCTTCAGGTGACTGGCATTTGTTCACTTCTTTACGATCAAAACTAACAACACAAATTATCATAAAAGTCTCTCCTAAAAGAAGAAAACAGAACCACGGCTGCTCCTCCTCTCCTATGCCAACTGCGGAGGAACAGTGTAGGTATCATTCCTGCAAATAGATTACAAATGAATAAGACAGAGAAAAAAAAAATGGCTCAAAAAAAAAAAAAAAGCTACAGAACCACCATACTCTTCTTGTAGCTCGAATCCAGCATTCTCGAGGTACACCCTCAATTCTTCAGCCACGTCCGGATCCGGGTTATGAATTGTGACCCTTTGAAGCGCATAGGGAGATGTAGCATCTTCCAACACCTGCATCAAAGCTTCCAAATCTTGCATATTATGGACATATATCCTGTTTTGGAAGATCACTCTGACAACGTAAGCCGAATAAGCTTCTTCGGCCGCCATAAACTCTATCTCCTCTCTTTGAACCTCACTGAGCACCGCACGAAAAAGAAAAAGAAGAAGAAAAGAACCGAAAATCAGAACAAATGAAAAAGGTATTGCCAATTGAAATTATTCCGTGTACCTCCTCCCAGTTTGCATGGCAGCTGTAAGCGCGCGGCTGTACTCATTACGGCGAAGCCGCCGCTGTTCATCGGATTGGACGATCCTTAGGAGAAAGGGATTGGCAGGAGCAGGATTGGCCATCGGTTTGTCTTCTCCTAGGCGTGCCTATTGCAGTCTCTCTCGCAGGCGCACCTGAAAGTACAGTTTATGGACTCTGATGGCGTTGCCATGCCTCTCTCAAGGAATCGAAAGAGAGCCCGTTTATGGCGTTTGATGGTGGGGCTCTGTTTCTGCACTCCTGGAAAACAGAAGTTACAGAACCAGTTGTGTGTTTGACGAGAGAGACTTCTTGAGATTGCATGTCTTCATTAAAAGCGATTGAGACTTGGCAGGGCCATTAACTTAACGGCCTACAGAGACGACCGCTGACGACAGCTCTCTCTCTCTGCCAGTTGGCTGGTTTACAGCTGTGGCATTATGCACATTAATGCCACAGATATGAGAGATGAGTTTGAAGAGATTTTTTTTTCCAAACATCCAGTCATATTTTAACACGTCTGTCTGATGACGAGGAATAAAAAAAACGAAATCTTGTTGTTCCGCAGGCCAAATGTCAATGTTGGAGTCAACAATGTTCAAATCGGACAGTACAAATCAAAATAAATGACCCGATTTGATTTACATCATATCTTTAAAATTTTTAAAATTTTTCACTCATTTTTTTTCAAGATATGATGTGAATCAAATCGAGTCATTCATTTTGATTTAAACGATTCAATTTGATCAATGTCATTTTTTTCAATGTTAGGGGATTCATTTTCATGGACACCACCCTTCAACAGCACTGTGATGGAGGCCTAGCCTTGACGCTGCACCAGATCTAGTCCGCCTGCTTCAAGCTCCTCCATGGCTGACTCTAGATTTGAGGCCATGGCGGAGCAAGGTTTGTGAAAGGCCTTGGTGGCCAAGGAAGGCCAAATTTGGAGAGCCACTAGACGTGTGACGCTGATGATGTGAAAATCATAAAGGGATGGCATGGCAACGTGAGATGACATGGCACGAGTACATGGCATAAATGGATGGCATGGCAATGTGAGATGACATGCGTGATGATGTGAAAATCATGCAATGACATGGCAAGACAACATGTTAATCTATATGGCAAAATGACAAAGCATAATGACATGGCAAGATCCAGGACAGCCTATGAACGTGGCATGGCAATATGACGTAGCAAGGATAATGTGGCATGCACGATATGCCAAGATACAAGCCTAACCTATATGACGTGTATGTGATTTTTTGTTTTTGTTTTGTTAATGAAGATTTGAAAAATTAATGTAATTAAATTATTTAATGCAAGGTCCTATCCAATTCAAATTAAGAAGCAAGCTAATTAAATCATATCTAAAGTTGTTAACCTATCCGAAGTCTTTAGATAATGTCTATGCGCGAAATCATATTCGAAAAAAACGAGATAAGTACACCGTGAGTGCCATAACTTTTGTACGGCGTTTACTTGAGTACCATAACTTTCAAAATATTCACTTAAGTGCTATAACTTTAAAAAAACCGTTCACTTGAGTGTTACATCAACTTTTCCGTGTCACGTCGCCTTTCTACCGCTATGTTAGCTTTTCCGGTATTCACGTCAATATGGCACTCATGTGAACGATTTTTGAAAGTTATGGTACTTAAGTGAATGTTTTGAAATTCATGGCACTCAAGTAAACGCCGTACACAAGTTATAACACTCCCGGTGTACTTTTCTCAAAAAAAACAAGAGGCGACATTTTTTATATTTTCAAATTAGGAAAAGTTATCTGAATTAAAGAGAAGAGGCGTGTCCAACCCACTCAAGATATCATCGAAATCCAAGAGATCACAAGGTTAAGTTAATTCAAAAAATAACCTGATCTATTACGGATTAAATTAAGATCACCCTAGCTTTCCTTTAAAAAAAAAAAATCCAAAGTCTCTACGGCTCAAATTAGCGATTACATTGATTTTGATACAAACACGCCCAATCGGATGATGCTTAAAACATCTGAAAAAGCAAATCAAGATTAATGTCAAACAATCCTCTTAGGCGGCACAATATTGAAGTCAAATTCCGTTCGAGAAAATTACCTAACTCGGACGATCTGCTTCCAAATTGGACCGACGGCGGGACGATCAAGGAACGTAATAATGGGAAGGTTCTGCACGAATGTAATAATGGGAAAAATCTTGTTAATTGATCCTTTGTTTCCTTCTTTTCTCCGGACAGGTACGTATGTTCGGCTCTTCAATTGTCTGTGCCCAAGCCGTGAATCTCTCTTTTGCCAAAGAATACTCTCTCTTGGTCTCAAATTTTCGGCCACGTGAATTTAATCCAATTAAGCTCACAACCGCCCTTTGAGCCCGTTCGCCGTCGGTCCGATAAATCTGCAAACTATATGCAAATGCTTCTCATATTTATATGCAATATAATTAACATATTTTGTTTAAGGGCCAGAGCCGATCCCTAATTTTCTATGCAATGAATTATTAAATGGAGTGGTCAAAATTTATGTGTCGGCAAATCAACACCGCCGTGTCCGTGATTTTCGTCTTAACTTAGCCGAAAAATGGCTTAGTGGAGGTACAATTTGCAGAGCTTTACAATAAAGTCCTCCATCATGTTTTAGAGATACTATTAGAATAGGCATGATATTATCATAAGTATCTCCTCATTAGTCGTTTGTAATTTTGTATCATCCCCTTGACTTTATCTCTTTCATGACTTCATATTTACCCAAACAATTCTGTTTCGTGATTGGAATGACTGATTGGGAGGAATCTGGCGGGGCAAAATTTCCTCAATAAAGTTTTAAAAGATTCTATATGATATTAAAATTAGTGAACTCGAAGGAGGGTTCTCCTCAACATTTCTTTGATAGAGGCCGTCGTTCACCCCATTTAAAACATATGAATTGAGCATTTTCCTGTAGTATGTTTCAGTCGTTCCATACTCCAAAGAACAATTGATGCATGGAGCCAAGATGTTTCCAGTTTTAATTTTGTGGAAATTTTTTTCCAAAAGTTAATTTTAAGGAAAATGACAATATTTGTCGGCGTTTGGCTAAAACTTGAAAATGAAGGGGAAAATATTCTTTTTGTAGTTTGGTATGAAAAATCAGATTTTCCTCGAGAAAACTACTAAAAAATTTGAATTTTTTTATCTTTACCCAAAAAAATTTGAATTTTTAATTACATTTTATTTTTTTCTTATTTTTTTTTCTCTGTCGGTCGTCGGCGATGATAACGGCCGGTGACTAGCCACAAGGGAGGGACAAGCTTGCTAAGGCCCATGAGCTAGGCTCTATCTCACTGGCTCTAGTGAGGTCAAGCTTGCCTGAGATGAGAGAAATTGGTAGGTCCACCCATCTATCTGATCGGACGGCTTAGATTGTTCCTTTGTAACTGGGTTATAAACATTACCCGATGTTTCTAAATTGACATCGTAGTATTAATCATAGGTCTACTCCCTAAGTCTCCCTTTCACCTCTATAATGGCAAACACGGGTACTAGTTTAGGCAAGAGCAGAGTCCAGGTCGGTCTCCATCGAATTTCAACGAATAGTTTAAGAGCTGTTCATGAAATTTATGTAGCTAAGTACAATAGGGTAAAGCCCAATCGCAGTTCAAACAAGATGGGAGTCTATTTTCTCGATAAGATCTGACTCACCCGTCATGAAATGTGGTTGATTTCTGCATACGCTCAAACCATGTCAACTAATTATTCCCATTTGCTCCGATTGAATAAACCAAGTTGCTAAAATTAGGGCGGCACTTTTATAATAAGTAAATAATCGAGGGAATATGGTAAACAGTGATGTTTGAGAAACTTCATTACGTGTTGGATTCCATTTCATTCTAACAAGGCAATTGAATATATAATTTCTTTGCTTTTTTTTTTGCCGCTATTAAGAAAAGAACAAGAATTTCCATGGCATGTTAAAGAGAAGTTCAAAAATGCATTGGGAAACAACTTTGGTTTAAATGGTATATAAAAAAATCACACTTGTAAAGGGTAAATCCTTTGTCGGACACCTTCAAAGGACTCGGGCCGCCGGCGAGCTTGATTTGGCCATTCCCGGCACCGGTGGTCAGCCTCGGTGTCTCAAGTGACGTCAAATAAGGCGGAAAATGATATGGACATTCTGGAATTTTGAAAATTTAGCGACGGCATAATTGGAAGAAAAATATTTCTTAGCATTTTGGAAATGGTAAAACCCAAAGCCCCTACATATTTGCCTTAGACTAGGACTTTCGAGGGTTTTGGAAATGCAATGAATTTTCACAGAACTCTCCAAAAAAAAAAAATTTTGCAAAACGCCTTATCGACTAATTAATCGCCTATTGACCAGAATATTTGCTTGATCAGAAATGATTTTACGATGAACTCGATATCATGTGCATGCAACTTGTTTGGTGAAAACTTATGATGTATTAGAGATCTAATTGTCCTTCAATGGGGGAAAAAGATATGAATTAAATTTTCGAGAGTGCCTCGTAATTTAAGCTCGCGGTATGACCTATTGTGCTTCGCCGAGCTCGACCATAGCTGTTCAAGCTTCATCGAGCTCGGTAATGGTTGCTCCAATTTCCATGCTCCTTCAAGCTCAGCGCATGGCTGTAGCCACTCTAGCTTCTTCAAGCTCCCAGGTGGCCATGGTCGCTTGAGTTTCGTCAAGCTCAGCCATGGCCGCTCCGGCTTTCAAGCTTCTTCAAGTTTGGGGCCATGGTCACTTGAGCTTTGTCGAGCTTGTGAACATCATTTCGTGGGAGGTTAAACCTAGAGGCCGGTAACAAAGAGGACGCAACAATGAGCGATCGGAACTAGGGGATGCAGCGGTTGGAGCAGTGATGGAGTCGAGTGAACAGCCATGGTGGACGGATTTGGGTGATGACGGACCACTAAAGAAGAAGAAGATGTTGGAGTCGCAAATGCCACATCTCCACAACCTATCTTCGATAAATAACAAAAATTCCACGTCAAAATTTCTGTTACTCAATTTAGACGAATTTAATGAAAGAACTTGATTATATTAATTTGACAAGTATTAAGACTTGATCGCACTATTTAAAAGTTTTAGAACTCAATTGTACTTAATAAATTTTAAAACTTTTTTTGCACTTATACTTTTAATTTGGTAGTTAACTTTGAAAATTCCTTAAGGTTTTGTTTGTTTCGCGAAAAAAAATTAATTGAAAAATATTTTGCTAAAATTGATTAGTTATATCGCTTGAAATGCAGCTATGCACAGCATCTAAGAAAAAAATGAACCTCTTTATGCCCAACTCTTCTCTTTTTGCCTCAGAAGAATGCCCTTGACAGTGATGTTGTGTCGGATCTTGACTTACTATATAATTCGATATTGGCATGAACTGAACTTCTTGTTATTTAAGAAATTTTTTTTATTTTATTATTTATTATGATATGACGAGATAAGTGTACCGATGAGGAAAATAATAATCCCCACCCGATAAAACATATTAAAAAAAATGAAACCTTCTCTCTCTCTCTCTCTCTCTCTCTCTCTCTTTTAAGTACTAGTCCAAGGCTTAGCTTAGGACCCCACTATTTGTCGTATTTGGTTTGGTATTGCGACCAGGCATGACTTTGAGAGTCATGATGATATTATTTTGAAACATAATGAATTTTTCATTCTGAATTAAAACATAAAAATATTGAATTATGGAGTGATTCAATAGAAAAACTGGATGAGGGTTCATTATCACTATGATTTGTCTCCAATTAGATGGTATCGTGGCGAAATAGATTCAATCAAACACATATAGTGCAAAATAAAGATTTAAACAAAAGGAATTCCGATGAAAAAGATCGATTAATATGTTTATGTATCACCATTACGTTTAAATGATAAGCGGGAGATATCTTATAACTTCAACAAGACATATAAAAAAGGTAAATTAGTTGATATGCCGGGAGGTGATATCTCTATTAATTTAGAAGATGATAATATTATGAATCCGAATAAATTCACATATAGAAAGTATTTTGATTGGAGAATTTTCGATTTTTGTCTTAGAAATAAAGTTGATGTTTAGTCCTGGATTGATATCGATCCCAATGGTAATAAAAATACTAAGACTGGAGTTAAAGACTGAATTTGTAATCTCATGTTTGCGTTTCGTGAAAAAATACCAATTGAAGTGAGGTGTTTCTTCAAATAACAAGGAATTGGGTCAATTATTCAATAAAATAATATTGAGCTTATTTTCCATCTCTTCTCGAGAAACAAGTGGTGTATTTCTTTGCAAAATTGTGCTCAATTTCATATGTGGCAATTCTACTAAGATCTCTTCGTTAGTTGTGGGAAGAATCGCCCGAGGAGTTTCCCTAACGATACTCCAAAGAAGCACTTTAGTGTTCTTCTTCAGGTTGTATTGCCTAAGCCTAAGGAAGAGTTTTCGTAAATCCGCCAAGTGGTCGACTCCTTCACGGTTTTTACGGCTAGGTAATGCACGTTGCATTTTACGGTTTTATGCAACATCTCTCCGAAGATTTGCGTCACAAGATAGCCTTTTTCTTCGGCTATGAAAGGGCGATTCCCCCTTTCCATTGAAGTAAGGTTCAAAACCCACCAATCTGATCTATTATTGATAGAAATTTTACTGATTTTTTATAATCATTTTATTTAATTTTTGAATTAAAATGGAAGGTTTCCTTTTTATCCAACAGAGATGTTTTCGTAGTTTATGTCCTAAAATGAAGATCTTGCAACTAATTCAATTCAATGATAAAGATATAAATCAAAAAAATTATTTTTCATTTTTGAATTTTAAAATTCATTTATCATTTATCTGATTTTATGAATCGAGATGGACTTTTAACCGAACCACGTCTACAAAATGCCAGTACCATACAACGGCTTCAAAGCCAACGTGATGCTCCTTGGTCATTTGACTAAATAAAGAATCCGGGCTTATATGTATATTTATTTCGAGGAAGCTTGCAATAATTAAGTAAAGTGTCACTAAAGAAGTCACGAGTTTTTTTCCCTAAAGAGTGGAGGGATTGCCGCGGTTTCCTCGGGTTCTCGACTCCTTATGACCAAATAGAAAATGCTTATACAGTTAGGGTTTCGTGGCTCTGCGTTGCTTCTTGATCCACCTCGCGCCCGATGCGATGCGGCATAGACAGAGATGGGACTAACGGGGCTTCCCGCGAATACTACCTTCAACCTGCAAAGCAAAGAATTCGATTTGATGTTCCAAAATGCCTTACCTATGGGGAACAAATTCGAAACTTAATTTGAAAGTCATATTTCGACCCGAACGTTTTCGGGATGCTCCTAATAATCAACGAATGACAAGTGCTTTTCCTTGTGTCGAGAGATTTTCAAGTTCATGGCCAAGTCCTTATCACTTCTTGGATTGTAATTGCTATCTTATTAGGTTTAGCTATTATAGGTGTTCGAAATCCACAAACCATTCCGAATGACAGTTAGTATTTTTTCGAATATGTCCTTGAATTCTCAAAAAGAATAAGGTTATCGAGGACTACGCTAAGCCTACATGTGGGCGGGACTTTCGATTACGAGTATCTAGGTTTGGGAAATCCTTTCTAAAGCCAATTGATTATCGGATTTCACCAACCCAACTACCGATACTAGGGGATTCCTAGATCCGCTATCGATCATATTAAGATTCCAGTCTTCAATCAAACGGAATGAAAGCAGGAAATTGATTAGCTATAGTAGCTACAAAGAAATCTCGTGACGGAAGGCATCGAAATAGAACCCGAAATATGTCATTCAAGAGTTTGATTGGTTCTCAACCATGGCACGCCAGGCTAATAAAATATGTTTTCGTTATCAACAATAATTCATGCCTAGATTTTTTCATGGACAATAAAAAATCTTTTTTGTTCATACGTTTACATAAGGAATACAAGCAATTATGTTTTTCAAACCGTGGAATTTTCGCGAAATAAGCTGACCCTAAATAGTTGACAAACGATGAATCACTCGTAGGGGAGGACTTACTTTTGTGATAGAGAAATTCACTGACAATCCACACATTTTCTCCATATGATAAATGGAAAATTTGTAGGGAAATGATTAGCTACGCCCAAGAATTACTGACTAATATATCATTGTTTGAAATAAGGGCAGACAATCCGATTTCATCCCACAATAATTATCAGAAATAATCTGTGTAATTGGAATGCTAAAACACCTAATGTCGGATTGAGTCTAGAGAAACTATGTGGCGACTGGATCCCTCCAAAGGGACGAGCTTTATAGGCGAAGTTCGACGCCTCGTACGTAGAAGGATCCTCGTCGGGCTCCATCGCCTGTGTCGTCCGAGACTCGACAAAGAACTCTAGTGGACGGAGTGGCGAGCTCGGCTCCTCCGACGTCATCGGCTGTTCAAAGCGGACGCATAGAGAATCTCGGCGAACCGGACGCAACGGCTCGGTTCAGGAGAAAATTGCTGGGGCTTTTTCTTTAGTCAAAGGTAAAACGTAAAAAGTCTTCAAGCCCGAACCGGTCGGTTTTCTGATAGAATTAATACGACCGGATCGGCCCAATAATCACCGGTGGTCGAAGCTCCCGTCGTTCGTCGAGAAACGTAGAAAGATGAAGATCGTCGCTCGCTCTTTCTGAACAGGCACTTCCATGTAGCTCTCTCTCTCTCTCTCTCTCTCTCTCTAAGACCATGAAGTGCCGATCCGTGGCGTGCATATGGTCGGCGACGCCTCCTTCTCTCCACCGGGTCACCGCCGCCGCCGTACTCAATCAGCCTCCGACGCTCTACACTGGCGGAGCCGATGGCTCCGTTTTTTGGTGGAACCTCGCCGGCTCTGAAGCCAATCCGGTAAGTCGAATCACTTCTGTTCGCTCAGCTCTCGCTTATATTCTCTTAATATGTCCATTCGATGACGCTGTCTCCGAACGAAGTGTGAGAGAAAGTTGCTGGACTTATCTCTTTGTTGATGTGTGTGAATTCGGAAATGTTGTCGTCCAGGTGTTCTACCTTCTGAGATCTCTGTTCGAGCTTTGCTTCTATGTGCTGTAATTATGTTTAATTTAGGAGTTAGTACTAACTAAATGGCTCACTTTTCGAGAGAGAAAATCTGTTAGTTATGCCTCTTCCGGATTGTGTTTTCCGTGTAATTTCTGTTGAACCTATGCCGAGACAAGAACTATGTAGAATCAAAGCATATGATAGCTCCATGTGATTTAATGTGTAGGAGATTAAGCCAGTAGCTATGTTGTGTGGCCATGCTTCATCAGTGGCTGATCTAGCCATTTGTTATCCTTCCGCGGTGGTCAGAGATGGAAAGACAGAGAGTTCATGTTGTGGAGCTCTATTAAGCGTGTGTAAAGCTGGTGTTATGTGTGTATGGAGCAGGGGCAGTGGACATTGCAGACGCCGGAGACAACTGCCACCTTGGGCGGGGAGTCCGTCCCATCTATGCACATTGCCATCTAATCAGAGATATGTATGTATCGGTTGTTCGTTTGTCGATGCTAGCCACTGGGTTGAGCATCAGGCTGTTGGATCCACACAGGAAGTTGAGCTTTCATTGGACCCAGAGTATCATCATAAGAGACCTCCCAAGTGCACTGTAGTTATTGTAGATACTTATACCCTCACTATTGTACAGACAATTTTTCATGGAAATTTATCTACTGGGTTACCAAGGTATATGACTATCTTTTTGTCTTCCGAGGATAGGGAAAAGTATTCTGCAGTCCTTGTTAATTCACATGGCGGGATGCAACAGGTTCCAGTATCAAAAGACTCTCATCCAGATGGGGAGAATCGGGGTGGCTTGCCCAGAAATGGTTCTGAGCCTAAGATAATTGATTGTACAAATGGTTTTATGGAGGATGGGGTAGTATTGTCATGCGCCACCAGAGAAAACATTATTGCTCTTCTGTTATCCAATTGCTGCATCTTCAGGGTAGTGGACACTGCTGTTACTATTGGAGAGGTTCCTCTGACAGATGAGCTTTGTCCTCAGGGCATTACTGGTCACATGCATGGTGCTGCAGGATGCATGTTTCTGGAAAGTGGTTACCAAGAGATTCTGCCTGGGCAATCCCACAGAATGTGCAGCGTCAATTTTATTATTTGGAATGTCGAAGGTTCTGGAACTCTGTATCTTGTTTCATATTCAGATAGCTTATTTGATTGTAGGCCTCTCTCTTCAATATCTGCTGCTTCTCATCCAGAGCGTTTAAGACTGTCGGTTTGTTTCATTCAATTGAAAAATTATCTTCTCCGCATTGAGTCAGTTTGCTTTGGTGTAAAAGAACTTTTCCAATGGAAACCCCACATCACAATTTGGTCATTGTCAAGGAATCATGACCATTCAAAGCACTTTCAAAAGTGTGAAATTGTTGGGGAAGGTGTTTCTTGTTTCGACTTGATTTCAGACTCTTCCCTTGTCCATGAAACCAAGGATGGCAATGGTTTGGGGCAGGGTGATATAAATAATTCCGAATATCCCAATAATCTACATGAGGGAGACGATAGCCCTTCACTCAATGATCGTATTGTATCTTCGTCCATGGTTATTTCTGGTAATTCATGTGCACCCTATGCTGTTGTTTATGGCTATTGCAATGGCGACATTGAAATTGTACGATTTGATTTAGTCCATGCGCCGGCTTGTCATAGTGAAAGTTCTTCTCTCGAAATAAATTCAGATGTCTGTAGGAGATATTTCAAAGGGCACACAAGTGCTGTACTTTGTTTGGCCGCTCACCAGATGGCAGGCAAAGCAAAAGGATGGAATTTCTGTAAGGTCTTGGTGTCTGGAAGCAAAGACTGCACAGTTCGAATATGGGATCTTGACAATGGCAATCTCATCACTGTAATGCACCATCATGTGGCTCCTGTCCGCCAAATTATTCTCCCTCCTAATAAGACTGAGCATCCTTGGTGTGATTGCTTTCTCTCTGTTGGAGAGGATTCATGTGTGGCTCTTGCTTCACTTGAAACTCTAAGGGTTGAGAGGATTTTTCCTGGACATCCCTGTTATCCTGATAGGGTTGTTTGGGATGGTGTAAGAGGTTATGTTGCATGTCTTTGCCAAAACTATTTAGTAACATCTGATACTAGTGATGTGTTATACATATGGGACATCAAGAGTGGAGCCAGAGAGCGGATCCTACGAGGAGTAGCTTCTCATTCAATGTTTGATCATTTCTGTAAGGGCAATAACATGAAGTCAGTCTCTGGATCTGTGAGGGATGGAAGTACTTCTGTTTCCTCCCTGCTTCTTCCCATTGTCGAGGATATTGGTTTTTCTAAACCTCATATAGAAAACTCAGAAAAGGGATTTTCTTCCGTTAGTGCAATGGCAACGTCAACTAAAAGAATTGAGTCCTTTACTCATAAAGCCCTCATTAACAAGGAGAGCTCTACTGAATCCCTTCAGGCCAGCTCATCTATTGTCCAAAGCATCAAGCACTCCATTAAGTGCTCTTGTCCATTCCCTGGGGTAGCAACTCTTTGTTTCGATCTCACTTCACTAATGCTTCTTCCTCAGGGGGACGAGTTATGTGCAAGTCAAATCAGGAAAGCTGACTCTCCTTTGAAGAAATACAATGTTGCTGAGTTTGCAGATAATGGAGCTGGTCCAAACACATCAAACAGTCACATGGAGTCCAACTGCATTAGGTCGCTTGAAGAGAGCATTGTACGGTTTAGCTTGTCGGTTTTGCATTCATGGGGGGTAGACAATGGGCTTGATCATTTGCTAATTACTGACATGAAGTTGATAAGACCTGAGAACTTCATGATTGCACCAGGTTTGCCAGGGGATAAAGGGTCCTTTACAGTGACTTTTCCTAGTACAAATGCTGTTCTTGAGGTATTTTGATGAACTGTATTTGCTGCCAAGGACAAGTTTTCTCATTTCCACTTTTATAATTTTTCTGAGACACTGAGTAAACACATTTCAGCTATGGAAATTGTCATCCGAGTTTTGTGCAATGAGGTCATTGACCATGGTATCCCTTGCTCAACGCATGGTTAGCCTGTGCCATTCCTGCTCAGTTGCTAGCAGGTATTGATTATTAAGCATTCCCACCTAATAGCACGTCCTAAGTTTGGCTAGATTTCAATACCAACATTTTATTTGAATGACTGAAATTCGTGATTTTTTTTGTGTTTAGGCATCCAAAAATTCAAGCTTTTGCCTTCAATTGAAGTTTGCTTGATTTGATTTTACTAGTCCGGTCAATTGATTAACACATCTCTTTAGAACTTCTTGTCATTGGAGTGCCCTATGGAGCTTTACTTTAGTATGGTACCTAAGTTTATATAAGTTGTTTTCATCTGATTAGATGAATTTAACAGTATTTAAGTACCTGGTTTGGAAAGCAAAAGATAGCTTCTAGTTATACTGATGAAATTCATATTGTAAGTTCATATATTTCTGATAAAAAGTGGTAGCATTTTTGAAAGATCCATAGGCTGTCCACAAAGATCGATCTAGATTAGTGTCTATTGTCATAGCTCGTCTACACAGATTGATGTACTGTGATAGTTGATTTTTCTCAGTAAAACAATGTTTACGTTTAAAAATAGAAGTGATTTTCTCAGTTATAGAAATCAATAAGGACGACCCCAACTAGTTTGGGTTAAAGGTGATGTTGATGTTGATGTTGATGTTGATAGAAATCAATAAGGACTTACTGGTGGATGCACCATTATATTTGTAGCATGGTAATATAGTTTCTTGAATGACTCTTTAAAGTTGGGATGCAGTGAATGCAGATACTAGTAGCGATTTTCTTTGTAATTTTGTTAATCTACTTTTCAAGGATTTCTCACAATGCATTTCAGTATTTTTCTTGAAGCATCTGGCATCAAACCATCTTATTTCTTGAATTGTCCATTCTATTCACTTTCCATCTTAAATGTTTTCCAAAATTGAATGGTCTACCTCTTATTTGATTTGCAGTACCCTGGCGGCGTTCTATACTCGGAACTTCGCAGAGAAAGTCCCAGAGATTAAGCCACCTTCCCTCCAGGTATAGCTATTTCTGGGATTCCTTAATGCCCTCTTTTTGCATCTTTTCCGGCAGTCCAGCATAAATAAACTCCGGACTTGTATAAGAACATTTAACTGACGCAAGATTGTGTAAACTCACTACATCTTTTGTTATTGCGCTACCAGCCTCCTACTAATTTGGATTTTTTTTTCCTATGGGTTTCTGTCCATGGAAGAAGGGAGGGAGTGGGTTTGGTGTGAGGATGAGAATACCCATAATTACGTGTAAATTCTTTTTTTTTTTTCTTTTGTAACATCTAGAAAATCTGTGTTGTGTTTTTTCAACTTATATCTTGCGCCCTATAGTTAAGTCTTATTTTTGGATAAGTAAATACAAGAAGACAAGGTGAGTTTATGTTATGGTGGAAGCCCTCACAGGCACTCATATAAACAATGTCGTTTGTTTGTTTATATCATCTTGGAGTAGGATCTAAGGGTAATGCTAGGTATACTAAAGTAGCTCTATAAGCTATATATATTGAGTAAAGTGTAGACTGCAAATTTTTTAAAAGAACTGGTTCATATTCAAACTGCAGTAAAATCCGACCACATCACTTAGTACACCCATTTGGTGACCATCTTAGTATATCTTTCGTTATCCAATCTAACTGATAAAAAAACATATAAACTATGTCAATTTGGGAAAATGATGTTGATAAATCCGGAAAGAAGCTGCTGCTTACAACATCATTATTCTTGTTCTTCAAATGTTTGGCTATCTCTTGCAGTTTAATACACTTGGTGTCAAATCTCCAGTTAAAGGAATCTAATGTTTTTCTGCTTGTATAATGCATTTATCCTCTAGATGGATTGAAGCTGCTCCGTTACTGTTTTGACTGTTAATATAGAATTAAACTTCCAATGAGTAAGATCATGAAGGTTAAAGCTATAAATGCAACCAATTATATACAGGGGAAAACTAGAGGCTTTAAGGGAGGGTGACTTATCAATAATTGATGTATCCTGCCCAGCGGATGGTCGTGCCAAACATTAGTCTTTTAAAAGGCTTCTGGAATTCTCCCCTAAATGTTACATAGCACAAGTGTTTGTCCATCATATTGAAATTCTCTCTGTTATGCAGTTGTTGGTAAGTTTCTGGCAAGATGATAGTGAACACGTAAGGATGGCTGCACGATCTTTGTTCCATTGTGCTGCTTCACGGGCAATACCTCTCCCTTTGTCTAGTCAAGAGGTGACTAATCACATAAAATTTGTGAGTTCTATGGCTGGGAAAAATGAAGATGAACATGAAAATCCAAAAGGAAAGACGGTATCTGACAGAGCAGATATGGAAGAGCAGGAAACACAAGAAATTTTGCAGGTTGAGGAATCCAATATTCTGATATGGCTAGAATCTTATGAAGTGCAGGATTGGATTTCATGTGTTGGAGGAACAGGGCAAGATGCAATGACATCTCATATTATCGTTGCAGCTGCATTAGCCATTTGGTACCCCAGTCTTGTAAAACCAACTCTGGGCACGCTGGTTGTTCATCATCTAGTGAAATTGGTCATGGCTATGAACGAAAAATATAGTTCCACTGCCGCAGAGCTGTTGGCTGAAGGTATGGCAGACGTATGGAAGGCTTGCATTGGATCTGAAATCCCCCATTTGATTGGTGATATCTTTTTCCAAATTGAGTGTGTAAGTGGTACATCTGCAAGTCCAGCCATACCCAGTAAAATTCGGGAGACTTTGATTGAGATTCTTCTTCCAAGTCTTGCAATGGCTGACATTCATGGCTTTCTTAATGCCATAGAAAGCCAAATCTGGTCTACTGCATCTGATTCACCAGTTCACTTAGTATCCCTTACTACACTAATTAGAGTTGTGCGCGTAGCTCCCAAGAATCTGGCTCAATTCCTTGATAAGGTTAGTAAAATGTTCCTTTAAGTTTTGTGTCGCAGAAGCAGTTCTTTAAGAACTCAAAATGGAGTTCGATCGTATATGTATGTCGGCAGACTAGTGTCTCATGTCACGCTTTTTCCTTATTTCCAATGTTTTTCCTCTATCCTCTGGGGTGTTTGAACTATTACATAGTTAGCCGTTTTATACAGGAATAAAACCTTCCTTGGCTCATTTAGTCTACTGGTTTTATAAGTAATTCCCACTTTTGCAGCTTACTTAAAAACTTTTCTGCTTGTGCTCATCTAAGTACAAAAACAGTGGTGCATTTAAATAGTGGTTTATTTCAGCCACTTTTGGTGAGTGTGCAATCTCATGGTTCTTTTCCCATCTTTCCTCCAAGTGCCCAGTTGCTGCTTCTATATGTCTTTGCCTTCTGGTCTTTTCAGTGGTATTCCTCGCTTTTGGGTTCACACCATGCTATTCTTTTATTTGCCTCTCAGTTAGTATATACTAGTGTATGAACTGTACTGTGTTCTTGTGATTGTGCTGTCCTGGTCTTGATGAAAATATGAAATGCTGTTTTTGGAATGCCTATATGTGTCTAAGCATGGTGCTGAATTGCAGGCAATTAACTTTATCTTACAAACCATGGACCCTGGCAACTCAATCATGCGGAAAACTTGCCTTCAGACTTCAATGACAACTTTGAAGGAAGTTGTTCGCGTATTTCCCATGGTAGCACTGAATGACAATTTGACCAGATTAGCTGTTGGTGATGCCATTGGAGAGATTAGCAATGCTAGCATTCGTGTTTATGACATGCAAAGGTATGATGCAACATTATCATGGGAGTTCAGATGAAGGGTTTTTTCTTCTTTTCTTTTCAATTGCAATTACTAGATATCCTGAGAATGGTTTTACTTAATGGATGAAAACAAGGAGTAACAGTATAGAAGAGAAGGTCTAGGATGCCATTTGTCTCTTGAACTTCGTAGCCATCCATATGTGATCTTCACTCTCCATGTTTATGATTGAATGAACTTTTCCTCTGAATAATATATTTGTGTAATGTGCCAACTAAATCATTAGATCATAATGGCTGACAATGGTTGTTCCCAATCAGGTATTATTCATTTCTGTAGCAATCTTAATTTAACGAACCAATTAACACTGATGCTTTTCAATAGAGTTACATACACCAGTTAGCTGCTAATCTCTACTACGGAAGTTCACAAAACATGCATGGAAGTACAAAATAATATAGAAATATGCCTCTGAACTACTCTTAACGTTAATGGTTATTCATTGAATAGAATATTCATCATTTTTCTTTGCCCACTCTTTGTCCAAACAGTGTGATGAAAATCAAGGTTCTGGATGCAAGTGCACCTCCTGGACTACCGAGTTTTCTTGCAGGATCTTCTGGGACGGCAGTCATGACTGTGATTTCGGCATTGAGCTTTTCTCCAGATGGAGAGGTAACTTAGTTTGACATTTGAACCTTTCGATACTGTCAGCAGGCTTAACTATTCTTAACTCATGTCCTCCTTCTGGGTGTCCTGAATGGGTTTTCACTCTTATTCAACCATTTCTCTTGAGCTTTCAATTGCAGGGTTTAGTTGCTTTCTCTGAGCATGGGTTGATGATAAGATGGTGGTCATTAGGATCAGTTTGGTGGGAGAAACTCAGCCGCAACTATGTTCCTGTCCAATGCACCAAATTGATTTTCGTTCCTCCTTGGGAAGGATTTTCACCTAAAACTGCTCGGAGAAGTGTGATGGCGAGCATAATGGGACCTGATGGGCAATCCAGTCCACAGGTAATGTTTTAATTTCGTGGTGATATGATCTCGTGCTCTTTGGGCCTTGCTTACATGCCTTCACTTGGGCTGCTGCATGTATCATGGTAGCATGTCAGTGCAAGTGGCCTGGGAATGAACCGCATGGGTTTGGATGCATATTCATTACTATTTTTCTATAAGAAGGGATTTCTTAGTGAAAAGCTTTATTTGTCTTGAAAATGATCAATTTTAACATGATATAGAAATCTAAAGGAGCGGCCAACTACTATTTGAAGTTCTAGGCTTCATGTTTGATAATTTAATTGATTGGTTCTTGAACAAAAGAAAACTCTATTTGACATGTGTTTAAGCAAAAGTCAAAATTACATTCTGGGGCTAACATCAGTTTGCTTTTTGTTCTAAGGATTCTCTCATTAATTGACTCCACTAATAAAGTAATAACAAGACCCTAGATTGCAACGTAAAGAATTCTCTCTCTGTATCTCTCATTAATGGCCCGTTAGTAGTCAATTCATTCGATATTTTCTTGACAGGGAAGTTTTGAGGGAATAATCCAAAATTGACAGACTTTGCACAACTTCATTAAATGGCCATGGTTTGCGTAGTTTTCATAGATAGATCCTTATAGATATGAGAGTAAGCTGACCTATACGAGATATGGGAGTGATTTCATGTTAAACGAGGTGAATTGGAGTGGTTTTCATGTTAACTAGACATTGACTTGTATGGGGTTATGAAGTACTTGTCTAGTGGTTTAGTTCCGCACGAGATGTAAAAAGAAATGTCAACATTAACAGCCTGAAACGATTTTCCAGTTTACATAGATTACAATGGGGGTAAATGTAATTTAAATTTTCACTTTAGTTTCACCATGGAATTCAAATATATGTTATTATTACCGTCTTTTACGGATAATGTTTCTATTACTGTATTTACAGGATAATTCGTCTCCACTTTGTATTCTGCCCAAACTTTAAATGAAATACGGTGTATCCTGCTCTCTTGGCTTAGACTCCGCTTTTAAGTCTTAGCACGTAGCAATCTAGCTGGTACAAGTGGCAGGTCACATGTTACACGTGGCGTGGCTTTTGTCCCAACATATGGATCTTGGAACCATGTGGCATACCACATTTTGTAGAGGGTTAGCTTATGTCATGTTGTGTCAAATGCACCTGTATGATCACATCAGTTCATTGTTAGGATTCCGTGCAACATAAAGTTGTTACTTAGGTTTGTAAAGACTAGCAGTAACAATAACAAATGTACAAGTTATGAATTGTTGATCCATTCTGACCTGAAACTTATAATGTAGGAAAAGTTAAAGGGTGCAGGCGAGGACAGTTTGAACATTTTGATTCATAATCTTGACCTCTCCTATCGCTTAGAATGGGCCGGTGAGAGAAAAGTTCTTCTCACAAGGCATGGCCATGGGCTGGGAACTTTTCCATTATGAAATTGCTACTACATCATATCGTGCCCAAGCCTGTGCATTTAAGAAGACTGCTCGTGCTGCTTTTGAGGAAAATGGAATCCGAATGGTTATAGGATTGTCATCAGGCAGTGTCTTGATGGGTTTCTTAAATCAGGTGTAGAGAACTTCCCCTCCATCGGTATGGCATCATCAGTTAAATGCTCAAGGTTTTTACAAAGTTGGGCAGAACAGGATCTCTGTACAGGTGGTCAACGGTGATGATACTTACTTTCCATTTTTTGGGCATATTAAAATAGGGTTGAGGAGGAACAATATCAACTACTTTCTTTTGAGCTGGGGACTTGGCAGGTTGATAGATGCCATTGACCAAAAGATGCCCGACTATAAGCGCGTCTTGTACAAATTTTTCATTTTTCTTATTCATTGTTGTCTTCTTTACTTCAGCATAAATGTTGTCGTAATGGCACATCGCCTAGTCGATAATGTTTACAGGTATTTTATGAGACTAATAGTCTTTTGCGAGTGTTTCTTTCCAATTTCACTCTTCAACTCTGATGATATACCTGCTCTGACATTTTGTAGTATCTACTAATGTTGTACTGTAAGCTGAGATAATGACATTCTTTTCACATACCCACCAGTTGAGTGGTGTTACATTGCCTGGAAAGGCAGATTAGCTTGCAAGCTTATTCTGTTCTTTACCAACAATTACCAAGGATTTTTCCTGCATCTTGTCAGTCTTCATCTTAGGACATTCGATCCACACAATTTCTCCCCAGATTCTGCTGATTCGTTGTGTTCTGGATACCAATGAACTGGAACTAGAAACCAGAGAGCAGTTGCAGTTGCCGCAGAAGCGGGGTCAAGGTCTCCATCAATTTTTCGCAGGGATGGTTGTGGATACCTTCATACGTCGTCACGACGATGCTCGAGTCTGTCGAGAGTCGCTGGATTTGCTTCTTCACAGTGCATGTGTGGTGAGTGCAACGGTAGTAGCTCCTTGTTCATGTCGAGTAAAAACAAACTGTGAGACGGTTGAGTTGAAATTGTGGCTAACTTCTACAGCGCATAATTCCAAAATAGTTTGGGCTAATCTTGATGGATCATGCAGTTATTTGATCCTAAAGGTGCTACGAATCACGTACTGGATACGCTAAATTGTCGAGTGGGAGCCGAATTACGTCTCGGGGACATTTCCCAGGGCAAAAAGATGACGCACCTCCTTTGGATGGTTACCACTAATGCTCTTAGGGTCAACAGCTCGAAGCTTGACAAACAGCATTTACATTGTTCTAGTTGACATGGTTACTACTAGAAGTATCACGTTGAGGCTCTTTCGAAACTCTACGAATGAAGCAAAAGTTTACCAATATGGGGAGGTTAGTCTCACCTTGGATGGACACTGTTCTTCACTGCTTTCTGGCCGTACTTGCGCCACCTGTAACCATCGTCAAGAATGTCTTCGGCACTCTTCGTGTGGAACGCAACCCTCGGCGGAATCGCTTTCCTGGTCTTACCAACTTTCTTATTGCAGCTTCTACCTCCGATCTTCACTTCTTCACCTCCGTTATTATCACCTCTAATGCTTGAGGATGCATTTGTTGGTGAAGGGTGGTGCTCCGCAAATTTATCAGACCCAGACAGGAGGCTAAACCAGTCCATTTCCACGGCAAACTGTTGAGGGTCCAAGGATTGCGGGATTAGCGCAGGAGGGTGCAGTAACGGGGTTGACGGGAGCAAGTGCGGGTTGATGGATAGGAACATATTTTCACCCGGAGCCAGTGGAGGCTGCGGAGGCGGCGGCAGCGGTGTTGGTGGGAGTCTTCCGTCCATACGGCTCCACTAAGGAATGGAAAGGCAAAGGAAGGTTTTGATGAGCAGACGATGGGATTCTGGCGGTGTTGGGATGCAAGTAAAAATAGGTTGGAATAAACTCTGCCATTCAGGCAACCCTCTGCAGCTTTTAGGGTGGCCCCAATTACCTTAAATCCACGAAAGAGACGAGTGGGATTCAACTACCTCAACCGTCCGAATTGGCTGTTGGTAAGACACTTGGGACAAAGCACTCTTCCTCACTCTTGAGAATATTCTTAAGCTCTCCTAAATGAAAGAGAGAATGAAGGGGGGTTACAAGCACGTCTCGTTACTGGGTCTGGAATGTCTTCAAGTACAGAGGCTTACGTTTTGTTAAACAACTGATCCGATAAGGATTAAACTACGAGAGACACCAATGTGATGCGGTTGTGGTGGGTTAGAATAAGGGTGTCGATTTCCAAGCATCAAGAGGGACCGACCCTAGATACAGAATCACATCATTTGGAACACGTTTCGCAAAGTTTTCGCAACGCTCCGACGATAGCTTGCCACGTCATTAGTGGTATTGCCACATCTTGAGACATGCTTATGATATAAAAGAGAAACCATGGACCGATACAGACGAAATGAGAGAGAGTGACACGGGATAAGTATACCCTGACCGCCATAATTTATGTACGGTGTTTACTTAAGTGCCATAACTTTTTTTTTACTCGTTTGAGTGCCACAAATTTTAAAAAAATGATCACCTAAAAGCCATCGCCGATTTGCCCCACCGAAAATCTTACGTGGACGATGGAAAATCTGATGTGGCATAGCCGGAGTAAATTTTTTTGAATTTTTTAAATATAAACATGAATTTTTATTTTATTATTTTAGTTATTTTGATTTTTTTTTTTTTTTTCCCCTCTTGGCTAGCGAGGGTCACCATGAGGGCCTTCGCCGACCACGCCCAATTGGCCCAAGGGCTAGGGCTGCCTCGCCCTCAACCGAGGGGGCCGCGATAGCCTTGGGCGACGATCGTCGCGACCTTGATAGCCGTAGGTGAGGGCTTGAAGGCCCTCGTAGATCCGGGCGAGGGCCCTCGCGGCCCTTTCGACCATGGGCGAGACGACCCTTGCCCGGACTCGCGAGAGGTCATTGTGCCCTTAGCCATGGTTGACGAAGCCCCTTCGACCTCCGCCAAGGGCATGACGGCCCTTGCCGGTGTCTAGGCGAGGGCCGCCTTGCCCATGGCCGGCGGGGCCGCAAGAGCCCTCACCCGTGGCCACAAGGGTGGCAAAGGTCGTCTACCAAGGCCGTCATGGCCCTCGCCCTTGGGATAGCCGGCCATGGGAAATTCAAGTTTTTTTTTTTTTTTTCAGAAAATATTAAATAATTAAAATAAAAATATCAAAATAAATAAAAATTTAAAAAATTTCATAAAATATTTAAAAAAATATAAAAAAAATTCACGTGTCACTGAAAAAAAAAAATAAAAAAAAAAAGTCCACGTAAGACGATTTGCCGGAAATATCACTCAAGTGAACGATTTTACTTCGATATGTACTCAAGTGAACGAAAAAAAAAAAGTTATGAAAAAACGTACAAAGTTATGGCACTCACGATGTACTTATTCCTAGTGACGCAAGTTGTCCATTGTAAAACCAAGTGAATGGAAGCGACCTGGGGTGTAAGGGAAACATATATAATCCTCAAGTTGCACCAGAATAAAATTAATGGTGCGAGTGCAACGCTTAAATGACAAAAAGTTGTCATTCTCAGCTAATTGTCCAAAGAAGCTTCCTGCTAAGTTACAAGCTAGCGTGTACCAAAAAACCAAGCTACGGCTACTTAATAATCACGTCTCCCTCTTTCTCTGAATATGTGTAGTTTCCAGAGTGCCCTTTGAAAGTGGTAAAGAAATTACAAAAGATTGTATGGTCGTGTACGATTCCTATAGGCCATAGTGTTTGATAACATGCAGAGACAAAGTTCATAGTTCAGAGCGCATACGCAAGGATCTTAGGGCCCATGACACAACCTATACGTGCCATGAACTGATTGAGTTCGGGCTTTTGACCTACGCCTGCCACCTTGATCGAGAGCCGTTTGCTCGTAATTTGTAGAATTTGAATATGTGACATCCAGTCCCTCAGCTGGATATCCCAGCGCCCCAACTAGTTACGCCAGCCCGGGATTGACCACATCAAGTCTTTGTCTGTGCGTCCCATTTTTTGTGGGAGCATTTCATATTTGCCAGACTAATTATAGCCAAAACTGGTTATCACATTGATGATGGCAAGAGAAGGTTACATATAATTTAGTTTGAACATCGCAAGTTGTCTATATTGATTTCACGCAAAATAGGCAAATATCCAATGTAACCCCGGCTTAAACTCATCCTCCTCGTCCTCTCCACACATGTACTCTTCGCCTAATGCCACTCTACAAGTTTAGAAAAAGCTTGAAAAACTTGAACTCGTCCTCAATGGTGAGAAGTGACCCGCACGCTGTACCTTGTTGAATCGACAACACAAGAGGGGAGACCACCTAGTTCTAGGCTTGATTCGATTGATCATGTCTCTTCAAGGGATTGGATTTGCTAATGCGGTCCGTCAAAGGGATAGTGAGAGGTTGTAGATACGAGGGGAATCGCGTATAAAGGCACGCCGAACACAAGCGAATTAGAAACGACAATGGAGAGAGTAAAATGTACAAAAAAGAGAAGAACACTAATTCACATGATTTGGCAATTGAGAAGAGTAGTCATTTTTGCGAGATTTTATGGGACACTCCCTCTCTCGCGTATAGGTTGGAAGGTAAATAGGAGCCCTGGAAAGATTTGAAGTCGAGACCTCCCCGCTTTAATACCACGTGAGATTTTATGAGATTATTGTCAATTGATCGAGAGTAACCACAAGTGAGAGTGAAGACTAATCCCTCACTGTCGAGAACCCTGCATTGCAATATCCATGCAAAATCCACACATATTGAGAGGAAACAAAGGTGGCTTTCAAGGATTTTACGGAATAGGAATGTTTAACATCCTCAACAAGAATAGGAATTCTTTCTTTTTCTTTTCTCTTTCTTCTTGCTCTACTTCACAGTCTGATTTCTACCATTGCTATGATCTCTCCTTTTGCAGAGGTTTTTCTGCAATTTAATTGTAACGCTTTCTTCATAAAAAATCACAATGTTCATGTTACACGTGAACGGAGCAGCGGGAACAATGCTGTAGGAAACGGAAAATTATAAAAAAGTTTAAAAACTATTACAATTGTGCTAATTTAGTCTTAAACTTCTTTTTTTTGTCAATTGAATTCTAAACCTTTTACATTTGTGTTAATTCAGTTCTATTGATGGGTTGGCGCTGATATGAACAATTTTAATAATATTTTAATATTTTTTTGATTATTTTATTTTTAATTTTTTTATTTCTTTTCTTCCTCTTTCTCTTTCCGTTTGTTTTTTTCTTCCTACTGGCCAATGAGCTTTGGCGACACTGGCCATAGTGGGTTACAAAAACAGAAAAAGGAAAAGAATAAAGAAAAGAAAACAAAAAATTCATAGATTATTAAAATATTCCACGCCTGCGCCGACGTCGCTGGTTGAAAGGACGGAATTAGTACAAATGCAAATGGTTTATAACTCAATTGATAACAAAAAAAAAAAGATTTAAAATTAAATTGACACAATTGTAATAAGTTTAAGACTTTTTTTGTAATTTTTCCTAGTAGAAACTATTGCATGTCAAGTTCTTCTCCAATTGGTCCATAGAAACAAGGCAACTGTTTGGTATGAAATTGATATGTTGAATTTTTCGTGTAGAAAATCCTTATATTTTGCCCTCTTAAAACTTAGATCTTTCCCCAATCTTTTTGGTCACCCTATCTGTGGCTAAAACTCTCCATCCATCACTACGATTTGGAAAGTTTTGTAAGTCACACAAAGGAGGCTGACAATTTCTATATTAATCGGTAGATTAAGGCTGTTGAAGAAAATATAAATAAAAGGTAGTAAATGTAAAAAAATAGTTTTTTTTTTGTCTAGATAAGAGAAGTTTGTGACTTTAAAAAATCAAAGTGGTGGCTAACTCAAACAAGAGTTGGTAACGTAAATGGTAACTATTAGAGGGTTAATACCACGAAATATCCCAAGGTGGTATACCCGTGACAAATTTACCTCAAACTAATTTTTTAATAACAAAAAATCCTAACATGTACACTTGTAACAATTTTACCCTAAACTAATTTTTTGACAACCAAAAACCCCAAATTGATACACTTAACAAATTTATCCTCCGTTAGTTTTAACTAAATTGGGTTAATATAGCGAAAACCTCAAATTAGTACACCGGTGACAAATGGAGGATAAAAACCCCAAACCGGTATAGCCGCCAATTGCCACATGTCATCCGACTCAATAATTTAATAGTAAATTCTAACGAAAATTAATGGATAGTAAATTTGTCATAGGTGTACCAATTTGGGATTTTTTATGGTCAAAAAATTAGTTTGTGGTAAATTTTTCATAAATGTATCAAGTTTGAGATTTTTCATGGTATTATTATAAAATTGGTAATCACTCTAATTGAGGTTAATCTATTCTAAAAATATTTGATACATTTGAATAGTTGGAAAGCAAGTCAAGTAAAAGTAGCTATTCAATAAAAAAAAGTTGGTAAATATTATAAACAACCAATCAACATTAGTAAACAAGTCAAATAAGAGTTGATTACTCAAAACTAATTGGCAACTTAATTTGAGAAAAGTAGTCACGAATATATTAACTTGATAAATTGTTGTTGTTGGTAAGAAATGTAAATAAAAGGTGGTAAATGATAGGACAAAGTGTTTTGTTTGTATGAAATAAGGGAAGTTGGTATGTCAAAAACAATTCAAATAGACATTTGTAAAATAAGAGTTTGTAATGCAAAACTAGTTGATAACTTAGTTTGAGAAGAGTAATTAGTTACTCCAAGTGTGGTTGATAATTTACCCAAAAAAAAGCTGGTAGATTCTTAAAAAATTAAGCCAGACAAATAAAAGTGATAACTCAATGGAAAAGTTGGTAAATGAAAAAAAAATCCCAAAAATATTGGTAATCGACTCGAATGAGACTTGGTAAATTAAAACTAGCTGGTAGATTAATACGAGAAAATGGTAAGTTACCCAAATAAAGATTGGTAAGTTCGCATAAGAATTGATAAATTACACGTGTCTACGTAAGAAAGACAAATAAGATTTGTAAACAATAACAGAAGTTGATAAATGAAAAAAATCAAATAAAACTTGATACATAACTAACTGGTCACCTAAAACAAGATGGTAATTTCGTCGGTAAAATTTGGGTAATCCTTCAAAGGAATAATTGGGAAATTAAATTACCATTTGGAGAAGCATAAGTTTCGCATAGGAAATTGGCATTTCCCTTCTTCTTCTTTTTCCCATTCTATCCTGCTTCTATGTGAAAGCAGCAGCATTGAATGTGATGATTTCATGAATATGGATCGAGAATCTTTCAGGTATGTGATAAAGTCTGGTTCAGCTTTGGAGTCGACAACTAAAACACGAAACCGAGGAGTGAATTTGGAGAAGTTTGCTAGAACATGGTAAAGAAATTTTGGATCTTGCATAGCCAAAAACAGAGAAATTATTGGAAGCTGAATGCTCATGCCCACGTTGAGGAATGGGAGGTTAGAATCCTATCTTGATCATCTCCTGCACAATCCTTCATGAGGACACTTCACGCAATGTCCACTCCGCTACATCATTCCCACATTTAACACACCTGCATATTTTGGTCCGAATCGATCATATCGTGCGATTTCGTGGGACCATTATCAATCGTTCTAAAAACTTAAACTGTTAAATGAATGTGTGGTTTAATATTCAGATATGCCAAGAGTCTATATGGTAATGTTTCTTATTCTCTCCTGTTTGGTAACTTACAAAAATCTGGTCCAGGGCCTATCGACGGTGGTGTGTTCTTTTGCTTAGAAGCTCCTCCTATCTAGAGAATAGAAATAGAAATTGTTCATGATAACAAAAATTTTACCATACGGCTTGGAAGATTCAAACTCCGGATCTCTTTGCTTTCATATTATGTGAGATTTCATGGAAGCGCTGTCAACCTGTTCTAAAAACTTAAGTTGTTAGATGAATGCATGGTTTAATAGTAAAATAGTTCAATACATAAGTTAGTCCGATTTTTCTAAGAAACACATCTTGAGAAGTTAGGCGATTTTTTTTTTCTTGACATCTTAAGATCGCATCCATTTTTGGTAATGTGCTTCTTCTATATATGGAGTAGGACCTGTCCACATTCCTTCCACTTGATCAAGCTTCTCTAGCGGGTGAGAAAATCATGGGCCAGCGGCATTGTGGGATGATGTTGTTCTTGATATTGTTCTGCTGGTGTGTAATGGCGAGTCGTGAAGAATTGGCTAGAGCCGAGGTGGACCAAGGGTCGTGCGTTGGAGATTTTGACTACGGTGACGTGCTCGGCAAGGCCATTCTATTCTTCGAAGGCCAGCGCTCGGGGAAGTTGCCGGCGGGCCAGCGAGTCAAATGGAGGGGTGATTCTGCGCTATCGGATGGCAGGCCTGATAATGTAATATACTTCCGGAATCATCGATTTATGCCCGAAACGTCAATTACTCATGTCATCTGCACGGAAGAGGCCTCAGTTTCTGTCTTGAAGTTTATTATTATCGAGTTAGAGAGCATTGTCCTACGTTGCTGACGACCGTAATAGACATACATTTCCTTATCCTTGTCTCGGAAAATTTGTCGTCCAAATCAGAGACATGATGATGCTTTTTCGGCAGGTGAACTTGGCTGGAGGATACTACGACGCCGGTGACAACGTCAAGTTCGGTTGGCCGATGGCATTCACTGTCACCCTGTTGAGCTGGACCGCTACAGAATACCAGAGGGAGATCTCCACGACCAACCAGCTCCGGCATTTGCGAAGCGCAATCAAATGGGGGACCGACTTCCTATTACGAGCTCACGCTTCGCCTACCACACTATATACGCAGGTCCGGTGCTGCCTCGTTCTACATCAGATGTGTAGCCTACTAATTTGCTTTACCATCTGAATTAGGACTTGTACAATTATTTTCGCTGATCTCGATCATTGTAATAGTCATTATAACGCGATCTAATGTTGCACGTCACTTTCATAGGTGGGAGACGGAAACTCGGATCACCAATGTTGGGAACGCCCCGAAGACATGGACACGGCCAGGACGCTCTATAAGATCACCTCTAGTTCGCCAGGAACCGAAGCGGCAGCTGAAGCAGCTGCCGCTCTTTCTGCAGCTTCAATTGTTTTTAAGTTGGTCGACTCCGACTATTCCACGCTGCTTCTGAGGAAATCAAAATCCGTAAGAGCCGAGAATCCTTGTTCACCTATAGATTCCTAATTAGCTCATAAGCTATAATGTCACGCTAAGGCCCCAACACTGTCACTGTTTCAGCTGTTTGAATTGGCAGACAAGTACAGAGGATCTTACCAGGGCTCATGCCCTTTCTACTGCTCTTACTCAGGCTACCAGGTAAAAATCCCACAAAGTCGTTGGTCCTTTTCCTGAAATCATTGAGTAAAATTAAGTTTTTGCAGGATGAGCTTTTATGGGCTAGTGTTTGGCTATACAAGGCAAGTGGAGACAGCAACTACTTGAACTATGTGTTGAGCAACCAGGGTTGGAGCCGGGCGGTTTCTGAGTTCAGCTGGGACAACAAATTTGCTGGCGCGCAAGTGCTCTTGGCCGAGGTAACATCTTTCGTTGATCGAAAACACTATTACCGTCTTCAAAAGCCGAAACATCCAATTATCTCCAGCGGAAATGTATCCACTTATCCAGCTCCTTTGATCAGGAGTTCCACGGTGGCAAGAACAGTTTGGCCAAGTTCAACAGTGATGCGGCATCATTCGTGTGTGCTTTGATGCCCGGAAGTAGCTCTGTCCAGATCAAGACGACGCCCGGTACACACTCTCGGATTTACTACTCCATTGGGATTTTCAAATTTCCACTCTTGTGATCGGTGCGCTGCCCAGGGAAAGAGAGTGAATAGCTCATATACATCATGTTTGCAGGTGGTCTGCTGTATACTCGAGACAGTTCGAATCTGCAGTACGCGACGAGCGCGTCAATGGTGCTCCTGATACACTCGAAGATGTTGAGCGAGGGTCACATCGAAGGAGTCCAATGCGGATCCGCGCATTTCTCTGCCTCTCAAATTAGAGAATTCGCGAAATCACAGGTTAAACGCTACGTTCCTCCTCAGACAAAGGCATACAAATCCTAGCAATATTACGCATGAACTTCAAAAACATACCGTCAATCACAAACTAAACAGGCGATGGATCCATGTTAAATCCAGATTGAAACGTGTTCGTGAACTTCAGTCACCCAAAATTAAGAACGTAGGGAACATTTTTGTGATCAAGGTATGTCAATGTTTCTCAGGTGGACTACATATTGGGGAAGAATCCTATGAACATGTCATACATGGTGGGCTGGGGCTCCAAATACCCGAGGCAGCTACACCACCGTGGCGCGTCGATCCCGTCCATCCACATCCACCCTGCTAAGGTCGGCTGCCACGACGGTCTCACGACGTACTATTCATCAACCAATCCAAACCCGAACACGTATGAGGGTGCGATCGTGGGCGGGCCCGACTCAAATGACCAGTTCAGTGATTTGAGATCGGACTACTCGCACTCAGAGCCCGCGACGTACATGAACGCAGCCTTCGTGGGGGCGGTGGCTGCTTTGGTTTCTGGAACCCAAGAAGAGTGTGTGGGGACTAAGAAGACGGAGATTCGTTCGTTGTAATAAAATAGAAACATACATTCGCTCAAAATCAAGTGCTCTTAAGTGAGAATGACTTTAAAGAACAATGGGATGACCACGAATGCATTTGTCACAAATTCATACCAATCCACATTATTTGAATTCTGATGTAAAAGGTTTGATAGAAATTTATGTCTTTCTTGTTCTACTAATAAAAGCGAGATAACATGTTGTCGGTCTAATGACACGAAATCAATGGGCAATTTACGTTAAAATCATAGGAACCTCTGAGATATTATTATTGCTAAGACTTTGGTTAACTCCAATAACGATTGAATGAAAGCACATAACTCATGTGAAATAATTTATTGAAAGAAAGACATTTTCATATTATCTTAAAATTTGTATAGATTATCGGGGTGTGTTTGTTTCGCAGAAAATAAATAATTTTAAAAATATTTTTCAAAGTATAATCGCTTGTATCGCTTACAAAAACGAACGAAAGAAAAAAAAATCATCGAAAAGGAACCCTAATGAACTTTTGGTCAATTTTGACTCTTATATGTGCTTATCCTCTTTTTATGCTTTCTGTTTCCTTTATTGTTTATTGCCATCCTTTTCCTATGATTCAGTAGGGAAAAGGATGGGGGCGGTGGCTTTGGTCACCCGGTTGACAAAACGCTCCAAAACGTGCACAAGTTGATTGCATGTCTAGAAAAATTGAAAAAAATTATGTCTTAAGTCTCTCAATTATTGAAACACATGCATTGAGCATGACGTTCCATGATCCTTGCAGTTATTAAATTACGAAATACCATTTTTAATCCTTCATTACATCTCCGGGAAATTCGGACAATGCCCGTTGGTCTTGCACTTGCTTCCCTCGGACATGTTCATGTTTAAGATTAAGTTCCGCGTAGGAATTAGCAAAAGACATTATCCATGCACCTCACTTTGTAATTTGTGTAATTAGCTGATACTCAGCTGATCAAAACCCAGCCAACGGTTTTTTAAAATTCCCTAATGAAAGCAGTCTTATCCAGTGAGCCAAAAATTAAAGGCGCCATTGAAATTTCTTTACCGTATTCTTCCATGCATGTCATAAATTGTAGATCTTCTATTTCCCTTTTGATCTTTACAATTGAGAAGCAAACTTTAAAAAAAACATCATCACTTGGACAAGAATACTACAAGATGTGATTCGTTAATCTCGCTCCGTCGAACAAGTTCTTTGTGAGGCGATTTTAGCTGCAGCCGGTGAGGCCTAGATTCAGAACCATCTCGTTCAACTCCTCGAACCCCATGAATATTTCATCGCCGAAGAACGACGTCTGGTCCACGTTGTTCTCGTCGCTCCCACCCGATAACCCGCTCCCGCAGCTGGACAATTGCTCCTTGTCTTCTTCAGAAAGAGTCGCGACAAGCGGAGGAGTCGTTGGAGACCGAGCGGCGGTCAAGCTAGGAAATAATGTGTGTCCGAGAGGAAAAAAACAAAAAATTGAAACGTTGACCGTTGCCGAGAAAATTTGTGGAACTGAGATTAATTTAAACTCAGCCATTCGGTGCAAATTGAAGCTCAAGTGGCATCTTTTGGACCGACCTGGGATAGGGCGAACCCTTGATCGGTTTCTGGCCGTACTTGCGCCAGGCCCACATGTCCGACGAGATCCCGTCCGCCGTCACATGGTGCACCTCCCTTTTCTGCTGATTCTTCCTAATTATCCAATTAATCCTAATCAATCTTTTGATGAACATCAACGCGCAAACCAATTCTCATAATAAGAAGACCTATTTCTCTTACCTTCTCCTTTGTTTAACTCCATCATAATGAACTGCCTGGCTCGTCGTCGTCGAAGAATCCGCCAAGGGCTCTTCTTCCTTCAGCTTGTTCTTGGCCTCTTCAATCACTTCTTCGGATTTCGATGCCGCGTCACTCGTAGAGAGCGACAAGTTGCAGGAGGCGCCAAGACTTCCTCTGGATCTATTTGTGGTTGTGGCTAAAGTTGATTCTCTATCTTTTTCATTGCACTTCCTTCACTTTCGGGGCTGACTTTGAACTTTTGGCATTTATGAAAAGCTCCAATTGTTTTTTTTTTTTTTTGGACTGTTTACAAGTCGGCTGTGGACTTGGGGAATTGGGGGAGATCTTGCTGGAAAAGTTCTGTCTTCCTTTTCGGGTCAGTCCACAATATGGGAAGAAGAAGAAGCAGAAATGAACAATCTGGGAAATCTCCCGCTTAGGGTTTTGCTATTGTTCATCTTAGAGGTTTAATAGGATAAGAGTCGTTCATGAAAATGTCAAACTCGAAAGTTTGAAAATGGCTGCCATATGGAGAAAGTCAAAGGGAAAAATAAATGAATAAACGCATACAGAGTTGCGGTGGGATTGGTGCAAATTTTATTGGAATTCTTGCATGGGGATGCGACTACATCCACAAACAAAATAATCCGACGTTTGTGACACGGTGGTAACGATCGACACGAATTTCAAGACATTACAAAAGCTCGCACATAAGAGCAAGGAATCGTTTGAAAGGCCACTATAAAAATAAAATAAAATTATATTCACTAGAAATCCTAAAACTTATCACCAAAGTACAATCGAAGACTAAAGCTTTCGAGAAAGTGCAATCAAATCATAAAAATTGATAAACTCGAGTGATCGAGTTCTTCCGTTCACTCCGTCCAAACAGAGCCTAAGAGTAATCTCCACATTCGTAATTGATTCACATAAAAAGATCATGTATTCTCTTTGATTCTATGTTGCCCTTTTTCTCTTCGTTAATTTTTTCTACTCTGATTGCTCTAAAATCCTGTTCTTAAGTCCTTTAACCATTTGAGTTTTCATCATTAACAGAAAGTAATTTTTTGGACTTTCATTGTTCCTTGATCTTCTCTTCCGTAATTAAAATTCAAAAGTTCGTTTTCTTAAGGACAAACGATCTTTTAGGAATGGGTAAACAAAAGAAAAGGATTCTGAAAAGGAACCCTAATGAACTTTTGGTCCATTTTGACTCTTACATGTGCTCATCCCCTTTTTATGTTTTTTTTTTTTTTTGTTTTATCTTTCTTATTTGTTGACATCCTTTTCCTATGATTCAGTAGGGAAGAGGATGGGGGCGGTGGCTTTGGTCACCCGGTGGACAAAATTCTCCAAAACGTGCACAAGTTGATTGCATATCTAGAAAAATTGAAAAAAAATTATGTCTTAAGTCTCTCAATTATTGAAACACATGCATGAGAATGACGTTCCATGATCCTTGAAGTTATTAAATTACGAAATACCATTTTTAATTCTTCATTACATCACCGGGAAATTCGGACAAAGTCTTATTACTGCCTTCGGTCTTGCACTTGCTTCACTCGGACATGTTCATGTTTAAGATTTAGTTCCACATGGGGATTTGCAAAGGACATTATCTATGCGCCTCACTTTGTAATTTTGTGTAATTAGCTGATGCTTAGCTGATCGAAACCCAGGCAATCCTTTTTTAAAATTCCCCCATGAAAGCAGTCTTATCCAGTGAGCCAAAATTAATGGCCCTATTGAAATTTCTATACCGTATTGTTCCATGCATGTCATAAGTTATGGATCTTCTATTTCTTTTTCGATCTTTACAATTGAGAAGCAAACTTAAAAAACCATCATCACTTGGACAAAAATACTACAAGATGTGATTCGTTAATCTCGATCTGTCGAACGAGTTCTTCATGTGGTGATTTTAGCTGTAGCCAGCGAGGCCTAGATCCATAACCATCTCGTTCAGCTCCTCGAACCCCATGAATATTTCATCGCTGAAGAACGAGGTCGGGTCGACATTATTGTCGTAGCTCCCGCCGGATAACCCGCTCCCGCAGCTGGACAATTGCTCCTTGTCTTCTTCAGAAAGAGTCGTGACGAGCGAAGGAGTCGTTGAAGACTGAGTGGTGGTCGAGCCTGGAGAGTCACGTGCGCAGTTGGCTAGAGGCCCACACATGTTGCCTTTAACTATGGCGGATTGCTTTGCTTTAGGGGGAGCGACCTTGTTCCTGGTGCTGCCAGCGAGCGCGTTCCGGCGAGTCGGGTGGGTGTGGCTGTGCTCACCGGTGTAGGTCACGACAAAGACGCTGGGGTCGGAGCTGCTTCGCTCGACTTGTTTCCTTGCCAAACAACCCTTTGAGCTGCTGCACCTATAGTAGCTCCTGTTAATGCACAAATTTTTCCAACCCAAGCAACACATTCAGTTAGGTCAACTGAAATAATGTGTGTCCGAGAGGGAAAAAATTGAAACGTTGCCCGTTGCCGAGAAAATTTGTGGAACTGAGATTAATTTAAACTCAGCCATTCAGTGCAAATTGAAGCTCAAGTGGCATCTTTTGGACCGACCTGGGATAGGGCGAACCCTTGATCGGTTTCTGGCCGTACTTGCGCCAAGCCCACATGTCCGACGAGATCCCGTCCGCCGTCACATGGTGCACCTCCCTTTTCTGCTGATTCTTCCTAATTATCCAATTAAACCTAATCAATCATTTGATGAACATCAACGCGCAAACCAATTCTCATAATAAGAAGACATATTTCTCTTACCTTCTCTTCTGTTTACATCCATCATAATGAACTGCCTGGCTCGTCGTGGAAGCATCCGCCAAGGCCTCTTCTTCCTTCGGCTTATTCTTGGCCTCTTCAATCACTTCTTCGGATTTCGATGCCGAGTCACTCGCAGAGAGTGGCACCGGATAGAACGGCTTGTAGAGCTGCTCCAAATCATCTAAGAGCGCCGACGTCTCGGCAAACTCAGGAAACCCACCGAAGAGGAACTCTTCCGGTTGCGGGTCGGCGACAGACCACCACGTCGCACAATCCGTGACGTCGTAACAAGTCTCGCCGACGCCGCACCCCCGGACGATGGCCTGCAGATCCCAATCATCGATGCACGCGGGATTCATTGCACTGTAGGAGATTATCTCCGGTCAAAGAATGATAAAAAGAAGGTAAGGGAGGAGGATGTTTATATATTGGGAGAGATTTCGGGTGACGAATTCAAAAGTTGCGAGCTTGAAGTGTCCAGTTTCGCCTCAACCCCCAGTCCTTGCATCCATATTCTGGGTTTGACTTTGCGGAAAAAGTCAAGACGATTTTAAAACACAATGGGCATTGAATGAGTGGATGCGTGAATCAGCAAAAGATATAGATAGTCCTTCTTATATACAAGTTGCAGGAGACCCCAAGACTTTCTTTGGATCTATTGGTGGCTAAAGTTGATTCTCCTATCTTTTTCATTGCACTTCCTTCACTTTCGGGGATGACTTTGAACTTTTGGCATTTATGAAAAGCTCCGTTTTTTTTTTTTTTTTTTGGACTGTTTACATGTCGGCTGTGGACTTGGGAAATTGGGGGAGATCTTGCTGTAAAACTTCTGTCTTCCTTTCGGGGTCAGTCCCCAATATGGGAAGAAGAAGAAGAAGAAAAAGAAATGAACAACCTAGGAAATCTCCCGCTTAGGGTTATACTATTGTTCATCTTAGAGGTTTAATAGGATAAGAGTCGTTTCATTAAAATGTCAAACTAGAAAGTTTGAAAATGGCTGCCATATGGAGAAAGTCAAAGGGAAAAATAAATGAATAAACACATACAGAGTTGCTAGCGGGATTGGTGCAAATTTTATTGGGATTCTTGCATGGGGATGCGACCATATCCATAAACAAAATAATCGTCTAACGTTTGTGACACGGTGACAATGATTGACAAGAATTTCAAGACATTACAAAAGCTCGCTCAAAAGCGCAATGTAAAATAAATAAATATATATATAACTAAGAGTTTTAAAATTTATCATCAAAATTTAATCAAGTCTTGAAACTTTCGAAAGTGCAATCAAATCATGAAAATTAATAAACTAGTGTAATCGAGTTCTTCCATTATATATATATATATACCAAGAAGGGCCCTTGCTGGCCCTCACCGCTCTTGCCCCCCACTATCTGCGAAAGGGCCAACGATGGTGGGGCAAGGGTTGTCGGGCCTTTGGTGACTTAATTGCGACTTTTGTGATAAGTTTTAAGATTTCTAATGAACATATCTCCAATATCGATAATCAATTTTAGGACTTAATTGCATTTTAATGACAAATTGTAGGGCTTCTAATGCACGTATCCTTAAATACTACCACGAAAACAGAGAATTTTGAGGCCGAAGAAAACCCTAAATAGGTATCCCAATCTTCCAGAAGAAAAAAAAAATAAATCTCAAACGACTCCGGATGGCAATTGCCGAAGTCAATTAGAGAGAGAGAGGGAGGAAGGAGAGGAAGCCGGGCTTGTGGCGACTGCGATGGAGGCTCGGCTAGTTGGGGGCATTGTCGGCTGGTGGAGCCGGCGACCTTTCGATCAAGATGGTGGTGCGGTGAGGAGTACGAAGAAAATGGACATGTGATGTGGTCTCGTGAATGGGACATCAGATGAATCCATTGTAGGGGGGGCAGCGGATCTTCACCTTTTTGGATCCCATTCGATCACTTGGAAATATACATTACTTCACAAGAAATTAAAATGACTGTCGTGACCATTAATTCTTCTACATTTCTTTAGTATTAGTGCTTCAACTATTCAGTTCAAGTGAACATATGCCTTATAACTTCTTTTTCTCGTGATTAGTTCTTAGAATAGCCTCCTTATTGCCACATCAAGATCGATCGGCCAAAGGGATTGAATTGACGCAATTGCAAAAGAATTAAAACTCATTGACCCAAAAAAAAAAAAAAGAGTTTAAGACTGAATTGACACAATTACAATAGATTTAAGATTTTTTTTTGTAATTTTCCATACTTATCAATTTACCTTTAAAAAAAACGTTAAGTCAGTCGATTTCTTTGAACATTCTTCTTGACGAGTCAAAACTTTTATAATGATGGAATAAAAAAAAATTAGAGAGGGCTGAAGATTGTCTCCGTCCATGATTGCCGAAGGCCCTTTCCGATTGCGAACCAACTATGTGCTGAAAAGATTGACCACAATCCGGATAAAAAGTCTAGTAGATAGATGCCATGTCTTTTCAGATTTGAGTTCACACTAAAGTTTACAATCTTGAAATTGATTAAATCACAAGTTATGTCGTCCCCATAAAGTAGAGACCGCCTATGTTCTTGCGCCGGCGGCTGCATTGTCCTAGAGGCCTTGATTTCCAGGCTAATGCCAGAGATATCTTCCGTCAACTTTCGACAAATTTGAGAAAAGTACCAAAAAAGTCATAAACCTATTGTAGTGGAATCAACTTTTATTTAGATCAATTTAGTCTTAAATCTTTTTTGCATTGATATCAATTTAATCCATCCGCCTAGTTTCCATTGAACGTGACGTGGACGCCGGTCCTATATGATACTGCCGACATCGATGTGGATAATTTTTTTATAATTTTTTTTATTCCTTTCCTTACTTGTTTTTTCTCCCCCTTCTTTTTGCGGGTGGCCGGCCTTGACTAGGTGAGGGTGAGCACCGGCGTAGTCTCCCTTGCTAGATTTGGCTAGGCCGACCCTCGCGGAAACCGATCACGTCGGTCTTGGCGATACCATATAAGATGATCGATATTCACATTAGCGATTTCGGCTTAAATTAATTGGATGGACCGAGTTACTACAATGCAAAAAGGTCTAGAACTAAATTGGTCCAACAAAAAATTTATGACTCGAATTGATATCAATGCAATAAGATTAAGACTTTTTAAATACTTTTCCCCTCAAATTTTCTTGATCCACTTGCTAGAAACAAGACCATACAAGCGAACATTAGAAGATTCAACCTTAACCGATCATTTTCCCTCATATTTGGCACTTAATTACTATGGCGAAAATTTTTAGCATTAAAGTGAGCGCCGTACATAACTTTTAACACTTCTAATGTTCTTCTCCTCCTATGCAACTATGTACGCACGATTGACGTGCGCTTGTCATGCATGAGCAACTGTACAATAACTTCTTTAAAACCTCAAGTAAATCACAAGCATGAAGAGAGCGGTGGTCATTCAATGGGCGGTCCCCGCGTCTCCTCCCTTTTCCACGCGCAACTTGGCCGTAGCTTTTAGCTTCGAGGCTCGTCCCACTCCAAAAAGTTTGGTACCCTCGAAATCCAAGTTGTCTAAATCTTACGCGCGAGGAAGATTAAACAAAGGAATGGGAGAAAAAGTCCACCTTCCGAAGCGTGTTTGGAGGAGATAGTTGAACCGCCACGGCGGGGACGCTGGGATCTCGCCTGGAGTCAACAAGAGCGGCACTGAATTATTACCCAAGTTGAACCCTGAATGAGCACTTTAGCGTAAGGGAAGTAGTACCAAAAACCGAAGATATTGCCCGTGGCAACAGTTTGGGGATGCATGAGGTGTATGAAGTGCCAATCTTGCGTGCGAGGGACAAGGCCGCCGGCATGTTTCACCGACCCTAGCGCCGGGCCGGAACATCCTCCTCGACAATGGAGAGAACGAGAAGAAATTGCTGGAATTTGTTTCAATGAATCTAGATCCGATAATATCCAAGGAATAGCAAAGAAGACATCCATCGTAACATTCATAGTTCTTGTGTTGTGATTAGTCGTGTAAGGCATAGAAGAAAGGACTTATTGACCCCGCCAACGAATAGGTCCATCGAAACTCCGCGGTTTTGCCTATGTGAGCCAGTTAAGAAACGATTCAATGAACCATCGGCACGCCCATCTCTATCCGGCATACAACGATGTGCGTGAACGTCATCGATGAACTTCGCTTCGGGCAGTACAAAGAGATTCATGAATCCCCCATATAGTTGAGGGACAAGAAGGGAAAAAAGAAAAAGAAAGGAAAAAAAAAAAAGGGGAAGTAATGGGTGCACATTGCCGTAAGCCCAAGGGAAAGTAACTTGAATTGAGAAAGTATGTAGCTGGGTCCAGTATGAGGCACTATCGTTATCTCTTTAATGATCCTTGCGCAATATCAATACATGCTCCTTTATTTTGCTTTAGCCATCACGATGGTAGATAGTGATTGATCTTTTGGGCTATGTATTGGGGAATAATATTAGAGTGGAGACTGCTATTCGTAGCTAGAGTGAGATTTTTAGGAAGATCTACTCATAAAAGAAGGTGAATGTTGGAAAGGTACTGATTGTGAAATTGGGTTGGTGGTGGAGTGGCGGGGTTGCATTGCATGGACCCAAATCTTGAGTTTTGTAGGTCCCTTTAAAGCATGTTGGGTTGGGGGAAGCTTCTCTAGTTCGTTTCGTTATGTGTGAAAAGCAAATGTTGTTCATGAGGTTTGTTAGGTTCTCTCTCTCTCTCCCCCCGAGAGAGAATCGACCCGAATATCGTTCGATGAACGTGTGTAAAGATCCGATTATACAACTCAATGACTCAATGTTGGGCACTAACCGCATCTATTCACACTCCACGACTTGGGCTGAAAGGAGCTCGACACTATACTGAGCGCGCGAGTAAAGATGGTTGGAGATCTCACTGATCAGGGGATCAAGTATGGACACAGTTTATGTCAAGAACTTATAATCAGATGTGATTGCCTATGAAGCCAGATGAACACATTCTAAACGGAAATATATTGCATCAAACTCACGGCATCTCCTAAGTTCACTTGAATGGACTCCTCACTAATTAGTGCTTGTCTGGTGGAAGTAGTTCTTTCACCATTTAGATTAAATGGATTCCAATATCAGGAGCTTCCCGCATCAAACCCTAGATGAACCTTAAATGAGTTGGGAAAGAGTTTCATATATGAGTAGAATTTACCCAGTCTCTCTCCGTCGACAGAAGGTCATTTGGCTTCATCGAGAACTGCAAAATAGCATCCTCGGTGGAGAGAGGAGCACGGGGACGAAGCAAATGGGTTGGTTATAGTAGGAAAAGAGTGGAGAGAGAGATCAGTCCCACATAAAAATAAAAAAAAAAATCGACAGGCATGGTTCGGATGTTGATGCCAGAGCCAAAGGTATTTACGGGGCTATTCACATTTTAGTTCTAACTTGCACTGTAGTAGCTTCATTGAGGACTAATGGAAGCAGAAGCAGAGTATGGCATCCTCATTTGTCATTCCCAAGAATCAGTCACCGCATAAATAATGCTAGTGTCAAATTACAATGATAGGAGTTTTCCAAAATGTGCCAAAACAAACAAATCCTCCTCTCAAAGAGAACTACAACACCAACTCTTTCCAAGCCCTCTCTCACTACTCAATGATCCCCTCCGGTACATCTTCTATCCAAGCATCTCAACATCATCACCACGCTAAAAGAGAAACAATAGAAAACATATATCTCGTTTATGTCCTAGCATGATAAGGAAAGAGAGAACAATAAACCTTGTCCCAGCCGACCCGGCAAAAAAGCTAGTGATTGTACAGCCGCCTTTCTCTCCTCTAAAACTCAGCTGCAATATACATATTGATGCACGCAACTAAATCTCTACAAAACTTTTCAGCGTTTCCTGGACACGAGGCTCACCCTCTTCCCATCCACAGAGAATTTCCTACTGCTTCCCAGCTGCAGCAACAAATAAAAACTTGCTCAAATTTGCTCAAAGACCAACTTGCAAATAGTAGCAAATCAATAGTCCCAAAAGATATCAAACAGCAACAGCACCAAGAGAAATTTTTGAATTCATCATGAGGGCACAAGTTTTGTTTTTATGGTATAATCAAGTAATCAATGTTGGACTGCTTTTAGGAATTCCTGCAAGAACAGGTTAAAAGGTTTACTAGAAATCCCATGTTACAAAATCTCCAGGACGTTAATAAATACCTTTCCTTTCAAGTGAGCAATTGCATCTTTCTTGGAAGAAAAGTTTGAAAAAGCAGAAGATGACTGTTCCTCCACAAGGACTTTCAGCTTCTTTAACTTGAGTGAATTCCCAGGGACCTAGAACGCATCAACTTGATAATTAGTAAACCACACATTGTGACCTTAAAAGTTAAAAACATATCCTAATTTGGGAAGACTTGCCTGACGAAGAAGTTGCATACACAACTTTTTCAGATTCAATTTTTGCTCGCTTGCCTTACCCCTCTCTAGCATGTCATCACATTTTTGCTTTAATGAACCTGAATTTGAGGAATCATCATCGCTACTGTCGTTGAATGACGTCTTTTTCCCTTGAAAATAGCAACCAGCCACTTTCTTCGGCCTGTCCTTAATCCCAAGTCCTTGCTTTCCAGAAGTTGCCTTGTCCTGAGACGTTAATATATTAACGGTGATAACTCATTGATTACCTCCACCCAACACAACCAATGCCAAAAATGTTTTACGTCTATTTAGTGAAAAATGAACAATTTGGAAAACAAATTCCTAAAAATGATTGCTTGTCTCACTTATAAAAAAATAAACGGAAAATATGTTTATCGTCGAAGAAATTGTTCAGAAATATTGTTAATTTCAAGGGATGAATTTCAGGAAATTGTTTCCAAAATCAAATATTTTCCGTGAAACAAATGGATTCTAACTTAAGATCCTCATCTCTACTCCGCACTACTCAAATATAACATTCTTAACCCATGCAGGAGAGATGATAAAACAAAGTATCAGGCATACACTAACAATCCAGGGCAAAAAAAGGAAAAGGAATCGATGTTTTTCATAGTTCTACAAACAACAACAATCCCAAAATTCATGACTAAACAGGTATGAAATAATTTTTATTTACATATAAAGTACTGGCCTATGTAAATTTCACGAACTAAATTCACCTAGCAATACAAACAAAGGGGCCAAAAAGACCATACAGACAAGAGAGTTTGGCAAGATAAAAAGTCAAGCACCTGGACTAGCTTGTAGAGATTCTCTTGATCCTCTTCAAAAAATGCAGTTCTTTCATTACTTTTCCCAGTATCCTTGCTGCCAACTATTCTTTTTCGAGTAGATCCTGCTCCAAGAAAACCTCCAGAGACAAAACCATAATTGGAGCCCCACCACTCTGGCGAATTCTCATCTAGCTTTCCTGTAAAAAGAAGCTAACATCATAACCATGGAAGCAAGTTCAGGCCACAATATGGAAGCAATTTTCTTTCTCTAAAGCAAAACCACCATGTGCATAAAAGAAAAGCAGGAAAGCTGGTACAACTGTTGAAAGGCTAAAAATCATTATCATATTAGATGCAAAAGTTAGGGTCTAATTATCCAACAGTTAAGATCAATAATGAAGTAGATATTCTCGGTTGATCAGGAATGAGTCTGATAAAGACAAGACAGGAGTACCAATATCCACTTGCCTAAGGAACAGATATGCCAGACAAGTGCCAGGCAGCAAGCGTTATGTCCCGAAAAGAGTGACTATTTACTAATAACGCTATTGACTGTTTTCAAATAGTACAATTTCTTCTATACTCTAGGTGGAACTATACATGTAACAAAGAACTGCAACAGAAAAGGGTAAGATGCAGGTGGCCAGTTTGCATTTGGTGGTTTAGTGCTTGCATACACTGAAGACGTGACTTAAAAATGCCATAGCCATTACCATAACTTGAGCCCTTGATCAAGTTGGGCAGTCCTAACGTGCTTTGTACAGTGATAAAATCCAATAATCAAGATGCCTCACTAACCTTTTCAAGATTTTACTTGATCTCCTACTTTAAAAAGGACCTCAATTACTTGTTCCCAGAAAATTACCTTCAGGGGCAAGGACAGGGCTTTCTGATGCATCCATGAGATAACCTCCTTCCTCGATGGGATCCAGATCTTCTTGTGGCAACTCCTCTAGCTTTTTCACCTGTTTAAATATTACCAAGTAAAATGAGAAAATAGAGAACTCATATAAAAAGCATAGCTACTAGCCTACTTCCAACTGGGAACCAAAAATACTAAGGGTCTCTAAGAAAATGTTCTTGAATCTGAAGTAGCACTTGTAGATACCTCCTCTAACAAAAGTACCATGAAAATCAAAATATGGGTCATCAAATAAACGGGCAACCATCTGACCAAAATAAAATCAAATAAACGGATAACCAAATCTTAAATAGCACACATTGACTGTGCCAGATATTTTTATTGACTAACAGACTTAAATAATTCCCCACCCAGTAAGTATCTTCCATTTATTATAGCCATACTTGTAATTTGATTAAAAAAAACTGAGACGATTGGAAAGACGGCACGTTACATCTCAGTCTTTGTCCAAAATAAAATGATAAAAGTTTGCTGTTGACAGAAGGAGCCTGTGCTCGTCCTTTGTTGTACACAGGGACTCAAACCGAATGGCAATTAATTGAACCTTATGAACAATTCATGATAACAAATCAAGAAAAATTTGACAAAAGGCAGCTACAGCTGTCAACGTACAAGAATTCCTTCAAGATCTTGTGATGAATAAGCATGGACAAGCTTCCCCCTTTCTCTCTTCTTATACCTATTTATCAAGGAATCGTAGAATAGCCGAAATTACTAAAAAGAGAGTTCACTTCAAATGCACAAACAGATGGACACTGCAGAGCAATCCTGCAGCATTATAAAAACTACACACCTTCCCCTTGCTCGAGTAGCCTTAGGAACCGGGGCCTGAGCATCATTAGAATCATCTTTATCATCTTCCACTTCAGCTCTCTTCTCAGTAGCTGCCAGGAAAAAGTTAACACAGAAATATGACAACCTTGCATTGCTTCTCAGATCGAGACCCAAAATACAATCGAGCGAAACAAACACAACACAAACTTATGTCATATATTTGCAAAACATAGTTACTGAGCAAAAATTCAATCATATCCTACCTTCATCACTGGGTTTCGCTCCTTGCTGCAAACCACCATGCAAGAGCACGAAATCCAATTAGAAACATCAAAACAAATACTAAAGCCTGCAAGAAGCGGAACACAAATTGCCTACATGTGAAAAAGCAGAAAAATAGCATTACCACTTTCAATCTCTTCAGAATGCTATCGAACTGAGCTGTGTCGAATGCCCATTCGTTCGGCTTCTCAATACCAACCCCTATCGAGGTCACCAACGAGCAAATTACCCACACACGCACGCGCAAAATAAGAACAACAACAAAACCTCGATCACCGTCAATTAGTAGTGAAATGAAGCACGAGAATCGGGCACGGACCTGTAGTGTCCTGCTTGTTCTTGACCCTGACATAGCCTTTGATCCCTTGCTTGTCCTTGCCTAGACCTTCTCCTTCTTCCCACCCCTATCAACACCGCACCGAACAATCAAAGACCCGCCACGAAACACATCCAAAAACTACCAAAAATTCCTTCTATCGGACTGCCAAGCCTCATGTTGATTCATACGCAACGAAAAGATTAAAAAAAAAAAAACGCGGGCGCGCGCGCGCACCAACACCCAGAATACCATTTGCTTCATGAGGCGAAAAGCAGGAGATTGGCGGGCGACGCCGACATAGCAGAGAGGAGCTTCTGGTGCCGCCATGGGTTCTTCTCCGTCTCTCTGCTTCGGCGGGCGACCCAGCGCCGTCTCCAGGCGTATGCCCGTGAGTCCCGCAGGAAGTTTGGAGAGAGGGGGCTCTCTTCCTAACCTAAGAGACGCAGAGTGAATTTCGCATGCGGTGGAGTGTACTTTTTGCTCTGTGGGTGTGCGGTCACATGCGATTGAGATTCGATCTTTGATATTTATATGGAACCGAACTCGGTCCGAGGATATGTTTTCGTCAGATTTTTTTTCCTACTTTTTCTTGAAGGCAAAAATCACCAAAAACCTCAAATTATGAAATATTTACCCAAACTTTTATTATGACACTAAAAATCTCAAACTTAAAATCATATGACATATTTACTCTAAATTTATATCTGTGTTACATATGTACTCGAAATTTTTTTTTTTGTGATACAAAATCTCCAAATTTGTTTTAAGTGGCAAATTTATCTAAAATTTTCATAACACACGAAGACAATTACGCATGTTGTATGAAGAGATACGAGGAATTCGAGTAATTTTTTTTTTTCCATGGAAATTTATGGATGCTCGGATATTCAGCCTTACAATAATTTAAGGTGAATTAATTTATGATGTGAAGGATTGATACTAACTTGTCCTTTATAAAGAGTTATAAAAAAAAAAATACCATTATTGAGAACAATTGCTAAGGGCAAAAGGACACTTAAAGTATCAATATTTGGGTACGGCACTCATTTTAATATTTTTAGACCACTTAAGTGTCAAATTTTTTTTTAAAAGCGATGATTTCAGGTCAACTCTCGTGAGTTTTGCCGAAAATCGATGTGATACCTACATGGCTCACCTGAGCCTCCAATTCAGATAATAAAAAAAGTAAAAAGTTAAAAAAATTTAAAAATTAAAAACTGAAAAAATGAAAAAAGCTCTGTGTTTAGAGGCTAGGGTTTTTTTTTTTGTTATTTAGCTAGTTTTTTAAATTTAATTTAATTTTTAAAAAATATTTTAGCTTATTTTTTTAAATTACACATGGCGCCTACGTGGACTATTTTTTATATAAAAAAATGCCACGTGAATGCCATGTGGACTGTTTTTTTAAATTCCACATAATATTAACAAATTAATAAAAAAAATGCCACGTGTCTTGTTTGGCTAGAATTGGCACTTAAGTAATAGCATTTTGCTAGAATTGACACTTAAATGATCGTTTTTCTCCTATTTAGTACTTAAGTAATCAAAAAAAATATTAGCACTAATATGAGCACCGTACACGAATATTGGCACTCCAAATGTCCTTTTACCAATTGCTAAGTATAGCTAGCATCACTTTCCACAATTTTTTAGGTATTTTACTATGCTACCGAATTCATTTGTTTTACGGACAACTCAAAATTTGAAAAACATTTTTCGATGTATATCGCTTAAAAAATTACTTAGCAAAAAATATTTTCATTATTGACAACAATTTATGGCTAACAATTATTATGAAATCATCCATTCATTTTTGTAAGCGATACAAATGATCATTTTTCGAAAAATGTTTTTCAAATCTTAAGTTTTCCGTGAAATAAGCACACCCTTAGTGTTAATATTGCATGTTACGAACTCTACAGATAAATAATTGTGCATAAAGATAAATTGTTGGTCACAAGTTACAGCAATTACAGGTGAGTTACATCCATTTTGTCATAGATTTTTTTTTACATCAACATTTTATGTTACTTTTTAAGAAAACTAAGCATAGTTACTTGTAGTTTTATTTGGCATAGAAATATCTTTTGCAACCGTTAAATGTAATTAATTATTTCTTAGAGTCACCTGTAAATTGTATTTATCTTTTGGCAAGGGAGAGTTGATGGGATTTAGGGGAGTTGGCATTCGAGCTGAGTCTGCCGAAGAGGTTTGAGGTTTCAGCAGTATGGAATGGCTCGCTGTTAGCGAGGAGAAGGGATGTCATCGAGGTGGATGATGCTGCAGATCATGACGACATCATTGTCTCGGATGGACATGAACTCGAGATATCCAAGTGATAAGTAGATCTATCAAATGAGTAGATCGAATCAAGTCGAAAATAATCTGATCAAATACAAGCCTATCTATATTCCTAAAACACTTTCATATTTAATCCAATATAAAAATACTCGTACCCAAATTCAAATGTAAATGAGCGCGATATCGAGTAAAGACGAGAGATAATGAAGAGAGAGCCACAAAGATAAATTGAGTTTAAGTAAATTATGAACATATTTACGATCTAATTATGACTCATTTAACAAGCATATTATTATATTAAATATTACTAGCTTTATAATAACTACGCCAATTATATATGAATTTACATATATAACCTATTTTGACAGGTCCAGCTCCAAGCCATTAAAGATGAACAAAAAGCATTTCCAAAACCTGCAGCTTAAGTTTCAATCCATTTTCTTTGCACGATTGTTGGTCACTTCTGTTGTTAGGGGAAAACGGCCCGTAAAGATCTCACATATTTTCCCAAGGATCACAAGATCATGAACAGGACGAACATCTGCGGGAACTACGCCTCGTGTGAAGACAGTGTTTGCCTACCAACCCATGACGGTGCCGGCAGAGTTACGAAGTTGCATTTGCCTTTTCCGGTCAGTTCTATCTCAAGAGTCGCCGATAAGTACTAATTATGACACAAACCTTTTATAATCTAATATGTCCCAGAGATCCTTAAATGCAGCAAGAAAACTACAATGAATTTTACGGAGGACACAATCCTCAAAGACTTGAAGATTTCTCCAGGTATTTGATGAGGCTATAGTCATAGGCTTGCACCTTTCCGAAATCTCGGAAATTAACGTTTCGTGAAGGATGTGGATACGAAGTTATCGAGCCGATCGCTAAAGCTAAAGAAAAAAGTCAAGCAAAAGACATAAATGCAGAAGATTAGAATTTGTTTACTTCCCCTATCCATTGCACTGCTAGAAAGAGAATCAAACCAAATAATTTCCATTTTCAAAAGGAGATTTTGGATAGGTTGGTGAAATAGGCGTAGTTAACTTGAGATAAACCGATCATGGACAAGCTAATCTGAAGCACTCGTTTAGCGGATGAGCGTAGTTGAGACTTGAAAAAAGAGCAGCATGTATGAACTGGAAGGAGATGACATGGAGCCATTAGTCAAGCACGCCTTTCATGCAAACACTAATACATAATGTAATTGGCAGATTAGACACAGTGACATGAAAGCCATTCCTCAAGCAACAAGAAATGTCAACAAAGAAATTAGCCATGAAAAAAGAAAACGGATTTCTTTTTCTACTGCGTCAAAGACGGTAGGAATGTATGAATATGACTACTTTTTTGTGATAATAACTTTACTGTTGGATTTTGTGCGGTCAGTCGGTACTTGGAACATCTTTAGTGAGATCATAAAAATCAGGGATAAATTATTTCCAATGTACATGTGGGGAGAGGCTGCGCATGTCCCAAATGACAGCCAACTAGCATCACCAAATAACAGACACAAGATGAGCAACGACATACCAATAATAGGCAGATGCAAAGCCCACAGACCAGTCTGATATTACAGCGGTATATCTATGCTCCATGAGTGGAGACTCCTGAACTTCTCATGTCGCAAACCCCAATGCAGAAGCTCATTATGGGGTATCTGAGGTGGTCATGGAAGCCCTCAGTTGCTTGCATCCTGATTCTTGTGTAAGAAATTCGGAGGCAGCTCGTTTTGGTCTCATCTGAAATTGACAAAAGCTAATCAGCAATGGAAAGCATCTCTCTCCCTCTCTCTCTCTCTCTCTCTCTCTGTGTGTGAGGCAGACATACATCCATGAAGAGTGCAAATTCATGCGAACATTCATCCAGCATGTGTAGTCTATGGATGCAAAATGCAAAGGATGAGTGAGAGAGGCACAAGCTGTAGGTTATCAAAATTCTGGTTTCATCTGAATGACTGACCTTTTCTTCAGCACGCCGATAGAAATTTCTTATCAGAATATTTTTGGCTTCAGTAGTTATCACTGGAAGGAGTTGCAACCAAGTCAGGGTGATCGCAATAAGAGGATGAGAAACACATCTCCAAAAACTGAAATGGAAAAACTGCTTTTCTTCCACATAAAAGTGACATTCTCTTCACAATCAGTTAAAGAGCTCAAAAGCCACATCAACGTCGACATTAGCTCAATGAGCGAAAAGTGCTGAAGATGCATATTTAATTCATTATTACCTTGATCTGGTGGTGGTATAGTCCTGCTGTGGGTGGGATGATAGGTCGTAGGCGTCATTTTCTACACATAACATTTGAAAAATGTAAGTAAAGCTACGTTCGAATCATCTTATCTCGGGTCCATGCCATTTCTTGTTCCAATCGAAAAGCAACAAGACAGTGTTTCTGCAACAGGACATTGGTTATAAAGCAAAGACTTCATTGTCATCCACAAGGCGATTTGACCAAATTTAGCTTCCTCGACCAAGGAGGAATTGAAGAGAGCACACTTTTATTCACCAATCACCACACATAAGCTGTGTCATTTGTTGGACCCCACAGCAACCGCCAAGTGTTATTTCTTGGTTTCGTCTGGTCATTAATAAGTTGAAATCTTAGATCCAAACACTATGTATGGTCCCTTAATTTTGATAGGTGTAGCCTAGACCAGTAGATATCCTGATATAACCCCCATAATCTTGAAAAGAAACTACCATAAGAAACCTCTATATCAAGAAAGAACCTTACTAAAAAACCGTAAACTTGTTACGCAATTAAAGTTTCTTTAAGTACTACAGGAATCCTGCATAAGCACAGCTAATTTGCTGGAATTTCGAAGGAGAAGTTACTCAACATCTCCTCAAGAACAAATCATCCATACAAACTTTAAAACACCATGTTTTAAACCAGTCACTAAGAAGCAGCTCCGTGCACCCATCTGACCGAACTACAATGGCTCGTTGGCCAAAAGCTAATGGCTTTGTCGCAAAGGAGACAATAGAAGCAGCAAAATTGTGCTAAAGACTTCTTGTGACCTGCCCTAATTCCCAGTGTTTCTCAGGTTTTAGAACTACCACTGGAGCTGGGCAGAGCCAAGAAGGCCAGAGAAATCTCATCCAAAGATAGATAGATGTGGTAAGGCATGGCAAGGCAACATGTTCTCATTGATGTGTAAAAAAAAAAACACATCTCTAAGAACAAGCATTGCTGTCCCGACCAGTCTGAATCGTAGCCCTGGCTAAAATCAAATAGGATAACTTAAGCTAAGAACTCATTCAGCTGGAATAAAGTTGTAATTTTGCCCCATTGAAGCCACAAAACGCGCAGAACCCAACTCCATCAAACTAGCACTACTGATGAAAACCCCTCAGTTCGGACATGGAAACTGAAGACAACTTCACTTCTCCTATGCAATTCTTCATTCATTATCTTTTTCACCACCGAAAAAACAGACCAAGAAGTAAGAACAGAGGCAAGAAGATAATCATACGCATCGACAGCAGAAATTGAGGAACTAAAATGAAGCACGCACCCCCAAATAAAAAGGAACAAGGTGAAGGCCGAGAGAATGAGCGAAACTCACAGAAGGGTTGGAGGGATCAGATGGCCTGAAGTGGCTGAAGTTGTGAGGATCGAACGACGGCAAGTCGCCGAGGATAGATCCCATGAAAGAGAATGCAGACCTCTGCACAGTCCACCCCTCGAATCTAGAGAGAGAAGGAGACGATGCCCTCAAATTCTAGAATCAGCCTTGCCGCTGGAGTTACCGGGAGGGGAAAAATAAATAAATAATTTTTTTGCTAGAAACTAATTATTTATATTATTTACAAAATAAATAAATGATAAATATTCTTATCACGAAAATATTTAGGTTGTAAATTATTGTGAAACACGTTTTCATCGATTAATTATTTTTTTTTTTTTTGGACCCAGGAGAACCCCGCACGGCCGGGCAAGCATGGTAAATCACAGAAAGCAACACGCGCTACTCTTACACACACACGCGCCACCTGCTGGTTAACCCTACAACGTCCCCGGGATTCGAACATTCGACCTTTTGCGAGAGGAAGAGATGCGCGAATCAGCGGCGCCACCTGCGTGGATGGTTCATCGATTAATTATTTCGAACAATCATTTTAGAAAATTATTTTTTGAATTATCATTCTTCTTATAATAAATGAAGCCTAAAAAGATAAATCTCGCCAAATCTCTGTATCTAAGTAATGTGATGATCATTTCATTTAGGGCTGGAGCAATTTCAAAGTCAGTGTGTTGCTTGTCTAGGCATCCCAAAAATCGTCCCAATGCCCAGTGAAAAAGGTTTTGCTGTTCGGTTAAGTTTTCGAAGTGAACCTAACATCTTTGTCGGGAGCAACTTGATACCACGCGACACGAAATCATTGACATCGAAGTCGGCATAAAGCGACGGAGAATTTTTTTTATCGACGTAATAGTTTTGGCTGGAAAAAAAATGAAATGACACGAATAATTAACATTAGGAAGATGATAGAATAGAAGTTGGCAATCCTAACCATCACATATGAGTACGGCATTGAATTTTGTGGTTGTGCAATCCACTTTGCAACTTGCATTTTCGGGGAAGAGTTCAAGACTAAACAGGTTCATTTGCCCTTTGTTGGAGAAACACAATTGAAATCCCCAAATATCCCACAAACTTTAAGTCCCAATTAAAAATATGTCTCGAAATTTAAACCCCGAAAAAAAAAAAAACTTTTTAGTTTGAGTTCGTTCTAGTTTAAGTGTTTTCCTTATTTGAGAAGATTTTCTAATTTGGGGTAATCCTATTTTGGATCCCACTATTTTCTATATAAGAATCGGTCTTCTTTATGAAGAGTGTCCAAGAGGTTGCTTCTTTGTGAATTACACCTTGAAGTAATCCGAGAGTGTTGAAGCCAATAAATCTACGATTTTGGTTCGTGAGCCTTGAGCATTTCCTGTTTTGCTTTCGATTTTCGTTTTGGCGGAACCTGATTTCAAGGTTTGAACTAAGGATTAGGACACCCCCACCCCGACCCTCCCAGCCGGTAGGCTGGATCCCTTGTTGGCTATCTTTTTTATTATTATTGTTATTAAGTTAGTAAAGCAAATCAATTCCACTACAAAAAAACAAGGATTTCGCCACGAAAAATTTCCCCAAATTCGTCGCTAAACTAATTTGCAACGAAAATTAGCGTCAAAAAAATATTTGTCACCAATTCGGCATCGCAAAATTTAGCAACGAATTTTGCGACGAATACTTATCCGTGGGTAATTGGCGACAAACAAGTTTCGTCGCTAATTAGCCACAAAGTTTGTGACGAATTACCCTCCGTGGCAAATTAGCGACGAAACTTATTCGTCAGCTAATTAGCCATGAATTTTACTACAAAAATAAATTTCATCGCTAAATTTAGCGACGAACATAAAATTCGTTGCTAAATTTAGCGACGAAAAACACAATGTTTCGTCGCTAAATTTTGCGACGCTGAATTAGTCATGAATTTTTTTTCGTGACAAAATTAGATCGCAAAACTCAATTAGCGATGAATTATGCCTAATTTTTTGTGGCAAAATTAGCGACGAAATTAAATTTCTTCGCTAAATTTGATTTACTTTTGGATGAACTTTCCAATGAATTTTTTCCGTTGCTAATTAGTGACGAATGAAAATTGCAACGAATAGTTCAAATGACGAAATTTGATTAATTTTTTAATTTTCTCGAGCGATGGATTTTGCGACTACCGAGCATGGAGCGAATTTTGCAACGAACTTTTATAATTTGTGATCGTATAATAAAACAATTTCTTTTATTTTTTTATTTTAAATCTAATTAAAAGAAAAATTAATTTCTAGAATTTATAATTAACATTGATTGAGCAAGTAATAAGATCTAAACATTATAATAATATGAAAACGAAATACATTCAAAACCGATTTGGTTTTTCCTTGCCAATGTCAAGTCTATCACTTGAAAGAAGAGTAATCCAAAGAAATTGTGGAAAATATTTGGACTATCATCGAATACAACGGCGATCGGTAATCGATGGGGAAAACTAAAAGCAACCAACCATTCCTTCCATCCTAGAGGTGAATTGACCACCACATTGTTGCTTTAGATTGGTCAAAATACCTCTCATGATCATCATTAGCACTCTTATCGCAAAGAAGCCGCTTTGCAAGCTTTTTCCCGCCGAGTGCACAAAAAATTGATTCTGTCAACATGGTTTGCCCTCAAGGAACTTCGATTGCAGGCATGTAATAGTGAGAGATGGATGAAAATTCACCTATAGAACTCAAAGAAATAGATCTTTATCACCGATATAGGAAAGCAGCTTCACCACATGTGCAATGAACAAAGAAAAAGGAATCGGGAGTAGTAGGAATGTCAATCCCGTAAAGACACATCCCAAACACCCTCCAAATGCAGATACCTACAAAGATAAGTAGCTATTCAAGTATGCCAATTTATGACTCGCGAATGTCGAGGAAAAAGGAGGAAAAAGAACATGGGTCATTGACTTATGCTAACCAAGAGAAGTGGGTGTCTTCCAGGACTTGTCTATCAGTAGTACTCCCAAAGTTGTACTTAGAATCTGCATACAAGTATTTGCGAGTCTTAGGAATGTAACAAAAATCCCATTGGCACTTAATTTAAAATCCAAGATCGGAGCCAAGACTCGCACAACAAATTGCTACTATGGTTCCTATTGTTGTTGACAAACCTATAAGAGGAGGAGTTAATATTTATAACAGTGTTCCTTCATTCCAATATGAAGTGAAATTAGCCGGTTATTGGTATAACTACCAAATGCTTCAAAGATGGCACTTGTATAGAAGACATAACCATTCGGGCCTCCACATTGCTAAAATATCATCAGCCCTACTCCAACCTAGAGGAATCTTCAATCGGCATAGACGTACAAAGGACATAATTCCGTCATGAAACGGGCGGCTTGTGCGAGAATTAGGGATGCTCACAATTAATGGATTAGCATATTTCCCCTAGCAAAGTTCTACAATTCCATCCTCGGACATGCAACGGAGGGGTTCCGTATAGTCCTAAAGTGCAAACGGAACAACGTATTATTCTCATTTAAGTGGTCAATGATCTTCTTATTTCAACCGATGCACGGTTAAAAAATAACTAGCATCGAATTCATACTTGGATATCCGATGCCTCTTAAGAGATATTTGCATTCTTTCCTCTCGTATGCTGGAGAGTTGCTTCAAACTCTCTCTCTACCAACTTTTGCTTGTAGATCATTGGGAATACTAGTTCGGTGCTCCACTAGATCTCTGTAAGTAACTTTTTCTAATTGTGAACAACCAAAACAGGATACGGAGAGCATCCCAAACTCAATATGTACACTCACCAGCCACCTTGGAGATTCGGGAATGAAAAATAAACCAAGAAGTCGTACCGGACATGGAAGAGTTCCCGTGATGAACTCACGCCATAGTAGATTCCATGAAACCGTGCCTTACAAGCTTAATTCAATCACATTATGGGAGACTCGAAAAAAGGTTACCTATCAAAGCTAGAACGCGCCCGATTGACAAGAGAACCAATGAGAAACATGAATGCTTTCCCAAGACCTATCATCAACTCGCTCAAATGGATTAAGCAAAATCATATGGACTTCGGATGATCATTATAAACAAGATAAGCATGTCAAAGGTACCCGATTAAGAGACGTATATCCTCCCCTAACATTCTTGTGCTTTGCCGTCCCAAAGATAAATCTGCATTAATAGCGTAGGTCATGTGCTTTCCAAGATCCCGACTAGATGACCTTTTTACTCAAGTGTCGATGCAAGAACTCACTCTCGAAGAAATCAAATTCAGCAAGATGCCTCACTTCCATATTTTCCACTAGTTTTTTCACAAACATGATAGAATAAGCTAAGCAAAAACTCACCATATGCCGTAGCATAATCCGGTCAAGATCGCAGAGCACGCCGATAGCATATAATAACCTCTTGAGGCATCCCCAAGGTTGGAAAAGGCAAAAGAAAGATCTTGTTTTTCACCGGACACTCGTCCCGGCTTTTGCAGCTACCCCACCTCATTAGCACAACATTGATAGCTTACCTTATACACGTTTCCAAGGTTCAAGTAGGCATCCGAAAATGTTGGTCCGAGTTTTACCACTTCCTATAAATAAAGGTTATGATTTCAAATCACTTAAAGAACCATGAAAAATGAGACTATTGCAATTTGATGAAGAGAAGTAGCTACACATAAATGTCACTTCTAGTCCAAATCTCTAAGAATTCCTGGATAATTCGGTGTAAAGAGCCAATAAATTCAGCCAATATAGATTCTGCTCACAGGGAACATCACGATTTATCCAATTTCTCAATACTAAAGCAGAGTAACACCTCAAAATTACCAGTTTCAAAAACAAATCGACCAAAAGAACAAGAACCCCCAACAAACTTGAAACTATTACCATGAACCGATCAAGCTCCTTAAGGGATATCGAAATATAGTGTACAAGTTTTTACCATAGAAGCCGAGCCAAGCTTACGCGAGGCGAGCGAGAGGGCAAGCCGAGGCGAGGCGAGCGAGAGGGCAAGCTAAGTGGACAGTCGCGACGCGCCCAGGAGAGGTGACGGACGATGCGAGTGAGAGGAGGCGAGCGGGCGAGGCGAATTAAGAAGAGCAGTCGAGCGGCGAGTGGAGAGACAACGACTGTCGAGCGGAGGAGACAGACGACTCGTCGAGCGGAGGAGACACACGCGTGACAAAGCGCGAAGACGCAAACAGAGAGGTGGAGGAAAAGACACAAACAGAGAGGTGGAGGAGAAGAATAGAGAACAGAGGCAATTAGGGTTGCGTCTTTCTCTCTGTCGGCCTTAGCAATTGGAGCAGATCAAAATTTGCGATGAACAGCTTTTTGTCGCTATATCCGTCGCCAATTAGCGACGACTACTAAATTCATCGCTAATTTTGGCGACGATTTATTTTTTTGTCGCTAATTAGCAACAAAATTAGCAACTCTTCCGTCGCCAATTAGTGACGATTGCAATTGTCGTCGCTAATTTTGTGACGAAAATGTTTTGTCGCTAATTAGCGATGACTTTTGTGACGGATATTTTTTGCGACGAACAATTTTCGTCGCCAATTAGCGACGACTTCTAAATTCGTCGCTAATTTTGCTACGATTTATTTTTTGTCGCTAATTAGCGACGTAAATTGGCAACGAACTATTACTTTAAGAAATTTTGCGACGAAATTAGCGACGTAATTATTACCTTAAGAATTTCGCGGTTGAAATTTAATTTTGCGACGAATTTAGCGACGGAAAATGTTCGTCGCAAAAGTAGCGACAAATTTTGCGTCGAATTTTTTTGCGATGAACAATTTTTGTCTCCAATTAGCGAGGACCGATACATTCATCGCTAATTTTGTGACGATTTATTTTTGTCGCTAATTAACGACGTAATAATTTTGCGACGAACAGTTTTTGTAGCCAATTAGCGACGAAATTAGCCACGACACTTGTGCAAAAAGAAAAAAGAAAAAAATTAAAAACATATAGACAAATAATAATAATAATAATCAACAACAACAATAACAATAACAATAATAATGATAATAACAATTAAATTGTGTGGTTTGTTGCCATTTAGCGACGAAATTTCCGACGACCTATTACATTAATAATAATAATTAACGTATGTATCAATATTCATTAAAAACGAATAAGCCTCAATTCCAATAAATTGTATCTTATACTAAAACATTCACCGAGGAAGCGAAGCCCTTTTGAAAGAAGCCATCCAGGAACAAAAGGAACGCTTTCTACTCCATGAACAAGGATAATAGAAATAAATAAATTGATCGCTCTTCATTTTTGCTTATTAATGTAATCTTTACTTAATTAATAATATATTCAGTTTTTTTAATTTAAATAATATTCGCTCTATTTTCATTTTCTATTTAAAATAATGAATATAAATTAATAGAAAATATAATATAAGAAATAACATAAATAAGCTAGGCTAAACGACGTATTATAGGCGTTTCTTATTGAAATCATTCACCGTTTGAAGAAAGAAAGGATCCCAAAGAATCGATCGTTCTTTTATTTATTGAATCTCTCTTTGATTGATCAATGTGTAATATTCCGAATCCTCATTACTAATGGAATCGAAATGATCTCCGGATTGATCAGAAAATCCTTTCAATTGGCTAGAATCCGTTACTTGAACGAAACTAGATCTTATATAATCATATTGAATATTTGACAATACATTCCGTACCTTGCTAAAAAATCGATCCTTGTTTACTAACCACACATTGTCTAACCAAATCTAATTATCTATCGATGTGTTCCTCAAAAAATCCGATTTTGGCATATTCTTCTCCCAACTAACGCCTTTCTTAAGCTTTCATGATATTTTATTAGTCGAAAAAAAAATAAAATAAAATTCCCAATTTTGAAAAAAACTTCATTTTTTCGGATAATGTTTTTGAAAACTTCATTAATTGATTTAGAACATCTCTTATTCACTGATAGTATCTTATCCATATTAGAAGAAAAAACTATCGATTTCATTATTCCGAATGACACAATTACAATATATCTTTATGGCGATTTAATATTATGTAAAACAAATCGTTTTCGAATAGATCCTTACTCTACTCTATTTAGTATCTCATCAAAGTTGAATATTTTTCTAAGCTATATTTTACCAAAAAAATTGACCTCTATTTTTTTTTCGTTCACTACTTTATATATGTAATAAATATATAAAAAAAGGTTCTAATAAACATGGAAAAAATATAAATTAAGGATAGTAATTAGCGACGAAAATGTCTGTTCATCGCTAACTTTTAAGAAGAGAATTTGCGATGAAACACATGGTTCGTCGCTAATTAGCGACGTAAATAGGTTTTCATCGCTAAATGCTTGGCAACAAATTTGCGACGAAATTTGGTTTTCGTCGCTAAATACTCAATAGGAGGTTAGCGACGAAAAACACTGTTCGTCGCTAATTATTTTTTCATTTTTATTTTTATTTATATCGTATTAGCGACGAATAATACATTTCGTCGCTAAATTGGAGATGAAAATATTTATTCGTCGCTAATTTTAATTTTTTCTTTGTTATTTTTATTCATAGTGCTAATTTTGCGACGAAAATAATAGTTCATCACTAATTAGTGACAAACGACAATTTTCGTCGCTAACTTTTAAGAAGAGAATTTGCGACGAAAACGTGGTTCGTCGTTAATTAGTGACAAAATAGGTTTTCGTCGCTAAATGCTTGGCAACAAATTTGCGACTGAATTTGGTTTTCATCGCTAAATGCTCAATAGGAGGTTAGCGACGAAAAACATTGTTCATCGGTAATTATTTTTTTTATTTTTATTTTTATTTTTATCTATATCTTATTAGCGACGAACAATACATTTCAGCGCTAATTTTAAATTTTTCTTTATTATTTTTATTCACAGTGCTAATTTTGCGACGAAAATAACAGTTCGTCACTAATTAGCGATGAAAGTTGATTTTCGTCGCTAACTTTTAAGAAAAGAATTTGCGACGAAAAAAGACGTTCGTCGCTAATTAGCGATGAAGCATGGCGTTTCGTCGCTAATTGGCGATGAATCCTATTTTCGTCGCAAAGGATATAGCGACGAATAATATTTTCATGGCCGTTTTTAAACGCTAATGTGTGACGAAATTTTTTTTTTGGTCATTTCAGTAGCGAATTTGCGACGAAATGTTTTTCGTGGCTATTTTCGTTGCAAATTAGAGACGAAAAATATTTCGTGGCCATTTTCATCGCAAATTAGTGACAAAAAATTTTTTCATGGCTAATTAGCGACGGATTGTTTCGTTGCTAATTTCGTCGCAAATAGCAACGAATCTTATTTTTGTCGCTATTTTCATCGGAAATTAGTGATGAATTTTTTTCGTCGCAAATTTTTCGTGGCTAAATCCGTATTTTTTTGTAGTGTTCATAAAGTGAATAAAAGAGAGCTTATCAAATAACGTTAAAAAAAAAAAAAGCAGGAATTAAGAGATTTTGTATATGCGTTTCCACGACAATCTCGACACACCAAAGTTTACTAACAAAGAAACGGAATGACCCGCATTGCATCAAAGATCAAACCATCGTAAAGATGGAAGTGCGAATCGTCCTAACAAATCATCATTTTCGATTCTTGTTTGGGCCGAGAGTTCGTGAACGATCCGAACTTCTCGACCCTCCACGTGGACGAGTCCTCGTTCCACCGCTGACTTTGACGCAAATCGCAACTTGAAAGAGCGTAGCTCGACCGGCCAAATGGGGAGCCTCCGGAGACCGGACATGATCCTGATCTGACCGCGGGATGAGACCTTGACTTAGAAAATCTATGTTTCGACGGAGCTTTCGTCATGTGTTTTGGGCTCCTCCACGTGGTCCAAAGTTTTACCTTCGTGCGCAGACATGTTAGGCTTCTTGGGTCGAAGAAGTCCTCTGGACATGCGACGAGGCTAATCCGGAAGTCTAAAGATTTGACCGGTCATAACTCTATGATCATAGACTTTTGATTTTCTGGTCTCCCATCATTTTGTTTATGGTTACTTTGATTCCATGCACACATTAAATGTGTGTGGGCAGGAAAACGAGATATATTCGTCAAATTTGCTTAATCCGTAAAACTTGTTATGCTAATAAAAACCCTAATAAAAGAGGAGGGCATGTACATTGTACACACGTGCCAGATGAATTACAATCGATAGATGTAATGAAAGATGTAAATAATCTTGGTCGTTCATAAAAGAGAATGAAATTGCCATGATCCCAAAGACATATCTCATAAGGACAAAATATCAAATGTTTGTGTTCAATCAATCCGTTTCCACGCTGATTTGAACTAGTGAACGTTGCCTTTTTTGTTTTTTTTCTTTCCAGAAGTTGTGATGCATATGAATCAGCAGTTTCTCTTCGAACGCGAAAATCTCTGTGCATCGTGGTACATGAGAACAATGTGGTTCGTTTTGTTCCGCCGAGGAAAGGAAATGGGAAGCCAAATTTGATACGATCACCAAACGAATAATTTTCTGGCACTGGATAATTTCGCATTTCCACATGAAAGGATCCCTACTCCAAACATGCATCTTTAGTGTAAGGGAAAACACTCTGCGCAAAATTATGTGATAAGCATCGAAGAAATTATCCAATTAGTCCTAAACTTATTATACGGATGCCAATTCAATTCTATACTTTTCAATTTTGTCGACTTAGTTGTGAAATTTGGCGCAAAATTCCAAATATAGTCCTTCCGGCCAATTTTGGCCTAAAATCGCTAACATAATGGCATACAGTGTAGGACGAGCAGCGATGATGACCGATCGCCACCACGTTAGCCATTTCTTGCAAAATTGGCCAAAATTACTATATTGAAATTTCATGCAAAGGTTTATGACTATATTGGCAAAATTGAAAAGTTAATAAGTCGAATTAACACCCATACAATAAGTTTAGGACCGATTGAGTAATTTTCTCTATAATTATCCAAAACCCCCATCGCCGAAGAAAATAAACAAACTGAAAAATATTTTCACAATCAATAAAAGTTTCGTAAAGCTTCATGATAATTGGAATTCGCTTTCCCAATTCAACTTAATCTTCACCACCACCTCTAGTTGCTTAAACCCAAGAACCGACACATTAGAACCCATTAATTAGGGTCCTAGGTGCGAACATCGGATTCTCAAGCTCATTCATCGAGGTTACTAATGTTAATAAACACGTGTGAATGAGTTGTGTTAAGAAATCTCGCATCGAAAAATTGAAGTGGTGTAGAGCAGCTTAATATACCTATGTTGGCCCATAACTCATGAGTTTAAGCTTTTGAGTGAATGTGTGTTTATTTGGATATGTCATCGGGCTTGGACTTGGACTCCCTCTTGATGATCTCCCTAGGCAAAGATATAAGGTTTCTACCGCATACTCCCCATTAAATGGTATCGAGTGGATGGTTCGGTTTCTAGGCAAGCCCGATGACGAGACTTCATGGTTATAAAGTTGGCTTTGATGGAGATTCAAGTGGACTTAACATTGAGCTCACACGCAAAGGGGAAGTTGTTAGGAAACACATGTGAGCAAGTTGAAATCGAAGTGGTATAAGCAGTTAATATACCCATATTGACTCATAACTCATTGGTTTAAGGCTTTTGAGTGAAAGTGAGACTGACCGAATATGTTAATGGGCTCGACTTGACTCCCTCCATCATCCAATTCGGGCATAAGCAGTTGGTGCGTCGCGGTCTCGAGGTTTTGTGTTAGACTTGGGTTTGTTTGTCAAAAAGTACTTATTAAGTTTTTTTGAAAAAGTCTATCCAAAATAAAGGAGAATAAAACCATCATCTCTTAAATAACTTTTTTTTTTTCAAAAAACACATTTCCCAGTAATATCCAATTTTCAGGGAGTAAACGAACCCTAGATTCTATCATTAGAAAAAATAAAAATAAAAATAAAAATAGCTCACTATTGTGGAGATGATGTTAGCAAGCGTGCTTAGGCTACCTAATAAACTGGTTTTTCTCATTGGACAAAGTCTACGGTCGTGTTCAAAGACCTCGCTTGTGCGTGGAAATTCCGGGTCGAGACCCAAGAAACCACGACATGCATCCAGCCCATCTTCGAAGCGCCCACCACTCGTCACCCAAGACTTGAATCAAACCTAAATACCTCTTATTAATCTTCCCAGAACCTTCCCTCACCACTTAAATCGAGCCCAACACCGCATGTGAGTGTGTATATATACTCCATTTCCGAGCATGGATCGCTCAACTTCTTCTCTTGCTTGTCTCCACAGCAATCTCCTACTCATTTCCCGCAAACTATTCCTTCATCTGTGTCTGTCTTTCTTGCTAGATTGTCAAGTTACGAAGTTAAAAACTCGAAAAGCTTTTGTTCTTTGAAGACAATGAGCTACATTTCGAGCAACAGGAGGCCGTTGCTGTCCCAAATAGCCACCAATGATGGCCATGCCGAGAACATTTCGTATTTCGACGGATGGAAGGCTTATGACAGTGACCCATTTCATCCTACACAGAATCCCAATGGAGTTATCCAAATGGGTCTTGCAGAACATCAGGTAAAAGAGAGAGAAAAAATGAAAAAGGAAAGAACTTTGCTCGGAATTCCTCTTTTTTCAAAGAAAGGGTCTTGTACTGAAGGCTCAAAAAGTGAACTTTTTTTTTTCCAATGTGCAGCTTTGTTTCGATTTGGTTCGAGAATGGCTTGTGAACAACCCAGAAGCCTCCATCTGCACTGAGGAAGGAGTGGACAAGTTCAGGGACATTGCCATCTTTCAGGACTATCATGGCTTGCCCGAGTTCAGAAACGTATGTTTGGGTGAATGAAACTATTGTCTCTTTCTTTCTTTCTTTTTGTGTGTTTTTTTCCAGTACCAAATCTGTGCATTATACCATTGAACAATGTGTGAAAGAAATTTGAGACCAAGATTTTTTGCAGGCTGTGGCAAAGTTTATGGGGAGAGTGAGAGGGGACAAAGTCAGGTTTGAGCCTGACCGGATTGTCATGAGCGGGGGAGCCACAGGAGCTCATGAGCTGATCACATTTTGCCTGGCTGATCCTGGTGATTCATTCTTGGTGCCGACCCCTTATTATCCAGGGTAAAGATTTCGCATTATTTTCTGTTTTCCCATCCTATATAAGGGCTTAGTTAAAGTATGATAATGCAAAACTGATGTGATTAGGTGGGCTTCCAGCGTTGACGTTGTTGGAGATTAGATTAGAAGGTGTCATCTTCCAACTTAGGCATGGGAAAGATTAAAAAACAAATTTGGCTACTGCCGGGAAGAAAAATATATTATTCATATGATGCGAGTTATCGATTTTCTTATCTATCATAAGAGACAAGTAATCTTATTAAAGAAATGTTTGGTTTGCCTCGTTGTGTTTGCTATTAGAATTTTACATCAGATTTAATCCGTGTTCATCATTGAAGACGGACTCTTGCATCGGCCTAATATGGCCCGAGGTAGAGCAGTCAATGGGCTAGGGTGGCCCCATTTCACCTTACATATGTTAGATCATTTTCCAACTGTTTTGCTTGGCTCCATCTCTCTCACATGATCCGTAGTAGTTTTGCAATGTCAACAACCTGCAAGCATTATTAGTCAATATAGCCCGCACAAGATCAGTCAATAACAACTAGTAGAGTTGAATCAGACACGGGGCAAGTTGCCTGGAAATTTCATTGTCATCATCCAACGCTACGGCCTAAAGGACCTGCCTTTCTTGTGAATAGTCACCTCTGGTTCTTTACAATAATTGAAATCGGGTATCATTTTTGGAGAATTCTATTCAGCGTCCCCACAAAAAAAGATGAGGCCATTCTTTAGAGGCTAGTCTTCCCTGAACAGTGAAGTCCTTTCTTCAATGTGGTTCTTCGATACATCTTCCAGGTGACAAAATTAGGAGGGCCTTTAGCTATCTCGACTCCTGCCACAAAAAAAAAAAAAAGCTCAATTCAACTGCTTCTTGGCGTTCGTCTTAAGACTGATTATTACTTTTGTTCTGTTCAAAGTTAATCTAACCTGTCCTAGAATGACCTGGTGAGTGAATCGATTGAATTAGAAGAACGAAAGCACGCTATCGCTCGCATAAGGTTCAGTTTTCATGCGCAAGAGAGTGTTGGGCATGTCTAATACTCAATATGGCATCTCTGTTAACAAGATTTCGGGATGAAGATTCAAAGTTTCACATGACCGTTATGTAGAACCAAGAAGAGTTTTCATGGCCGAGTTTGAACATGAATGGTGAAACAGAACCTCTTTGTTTATGAATGACAACTTGTTTAATATCGAGTGAATTGACAAAGAAAAAAACATTACCTTTTTGCAGATTTGATCGAGATTTGTGTTGGAGGACTGGAGTGCGACTTCTTCCTGTGGTGTGTCACAGCTCTAACAATTTCAAGGTCACCAGGAAGGCTTTGGAAGATGCATACGCAAAAGCTGTTGAGGCCAACATCAGAGTAAAAGGGTTGCTCATAACCAATCCATCAAACCCACTAGGAACCATCTTAGACCGAGACACGTTGAGAGAACTCATGAGCTTTGTCAATGAGAAGAACATCCATCTAGTTTGTGATGAGATATATGCTGCCACGGTCTTTCATCAGCCCAATTTCGTAAGCATCTCGGAGATAATCGAGGAAGATCAAGCATACAATCGCGACCTCGTCCATATAATTTATAGCCTCTCAAAAGATATGGGCTTCCCTGGTTTCAGGGTCGGGATTGTGTATTCATACAATGATGCCGTGGTAGAGTGCGGCCGGAAGATGTCCAGCTTCGGTCTAGTATCCTCCCAAACTCAGTACCTAATTGCTTCCATCTTATCAGACGATCAGTTCATCGGGAATTTCCTTTTGGAGAGTTCGGAGAGGTTGGCCACGAGGCATGAGGTTTTCACTCAAGGACTTTGTCAAGTAGGCATCAAGTGCTTGAACAGCAAAGCGGGTCTCTTCTTATGGATGGATTTGAGGGGGCTCCTGAGGGAGAGCACTGTAGAGGCAGAGACGGATTTGTGGCGGGTCATAATCAATGATTTCAAGCTCAATGTCTCGCCAGGTTCTTCCTTTCACTGTTCAGAGCCAGGATGGTTCAGAGTTTGCATTGCCAACATGAATGAGGAGACCATGAAGGTCGCTTTAACACGAATCCGAGAGTTTGTGCTGAGGAATGGTGATAAGCTGGACAGGAAGGAAAAGTGCTGGCAGAGCAACCTAAGACTCAGCTTCCCATTCCGAAGAATGGACGATGTGGTGAGGATGCCCTGCATTATGTCCCCTCACTCACCCATCCCTCAGTCACCACTGGTTCAAGCCTGAACTTGAAGATGACAATCCTACAAAAGGGAAAATTAAATGCACTTTTACTGTGAAATTCAACGCTCTGTCCAAATGTAAAATAGGGCATTGGAGTCCTTATGTGCTTAGTAGACAGGATCAAACATTCGTTTGGTAGGAAAATCAAAACTAGAAAAGCTCAAAAGTAGGTCAGACTATTGCTTTGTAATTGGGTGCGCAATGCATCCCACAAAAAGTTAATTTGTTCATTCTTTCATTTCATTTTTTCATCAAGCATGGCGTCTTAAGTCTTCCCTAATGCAGTACCCTTCCTGCATCGTCCCTAAGATAGCCCCAAGTTGCACAATTGAGTATAAGCCGGAACCAGTCAAGATTCACTTTTTCAACAAATCTTCAGACTGTTCTGCTGGTTTCTGGCGGAGGATATCTAAGTTCTTGTGCATCACACAGTTTGGAAGGCTTAGCATATGACGACAAACAATAGTCTCTGTGGCCTTCTCAACGTACCCATTGTGTTTTCCTCAAACGAGATTGTGCTTGGTTTAATGTTCTCTTCCCTTCTCAATAGATGTTAGGTGAGAAAATGAAAGGAATGAATACAGAAGCAACGTGACAAAAAGTACTTAGGCTTTCAAAGCTGTTCTTGTTGTTCAATGTTAAGAGGCATTAAACTTGTTTATCTTGGCCTCTGGTTCTCTTTCTGAAACCGCAATTACCAAAAATGAGGACACTGAGACCTATCTTTGTCAAGATAACTAAATCAATTCAGTAGGTAAGGAATCAAATGTCATTCCATCTTTCTAGTCGAATATGACAAGCAATCTGACTTTCGTTCTTTTTTTTAGCTGCCATCAAAGAGTTGAGATTGACGCTTTTTTAATTGAATTTGGCTGCTTATCTTAAACAATCCAATGTGGTGATGTCACATTGTACTCCATTAGGGCAACCCAAGCATATCAATTGATTGCAGCACAAGTCAAGACCCAACAGAAAAAAAGCTAATGCCATAGGTTTTGGCCTTTCGAGACTTTGGTGGTTTTGTGACCGTAGCACATTTCGACAGACTTTCTCACAGTAACATAACCGACTTGCGGCTGCTCGGGCTTTTGACTCTGACCGTGTTCAGGCGAGATCTGAATTTTAACCGTGACTTCGACTCAGCTCGAGTCTAGAAGTCATATTCCAAAACTGTTAAAACTTTTGAACATGTTAAACTGTAAAAAAAAGCTTCAACTTCATTTCCAGCTCTTTATTCACCACCCCCAACTCGATCTTTAACTGTTGTACCTTCGTTTCACTCAACCACAAGATAAAGCCATAGATGTTATGGAGTAAACGACAGAAGCTTCTGCAGGACTCGAACGCCCCGGCGAGTAACGTCACTGTCCTATCCAAGGGGAAGTTGATCTCCAAGGCAACGATAAGAACATTGATGATTGTCGTTTTCTTTTCGTCCTGCGGTCCGGCGAGCATAAAATAAACTGGGACATAGTTCCATTTCGTTACTTAAGAGTCAACGCCCGCCAATCAGAACCACTGGTTGCCGAAAGGAAAAAACAATATCGGCAGAGGTTGGCAATGTCGGTTGCGACATGGGAAGTGGACATAAACATTATCCTTGGTCATGATCAAGAGAAAAACTAATGGAGAAGGGGCATTCCTTCCGGCCATTGGATGATGATGTACTACTGTTAGTCTCCGAATATAGTTAATTTCCATTCTAAGACTATGGTCTCAGAAAAATCTTTACGTCCATAGGATAGCAAGCTAGTGGAATTTTGGGAAATTCTCTCTTCTCCCAACTCCATTTCTTATTCAAACATCACCTTGTCTTATATGACTAAGGTTAAGGTATTATAGGCATTATTTACTACCGGTATGGCCGACAAAGTATATTACGGACTGGCGGGAATATTACAGAGTTGTTAAGACTGACAAAAGCTGAAGAAGTTCGGTGCAAACTAAACAATACAACGGAGCTTCCAATTTTTTTTTACTATGAACTCTAAAAGATTCCCTCGGGTTCATATTCTAGGTCAAGATTAGGATTTTTATCAAAGCTAACATCTGGTTGCCATGTTAGGTCTTGAAAAAAATCTATTGGTTCTAGCTTAAGTGGTCATACTCATTTTATGGCTAGCGAATAACATCTCTCGTTTCGATCAAAAAATGACATCTCTCGTGGCATAATTAGCATGGGAATAACCACATGGCATTTCCTCTTGATAAGTACTAGACTATAAAATCTTGGGACTAGTTTTAATTTGTTTGCACCTGATCCTCCAAAGTTCTTACTATTCTCTATGAATATCTCTGAAACTGCGTCCAAAAGATTTGTACTAATAGCTAAAGGACAATTGGTTGGTCCTACTTCCTTGTAAAGTTTTAGTTCTCTGTTGAAGAAATAGTGTTGGATATTTCAATAAGTTTTGAAGCATTAAAGGCTATTATTATTGTAATGGTTTTTACCATAATCATTTGTAACGATTTTTGTCCGCTATTAATATGTAACAGTTTAACAACAGCCATATGACGTCATTACAACGGTCATATAATGGTTTTGTAACATTTGATTTATGACTTCATAAATGCTATATTATTTTGTAACGGCTGTATAACGATCGTCAATTAATTATCAATTGATTCTTAATGGCTCTTTCTTTGGATATAAAATTACAAATCACAATTTTGAAAGGTGTCTCTCTCTCGATTGAGAAAGAGAATTTTCCTTTACTTCTCTTTACATATCTTTTCGTTTCTTCGATGTGTTGTACACATGAGACAAGCCAATTGAAGAAAATCAATAGCTATGATAACCCAACCTATGTGATTGGCGATCTCATGAATTAGATTCATATGGGTAATATCAAGTCACTTGTTGATCTAGTTATGCATTATTAAAATTTTTGTCCTCTTAATGTGATAATAGTGCAAGACCGCAAGGAAAAAAGGTTGAGCCAAGCTCTTAATGAATTTCACAACCATTATTCGTGGTGTATTATACTGCATAATACATTTAGTGAAATCACCTATATGAGTGTGGAGTGCAACCGCTCCTATGAGAATTTTGGCGAAAATCTCTAGAGCACTTATGAATAAACCAAGCATGTACATGGCCTATTAGTGCAAAACTGCGTTGAACAATAAACCTTGTGCGAGTGTAATGTGATTGGTGAAGATCATTATTCACGAAAAGTAATTCTTGGTTCATAGAAGTTTTAAAATTCACCAATTATTTCATGAATTATATTTTATTCTTTCTAGGGCTAGTTCATAGCCTAGTCAGCACAAGTTTTGATGCATTACTCTCCAATAACCCAATATTATTATTTTTTTCAAAACCTTTTGAAATATGTGAGGGATTGTTGAATATTTCAATAAGTTTTGAAATATTAAAGGCTATTATTATTGTAATGGCCTTTACCATAATCAATTCGTAACGTTTTTTATCTGTCATTCATATGTAACAGTTTTACAATAACCATATAACGGATTTTCAACGGTCATATAACGGTTTTCTAACGGTTCAACAACGGTCGTTAAACATCTTCACAACGTTTGATTTTGTCTTCATAAAACCTCCAACGTTCATTTTCTTTAATAGTTACCAATTGATTTATGACGCTTTTTTAACTACTCTATCTTTTGTTTTGCATATAAAATAGACTCCAAACCACAATTATTGATTCTTGGATTGAGAAAGAGAATTTTCATTTCCTCCACATATTTTTCATTTTATAACTGGGTTATATTTCTTCTAATATTCGATGCGAAATATAGAAGAAGGTCTCTCGAGTCCTAGCTCATTTGGTAAGTTAGAGAGTCGGAGTTTAAGTTTACCGATAAAGGTTTTCTCTTCATTTTGGATCCTAATATTTATGATGAATCTTTTCCAAAATTTTCTTTTACAACAATGCGTAGTTTTGAACATACTAAGTTGGAAATTTAGTGTCTCAAATGAGAAACATTGGATCGGGAAAGGTGATGCGATAAGAACATGAAATTTTAATTAGTATTCTACTTTCCTGTCGTGGTAGAATTTTTAGTATTCTATTTGGTGATTTCATATTAAGTAGAAGAAATCATGAGGACATCATACTTAGTGGGGAATGAAAATTTCTTTTATTAGGTTGGTGTGCTTCACCTCTCTTGTGGAGAGCATTCATATGCCGAATGATCTCTAAGTTATTAATGTTTTTATGGTACTCCTATATTTTTATAGTTCTCCTATACGAAGTGGTATGATATGCTTCTCCTTATTTTTTTTCGCTAGTTGCTGACTTCTTGTGATAGCAGCTTGTTGCGCTGAATATTCCCCTATTTTGTTACTTTGATAACTTAAAAAAATTCATAAGAAGTTATGGTGGCCCGATGCTTACTCAACAAGCATTACGTGGAGAGGCTACTTATAAAATATGGACTTAAAATTTGTAATTATGCTGCCATGTGAATGTAAAATTCTGGAATTTTGTGTTGTGGATTTTCCATTGTATCATAAGGATACTATGATACCAACTCGAACTTAGATTCGAATGAGACCAAATCTACTATTTGATATGTGTCACCTTTGGTGGAGATATTGTAGCTCGAAAAATAGCCAAACAAAATTATGGGAGAAATGACAATCCTACTAAACTAAAAGTTGACTTGGTTGAAGCGAGATGATTTGATGACGTAATTGTTGCAGTCATTTTTCAAGTCAATATTGTGGCCAATTTGAAAGATTGAGTGGTAGACTCAGGTGCTACCATGCATATATATAAAAACATAATGCTTTATACTCCTACATTCTAGTAGGGGAAGGAAAAGAAAATATATATCTTGGTGATTTGAGAACTGCTCAAGTTCTTGGGAAATGGAAGTGTTTTCAAACTTAGATTTGAAAATGAGACTGAGTAATTGAGAAATTTATTAGCATGTGTTCCTTTATGAATGAAACTGAAACCTTAAGTGTCTGCGTTGTGATTCCCAAATGGCAATAACATTTGCAAAATACCATTGCAAAGAATGAAACTTTCAATGGTTAAAAGAGACACGTTCGGTTGAGACGTAATGTGATAAAGCAATTGCTTAAAGATAAATGAGTATATGAGTCGAAGTGGATTTTACCAATCTCGACTATACATCGAGGGGAATAGGACAAGCTAATTGAAGAAAATCAACAGTGATGGTAACCCAACCTATGTGATTGACGATTTCATGACTTAGGTTCATATGGGTAATAGCAAGCCAATTGTTGATCTAGTTATGCACTATTAAAATTTATGTCCCTCCTAAAGTGAGAATAGTGCAAGACTGCAAGGAAAAAGGTTGAGCCAAGCTCTTAATGAATTTTATAGCCATTATTGCTGTTGTATTATATTGTATAATACACTTGATGTAATCACCTATATAAGTGTGGAGTGAGGCCGCTCCTATGAGAATTTTTGATGAAAATCTCTAGAGCACTTAAGGATAAACCAAGCACGCACATAGCCTATTATCACAAAGCCGCGTTGAACAACAAATCTTATGGGAGTATAATGTGATTGGTGAAAATAATAATTCCCAAAAAGGAATTCTTGGTTCATAGAAGTTTTAAACTTCATCAATGATTTCGTGAATTATATTTCATTCTTTTTAAGGATGGTTCATAGCTTAGTTAGAACCGGTTTCGATGCATTACGCTCTAATAACCTAGCATTTTTTTTTTTCAAAACCTTTTGAAATATGTGGGGATTGTGGGATATTTCAATAAGTTTTCAAATATTAAAGGCTATTATTATTGTAACGTTTTTTTACCATAATCCGTTAATAATATGTAACGTTTTACAATAGCTATATAACGGCTGTTCAATGGTCATATAACTCATTTTCTAACAATTTAACAACGATTGTTTAACGTATTCATAACGTTTGATTTTGTCTTCATAAAACCTCCAACGGCCATTTTCTTTAATAGATACCAATTTATTTATGACGCTTTTTTAACCGCTCTATCTTTTGTTTGCATATAAATTAGGCTCCAAACCACAATTATTGATACTTTGATTGAGAAAAAGAATTTTCATTTCCTCCACATATCTTTCATTTTATAGCTGGGTTGTACATATAACGCTTGCTCATGCTACTTTTAATATTCGGTGTGGAATATAGAAGAAGATCTGTTGTATCTTGGGAGGATAGCCGCTAGAAACCTTACGCACCGAGTTTCGTACTCAAAAGGGCGAAATTATCCTCAAGGACGAGTGTTTGCACGATTTGGACAATTCTTGTTACTTTTCTCGTCATTTCCAACATTTTTCCTACAATTGTTACTTTTCATATTGTCTAATATTTTTCCAACAAATAGTTGTATGGACTTTAAAGTTTAGAGCTCTGTTTGAGATGCAAGTATAAATTGTGTTAGAACAGTCTTACATCGGAGAGTTGATGCGAGTATGGAATAGTTAGTATATCCTAGTTAGTTCACTATCATTGGCTTAAGTTTTTAGGTGATTGTGCCGTCAATTGGATATGTTGATAAGCTTGACTTGGACTCTCTCTTGATTATCTCCTTCAATAAAGGCACCATGCTTCTATTTCATGTTTCTAATCAAATAGTATCGAGTCATTGGTTGATTGGTGGCTCACTCCTAATCTGTTATAATATTTAATGAATATCTCAAAAAGGAAATTTCATGATCAACACAATAAAGGTTCAGCCTAGAGAAAGAGATCAAGGATGAAGATGTGAACAGTTATTGTTGCTGTTGTCATCTTCCCATCTAACAAAATGGAGATTCAAGTTGAGATATGTTAATGCAAACGTGCATCTAAGTTAATGGGGAACAGACTTAATAGTAAGCTCACATGTAAAGAGAAGATTGTTCGGATATACATATAAGTTATGTTAAAAAAATTTCATCTCGGAGAATTAATGTGGTGTACAATAGTTCATATGCCCTAATTGGCCAATGACAATTTGCTTAAAACTGTTGAGTTCTACTGAATATGTGTTGACAAATTTGAACTTGGTGCCCCCTCTTTATGCCATCCTGAGCGAAGGTATTATGCTTCCACTAGAAAATTGGCTATGTGGAATGTGAAGGCTTGGATAAACGGGTAATGTGGAGCCCAAATGCTCACAGATTTGACTTGTCATATTGTCTGAACATCATCAATTGCTAATCCCAAACGAGAGGTTGGTATTAAGCTCGGAGTTTTAGTGGATCTAAGGCCATCCGCCAATATTTTGATGTAACAATGCCGATGAGAGCGTGTACGAGGATGACAATTTTTCAGATCTTGCCAGCATATCTCCGAAGACATTTTTTTCACTGTTGGTATGCTTGGTTTCAAGAGAGCATTTTGAAAACCATCCTATGCAATCAATCTGAATGACTGGCTTTGGCGTGGTTGATATCCTCATTTTTCTTAAAAGGAAGATGAATGAAGAGATCAAGATTTTTTCATAGAGGGTTTGAAAACCTTTAAAGAAACTTATTGGGATATGATTCATATTCCCGTCGACAAGAAGATACAGGAGTCTCGCTTTCCATGAGCAGGCGGGGTCCGACAGGACTGCTCTAGCGGGAATTGTAGGGGATAGCGCTCTCAAGACATCAAAGGACTTTTATAGTTTGAGTCCGTATTTAGTGATAGTTTCGGTTTAGACTCATGAATATCTACTGTTATATATAATCTCTTTCTCTTAAAATTGAGAATTGCAACAGAGATGTGGAAGTGCTAATTATAGTAGAATCCTCTATTGGATGTAACCCTAATTTAAAGGTGAATCGAGATAAATCTTGTGTCTTAATTTCTCTTTCTCACTCTCGGTCTCACTCTCTATTTCGTTGTGTTTGTGCACCTAATCCTAACAAAACATTACATGAGATTTAGCACTAGCACCCATTAAATTTGAACAACAAGGTCTAGTTAATGTCAGCTAATGGAGAATTGTCCATTGGAAAGCTGGGGTGAAGAAAAAGAACCGTCATTGCCATCTCAGAGCAGTCAGGCAGGGTCACTAGTTTTTACAGCGCTTGGATGACACAAATAATGTTTGGAGTGGGTTCAGTCATGTTAATGTGTGTCTCTACGCAACTGATGTGTTGCAGGTATAGAACTTATAGCATTGACCTGATGATAATGAACACAAAACAAACAAAAAGGCTCAAATATGATGAGGTGATCAAAGAAAGACAAATGGTGATTCGAGACAGGTATGGGGAATGTAAAATGGAATCCGCCTTCATTCAAGAGACTTGGACTTTGCAAAGGTCATCCTTCGAGTCATATTCTGCAGCACAAAGCTGTGATTGATCTACTGTCGTGTAGAACAGCACGCGCGAATATCAGCAAGCATTTGTCGAACAATCGAAGAAAGCTAAATATCGCAGAAAGTTTTGTACATTGACCGACCCAGCTAAGTGCAGATGCTGGAGATCATTTTAATGAACTGTACACAGACGTCTGTCCACTGCCTGCAATCTTTAAACATGCGGCTTTTTTGAACACGAAGAGTTTCTGTGCACAAATTTGTTAATCTGCGCATACCCGGAAGCCAACTTATCGAATTTGTATGGGCTGATGCCCTGATCATTGTCTAGCAAAGTAAAATATCACGTTTGCAACAACATGATGCTCAAATACTTCTCAAGGCACAGTCAATACCAAAAGTTGGGAGGCATAAAAGCACATGGGTTATTGAAGAGATGCCAAGAAAGAATCCGTACATTTATTTCCTCTCCCAACGAAAAATGTGTTCAGTGGTTTATTACTTCTCTCTGTATATCTATACATACTCTCATCAACAGTGTAAATTGCAAAACCCAAGATGACAAATCGATCCCTATGAAGTATGAACTTCAGAAAAAGAAGCCCTGGCTTTCAGGTACACCTTGGAGGCTTGCTCATCAGGAACATCAACAAAGCCATAAATTACCAACATCTCAATCCCCCTATTTGCTCTCTCAAACCTCAAAGATGATTCAAATTGGGTTTCAACATATGACACAAGAATTCGGGTTCTCTTCCATGCTGACCACGTGGTAATATCTGGTGAGGTGTGGATTATAGGCTTCATAGGCCTTGACAAGCTCTGCAATCTGCTGCTCTTCCTTCTTCTTCTTGTCATCCTCCTTCTTGCCTTCCTCTTTCTTGGCCTCTTCCTTTTTGGGCTCGTCCTTCTTCTTCTCAGGTTCCTTGGCTGGCCCGACCGTCAGAATCTCGGTGTACCATTTCTTCTTCAGCTTGCTCACCACGTCGACTGGGTCAACAGCCCCGATGACCGTCAGTTTCTTCTCCTTCATGTCCATGGCTATAGAATCAATTCCTGGGATGCCAAAAAAAAAAAAAAAAACAGAACAGAGCAATAGCAATTAGAGGCCTGTCTGGGCGACCAAGAGGCAATGAATGAATTCTCTTGTGACCCATCAAAAGGAATTAAGGAAATGCTTCTTATATGAAGTTGCTAATCTTAAGTAGTCATTTCCCACGAGCCAAAGAGAAAGCGAAGTTCTGTTATTACCAGAAATGCCAGAAACTGCTTTCATGGCCTTCTGCTTTGCCTTTTCATCGTGCAAATCCAATTTCAAGACCACCTTCTGCACAACAACAAGAAGATTATTCATACCCAAACAAGAACAGCCAAAAAAAAAAAAAAACTTTAAAGGCCAAAAGACAGGAAACTGAACTGATTCTGCGAAAGTCAAAAACACTTCCAAAACTCATCATGATCAGATCATCAGACTGAATTAACAAAAGGGCAAGTCCCAAGTCTCACCTTCATTCCTGTTGTGTAGCAGAGCAGTGACCTGGAATTTGCAGGGGGGGACTTTCAAGAAAGTCAAAGATACAAAAAAAGAGAGAGAGGGAGACAGAGGAGGAGGAGAAGCAGAGATTACAGCAGGAGGAGAAGAGGAAAGTGGAGAAATAACCAAAGATGACAGAAATGAGGAAGATGGCTGGATGGACCTATAAAAGCCACTGGTCTCTGTGTTTTTTTTCCCCCTCTTTTGGATTCGACAATATAAGCAAGACAACAATGCTGACAAGAAGAGTCGAACAAAAGAAATGAAAGGTCGAAAGAGCAATAGGCGTATGGAACAAGGAAATGGAAATGGACTCGTCGTAAACAGAGTGCAACTTTGGACTCGGTCGACGTCGTTGACAGGTTCATTTCACTCCCTTTGGGATTATATCCACATAAGTGCGAGCGAAGAAAGAAAAAAGGAGGAAAAAAATTACCAGAATTTTTGTCTCTTTGCCTCCTAAACTCGATTTTTTTTTTCCTCTATGTTCAATTTATGGCTAATTAAGGGTTTTATGCATATTTTTGAGTTTCCCCGCGATTTTCGAGTCTTCGTTTTGAAGAGTTTGATGTAATTTCTGACTATTTTGATCATTTGTTTTTTGGTTTTTTTTTGCTCTTACCCTTTGTTTATTAGGAATGTCAAACTTTCATGTATGGACTAGGATCAAGTATCAACGTTCAACCAGACCTAGAAGGTCACTCCTTTGAATATACGAGTCCCCTCCAAGGGTCAATCCCCACAAGGGAAAGAAAAACTATGGCATTTGCGATTATGGTTGACTTGTTGCAACGACATCAGACTTTGCAATTAGGCTATGTTTGTTTTGCAAAAAAAAAAATGTATGATTTGATTTGATTTTTTTTTTTAAACAATCGCTTGTATCATTTGTAGTTAGTGAAAATTATTTTCATTTTCGAAGACAATCTATATCCAAACATTTTTGTTGACGATGAAAATTTTTTTGTTTATTTACTTTTGTAAGAAATACAAGTGATCGGTTTTAGAAAAAAAAAATTCAAATCATTCATTTTTCGTAAAATAAACAGACCATCGGGATGACTATAGTTTTGGGTTGGTTGGCTCTATATCTAAATTTCCTTTCTTTGTTCTTCATCTTTGTTTTATCGAAAAATCTCCGTGGTTTTTTTTTTTTATGATGGAAAAGCTCATAGAGCTAGGTGTTCCCATTTTCCTAAGACAATTTTTTGGTACTCCAAAGCCAAGCATACTCATAGATCAGTCCACTCCTCTAATCGCTGTAGAGATCCATGCTTATCCCGACCAAACTCGTAAGTTTCGGTCGAAAGTACTATTGGGAAATCGTCGTCATCGTTTGACATGTTATTTGGTAGGGGTAATAAAAGTACCATTCAAATTGCGCGAGATAATATCTTTCATGAACGCACTAAACATATTGAGAATGACTGCACTTCATACAGACATTGTTTGAGGGACACTTGATCTTGTCATGTCCCTTTTGCTGGTCAAATTATGGACAGATTCAAGACGACTTTTTATCCCACGCCATTCTCAAGTTTCTTGTCCAAACTCCAGTTGGTTTGTTTGTAACTACGTAAAATCACCAAAGAAGTCCTACATCTATTGTAATTATGTCAATTTAGTCTCACATTTTTTTTTTATCAATTCAGTCCTAAACCTTTTGCATTTGTGCCAATTCATCTCATCTGTCAATTTTGGTTGGAAATCGTTGACGTGGATGTCGATTTTCCTACATGACATGACCAGGTGTTGACATGGACGTTTTTAATAGTATTTCAATAATGTTTTGAATTTTTGTATAATTTTTCTTTTCTTTTCTTTTCTTTTCTTTATTTTTTTCTGGACTTAGGGTCGGCGAAGGTTGCCGACCAATCCTCATCGACCACAGGCAAGAGCAAGCACCCCCTTGCCGGCCCTAAGTCCGGAAAAAAAAAAGGTAAAGAAACTAAAAGAAACGAGAAAAAAATAAAAAATTCAAAAAATTTATTAAAATATCAATTAAAAAATATCCACGTCAACGCAGCTATTTCACATAGGATGACCGAAGTATCCACATCGGTGGATTTATGATCAAAATTGATCGGGCGACTCAATTGGCAAAATGTGAAAATGTTTAGAATTGAATTGGCGAAAAAAGATCTAGAATTGGATTAGCATAATTGCAATAGATTTAAGACTTTTTTGGTAATTTTTATGTTTATGGGATATATTAGACATTGTTACATATAGTAAATAAAGATTCTTGGCGATTGCAAAGATGTCTTTGGATATGAATATATTTACATGGGAGTATCAATGGCTCGGTTTAGTTCGGTTTGGCAAACCAAACTAAACCATTAGGGTGCAAGCTTAAACAGGATCGAGATCTCACCCTGAGCTAAATATGAACCAAACCAAAAATCCAATTCGATTTTCGATTTTTCTTTTTTTTTTTTTTTTTTGGTTCAAAGCCAGCCGAATTGCCGACCATTGGGCGAGGGCCGGCGAGGATGTCGTGACCCTTTGCCCTCACCTTGCCAAATTTAGCGTCTTCACGGGCTCACAACGCTAGATCCGGCCGGCGAGGGTCGCAATCCCTCGCCCATGGCTAGCGAGGGCTTCACGGCCCTCGCCCAAGGAGGGGCCGGCTAGCCTGCCGGCCATTGGCTAAGGGCCGGCTAGATCTGCCGGCCGCCCTCACCTCATTAGATATGGCATCGTCGAGGGTTTACGATGCCGGATCTAGCCAACGAGGGCTACGACCCCTCACCCATGGCCGATGAGGGCTTTGCACCCCTAGCCCGGAGTCGGCTACCCCAGCCGGCCCTTAGCTAGTGGTCGGTGACCCCTGCCAACCCTTCATCCCAAACAAGAAAAAATAAAAGAAAGAAAAAGGAAAAAAAAAAAAAATGTTTATTTGGAAGATTTTCGGTGCGATTTGATTAACCGAACCGAACTCGAAAAAATGTGGTCATTTTTTAATTACCAACTGAATCGAGTGAAACTCATGAAATTTTTGTTTCTATTCCGTTCAATTAGCAATTCGGTCCGTTCGATTTTCCAGTTTAATTTTGACACACCTATATTTATCCCATTGCATATTCTCTCGAATTTTGTAACTCAAACTACCCACGATGTCTTTACCGTTGGAGGACTTGAACATGGTACATGATAATTTCAAGATTGTAATCGATATAACCTAAGTGACATGAATTGTTTGTATTTGAATCTTCCATGACAATACATCCATATTCTAATCTTTTTGTACATTGTTTCCCACCTGAAAAACCAAAAATTCTGGTTAGTATTTCGGGCGCATGAATGAAACAGCCGCATCTGCATCGAGATGCATTAATTTCTTGATCAGGAAATCCAATCTCGAGCTAATTAGTGAGTAAAATGAGCAAGTCTTGGTCAAGAAATCCAATACCGAGCTAATTAGTGAGTAAATGAGCGAGTTACAATTGTGAACAATCTCCGGCTGACGATGGTAATTTTTGAATGACTTGTTAAGACATCCTACGTACCAAGAAAACAGGATCCACCCAGTCGGAGCGAGCCATCAGCAAATCGCCCATGCTCATCGGTTTAAAATCTAGATTCCTGACTTAATCTTCGAAAGGCTCATATGGGGAAATTGCCCAATGAGTCCTAAGCCTGTACAGATGTCGAATTTATTCTAAATTTTCTAATTTGGCCAATTTATTCATAAAAATCTTCTCGTCAACTTCCAATGTAATCCTTCTCGATCAATTTTCATTGAAAACCGATGACGTGGCAGTATGCCATGTTGTCCAAATTCAGCATTAAAACCGGCCCTTTTGTAGTTGAACCCATAGCCGGCTGTGCCTAGCTTAGCTCATTTTCCAATTCTTCTGGGTCTTCTTTCAGGCCGGAAGTTTTGATATTGCTACTTTCGGTTCCAATGAACCCAAATCTTATCAGGCCGAGGAATTTAAGGAGAGAAACATTGACCTTCATCGTCAATCACTAAGCATTGAACCTTTTGATGTGGTTCTGAAATTGAAGATTGAACTGACATTGAACTGATCTGGGTCACATTCCTCTATAGTCAAATTGGATTAATCTTTAAGCAACCAGGTTGGACTCTCGGGGCATGTAACGGGGTGACAACTTTGAACAAGTCATCTTAGGGGAACATTAGGGCTTTCCCTCTCCATGGGTTAAGACTAGAATTTTTTGCTATTTCGTGCTTTATATAGTTTATTGAATCTCCTGGAGTGGAGTACATGATGTGGTGGGAAAGTTCCTTCTTTTGGCTTAGTTAAAGAATATAAGTTTGCAAAACATCTTGGACCTTTTTAAGTACTTATATGTTAAGAAGATGAAACTTTAAGCATTAGGTCAGATCATACCATTCGATTGGATTCCCAAATTCTGATTCATATTCGTGTGTCGATTCGATAAGTACGGCACAGAAATCCGTACCCATTGGTTAAGGGTTATTACTGAGCTATTTTAGTGATCAATTGCCTTCCCATTTGCAATTGCATGGTGACGTGATTAGATGTGTCAAAAGGGTGAATTGGGTCGGGTCGAATATGGTCGACTCATATTGATCAATTTAACCCGTTTTGACTCATTTTCATACAATACAAATTTAACGATCCACACCCGACCCAATCCGTATTTCTTATATACTTCTTTCTATATTTAACTAAATCATAGAATATTGGTTTCTTATAATTTATTAAGAAAAATGACCAATTGATTTTTAAAAAAATATTCAAATTAAAATTTCACTATTAAAATATTACTTTTATTTCTATTTTTCTTTTCTTCTACTTTTTCTCTAGCGGTCGGAGATGGTGACCTGGCGGGGGAGGCGGGCAACAATGGTTGGCGACGGTGGGCGACAGCGGCAATTGGCGACGGTGGTTGGCGGTGGCGTTCCAAAACAGTTTTTATATATTTTTATTTTATTTGTTTTTCTTTCTTTTACTTATATCAAATATAAAATATCAACTAATTTACTTAATGCTCATTTATGTGGTGCTTGAAAAGCTGCATGCCATAGGCAGAAAATGAGTTATGTTAAAATTCTTATTTAAATAGGCTTTATGAGGCTAAATCGTTATTTGATCCATTTTTCAAATTTATTGAACGCATATATGATCCAAATAAGTAAAAGTCGGTTAAAAAATAGGTGAGGCCCATATTGACACCTCTAGACGCGATGAATCAATTTATTGGACGGGCCAATGCAAGAAGCAAAAGACAAAAGGAGAAGGCAAAAGGGGATATTATTACAAGGGAAAGAGAAGGGTTCACAAATTCTCATAGGACAACTTCTCGTTTCATGAGTATGGCTCTTTTCCCTTTTTTCTTTTTCTTCTACCCTGTTGCTACTTACTAATGTGTGAGTTAGGGGACCTTTCATCTGTGTTATTGATTGTTAATTGATGATAACAGTTTGTGATTCCTCAAAGCTTCATGAAAAAATGGAGTTTTAATTGTTTATGGGCAATCTTTGGGTTTGGGGGGGGGGAGGGGGAGAGGTGGGGGCAAGAACTATCATAACAGAAGGCCTCTACTTATGGTTTACATGTTTGTCTATTTCTTAAATTGTAACGTCTCAAGCACGAATATAACCGTAAATATATATTTAGATTGATAATGTTTGCATTCCAAAGTTTGTTTTGGTGAAGATTATCAGTATCCCACGCTTAAATAAAAGGAACCTGGGATGTATCGCTCCAATCGTTGGTCCGATACTTGGACGTAGCCTTTCGCCTAGGCAGGATGTATTACTATTTAGCAAGAACCTAGGATATGTTGCTCCAATCATTGGTCCGATACTAGATGTAGCCTTTCGCTCGGGCAAGATGTACTACCATTTATATTCTTTTAATATGACCCGCGACACGTTTTTTGAATCTTAATTTGTCACTCTATTATTATATTTCTTTTAAATAGAGTATATCTTGTGAATATCATATTCAGTAAAACTAAGTGGTGAGTCACCCATCATAGTACCACTATGATGCAACATCCAGTGATGCATGCATGTTGTTAGCTAAAGCGGAGAATTACTTATCAAGGTTTATGAGATACTTGCCTAGCTCCAAAGAATGCTCAAGTCTAGAATGTACTGAAGCATTGACATTGTTTTAGCTAATTATGATATATGTCAACTGCTTCACATTATACCAAATTTTCGATGTGGAACCCCTTTTACCTTACACCCACACACATGCATCTTAACAATTTTTAAGACGCAAATGAACAAAATGAAACCTATGGAACTCAAAAACTTTTAGCCGTCCACCCACACAATGCTATTTGAATAATTACAAAAGAAATCCAAGTGGGACCTCTTTCGGTAGCTGTATGAAGAGTGGACAATTAGTCCCGTTACAGCTCAATGAGGATAGGGTCTCATCGGTCGGGACAAGAGGGCTCGGATAGGATGCGGCTCTGCTCGAATTTTAGGACGGCAGAGAGGGAAAAAACTTACAAACACGCATAAAAGAACGAGAAATACACCAACGAGGAATTTGTGACATCGCGACATGGGTATTTAAGACAAGTAGGGAAAATACCCGAGAGTTTTGCGGGAAAAAAGGAGCAGAAATCAAAGTACAAGCCTCGTGGGTCTTGAAGCTTTGATAAGGCAAACACCTAGTAGGGGATTTGATTCTTATCAGAAGCAAAAGCTTTTTTGCACCCTCTTTTGGAGACAACAGAGCAAAGCAACTTGTCCGAAGACTCCCAAAAACCAAATTTTGCCAAGAATGCAACCCAAAGCTCAAATCATAAAACCAATCAAAGCTCTTCCCCGGAGGAACAGAAATCACACACAAACAACAATCTTGATAACCCCAGAAGGAGAAGAAACCATCTTTCCAGGAAAGTGGGGGCAAAAAAGATGAATCACATTCCTATGGACAACCATACCCATAATCAGAATTAATATATACACGTTTGTATTACCCCATGACAAACTTCTACACACCAAGAAATGACCCTCAACATCAGGACAACCCATAGAAAATTGAAGAAGAAGAAATTGGGCTTTGCTTGCACCACAGTTTTACAGCTTTTGAGGGTGAAGCCATATGTCCTCTAACCTCCTAAAGATTGACCTAAAGATCGATCCTCCCTCACCTCAACTGTCAAATTAATCTGGGTTTAATCCCCTAAAGACGTTAATTAGAACCCTGGCTAGGGCTGCAACGTTTTACAGGGTCGGAGCGGACAATTTGCCAGCCTGGTCCAGCACGTCCAGCACCTCGCTCCTGCTCCTCACTATCCTGTGGAACACCTCCCTGATCTGCATCTGCAGCGGCACCAGCCCCTCCTCCATCCTCCGGCACGTCTCCGCCAGCTCCCCCGCCCAAGCCGCCGCCTCCTCCACCCTGTTCCCCTCCGCCGGGAACTGGAATGGGTCTGCGAACTCGGCCAGCGCCTGCCCCAGCCGCTCCATCCGCTGCAGCTCCTCCATCAGCCCCGCCGTCCCCCGCTTCTCCTTCCTCTTCCACTCCTCCCCGATCTTCTCCGCGAGCGCGGTCATCGGCTGCGCCCACCCAAACTGCTTCGGCACCTGCAGGTGCATCGCCAGCCCGCTCCTCTCCTGACACGGGATCGCCGCCACCAGCGCCGACATCACGAACACCGTGATCGTGCCCATGATGTACACCGGCAGGGCCAGCCCGGATGCCTCTGCACCTCGCGGCACTACCAAGTTCGCTGACATAGCCTGAATTCAAACGATTCGGAGATCAATCATCAGCCAATATATTCCAGGTGATCGGAGATCACATTTGACTTGTGGAATAACCAACCTAGTGCTTGATAAACGAGTTAATGTGCGTCACTTTCAGATTAAACGATCTCGAAAGTATCCAATTTTTCTTTCAGTATCAAGAAAACGTACTTGAATTTGCTTCGATGCGGACCAATTCTTCGACACGCCCCACGTGAGAGTCCGGAACTGCGCAGCTGCTGATCGATCCTTATTCGTGACGGCGCTGCCGCCTCTCCGCCCGAAAGACCAAGTTCTCTCCGTTGACTTGTGGCCGCTGCTCTCCTTATCCTCGGCGGCCAGCAGGGCAATCATGGATCCGAGCGCCTTCTTCGCCCGGCGGGCCTGGCCCTCCCCGATGGGCTGCTGCTCGAGGGCGGCGACCGCAATCTCCGAGAGCTTCTGGCAGTGCCTGACGGCGTCGACACCGTGCATGACGGCGTTGCAGACGTCGAGGGCCTTGACAGTGCGGTCGAGGAGCTCGGGAAGGAGGCGGTCGAGGGGGGCCTTGGCGATGACGGAGGGGTCGCGCTCGCGGCCCATGATGAGGAAGGCCTTGAACTCCGCCTCGCAGCAGAGGAAGACGTCGAGGAGCTTGCGTAGCCACGCGACGGAGAGGAAGGGGGCGTCGGCGGAGGCGGCAGAGGAGGAGTCGCCGCCGCAGCCGCCGTCGCCACCGTCGGTAGGGGGAGGGGGAGGGGGAGGGGAGGAGAGGAGCTCGGAGAAGCGGTCGGCGATGTTGCGCTGGAAGAGGTCGAGGTCCTCGAGGTCCTGCTCGTGGTGGCCGTCCATGGAGACGACCTGGTTGCGGCGGATGCTGATGCGGCCCAGGAAGGAGCCCTGGTACTCGGTTGTGGCAGGCATGGCTTTGTTTCTTCTCTCGTTTCTTTTTGCAGATATTCTGAAAGGACGATTGACAAGGAAGGAGGAGGAGGAGGAGAAGAAGAAGAAGAGAGAGAAAGAGGAGTGAAGAGGAAAGAGATGGATTAAAATAAAGGGTTAAGAGCGGGCGGTTGGGGCAGTTATACGAGAGAGAGAGAGAGAGAGAAGGAGAGATGGGTGGTGGTCAAGGCTTGAGGAGGGACGGAGGACGAGACCGTTTCTTCTTCTTCATCCTTTTCGCTTTCCTTTCCTTTGTCGCTACATATGTTTGTATTTCTAACAAAAACATACGTGGTGGTTGTTCAAACTTTATTCCCAATCTGCCCCTTCACGTGCTCCTTAATTATTGAAGGCCCCCTTTTTTTTTTTGGTCGAATTGACGGCCCTTTTCGTCAGGGTATTTTATGGTGGTTGGGGTGGTGTTTGGGGCATGTTTTTGCACATGAACATCACGTGAAACGAATTTTGGCCTATGTTCATCCCAATTGGCATTTGACATATGCTGGGTAATGAAGGAGATGTTTTGTCTTGGAAAAGAGAGATAGGAGAGATTGTGGGTATCCACAATTGAAGAAAGAGAGCGAGAAGAGGTCGCTCCCTTGTTGGTCGCGAGGGTGAGTTCATCGCAGTAACCCTTTTTCGCACTTCGGGCATATGTCGATCTCACCTCTTGGGCACGGATTACACGTCCGGCCCACGTGAGTGGCGATGCGAAGCGGAGAGAAGAGAGCACGTGGTCGACGCCGACGATTTTGCTTTTTGGCCGGAAGAAGTGGACGGATTAAAGATAGAAGCGCTTTACCGCGTGGGAGCCCTGTTCAGCGAGATTTGAAAATGAGAATGCATTACTTTGATGTTTAAAACTTATGGATCTCGACTTTGGCTTTTAATGGTAACTTTCTCGATGGAAGAGGCCAAGTCACATTTCAAAAATATTGAGATGCATCTAATGTTTGTGAGTCGAGTGCGTTACAATGTTTGATTTTATTGCACGTGAAATTCACATCGTTGGACAACCGCGATGGATCGAGCACATAATAGATGGGTTATTCACTTATTAATTAATTTCTTCATCCCAAACATGGGGAGTTGCAATTTTTCCCATCAAAATCCGACCTCATACCTAAATAAATTAGGTAGCCGAAGAATTCACATAGTGTCTTATGGTCTTACGACCTCTAAAAATCCAAACGGTCATTACATCGAGTCATGTTCATCAAGATACTAAGTAGTAGAAGGATACTGCTAGCTGTTCTCCAGCATGTACCGAGTGAAGAGAACATTATTTTATGCAATACATAGGCATGACGCAACAACGACGATGACATTGCATACCCGATCAATCATTATGATTCAATGCGTTATGTATCTCATCTTATTCGGTCTGTGTTTTATATGCATGCATCTTACTTTTGATTGATCGGTTACACAAAATAACTCATCGTGAGGGAGAGTATGTTATTGGAATAGTGGTATAGTTTGTGTCTTTAGTGTCAAATTAAAAAGAAAAAAAAGAGACCGAGGTTGAGAAACAGCAACTTCCCTAGAGTTACCGGCGAGTGGCAGTATGGTGGTTATATTTGCCCGGGGGGGCTTCACTCGTCAATACGCCTATCCGCATCCCACGTCACGAACGAGTTGCTGAGTCAGCGAGCCCCTCTCTCCGACGCGTCGAACGCGCTGTCCGAAGCCACGTGGACAGTGCTGGGCCCCAACGAGGAATCGTTTGACTTGGTCGTCCCCATGCCGATTCCCTACAACGCGACCGCACGACCCATTTTGCAGCTTCACTCCCCCATCTCTCTCTGACCACGACTTTTGCCATTCCTTCTACGATGTCTGTCAGAGAAAGAAATAAAATATATATATATATATATATATATTCATCAATCAAAGTCAGTGATGACTTTAAGATACTTTGGCTGTGTTTGTTTGTTTTTTGCTAAATTATTTTGAAAAAAAAAATTCACGATAAAAAAATGCTTTTTGAAAATTATTTCTAGGATATTTATTTTTTTAACTTTTAACACGCATATTCTGTTTGACCAGAAATGATTTTTCGTTAATTGATCATTTTCATAAAAATTTTTTCACTGGAAAAAAAAAAACTTATGCATGAAATTTTTTATTTGACAGTTTGAAATGAATTTTGACAAAAAAAAATTAAATTGAGGAAATGATTGGATAAAGGTGGTTGGACGTTTGGGGCTCGTGATTGAAACGAAACATCACATCCATCGGAAAAGATGATCACTCACTGCGTGGGGCCCGCTGACCAACGACCCAGATTGGCTCTGCAGAATCTCGTCCTTTTCCATTCCGAAGGCGCCCAAAAAAAAAAAACAGAGGTTCAATGAATTGACATATGTCTGAAATTATTTACTTTTTCGGTCGAGCCATGTGTCTGAATTGACATTTTTCAGAAGGGTCAAAAAAAAAAAGAAAGTATTTCTTAGTTTCCAGTCGAATTTTTTTTCAAAATAATAGAAAATTCAGGAAAACATCTAACGAAACGTCAGACGTTTTTGCGTTTCGTCGAAAACTTCACATGACAGTTGAATGTCCTGAGTAAAACAAAATTATTTACTCAACAGTAAATGAAAAACTTTTGACTAAAAAAAAAAAGTAAATGAAAATGAAAATTATTAAAAGTGAAAGAATGCAGAGAAATCAAAGGTGAAAACCGCGCCAAATACACTCTCGTCTGTGCGAAGGCTGTATTTATCACTTTGACCATTATATGAAATAAAACTGTACTTGTCAACCCCGCATAGTTTCTGTTGTTAAAAAAAAAAAACGCATAGTTTCTACAATAGCTGAAAAAAGTCTGCCTGAATTCCAAGGATGGTTCCAAAAAAATACCCCAGTTGACTGGGAAATAAAGAAATATGAAAAATTAGAATCATTTAAAAAGTCAACAAACTTATTCTACGATGACCAATTTTGTTCTAAAATTTTCAATTTGACTAATTTAATCATAAATTTTTTGGCAAATGCAGCTCTTCCGACTAATCTTGGTAAATTGCAAAAATCGTCCACGCCAACCCATGTTGTGCCACATGTGATGGTCAACGACCAAGTCGGCAATTTCTAGCCAAAATAGGTCGAAAGTGATACATTGGCAAATCATTAAATTTGTCATAACTAAATTGGTTAAATTAAAATTTTAGGATCGAATTGGTTGCCATTAGACCAATCAAACTAATGGGTCGAGTTTGAGTCGAGACTAAAATGCTCCGATCCATATTGACTCATTAACTCGTTTTGACTCATTTTCTACATAATGCAAATCTAGTGATCGTACCCAACCCAACATATAGCAAACGCATACCCGACCCATAATGTTAAAACACTTCGTATTCAATCAAATTTAGGAAAACTTATACCCAAATTGAGATGAAAGTGAAGGACTGATGGGTCGGGATTTGAGTCAAGACAAAAATGCTTCAATCCAAATTGACCCATTAACTCGTTTTGACTCATTTTCTACATAATGCAAATCTAGTGACTAGTACCCAACCCAACATATAGCAAACGCATACTCGACTCATAATGCTAAAATACTTCGTATTCAATCAAATCTAGGAAAACTTGGGTTTTTTTTTAATTTAATTTTTTAAAAAAAAAAATTTACAAAAATATTTTTAAAAAAATTAATTACCAATTTGGGTCTCGCTCGGCACTTATAAGTGCCGAGCGGGCTGGCCTTTTTTTTTCAATTTCTTTTTCTTTTAATTTCATTTTTTATAATTATTAGTACTTATAATATTTATTTTATTTATAATTTTTTTCTTGTGAAGCTCATCTTTATAACATAATTAGCAATAATTAATGTAAAAATTTATTAAGATCTATAATTAATAAATAATATTGTTATTATGTAATTAATTAAAAATATTCATAAAATAAAAAAGAGATTTTCATAATATATAATAATCGTCAACTTACCAATTATAAATAAAATAAATATTATAAGTATCAATAATTAAAAAACATATGAAATTTAAAAAAAAATATTTAGGAAATTACTTTTAAAATAAATAAAATAAAAATGGTAAGATATATGAAAAAAAAGAAATTTTCATAATATATAACAATCATCAACTTACCAATTATAAATAAATAAAATAAATATTATAAGTATAAATAATTAAAAAAATATGAAATTTTAAAAAAAATACGAAAAAAAAGCCCACCCTTTCGGCAGCAGGGGCCGCCGAGCGGGCGTTAGCCTAATTGTTGAGCGAGACCTAAATCTATAATTATTTTTTAAAAGAAATTTCCTAAATATTTTTAAAAAAATTAAATTAAAAAAACCCATATTTTTTTTTAAAATTTCATATTTTTTTAATTATTGATACTTATAATATTTATTTTATTTATAATTGGTAAGTTGACGATTATTATATATTATGAAAATCTCTTTTTTATTTTATGATTATTTTTAATTAATTTTATAATTACAACATTATTTATTAATTATAGATCTTAATAAATTTTTACATTAATTATTGCTAATTAATGTTATAAAGATAAGCTTCATAAGAAAAAATTATAAATAAAATAAATATTATAATTACTAATAATTAAAAAAATGAAATTAAAAAAAAAAAAAGGTCCGCCAGCTCGGCACTTTAAGTGCTGAGCGAGACCCAAATTGGTAATTAATTTTTTTTGTAAATATTTTTTTAAAAAAATCAAATTGAAAAAAAACCGAAAAAACTTATACCCAAATTTAGGTGAAAGTGAAGGTTAGTGAGCGCGAGATCAAAGGGAGGATGGGTGGGTGGGGGTGTGTGGTGTGTGTGTGTAAGAGAGAGAGAGAGGGTTTGGTTCACAATTCTCAAGAGGTTTTCAGCCCCCAAAGCTTATTGGAAGAATCTTTGAAGTATCTGGTTTAGCTTCAACCTAGCATTTGACCAAATGCTTGGCCTTGGAAAAGCTAAAAGCCCAATGCTAGTAGGGACCAAAGTATTTGGCCAAATGCTAAGAGATTTCTTTTCTTCCAAAACTAAGCTCATCAATTCCTTATATTTTCGATTTTGCCCACCTTTTTTATTGTTTATCTTCTTCGCCGGTTTGGTAATGGGTAATTTTTTAATTAAAAATTAAAAAAAATTACATTCAAAACCTCGTTGGGATGTTGTTTTTACCAAACACCATTCAATCCAAAGCCCATTTTCAAATGAGATTTTACCAAATGCAACTAGCATTTTCCTAAACCCCTTTAGGTTGAAAGGATTTGTATTTCTCCAAAACTCATTTCAAATGTTGAACCAAACCCACCCGGAGGGGTAAAGAGAGATTCATATAAATGGGTTGGGTCTAAATAAGTTGTGAATCTATTTATCATCCATTTATTTTTAGACTTTTGTTTTATAACACATTTAGTGATTATAACTAATACATATACCAACTCAACCAATAAAAAATGAGCTAAGAAACATATTTATTAGAGTGTCAATGGTTCGAGTTCAACTTTGTTTTTCAAGAAAATCGAACCGAATTGAACCATTAGATTGTAAACTTGAACCGAACGGAATTCCGCCCTTAACCGAATATGAACTGAACTAGAAATTTCTGTTATGTTGAGTTCAGTTCAATTTTAGAATTTTCTTTTCTGATTTTTGTTTTTATTTTTATTTATCCCTTTTTCTTCTTGTCTTTTCCTTTTCTTTGGTTCAAATCTTGCATAGCCGTCAGCTATTGGCTAATGGACGGCGACCCTGCCGGCCCTTTGCCCTTAAAAAAAAAAAGGACGGTTATTTTGAAGATTTTCAACGCGTTTTGGTTAATCAAACAGAACTGAAAAAAAAAAAAAAGAATGGTTAGTTTCCAATTACCTTAACCGAAAATCGAATCGAATTGAAGTGCACAAATCTTTGGTTCGGTTCGTGTTTCAATTCAGTTTTGAAAACTGTTATATTTATGATCTATTCCGATAGGTCTAATCGCCAAACAATAGGTTTAGATTTTGTTGGAAAAGAAAGAATTCCGCAGAAAACCCTTGAAACGCATGTCATGGACTCATGGCTGAGAGAAGTCAAAAAGTCATTAACGACCGACAGGATGCCAATGCAAAATGGACCCTGTGACTTGCGAGAGGAAGGGAGGAGAAACAAAGAAGAGGTCGAGAAATTAGAATGGCCGGGCCTGCATTCAAGGCACGTTTGGAGGGTGGGAGATGGAATTCTTGCAGAATTCGATTCGGATCGTCGTCGTCGTCGTCGTCGTCGTATCATCATCCCATCTGCGCATCACGCGTCCCAATTGATTCGAACCGTTGATCGTGGCGTGAAATTAGATTAAGCACAAGCAAAAAGGTCCATGGAAATAGTCAAATTATCAAATTTGCTCCCCAACTTTAGTGGGGTCGATATCATCAACCCCTTTTTCCCGTCCTTTGCTGTGGCCATTGGGGTCCCAAGGATGCCGTCCCCCCTGTGGATAAACTTTGATGATGGTTTCACTTTCTTTAATAATTTCGTTTCCCCCTTTTTGCGCATAGGATTGAGAAATTACTCGTCCGACGATTTATCTCGTGAAACGATGTCTCGTTCGGCGACGCGAGATGTTCAAAAGAGAGAAAAGGAAGCAAATCGGTTAAAGTAAACAGATGATCGACGAGAAACCCACTTCAATTCTCACGATGTCCTCGTCGAAGGGAAATGCCTCGACACTTTTGACGGTGAAGTTTAGGTTTATTTATCATTCACAGGATTGTATGATAATGAAAGATAACGATCTCTCTAATTCTGCCTAAAGTGCACGATGAGTTCTCTTTCTATTAAGTAGGGTCTAGTCTACGAGACGGATTTTGGACCTCGTAGATATTGGTACACCGTCCACCTCGAGAACATTATGATAATTCGATTTTCCCGAAAATTTGTAGATTCTCTAAAAGAAAGGGTAACTCATTTTGTCAGTACATACTACGTAAATGCATCTCAATCAATGTTCCTAAACGTAAGAGTAAAAGAAATCCTTGCTTGTTTTAACATTGGGTAATTTTTTCTTTCCTTCTTTTTGGGTAGGCCAACCCTGATTATTATATTAGTTCCTTCTACTTATTCCTGCAGAGATTGTAGGGTTTGCTTCAAAAAGAGAATCCGGGACTTAAAAATTCTACGGGCCGGACAATAGATCAGTCGGTTATGGGTCGTTGTCTTCCTTTTTTTAGAGGTCAAGAACATAATTAAAAAGGACTGAATTAAAAAGAAAAAAGTATCAAAAAAATCTTAAATTTATTGCATTGATATCAATTCGCTTTTAAACCTTTCAATTGGACCAATTTAATCATAGGCCTTTTTACATTGATGTCAATCAAGTCCATCCTGCCAATTTAATCCGAAAATTGATTACGTGAAAGTTAATTTTCGGCGCAGACATACACATTTTAAATAATTTTTTAAATGTTTTCTTTTTATTTTTGTGTTTTATGTTGCCCATGGCCTGTGCTTGCTGGCAAGGCTCGACGAGGCCAATAATTGCTCTACAAGGTCGCTTGATCATGGGCGAGGGTTGGTCTTTCCAAATTTGGTGAGGGCGGTTTCGTCGGTGGTCGCCCTCGCCCAGGAGAGGCTAACCCTCACCTGTGGCGGTGAGGGCAACCCTTGCTCAAGCAAAGTGCACGAGCCATGGAGGGAAAAGAATGGGGAAAAATAAAAAGGAACGAAAAGATATAAAAAAGGAAAAAAATTATAAAAATGATAAAAATATTCAAGTTAGCGGCAGCGTGGTAGGCATTTACGTCAGCAATTTTCGGGCTAAATTGATCGGATTGGTACCAACATGAAAATATTTATGACTAAATTGATCCAAATCAAAAGATTTATAACCGAATCGGTATCAATACAATCGGTTTGAGGATTTGTTTTGCTACTTTTTCCCATCGGTTATGGGTCGTTGTTTTCCTTTCTTAGAGGTCAAGGACGGAATCAATAGGGAGGTAGTCGATGAGAGCTCTACTGCATGCCTGAGCTTCATCAATGGCGACTCTCTCTTTATCTAGTCGGGGGACTAAGAAAAAGTTAGATTGGGTCATATACGAGCAAACATCGCATGGATGGGCATGTGATCGATCTCAGTAGTCCACTTTTAGCATTGAAGGCTAAAGCAAATCGATTTATGAACCGCTCACTTTGAAGAGGCCAAAGCGAGATTTCTTGGGTGGACACCAGGTCTACTGTGGAGCTCGCACGATGGCGGTTGTTGGACGACACGGCGGGGAGTCTTATGTAATTAACAGCGCGGCCGTTCGTCTCATAATGTATCGTGTCTAGATAAATAATAGATTCTAAAAGCACCCATCGACTTTCACCAAAAAGACAAAAGTATCCCGGCCTTTTTTATTTGTGAATATCACATGTCACGCTCGTGACGTGGGGGCACGTGCCAACCCATCACGCGTGAATTGAATCTTAGTTCTTCCCTGTGCTTTTTTTTTTTTTCAAAACGTAATAGGTGGAGGTAATGTCCTTCAACTTTTCAAGCGATGGTTGTATCGTACGATTCATCATGAAATTGTTGAAGACTACAACGTGTTGCTACAATGTCCAAAGAGTGGGGAGAAATTTCCTAACAAAACCTAGTCAAGTGCACTTCCACTTATGTTTATGTACATACATATGAGGAAAAACACACATAGGTACTAGTTGTGTCAAAGACAATATTGTGAGAAGTGACAGATTTCCATTGCCGCGTGAATTGGTGGTCTTCTTCGCACGACGACTCTCTCGCAACACTATTTTTCCTCTTTTTTTTTTTTTGTGGTGGCGAAATATTTTTCCCATTTAAAAGCTAATTTTTTTATTATTAATTAGCATTTAAAAGCAATTTTTCTATTTCACCAAATTAGTGACCAACGCTCAAGGGCTTTTTATTATTGAAAATACTTCATTAACAGATTCGGGACGGACATCATCACCGCATATTTTGCACATCATCACCGCATATTTTGAGTAAAATGATCGTGAGAGATCGTGTGGGATAAAATAACCGATAGGACTATTATACTTGTGGAGCTAGCAAACTTTCTTTATTAAACAATGAAAGAGATGCATCAAGGCAAAATTACTACGCATATGACGTAGTACGTGAGGTTGAAGGACATGCATGTTTACGATCATTGGAATAATATACTTAAATAAATATTAATAGAATAATGTCTTTTCATATCAAAGAGGGATGATAAGGTTGTGATAATTGATATTACATATAATTCCTAAGATTAATGATGAATATTCAGATAATCAAACGCACAACTTGCTAATCAATGTAATTGCGTTACTGTCGTCACATCGCAAAGTCCCGTGTCGTCGCTTGACGGGCAGCTAGAGCCGGCGACTTCATGTTGACCCATTTGATTTTTATTTCAACATGCGACTGCTTTGAGACATTTGGTAAAGTTATTCTTGGAAGAGCAAATCTCGTTCCAATAGACAAGTGCAAGGGGACGAATGTGAACTTGGGAAGTCGGCAATCTGACGGAGTTATGGGTCCAATCCATCATCCACTTGTAAATTTGTAATCAACTCATTTTTTAACACACTATGTGTGTATGTATGGCAAGTCTATGGTTTCACACCTAAGAAACTAAAGCACTCTAAGACTCACCTTTCACATTTTCAAAGAAAATGAAGTCCAACTTAAGTTCCGTTTGTATCGCGGAAAACTTTTGAAAATCATTTCCCATTTGTTGGCATTGAATCTTAAAATGACTAATGAAAATCTTATCACAACAAAACCATGCAAGTAAGGAAAATTATTTTCTCTTTCAAAATTAGAAATCGTTACCCAAAATATAAAAGACAATGCATTGGATATAGGCGACGGCCCAAGAACCTCAGCACATTGCGGGTCGGGCGATGAAGGGACAAGCACGGTTACGTCACAGACACTCTGTCAAAGCTAGGCAGCCAAGCAAGGCGGTTTCCCAATCACTAGAGCCGAATTATACGTGTCATTAAGAAAACAAACTTTCCCTTTTCAAAGGACCAAATTTTTTGCTCTTCCTTTTCAAATTTCAGCTAAATATCGAAAAATATTATCAATTTTGGGAGTGACTTCTGAGATTATGTTCAAAATATTAAATTAGCAAAACAAACAAATCCTTAATCAATATTGTAAGGCATATAACAACAAAATCCTTATTATAATTAACGATTCAATTCATGCCTTCCAAACTGGCGCAAGTTGTTGTAGTACATATCCTCTTACTATGGCTCTATTTGTTTTGAGAAAAATTAATGATTTGAAAAATAATTTCCTAAAAAAATTATTTGTGCCGCTTGAAATAATTAGTTAATGAAAAATATTTTCATTCTCGACAAGCAACTTATCTCTAAATATTTTCGTGAACGATGAAAGAACATTTCATTCATACATATTTTAAGCAATATAAGCAATCGTTTTCGGGAAAATGTTGTCTAAATCATTCATTTTTCGCCAAACAAACGAAGTCTACATATCCTTAGCACCGCCATATATACACATTATATAAAAATAAATTTTTTGCATTGAATGCACTATATGTAATCGGAATGAGTACTTTCTTTGTTTAAAGAATATTTACGAATTTTGCCAAGAAAGCGATATTAAAGAAAACCTTTTAAAATCTCAGTCTACATAAAATTATTTCATGATGTCTCATGTCACCAAAGGACATTTTTGGGCGGGCTTGGACAAAGCTAATTATAGAGATCAGCCCGGCCTGATAATTTTGAAAAATTTATTTTAGGCAGGCTTGAGTATTAGGCATGGCTAGGCCCAATTGAAAAAATGGATCAAGTTTGATGGGCTTGAGAAATGGCCCAAGTCGGAGCTCCACCCAGCCCGACTAGACCCACACATTCCCTTTGTTTTACATTTATATTTTCGAGGCTTTGTACACCTTAGGGCCACTATTGGGCCTGACTTGACCACCCACGAATCGACCTAGTCTAAACTACTCAGTCAGGTGATCAACTCTAGAGTCTAGAACAAAATAAGGAAGTCCAAAATGTACCACCAAAATGATTAAGCACTAAAGGCTCCTTTTATTACGAAAGACCAACTTTTATAAAAAAAAAAAATTCGGTATTTTACAGCGTTTGGTTAACAGAAAATAAACTAATTAAGGAAAATATTTTTCGTCAATGAAAAAATATTTTCAAAAGTAGAGAAAATGATTTTCCTTTTTTGAAACCTTGTACTCCTTCACTTTTATTTTTAATTATTTTTTAATTTTCTGTTCTTTCTTTTTCTTTTCTCCTTCTTTATTGATGATTGTTGATATCTGATTTTTAATCAGTTTTTTTATATAAATATCATTAGAAATATAATAAAAAATAAAATAATGAAAATTAACTTCGGAAGCCTTGGCCAAGTCTAAAGAATCAATTTTGAACAAAAAAAAAAATATTTTTTGGTATTTTTTGCATTTTTGAATATTTTTCATATATTAGGAATATACTCAAAAATTACAAAAAAATAGCATTTGTGGCCACAAAAATATGAAAAAATAGCCAATATTTTTAATTCATTTTTCATTTTGGCCATTTAAAATTTTGAAAATTCAATTTTGGGTCACAAGAGTCTTCATAAACATAAACCCAAATTAAGTCAAAAAATTATATTTTGAGTACTTTTCATCTTTTTTTGCATTTTTCAAATCATGAAATTTACCTCTAATGCCTCATATTGCATTTCAGTTCAATTGTTTAGGAAATTGAGCAATTTTGGCAAAAAGGACTTAATTGCACTTTTATTTCTAATTTAGCCCTCAGTTTCACTCTAAATGCAATTAATCATTTTTCAAAGAATTTCATTCAAATCTAAGAGCAGACCCTATGTTTTTCATCATTTTGAATCTATTGGTGGGGTCGGTTTGGTTTACTTGTTTGGGGTTTGGATTAGTCAAATTACCTATTCGTGTTAAACTTTGGTCAAGGGATTTATATTGAAATGAACCAATTTGGCCATAGATTTTCATTCTTAAATGAAATACGTGTCCTAGAATCCAATTTGAACTTTAATTTGAGAAAACAAGGATCCAATTGGAGCCCAATTTGAGTAAAAAAGCCTAGCCAGGTCAACCGGGTCGGGTTGAACCAACCCGGTCGACAGATCCAACCACAGTGCCTATTCTACAGGTTCTTCTTGTCTGAGCTTCGCATGACCTCAAGCCTAAGCGGCATAGCGTTTAATGAAAGGGTAGACACCATTTTAACTTCTAAGCTCCATTTATGGCGGAGTTGTTCGATTATATTCTGAAACCGGATGAACAGAACTATCAGATCAAGATCTATCTTGTTCTACCTTATTTTGAATAAAAATTACAGTTCGACCTCAATCAACCTCAGAGCTCATATGCTCATTCAGATGTCCTGAGCCGATTGAACCAGGGGCAAGTCACCAATCCCTGGATGCAGATGAATATCAGTTTGGTTGTTGACATGTGAATTGAGACCCATTAAACTGTTGGTATGTTGAGGGGTAGATCGATTTGTGGCTTGATGGGCGCAGTTGCACGTTAGGCTTCAACGGGGTTAGATTAACCCCGCCGGTTTTTTTTTTTTTGTGGTTTCGTTGACCGGTTAACATAGTTGACTCATCAATGTTAACGTGGCGTCACATCAGCATCGGGGTTATTGTAATTTTTTCGAAAATATATAACACGATTCGACGGTGGATGTTGTGCCACATGTCGAGATATAGTATTTTTGCAAATAAACAATGATTGTTGTGCCACGTGTTGCACTGAAAATTTCGGAATAAAAATATTTTCTGATATTATAAATCATTTTGAAAATAAAAATTCTTTTTGTGATCGTGTGGCCCAAGTTTGGCTACTTGGTACCGTCCATTCCTTTTCTAAAAATTAAAAATCACTTTCTAATCCAATGGTTAAGATCTTCCCACGTGTCCCATTTATGGCTTTTGATTTTAAAATTCAAAAATTGGGAGGGAAAAATTGAAATTACTTCAGAAGCCCCCAAAACTATGTCGCTTTGGGGAAGATTTTCCAAACCCTAAAACCTACGTCGTTTTGATCTTAGGCCGACTCGAGTCTAATACGGTCTGGGCCGAGTGCCCGTGAGGTGTGGGCCGGGTCAACCTAACCTGGTCGAAATAATTTTTTAATAATAAAAATTTTCAGAAAAAATAATAAAAAAATATGAAAATGATTAAAAATTAAAAAAGGGAAAAATTCATAAGAAATTCTATAAAAAAATTGGAAAAAAATCAGAAAATTCCCAAAAAATTTGAAAAATTTTCAAAAATTAAGAAATGAGTCATTTCAACTAACCAATCCTGTTTTTGATGATTTTTCCCTCTCTTTCTTTCGAAAATGATGATTTTGCCCCTTATTGGCAAATTGTCCCGGAAGATTTCGAAAAATCCTGAAAATTCCATAAAAATCTCAAAAATTAGAAAATGGATCCATTTAACTGGCCAATCCTATTTTGATAATTTTTTCTTTCGATTTCTCAAGAAATGACAATTTTGCCTCTCCTGGACAGATCATTTAAAAAAATTCAGAAAAAATCCTGAAAAACCTCAGAAATCAGAACGAGACTCTGGCAAGGTAAAACAAAGATGATACACGCTTTAAGACTTCAAATGGGACATAAAGGGAGCTGATGTATCCCAAAAAAAGGCCAGAGGCTCATTTCATCAAACGCATAACCTCCAGAAACACTTAAAAACAACCATCGAGAGCCTTTTTCACGGCCTTTGACCTCGGACCTTGGGCACAAAAAGGACCAGACTCATACATGGGTGTGTCCTACTACATGCGGCTAATGGTATTAACTAGATAACAACAATCAAAACTCACAAAAAAAAAAAACAACAAAATCATACCACGAAGTCAGGGGTTTGACTCGTTTGAGATTTGGGTTTGGACCCAGATAAGGTAAACTAGTTACCTACCCAGATTCAAGCCCCGATATTTTTGACATGTAAGCCATACAGGAAACACCACTTATTCCAAATGAAAGTAGGTAACACAAGGTTTAAAAAACATTCAACAACTCATAAAATGATCAAACAAACACGTCCTAAGAGGATCACAAAGTAGCCTACATGCAAGACCCTTCCTTGGCTGAAAAAGAAAGCCTACTCCGGAAGGGTAAAAAACTACGGGGAAGAACGATGGCAAGGAGACGATGTGAAGTGGTAGAGGGAGTCACCCTTGAGTACCTCAAGGTTTCTTTCGCTCTTAAACTTACTCAGCTCACCACACGAGGCCCTCCATTTTCCTTTGTGACCAACGTTTTTTGGTTTTTTTGTTTTTTGTTTTCGAAAGCTAGCCCTCTCCCTCTCTCACTTGTGTGTTCTTCGATCAAGAAGGGATTTTATAGGCCTTTGGTGACACTTTAGGGTCTTCATTATGGCCCTAGGATTGATCTAATGGCGTAGATTTTCTCTTGTTAATTGATTGGCCTATAACCTATGATGTGTCGTTTTGGATGGCTATGATTTGACGTCTCAATGAATGACTAAGATTAAGCCCAAAATGTCCTAAAATTAGGTCAAATTTTAAGTATGCCCGAAATGCGAAATTGATTCAGCCAAACTGAAGTTAAAGGTCCCTAGATCAAATGCCACAACTGTCTCAAAGTAAGAAAATGACAAGAAGGACGCCGATTAATTTAATTTTTTTGCTCAATTAGGTCTCGAATTCCTATGATTTGGAGATAATTATGATCCTAATTAATTTTTTTAAAATAAAAATGGCTGAATCAAATTCAAATTCAAATAAAATTATTGACTATTTTTCCAGATTTTTTTTACCACATTTGGTATTTTTTCTAATTTTAGGTCATTTTAAATGAAAATAAATCCTGAAAATATCGAAAAAAATAAGAAAATATTTTTTGGTTAAAATTGATTCTTTAGGCATGGCCAAGGGTTCCAAAGTTGATTTTTGAATTTTAGAAATTTTTATTAATTTTTAAATATTTTTTCTAAAAATTAAATAATAAAAAATCAAGTTTCGACATCGATGAAGTCATAGATTTTGTTTCTAAGCCTAATCATGCATTTATACTTTAAGATAAAACAATTTTGATAAGATGTGGAAGAATGATATATGATAGCGATAAGGCAGTGTCTTAGCTAATATGGCTAAATCGGCATTGGGGGACTTTCTCATTTAAATTGTTAGCAAACAGAGCAAGAGGAAGCCAAAACTTGCGTTTTATCTTGCGTGATGCTCAAAATTACTTGTAGATAGAGAGGTCCAAGTGTTATAAGTGGGGGGATTGTTAAAGTCATCTAAATCATTTTCATTGCATGCAAATACAAAATTCATTGTTTTTCTACGCAAGATAGGTAAATCAAGATAGTAGATAGCTTGTCCAAATTTGATTACGACTGTTTTTGTGATATGTTGGTGTTTGAGGTTCCGGAGATGGTGATTCTCGTTAACCAGCTGTAAATCTATCGCTTATATGTGATTCTTGCATTTAGCATTGCCATTAATTGATTCGTCAATCATTCGAGGGCTCTCTGTTCTTTCTTTTTTCTTGAGTAGAAGGATGTAGCAATTTACAAAGCTAGGGCAACACAAGAAAAAGTTGTGTTCTTTCATTCGGAAGTTGTCAATGGGAAGCCGATCTAATTTATGTGATCGCAATGAGAATTTTTGGGTGATCCGGCTTCGTCTTCCTCCATCCTTCGTTTAAAGCCAACCGTTATACCTTGGATGAGCCGCCACCATGGCCGGTGACGCGTCGATGATGCCACTAGCTCTCCGGATTTGGTAGTCCATGGCCATAGGCATCACTCATCCAGGTAACACCGTTGGCTCTCTAAATTTTGCTTTTCCATGACCGTCGGTGTCGCTCACAAACCTTGCTCGCCATGGTCGATGACGCCGCTGGCTCTCCAAATTTAGTCCGGACGGTCGGCCTCCGTTACCATTAATGTGCCATAATCCCGTAAACCAGCCAATTGGTCATGTCTTTGGTGGTCATTAATGCCTCCTCTATGCTAAGTCTCAATCGCTTTTAATGAACACCTAGGAAGCACCGACATTCTCCTAGGGCCTACGTATCATGTCGTGTCGACTTTGCGACACTCCAATACTCTCCAACACTTTTTGACATGCGGCAAATATGTGGTTGACGCTCTAGACACGCTAGCGACACGGGAGTCTAGCATCCAACATGCAATTTCGACACGCATGGGGTCAATTTTAGTATTTTCAATAAATTATGAGTCAAAATATAAACTTATTAAATATATATACTTAGGTCATGTATTCAGCCACCTCAAAATTAATATACCTAGCCATAAAAAAATAATAATCGTGAATCCCTAAAAGAAGAAAAAAAAACTCACCACTGACATTTTTATATATACATGATAATTTATAATTTATATATAAAAATATGCATTTAATATACAACATGTCCCAACGTGTTGAGATTCTCTATTTTTTATAAATGATGTGTCGGCGTGTCGGGTCGTGTCGCGTGTCGGTGCATGCTACTTAGGTGATCATGCAAGTGTGATGCGCAAAGGTCTTCATGGCGCGACCGATCGATCCCATGGCCGAGAAGAACCCAAGACTTGTTGTGTCTTGGCAAACCGAGGCTCTCTAGGACTCTCTAGAATATTCTCAAGGGTGAGCGATACTATAGTTATCCCTCTCTCTCTAGAACCTTCCTATTTATTGTCGATGGTTAGGTAGATGGGAAATGTCTGGATCAAATATAGATCAACGGTTGTAATCCGATATCCTCTATTATGTAAAGAGGTGTCCTCCTTCTCATTTGATTATCCACAAGAAAGAATACAAAGGCATTCCTCCCAAAATCTCTCTCTAGAACTCTCTCTATACGTGATCGGAGTGAATCATCAAGAAAAGGTTTAGTAACCTCCAAACAAAAAGAAAACCGAACTTCAATATAGACACAAGCCTCCCAATGATCCAAGAAAGCCTAAGTTGTCGCATGAATCAACCCTCGAACTGTCGATATATGACAAAAGTCTCAAGAAGTCTCTCTCTTCCAACTCATACATGATTCTGTCTTCTAGGATCTAGGAGTGCAAAAAATAGAGCCACACCATCAAACACCATAAACAAGTTCCCTTTCTCTTTCAAGGGGCTTGCAGGAGGATTGCAAACAGAGGCATGGCAACACCATCAAAGTCTATAAATTGTGCTCATTACCTTTCAGGTATGCTTGCGTGAGGACTACAAACAGAAATGTGCCTAGGAGAGAAGTGCAAACCGAGCAATGACAACACCTTGGCTCATCGTCCTCAAGGACGGCCCCAAACAGTTGAGAATATCCGATGGCCAAAAATCATCGGAGCCCATTATTTAAGCTCACCTCCTCTTCCAAGTAAAAATCACCCCAATTTATCTTTTCGAAACCAAGACAATCCTGCTCCTGCCGATAACCTTCACACTCTTCTGGAAAGGGTCATCCAATCAAACGAATAACAATGGCTTCGCCACATTAATTACACCGGTGCGCTTACATTTTATATGCAAAATGCGAGGAGTTACACGGAATGATTTCACTTGGCAATGCTCTTTTCTTTTGATATGATTTACTCTTCTTCTTTGCCTCTTCTTTTTCGTGCGATGGTCAAAGAGGTTCAAAGAGAGGAAACAACATTGAGGTTAGCCAAAGAAGTATATTCCGCTAACGTTGCTAGAGTAGTCATCCAAAGCAAGATATACGTCCATAGTATGGAAGAATTGGAAGCTTTGATGTAGGTGTTTGAAGATGCTACATAGCCTTATTCCCTTCAAAGGGTCACAGTTTTGAGCTCGGACCTGGACCTAGACGTAACTGAAGAATTAAGGGTATACCCTGAAAATGGCAGATTCGCACCCATCGTGGAAGAATATGGTGGTGCACTAGTTTTTGCATTTTTGCCTTTTCTTCTTCTTCTTCTCTTATTTATTTTTATCTACTTGCATGAAGGAACAATACCTACACTTTCCCTCCGCAGTTGGCATAGGAGAGAAGAGAAGAGCAGCCACTGTTCTGTCTTCTTTAGGAGAGATTTTATGATAACTTGCGTTGTTAGTTTTGATTGTAAGCAAGTGAACAAATGCCATCGCTTTGAGGCCATTTTTGGCTTCTTTGCTGATCTTGCCTTTGGTTTCACATAGGATTAGGAAGTCATGTACAACGCCATGCTCGTACGATGCTGGCAATCCATTAGATTGGTGTAACTTGTGTGCTTAGCCTTAATGGAGTTGCAATCTAGTAATAGCATTGGTTCAGCTTGAGCTTAGACCATATGGGCCCGCTCAAGCCACATGTGCCAAAATGACACTTTTGGGCGGGCTTGGACAAAGCTAATTATAAAGATCAGCTCGGCCTAAGAAATTTTGATAAATTTATTTTAGGCACTCTTGAGTATTAGGCTTGGCCAGGCCCAATTAAAAATAAATGATTAAGTTTGATGGGCTTGAGAAATGGCCCACGTAGGAGCTCCACCCAGCCCAACTAGACTCACGCATTCCCTTTGTTTCCCATTTATATCCTTGATGCTCTCTATACCTTAGGGCCATTATTGGGCTGACTTGACCATTTGGTGATTAATTTTCCGTTACTCTTTGGAGAGCACAGTACAATGAAAGTTGTAGTGGAACTATTGTGTCGAAATTCTTCTTAACATTATTTACTATAAATGAATTTTCTAGAATTTCATTCTCCAAGGTAAGGGGTTGAGAGATCTAAAGCTCGAAAGGAATTTTTGAATCAACGCTTTCCAAGTGGTCTTTCGTGACTCCGATCATCCCCGATCAAAATGCATCCATTTGTCATACAATATCAAGAAGTGACGTTTCATTAGATATCTAGCAACTAGAATCTCTCTTTTTTCTACCAGATTATTGAGCAAGATTTGATCGGTAATAGTCAACTAATCGTAATTCATTTTATCAACAGAACGGAACGACCTCGTCTAAACTACTTGTCAAGTGGCCACCTCTAGTTTGACTAACCTAATCAATGTAGAACAAAAAAAGAAAGTCCAAAACATCAAAATGTTTACACATAGAGTAATCGGCAAATTAATCGATAATAAGGATAAAGATCAAAAGCATGATATATTGGCCTGCCCATTGAAATCCGGCTGTACACAGTTTTCGGCGACACCAACATCAGGCATATATGATTGCAATCTGCAACAAAATCCAATTTCAATCATTCCACATTTTTCACAAAAGCACAATTAGGTTAAAGTGATTAGCCAGATTCCACTTGTTACTCATCATCTCTCCTTTATGTGTGTGAGAGAGAGATTATTTTGGTACCAAAAGTTTCAATCGGATCACTTTAATGCCAATTTTTTTTAAAACGATCACTTTGGTGCCAAGTCGATTTACTTCGCCGAAATTCGACGTGCAATTTTTTATTAATATTTGCGGCCGACATGGTTCGCCGGTCCACCATGGATTTTTTTTAAAATTTAAATTTTTTTATTTAACATAATTTGAGAAATAAACTAAAAAATTCAAAAAAAGAAAAATTCAAAAAAATAAAATAAAAGAAAAGATTGTAGGCGGCGAGGGTTGCTTGTAACCCTCGCCGACCTCCGGTGAGGGCCCGCACCCTTGCTAAAATCCGGGTGAGGGCCACTAGCGGAGGTCGGCCGCTAGTGGCGGCCATCGGCCGGACCCGAGTGAGGGCCACGAGCTTCGCCCAAGTCGCGGGCGAGGATCTTGCAAGGCCTCGCCCTTGCGAAGTTAGCGGTGGTCGCCGAGCCCGGCCATTGCCGGCGATGGTGGGACAACGACGGCAAGGGTTACAAAGAACCCTCGTTGCTTGACATTTTTTTTAGTTTTTTTTTTCTGATTTTTTCAACTTATTTTAAATAAATTTTTTATTTTAAAAAGTTTTTGTTAGTTTTTATTTTTTTAAATATTTTATTTTATTGTTTTTATTTTTTCTAAATTTTGCAGTCCACATGGAACCAACGTGGACTTCATTTTTTTTAAATGCCAATTAAAATTCAAAAATTAATTAAAAATGCCGCATGGCAATTTTGGCAATTTTGGCGAGGCATCAAAGTGATCCTTTTTTCTCCGACTTGGCACTAAAGTGATCCGATTGAAACTTTTGGTACCAAAGTGATTTCCGTACACAACTTTTGCACTAAATGTGTACTTTTGCCAAGATTTTTGAATAGTTTTATGGCCAAACTTCCAACTAAGGAAGATGAAAAAATTATCCCAAAAATTCATGAACTAATTATCTCATTGCCAATTCAGTCCAAATTCTTCTAATTTTTGCAATTGAGTCCTAATATTTTCATATTTTATCAATCGAGTCCATTCGGCTAATTTTAACCGAAAATCGCCGACATGAGCTTCGATTGTCCTACGTGCCACAACCAAGGTCTTGACTTTGATAATTTCAATCAATAGTCTAATTTTTTTTTGAATTTTTATTATTTTATTCCTCCTCTTCCTTTTTTTTTTTTTTTTTTTTTTTTTTCTGTTTTCCCTTTTTCCCTCCGTTGTCCACGACGAGCCTTGTTGATGGCCGGAGGAGGTCTTCACCGAGACCAACCGCTTGAGGCCAGCGAGGGATGCTCGAGCTTAGGGGGCGAGGGCCCCCTAGCCTAGGCGGCCCTTCGCCCGATTGACGAGGGCCGTCCTCTCCAAGCTAGTGAGGGTAACCCTTGCTTGAGGCCGGTGACATTCGCCAATCATTGACGAAATGTCACGTATAACAATTGGAGTCCACGTCGGCGATTTCTAGTCAAAATTGACTAGATGAACTTAATCGACAAAAAACGAAAATGTTTAGCACTCAATTGTCAAAACTAAAATATTTAAAACCGAATTGGCAAAAGTGTAATAGGTTTAAGAATTTATTTTTATTTTTTCCAAAGAAAATGGGGTCCATAGGAGAATTTATGGTGGGGACGAGAAAGATCACCTCATACATAAAAGGAAGCAAAAGCAAAAGGTTAAAGGGTCCATATGAAGATTCATGGTGGGGTACAACTAAGGGGACCAGGATTAAAATCATTATTAATCATGGTGATGTAGCACAACATTATTAAAATTTACATAGAAGCACGGCCAGCCCAAGGAGGATCACGAGGACCACACTAAATTTTGATTTTAAACATAAGCTAATCCTAATTGGACAAAAGCTCCCAAAGCAGTGACATTACATCCATGACTTAATCACTTAACCAACCATGCTTTAAACGGCCAAGTCCCCATTGCTTCTCTCCCTAATCAGCAATTAAAACTTGGCCTCCCCCTCTTGTCGATGTGTATGTGTTGTGGTAGGGCCCTATCACTTGGCCACTCCATTTGCTCCTCCTTAAAGCTAAGTTATAATGATAATCATCGAGTCCTTCCTCTCTTTATTAAATGATCGCATTACTTTCAAAGCTTCGCTTGCGATTTATCCAAGCAAGAGTCACTTCTTGGATCTTCGCTATCATCGTGTGGTGGATGATTCGCATCAATCAACAGACCCCCTCGCTTTCGACACCTCTCTCTCTCTCTCTCTCTCCATCCATATTTGGAAAAGACATCTACGTATATGCACGTTTGTTATGGCTTAAGGATGAGGCATTCTTGGAAATACCTCGTGTTCGATGTCATGACAGATTCTTGATTTACGTGATTAAATAGGGTCAGGGTTGTTAGGGCTATGCGCACAAACACAACAAAAGAAAGAGTAAAGGCGAGAAAAGAGAGATCAAGATACAAGATTTATCATTATTTAATCTTAAACCGAGGCTACATCGAGAAGATAATTCCGCTATAATTAGTATTTCTCACCTCTCTGTCATGACCATCAATTACAAGAGAAAGTGATCATATATACTATTCATGAGCTCAAGCTCAAGTTAACAATAAAATACAAATCCAAATTATAAAAGCTCTCTAGAGGCCTGCAGGCGTTGTAGGATGAATTAGCTAATGAATTGACTAGGAGAATCATTCTGGAATAAGGTGAAACTTTTCCCATTGCCCACTCCGCCTAGCTCCGAACACGTGCATTGGAGCTCTTCCCTTGATGTCCCGCATCGCTATGTTGTAAACCGTTGTTGCCGTTCACCCGAGAGCAAGATTATCGTGTCTTCCTGTCGATGGGGAGTATGAACCATAGCTGAACAAGAGTATAGGTCATCTTCTTTCCTTTGGCACGCCTGCATGCATATCATAAAGAGATACTTTTGGTGGTATTTAAATATGCTGATAGTCATCTCAATATGGTTGTGTACGTGCCTAGGCTTTGAAACGCAACAATCGAAAGGATGGCTCCCCAAAATGTGCCACAACATTTAGTAAAATTTGGGTTATGGTTCTCTTTATGTTCGCGGATCCACGTTACTAACTAAAGAGAAATGCTTCTGTGCTTCTCAAATATCTTGTGTACCGGCATGTCGATGGACATGAAATTTTTTTATCTCTTTTGCAAAACAGAAGGTTAAGTTTCATATCCCATATTCCTTGTCGGATGGCGGGACCATTACGTGAGACAATGACACGGTGCTCTAAGAGTATCTAAGAGATGCCACACGCGAAAAAACGATGAGAGTTCTTCTCATAATCGAGAGGAAAAAATCAGTATAAAACATGCGAAACTTTGTTGCGAATGGGGAATCATAGAGATACAAATGTTTGACGGATTGGTATCCTTGTTTGTGAATGAAACTCAAGATTTCAAGTTCAAATTAACTCGGGTAAAACCCTTTCCAAATTGATGAAGGGGGGGGTAAATTGTATCCTTGATGAAAACCAAGATTTCAAGTTCAAATAACCTTTTGCGAATCAAGTTATGACGCAATAATTCTTCGAAGTTGTTCTGTTCCAGCATTGTTAACGTTTCATTCGCCAACCAAGGGAGTCGATCTAATCTGAACCAGCAAAAATAATTTAGGACACCCAAGACAAGAGCTAAAAAGCTCTAGAAATTGAAGATATGAAGATTTACATAGAGAAAGCTACAAATATTGCAACCCAAGTATGCATTTTTTTTTCTAATGAGCCTTAAAGTACAATCTTGACTAGTCCACTTTGCACGAAACAATTCCTTCATCAGAAGAGAGGCAAGACAGTCGTTAGGTACCCATTAGCAGATACTTTATGCTTCATTAGCGCAACCAATCAGCAATATCGCCAGGGATGGCAATCTTTCAAAAGATAAATCACGCGTGGGGGCAGCAATTCGCGTTTTCGAGTTACATTCGTGTCGAATATTCACGTCATTTCAATACGTCTGCAAAGTAATTTTCTTTGAAAGATCGATGAAAATGTGTCGATTAATGTTAATTTCGAGCCAGATTATGTCTTGCCGTGTCGAGTTCGGGTCTCTCTCAATAAATTGGCGTCGTGTTTGGGTTGTGTATCACGTCATGTTGCCGATAATTGTTGGTCATGAATTAAACTTCCAGATCTCCTCTTTCTAAGGCAGTTGTCACAAATTATCGCCGTCTAAGCAGCTATTTAGACGAGGTAAAAATGTACAAGAAGTTAGTTAATAAAAATAGGAGTATAATAGAATATCATAGGACATGACATGATTGTCAACGGATAGAATTCTGTTATGAATAACATATATAGAACATAACTGTAACAAGTGTAATGTCTTCTAGGGGGAATTCCACCTATCAATGGAGTAGCTGCAATTACTAAAATTGGAAAAAAAAAGTTGCACGTGTCATTTCGTGGGAACAATGTTGAGTTCGAATTTTCATCAGCCAAGCGTTCCCCCCTAAATTCATACGAATACGCTAAAAATAATAACAAAAAATGACGCGAATTCAATAGAAATTGGTTCTCAAGATGCTGTGAATTTGGCTGCTTAATCATCCACCCAATTGAAAAACTTCATCTTCATCTAAAATCAAGCAAGTAGAAAAAAAAAAATAAAAACCATCATATTGGAGGGGGTCGCAATCGTATCAAGACATGACGTAATCAGCCAGCCAATTGGAAGAAGTGACGTCAAACCATGCTACGTACGTGGGAGGAATTGGTGGAGGTGTTTGTCCTCTCCTACCACCAAATGGCCTAATCTCTTTTAAATCAAGCAAAACTAAAAGGACGTAAATAAGTCAAAACTAATTGAAAGCAATAATAGACTTTTCTTCTTATATTCTAATCTACAGCTTTTTGGAATGTTTGAAGCTACATTATTTTGCCCAGTCATCTTTTTTTTTTTCCTTTTCTATTTCTTCATTGTTGTATGAAGCTAAATTTAAAGTTGGCCACGAGGAAGAGGGTCATGCCAATTCGAAGATGACTCTTTTATGAGATCGTCAGATGGAATATTCCACGTGTGCTTTGCTGTGTAAATTGAATCCATGTCTTTGGGGCAAGAGAAATTAACTAAAAATAATTCTTTCTTATATTATACTCTCGATGTGGATGACGTGTCACCGACCGGATCCGATACTAAAATCCCGTTTGGAGCCGTATGCCCTTTGCTATTCATAAGTTGCCATTATAGTGAAGTGTACTATAGCTATGGATGGATCTCATCTTTAGTTGACAAGTAACGGTATCCCAATCCACATCAATAAATCGATAAATTGAATGTCAAGTTATATGTTATTTTTTATACTTTGTGGTATTTAAAGTTAACCAAAATCGAAGAAAAAATTTACATTTAAAATATAGATTAAGAAAGGTTATAATAACTATTGAAAAGACAGAAAGATTGTAGAAAGAGTTGCAAATGATATCGCCAATCAATGTAGCTTAGCACCAGGGAAAAAAAAAAAACCCATCCAATCCTGCTAAACTCTAGAAGACCAAACCACAAACATCATCATGGGTTGATATTGAGATCTTGTCGTTGCAAACTGCCTTATAAGTACAGAAGAAGGCGATGGGCTAATTTGGTGAAGATATTCTCACTGAACCACACCATGGTTTTTCCACTTTTGGTGAGGGCATCCCTCAAATTCCTTCCGATAAGCAGCGGAGGAGGCTGCATTTTGATCATCCAGATTCCGACATGGTAGGACAGGATAGGATGAGAAATTCCCTAATTATGCATCTAAGATTTTATTTCGAAAGCTGGATACAGACCATGGATTATATCCTAGCGTTGCCTGGTGCGTTTGGAAAGGAGCAAGAAAAAAGCAAACAAACTTGAATAAGAAGGGCGAGGTTCGTGGAACGGCATGGAACGGCATGAGAGGAGCCGGGAATGACGTACGTGGGAGTTGGTAACAATGATACGAGTGTACGTAGAAAAAAGTGACCACACGCAGGCACACTCGATCGATCCTGAGTGGGAAAATGGGAAGAGTTTGATGGCGGGTCGTTTTAGGGTTAGATGGAAACATGGGGCCCGCTCGCGAGCATCTCATCCGGTGCAAATGTCGGCTTTCACTTCCTTCTTGTACTTGTGTCTTGTCTCTCTGTACCTCTCTCTCTCTCTCTCTCTCTCTCTCGTCTTTTTTTAAAACCCTAAACACAGGAGAGAGAGAGAGAGTGAGTTGAGTTGAGTTGAGTTGAGTTCATTTATATATAACCCCCCTCATTTAATTCCGTGCAAACAAAATCACAGCACCACCTTCAATACAGAAGAGAGGGAGAGAGAGAGTGTGTGTGTGAAAAGCTTTAACAGACTTAGAGTTAGCGAAAATATTTAACATGGGTCACCACTCATGCTGCAACCAGCAGAAGGTGAAGAGAGGGCTCTGGTCTCCTGAGGAAGACGAGAAGCTCATCAGATACATCACCACTCATGGCTATGGCTGTTGGAGCGAAGTTCCCGAGAAAGCCGGTCAGTCTTTGCTCTCTCTCTCTCTCTCTGTCGATCTTTCGAGTCTTTTTTCTTCTCTAATGTCGGGCTTCATCGAGCGTGAATTTCTGGGTCTCGTTCATCTTGATTTTAGGGCTTCAAAGATGCGGCAAGAGTTGCAGGTTGAGGTGGATAAATTATTTGAGGCCTGACATCAGGAGAGGCAGGTTCACTCCAGAGGAGGAGAAGTTGATCATCAGCCTCCATGGGGTCGTAGGCAACAGGTTCACCGAGTTTCTTCACCATCATCACCTTCATCATCTCTAAAATTCCTACTGAGTTGTTTCCAAAACGATATATCAAATCAATGGAGGACCACACCAGAAAGAAGATAGCAAACCCTAACATCGTCCCCGCCAAATTTACATCTTGAAAATATGCGAGCATATTGGGATTTTTTTTTTTTTGGGAACTTTTCATGAATCTTGAAATGGACAATTCTTTTCCCCATCACAGTACAGTAGTGGCGTCCTAGGAAAGTTCCAAGGAAATTGACTTGCCACTGAACTTTTTTAATGCAAGCTTTTAATTTAAGTTTCCGTATTATACGTTGATTAAATACCTAGAAGCAAGCTTAGAGTCAAATTTGTACCTGATGGCCCCTATCACCTCCATTGTATGGGAGGCGTTAGAAGGACATATTCATAGGTTGAGACATATGTTTCAGTCACATTTCGGCCCCATTAGTTAAATTTTCTTCTCTCCTTGTAATTCTCATCTACTTATAACAACACCATTCAAATAATGAAAGAATTACAAGAAGAACTGACTATGATGGTTTTTGTTTGTCTCTCGCTCCATGTTGCAGATGGGCTCATATTGCTAGCCACTTGCCGGGAAGAACAGACAACGAGATAAAAAACTACTGGAATTCATGGATCAAAAGAAAATTCGGAAGCCGTCGCCGGCTTCTCTGACAAATGTTCCTCCCAGTACGTCTTCCGAGCACTCCCTTTTGAACCACAGCTCGAACCAACTCAGCTGCGCGATCCCGGATTTAATGGCAGCGAAGATGCCTGTACAGGAAACCTTATTCTCTTCCCCTTGCCCTCTATTTATGTTCGACACCGCCTCGCTCGAAGGGCTTGCGGAGAATAACGAACAACAAGACCTTTTCACTGATGCGGTCACGGTGAATTCCGCTGGCACCTGGAACTTGAATCACCAGCAATTCCACACCACACTCCCGCTGCCTCCCCCGCCTTATACAAGCGGAAGCGCGGATGCTAATTATTTGCCGCCGTTGATAGAGAATGTTGAGAACATGTTGAACATCGGGGCACAATCTAGTAACATCGACGAGGAAGGCGATCGGATAGCCCTAGAATGCTTTCAGCGGCAGGAGTTGAACGAATGGGTCGAATCCCACCAGTGCCCAAATTTTCTCTTGTGGGATAACATGGAAGGGCCTTTCGGCGGGGAAGACATTGCGCCGGCTTCGTCGACTGCTGGAGCTTCAACTATGTCTTCCTTCCCTTCGTCTCTCTAACATCTCTCTCTCCCTCTCTCTCTCTCTCTCTCTCTCTCTCTCTCGAAGAGTCCCCAAAAATGATGCTTGAGGCTTGAATTGAGTTTGGCTTTTGACTATTTGTTCTTCATTTTTCTTCATTTCTTTCTTGTCTGTTCAAACTGAAGACGAATGTTTGTGAACTTGTGAATGATGAGGAGGGCATGCGACAAATGCATGCAGTGTTTTGGACACCGAAAGAAGAGAACAATAAAAAGCAACGCAGCAGCGGCGGTTTGACCATGATTTTGGTAAATGATTGGTTCTTTCTTATGCTTTGCAATTGGTTTTGAGTGGTACTTGCTTTGTTTTGCACTCCTTCATTTTGTGAGATAAACATATTCAACACGAGGTATGTATTAAATCACTTGACATGATTAATTCCCATGGATACGCGCAACATGTCAACAATAACTCGTCACTGTTTATCTAAAAGCGTGACATTCGGAATTTTTCTATATTAGTTAATGACATTTAGGATATGAAGACAATAAATAATTCATCCAGATGTTTGGATGTCACGTGATTTTCATAACGCAATTCCGATAGGGTTTAATCGATAGATATTTGTATGTAGGTTAATTATGCAAAGAAACAATGGAAAACGTACCGCCTTTGTAATTGTCGATGGGGATCGATATGCTCTAAAGTATGCACCGTATAATTTTCAAAGTCAAAACTTATTGAGTTGAGATTTTCCTCATGTCGGATAGCTTTTGCTGATAATTTTAGGGGGCTCAAAATATTATTTTGATTTATCGGTGTTTAGATTGGGCACTGAGATAATTCATTAGTCACTATGATTAAACCACATTTAACACACTAAGGTCATCAGGCACCACGTTTTGACAACCTCACGCTTATGCATAACGATTACGGTTTTCACGGGATGGACAACGAGCTACTTCAAACAAGTGATTGTGCGTCACAATAAGCGGGAAAACCTGTCTCGACTTTGAGCGACTTTATCGGAACATAACCGACGCATCCAACGTTTCTTATTGACTAGAAATTACTTGTATCGTTAGCAGCGAAACCATCAATCACATACTCTAAAAATCAATCGTATTCATGTCGCAATAAATTTCATGTGAATCACACTCATGTCAAATCGCACCATGTAGCATGAGAGGAGAGATCGCACCTCAAAGGGCATTCTCTCTTTTAACTACCATCAAATACCAAGTTATTAAGATGTTTTCAATGGGGATCAATTCCAATCCTTCCTGATCCCCACGATGTAAAGACAGGAAGTGTCGTGCGCTCTCAACCAGGGCAATCATTTTAGTTACCGCCTTCTTTCAAATGCCCTCTCAAGTTTTCGACTCTTCACATATTCGGAGTCGAGCCGTTATATGTTCCAAACTATATTCAAGGAAAGAGTTCCATAACCCGAAGCTTTCATGCGCCGTGATGTCTCCACAATACGCTATTGATCCATGATCCGGCATAGTGGTTGTTTGCCCTTTAAAGTAACAATTTCCAGGGTGAATCGCTTCCCACGTTTCTTGGCTCTAGCAACTCCTAGTCAAGTCAGCGGACGCAACTAGTTCCACATTTTATGCGTGAAAGATAAGGAAAACATGGGGAAGCCCTCTTCTGAAGTATCCGGACACTTCTAGTCCGGGAAATATTCTCTGCGAAGCATGCATTATTAATTTAATAAAAAAACATGTTTTTTTTTTTAAATCTAGATGTCTTGCTCACGTTTTAATAGTGCACAGATTTTTCAGACAATGTCGGAGTTGTGTTTGTGACGTAATGCGTACGTACTTCGCTTGATCCCGGATGCATTACGTAACCCTTTAAACTTGCAAAATTGCGCAATCGATGTTTGTCCTATGATCCTTTTGTTGCCGAGTTCTTTTCACCTTTTACTATTATTTGTTGTGATATTAATATTTTTCTAGACAAATTATTTTCTCTCCTTTTCTCTATTTTGTTTCATTTTCTTTGCCCATGTTAAGGATAAAAGAGACATTTCCACCAATATAATAAGATGAAAATGTAAATGGGTTAATACTATGAAAAAAAAATCACAAAATGGTACCAGTTTTCGGGTTTTTCATGATCTAAAAATTAATTTGGAGTAAATTTGGCACATAAAGGCCGTTTGGGGTTTCGTTGACTTAAAGGTTATTTTTGGGTAAAAAATTAAATGGTCATTGAACTTTGATCCAATGTGTAATATGATCCTTGAACTTTTAATTTGACCAATATGATCTTTGAATTTTTGGCTGATGTACAATGTGGTCCTTGAACTTTTAATTTGATCAATTTGATCCTTGAACTTTTGAGACATGTTCAACTTAATCTCTGAATTTTAGGAAGATGTTCAATGTAGTTCTTCCATTAATTCACATTCGGAGACGACTTTGAACATTTTATTATAGTTTAGGGAGTAAGTTGAACATGTTTCAAAAGTTTATGGATCATACTGAACAAGTTGAAAATTTAGGGATCACATTAAATATTGGGCCAAAGTTTAAGAACTATACTAGCCAAATTAAAGTTCATGGACCATATTGTACATTGAATGACCATTTGAGTAATTTACCCTTAAGGTTGCGTTTGGTCGCAGTATATAAGTCGGGATACGATATATTTTATCATAAACCGTGCTTGGTAGCCGTTTAGGATAGGATAAATGGGATATAGTCGGGAAAAAAACATCATAGGGAATGGGATGAGATAGATTAGGATATGATTTTTCAAGAGAGTAGACACGATGAGAATCAAGTTTTCTCTCACAATCGCCACCTCTCCTCTATATTAGGTCGCCTCTCCATTGTGTCGGCTTGCCTCTCTGGCGGTGCCAACCTCCTTTGCGGTAGCGACCATCAAGTGTGGCCGCCTCTCCGCTGGTGCGAGGCTAGGGTCTCTAATTGCAAAGCCGGGTATCTCCACGACCTATGCTTTTTAATAGATTGTTATGCATGATATAAGTTCACGTTCCTCATTCTTTAACCGCTTGAACTTTTTCAACATTTGAAAGGGGTATTGACATGTTATGAAGAACTCGAGATTGATCATCGACTTTCAAGGCAATTTTCTTGGACGACTTGCATAAGTGCATTTTCCACACTGTGGAAAGATGTTGAATAATTAGATTGTTCAAAGACGTATTTACTCACTCGACAAAACAACGAGCATGGCTAGCGAGTCATTCGCAAAGGATTGGACTCCAAATCAAAACCCCCGACTCTATGGGGTTGGCTTCGTTGATGTTGTGCCCGAATTTAGATGGCATAAACCTTTTCTCAATAATAATTAATTCATCGAACTCATCATTGAATAATTTTTAAAGTATTCAGATGTTTGAGCGAAAATAAGAGTTAATCTCAACCGCGTCTTACTTACGTTTATCCGACTTTAAATCCTCGGTTCAACAAACATAGATAAGATATGACAAAATTTTTAGATTTTTTATCTTATTCTATCTAATCCTATTCTGAGTAGAAATTCGGACGACTAAATGCTTTCTAAGAGTTGTACTACTCATAATTCGGAAATTTTTTTAGTAGTCTTACCTTTAATAAAATAAAATAAAGAAAGAAAACTCCTTCGGAGTAGTGAAGCCCAGGCAATACCGATACTACCCTCACCCTGAAGCCCCACCCGACCCGACCAATATGACCCTTGGTTTCCTTCCTTGATAGATTAACTAAGGGTTTTCCTGCAACGGTTGCCCCCATTTCTGCCGAAGTGCTCCTGGTCTCGGCTCACTGCCGCCGTCAGTTTCTCCTTGGCCTGTGCTCTGCTCATAGCGAACATGGTACTCTTTCTAACCTTATTTCTGTGGAGAATGGTTCATCCCTGGGGAGGGATTCCTGGGTTTGTTGAATTGTAGCCTGTTTCTGATTTGGGAGCTACCAGGAATTATAGAACACTAGATTGCTCGTGCCCCCTTGTTTTCTTGGCTTCCTACGATGAATTGTGAATCCTCACTTTTTCTTTTTCTTTTTCTTTTTCTTGTCGTTCTTTCGTGAATTCCTATTCAGATTATTCCTGAGAAGAACCGCCGTGAGATCTCAAAGTACCTCTTCCAAGGTACGTTACTCAAGGGCACGTGGTTATTTTGTGAGTGGGATGATGTCTGCTAAGCATCACACGCCGTTCGTGATGTGGAGATCTTGCTTTCCGGTTGAAATTTGCTTGATTTTAGCTGAGTCTGGGGGAATGTAGTCATGTGATCTATATGTAATTGCCGGTTCCGTTGCTCCATAGTGTCAACTCCTCTCTAGTTAGCGGAAAACGGCTGGCCTCCTAATTGGCATTTAACCTGATAGCGGCGTGGTGACTTTTACCGAGTTGTTTGATGGAGCCTTGGGATCTCATACTTATGCGTTTGTGTGGAGATATGTATGTGGCAATTAGATTGGTGGGTTTGTCTCGGGTGCATGATTGTTCGTATGATGCGGAAATTGAGTTTCTGATTTGTCCTTTCGTATGTGGATTTTTCATCTTGATGCAGTCCTTTTTTTTTTTTCCAATATAGAGGGAGTTTGCTATGCAAAGAAGGACTACAATCTTGCAAAGCACCCAGATATAGATGTCCCAAACCTGCAGGTGATAAAGCTTATGCAGAGCTTCAAATCGAAAGAGTATGTGAGAGAGACGTTCGCTTGGATGCATTATTATTGGTATCTCACCAATGATGGAATTGAGTTTCTGAGAACCTACCTCAACCTCCCTTCTGAAATTGTCCCTGCCACCCTGAAGAAGCAAGCTAAGCCACTTGGTCGGCCCATGGGTGGTCCACCTGGTGATCGTCCTCGGTATGTGTACTACACAGTAAGGTTGTTAATATAATATTTCAACAGTTTTGTCACTAAAGAGTTGATAGTGGACACTTAGAAAATATAGTACTTGAACTGAATGTATTCGAGGGAAAGTTGGTGTGGTTTCGTTAAGGACAAGGCAGTTTCATGAGGGGGTTTGGACGCATGACTTGACTACCCTTAGATGTTCAGCTATGGAGATATGATGTTAGAATGGAAATGTAGGGTTAGAATGAAAATATAGTACTTGAACTGAATGTATTCGAGGGAAAGTTGGTGTGGTTTCGTTGAGGACAAGGCAGTTTCATAAGGGGGTTTGGACGCATGACTTGACTACCCTTAGATGTTCAGCTATGGAGATATGATGTTAGAATGGAAATGTAGGGTTGAAGGATCTAATTTGCTGCACAGTTAATTGAAGAAGCCTTAGTGATCGTTATTGTTGGAAAGTTGTATGTATAGTCATGCTTTTAGTTATCAGATTACTGCATCAGTGGTTTCTCTAAAATCCTTGACCAATTAGACTTCTGTAGAGAGCGAACTGTGAAAGCTGCTCCATAAGTTTCACATAATTAGATAGGCTCACTCCTATGCTTCATTTTTCGCTGATTGATAACAGTGGCCCACCAAGATTTGAGGGAGAACGGCGATTTGGTGACCGTGAAGGTTATCGTGGAGGTCCTAGAGGACCTGGTGGTGAGTTTGGTGACAAGAGTGGAGCACCCGCTGACTACCGCCCTTCATTTGGGGTGAGATATTTCTTAAAGGCTACAATGATATATTTCTTCTTCAGATTTCACATATTATTATTGCACGAACATTGGTGATATATTTCTACGTCATCCCTACTTAAAGATGTAGATCTGCCGAATGCTTTTTGTGATGATAAGACTTTTAGTCCGTTGAGATTGTATAATGATATTTTGTGTCCCCTTGTTTTAATATGTTTGAGAGTCCATGCAAAAGAGGTCACCTTTTGATTGAAACTCTCTTGCCAAACTTTATTTGTCCATGTAGTGGCTATATACTTAATCAATATATCTCTATGTAAGTATATTCAAAGTAAGGAACAACGAGACATTCATACTTCATACTAGATCTTGTGGTCCTGGCACGCTATTACTGACAGGGCTGTTGACTTTTCCCTGTGTGTTCTGCTTTCATCATTTTGATGTTAAGATGGGAACTCATGAATGACCGTTTGTATTAGGAGGAAGTACTAGCGTTTTTATAAGTTAGGAATTTGTCTTCCATGTTGGCCGTTCACGAAGAGACTTATGTTTTTAAATTGCAGGGACCTGGTGGAAGACCAGGCTTTGGTCGCGGAGGCGGTGGATATGGTGCTGCGTCAGCTAGCTCAGATCTTGCTTGAATGGTTGACAAGCTTCACAGCCATTAATTTTGAAGGGGACTGAGTCAATGCGGTTGCTTTTCCTTATTGTTTCAAATTAGGCGTCTTTATATGACCAAAAAAAAATTAGGCGTCTTTGAAGAGATTTTATTTTATCCTTCGTCTTTTTGTGCTACTGTACTGGCTCAGCTAAGCTTTTGTCTTCATAATCGTTTTTAAAGGTCTTATTTGTGACAAAGAAGTGAATAATATATATCCCTGTTCAGTGCAGAAGCAGAAAATTCATCACGCTGCCTAAAATATGATCCATGTTTGAGTTTTTCACCTCTCACTTCATAACCGAGGTTTTGAATGTAACTTGCTAATGAGATTTTAGCTTTCATGCCCACATTGTGGATGATAATTTTTATCGTCCAGTGTCATTGTTAAATTAGCTGAATTTCTTATATCGTCGCAATGGACATCAATCATCGAATTCATGTTTCATATGACAGACACATACATTTGCGCGTATGCTCACACGAGAGATTGGACTTGGGAGTGGTAGTTTATGTAATTTGATTTAGCATTGCGAAGTGCAGGAGCTTTGATCCTCTAGCGAGCTTAAGAACATTTTTAGTAATCACTTCCTCTATCCATTTGAAGTTTGATCAATGAAAAGGCATAATTTCCACACGGAATGGATGATCTCTACTGTCACCAGTGCTTCCTTTTGTAAGAGCACATTTGAGCTTCAACCTCATCAATGGACAGGCTCTCCTCCGGAAACTTACAAGCCGGAAGCTTCTGTGGCCCCTGATCTGGCAACGCATTGCATGGCTGAGGAACCACGTCGTTGGAAATTCCGGTCACATCGGTGCAATTCCACTGGAGTTTCTTCGGCTTCTCCACCAAACCGATCGTCACATTCGATATACAAATCCCGGTGAATGGGTCCCCTGGGATCCCCTCCAACCGAGCTGCCATCGTGACATTCTCGGCGACCATGTCGCGGTAGTTGATGTTCTGAATCAGTGGAAGCGCATTAGGATCGTAGTTGTTGTCGGCGTGTGAGCCGTAGTTTCCCGTCATCCAGAATACCCACTTCATGGTCTTCATGGTCATTCCTTTCACGTATATGTCCTTCACATACCCACCTCTTCCGATGGCGGTCTTGATTCTCACTCCAGACTCCGAATTAATCGCCAGGATATCTTCCGCCCTGACGTCTTCGATCCCTCCTGACATTTCGCTCCCCAATGCAATCACTGCGCTGGTTGGGGAAATGCACGTGAGCCGTCTGATCACAAGCTGCTTCGTCGGCATCCCGTATGCGATGCCATACTCGTCCCAGCCGCTCTTGACGGCGACGCAGTCATCGCCGGACACTATGTAACAGTCTTCTATTTTGGTGTTTGTGCAGGAGTCTGCATCATATGCAAACCAGTTCGGTGTAAGTGAAATGATGATTGTGAATGCTAATGACTTCTTTCCCAATTTTCAAATGCTTACCCGGGTTGATCCCATCGGTGTTTGGCGAATCTGTCGGGGCCAGGATGGTGATGCCTTGAACAATCACATTGCTGCGCATCGCATCGCAAAAAACAGATTAGCGAAAATCACAAGTCTTAGTTTCACAAATGCCAAAGCGGACTGATGGTTTCCAATAGAGAACCTGCTATAAACAGGGTGAACATTCCATGATGGAGAGTTGAGCAGAGTAAGATTGGAGATCTGGACTTTATCGGAGTACATGATCTCAACGAGGTAAGGCCTCGTGTAATTAAGCTGTCCACTGCGAAACTTCTGCCACCAGAGCTCACCCTGGCCATCGATCGTGCCATTATTGCCTAACCAAAGCGAAACAGATCAGAGACACTATTGAGTGTTGTGTGTCATGTGTCGTGTTATGTATGTGTGATCCTCCGAAAAGAGGTCTATGTTCTGTTCTGTACCTGTTATTACGACGTCGGTTAGATTGGTTCCGAATACCAGACTGCTATACCTTCCGCCTTCCGCGTCCCTTCCTCGCCCATAGGACGGCAGTGGATCTATCAGCGGCCAATCGCTCTCATCCTACATGACCATGAAACTTCCGGTGAGCTACAGAATAACACAAACCACAACACCAATCTCAGTCAAACTATTAAATGGTCTTTCACTTTCTTATGAGTTCATCAGGGACATTACTGTTCTCAGTCGAGATCGATGCCGTATTCAGAAGAATTGCTTCCCATCAAACCCTATTCGTGCTCTCTCCAATCTCACTTGGTGCGCGAAGACGAAGCAGTCCGCGCGCTCGACCCACATGACAGAATCAATATTCAATAGTCTTCGGATTCCTTAACCTTTGATTTGGACAGTGAGCTGAGCAGTTTGCCAAAGAAGGAAAGAAGCCAAAACAACTTTCGCATGGCCAAAAAGGGACAGGAAGGAACATTTGTGTGTGGCTGAGAATAAAAAACCAACCCGTGAACTAATTTTCAATGTTTAATTACAAGTAGGACTCTGGTTTGTGGAGGTTCGGTAGCATCCAATCGGGGCACTTTTTTGCGTCACAGAAGAAGAAAAGTGAAGTGCTTGTTGGGGTCTGGCCTAATTTTCATCCCCTACCTGACGTGGATGGTCCATATCCACCTTGTCAAACCCCGTTTCCAACTTCTTTGCTCGCCTACCCTTTACCTGCATTCTCAGCCTCTTCTGGGCTCATCTACTGTTCCATTCTTTTCAACTGTGATACTTAGAACTCTTTATGGGATAATGAGTTCTATTCATTTTCCTTTGTCATTATGATCGATTCGTTTTAAAGTAATGTTTGCGTCGGCAACCGCTGGAGTTAAAAGTAACAAAAATGGTGAAGTTCAGATAGGTTGTAAGCGATTTCATCAATTTTCAGCTTTGCCATCATGTGACCCAAGTAATGAAATGACCCATGTAGCATCTTAGATAAAACCATGTACCATCCATATAGATAATAGCGAAATCACAGATCTCTTCGGGGTTATAACGTCAAAATCCCTATCCTTTGAACAATGAAAATTCCGAATCAATTTTCGTTCAAGAGAGAGTTTTCTGACCTGAGAAGCAAGAAGAACAGCATCTCTGTGGAGGTAGAGAGTGAAATGGCTGGTGAGGTTGAAGCTCCCAGTCAGCCATCTTCCCGGAGGGACAAAGAGCTGAGACCCACCCTGGGCCTCGAACTGGCTCAGGTAATTAATGGCAGCCTGAAAAGCCATGGTGTTCAGCGTGATCCCATCTCCAACTCCTCCAAACTCTGTCACCGAGGCGCTGTATGCCCTGCAACTTATGGCGCTGTAGCGGATCATGTCCGGGCGTCCTCTTCTCCTGCTCTCACCTCCAATGGCGAACATCATCACCACAAGAATCGCAAGCACCAGTGCTCTCTTCAGACCCTGAAATGCGTGACAGATCGTGTCAGGCCCAAGAATTGATCGATAGGTTCTGGACCAAGAAACCAGATTGCCACAGACTTCTCTGTTTTGCGCCTTGATACGAGATGGTTTACCTCAACTTTTGCGCAGGGGTTCGGCGAGAACTCCATTTTCATGGATGGAGGGCAGGTTCAAGTTCGGTTCTGGTTTGTGCTTTGGATATTTTCATGTGAACTCGTGAGCACCATACTTATATAGGAGCTGCAGATGAAGATGACAGAGGTATTTTCCAAAAACTCCTCCTTGCTTGTGTCATGAATGGGGACAAGAAGGAAAATCCTACGTCATATTTAAAAAAATTTCCCCTTTGATTGCGAGAGAAACTACTTTATTTCTTCTGCTGCAAATTGTTTAATAATTTCTTTGTTTTATTCAGGGGACTCTCTTTCTTTTTGGGTCGGCATAAAACTCCTTCCTAAGTTCAAAGGATGAACAGAGGAGCAGGAGAAGATTCGTTAGTTCCATCTCTTAAGCTTTCATTGAGAAACAAGATATGGAAGAAAACAGAGGGCAGGCGCCTTGTTGAGGGGAGGAGTGACTTTTAAGAGAAACATCCCCAAATTTGTGAGACAAAGATGAAACAAGCAAAGAGAATTTCAGAGGAGCACTCAACCTTTCGAATAAGTTTGATAGCCGCGATAAAATTCAAGATATGATATATTTATTTTCTCCCCAAGATAGAATAAACTCGGATACAAGACGAATATATGCTGGATAAAATAATCTCATCGGGGAAGGGGAAAAAGGAAATAAAATATATATAATAAAAAAGAGAGGGAAAAATTACTAGAAAATAAACGAATGAAAAAATGAAATAGAAAAGAGCGTCATGAGATATTATTATCATATTCATTTGTCTAATTTTTAGATTCATTTACATTGATATGCCGTTCAATACCGAACAATGAATATGATAGGATGTGAAAGTATTCGACTTTATCACTACAATTCACTAAATAATGGATTGGTTACGGTGAAATCTCCGAATTTCATATCCTATCATATTTAGTTTTATATTAATTAGAAATTCAAGCGATCAAATGCGGCCTTAGAATTTACGAAATCCGGGTCACGTGCAACTCCATTCATGCACATCCCAAACATGAAATTCCTTTCTAGGATGCCCTTTTCTTTCCTATGATTAAAAGATCGGACGATCAGTGAGAGTAGCTTCACAAGCTCCTGTCCGTGTTTTAATTGCACATTTACTCTCTCCGGTCCATCTGCATGATCGCTATGTCTACCAGCTCGGTTGAACTCAGAGGTCTGAGTCAAAAGTAGCTTTCAAGCCACACTCATGGTAATGGAGAGTGCACGTCACGTGTTTCGTCACAGATCACAAATGTGTGAGCTCAATATGATACGGATCATGGTGACCCATGCTGGATGTCATCTTAGAGATTTGATGTATATATATCAGATGCTATATAGGTGCGTATCCATACTCACTCCATATGCCAGTCATCCACATGAATGATAATGGGTAATCACAGAGCAATCGTTGCTTATGTGTTTCGATTCTTCAAATCGGTCGAACTGCCTGGTTAAACATGCAGGCAAATAATATTCGAGGACGTGTTGGTTGATCTCGAATTAGAATTTAGGGTTTCGAGTTGGATGAAGGATAAAAGATGTCCGAATCCGCATGAGTGAGTTGAAGCTTGAAGATAATCTCAAGAGGAAGATCCAATTCATAGATAGTGCAATGTGCACTAGAAAAGTAATGCAACGAGAAAATAGTCGATTACTATATTGCCAATGGAGGATATAATAAGAAACCAAGTTTGAGACAACCTCTAGTGACCTCTCATCACCAATAATTGTGTGAATTAGGCCTAATTCACTTTTATTCCTTATTTTAGAGTGGGTCGGGACCGTCGAGTTCACGTTTCACTCGTCAAGATTAAACAAACTATTGATTATCTTGTCGTTCAATATCTTCATTATCTCGGAGTTTAATTTCGGAAAAATGCTGTATATGCTAAGGAATTCTATTAAAACCATCTTAAGAATTTGATATGAGAAGTTGCAGTTGAGGGTATTCAAATTCGTAGGACCCATGAATTGAGTGATCGGCTTCTTTAAACCAATAGTTAATCGCCAGATCACTTGATAATTAAGTTCCGATGAGATTGTTTGGTACATGCTATCTCTCTCAAAAAGTCAGCAAGGACAAAGGCGATCTCCAATGTGAGATAGAATGACTCTTACGCCAGCCACGTTGCTGATAGAGATATGCCTTAAATCAATTATGTAATAGTTACATGTTAAAAACTTAAATTATACTTTCAATTTTTATGATTCCATAACACCAATTATGATTAAATCTATTCTTGAGGCGTTAAGAATATTTATGATGAGTTCACGGTTAGATTGTATCTTTTAAATTGTTCATGGTCGACGGATCATTAGATGAATATGAATGATCCTGTTGAGAACAATGTGTTCTTAATTTCTCCGTTAAATATTAGATACTTGAGGGAATGACGAGTCAAGAGTCATTAGATATTGCGATGCCCGAGTTAGAACATATGTATTTGTGCGAAACAAGTTCACTAAACGTGATATGCATTAAATGATTAACAACATGGAAGCTTTTAGCGTGGTCAATATTTAATCATTCATATTTTGGTCTTGTGTAAATAATCCTTAGACTTGAGGTACAATGTTAACCTGTATGTTGGGTTGTTATGGTTCACAAGTGTGCATATTGATGGTTTGTTGCTCCGTCTCTATATTTAATTGTCATGGTTCGCCCAAATATGAAGTTACACATATGCGCAACATGGAATCTGTCTCCTTGTTATATTGCAAGGTACAATAATGATGTTCTATGCGATCTAATCATGACACTATATTGAAATCATTGGCCAAGGTTGTAACCGAGAATGAAATGTTCATGACCCGTATAAAAGCGCATCGAGTAGATTTGTGTATATGATCCATGGTCTTTGTTCGATCCGGACATAGTAAAATAGATGGATTAAATTACACCGTAGAAAAGAACGACAGGTTCATTATGTTCTTAAAATATTCACATTATGTGGATAAATGACATATTGCTATATGTCAATTATGGCTTGTAGGACCGGAGGTTAATCGAGACAATCAATTATCTTAAAAGTATTAATGTATTGGTACAAATCTTACTACCAGGTTCAATGATGAATGTAGGGATGTCACACATCTTAACCAATTAAAGAGAAAGGCAATATTGGAGATATATTTGCAATCACGGCAATCGAGTTGAGTTGGGCTGTAATTTTGTATTTTGTCACAGGCGCTCGTGCATATGACGCACAAGCACGTCCGAAGTGGACACATATTAAGGTGTCCAAAAATGCACACATGCTGATATATCTATATAAATTAATAAACCCATGCACATGGTCAGCAACTTCTGCTGATCGTGGGTCTGCTGACCGTGCGCATGTGCACACGCACGATCAGCGGTTGTTGTTCGTGCATTGTGCACAATCGCCGATCGTGCGGGTTGGTCAGCAATGTGCATGTGCACACGCAAAATCGGCGGTTACCGATCGTGCACCAGTCAAATGTTATTTGACAACTATTGTTGAGATGAAGAGAATGAACGTTAGAAAAAGTTCCTTTCTCCCGTTGCGCGAGCGCGCATTGTGTGTCCGTGAGAAGAAAAGGGTTTTCTCTCTATTTTTCATTTTTGTTGCCGTGAGCAAATCAAGAGTGCAAGGAATCGTCTCTACGTGATTGTTAGCACAATTAAAATGACCAACTATCCTCAAGTTCATTGTCCCGTTTGACATGCGATTTGTGGTATATCCGAACTAGAGGCCACGACGTTTGTGGGGTTCGATATGAAGAACATTTGAACCGACTCGTTCCAAGCACATTACAAGCGGTAATCCGTTTAACCTTTTTCGTTTAATTTGATTTTTTATTAAAACGCATGAGAGATACATGTGTAGATTTTCTTTCCGCTATGTTTTATGTTTTAATTTGCCTATGCATGTTAAGTTTATCCCAACAGTTGCTTCGCCCAGCATCAATACTTCTCAAGAGACCACAATTTTAATCTTCGTAAGCCTCATTTTATATTCCAACTTTGTAAATCATTCCTATTCGTACGTCAACATTTTTTTACCTCATCGAAAAGGGGTGGCACAAGCACAATCCTAGCACAAGTTGGATGCTTTTGGGCCTTCCAAATGTCTGATTAGGACAAGGGAAGGTGATGTTGGGTGGTGGGGTCAAGTCTATCACGGCAGATTGTCGACACATGGATGTCATTCGCCGTCTCGTGAGCCAATTTTGTATTTTAGGGCTGCTCATTTGGCCCCATTTTCATGGACAATTCCTCACGGGACTGAAACTTTCTTGCTACTCCTCATGAGAGCAGGCGACTTTGCTTTGTCATCGAGTCATCCAAGGGATCGATCGAACATGTTTAGGTAGAGCTACCTCATTCCACTACCCAAGAACCTTTCGTGTTACTTTAGCAAGTATGGGCCTTCTAACTTCTAAGTATGCGCTTTAAGAAAAGAGAGAGCAATACCTACAAGCAATATATATGGATTGTTGTCACGGTGAAACTGCTTCGTAGGACATGATGTAGTATTTTTTTTTTTTGTTGGACAAGGCACTATTTCAAAACATAATATGATTAGCATAGAGATATAAAATGGCCACGGTATCTAACATATGTCGCAAATGGGTCGAGCATTATCTGACCATAAAGCGTTTGGATTTCCTAAAGAAAGTCGTCATACGCCATACCCATTTCCTATCTTTCAACACATGCTTGCTAAGACACGCTCCTTTAAAGATTATGGTCAAATTATGACCTTCTAATATTTTAGGAAACACGAGCTCGCCTTGTGTGTTAATCCCTCTTGATGAGTCTCTTGGGCTTAACTTGTTCAAGTTTGGCGGACTTAGAAGAGTCATAGTATGCGGGATTAGTCTAAGGCCCTTGGGAATCGAAAGTCAAGCTTGCCGACTAACTCTACGGATTGTTCAAGAAATAGTGTGAAGTCTTCTTGGTTCGAGTATATAATGGGATACTAAACTTGCGAATTCTCTTTTGGACTAACTGTAATTGTTATCAACAGCAATAAGTCCACTATGAAGAGGCTCATATACGGAATGTCTCAAAATAATATCTCTAGTGGGAGATTCAATTAATTGAGATTCAGAACAGCTATCAATAGGTTTGATTGGGGCATTTGTAACACAACCCAAATAAGCCTCACTCACGAGTATATGGACTTTTCTGTTTGTAATTATACATTCTAATCAATAATCCCGATATCAAACGATATGGTCGGGATGGAATGCAACATCCTGTTATCCTAACGAGTGCACAAAATGTCCTGGACACTCCATGTCAGCACAAAATGAAACGGATCGTAGACTAGACATTAAGTTATCATATATTTCTTCTTTCTGGTTATCATGCTTTCTTTCTTACAGGGTCTAAATGACTTAAACACTTCAAAGGCCATAGCTTGTTTGGGGATTTCAATGGGCCTAAGACGCTGTCGGTCTAAAGGAATAGTAGGATTAGAGAATACAAGGTAATACATCAAAATCTGAAACTATAGTTTCCGATTTTGTCTGATTGAGTGATTTCATTGCATATGATGGTGTCACTTTGACTCGTCATTTTCATAAAGATAGTAGATAAGCAGCTAATGTGGGAAGATCCAATTCATAGATAGTGCAATGTGCACTAGAGAAGTAATGCATGGAGGAAATAATAGGAAATGAGGAAATCAATTACTATATTGCCTGGACATAATAATAAACCATGTTTAAGATAACCTCTAGTGATTAATGACCTCTCATCACCAACATTTGAGTGGGTTGAAACTTTAGTCGTCGAGATTAAACAAGTTATTGATTATCTTGTCACTCAATACGATAAAGAATACTGATCGATCTAAGTTTATAAGTCGAGCCACACATAATAGAGGATGCTTCTTTATCGAATCAATGTCTTCATTATCTCAGAGTTTAATATTTGGGAAAATGCTATATATACTAAGAAATTTTCTTAATACCATCTTAAGAATTGATATGACAAGTTTTAGTTGAGTACTCAAATAGGTATGACCCATGAATTGACTGATCGACTTCTTTAATCCAATAGATAAATGCCACATCACTTCATAATTAAGTTTTGATAAGATTTCTTGGTATATGCAGTATTGCTCTTAATTTTCAGCTAACCCTATAAATTTTTGTGGGTTGAACTTCTTTGATCTCTCTATCCGAAAGAGTGAGCGAGGACTAACACAATCTCAAATATGAGATAGAATGACTCTTATACCTATTTGTAGTGGGAGATTCAATTAATCGAGATTCAAAAGCATAAGTTTCACATCGACCATCAATAGGTTTGGCCAGGGCATCCTATGACGTGACCCAAACAAGCCTCACTCACCGATGTGTGGACTTTTTGGCTTTTGAGTATACATTCCATCAATAATCTCGTTGTCAAACATTATGGTCGGCATGGTAATGTGAGACCTTGTGACCGCTAATCGAGTGCTCAAAGTGCCTTGGACACTCCATGTTAGCCAAAAACGGATTGTAGACTAGACATTAAGTTATCATATTTTTCTACTTTCTGGCATCCATGCTTTCTTTCTTATAGGGTCTAAATGACTTGCACACTCCAAAGCCCATAGCTTCTTTTGGGATTTCACTGGGCCTAAGTTGCTGTCGTTCTAGAGCAAAAATAGAATTAGAGAATATAAGGTAATGCATCAAACTCTGAAAAGTACAAGTAGGATTTTGAACTTTCAACTATAGTTACAGATTTTGGTCTTATTTGGTGCTTTCATTGCATATGATAGTGTCATTTTCACTAGTCGTCTTTACAAAAAAAAATTGACTATGTAACAGTTTTGGGGAAGACTATCACCTGTTGCGAGCAAAATAAATAGAAAAATAAATAATAATTAATTAAATACTATTGAGGGGTCTACTCTTTTAAAAACTTATGACTCATAGCATACCGTTATTCTCACACTCATTAAAAAACTGTCATGCTTGCAAAACTCTTTACAAAAATAGTAGATAGCAGCTAATTGGGAAGAAGGAATTGGCTTAACGGATCAAATCCTTAATCAAGACTCCTGAAAATCTTGGATTTTATTCCATAAATTTGGAAGTAACCTTGAATATATGTTGGAGGATGATCCTACCATTTAGCTATCATTTGTAATGTAACGTGTTGCATTCAACTTAACACATGTTTTGGAAGTATAAATCACGTCATTTATATGTTTATCATCATGTCAATATATTTAAAGTACTATAACCGAACAATCCATTAACTCATCTTCTCAATTTATAGGTGAACTTTTTTTTTTCTTCTTGTTTATTTTCCCTCTTTGTTTGTAAACTTTAAGAGTTCATCTTGTGTTGCATTTTGGTTGTATCTTCAGAAATGTCAAAGAAATGTTAAGTTAAAATGAGCAGGAACATAAGCCTAGTGTTGTCAAAGTTCAAAACACCTTGTGTTCAATTTTAACAAAGACAACAAATGATAGTATATCAAATTAAACATCCTCACATCATATGTCCACTCCCTTCCCCCATCTTCTACTTTCCAAATCAAAATTCAGCACTACGTACTTTGCTATTTGACTTCCAATGCATTCACCATTACTTAATATAGCAGTTTTACCAATTCAATGTAATTTCTCTTCCAAAAAAGATCTCCCCTCTCTCTCTCTCTCTCTCTCTCTCTCACACACACACACACACACACACATACACACACACAGTTTGGTCTCTCTCCCAATCAAAGATTAAGTCAGATTAAAGCTCACACGTATAGGGGAGGGAGACTGGGACATGACTGTTTTCCCTTTTTGCTAAACTAGGGTCATCTTGTATGTTGGCCAACCTGTGCACACCTAGAAGAAGTGGGATTTAATCCCTGCTTTAAGGCCCATGCGTTCATGGGTAAGTTCAACTGAGCAAAACGCCTAGAAATTAGCAAGACTAAGGATGTTTTTTTTTTGTTTGCCAAAATTGAATGATTTTTCTAGAACACTTTTGTAAAAATGATACTTGTATCGCTTACAAACATGAATGAACTGAAAATATTTTCATCGTCCGCAAAGATGTTTATGATGAATATATTAATCGACTAATTATTTCAAGCGATACAAGTTATCATTTTTAGAAAAATACATTTCAAATCACTTATTTTTTTGTGAAACAAATGGAGCCTAAAGCTCGCGGTCATAGAAGATGGAGGCTAAGAACAGGAGAGCTCTAGACCGCATGTCCTTTAGGGTTTTCTTGCTAATCGTATTATGCTCGCACATTTTTAGCGAAACAGATAAATTGTGAATTTTAATAAGAGAATGGAATGAAGCAGTGCACATCATACACACGTATGTATGTACTTACACAAGCCCGCATTACATCAACTAGCAGAGAGAGAGAGAGAGAGAGAGAGAAAGAGAGAGACAGAGATAGATGCATGTTTGGAATTAGAAGACGGCCGTCAACTGCTAGTATACCAGTGTGTACCGACACCCGCATAACAAACTTAAACACCCGCCTACAGGTAATCTACATTTTGGTTTTCATCGTTTCTTTCATTCATCTCTGCGATTTGGTAAAAAAAGAAGGAAGGTTGGAGTCCTTTAGGGTAGAGAAATCACCAGATCGTCAAGGCAATTAGCCATCAGATGGATATAAGAGGTGAGAAATGAGATGAAAATGAAAGAATGAAAGAAATGTACATATGGAGACGCCTATGGTATTTATCCTTGGGGAGGAAGTTCCATGAAAACTTGGTATTTATTCCGCTTCTCATGAAAAATGAGAATGAATTTGGATATATTTGTCCTTTTTTCTTTTCTTGAAGGTACCCACAAAAAGGAACAAACTTAAGAAGAAATGGGAAAGTAAAAACTGGCAAGAACTATCAGCAGCCATGCACGAATCTCCAAAATTCAGAGTGCAATATTTTATGCATGACCATGAAGTAGTACACTAAAAAATTCATCAGCTATGCTAACATACAATTTCATCACCCTGACACAAATCCGATATTTTCTATTGTGCATAGTACTTGGAGATGAAGGAGCGATGAAGATAAACATGAGATAAAACTCATCGTTTAAGACAAATCTCTGGACAATGATCCAAAGAAGAAGATTATTCAAATGAGGTATATTTACCTTCCTGAATTAAAAACTGAAAGGGTGGGGGGTGTCCAAACTCAGTTTAATTAAAGATGAGTGGTCTTAAAGAGAACACCAATACGAATAGAAATGGCAAGTGTTGCTTTTTAAATTTCCAAATTTGGCATTTGGAAAGAAATCAAGATTCAGACACAATCATGCAATCTTACACCCACCATAGACTGAACTGGCTGAGCTTCCCAGGACAAAGCCAAATCATAGTAAAAACAAGCTGAAACCCCACATAAATCGTTCACTCCTTTCTCTCAAATCCAACCCTTAAAGTTGCTAGATCCCCTTATTGGATTGTGTAGTTTACTACAGAAATCAAAATAGACACCCGCTACATATTTCGGTTAAGGGAATGAGCATCACTCACTTATCTCCAAACAAGTACCCAAGAGATGAATCTCCTCCAGGAACTGATTTGACCTGTGTCGATGGACGCTCCTGCAAAGAACTTCTCAAGAATGAGAAGAGGATGTACAAGAACTAGGGGCAGTACACAGTTGGATGGGCAAAAATCGCATACCGTGATGAAGTTCCCTGAGTTTTGGCCTTGAGCTCTGTGGTAATTGTTGGAAATGTTTGGCTTTCGATCACCAGATGGAGGAAGGCTGTCTTGATTCTTCTCTGCGATTGTATCAACGCCACGTGGTGGTGTGTTCGTCGTGATCGGGTCAATTCCATACGGCGGTGGGTTCGCAGTCCGTGGAGTTGGAGGTGGAGGCGTTTGCTCATCGGATCCGAAAAGGTAGCCTAAGGAACTTTGCCCTCCGCCATAGCTACTTCCTCTACTCATGATCGCTCTTTCAGATCTGTTTAGCAAGTTTTATATTCACAAAATGGAAGGAGGGGTGAAAACCCTAATATATATAGACGTATTTAGAGTGGGTTCTGATATTTCTCTTTACGGATGCCCTTTTGGTAGTTGAGGAAAATGCAAGCTTTCCGCTCTCATCTCTGATCTATTTGAGCAGCAAAATAACACATTACCTACTGATTTACATCAGTAGAAGAGAAAAACTAGCTAAACTTGTTAGGGCAAAAGTGCAAATTTCTTGAGAGAAAAGATAAATTCTCTTACTGGTGATTTCCTTAGCAAGTTAGATTTGTGCCGACCATACATACGATCATAGACCGCATTGGATATGTACAGACGAGTACTTTTCTCTTCCCTAGTATACATGGAATGAGAACTAACCTCTATTTGATTGCAGCAAAGAGTTTCTACCTTTTTTGGCTTGTGATTCAAATGCAGGAAAATATGATTTGCCTTCTATGTCATGATTACTGTGTTAACTGCATCATGTTTCGTACGTGTCAATCTTAGCCAGTTTTCCGGAATTAATGTAAGCGCGAACATGTTGATGCTTCACATAGGCTCCATTTTATATTTTCAACAAAAGACAATGAGCTGTGGCCCAAAAACAAAAATGAAAAAACAAAAATGCAAAAGACAACGAGTTCAATTAGTACTATCAAGGTACAACTCTTCATTGTTGGTGAAAGCACAAATGAGGGAGGGAACGTTATATCACCGCTTGAGTAGGCAACTGTCTACTAATCCACACCATAATTAAGAGCATAAGCTGTTCCTAACTCCTATTAGCTGGAGCCTGGAAATTATTCTTAGTGAGCTTCACTTGCTATTCTCTCTTCAACTTTTGAACAATTTTGATTTAGTTTGAAGCACTTAAGTTAACCTCTCTCCAACCATAGCAGGAGGGTCTCGATATTAGAATAGGATTCTTATTGAGGCACATGTACACATATGTATCAGGTCAAGCTGATGAATTGGCATTTTTTTTTTACAGAATTGACTTGGAAACTGTTGGTTCACCAAGTAGGACAAGTTGGTTAACTATCGTAATCAAGTGGACTCAAAGATCACCCGTTTAGAGCAATATTAGCCACAAAGTATGATTAGCTAGGTGGTTCTCGACTACATGTTGTCCCAAACTAGCCAGGAATATCAATCAAAGCTTCCTCGTAAGATCGCGTCAAGCTCGAGATGAGGTTTTAAGATAGGGCCCTTGAGAAGTAGTTGAGTGGCAAAACCAACCGTCAGAACTGTACATGAGATGCTATGCTAGTAATCAATATCTACAATGCTTAGGTGGATGGGGATGAACCACATTAACTCGAGAGTTCAAAGTGGGGATTTTCAATTAATTGGGGTTAAGTCAAGCTAATGGGTGTTTTTAGGTGACAGATTTATACTAAAAGGTGGAGAAAATTAGGCGAATTTATTGTTAGTGGGCCAATGAGTGGCATGTGATCTTAAGAGAGAAAGAAATGGAGCTAGTTCAATTCAGATAAAGATTTAGTTCGGTGGGAATGAATCTGGTAGGGCAAAATGACTTCATGAGAGTGGTCATTGTGGGCATGGTCGTCTCTGGCTTACATGATCCTTGATTATGCTCTTGAACAGTTGGTGGCATTTCATCAAAAGTGGTGCTCATTGGAAAGTTAAAAGCTCTTGGGGAAAATTGTTCAAAAAGTTGTAAACCTATTTACACGGTGGCCAATTCGGTCTTAAATCTTTCAATTACATCAATTTAATTCTAAACTATCTGACATTTGTCAATGTAGTCCTTTCACGCAATTATCCAAATAATAGATTTAAAACTAAATAGTCAAAATATCAAAAGGTTTAGGACTGAATTGATATGATTGAAAGGCTTGGGATTAAAATGAAAAATCGTCAAACGATTAAGGGTAAAGTTGGCACAATTGAGAGACTTAGGACTGAATTGGCCGCCATCACATAAGTGAGGGCTTTTTGGGACAAATATCCTCTTAAAAGGGGGTGCTGATATTAAACTAAATTAGGTGGGGGCAATCTTTTGAGATCAGATAATGGAAAGTAATTCCATACACGATCAATTAGCCATGAAACTATGGAGGTCTAGTCAGGCCTTTTAGTGCCCAGACATGCTTGAAGCATTGTGGTTGGGCGATGGGGCAGGAGATATAATTCCTATGGCCCTCAAATGTCGTCTTGGACGTCAAACTACTGTCTCCTTGATGGTACTTGAAAACGAAAAAGAAGTGGTAGAGCCACAACCTTAGGCTTTTTCCTCAGCCGGCCTTATAATTGAACCTTACCTAAAGACGTATATTCAGTCATTTCAAGAGAACGCCTCCTTGGATTGAACCTCGTTTGGTTTCCATCCATGAAGTGACAATCAGGGCTGTTCAGAAAATGGTGAAAAAAACTTTACAGATCCTTTGTTTCATAATAAACGAAAGTGGCGACTGATTGAACAAGAAAAAAAAATCTTAACAAGTTATGAAGCCCAACTCCTGAATTTTTCCAGTGTGAGGCAGAAATTAGGTTTTTGTCACCCATGAAAAGCAAATGAGAGAAGAGTACTATAAGATCAATCATTTAGTTGACCATTCTTGAGGAAATTATAGTAGGAACACCGGCCAGCATGTGCTCAACTATTTATGTTTTGATTCCTACTTGGAGTTGGAGCTATCGCTTAGGGCAGAGTCGCAACCGACTGTTTCCTTACAAATCTCGTCGTGGATGACCTATCTTTGATTTGACCGAGAAGGTGATCGCTAGGCGTACGAAAGATGCCTCATGATGCTTCTGGCCATTACACTCAAAGATCCTCTATGAGCACATCCATTTGATACCATGATTACGGAGGTAACAATATTGGTGCGCGAGAGGTGTTTCTCTCAACAAATCAAGAGATTGAGCAGACCTTTGAAGAAAAATCAAGGAAGATGGCGGTTGAATTTCAAAAGGTGTTTTGACCACAAAAATAAAATAAAATCAAAGGGTGTTTAAAAAAAACAGAATTGATCATGGAGGGTGCATTAGTGCAGAAGAGAGATATCTATTTCTAAATGAAGAGTCTTGAAAACTAATATGGAAAGATAAGAACTCGAACTTTTGGCCATTAACAAACTGAATGAGTCCTTTAATGAAAGAAGATGGCCCTTCAATTCTAAATGAAAGTAACTAAGGTCGCAAATTGACCACTCTTCAAAACTATAAATTTCTTGAGACCATACAAATGGATATATAAAAACACAAGGTCAATTGTAATTTTGCTTATGGATCATGCATTCTTCTATCCAAAGTACCTTATAATAACTCTAAAAAAGGTGACTTCTTTTCTCCATCCATGGTCGTTTGCATCAAATTCAAATCGGTCAATGTGCTCTTCGTTATAAAAATCCAAGATGACACTTGTCCCGCTGCTATCTGGACTTCCAACTCCACGAATTTACCTGTTTCAAATGCACCTACCATTCACTGACTGCCATGTAGAACATTTAATAACAGACAGCAAAGCATAATCATAGGAAGATCAATCCACAGAATATACTACATGTCAATTCCTCAGTGGCCAATGATCTCTGTTGGGGACCCTCATGAACAAGGTCGAGACAATTGAAAAGAAGGTGGGGTGAGATAATTGACATTTGACATGGACATCTGGTGAAAACAGGAAGAAAAAGGACGTGAATAAAAGGGTGAAAGCCGAGATGATGAGGCGGGGGTGTGTGGTGGGGATCGAGAAAAAGGAGGGCACGACTGGCGAGCAACGCAGGAGACCTACATATAGTCCTCACTCGCTACTTCCTTTGGTGCGCACACTATTCCGAATTCAGGGGAATAATGCATACGGCCGCGTCAAATCAGCTGTCAAGATGGGGGCAAAAGGAAGAAAAAAGAAGAGAAACCGCCAACCTTCAACTGGTAGTAATGAGGAAGGAGAGCATCAATCATCTGCTGTTCTTATCAGGCCGGGTGAGAAGAAAGTAAGTGATGGAAAACACCGTCTGTGTCCTGGAGATTTGCTTGCGAAGACACATCAAACTTGATACCGCGAGTTAATCGTCTCCGGGGGGATTGATTTCCGTTGACGGCTGATACAAAGAAATGACTTCTGAATGTTTTTCTAATAAGCAGAGCTGAAAATGCAAAGTGATTCGTGGTTGCATGGGCAGGAGACATATACATGAACAAAATCAAATCACTGACTCGGTAAATAAAAATAAAAATCTTATTCTTGCACTGCTCGATACTCGCTTTCGGAATTAGAATGAAATTGAGCTCGCGTCATGAAAGTCTACAGCCGTGTGATGCTAATCAAACTCAAATGAATTGACCGAGGGAGTGTACTAAACGCGTCGGAACCGAAATATCTCGATGGACGTTGGATGGCTATTGTCACCAAATGTGAAAGAAGTTACTCGAAACAATAGAAAGTTGCCCCGAAAGAATCCCTATTTACTCAGTACGACATCAATAGGGGACAAGAGGGCTTGATTTGCTCAAGAGGCCAATGAGTGATATTTAAGCGCATGAAGTCTGGCTGAATATAGAAAATTCGAACGAGTGTTGGCCGAGGCATGTCACTATCTGTCTAGAGTGCATCCTGTCCCTAGCCCACCAAAGCCCGACTAGTTTTTACGTGTACCAGCAAAAGAGCAGAGGATCAACCTATGCCCATGAATTGAACAAGAATGACCAAGAAATTTTCCAAATCTTGAAGCTGATGGCAGTGTAGAGGCTGTCATGAAGTAGGTTGGATGACAACAGACCATGCAAAGAATTATAATTGGGCTTATGTACAGGTTATAATATATAGACCTGTCAAAATAGGTCTAACACTCATTTAATAACCCAAGAACATCTAAATGGGTCATAATAGATTTCACAGGAAAGCTTAATGAGTCTTATAAACTAAAGAATTCAAAATAAGTGGATTATAAATGGGTCCATTATGAATTCATTTACAAACCCGCTTAATCCGTTTAAGAGAAGAGGTCTCACTGAGTCTCAAACCAGTTTGTCTGTAAAACCATCCCATCCTCGCTTCTTCTTCTTCTCCTCCTCTACTTCAGTTTTGGAAGCTTCTTTTCCTTTTTTGTTAATGTCTTTGGACTGATGATTTTCCATTAGTGGTTTGTGAGCTTCTAGTGTTTGGCTCATGGTTATGTTGATACGGCTGGAGAATTTCTTCTCGGAATGGCGATTTAATGCCTTTTGATATCATTGATCAAAATTTTCTTGGAGCATTATAACGAGGTCTTGTATTACTTTACCTGATACTGCTCAGGTTGTTTCTTTTTGCATTTGCTTTACTTTTTATGAATTTATTGTTATGTTCATTACTATATTTATGCAAAGTATGGCTATTAAAACTGTATAATTTGTAATAAATATCAAAAAACATAGTATCAACTAACGTATTATTAAACGGGCGTTAATAGATATATTAAGATCTCGTTTATATTTAACTCAATAGAAAACTTGAAATTTCCATTGAGATAAATGGATTGGATATGGGCCGATAAATTTGTATTGAGATAAATGGGTCATAAATGGGTTAAATGGATCAATTTTAATCGGATCATTTATGGTCCAATCCAAACCCGACCAAACCCACCCATCCGATAGGTCTAATATTTGTTAAAAAAAAATTTGAAGGTCTAATATAATAACATGGACAATTGATTGATTTTAGTCACCAGATTTGTAGGGAGTAATTGCAAATTACTTTTTCAATGAGTTCTTACATGTAAGCACGCAATCCACAGGCCCCATTCATCATCAGACTAGTTTTTTCTTCGGATGGCTCGACTGCCTATGAAATCATCGTGTCTAGACCTCCTTGTGAATTTGAGAAATGCACCATCTTCTCATTAGTATATGTATGTGTGTGTATGTTTAAGGACCATTAATAAAGAAATTATGATTGAGTACAATTGACAATGTAAAGAGTAGTATAGTACTATAACTTGGGATGAGTCATGTATACCATGTGTTGCGCGGAACAAGCGATCGAACAATAAATAGACAGAACAAGAAAATAAATCGAACACCGGGATGTACGTGGTTCGGTCGTAGAGACCTACGTCCACGGGGAGAGCAGCAACGAATTCCACTATAGAACGAGCGATACACGGAGATTACGGAACCACACTCGAATCACTCAAATACTCTCGGTGTGTCCCAAGCCCCAATTACATTCAATAGCGCACACAAGTGTTTAGCCCCCAATTCTTCGCGAAATAATCTTTTAATCTCACAAAGGAATTAAAACGCAAATTCTTACCACAAGAATTTCTCGACTAGAACACAAGAATTATTGATGTAATTCGATGAAGAAAGAAACAACGGAGAAAACCCAAGTCAAGCGCTCGATTAACGGTGCTTCAAATTCTGCACGTATTCATCAAACGGCCGCTCCAAGCACTCAAATAATCGGCACTACCCGCATACTATTCCCTTCGGAGAAGTCGTATATATACTATAATATATGAGAGCAAGGTTGACCGAATCATGGACTGATTCAAAGTCCATTCCAGCTAAGGCCAAAGAATCCAAATATCATACGGAAGTTTACTTGTCCTCGTCCAAAAGAAAATCCCTTTCCTTCTTGACCTTTGACCGTATGTATACATATTTCAAATAGGACAAATATGATATCCCAAATCTTATCTTGGAATTATCTTCTTTGTTTATTTAATTTCAAAATTCAAATTTCTACTTCGGGCTCAAATTCGAGACATATTTTAACAATCTCCACCTTGGCTCGACGTTTGAGCCAAGTCACAATCGCTTCGCCGATAAATCCGAACACCATCGCTACTCTCTCAAAGCCCCACTGGGCTCAATCGCCACGAGATGTCTTTCAAGTTCAAGTCGCGCTTGAACTTCGCCATAATCGAAGACCTCATCGGAGCACCAACTCCACATGCGCTTTTAACGCTTCGCAAGAACTTTCGATACAAGCTCCTTAACCACAAATAAAGAAAAACCATTGTTGCATCCATATCTATCGGGAGATTGAATACGTACCTTGTCAATATCGCCAGCTATAGCAACCATTGGTTCCATAAGCTCCACCTCGCTACAAGCACCATCTCGTGTCGATTACCACGCTAGTATCCGCTACCTCGGGGAGTTTCGGGTTGCAACTCCACCTCAAGCTGAACACCGTCCCGGATCCGTATGAACACTGCTATAATCACTCCTAACCTGAAGTACGGGAGACTCGTCAAAGGTAACTTTTCTGCTGCATACAGGTGAATTTATATTCGGGCACCACAACCGATGACCCCACTCACCTCGTGCATAGCCATGGAATATGCACCTTGCCCTCATATCGAGCTTACCATCACTTACTCGATAATAACACGGGCAACCAAACATTCTAAAAGTAGAATAATCAGCAACGTTACCGACCACACTTCTTCGGGAGTCCGATATCCGATCGCAATAGATGGAGATCTGTTCATCGGTAGCTCGTCATACTAAACGCATCCGCTAGAATTCTTCTAACCATACCAAAGACTAGAGATTATTTTTCGGGCTATCTCTAGTAATGTTCTCGCTCATCAATTCCGCAAACTGTTGTGGTCTACTGACACTAGTGCGGTGTTTCACTATGCCCTTTATCATGCAGAATTTATTTACCAGCTTCAAGCGAGGACTCCATGCTATTGTCGGTTCGCACATGCTTAATCGACTCACCAATCTCCGTTTCGATCAAAGCTCTCGATCGCGTATTCCCGACAATGGCATCAAACTTGTGCATCGGCACAAACACCCGAGTCTTCCTCGAGCGGTTGTTATACTCTCGAACAAATGCCGACGTCTTCGGAGCGAAACCCGTCAATGTCTCACCTTGAAGTTCATATAGGTTACCATGCTTGATTCCTTTCATTATCACCAGGGCACCTCGAACAATCTTCATAACTCCACTTTGTGAAGAATACCCGCATCCAAACTGAATCTAGAGTACCCAAGGAAACTAAGTTCTTTTTCAATTCTGGAACGTGTCTTACTCCGACCAATGTCCTCACAATACCATCATGCATTTTGATTTTAACATCACCAATACCCACAACATCGCATTCGGCGTTGTTTCCCAACCGCACTTTACTACTATCCGTGCACCGATAAGTAGCAAACCAGTTCATGTTTGGTGTAGCATGAAAAGAACAACTAGAATCCATAATCCATCCGTCAAATGACGAATTCTCGATGACGGACAAGACCCTATCGACACCATCGAAATCATCATTCTACAACTGCAAAATCATCCGCAGATTCAACTCTAATTCCCTTGCCATTCTCATTTTTCAACTTAAGGCAATTTCTTCTAAGATGCCCTCTCTTGCCACAATTCCAACGACAAACACCACCAGTTCTAGATCGGATCAAGTCTATTCGAGTTCATATTATTTCTACTATCACGAGTATCGGTTCTTCCTCTATTTTCACCTACTAAAGCGGTAGATACATATTCGCGATTCTCTTCTACGGATGTCCTCACTCAAAATCAAATCTCGAATACCATCAAACGTCAAACTTGTTGACCCGGAGGAATTACTAACAGCAGAATGAAGTAGTATTCCAACTATCGTGCAATGAAGATAATAGAATCAAAGCACATACCTCATCTTCAAAGTCAATATCAACCGAACTCAATTGATTAACGATCACATTGAATTCATTAATATGATTAGCAACAGACGCACCTTCGCTCATCTTCAAATTAAACAGACGTCGCATCAAATAGACCTTGTTGATCGCAGAGGGCTTCTCGTACATGTCCGATGAGCTTTCATCAAACTCGCAAGTGGTCTTCTCTTTGACGATATTAAACGCGACGTTACGAGCCAACGTCAACCGAATAACACCCGGTGCTCGTCTATCCAAGCAATTCCCAATCGGCTTGCTTCATCGTCTCCCGGTTTCTCCCCGGATAGAGGCAAGTGCGGCTTGATGATCGATATAGATAGTCTTCAATCTGCATCTTCCGAAACCAAAGTCTTTCCCCTCAAATTTGTCGATTTTCACTTTTACTTCTTCTCGTCGCCATCGATTCGCTTCAACTCGATAAGCCTAGCTCGATACCAATTGTTGCGCGGAACAAGCGATCGAACAATAAATAGACAGAACAAGAAAATAAATCGAACACCGGATGTACGTGGTTTAGTCGTAGAGACCTACGTCCACGGGGAGAGCAACAACGAATTTCACTATAGAACGAGCGATACACGGAGATTACGGAACCACACTCGAATCACTCAAACACTCTCGGTGTGTCCCAAGCCCCAATTACATTCAATAGCGCACACAAGTGTTTAGCCCCCAATTCTTCGCGAAATAATATTTTAATCTCACAAAGGAATTAAAACGCAAATTCTTACCACAAGAATTTCTCGACTAGAACACAAGAATTATTGATGTAATTCGATGAAGAAAGAAACAACGGAGAAAACCCAAGCCAAGCGCTCGATTAACGGTGCTTCAAATTCTGCACGTATTCATCAAACGGCCGCTCCAAGCACTCAAATAATCGGCACTACCTGCATACTATTCCCTTCGGAGAAGTCGTATATATACTATAATATATGAGAGCAAGGTTGACCGAATCATGGACTGATTCAAAGTCCATTCCAGCTAAGGCCAAAGAATCCAAATATCATACGGAAGTTTCTTGTCCTCGTCCAAAAGAAAATCCCTTTCCTTCTTGACCTTTGACCGTATGTATACATATTTCAAATAGGACAAATATGATATCCCAAATCTTATCTTGGAATTATCTTCTTTGTTTATTTAATTTCAAAATTCAAATTTCTACTTCGGGCTCAAATTCGAGACATATTTTAACACCATGAATGAGATCTCCATCTTTGTAAGTCTTAATTGAGTGGAAATGGAAAAAGTACCAAAAAAATCATACACCTATTGCATTGGTATCAATTCAGTCATAAACCTTTCAATTTGACTAATTTAGTTCTAAACCTTTTGCGTTGATACCAATTCAGTCCATCGAGCCAATTTAAGCTGGAAATTACTAAGGTGGACTTCGGTCGTCTTACTTAGTATCGCTGGCACCGACATGGATTTTCTTAAAATTTTTTGAATTTTTTGTTACTATTTTTTTTCTTTTTCTTTCCCTCGCTTTTTTGTTCTTGCCCTATTTGTGGGTCAGTAGCCACCGGCACTTCCTATGGACGAGGTCGCACATGCCGGTCACGGGAAGGGGTCGGCCTCATCGAGCGAGGGGAGGTGTCGGCAAGGTCCCTCTCACTAGATCCGGCGAAACCGACCCTCACCCGTGCAAAGGCGGCATCATCTAGGCAAGGGTTGGCCTCATTGGGGCAAGGGTAAGGCTCACCTTGGCCTCCTCCTCTAAGAGAGGCTAACCCTTGACCTAGCGAGGTCCGGCGAGGCCAACCCTCACCCAGTCAAGGGCGGTTGAGGGTCGGGCCTCGTCGACATTCCCCCTTGGCTTGATGAGGCCAACCTTGGCCGACTAGCCTCAAACAGGGGAAGGGAAAAAAAACCGCAAGAGAATAAAAATAAAAATAATCAAAAAATTATTTAAAAATTTTCCGTTAGCGCCGGCGATGCCACTTATGATAACCGGTGTCTATGTCGGTAGTTTTCAGCTTAAATTGGCCGGATAAACTGTATTGGTACTAATGCAAAAATGTTTAGGACTAAATTGGTCTAATTGAAAAGTTTATACCTGAATTGGTACCAATGCAATATGTGTATAATTTTTTTTTGTACTTTTCCGAGTTAAAATATGCAGGACCTGTTATTGTTAGTATCACGTGGATTTTTGTAAAGTTGTCGTCCCACTTAAACTCAATGATTTCGCTTTAAAATCTAGTCGAGGATGATGATGGCCAATTAAATTATGAAAGGTGGCTTCCAATGGGCCCCTTAAAATCTCAAGAACTTTGTGGATATCGATTTGCTAAATTATGCGTAAACAATAGATAGGCAAAGACAAAAGAAGACTGCATAAAATTTTATGGAAGTAGAACACGTGGTTACATATGTGGAGGTTATTCTTGTCTAATGACTGAACTGAACATGAACCGCTAATTCATATAACTTGAATGCGTAAAAAAGCAAAACAAATCATAAGATATACGTGTGAAATGTTTTTACACACAAAGATGAACATTAGAATCAGGAAACCAAATCTAATTCGAGTTTAGGCAATATCTAATCTGAATTGATCTTCTCATATGTTGTATTGTGGTTTTTTGCGACATCTCCGATTGTTGATTTTTTTTAATTTTTTTCTTTCAGTATCTTAAATGGGTTATTTCGTTATGATTTTTAATCTTTGAGAAAAGTATAAAAAAGTCCTAAATCTATTGTAGTGGTACCAATTCAATCATAAACATTTAATTAGTGTCAACTTAGTCCTAAACATTTTGTTTTTGTATCAATTGAGTCCATCCCAGTCAATTTTGATTGGAAATCGGCGACGTAGACGCCGATCGTCCCACGAGGCACGGCCGGTGCTCATGTGTACATTTTTAAAAAATATTTTTTAGTATTTTTATTGATTTTTCTTATTTTTCTCTTTCTTTTTTTTGTATTTTTTGATAGAGGGCCGGCAACCCTTGGCGACACTAGATGAGGGTCGATCACCCTTAATAAAACAAAAAAAAGTGTACGAAAAAATAAAAAATTATTAAAATAGAAAAAAATAATATATAAATATCCACATCAGTGCGTAGTATTACGTAGGACAATCAACGTCAATGTCGGTGATTTCGATCAAAATCAATCGGATGGACTCAATTGGCATAAATGTGAAAGGTTTATAATTAAATTGGTATCAATAAAGGATTTACGATCGAATTGACATAAATATAATAGGATAATCAGTACTCTCGCGATAATCAGTAAACTGCTCCTCGATTTCTTACTTACGATTATTCCTCGGTCGACGAGTCCTCCTTGACTCAGCCATTCACTGCTCAATCCATCCTCTTGCCGCCACGTGTCGTATACTTCACTTTAACTTCGCCCATTGGAAGCCCCATGATTTATGAGGTCATCAGGCATTTCGTTGGTGGGCTTGCGGATCAATTGTATTGCTATGGCTTACGTAACAACAAGCCCACCAGCATTTCCATCGATTGGGTCTTATGGGTTAAACGTTTTGTCATGACCTGATTTGGGCCATTAGCCTCTTCACCTTTGGGCCCACAATGCACCTCGATGTAACCCTTCCGGCCAATTACCTCTAGAAATTGCCGACATAATGGTCCGCATCGGACATCGTTTCGAGTAAAGTTGCCCACATCAGTGTGCCATGCGAGGACACCCGACGATGACCAGACACCGCGTAGGTAATATCTTATGGCATGAAAAAAATTAAAAAATTCAAGATTAAATTATCTTTTATACAATTTGCCAGTCTTACACTTTTTCGGTAATTATCCCTTCTTTTTGTATTTTACAAAAGAGATTGGAGCATTGCCAAAGGACAAAAAGGTTTTTCTGAAACTCTCTTCACGACATGGGATATCCATCCATGTGGGTATCCACATACCCATTAAATATAACCAATCGGATGGAAGCTAGATAAGGAGGAGATGTTTCATTTGGGGTCCTGCTAGTATGACAGTGTGAACTGTGGAATGCTAGACATAAGATTAGATATGGCGATTGCTTTTGAGATTATACCGTTATCTTTGTTATATTTGTCACCTTCTCAAATCTCTTTCATATAGTAATCGAAAGGGAAAAAACTAGGTTCTCGCGAGCAAAGGACAAGAACCGAAAGAAAAAAAACCCATGTCGCATTTATTTTCTGCAACCGTCCCCTCAAATCTATCTCGAGTACGATCATCGAATCGCAATCTCCGGTGCGATTCTTGAGGTTGTCGGTGGCAAGAAAGGTGAAAGAAAACTAATTCTGAACGAGGGATATGTTGTTTCCAAATCGAGCGCTCAAAGATCGATTTTTTGCAACTTAAATAATGCTGAAGAAAATTTATGCACGATGCCTTCTCAAGCAAGCGAATTCGCACATACAATATAAGAAGAACGAGGCTCCAAGGGGAGAGCACGTGAAAAGCCTTGGTAAACTACGTTAGAAAAACTCGAATGTGTCTGAATGCATCTCACTTCTGTTGGTTCCAATCCCTCCATAAGCCAAGTCCCAAGCCTCAACTCAACCCATCCCTACCCCCTCTCTCTCACATAAATATATGTTGGCCTGAGCTTTCAGTTGGGACATGGAATCGTCCATTGAAGCTCTTGCTCTGAATTTCGAGCTCTGAGTCAATGGCTGTTGGAATTTCAGCATCTACTTCGTCCGCCACCACCGCTGCCATAGCTTTTCTTTCCGGTCAAAGACCTTTCCTCCCCCTTAAACCCAATCGAACCCGAGCAGTCCCTTTCTCTCTCGCAATTCACCTGCGAAAACATGATCGCCCTGCGAGGAGCAGGAGCCCGGGAAGACTCTGCATCGTGATGAACAGAGAAGCAGGGCAAGTGCCTGCGGAGAACAAGAACCGCGCGATCGTCTCACGTGTCGCCGAGAAGCTAGCCAGGAAACAGCTCGAGAGGCACGCGCACCTCATCGCCGCGATCATGTCGAGCCTCGGGATAAGCTCGATGGCCGCCACGTCCGTTTACTACCGGTTCTCGTGGCAAATGGAGGTGATCATAAATAAGATTCCAAGATCCCAAGCAAAAACGATACTCTGCTTTATTTTTGCAATTATTTCCTTAGAAGGAGGTTCCGAATCGTGATATTCCTATTCCTTTCCGCATAGGGTGGTCAGTTTCCAATTCTGGAAATGTTTGGGACTTTCGCTCTCTCTGTGGGGGCCGCGGTAAGTAGTTTAAAGCTTCCCGTTGTTCTTTTTTGTTGATGCAACAACTATTTTCTCTTCATCAGGTGGTAAAATATGTTTGTCATTTTTCTGCAACCAAAATTCGTTTTGGTGAAAAAAAATTCAGGTGGGCATGGAGTTTTGGGCAAGATGGGCTCATAGAGAACTGTGGCATGCCTCTCTGTGGCACATGCACGAGGTGGGTCGCTTTGGCCATGACAATTCGCAATATCCAATTTGAAGTTCATTTTGAGGCAGAGTGCTCTGTTTTCATCATGGAGGTCGCCCATTTTGTTCATTTTCTTTTGTTCCGTTTGGCAGTCTCACCATCGATCAAGAGAAGGTCCTTTCGAGCTCAATGATGTTTTCGTCATCATCAATGCGATTCCTGCAATGGCTCTACTCCTTTACGGATTCTTGAACAGGGGTTTGCTTCCAGGACTCTGTTTTGGTGCTGTAAGTCTCCCCATGTCACTTTCCAGGAACTTCCTTTCGCACCTGAAATTCGTTTGGCCTGCAGGGAGAGGCCATTCGACCATCCGGCACGTTTAGACCGACTTTGCAATATACTAAATTCGATTTTTTTTTTTTTTTGTTTGTTTTTGTCAACATATACTAAATTTCGATTTATTCTGACTAGAAAAGTTGGTTTTCCTCTTCTTGTGGGTTAGTTCCAAACGGTGGACTTTTGAATTTTGCAGGGTCTAGGGATTACAATGTTCGGGATGGCCTACATGTTTGTGCACGATGGATTAGTGCACCGGCGGTTCCCGGTCGGGCCGATCGCAAACGTGCCCTACTTGAGAAAAGTTGCTGCAGCTCACCAAGTAAAATCCCATGAAAAATCAGAAAAAAATCAAGCTCTTCGTTCCTAATGAACCGTTGGATAATTTGATTGATGCTTTTCTTATGCTTTTGATTGTTCTCGGTAGCTTCATCACTCGGATAAGTTCAGTGGGGTGCCGTATGGGCTGTTCTTGGGACCGAAGGTGGGCCCCTAAGTTTCTTTGCTTTTGCTTGTTGGAGATGCAATCGAGTGGACCAAGTGATTCAAAAAGCGCAAACAATCAGAGGAGAAGTAATTTTTTTTTACCTCTGGTTTGAGCAGGAAGTAGAAGAGGCAGGAGGCAAGCAAGAGTTGGAAAAGGAGATCAAGAAGAGGATCAAGATGTCCAACGCTTCAAATAGAACATAGGGTGATCCATTTATTGTAATTATGTCCACAAAAGAGAAAGGGAAGAAAAAAAAAAAGAAAGCACGACAGAATTTACGCTTCTTTTTATAAGTTACTCAATGACTTGCCAATTTTCTTGTGGAGGATCCGTATAGAAATTGTTGTATAGAATAGGTGCATGTGCAATCATGCATGTTTGTTCACGTGTTGCTGACTAATGGCCACTCTTGGGAAAAAATAAAGAAAGACAAAAACAAAGACGTGGCTCATTGCGATGGGAATTAGTTACTGCGGTCATTTATGTCATAATTTAATCTAATCTCCCTATGCTAACTCTAGCTACCGGAGAAAAGACTTGGTATCTCTTCCACCTAAGTTAAATGTTTGGGAAATGCTTCCTTATGAGTGCAGTTAGGAACATACAATCTCAATAGCGGATTCTCACATCATCACCGTTTATTTTATATGAAGACTCATCGATCGAGAGATCGTGTAGTAAAAATAATAACCGACGTTACCGTCGAACCTGTCGCGCTAGCAGAGCTTCTCTAAATATTTAATTACGGAAAAGGACTACCAAGACTTCATTATAGCTGATATATGAGCTACCGGTTGGAACATCCTTTTCAAAATATATACATTTGGACTTTTTTGCACTTTACTTTGCTTCTTCAAGCGGGAGAGAACGTGTGAGCTCGAGATTTGGATCTCTCAATAGCTCTCCTGAGGGAGTCATACGTAAAAGATCAGATCAACTACTAATTCACCTTATATTCCAATCTCAAAGTATATTAATACGTAAAATTCCCATTGGGTTTTATAATTTAAAAAAAAATTGGTGCGTCGGGCTTTCAAAGGAGCAAAGCGACGTCTCCAAAATACCTTCTATTAAAGAAAGACGACCGAGAGAGGTAAAAACAAAACCATCTGGCCAAATCATAGATTGGTAGGACCTTGGGGGATCCTCAGCCCACGAATCTTCTGACCTTTGTGAATGGTATAGTGAAGCAGATGATCTTATGCTTTACTGAACTTTTACTTGAGGAAAGCAGGTGAAGCTACTAAAATCTGTCATCAGCTTCAGAAAATTTATAATTATTTGATTTGATTCCCAGAAATCTCAAAGACCTAATCAGCCATCGGCTGTTCGACACGGCCGACTGAACCGAACAGATCTCGTCTCGATGCATGCCACGATCCGCGAATCGCCAATATTATAATTCACGTGGAGAGGGGATCAACCCCTTTCTGGTGTCACGTCCGTAAGGAAGCGGAAGAAGCAAATCGAAGGTCCGGCGCGAAAGAAAAGCCAAGAGCGTCATGGGGAACAGATGTCGCGTGCATGCGTTGTGGCTAAGATTTAGTTTAATGGATCATCTGATTTGGGATTCACGGACCACTACGCTAGCATTAGATTTTACGTGTTTTGGCCACGAGCGGATGTGATCTCCAGAGGAATTGGAGAAGAACACGTAGCCAAAGGGGAGAGGGCGTGGTCTGGTTGTCGGAAAAGCTCAAAAGAGCGTAAGAGCCTTCGTAATTGGACAAGGATTTTATGAAAAAAAAACACCTGCCGACTTGCATGAAATGCAAACGTGGTAGGGCTGCTAATGACACGATTATTCCTTATCTTATGTGATATTCAAATGTTTCTTTCTTCAATTAATCAGGGTTAGACACAATAATTCAATTTTAAATCTATTAATTGTGTCAATTTAGTCATAGACATTTCGACGATTTATCAATTTAGTCCTAAACCTTATGAAGTTTTACCAATTTAGATCTAAATCTTTTGAAGTTTTGTCAATTTAGTTATAAACATATATTGACAAAAAGGACTACATTGACAAATTATCAAAAAGTTTAAAACTAAATCGGCAAAAGGTTTATGACTTAATTAGCACGATTGAAAAAAAAATTGGCGAGATTTGAAAAGTTTAGGATTAAGTTAGCCAATCGTCAAAAGGTTTAGGACTATATTGGCATAGTTGAAAAATTTATAACTGAATTGGCTATTATACAATAGGTTTAGGATTTTTTGGACAATCATCCTATTGTTGGCCTTTCTTTGCGTGGATGTGAGTATACCTGGTCAAATTGGCACTCTTTAGTGTGGGGCAAAATATAAAAAAGCCTTAAACTTATTACAATTGTGTTAAGTCCTAAAAATTTCTTGCCAATTTAGTCCTAAACATTTTCTCCTCCCTGCCATGGCAAGGCTTGCCCTTGTTAGTGGCCGGCGAGGTCAACACCTCTAGCTTGAGTGATCGACCGGAGGAAGAAGAGGGGAGAAAAAAAAAAAAAAAAAAAGAAAAAAATATTAAAGTATTATGTCATTAGATGGTCGGCCAAAATTGATCGGATGGACCGAATTGACACGGTTGCAAAAATTTTACGATTGAATCAGCAAAAAAAAAAAATTAGGACTGAATTACACAATTGCGATAGGTTTAAGACTTTTTGGTAATTTTCTTCTTTAGTGTGCTTAGGACTAAATCGACACAATTGAAAGGTTTAAGATTAAATTAGCAAATCGTCAAAAGGCTTAGAACTAAATTGGTATAATTAAAAGGTTTATGACTTGTTTGTGACTTTTTGGACAATTATATCCCCTTTAACGTCCGATAACTTTGCTGAGGTTGATCATATATGTACACACATATGTACACTACCTAAATAATTTCTTGGCAAAAAGATTAGTAATTGACCATTTCTACTCATTTTCCATGCCTTGAAGGAGAGGGAACATGGATTCATTAACGCAAAGGCTTATACTTTGGAGGGAAAAATTACCTAAAAAGTCATAAACTTATTGTAATTATACTAAATAATTTTTTTTGCCAATTGAGTTGTAAACCTTTTATATTTGTATCAATTTAGTCCATCCAATCAACTTTGGCGCCTGTCTTGATATAGACGCCGGCCTACATTGATGTAGCAATTTTTAATAACATTTTAATTTTTTATATTTTCTTTTATTTTCTTTTTTTCCCTTAGACTTTAGGGACGGCTAGCCAACCCTCACCCGAGGTCGGCGAGGGCATCCTCACCCTAGCCCGTAGCCGGCGAAGGTTGGTCGGCAACCCTCACCGGCCCTAAAGTCCAAAGTAAGAAAAAAAAAAAAAAGAAATAAAAAAATGATAAAAATTAAAAATTATTGAAATATTATTAAAAATTATCCATGTCGGTGCCGATCGTTAACCACGCCTCGTGCCTACCGGCCAAAATGAACCAAATGGACTGAATTGGTACAAATGCAAAAGGTTTAGAACTGAATAGATACAATTGCAATAATTTTAGTATTTTTTTTGGTAATTTTCCCTACTTTTGAGTATCCCGCATATTTACTTTGATATAGACATAATACGGCTGTATTGGCCATGACAATTGATGAGTTGTTTGAGAAAAAAATAGCCCCCGATAGATCAATATCTAGGGGAGCTTTGTCTGAGAAAGCCACATACATCATAATTATTTAATTAAGCCTAATCCCCAATTGGGTTTGCAATTCCTTTTTTTTTTTTTTTGGCTCACTCGTACGATGAAGATATAGTTCCGACAAAAGAGGGCGGGGAGAAGAAGTTATTGGAGAGACGTGTTAAGCAAAACAAATTGAGACGTCCACGTGACTATACTAGAGATAAAGAAGTAATGCGGAGGAAATTGTGTTATATATGCATATTGCTGCGTGATAGAGATAGAATTTATACTAGATATCAATGAAGAATATCAGGATATTTCTCATATCTTTCTTAATTTTTTACGTCTCTTAAGGATTATGCATTGTCTCCCTTGATTGGAAAAAGTTGTTCCCGAATTCCTAAATCTTTTCACGTTTTGTTACTTGAGTCCAATCAATTTTAGCCTGTAGACATAGGCCGTCCCGAGTAGGCACATCCAAATGGCGACGTAGATAATTTTTATAATATTTTAATATTTTCATTTCTTTTATTTTTGTTATATTTTTTTAATGTCACCGGTGAGGGTTGCCGGACCCTCATCCGGCCTCACCCAAATTTCAATGAGGCTAATAAGGCTACGGGCAAGGTTGCTTGCCTAGGGCCGAGGAGGCTAGCTTGGCATAAACCTTCGTGGCCTCGCTAGCCACGAGTGAGGTTAGATGAGGGCCCAAAGAACCCTTACCAGCTATAGTAAGAAAAAACAATGTATAAATTACTCCATTCTTTCCTTTATATATATTTTTTATTTGGGATATGTAAGTACTAAAACTTGTCATGAAAGTGTAATCAAGTTCTAAAACTTGTTAAATTGATGCAATCAAATTTTTCCGTTAATTTCATCCAACTTGGCTAACGGAAAATGCCGACGTAATTTTTTTTTAATATTTTCGCTCTCCTACATGACAATGAAGTGGCTAAAACGACGTCATTTTGATCCAAATTTAATTTTTTAATATATTTTTTAGTTAAATTTAATTTAAAATAAGCTAATTAAAAATATAGTTGCTGCTTCTTCTTCTTTTTTAATTTAATTTTAACCATTTTAATTAAATTTAAGTAAAAAATATATTAAAAATCACATTTGGATCAAAACGACGTCGTTTTAGCCAATTCACCGCCACGTAGGAGAGCGAAAATATTAAAAAAAATCACGTCAGCATTTTTCGTTAGCCAAATTAGACGAAATTAAGGAAAACACTCGATTGCATTAATTTAACAAGTTTTAGAACTTGATTATATTTTTTGCAAGTTTTAATACTCAATTATACTTTTGTGACAAGTTTTAAGACTTTTAAGGCGTGTATCCTTTTTTATTTTGGTATCAAAATATGAGGAAGAACCAACAAAACAAGGGCGTAACCAAACTTTGGAAAAAAAAAAAAAAAGTGTAACCAAATGACGGTTCTCACCCATCCCCGCTCCGTCACGCGTAACCAAGAGATCTTTGCCGGTGCGCCCTCAATAATAATTTCGCATCTATAGCTAAATCATTGAACGAAATAAAGATTGATAAATTCATATAGAAGTTCATAAATCTCGAGCAGTAGAAAAAACGACAAAAGTTTAGTAAAGCTAATAATTTGTAAACAGTAAAAAAGAGCAAATAGTTCCGTTGGAAATGTACGCGTGAGTTGTGTTAGAAAAGTCTAATTAGAGAACGATGTGGTGTAAAGTAGTTAGAACGTCTTAGTTGGCCATATCTAATCGGCTTAAATTGTGTTTTAGGGAAGATGAGTCGGAGAATTGGCGTGGCACGGAGCGGTTAATTTATCCCAATTATACCATAATTTGTTAGCTTAATTTTTTGAGGAAAAATAAGTCCAACCGAATCTATTAACAGGTTTGAATTTGAACTCTCTCTCTCTCTCTCGGCCATCTTTGGAGGTGCCGAGCCATCATAGCTAATCATCACCGATTTAGCTTAATGCTCTTTGGGAAGAAAAAAAGTCTAGAAATGAGCTGCACAACTTTTGGGGGGTGTTATGAGGCCCAGAGAAGCAATAGCTGTCCACCAGAAACGCTTACTCCTCTGGCTTTAGGGATGAGACTTTTGCATGTCATCGGGTTATCTAATTCAATTTCTCGTTAATCTAGGGTAAAAATTATCTTATTATAACTCTCTCTCTTTCTCTCTCTACAATGTCGATTTGTTGGAAAACAGCGGCCTGATTTGGGAACCCGTTTGTCGGATTGTTGAAACATTTGAGGGGTTGGTGGAGGGCACGGAGCATACAATATCAAGTTCGTTACCTCTGAGGAAAAAAAAACTGTGCGCCGATCTGTTCGACGGCTCCGACTCCAGATCATCGAACGAATCCCATCGTCTCGAAGGAGCAACCACGGACGCCATGTTTTCCGACGTAGATAGACGCGCGTGTGCACAGCAGCGCGAAGAGAGGAGGCTTCCCCATGGAGGGCCGAGTACTGTGTGACATTAACTTGTTTTACCCCTCTAGGTTCGCTGATGATCATCTTCATGTATCTAATCCTAACCCAACAAAATGATCCTTTCGTTCGCAATCACATTTACACGACAACCCGTCGACCACCCGCCTCAAGCTCTTACTCGGGTAGAGGCTACCGCGTACATTCCTCAAACTAAAAATGGACTCGTCGGCGGAGGTAGCCGAGGTGAGATGTACTACAGCGTCACGCTTCGCTACTTCCCCGCTCCTGATACTTGATGATTTCCTACCTCCAAGAATCAATGATCGACCGTTTTAGGATTAAAACACGAGCGCGGACGGACGCTCGTACAACCCAGCCATGCATCAGCCGGTGGAAAAAGCTCACGGCTCAAGAAAATCTGTCTGATTAGAGTATACCAGGAAGCATTAGTTGAAGGTTCTCGCAACCCCTCTCATCTTCAGATGATGTCCGCCATGAGATGATACAGCAGCAAGCCAGCAAGTTACACAGCTCGACCAATGACCACGTGACGAACCCCTGCGGTGTATACTTGTACTGTAGGAAACGTTAGCGGCTTCAGCCTCAGCCGTGGGGACAAAACCCAAAAGAAAACCGTTTTGACATTACCGAGGAGGTCTCCCTTAAAACAAGGACATGCCGAGATCGCAGGATCATACCATCGTGGCCTAGATGCTCGCTACAGTCCAATTTTCAATTTTCAAATTGCCCGTGAAGGCAAGCTTTTGCATTATTCTAATGAGGTTGACAAAGCCAAAACGAAACCCGGAAACCAGCACCAAGGATGCCTTTTCCTTTGCTTCTGTTTCCCCCACCCATTGTATTTGCAGCCTAGTTCTTCAGGTTTTGCTGAAAAAGTTGCTGCAACTAGGCCTCTTAGTAATGGAGTCATCCTGGTTTTTGAAGGAAAAGAAAAAAGTCTTGCTCGCAATTCGCATCATTTTTATTTTCCATCTCTATAGACTAAATCGAATCCGATTCATATTGTAATTTCATTTGACCGCTTAACAAATCAACTTTTATCGGCGAGATAGAAAATCGGGCACGTCAACTAAATGATGGGTCGGAAGCAATTTGTACACTTCCTGAGTTACTCCTGTTCTCATCATATTAGCGCCGTGTCGTGTCGTGTTTCTTCCCCATCGTGCCTTATCATGGTCGCATCGAGATATCGCTGTGCCGAGTCCAAAATTACCGCCTCATAATTAGGAGACCACCTAGGAAAACCAAAGCCAGGCCCACACGTGCTCATGAGCAGAGACAGGCTCAAAACATGATGCCACACCAATGAAACCGATGGTTCTGGTTGTGTGCCTCGGCTGAGGCCCAATGATCTTTACAAAAATCAGCAAACGACTCAAGTTGTCTGAAATTGAGATCAGTAAGACAAAGGAATCTTGCACAGCTCGTCGTCCTCGCTGTCATGCTGCCTCAACAACCCTCAATCTCTGAGTCTCTCGGTCTTAGCCATATCCCCTTTTTCTTTGCAATATAAAACCAAACCAACCCTCCCAAACTTTTCAAACACATTCACACAGAACACCAACAGCTCGAGCAAAGAAAACCCATCAAATCTTTGCCTCGAGATCACCTCGGACACCACCACCATGAACAGCAAGGCCGGTGATGCTGCTGCACCATCAGCAATGTTGGGCAACGGGGGATGCTTCATCAGAAGCAGGCCTCTTCCCAAAAGGGGGCAGATCAAGTACCGGATCGCCGTGATAGCCTTCCATTCCATCGCCTCCGTGATTGCCAGAGCTGCTGCTTCTTCTTCGTCAAACTGCCAGCACTCTTCTAGTTGCAAGAAAGAATGCTTTAGAGAATCTTGAAACAACATGTGTCCAGGAAATGTATAAATAATGTTGATATATGTTTAGCACCCTTGTTTGTGATCTCACTGTGGGATTCATTAACGAAAAGCCTTGGGAGATTCTTCTTCCGTCGTGCAATTATCTTTGGTTGCATCTGCTTCTAGTTTGATCGGAGATGGACCTTTTCTTGAGAAGCATCATGTCCTGTGATACTAACTGAACTGTTCAGTCATTGAGAGAGACAGAAAAGCTTCAAAGAAAATGAAAGCATCATCTGCAGCTGAATCTGATGCAGTGTAGAATCTAATCATATACTCATCTGGAGAACCAGCCGCCGTCAGGCAAAGAAACCGATTTGCGACGATAAATACTCTTTCTTCACTGTCACCAATCTCTCTTCTCTGTGTCAAGAAAGTATCTTCCATAAGAACTCAATTCTGTGTGTCAATGCACAAACTCACAGCCACCACCGCTCTGATCCTCATACTCAATCTTTCTTGCCGGAAACGCACAATTGGCAAAGAGTTAGCGGAGGAAAGACGGAAATCAATTATTTTAGAACCCAAAAAGTACGGATTTGCTTTCCCGCTTTGATCCTCATGACTCAACTTGAATTTTGTGCAAGTCCAGAAAGCATAATTTAGCCGTATATGCACTCATTAATGAGTTCAGATATACAATGTTACACAAATCAAAGTTTTGAGGAAGTACTATCGGGCCCAAAATCAACTTTGGGCTTCCAGTAGTCCACGTTGCATTCTACCAGGGATCCAACACCAATCTCAAATGTGCATAATCTGTAGAGGTCGCAAAATGGGTCTAGAACCCATATTTCATAACGGTAGATCATAAATGAGTTCCTTATGTTCTAAAAGTGGGTCATAAATGGATTACTTAGAAATTTAATGGGTTTTAAATTAATCATAAATTGTTTAGCTAAGAAAATTATAGAAAAAATTAGCAATATATATCTTTAAAAATGTAATAAGAAATAATTTTCTCTAAACTCTATTTTAATATTAAAGTGTTTTAATAATATAAGTCGGGTCTAGTATGGATTGAATCGAGTATGAATCATTAGATTTGTATAACATGAAAATGGGTAGAAATGGATTATATAGGTCAATATAAGTTGGATCATATTTGACATAACCCGTTCACTCACCACATATAATCCGAACCAAGATAATGTGATGAAGATGAAAGGACAATGATTGCAATTACTATTCATCTCGGGTTTCCCCTTTTCTCTAGAAAAAAAAAAAACTAGAGTGGAGGCAAATGAGATGAAATCGTATAACCTGTTCTTGACTTTCTTCATCACCAACCCAGCCCAAAGGTCTAATCAAATGAAGCAAGGCTAATTAGAAATTCCACAATATTAAATCACCTATGACAAAGCACGACGCAAGGGCCAAAATTTAGGTAGCTCCTCCCTTTTTTTTTTTTTTTTTTGGATTGGACATAGATATGGGATATTTCAGATACAAACATTAATTTCTTTTCCTCGTAGTTCTTGTCGTTCTTTTTGCGTTTGGGTGGCGTGTACGAGCATGGATGGGGTCAGAAGGGGCAGGCTTCGAACACATAAGGACATCTCACGAAGTCTATTGGAAGATAGTCCGATTGGCAACATGGGACAAGTGGGACGGTACACATTCACATATATAAAGAAGATGCAACGAGATAGAGGGGGGGCCAATGTGATGGATAAATGACCTATTGGATAGCCATCATCCTCGCGATCGCGACCTCTCGAGGGTAGGGTAAGAGTCCGGGATTTAAGTTTAGGGTTGATCGCTGAAATGCTAAGTTTATTGAGAATCTGCAAAATTAGTATACTAAATTACGTGGCAGATCAATATTGTTGGACATTGAACATGTTCCGTTTATTTACAAGGACGGGCCTTACATATTGTCACATCATACAGTCTACCGATTTCGTTGATCAATCTTTGCATATCTGACATTAATCTGAAGAAAGAAAAAGAAAACCAATTTGTCAATATATGACCAAGCTGTAATAGATCTAAATTTCAATAACGAGAACTCATTTAGGCTCAAGTTAAATGTCCCAAAATGATCCGGTTGAGCATTAGAATCCTAGTTTTAAGAAGCCGTAAATCATCATCAGCCCATTAGCTAATAACCCCATCATTAGAAATGACAATGATCTATCAAGATCCCGGAATCAACTAACTAAGATAGATGCAGTGGATAACCCATCACTCGAAATCAACTAACTAAGATGGATGCGGTAAATTTTGTACTTATGCACCGACGGACCAACCTTTCCAAATTGGCATACTTGGGTTCCACATGCGTGTTGGGATTAGTTTTCTTGCTTCTCATGATTAATTAACTTCGTGTAATTAAGGGAAAAACTAAAGTAGGCAAAGGACACATTGACCTGAAATCGATGAAAGACTTTTTCTCCAGCAAAAACTAATGTCGAAACGCAATAGAGATTAGCTAAACAGAAAATTCGAATTGAAAAGAGGAATAAATCGTTCTCTCAATTGCGATTATCAAAATCAATTGAACGTTCAAAAGTCTGCCTCTACTGGAGTTTAAAACACCTTTTTATACGGTATTAACCCCGATTAAAATATAAAACACAAAATTACGAAAACGCCACTGAAATTACAAAAAATGCCTAAAAATCCATTCAAAAGGACTTCAAACGCAAAAAAATGACGTCGATCACGGCTTAACCGTGAGTATTGATCGGTGCCTTGTTTCCATGCAATGACCAAATTTCAGCCCATTCGAATTAGCGAACCCAAAGTGCATCATACTCCCCTCCAGGAAAAAGATTTGCCCTCGAATCCGCTTCATCTTCATTGATATGAATCTCTTCCAGTACTTCCAAGTGCCCCCGACATCTCGCCTTTCTAGCAAAACCCATAAATAACGGCATTAAAACAATAACAATTTAAAGGGTGGTCCTCCTTATGAAATTTCCATATCAAATCCAAAGCAATCCCAATGGCATCAACTTTACAAATTCCACGTTTGAGAGGACCATATATTACAACGGTGCAACTTATCCCTTTTTTCTCCATATCTTCTAAGATTGCTAAAGCTTGGTTGAGAAAATCATCCACACTAAGATTTAGTTTAGAACGATAGTTCAAGCATGATTGTATAGGTCCTCGCATTAGGTGCTGGCTCACGATCTTTCATGATGTCAAATAATTCCGTAGCAAAGACCTCTCTATCTGCTTCAACTGAGCATTTGAGCAGGAAGTTGCTCGAGTAGACATCAAGCATGAGTCCAACTTCTATACCATTCCAAAACAGAAATTCGGCATTTTCAAGCATGGAATTGGCTGTAAAGACCTTTATAAGGGCATTATAAATAACAGCCAATCCAACCACATCAGCGACCTCTCAAGCGAAATTTGGTCGGTTCTAACATATCCGCATTCAACTCCTTCAAATAGCAAATCATATCTCTCAAAGAACGCGTAAACTTCAAAGCCGCATGCCCGCAACCACAAAAACATGAACCATCGACCTAAGGACGACAATGGAAGCTTTGAACTTGTGTTCATTTACAATTCTCTAGAATATAATTCTCCAGGCCACCTCCCAATTTAAAGACTTTAGCACTCTACCGGCTAAAGAGAACAACCTGTGCTTGCTTCTCTCTTCATATCTATGCCTCGCAGACGGGTTTCCAATTTTCAACCTCTGAAATTTCATCAAACACATGGCTTCTACCGTCGTGCCTATATGTCGCAACAACATTTAAAATTCTCCTAACGACTAGGGACTCACCAGAATTAGCATAGACAATCTCTTCTTGATTTGGATCCGCATCCTTTTGTTCTCCATCGGATTCATCATAGACTGAATCTTCATCAAAGATCGCATCTCCATCAAAGACTAGATCTTTATCAAATTCATCATCAAGATCAATCTTACCTTGAAACTCGGGAATCTCGTTCTTCATCCCGATATTAGTAAAAGTGGACTGATTTTCAAGTCGTATTCCCGATTCCGTCCTTGGTTCGAGATCCCCGAAAGGATTGACGTCCTCCTCTTCATCATCGAATGAATCCTCGATTCCACTCCTTCTTCGGATTGAATGCCCAACCCCGCCTGCGCAAGTTGCCGTCCCAAATCTTAGATCCGCATTCTCTCGCTCTTCAATTTCTATGTCTTGCGGGTTTCTTAGACGCATTTGTTCATCTCGCATTAGGAATGACTCCACGTCCCCGACCACCACGAGCCCGCCGTCCCACGACCACCACGATTCCGTTTAGCCATTGATTCAAGGCAACATGTGCTCGATACCAAATAATGCCGAAAAGCAATAGATATTGGCTAAACAAAAAATTGAAATTGAAAAGAGGAACAAATTGTTCTCTCAATTGCGATTATCAAAATCGATAAAAATATCAAAAGTCTGCCTCCACTAGAATCTTAAATACCCTTTTATACGGTGTTAACCCTAATTAAGATAGAAAGCATAAAATTACGAAAACGACACTTGAATTACAAAAAATGCCTAAAAATTCATCTAAACGATTGCGAAACACAAAAAAATGATGTCAATCACGGTATAGCCGTGTGTATTGATTAATCGGCTCGTTTCTTTGCAACCGACCAAATTTCAGCCCATTCTAAATTAGCCAACCCTAAGTGCATCAAAAACTTAGCACATAGAAGAACATATATGAAGGTCCACATCTCTTATAGGGTTTCGTACATGGAGATGTATCTTACCGACGATGTTTCCAATGGGGACATTGCGGTGAATGAATTTAGGGGAATCGATTCGAGCTCATTGGGTTCGTGTTCCGTTCGGTCACATCGCGAAAGAATATTCATAGAGGCGGTCCCCCGGGTGTGTGTGTGCATGTGTACTGAACAAGCGCTTTGGTAGGGCTGGTGCTAAGAGCTTGCGGGTTAATCGGAGCTCGAGCAATCGATTGGTATTTCGATGAGTATGATCCTGCTGGATCAGCTTCATGTGAGTGTCATTTGATCATGGACGCCGACCTACCGACTTTAGAACAACGGAAACAGCATATAAGCCTTTCCTAACCCCAAGAGTTTCACTAATGAAAGTGTGTCTCTACCTAGGTTTATGATTTACTTTTCTTTGTTTTCCGACAAATTGATCGGGCGTGTTCGGGGCGCTAGAGAGTTTCTAGCTATGAGAGCCGTCTTCTTATTTTGTGAACTCCTATACTTGAACATGATGTATTCCGGCTCCTCCTTCGCTCGGGAACAACCAGGGGCTGAATCAAGCAAAGTGTGTGCGCAACAAGAACAGTCTGCCACATATTGCTTGATATTCGATCTTACAAAATCAATCTTCAAATCCTAGCAATCATATAGTGATTTATTTATGTCCGATGTCTTGAGTTATATACATCGATCAAATCACGAGCGGGTGATTTCCTACGAGCTTAATGAGGAGGGCCTTCATTATATGTCATTCAATTTGGTTCTATCTCTTGTTATGTCTCCTCTAGTCAAAATCTAAGGAGAAAAAGAACGACAAAATGTTAAGGTTTTCGTTTTGTATATATATATATTTGTATTTAGGAATTGCCTATACGCCAATGGCAGTATCTAAAATGTAATCGAACCTATCATTTTCATGTTGCGATCAGGTGGTATTCTAAGCAAACTTTCTCACACCACACGTTGTTCATTAAGCTGTTTCTCTGAAAAATATCGGGGAGTGTAATTGTTTGGCTCCACGTACCAGATTCAGTTTCTTGCTCCTTGGCCGGTGATTTTTGGACGAATCCAGCATCAGAAAGTTTAGAGACTAATCTTGGATATTACACACGATGATTAAGATGGCGCGTCTATTGCTACCTTGAAACTCGAAGGAACTGTTCCCCTTTTGCATTTGATTCTTGCTCCTCTTTGCTTGATAAAATTTGTCCGCGTGATACAAAAAATTGGCAATATCTACATATGCATTCCCTAACGGTTGTACATCGAAGTTAATTTGTACCCGAATGAACATAATAGTTTGTCTTTATATTCCCAAAACTCGAATATAACGTATTATGTCTATGGCTATGAAGTCGCGACAAATTAGAGAATTTTGGCAGAAAGAAGGACATGGAATCACGGTTTCTTCCATTGTCAAGAAAGTTGTCGATGTTTTAACTGCTGAGTCCCCTAAAATTGCTTGTATGGAGCAACAGTTCAACACAAAAACTTGGAGTTAAACTAGATGTTCATCCAAGCGAAATTAAAGTGCACGTATCACTTGCTCAAGCCCCAAAGCTTCCTTGCCTCATAATATTGTTGAACCTCTGATTAGTCGGTAAGTTTTAAAGGGAACAAAACAAGAAAAGATTAATAAAATACTGAACCGATCATTATAGTGAAGCCTTCGTAAAGAAAGGAAGAAACAATGTGCCAAACATTCTAACCACAATACACATATTACGCAATGCATTTTCCTCAATGCTTTGATAACCTGCCATGTCGCTAGTGCTCAGCGATAGATCGAAGGAGAAACATGAACTTGAAGGCTAGACATAAGATCCGCTATAAAGGAAGAACCCCACATTGCTTGGTTAAGCCACTGAAATCGATTAGCCTCCGATAATTATTATTGTTTAGTCTAATCAATACATGTGTCGGCACGACAAGCGGGTGTCGTTTTCTTTAGTCGCGCTATGATACAAATAAGCGAATTCGAAACATTAATTCCGCGATTAAGACAAGAACCAACTGTTGAGGAGGAGATTATTATGAGGGACCCAACATGATGAACATTAAGAAGCAGTTGTAGCAGAATGTTGTGGTAGAATGATCAGGACAAAAAAAAAGAGAGAGATCCCACATGATCAGAAACATTAATATTCACGTGAAGTATATTAGAAAAAAACCTAGAACAAGGAGCAAAGTTCGAAACTCAGAAAAGTAAAAAAAAAAAAATCTATTAATTATTCCTCCACAAAAAGAAAGCAAAAAAAATTTGCAAGTTTCTTTAACCAAAGAACAAAAGGGTACTAAAGAAGCACCTTTTCTCCCCTTAGCCAAGGCAACAGCATAAACCGTCCAAAGTGGGACAAATCATAAAGCAAAGCAACTTATTGGCACGAAAGATCATCTTTCACACGAAGCAGAGATGGATCCGAGGGACCACAACCTCAAAAAAAAAGAAAGGAAAGGATCTTGATATTTTCGTCTCCAAATCACATGAAAATGTCTTAATCTCCAAGAACAAAAACCCCAGATGACCCTCTCTTCTTCCTCAAATTCTCCATTTGATTATCCCCCAAGACTAGAGAACAAAAATATCTAGGGCACGTGAACACCAAAGAACCCTTTGGAAGTTCAGTTGAAAAAAGAAAAAGAAAAATCAGATACGAAACATGAATCTGCTCCGGACAGAAATCGCGAAAAATCTTGTGCATGGCGTTCAGTTTAATTGAGCGCGGGTCCGAAAGAGTAGGCCTGTGATCATGAGCTAAAATGTTGTAATCCTTCCAATCCCATTAGAGAAAACTATGAACAAGATTAAAACGATAGCGAAGTTGCCAACCATATGCATGAAAATTGGCAAAAAGATTCATAGCAAGCATCTAGCACCTAGCAAAAGTACGTCTCAAAGTACTATTTTTTTTTTTTTCGGGTGCATGTATGGGGTATTCAAATCTATACCTAAATATATAATCTAACACATATATCGTCATCTTTCATGATAAAACCCCTACCAGATATATTCATATTGCAGAGTGAAGCAATTTTGATTTTTCCTATCTCCATTCTAGCCGGCCAAGTCGTGGAGCAGCTGAGCTCCCATCAAGTTCCTGTAGGGCAGGGTTTGCCCTTCGCCGTCGAGAAGCGAGTACTGAACCGGGTGGCAATCTTCGATGTGGTCTCGAGGGTAAAACAGCGAGCTCTGCGATACCGACGTGAACGCCAGGCTCACCCCGTGTCCCGGCCCTCCATGCTGCTGCAGCCCCAGCGTCAGGGACACGCCGCCCCCGTTCCCGTTGAAGTTCTGGTGACCGGCGTCACGGCCATCGTCGCCGTACGGGGCTGCCGAGGTCGGGTGGTGGTTATAGGACGAGAAGTCGATCTCCATGCCCCCGTATGAATCGCCGACGCGCCCGAAGCCAGAGCTCTGAGGGTGCAAGTGGTGGTGGTGGTGGTTGTTCTGCGGGGTTCTCGCCGCAGCGATCTTGGAGTGGTGGTGCTGGTCGCTCTTGTCGGGGCTGGTGATGATGGAGGAGAGGCATTCAGAGTCGATCCGGACCAACTGATCTGAGGTTGGCTTTTGATCCTCGACGCGTGTGGTCTCGCGGTTCTGATTATTCGGCCGGCCGTCGTCTTCAAGATCTGCGGCACCGTCTGAGGATCCCATGTTGTCGTGCTCCTTTGTTTCTTCCATGTACATCTCCTCCACCATGGGCTTCCACAGCCTCACCCTCGCATTAATAAACCAGTTCGACACCTGCATTAGGAAAATAATTATCGCAAATAAATATTATAAGCGCTAGGGTTTTTGTTCTTAGGGTACACGTTAATGATGATGATGGCGTATGCACTCTTTCTTTTTCCTTTTTTTTTCTTTTCCCATTTGAGGACGACGAAGTATTTCGGATGCAATTAAAGAGAAAGTAACATGGAACGATGTGGACGTGCCTGGCTTCTCGATAGGCCTGTTTGGCGAGCCAAAATATGCTTATCAACATCGCTTGGATACCTGCGAAAAACAGCCACCCCAATGAAACAGAACCAAGATCATGGAGGAACAAGAGAGTTCGGAGAAACATATGATCCAGAAGAGAGACTAACAATGTTTATGTTTGTGCGATTTAAACGACACAAGACCGTCTTTCAGACTTTTTATTTTCGACCAAAAAAAATCTGAAAGATGGTTGGACACAAGCTACCAAAAGGAAATGGCTAATGATTGAGAACCCAAATTTACACTATACTCTCCTGCAAGTAAAGCTCGAGACTTCCACACACGTAGGTAAATCGATGGAGAGATGGGTGGATGGAAGTACTTACGGGTGAAGAAAGTGTTCGAAGAGCCAGGCGCGGAGGACCGACACCGACCGCTCCGGCAGGCCTCTCTGCGGCCGCCAAGGGTGGTTGTCCATCATGGTCATCTGCTGGAACGCCCTCTGTTGCCTCAGGGCCTGGTCGATGATCTTCAGCCGCGGGGTCTCGCCCCTCGTCGTCCCCGGGGACACGAGGTCCTTCTCCCCCATGGCCTTCTTCGTAGCCTGGATCTGGCTCACGATCCCGTCCCTCAGGCACCGGAAGTGCCTCGACATGGCCTTGGAGGCCAGCGCCGAGTAGACCGTCGCCGCCCCGCTCCCCGCCACCGCCTCGAAGGACGACACCACGGCCTTCATCTGATCGCAATAGTGCCTGTATCTTCTATCCACCTATATGGAGTCCAAGATCATTAATCAGACACAGATAGGAGAAGAGGGAGGCGGACACAAGAAATGGAACTCTGAAAAGTTCGTTGCCGAAACTTGTTGGAGCAACATAGAACATTTATGCATATGCCATGAAAAGGAAAAGGAATAGAAATTTCTTAAGTAATTTAAAAAGGGAGGAAACCCCTCCAAAAGAATTGGCAGGATGTGGGCATTAATGGGATGGCCCCTCTCAGTTGCTTAATTAGCTCAAGAATCAATCATGCACACCCACCACTTAAAAAAAAGTTTCAAACTTTGCTGTGTCTCAATCTGATGAATCATGCATATCATGGGTCGTTTCATCCTTGCTTGTATAAGAGAGCAACTGATAATAAAAAAAAACCCAGAAAACACAAATGAAACCTCGTCGAGCATTGAAAGCAGCTTTGTCTTCCTCTTCTGCAACTCCATGAACTCGAGTGACCCGAGAGACTGTTGCTTTGAAGACCCGCTTGGTCCGCTGTTATCGCCATCTTGGTCATCCCAAGCTTTGCTTTTGTTGGGCTTTTGATGCTTTGTCAAGCCACTTTGCTTAGCCCCGAGGCTGCAAAACTCGTTCAGAAGCTCCTGAGCAGGACCCAAGTACTTTGAATTCCTCAGCTGGAGCTGCCCGGCTTGTTGATGCATCATCATCATCACTTGCTGTTGCTGAATATGACTCCCCAGGTTGGACTTCCCAAAGAACCCTTCTCTCGAAGTCGAAGCAGCAAATGATCTCATGTCGCCTTGATGCTGATGATGATCAGTGTGATGGCCGCCACCACCACCACCACTTGTGTTGGTGTGCCTCAGTTCGAAAGATTGGAGTCCGATGCTTGAAGGGTTGGCCGAGGAGAGCGAGAGCGAGAGGCCTTGGCTCGGCCTCTCGTTCCCTTCGCAAGGAAAGACGCACCTTATGGAAGAATCGTCCACCACAAGTTTGTTGCTCTCTTGCCAAGCGGACGCTGAATCGTCCTGCGAAGTCGTTGCCGCCGCCGCCATCAGATTCTGATCGGCCGGCGCAAAATTAGGCTTGTGGAATTCGTGCCGGTAGAATTGGCTCGCCGCCGAGTCATCAAGCGCCGCCGCCGCCGCTTTCGAGGATGAAGGTCCGCTTTGGCTATTGTTGTTGGGGCTCACAGCTTTGGCGAAGAAGTTATTGCCTTTCCACAAGAGCGCGTGGTTCTGGGGAGGGTGATTGGGCAGACTGTCCTTGGGGAAGCCGATCATGTCCATGCCGGAGGCTAAGTTGAAGATCTCCGAGCCGGAGTCGTAGCTCGGGATTTGACTCACGAGATGGGGCTGAGTTTGGATCGCCGGGTTCTGGGAAGAAGATAAGTCCGAGTAGCAAAACCCACCGGTGCTTGAGGATGAGACCACCATATTGCTTGATTCCTCTTCACCGCGCACGAGCATATAGAAATGGCCCAAAAGAATGTTGTTTTCACCCTTTCCTTTCCCTCTCTTTCTCTTTCCTTCTTGTTTTTTCTCCTGCTTCTTTTTCTGGGGGTTATTGTATGAGCAAGCGTTGCCTTCTGTTTCTGGAGTTTCTGATAGCAAAGGTTTGTCCTTTCTGCTGCAACTTTTGATTCCCACAGAAAGGTTGGGGGGTAAATGGGAAGAGCAAGAAACTTCCCAATATTACCAACGAGGAGAGGGCGAGAGGGAAGCAGATCTTCCAAGGAGGCGAAAGATGAAGAAAGAAGAAGAAAAATCAAGTCTTTTGGAGATTTTGATCAGGCGGATACGGTCGAGCTTTTAATTCCTGCAGCTCATACCCTTCTGAGAGGGAGAGGGGAGAGAGAGAGAGAGAGAGTAGGGAGAGTCTTACCAGTTAAACAAGAAGCGGGAGTAATTGGGTTTGAGATGATGATGATGGTGATGATGGTCAGGAGAGAGAGAGAGGAGAAAGGAGTGGAGCTGCTCTGTGGTACTGTCGATGAGCAAACATGGTATGGTGCTGGTACGCCATGAGAACACAACCTAGGAAGGAAGAGAGAGAGAGAGAGAGAGAGAGAGATTTATCAGATGGTTCAGGTCTCAGAGATATAGAGAGAGGATGACGATGATGTCCTTCCTCCCTTCCTAGGCATGATCATCACACACACACACACACTCTCTCTCTCTCTTCTTTCTCTCTATTGGAGTGGGTCAATGCAAACCGCGACATAAATACATCCAAAATAGACTTCCTAGAAAACCCAAAACATCAACTCAATTATTTCACGCCCCTAACAACATACAAAATCAAATTAAAAAACCACCTAATCAAAATCGACCCCCCCCTCAAAAAAAAAATAAATACAAAATTAGATTAAATTAAATTAAATTAAATATAATAAAAAGAGACCACCTAATCAAAATCCTCCGCATATTAGGAAGGACGGCGCATCGGGCAGAGACGAATAGAGAGCGGATCAGCAGGAGGAGGAGGAGCCTCCCAGCTTATGATTGATTGGGGAAGAAAGAGCCAACATCTATTGGCACAAATATTTCCTTTTTTCCTTTTTTTTTTTTTTGTCTAATCCGTGGAAATCCCACGAGGCAAGCCCTTTTTGCGGGACAAGAGAAGAGAGCCTGCCTCTATGAGTAAAATGGAGAAGAGAGGAGCCGTTTCTTCTGGGTCGCCCGAATCATGAAAAGATGCAAAGGGGAGCACATGAAATGATAAAAACATATACATATACATATGTATATAAAGGTGTGGGGGGGGGGGAGGACAGATCTTTTGTAGGTCACAAATCCCAAAGAGCAGAGCAGAGAGGGTACCTTAAGTAGGAGTTTGTGGCAGGCTTTTTCAGATGGTTTTCAGTGGTGACTTCTTTTTGGCCATTCTCTTTCCTCTGTCTACTATCTCTCTCTAGCCTCTCTCTCCCCAAAAATTAAGAGGAACTTTCACCCACGAAGACTCAATCTCCATAGAGAGATAGAGAGAGAAACGAAATGGGTTTTTTCTTTTCTTTTGACATTATTTTTTTAATTTTTTTTTAAAATTTTATTGTTTTTTTTTTCCGAGTGGAGATGCGATTGGTGGTGTGGTGTTCACAATGTTCCCAAAATAAGAGACTGTGCATGAGAAGAGATGAGGTGGTCCAATGCTTCTCCTCTCCCATCTAATTCCACCCCCCATTTAATTCCCCCCATAAAAACCAAGATGGGACCGCTTCTCCTTTTCTCTTTCTTTTTTCAATTTATTTTTTGGGTGGGCATAATATGCGTAATATCCACGCGCACCGTCGCGTCGCGGTGAAACATCCATTTGTTCATTAGAAAAAAAACAAATGAAACGGTCTTTTTGGTACCATTAAGGCTCCAATGGAGGCGCTTTTCTAGTGGCCATGAAAATCTCTGTCGGGGAACGTCGAAAGAAATTTAGAATTGCGAAGAATTAAACGAAGAGAAAATTCACACGCGTAATCAGGTCAAACGGGTTTCGGAAATCGACGTCAAAATACCGCTACATTAGAAGGATGGGCAAGAGGGGGAGCCGAAATTTGTCGGTACGAATGTAATTCGAGAACACCAACGCCACCGAAAAAAAAAAATCGCAAAAAGCTAGCTCCTGCCTTTTTTGGGAGGGCGTTGCGCGCACGCGCCGAGCTGAGCGAATGAGTGAGGCTCTTTTTTTTTTTGAAGAAAACATATGAATAGCAAACTTTAATTTTTGTCCATAGGAAAGGGGAAGAGGTGGTCCAATAAAGCTTTCTAGTGTTTTTCTTCTCTCTCTCTCTCCCAGCATATGATGACGTCACCGTCCCTCGGCCTTTCTCGGCTTGTACTTTCTCGCGGGGGGTGCACACTGCGCACCTGCGCCCCCAATATACTAATTCTGAAAAAGAGAAACCATAACCCAATGATGATAGAGTCTATCCGGGCCGGGTCGGGTCGGGTCGGGTCGATCCCGACACCGCTTTCGATTGTGTTGATGTGCTCATGCTTCGTAGGGATTGGCGATCCCCATGAAGTGAAAAGGAGAAATTGCATGCGGTGTTGGATTATTCCGATGGTAAACACCTCAATCCGACGCCTCCCGCATTTCGCGTCTTGTCAAATGGACGTGCAAAAGGTGAGGACGAGGCGTCTCGTCTCGAAGTCCAAACTTGAGCTCGAGCTCAATGGCATGATAATTCTTGCGTGGATGGACGAACCCTCGAAGCCACACATCAAAGACAAAATAAAAGTATTACGGATCAGACCAAGGTCCTCGTATGTTATTGACCTCTTCGCACCTTATGTGAATCGATAAAAAATTTTATCGCATTTCGGATCAAGCGTGATAACTAGCCGAATGCTTATGCTCGCCGATTCATTACCATATGGCAAACGTCTCATCATTCACACAATATAGGCGACAAACCCTATACCTGCAAAGTGTTTCGAATTCAAGTTGTTCGACCTTAACAAAGAGTCCCAACGGGGCTTTTCGACGCACGCGAATAATAACACGATTCAACACATTTCAATCGTCGAGTCGAAAATCTCACGTATCTCGTGTAGGATCTGCATGATCCGAGAGAGAGCGGGGTAAGCCGGAATCCCCATCCAGCATAACCCCCAACCAAGCAACACCGGAAAAGAACCCCTGCGGCGGACATCGCTCCCACACCTCAGCAGAAAAAAACCCGAATCCAATCCGGGTCAAATTCTGAGAAGTAGCGCCACCCATAAAAGGCGGGGTGCGATCAGGCCTGGGCTCGCATCAGCCGCAGTCCACATTTCGGGTGGTTCGGGACTCGCAGTCACAGCGCACCGTATCACGATCGCAGGGTGGGGGCTGCGGTGGTCCTCCCGTCCAGAGAGCTTCTCTGCTCTGCCCAGCGAGATGGACCATCCTATTTGGCCTACTGCCCGGCAACCACCCCCCTCGTTCTCGTAGCTGGTTCTGCTCCTCCTACGGCCGATGTGGTGGGCCCCCCTCGCTCTCAGGCTACGTCGTTGCAGCTTTTACGAGGGACTGACAGGAATTTGGGGACTAGCGCCGGGGCAGGGCGGGGGGTTATGGTACGAACGATCACTTTTGACGCCAGCATCTCAAAGTCCCCTTCCATTAAAAAAAAATAAATAAACTCCCTTTGACCTAATAAGAGTTTTGTTCAGCCTCGGCTTTAAGCGATTTTCGGATGATTTTTACTTTTCTCCTTTTCAGCTCTGCCTTCTCTAAATCTTTCGAAATTTCGATTTTATCCTCACCAGTGCACCGGCGGCGCAAGACCGGATGTGACTGCCGGCGTCCCTCGTCAAGGTCGTGCGTCCCAAAAGTAAAGCAAAGAAATTTCCCACGATGCCTTGTGGCACATTATAGATCCACCTGAGTATGAACATAATATTATGGATGCACTTCAGAATCCGCATTAAATTTGATGTGATTTTGATGATATGATATGCAAACACGATGTATGCGTGACGGGTGATTAACAATACGCGTGGCTGATGATTGTTCCCGCTTAAACGACATGCGCAAGTTAATCCTCCCCAAAAATCATTTGAGGACGTATTTATAAACTCGCTTATCTTGCTCATAAAGGAGTTGAGTTCCATCTACAATATATATATATATATATGACACGATAGGATAGGAGTACGTCGAAAGATCAAATCATGGGCGTCGGTTCCATGGCTTAAGAGGAGAAACTCTAGTCCGAAGATAATGCAATCCCAATTATCGATCCACGAGATCCGTCCGCTCACTTCGTCTATGGTAATCAGCGATCGTTATGGATTCGATTCATGTGTATTCGAGTCTAGACGAGAATTCGCAGGCTTTTTAGCGTGCGGGAGTCGCTTAATTATTGGTTGGGCCATGGTGGATTGATTGGTGCGCCACTGTGTCGGTTGCATGTATGATGGTGGCAGGGGCCAATCCCCTGAAGCGAAGGGGGAGGTTTGGAACTCTCCGTACCTGAGGCTCTCTCTCTCTCTCTCTCTCTCTCTCTCTGCGTTTGTGTCTGCAAGGCGTACTTTCCTCTGATCTCTCCGGAATAATGGTCTGCCCTAGATCCTTTGTCCTTCCTTCCATCTCTTGTTTTTTCTTTTTCTTTTTTCTCTTTTTTTTTCAATTAATCATATTGTTGTTTTTCCCATTTGTTTTCTTTTCTTTGCCGGGAAGAATATTCCTAGTTCAACTTTCCAATTTGGAAGCAAATTTTCAAGGTCGATGTTCTTTTTTTTTTTAATCGAAACCCTCGATACGGCGGCCGGATAAAACGTAACAATTAAATCGCTAGAATGCTTGAGCAACTGTTATAAACAAATCGAATCGATTGAAGGATTCTGAATTTTTTTTTTTTTTTTTTTTTTGTGTAATTGAGCGTCGTGTTTTGGATATAGTTGAACGAATATTTCTGGATTCAATTGGAGGAAAAACAAGAAAGTCCGAACCTTTTGGACAAGAACCCTTTTGCATTCAATCCCAAACCAAAAAGGACTCTTGACATTGGTCAACTGTTCTTACGAGCAATGTCCGACGTGGTCCGTCCCAGAGCCACGCAGAGGATGTGGACAACAATATTATTCCCAGCGACTTCTTCTTTTCTTTCTGTTTTAGATTTTTTTTCTTTTTTTTTTTGGGTGGGCCACGACAAATGATTTTTCCAATACGAACTCTGTATTTTTCTCTCTTTGGCTTCGAATTTCTTGCCGTGAGACGTGGAATTTGCAATTAAGGAACCGATGAATGCAAGGAAGAAACGACCAATAGCAACCATGGCCTAGCCTAGACAGGTTGGGTGACCATCTTCGTCGTCTACGACCAAATGCCACCTCAAGTTTATTTCTCTTATACGATGAAATAAATAGACTTTTCGATCTAATAGACAAGGGTTAACGACGGTTTTTTTAATTAAGATGAAATGTTGATTCGAGTTCCTCGAATTGTCATTTTGAGATGTGCATCTTCTTGAAAGAGGAGCTATGAGACTTCAAACCTAGCGCACATGTCGTGAAAGTACCGATCTGTACAACAACAGAGTTAAGAGTTATGAGCCTCTATGTTATTTGCATGTGTGAAGAGTGTACGCGAAGAAGTTCCGAGCGGGGATGTTATGTGATGTGGAGGACAATGGCCTAAGAAATTATAAATCTATTGTACAACAATCAATTCGATCTTAAATTTTTCGATTGGGGGCACTTCAATCCTAAACCTATTGACAACTAGCTAATCAAATTGAATAATTTAGGAATAAATTGGCAATTGTACAATAGATTTACGGCTTTTTGGACAATTTCTCCTGTAATGTGGACCGCTAATATCCAAGCTAACTCATAACTCAATGGCTTAAGTATTCAACTAAGATCAATCGAATTGCATATATTGATGGGCTCAAACTTTGGCTCCCCCTTTATGACTCATAATGTCTCGGCTTACTAATATCAAAGCCTAGGTATTTTGTGGTTCACTCCCCAATGTGTATCGTATTCGATAAATCATCTCAAGTCATGAATTTCCCATGTGACTCCTTAATCAGGATGACGGATGTTCTCCCTCGACTCCCCACCACTCTTGACTAGGCCAAGACAGTTGAGATGGATTCTAAAGGGTGGATGTTGTGTTTTGCGAAACTTGGCCGGGCCAAGAAGGAGAGTTCTTGAGCAGAGATAACGTACTTGGTTAAAGCTTTTGAGCGGGTCCAATTGGATATGTCAATAGGCTCGCACTCGAGCTTCTCTCCCTCGGCGATCTCCCCTAGACGAAAGTATACCGCGCATTCCCGGCAAAGTCGAACTCATACACACGCATTCCACCAATACTATGTACATAGGGTATATATCACACCATCCTAATGTAAGTAGTCAAGTGGGGAATGACAAAGGTCTCTCGCGAACGGATGATACATGGAATGGTAAAAATAACAAAGCTTTTGTTTTGTTCATGGAAGTCGACATTCCTCTCCATTTTCCCACCTCATGATCGCTTGTTTCCCACTATTGCGGGAGACGTCGGCATCTTTCGCTACTTGGCACTAGTCCGCTGCATAATACCACCATTTAAAGGCGGCCCACTAATTAGAAAAATGTTGCCATGGTGGCCCCCACCTCTTTTTTTTTTTTTTTGGCATAAGTAATTGTCGAAATTAGGGCTTTTGTTTTCGAAGCCGTTAAGGCAAGCACAAGGTTGCCTCTTGCAACATCAGAATCTCCACCCGTTTTCTACCTCTTGCTTCTTGATTGGTACTGTCCGGATGTCTTGGATACGATAGGGTTTTTTCCTTCCTTTCTCTTCCCGTAAGCCTTCACCTAATCCCAGAAGTCATGGTTTCACACCAACGGTCTTGGAATGCAAATAGAGAGAGAAAGAGAGCATTTCTTTCCTAAAAACATTGAATTTTGAAATTAAAAGTGAGAGAACAGATTCTAACTACCGAGGCCAAGGCGAAAAGAAAGAAGGTGTTCTCTTCTTAATATATCCATGCGAAGCTTAGGGTCTGATTCGGTTGGCGAAACGTGCTTGTTGTTCATACTTAGTAACTGTATTCAATTCGCAGGTAGCTAGGCGAATGATTTCTTTCTGAACTCCACATGTGAATTATTTGTTACATGACCGGTTCTTACGAGGAAAATTTCTCGGGCTCGAGTTTAGTGTGTAACAAACATAGAGAAAGGCGAACAAGAACCCTAAAGTTCAATGTATCCCGGAATCTATTTGGTCGAGATTCACTAGTAAATGCCGCTTCGACTACTATTACTACTTTACGGGGACTTCTTCTTGGGTCCTCGAAGAACTTCACTATCTTTATTTTTTACCAAAGAGGAGGGAAATTAAAAGGTGTGTACATAAAAAGAGAAGAGAAAGAACTGAAAGTCTTGAAGCTGGGCCGACTATACTCGAAAACAATAAAAAAAATGCCAAGAAAGAATGAAGAAGGTTTGAGATAAATCACCAAAGTGGTGACCACAAACCTAGAAAAAGGTTCATAATAATGGGAGTGCGCGTGTATTGAGAGAGTCTTGATCCCTATAAATCAAGTGGGGTTTCTTTCTTTCTCATGAGTTTTGTATGCGAGAGAGACATATGGTCCTCCCACCGGAAAAAAAAAAAAAAAAGATATACTGTTTAGGCTCGTTCTGAAAATGATATTGCTTAAATCTCGAAATTCATTATGAGCATAGAAAAGAGATGGATCATAAGACTGATTGGGCTTAGTAAGATAACGACTCTAGTGATAAGAAAAAGTCACTCAGTGAAAAGATAACGTTCAAAGTTTCTATGATTGATTTGATCGGGTTGAATAAGTTTAAGCGATAGCATCAAACGGTATCCACTAATTAGGAATCGATGCAACCAAGAGTACCCCACATGGTACCCCGTAAATCTTTAAGCGCACAAAGTTGCATGCGACATGAGCAATTTGCGTGGTCCAACCAAGTGAATTCCACAGGGCTTTAGCTTCAACCATTGTTTGAACCCTCGCCATCATCAAAACCTAATAGCGACGCACCGATTCGTAATGGATTCGTTACACTTTTCTTGGAAAATATCAGAAAACATTAAATGCATATTCGAAGATTTCCATGTCGACATTAGAGTGTTAACCTCGATTTTCGTCAAAAGTAGAGAGCTCTTGAAGATTAGTTGGATCAAAATTGACACACCGTTCTTGATCCAAACGGTCGCATCTTTGTGCAAGTCAATGCACAACTTGACCGGCATGACCTCGAAGTCGTTCCTGAGTTGCCCGTTCCATGCCTTTGACTAATCTTCCTTTCCAAGTCTCTATCTCGTTTCTCGAGCGAAAAGTCTATGTTTTTGTTGAATAAAATTCACGCCTCGGGGGGAAAAAAAAAAGAAAAGGCAAGGACATATTCTTTATGAGATGTGCTTAAAGATACCATAAAATTCATGCCCTAAAATTATTAATGAAACAATCACATTTGTGCATTGATTTCCATTTGTTTACACATGAAATTTATTTGTTTGTTAATTGCTCAGTACATAAATCATAAATGTGAGTGAATGTTTTAATATCACCTAGTATTGCATATTATGATCTGCTTCGGGACTTGTAGGGTTTTATGATATCAGTATCAATTATTCATGTTCATGCGTAGTAATAAAATTATGACATGAATGGGCTTGAAACTAAGGATATTGTTATTCTTTCTAGTGCTCTATTGCACATCTACTCACCGTTTGTTTTCTTGGTCAAGAGTGACTAAAGCAACCAAGGATAACAGATAAATCTCGAGAAAATTGTTTTGGAAATCCTAAATCTTATATCGAGATACAAATTAGTCTTGAATTTTTTATTAAAAAAATGAAATGAAGTCATTATCAATGAGCAGTACGTAAAATTGCTGACTTGTCATGTCGAAGTTGCCTAAGCGGTATCCCTAAATTGCACTTTTGAATATAAATTTGAGGACTTAATCGCATTTTCATTATAGCTTTAGGATTTCATGTGATCAATTGAAAGGTTCAGAACTCGATCGTACTTTTGAATAAATGTATAGGTTAACGATTGGTCCATTTGAAAATTTTAGGACTCGAATGCATTCCATACATAAAGTTCGGATATCGTCGTGCAATTTTTCTAGTAAATCTCGGACCATGACATATATTGGACGGTGGAATAATCTTATCCCAATATTAAGATAACGAGAGGGAAAATGATCATTATTAACTATTCCATCACAGGAAGTTAGATGATCTAATCTGTCTTCTTAATTAACCTAGATAATGTTTCAGTGGTTCCGCCAAAGTGGGTAAACATGATTAGGGTACTCGTCTTTCATGAGACATGCTTGCCAATGCTCAAACAAAGAAAGAAGCCAAAAGAGAAAGATTAGACCACATATCAATCCAAAAGGGCACAAATATTATCTTATGCCATAATCAATCTTTGCATCATTTTCATCTCCCTCTCCCACACGGAAGATAAGTCGCCAAAAGGACCAAAAGTCAATGCAAATGACAAACAAACGATTGTGCAATAAAAATAACAATATGCTTTGGATCTTTTAATCAGGCTATGGTTAATCTTGTAATTTTCCCAAAACCTTTGTTTCTCTTTCCCACTTTTCCCCCCAGTCCCCTCGGAGTGTACACACTTTGGCAGGGGCGATCTTCCAATAATGAGTTCACTAAACTTGCACGGATGCATGATAATATAATCGTTTAATTTGTCAAGTGCAAGAAGTTTCTTAGGAGAACTTGCAACTATTTTGATTGGATGACTAACCAAAAAAAAAAAAAAACCCTTTTGTGCAAAGAGACAAAAATCTGTTGAAAGCTGCACCTTACCCTAGATGTGTGAATGCAGATATAACATAGCTCGAGTTTCTCCTTTTGGGGAGTGGAAGTTCAATACCATGGTCCGAGTCAATTTAAGTCGAAATATAAAGTCAATTGAGTTACAAGCAGATTAGGTATGTTCCTCAGACTAATTATTGTAAGTATGAATCCCAGCTGGACCTAATTCACTTAAAAAGAATTGAAGTAAGCGAGTTATGAGCAAATTAATTATATTCATCATTTCGATAATTCTAGTTATTCGAGGTCAATATATCTCATTAGTGTTTTCACACCGTCCGGATAAGGCTCGGCTCAAAAACCCTAATTATCGTGAGAATAATTTTGCGGATACACACACTTTTGTATGTGTATGTGTATGTGTATGTGGATGTGTGCGTGATGCTCTCTTTCTTGTTCTATCCGTCATTTGCGTTTGTCAAGAGCTGACAATAAAAACAAACTGCCACATACTCGAGTTTTAGCCAAAGTTAGCTCGCTGGGGCCGTATCGATTGGTTTATCCCTGAATCGGATTCCTGATCCAACCCCTTCACCTTTATTTTTTATTTTTTTTATCCTTCTTTTTCATTCTTGTTTGGAGATTCCTATACGGGATTATTTCTGTCCATTTAATAAATTTTGTCAAACTTAAAAGATGAAGCGGAGGTTTTAAAATCACTTTGCAATTCAAGATTCTCCCCCGTGCATGAATTCCAGGTGCAATTTTCACGTGCCATACGATCACGGACGAGAAGTTTATAGCGAAGCACGCCAATCAACAAGACTCGTAATAGAACTTCGAATTTGAGCTTTCCTCATTGCGTTTTGGACTTTTCTAACAGGGTCGAAAGCTTATAGGGTAGCGCAGTTGGTGTCGTCGAGTATCACAGAATAATAGGGGTCGCTAAATGCTTGACGCAAACTTTTAAAGGTATAAAATAGGCAAATTAATCATTTGAGTCGGTTAATCCATCCCTTTCACCAAAGGGGTCCTTATTCGTTGAGTGACAAATCAGAGAAATTTTTTCGCCTTTAAATTTAGATATCTGGAGAGCAATATCTTAGGGAAAATTACCAAAATAGTCATAAACCTCTTACAGCTTATGCTAATTCGGTCTTAAACTCTTTTTTTTTTGCCGATTCAGTCCTAAAATTTTTGCAATTATGCCAATACTGGTCCATCCAAACCACTTTGGCTGGCCAGTCTTGATGTGGACACGGCCCTTCCCTTTTTTTGAATTATTTAATCTTTTATTTATTTTCCCTTTTTTATTTTTTTTTATTTTTATTTTCTTCCCGAAGAAGAGGGAAGGGGAAGAAAAAATAAAATAGAAAATAAAAAATTCAAAAAATATTGAAATATTATGTCGTCGACCGACTTGCATCCACGTCGGCGCTAGGCAGCCAAATTATTTGAATGGATTGAATTGACACAATTCCAAAAAGTTTATAATTGAATCGGTAAAAGAAAATAAATATTTAGAATTGAATTGACATAATTGCAATAGGTTTAGGACTTTCTTGATAATTTTCCACGATATCTGCACTACTAGACTTATCAAATATCTCAATCCTTATACTTCACGGCTCCATTCAAGGAAAAAAAACAAGATTTTCCACCAACCTTCTATGAATTTGGAAAGCTTAGATTTTAGAAACTGCGAAAGTATGCCCTCAGCGCTACCCAACATTCCAGCATATTGACAAAAGAAACAATAACATTTGTGCTTTCAATTTTACTCAAAAGGAGAAGCTGTGAATCACAGCTTCGATTGACCATAACGACTCATCTTGAATAGGGGATCGTCTTTGTGTGCTCTTATGGCATTGTTTGGATGAAGTAGGCCGAGATCTTGCTTTCGAGACCGTATCGCCATCGATTGTAATCCCGATGAAACAAGACATTTTGTGACGGATGAGTCGTAAGTAGGAGCCTCTAGGGTTCGAAATCATAAACCGCGTTACTCAGAGTCAAACCATAACCTTTTCTAAAGTACATGGGAGCCGGAGGTTAGTCTACATTATATCGAGATAAAAGCTTGACATTTTGGAGTCGACAAAATTCCGCCTTCAAATGATGACATCTCTCACTCAAGCTTGCTTTTGGATGGACGTGGATTAGACAGTTTACATGCATTTACGGAAATCGATCCGATCGGAAAAATTCACCTCGTTTTAAAAAAGGTCAAAGCTCTTCCCTTTGAAGCCAAAATGCGGCAACAAAAGATCATAACCCCACCCTAATTAGGCTCCCGCGGAAAGGCGATTTGAATAATCTTGTCGTTGTCATCTTCCTTCATTTCAACACCTAGAGAAACAGGTGAGCCTTACGGATGAACCAACATTCCATTAAGAGGTTAAAAAAAGAGAGGAGATTTTCTAGTAAAAGGCATCATCAAAATAGGTTGTTTCTACACATGAATAGCCCTCTGGTCAGCATTCATACTGCTCCTCGTTAGCGACGGACATTATTAAAGTTAGACCCTTCGTCTTAGGCGGTCCAACATGCCGCTAGAGATTAATTTCTTCATTAAGGTCAATAATTGCTACTCCCATAATCATGCCAAGAACTTAATTATGCCCTCCAATGGAAAAACAAACGAGGACAAATAAATTTCCTTTTTTATCCGAAGGAGCGACTACAACAAGCTTTGACTTTCACGCGTGAAATAATTCTAAAAAGCTTAGGACCAAATGGTGGGGATTTCGATTGGTCTAAAAAAGGACCATGCTAGAAAGCCAGCGAAACAAAACCTATGTTATGCTTTGTAACCCCCCTTCCAAGGTTTCACATTCAAAGTCCATTATCAGATTAATTATGGCCGGTGTCTAAATCATGCTCGCTCAACCACCGACTGAACTTTTCTTGGGGATGTAATGTTTAGGGTTCTTGTCCAATTAGGAGTCAAGTTTCGTGGATTTGGTATGTGCCAACGAGAAAGTTTTATCAACTCAAAAAGTCTAGTCTTGGCTTTTTTTTTCTCCCACCTTTGTGTAGGGATTGAGCTTCCGAGGCCAAGATTTGGCAATGAACCCTAATAAGTTCCTGCCCACATAGACGAGATATTCAACAACTATCACCAAATCGAAAGGGTTGTTTACATGCATTGCGAAGCACCCTGATACACGCAATGAATGCTAGAACTAGGTAAATTAGTTCCCGATTAGGCCGACACCGAGTCCGATTGCTGGTCTTTGAACTCAACTAATGCGCTTAGTTGTAAAAGCTTGTGTGCTTTGCGAGAACGTCTTGTCGGTGCATGATGCATGCTATTGTGGTACTGAATTTAGAGCCATCTAAGATTTATCTTGGGACTTTGGCCCAAAATGTATCGAAACATTTTAGTGCAAGACATCTAGTGTGACTTCGTCTAAACTTCTTCCTTAATCAAGTCTAGCTTTTGGTCCCTATGAATCGGGTCGGTCATTTTGGATCTTCCTAGCGTGTGATGGACTTGAGGCCCACTGGACTTTGATGCGCTTAGAACTGCATAATGAGCTCGAATGTTGGGCTTATCCATGGCCCAATCGGACTTAATGGGCATTTGAGCAAGTGTATTATTTTGTCATTAAGCTGTTCGTTCCCAACCATTATTAGCCTTATGGGCCTATGAAGCACTCTAATCTTTAGGTCCATATGAATCCCTTCAAATTGGATCAATTGGGCCTCTGCAATCTCATCTCGGATGACCTGAAAAGAGCAAACCTTGGTATGTAACCGTACCAATCTTCGGCCCACAAAGCATGCCACCGTCTTCATAATGCATTTGGGCAAGTCTTCGTGATGCAATTGTCACTGCTTATGGACACGCCTTATAAGGCTTTCGAGAATCAAATTACCCCCAATTTGTGCAGTTAAATATAAATTTGAGGGTGTTCCCGTTCTTTCCTCTCCGAAGTCAATGATCGTGAGTCCGAAAACATGCGCTAGGGAACTCGTACTCAAGTGAGGGCAAGGGCAGTGGATTGCTCCGCTAGTTTCTCTTTTACGAGCCGACTAAGTACGACGTCGTGCCCGTGGATTATTATATGTATCCTGCCATATAATGCTACTATACTTGTGAGAAACCACTTTCCATCCATTTAACAGTTCTAAAATTGTAGATTAAAGCGTGTTTTCAATGTTGTGATGATCTATTGTTACGTGACACGTTCACTTTTGATTCACAATAAGGATGCGGATAAAAAAGAGGAAAACGAACTTGATGGCAATGTGGACCTCCTTGCGAAATATGCATAGAAGGTTCTCGCTGAACTTGATCTCATTGCAATTGTAAATTAATCCTCCTTGACAAAAATCAAAATAAGTGTCAAAATGTTTAAATGTTGAAATCTGAGTACTGCCAAAGTGCCAATTGGTACTGCCGAAGGTGAACACAGAAAGTTTTTACAAGAGTCGCACATTGAATAGATTCTAAGCGTGTGATGATGCGAATTCATCCTCAACAAACAAATTTTGGTACTCATAATGAATCCCATGAAACATTTAGCCTCTTTAGTATTGCGATGCATGTATGAATCGTGTTAGAAAGTCTCATATTAGAGATAATATGGTATAAAGTAGTTAATATATCTTAATTAAGACATAATTCATTGATTTAAGATTTTGAGTGAATGTTGATTCAAGTGGATGCGTTGCTTAGCGGAGTTGAGCTCTTCCTTGGGGAAAGTGGTTGGAATTCTACTGCACGCTTCAAACATTGAACATTGTATTAAGTAATAAAGCCACACACTTACATCTAAACAAAAAAAAAAAAATTTATGCACATTTTATTATCTGACCATGTCGATGTTGGCCCCCAAATTATTTTAACCTTTTGGAAATGACTCCTGAATTTAATCAAACGAAAACGCCCCGACAGCCCACATGCCAATATGACCCCACCCTCTGACCCATGTCGATGCCAATGTCTTTTTCATCGTCTTCTAAGTTCGAAAGCCACACATTCATAATATGAACTTCTTTTATTATGCCACAATCGTAAAGATGGCCTAATTAGTTAGTTAGAAGAGAGGTCCACCTAAAGAAAGCTTCTTAAAGCTAGCTAGGTAGCTGCTTATCGCGGACTAGCTTATTATGAGTATACAAATATAGAAAGCTTAGATGATTTAATAATTTCCTATAACATTTTAAGATTGCAACCCCTTATGATGGGGAAAAATTAGACTAATGGGTCAGATTGAGTTTAGCATTTGTAATGATTTTGTGGTTATGTGGCCTACATTGAGTAATAACATAAGTCGACGCGAGTACAATATTTTCACTTTGTTAGAGTGTGATCGTGACATGATGCGCTTAAAGAATTGGAATAATGTTGACCAAATGATGTGAGCTTGGAAAAAGAACATCCCCGACACATAGACAAAGTAGAGGATTAAAGTAAAATCGTGCCCAAGTTGGCAAAGATGATTAGTTGTGGATGATTAAGGTCGCGGATCCAAATACTTATCAAAGAGGCGGAATTCTTAGGATTCGGCACATAATCACAACGAAATAAAGCGTAGAGAGAAAGAAAAAATCGAGACACAAAGGTATTATCCTGGGCCACCCTTAAACTAGGGACTATGTCCAGGTAGAATTTCACTATAATTAGACTCGCACGTTACATCACTCAATTACAAGTGTAAAGGAGATATATAGTAGTAGTTATTCAATGAGCCTCAAATCTAAAATACTAGTGAAAAAACATGAGCTCAAACTATAAAGCCTTATGGTGTCTAGGGGCGCTACACCCTTGAGACTCCTATCCACTCGGCGTGGAGTGGAACCCACATGATTTATTGTCTTTGAGGAGTATGAACCACACCCAACAAGGATTTGGTCCGTCTGTAATTCATTTACTTATAAAAAAGGAGAAGATTGGTGACGATTGATCTTTACCCCTTACATCTCTAGACAGAGATCTCTGCTAAATTCACGGTTGCTTTTGCAATGGACTTGATTAAGAAGCTATTCTATCCTTATCGACAAAAACCCTACAATGGGTTGTGGTGATGGCGGCAAGGACGACGATCGTGGTGGGCGGCGGCCGGCTAGGGCATAAGAGAGATCATGGATGGGTTATGGGGTTTGGTAGTTAAAATCACGTGAAGATAATATACGAGGGAAAATGACACTAATTTGGTTAATGAATTTTGTTCAATGTGTAATATGATTCCTTGAAATTTTAATTTGTTCAATGTAGTCCATAAACTTTAGTCTAATGTACAATATTGTCCATGAATTTTCAATTTGTTTAGTGTAATTTGAAACTTTTGGTACTTGTTCAATGTACTCCCGAACATTGAATAATTTCACATAGTTTAGGGACTACATTGAATACGTACCAAAAGCTCAGGACCACATTTAACAAATCAAAAGTCGAAAGACCACATAAGCATATTGGATAAAATTGAGAGACCGCATTGAACAAATTAAAAGTTCATGATCAAATTGCACATTAGACCAAAATGCATTAACCATTTGTATCATTAACCCGTATAAGAACGAATAAACACCCAGCAGAAGTCGCACCAGAGACAATTGCCTTCGAACCTGTTTCAAATTCTCAATCTAACCTCGGTGACCGCATGTGTTTTCCGCTGCTCAAGTCATACGTGATTCATATGTCGACAATGTAATAATCGAGGTGGGCTCGTGAAGTTCTGTTTGATCCGCACCATCCGACCCAAACAAAACGTGGATATACAGTGAGTAATGTCCAATAAAGACCTGTTTAATGAATGATGAGCTACTTTGGGGCCGTTTTTTGTCTGGAAACCACTTTCTTCTCTCTAGTAAGTAAAGCTAAACATCCCAGCAGAGACTTCCTTACACGTTACAATGTCTCGACATGTTCTTCTTTTCAATCGCTGCAAAAAGCCAAACGTGCTGCTCAATCAGTCTCGCTGAGACGTGGGAGTCCGTCAAAATGACGTCGAAATTCGTCGCGTGCTTATTGTCCGAGTTAACACGGCAACACTTTGGATTTGAATCAGAATATGTAGGGTTTTGCTGTTATGTCTTTATCAGCGATGGATTCTTGGCTGATCTGATTCAAATAAGGCCCTTGCGCGCTGCCTCCGCTTTTTACTAGGGTTTTTCATTCGCGAACCGCTAGCATCTGACTTCAAATTTGAGGGAATGGGATGCTAAACTTTGTCAATTTTGGATTTCTCTCTCAACCCCTCTCTTCCCTGACCATGAGGAGATAAGGACTACAAAGCAAGGAGGACGCTGCACATACATACGTAGGCAAAGAACCAAACTACTGAACAAGCCTACCTCGTTCTGGCTTTCTGCAACCTTTTAGGGTTAGGTTTTCCATCTCTCTTTTGTTCCCCCACGTCTCTGTGTAATCTGTTAGGAAATAGAAAGAAGGTGCCACGAACGACGATCAATGATTAGTCTTCGATTCTCCTAGAACAGAGGAAAGGGACACGAGGAAAAAGACGAGGCCGATACGCATAATCATGGTCCTAATGCTCCCTAGTCATTTCTGCGACTGCAACCCCAATAATAACCTGCCCTCGCATGTCCAGATTTGAGCTCACCATAGAGAGAACCCATCTTTGCATTATTAATCTTGCTCCTAGAGTTTCCTCTCTCTCCTTGTGGGAGACAGTTTCTGACAAGTAAATGCTGGATGAATAATTTTTCACGGGTAGTTTTAAGGGCAACAGCCCTAGCAAGACAGGTTGGCCTTGGCTTGTCTCTTTTCTAACAGTTGTTGCTAGGACATGGAACAGAATGAAAACACAATTGTTTGCAGTAAAAATGGATTTGTTTATAGGGTTCTTGTAGCCAAACATGGTGGAAAAGACGAACCAAATTCTGAAAAGATGGAATAATCAAAGGGTTAAAAGCTTTAAGAGCGATTTCTTTTTGCAGTTCTGGGTTTCGAGTGAAGTGCGCTTGGGATGAAGAGAAAACCTAGCTGGATTTCACCAGTTAATTAAGTTAAGCTGCCGCTAATGTGACGAAATGACAGCAAGTGTCTGCAGAATTTCGTACGCTCAAGTGGGTTTCTTATCTTTTTAAAATTTTCCAGTGCGCACTTTTGGATTCGCGCTGCGAAAACTGGTGATGCTCATCGAGCTTTTCCGACTCGTTTTGCTGGATGATTCGTCCTTATCATGGAGCAAAGGCGAAGATAAACGTGAGCAATGTGCAGGAGAATAAAAACATGGAAAAGAGAAGTTAAAGGGACATGCAAAGGTGAAAATCAGAGACCAAGAAAACGTCGCTGAGACAAAGAGAGAAAAGAAGAGGGAACCCTTTGTTGTCCATCGAATAGAATTTTCCTTTCTCTACCTTTCATATTTTTTTAGCGGACCAGCGATGAGTGATACAACTTGATTTGGAGTTAGGTCGACTCTTCTTTTTCTTTTTATATATAAAGCAACTCAAGCTATAGAAGTCATATGCATTCTTTCTTATGTACGATTTCAAATATGAACAGTGAACACGGGTCTTGTTGAAAACGGGAAAATTTTCCAAAAAAATCCTAAACTTATTGCAATTTCGTCGGTTCGATCATATAAACCATTCAATTTTATCAATTGAGTCATAAAACATCGCTTTTTACCAATTGAGTTCATCCAATCAATTTTGACCAGAAATTATTGACGTGGATGCCAATCGTCATACGTGTCATGATCGACGCCGATATGGATAATTTTCAATAAATTTTTTAATATTTGTTGAGTTATATTATCAATTTTTTTTCTTTTTTTTTCCCACTTAAATTGGCAGGTGAGGGTCCTCACCGACCATTGGGTGAGGGTCGTCAATCCCTCGTCGCCCGCGGGAGAGGTAGCTTAGCCCGGATCGGGCGAGGTAGCCTTGCCCATATCTAGATAAGGCAGGGCGAGGGCCGCAACGCTCTCCCAATGCCTTGCTAGCCACTTTTAAGAAAAAAATATATTAAAATTCATCCAAATCAACGCCGATCATGCTACGTAGGATGGGCGACACTCACTTTAGCAATTTCTAGTGAAAATTAGCCCGATGGACTCAATTGTCGAAATGGAAAAAAAATTTAAGAGTCAATTGGCAAAATTAAAAGGTTTAGAATGAATTGACAAATATACAATAAGCTTAGGGCTTTTTTTACAATTTTCCCCGTTGAAAATCGCCCATGGAGAGCACTTGATAAAAAGCATTAATTTACTTTCAAATTTGTATCTTCACTTATGACACTTAAAAGAAGAATATATTTTGAGTATATGGTCCTCTTTAATATGCATTGAGAATTGTTTTTCTATTTTTACATTTTCATCAAATACCATTAGAACACTGGTTAACAAGACGTTCCATGTCAAACGCTAAAATGCCAATATACACATGGAAAACTTCCGACGTACCGCTTCGATCGTGCGAGAGTCCAACCATCGACATCATTTCTCATCGATCCCATTAAAAATACAACTTCGTCTGTATAATTTAATTAGAGCCTAGAGGTTTGTCTACAAACTACAATTACATGTTCTCACATAACACATTTGAAAAATTCAATTGCTCGAAATCGTTTCACTTCTTTATGAGAAGGAAAAAAAAATTTATTCCGGGTCATTCATAGTGAACAAATTTGGCAATATCCCCATCAAGAATAAATATCAGTTCAATAGATAGTGTAACTTTATTAGGCGTGCATTGGGAATTTTATCTTGGATAGCACAAAATCATCGGAAAGGCGGAAAAAAAAAAGGCTAAGGACATTTTTTTTTTTTTATGGCCGAGGACTCCACCACGGCCCTCCCGCGCGCCTAGAGGCACTTAGGAGCGCGCCCCTATACTCGGGGGCTAACAGACCACCACCACCACGCCCCCACTTAAGACGCTAAAGAATCGCGGGTTTTGAACTCGACCTCATCAGCGATGAGGTTGTTCTCAACCAACGCAGTATTATCCACCCATATGGGTAGGCTAAGGACATTAGTAAAGGTGAAAGCAAAAAAAAAAAAATTTGATTGGGATTCTGATTGGAGTCCGTGGCATTGGTGGACTCGTAGACAGAGAATGAGACAAGAGAGTGGTGAGAAGTGAGCAAGCACTTAGACTTTGGGTGGTGACGACTACCGACCGGTGACCACCGGGAGCTCCGCTTGTTTCGGTCGGGGGAAGAGGACGGTGGGGCCACCCGCGCCCCCGCCCCACTCCCTCCCACATTCGGCCTCATCAGGTCGGTGGGCCGCCCTGTGCCGTGGCCGCATTCGACACATGCCAGAACCATCTTGGCTCCTAGTCCCGGCGATCATCCCCTCTTGTCGATTGTTCATGGAGTCCATAGTTTTTCACAGCATCATGACAAATTTCATCGGATCGGAGGGAAGCAGACTTTTCTTAGACGGAAACACCGTTTGAATGGCTCAGAACCTGCCACGCCGTTCGGGGTTTGGTTTCATGTGACTCCGGGACTTTTGCCCATTTCTTGATGCCGGGCTGGTTGTCAGGCCGACACTCTCTGTCTTCTCTCTCATTGTCTGTTGAATTTCATGGTGGGAGTTACTTAGAAGCGAATGATTGATGACCTGATGCCACTGTCCATCCATGAAAACCCATTTCCTTAAACCACCTTAGAGTTATACTTTCTTCGTTTTCAACTTACCACTTGCTCTCTCTTTTTCGATCTTCTTGTTTTCTGGTTGTAGCGTGTTTTGAAGTCATTTTGCACACAAATTTCTTACCTCCTAACGAGAGATCTTGTTAAATGCATCAAGAACTCATCACACATTAACATTCTCTCGGTCAAATAAATATTTCGTCACTTGCTCTTGTTGCAAGCGTCCGCCGTGATGGTTTTAGGCGAAGGGTTTGTAAATAATTTATGATTAATCCATCGAATAAAGAAGTTCACACCCGTCTGGATAGCTTTAAGGGTATGTTTTTAGAAACTAATCATTTGAAACGTGCATGGGCGGGCACGCGGGGAAGACAACAATGCACACAATAAATAGCTTTGATAGCTTTAGGAGTGTTCTTGGAAACAATCTACTCATATTGGGATAAATACAATGTAAAATCTCACAAAATGACTACCGCGAAAGAAAATTCCTTATGTTCGTTGTAAGAATTCAGATTGGCGAAAGTATTTAAGAGAATAAGAAAGTTAGAGAAATTTTATTTGGAGTTACCAAATAACAAATGATATGTACATCTACATATGTGGGACAGGGCAGGATTTCCATCTCCACTCCCATCCCACGCCATGTCAAATAGTGATATAGGAATCGAATACGGGAAGAAATATGTCTACACTTTTATCGTGTACTCTAGGAAAAAAAATTGGGTCAAGGTTTGATTTAGGATTAATACAACGAAAAACCTCAAATTGACAGACCTTTATCAAATTTACTCCAAATTATTTTTATGACCACGAAAAACTCTAAACCTGGTATACTTATGACAAATCTACCATCTATTAACTTCCGTCAAATTTCACCGTGTGACACATGCGACATGGTAAGGTAACGTGGACTAAGTCTACGTGGAAATTTCATAAGGTTAATATTATGAAAAATCCCAAATTAATACATTTGTGACAAATTTATCCCAAACCGAACGTTAATGATAAATTTACCCAAAATTGGTACACATGTGATGAATTTATTCTAAACTAATTTTTTCAATCACCAAAAACCCCAGACTTCCTCTCTTTCATTTTTGTTGGATCTCTCAACCATGTCCTTCTAATCGCATATCTAATTGCTTCGCTCGTTATTGGTCTATGACAAACTAATACATTAATAACAAATTTACCCCGAACTAATACATTACTGAAAAATTAATCCTAAATCGGTGCGCATGTCATGAATTCATCAAACTAAATTTTTTTAACATCAAAAACCCCAAACTTCCTCTCTTTCATTTTTGTTGGATGTCTCAGCCATATCCTTCTAATCACATATCCCGTTGCTTTGCTCGTTATTGGTCTATGCCAAACTTGGTCTTATGTTTCTATGTCTCGAACCAACATGATTTACTACTTGCCTTGAAATCTCTTTGTATGCTTAGGTACTCCTCACGCTATGCTGGTCATTCATGTCAGTTCATGTCCTCATTAGCATTACATGGTCTTTCCAACCTTGGATCGTACGTGTGTCAAAATTATAAGATGAAACTTGCATGTGAATACTATGATTGATACATACACCACATGCTCGATGAAATGCCGAACCGGATTCACTTTTATTTGTCACTAATTTCAGGTCTACATTCAGCGTTAAAATACCAAGCAGCTTGTTTATTTGTCGAACTTGATCATCCCATCTTTGCTAGTTACATGCGAGAGATTTTTACAAACTAATTGGTTGTTTGGTTGTTCTCTTGTAGATGTCTAACGATTTACAATTATACTTAACCTGGGTGGAGTTATGGAGTTTAGAGGCATCACTAAGTACACGGGCTTCCATGTAGAATATCCTCATAGTTGTGAGTCAATGTCAATGAACTATAATGCAATTACTAAGGTTGTTATTGGTATAGGATACATAGTTGAAAAGTTATTTGGCACAAAAAAAACATGAATGGCCACTTTGGGGTTTCTGGTGATCGAAAATATAGTTTTGGGTAAATTTGTTATAGGTGTATCGAGTTTGAAATTTTTAGTGATCCAAAAATTTAATTTGGGATAAATTCATCATAGGTCTCCCAGTGTCGGGTAAGTTTGTTACTTGATGTACCAGGTTTAGGGTAAATTTGTTATAAGTGTACCAATTTAGGGAGTTTCGTGTTATTATTAATCTTTTGGGATTTCCATGTAGACTTAGTCCACGTCACCGTACCAAGTCACATGTGTCATTCACGTCAAGAAATTTAATGGTGAAATTTGATAAAAGTTAGCGAATGATATATTTATCATAGGTGCACCAATTTGGGGTTTCTCGTGATAAAAAAATAATTTTTGATAAATTTATCACGGGTGTCTCAATTTGGAGTTTTTGTGGTATTAACTATTTGATTTATCTAAGGTTTGTTCATCCTTTGGTAGATCTTATACAAATCAGAAGTCGTGCACAGTAACCAGGACCACTCGAGCAAGTAAGTCATCCAAGACATGCATTGTCAAAGAAGTATATTTATTGCTGTTGGACCCACGCTAGTGATGTGTTGCAAAATTCTTAAATTTACTCAGTAAGGTATTGTCCACTTTGACTTGTCTTATAACGAGCCTTACGATTTTATCCTTTGGCATATAAGTAGGCACTTTTCGAGGAGATCACCCATCTTGATGGTGCACTAACATGAACACGCTTGACTTTGGATTTCTAAAGTTAAGCTTGTTGTTACGTCAAAAGACGTCTCAATGAGTTATCTTAGAATCTCTCACCCCTTGTTCGGTGCACAGTTTGGTTCATTCCTGCTCCCTTCACCATTCTAGAAAGTCTGTCAGGAGCCGCTCCATGTTTAGACCCTCTAGCCTCGGTGACCACTCCCCATCCTTATCAGATCGAATCATTGCATGCGTGAACATAGGAAAAGCGAAGAGCTTGCAAAAAACATTACTTGATAGATCCATTTCCATGTTGGAAAGATGCATTCAACGACTAGTAATTGCTGTAATTACATTATGTGAAGGGGACATATGAGAGAGAGAGAGAGAGAGAGAAGCGTGGGGGCGGCTAATTTTATGTCCAAAAATTGGAACCATCAAGACCAATTGATGTGTTGGTTGAACCCCATCAATTGCATTGGAAAAGGACACTTGAGACACCAAATATCACCCACCAAGGCCATGACTTATGGTCCTTTCGCCATTGAATTGTTGCCTCCTTTAGGCATGGCTTGTCTAGATGTGTGGGCTACCCCCTCCCAATTGATTTGATCAAGTGGCCTCCACCTCCGTTTGGTGCCCACTTCTCATCTCTAGGACACTACAATAATTGCACTTCAATCGTTCGATCTACCGTAAGAAGAATCTCACTCCTTCGGCCCCCTCTCATTTATTGCTTTTCCCTCTCACTTGTTTACCTATCTTCCATGACCAAGAGAGCAAACCCTTCCGACATTTCAATCACTTGTAAAGAGGTCCTTTCTCCACCATTAGTCCGTCTCTTTGGAAAAAAAATCGTCCCCACTTGCTCGCTATGTTTGGCAATTATGGTGGAGGAGTAAAATTGGAGAGAAAATAGGAGAAGAAAATTGAAGTCAAATAAGAATAAACGGTGATGATTTCCTTCTCCTTTGCTAATTCGAATAGAAAGAACAACAACAATAGATGAAAACGAGGTACCTTAATAGATAATTGAAAGGGGGTTGGTTGAGTGATCAAGCACTTCATTTGGATGCAAGAGAAATGAGATTCAAATAGCACATAGTACTCGTTCATTCTAACTTTTCTGGGTCAATCCGGGCAACAAATGCACGTGGACGAGTGGCTTGCGTCATGGCATAGATGTGGAAAAATATTTAAAAAAAAAAGTCATAAACATATTGCATTCCCATTAATTCAGTGGTAAACCCTTCAATTGGACCAATTAAGTCATAAACTTTTTTCATTGGTACCAATTGAATCTATCATGCCGATTTAGGCATAAAATTGCCGATGTGAACAACGGTCATCCTATATGACACTATGGCGCGATACATGGATTTTTTTTTTTTCTTTTAAATTTTTTATTTTTGCTCTCCTTTCTCTTTGTTCTTTTTTTCCTTATTACCCTTAGCTAGGAGTGATCGGTTCCCGGTCCAATCCGTCCTCTCAAGAATTGAGAACCCAACCAGTGGTCCCGGTTCTCATTTTTTGGATACGAGAACTGGACCGGCCATCCTGGGAACCGAGAACCGGACCGGACCGTCACCCGGCTTCAATTCCCGTTCGGTTCCAGGAAACAACAAAGCACGATAAATTTCTACATGTGCCCAGGACAGAGAGCATCTTTTTCTTTTTCAAGATTCATCGCTATTTCTTTACTTCGATTTTAGCTTCTTGGATATGATTTGATTACTCGTCAAGATTTTTCCATTCTCAAGAAGGCAATCACAAAACATCAAAGTGCAAAAAAAAAAAAAAGAAGTAAAGGAAAGAAGCAAACCCTAAATAATAAACATTACGGTTACTTTTTTTGTAAAATTCGACCAATCCGGTCAAGGTAGTCCGGTCCGGCCTGGTCATATGTCCCCAAAACCAGGAATCGGACCGCCCGGCCTCCGGTTCTAATATTAAGAACCAAGAACCGAACCGAACCCATCTAGGACCGAGAACCGGACCACCGGTCCGGCGGTTCCTGGTTCGGGCGATCCGATTTGCTCACCCCTACCCTTCACCGTGGCTAGACTCCATGATCGCTAGCGAGAGGTTGCCCAACGCCTGCGAGGACGAGGGCCGGGACGCCCTCGCTTGGCCTTTGACGAGGGTTAGGCAAGGCTGCCTCTTGCCAAATTCATTGAGGGTCGGGACGCCCTCGTTGGCCTCGCCTAGGCAAGGTCCCTTTTCATCGCCAAAGGCCAGTGTGGGGACCCTCGCCCAGCCCTTGCTAGAGGTTGGCAAGGGTCGGCCTTTAATTTTTATATTTTTTCTCTTTTCCTTCTTTTCTTTTTTCTTTTTTTTTCCTTTTTTGCTTTTCTCCTTACTTTCCTTTGCCAGTTGCTAGATGAGGTTGCCGGTTGCCCGAGGAGAGGAGCCGGGATGCCCTAGCCGGCCTTTTTCAAGGGGCCAACACCAACATTAGCAATTTCTAGCCCGACTTAATGGATGGACTCAATTGGTACCAATGTAAAAATGTTTATCACTAAATTAGTCCAATTGAAAGGTCTAGTACTAAACTAGTATCGACGTAATAAGTTCATGACTTTTTTTGTGCTTTTTCCGATGCGAGACGAGTCCGAGTGTTCGATTATCCGTTCTAAAGAAGTTAGTGAATATTCTATATTTATCTTGTGATCTATTATTTGGAAAAAGACTGTTAATGATATTCTTTCTCAGAGTAATTATTTCATTAGGAATTTTTTCACTCAGGCTTCTACCTATTTCTGGCTATTTCATTTCACATTAAATCAGCCAAAACTATACAAAGAACACACATATATCTGTATTTTCTTTCTCACTATTTCGTCTTGCCTTTGTCCACTCGAATCCATCCTAGCATACCATAAATTAATCCTCACACCACATTCTGAGTGGGACGAGACTAATTAGCAACCGAAAGAGCAATGTCATTATAATATAACGTCAACATTAACTCAGATACTTGTCCAAAGTCACGTGTTTCAAGAGAAAAAACTGTGGGTCGGCTAGATGTGTACGATGTTCTTCATGAGTAGGCAGCGGCTGTTGCAAACGCTAATGATAATCATAGAGGAGTTTCTTAATTTTTTAAATTATTGGTACTACTCTGAAGCTTCGAGTAGTTTGTAATATGTTAATGCCTAATAAAAATCGCAGAAATCGAGAAGGTTGATGAGAAAAAAAGATGGTTTGGCATTAAATATAGTCGAGACACACGCGTACTTCAGTTCAAGGGTTTATAATATAAGCTTCATCTTTATCAAAAGGAAACCTAGAAACCATGATGCGCTTTCGAGTATGTCGGATTAGTTAAATGCATTTTTGAGAAATTAATATTTGCGGACATATTCGGTTATTCGAGGGTTAATGACACAAATGGACTCTCAACTTTCGACTAATATGCAACGTGGTCTTTGAACTTTCAATTTATTCAATGTGATCCTCGAGCTTTATTTCAATGTACAATGTTAACCCCTAGACTTTTAATTTGTTCAATGCCTTCCCTAAGTTTTTGGTTTATGATCAATCTAGTCACTAAACAATATGAAATGTTCAATATTGGCCCAAAACTTGATTAATGAAAAGATAAAATTGAACATTTTTATATAGTGTAGAGACTAAATTGGACATATACCAAAAGTTCGAAACTACATAGAACAAATTTAAAGTTCGGGGATGACATTGCACATCGAGCTAAAGTTTGAAGATGGCATTAAACAAATTAACAATTCAGGGATTACATTGCACATCGGGCCAAAGTTCGAGATTATTTATGTCATTTTTTTATTATATAATGCATGAAAACCCTTTTGCCGGGAAAAAGTTCGAAATCATTTATGTCATTTTGCTATTATATATTGCATGAAAACCCTTTTGCCAAGAAAAAGAAGGTTTTTGACAAAAAAAAATTATAGGGTTGTCACGGTGAAGATTTTGGATTCAGTCATATGGCATGCCTTTAATCAAAGGGACTTTAAAGGGTTACATTTGAAATGACTCTCTTGTGATTTCACAAATTTAAAGGAATTTCATATGGGTCATACTAAAGTACACGTTCTTTGCTTTAGTTAGTAAAGAAAAGGAACCCGCCGATAAAACCATAATTTGATTCTATTTCATATATAATATCGTTCTTGAATTTTCAAGCACAGATGTCATTGAAGATCTTATACTAGTTCAAGGGCTTAATAGAATTAATGGAAAATTCGGGGACGAAGCTACGCTTCAAGAAAATGTTCAAAGACCACATGATCGACGAGGTCTCGAAAATTTTGCCACAGTGGCCACCCTTTCCCAAGCGAGAAGGGAATGGCGGGGAATTCGATTCCTACCTTCTCATGGGGGTTGGGGGTGGAGACGCCCGAGTTAGAGAGCACATAATAATATGATATGACATTATAAAATAGAACCAGACCCTTCCCAAAAAGAAAGATGACTCGAAAAATTACAAATCCAAAAACACTAATCGCCCGCAAAACACGACAAATTTATCATTATTCTAGAAGCCGAATTCTCTCAATTTCAAACCAAATCGCATCCCAAACTGAATCGGAGAGAAACCCCAGCATTGCCTCTTGGTACGGATTCCCTACTACAGGGACATGTCATGAAAGTAGTTGCTAGTCAAGTGTCATCTAGAACCCCCTTTGAAACTTCAATTCCATCACCATCATCATCTTCCCCATGCCACGTCGCCTCCTTTGGAATGACATGGATAAGGCCTTGAAGAGGGAAGAGGATAACAATGATGGACTCCTCATTCTCAAAACTTTAGGCACAAAAAAAAATTGATTTCTATGTAAAAAAATGACCTTTTACCCGTATGTGAAAAAAAAAAAGGAGCAAATTTAGAAAGAACAATGAAATTTCATACTACGTAAAACCTGGATACTAGAAAACGACATACAACATGGGACAAGACACGACTCAAACGGGCCGCACCTTCCCACTGCAACAAAAAAAAAAAAAAAATGTTTTGGAGGAAAAAAAAAAAAGAAGAAGAAGGAAAAATGATTAATCTATTCTAAGAAAAAGAATCCCATAAAGCATGACCAGATCCATCTTCTCTCTCCCTATATATGTCTCTCTCTCTCTAGACCGCCATCAAGAACCAGAAACCGAACCACGGAAACAGAAGTCACTCACTCAATCCATCCATCCATCCATCCATCCTGCCTCTCTCTCGTTCTCGTTTTCTTCATGGGTTTTCCGGTGTGCTACAGCGAGCTCCTCCTCCCGAAGCTCCTCCTCGACACGCTCTCCATCTTCACCGCCCTCCGGAGGCTCATCTCCGCCCTCCTCCGCCTCGCGGGCCTCTCCGGCTTCCTCGACCCGGAGGACCCCGACCACCCGGCGTCGTCCCGGGCCGCCGCGCCCGAGCCCCCGCCGCCCTCCGTGTCGGCGGTCCTGATGCGGGAGATCCTGCCGGTGGTCAAGTTCTCGGACCTGGTCGACCCCCGGAGAGCTGCGCCGTCTGCCTGTACGACTTCGACGGGGCGGACGAGACCCGGCGCCTCGCCAACTGCAGCCACGTGTTCCACCGGAGCTGCCTGGACCGCTGGATGGGGTACGACCAGATGACGTGCCCGCTCTGCAGGACCACGCTCGTGCCCGACGACGTGGTCGGCGCCATCAACGAGCGGCTCTGGGCGGCTTCCTTCGTCCCGGAGTTCCACGGATTCGAAGAGTACGCTCACATCGCTGGTTTGTAGCAATAACAACTCTCAAAAAGAGGGGAAGAGGACGGCCAAGCTTTGATTTTTTTTTTTCTCCTCCTCTTCTGAATCTCTGTTTTTGGTTGGAGGGGTTGGTTTGATCTGTAAATAGACGAGAATCGATCGACCCCCAAAAGGGTAAAAGTCAAAAAAAAAAAACCGAAATTAATTCGTACGATTTTGTACAATTACTTTCGGGAATTGATCAAATCTTGGCACCACATTTTGAGCAATGTCGATCACATCCAATTAAATTCCCGTTCTAACCCTTGATTAATTAAAGAAACCCATCACTCCATCTGTTCTTCTGGATCTCCGGCGCATCACCATTGTCGATTCACCTGCGAGATTTTCGCGAACCCTTTTAAAAATTTAATCTTTTAAATGAATACCCGATTTAATATTTTAATAATTTTTTATTACGAAAAGGAAATTTGTCAATATGATTTTCATTTTTTTTTGTTTTCTTTTGATGAGTAAAATGAACGGGTGAAAATGAAAGAACACAAAGCGAGGCGTACTTGCTCAGTAATCTGTTGTACACGAATTATTGCTGATTAATGTTTTTTTTCTTTTCCTCCTCCCCTTTTTGTTTTTCAGATTTTATCATCAATTCCACTTTATTTTGAGAGGAGGATTAAAGCTTGCTTTTTTTTTTGTTTTTTGTGGCGTTTTCTCACGATCTCGTCTGGTCCCAAATTGCATCTCTTCTTTTTTTTCTTGCCCCCTCCTTTTTTGGCCTTCTCCACTTTTTGGGGATGATTGGGTCCGAGCAAAGCAAGGTCAAATACTCAGATTTTGATTAGTGTACATTACTCCACGCAACATCTAGTCATTACCCAATAATTACATTTCTTAAGCAAAATTCAGAGGATAACAATTTGAAAAAAAACCATTCTCAAAATTATAAAGGAAAACGAAAATAAAATAAAAAAATTAGCAAGAATTTATATCACATCTCCTAATTTGAAGAAACAAAAAATAAAAGGGCCAAGAGATCCATGACCCAAGAATATATCTGAATTTTTGTTGGATTCTGTGAATTATGAAAGCAATAAATTTGATCTGTTTTCTTTCTTCTTCTTTCCTTTTTTTCCCCACTCTATTTTATGGTTGCCTTAAAGATGAGTAGAGAAATAATTATGGCTAAGCACGTGTAGAGGCGCTGGATGGACTTCAATTTGATTAGGTACCAAGTGGCATGTCAATTCGATTATTGCGTGTGCTTGTGTGTTTAACTCATCAATTACACCTAACCCTTCTAGATAATTTCAAATTTATGTTTCTCTTGTGTTCCCACTTTTTGGAATTTAAAAAATAAAAATAAAAATTCAGCTGCTATTTTAATCATAGTGCTATGTCCCACAATCTCAAAAGCGCAAGAGAAAAGAAAAAAAAAGAGAGAGGCTATATTCTCCATTTTTTATATTATTTTTTTTTTCCTAATGGACCAAACGGAAGGGCTTTAAATCCTCAACTCTTTTTGAGTGAGTTTGGGTCCACCATCACTTTAGAAATCAAGTCATCTTTTCTCATTTTCTATGACTTTTTTTGTACTCCTTATTGGTTTTGAACGAGTGCCTTCCAATATTGTAACTTTTCAAGTTAAATTGTTCTCTATGTCTTTCAGTAAAAATTATTTTACAAACCCGAATAAACAATGGAAGTAAAATAAAAAGAAGTCAATCAGGAGCAACTTTTAATTTATTATGAGCGCAAGCAAATGGTTCGGTAACCTTTTACCAATAACCACGCCCGTTGAATAGAAACATTGAACTAAAAGTTGAGTTACGTGCTGGGCTCACCTCCGTTTGATATGTTCATTCAGCACCAGGCCTTGTACATATAATAGTTCCGAGTCGAATCTCTTCGAGTCTCAATCGTAGAAGCGTGAAATGCACCTGATCAGGCAATAGGTATGCCCATAACTAGAAGATTAGCAGGTAGCCCTAGAGATGTTCGATCAACAGTTGCGCCTCAATGCATTTCGAAGAGAACTAGCTAGCTCTGGATTCGAGTGAGATTTCACCAACTAACCACAACCCATCCGGGTAATTATATTGACGTGCAAAAAAACTAGTTGAAGATCACGAAACTTTTCGAGTAGGAGTTCCTAATGCTTTTTTTATATAAAATTGTCCGTCGGGTTTACCAGTTTAGAAGTATATAGAGGAAACTCGAATTCAATCTCAGATTTGCACATTTTTTATGTGAAAGTAAAATTCCAAGTCAATCAAATGTATCTTTCAAAATGGTTTTCGATTAACAAGAAGTTGAAATACGAGACAAAAGCCAAAGTAGAAGGTGGAGGTAAGAAAAGAGCAACTCGCACGTGCCCTTGTCTTATTGATCCACCGTCGAAGTTTTTCACACACAATAATTGCTTCATCCCAACCGCATCCGATGAATATATTCGATCATCCAACACATCAACAGGATCGCGGCCATTATATGGCAATGTCGTTTGAACATTTTCCTTTCCCAAACCAGGAGCATGGCGCATGAACTATGAACGTAGAAAGGGACGGCTTAATATTTTCGAACTACAATACGTTTGCACGGTTGCTTGGCCACAACGTCGCGACACCGACCGGCTAAGGAACACTCCTTCGTAAAAATGCAAACTCCCTCGTGTAATTACAACGGTTTTCGAGTCAACGGCCGAGTTCACATTGACAGGGCTATTTAGTCAAGAGGGATTAGATCTTAATTAACATTCGAAAACGCGGTTGCTTTTGCATCTGTTTCGAAGCATGTAAACATATAAACTGAAAAAGGGTTTTGGAAGTAGAGTTTAAAAGTTTCCAATTTCGCGATATTTTTTTCAAAAGCTCAGGAGAAGACGGCATTAGAGTACAAAAGGAGCTGAGAAGTATGTCTAGAATAGAGGACGATCCTCAACCACCAGAGCGATCAATGAATTCGTCACTTTGATTGTCAAACACGCAACGCGACGATGACCACTTCCACGAGCGTTTCCTTTAAGCCTGCTTCTTTGTTTATTATTGACAACTTTCTTTTCTTAAGAAGAAAGCAGAAAAATAAAGGAAAATCAGGCCATTTGCCTAATTGTTTAGGGTGTCTATCTTGACAACGTACGATAGAAAAGGAAAAGGAAATGTTATGCAGACGGCGAACATGCGTAGCAAGAGACGACCTTGTACTATCGAGATTATATGACGAAATCAATAGGATAGTTGTGGCCGCCAGCTTACTTGGCTAGACCGAAGTTTTGGTTTGGTAGGTTAGGCCTTGAAGTTTTTTGAGTTTCCTGCGACCACTTTATTGTATTCTTCTTGCAATTTTTACAATATTTTTTGTTTCTATCGTCGACTTCGAGCGGATCTTCATTGGGGCAAACCTAAGATCGGATCCGAACGCATTCGAAGTCGGATTCAGTCACTGAACTAGTCGTTCCGGTATGATAATGCAAGCACTTATAGCCAAGGGCCTTGCGCAATCGAGAATAGTGAGAGACCGTTGACTAGACAACAACGTAAAGAGCATAGCATAAATGGCCAACATGAGCGGCGGGGCAACCCAGCCGCAACTCGAATCGCGAACATCGGAGATGGGAAGACACAAAAGGAATCAAGAATATGAGAAAAAGTGTCGAAAAAGTCTTAAACCTATTACATTTGTATCAATTTAGTCCTAAATTTTTTAAAGGTCCCAATTTAGTCCTAAACTTTTTGACTTAGAGTCAATTTAGTCATAAACTTTTTGATCTAGAGCCAATTCAGTCCTTCCAGCTAATTTTGGCGAATATTGATGGCATGAACGCCGGCCAATAGACATGGCACGGCTAGTGCGATGTGGATATAAATTTTAATTTTTTTAAATTTCTTTTTTTTCCTTTCATTTTGTTTGTGTCGTTTTTTTTCCATTCATTTTTTTCCTCCTCTTTCTCATTCTTGGCACGGCCATGACCGACGATGGTTGGCCTTGCCGTGGCTTTAGCAACGTTACCCTAGTCTTGGCGATGCCACCTTGGCCCAGGCAAGACCAACCCTTGCCCGGCAAGGGCGGAGTGGCTCAGCGCCCCCAAGGCCGGGGCAAGGCCGATGGTTGCCTATGGCGGCGAGGGCCAAGCTTGCTTAGGCGAGGCCCGCCCTCTCGGCCATGGCCTTGTTAGCCAACGGGAAAGAAGAGAAAAAAAAGGAAAAAAAAAAAACATAAACAAAAAGAAAGAAATAAAAAAATTCACGTCAACACCTATTGTACTGTCATATATAAGCCGACCGACGTCCACGTTAACAATATCCGGTCAAAATTAGTCGAAATGACTGATTTGGCTCTAGATCAAAAAGTTTATGACTAAATTGGCACCATTAAAAGGTTTATGATCGAATTGATACCAATCGCAATATGTTTAGGACTTTTCCGACACTTTTTCCCAAGAATATGTGCAGCACCAATTCCCTCATTTTTGGAACTTAGAGCATACCTTGCATAACTTGGACTAGAATGTACCCTGTAGAAACTAGTTTCTCTGTTTTTTGAACTAGTAACCTACTCTACAAACCTATCCTGTCAATCAGTTTCAGGATCTACCCAAGAACCAGCCAATTTCTTCTTCTTTTGTCTTTTCATTTTATTATTCTTCTTCTTTGTTTCATTTTAAGTTGAGTAAAATGAAAATGAGCGAAACAATAAAAATCCTCATTTGTCAGTAGCAGACAATACACAAAAAGTGGACACGTAAAATAAATGGTGGCACTATTTTCACTCTAATTTTTTGCTAAGACACTCCTTTTTGCTAGTTAACTTACTAAATACCCCCCTCTTTCTTTAATTAATTGTTTCTTTTTTTTTTATCACACTAATCCACAAATCTACCTTTATTTTGAGTCGATCTTGATAAAAAGGGAAAAGGAAAATTGATCAAAAAATGGAAAAGATTAATTTGTTAAAAGCATAATAAAATGTCGAACGTATTTGTATTTAGATATGTATTAACAAAGGATAAATACATAAAGAAAAAAAAATCTGAAATTTCATGCTATGCAACTCTTGATATAAAGAAAGGAATTAATATCGGTTGTAAATTTCATTTCATAACAAGTGGACAAAAAATTTAAAATATGCTTAAAATTTTCCGCTAAAAAATGTTATATGAGTTTGAAAGTGCAGAATGTATAAAAAAAAAATTTCAACCCCGTCTTGCAATTCATATTAAAATAAGCACAAATAAGCAATTTGTAACTTTAAAAACCTGCATGTCTATTTAAAGATTACCTACAAGATCAAAATCTACTTGATAATTATATAGATTTTGAATTTCAACTTTGAAATAAAGTTTCCCTCAAACTATTTTATAAAAAATAAATATTTAATTATGTGTTCGCAAGTCATTATAACTAGAAATTTCTAACATTTCATATATATTTTTTAATTAAAAACATGAGAACATAAAGTAAGAATAACGAATTCCTCTAAGAAAAGTGATATCATGATACATTATAAAATGATATTTTATTAGGTCTAATTTGACATTTATATTATGAATTTGATATTTTAAAAAACATATAAATAAAAGTAGTTATGTTGATTAGATTGAAATAGTTTTATTTTTCTCCGAACTAGATGGGAAAAAAAGGAGTCGCATCGTCCTTGATAGAACCGCTTTCAGACTAAGATTGACTTTTTGAAGCAGCATCAAAACTACCAGCACCAGCAAAATTAAGCAAACAGATTGGCAGAGGCACGTATCAAGCGAGAAAGAACCACAGGGGATGATAGAGCTCCACTTAATGAAGCAATACGTGAATCATGTGATTTAACAGAACAGAGGCCGACGGAAAGATCGGCAAGACGATCACACCTGAATTTGCAAGTGATTAAATAACACATCATATGTTCAATATAGTAGAAGGGTCCTTTTCATGCACATGTTATGGTTCGTAGACGGACAAGAAGAAAAGGCATCCAGATCACAAGTCTGAACAAGATGAAACAGCAAAACCCCCCACAATCCTGTGTGTACACTGCTTCATTAAGAGACCGCAAGAAAACAATGCTGAAACAAAATACCCGCACCTAGTATGCACTTATCTACCCAACCATAGTGCACAAAACTCACAGCGACACGAGAAATCAGTGAAACTGTATATAAATGTTTAAGGCAGAGGAATGGATCACTTTGGATAGCCAGCAGGCGGATACCCAGGCGGAGGATAACCTGCGGGAGGATAATTAGGAGCGGGATAACCCTGAGCGGGAGGCGGATAGCCATAACCCTGAGCGGGAGGCGGATAGCCATAACCCTGCGGTGGTGGCGGAGGTGGATAACCGGCTGAGGGAGGAATAGGCTGATCAATGCGGGACATCTGCTGAACAGGAGGCACGGCCATGGGTCGGTCCCCAAACATGCCGTCTCGTTTGTCCATCTCAACCTTGTGTTGTGTCTGAAAATGAATGAACCAATTAGCGACAAGAAATAGTACCGTTGATCGAGGAAATAAGAACATTAAAGTGAGATTTTCTTATCTTTCACTTTACATACCTGCATGCAAGCACAAACCCTACCAAAGGAAAGACAAATCGCAAGTCAGATGATTTTTAGTTTTGATGTGATTAGAAAAACGTCCAAGAGGAAAAGGGACAAAGAGACGCACGTGCAATAAACCAAATCAGACAACAAGTTTAGCAATTGAGAAGCCTCTGAAATTTCTTCACTCCCAACTAGCATAGCAACTATTGAGAATATGCAGGCAAGTTGTTGGAGGCAGAACATAAAGCCCTGAAATCACAGTTAGATCTGCAAAATCAGCATAATGATATGATCTGCATACTGTGTTTAAGGGAGGGAGGGAGAGATAGAGTGGAGGACATACAATGATACAGTTGTCACATTGTGTAGTCTGTATGTTGAACTCATCTTGCAACAAAAAGCGAGTGGAGGCCACCGAATTTCCGAAGCAGAGAAAAACCTGGACTCAGTGACAAAGAATGGCAAAATGATCACAACACCATGCTTATCATATCTATGTACACTTGACTACTAGCTAATTTTAATGGAAAATCTCCGACCACAACCCATTATCCAAAGCCTCCTAGTGTTCATCAGAAAGATGGCGTAGAAAGCATATTGCGAGGTGCAGATATACAGCAAATAAAGTGCCAAGACAACAGAGCATTTCTATAAAATCAACATCCAACCATATATTGTTTCCCTACTGCAGACATATTAGATCTTAGAGGACCAATGTTCCTCTTTCAACTCTAACGTCGAACACAAGATGTAACAGCATTAGCTTTTCCACACTGTGAACAGAATTTTATAGGCAGCACCAACAAAAGGCAAAGAAGAGGGGCTGCAATATCGACAGATGCTTTCAACAAATGGATGCAAAATCATTTACAAAAGGTAAGTCTTTTCATTGCCTAAGTTCATACCATATCATACCATAAAGTTTGCATTTTGAATGAGGAAACAAGCAGAGGAGAGGGAGGGCGCTGTTGCAAGACAAATGAAGGCTCTAGTAATCCCAAAATACAGCTACTGATTGCAAACCCCTGTTTTGTTATAAAAGTCGAGTAATGGCGTTATCTAGACAAAACATCTACAAGTCCCAGAAAATTTCCGGCACTATATCAATCGCTCAACTTGTCTCTTTCTCTCCCGTCCTTGCCTAGTAAATGAAAAGGAAAAAAAAAAAAGACCTCACCATCTGCCCTCGTTGTTTCCACATAAGTTAAGTAGGCCCAGTGGTCAAGCAGGGCCCAGGTAACAACCCCCGCAGAAGTAGCAATTGAACACTATCCTAGAGGTTAACCCTTTACAAAGCAAGATCCATAATTGACAACAGAAAACCCTCAGAACAATAAGTTTACACAAGCAAGAAAATGAAGCTAAAAGACCCAATGTCGAGCCTTTATCAGTTCAGTTGGATATCTTACAGGTTATTGTTAGTGTACAGAGTGGAAAAAAGATGTATCTGGAGAAAACAAAACAACTTAACTGGAAGAATCAATCTAAAATATTAAATAAGATCCGTACCTCGGTGCAGAGACAAAACTCAGGGCATCGAGACTCTCCACATCTACCACTACATGGCATGTAACCAGCACAACAGACATATCTAAACAAACAAGAGAAATTTTTCATCCATGAGAAAGGCCATTTCTATTTAAAACAGACTTTTGAGAGCCAGAGTGTTACCTCGACATGTCATTGTAAAGGGCTCTTTTACGGAGCAAGTATGAAGCACATGGTGCACTATAACAAAACCAATTTGTTAGAAGACCAAAAGATGCCCCAAAAATGAAGTTGGTGGAAGGAATAGAACATGAACTACAAGTTTCACTTAGAAAGCCAATACCAAGCTAGACAAACGTTAGCTTTAAATTGATATCCTTGCTTGAAGAAGTTGACCATCAATCCACTCAAAAGAAAAGTAAGCAATGCAACTCTGCTGATGATATCATCATACTACAGGTTCTGGTGTTAAACCAAACTCAAGCCAACAGAAAGGAAAAGCAACCAAGGAACTACTTAATTGGGCAGTGAAGCGAAGTACATAGCACGGGAAGGAAACTCAGCCCTGAGGTAATGCGGCAAGCATAATATACAGCAATTACTTGATACAACAAGTCAAAACATTCATCAAAGCTTCATTCAGTAATCAACTTAGACTCCAATTTTTATAACTTCTCCTCAGTTATATATCACCAGACACATGATGAAGCAGATTTGCCACCTAGAACTTTGTGTTAATAACAGATCAGTCTAACTGCTCATTGGGAGAGAAGACTCAATCTTATGTGTCAACTTTAAGATCTAAACTGAATAAGATCCCCATTAGTCTTGGTTGATCAAATCATGCGCGAAATAGAAGTGGACCACCATCATAGAGAGAGGGGCACAAAGAAACAGAAACAAACAAACTCAAAGGCATGACAGGATCACGATTCAGTTCTATGTTCTAAGGCGCACGAGCATCCCCTAGAAAGGTCAAGAGACATATTAAAGTCAACGCAAGTTAAGTCAACGCAGCTTTAACCATGTCCAAAAAAATGAATAATTACAACGCGGTATAAACAAATTGCTGTCCAAATGTTTAAGCCTCCAAATATTAAATCCACGCTTTCTTCTAGCTTAAAATTTCAGAAAAATTGACAATCATCACAATTGCAACACAGAAAACAAGCACATGAGAACAATAACCCCTAAATCCAGACGATGAACAAGCTCATCACAAAATTGAAATTATTCAGAACCAGATCTGCAGCCCACAGGCACACATGAACCTCACACAGATAAATCACAGATCCAGACTACTCACCACCAGAAGGCAAAGCAGCAATCTGCATTCACAAAACAACCACGGCCCCAAACACCAAAATCGTTAGGGTAAGCAAAAAATTTGAGAACACAAACTTCGATTACAAAAAAAAGAAGAAGAAGAAATCAAAGACAGCGACAGCTAAAGGTTTGTGATGATGCTCACAGCCAGTATCAGCTTGAATGGTGTGCATCAGATCAGTGTGCCACAGGTTCCGGTAGTTTTGCCGGACCTGCAGCTTGTCCATGTAATCTTGAGACGGCATGACTTTTGGCAGAAAATCAAACGCTAACAAGAATCTTTCTTCTCTGTAGAGACTAAAGGAGAAGTTACAGGTCGATCTCAAGAGAGATGAATTTGGAGATGGGTATGGATAGACGACAAGTCGTCCCTCGTTCTCTTCAAAACCACTGGCTTTATCTCTCCGAGATAACCAATAGGAGAATATTTACGCGTCTTGAGAAAATATTTACTCGAAGGGAGAAAGAAAGGAGAAAGACTTGGGAAATTTACCAACGCCCGAGTCTTTGCGCTTGGTTGGCACTTTGAAGTCAAAGGGTGTCTTTGCAATTGACTTTTCTGAGTGGCTTCCTAAAAAATTATAAACTGGTAGAAAATAACAATACGGAAGTTATGAGGGACTTATCAGCAAACGTGGCTTCTATATATTCCAAAGCACGAGTGCAATGGTCTCTGCTAGTTGCGTCGCTGTTTTGAAACTCTTTAGAGGGAGAGTGCTGAGTGATTGCGAGTATGGCTTTCGCTTGTGTTGCTGCTGTAGCATGAAATCCCAAGTTCAATCCTTCCTGATTGAAAAAAAAAAGAAGCCAACTTTACACAGACCCAGCAAAAGAAGGAGACAAAAGATCGTCTTTTTCCTGCTGTTTCTTCACTGAATTCTGAGCTTTCTCATTAACCCAACAAGTCCTTTTTGAGTTTCATTTCAATGTCATCCTCATATGATCTCTATGATGAAGAGTTGCAGTTCATGTCTGACCCATTCTTCCCTTTCACTGACACTGACTCACACATTGACATCCTCCAATCCATCTCAGACACCCAAAACCCACTCGATGAATCTCCTGATGACCATTCTCTTCACCAACTCTCCAGCTCTTTCCTCTCATCTTCACCTCCATGTTACCAGCTCGGAAGCTTGAGCCTTTATCAGGCAAACCAGCTTCAACCGGTGCCAAGTGGTTCAACTTTGTCCAATGGGGTTCAGATTCTTGGCGGTTATGAGGTCAAGAGTGAGGAACCCCAATTGTGTAACGAGGCTTACCCATATCTTGCTCATAGTTATAGTGGGCCCGGGAATGTGGCCAAGTACTTGCAGAGGAACAATAGCAGCAACTCTGTGGATGGGAGGTCTGTCCTGTTTCATCAGCCTTTGTTCGATGCTGTCGAGGAGTCTCCGGATTTCCAGTACCACCACCAGGCCTTGAGCTCCCCTGAGCATTGCCTGTTGGGTGGTCAAATCAGGAGGGTGTGCAGCACAGGAGACTTGCAGGTATAATTCCTCAAATTTGCCGCGAAAAAGTGTATGCTGTTCTTTCATTTGGGCCTTCAGCTCGCACAAGATCATTCCTTTCTCTTTAAATAGCGATCTTGAAGAAGAATCTACAATTTGTTGCTTACCCAGCAGAGCACTGGAACGCCCCAATCCACACCACGATCTTTCTCGAGCCCTCTGGCCACAGAGAGCTCCTTCACTGAGGAAGCAAATGCCAAAGTTGGACGTTACAGTGCAGAAGAAAGGAAGGAGAGGATCCTCAAGTACAGAGCCAAACGCACCCAGAGAAACTTCAACAAGACGATCAAGGTAAAAACATCAATCCCCATAATCAAGAAACGAGAAAACGACCCACTCGTCATTTCATCTTCCTTTACACACTCACTGATTTTTTTTTAAGCATAAGACCTGCGATGTGTCCCAACCGTCATATAATTTTTTTTTTTTTTGGTCGAAGTCCTAACTGTGATTGTCCAACAAAAAAAAGGGGTGTGTCATTTCCCAACTCTGAATGCGGCTGCATTTTTCCTTCTGTTTGGTGAAATTGATGATGCGACAGTACGCATGCCGCAAGACGCTAGCCGACAACCGACCGCGCATACGTGGCAGATTCGCACGTAACGACGAAACTGGCGATATCCCCAAGGTTGTGTCCTCTGCTAGAGATGACGACGACGATGAGATCTGGGTAAATTTCTCCTCCTCTCCTTTTTTTCCCCCTCTTTTGCCCCTTCAAAACTCGTCGTTTAACTGCTCGTAAGCGTGTTCATTCCGTCACCGTCAAAATTTGCTCTGTTTCTAGCTTAAGTTTGAGCTCTCATTTGATCAAGCTTTTGTGGTTTTGCGATGGCAGATGGCTTTGCATGAGGAGGAACAACACGGAGGAAGAGGACGTCCGTTTTTCACCACGTGCGGTCAGCCACAATTCCAATATTACGGGTACTGACAAAAAGATCGAAGGTCCGTGACGGACCGACCGTTGAATTACGCGGACTTTACGTATCTAAATTCAATCAGGACTCCAAGCATACGCGAACAAGAACTACGTAAATCGCGAAGTTGGGAATCAATGCTCCGGTACGGAGAAGCCCTTTCGATCGAAAGGAGAGCTGTGGGTGCTTTTTAAGAATAAAGAGACAGCAAGTGTCTTCGGTGATGAGAGGTAAAATTGGCAGTTGGTAGGTATTGACAAAGAGTAGCAGTTGTTATATTCAGGGCTTTTCTTTTTACCCTTAATTTTTTTTTTCTCCTTTAATTTGGGTCGGATTTTTTGTTATTTGATCCTCCGTTGTATATATAGTGGCATGAATAATAAATGACTCGATGAATTAGCATCTGATCTCTCTTATGGATATGCTAATCTTTGACCCTGATAAAGAAACTTCAAGTGGTGGCCTTTTGCTAGATGTTCGATTATTTGTTCACATTTGTTATTGGCTTCTTCCGAAATTTTTTTTTTTTTTTTGTAGAGTTGAGAATAGTTGACATGACAACCTCACTTGCTGATTACAAAAGATGAATCTACTTGACCGTGCATGCCTATAGTTCGATCTCATGCTAAAAGTTAGAATATCATCTCTCGATCGTTTACGTTAGGTATGACGTTAGGTATGACGTAAGTGTAGTCGCCTAGAGTTTTTCGTATATGTGAAATAAATTTGATTGACAAACCTAAATCCAATCGCAAATGAGTAATCCGAATGTAGACGAATGATGCGAACCTAACGAATTGACGTTGTGTCCTTAAGATAAATTTGCCCTCTCTATCGGTACCCAAGGTTCTTGGATAATTGCTTTTCAAGATAGAATGGATTACCTTTCCTCTAAAGCGGTACTTCTTTAGAGAAAGATCGAACAATCCTACGAATAATAATAAAAGATGGAGAATGAATGGCGAAAAATAATATTTGTCTCAATGCGGCGATTAATATTTATATTTATAGGCGATAAGGCAAAAAGTCACGAAATGGCAATGAAGAGATTACATTATGAAGAGTCATGAATTCGAACGGATCTCTTTCAACGAACACGTTTGTTCAAAGAAAGATTTCAAACAAACGTGTCCGTTCGGATACGAAAAGGTTTTCGACAAACATGTCTCGTTCGAACAAGAACACGAAAATTCATATATATGTCTATTCGAAATAAAAAAATAGAATAAAACTAATGGGTATAAAAAAAAATTGGAACACGCGGGCCCAGGCCCGGCTCGAACCAAACCAGAAGCAAGCCGAGCAGTGGGCGGCGTGCGTGCGTCTGGAGCCAACCTAGCTTTGCGTAGGTCCTCTCCCTTCCACAAAAGTAGGGTGCCCCTTTTGAGACCAAACCCATTTATGAAATTTGAATATTTAAACACATCTCACATTTACTCTTTTTTAATGTGATACTCTCCATCCCTCATTTCTCATTCAACTTCTTATGGGACCTTGAAATCAAAGTCCCAATAATCCCCCACATGAATGAGAAGTTTAGACATCATGACTATTCATGTATGTATGGGATGCAATGTGCGATTATTCCATGAGAGAACGTTGCAACGGAATAAGTAGTTTGAGATTTTGAACTTTTCCTAGTGAGCCTTATCGGACTTACTTAGTTAATCGATAGACTTGAAGTCCTTGAACTGTCGACATTTGGTGTAAGCCTAGATAGTAAAAATCACACAATTATCTCTTGAACAAAGTTGGTTCTCACTATGTGTGTTCATTTTGGCCATGAACACCGCCTAATTTCAAGAGTGCTTTAGAGAATTCGGCTTTTCAAGTTCTCACAAAAGTGGCATTCACTTTATACTCACATAGATGATTTTTGAATGTGTGGCATATCACATATTCGACTCAAAATCATTAAAAGCTTACGCTTAACTTTCCCATACCAATATTGTCTCCATACGAAGAATGAGTAAGAGTTAATAGTACTTTACGTTGCTTACATAACTTGGTTGTCCCTTTGAACCTAGATCTTAAGATCTCCAATTAGCTAGATAGGGTTTCCGCTATGATGACTTATTTATAGGCCTTAAACCCATTCTCCTTGATATTTTCATAACCATGTCTCTAGTTAGGCCTTTTGTTAATGGATCCGTAATATTATCTTTTGACTTTACATAATCAATTGTGATAATTCCACTAGAGAGTAATTGTCTTATAGTATCGTGTTTTCGATGTATATGTCGAGACTTACCATTATACATGACATTCTTTGCCCCCGCTCTATTGGCGTTTGACTATCATAATGAATACATATAGGTGGCATTGGTTTAGGCCAATTAGAAATGTCTTCTAAGAAATTTCAAAGCCACCATAATTCTTCCCTGGCCTTATCCAAAGCAATAAATTTTGCTTATATAATAGATCTCGCAATACAAGTTTGTTTGGATGCTTTATAAGACATTGTTCCCCTACCAAGTGCAAACACATACCCACTTGTAGATTTTGTGTATCTTGTGCCGGTTATCCAATTTTCATCACAATATTCTTCAAGTATCGTCGAATACTCTATAATGCAAAGCATAGTTTTGACTACACTTTAAATAGCCCAATACATGTTTCATAGCTCTCCAATGATTTTCATTTTGGCTAATCGTAGAATCGACTTAGTTTGCTCACGGCATAAGCTATGTCCGGCCTAGTACAATTCATGACATACATCAAACTACCTAGTATGCTAGCATACTCATTTTGAACCTTGCTTTTATCGAGTATTCTTTGAAAGATGTAAATTAACATCTTAGCTTTACTAGTAAATGTCTAGATTCTTACACTTTTCAAGAATCTTTTCTATATAGTGAGACTGTGAAAGTGCTAATCCTTCATATGTTTTATGGATTTTAATTCTCAAAAATAACATCTGCGGCCCCCATGTCTTTCATATTAAATTTACTTGTGAACATGTGTTTGGTTGCCTTAACAACCTCACTATTGCTGCCCATTATAAGCCTATCGTCTATATACAAGTATAAAATGACAAAGCCCTTAAGAGTGTTTTTAATATATATACATTTGTCACACTTATTAATTTTAAAATCATTCAACAACATAACTTAGTCGAATTTAGTATGCCATTATTTCGGTGCTTGTTTTAAGCCATAGAAGAGACTTGATAAGTCAACATATTTTCTTTTCTTATCTTAGAATAATGAACCCTTCAAGGTTGTTTCCAAATAAATTTTTTCTTCTAGATCCCCATTTAAGAAAGTCGTTTTTCCGTTCATTTGATGGATTTCTAGCCTATACACTACCTTCTATGGCAATTAACATCCTTATAGATGTAATTCTTGTAACAAGTGAATAGGTGTCAAAATAATCAAGACATTTTCGTTGCTTGTGGCCTTTTACTACAAGTTTAGCCTTATATTTATCAATAGTACCATCCGCTTTCATTTTCTTCTTGAAAATCCACTTACATTGTAGTAGTTTATTACCAAGAGAGAGATCAACTAATTCCTAAGTATGGTTTGACAAGATGGATTTAACTTTACTATTGATAGTTTCTTTCCAAAACGGGGTTTCGAGGAATGTCATGACCTCTTTAAAGGTTCATGTTAATCTATCAAATATGTTAGAAAATTAGGTTAAAAAAATGTAGAAGTCTTTTATCTTTTACTACGTCTAAGTTCATCCCCCAAAGGATCACCTCTAGATGTAGTATTTCGAGGCCTCTTATCATTATGAATTAGCTCATATATTGTGTTATACGGAAATATATTCTCAAAGAATGAAGCGTCCCTTGACTCAATGATCGTATTAATATGTACATCTAGGACCTCATATTTATGAATAAGAAATCGATATGCACTACTTTTAAGAGCATATCCAATAAAAACACAATCAACGCTTTTCGATCCTATCTTAACCTTTTTAGGCTTAGGAATCGCAACCTTAGCCAAACACCCACACATTTTGAGATATTTCAAATTATGCGTTCTACCTTTCCATTTCTCATAAGGAGTTTGTTGTATCTTTTTGTGGGTACTCTATTTAAGATAAAATTTGCCGTTAAAACAGCTTTCCCACTACAAATTATGTGGTAAACCGGAACTATTTAACAATGTATTCATCGTTTCCTTTAAGGACCTATTTTTCCTTCCCGCCACTCCATTAGCTTGTGGCGCATAGGGAGGGGTGATTTGGTATGAATGATACCGGACTCAAAGCAAATTTCTTCAAAAGGATATTCGTATTCACCTTCTCTATCACTTCTTATTATTTTAATTTTCTTATTTAATTAAGTTTCAACTTTAGATTATAAGTTCTAAAAGCATTAACAACTTCATCTTTGCTACTAATCAAGTAAACATAACAATATCTTGAACAATCATCTATAAATGTGATAAAATATTTCTTACCACCCATTGACGGTATTGTTTTAATATCACATATGTCAATATGTATAAAATATAAAGGTTATGTGATTCTATTATCTACGAATGAAAAAAATGCTTAAAAAACTTAAATTCAACACATACTTGGCATTTTTCACGTGGACAATCAAACTTTGGTAATAATCCTATAGTCATTAATTTCTTTATTGACTTATAATTAACATATCCTATTCTAGCATGCCATATACTAAGAGACTCAAGCACATAAATAAAAATAACTTTATTCATATCAACATTAGATACAACAATCATTACACTTATTTTAAAAAGACCATCACTAAAATAACCCTTTGCTACATACATATCATTTTTGAAAAGTACAAACTTATCAAATACAAACACTAACTTGAAGCTATTTTTGCTAAGGAGAGATCCCGGACAATAAATTCTTGCATATGTTTGGCACATGTAGCACATTATTTAGCATCACTATTTTTCTACATGTCATCTTCGGAGCAACCTTTTCAACACCTTCAACCTTAGAGGTCGATGAATTACCCATGTAGAGTTTTTCATCACCTCCACAGGGCGTGTAGGATGAGAACAACGATTTGTTGGCATAGATATGACGAGTTGATCTAGTATCAATCCACCATTCTTTGGGGTTTCCCACCATATTGCACTTGGATATCATAGCAAGTAAGATTGATATCATCAACGCCATTGAAAACCCGTTCTACTACATTCGCCTGAGTCTTCTATCTTTTCTTGTCTCTACAGTGTCTTTAACACGATGTCCAAATTTTTCACAATTGTAGCATTTGCCAATGAACTTTTTCGGAGCCTTGGGTGGATCCCTCTCCTTATTTTTTCCTCTTCTTGTTAGGTTTCAAACCTTCTTCAACAATGTCGGCCCTTGAGACCTCTAGATTTCTAACAACTTTCTTTTCGAAAGTCTATTGTTTTCCTCTATCCTCAATTGAACAATTAAGTCTTCAAGTGATAACTCATTTCTCTTATGTTTGAGATAATTCTTGAAATTTTTTCAAGACGGTGGTAACTTTTCAATGAAAGTAGTCACTTGGAATGATTCACTTAAAATCATACCTTTAGCATGAATGTTATGCATGATTACTTGAAGTTCCTAAACTTGACTTGAGAGGGTTTTATGATCTACCATCTTGAAGTCCAGAAATTTACCGACGATGAATTTCTTCAACCCAAAGATCTTCTATTTTGTACTTCTTGTCAAGTCTTTCCCATAGTTCCTTAGCCGTTTTTAGCGAATTATAAACATTGTAGAGGAAATTGTCCAGACTATTAAGGATGTAATTGCGATACATGAAGTCGAAATGCTTCCACGCATCTACTACAGAAAAATTTTTCCTTGTCTACCTCTCCTTTATCCAACTTAGGAACATCCTCATTGAGGAACCTTGCCAAATTCAAAGTCATAAGATAGAACAACGTCTTTTCGTTGCCATCTCTTGAAATCATTTCAATTGAACTTTTTAGCTTTTCTTCATGAGTTAGAACCAACGCAATAGACATTATTAATGTTGATGCTATTTTTTACTACGAAAGAAGAATTTATTCAAAAAAGGAAACTATACCAACCAAGCAACTAATATATAAAGAAATTTGTCTTAAGATTGTAATTACCTAGAGTTTTTCGTATATGTGAAATAAATTTGATTGACAAACCCGAATCCAATCGCAAATGAGTAATCCGAATGTAGACGAATGATCTAAGCCCAACGAATGATCTAAGCCCAACGAATTGATATTTTGTCCTTAAGACAAATTTGTCTTCTCTACCGGTACTCTAAGGTTCTTGGACAATTACCTCCCATGATAGAATAGATCGCCTTTCCTCTAAAGCGGTATACTTCTTCAAAGGAAACCTTCGAATGCACTTCGTAGAATAATTGCACGTAATAACGAAGACGAAGAAAGAATGTTAGAAAAATAACATTCGTATGAATGCGGTAGTCAATGTTTATATTTATAGGCAATGAAGCGAAAAGTCACGAAATGGCAAGTGAAGAGGTTACATTATGAAGAGTTATGAATCCGAACGGATCTCTTTCAACGAACATGTTTGTTCAAAGAAAGATTTCATACAAATGTGTTTGTTTGGATACAAAAGATTTCCACACAAACATTTCTGTTTGAACAAGAACATGAAAATCCATATACATGTGTGTTCGAAATAAAAAATAGAATAAAATTGATGGGTATAAAAAAAAATTGAAACTTGTGGGCCCAACTCGAACCGAACCTAGCCGAACCGAGCCCATCGATGGGGAGGGCGGCGGCGAGGCGCGCGCATGCGTGGGCCGACCTAGCTTTGCGTAGGTCCTCTACCTTCCACAAAAGTGGGGTGCCCCTTGAGCCCAAACCCATTTGTGAAATTTTAATATTTGAACTCATCGCACATCTACTCCTTTTTCAATGTGGGACTCTTCCGTGCCTCATTTTTCATTCAACTTCTTTATGGGACTTTGAAACCAAAGTCCTAACATTAAGTAGCATTGTGAGATGGCTTCGTTATGCCGATAAAATTATCATTGAGCGTGCAAGCACATTTAATGGAGTCGGTAGATTCTATTGGAGTTGAAAAATATTTCGAGGACCCTTATTTTTCATACCCGGATACACTCACGTGAGCTTAAGAAACTTGAGGTATAATTCCACAACATATGATCCTTGTACACGAAATGCTGAGGGTTCGAGAGCAACGCTCTTAAAATCGGGGTCCCAAGGTTCCTTAAGCTTGGAACTTTTCTTTATGTTTTGAAGGTATAGGGAATGGAAACATCCTTGATATTGTAAGCCATGTAGATGCAGATTAGGATGGGGATATTAATAATAAACGGTCCACTAGCGGGTATGTTTTCACATTATTTGGGGCTGCGTTGAGTGGGATGAGTACGAAACAAAGCATAGTAGTGCTCTCTTCTACGGGAGCTCGAGTACATAGCTCTTACCCATGCCTAAAAGAGGCCGTATGGTTACGGCGATTGTGCTTGAAACTCAATTTTGAGCAAGGTGCCGAAGAAATGAGATGTGACAATCAAGGAGTTATTTATTTAGTTAAGAATCCAGCATTTCACTCACTCACAAAGCACATCGATATACAAATTCATTTTATCTAAGAGAAAGTGGAGTTTTGGCTTGTAAAAGTCTACATAATGAAAAATAGTTCGAACTTCCTTACTAAAGTTGTCACGGTTGCGAAATTTGAATGGTGCTCTACGGCAATTGGATTGAAAAGGAATAATATTGGGAAGGCTCTCATTTGGGAGAAGTATCTACCAAGTGGGAGAATATTGGAGTTGGTGAATATTCGGGAGCCCTTGTTTCTCATATCGAGCACGCCCACATGAGTTTAAGAAAATTGAAGTATGATCCGACGACATATGACTCCCGCGCACGAAACGCCGGAGGTTCGAGGGCGCGCCCAAACAGGGGTCCCGCTAATTGGTTAGAGGGCGGGGGTCCTCCCCCGTGAGTAATGGTTAGAGGGAGGGTTTCTCTCCCCGATGAGCGGACGGCTTGTGTTTAAATTGGCCCATTTGTTGTGGGATCAAAGGGATTGTGATAGGCTTAGGTTTTTTATCCATTTATAGGCCTATATATATATATTGTGCTTGTATAAGAGATCATTGTAACGAGTTATGTGGCTAAAAAACTAATATTATAGTGAAATCTCTTTGTATGACGTAACCCTATTCTAGGGTGAACATGGATAAACCGTAAGTCGTCTATTTTTCTTCTATTATCTATGTGATCGTTTTGAATCGGTTTGTGATACATCCCTTCAAATTTAAATCCCACTAAATGTTTGCAAATCGTTCCAAGTCGGGGCCACTTGCACATTCTTGACATTGCATGAGCGATAGAATTCAATTGAGGTCTTGTCCTAGGGAAAATCTATGCTTATGAGTGTTACTTTGTGCTCTTTCTCATATACCATGCGGGACTAAATTCTTATTTAAGGTCGTGATGAACGGAAAACACAAGGTTAATAGTAGTTTGATGAGTGCATCATGACTTGTCGATCTTATATAATCAAATTCTGAAGCAAATATACGTTGCCCCGTTACACAATATAGATTAAGTTGCATTTTACATGTTATAATGGTTCCTCATCTATGGTTTCTTTTTGTCACTTTAGAGCACCGAATGCAATGACTCAATTTTTTTTTTTCAAAAGAAAATTTTCATTTCACTTGAAAGAGAAGTACATTACTTCAAGACAAAGATGAAAAAGAAACAAAACAAATAAATCGAAAGATAAATCAACGTGGTGCGAGCATTTCATAGACTCGCTCATTCCACAAAGATGCATCAAAGCATAATCGGCGGCTAATTCTCGAATCTCATATCAACATCGCAGATGAACACATCAAGATTTCCGTCTTCAACAATTGCAACTTTGCCAAAAGGTGATGCACATCTAGGATTGGCATCCCTAACACCATCACCATATAGGGTCAATAACAATCCCCACAGGTTGAAAAATAACGAGATAACGCCTTGTAAATTCCATATCTATTTCTAAATTGGAATAGAAGATCAACCAAATCTAAATCTAACTTTAGAGTGGAAGAGAAGATCTACAAAAGAGATATCACCGATCACAAAATCACTTTCAAATAAGCCAACCACCGAAAATAGAGAAGCCGCACTCAACTATAGGAGCAAGCAACGGAGCTGAAGCGAGCAAGCAAACCCAAAATAGCGGATGCTTTCAAGATGCTCACGCTTCGAATTCTAAGCTCATCGGACAAAACTCTTCACGTGGAAGAAGAAGTCAACGGGTTGTCCGCAAAATCAACGAAAAAGTTGTCCATAAAAAATTGAGAATATAGAGAAATAGGAAAGCAAAAAGAAATGGGAGAGGAGAAGAGGAGAGAGAGAGCTCTCAGGAAAGGTGCTACAGAAAGGAAGGGCTTAGGTGGCAATTTGGGAGGGAGAGCAAACCCCAAGAGAGGGTCGTCTCAATTTTAGGAAAATGAAATCGCCATTATTGTGTTAAGACGCACCTTTATTGGGCGCGGTTATTTAGAAATGACTCAATCTACCTGAGCTAGAATTTAAAGGTGAAGCAACTTCCCGATCTCACTTGAATATCGCCAAAATATGTTGATGCATAGTCGGATGTGTAGACGCATATAACATCGAACTAGATGTCTTGACCACTACGAGCTATCGCTATCACGAAATGGCCTTTGTATAGACTTACCTAATTTAGTTAATATATCGGCGAGGTTCGCGTAATACCCACGAATACAAGCTCGCCTAGTGTATCATGTAGCATGACTATTGTTTTTCTTTCTCGTTTTTTCCGATGGAAGTTATGATTCATTAAAGTTTCGGAGTAACGCTTTCGTTTGAGGCCCTTGATTGAAAATTAGACCAACGAGCAAACCGTCTCATGTTTATCATTTGTTATTTTCCCAATCACAAAGGAGATTGTTAGCCTGACAATTTCTACTTCTTTTTACATCCCAAAAGGCAATTGAGGAATCTACTTTTTTGGAATCCCACTTGCCATCCTTCGTGTACGGAGGCATAAAAAATGGCAGCTTCCTAATCAAGGACAAATCATTTTCGGCAGCTATTATTGCTCTAATTCCCTTGAAGCTACAACCCTCCAACTTGCTGATTAAGTCTTTGCCCTGTGCTAAATATCTTAGACTACTTATTTACGGAGTCTAGATGCTCTTTATACAAACATTTGATCTAAGTTTTACCTATCGGTTCCAACTTTTGGGTTCCCATTATAAAAGTTCAAATTAACTTTTTATCGTATATCTTGTAGTAGATAATTTGTAATAATGCGAGATAGTTACATCGAAATGGATTTAACAAAATACACATAAATACATCATTGAGAGAGAGAGAGAGAAATCTGAGCTTATTAACATAATTGATTTGACTTTATTCCAATCAAAAGTTTAAGTGTTACGGTTATGGCCAATTGGACATATAAAAATAGTTTCTTAATCACTCTTCTAACTAAAAAAAAAAAAAAAATTCACTCTTCTAACTCCAAAAATCTAATGCGGATCCTTTGCGCTATAGCCCGTACAATATTATTCTGCGTCCAACACAGGGACATAGGTACTATTTAGATCATATAAATGTACAGATAAAGGTCAAAAAGCATTCATCAGAAAATCGACACTTCACCATATAATTCGGCCAGTTACAGTTTATTTTTTGCCATTGGAGATAAATATTTGCGACAAGACAAGTAGCATCTAAACATAAGAATATAACCAAAGGCCAACATAAACTTTTGTCCAATCGTTGCGAGAGTTAAACGGTGTCGTTTTTCGACCCAAAAAAAAAAAAAGGCGTCGTTTCTCTTCAACATCCGGCGAGGAGGCAGATGCTTTTGATAATCTAGCTTTCGCTCACATCCAATTAATTAATACCAAAGGGGGAAGGAAAAACAAATCATGTTCATGTTTAAATCAAATTAATCCCAAGCAGCCATCGTCTTCCTTAAGCTTGGCATCTTCGTATTCATACTTTGACCACCTCCTTTAGGAAAAGTTGCTAAAAATTGTTCATTAGAAGGACCCCAGCAACACAATTCTAGATAACTAAGCTATAAAAAAAGGCTAGCTTGCTTCTTTCAGATTGGTAGCCCACAGTCGGAAGATACAATTGACCGAATCTTGTCGAATTTTTCTTGTTCTTTTCCCTCCAGAGTAATTGCAGCATGCGCTGTGAATATGCTAGTGTGTACAAATATTTCCGTAAGAGGCCCTTAATCATTATTAATGATGGTTTGCGAGATAGTTAGTAGTTAAAACCCTCAAATCCATGGAGAATAAAAACCACTTACTGAATTTTCCTTTACACTAACAATGTATGCTTTAATTTTTTTTTTTAAAATCCTCAAATAAATAGAGGATTAAAGCAGCAAACCCTATTGCTTTTCTAATCGATCTTAGACCGTTTTCTCTTAGGCTATAGGTCATGCCGACGGAACAAGGTGACATATCACTTCTTAATCTTCATGTTCTTCCACTAATGGACTTGCAATTTGTTTAATTATGATGAAAAATCAGCTTCCTGTCGGGACAAAAATCTGTGAAGGACAGAGAACCGCAGGCCGACGTCTTAATGGGAAGCGCAGTAAAGAAAAGAAAGCTTATTATATTGGATCATTTCTGCATAAAAACAAGTAATGATTCCAAATAACACTTTTGACCAGCATCATGCAATAAACAAAGGCCAGCCATTTCAATACCCTATGATTGCACCGATATAGATTATGACATGATTAGTCCGTATGCTTATTCCATTGATTCCCGAGAAAGGAATTCTCCCGGAAAAAAGAACCCCCCCAAAAAAATGCTGAGAAAAAGAAAAGTTGCTTGCTAGTACATGAAAGAATTCGATGTATATTTTATACGAATGATTTGAAAAATATTTTCGTAAAAAATATTTGCTTGTGTCGCCTAAAATAATTAGTCAATGAAAAATATTTCCATTATCGACAACACTTTATATCTAAATATTTTTTGTGAAACATGAAAATACTTTTTACTCACTCATCTTTGTAAGTGATGCAAGCGATCGTGTTTAGGAAAAATATTTTTCAAATCATCATTTTTCGCAAAATAAATGGAGACTTAATTGTTAATTTTCGATTGCAAGTTGATAATATTATAAAAATCGACTCCACGAATGGTGTATGATTAGCTGGTGACTTGGTATTGCTTTAGTTGTAATGTAATTGCGGCAGACAAACATGAGAAAAGTATAAATCATGAGAGGAACCAAAGTTCGGGAATATAAACAAAGCAAAAGAGTTCTCTTTGACAGGTCTTTGGACTACTCTTTGATTTATAATTTTTCTTTTCTCGGTAAAGTTCGATGTTGTTTCTTTTGCTGGGAAAAGAAATTGGACATCTAATGTTATTTACAATAAATTAAAAAAAAACAGCTAAAAAGCACGCTCCTTTGTGCCTGGACCAATCAGCAGCTTGTAAAATTAGCACCTTTGAGATTGCTCCCTTCATATTTATCTAATTATTTGCTAAAATCAGGCGGAGACATACAAATATTCTCCCAAAAAAAAAAACTCCATTTGTGAAAAGAAATAGATTTTTAACGGGATGTTTAAACATGTTGAGTGACCATTGTTAAGCATGTCATGAAATCCCGCAACATATTTAGAGAACTTATGATATTGTAAACTCTTCTTAGAAGCAATGTTGTTAATAATTTCATTGGTGTCTTTCTAGTGATCATTGAAGTCCGACTAATTTTGCTAGGGACACGGCTGTATCTTCCGTTTCTCCAGTTAAGCAATCAATGCATTGCGGTTGCTCGAGTAAGTCTTCTTCGCCGAGACTCGAACACGTTATCACGCTTCTTGAGACTCGACTTGCTATCCAGTCTAGTTTAACAAGCTAGGCTAACCACCCTGGGGCATAGCAAAACTTATCAATGGCGGACAAGGACCGGAAGTGTATTAAGCAAATGATACTCATGAAGGCCTTGACACGATTGGTGCAATTAGTCCTCCTTTACTGCAAAAAAAAAAAAAAATTAAGTTAGGTAAAATATTCCTATTGTCTCTCGCTCCACTACAAGGGTTGAGGAGAGGTGTCCATGTTGAAGCAAAAGTGCTTTCCTTTGCTTTGTTCCTCTTTCCATCTCTCATTCTTATAACATTTTTTTTTCTTTTTCTGGGAAAGGGTCCTTTTCAAGGGCTGTTTAAGAGGAATGTATGTGGGCATTCTTGGGTGAAATTTACTTTGACTCAAATGAGTGAATCTCGGGTTCTTGGCTTTTGGGGTTCACTTTTGCCTCCTCCTCTCCCTCTCCCTCTCCCTCTCTTTCGCACTGCCTTTATTGGTGCGGGAGCGGCAATTATTTCATGGAGTGCAAGTTGTTCTGATTACAAAGGTGATTAGGAAAATTTTGAGCACAAAGGGGAATGTTCTCAAAAGGTGGTCAAAATGCTAGAGCTCACTTAGCCCCTTAGGTCTTCAGCTAGGAAGAGACTTCTGGCAAGCGTGTGGGGAATCTGTAAAAGGTCTAATCATCATCAAACTCACTCTTTTCTTCAAGTGTGCTCGAGTCCAAATGGGTTCCCCCACCATGCCCCAAGAATTAAAATACAATGTTAGTTACATTTTGCACACTCTCTTTTCAATTTTCTTAAGAAATATTATTCATCCCCTCTCCTTCTCCCTCTCGGGAGATGCAATTGGAGCTTTGCCAATCGAAAAAAATTCATTTTTATACGTAGATATGTCTAAGTGAGTGTGTATATATTGGTAGTATCATTACACGATTTGAATTATATTGTTAGCTTTTAATGATGACATGGTTCTCGCGTATGCTCTCCGCTCGCCACAATAAATCTTGTGGATCAAAAAACTTCTGGTCTTTGAAAGTTTTATAATGTATGTCATGATACTTGGAAGCTAACACATAGTGCTTATTTCTAAGCTTAAGAGCCATTTCTGCGCAGGACAACATACCTATTTCGAGTTTCATGATGTTATACTATAGCCTCTCCATGGTATAAGAGCAATTAGGAGCTTATCATTTGAAAAGGATCCATTTTATACTCAAATATGTCTAAGTGAGTGTGTGTATACACACATATCAATTATAAGTGCAAGGAATGGATAATTAGATAAATGAGAAAATTCGACGATATGTTTCATTTGGAATGAGAGAAAGAAGTTAGGAGCCCTCGACAAAAGCTGCTCCTATATAAGGAGCGAGGTATTATAAACAAAAAGGAACAATTATCTTTCTCATTGAGGTGCAGCTCTTTATTTCATATAAAATTCATATATGGTACGAAATATATACAAAAAGCACGTTATTAACAATTCGCAAACTTTCCGACCCCCAAAAAAAAAAAAAAATTCGCAAACCTACTAAATGAAAATATTAGTTGATGTTCTATATCATAAAGGGACATTTGAATAAGCAAGTTACATTGATCATTAACAAAAAGTTTGTCATATCACGTAACAAATCACTTTAATAATATACCTAGTATTATTAGAATCAACATATTAATGATGAAAATTGTTTATTGGGAGCAAAATCAGCATTAAGGCTCTTGAGACGCCTCCTCTTCTTGGTCTTGACAAAAACATCCTGATCGAGTTGGGTCGGGTCACACACACTCCTATAGCGATTCGGGTCCGATCGAGCAATATGGGAACCCGTCCCGACCCCTCGGCACCCCTAATACTAAACATACAGCCACAGGTCAGAGCTCATGAAGCTATGAAATAAGGGTTTGTTCTATCAATTTGTATTAATAGTAAGGGCCTCCACTTGCGCCACACCCATCCTCTGCCATTTCCCTAAGTCCATCCCTTGGGTAGTCTGTTGACTCCCACAGCTTGAGCTGGATGGTTGAAGGCCAGCCTAGCTATTGTGGCCACTGAACTCGCTTGTGGCTTGTTCTTGGCTTTTCGGGGCCGTTGTTGTGTATTTCTTTGAATCCTCCTGATCTTGGCTGGTGGCATAATCTGAGCTTTGACAACCACTATACGCTCTGATATATCGCGGCATGATTCCATCATTTAAATTGCTCAGAGAAAGGTTTTCTTCCCATTAGAGATATACAACTATTTCTATATGATACTTCCATTAATTATCCGTGTCTGTCAAGATTGCACGTATATTGCCCGTATATCTCACTTGTATTGTACATATCTTGACTGAGATATCATCTTAAAATAGTTAACTAATAAAGCCTAGAATAGGCTAATGTGTCCTTCGTTAGTGTATATCTAAATAATACAAATTCCATCATTCTCTTTTGCTTCGTTATTCTCAACTCTTCCGATGCTCGAACTACCTGATTACGCGAAGCACAAATCTTATTCCACACTAAAAAAAAACACCCATTGTCTTATTGAAACAAAGGCTTTTCAATTAGGCAATGTATTTGTGTCATTGGTGGACGGTTTCTTTCAGAATGACGAACACAAGCAAACATCCCGAGTCATTTCCCCTTTTTTTATGGCTCAAATGAAGTGATACCTGAGCACTTTTCGTTTGTAGGAGGAGCAAAATCACTAGATAGAGCATAGAGTTTTGTCTGCGACATGTCCCGACATCAGTCGTTTTAGACAAGATCACTCACAATACCAGGCCTCCAGTAAAATCGCTTCCAAATCGACAACGAGTTTTCCCCCACTCGCAAGACACGACATTGACGGATCATTAATCTTGGGCTTGGGCCGAGCCCATTTGTTTGCTCTATTCGGTACTGCCGATAGAAAAATAGCGTACTAGTTAAGGTCCGTTTGTTTTAGGGAGAACGAATGATTTGAAAAAGAAAAAAGAAGAAGAAGAAACTATTAAAAAGGACCGGTTATATCACTTACAAGAATTAAAACACAAATGATATTTTTATCATTCCTGCAAAAATTTAGATATAAATTGTTGTCGATAATAAAAACATTCTTAATCGACTAATTATTTCATTTGATGTAAATGATCATTTTAAGAAAATATTTTTCAAATCATTCATTTTTCTAAAAAAAACGAAATTGGCTTTAGGATTTGACCTTTTCTCCACAATCATTGTGCCTCACTTAAGTGGATTTTTGCAAAACTATGACGTCACAAACTCAGTTATTTCAATTGAAGCTGTCAAAAAGGGAGATCCGACCCGAAAATTTAAGATATTTTAGGATTGAACCTTGGTCTTCTTCGAATAGAAGGAGCTCAATTCCCAGGATGAGGTCCCAATCTCGTCTCGCATTCTTTTCCGTTGCTGATATCCGATCTTCACTGATCCGTTTCTGTGCCTCTACTTTCATGGTGCTTGTCCTGCTGATTCGATTAGGATTATCGACTAGATCTATTGGTTTGCAATGAGTTCTGGCTCGATTCCTTTGAATTGTTGATCCGATTCGGGCTCTGAGGTTGTCCCTAGCCCATGCAGTTGCAGTTTTTCTTGTTTTTGTGTCGGGTGTCTGTTCTTCTGCATGATCTGGGGAGAAATCGCAGGAAATGAGTTAGGATTAGGTCCGTATGAGCTTCGGTGAAATCTGATTTCGCCTCTCGTATTGGTTGTAGTTGATTGGATCGTTGTGGAGCTCTATTTCCTTGACCTTCCGACACTGGGCAGGAGCCAGAGCAACAAGATCAACCCTCTTTCTCACGAATATGAAAATAAGAGTTACTTCTAAATTCGTAACTTGGTAATTTTTTGTGGTTCATTTTTCAAGGCTGGCCGAGCACTTGATTTTAATTGTACCATTGAGATCGTTTAGCTAACGTTATTTTACTGGAGATTCCACTTCGATCGTGCTTCAAAATGTCGACCATCAATTGTTGCATTAAGAAAGGTCGTGAGATTGTAAACTGCCGATGCCGCCGAGAGAGCGACCTTATGTTGCAAATAAGTAGGGTTGCTCTTATTGTGCTCCCATTTGGATTTTGTTTCCTTATACTTGTGTGTTGTATGCAGCAATTCTGCTTCTTGATTGACAAGACCGTCTGGCCTGCGCCTTGAGACTACATAAAAACAAGGGATAATAAAACAAATGGCCTTTAAACTTTACCCAACGTATGATGTAGTCCCTAAACATTTAATTTATTTAATACGATATCTAAACTTTAACCCGGATGTAATATAATGTCCGAAATTTTAATTTGTTGAATATAGTCCTTGAGCGATAAAATGTTCAATGTTGTCTTTGAATTAAATTAACGGAAGGATGACATTAAATATTTTTATATAGTTCGGGAACTAAGTTGAATATGTATAAAAGTTCATGGATTATATTGAATAAATTAAAAATTTAGGGATCGTATTGCACATTAGGTTACAAATCACATTGGGTTACCGATCATGGTCAACATTAAACAAATTAAAAGCTCGAGATATCACATTGCACTTGAAAAAATTTACCAAAAAAGTCTTAAATTAATTGCATTTGTGTAAATTTAATCTTAAACCTTTTTTTTTCAATTTAACACTAAACTTTTTGCATTTGTACCAATTCAATCCTTCCAACCAATTTTGCACATCATGTGGCCCTTGCCTCTAGCCGATCACCGGGCTCGATAGCCAACTAAAGCAAGAAAAAGAAGAAAAAGACAAGAAGACAAATGGAAAAATAAAATAAAAATTCTAGAAAATGTTAATATATTATTAAAAGTTGGTCGCTCAATGTCGGCCGCGCTACGTCAGCGATTTTCAACCAAACTTATTCTAAAGGAATGAATTAGACACAAATTTGGGAATTGGCAAATAAAGTTTTGGATCGAATTGTAACAATTACAATAGGTTTATAATCTGAATTGATTAAAAAAACGATCTATCCCCGAAAAAAATTGCAAAAAGGTTTATGATCGAACAATTGGCGACGTGGATAATTTTTAATAATATTTTAATATATATTTTTTCAAATTCTTTTTTCTCTTTTTTTTCTTTCTTTTTCTTTTTGTTTTCTTCTCCTCCAACGGCCCGGGGGCCGGACCCGACAAGGGCTAGGTCGGCCTTGTCGTCGCAAGGCTAACGACGACTTGGGTGAGGTCGACTTCGCCCTCGCCGGCCCTAGTCACCGAGTGATTGACTAGAGGAAGAAGAGAGGAAAGAGAAAAAGGAAAAATAATATAATTATTAAAAATATTATTCATGTCACCCGATGACCAAGTCAATGTCGACCACCAAAGTTGATCGAAAAGACGAATTGACATAAATGCAAAATTTTAGGACTGAATTGGTCAAAAAAAATTATGACTGGATTGACCAATTGCGGTAAGTCTAGGAATTTTTTGATAATTTTTTTATTACATATCAAGCTAAAATTTAGGGACTATCTGTGTTACTTTTCTTAAAATCAACGAAGCGTTCGACTCAATTACCCGAGTTTGCGAAGGTTAGGTTCATGTTGCTGACGGATGATGGAATTGCCAAGACCAGTCGAGTCAAATCACTTGGGTTCGTTCGTTCCGATCCATAATGCGCCTGCATTTGACGCAAACTACGTGGATGAAGCATCTAAATGAAGTGGCCGACGCCTTGTAATTTTTAACCAGCTCCCCATCTAGAGGACAGATTTCGTCCTTCTGTTTATTATGTTCGACCCCTCTTTGTAGGACAAATCCCTGAATTTGAAGATACGACTGCTAAAGTATGTCTGTTTCTTACATTCAAAGCGGTATTAATTACGTTTTACATTCCCCGTCAAAACTCGAAACCTATGAAAATACTTCATATGTCCTGAGTGTCGAATACTTAATTGTTGCGAAGGTACTAGGTTTTGGAATTTTTTCTGAAAAAAATAAAAGGCAAGAATTTTCAAAAATCCAATATGTATATAAAATTAATGGACGGGTAGTAATTCAGATCTATTTTTTTTTTTCAATTTTATCAATATAGTCATAAATTTTTGCACTAAATTTCAATATAATCATCCCGACAAATTGCATTGGAAAAGTGCTAATGTGGCATCACTGACCGTTCTACATGGCATGCTAAATTGACGGTGATGTAGGTGCCTTTGCCCCGTGGCCTATCTCATGCCATAACCCTCTTAAATATTAAATTTTTGTGGTTTAGCGCCACATGATTTATATAAAATAGGTGTTTGCAATACCATTTGATTAGACTTCTACAAGATAATGAGCGGTCCCTGCTTTTACAAAGATAACAAAACCCGCTGGGCACAAATTTAAGTAAGTTTTTAGGATATTAATTTTGTTTAAGATATATGTAACATGAGGGGAGAGCGAGACGATGGGCAAAGAGATGTGATTAGATCCGTTAAATGGGTGGATCGGATCGAGTCATAAATGGTCCAACCCAAATACTCATTTAATCAATTCTTATAATGCAAATCTAGCAACATGTATCTACCCCGTATTCATAAAACACATCAATAAGAGTGCGGAATGAGTGAGTGCGAGATCGAATGAAGAGAGAGTTGTAGATGGTGAGTTGAGTTTAAGTAAATTGTAAACCCATTTACGACTCATGTATAACCAATTTGACACTCCACTTTATTAAATATATCTAACAATATATCAACCCTCGATATATAGAGTTAAAAAATAGTTTATAACCATTTAAATAGATTTAGATATGACATGTAAACTTGTTGTGTGTGTGCGAATGTGGGGCCACCACAATTATAGTGGAGCGAGGAGGGGGGGAGTGTATCCGCTCAGTCTCATCGTTGTCTCTATATAACGAGACGCGATTAATATTGCGCATTCAAAAGCAAGACGTTTGTCCATGTTGAATTAATATCGAGAGGTACTAGATAGCTAAAAGTAGAAATCACCCCCACAAGGATCGGGTTATTGGAAATGGATTTTAGGCAAGTACTTTTGAGTCATAAAGTTTCGCACGTTTAACATTTTCGAAGCGTACATCGTCTAAAACCTATTCCAACTATAGAATTTAATTTGTGAAGTTCAACAAATTTTTTTTTATCTATCGTGACTTTAATTTTACTCTCTCTGATTTTTATTCCGTCTCTTCACAGAGCTCGAATTTACACTTACGATACTAGTATCTCCACTTTTGAGTACCTTTTCTAACGGGGCCGCATCTCTATTGGCAACTATCTGAACATTAGAATGGTGCTATAAATAGTCTTGTAGATAAGAGATAAAGAGAGAGTGGGGCCCATCTTTTTTAATGCTGAAAATTTTTAAAAGCGGGGTAAAGCTTAAAAGGGAGTGCGCTCCAGCTGCGGGGGAGCGGACTTCAAATCCAAATTCAAATTTTATGCAATTTCTTATCCCCACCCCAACCTTCTCCCCAACTAGGTAAATTTCGTAGGATAATGTCCGACAGTCCCTTTCCCTCGCCGACACGTGTCCGTCGCCTCCCCGTGTCTTTCTAATTTTCCCGGTTTCTTTCATTTTGCCAACCCCGTTTTGCCATGACCCAGCATATTTATTTTGGGAACGTAGTGACTCTCGTTTGTCTCGTTTCCACGGGATTATTTTCCGGTTTTGAAGTTTGCTCCTCTTCTTCTTTTCAAATAATTAATTTGTTTAGAACATGCATTAAGATTTTTCGACGTACACTAGCGGCTCGGGCCAAGTTGCTCGGGTCCTAGGACTCGGGATCCCATTGGCACTGGCTCTAGCTTCGACAAATGGGATCGAAGGATCTAAAGCACGGACATCGAGAGCTTCGATCCGAACGCCGGCGATAAGATGTGAACAACGAGCGCCTTACAACTTACAATTGCGACAACGAGTGGGAGAACACGGTGGTTTTGTCGACACCGGTGGAGGTGACAATTAATTTTTATGAACGATGTCGCTTTTTTTAAAAGCATGAATTATCCTTTTGAAATTTAAGTACGAATTAAAACGATTTCTCTCCCTTTGTTTCTTCGTTATAGAGTCTACGCATGCCTCTAAATAAGTACCATCTTTTTAATAAAATAATACCCCAAGAAAGGCAGCCAACGGAAGTCCTTTGCTGGTACAACGGTGCAAACAAATGCTTCACACAAAAAAAAATGAATAAGGTACGTACGTGCAAGATGCCCACCCCGTCCCGTGCGGCGGTGGTGCCTACACGTGATCCTTGTCCCACCAGATGTCCTGGTCAAGCGGGGCGGGGCCAATGTCGCGACCACCAAAGATGTGGCCATGAGCTAAAAGACCCGACTGGATATATGCTTGCTAGAAATCTTAAAATTTATTGAGTCTTAAAATTTATAACAAGCATAATCAAGTTTTAAAAATTATGAAATTGATATAATCGAGTTATTCATTTAACTCCGTTCGATTCAACTAACGAAAAATATTGATATGACTTTTTTGTTAATATGTTTTATATCCAATGTGGCTACGACGTCATTTTGATTCAAATATAAATTATTCGTATAAATTATTTTCAAAATAAGCAACAACAAAAAAAAAAAAAAAGATGGAGGTGAGGGCTACATGGTTGCAGCCCTCGTCATTGCCGCTGCACCATAGCCAGGAATGGCCGGTGACGGTGGGGGAATGGTTGGTGTTGCAAGGCCTCAACTGGTGACCCTCGCTCGGCCACCTGCATCTTCCTTTTTTAAATAATTTTTTATTTTTCTTATTCTGAAGAAAATTTATATCAAAAATCCAGATTTTGCCTAAAGTGAGTCGTTTTAGCGTTATGTTTGATGTTATTGCCACGTCAACACCATGTGGGAGGTAAAATTAAAAAAAATCATGTCAACATTTTCCTTTAGCTAAATTGGACGGACTTAACATAAGAACTCGATTGCATCAATTTGGCAACTTTTAGACATTAATTGCACTTTTTGCAAGTTTTTGGGACTCAATTGCACTTCGTGATAAATTTTAAGACTTTCAATGCACTTATCTTGATCTAATTAAGCCAGAAACGAATTAAAGAGTATGCTGGAATTTGAATATATTTGACCTCTACTTTATATCTTGGCACATCCATGTATTGGCCGCGGCATATGAATTATCAAAATATTCAAATTCATGATTAGTAGAGATTATGAGAGCTCCCAATGTAACAACCCGACAGGGTGCGCGACTGTGCAGACGAAGAAGGGGCGAAATGATGCTCCATTAACTACTATGATTGGGCAGGGGACTAATGAGAAGAGTATTACAAAAAAAAGTCTTAAATTTACTATTTTTGTACCAATTCAATCATAAACTTTTCAATCGATCTAATTTAGTCGTAAACCTTTTCACATTAGTACCAATTCAGTCCATTCAGCCGATTTATAATGAAAATGCTAACGTTGACGTCGATTGTCCCATGTGGAATGGCAGACACCGACGTGGGTTTTTTAATAATTTTTTAATAAATTTTCCTTTTTTCCCTCTATTCCAAAACCTTTTTAAAAATTATTGAGCAATTATAATAATAATAAAAAGATGTCCACCTCAATGCTTGCCGGCGTCTATGTCAACGATTTTCGATCTAAATTGATATGATAGATTCGGTTTGTACTAATGTAAAAAGGTTTAAGACTAAATTTGATCAATTAAAATATTAAAGGCTGGATTAATACGGATGCAATAGGTTTTCGGCTTTTTTGGTACTTTTTCAAAAAAAAAAAAAGTGAACTATTAAGTGGACAATCCAGACCAAAAAAAAAAAAAGTTGGACAATCAAAATGATTGCCATAATCCATTCCACTAACCTATTCGTTGTAAAATGTTTTTCAGAAGATAAATATATTTCTCAAAATAATAACAGTTGATTTTATATGTTGACTAATTTATGTGGGGGTGGAAGTCTTCATCTTGGATATCTCAAGACCTCTCAAGTCGACTTAAGGAAAAAGAAAAAAAAAAACATTTTACGTGACGAGATGCGATGACGACCACGTTGTACAGCTGATTAATTATTATTGTTCGTATGCTGTGAATTTCATTTTATTGACAATGCATATGTATGTATTAGGAGTGGGCAAGGTCCGATAAAATGGGACTTGTTCCATATTCACATATCTACATATAATATTCTCGTGATTCACATGGGGATGTCCACGTCACAGTGAACATCCATAGTTATGTGAATCTCACTTCTATGTACAATAATGCATTTAACGAGCAAATATTTAACCGATTTTTTTTCTCCATGTGCAAATCCGTTTCTTTGCCTAGAATTTCATTTCTACGTTCACCAGTTCAACATCAACATCAATAACACATTTATCCTAAACTAGTTGAGGTCGGCGGTCGATGAACCCAAAAATAAATAAAATAAAAGCAATATCAATTGAGGGAAAAAAATAGTTATCTAAAAATAAAGATATAAAAATAAAAATAAAAATATACAGGGAAAAAAAGATTATAAAGGATAATTTGGAACATAGAAATTATGCCCTTCCATACTTTTAATTGCTTTACTCCACTCCGTCTTAAGACAAACCGTATGCCAATCTATTTCCTATTTCACTAAATCTTGTTTTACTACTTTTCCCTAGGTAAATTTTAGTCGACCTCTTCCTTTTTTTATGTGATGTTTTTAGTAATGTACTTTTGTTCTTACTGGAGTATTTAGAAATCTTCGAAAAATATGCCTAAACTATCTCAATCTATGTTCTCTCATCATATTTGTCACCGATACTATTCCAACATTTCTTCGAATATCTTTATTTCTTATCTTATCTATTCTTGTATAACTACGCGTCCACTTTAACATCCTCATTTCCGCTACTCCCATTTGATGCTCGTGTTGCCTATGTCTTTGACAAGATTCAACGCCATATAGCATTGCAGGTCTTACTTGTTGTTCTATAAAATTTTCCTTTAACCTAAGAGGGATTTTGCGATCACACAAGAACCCCCGAAATCTTGCACTATTTCATTCAACCTCGCTCCGATTCTATAGCTCACATCCTCATCAATCTCTCCCCTTTTTACAATATTGATCCCGGATATCTAAAAGCATATTTCTTGGGTAACTCCCGTCCGAGCATACTCATGGATTCTTGATCTCCTCCTCTTGCCGTGTTGAACTCACATTTCATGTATTCTGTCTTACTTCGACTTAACATAAATCTTTTAGACTCCAACATGCTTCTCCATAGTTCTAATTTAGCATCGACCCTAGCCTTGGTCTCATCAATAAGCACAATATTATCTCGCAAGTAGTATACATCACGACACCTCATTTTGGATATCTTTTGTTAGGCTCATCCATAACTATGGCAAAAAAATAAGGACTCAAAGCATATCTTTGGTATAAGCCATTGTGATTGGGAAATAACTTGCTATGCCATTACAAGCCTTCACACATGTAGTAACACCATCATACATATCCTCGATTGCTTCTACATACTTTGAAGATACTTTTTTTTTCTTAAGAACCCACCACAAAACTTTTCTTGGAACCTTATCATACACCTTCTCAAGATCAATAAACACCATATGTAGATCCTTCTTCTTTTCTCGATATCTCTCCATCAACCTGTCGTACCAAGAATAGCCTTCATGGTAGATCTTCCTAACATAAATCCAAATTGATTTACAAAGACCTTGATCTCTACTCTCAAGCGATACTCAATAACTTTCTCGCACAACTTCATTGTATGGCTCATAAACTTAATGCCTCTATAGTTGAAAAAATTCCTGATATCCCCCTTGTTCTTGTAGATAAGCACAAGCATATTATTCCTCCATTCATCGGGCATTTTATTAGTAAGGAGAACCTTGTTAAAAAGGTTAGTCAACCAACTTATTGCTACTTCCTCTAAGCACCTCCACACTTCAATAGGGACACCATCGGGTCCCAAGACTTTACTAGTATTCATTTTCTTTAATGTCTCTTTAACTTCACGCTTTCTAATTTTACGCGAAACCTTCTATTTAACTTATCATAAGCTTCCTCCAAAACCACCTCCCTTCTATCGCTCTTGCCACTATAAACCTTGTTGAAATAGCTCATCCATATTTCCTTAATTTATGCATCTCTTACCAAAAGTTTTTTATTTGCATCTTTGATGTATCTAATCTGTGTCAAGTCCTTACTTTTCTTGTCCCTTATCTTTGCAAGCTTATAGATACCTTTTTCTTTCTCTTTGCTCCCAAGTTTTTTGCATATATCGTAGAAAACCTTGCCTCTAGCCTCTCGCCCAACTTTCTTGGCATTTTTTCTCGCCAATCTAAACTTTTGCAAATTCTCTTCATTAGGACATTTATACAAACATTTGAAAAACTTCTTCTATTCAATTGCCTCATGCACCTCTTCATTCCACCACCAAGTTTTCTTTGTTTGATGTCCGTGTCATTTACTTTCCCCTAACACCCCTCTTGCCACTCTTTAAATGCGGTTAGACATCTCGTTCCACATCATATTTATTTCGCTCTTTAGTCGTCACGATCCTTCTCTCGCATTTTTTGTACTTCGTTATATTGAACCTCTAAGACCACTAACTTATGTTGCGTAGTTACGCATTCTCCAGGGTAGATTTTGCAATTTACATACGAGGCTCTATCCTCTCCTCTAGCAAGAAAGAAATCAATATGGCTACAATTTTGACCATTGCGAAAAGTGATTAGATGCGATTCTCTTTTCCTAAAGAAGGTATTTGTCAACATCAAATCATAAGCTAATGCCACGCTCAAGATGTCTTCGCCAAATTTCATTTCTAGTCCCATAGCCAAAACCTCCATGAACTCTGTCAAAACTTTCACTACTTTGACCAACATGTCCATTTAGATCCCGTCTTATGAATATCTTCTCCTCGCGTGGTAATCCCCTTAAAATCTCCTCAAGTTCTTCTCAAAATCTATTATTATCTATCCAAGTGGGTGGTCCATTGATCCGATTTCCCTAAGAACCAAAAATTGGATCGCTCGGACATAGGTTTCACTATGAAGAAAGGTGGTTTGGGCCAATGACCTCCCGAACCGAAACAAACCTCGTCGATCGATTCGATTTAGGTGATTTTCAATCCGATCGATCCATCTTGCTTACTCCTTATATGTATTTCACCTTTGTCTAATCGGTTACTTCACGTGTCAATGCCACACAACGCGTACGTCACATGAAATAAGTTTTCCTCCAACGCCACCAAGACCAAACATATGCATATAAAAAAAAAAAAAAAAATACAACCGGTGAGAATGGAACGGCTCTTTTCCATAAGAAGTTTGACTAAATCGAGTGTTGCAACTAACAAGCAATACCTGGTAAACCGGTTGAGCCGATGACTGTTACGAAAAAAAATCGCTAGCGTACGGCCCACGTATGGACGGGTCCGCTCCCACTGGCAGTTGGCAAGCATTAACTGTTCTTTGCCCCACTCAAACATATTTTTTTTAGCTTTTGACAAAAAAAAAACGTATTTTTTAGCTAGTACATTATCAATGTAAATTAAATGGTCAATTATTTTAATTTTTTTTTAAAGAAAAGAGCTCTAAAATTCTGTTTTTTTTTGTCAGACTAAAATGTTGTTTATTATTTACAATTACTATATGATACCTGCATATCAATATTAATGATAATCGAGAAGATCTTAACCGTGCTGCACTTTAAAAAGATTAAATCGAGAGATGCAAAGTACTTATATCAGCTGTAGAAGTCTCTTTGAGTGAATCCTTAATTTAGGTCAGTTATCTTGGATTTTAAGCCGTATCCGAGATGCATGTGAGATCGATATTAATTAAAATTGAATAATTATATGGATAAACCAAAATTTCAAAAGAGAAAAAAACAAGAAACCCATTCACTTATGAGAAATTGAATTAAATCATCAAATTTAATGAGGACAATATTCAGCTTAGTACTTATGCTTATATGTGGGTGTGTGTCTATATATATAGACCTGTTTCTCTGTCTCTTTCTCTCTCTAACATTTGGAATTATTGAGAGGACAGAGCACAGTACACTGATCAGCAGTTGGCTCCACAAAAGCTGTGCCCGAATTTCAAACTGTGTTCCATGCAAAAAAATCTCCATCAGGTTCTTTGTCTTCTTCACCGTCGCTGTCCTCGTCGTTCGCGATCGATCCTGCTCGGCTTAAGAAATCGAACACGAGACACCTTCTCTCTCTCTCTCTCTCTCTCTCTCTCTCCCAAGCCCTGTTTTATTGGTTTCTAGCATTTGGTTCGCTCTTCGCCGTCCGTACAGGTAAGTGTGTGAGTAGTGAGTGAAGTTATGTTCATGATCGCGACGATTCTCCAGCTTTCCATGTTCGCGCATTCCCTTTGGAACGAGCTTTTCTCGTAATTTATGCGAAAAAGAGTGCAATTCTGAAATGGTGGATTTTTCCGACATTCCCCCCATTGAGCTCTTTCCAGCTCCAAAGATTTTGTTTTTAGCTTTTGATTGATTCTTTGGCTTCTGCCCTTCTTATCTGGGTAATGAAAGCAAAAGATTTCTATTTGACCCTCGCTCGTTATCGATTTGTTCCTGCTAATTTTTCGTTCTGGGTTTCGCTCCTTTTTTACATCATTTTTTTAAAAATTGAAGAAATGGGGGTTTTCCCCTGAGGATGCTCTGTTCCTCTTGGGATTTGATGATCTATCGCTGAGGGAGAAGTAGAAAAGTCATCATTTCCTATTTTTTCGCAGAAAATTAAGCTAATTATCTGTTTGGAGGAACTTAGCGTATGTTTAGCAGAGTGCTCACCTTTTTCCTTTGATCTCTTCTTTTGAAAATTGGGGGAAGTGTACGTGTACCCAATGCACTGTAAATTGATGTCCCTCTGACTTTGAAGGCAGAGCTAAAATGGCTGAATCACCAATAAATCCACTCACGCATTCATTGTGACCCCTTTTTGCATATTTGGAATCATCCTTTTTGTTCAGACACGTACTTGGAAAATTCGTGTCAGACTCATTCATCTCCATTTACTGTTAGCTCTCTCTCTCTCTCTTTTGGGTCTTTCTATATCTAATGCAATGAAATTGAAGAAGCTCACGAACTCTGTATTATCTCTCTGCATTCTTTGACGACACATTCTGATCTTCTTCTTCTACAGGAAGTCCAGCTGAAGCAAAGGAAGGCCTGTAGTTTCATTAACTGCCGCTCTGTCACTGACCTTGCTTTTTCGCCGTTCAAATTTCAAAATTCCAACTTTAACGTGACACAAGATGGCGAATTTTGAGGAAGATCACTTTAGACGAGCCCTTATTCTCGTTAAAAAATTGATGGGTTTTCAGTTGGCAAGAAAATGCATTTGCCTTTTGCGTAGTTAAGGCTCTGTGTATTACTCCGAGAGGTGGGATTTTTTGGACAATCAAAGTTGGTTTGGTGGGTTCCTTGTGAATTAAGCATCTTTGTTTTGCCCGCAATTTGAGAGAAATGTTAGAGGAGCCTCAATTTTGTTCTTCTCGGGTTTTGTCGCCGTTCCGCGAGGAAAGCGGCGACGAGGAGCTCTCCATCCTTCCGAGGCACACCAAGGTCATTGTGACTGGAAATAACCGGACCAAGTCTGTATTAGTGGGACTTCAAGGCGTTGTCAAGAAGGCGGTTGGCCTTGGTGGCTGGCACTGGCTGGTATATCTCCTCTCTTATGCATCCATAGTTTTGCTCTAGCTAAATTAGTGATTTTGTATCCATCTGTCTGGGGTAATTGCTTGGTTAGTAAAAATATTCTGTATCCGCTTGTTGTTCCAACTGCATAACCAATGTCTTGTGAATTAAGAAAGTCATCATCTGAACATTTTGAAAGGACTAGAGTGTCTAGTTGTGATGTCCTATCAATGAACAGAAACAATTGGTTGTTGAGTAAAATAGTCTGGGACATGTTTGCCTGCCTTGTTTCTGCTTGGATGGAGTGACATAATAACTTATCAAAGTTTCATTTAATTTGTCCTTCTATTGCAAACCTGGAAAAAAGTGCTATAGCTCTTGCCAATCTAAAGTTAGTTCAGAATCTGAATGTCGGGCGAGTTGGTCAGTAGTTGGTACTCTGTTTAAAATATGATGGTGGTGTAATATTTTATTAGCGAATCTTGTAAAGTTCGATTGCGTGTTTTGTTTATTGTATGTAGGCTATATGGCCCTCAAGCAAATATCAAAAGATTGTGTGATGTGTGTAATTTATATTAACTACACCCTTTCAGAGGATGAACTGAGCAAATTGTTATCGAGCACAATGACGGTTCACTTCTATTTAATACTACTACTCGTCTGTCATTCTGTGTACTAGGCTTTTGTTTCCTATTTAAACATAATTTGATCATAAAAGTTACATCAGAAGAAACTCCTGGGGAGCAAATTCTTGTCATTAAGTTGTCATTGACCTCCTGTATGAAGGAAGACACTCAATGTCCATGCGCAATGCTACTGACAATTCCTGTCTTTGTCAAAACTTAACATGTTCTTCCTTCTTAATTATTTAAAATGGTCATGTTAGATTAGTCTTTTTCACTCTGGACATCGATTTGGAATTAAACATTAGGACACGAGTTTCATGACGAATTACTAAGACACAGATGCTTGGTACTGCAGGTTCTGAAAAATGGGGTTGAAGTCAAGCTACAAAGGAACGCGTTAAGTGTGCTTGAACATCCAACGGGCAATGAAGGGGACAATGATTATGATTTCGACTCTAGCAGCGGCTCAGAAACCGTTGAAAAGGATCGTGATTTCTGTATGTTGTGTTTTGGTTCTTTGATTATGTCGTCCAACCTTGTTTCTCTAGTTGTATTGTCGATCTCACATCTTATAGGAAAACTTTCTACGGTGATCTTTTCATCCAAACAGCCAGTAGCTTTGACTTCCACAAATTTTGCAAGCCAAGAGTTAGGCATATGAGGCCATGGATCACATCTGCACCGGTGAAATCAGTGAACCGAGGATGCTATAGAGATGTACAATCCATTATTCAGACTCCTCAGCTGGTAAGAAAGTTATGGCTCTTTCATGTGGTATTTTTGGATTACTTTGTTCTTGTTAAACTAATCTCACAGTCCTTAAGAAAGTAACCGAGTGTATTCATCACAGCGCAAGTAACATGAAGCAAGTCTTTTTGTTCACCTTTTCCAATAGCATCAACAAAAAAGTTTAGGTCTCTGAGGATGTGATGATACCCGTTCATTCCATGCCTCAGACATTGATTGCTTCGAAGAAGTTAATTTGTGGTTTAGGTCGTTTCATCTATAGAACCAGTGTTGCTACACTTAACTACTTAAGCTGCAGATTCCAAGAGTAGCGGTAGGTTTAACATTACCCGCTGAAAGTTCATGAATTCTCCGTTATTTGCTCTTCAGAGGGTAAACCTGTCGAAACTAGGGACGAGTTCGCTGTGGAGATATTGCAAACATTACAAACTTGTAAGTCTATCTGACTAGTTTTTTGTACGTACTTTTTCCACTCGAAAGGGTTGTCTGCTCAGCTTTGGTCTTGATGTTCTGTACCTAGGTGAACACCAGTTCCAATCTTGGAAGGGAACAGATGCTTAAAGCCGTGGGTCGGCATTTCGCATCACAGGTCTCTCTCTCTCTCTGTGTGCAAGCGCGTGCCCATTTTTATTTCCTCTCTCTCTCTTTCTCTCTGTCTGAAAACAACAAACTCACTCCATTTGCATATTTCACATTCAATGTTGCAGCAAGTGAACGAGAGAGAAGTGATCATGGACTTCATCCGTCTAGCCAAAAGAAAAAAAGCGGGCGACACCCGCGATTACTGACTACTCCTCGAACGTCGGGATGCTTGTGATTAGAGTGTACACTCCTCAAACCCTAACACCTTTAGATGACTGATAGAATGATGTGTGGAAACGGTTGGTATGAGAAACCAGGTTCATCATCTCACAGATCCTAACCCATTTAGTCGTGACTGAGGACTCATGCAACATGACGCTTTTAACTGTTAATTCCAACTTTTAGCGGTCTCCATCTCTCTCTTTCAACTGACTGGTCTTTTCTCCCTTCGATGCGCGGCACTTCGGCAACATTTGTTTTTCGCAGATCGTGCTCGATGCAAGACATTTGTTTACTCGATCCATATTAACGTGGACATTTTTAATGATTTTTTGAAATTTTGCTTTTTTTTTTCCTTTTCATTTGGCCGGCGAGGGCTGTCGTTAGTGAGAGTTGCATCCCTTCGCAGCCTCGCCTCGCGGGCTTTGCCGATCAAAATAAAAGGAAAAATGATAATAAAATAATGAAGTGCAATTAAAAATTCAACCTTTTCAAATTGTAAAAATTATCCATATCGATGCCGTTACATAAGATGATCGACGTCGACATCAACGATTTAATTTTTAAAATATAAAAAGATTTAATGGATTAAATTAGTTTAATTAAAAATTACAATAAAGCTTACCTATAGAATAGCAATTAAAAAAGAAATGTTCCCCAGGATTAAGGTTTCTTCTGATGTTATCGTAATTGGTGTGATTAAGATTCACTAGTCTCACTACCACCCTCGTTATTTTGCATTATTCAAAAGATCATTGGCACAAGGAAAGGGAACAGGCCAGGCTGTCACGGGACATTATGCGACAGATGGTGTGATGTTGATATTTTTTCATGACCACATGATGTGACGTGGAATTGGAAATGGACCCCACCAATTTCTTTCCTCTTTATTATGGGCCCGTGGGGTCCATCCAAAAGCTCCACCGGTCAAAACAAAGATTGCATTCGGACAAAAAAAAAAAAAAAAAGCATTGCACGAGAAAAGGGGCTAATTCCCTTTAAAAAAAACACTCACTCTAGGTTCAATGATAATTCTACCCCTAATTTTTTTATTTTATAAAAAATCATCAATTTTAATTCAATTTTCAAATTCGGTACCCCTTAAATTGGAATCATTAGCTATCCAACGTGGTAATTTCACATCATCAATAAATCCATATAGCTTGTTGACATAAATTTAAAGCGTATTATTCATTATCTTCTTAGCACGGAATCCCAAATTATTCATCCGCTTCATCTTTGTTACAGCTTGAATGACGACAGTTAAGTTGTTCATGATTTCCTTCAGTTCATCGCAAGCATCCGCTGACTCATTGAAATTCGAAGTTGTGTAATATCACCTATGAAGAGATGCCACGGATGACATTTGCCAAGCTCACCATTTGAGCCCTTTTTTTTTTTTTTAAGGATCCCTACCCCCATGGAGCGTCAAAACAACTGTCCTTTAAGTTGTGATCGATGTGAAGAGGATGAACAATTTCGTATTCCGTGCTAAGAAGACGATGGATAGTAGCTTAAGTCCATGTCAAAGCAACCATATGGATTTATTGATGAGGTAGAATTGCTTTGTTGGATAACTAATGGTCCAACGGAAGCTAGATTTGAGATTCGTGTTAAAATTGGTGGTTTTTTTATGAGACAAAAAAAATTTAGGCTAGAATTGATCTAAAGTTGGTGCTTTTTTAGGGAATTAGCCCATGAGAAAAGCTTCGCGTGGATTGAATTGTGTCGATCGGGTCATTTTCATAGATAAATTGATAAGTGATGACCATAACATATAACTACAAAATTAATAATATAAAAGCAAGATCTAATTTGACGTGCCCATAGATCTTTTGTAGTTTATTTGTCATTAGGTTCCCATCCTTTGGTTTTCCGAAACAGAGACAAATGAGCCTTAGACCTTATTGTGGAGGGCCGAAGGAGGTTATGCTAGAATTTGCCACTTTGTTTTTTTTTTCCTCCACCTAGTAAACAGTACTATCTATTTATTTAGGGTTAATACTAAAAAGAATATCCTAAAACGGTACACTCTTACCGCATTTGTCCTATACAAATTGTCGCATTTTATAAAAACTCAAACTAATACATACGTGACAAATCTATACTTAGTTAGATTCCGTCCAACATCCCATTTCAATTGCGACGTGGAAACACACGTAGCAAACAACTCGGATGATCGGCATGCGAATTTCAGCATAAATGGGTTTCCTAAAATACGTTTTTGGGAAGTCGGTTCCGAGGAAAATGAACTGAGATTCAAAAAATTTCCTAAGATCCCTAATTTTGTCACAATTTTATTCTAATATTTTGGTAGATTTTTGACAAATATGATTTTACTAAACACGAAAATTAACTTGTGGGGTAAATATGACACAAGATATATGTCTTGGATCTTTCTGTGAGATGAAAACAAGGTTGGGATAAATAGGACATTGATGTGATATGTGTTTTTTTTTTTTTTGCTATATGAAATATTAATTTGGAATAAATGCGGCATGAATGTACCAGGTTTGATATTTTTTGTGGTATTAACCATTTAATTTATTTATCATTTATCCGACCATACAACAAAATCCTTCATAAGAGCTAGCTAGGGAATATTCTAAGTAGCATCGACATTGACACGCGACGACACGACACGACATGCCGACACGTCATTGCTTAAAAAATAGAGAATTTCGATATATTGTATATTAAAATATATATTTTTATATATATAATATACATGATAAATTATCACGTTTATTCGAGTGAGTTTCTTCTTTTTCTTCCGTTGGGGATTCACGATTATTATTTTTTTGTTGGCCTGGTAAATTGATTTTGGAGTGGCTGGGTATATCACTTAAGTATATATATTTTTGATAAATTTATATTTTGACCCTTAATTTATTGAAAATGCTTAAAATTGACATCTTGCGTGTCAAAATAGCATGTCGGGATGTTGGACTCGCGCGTCGTTGGCGCTGTCTGGAGTGCTGACCACATGTCGATCATATGTCGAGAGCGTCGGAGAGTGTCGAGTGTCCGACACGACACAAAAGCCTCTAAATAGTGTCGGTCTTCCTGGGGAATATTTTACAAATACATTTAATGGGCTGAGTGGTATCAACCCTTTTATTGGACCTTGTTGGGCCTTGTAAGTGGGCCGAACGTGGTAAAGATGCCGAAATTTATGAGACATTCCTGTCCTTATTGTTGGCTGTCAAAAGAGGATTTTGGAGCATAATGCAAATTTCCAAAGTAAAGTTTAGCTTTAGATGAAACAACCCCCCCCCTCTTCTCTCTCTCTCAAAATTGCTGATTAACTTCAAAAGGTTGTTCATAACGATTCTCCTACTTAACTCTCGATTGACAAAATCAATAGTCATAGAGGAATTCCTCCGAGACTTTTATAATTCAGTTTTATCAGTTCTAGTGCGACCCTTCCAACACCTTGTAAAACATATTTGGCTTGGGATGCACAAAAGCCATACGAGTACTTCTCGTGATACTTTAAAGGAGCCAATTTTTTACAAAAGACTTGGAAGAAACTTACAAGGAGGCCAATTCTCTGTATCATGGAGGTGAAGCCACCACCATCAACAATCAAGTGAGCATTTTCGAGTTCTACGACCCTTGCAATTGTAGATTTAACGGGCTCGTCGCTTATTGGGTTTTTGATCCGTCAAAATCAAAAGAGGATCGATAATTTCTCCCATTAAGAATTTGTAAACTCTAACCAACTATTCTTATGAATTCATTTTTTTTTTGGGTTTCGGAAAACCAAAAAAAAAAAAGCATCTCTTACGATTTACGTGGAATTTATTGATATTTCCACTATTTTCATTGATAAACATTAAGAAAGATATAATATAAGTGTTGATAAAAATATATTACTTTAGTCAGATTGTCCAAGTGCAAGCCCTTATAGCTCAGTGGTAGAGCGTCAGTCTTGTAAACTGAAGGTCCGTAGTTCGATCCTGCGTGAGGGCATTCTTTTTGCATTTTCTGTTCTTCTCTCTCTCTCTGGCGCGGTGTTGCTCGAATTCAGATTGGAATTGAGGACACCGTGCTGGATATTTTGATCTGGAGATGTGGATCAGCGTTCACATCATTCATTCCGGCCGGCATTAGGTCAGAAGGCGGGCGAGGCTGTTTTTCTTTTTGGTTGGGTCCTTGATACATGGTACAAAGGAGAGGATTGTCGATGGACGGGGAACTCGAGAATGTCTCATGAGCTACATGAAACAACAACAGAAAGAAACAGTGATCACAATTCACCATCTTCTCCTGAAGCTTCCTTCATGTATCGTCCTGGGGTTCTTTTCGACTCTCTTTTGACCCTCTCACACATCACCCATGTACACATCCTGCAATTGGAAATGTATAAAGGTCATCGGTTCACCTTTCCAATTCGCAGAATTCCGACAAGTTAAGTCCTTTAAGGTAAATTTCGATGCATCATAGTAACTTTTCAAATGGGTGAGTAATTTGATGCCCCGTAACTCCCTTTCTTGTGCCGTAATCTTCTGATGTGGCTTTTTTGCCAAAGATTTGCAGAATCGTCCTTCAACATGACAGGTAGTTACGCCGAATTTTCAGGCCGAGAAGCTCATTTGTAATTCTAGTACTTCTTGAACATGATGATGGTAAATAGCTCTTCTACTGGAAAGTCTTTAACAGAATAGTTATGAACACGTACTACAACAGATCAAATCGATCTTATGCAGGATCAAAGCGGAGAAGTCTAATCATATAGTTCAGAGTTGGAGATGTGTTTCAAGACAACTTAGCAATGCTCTTGAGTTCTTGTTCAATGTAGGTTTCAGAAACTATTGAAGGGTTATCTATCTCATTGGACACCAAAAATTTCTGCAAATAAAAAGAAATAGCAAAACCGAAACTCGCCAAGAAAAAAAAAAAAGTTAGCCCAGTAGCGTGCATATACCACAAAACACGCTAGAAATCCCTTGAATTTCTATTGCTGTCTTTGGAACCTCTCCGTTAGAAACTGAAGCTTCACATATGCATATAACCAGCTATCACTGGTTTATAGAAGCTTACCACTGATTCAACAAGACAAACCGAAGAAGGCACATAATTACTTTGCAGTCTCCATTGAGTCTCCAACAAGCTTTAGCCATAAAGGAAGAAATATATGCATACATTGCAGCAATTCAGGCAAGTCGATAGCTGATTAAAAAGAAATTTGATGCCGATCAGACCAATTGCTCAGAGCAGATACCAAGAAAAAAGATTTGAAGCTTAGTAGAAGACTTTAACAACGATTTTCTATGTCAAAAGCTATACAACCTCCTGTCAAACTGAGGCCAGTGAGCCATAAGCCGATAAGGCGGGGTAGAATCAGAGAACTTGTCAGTCATCTTATGAATAACAAGATAATGGTATACAAACTTCTCTGGGGAATTTCAAAGCGGGTTTATTGGATACTCTACTATGAATCTATTCTCATTTTCCTTTGCTTGCCTCAAAAGTAAAAAAGCTATGGAGAAGAATTGATTTGCATTGTCGCAAGAAACCTGGTGATTTTGCTCAGAGTTTCACGAGCTGATACAGTTGTTGGATGATCTTCACCATAGATGGAAGTCCTGACGAAAATAGCCTTCCTTATGAGGTCGTCCGCTATGTCGAAATGGCCCCCTCTCAGCATTAGCTTGGCTCTGGTTTCCAGCACCGTCGCTCTTAATAAGGCAAGCTCCTGCCAAAGGCAGGGGTTGAGCTGAGCATTAGTCTGGACAGGTCTCCAGCAAAGTGATTTGTCCAACCACTTATCGACTGGAGTAACAAACGCTTGGTCCGCTGCTTCGAGAGCGTCGGTGCAGAGGCGCAGCAGTTCTATGGCGGCACTACAACGCGAAAATGTGATGAATGTTCGCACAGCAAGAGGAAGAGCCACTTCTTTGACAAAATATAATAACTCAGACACCTTGAGTTCCACAACTACGGGATCAGTACCAAACCCCAAGAGCAAGAAACACGCCGCCCACAAATGTTCAGAGTAATCATATACAAAACCACGACTGATTATAGCCTGAACCACAACCTGCGGACTTCCTACAACTCCTCTCTTACGTGCATAAAGCTTGATGAGCTCATTAAAATGGATGCAGTCTTGTCGGATGCTAGTTCTTGCAATGTTGAACCTCAACAGCATCGACGCAGCTTCCACCTCCGATCTCTTTATGTACGATGAAGAGCAGCAACAAGTCAAGGAGCCCAATATTTTTCTGAACCGCCGAGTACCTTGATGCTTTTCAGGTATCTTATGAGCTGCTAGGGCTAATAGGGAAATTGGGATTGCAGCTGGGGCAAACCAGCCACTTGCCTGAACCATTCTGGTAGTTAGGCTCCTTGGTCCGTTCGCATGGTCAAATATCGAGAAGCATACTTCAAGGAGTTGCAATAGGAAAGTGTTCCGCCTCAACAAATTCTGTTCCCTTCCACTCGACGACAAGTCTCTCAAGGGCATTCTGTTGATGGTGTCTAATAGCCTGCTAGGGTTTATAGGGAGCTCCGACAAAATAGATCCCACTATAGCAAGACCCAAGGTCAATCGTCCCACTTTCTCCTCGATAACTCTGAGGGCGTCAATTTCAGTGAGTGAATGATCTTTGACAACTCCCTGCATTAATTGCAGTGCCTCGACACCTGATAAGAAAGAGAGTTTCAGCGGTTCCAAATTCATGACCCGAGGAAGACATGTCGAGATAATTATGTGAGTTTCTCCTCCAAATCGAGGAAGTAGATCCATTACAAGCTTATGATCCCACCAATCCTTTTCATTTTCTAAGTTATCAATCACAATTAAAAATGGTATATTCCTCATGAGTTCTCTCCGAATCGTAGAAACAGCAGAATCTTCATGCTCTTCAAAGCTTTTGATCCTGCTTTTCTCCAGAGTATTTTCAATCCCAACATCAACTTCTAGATACGGCCACAGGTTCAAATAATTCTGCCTGATATACCTGCTCTCCCCTCCAATCCACAAAACCATCTTGTACTTCTGATGGTATCTATAAGCAAATTCCAGAAGAAGCTCCGTTTTTCCGATGCCCGATTCACCTGAAACACAAGCAATCCCCTTCCCATACAAAATCTTCGTAGATCTTCTTCTTTTCACATACCTTCCACTCGATTTTTGCTTTGGCTGGTACTGCTTTGGGCAAAAGTTCGAGCCGTACATCTCAATTTCCTTTTCCGACTCCTTCCACACGACTGGTTCTTTTCCCTTCCAGCTGGCTTCATCCAGCTGATGCTCCTTCCTTCTTTCCTCCAAAAGGTTGCTCTTCTTCCAACCAATCGTCAGATTTTTTCGCCTAGGTCTAGCCTTGAGGTCAAAATATTCCCTTTCGGAATCGCCACTTATGTCTCCGAAAAGAATGAATTCAAGCTCAGACAGTTCCTTGTTCCTACCAATGAAATTCTCATTTCGAGGGAATGGGAACTCCTCTCTGTCTGCCTTCTCTTTCCACTTAGCCAACCGCTCCGCAACGCTTCTCCTTCCTAACTTCATAGCCAGTAAAGTAACGGCCCTTATGATGCAATCTCTCCAGTTACCATCAACACATTCCAGTTTCCACTCATGAACCCTAGCAAGGCCACCGACAGCTTCTTTCCACTCCTTCTCTATACCTCCATATAGAACCCATAGCTCTCCTCCATGCTTCTCCCACAATTCTCCCCTCTTCTCGACAATATCCCTGACAAGGCAATCACCTGGACTCAAATCAAAAAACACTGGGACCAGATTCTTCTTGCTCGAGAAAAATCGCAGCTCCTCTATGGTATAAGGGTTCCTAAAGGATTTCCTGGTTAAGATCACAACACCAAAAGTCGACACATCCATGGCCCTCTCGACAATGCCATGCTTGCGAGAGTTCCTACATCGAGATCTATCAGATATAAAGCAGCTAATTCCTTGACCCTCTAACTCGGCACAGAGCCAATTGGCAAATCTGAGCAATGACGGCTTGCGACCATGCAGACCTATAAAGACATCACAGCTCCTCAATCTGTTAGTGGAGAGAGAGACTGAACTTGGAGTTAATGGAGTTCCATGGCTTCTCCCATGCCTACTCTGCTTCTCTCGCTGCCCAGAGTAGACTATGTCATTGGCATTGCTGAAAATGGATGCGGCGCTGTTTGACAAATTGGTCGAACTAGATACATGGTCGAACTTATGCGAGTCGCCAGAAATACCAGCAGCGGGTGGTTTTGATGTGTTGGACAAAATAAATGCGATATTTGCGTCAAGAGCTTCAGCGTCCGAAATTCCTGTACTAGAAGTTTGGTGTTTTAATCTGCCACGCAGAACATTCGATCCTATAGAGCTGGATCTCTGACATGTCGAAGAACTCGGAGAGAAAAAGGGCGACTGGTTCGCCGAGAAGAATGTCGAAGACGATGACGACATATTCCTCGAAGTAGAGATTGGTAACGACCCGAACCTGGAACTATCTTCTCGAAATTCCATATCTTTGCAGTTTCCATTCTCAACACGCATCAAGCCCCATTATACCACATTAATTATGAGAATCGTCCTGAAATAGGCACAACCCAAAATTAGGTAAGGTCACTTTCCGATTTCCGTCAGTTTGCTTGGACACATAAATGAAGCAAATATATTGAGACAGTTAATCTGGGAAAGCAGAACAAAGTAAATTCCGTTGGCGTGTCGTTATTGTCGTAAATGGAAAAGTTCCATCGACGATCTAACAATCCTTATCCAGCATTGCAACTGAAAATAACTGCCTTTCAGCATCTGAACAGGCAAAAAATTGAAAAACCGAACATGATATCAACAAAATACTACAACATAAACAGCAGCCAGATGAGTGTGTTCCATATGCTCACAGTAGCACAGACATGAGAACAGGACATGATGGGTAAACGTCAAGGTTTTTGTCCCTACTCCTAGCAACAGATGCACAAAAATCAACAACATGAGATCGCAGACCTGAAAAAGCACAAAAAGAGAATGGCATTCTACAAGTACAGTTTTTATGTTGGAAAAACCACAGTACAGCTTCCGCTGAGCTATCCAAGACGAACCAAAATTCAAAAACAAAGGGAAAAAAAAGTCGGCTGAAGAATTCATCAGAAACAAAAAAACAGAACTAGCAATGAAATTCAGATCTGGAAACTCACTGAGCTCGAAGTCGTCGATCATTGGATTGGGCGGATTCAAATTCAACGCAAAACGCTCTCCAATCCAAATTAATCCCACATTTCTGACGTAAACTCCAAGCAACCCCAAAATCTCACTTCACTCTTTTACGCAGTCAATCCAAGTTAAACCTGCAGAGAGACCAGCAAAACACAGACAGAAACACCGGCTCGTAATCAAGCACATTACAGAGAACCCACCAAAAAGGGGCTCGGAATCTAAAAGGTCAAAATTCAAATCGGGCGGAGAGCGACGGGGTCAATGTGAAAGCGAAGCGAGCAATCTGAGTCTCGTACCTCGTAAAGATAGAATTTTTCAGACAACCCAAGTTTCAGATTTGCGTGAGAGGGAGGGAGAGAGAGAGAGAGAGTAGTAGTAGTAGTAGCAGTAGATGTGGAGGAAGGTTTTGGCTTCGAAAAGGAAATGAACGAATGCGAGGCCAAAACATGGCAAAAAACGCAAAACTCAGCGCGAAGTGGTGAGACGGGAAAATGAAAGCTCACCAGCCTTTCGAGGGAGACAGAGCCACCCAGAAGGAAAAAAAAAAAAAAATCCACTGCCTTCAAAGGCTTCAATGGTTTACCGGAGAAGCAGAAGCTGCCTTCTCTCTCCAAAAGTCGCTTTCTCTCTCAGGAAAATATATTTTTCTGTGCTGCTGATGGGCGATGCATTTCTGGTTTTCTAGCAAAAGAAGAAAAAGGGGACACCGTTAGAACTTATAAGGAGAAGAAGTAGTGTGGGCTCCATCCCACCCGAGGAGATGGATCTGACGAGATGGTGATGGTAATACAATGTTGTAGGGTCCCCAATCCAATCCTAGATTTTTCTTTTCTTTTTTTTTTAATTTTAGTCAGTTCAAATTTAGAAATATTTCATATTCCTAGAAGATAAAAGAACCAAGCGAGGCCGACATCAAAAATGCCCCCTCCCTCTCGATAATTTCAACTTTTGAATTGGACATTCTAATTTTCGATCGACACACATAAAAGACATGTATTGCTTCATAAAGTTATTCAAAGTTATTTTTCCTTTATTCTATCAGCCTATTTTTACCTCGGAATCGCGGGTTAATGGATGAGGTGAAGATAGATCGTAACCTCGACAACGTGGCAAAAAGGAAAATGGAAGATGGATGTGAGTTTGCTCGATCATCATTAAATTGCGCTGCCGGTTATTTTCTATACAAAGAAGTCATAAATACGTCCTCAAATTTTCTTGGAATTTTAGCGGTTTCTCAAATTTGATTGGTTACATTATATATTAAAACCGGCTCTATCTATTCGAATATACTCGCTGATTATCGTCGCCGCGGTGCACTCGCCATTTTCGTGTTGCAAGATGTAATGAACTCTAAACCTTTGAAGCGTAAAACCTCGTATAGGCATCCGTTTAATTCTGCACTTGGTCTTTGCATAACATTGGGGCCTAGGGTTTCTAAGTTGAAAGCCTAAAAAGGTCTAATGGTCAAGTAATAAGTGTACCGGTGGAGGTTAAGCAACCCTAGGGAAGAAAATCACGGAATAACCACCCTTGAAATCTCAATTAACATGGAAGTGGACGGACGTGTCCAAGTCCAGATTTGGCAATTAATCCTCGTCATTATGGCAAATCCGATTCGATTTGACTTGAATTTAGCTTACCTTTTAGAGCTTCCATTAACGGGTGCCAAATGATATTGCCCGAGTCGATTACCATGTACAAGTTATATTATGAAATGGCCCAAATGAATTTTTCTTTTTCTTTTTTTAGCCCCTAGTTTCGCACGTAATTTTTTTTAGTTATTTGTAGCATAATTGATAATGATATGCCGTGAGGATATAATAATTACCTATCTTATAGTATTTAAGTATGAGTATCTTGCTTAAACCTCTTTCTTCTTTTTTTAAGTATTTGAATTTGATGGCTCCTTCCTCATGTTAATAGATTCCTTAATTCTTTCTTATCAACACTACATGAGGCAAGGATCTTAATATCACTCTCATGGACTTTATGTTCATGTACAAGATTGATAAGTGTGGAAACATTCTATTGACCAAAATACTTTTGAGTGGTGAGCATGTTCGGGAAATTTTCAAGAGAAAAACGATTTTTTTTTAAAATTTTTAATTTTTGTGGAGTCCAAATCCAAAGTGTGTAAAAGTGCTCCCCGTGTCCATCCCAAGAAGCATGGATATTTAGGGGCCTTCGTGTCGTGTCGTATCATGCGCGTGTCGGATGCCGACACGAGTGTCGGACATCCAACACGTGGTCGGCTTGCCGGACACGCCGGCGACACGATAGTCCATCATCCCGACATGCCATTTCAACATGCATGAGATTCCTTTTAAATATTTTCAATATGTTAGGGGGTCAAAATGTAAATGTATATATAAAAAATCTATATATACTTAAGTTTTATACCTAGCCAACTAAAAAAAAAATCTAATCGTGAATCCATAATAGAAGAAAGAAGAAACTCACTATACATATTTTTATATATACGTGATAATTTATCATGCACAATATATTTCAACGTGTCGAATTCTTTATTTTTTTTAGGAATGATGTCTCGGTATGTCGTGTCATGGTATCGCGATCGTCTATTGTATTATTGGATAATATTAAATTTTGAAAAAAAAAAATATCGCAATGCACACGAATTCCTATTATCTCTTTCGTTCGTTCGTTTTTGTTTTTTTTTTTTTTTTTGGACACGGGTCCGTCCATCGATGTAAGATAATCACTCTCTCGTCTACCGAAAGGACACTGTTCAGTTGACTTAGTGCGATGTCCAATTTTGGCCGTGTTCTCCAGCATCAGTCCAAAGAACACTTGGCTGGTGCTCCTCCGAGCACATGCAATCACGTGATCACCGAAAACCACCCTCACCCCCCCCCCCCCCAACACAAGAGAGGAAGAAGCTGCTCTCGACGGCTCCGATCTCCCCCACGTGGCCGATTCCGAAGCTCGATCATCCCCTGTGGGGTTTCGACACGTCCCAGGTCTCAAGATAGAGGGAACGGAAGAAGGATTTCGAAATTTCGAAATTGAGTTGAACAATCGGACCCCCCAACAAGAGGAAGAAGCTACTCTCAATGGCTCCAATTTCCCGCGTGGCCGATTCCGAGCTCGATCATCGCCTCCGGGGTTCGACACGTCGCAGGTCTCGAGATATAGGGAACAGAAGAAGCGAGGTCGGATAATCCCCTCCCCCTCGCCCTCCCCCATGGCTCATGGTTTGTGCAACAGAGAACATGGCATTAACATTTGAAGATCTCATGAGCGCAATAAACAAAGGTCTTCGGGAAGATGCCTTCGTCTGAAGAGGCAAAGCTTAGAACAGGTCGTCAATCTCTTGCCTTTTTCCAATCGAAATATTAATGTGGTTGTTGTCGTCATTGTTAATTGATTAGACAATGCTCATGTTCGTGTTGATGTTTTCCCATCTTTGTGCAAGCAAAAGCGTAGGTGGACATGATTCGGACAGAGGTCCGATGAGATTGTCAGCCGATCCCAAGTCTAATCAATCATCTCCTCCTCCCCGGGAGGAGGTACTGATAGGCCCTTTGTCCATTCCTAAGAAACACAACAAAACAAGACATCAAAATTGGCTAACTTGTGTTCGGTTCGGATGGAAGGGAAAACCCAAACTCTATTCCACTTTTGAATACCTGTTGGGATGTGGATAAGCCAAAAAACTCTAGGAAATATATACATGAAGATAGAACATGTTAGGTTCTTTTTTTCTCTTTTTTTTCGTGCGGCCTGTTAGTTCTCTTCTCATGTATGTTGTCATATACCTTTTAAGTCCGACTAATCTTAGAAAGCTTACAGCATTACCTCCATGCTTATCGGCTCGCGGGGTGGTGACATAGTAGCGATGGGGTCGATGGTAGGATTCGTGTTGTTCCGAGCGAAGAAGTATGTAGTTCAAGTTTTCGCTCCCGTGCAATTCTCATTCCGATTTTGTCCAAACGAATGGGAATGAATTTCGATCCGAATTGAGTCTAGGGAAGATTTTGTTGATGTTGGAGAATGAAAACTCCAAATTTATCATCTTGAAAATCACTTGAATCCGGCACAGACAAAACGAGAAGTATTATAGTAACAAGGGGTGTTCTATTGAATCAATCAAACTCAATCAGCCAAAAAGCCCCTTGCCTTTTGACTTTCTCATGGAGAGAAGGTTTTCAAAAGTCAAACTTTTTGCTTGTGACCTCCTCGTAAGTCCACCACTAAATTTGGCTTTCTTGTCTCTAAAATTTGACCTTGTCCCCTATAATTCCATTTTTATTTATGCAAATAAATTACATTTTTAATGCGACGCAAAATGGGAAAAAAGAAAAGAAAAAAATAAAGAAAGAAAAGCCATTTTTCGTGCGTAGGACAATGCGTGCTTATACGGAGAAAAAAGTCTAAATACGTCCAACAGTCACAATCGCTCATAATTAGGCCCATAATCAGCAACGTTGCTCCCATGTTTTTGTCGTATTAAAAGCCTTAATAATCTAGTTGTCCTAAGCCTACGTGTCATTTCAAATAGAATATTGGGTGATTGGATTAATTGATTATGCGGAGAAAAAAAATGTGCTTATAGCTGTTAATGGAAGTATTATTATAAGTGGAGAGCGACGGGGCTAGCCTCAGATCTAGTCCATTGCCTAGAAAATAAAATTATCACTAGTGCTTAGTTGGACATTGGTACGTGCACCTCAGTTTTCAATTGTAACCCTAGAACATGGGACCGCATTTTGAAAATTGAACGGAGTTAGGAAAGGGGTTCTTTATCAATGTATGACTCCTGTAATTGCCCCTTTTTAAGGTTATTAATCGGTGAATTAATTTTAAGAAGTGAAACAAAAGACCCGAGACATACATGATAATTGAGTTGTTTTTTTTTTATTTTTATAAAAGAGCTGGGCATTACTGAAATTATATTCTCTAATGAATCGTTAAGTGAAGAACATCATTTGTTTGCTAAGAGTAAATCTAGTACGTTTTAAACTTCTTGTCTGGGTGGAGTAGGTCCAACCACATCTTGGCCCAAAAACAATTCATTTACCAGAGCCCAAGCCTAAATCTATGTCTCTCTTGTTTAAACTGTTATCCCCATCGTTGAGAATAAATCTAAGGTAAAATGACAGGGCTAATTCCCTTAAAAAGCACCAACTTTAGATCTAATGATGATTTTGGCCCGAATTTTTTTTGTCTCAGAAAAAAGCACCAACTTTAGGTCCAATGACGTTTACGGCCCAAACTTTTTTTCATCCCATGAAAAATCACCAACTTTAACTCGAGTCCTAAAATTGGCCCCCTTAATTTGGAATCATTAGTTATCCAACGTAGCAATTACATTTTATTAATAAATCCACGTGGCTTGCTGATGTGGATTTAAGGCACCATTCATCGTCTTCTTAGCATGGAATTTCAAGTTGTTCATCCGATTCGCCTTTGGCATGATTTGAAGGATGACGGTTAATCTATTCATCGTTTGCTTCACTTCACCCGCAAGCATTAGCTGTTTAATTGGAATCGAAGCGTGTATTACCACTCATGGAGAGACCCCATGGATGAGATTGCCAAGCTCATGACTAGAGCTTTCTTTTTTAACAAGTCCCGCTCTACCCCCTCCCCAAAGCGGATGAATAACTTCATATTCCATGCCAAGAAGACGATAAATAGTATTTAAATTCACGTCAACAGGCCACGTGAATTTATTGATGACATGAAATTGCTATGTTGGCCAATTAATGGTTTCAAATTAAGGTAGCTGAATTTGGAACTTGAGTTAAAGTTCATGCTTTTTCATGGGATGAAAAAAGCTCGAGCCAAAATCGTCATTTGACTTAAAGTTGGTGCTTTTTTACGAGAAAAAAAAAAATTCGACCCGTAATCATCATTAAACCTAAAGTTGGTGCATTTTTAGGGAATTAGCCCTATAATGACATCCCCTCAAAAATCAAAATCGCTGTTAAGTTTGGCCGTGGGAATGTTGAGTTGGCCAATTCAAAAACACGTCACGGTTTTATTTGCGCATATAGTATCGACGTGGATTTTGTGGTGCCGAGTAGGGACCGCATCTCGATCCGAGATGGTACAACGGCAAAGTTAGTTGGTTCGATGCCGGCGGTCCAGTGATAGGTTGTGGTTCTAGTATAGAGCTGATTTGGTTGAGCTTGTGATTCCGCAATAGAGTTTGTTCAAATGGAGAAGATGATGACTGGGATCGAACGGATTTGATTATGACGAGAGAGAGAAAGAGAGAGATCATGTTGGCTAACCGTATCACCTATAAGGTGTGAATAAGTGATTTCAAATAACTTGAAAAATATTGCGAAATTAAAAATGCCAAGTTTGATAAGATTGTGATCGGGTAAATTGTGTGTTGATGTAAATAGGTTAGGGTTATATCGAGCAATGCAAGTGCGGTGCTTCTATCGCTTAGTAAATGAAGACAAGCAAAAAGATAAACAACGATGCACTCGGAGCTTATAGCCGTTTGGCTTAATGTAAGCATACATCCACTCTCCTATATTAACAACATATTTGTTGGATTCCACTAAAAATATTCTTGAAATTATACTAGAATATGCCACTTGTAGCTAGTGCTACATATACCCAATGTGATAGACCTCACTATCCTACACCTAAGCATAAACTATAATGCCGTAAACAATTCTCGAAAAATTACAAATTGAATGCTCTTAGAAGACAATATAAATGTAAAGCTTTCTCTAATTTGAATTTGTGAACTCTTGATTTCTCTCTCTCTCTCTCTCTTTTCGACTCTTTGGTCTCCTTTTATACTCTTAAACATCTAATCTTCAAGAGGATCAATCTCCAATCCGACCATTGGACGATTTTGAGAAGATTGTGATAGACGTTGAAGTCAATCAATCAGAATTCTCGTAATTTGATCACTCATACAGTTGAGTCTTGGTTGTTATGGCCATGATCATATCTTATCCCATGCTTCAAATGTTGTGTTTGATCGCTAATTTCTAACCATGATAGAACCGAAATCTTTGGGATATGAAAACAAAGAGTTTGCTACATTTTATCCACTATTTGGTGAATCGCCATAATAAAAAAGATGTTATGTCCTTATCATATACATTGTTGGTAGGGAACTGTATAACATTATAAAAAGAACCCAAAAATACATAAATGGATGTGGTAAGAATGCATTTTGGCAATTAACCTGTGATTGTTATACGAGCTAAATATTGAACAGTAAAGGAGTTCGTTGCAGCATTCTAAAATCATTGGGTCGTGATAAATGTAAATGAGCTACAACGTTATCAACGGGATAGACCCGTCAACGAATTCCAAATATAGTAAGACAAATAACTATGATCATTCTCATTTGTGATTTCAAGTAGTATAATGTTTCGACTCTTTTGCCGCTTTCGTGAGCTTTATCTTGAACTAGAGAGTTACGGAAATGAAGCTTCTGCTCTTTCGTGGTTTTCATGCAGCTTCAACGTGATTGAGAAAACTACCAAGAAGTCATGAAGCTTTAATGGGAACCAGACTAACGAATGAGAAGGGGAAAGAGAGGGTAGGTTTTTTAAGCAATCTTCTTGCCCCTCGTTCTTTAATAATTAGAAAGATCCTTTTTAAGTATGAATCAGTTTGTTTACAATTTAAGCTCTTCTGCTTCGTTGTTATTTACTTATTATTTTGTTATTTTTCCTTTTTTTTTTTTTCCTTCAATTTTTCCCTCATCGTTCCTTAATTAAATTTTTATTAAATAATAAGCAATACTTATATATTTGAAACATGTAACAAATGTGAATATCGTAACATATAAATATAAAATAAATAGAATATATATATATATTGTAGAGTAGAAAAAGATTCACATATATAAATAACAATAGAAACAAGTAAAAATTAGTGTTTGATTTGTCTTTTTTTATATTAAAACTTAGATATTATTTATGTTAGTGTTTTAATGTTTTAATAAAAAAAATTATTCGGGAAAAATAAATTTTATATCATGGACATAAAAAATTCCACCCAACTTTATCATTCCCCGTATGACATATGCGATATTTTATCCACGCTAAATCTCTATTACCAAACATTGCCAAAGTGTTCGACAAAAAAAAAAAAAACATAGCCAAAGTGTACATTTATCGAACAATTTACGAGATGTTTTAGTATTAGCTTGAGCTATTTTCACCCTTTATTGGCTCCTCACACCCCATATTGCATTGATTTACTACGTTATCTCTCGTGTGTCCCACTATTGATTTAAGACTATTAATTTTTCCCTTTTTTGTCCATTTTTTAGAAAACTACCAAAAATTATTCCTTGATAAATATGGTTTAAGTAAGTAGTTATTTCTCATTAATGTAATTGAAAAATTTTATTGTCTAATTTAGGTGCAATATTTTTTCCAAGAGAGCAGCCTTGCAGCTGAATAGATAATATCATTTATTAAGTTGCATATGCAACTTACTATTGCAGTACATTTATCCTTTGTGGATAATTTTCTTTTCAGGGATAGTTCTATAAAATTCTAATGCATTTAGAATTGACAAAAAATATGTGTTTGCAAATGATTTGAATATGTTGTCCTATAATGCTATTACAATTGCCATAATTTCTTATCAAAATCTGATTATACCTGTAACCAAGGCAAAGATAGCATTCTATATAATAATGTTTAGGGAACATTTTCTTATGCATTTGTGTGATAACAATAGATGTTTATATTTTTTAAGGACTTAACTTTGTCATATTTTTAATTTTTTTGAAAGTATTTTTTAAAACATCATGCATTGATGGCATGAGAAATAATAGCTATTGGACTACTGAATTCACCACATAAAATGAAAGTTGAGCAGTTAACAATATACAGACTATAGCATTAATGATACGTATTAATGTGAAATAAATACGCACCAAAACTGGTAAATAGTTCTTTTCGCCCTTACTTATGGTTAGGTAACTTTTTGAATAATAGTTTCCTAGTATGAAGATAGAGAAATATCAACTTATTAACACAGTAGTACGTTAGTTATATACTAAATAAAGTCTTTCTATTGGAAGATGGGAACACCGATTTTGTTCCAAATGGAGAAGAAAAGGAAAACAAAATCACAAAAAGAAGAAAAGAAGGCAAGAAATAATCTTAAATGGCCCGCCTCGCATGGTAGTTTTATGTTTTAGTAAATCGAAACACAAAAAAAGAAAAGAAATAATTTTAAATTAAGAGTCGCAAGGGATGATATAGTCAAATTGATAAGGGTGCAGGAGCCAAAAAAGGGAAGATCGATTATTTCCGGTATAAACTCCCTTATCCTCTTACAAATATCTTCCGGTAGTGGGGCACACTTTCAATTTGTTCCATCTTAGGTTTCGGGAGATCCTCTGCTTGACCTTTCGTCTCCATTTTGATCGTCTGACAGAGGTAAAGACCTCGGCTCTTGAATTTCATTCGATCTTCTCGACAGAATTCGGTTTCTGTTGCTTGCACGCTTGAGTCAGTGTTGCACCCATTTTGCTTTTATTTCGATTTAGTTTGTTTTTCCTGCATTTGAAATTTTCCTGTCCATATTCTGGATTATCCTCATCCAATCATATATATCCTTCCAAGACCTGGTGATGATAGGAGTTAGAGACTGGAGTTTTATCTGTTCTTCCGCTTTCGTGGGTCTCTCTGATCTGGTTCTGGGTGTTTCTGTTCCTTCCAAAGTTGAATGCTTTTAGAGCTGATACTAGCTACTTCAATTTTTTACGTCTAGGATAGGATTTTTTCTTCGTTTCTCTTTACCCAGCTGAATGGCTCGCTTGATTCGTCCGTGCAAAGCTTCGACTTTTGCAAAGACAAATCTGTTCGGTTTGATCTCTTCATCTCCTGTGATTACTCAAACTCAGACCCTTATTTGACATTTAACTTCTTTTTGCTTAAATATGCGAGTAGAGTGATGGGACTAGTCTGCTTGTGTATATGAATGAGCCTGCACTTTTGTAGTATAATATCAACTCCTTATATGTGCGCGCTTGTGTCTAGTTCCGTTTCTTGGTTTGCCAGATAGAGATATGGTTATCTGGGGAAGTCAGGGAAAATTGTAGGCGTTGGTTATTCTAGGTTGAATGGTTTCTCTCTTTTGGTTCTTATTATTTTCATTTTCTTTTGCTAAAGGGTTTCAATTGTTGGCTTCTATTCAGGCCTCCCGTGGTGCTTCGCACATCAAGTCGGCAAGAAATATTATTAGGTATAGGACTTTCGCTAGCTCAGAGGTAGGACCTTATTTTGTGCTTTTCATAAAGGAGGATATCCATTTTAAAGCAATTGTTGTATTGAGCTTTGCTTGGTAATTGTCTCTCCATAGGTTACGAGCAGGAGGAATTACGGGATTTTGAGTGCTGCATTAAGTGTAAGTCGCTGCAACTAAATCTAATTTTTTCTTCCTGATTTATACTGGTAGTAGAAACAGTACAACCTATATTTGTCTGGTCATTCGCCACTGTAATTGTAGTTGGCATGTGGAATATTATTTAATTTATTGCTGGTTGAACCTGATTTTATCCTAAATGTGGACTCAGAGATCTAAGCAAGCAAGCAGGTTAATTTGTTCAGTTGCCACAGAGGCTACACCTAAGCAAGTTGAGGAATCGCAAATGGATGGCCCAAAAGAAATATTTCTGAAGGATTACAAGTTGCCAGATTATTATTTTGATACGGTATGAATTGCTTCATCAGCCAAGTGATGTGAGCTTCTCGGATCTTCTGCTTAAACACGCTAGATCATTTGTCTCCTTGTAAAACTGCCATTCAGGTGGATCTGAAATTTTCACTGGGCGAGGAGAAGACCTATGTCAGTTCAAAGATAAGCGTTATTCCCAGAGTTGAAGGTAGCTTCATGACCTGCTCTTCATGCGTTATACTTAGAAAGTAGAAACTATCTATGTCTAGTGTACTTTTGTTTTATTCTTTTTCTTCTTTTTTGGGGTGGGGGGCACGTTTTACTTTTTTCTTGTGTTAATTTCAATACTCCAGGGATCTGACTGTGAGCTTTGTTTTTTTCTGGAAAAATATTTGTGAGGCAATCTTACAGTTTTCATGTGATGACTGACAATGTAAACGTACAGGTTCTTCTGCACCGCTGGTTCTGAATGGACAGGATTTGAATCTAGTTTCTGCCAAGGTCAATGAGAAGGAGCTGAAGGTATATACATAGCACATTAGGGTGTTCTCAAACCATCACTTAGGACTTACATTGTTCTCACTTTTTTCAAGGAAAATGTGAATCTGGTAATGCTTTAGGAAAATATGTCTCTAGTCCTTCCCACAGGTTGAACAGCATTATGGGGGGTTGTATTATTTCAGCCTTTCTAATGCAAAGGATTTCCTTTGTAGGATGGGGATTACCTTTTGGATTCACGCCATCTGACTCTTCCATCACCACCAAGCGGTGTATTCACATTGGAAATTGTTACTGAAATCTATCCTCAGAAAAACACATCATTAGAGGTGAAAATTGCCTCGTTGGTTATGTTATTTCCTGGTATTTCCTGTTTATATTTTCTAATGTTTCGTATATTTCAATATTTCTTAGGGCCTCTACAAGTCATCTGGGAACTTCTGCACTCAGTGTGAAGCAGAGGGTTTTCGTAAGATCACGTATTATCAGGTCTGATTAGTTGATTTAGCATGTTCCCCTATTCTTTTATTTTGTCAAATACATGATTGTGAATTCAATACTTCATGATCGATTTTTTATATAAACAGGACCGCCCTGATATTATGGCAAGATATACTTGCCGAATTGAAGCTGATAAGGCTCTATATCCTGTGTTACTGTCTAATGGGAACCTTATCGAGCAAGGCGATCTTGAGGTTGACTTTACTTTTTCTTGCTAGTTGATGAAATTTTGAAAGTTTGACCGTCAATGGATCATCAGTAACAATTCTTTTTCGCTCTTGAGCAGGATGACCGCCATTTTGCCCTTTGGGAGGACCCCTTCAAGAAGCCATGCTACTTATTTGCATTGGTAGCTGGGAAGTTGGAGAGCAGAGATGACTCATTCATTACTCGTTCTGGACGTAAAGTGTCCCTTAGGATTTGGACTCCTTCGCAGGACCTGCCTAAGACTGGACACGCCATGTATTCACTTAAAGCAGCTATGAAGTGGGACGAGGATGTATGTTTTTGGTAGCTTTTCAAGTTTTCACTTGCAATCTTTAGGTTATGTGAGCAACTGCCATTATCACTTAACTTATGATACTTTCGTGTAACAGGTTTTTGGTCTCGAGTATGACTTGGATCTCTTTAATATTGTGGCTGTTCCAGATTTTAACATGTATGTGTTACCTTTGGTGATGTTTAAGTTGATGGTGTAATTGTAGACTCAATACAACATTTGTCGATTAGTGGTATTATGATTCCGTTTCAACTTTCTTTCGGTGAAAGTGCTTTTGTTTTTTTATGCACAGGGGAGCCATGGAAAACAAGAGTCTGAATGTAATGTTTTCTCATTTGTCTCGAGCTTTCTTTCCCCCATGATCGATCTTCTACTACTTGCCCATGTTTTGGCAATCACATATGTGTTTGTTCTCCTCAGATTTTCAATTCAAAGCTTGTCTTGGCATCTCCACAGACTGCCACAGATGCTGATTATGCTGCAATTTTAGGAGTTATTGGCCATGAGGTTAATAAATTGTCTTTGTTGCTGAAGATGAATTAAATTGTAATTTATTTTAATAATCTGCATGGTAAGTCAATCATGACTTGGGTTCTATTTATTATCCGTGCAGTATTTTCACAACTGGACTGGCAACAGGTGTCTCTCTAACCCACACCCGCACATAACCATGTCTGCAGTCAGCATGCCACATTATGCTTTGCACTGTATAATTTTTTCCTCATTTTGTGATGGCATCATTTTCATTTTTCTCCGGTGGGTTGGTTGACTTCAGAGTTACATGTCGTGACTGGTTCCAACTCAGTCTAAAGGAAGGGCTCACTGTTTTCCGTGATCAAGTATGGTGTCTTATTCATCACTTTTAAAGCAAAGTTATTATCCTTTTGTTACATGAATTTCTGAACATTGTGCATATGATTGGCAGGAATTCTCTTCTGATATGGGAAGCCGAACTGTAAAGCGGATTAGTGATGTTTCAAAGCTTCGTATTTATCAGTATCCACAGGTTTGTCTTCTCATGTGTTTAGAGAATCTATGCCTTCCTCAGTCATCTTTTTGATGGGATGGATGTCATGGAATTATCCATTTATTAATCTTGCGGGTGAGCCACATTTATTCTCGAATTAGGGTGATACAGTTGCTGATAATTTTTCTCCAAACCGTTTGGTCATATTCTGCTTTCCCTCTTCCTTTCAGGATGCTGGTCCAATGGCTCATCCTGTGCGGCCACATTCTTACATCAAGGTTTGGAGTCAAATATATGCTGTTAGTTTAATTTTTGTCTTTCATGATTATTGTCCTGGAATGCCTTATTAACTTTTTCCATATTCTATTTCTCAGATGGACAACTTTTACACAGGCAAGTACTTGTTTTATGTGATTCCTAGGGAGGCAGTGCATTTCTTCCTCTAATATTTCCTTTTCTCTTTGTTTATGTCCTTTGACTTCTCTGACTCTGGTTCTTTTGTAATCATTTTGGATTAAAAATTGGGGATTCACTATCTCATGACATGCAGTCACGGTAGGTTTAACATTTTCTTGCTTATTCTACTTCATACTTTGATTCTCTATGTATGATTTCTAATACTCTTTTTGGTTGTTTCTGATGGTCTGCAGGTGTATGAAAAGGTTTGACTCTTTTATCTGAACTTAGAAATTCTTTTGGTGTATCAAGTAATCATATTTTATGTTTGATAACCGGGGATCAAACTTTCAGGGAGCTGAAGTTGTGAGGATGTACAAGACCCTGCTGGGTAGTCAAGGTTTCAGGAAGGTAAGGTTGAGAGTGATCATCTGGTCATGGGAGAACGTAAAATTGATTGAGAAGAGTTACGGCTGTCTTCATCCAGACAAGACCTCATCCTGAGGTTGATGCTTCACTCTATCTTCTGTTTCAGGGTATGGATCTGTACTTTCAGAGACACGATGGTCAGGCTGTCACCTGTGAAGATTTCTTTGCTGCAATGAGGGATGCAAATGATGCAGAATTCTCCAATTTCTTACTATGGTATACAGCATGTTGCCCTGATGTCTGTGCTAAACTGCTAGTTTGGTTTCATGTCAATAACTACTTATGATTGTATTATAGGTACTCGCAAGCCGGGACCCCCATGGTAAAAGTGACTTCGTCCTACAATGCTGAAGCTCATACTTTCTCCTTGAAATTTTGGTATGCACGCAAACGATGAAGCATTGGTCTGGTCTTTTCATCTTTTCCAGCTCAATTAGTGTGTTGCCTCGTGACTCTTGTTATGTGCAGCCAAGAGGTACCACCAACTCCAGGGCAGCCAGTTAAAGAGCCGATGTTCATTCCCGTGTCGGTTGGTCTGCTGGACTCGACTGGCAAGGACATGCCTTTGTCCTCCGTACATCATGATGGGACACTGCAATCTATAGCAAAAGATGGTCAGCCAGTCTACTCTACAGTTCTTCGTGTTACCAAGGTTTGTTGATTTCCTCTCATGATCAAATACCCATAGTTTTTTCACTATCCATCAGTTTGGATATAACATCTTTTACGGTTTGATAATGTGAAGCAGAAAGAAGAAGAATTTATGTTTGCTGATGTACATGAGAGGCCAGTCCCATCTCTCTTGCGGGGTTTCAGTGCTCCAATTCGCCTTGAATCTGATCTGGCAGATAGTGACCTCTTTTTCCTCCTTGCTCACGATTCGGATGAGTTCAACCGGTTCGTCCTAATGAGCACTGTTTTTTTATTTCTTCATATACAGATCTTTTGCCTTACCAAATGATGCAGGAGCTTTACCACTTTTATTTCTGTGTTAGTTGGGAAGCCGGGCAAGTGCTGGCCAGGAAGCTGATGCTTACCTTGGTTGCCGATTTCCAACAAAAGAAACCATTGGTTTTGGACCCCAAATTCGTTCATGGACTTGGAAGCATCCTCCGTGATCCAAGTCTGGACAAAGTAGGGTCTCATTCCTACTCAGACATGCTGATTTAGTGATTCTTCTTTATCTTTTCTTGGCCTCCTTGAGAGAACAAGATTAATGCTTAGAAGAACCTTGACATTCTTGGTATGCTCAGGAATTCATTGCGAAGGCAATAACTCTTCCTGGTGAGGGGGAGATAATGGACATGATGGATGTTGCAGATCCTGATGCAGTACATGCTGTTCGAGTATTCATCAGGAAGCAGATAGCTCAGGAGTTGAAGGGTGACTTGATAAACACGGTAACCATTCTGGTACTTCTCTTTTGCACATGAAAAAGGTGTAAATGTCTAATAGAATTATTGAGCTTGCTCTTCTCGTTAAACCTTCAGGTCGAAAATAATAGAAGCTCAGATGGGTATGTGTTTAACCATGACAACATGGCAAGGAGGGCTCTGAAGAACACTGCCCTTGGTATGTGTTTAGCATTTTGAAGTTGTGTTTAAGATTCTAGCATAAGAAAGCTATAGTTTACTCATCAGTTTGCGTGTTTCTTTTTTCAAAATTAACCAGCATATCTGGCTGCACTGGATGATCCCGAGTGTACTGCCCTTGCTATGCATGAGTACCAAACTGCCACAAATATGACCGAACAATTTGCAGCTTTGGCGGCAATCGCCCAGAATCCTACTAAAACTCGTGAGGAGGTTCTAGCTGACTTCTACAGCAAGTGGCAGCATGACTTCTTGGTAATATCTTCATATCCATTCTTGAATTCCTTGGTTGAGAATGTGCCTGCGACTCTTTGGGGAAGAGAACGAATGGAGCTTGTTGAATAAGAAGTGTGTCCAGATTTATTTATAAGGAAAATACAACTTCAGTGTGTCCTTATGTGGGAAAACTTTGGGTTTGTTATAGATTTTATTTCAATTTAGCTGTTTACCGCAGGATAGTGTGTGAAAGCTTATCTTTTGTGAAATCTTTGTCAGTATTAGCATGTTGTGGATTCATTTAGTGGGTGACAGTTGGAATCTCCAACCGTTGTCTGGTATAGTCTTCAATGACATGTTTGAACCTCTTTCCTTTAGGTGGTGAATAAATGGTTTGCTCTTCAAGCAACGTCTGACATTCCTGGTAATGTTGAGAATGTCCGAATCTCTTGAACCATCCGGCATTTGATTTGCGTAATCCAAACAAGGTAAGCACTTGCTCCAGGGATAGAAGTGTGTTCATCCTCAACTGCATTCTACATGCATGTTGACCTAACCATTCTGCTTCTCTGGGTGATAAGGTATACTCACTCATTGGCGGGTTCTGTGGTTCTCCTGTGAACTTCCATGCAAAGGATGGTTCAGGCTACAAGTTCTTGGGAGAAGTAGTGGTGCAACTAGACAAGATAAATCCTCAGGTTGGTTTGAAAAACCGAGTCTCATGTGATGGTATGCTAACATATCCTAGGTAAATCTAGTGCTTACCCACATTCTCTTCATAAATTTCAGGTCGCGTCCCCGCATGGTCTCTGCCTTCTCAAGATGGAGACGCTATGACGAGACGAGGCAGAACCTTGCTAAGGTATGGAGTTCCTGTCATGGATGGTGTTTTCTGTACCCTTTTTTGCTTCACTTGCCAATTTCGTTCATCGATGCTGTTTTCTGTGCCTCTTTTGCAGGCACAGTTAGAGATGATCATGTCTACCAATGGACTGTCTGAGAATGTTTTTGAGATCGCCTCGAAAAGCTTGGCGGCTTGAACATCATCTCTCCTTGGTGTTCGCGTGTTTGCTATGTCTTTGAGAAAGAACGATCATAATAAGTGCTTAATCTGTTTGCCTGGAAACAACTGCACCCTATTTGCAGTGGAAATTATGTATGGTGATGATGTGTTAAGAAGGGAAAGTTCAGGAGACTCTGGCTGGGTTGATTTTTAATACATATTCCATTGGCACTTTTTAAAGTAAGAGGATCAACAAAGAGTGATACACACTTTAATTTCATTGTCTATTGCCAAATATTTCAGAACTTGGTCAGCAAGAGCATGTTTCTTCGCCTCAGAAAACTAATGATACGGAAAGGAGTCAGCTTCTTAGGTAATGCAGGAATTTCTTCTAGTGTGCCTCACGCTCCAGAAAAACTTTCGGGAGCTTAAAGAAATTAGTGCCAATAATAAACAGCAATTACGAAAAAATTGATTAATGATCAACCCTTGATGATTTGATTTTTTTCCAAATGAAAGTCTTTAAGCCTTTCGATTTTGCAAATTGAATCGTAAACTTTTTGACACTTTGCTACTTGAGTTCATCGGCCGATTTTAATTAGAAATTGCTGATCCGGACGTTGGTGGTACCACGTAGAACCTGTCGGCATTGAGGACATGGGGGTTCGAATCCTTATCTTTGGGGGAGAGTGGGGTGAGGATGCATAAAGAGGAAGTAGGATTTCGCAACCTGTACACGGTATATACCGCACATATTACATATAGTGTGGCTTGTATAAGAAAATAGGATGGAATAGAACTAGACAAAAAAAGAATTAAAAAAAATTGAAATATTTAAAATTGAATTGATCAAAGTGTAATATTTTAAAATTTTTTGAACAATTTTCCTGTTTTACTTGTAACATTACCGAGAACGGGCACTTCTACGAAGTCCTAAGAGGTCAAGGATTCGAAAATGTCAAAGATAACCTGTCAAGACTCAAGAGGCAGTGTCACTCTTTCTTTGGAAAGAAAGGTTTAAGGATTCGAACTCAAAACCTCAGAAGTGAAATGGGAAAACAACGGTTTAAGAAAATCACTAAAGGCTTGTTTAGCAACGATTCCGATTTTCTCGATTTTGTTTTCCGAATAAAAAGGGATGAGAAACCTATTTGATAACATAAATGATTCCGATTATAAAATTTTCCGATTCTATTTCTAATAACACTTTTGGAGCGAAACAAGAATATAAAAAAAAATTGATTCTTTGTTCCATAATTACTTTTAAGAAACAAGATCAACAAGATAATAAGGCTCTTACTTTGTTTTGTCTACCATTGTTCGTTCGGGACTGCCACTGATTGCCACCAATAGCCGGAGAAAAAGAAAAGAAAAGAAAAAGAAAAAGAAAATAGAAAATAGAAAATAAAAGAAAGATAAAATTACTTTTAAAAAATATTATTTTTTAGTAATAAAAACAAACAAATATATATTTTTTAAAAAATAATAAATAATTTTTTAAAAATAAAAAAATTCTCTAGATTCATTTTGCACTCTTAACAAATTATAAGAAACAAATATGCCATAATTTGACTAAATATAGAAGTGTTTAAGTGCAAATTCATGGTAAAAATTCAAGTGCAAATTGCCTATTGAGCTTATGTTCTTTCTTAAGGATGTTGCATATGTCTTTATGCTCCATGAAATAAATAGACTAATTATGAATTATGCATGATCCGTATTCATTTTATTAGTGATGCTATATATGTTGATTTTATATTGACAAGACATAATTATTTGACTTAAATCAAAAAATGGGAAAAGAAATTGTTCCGAAAAACGAAATTATGCGCATTTACCAAACGCATTGCTGTTTCAAAAAAAAAACTTTTGTGCAGTTACCAAATGTTTTTTGATTTTCTAAAACTCATTCGGGAACAAAATTAGAAAAAACCAATTATGATTAGAATTTATTTTGAGAATCAGAATTTGTTGCCAAATAGACACACCTTTGTCTTATTTAGCGAAAATTAAGGAAGTACAAAACTCATCTAAACAGTGGCATTGCACTGTGAGCTGGGATTATATCATAATCACTCGTATGTTAACCAAGAAATAGTCTACCTATTTAAGCAAAATAGTCATTACTTCCAAATTTAAGCTCTTCCCGCCCGTCGTACTGATTCGCTGGCCAAATGGACCGAATTGACGCATATACAAAAGGGTTTAAAACTCAATTGATACAAACAAAAAAAAAAAAAGAGGATTGAAGTAGCATAACTACTATAGGTTTAGGTTTTTTTGGTAATTCTTACTCCGTTGATGGCACGCATTTAATGCTTGCTGTTTGCATTTCTGTGCAAATCATGTTGATCACTCTCCATGAAGCAAATACAGAATCCTCCAAATAAGCTGTGTTTTCCCTCAAGCCCTTAACCCTTGATACACTTCTTGAAAAGTTCAAACCAATAAAGTTTTCTAGCCAAATGGGGAAGGAAAAGACCGTGTTCTCGAGGGGAAAAAAGCGAGGCTAAAGAATGACCACAGTCGCCGAAAATGGTGAGTAACGTCTGTGCCATTCGTCACCCAACCCAGCTGACTCGCCGTACAGGGAAACAAGCGAAGTATATGGAAACCCCGCATTCAAGTCACGGAGAGCACGTTGATCTTCTCCCCGTTTTAGAGATGCGCTGCGGGAAGATAAATTGGACGAGAGAGAGAGAGAGCCGCAGATGGCGTGCAGAAACCGGAGCTGAAGGTCGTGAAGGAGATGATGCTCTGCATGAAGTTTCTTCTTATCAGTAAGATGAAGGTGGTTCCATGGTGAGAAGCATTCTCCAACTGCTGAAAGTAATGGAGCATTATTGACTAAGTTCGTTTGTTGCTCTTTAGCAGTATTAGTTTTTTATGTCTTTTTTCTTTTAAAAAAAAAAAATCCTTTGATTCATCGGGTCCTCGAATCCATGCCATTCGGCATTGAATGTGGCGAATGAGTACTAATAGTTATTGAATCATACTCGTCAAATTCCTGGTTTGTTCTGTTGAAATGGAGATTGTGAAAGTTTGATAAGGGCATAGGATAGTTCTTGCGCCCATCCATCCTGTGACTTGAATTGGCGATGCCAAGAGTTTTATTACAGTCCGCAACGATTTTCGCCGGTTCCATTTTGCTGTCTTAATGTTTTATGGCATTGCTCGGTTTCGTCAGCTTACTGTTAAAGTGATGAGCTCCGGCAGTGTTATGCCTGAAGCCGTTTGGTTGAGATTGATTAGTTATTCCACGGGGAATATGCCGTGCCCAGGATGGATTTTGAAGAGAATCTGCTCTATGCTCTTGATCTTTTTGTTAATTTTGTTGTCGTTTCAACCCGTGTTTGATAATTGATTCGTTGTGGCATCTGATAATGCAATCTTTCTCAAATCTCAAGACGATCAACGATAGGGCGGACGAGAAATCACGTAGTCGTAAGGCTGCATAAGCACAAACTCTAGCTAGGATGGCCCTGAATGTGATGTCACCAGGATTCGAAATCGGATGCAACCTGAAATTTGAGCAGAGATGGGAGTTCAGGAACGGCGAAGATGTTTCGTCGAGCAACGATGACAAGTCCAATTCGAGCCGTCATCGAGCGTTGGAGAAGAATGAACTGGTCCACGATCAGATCTCTCCAGGAGACCAGGAGTCCAGTTATTCTAAGAGGCCTCAGGAGAAAGGACAAGCATCGTGCCACGATGGAACAGATCAGGCCAACGAGAAAACCAAGAAGGCGAAAACGAGGAGTAAGAAGGATAATTCAGTAAAGGAAACAAAGAAAAGGCGAGCCAATGCTGGAGCCAGTACTAAGAAGCGAAAAGGCATTGCTTATGATCCTTCCATTGTGAGCGAGCTTCGAGCATTCACGAAGTCCGTAGTGCAGGAGCTCGAAGACGAAAGGATAAAGATGGTTGCGTGGATGAGGGAGGAAATCGACAAGATGGTATCCAGAGATGGTTTGGCACACGCATCAAGGAAGGACAACGTTTGCAGTGGAGACAAGACCGAACAAGCACTGAGTCATGCGTGCATGGAGAACGATCAGGCGACGCATTGGAAGAGCTCTGCAAAGGGTGTTGTCCTGGCTCTTCAAAGCGAGAGGCATAAGACTCGGACGCGCCGTGGACGAAACAAAAGAGAGGAATTGCAATCCCAGCACCAGAACAGCATCGAGGAGAATGTGAAGATGAGGGATCGGACTCGTGCCAATGATGATGCCGGATCACAGAAGCTGAAGCCGGCCAAGAAAAGGCAAAGCAAGGGGAGGGATTCCACGCAACCAGCCAAAAGGAAGAAGGCGTCGGATCCCATTACTTGTCCTAGGCCCACTGAAAATCACATAAGTGATGGTCGTGGTTTGAAATCGAAGACGAGCGTCAAAGAAGTCCCGGGAACTAATGAGCCGATACAATCTCCTGATCCCTCGAAGGGCAATCTCCAACTCCAGCCGAGCAAACTTGACCTGAGCAAGGGTGCTCTGGATTGGAACATTGGGTTCCTGGAGAGACCTTTAGCAAGCAAAGCCGCCCCGACTCAAGCAATCGCCAGGTGACTCCCGACAGTCGAGCCAACTGCAGGACAGTCGAGAAGGACAACGGGCAAAACTCGGGCTTCCTTTCGCATCTCAGCAGCTTGTCCAATCACTCGAATCCCACAGGTCCCCCGGAATGCTCAATGTTCCCTACCATCTCGAATGCTGCCGCACTGAGCGAAAACTGCATGCTCAGGATTAATCCTTTCCAGTCGAGATTCTCTCAAAGAGAGGCTTTGAATCCAGCAGGACGACTTGGGAACCTCGCTCAGGCATGCCCTAGAAAAGAAGGCTCGTCGAATCATGGCGGCACCTTGGAACCGAGCACACTGGCCAGGCTTCCCACGACACTCTATCAGGGCATGGACGCGAGCTTTGGCAACGACCAGCTTTCGAATTTGGAGAACTTGCTCCGAACGAATGAGAGCGCGCTAGGACTGAGACTGAGCGGTGGAGCAATGTGGAGCAACAGGCACAGTTTATCAGAATATCACGTTCCCAACAACTTCCTTGGCCTCATGCGTCCTAGCTCGGATGGTCGGCTCGCCGCATTCCAGAGCCCGGATCCTAAAAATGGTTGTTGATTCCCACGAAGGACTTTGTTCTTTTCACGAAGCAGAAGAATTGACAAATAAACAACTTCGATCTACAAGCCACAGATGCCTCGTCTGCTTTTCTTTCCAGGAAATTTGTCAATTGACTTGCCTTGATATATAGATGTAATGGTACATTCTGTGTTCATCTTAAAGTGAAACGGTCGGAAGCAAACAGTACAGTTCGTATGCTCCTCGTCTCATCACCCAACTTCTTCCATCTCATCTCCCCCTGTTAATTACTTAATATAGATGTAACTGAAGTGAAACTGGGGGTGATCATTCCCCGACCTGGAAGTTGAAGACAAACTTAACTCGATCATACCCGCCTATCTCCAAAAAACATATACGGGATCTATCGAGTCGGGCCTCGCTCAGGCATGATCAGAACTGGCCTTACTAACCAGAAAATGCACTTCATTCATGTCCATGCCATATCGATTTCGTCTGTCTTGGGCAAGCTCGCGGATCGTCAGCCTCGTGATCAGATCCGATCGGCATAGAGGAGGATTTGTGGGTAGGTTTGAAGCGAACATGACCATGAATGAAGAGCGGCACTAGTTACATTGTCACAAGCATTCTTTCCCCATTCGCAAACAAACAGTTAAGACCACATGGTTGGTCCGAGACTCGGAGGACAAAGGGCAGGAGGACGGTGCCCCCCTCTCTTGTTGCCTTGTGTTCAGCTCTGAACTGCAAACCTGTCGATCTTAAGCCAAAAACAGCGTCGTTTCTCTTTTTTCCCCTCTTAAGCCACGTGGGCGTCATATCAACATCGTTTGCCTTTCGTTGTTTCACGTAGGCAGATTTTTAGCGCTGTTGATTGATGAAAGCTTGATGAAGGGTAAATACGTTACACAAATATAAATTCAAGATTTTTTTATCACAAAAAACTGTTTAGGTTAAATATGGTGAACATAATTTGAGATTTTTGATATCTTTTTTTTCTTGTTAAAAATTCGAGGGGTTTAAATGTCAATTTGTGTAATTTTAAAACATTTGTCGTGACATGTGACGTTTTATTTCAATTCGGATGAAACGCCCTTTGTCCCCCGGTTTTTGACGACGTTGACTATGTGGCCAATCAAAGAACGAATATGTTGGGCAAAAAAATAAAGGAAAAGAAGAAGATGCGGAAATAGATAGACGACCGTAACTGACCGGTGGAAACGTACGGAAACAGTCCCTTTACCGGCCACTGCCGGTGATTTATTCCCATCATTGGTTTTCCTAAAAAATTATTAAGGTTTTTCGATGGATTATCACTTTTATTTATTAATAATGCCGCCCAACGATTAATAATCGATAATATACTATGAAATTATCCAACAACTAATTTCTTTGCCGATGATCCTTTTTCGACTATGCTATTGATGAATAAGATAACGACATAAATATGTCGGCGATTAAATCGAATGTCAAATTACTAATAAATTAGTAAAGGCCGTTCGATCGATATTGTTTTTCTCGAGTTGAGTTCGAATTGTTCGAATGTGGATTGGACACAAAAGTTAAATTTAATTCGAATGCAGTACGTTGCAACTTGCGAACTCAACTGAATAACTGAATATCTATTGCTTTTTAGTGGTGGAATCTTCTGCAGAGTGCCGGTGAGTTTGAGTTGGGAGTATTTTAAATCTTTAAATGATCGGGGTCGAGTCTTGGAATCAGCTACCCAGTTTCAACTTTATTACACCTTATTTTTATTTATTTTTATTTTTTAAAACTTCTTTCTTTTTTCCGACGATTTTCTTAACCACCGGCCCTGTCCTAACGCCACCGGCAAAAGGAGGAAGAAAAACAAAAGAAGAAGAAAGAAAAACAGTTAATTTGACGTTCTCTCTCTGAAGCTGTGATGCGTGCTGCTTGAATCTGCAAGTCGGGGAAACGATGGAGCTCCGGGGAGTGTGGTGGGTGATCTCTGTGGTCGCCGTGATTTCGCTGGCGGGTGGTCCGCCTTCCGCGAGGGCCGGGGACATAGTCCACGACGACGAATCCGCTCCGAAGAAGCCCGGTTGCAACAACCAATTCGTTCTGGTAACTCATGACTTTGCCTCCCCCTCCTCCTTCGCAGCTCTTGTTGCGTCCGATTCTTGACTGGAACATGCTTTGATTTGGCGATCTTTGAGCTGGTCGCCGGTCACAGTTCGTGTGTTGTTGACTGGGTCTTGCCTTGTTCGCGATGGTCGAAACTAGTCGCGGCGCTTGTTTGGTGGATAAGCGACCCAGTCGTGCTTAGAATTCGGGGTCGGAATGTGCTTTGCTTGATTTCTCTTGCTTGATTGTATGCAAGAGAGGGACTGATTATAGCAATCATTGATGCTTTCACCTGGTTGTTCTTCATTTTAGTGCTGCTTGTTAAGAGGATGAGAGAGCTGATGGAGTTAATAGCTTAGAGCAATTTTACTACTTTAGGCACAATCATGCAGAGATGTGAGCTGCTTCAGCTTGTTATCCGGGAAAGTTTGTTTTCGGTGTTTCTTTTCTTTGGTGTGATTTGCTGTCAATTTGGTTTTCGGTGTCTTTCTGAGGAGATTTCCCCAGGTGGCACACGTTATTTGTGAAGAAGGTTTCATTTCTTCAGTAGATATATTATTACCCCAATTTTTGCCTGCCCTTCCCATTGTTGAGCTGCGGTTTGGGGAAATAGCTGTTGATTTTAAGATGCGTATCTTCTTAGGTTACGCTTAGGTTATGACTTGGTAGAGGTGGAATTATTTCTCATTTTAAAGCAAAGTGTTACCATAGTTGCCTTTCTAGGAACTGATTCATAATGATTCTGTCAGGTTAAAGTCCAAACCTGGGTTGATGGACTTGAGAGCAGCGAATTTGTTGGCGTTGGTGCTAGATTCGGTAAACCAATTGTGTCAAAGGAGAAAAATGCAGACCATTCACCCCTTACTCTATCAGAACCTCGTGATTGCTGCAGCTTGCCAAATAAGAAGGTATCTCTTTTAGGTCGCCTCAATGCTCCAGCGACTCACTAGAAGCCCTACTTACATCTAAAGATATATTGTTGCATCGTCAGTATGACTGACTTTATAATTTCGATATTGTTAAGCTCACTGGTGATGTCATCCTGGTGGATCGAGGCAGCTGCACATTTACTGCAAAAGCAAATAACGCAGAAGCTGCTAATGCATCAGCTATCCTAATTGTAAACAACCAAAGAGGTAATCGTGACAGTAATTTGTCAAGAAAGCCAATACTTGTTCTTGCTACAAGCATGAGTTTCTGGTAATGAAGAGTATGTCGGTGACATGAAAATTGGAACTTGGACAAGATAACTGCTGCTTCCTGCCTGCCTATAGAAACCAAATCTTTTTAACTTTAGCATTTCATTGGCCATTGAGATAAGTTGGTTTAGTACATGGCTCTTTTCGCCTCATTAATGAAGCTTTCTTTTCCACGACAGAACTATACAAGATGGTTTGTGATCCCGATGAAACTGATCTGGACATAAAAATACCAGCGATCATGCTCCCCCAGGATGCTGGTTCAAGCCTCGAGAAAATGCTGATGAATAGTTCATCGGGTAAGCAATTTTTCTTTTGAATGAACTGCATGTCTAATGTCAGGTCTTTTCTGCATTAAGGTTCCATACCTTGATACAATCGGAAAACATATAGATAACTTCAAGTGTACAAAATTTATTTACCTGCAGAAGTTTCTTAGTCATACGCATTGGCGGATGCCTAGGAGAGGAAAGAGAGAGGGGGGGCAGTGGTGTTTCCCGCTCCCTAGGCCCAACAATTCCTTATAGTATTAATTAAAATTCCCTCTCAAACCTCTATTCTCAGTCTGCCATTACTCATACCTGAAGTTCTCTTTTGTCTTTAGAGTCTAGCTTGCTCAATATGCAGATCGTTTGCTAAATGTTCAGATTGTTTGCAGTGTCTGTGCAGCTATACTCTCCTGGGCGTCCTTTAGTTGACATAGCTGAAGTATTTCTCTGGCTAATGGCTGTTGGTACCATCCTGTGTGCCTCATACTGGTCTGCATGGAGTGCTAGAGAAGCAGCTATAGAGCACGACAAGCTAATGAAGGTTGTTTTTCTGATTTGTTTCTGGGAAACAATGTACACCTGTGCTTTCCTTTGGTAGATGCTTTTCGTCTGATTCAATGGTTTACCTTCTCTGCGTTTGTCAATCTTGTAGGATGCTGTGGATGAACATACAGATGACAAACATGTAGGCGCAACTGGTGTTGTAGAAATTAGCACAACTTCAGCCGTCCTCTTTGTCATCATTGCTTCGTGCTTCCTGATTCTTCTCTACAAACTTATGTCTTCCTGGTTCATAGAGCTTTTGGTGGTTCTGTTCTGCATAGGTGGTGTAGAGGTATAACTCTTTGGTTGACATCCCCTGTTATTGCAAATTTGCGCATTCTTTTACACAGAATTGTGCCTGCTAAGCTAATGACAGGCCAGTCACTTGATAGTTCTAGATTGTTCCATTTTACTAGGGCATACTCATGATGCAGCTCCAGCATTTACTTCATCTTTTGGTATTGTTGTCCTTCTGTGTGCATACTCTTTAAGTGCAAATCTGACATAGTAGCTGCTTTGTTGTGCAGGGCTTACAAACTTGCTTAGTTGCTTTATTGTCAAGGTAGTTCCTTATTCAACACGTATTTTCTTGCTTGTTATGATAATTTAGATTCATAAGCTCATCTTTCTCATACTTGGTCGACTGCAAGGATAATTAATCTTGTGCATTTGGCTGAATTGATTGGTATAAGGTTCAAAATATCGTGCCTTATGTAACAAAAGATGCGATACAATGCAGTTGGGGTGATTGGTTTCAAGGTGAGTTTGTTCTTGGTCTGGCCTAGAACTGGGAACTGGCCCTATGACATGTACTGAACCTGTCGGTTTTGGAACCGCCAGTTCCCGAATTCCCGAACCGGCTGGTTCTGGTCCGGTTCCTGGTTCTCTACGGGAACCGGCGCATGTTATTTATTGGGCCAAATTCTTATAATAGAATATTAAAGTCACATTATTTTGCTATAGAAACATTTGTTGGTTAAGTGATTATGTTGTTGTTTGTTATGTCGAAGACGATGGTTTAATTCTGCCGAAGTCATTTATTTATGTTGAATACAGTGGTAACCTTATCAATCCGCAATTTTTGTGCAGAACAAACATAAAAACTTGTCAATTGAAGCTGTAAAGAGAAATTGGCTTAGATTTGAGAATTCATGCAAAAAAAAATTGTTCAATAGGGAATTGGTCCTTTTATTGGATCTTATTTTGGGTTTTTATCTATTTTTTGTAGCTCCTTTACAATCTTCTATGGTCATGTAATATAAGGTCGTATTGCATGGTAACTACTATCGCTACTAGTGGCTAGAGAGACGTCTCCCAGAATGCGAGGCTGGCTGTTGATTATAACTTTCCCTGTATAAATATTCTCTGACAACCTGATAATAGCAAGGCCACAATAGTTTTTAAGCTTGACAAGAAGACACTAACACATTAGAATATGAAGGTGAAATAGTTAAGTTAAGGTGCTATGGATAGGAGGGATGGTATTTTGTGAGTATAGCACAACATACATATGAGGTGACATGACGTATTTTCGGTAGGTGGTTATTAGACAACAGTTTGGATTCTCTTTATACTTTCTCTGTGCTAGAGTTAATTGTTTGTATTTTCGGTAGGTGGTTATTAGACAACAGTTTGGATTCTCTTTATACTTTCTCTGTGCTAGAGTTAATTGTTTGTCCATTCTACAGATGGTTCAGAAATTTCGGGGATTCATACACCAAAGTACCAATCTTTGGAGCTGTGTCGTACCTGACCTTGGCTGTTTCTCCATTCTGCATAGCATTTGCTGTTGTTTGGGCTGTTTATCGGAACTTTTCTTTCGCCTGGATTGGTCAAGACATACTTGTAAGTTTCAATTGCCATTACAATTTCTGCAATCTTTTTAATGTAATCTTTAGCATAGTCTCAGTGAAGCTCTAGGTGATTTTTCACTTTCTGCGAGAATAGTGAAGTTGGTTGAGGAAGGAGAATCTGCATCAGAAGTCGTCCTCTTGTCATCTCTTGACTGTATCTGCTGTATGTTTTGCAGATACTTGACTGTCAAGTATTGTTGTGTTCATCAATCTTATTATACAAGTAAAATTCCTTTACCTGACACACATCCAACTGCCTCCATCTTTAAATGACTTGGGTATAATAACTTACGGTCACTGCTTAAGCTCAAGGTTGGTCAGGTCTCTGGAGATTTCATCATCTTAGTTGATAAGTTACATTTTTGGGATGAGCAATTGCTAATGCTAATCTCTGATATTTTTTGTTCCTTATTTTGTCACTGAGTCACATGCATTGGTTTTGTAGTTTCTCTTGCTTTCGTTGAGGAAAGAATATGTCAACCTCTCCTATAATATCTTGCTACATGAGTATGTACAGCATAAATTTACATATTTTCTTACTTTTGCCTCTTTTACAAGTGCACTAGTTGTTTTGAAGAGCGACTTGAAGATACTACGTTTACTTTTCTTTGTTCCACACATTGTCATAGGGTTACCATAGCGTCTGCGAAAATGATTTATTGACACCGCCTCTTCTGCTATTAACTCTTTTAGATCTTTCCTAACGTGTTTGCTGCTTACATTTTACAAAAATATCACAAGTGAGACCATTCTGTGGGAGTTTTTATGCGTAAAGGAGGGATATTGTTGGTTGAATATCTGGCTAAAGTAAGGTTTATGAGATTTTGTTGGAACATTAAATTTATAGACTTGTTTTGTCTGCTTCCTTTCAGGGGATTGCTCTGATAGTCACTGTTCTTCAAATTGTTCGAATTCCAAATCTCAAGGTAGTCATTCCAATTAACTTTGCTGAGATGATTGCTCTTAGAATTCTGGTGTCCAATGAATATGATAAAGAACAAGCTCTAGATCATTGTTATCGATAAGATTCTCTTGAGGCCGTTGTTCTTTCTTCAGTTGTTTGGTGTCTTCTATTATGATAAAAGATATGTCTTGTGAAGAAGGAATCTTGTATCTTTGCTTAGTCCCCTTGTTTATAATAAATCCTAATCCTAGTAGAATAGGATTTGACATCTATGAATATACCCAGGCCTAATAATTACGATAATTAAGCTTGATACACAGCATAAGTGGCTGTACATGGGCTTCAAGTTGAGAGTGAAAGTCATTCTTGTTTCTAAACCAAAAGGAATACAATCAAAAGTAGATATATCGTAAGATCCCGTCAATCCCATCTTTGCTAGCTTGTCTGGATTTAGATTTGCTGCCCTGACTCCATGCTTAATCCTCGCCTGCTGCAATTCAGCTAACGTGTCTTTGTATTCACAAATTGAGTTCAAGTTAGCAGTGTCAGCACTTGTATTCTGCAAAGCATATGTCCCATTACTGGCGTCAGATTCAATTTCTCGACAGGTTATATTTTACTCTAAAAAGAGATAGATAGTCCCTCCTTGATAGCTCACACTTCTGTAGCAAACGTGGAAGTTTTTCTGAACAGAGTATAAGGCTTCACCCATTCCCCTTGATCCTCCCTTACTATGCCACCAATCAGCAACCCCAGTACTCTCTACCACCGCTTCATTGAAATTCGATTTGAATCAGTCAGGTTGTGGAATTTGCCATTTCTTCCTTGATCTTGACTTATTTCAGTATTGTTTATATCTTTGTTACATATTGTTCTCCTGCTTTATTTCGAGAGTTGCTCCGCATGTTGTCCCCCTGTTTAATGTTGGCATTGTTTAAACCTTGTACAGGTAGTTGACTATGTATGTCTGCTGAGTGAGTTAACTGTATAGGACTGATATCCTGGATATTGGAGAATCTCTATCTAACCTGACTTTTCTTGTTTCCTTAATCAGGTGGGAACAGTTCTTCTAGGTTGTGCTTTCTTGTATGACATTTTCTGGGTGTTCGTTTCAAAGAAGCTGTTCCACGAAAGTGTGATGATTGTGGTAAGTATTCTTGCTAATCATTTAGTCAAAGTTAGATTAGAAGTGCCTTTTCTTTAAAGCTCAACAATGTTGTTGATGATCTTTTGATTGCAATTCCATAGGTAGCTCGTGGTGATAGAAGTGGAGAGGATGGAATTCCGATGCTGTTAAAGATTCCCAGGATGTTCGATCCATGGGGTGGTTATAGCATCATAGGATTTGGTGACATTCTTTTGCCAGGACTGGTGGTAGCATTTTCTCTCAGGTTTACCCATTTCCTCTGGCTTGGATCAGATTAGGTTATGCTGTATAACTAAAATGTTTAATTGAATAAGTTCTCGCTTACTTTTGACACCTATTCATTTTTGTAACTGGCGGAGCATGATCAAATCAGTATCTTGGTAAACTTCTGTCTGTCCACCGTTGGATTTTGCAATAATGTGCTATTTGCAGATATGATTGGCTGGCCAATAAGAATCTTCGAGCTGGATACTTCTTGTGGGCAATGCTTGCTTATGGATTAGGTATGAAAAAATTGTTAAATGTTTTTTTCCGTTTCTTGTGAATACAACTGTTTTTGTAACAATTTTCTGCTGCACAACCGACTGCAGGTCTTCTTGTAACTTATGTGGCATTGAATTTGATGGATGGGCATGGGCAACCTGCCTTGCTTTATATTGTTCCATTTACACTTGGTAATGTCCTCATGCAAACCTAATTAAAGCATGTATCAATGCCACATTGACAGAACTCTTTACGAACTGGGAGATTCGTGCATTTCTGCAGGAACCTTTTTAGCATTGGGAAGGAGACGAGGTGATCTAAAGGTACTATGGACCAGAGGAGAACCAGAGAGACCCTGTCAACACGTCCGACTACATTCTAGCCAGGAACAGGATTAAGAAAAATAAGAATGGAGCTCGGAATTGCACATCAGGTGAAGTCTACTGCCGAAACTGAGAATTATGCGGTAGAAAAATGCTTTTCAGATGCTTACTGCGAGATGATGAATTTGCATGCAAGAACAAGATTACTACCTTCGGCTTGCAACAAAGCGAAAGTCAGTTGACAAAAACGTTGTCTGTTTATCATTGGCAGATCTTTCTCTTCCCTGTCCGGTACCTGCTTCAACTTTAAGACTTAAGAGCCATCTAAGGCTGTATTAGATGTGCGAACAGCTACTAACCCATGTATGGAGAAACAACATGTTATATTCGCAGTATTATTATCACCGTCTAGAGCGATGCTATTTAGTATAAGGTGTAACTTTGTAGGCTCTATGACTGCTGACTCTTGGTATGGAGAAGCAAGATCCCTGTGTGTTTTGAGAGCCTTGCTTGCTGTGTCAATCGGTATGCACATGACAATGATGTTCTTACCATCTTCCCCGCGTTTCACTAAAGATAGAATTGCGCTATCAAGCCTCGCCATCAAAGCTAAGTTCTCACTGACGATGCTCTAGGACAGGGAATCTGAAGGTGTCCTCTACTTCTCCATTGCGGGCTTTCGGGGATCCTACTGTCCGATCATCCTCTCAAGTTAAACTGCTCACGGACGGTAACGTCCGGTCAGGGAATTGAATGTTTCTAGTTCTAGGACACATGATACAAACACAGGAGTAGGATTTACGAAAAGGGGTTCTCAAATGATGGCGACTCTGTAGGTTCATCTTTGGAAAACTGCACGCCTAAGGCTACCCCACAAGAAAGGCAGAGGATTCTTCCTCATTTTTTCTTTGGGTTAATAATACCACGAAAAATTTCAAATTGATATATCTTTGATAATTTTATTTTAAATTATTTTTTTGATCACTAAAAATTCAAAATTGATACTTTTGTGACAAATTTAACTCTAAATTATTACTGCACGTGACAAATTTATTATCCATTTGTTTTCGTTAAATTTAACCGTTAAATTGTTAAGTTAAATGGCATGTGGCGGTTCACGGGTGTATCGGTTTGAGATTTTTATCTCATGTTTGTCATAGGTTTATCAATTTAGAACTTTTCGTAGTATTAATTCAATTTAACGGAGAGTAAATTTGTCACGGGTATATCGGTTTGGAATTTTTCTTGGTCAAAAATTTAGTTTAGAATAAACTCGCTGCGGGAGTATCGGTTTATGATTTTTGGTGGTAAAAAAAAAATAGTTTGTGGTAAATTTATCACATGTGTATCAATTTGAAGTTTTTTGTGATAAAAAAATACTTTTTGAATGAATTTATCACATGTATATCAATTTAGGTTTTTTTTTTATTTTTTTATTTTTTTTTTTATGGTATTAAACCATTTCCTTTTGCTTTCATTTGCGAATTGCCTCTATGTAGTTCTTAAACGGATGTATCCCACTCGGCCGAAAAGGCTGCAGTGCATGGTGGGGACTAAAGGGGCTCGCATGTGATTTGCGGCCACAAAACCAGGTTGGTATCCTATGTCTTTGAGCTGTAAAGCATCATTGATTCCCCCACAATTCTAATTTTCCCTTTCAAAATGACCTTAAACTAATCCAATCTTGTTCATGGCTATAGCATATTTGAGATCACTAGGTACTTTCATCCTCGAGCCATGTACACCTTATCTTTCCCTGGATCTTCCATCATCTCCTTTTTATTCATTCGAAGTGAGTGCATGCATATGGTTTTTGGAAATGTATAAGTGTTTGTTTTATTGTGAGAACGATTTGAAATGAAAATATTCGATCTTGGCTTACCAATGATTATCTTGAGGAATTCAATTTGCAAATACCTCATCATTGTTTTGGAATATTGAAGGGTACTTATAGATCCGCTCCAATTAACGTTGTTGTTGTTGTTTTTTTGTTTTTTTTTTTCACATACCCTCAAGATCAAATATTTCACGCGTAAAGCGTATGTTAAGTCTGTAATCTAGGTAAATTGATTAAAGTTCTCTTGAATTGCAAGCACATGGTATGGACATAGATTTACATGAAATCGGATATTTCACGAGCATAGGGTCAATATTTCTTCCGAATGGAAAGTCGATGTTATTTCGCGCTTCGTTTGTTTTTCGAAAAACGAATGATTTGAAAAAATATTTTTTTATAAAAATAATCGTTTATATTACTTACGACAAGTGAGTCACCAAAAAAAAATTATTAATCCGTAATATTATTTAAAAATAAATTATTTTTTATAATAATTTTTTTTATTGATTAATTATTTCAAACGATATAAGTAATTTATTTTAGTTTTCAAAATCGAACGGTGGGAAAAACAATCGTGGGGTTGGAGGACCACGAAAGCGAGGTCCGAGCTCGGCCTCAGCTGATTGGTCCCCATTTCCATGAGGCGGCAACGACGTGTCGGATCATCATCATGTCTGATCAATCATGCCGTTGCAGTGGAGCCCACCGACTCACCTACACATTTGGCGGTAGGGACAGTAATGTAATTTCACGAAATTATGGGCAGGGTAGCCGTTGCCTTTTCCCCATGTGCTTCCTCGGGCCCTCTCACCACCTTCTTGTTCTTTTTTTTTTTTAGCCTAAACGGTCACAACCGAGGGTGGAGACTGGAGAGGATTCTTTTGCATACAAATCATGCAAAAAAACTAATAATCTCTTGGGATATTCCGTGAAATAAGTTTAACATTGTCGTTACTAATTTTTTTTTTTATATTCTCCCACCGTGGCTCGGAAAGTAACATGATTTTACGGAAATAACCGTAAATATTACCATCACGAGTTACGGACGTACAATTTGAATTCGATGCATGAAGTAAAAAAAGAAGAACGATAAGATTCAATTCACAATAAAAAAAAAATATTAGATTATACTATGATGCTTATATTGAGAAAAGCTCTTTGAGTAAGAATAATTGAAAAAGGTTTCGATGTTATTCTCGGTATGAGTTCGAACGGTAAATCGAGTCCATTGTTTATTCTTACTTGAATTTCCAAGGACAAACATGATCCTAATTTAATTTTCATGTACGGAGATTATATTTGAACTATATTCTGGTTTTTACCGTTAAGAAAAAATTTCCTTACCTTTTCCTTTTGGGCCTTTTTCGGTAATGCATGAGTAGGGAAAAATTGTTGTTTCTCTTTCTCTTATGATTGGAACGGACGGTGTGGATGGGTTCGACTCACCGGCCAAATAAAAGCTTAAAAGACAAATAAAGGAGTTATTTTGAGTATCCGTAGAAGATAGAACAGGACAACCAAGGCACCAACCAACCAACCACTACCTGTCATCATCTCTCTCTCTTCTCTCTCCAGAACTGTGCTCCTCCTCTAAATCCTCCTTGTTTTTGAATTGCTAAGCTTACTTTGAAGTTCAAATTCCAATAGTAACCAAACAAATATTGATAGCGTGAAAAATGGAAAACAAATAATCATAGCCTTCCCACTTTTTTGTGTAGATATGACATTCCGAGGTTCCATCTGTCTATAAATGTTCCCTTTTATCGTTCACCACCCTTTGCTACTTCACCACCTTTTGCTTCACTCGCTCCAATCTTCTCAAGCATTGTTCATTGTTGAGCATTTTGGGTGAGGAAAGAAGAAGAAGAAGAAGAGAAAATGGAGGGTAAAGAAGAAGATGTGAAGCTTGGAGCCAACAAGTTCCCTGAGAGGCAACCCATTGGAACAGCTGCTCAGACAGACAAGGACTACAAGGAGCCACCGCCAGCGCCACTCTTTGAGCCCGGAGAGCTCCAGTCATGGTCCTTCTACAGGGCTGGGATTGCAGAGTTTGTGGCCACCTTCTTGTTCCTCTACATCACCATCTTGACTGTGATGGGTGTGTCCCAGGGCAAGACCAAGTGCGCCACTGTTGGCATTCAGGGAATTGCTTGGGCCTTCGGTGGCATGATCTTTGCCCTCGTGTACTGCACTGCTGGTATCTCAGGTTAGGGCCTCTCTTGAAATGTTTTTGAGCCAATGCTGTTGGATTTAGCCCAAGAAAGAAAGTTTGCCTTTTTATGCCATATGTGGGCAGATTAGTTATGTTCTTCTTGTTTTGCATGAGTGTAGATCTAGTCATGATATAGAGACCTTTGGCTAAAGCATACGTATGTATTTGTGGGCAAACAAGTATAGATCTGGCAATAAAAGAGAGACCTTTGGTCTAAGCATGTGTGTTCCTGGGTGGCTTTCTGATTGATTGATACAGGTGGACACATTAACCCGGCAGTGACCTTTGGCCTGTTCTTGGCAAGGAAGTTGTCCCTCACCAGGGCAGTGTTCTATATCATCATGCAGTGCCTTGGTGCCATCTGTGGAGCTGGTGTGGTCAAGGGCTTGCAAGGTGACGCCAGGTATGAGCTGCTCAAAGGTGGGGCCAACTTTGTGAACCATGGGTACACCACGGGTGATGGCCTTGGTGCTGAGATTATTGGCACGTTTGTGCTTGTCTACACTGTCTTCTCTGCCACTGATGCAAAGAGAAATGCCAGAGACTCCCATGTTCCTGTATGTGTTTCTCTCTTTTGCTTCTGATGTAAAGTCTATGAATTGCTTTGAACTCTTGAAAGCCTTCCTTTTGGCATGTTAATATCATTGTGAATGTAGGGTTCGGTTTGGCTTCGTGATCTTTTAGACTGTTCACTATGTTTTCAAGTAATTCTTGCTAAATATTGCTTAAAGAATAATGTGCTTCTGAGGAATAAGGTAAATTCACGTGATTTTGTGCCCTGTGATTGATTGAGTTTACCATGGCTGTGTGACGTTTCATGGGAAACATTCCCAAGATGCCTCTGGCTACATAAGTGTGTTTTTCACTCAACTGATTTGGGTTGTCAGAAAACCAAAGGGGGTAATCACTAGATCCCCATGATTTGTGCATTGTAATTGATTGAGTATGCAATATCATATATTCGATGAATATTTATCTAAAAACATTTTTAAGATGACTCTGGCTCCATTGTCAGTATGTTTTCAATCAACTGAAGTGTTGAGGAAATTCGGGTGGCCAAAAAGGTGGTCGTTAGCTTTAGGCTCCAATCTTAGATTAATTAAATCTGAGGTGGTTGTTCCTATTATTTTGCTGATGTGCCGGGCAGGTAGATAAATGGCCTTAGATTGATTAAAGCTGAGGTGGTTGTTCATCACATAATTGGCCTTAGGTGCATAAAAAAGCTTTTGTTTTTCTCCTTCTAATATCGAGATATGCAGCAGACAGAACGACGTTACTGCATATTTGTCATCTTAAACTTACTGATGCATGCTAAAATTTCTCATTGTTTGTTTCCGAATCCTTGCCTCATTATGATAGCAATTACTGTGTTTGCACTTTTCAAGTGTCGTATTTTTTCCTCTTTTTAATCATGGTATTCTGCTAATCTTTTTCCAATATACTGGCAAACATAATCAATTCAATTATTGATGTTTTGGGAGTCAATGAAAGAACTCGGAAGCAGTAGACAAAAGGTTCCAATCCTCCTCCTAATATGAGAGCTTAACGTGAAAAAGGAACTTACTTTGCTCTAGAAAGCAGATGCATATCCCTCATCATTAAACCTGCTATTTTCTGTTACATTTCTCTAGTCCAAAACAAGTGAACTCATTGCTAATTTCAAGCTTAACGGCACAGTTAGCTTCCGTACAAATTTCTCCGAGATCCTCCGGTTCTAACCCAGATGTTAGCATAAAGTTTGGCTTTGCTTCCATGTGATCTTAATTGATTTGTATCTATCGTTTCCCGTTCGCTCTAAATAATGTCATCTACATTCCGAAGTTCATTAATGGGCGCTACAAAATTCCATGCAATGTGCCGCCCGATCTCCGCTCAGGGTTGCGCTCCCCCGCGCACGTGCTAACCAGATTTCCCTTTTCATCCATCATCTTGCAGATTTTGGCTCCTCTTCCCATCGGCTTCGCAGTGTTCTTGGTTCATTTGGCAACCATCCCCATCACAGGAACCGGCATCAACCCCGCCAGGAGTCTTGGAGCCGCCATCATCTACAACAGGGACCATGCATGGGATGATCAGGTATCCATTTTCTTGATGCAATCTGCAATATGTCCAATCCTTGTCTTGGCGAACAAGCATCATTAGCACTCTCTTGTCTTTCATTTTTAACTTAAAACACCTTTTTTGGTTGCAGTGGATCTTTTGGGTTGGACCCTTCATTGGAGCTGCACTGGCTGCAGTGTACCACCAACTAATCATCAGAGCCATCCCTTTCAAGGCCAGGGCCTAAGAGAGTCTCCTCCTCCACTTCTTCTTCTTCTTCTTCTCTTAATTTTGAGTCGAAACATCTCTTTTATCATTCTATCCTCTTTTCCCACTTCTTGGCTTGTATTTGGTTGGTCTTTTAAAGTGTTGATCCTATGGTGTAAATTATGGACCGGCTTTCATATTTATGTTTGTGACGGATTATGAATGTATTAATTAATATTTGGGTAAATACCATCAAAAATCCCAAATTATATTTACTATGACATATTTACCACGAATTTTTTTTTTTGGGACGTCAAAAATCATAAACTATGCCCATTGTGACACATTTATCTTAAACTTTTATTAGATATTAAAAACTCTGAACTTGTACCACTATGACAAATTTACTTTCTACTTAAAGGAGCAATTGAAAATATAATGTAAATCTAAAGTGGCCCTGATATAAAAAATATTAAGATGAAAAAAAAGGAAAATTTGAAGTCACTCACTATTCATCATCGTCTTCAACCTCCGAGTTCCTCGAGCACTCGTGAGTCCGCTACCCACTTCCGTTGATGTTGTTCCTACTCTCCTCGTTACACATCTCTCAAAATAAAAACTGCAGGGTTCAAAAGTTTATAAAGAAACAATAGAGTCAATTTCCCCGTGTTGTATGCGTATATTTGCAGAGAGAAAAATGATGAATTACCAGTAGGTGTTACTTGATGTTTCCCATCCCTTTGGGGAAGAGGAAAAAAAGCTACTAGACAGATCAATGATCCTCTCCCCTCCCAAGAGCCCATCAGTTACTAGTCAAACAAGTTCAGTCAGTAACTCTACTCGAAACTCATAATGAAGATAAAAATTAGGAAAAAGATGCGACTGGGTATTGAAACCATCCAGATAAAGCTCGCAATGCTGGGTCTCAAAACATGGAACGCCTCGTAATATCACTATGCGATTCGTTCCGCAGCAACTCAAAAAAAAAAAACAAAACTAGCTTGTAAGTTTGCTCCGACAAAAACGCTCAGGGAACAAAATTAGAACGATCATCGGCAATCAACGAAGCAGAATCCCTCCATAAAAGCTCGAAAACGAGAACAAAAGAAGATGAGAGAGAGAGAGAGAGAGAGAGGGGAGGTGTTTATACACATTGGAGACGGCGGCGGTGAGGCCGGTGAGAGGGTGAGGAGCTTTGGGAGGAGTGGGCTGCGGAGGAGGGAAGTGCTGGAGCTCGTGGATGAAGGAGCCAAAGTCTTTTGGACGACGCGCTTTAGCATCCTCGTCGTCAGCACAATCCCAGCAATGCCGAGGAACTCATGACGTTGAAGACAATGAATACTGACTTTAGATTTTCCTTTCTTTTTTTTAAATGTTTTTTTCATATGGCGCTTGTGTGGCGCCATATCAGCATCACATTGGATTCACATTATATTTTTAATCGCTATTTCTAACTAGAAAGTAAATGTGTCACAATTATGATGTTTAGGATTTTTAATGTTACGATAAAAAGTTTAGGGTAGACGTGTCACGGCGTGTATAGTTTGGGATTTTTAACGTCACAATAAAAAGTTTAGGTAAATATGTCACGGTGGACATAATTTAGAGTTTTTGGATGTATTTTCTCTTGTAAAAGTGCGTGCATATCATGTGCATTTCGAAAAAAAAAAAAAAAACTTGTATACACCAACTCGACAGCATCAAGAAAAGCTTCATTTGAGAAATGGAGTGTTCTGGCCGATAAAAAAACAATCATATGTGGAATGTCCATTAATTGCTTGAACTGAAAATGACAGAAAAAAAAATTGAAAAATAGAAACTTGCCCAATAGGAAAATGGTGGGGAGCTGGAAATTCCTACCCTTTGGTAATCTGACCCAATGATAGTTTGTAATTGCCACAAGAATGTTTTCATCCTAACCGGCCAGTCACTCAAGCAGAGTCTCGGTAATTTGTTGCTGACGATTTTATTAGTATAAATAAATTCATATGTGTTGATACTTGATTTTTAATCAGTTTTACTTTTAAAAAATTTGTAGAAAATCCCTAAAAAGTGAACTTTGAAAATCTTGGCCAAGCCTAAAGAACCATTTTTGAACAAAAAATGATTTTTCATATTTTTTTCATTTTTTAATATTTTCTGAAAATAAAAAAATACTTGAAAAATCTGGAAAAATAGCACTTGAGGCCGCAAAAATACAAAACAATTAGTCAATATTTTTTTTTAATTCCCTTATTATTTTTGCCTCTTAAAATTTAAAAAATTCAACTTATGACCACATGTCTCTTGATTGAGCCCTAAATTGGCCCAAAAATTACATTTTAAATCATTTTAGCCAAACTTTTCTATTCTTTTGAGTTATGACATTTATCTTTAATATCTTGCATTCCATTTTGGCCAAGGATTTTAAATACTTGCACTATTTGGACTAAAAGGACCTAAATGCATAAATATTTTTCAATTTAGTCCCCGGATCTCAATTAAAATGCAATTAATCAAATTTTGGGAATCATCATGCAAATGTAGGGCCACTATCCTATATTTTTCGACCTCTTGAATCCATTGGTGGGGGTGGCTTGAACCGATTATGCCATTTGGGGTTCGAATTGATCAATTCTCATTCTCGGGTCAAATCGAAGATTTTGGGGTTTCATATAATTTGACGTCATTTTTACCCAATCTTGCAACTTCTAAATAGAATTCATGCTCCTAAATCCAATTATGAGATTTAATTTGACAAAGTCTAAGTTTGGGCAGGTCACGTGTCGCGACACGGAAATTTTTCAGAAATAAAAATTATTTTTGTATAATAAAACTTTTTTCGAAAATTAAAAAATAAAATCTTAGATCGAATAGTCAATGATTAGCCGATTCGTCCGATCCGGGCCATTAGTTTGGTAATATGATCGAACGGTTGAAAATTAGTACTCTCGTTCGATCTAGGCCGTTGGTTTTAGTAATAAAATAGGACGGATAGGATGATAGTCTACATTCAATCTAGGGCCGTAGGTTTTATAATCAGACCCAAGGGTGGTGGTTTACCCACATGGGCAAACCTAGGCCGCAAGATTAGTAATTAGATAAACAAAATCCTCAAAAAATTGAAAAAATTAGAATTTTTTTTTAAAAAATGCAAATGTGGCGTTGCTTAGACCAACCCAGGACCAATAGGGTGTGGGTCGGACGTCCAGGTCTTCGTGGGTCGGGTCAACCTGGTCGAAAAAATGTTAAAAATTAATAAAAATCAGAAAAATAATAAAACTTCATAAAAAAATTAGGAAAATTTCAGAAAAATCTCCAAACGTACAAAAAAAAAAAAAGAAGAAGGAAAAGGCCACATTCAACTGGCCCAACTCAATTTTGTCGATTTTGGATTTCCAAGCCTTCGAAAATGACCATTTTACCCATCTAGATATTTTGTCCCAAATTTTTCTCGAACCACCTCCGAAATTAAATGGACTATTCTTTAAGCCTTTAGGGCTATACCAGCGTGATATGTGACCATTTGATTGATGATTTGATACGTTTTATCCGCACGTTATTGATTTCTTAATTTGCGCACTTTCCATTATTGGATGTAATTGATATGTTAGAAAAATTTCCATATGCACAACACCCTTTAGATCGTTAGAACTTACCTCATCCCCGACACATCCGCATAAATTCTTAATTTAGAAAATCACTCAACTTAGGTACCAAAAGTACGCCGCTAACAATCTCGACGTAACTAAGTCCCTCACCCACTTCTCTTGTTTTTGTAGAATCAAACGGACTCTCCCGACCACTCAATATGGTTTTCAATTATACCCTCCAAAAATGATTGGTGGCGACTTCCTTGACATGTACACCACACACATGTCACTCATGGGTTCAACCCCCCACTATGAAAAGGGATGGACCATTGTTTTCAATAAAACCCCTTCGTCGCTATTTGGGTAATAGCCTTGGAAGGGGCCCGCGTTCGAAATGCATCCACTATGAGTTAGACGACGACGAACCATTAGCCCTCGCTCTCTTGACCTAAAAATCGAGAGGGTTGCAACAATATGAAATATCGATAAATACAAATACAAATTAATCATGTAAAAAGAGTCTCAGTAATGGAAACGGGCAAACATCTACTTCAATATTTTTCTCCAAAAAAAAGTGACTAGTCTTGTACCTCTTATTTGGAAAGAAAGAGTACATAGGAGATGTGAAAGTGTGTGCATTGGATAGGGGCGTATGGGTGAGTATAGTTTCAAGATAGAATCGAGAATCGGATTGATTTCAAGTTCTAGGGTATGTAGGATTTATTTGATGTTCTAAAATTTGGGGGACATATTTCGACGAGTAGGTTCCAAGTTCCAAGTCTTAGAACCCGAAACCTATAATCCGGAACAATATTTTTGCACGAGAACATGTTTTTGTATTTTTGCTTGTTCTATATTTTCGCATGATCTTGTAATAGTTCATGATATCCAAAGATGAGTGTGTAATATAGAACACTAGTTTGAGCTTCCATTTCTAGCAATATTCATGACTGAGACTTTTACTTTGTTAATGTTTTACACTTTTTGTGTGTCTAAATATGAGTTACTATTAGTGGATTATCGCTAACGGTGGTCATTAAAAGTGACGATTCATTGCAATGGTTCAATGAAAAAAACAGATGTAATTCGGGTAGACCCCGAAACAATCCTAGAATTTGTGACATGGTAGGTTTTACATTCTAGGGTATGCATGGTAGGTTTCAAGTTTTAAAAATTAGAGAACGAGGTTCCAACGGGTAGGTGGAACCTAACATGACCAGAAACCTATGACCTGGTAGGTTCTAATTTCCAACGTATATATGATATGTTTTGAGTTTCAAAAATTAAAGAACCAGGTTCCAACGGGTAGATGGAACCCGGCTTGACCTTGAAACTTGAAACTTGAAACCGATCACCTCTAAGATTGAGTATTGAGAGATCTCTAGAGATTGATGATATTCAAATAAGGAACAGAGTTTAGCACATTAATCAACGGTGCCTCGAATTGGCATCACTCTAAAGCTATATAATTTGAATGGAGCTTTCTTTTGTTACTATTGCTTTTTCTATACTGGTAATAACAAAATTTTATGCTCATACGATTAAGGGATCTCACATCCAGCCATGACACAATTCGGGAAAATCATCCAAAAATTTCTAAACTTATTGTACGATGGTTAATTCAATTCTAAATATTTCAATTGCACCAATTTAGTTCTAAACCTTTTGACAATTTGTCAATTTAATTATATAATTTTGAATTATGTCAATTTGATTTTAAACCTCTTGAACTATTTTCAATTTAATCATAAACCTTTTCAAATTTTGCCAATTTAGTCTTAAACTTATATTGTTAGAAATGACTAAATTGATAAATTATCAATATATTTACGACCAAATCGCTTAATCGTCACAAGGTTTATGACTAAATTGGCATAATGAAAAGGTTTAGAAATAAATTGACAAATCATCAAAGGGTTTAGGACTACATTGGCATAATTGAAAGGTTTAAGACTAAATTAACAAATTGTCAAAAAGTTTAGAACTACATTGATACAATTAAAATGTTTATGACTGAATTGGCCACCGCACAATAGGTTCATGACTTTTTAGACAGTTATCCCAACTCAATTTATAAGGATATTCATAACAACAAAATCGGCTCATTGTAACGAAGCATGTGAATAGAGAAGGCAATCAAAGTGCAGATTGTTAGCGCATTATGGCCTCAATTATAGATCATCCATAGCGTATATGATATGACATCTTTGATAATTTCGCCCATTTTATCATGAGAAAAAGGAAAATAAGTGAGTAACCCATGTCATATCCGACCTTTCTAATCTTCGGGGAAATTTCAAAAAAACGACTCCAAGTATCCCCATTTTCTCAAATAAGAGCCTTAAAGTAAACTTTATTTCAAATAAAGACTTAAAGTGCCACCATTGTCTCAACGAAAGGCCTAAAGTGGTTATAGTTGTTTCAAATAAGAGCTTGACCTGGCTTTGCCTGGTCGGTAGAGAGTATTTTCATAAAAATATAAATTTAATCTATTTTTTTTATTAAATTCAATTAAAAAAAAAAACATAAAATTAAAAAAAACAAGAACATAGGCATGAGGTTTTTGACCTCCCACTTGTGGCGGCCGGTGACTCGGCGGGGGCCGGCAACCCCGCCGACCAACAGGCCCTCGCCCGAGCCGGGAGAGGGTCGGTGGCCCTAGCGCAAGTCCGCAGAGGGCCACGACCATTGGCCGAGATCGGACTAGGGTGGATCCGCGGCCTCGGCCCTCCGTCTACCCCCGGCCCGGTTCCGGTAGATGGCCACGGCCCTCGGTTGGACCTAGGCAAGGGCCGCCGACCCTTGCCCGGATCTCGGGATAGGGTCGAGGCCCTTGCCACCGGGTCGGCGGGGTCGCCGGCCTTTATCGACTCGCCGGCGACCCCGACGGCCATGGTGGGCGGCGGCTACATGCGGGAGGTCAAAAACCTCCCGCCGTGTTCTTCTTTTTTTTTTTTTTAATTTTTTCAAAATTTCTTAAAAAAGGGAAAAATAAAATAAAATAGTAAATAACCAAAATGTCCCCAACTAAAATGATTCAGGTCCTTTTTTAGACTAATATAGTCACTTTAGGCTCTTAGTTGAAATAATATGCGCTTCAAACACTTCTTTGACATAATGTGGATACTTTAGGACTTTTATTTGAGAAAATAAGAAGCATCCTTTTTTGAAATTTTCCCTAATCTTTATGTCAGATTCGTGGTTGCATCCTGCATCCATATATGAAAGGGGATATTTTCGGCATTTGTTATTAAGGGTGATCGGCCTTCAGGGAAAAAAAGTTTCAAATTTCTTGATTTGGTCCTTTTTTTTTTTTTTTTGTCGATCTCGATTTGGTCATTGCCACTTAAAAGTCAGACAATGTTACTCCTACCCAAAGATCCTACGATTTCCAGAGGATGATGACACTCTCTTCTTCTGTTTCTGATTCCCATCTTTTCCTCTTTTCTCCCGTGATATAACATTGCCTCTGTCTGTGAAGTAACTCAGCGAATGACTGTCGTGTAGTGTGTCTTGATTCTGCAATTACGGGAGGAAGAGAAGAAAAGGAGATGTGGATTATTGGGTGGAAAGGGCCTTCTGGATTCTCTGCTCGCTCTACAGCTGAAGAAGTCACTCAGGAAATCGATGGAACAGGTCTCACTGCCATTGTCACAGGTCTGTTACTATCATGTCTGCGCTTTTCCCCCCTTACTTTTCAGCTTATTCCCTTTCTTGAAGAAGATGGCCGAATCAAAATGCAAACTTTAATAAGTTCTAACAATCTCAATCATGCTTCCTTGGAAGGGTTTATGGCGAATAACTGGTACTGGGAAACTCTTGACTTCGCCTGTCATCTTTGCAGAGAAATCAATGTTTTGTTACAGTGACTAAACTGAATTTAGAATTGGCTGTCTTTAAATTGCTGCTTGGGTAATGTTATTAGGCTAATACAAACCGTTTGTCTAGTGTGGGTTGAGATGTTGTAACTGGTGGATGTAGATGTTTTAGAAGAAATTTATGATTGGTTGCACTAGGGCTGATTTGAGATGGTCCTGGTTCGTAGCTTGATATCTAACCTGGGTGGCGCAAATGAAATTTTCTGTAATTGTCTGATCAACGTGTTTCAGTTATGCTCTAATTTTTTCTGACTAGGTCAATCATTTCATTCGCAATTTTTAGATTGCTTGTTACGTCGAAGCATCCACTTTTTATAATATTTTAAATGAAGATTGTCATTTTGTGCTTGCGGGTTCGGTAGTGTAAATTCCTAGATGTACATTTTGATTACACTGACTTCTCTAATTGATTTCGGGGTATAAGTTATTTCCTGTCTGAAGCTGAGTATTGACCATTATAATTCATGACCACCTTCATACCGCTGTGTTGAACTGACTTGAGATCCTAATCCCTATTCCTTCTAGTGACTTCAATTTTACATAGGATCGCTGTGCTTTCAGGCGCCTCTAGTGGTATCGGCATGGAGGCTACAAGAGTTCTTGCATTACGTGGAGTCCATGTAGTTATGGCCGTGAGGAATGTGGATGCTGGTAAGAGTGTCAAAGAAGCTTTACTTAAGGAACTACCATCTTCCAAGATTGATGTGATGGAGTTGGATCTCAGCTCTCTGGCAGCTGTTAGGAAATTCGCTTCAGATTATCAATCATCTGGTCTACCCTTGGATCTCCTTATGTAAGAAATCCTGATCATTTCACAAAGACGTGCTATGGGCCTAAACATTAAAAAAACCTGTAACTTGATTTCTAATGACTTCAATCTAGCAAATGCTGAATGAGCAGTCACATGCCGAGTGCTTTTCAATTTCACGCTTTATGAATTTGAGCGCACGCACAGTCTCCTGATGATTTGAGCTTGAGTTGAGCACTTGTTGGATTACATGTTAAGAATGCAGAACGGTAATTTTTTTTCTCTATTGGAAGTAATAATGCAGGGATAATGGCATGCCCCTTCATGCTTTCCCAGGACAACACAGAACTACAGTTTGCAACAAACCATATAGGTATGTCATGTATAGGTTTCACTCATGAGTTTCTGCGACCAACATCCTCTTGTATTAGATCATGCGAGTTTTTGTGTCAAAGCATCAAGTCTCAAACTCTGGATCCAACTGACTGACTTATTTATTTACTTTTTGGTTGCAAAGTTGTGTGTGTCATATAACTTACCTTCTCCTGAAACACTTCTCCAGGTCATTTTCTTCTGACAAATCTTTTGTTGGACACGATGAAGAAAACGTCACAGGAAAGCAATACAGAAGGAAGGATAATTAATCTGTCCTCAGAGGCTCACCACTTTGCATACCGTGAAGGCATTCGTTTTGACAAAATCAATAACGAATCAGAGTAAGAAAAGCACCTCTGTCTTGAGGATGATTCTTTTTCCTTTTATTTCATGCTATAGCAGTCATTTTTCAGTCTGGTGCATCCAATTTATTCAAGTTGTATTTTGTTGATGTCCTACATGTATGTGCTACCCTCTAATTCCAGGTACAATAGTATGCGAGCCTATGGACAGTCGAAGCTCGCGAACATATTACATGCTAATGAGCTTGCAAGGCGCTTGAAGGTGAGGTTCATACTTATAAGTTCTATTCTTTTAAAACGCATTTTCATAACAAGAATGCTTGTCTTCGTTTTTCTCGTTCTAATGACTCTCATTATATTTGGAAGTGACCATACATGTCACATGACTCTGATTCTGCTTGTTTTCTGCTATAGCGTTTCGTGTTCTGTATATCTACCCTCCTTAGACCCATCAATGCAGGAGGCCCACGCACTGTGATGCCCTTTATATTTTCTTGAGATTTTTCTTGCTCGGTGTCAATTTCCATGCCTCATTTCGTCTTGTACTCCCGAACCTAAAGCTGTAAATTGATTTTTTCTTAATTGAACAGGAAGAAGGGGTGCAGATAACTGCTAATTCACTTCATCCTGGAGGAATAGCGACCAATCTTTTTCGCCACAATAGCATTCTCAATGGTAAGTCTACTTGTAGAGCGAGTAGCATTATATGCAATGGCTAAGGAAGGGTCCGTGGCATCATGGTAAAATTTTGTGCCATGTGCAAACTTGTCACATGAAGGACTTGAAAGGAGAGGCTTGTTCCCAATTGAGCAAACAGATTATAATAACTTGGTCAAATTACTTGCTATTCCATCTATTTTAGAACTTCTTGTTTCTCATCAGTGCGTTTTTCCCCTCTGGCTATGCAGTACTTACTTCTCTTGGAAAGTTGTTCTTAAAAAACGTTCCTCAGGTATGCCAATTTCTGCATACATCTGCAGTCTGCCCAACAAAATTTCCCCGACATTCTTGCCCTTTAATCCATGTTACTCACTGAATCTGGTTGCTCAAAATAATGAACACAGGGAGCAGCAACTACATGCTATGCGGCTCTGCACCCACAAGTGAAAGGGGTCAGGGGCGAATACTTTATGGATAGTAATAAAGCCAAAGCAAGCTCTCTCGCGCAAGATGCAGAACTGGGGAAGAAACTATGGGATTTCAGCATAAGCCTGACCAATCCTAAATAGAAGGGTTCTGCTTGAACAGATTGTCTATTATTCTTTTGGTTAGGACCAAGTCGTTTTGAACTAGATCGGAAGAAGCTTCACTGAGACAAGCATTTGAGTTAAACATGTTGAGGACTTCACACTCATTCTCGAATTTCTCTGAACACATAATTGGTGAAATAGGAGATGATGGAAGGAGTGTATTACTGTTTGTGGTTGCTGCAGACTGCAGTAATATCTGTTGTCTCTACTATTACTTCTTGATTAGTAGCTCTTGGTATATCTGAGGACATTTGAATTTTTTTCACTACTGGCATGGAAATCACAGAAAACCAAGTTGCCCAAGGGAAATTGTGTGAAAATAGTACTAAAATATTTGGCAAACAAATTCTGTGAAAGCACGTTTAGATCTCGCTTTTTGTTATAGTTAACATTAGCATGTCATAACTTGATGAATTTCTTCTGTGTTCCACTCATTTTGAATCTGTCTTTCTCCTTTTGAGACTTGGACGACCACTTCTCTGGCTTATGCAGGAATTGCTATTAGTCTTGGGAAATTCCTGTCCACAATACTACACGGGTTCGTGATTTTTGATATGGATATCAGATGACTCTGGGATAATCTTCCTAGAGCATGAAGCACTCTATTTTTCCAGGAGATTGTCCCTTGGGAACACGTTACTAACTTATCAAAACTGGTACAAGGACATGGCGACAACTTTCTACGTGCCCCTGCAACTGCAAATTGAGGGAGTCAGCAGTGAATACTACATTTACAGCAGTAAGGCTCTTGTGCTCAAGATGCAGAACTGGCAAAGAAACTAAGGGAACTCAGCAGAAGCGCGACGGACTGTAATTTTTCAAGTTCAATAACGTTGTCTTTTTCCTGTAGTTGAAACTAGTTTTTGTCAGAATTCTGAACTTAGAATTGACTTACCTGACCGGTATTCAACAAGAAAGAGCTCGTGTTACTCTCGTCCTAAATAACTAGCCCTGCTTGGGACTCCGCATTAAAAAACTTGGCATAGTCCTGCCTGATCAAGAAATTCATCAAGACAGTGTTGAACCATCCTACAGTGATTGACACGAAAGATCAAGATGAATTTGAAGAGCTCTTCGATGACCGTGGAGGCAACCGGATGCAAGTTGAAGAAGATGGAGCATGAAACCAATCCAACAACCGAGGAGATTCATCCTGCCAACGCGGGAGGCAAGTCTGCAAAGAAGGCTCGATAGTTACTCAAATAGTCATTTTTACTTACTGGAATTATATTCTTTTTTGTTACATCCTAATTTTATGCTGATAACTTTGTGAGCATAAATTGTAGGAACCAAAAGGGGGAAGAGGAAATTTTGGAGGATTTGATGTGGAGAGAACATAAGTATGCAAGGTTGAGAGAAGTAGTATTTAAAATGCCTTTGCAAAGGTTTTACATAGGGAGAAAATACAAACAAGCTTTTCTCTCAAACCCTTAAGGAAAAACCTTTCAGGCTGACTTGCATTTATGCTCCAACTACTTACCAAGAGAGGATTAGAGTATGAGGTCATATTAGTATCGACAACTGATTTTTAATCGGTTTTTCTTTAGAATAAAATTGCAAAATTAATTTTGGAAACCTTGGCCAAGCATAATGAACCAATTTTGAACAAAAAATGATTTTTTATTTTTTTTATTTTTTAATATTTTTCAAAAATAAAAAATGTTGGAAGAATCAGGAAAAATAACATTTGAGGTCGAACAAAACGAAAAAAATAGTCAATATTTTTATTTTAAATCCCTTTTCATCTTGGCCTCTTAAAATTGGAAAAATTCAAGTCGGGATTGCGTGTTCCTTCACAAACACAAACCCGAATTGGGCCTAAAAAAAAATACCTTTTGAGTCATTTTATTTTCCTTTTTCACTTTTTGGGAGTTATGACATGGTTCTCCAATATCTCAGTTTACATTTTGGCCCAGTTGTACATAGGTTTGCTCAATTTTGACAATAGGGACCTAATTGCACAAACATTTCTTCAATTTAGTCCCTAGGTCACAAAAAGTGAAATTAAACCCTTCCAAAGAGTGCCCAAGCAATTTTAACACCCCTATCCTATAATTATCACCTTTCCAGATCCAATGGTAGGTTTTAATTGGGCTAATTCATGCATTAGGAGTTTGTATTTTGAAAAAATCATTTTCGGGTTAAACCTAAAATTTGGGGTTTTTGCACAATTTCAAGTACATTTTTCACAAACACCACCCTTTTAGAGGTAGTCCATGCTAGGAAAATTAATTTTTGGGTCAATTTTATAAAGAAAAGCCGCTTTCCAGTCGAGTTTGAGGGTTTTTCTCGCGAGTCGGATCCGCCAGGTCGGATAGATCCGACCCGGAAACCCGACACTGTGCATCATCCCCCAATTGGTCTCTCACGGGCAGCACACCCAGGCGCAAATGGAAGCCAAATTGAATCTCAATTCGGGACACCCAACGGCACTTTTGGGCTCCGGCGCGTTCTCCGGATCCTGCCCGACGCCGACGTGCCGAATGGCACGTGTCTCCGGGGTCGGGCACGTGAGGGGACTCGGCCATTTTCATCCCAGCATGTGTGAAGCTTTTTTTTTTTTTTTAAAGATTCGACAGTAACTGAATTGAGTTTCGAGAAGCTCTTGGGGGGTGACGTTGAAGAGGTTGGTTAAAAGAGCTACAACAAAACAAAGTAGGGGGAGGTCAGTAGAGGGAGAGTGCTCAAGATCGCCATTTGAGGAGCTCCACCCAAGAGCTTCGAGCTCATTTTCCCTGCTATCCAGGCGGTGTTGAGCGGCGCCACCACCACCACCACCACCACCATCGGCTTCGTCTCGACCTTGAGAGCATACTAGGCCCAGTCAACTCCTTTGAAGACCCCAAAACAGGCGAGCTCCGTCGTTCGTCTCAAACTCGGTCTCCCGTGACTTAGCTCCGACCGATCACCGTTTCTCCTTTTTTGGGTTTAGATTACTCCTGAGCTCTCTCTGATCATGATTCTGTGTTTCCTTCTCGTTTTTACTGCATAAAACCTTCTGTGTCGACCTCGAAACCCCTCGATCCGCCTCGAGCTCGCGAGCTCATTTCATACGGAACCGAAGCCTTTCGACCATCAGGTAAGTCTTCGTATCTTTCGTGAATGTTGTTTGATGGGTTACTTCGAAGGTTTAGACGTAGAAATGGCTTAGGTGCTTTTCGCAGGACATGGATGATCGGCTGAAGTTGGAGAGGATGGATAGGTGTTTGTTTTGATACGTAACTAAGATATGTTAATGAGGATTGACTGAGGATCATTTTGGTGTAGAAACCGCGGTGTTTCGATGAGATTTTTACGTCGGAATGGAACTTTGGCCGACGCTGATCGTCTTCTCCAATGAGGAGGTTACCTGGTCAGCCTTTGTTGACCAGTAAATGCTGACGTGGCGCCACGTGGCCTACCACGTGTGCGTCCACGTCAACGGGCTGTTATCACTAATTTTAAAAAAATAAAAAAAAGAGATCCAACCATGGAAATCTCGCCACGTGTCGTGATCTAGTTCTTTTTAGAAAATAAAATGATTTTTCAACATATATTCTAATTTTTAAAAAATAAAAAAAGTTTTTTGTGATCGCGTGGCCTAGGTTTGGCCACGAGTCACATTCCCGACCGTTGGATCGAATTTAAAAAAAATTGAAAAAAATCAATTTCAGAATTTATTCATTTTTTCTTTGACAAATTAAAAAATGGGCCTGATTGGACGGTGGTGGAAGAGCCACATCGCTCGATCCCGATCGTAGATCCAATCGGAGGATCGGAGAGCCGTGGACTAGCCACGTGGCTCATTTTGATTGCGGTCCCACGCTTCATGTTCAAATTATTGGGCATCCCTACTGATAATCATGTCACTATAGCCGATGAAGATACACTTTTTGGCTTTTGTCGCACATAGGGGTATACAAGTCACCCAAATACTCGTAAGAACGAAACATCTGACTTGTTGCCGCTCCAAGCCTTTTCTAAGGTTCTTCCAAGCACAAGTACCGGTTTTTGCCCAAAACTCCTTTGGTAAATCCTTTTCTTTTAGCATACTTTTTTCCGTTTCAAAAGTCGTTATACTCTTTCTTTTGCTATACCATTTTCCTATGAATACAAATAGGAAGTGAATTCTCCACCTCTATCCTATATGAACGTCTTTAGATTAAAACCACTATGTTTTTGAACATAAACTTTAAATTCTTTAAATTTGCCAAAAGCTTCAGTTTTTCTCTCAAGAAATATACCCATGTTTCTTTGGTAAAATCATCAACAAAAACTAATGTGTACCTTTTTTTGTTCGACTGATTCTACCTCAATAAGGCCACTAATATTTATATGTACTAGCTTCAAAGGCAGCTTGGCTCTTATAGCTTTTTTCAACTAGAAAGGATTCTTAATGTTGTTTTCTAACGAAACATCCTTCACATGGGTGGTCTGGACTATCAATCAAAGGCATACTAGTCACCATCTTTTTCCAAACCAGTAATTTTAATCCACAAAAATTTCGATGACCGAATTGAAAATGCTACAGCCACTTGCTATCTTTTTCCATGGCTTGAAAACTCAACAAGAGTATTCATTTGAAGAGATAGAGGGAACATCCGCTCTTTGTCATATGCACTGTCGTGATCAACTTATCATTTACATCTATGATGGTGTAAACTCCATTATCATGTTAACTTTATGGCCTTTTTCAAAAGTTTCCCAAAGTCCCGGCACAAAACAAACATGTGCAACAATAATATTAGCACCATCTTTTGATTTGATATAAATGTTACCTTCACCCATCACGAGAATCTTTAAGTTATTCTTGAAGTTGACTTCACCATGAACCGTCTCGTCTAGATGCGATAATAGCTCCTTTCGATCACACATGTGATTACCGCACCCGGTTTCAAGATACCAAATATTATTGCTCGTGCCCCATATTTACTCGACATTCGGATTTGTAATGACTGAATTTATTACATTTAAAACAATTAACCTTTGATTTGTCATGTGTTTTATATCTTCCGATGGAATTAGAAATTCCACCTCTACCTCATCCACCACCACGACCTCGGGCACCATGCTAGCCTCTTTAGTTTGAGTAGGTGATCCGACTTTGTAGTGCTTGCTTAGGATATGAATCAACGGACTTTTGATTCATTCTTTGTTTATGCGAGCATAATGAACCCATCAACCGCTCCAAAGTCATGGTTGATGTATCTTGGCCTTTTTTGATAGCCGCAACAATGTAGTCAAATATTTCATAAAAAACCTCAAGAGTTTTTCTACAACTCGTACATCTTGGAGTTTTTCACTATTAATCCTCAATTACTTAATCATGGTTAGATTCGAGTTGGTCATGTGTAAAGACTTGAAATCGCCTGGAAATGTTTGAAGCTGAACTTGCCAATTTTTGCAGAACATCCCACATTGCTTTGGCGGTTTTCGCACTCTATATTTTTTCCAAATATTGTTTCCTCAATGGCTTGAAAGATTGCATATAATGCTTTCCGATCTTTTTCGAGACTCAACTAAAGAATCCTTCTCCTCCTTTCTCAAAGCATTAAATTCTTCAGCATCGGCTACTTCGGTGTAGCCATTCTCTACCGTGTTTCACAAATCTTGCGATTTGAAAAGAACCTTCATCAGGATCGACGGTTGTTGAAATTCCCTTCGTTCAACTTTGGAAGTTATAATTGAGCGGAACTGTTGGATGCTATTGCTAGCTCTAATGCCAATTGTAGGAACCAAAAGGGGGATGAGGAAATTTTGGAGGATTTAATGTGGAGAGAACACGAGTATGCAAAGATGAGAGACGTAGTATTGAAAATGTCTATGCAAAAGCTTTACACATGGAGAAAATACCAACAAGCTTTTCTCTCAAGCTCTCTAACTCCCTCTGATTCTCTCTCTCTCACACATACACTTCCAAGACTAACTAGTGTACATATATAGAGAGGATCTACCGCCAAAGAAATCCTCAAAACAACTAGCTAATGCAAAGTCTGCTCAAGACAAATTAAACTTGGATTTCTCTTTCTCAAGTCCACACTGCAGCTTGCCGACTTAAAAAATTACTTCACTAAGCCCACTTCAACTTCTTCTTTTGGTGGTCTGTAGACCCAAAATGAATTTCTCTTCTTCAATTCAAAGTAAAAAATGTCGTCTCATCTCTTAATATAGATAATAAATAACACATCTTATCTCTTAATATGGATAAATGATTATTCATACTTTGACCATCAAAATCGATTTTACCATTTCCTATTATAAATAAGTACACATAAAATAGCGATAAATACAGATAATAGCCAATCACTTGCGAGAATCATAGCGACAGGAATCGCTAATCATTAGCAAATAATGGCATCAATTATAAGATGATTCTATATCCACCCGAAGGTCTTTAGTCCATTCCGGTTAAGTAACAAAGTTGGAGAAATCTCTTATAGTTTTTGCCCACTTCATTACGAAAGATAACATAAAAAAATGAGTGAGTGGCGCACATCATATTCGATCATCAAATTAGAACGGAAAAGTACCAACGAAAGTACCTTTTCTTGTCGGATTCTATTTTATCGACAGTGACTTTGCTGATTGACCCCGTAACTTAGTGCGTAGTGAGTCGGACATGGTTCCATGAGAATGCCAACGTTGACCAAACTTATATATATCAAATTGGACTTTTCCAAACCTAATAATTGTTGGACCAAAAAAAATTAAAAAAAACTAATAATTGAGAGGTGAGTGTAGCTATACAACGTGCCTAAAAATCTAGTACAAGGACAATTAATCAGTTAATGACTGTTTAAGTACAATGCAAATGATGAATTAACTAGTCGAAGACCGTGTAAAAAGCTACTCTCTTTAAACTAAATGGGAAAAAGAGCAGCTCTATCGGAGAAGCTTTCCTTCTCGTAATTGCAAGGGGAAGAAAAGGCAGGTGTGGGCAGAGCATCAATTCTATTTGAACTTTGTATTCTTTGACCTAAAAGAAGGCGGAGCTCTACCAGTTCGTGCGACGTGCTCTTTGGTGAGAGTTGGAGTGCTATTTGGATAGCCCCAAATTTCGTATTTCGTGAAGTCACCAAACGTTGAACAAACCTATATATCAACTTGGGCTTTTCCAACACAAATAATTGTTGTCTGACAAAAAAAAAAACCTAATAATTGAGAAGTGGGGGTAGCCAGACAACGTGCCTAAAAATCTATTACAAGGACAATTAACTAGTTAATGATTATTTAAGTACATCCGAATGATGTGTTAACTCGCCCCAGGCCATGTAAAAAGCTATCTCTCTAAGCTAAATGAAAAAAAAAAAGCAGCTCTACTAGATAAATCTTTCCTTCTCATGATTGCGTGGGGAAAAAAAGACAGGTGAGCAGCGCATCCATGGTCTCCGAAGTTTCGTATTCTTTGACCTAAAAGAAGGTTTTTGCGAACTTGCTATTTTGTGAGAGTTGAAGTGCTATTCGGACAGTCCAAAATTTCGTATTTCGTGAGATTACCAAACACATTTAAAATTTGTAACTTGCTTGCAATCAAGTTTATAGGGATTCACACTTTAATAGAACAATTCGATTCTATTTGAAGTACCCACGTAAAGATACGCTACGTGCCACCCTTCAGTTTTCTTAGCCAAGGCAACTAAGTAGCCGTTGAAGTAAAAGGGCCACAACAAAATTCAAACTTCTCCGACCAGAAGTAGTCCCATTCCCCAGCTCTATTATTACCATTATTCATTCAGAATAATTTAGCTATAGGTGGTCTCCTCAACCCTTTTTTGTCCTTATTTTCCCATTTTTCTTTTAAAAAAAAAAACATGTTCTTGATTTGGTTGTCGCCCCTTTTAAATCAAACGATGTTGCTCCTGCCCTGGAGAACTTCTCTGTTTCTGATCCCCATCTTTTTTTGCCTCGGTGTTTGCTATATAACTGTTGAGTAATGTCTTGAATCTGCAAATAAGAGGGGGAAGAGCGAAAAAGAGATGTGGATTTTTTATTGGAAAGGGCCTTCGGGGTACTCAGCTCGCTCTACAGCTGAAGAAGTCACTCGGGGAATCGATGGAACTGGTTTCACTGCCATTGTCACAGGTCTTGTTATAATCATATCTGAGCTTTTTCTCCCTTTTTTAGCTTACTCCCTTTCTTGAGGAAGACGATCGTATGAAGATGTAAATTTTAACATTTTCAGGGAATCTAAATCATGCTTCCTTAAAAGGGTTTGTGCCGAATTACTGGTACTGGGAAACTCTTGACTTGCCTGTCATCTTTGCAGAGAAATGAATGTTTAGTTGCATGGGCTAAACTGAGTTCAGAATTGGCTGTCTGTTGGATTGCTACTTGTGGAATGCTTGGGGAATATTGTTAGGATAATACGAACCGTTAGTGTAGCATGGGTTGAGATGTCGTAAATTGCCCAGCGACATCTGATGGCGGGCGGAGGGAAGAGGGAAAAAGAAGAAAGAAAGAGAAAAGAAAAATAAAAGGAAAAGAAAAAAAAAAAAAGGAAAAAAAGGGAAAAATTCCTAAGGACAAAAATGCCCTTCCGCCGAAGGACGAAAAGCACAACCTGCAAAGTCAGGCCCTTCTTTGAGAATTTTCCCTTGTTTGATCAACTTGTTTCAGTTATGGTGTAAATTGTTTTTTTTTTTTTGTAATAGACCAATCATTTCATTCTCAATTCTTTGATCACTTGTTGACATGTCGAAAGAATTGTTTGGTAGGGTAAATTCCTAGATGTTCATACATATTGAAAATTTTTCAAATGAAGATTATGTCATTTTGTGTTTGCGGGTTTGGTAGGGTAAATTCCTCGATGTTCGTCCATGTTGACGACACCGACTTCTCTAATGGCTTTCAGGGTATAAGCTATTTCCTGTCTGAAACGAGTATTGACCGTTAATCAGACGACCTTCATACCCAGGTATTGATCTGACGTGAGATGCTAATCTCTATTCCTTCTGGTTACTTCAATTTTACAGAGGCTTGCTGTGCTTTCAGGTGCCTCTAGTGGCATTGGCGTGGAGACTACAAGAGTTCTTGCTTTACGTGGGGTCCATGTTATTATGGCCGTGAGGAATGTGGATGCTGGTAGGAGTGTCAAAGAAGCTATACTTAAGGAGCTCTCATCTGCTAAGATTGATGTGATGGAGTTGGATCTCAGCTCTATGGCATCTGTAAGGAAATTCGCGTTAGACTTTCAATCATCTGCTCTTCCCTTGAATCTCCTTATGTAAGAAATCTTAATCATTTCACCAAAATGTGTTATGGCCCTAAATATTCAAAAAACCATCACTTAATTTCTCTTGACTGCCATCTAGCAAATGCTGAATGAGGAGTCATATGCTGAGTGCTTTTCAATTTTACGCTTTTACAAATTTCAGCACGCACGTGCTCCTGATGATTTGAGCTTGAGTTGAGCACCTGTTGGATTCCGTTTTAGGAATGCAGTACGATAATGTTTCTTCTCTTTGGAAGTAATAACGCAGGGATAATGGCATGTCCCTTCACGCTTTCCCAAGACGACATAGAACTACAGTTTGCAACAAACCATATAGGTATGTCCTACATATGCTTTCACTCATGAATTTCCATGACCGACATCCTTTTGCATCAGATTATAGTTTTTGTTACTGTTGAGGAACTTGTGCAACAATCCGTTCAGTCTTTGCTAAGTTGTGTGTGAGTCATATGGCTTACCTTCTCCTGAAATGTTTTTTGAGGTCATTTTCTTTTGACAAATCTTCTGTTGGAGACCATGAAGAAAACAGCACAGGAAAGCAATGCAGAAGGAAGGACAGTTATTTTGTCCTCAGCGGGTAACGGCTTCGCATACCCTGAAGGAATTCGTTTCGACAAAATCAATAACGAATCAGAGTAAGAAAAGACAGCTCTATCTCAAGGATGATTCTTTGTTTCCTTCTATGTTTGGGCTATGGCAGTCATTTTTCAGTCTGGCGCATCCGCTTTATCCAAGTCGGATTTTGTTGATGTCTTACCAGTTTGTGCTACTTGCAGGTACAGTACTATGCAAGCCTATGGACAGTCGAAGCTTGCGAACATATTACATGCTAACGAGCTTGCAAGGCGCTTAAAGGTAAGGTTCAAATTTATATATTCTATTCTCTAATTCGCATTTGCATAACGAGAATGCTTGTCTTTGTTTTTCCTAGTCCCGAAGACTATCATTAAATTTTAGTGACCATACACGTTACTTGACTCTGATTCTGGTCGTTAAATGCTATGGCGTTTCAGGTTTGGTATCTACCCCTCCTTAGATCCTTCTATTCAATTGTTGTAAATATGACAATAAGTCCTAAATGATCTTTATATTCATGTGGTCTTCCTCCACCTATTAGTTAAAACTTTTAGGTTAGGATTTTCTAATATCGTATCGAGCCAATACTATCCCTTTCTAAAATTGAAGTATTTTTCAAGACGGGACGGCGGGACAATACCATACTATCCCTTTCTAAAATTGAAGTATTCTTCAAGATGGGACGGCAGGATGTCCTTATATTTTCTTGAGTTGAGCTCAATGTCAATTTTCATGATCCATTCACTCTTGTATTCGTGAATTAGCTGTAAATTGTTTTTTTCTTAATTGAACAGGACGAAGGGGTGCAGATAACTGCTAATTCAATTCATCCTGGAGCTATAGTGACCAATCTTGCTCGCCACCATGGCTTTCTCAACGGTAAATCTCCATGTGGGCTGACTAGCATTATCGATGCCATGGCTAAGAAATGCGTCGTGGCATCATGATAAAATTTTGTGTCACATGCAAACTTGTCATGTGAAGGACTTAAACAAGAGGCTTGTTCTCAATTGGGCAAACAGATTTTGCTTTTCGAGATATTTGACTTTCAGATATTAGAACTTGGTCAGATTGCTAACCGATGCTTTCTTTCCTCTGGCTTATGCAGTGGTTTCTTATATTGCCAAGCTCTTCATCAAAAGTGTTGCACAGGTATGCCAATTTCTGGTTACATCTGCAGTCAGTGTGACAAAATTACCTCGGCAAATAATCTGCGTCCTCACTGAATTTGGTTGCTCAATGAAAAATAAATGCAGGGAGCGGCAACTACAAGCTATGTGGCTCTGCACCCACAAGTGAAAGGGGTTAGTGGCGAATACTTCATGGATAGTAATATAGCCAAACCAAGCTCTCTCGCACAAGATGCAGAACTCGGAAAGAAACTATGGGATTTCAGCATAAGCCTGACTGATCCTAAATAATAAGGTTTCTGCTTGAACAGAGTGTCTGTTGTTCTCTTAGTCGAGAGAACCGAGTCGTTTCTGAACTAGATGTGAAGAAACCATATATTGGCAACTTCACTGAGACGAGCGTTTGAATAAAACCTGCTGTAAAGACTCGTCATTGAATTCATCATTGAATTACTGTTTGTGGATGCTGCAGACGGTAGTAGTACTTCCTGATTAGTGTCCTTCTTGATATTTCTAAAGATGGTCGTCCCGCCGATAGCATGAGAGAATCACAGAAAACCAAGTTGCCGAAAGGGAAAATTGGTGTGGAAACCGTAATAAAATATCCGGACAACAAATTTGTCTGTGAAAGCGCATTTAGATTTCGCTCTTTGGCGCAGTTAACATTAACATGCCATATAACTTGATAAAATTTCTTCCGTGCTCCAATCATTTTGAAGCTGTCTTTCTTCTTTTGAGACTAGTACCATCAATTCTCTGGCTTATGCAGGAATTGCTATTAGCCTTGGGAAATTCATGTTCAAAATACTGCACAGGTTTGTGACTTGATGTGGATATAATCTAAGTTTAGATAAAAAAAAAATTCCTAGAACACGAAGGCCTCTATTTTTTCAAGGAGATTGTCTCGGAAGAACATGTTACTAACTAATCAAAATGGGTTCTGGAAGCTGCAACAGCTTCTTCCTAGCGGACCTGTGCCCGCAAATTAAGGAAGTCGGCGATGTGTACTTCGTGGACAGCAATAAGGCCACGCCAAGCTCTTTCGCTCCAGATGCATAAATGGCAAAGAATCTAAGATAACTCAGCATACCCTCGACCGAACCGGAATCGTTCTCAATTCAATAAGGTTGTCTTTTTCGAGTTGTTGAAGTTAGTTTTTGTGAGAAAACCAGGTTATTTCGTGGCTTCACTTTCATGAGCTAGATGATGCAGAAACAAGAGGGAAGTATTACCTGCGAAAAGGATCCACAAAATGCTCACCAACTTGGCTTTGGGCGTAAACACTCAACAGGGGTACGTATGATAGAAACAACCAAGCTGGAAACAGTAGTAATAAAAGTATCCGAAAACAAATTTTTCTGCAAAAGCACATGTGGACAACTGGTCTTTGCTAGGGCCAGCGAATGTGAAAACTAGCTTTTCGAAGCAGGTTCTTGCTCATGTTTTCGTTCGCCTCTGTAAAACCAGTGGTCTTGAATCATTGTTGTTTGAAGAGATGGTTATACATATAACCCTCCAAACACAAACATAAAATGACTATTCTACCCTCATTAACGTATTCCCTAACACTTTCCTCAAGTTGGCATGTAAATATCAAATAATCCAAACTTGTTACATAAAAAATTCAATCTACTCCCCCGTAGAGATTTAGTAAAACTATTTGCAAGATGATTCTCCATCCTTGCATGTTGAAGAATGATCTTCCCTTGATGGACTTTTTCTCATACAAAGTGATAATCAATCTCAATGTACTTGGTCCGACATGACACGAAGGTTCCCGAAGAGTGTGCTTCCTATCCCCAACACCATCACTATATAAAGACAACAACAATACCAATAGGTTGAAAAAGCATAGATAAAGCCTCGTAAATCCCGGATTTATTTCTAAATCGGAATAGAAGAGCACCCAAATCTAAAGTTAACTCTAGATCGGGAGAGAAGATCTACCAAATAGATACCAATTGATCACAAAATAACTTTAACATAAGCCGACTACCGAAGTAGTAGAAGAGTTGCGCTCGACTATATAAAGCAAGCACCGGAGTCGGAACAAGCGAGCAGATCCAAAATAACATATTCTTCCGAGACGCTCATACTTTGAATTTTTGCGTTCACCAAACAAAACTCTCCATGTGGAGAAAGTCGATGGGATCATCCGTGAAATTAACAAAGAAAACTTAAGATGAGGATATTATGAGATATGTAAACAAAAAAAAAGAAGAGAGAGAGAGAGAGAGAGAGAGAGAGAGAGAGAGAGATGAGATTTTAATGAATTGCTAATATAATTGTTCGTACTAATTTTGATCGAAAATCATTGACGTGTCAATCCCATCAACGTCGATCGTCTTGCGTGGCACTTTTTTTACACAGGGTCAAGGGCCAACAATCCCCACTGGCCCTTTGGTGACCGCAAAACCCTTATTGATCGCATGAGAGGGTCGCGGCCCTCATTGACCATTGTGAGAACGTCGCGGCCCTCGCCTAGGGGTCGGAAGGGCTCACCGGCCCATGCCTAATGGCTGGCAACTTTGTCGGCCCTATGTTAAAAGAAGAAAAAAAGAAAAATAAATAAAATTGTAAAATTTGTTCATATTAGCGTCATCTGTCCACATAAACATTTAAGTCAGCTTCCCCCTCCAAAATTCCTGTTAGGAAGAATTTGTAAAGAGAAAATTGTAAAATTAGATCCATTGTGGACCATTCTATGTCCACCTGAGGTCTTAGTCAATTCCTGTTGAGTGACAAATTGGAGTTTTCCACTCTGAAGTCCACAATGTGTAATCTCTAATAGCTTTTGCCCGTTTTATTGCAAAAATAAAGAAATAAAGAAATGAGTGAGTGGCCCACATCATATCCAAACATCAAATTACAAAGGAAAAATAAAATGAGAGTTCTTTTTCTAATCGAATTCTATGTTACCGATTGTAGCTTTGCTCATAAAAAAAGTGTCCAAAAAGTTTTAAATTTATTCATTTATTTCAATTTAGTTATAAAATTTTTTTTGTCGATTCAATTCTAAATCTTTTATATCGGTGTTAATTCGACCATAAACCTTTTATTGATATTAATTGAGTCCTATATATTTTGGATTAGTGACAATTGAGTCCTAAAATTTTTTACATTTGTACAAATTGAGTCAATCGGATCAATTTTGACTCGAGATCGTTGACGTGGACGTCGGTTGTCACATGCGATCGTTCATTGCTAACATTGATATTTTTTTATATTATTTTAATATTTTTTTAAAAAAAATTATTAAAAAAGGCTTGTGATAAAATTAGCACTAATGTAATAGGTCTAAGATTTTTTTTACACTTCTCCCGCTAACTGAGTGCGAATTGCTTCGGACTAAATCCATACGTCAAATCCAGGTTGCATCCCCCGTACAAACAGGCACAGCTTTGGCATTTCTCGTTAAGGGCCATCGTCATTCCCAGGAGAAATATCACTTTCATAGTTTCTGCATCCAACCAAAACGATCGTACGCCCGCTCCAGAACGGCATATTCTTGATTTGGTCTTTGCCCCTTCTAAGTCGAACAATGTTATCGTTACTCCTGCCCCGCCCAGGAGATCCTGCGATTTCCAGAGGATGACGAGAGTCTTCTCTGTTTCGGATGCCCATCTTTTCCTCCTTTTTCCACCGATATAACTCTGCCTCTGTCTGTGAAGCGACTCTTTCTTGGCCTCGGTATTTGCTATTAACTGTTGTGTAGTGTCTTGAATCCGCAAATTAGAGGAGGAAGAGGGGAAAAAGATGTGGATTTTTGGGTGGAAAGGGCCTTCTGGGTACTCTGCTCGCTCCACAGCTGAAGAAGTCACTCAGGGAATCGATGGAACTGGTTTCACCGCCATTGTCACAGGTCTTGTTATAATCATATCTGCGGTTTTCCCCCATCTTTAGCTTATTTCCTTTCTCGAGGAGGATGATCGTATAAAAATGCATACTTCAACACTTTCGAAGAATCTTAATCGTGCTTCCTTAAAAGGGTTTGTGTCGGGTTACTGGTGCTGGGAAACTCTTGACTTCGCCTGTCATCTTTGCAGAGAAATCAATGTTTTGTTTCAGGAACTAAACTGAGTTTAGAATTTGGCTGTCTGTTGGATTGCTGCTTGTGGAATGCTTGGGGAATGTTGTTGGGATAATAAGCACCCATAGTCTAGCATGGGTTGAGATGTTGTCAACTGGTGGATGCAGATGATTTGGGAGAAAATTATGATTGGTTGCATTAGGGTTGATTTGAGATGGTCTTGCTCCATAGCTTGATATCTAATCTGGTCACGAGAAAGAAATTTTTGGTAATTGTCTGATCAACGTGTTTCAGTGGTGTAATTTTTTTTTAATAGACCAATCTTTTCGCTCTCAATTCTTAGATCACTTGTTGCAATGTCGAAGTGCTGCACATATTGAAAATTTTTCAAATGAAGATTATGGCATTTTATGTTTGCGGGTTTGGTAGGGTAAATTCCTAGATGTTCGTGCATGTTAACGACATCGACTTCTCTAATGGCTTTCAGGGTATAAGTTATTTCCTGTCTGAAGTGAGTATTGACCGTTAATCAGACAACCTTCATACCCATGTGTCGATCTGACTTGAGATGCTAATCTATATCCCTTCTGGTTACTTCAATTTTACAGAGGTTTGCTATGGTTTCAGGTGCCTCTGGTGGTATTGGCATGGAGACTACAAGAGTTCTTGCTTTACATGGAGTCCATGTTATTATGGCCGTGAGGAACGTTGATGCTGGTAGGAGTGTCAAAGAAGCTATACTTAAGGAACTCCCATCTGCTAAGATTGATGTGATGGAGTTGGATCTCAGCTCTATGGCATCTGTTAGGAAATTCGCATTAGATTATCAATCATCTGCTCTTCCCTTGAATCTCCTTATGTAAGAAATCTTAATCATTTCACCAAAATGTGGCCCTAAACATTCAAAAAACTGTCACTTAATTTCTCTTGACTGCCATCTAGCAAATGCTGAATGAGGAGTCATATGCTGAGTGCTTTTCAATTTCACGCTTCTACAAGTTTCAGCATGCACAAGCTCCTGATTTTTTTACCTTGTTGGATTACGTGTTAGGAATGCAGTATGATAATGTCTCTTCTCTTTGGAAGTAATAATGCAGGGATAATGGCATGTCCCTTCGCGCTTTCCCGAGACAACATAGAGCTACAGTTTGCAACAAACCATATTGGTATGTCCTATATATGTTTCACTCATGAATTTCCATGACTGACATCCTTTTGTATTAGATTATATGAGTTATTTTTTCAAACATCAAGTCTCGAACTCTGGATCAATTGACTTACATTAGCATTGAATTTTATATTTTTTTATACTGTTGAGGAACTTGTATAGCATTCCTTCAGTCTCTTCTAAGTTGTGTGCGAGTCCTATGGCTTACCTTCTTCTGAAATGTTTTTCAAGGTCATTTTCTTTTGACAAATCTTCTGTTGGACACCATGAAGAAAACAGCACAGGAAAGCAATGCAGAAGGAAGGATAGTTAATCTGTCCTCAGCGGGTCACCGCTTCGCATACCATGAAGGAATTCGTTTTGACAAAATCAATAACGAATCAGAGTAAGAAAAGACAGCTCTATCTGAAGGATGATTCTTTGTTTCCTTCTTCTTTCAGGCTATAGCAGTCATTTTTCAGTCTGGCACATCACTTTATTCGAGTTGGATTTTGTGGATGTCCTACATGTACGTGCTACTTGCAGGTACAATACTATACGAGCCTATGGACAGTCGAAGCTCGCTAACATATTACATGCTAATGAGCTTGCAAGGCGCTTAAAGGTAAGGTTCAAATTTCCATATTTTATTCTTCTAACTTGCATTTGCATAACCAGAATGCTTGTCTTTGTTGTTTCTCGTCCTGGAGACTATTCTTAAAATTTTAGTGACCATACATGTTACATGACTCTGATTCTGGTTGTTAAATGCTGTAGCGTTTTGTTTTCTGTATATCTACATCTCCTTAGATCCTTCAATACCTTACATGACGCTGATTCTGGTTGTTAAATGCTATAGCGTTGTGTTTTCCGTATATCTACACCTCCTTAGATCCTTCAAAACTGGAGCCCCATGCAATGGGACGCCCTTACATTTTCTTGAGTTTTCTCTTGCTCAGTGTCAACTTTCATGATCCATTCCATCTTGAATTAATGAATTAGCTGTAAATTGATTTTTCCTTAATCAAACAGGAAGAAGGGGTGCAGATAACTGCTAATTCACTTCATCCTGGAGCTATAGCAACCAATCTTGCTCGCCACCATAGCATTCTCAATGGTAAATCTCCATGCAGGGCGAGTAGCATTATTGATGCCATGGCTAAGAAATGTGTCATGGCATCATGATAAAATTTTGTGCCACGTGCAAACTAGTCATATGGAGGACTTAAACGAGAGGCTTGTTCTCAGTTGAGCAAACGAATTTTGCTTGTCGAGATATTAGAACTTGGTCAAATTACTCGCCGTTCTACCTATTTAAAAACTTCTTATTTCTAATGCTTTCTTTCCCCTGGCTTATGCAGTACTTTCTAATCTTGGAAAACTCTTCCTAAAAAATGTTGCACAGGTATGCCAATTTCTGCTTACATCTGCAGTCAGTGTGACAAAATTTGCTCAACAAATAATCTGTGTTCTCACTGAATTTGGAGTGCTCAATAAAAATAAATTCAGGGAGCGGCAACTACATGCTATGTGGCTCTGCACCCACAAGTGAAAGGGGTTAGTGGCGAATACTTCATGGATTGTAATAAAGCCAAAGCAAGCCCTCTCGCGGAAGATGCAGAACTCGGAAAGAAACTATGGGATTTCAGCATAAGCCTGACTGATCCTGAATAATAGGTTTCTGCTTGAACAGGTTGTCTGTTATTCTTTTAGTCAAGAGAGCCAAGTCGTTTCTGAACTTGATATGAAGAAGCCATATGTTGTTAACTTTCACTGAGACGAGCATTTGAATCAAACATGTTGTAATGTCTACACTTATTGTCGAGGGCCAATCTGGTCTTGCTGGGGCCAGTGAATGTGAAAACTAGCTTTTGGAAGCAGGTTCTTGCTCATTTTTCAGTCGCCTCTGTAAAACTAGTGGTCATGAATCATTATGCTGAGGGTAATTCCTAAAGAAGTGAAAAGAGTGATATCCGTTAGCAGTTCCAAATCAGTAGAAACCAAAGTTCCCTCATGACTACTTTCTCTAGGCAATCTCTGCTGGTTTTAATCATTCTGGAAGATGTTCTTCCTCCGCTGTACAGTTGTAATGTTAGTCATTAGGCTAAAGTTAATTCTATACGTGGAGGGGGTGTTAAATATTTAAATGTCGAACCAAGCATTCATCCAATAGTTTAAGCTTGGTGGCAGTGATCTCCCCTAAATTTTCAATGCACATTGCTTTAGATCTATCCTTACGTCGTTTGACCTGGTACTCCGTTAGCCCATCCCACTTCAAGCAAGCTTATTGCGTCTTAGACTCGAATCATCTCTAATAATGGATTTTCTCAGGTGTCCATTGTGCCAATGCGAGTGTATGATCCTCTAGCACTTTAGTGTCACAAACAATTGTTCAACTCAGGATCTATTAACAATTTAACAGCATCTATATCTCGTGAAATGTGATTGTTCTGCCCATCATGTTAGTAAAGATCAAGAGTTTGGATAAGAATGATTTCCATCTGTAGCATCAATGAAGGGAGAAGATCAGAAGATTCTGTCAGTTTCAACTTTCAATGATAAATATTCTCGTTAAGACATACAAGAACTCCAGTTTCTCGAATAGGACAACCCTTTTTTGAACTGGTGCACTGTTTGAGATTGGCAGTTGAAATTGGCAGTCTGAAAGCACAAGAAAACAAAAAATGTAACCATAGGGAGGACTGATTGAGATTTGCCCTGTTCTTTTCTGTCTTCTCAGAACCTGACAATGGTATCAAACAGAAGATTTCTGGTCCTCTATTACTTGAACTGGTGCACTATTTCTTGCACGAAATGACGGAGAGCGATGTTAAACTTTTTATTAATGACTACAGAGCAATTAAAGGAGGGATTCTACCAGCTTTATCAACTAATTCTGCTTTTGACCCTATTCAATATTTTAAGCCATTCAAGATCATCTTGTGGATGTCAATCTCTCTCTACTCTTCGGCGTCCATAACATACTGCACAAAAATCACCGAGTAGGCACAAACAGATCAAGAATCAATAAATGTTTAGGTAGAGAGTGAGGCAGATCAGAGAAGATATCTAGCTGCCAAAGATGGACCAGGTTAGCCTGCAACACAGGAGCCTGTGACGCCAAAGACTCTGCCCAGAAAAGGCAGATAGTAGATAAGTTCCCTCAAATCCTGGGAACCCCATTTTTCCTCATATAATAATTGCAGAAGTTGAGCCACTAGATTCTTTCTGACATCATGTGTTGACAAAGATGTGTCCTGTTATGAGCCAAAAATGATGAATTCTTGTTGCAGACATTAGTCAGGATTCACTTTTTTCTCTGAATGCCAGGATATATCCGATGGTCATGGTCATTGGCGCAGCAAGTTTTGCTTCAGCTCCACCATTGTCAACGATCAAAAACACATGTGAGAACAGGGCTTGCCTGAATAAAGGCAACACAGGAGTCTGCAACCCAGGAGCTTGTGAAGCGAAAGGACATTGACAGTACCCAGAAAGGGCAGATCCTAGATAGCGCCCTCAAATTCTGTGAACCCAATTTCCTGAATCAATGATTGCAGAAGTTGAGCCACTGGATTCTCTCCGACATCGTGTGTCGACAACGATGTGTGCTGTTATGAGCCAAAATTCATGAAACTTTCTGTAGACATTAGCCTGGATTCACTTTCCCTCTTAATGCTGGGTGATGTCTGTTGACTTTGATCCTGGACGCTGGTCAAGGATCAAAAACACATAAGACCAGGACTTGCCTGAATAAACAACAACCAGATTACATAATATTTTGTAGCTGTTGCGCCTGAAATTTTCCCCTGCGGAACTATATGTGTGATGTTAATCCAGTATAAAATTCAGCTTTGTGAAAGAAAACGTCGAGTATATAATATCCACATATGTTGAATCATTGCTTGAGGCAGTACGGACACTGATTTTCTGACAATAAACGGTTCTATTCAGGCTAAGTTTGAATAACACCAACAACTTAATCTCATACAGACAAGTAACTTTTGAGTATCAAGAGTAAGTAGTTCCGCTCCGCTCTCTTCTTCAGCCTTCAGAGTCCTGACAAGCAGTTTCTGTAATACCAAACCATCCTTCTGCTTCCACCATGGATTCAGCTTCTGACAGTATTATTAATCTATCCGAAATCTTGTCGAGAGGTATGAGATCATTATCCCATCATCAACATTCACATCCTCATATAACCAAATGGTGAACCAGCTTTATTTGTTCAAGTAAAAGATGGCACACATCTAGCCCGTCTGCTATTTATGAATGACTTCCAGCAAAGGACAATCATATAGACACTTGATGATCGTTTGCACTTAGTATTCACAAAATCATGAGCCAAAACCCAAAGAAAAAGAAACGCCATGGGTTAAGCTATCCCGTTGACCATCTTGACCTCGCCTGCCGCGGGATAATGTCCATTGCTCAGACCAGCTTTCCCACACAAATCATCGTTGTTCTTGGTTATCCTTGCCAAGATAGGCCTCAGTTCTCTCTGGTGGACATTCATTTTTAGGCCATACTTCATGAACAATGTCAACGACATCTTTTGCTCAACGCGGTGACCAGGCGCGACCATTAGCCGGTGGCGCAGCAATACAGCCGCCGCCACCGACTTCATCTGCAAATAGGCCAAATCCTTCCCAAGGCAAAGCCTCGGTCCTGCATTGAACGACACAAATTTGTAAGAGTCTTGCAATTCAATCCTCTTGCCATCAGAAGACAACCACCTCTCCGGCTTGAATTCATGGCAGTCCGGTCCCCAGATGAACTCCATCCGTCCGACCGAGTATATTGAGTATGTGATCGACGAGCCGGCCGGCACGAATACCCCGCTCGGAAGGACGTCGTCAGCAACAACATGCTTCGAGTCCTCCGGCACCGACGGGTAGAGCCTTAAGGTTTCTGACAGTGCTGCCTTAAGATAAATCAGCCGATCCACTTCCTCGAACACTAGCGGCTCCTCCCCCACTTGGCGGGGTCGCTGCCACGTGTGTCCATGAGAACTGTGCAGATTTCGATGAGGATCTCCTCTTCCACTCTCGGGTTCTGACTGACCAACCAGAAGAACCAGCTTAGCGCGACCGATGACGTGTCCCGCCCAGCTAGGATGAAATTGAGCGCCACCTGCTGAAGGAACTTGTCCGAATAGGACTCTTTTTTCTTCATGAACCGGGACAACAGGTCGTCATGCTGGGGCCCGCTGCCGGTGCCGGTGCCGGTGCTGACCTGTTGCTGACTCGCCAGCTCTTGCTTGCGCGTGCTGATGATGTCGGACAAGTATGCGTCAATGTGCTCCAGGCTGCTGCTCAGGCTGACCTCCATCCCAAGGCGGAGCCACTTCTTGAGCTTCCATATGAACTCGGGCAGGATGAACCGCTGCAGCGTGGCCTCGGTGGCGCGGTCGAAGGCCGTGGCGAAGCCGTTCTCACGGAGGCCTGGGGACAGCGTCTGCGGGTCCATCCCAAAGGTCAAGCCGCAGATGTTGTCGAAGGTGAGCCGGAGCAGGAGGTCCTGGAGATCGACCGACCTGCCCTCGAGCTGAGCCGCCTTCAAGATGGGGCAGAACCGGTGCTTGATGGCCCTGCTCACCCACCGGGACATGGCCTGGCGGAGCGTCCGGGTGGTGAACTCGAGCGCGGCGGTCTTGCGCTGATTCTTCCACGTGTCGCCGTCGGAGTTGAAGATCCCGTCGCCCAACAGGTCGTGGAACACGGCCTGCCACGTGGGGCCCTTTGGGGTAATTGTCGAACCGGGCCTTGAGGACGTGCTCCAGGTTCTTGGGGTCGCAGGTGACCGTCACCAGGCCCTGCTTCCGCGCGAGGAGGGGGACGGCGCAGATGCACGTCTGGTACGTGCCGCCGGCGGCCCGGAGGTTGTCCGCGATCCAGTCGTGCATCCGTGCCGCATTCCTGATGAGGCCCGGGAGGCTGCCCAATAGGGGCCAGACACGTGGACCGCTGAGGGACGCGGAGATGAACTTGAACCACAGCAGATAGGCCGCGACCGCCGAAAGGAAAACGAAAGCCGCCGATAGATCCATGCGATCCGGGCCTCAGAGCGCGCGTGACCGCACCAGACGCACAGGAAGGATCAATGCACCGTCCCGCACTGGAACCCCGCCTCCGCACTAAACTCGCTTTCTCTTTTACTAATCGTTGCAAGCAAAAGAGAAAGCAGACATGCACACTCTCACGCTACGCCAAATATAAATAAGGTGTCCGTCGGAATGTAGCTGTCAGGGCCTGAGGAACTGTGAACGCGAAGCCGAGAGATGAACAATGCCGGTCCAAGATAACCACCCGGAAAGAGAACGAAAAGACGCAGCAAGTGAAGTATAAGAGAGAGAGAGAGAGAGATTCAACGAGAAAGCGCAAGTGGGTGTCGTTCCTGGAGTTCCAAGATCGAAGCCAGACTCTGAAGCAGGAAAAAGCTTGGTGCTTTCACCATGAAAAGGCTATGTCCTCGAAGAAGAAGAAGAAGGAGGAGGAGGGAGGGGTGTGTGACTGAGGGAAAGAGAAGAGAAAGGAAGTAATATATAGAAAGAGAAACAAAGAGGGAGGCCATTAATATGGAGGAGCCACGCTGGTGTTGAATTTTTCACATCCATCTATCTATATCTTGGAGGGTTTGTCATTGCATGGACCTGAATTACAACAAAACCATCTCACGAAGAAGAGCAGCAATTAAATGCCAACTGAGGCCGTTGGACATATTTAAGGTTGAAACCCACCAAATAGACTTTCCTTCCAATCCCCTCATCCGCCCCCTCCTCATGCAATTCCTAATTAATCTCCTTTAACACCATAACATAATATCGAGAACCCAGGCCTGGGTCCTTCGAAACCACGCATCTTCCGCTTTTTTTTTTTTTCTCCCCATTCTTAAACCTGACAGTATTTTCGGGGACGGTGCGATCTCAATCTCGGATTTATACATCATCATCGCGTGTTTTGTATTGAGAGATCGTGTGATCGAAATAATTAAACATACTTATCAGATTGCCAGACTAAGAACTTTCTTAGACGTGCTTCATTAATTACATGGGAGGTTCGAATTTCTGTTCATGTGGGGCAATAGAGAGAGAGGGAGAGGGAGAGAGGTGCTCACCTAATTTTGCAGGAAAGTGCTCCCCACCTTAAATTCTCGCATTCAATGAAGGGTGTAGAAAGTAAATGGGATTAGTTGAGGAGCTATTGGCGTGGAATAAATCCATTTATAAATCAATATATGCGCGCAAATACATCAAGTTTATCATGAAAAATAAATACACAATACGACGTGCGTGAGTCTCCGTTTTGAGACGTTGGCTGTTGATTGCTGTGGCCTTGGAGAGGTTTCTTCCTTCTTGTTCATGTGACTGGTTTGGTTTCGGTGAGCCGCCCACCCCCACATTTAATACCTTCTCATACGCCACCCATTTTTCACGGTACTCTGTTTGAAGTAATTGGATGTGGTTCCCTACCATTCCGTTTCCTGGAGCAATGCGCCTTAGCAAAGTGTTTTCTGTGATCATATACCATTGGCTCTGGAATTAGCGGGCGATTAGCGTCTTCCTAGCCGTACCCCGTGATGCGAATCGGCATCAGAAAGCGATTACGGTATGCGGTTGAGCCGGATTAGATCGGCCGAGAAAAGCCGGGCGTGCCCGATTGGACCGAACGATGTAGTTTAGTCCGGTTTTCGAAACATACAAAAGGAAGGGAACCCACGCAGGCGCGAGAGGGCGGTATGTGGCCGATCTTTCGAAACTCGCAACCTAGACAAAGACAGATCTTTATTGAAGTGATTTCCAAACATGCAAGTGAACTTGACACCCCTAAAAATGGGCTAGTCGTGCTATATTTATTGAGTGAGCATATTGACAAATGACAGGCTATGTTATCGGCCTCCGCCCGTCACTTCGGACACTTCCCGTAGTCCCTCCAGCCTGCCGTCCCATCCGTTGCCCTCTCGATCGGCTTCCTTATGGTCGTCATTGTCTATGCAAACCTCGCGCGAGGGTCGCGGCCCGCCGTCTACGCCACATAGACGGAGAGGCAAAGTTCAAAGGAATGGATCCGAGTTGACTTCGGATTGGAAAACCCGGTCATCCACTTGGGCCGTCGCCAAAATTACTCACTCACTCCCACAATGCCACTGCCGTTTGCTTTTAAAAACATGGCAGCAACGTTGTCGTCATGCTGCGCCGCTTACGTTCCAAGTCTGGCAGTATGTTTGGCCGTGGCCATATGAGTTTTTGATGATTTCTCATCTTCACTGGTCCACGAGATTAGGAAGGTATTTTCATGTGCCCAAAGCTTACCAACTTAAGATGGACTTCCTTGTCATAAAAAGAAAACTTGCCATGGAAAGAAGAGAAAACAGAACAAAAGTTTACCCATCTCGTCATAAAGTGAAAATCATACGAAAAAACTTTCATGTGGCCGACGTACTTGAAAAAGACTAACCAATCAAATTGGAACAAAATGAAATGTACAATTTTCTAATTGATCTCTAATAAAGAAATAGAGAATAATATAAGAAAATTTGTCCAAAAATTCCTAAATTTATTATACTTTTGCCAATTCAGTCTAAACTTTTTAATTTTGCTACTTCAGTCCTAAGCCTTTTCAAGTTTTGCCAAATGAGTTTATCCCGGTTAATTTTGACCAAAAATCGCCGACGTGGACACCGATCGCTTATCGGCGCCGACGTTAACAATTTTTAATAATATCTTAACAAAATTGTTCGAATTTTTTGTGTTTTCTATTGCCTTTTCATTTTCTTCCCCACTTTTTTCTTGTGGGCAAGGGTCGCCCGGCCCTCCGCAACCACAATGAAGAAAAAAAAATAGAAAAAATGAAAAGTACATTAAAACATTATTAGAAATTGTCCACGTCGGCGACGATCGTGCCACGTAAGACGGCTAGCTCCACATTAATAATTTCAAGTTAAAATTGGCTGGATGGATTTAATTGGCAAAAGTGAAATGGTTTAGACCGAATTGGCAAAAATATAATAGGTTTAGGATTTTTTTGGACAATTTTTCCAAAAGTGATATCAAGAGCTATGGGTACTAAGTTTAGAATTCAGCTTGAAATGTACCGCATCGGGTGATAGAAATGTTTCCTCGAGTTCATCTTACATCAAACTGCTTGCGGGACCTAACAGCTAACGGGTATTGGAGGACGACGACGTTTGAGGTCGATGTCGAAATCCTCCTAAATTGAAAAGTTAATTGACCCTCGAGCGCGAGGTTAGCACGTGAATTGTCATGCAAAGTTTTAGGTCTCACCATAAATTCGTTAGGCGATTAATTAGATAGCTCGCGACGACTCAACCCTCCAGCTATTGCCTCGTTGGAATTTTCGACAAATCTCCTTGACCGTCTGTAAATAAAAGATCGAACTATCGGAACATGGCACTTTACATGTTTTATATCGCAACAACTCAAAAAGAAAGTACGTGAATGTCCGTGTTGAATTAGCCACGCGTCTTACGTCGTGAGAGGAATTAGTTAGGGAGCGGCTATCATGTCAGCGGAACAAGGGATGACAACGTTACGATGAAATTCCAGCCACAAATCAGAGGAGGGCTCCACTCTAATTTCCAATCTTTTCTTTTCCATATTCGCGATTTGTGGCTGAGATTTGACCGTGCGGCTTTCTAACGAGAAAGCATGGTCATGCAAGCATGTACATACTCCGAAATCGTCGGCACACATGATGGCATGTCCGAAAATTATCTTGTCGATTCCAAATTTCGGTCCTATAATTCGAACAGCTAATTAAACCTACTAGCATGCATGAAATGGGTGGTGGGGACACTAATAATCCCAAATGTCAACTGCAATAAATTCAGCTTGAAGAATTGGGTTGTGAGGTTGCAGCATTGAAGTTATAACTGCTGTTAGGTATATTTCCTCAAGATCTACGAATCCCACTTTCAAGGTTTGTACATTCCCCGTTAAAAGGTAGGTTAATTAGGGGAAATGATATTGCTTGGACCCATTTCATGATGACTTAATAGATGGAGCAAGTCGCCATACTTGAAAATTTGAGAGAAAAGTATAAAAAAACCATAAATATATTGCATTGATATCAATTCAATCCTAAACCTTTCAATTGGATCAATTTAGTCCTAAACATTTTCACATTAATACCAATTCAATCTATGCGGCCAATTTTGGCTGAAAATCGCTAATGTAGACACCTTGGCCATTCTACCCAACACAATAAGTTATAAGATGGACATGTTTTACGAAAGAATTTTTAAAAAAAAAAAGAGAGAGAATTTTTTTTTTTCTTCTTTTTTTACCTTTACACCTCTTCATTTTGGCTAGTGAGAGTCACTGCGAACCACAAGGTGAAGGCCAATAAGCCCTCATCACTGTTGGCGAGGGTTGCGCCCCTCGTCTAGGCCCTCGCCGGATTTGGGCGAGGGGCGACGAAACGGGGCCTCGAAGGCCCTCTCTAACTCGACCAAGGGCTGCAACCCTCGCTAGCCAAAATGAAAAATAAAATAAAAGAAACAACAACAAAAATTATAAAACACTAAAAAAATTACTAAAATAATAATAAAAATGCTCACGCCTGGCCTTACCATGTAGGATGGTCGGTATCCACGTCAATATTTTCATGCCAAAATTTATCTCGATTAATTGAATTGGTACCAATCTGAAAAAGCTTAGGATTAGATTGGTCTACTTAAAAGGTTTATGACTGATGGTACCAATATAATAAGTTTATGACTTTTTTTTTGTAATTTTCTCGAAAATTGGACTACGATAAAAAGTGTCAATATGGGTCATTGACCTACTTATTAATTCACTTTTATACACATGCGTAATATATGGGTTTGCTAAATTTAAAAAATGGGTAAAAGGACACTTGGAATGCAAATATTTGTGTGCGGCGCTAATTTTAGTGCCAATATATTTTTGGATTACTTAAGTGCCAAATCGGAGAAAAACGATCACTTAGGTGTCAATTTGGGCAAAAAACTATCACTTAATAGCGAAATCCGGCTAAACGATGGCACGTGTCATTTTTTATTAATTTCTTAATATTATGTGTAATTTTTTTAAAAAAGTCTATCCACATGACGTCCACGTGGCAATTATTCTTTTAAAATTTAGTCCACGTGGATGCCACACGGACTTTTAAACTAAAAATTAAGTTAATTTTTTAAACAAATTAAAAGTAAACAGGAAAATAACTCCAAAAAAAAAACCTACGATTCTTTGTGGCAAAGGACTGTCGAGCCTTGCGACCCCCGACAAGGTCCAGCTGACCCCCCGGCATTCCCCCACCCATCGTTGGCCGACGATGGTGGGAGACGTGAGACGAGGGCAAACTTAGCTTTTTTTAATTTTTGATTTTTTTAAAATTTTTAGCTTATTTTTAGTTTATTTTTACTTTTTTTAATATTACATGGATTTTTTTTTATTGATTTTTAATTTATTTATTTTGCTGACTAGGATGCTCCGGCAAGCCACGTAGATGCCACGTCAAATTTCCGGTGAAATTCACAGGAGTTAGCACTAAAATAACTATTTTTCAAAAATAATTGGCACTTATGTGATCCAAAAAAAAAATATTTGCACTAAAGTAATCGCATTGTACACAAATATTGACACTCTTAATATCCTTTTACCTTAAAAATTTGGTCAAATATGAGTCTAAGCATATAAAGCCTATTCAAATATGGGTTTTAATGGGTTTTAGCTCAACCCATTTTCGATCTATTTTTGACCCATGAGTTATAACTTTCCAAGCCCCCGCTGCCGCCGCCGCCTGGCCACCGCCGGCCGCCGTAGTACAAACCCAAAAGTTCAACGCGTACCCTCCTTTGCCGAGGAGCAAAAGTGGACCACCACTTGTAGGTCGCTCCTTCCTACTTTTTATTCATGTCATTGACTCCACACGTACGTATATGATGGAAGATTGAAGTATTAGAATTTTCACAAATTGGTTGTGCTTGAAGGCTTCGAGCAAACTTCAGAATTTTTTTTCTCTTGGAACTCGTATTGTTATGGCTTGTTAGCGCAGATAGCTTAGCATGAATACTGCAAGAGTAAACGTTGATCAATGACCCTTCTACATGCATTTGCGAAGGATTTGCGTTAAGTCCCATGGCAAGCACCGGTCCGTTGGCTAGACACTAATGAAAGTGGTTAAACGATCCTTGTAATTAACTTTACCTGGGATTTTCTTATCTGTGATGAATAGGAGTTCTGCTGTTGAAGTCGGGCAAGTTCTAAGCGGAGAGAATTGCAAGATGTAGGGGCGGCGGGTGAGCCAGCAAGCGGGGATGGTAGCGGAGAAGGGCGGGAGGTGTTGATATGAGTTGGGTAGGATGTGGATAGGGTCGGGTATGGGTCAATGAATTTTCATTGCATGAATATAGGTCAAAACGGGTTAAATGGGTCAATATGGATCGGACCATATTCGACTCGACCCAAACTCGACCGACCCAGGTCATTTGACACTTCTAGACGACAAGTATTAGGCGAGACTTTTGGGCCAACCAAAATATCTTCGTTTTTTTCACTACAAAAACATTGTTTTTCTTTTTTGTGGGTGTCATATAAATCTCGTGTTTCTAGGTTTGATACAGTGGAGCGAGTGCAAACCTTAAGTTCCGGGTCTTAGCATATATGCTCCCAAGTCATGAGTTCATAACCGCCAACTGCATTCTCAACCCTAACGACCACTAAGGCCTAAAGCACGCAAATGATGAATGAGAAAGCAATAATGAACGTGGACGAAGCCCCGCCCAAATGGTTGATCGATAGTGGTTCTCTTAGTAGCACCGATATCGACACGTGATAAGCGACACGACACGTGACAAGCGACACGACACGATACACCGACACGTCATTTCTAAAATATAAAAAAAAAAGGTTTCGACACATTATATATTAAATATATATTTTTTATATATACATGATAAATTATCATATACATATTAAATGCAATGGTGCAAATGCACAGTTTCCTTGCACACCCCTTCCATTTCATCTAGGAAAGAAAATCGTCTTTCGAACAATCAAACCCGCGAAGCTGTGTGATTGACGCCACCTTTGCTCTCTCGGTCATCTTCAAATGGTCACCACCTTGTGAATGGCCCTTGGAAAAAAAAATCCTAAATGCTAAAGTGGAAGTTGTAATTGAATCAATATATCTCTTTTAGTGAATTAGGTGCGCATTCGCAATAGTTCACGACCTTCATTGAAGTATCTACCTCTGAAAGTGCATCTTTAAAGTTTTGCAATGAACTTCATATTATGAAGCAGTTTAGTTCATTTAGAAGCTAAAAATCTTGCACACCTGCAGTGTATAAAAGGTTCTAAGTTGTGACAGTTCAACTCAAAGTCTTCATCAAAGTAGGGGAGATAATATCACTTTTTGCCTGAAGAACAGAGTCTCAATTGATATTCGAAGACTTAACCGTTGACTCATGGAGGGAGGATCATTGTCTAATTTTAAGATAGTCTAGGGTTTGGAAAGGAGAAAAAGCAGAAGGTTCGGAGGGTCAAATTCCAACAGATTCAGAACACAGGAGATGTTTAGGCAGTTTTTTGACCTTGCATACTCAATAGGGAAAAGATTCAACTTCAGAATTTCGTTTTGGTCCATTCCGAATTTCATGTTTTTGCTTGGTCTTAAATGCATGCAAACATCCAGAGCATGGCAATTGCAGTGGATCTACCATTTAACATGAACTCATCAACTGGCTCTGTTCAATATTTTCGACAACCAGCCAATTCTTGATCGAATACAACAGCTCAACTTACATGCCGGATGCAACTCAAAAATGGTCATCGATCTGCAGGAATTTTGGGCTGCTTCCCATGCTACTACCATGTATATAACCTTTGCAACTCAAAAACGACCCCCGAAAAAGCACTTAGTGAGATCTATCATCCTCTGCTTAGTCGAGCACCCTCTTTCACTTCAAACAGTAACCATGTTACCTTACAGGATGGGTAACAGCTGGGGCACTCTTCAGATTTGTAGCTTGAGGTGATTGTTAATCTTACAACTCCGAAAACATGAGCCGCACAATGCACCAGCTTCATCTATAACCCGCAAAACTCATATATCTCTGCACTATCCTTCGGTACTGCACTAATGACTTTCTGGTAATCTGCAGACCCTCAAAAGCAAGCAAGATGAGTCATAGAACCACATTACAACACAAAATTTTAGTCTGCACTGCAAACCACACGTAGATCATGCTGAAAATATGTAATGGCATGATAAGTGCAACAAACAATACTCTCTTCCCAGTGAGGTGATGTGCATTGAGCGTAACGTCCTTAAATTGCTGTGGAAATAGATATCAATTTCAACTTCACCACTTCGTTATCTAACTGTAGATTGTATATAAATTTCTCTAACAAAGCTAAATCTTCCTCGAAATAAATTATCATCACCCAAATCAGATTATATCATGCTATTCCAATAGAAAATTCACTTACCGCCACGGAAATTCACTTGTGTCTATTCCGGCTTGATGAAGTTCATCCACATATTGTAATGCTTCTCGACACTCTTCCCTATCATCAAAAAACTCCTTTTTGTCACCCTCTATCTGGTAAATTTCATGACCTTTGCCAGCCACCACCTATATGAAAGATGAAGCAATCGAGATAAGATTAGAAGAAAATGGGAATAATTAAAACAGAATAATGCAAAAGGTACTGTAGGAGCTTCGCATATGATATTTTTATCGAACCTCCTAAGGTGCACTAATATGCTGGTTGACAAAATTCAATGATCCATCTCTTTGAACATACATCATGTTTATGAAAATTCTTTGAGATGGTAAACTCTTGATTCCAAAGAGGAACAGGTAAAAACACTATATTACATAAAAAGCACAGTAAAATAAGCTTCTCATACGTACACATAATAAAAATCAACACCGACAAATGCACCTCCAAAGGGATGTGCCACTGCTTACCATTTGCAATTATTAGATACTTATCTTGTTGCACATAATTGATGCTAAGCAATTACTAAAACAAGAGTACCAGAAAAAAGGCCTGAAAAACCTACCACCATATCGCCTTCCTCACCCATAGCTACGGCGGCACGCACAGCTACTCGTCTAATATCGTGCAAAAAAGCCTGTGACCATTAGGTAGAGGTGGATAATAGTCGTTCTCCCCATATTTCAAGTAGTCCTGCATTGTCCATCCGACTCCAGCCAGCATATCATCAAGAATGTCCACTGTTGACAACAGAGCAGCTCATTGTTGTTAGAACTTCAAGAAGAAATTTACCTACATATACAAGTAACTCCATTTCAACCCCCCCTTTAAAAACCCATACTTTACTCACATGGATCTTCAGTCTTTGGATTGTCTGATGTCAGCATTGTCACCTCACTTTTATCAGTAGCTATTTTTGTCATCATGGGTCGCTTCCCTCTATCACTCTCACCAGCACAGCCAATTACTTCACAGGACACAGCAACAGTCAGATGTAAAGAGTAGTTTCAGAAAATTTGATTAGGGATTCATAACAAAACTTGAAATTCAAGGAAAAAGTAAAACAATGTCAAGGTTTTTTCCAACTTTTCAAAAGGTAATCACAGTGAATCTGATTACAAGCTTTGAAGCACATAAAAATTATAAGGATAAATTGCATTTGACTGCGAAATAAGCAAGCACTAAACATATCCACTAAAACATGCCCGTAGAATCTCCCAAAAAATTCTCTTGCTAAAACCTCTTGTATCACATCAAGCGGCATCACCTTTGACCAGAGTTGGAGAAAGGAGATGATCTTCTATAGAAAAGGCAATTAGACATGTGACTATAAGATATTAAGAAGTTAAAGATGGCAACATAAGCGCACCAGTTATAATCCTCCTTGGCCCAAGCTCTCGAACAGAATCAAGGAGTCTAGAGAGGGCATCAGGTGTATGGGCGTAATCCACAATCACTCCGAATGCTTGTTCCTCGTCTATTAGCTCAAACCTACCAGGAACTGTGTCAATTTCCTCTATTCCTCTAACAATGTCCTCTAAGGGTGCTCCAACTGCAATCCCAACCGCCACAGCTGCAAGTATATTGTAAATATTGTGCCTTCCAAGCAACCCAGATGATATTTCTAATATCCCATTAGGAGTGTTAACCAAAACCTGAGTCTCAAACAAGGAAAGTTCAAACTTCAGTGGATGAACATCTGCATTCTTATTTTCCATTGCAAAGGTGACAACGGGCACATCTGGGTTTCCTTGTGCCATGAAGAAAGGTGCATTAGGGTCATCAATGTTAACAATCTTTCGATGCCTTTCAGGATCCACCATCCTCGAGAACAACTTGGCCTCACCAGTCTTGTATTCCTCCTCAGTTCCATGAAAATCCAAATTGTCGTGCGTCAAGTTCGTGAAAACTGCAATGTCAAAATCAATCTCATTATACCTCCCCATAGCCAGTCCATGTGAAGAAACCTCCATAGCAATTGCTTCAGTCCCATTATGAAGCATCTTGGCCATCAAGTTTTGGACCAACACAGCATCGGGGTCTGTGTTCGGCAACTCCAACTTATTATCCCCATGCACATAATAAGCTACCGTGCTTAACATCCCAGTCCTCAATCCCATGGCCTCGTACATCCCTTTAATCAAATACGAGGTGGTGGTTTTCCCCATACGTCCCCGTTATCCCAATGACTGCCATATGCCTTGAAGGTTGCCTATAAAACGACGCTGCCAGGGCAGGCAACACGGCATTCGTGTCCTCCACGATCACCAATGCCTTACAACCCAACGTCTCCTCTATATCAATCTCCTTACTGGCCACCACAGCAACCGCACCTCTCTTATCAGCCTCACTCAAGAACAAATGCCCATCAGTTTTCCTCCCAACACAGCACACAAACAGATCCCCTGAACTCACCACCCGCGAATCGTGTTGAATCCCCGTGATCTCGACCTCCAAGTTCCCATAAACCGAAACTGGAACAACCTTGCTCTCATCCAAGAGCTCAGCCAGAGTGATCCTAAACTTGGGTTCGACTATCCTAGCCTTAGTCCTACCATAAGTATCGAAATCCAAATCGAACAGAGAATCCGACACAGACCCACCATTACTCCTACTCAAATTACCACTCACCTCATCATCAAACTCCCCTGTGCCATCATCAGCGTCGTCCTCAGAGACGACTTGCAGCCCTTGAAGCTCTTGAATTTCCTCCAAGTCCACGACCTCTTCCGGCTCCAACTCTTCGACAGCATCAGCCAAATCCTCCCCATTCACCTTAGCCTTCTTGGGATTCGGCTTCAGCAGGCCCTGCTTCACGAACTCCCTCCGTTTCAAAGCAATGGCCTTGTCGATCTCCCCAAACAAATCGTCTCCAGCGTCCGCCGGGCCCAACGCGTCGGCGTCCTCGGGGGCGTCCTCCACGTCAGCGATGGCCGAGAGGAACGTGGACCGGTGCTTCTTGAAGTCGTCCTCCTCGATCCTGCGTGCGCGCGAGGCCTGGCGGTGGATTTGCTGGAACTTGGAGACTCCGTGCTCGGAGTCCTCGGGGGCTTCGGGCGGGTCGTCGCCGGAGGGGTCCGGGTACGACTGGCCGTTCGGGGCGAGCGCGAGAGGTGGGTTGGGGCGGAGAGAGAGAAGTGGTCGGTGGGGTCTGGAGGGGAAGTAGTATTGCCTGGGCTTTAGAGAGAGAAAGTTTGGGGCTTGGGGGAGAGAGAGCGAGGGAGAGGGAGGAATGTGACTGAGAGAGACATTGATGGTGGATTTAGAGAGAGGGGGGGTGTTTTAGCACAAATGGATAGCGGGTTTGGCAGTTGGAAAGGGGAAGAGGGGGAGAGCGAGTTTTTTCATGTCACGGCCGGTGACGATTGTTTCGTCACTGTAGTATTCTTCTACGGGCCGGGCTCATAAAACAGTCGAAGGCCCGCAGTCGGGCCACACCTCGGGCCTGAGAGAGTATTGTCCAAAGCCCAAATCAGTTTAGACGAAGCCCGCTCGCACGCACAAAAGATTTTAATTTTGGCAAATGAATTCGTTCTATTCACAGATGAGATATTTCCTGACTGTTTATAAAAATAAGTTTTTTTTGCACCGACGGTGTAACGGTAACCTACTTTCATATTTATAGCTACGTTTGGTCGTCTAAATTTCTAGACAGAATAGGACTTGGATATGATAGAATATAAAATCCATGGCTTTTGCTATATCATATCCATTGTTTAGTAACCGGCAATAATAAAATTGGATATTTTTACGTTCTATTTTGTCTATTGCTTTGTATGAATGACATATTAGTGTAAATGAACCTAAAAGTTGCACAAACGAAAATGATAAGAATCCTTCATGACACTCTTGCCTACTTCATTTTTATTGCTTAATGTTTTTATTATTGTTCCTTTTTATTTTTTAAATTATTTTATTTTTAATTTATTTATCCCTTCCATCACTCTCTAATAATATTTTACTAAATAATAAAATATACTAATATTCCTAAATTACTAAAACACCTAAAATATGTAATTAATATAAAAAAATTATATATATACAGAATTTATATTATAATATAGAAATAAATGAGAATACATAAATAAAAATGGGAATAGATAATGATGAATTTTTTCATTGTTTTGAATTTTTTTATTATAGAAATCAAATATTATTTTTATTATAATACTATTTTAATTTTATTAGTTTAAGAAAATTGTTATTAGAAAAAAATAACTTATGTATTAAGGTTATCGAAATCCTATCCACCTTTATCTCACCTCCCCCATAGGATAATTTTATCCAGGCTATATCCCTCTTATATCCCACTATATCGTGTCCTAAGCATGCACCAAACATAAGATAGGATAAATTTTATCCTATCCCGAATTTTATTCCGACTACCAAATGCATCATTGTATTTTTTTGTTTGGTTCATGCTCATTTTTCAACGTCGTTATGTTGACCCAAAAAAAAATTAATACCACGAAAATCCCAAATTGATAAGTGTGTGATAAATTTATTCAAATTAATTTTTTGACAAAAAAAATCTAATTTGGTGCACCTATGACAGATTTACTCTTCTTTGATTTCCATTAAGAATTGTTGAGTTGGGTGATACATGACAATTGATAAGTGTACCAACTTAGAATTTTTGCTAGGGATAAGCAAATTGGATCCATCGGATCGAGTCGGAGCGGTGTCCGATTCTCAATTTCGAGGGCGGAGGCCTAGTTTTCGGTCCTTAAAATTGAAATAGGTGACCGGACGATCCGGTTCCCGGTTCCAGGGGATACAGGATTGGACCGGACCGGTCGATCTTGTTGTTGAGTTTTAAATATGCTCTTTGTCGTTGCTTTCTCTAAGTAAGTGTAAATTTTCTTCTTTTCCACTCGATAATTGAAATGGACATTTATGAAATCTAAATCGGCTGCTGCTCGTAATGTCAATGTTATGGGCAAGAGAAAGCAAAGAGACAAATGTATTTGATGAGTGCTGAGACGGCTGTTATACTTGGGTGAGCGGAAAGACTTGAAAGCTTCGGTCTCTACTATTGGTGGCCGGGCGCAATGCCAGAAAGTGCTATCAGTCGCTCATGTCATTCAGGAGCTGCTGGTAACGCACGGCTTCTCCAATCTGGCCGCACCCTGTGCCATTGTTAAGTAGGTGCCACGGCTCCAACAAGATTACACTGTGCAATCTTGTTGTATTTAACCGGTTCCATTGGACCGCTCGGGAACCGACCGTCCGAACCAAAACCGCTCACCCCTAGTTTTTATCATCCGTTTATCATGGCTGATTTGAATTTTCGTAATATTAACCTAATTTAACGGAACTAATGGAGAGTAAATTTTCCACAAGCATATCGGCTTGGGATTCTTTGTAGTAAATTCATCACGAATATATCGGTTTGAAATTTTTGTTATTATAAAATCAGTTTGGGATAAATTTTCACGAGCGTATAAGTTTGGAGGATTTTTCGTGATATTAACAAAAAAAAAAAAATAAGGGGAAAATATTTTCGGGTTTCTAGCCTATGTGAGAAACCTTGAGAATTTTTTAATGAGAATCGATAAATCTCTCATCACAAGTTGTTTTCAAACGTCAAGCTCTGATTTGCCGCCTCGGTAGCTGAATACATAGGGTGGAGCAGTTGGAAAAATAAAATCATGTCAATGGTGACAACTTCAATTAGGGACAATACGACAAAGGGGTTCGCTCGAGGGTCGTCGTTGAAAGCCTCCGGCAATTTTGAATTCCAACATATTTTGCACGGAAACATTCAACAAACGTGGGCTTGAAAACGTTTTGCTTGCTTATGTTTCCAGCGAAATGAGGGGAAAAACTGCTCCAAAAGTCTTATTAAACTTATTGCACGGCGATCAAGTCGGTCCTAAACCTTTTCAAGTATGCAAATTCAATCCCAAACCTTTTGAAGTTTCGTCAATTTAGTCATAAATATTTTAATTGTATCAATTTATTCATAAAACTTTTGAAATTTTACTAATTTAGTTCTAAACCTTTTGAAGTTAGTCCTAAACTATATTAGTAGAAAGGACTACGCCGACAAATTACCAAAAAGATTTAGGACCAAGCCAAATCGTCAAAAGGTTTAAGACTAAATCGTTAAATCGTCAAAAGATTTAAGATTGAATTGACAAATGACTAAAATATTTAAGACTATATTGGCATATTTGAAAGATTTAAAATTGAATTGGCCGCCTTACAATAGATTTTAAACTTTTTGGATAATTATCCTAGTGAATTGGACTATTAGATCATCTCTATACCACTAGTCGGTCATATTATCATTTTATATAGATTGGGCAGAAGTTATTATTCAAATGGATAGGAGCCAAAAGTTAAGGAGGTCTTGGAAGTCAACTTCTCGTTTTACTCTCAAACGAATTGCTGGCGCTTTTGCTAAGAAGCTTTTTCACCCGAAGGACTCATTTCTGCCTGGCGAGAAAGCAGTTTTTCTCGTTCATATGATGGAGCAGGCCCTGTGTAAAACTACTCTCCGAGTCGACACAAAGGCACATCAAGAAAAGCAGTTTTCTCATCGATAAAATGCAGCTCAATGCGCCGCATTGAACGCCAACACCGTAAGAAGATCCGCAGCAGCAAGAATACAGATGAAGTCATTGATTTCTCTTAGGTACAAGGGCATGTGATGAGTGTCTCATATTAAGTACAGATTGCAATGTTCACAGACGTCGCCTACATTTTATTAGACTATCTACCGAGATCGTCGTGAAGAACTACTCAACAAACTTCTACAGTGGTCTTGCGATGTCCTGGACTATGCTAATATCGCGGCATCGTGTACACCAACATGCAGTTATTAGGATGGAGATGAATTTCCACGTTTCAGAGCGAATCTCTGCAGTGCGTGTTTGATTGTTGCAGCAGACATTACCGCCGTCCCTGTGAACTGCAAATTAGAGATGGAGTCATTAGAATAAGCGCCATCTCAATCATAACCGAAATGTTCAGGCTCATGTAGGGTGTGCTGTGCATCTGTTATATGCAATCAAGTGCAGTAACCTCAGTGAAAAATGACTGATCTTGGCAAGATATTATAGCTATTTTTTTTTTTTCTGAAAACTGAAAACAAAATTTTAACTTGATTCCTACCTTAGATTTGATGGTCAAGTACATAATCCCGTCGATGGTCGATGACTGAACTGAGTGAGAATCTAAATGGAGATTGTTCACCTCGTTTATGATCTCGAGCAATACTCCCTCTCTCCAAGAGCACCGCATCTCAATTAGCACAATCCTATCATTAATCTTGACTGTCAAATTATCGGCAGACACATCTGTCTGCACCACAGAATTGGTCTCCTGCTCCATGCTAACGATGTCGCTGGCCTTCCTCTTGTTCACGAACGGCTTCTTGCCCGAGCCTGTCACATGGGTCCCGCAGTTATCAGAAGTCCGCTCGACCATGTCATGGGGCTTTCTTCTTGATTTCGCTTCTACTTCCATCGAAATCCCACAAGATTCCAACTCTTCAACCCTCCTCTGGAGCTCTCTCAGGTACGTAATTGTGTCATCTAAGATGGACAGCTTATCAACCTGCTTCACATGCAATCACAAAAGATAGAAAGCCATTATAAGAGATTCTACAGATGAGCTACTGTGATAGCTGTGATAGCTGAGGCAGCAGAGAATTTTTCTGGTACCTTGCTGACTGAAGGAACCATTGATTTAAGTATACACATGCGGTCATTTATTTTTTCCTTTCGCTTCCTTTCAGAAACTGCATGGTTCAGACCAATTTCATCAGCCTCCGGCCTCCAAACTCCATTTTCCCTGCCATCTTCTAAGGGGTACTCAAGAGCATTATCATACATCCGCGGAACTTGAAATAGGATTCTCTTCAGTACCCTTTGCGGCATCCCACCTTGTGTTGTTTGCCGAGACGGAAACCGTCCCTTCTTCCAAGCGACAAAACTCAACTCCTTATTACCCCTTTGAAAATGTGGACCGATGATCAACTGGTGCGATGTTTTCAAAAGCGATGAAAGGACACTCTGGTAATGTACATCGTCATTTTCACTCTCCAACAAGGTTCGTTTCGTGTAATCACATCCTTGAGGGTCATTTGCCTTGTCATCTTCTTGGACTGACCTTAAGTTCGTAGGTTCAACTATGGTTTGGGATATGCAATCGCTGGAGTTCACGGAATGGTGTAAGCAGTTGCTGAACTCATCATCCATGAACTGCCAACTTTGTGCTTGAGAAGCTACTCCATTTATCGCTTCAACCACAAATGAATTCGCCGGTAGCTGGTTGGCCTCAAAACCATTTGAGCTGGTGTCTGGAGAAGCCATATCCAGTTCTCTTACCACAGGAACCAATTTGGCATCGAGAATGTCATGATCGAGAATATCAACATCGTCTTGGTTTCTTGTATCTCCAATAAGAGCACTGAATTTCTTGGAAGCTATTGGGTACTGGATTTCCAAAAGAGTACTCTTGACGTGATGGATGAGACCAGGGTCCTCCAAAACCTTCGCAAACAATTCCATTAGGGCCAGTTGGCTTAAATTGCATTTGCATTCTCCAAAAACAAATAAATTCCTCGTAAATGAAGCAGGAGTTAGATACTGATACCATACCAGGTCGGTCACACCGAGCTCAATCACGCCCCCAGAAATGGAAAGCATACCACAGTCTGAAATTCAGAAAAGATGACATATCAATTAACATTAATCCGGGGGCCATGTTTACACTGGCTGGTGGTTAAGTCAGGCTTTCTACTAGCTATTGACAGTTTGAGACCAAGAGAATCAGCTCAATCACTTGCTTACGGACTACAACCCCAAAACGTATTTTCAAACTGTAAAAGAGGAAATGTGCCATCGAGCAGGGAAAAGTAAACCAAGGAAAACAAGCCAACTCATGTATCGTTTGGGCTCATTAGCCCCAGTTGAGCAATTTTTGTGGGCATAGAGGTACCACCATGAGTTGCTTTTGAAGTACTCAAACACTTCCCACCAGCATCTTTTAAGTGGATGGTTACGGCTAATCAAAGTATGCAGAGCTGTTAAAAGGGGGACCCAGTTCAAACCCACTTCGTCTATGCAGAGTGTTAAGACTAGCTGTTAAGACTAGCTAAATTCCGCTGATTCTAAAGCCATCAGTTACTTTATGAATGTGCACAAGCATAATGGATGATAATGGCCAAGGTGGTCCTGCTATATCAACAGTAATGGTGGATATGGCACTCAAATACTAATGATCTCGCATGGGAATTCACCCTCCTCTTGGTCTGGGTGGCTCCTTGAATGAGTGGATAGCTTGAGAAGTAGCTAAAGATATTTTGAGGACTTGAGGGTTTTGATTCAAATTCTTCCGAAAACGAAAATGTACCTGAATGGATGCACTCTGAGGAGGATGGTCCCACAGGTTCCATTTGTGCAACAAAATCAAACACAAAACTATATCAGTGGTCTTCAATCATCTTGAGCATATCAGAAAATCCTTGCAGATCAGATACCATCCATGAAAAATTTGTAGCTCAAGCGAGATCATCACAAACCTTTGCCAAAAGGGAACGGCTGAACACTTTGCTATCTGCATAATGGGCATTGCAAAGCCAAGTAGATTGACCTGTAGTTAAAGTTCTTCCTGGCAACCTACAGCATAATGCAGCTGAAGAATTACCATTATGACCCTCAACAGACAGACCTTTGGCACATAAGAATCATTGCAAATGGTTTAGCTTCATTGAGGTTTGTAGCATCAAAACTCAATAATCTGCGTCGAATGTGGAGGTGGAGAGGGTGCAGACAAGGAACACGAGACTGCATATTAGAATTCCAAGCATTTTATCACAAGTGTAACAGACTCAGAGAGTGATCAGTGATTACCCTTGGCCAATGTCGTAGATAAACGACATGCAAACCAAATAATACCACTCCGTGTCGGTGAGATCTTCAGGGGACAATGCTGCTGAAGGCCTTCTAACGTGTGGGCTCGATTCACCCGCAGATAGAGACTCGTATAGTTCCCTCAGTTGCTCGCTTCTCTGCATACCGATCTGGTCAGTATTAAGTTCCACAGCTTGAATTGTTTTCCTGGTTTTGATGTCTCCATTGTAGTACCCATCACCCCACTCCAAGACCCTGCAGTAATCACATTGTGGACCACATTCAGAATCAAAATCAAACACTTAACCTTCACTGCTGAAGGGCTAATTAAATATGCTGAAGTAATGTGGGAATTACCAAATACAAGAAAAATAAATCAACCATCGAACAATAAAAAATTAGCTATTCATTTCCCTTACCTTACCGTAAAGATGTATTCCCCGTCCATTTCACATAACAACAGATAGAGAACATAAAATTACCGATGAAATCCAGAGTTCTTGGATACCATGTAAGTATGAAAAGAAAGCTATCAAAAGAAAGCTATCAAGTGCATTGCAAGTAATAGAGCTAATTCCTATAATTGAAACTTCAGAAGAGACAGACAATGGCATACAATAATAAAAAGCAAGCATTCGCAGAAAAAGGAAAAGAAAATCAAAACATAGAATTTTTCATCATATAGTCTCTTCGCATCTATCCCCCAGATTTTGAAACTGCAAATCATACTTGCCACGCTGCACTATTTCCAGAATCGTAAGAGGACAAACTTTGGAGCCAGGACAAAGTATTGTGGGATGGAATACTAATAATAATGGATCTTTTCTGCTTAGCATAACATTAATAGCTATTATAATGACCAAAAATAGAATACGAATAAAATGTTTGAGATGAAACTATTAGTACCCAGGCTGTCTGGTTGAGATGGACCAGAAGATTCCGTAGCTCCATTGGATTTTTCTCACAGCAAGGGCAAGCTGCTTCTTCAAATTTGCAGGAACTTTCCCCTGGTTCTCCATTCCACTTGCCATACTCCAAAATAATCTAATAAAGCAGCAGAAATACCTTTTTTTGCACTAGGTTTCTCCCTCTTGTTCTAGAACCTTCAAGAAACGGGAAAAAGGAATGTAATTGTTCCGAATTGCTTGCTCTTGCATCCGGGGAGCAATGACCCAGATGGGTGTTCCTCAACTACTCTCCTCCAAATTGAACCGACAAGCAATAACTCCAAAAGAAAGAAGAATATGGCTTTTGCCCCAGAAGATGTTCACTGAAACACAGAGAGACGGTCAAACTAGAGACTTTCTGTTCAGAGCATCAAATGAGATGAAAAAAAAAAAACAAGGTATGGCGATTTTCTTGGGCATGGCCAATAATTTCAATCAACGCTGGAGGGTTGATAAAAGAAGTAGATGGCTTCCTGTTACTAAGAGAGCACACAGCTTGATAAAAGGAACAGAACTGAACAAAAGGGAAATGTCATCTGAGTTAAAGGTATGAACATCAAAATGAGTCGAATTTCACCAAAAATAGAAGGAAATAGTTGTAAACCCTCATCGGATGACCCCAACGAAAGGTTAGTGGTGGGGAAAAGCATCGGTATCACTAGCCTGTGCCTCTTGTTTTGCAGCTCATAAACCAAGAACCAAACGAAAGATCTGCCCTTTTCACCCAGAGAACTGAAAACACTTTGGCCCTACAAGGAGACCCCCAGAAAAAAAAACACCACTTTCTTGCAATGTGGGCACTTTAATTTTTCGGCTAAAAAGAATATCCAACCAGCTCAAGATCGAGTCCCTAATAATACAGAGCTGAGAAAAGTCGCCTGGGCAAAAGGGACATCGACAACAACAGCAAAACCAAAAAAAGGAGAGAACTTGGCGAGTCGCTTGAGCTGGCCTCTTGGTTTCTGAGCTGCCCAGAAGCCCAAAACCAAAAAGGCGCAGAAAACTAACGAGGAATAGAAAGATCCTAGCTTCTTTTGGAGCTCCTTCCCTCCCCTGTTAATGGCGATGTTCGCAGGACACAGACACAGAGAGAGAGAGGGAGAGAGAGAGAGAGAGAGAAAGAGGACGTGGTCGAGGAGCAGTGGTCACATGGGGAAATTTAAGCAGTTGCACGGTCGTCGTGTATCCTTGATGGTGGGATTTGGTGGAGGAATTATAACGAAAAAACCAAGAATAATAATTATGTTGATACTTTTGGACATGCAGTGCGGGTCCGAAAATCCACATTTCCACTCCCACTGTTCTTCATATTTCGCTCCGACAAAAATGGCCCCCTGGCCTTGTTGGCCATGGCAAGCCCTTCATATGTTGTCATTTCTTTATTCCACAAGAGTTATTTTGTCCTCCACCACAAATAGAATCTGAATTTTCCAGAAAATAAGACAAAACATGTACTGTCAATATAATAGAAAATCGCAGATTATAGATATTTTTCCTCTAAGAGAAAACCCCGTGGGAGCAATTTCTGTCCCATTTATTGATTTTTGTGGTTTGAGAGCGTTGCGCCCTGTAAATTTTTATTTTTATTTTTATAACTCTCTGTGTTATTTATATGTATAATGAAATTGCTCCGCCAAGCAAAGTTTTTGAAAATTATAGACCGTGTGTAGTTGTGTACTATCTCTTTTATACATATTTTATCTGTTCTCGAGTCGAAATAATAAGTATAAGCATTCGTTTAAAAAAAAATTCTAAAAAACATATTGTTAATAATGTCAATAAACAATATTTCCATAAATAAAATTTATGTCCATATTTACAAGAAAAAATATATTGATCATTTTAATATAAGCGATTATTTTCATAAATGTTTTTCAAATTCTTTTATGAAACAAACGGAACCTAAGTGTACGTTTTATTACTGTAGGAGCATTAGATAAATTGCGTTCGAGGTCGTTATGGACAATTATAATGATCGAATTGTCTAAATATATACATGTGTATTTCCTTTTAACGATGCTAAAACAAATGCCTTCGCACAAATGATTTGTTCTATCGAAACTCGAAAGTGGATTTAAACACTATTCTTCTCGAGGCGAAAATTGTGTGTTATTTAGACCATCGAATTGGTAACGCCACATATGCGTAAAAAAATCCATCTAGCATGAAAGTAGATGGTTTTGTGAAGTTATTCACTTCTATGTGAGAAGAGATTAATTCAATTGTGCTGGTAATTTTACTCTTTACTAAAAACGAGTTTTGGGAGTTGATTTGTTTATGTGTTTTTTGCATAAGGGTGATGTATGTTTTGTCTTAATATATTCGAGATTATATCATGAGTCGCATTTACTCAATAGCGACGTTGTTAAGTTGTGGGGAGTGCGAATAGGGAAAGATGTACAGATTGCTAAAGCGGCAGGGGGGGGATTTGAAAGTCGTACATTGGCCGAGATTTGGGCATGTGCCCAAATGATTATATCCCCCTCGTCACCTAGTGCCACCAATCTTCACTTTTTTTTATCAATTATTTGCCCACCTTCCGGCTCGGCTCGGCTCGGCTCAGCGTGACACCCCGAGTTTTTTTTCTTGGCGCGGCTCTGGGGGACCGGCAGGGCCCACGCAACTACTCATTTGCCCCTCTCCCTAGTGGCCAATATATATATATATATATTTGAGGTCGAATAGTGGCCAAGATTTTTTTTTTTGGTCGAAAAATAGTGGCCAAGATGAAAAGCAATAGATTTTGATAATTCGAATACTACAAATTTAAGCCATGTTTGTTTTCGGGAAAATTAAATAATTAAAAAAATATTTTGCTAAAAATGATCCGTTGTCCCGCTTAGAAAGATGAATCAACGAGAATATTTCCTTGTCCAACAAAATATTTGATGACTTAAATTATTGTCGATAGTGAAAATATTTTTCAAAAATTAAATATTTATCATTTTTAAGAAAATATATTTTAAATCATTCATTTTTCGTAAAATAAATAAAATTTTAAATATGAATTTTTTATAGTAGATGGGTTTATTTTGTGATGGGCATAGAAAGACGATCATACTTGAAAAGACAAATTTAGAAAAAATCCGGAGTTCATCGCATTTTTTTGGACCAGGAACCCCACAGGCCGCGGAATAAACCCTAGAGGCCACCTTAAACACGCGCTATGAATTTTAAGAATCGTTTACTTGGACCTTTACGGGCGCGAAACCAAGGCCACCTAGGTGGTAGTTCATCATCATTTTTGTCCTAATAAGATACAAAAAGCGGATGGTTGAGTACTTATTTCACATATAATATGTGCTACAGGTAATATTATGAAGCCTTTTGATTACAAGGGTCCTATTAATAGATTTCTTCAATGATTAGACCTCTTAATTAAGCTGTTGTTCTTAATTAGCCCCATTTAAATTATTATGTTCGAGTATTAACACTTTTTTCCTCCTGCTGTTGCTGGGTCAGCGACTTATCCTACTCCCAATCAATAGGCTCTTATAAGGACCAAAAAAAAAAGTTAGAAAATAATTAATACTACCAAAAAATCAAAGTGGTACACCCATGCCATGTTTATCTCGCATTAATTTTGGTTTAGAATAAATGTGGCACGACTATACCGATTTCAGGTTTTTTGCAACATGAGAATATGTTTATAGTAAATGTGATACATTGATTTGAATTTCTTTTGTGGTATTGACAAAAACAGAAAGGAATTGAAAGGGGAAGACAGAATCATTTCCCTTGTCATCAAGGTAATGTCTTCTTCACGATTGAGGGTCGCATTCAAACGTTGGAGACGGCAAAGAGAGAAGAGACCAAAAATGAGAAAAGAACAGAAAATGTGTGAAAGTTTGAAGATAGATGCTAGAGGAGTTTAGCAAAGTGGTCCTCCTATTGCAATGTCTTGTTGCGCTGGCCAAGGTGGTCCTAAAGTCCTACTGCATCGAATTATCTGAGGTGGATGACCCTTATGTAGTGAATGCTATGCTCGTTCCGCTTTCGTGCATGATTCGCTTTCACATTACATGCACGAGAAATGAACGTGTTTCTCATGATAATACACGACCATCGAGTTCGAGATGACACAGGGTGCGCTTGGTTCGACTTTGGGGCAAAGTTCTTTGGGAAAATACAAAGGCCATTGGGTCCCTTTTATTTTCACGGAAAATGAATAATTTGAAAAATATTTTTTCAAACAATCATTGGTACAAAAAAAATTTCTCAAACTATTTGCCAGTGGAACTCAATCATTGGCAAGCCGTGCTCGATCGCCGCCCAGCGTAGCCTAGGGTCGAGCGGCCTCAAGTGTGGCTAGCCAGTGCCAACCGGCATGCCGACAATGAGATCCGGGTCTCGTCAATGGCTTGAACCCTCACCGATGAGGTCGCATGAGATTTTCAAGAATAATGAAAGTTTAGCAACGGCAAAGTTGCAAGAAAAAATTTACTTTTGCAATCCGGAAATGCTCAAAGCTCAGAGCACCCCCTTGGCATACCTTGGATTAAAGACCTTTCGAGGCTTTTGGAAATATAATCGTATCTCCCTAAAACCCTCAAAAAATTATTGCCAAACACCATTGACATTTGCTCCTTAAAGGGCTTTGGCAAAGCCGAACCCAACGCACCCACACTATATGATGTACAATTTTTGTGAATCGAACATGGCATGTCGTGAGGTGTTTGCTGAATCATGTCGTGTGGAAGTCCGTAAAGACCTTCAAATTTTCACGAATCGCGATACAAACGACCCGACTCGATCGTTGCAATCGGCAATTAATGCTTCTTTATCCTTTCGTTGGTTACCACCATGCCTTGTCTTCTCGAAATGTTAAACTTGATGTACAAGTAGTCGTCGCCCTGGGGCAACATTAATGTGCATTGACTTTGCTCAGGATAACAACTCCCTCCATCCTCCAAGAAAATTTATTTAGTTTTCTTCATTCTTCCTTTTATAAGCGGAAGGGCAAGGGGCGATGTGGATTGACCCAATCAAAAATCCCCTCCAAACATTACCAAAAGGATCTCGTATCCCCTACGGAGTAGCCATGATAGGTTCCCGATCTGGTCCGATCCCACCAAGAAGTCGAAAATGGGATCGGAGGTTCCCGAAATTGGACCGATCTTGGGCGATCCAGTTAATCGAATCACATTAACTTTAAATTAGGGGTGAGCAAAATGGACTACTCGGACCGAACCGGATCGACGGGTTTGGTCTAGCTCTTGAGGTCACCGATCCGGTCCCCGGTTCCTCAAGGTGAACCCGATGTTCGAGCGGTCTCATTTCAGGTTCTAGGGGAAATCGGACCCATTTACTACGCACACGGACCGATAAATTTTTATTTTTATTGTTTAAATACATAGCTTAATTCTGAATTTCTGAAAAAAGAAGAAGAAAAACCTAAATTTCCAGAAGATTTCTGAGTCCTGACCTTAACCTAATCCCCCAAACTAAATTGTGGATGCATTTTTAATTGTTGTGGTGTTTTGGAGCAGTAGCAAAATCTTCTCATCTTGAGAGCCATTTCATATGATGAAGATGATGACTTTTTCAATAGGGGTGTTTGTGAGAGCCAATTTTAGTTCTTTTACGGGGTTAATTGATATGCATAGATGGCTTTTCATTTTGGTGTACGTGGTGTCCCCAGTCCGAATTGACCTGTCAAACTCGAATTTCTTATTTTTGTTTCCATCTTACTTTTTATTTTCATTTGAACGGTTCTGTTGGACTTGCCCGAGAACCGGTCCGGACCCATGGTTGGGTCCGTCCACGATTCTAAGGGTATTTGGTCCAGTCCATAGTTCCTAAAATTGAGAACCAATACCATGGGTTCGGTCCACAACTCTTGAGAGAATCGGACCAAACCGGACCATGCTCATCCCTAGTCCGATCGAGGGGGCTTTGTTTTTTGCTCACCCCTACTACGCAATATTCAAAGGGAAAAATATAAACTAGGTTAATCGAAACACGAGGATGAGTAGGGTCACGAAGATTTGGCAATTACCCAATGATTAACATGTATCCATTTTTATTATGCCAAGGATACCACACACTCTATGCACACCAAGTTTTATAATTCAGAAGACTCCAGGTTCCTTGTTTTGCCAAAACAAGATATATCACTTATTTTAGTTGAAACGCATAGACGGATTGTTATAAGATGGCATAGAAATTGGAGGAAGAAGCGATTCTTCATAAAGGAAAGTATACGAGCTTACCATAATAGCATAGCATAGCAAATAGCATCTAGCAATACAAAGCAACCTTTTTTTTTCCCCTAAAAAGCAGTCACGTGATTCCATAATTAAAGAAAGAACACGTGGTCTTTATAAAATTTACCACTTGTGCAAGATTCTTCCTCCTTTTGGTGTGTGTATGAAACACCCATGTAAATAAATATACATATGTTTTATATTCCCACTGTTTCTTGATTAATGTATGTTTCCTTTGTCAGAATTCACGCGATGGGTAAAAACTTGCGATGAGTCTGCAGAATTTTGACGAGAGAGAAGGACGAGAAGCAGCTTCATCCCACTACTTGCGTCAAAAGTACATGAAAAATTTAGAGTCTTTGCAATGGAGTCTCGACAAATGACTATGTCTTAAGTTCACAAATACCGATAGGTTCCGCATTCCCCCTGCTGAAGCTTGTTCTCTGTCATAAGATATGTGATGTCGATGAGAATTAAAATAGTTATTGACTGCGTAAAACTGTGCTTGACAAATCTAACGAGAAAAAACAGGTCACACGTCGCATAAAAGACATCTTATGATCACGCGTAACACGCGGTTCAATGTTAGCTGGTCATAACATTATTAAGATAGTGATTTTGTACTTAAAAGAATCAAAGTATGGTTTTACAGCCATTTTCCAAACAAACAAAATAAAGAAACTAAGTCGCCAAGATAAATCGTCGCATAATAACTCTACATTGAATATTCGCGGGTCACCAGGCATTTTATGTCTAAATCTTGTTTACATAACAGCCTTACGATATTGTGTAAAGGAAGTATTTTATAATTGTGATTGTTCATTTGTGTGTGTTTGTGTATAAATATATGGAAAAAAGACCCCAAAAAAAAGAATCTTTCGATGGTTTGAAGTCGAATCTACTCTTTGGAATAGAGCAATGTCACGAACGACACTCGGCATGATTATGCTCCCGACAAAGAGCCGCTTTTGGATTAATGGTTTTGCAGACAGAACAAATTTCTTAGCTGTTGAAAAATTGTCCTTCTAGAATTTCATCAACGGTTTACGGTTGAGCCACCCCTAGAGACTCGAGAAGCTCACCGTAGTTTGTAGGCATGGCCACGGATCGGGAACCGCCGGTTCCGGTTCAGAACCGCCGGTTCGGTTCCAAGACTATGGGGAACCGTTGGAACCGGAACCGAGCCCTTAAGAAGCGGTTCCGGTTCCGATTTTAAACCTATGGTTCCGGGCCGGTTTCGGGCCTTCAGGTTCAAAATAGAAAATGAAACCGCCGGTTTCGGTTTCGGTTCGGTTTAGATTACGGTTTTTGAATTTAAAAATTAAATTGTAATCAAATTGTAATCAAATTATCAAATAATGAATCATGAAATAAAAGAAAATAATGAAATATAAATATGAATTATCAAATACAAATTGTAATCAAATTGTAAATTGTAATCAAATTGGGGGAAAAAAGGGAGGGGAGGGGCCTTGAACGTAATAAATTATCATTAAGTGTCTACATATCTTCTTTAGGATAGAAGAATCAAAGCCTATGTAGTTCTTTTACCTTTGATAATGCCATTCTCATCCTCAATCGTTGTTACCCGTTTCGGTACCGGTGGCGGTGGTATCTTTGTCATCAAAGAATTTGGCTTCATTATTGCGATCTATCCCTTGTTGTCTATATTGAGCCTTTATCCAATCATCAACGGAAGCTTGAGTCTCTACTAAATCGAGAGCTAATCTTGAACGTCGTTCGTTCAAAATATTGTCTCCAGTGATAAATGTTTGTTATACCGCAACCGTCGAATAAGGGGTTGCTAAAATTTATTTTGCAATGAGAGCAAGAATTAGGTATTGGGTTAAATGCCTCTTCCACCAATTCAATATTATGAAATCTGCGCCGTCTTCGATTCATCAAACTCTAAAAAAACGATTAGATAACTCTCTATTTCAGAATTACTTCATATTGCTCCCTTTTGTATTTTTTGCCTATGCATAAGAAGTTGCTATTCTCTACTCATTTTACTTATGTTCTCACTTTGTTTGTCACTAGATTGAGAAGATCCACTATCACCTAGATTGTATTTACTACAAAATTCATTATATAATTCTATTATTGTGTTTTTAACCATTGTTTGTATGGTTCTAATATTTATCTTATCAATTAAATGTAAACGTTCACAATACGTATTCAAAGAATCACCTAAACCATCTAATTTGCAACGTGGATAAAAAACACAAGCAACTAAATAAAAAACAGGAATTTCTCTATAATAATGTAGTCATTTTGTTCTTATTACTATAATAGTGTCACTTAATTTATCATCATTTTCATTTTCTTCAAAAACTCCAACAATATTAATACACTCTATTAAAAATAAATGCATAGTAGGATAATAAACACCTAACAATGTATAAGTTGCATCATTAAAAACTTTTAAAATATCTAAAAAAAATTTGCAAATATCCCATCCTCGTGGGTATAAATTAATTTGAGTTACATTATCTGAAATAAAAGCACATAATAAATCTTTACATACTAAAGATTCATTAAGCAACTCGTAAGTAGAATTCCAATGATTTAGAACATCTCTTGGAAATCTTTTTGGTCTTTTTCCAATGCTCAAAAATTTAACCATTTTTTCATTTTTTGGGAATGTTTCCATAAAAATTGAATTGCTATTTTTATTGGGTCGAGAAAAATATCAAGATTTTTCAAACCATCTTGTATACATAAATTTAAAATATGACAAGCACATCTAACGTGAAAAAATTATCCACAAAAACGGGTTTACAAATCTTTTCTAGTTCAACAATTGAAGCAAGATTTGCCGCAAAGATTATCAAAACCAATTGAAAATATTTTATTAAGTAAATAATATTCTTCTAAAACTTGCCTATTTAATCTATAAATATTATTCGTGTCTATCATCAAAAACTCTAAATGCAATAACTTTTTTTTAATATTCCAATCATCATGTATCCAATGACATGTTATACCCATATAAGAGTGAACTTGCCAATAATCACTCCAAATATCGCTATTTATATGCACATGTCCATTAAAATTCATAAAAAAAAAATTGTAAATCTTTTTTTTATTTTTTTTATAAATATTTTTAACTATACGTTTAAGTATATTTCTAGGAACACGTTTTTCTTGTGGAGCACATGCATTTTGTATAAATTGATTAAAATCCAATCTTTCACCAAAACTGAATGATAAATGTTCAACGGAAATAAATTTACCTAATTTTTCTTTATAAGTTTTTTCATTATAATGAAATAAAGAAAGAGTGTTAGGATTGGCGTAACCAAAAATTTTTTGTTACTTAGTGTCAATTCCTGCTTAGGCCGGATATTTCACCTTAAGATGTTCAAATGTTCCATATTCGACTCCACCTCGCATATTTGTATATTATCCCACAATATTTACAAACTACATTATACCTTTTTAGGCCTATATTAAATCTTTCCATCTCCTCAAAGTGGTCCCATATGTCGGATATAAACTCCCGCTCCGGCTCTTTTTTTGTTGACATTTCTTCAATATCGGTATGAGGATCAAGATTTTCTTACTTTTGGACTTGTTCCATATTTGGAATAATGTTGATTTCGTCATCTATATCAACATCGATTCTCCAATCTTCATAATCACGAGGATTAAGAGGATGATTGGATTCCCCCACCTTGTTCTTGCCTTTGCCACTTTTTTACTTCACTTGCCATTTTTTGAGAGAATTGAGAGGATTGAAAGAATTGGTAGAATTGAGCGGATTGAGAAAATTGGCGAATTGAGCGGATTGAAAAAATTTGAGAGAATTTGTGTGAAAAAAATGAGAGATGGGAAGGGATATTTATAATGGCTAAAAATTAGTAAAGAAAAAAGAAAAAAAAAGGTGGGGGAAACGGTCTTCACATTCAAAGGGAAAGAGTCGTTTTCCTTTTTTTAAAATTTTTTTAATTTTTATTATTTTTATCCTGGATTTTTTCCGGTTCGGAACCAAGAATCGTAATCGGGCCCGTATGCCATGGGCCGGTTCCGGGCTCAGCCCGCCCCATGGCCATGCCTAGTAGTATGCATGTGATCTTTCTTTTTCCCTTTATCCGAGATAATTAAAGAATTTTTCTTGGATATTTTCTTTGATAAAAATATTTGATATATGTAATCTTACATAATTATTTAATAAAATTTATAAATAGGCTGGTGTATTCTTCTTCTAGAGATCTTTTTTTTTTTTGGCATTATTCTAACCTTCCCGAACTACACGTGACGATAGGGACATCAATTGCTAGTCTCATTAGATTTTTTGGTGGTTGTCTTTATTATGAAAAAATCCTTGCATCAAAGTAACTTGGAGCTCTCATTGACAAATCTTTTAAAACACAAAAAAGGTTTCAGACGCTCTAAACCTTCTGTAACATTGAGTGAGAAAGTCGATCCCGGTGAGACAATTCGGAAGCTCTTAAGCTTTGAGGTTGACAAAGGATCGGCACATAAATTACCTTCACCGAAGTTATTTCTAACTTCCGGCGAGAATCTCATCTGAAGTTATTTCTAACTTCCGGAAAATCCCTAGCTGATCATAGAACATCTCACCGAGGCAAAAATCGTTTGGGTCTCTGTTTTTTGTTCAATACGACCCGGAATACGTATCCATAGCTATGCTAGGGGGATCTTCAGTCGTAAGAACAAAATGATTCAGAATACTAGCCGTATTCTCGGCATCTTCCTCGCGCGTGTGCCGTCATGTACAGTAGCTTTCATCGTAATTATACGAGATATATTAACAAATTCACAAGAATATCGGAAAAAAATGAAGTTTAATTCAACTGATAATGAATGATTTGCAATCCGATGTCGTGACAAAAAGATCAAAGGACGTGAACCTCGACTTTGGATTAAGAATAATAAAAGAAACGGCACGAAATGATGCCAGATTTTGCAGCATGCGAATCATTTGCTATTTTATAAAGCTTCTCTTCGATTGTTGTGTGGTCTCTCTAGACTTGGCTTCTCTCGTGCCGACGATGGACCGGCCCGTAATGTCCTGCGTCGAGGAAATATTGACGCGGCGTCGAGGAATCATTTACTAATTTACTTTGTGTTGAGTATGTGTCATTGGGTTAAAAAGAAGATTAAGATGGATCGTCTTTCCATGATGTCCCTTGACAAGGGTAGACATGCACTTACCACGCTGTATGCATATTATTCTTTTCGAAAGCAACATTGTCTGGGGAGTTCATGCTCGAGGAAAAACTACAGCGATATATTATTAGTATTTTATTGGAAAAATTACAAAAAAAAAAAGTCTAAAATTTACTATAAATGTGCCCATTCAGACATAATTTTTTTTATCAATTCAGTATTAAACCTTTTATATTTGTGCCATTTTAATTTAAAACATTTTGCATTCATACCAATTCAATCATTTCGATTAATTTTGGCCAGAAATCGCTTACGTGGCGCGACCAACGCTAATATGGCCAATTTTCAATAGCAATTTACTATTTTTTTGAATTTTTTTTTTTGTTTAGTTTTTTTTGTCTTTCTTGTTTTTTCTCTTCTTCTTCCTCCTCCTCCAAATTGGGTCGCCGAGGCCAACGATCGGCCAAAGGCATAACATGAGGCCCGCCTGGCCATGGCCCAGAGGTCGCACCCCGCCAAGGGAAGGTAATCTTCGCCTGCTTGAGGAAGAAGAAGAATGGGAAAAAAAAAACATAATAAATAAATAAATTTAAAAAAATAAAATATTATTAAAAATTGACCACGTTACACCTGGTCAAGCAACGTCATTGATTTCCGGCCAAAATTGGCCGGAAAAACTGAATTGACACAAATTCAAAAGGTTTAGAAATGAATTAACATAATTATAATAGATTTAAGATTTTTTTAGTAATTTTCAGTATTTCATAAGGGACGGTTTCCAAGGCATACTTATTGAGCAAATAACTGGGAATTTTCCGTGCATTATTTTTTTCATATTATGTGTGAACACTACCCGGCAAATTGAACAACTCCTTAACAAAGACCATTAGCAAATGCCCCAAAACATTCGCCCACAAATTAACAAAAAAAAAAAAAAGTGTAAGCACTTTTTCCTAAACTGCTCTTTTTATCCTTTTAATGATGAAAAATGCCCCTGACTACAAAATTCTTTCTGAAAAGGAAGGAAGGCGAGAGAGAGAGAGAGGGAGCGCTACGCGTAAATTATGCAAGAAAACGATTGTCGGAGGTTTTATGAAAACAAAACCAAACATTATGAAACCGTTATAGGCCATTGTAAACTATTAGAAAACCATTATATGGCCCTTATACGATGGCCATTGAAAAATTATTACATAATAACGACATTCATGGTTGTCATAACTACTATTAAGCTTTCTATCAAATATTTCAGAATTGCTAAAATATCCAACAGTCAATATCCAATTCCCAATTCAAAATTAGATAAACCCGTTTTATAGAATTGAAACCAGAATGAATAATACAAAAAATGTTCATGCATATGATACCTGAAATTTTGAAAAGGAAAGCAGCCCTAAATTATTTTAAGCATGGGCGGTGGACCATCCATGCAGCACTTTCTCAATACAAATAACGACTGCCACAAAAAAGCATAGTACGCAAAAATTAATTTTTATTTCTCGGACTTTGCTTTCTTAGAGGAGAATTACGGAAAAAAAATCATAAACTTATTAAAAAAAAGAAAAAGACAAAAAAATTATTTAAAAATGTATAATGAGAATATTATTAAAAATTTGTCACGTCAAGACGGCGGTGCCATGTTAGCGCCAATGGCCAAATGGACTAAATTGGCACAAATACAAAAGGTTTAGGACTCAATTGGTCAAAAAAAAGTTTATGACCGCATTGGCATAATTACAATAGATTTAGAACTTTTTTAATGATTTCTCCGCTTTCTTTGTAATAGATAAGGTAATATAATTTGCAAAATAGATTCCCAGAAATCATTCTTTTTATAACCATAAGTCAGTCTCATATGTGTTTGCCGCACACTAACCAAAATTTTGCAAATGAATAATATCACTCTATTGGGAAGATCGAAGATTGTTAAATAGAACAAGAAGTAGAAGAAAAAATAAAACAATTAGGGGGAAAACTAAGACTGAAAAGAAAAAAAAATTAACAAATCACCTTCTTGTATTAACTTCATGAGTGTCTTCTTCAGATCATGACAACCACAGGCTCGAAACCAATAAAGCGAAATTTTCAGATGGCTTATTAATCTCCATTTGAGAACTTGCTTGAAGAAGATAGTCACGAAAGAAAAATTAGAGACACGAATTGTGAAGACATGGAGGTTTGGAATGTACCAATGTTCTCGTCGATAAGGGAAAGACCAGATGGATTATGGGAAAATTACTAAAAAAGTTCTTAAATCTATTGGAATTATGTCGATTCAGTTTTATTTTTTTTTTTGCGAATTCCATTGTAAACCTTTTCAATTGCGCCAATTTAGGCCTTTTGGCCTGCAATGGTGAAGTGGGAATTTTTTTTATGGTATTTTACTATTATTTTGAATTTTAAATTATTTAAGAAACAATAAATAATTTTAAAAATAAATAATAATAATAATAAAAATTACCACGTGAGTGCTTGGCTAGCCAAATGGATTGAATCGGTACAATTGCAAAAGATTTAGGATTAAATTGGTAAAAAATAAATTTATTATTGAATTGGCATAATTGCAATATATTTAGAACTTTTTTGGTAATTCTCCCCATGGATTAACCTCTTAATTTCCGTTTATTTAGCAAATAAAAATATTTTTCTCATTTTCTGGCATTTGGATTGCTTAGGAAAATGAGTCAATGAAAAAGGTTTTCCTACCAAGGCTTTCATTCAAGAAAATGATCTTTCCTTTAAAAATTGGAAATCATTTTCCAAGCTTGGGCTAGAAAATCTGCACTTGGGCATGGGAACCCTAACACTTTTTCTCGAGCTCTTGGTAACGGGGTTGGTTCCCTAGCTCCTGGGCTTGGGTCCATCAAGGCTAGGCTTGGGATTTCGGCATCCTAGCCTAGGTCCATCTAGGCCTCAGCCGAGACCTTGGCCGTTGTGCATAGGTTCATCGAGGCCGAGATCGATACACCGTTACCCATGCCCATGACGCCAGGCTTGGAAATATCAAGACTGAGTCCTAGGTCCTTGGTGCCCATGTATGGATCCTTTAAGGCCAAGTTATTAAAAAATATATTATGAATTTTTTTCTCTTTTTTTTTTTCTTTTCCTTTTTCCTTCTTCTTGTGATAGTCCCGAACTCGACGACGGCCGGCGACTAGCCATAGATGCAAGCCAGCCCTTGCCTATGGCGTGTCGCTAAGACCTAACGGAGGAAGAAGGAAAAGGAAAAATAAAAAAAAAAAAAAAAATAAAAAATCATTAAAAAATTTTATTACAAAAATTGTTGATGTTAGCGCCATTCAAATTCACGTTAGCAATTCATCCAAACAATGACTCATAAAATCAAATGAGATATTCCTTAGCAAACGACAAAAAAAAAAAAATATTTTTCATGTCTCGGTTAAACACCAAAAAAATTTCATTTTTTTGGAAAATGACTTTTCCAAAAATATTCTACAAAAATATTATATTTTTCACGGAACAAATCAAAGCAAAAAGCAGAAAATTTTTTAGAAAGAGTAAATATGTAGATTAAATAGGTAATCCTTCCACTGAAACGCAAATCGAATTAACCTTTGGTCAATTAGCTAAAACCAATAAACAGTTATAGGGTGTGGGAAACATTTTGCCTTGTGATTTCGGGCTTGTTTGGGAGGAACTATAATCTTTTACGATTTCAGCACATGGCATTGCCTTTGGAACACATATATATGAAAATGATAATATCTTAGGCTCGGTTTGTTTTATAATAAATGAACGATCTATAAAATATTTTCCTAAAAATGACCATTTATATCCTTTAAAATAATCAGTTGATAGAAAAAATTAATCATTTATGTTTAAAAATTTTCGTGAATAATGAAAATATTTTCCATTCATTTATTTTACCAAGCGATACAAACAATCATTTTTAGGAAAATATTTTTCAAATAATTCATTTCCCCCAAACAAATAGAGCTAAAGTGCGTTTATTCCGTGAAAAATGAACAATTTAGAAAACATGCTAAAAAAAAGATCACTTATCTACTAAAAAATCATTTAGTATTTTCATCATTTATAAAGTTATGTGGACATAAATTATCGTCAACAATAAAAACATTTTCATTGATTGATTATTTCAAGCTATGTAAAAGATTATTTTTTTTAAAATATTTTTTTTCAGATCATTCATTTTGTGCAAAACAAACGGAGCATAAATACTAAAACAACAAGATTTATCGTGCATGTCACCATCTATATTCTTAAAAGGAACAAATCATTTCACATTGTACGAGTCTTAAATTAGAATAGGCCAAAGTTTTGATAAAAGTATAGGTCAACTAAAATAAAGCTTAATCATATTATATGTTCATGACTCCATGTCTATCATAGGATTTGATATTTTGTTTCTTTTATGCAGAAAATATTGCAAAAAAAGAAACAAAAGTCACGCAAATAAATACTTGACGACATGTGCAATTTACTTATATAGAGGGTGTTTATTTCGGGAAAGACTTCACGATAAAATAAAATATTTTTCGGAAAATGATTTTTGATTTTTCCTTTTTAAGTTAGGGAATTCATTTTCCAACTTCAAATATGCATATTTTCTTTTATCGTAAATAGTTTTGCATTCACTAATCATTTTTAACAGACCAAATGTGTAAAAGTCCAGAAAAATTGGCAAAAAATTCTTTTGCTCAAATGAAAACACCTTCGGTGTAAATGAAAGATACCTGATATACATTTACATCTTTTCGGCAGGGAGGAAAAAGGATAAACTATTCATACTTGAATTACGAGATTTGAGCGGATTTTATGAGATTATAATTGATCCTATAATTTTAGTTATTTCCTAAGTGAGCTTCTTAAAATTACTTCACTTCTAGCCAGTATTCTTAATTTCTACCGTGACATTAGCGTCAAGAATTCATGTACCGTCATCACCCTCTAAAAATCATTGCTCTTGGGGGGTTCCAAAGTTTGGCCCCCAAAAAATTAGAGTCATGTCCGTCTCGTAACTAACTAAGTCAAGACGCGCTGGTGTATAGAATCGGCTTACACCTTAAAGAGATTGTTAATGATTCAATAGAGTTTAAGGCTCTATTTATTTTGCAAAAAATAAATAATTTAAAAAATTTTTTAAAATGATCTTTTATATCTCCAACAAAAATAAATAATCGAAAATAATTTTATCATCCACAAAAATATTTGGACAAATAGTTTTCGATGACTAGTTATTTCAAGCCATATAAGTCATTATTTTTTTAAACAAAATATTTTTCAATCGTTCATTTTTTACGAGATAAATTACGGGAATAAATTCTAATTAAGGGTTGAAGTGTCCCCATTTTCTTAAATATGAGGGCATGAAGTGGATTTGTTTCAAATAAAAATATGAAGTGCTTTCAAATTATTTCAAAAAACGATCCTACCAAGAAAGATTTTTGTCCTTTACTTTTTTGAGTTTTTTTCTTTTTCTGTTTTCTTTTTTCCATTCCCTTTCCCTTTTTTTTTTTTCTTTTTGCCCCTCCTCCTTTTTCTTTGTACTTTTTCTCAGTCCTCTTCCATCCCCTCCCTTTCCCATGCCATTGCGGATAGGCTACCCTCGCCTTGATTCGACAACCTACGCGAGGGTAACTCTCGCCCAACGCTAGTGAGAGGGCATCCCTCGCCCGGCCTCACTAACCGAGGCGAGGGTTTCCCTCGGCCAATGCCAGGCAAGGGTCATCGATGCCGGCTCTGGTGAGGGTTGCCCTTGCCTGATGGCTTGGGAAGGGGAGGAAATGAGAGAGGAGGGGCGAAAAAAACAAAAGAAAAAGAAAATAAATGAAAATAAATGGCAAAAAGAAAAAAAAAAAAAAAAATTTAAAAAATAAATAACAAAAATAACTTTTGGTTATATTTTTTTAAAATAATTTGAGCATTTTATATATTTATTTAAAATAAAATTCACTTTAAATTTTTATTTGAAAAATAAATACAATTTCCGTAAATGATGCGTAAATAGTTGATTGTATAGTGTCTGATGTCCATCCAATCAGTTTATCTTTGTGGTCGATATTTTGTCAGCGTGGATCCATGAATTACCTCGGTAATCGGTTTAGGAAGTGAATTGGGCTTTTGATTCAGTCCCCGGACCAATCATCTATCAAATATGAACGACGTCTCGATGTCGGTAGTGTTCCCCTCGACCCCCGTGCTGTCCCCGACCGACGGACGGTTGGATTGCGCCACGTGTCCACGCATTTCTGGCGTCGCTTCGTGTGAGCTGGGGAGAGAGGGAACAGAGGGGATTTTTCCTTCGTCGGCGGGACATATGTTTGGACAGGTGGCACAAATCGAACGGCCAAAACACAAGGACGGTAAGATGGGACCATTACAGGGGAACGCTACCCCGCTCCGCCCTCGCGACCTCAAGAGCTCCGACGGGCATGGCTCGGGACAAATCAAAGGGCGCATGACAACAGTTATAATTTTTTCATTTTACTGTCTTGGGAAAGAGAAATTAATTTTGTAAGGTAATTTTATTTTTAGACCAAAAAAAGTAATTTTATTTTTTTGCCCCTAAAATAAGTTTGAAATATAAATAAAAAGTAAAATTTTTTCTACTTTTCTATTTCTTGAATGGAAATAGAAATAAAAATTATTCTTATTACTCATTCTTTCTCTCTCGCGTCGTCTTGGCTCGGCGATCGACCGTCGATCACCCGCCGCCGATCTCCAATCCTCGAGATACCGTCCAATCTCGGGCAGCCAATTGTCCATCGTTAGTATCCGATCCCCGGTTGCCAATCATCGATCGATGATTGCAGTTCAATGTTTGCTATTCACCCCCCGGGTCCCCAACCGCAAGTACAATCTAGTGATTGCCATCGATGTTCATCGGCTGTCGGTTACCATCGCTGATCACCATCCGTCGTCGGTTGCCTTTCTAGCATCCCTACCATCGTTCGCCAATCGCAAGTCGCTATTCATCGATTGTCCGTTACTTGTCACCAATCTCCAATCTCCGACTCCCATTTTCCATCCATCAATTTCCATTCGTGGTTCACCCGCCGTCGTGTGATGTCCCATACCGTCGACACCTCATTGAGAAGGTTTTTCAAAACCTCACTTGTTCTTCTTGAGTCAATCTTTCCTTTCCTTAATCGGAGTAAGGCGCATATGAAAGCTCTAAGTAAAAATAATTAGTCGGCCATACATAACAAGTTTATGAAAAACAAAAACATCCAAAAGATAGGCATGCCTAATCAAAGGGTAGCCTTTCATGGTTTCACTAACTAGATACACACATTTCAAACAACAACCTTTTATTCATATATGAATTGATCCATTTATATTACTCTTTAAAACACAAAGACTATCTAGGAGGATTTACAAAGGAACGGTAGTCTATTTCGGATTTCCAACATCATCATCCACACCTCCAACTATCTTGCTCATCGAAAAATGGTTTATCAACGAGAGTAAACCGAAAACTCCTCCGCAAGTAGGATCCCCAGGCCAAAGGACTAAACCAATTATAACATCACGGAATTGAGGATCGTCCCAATAACTAAACACATCTCATGTCAACAACGAATATCAAAATTCTATCAAAGCAAATACGATCCTCATAGACAATAGATCTTAGAATGATATCCAAATCATCTATTATAATTCATCAATCATCGAATCCAACACTCCCATCCGTAATCATAAAAAGAATGGTAGTAAAGTTAGAGATCTACTTGTCTTGACTAAGCGAGAAATCAAACGAATGATTAGACGAACAAACAGACGAACCAATGGATGGAACAGAATGCCGCACGGCCAAAGGCGGTGAATGGCGATGGCACGGCGACTAAGGTAGCGTACGGCTAGGGCTAGGGCGATCGCGGCTAAGGCGATCGGTGACGCATGGCTCAATGGTGTCACGGATTCGTGAACGGCGGCAACGATAGCATATGGACGACCAATGGAGGTCGGACATCCGCCCATGGTTCCAAGCAGAGTAACGACAGAATTTTCGACAATAGCTACCGAATAAACTAACAATGATTTCTATTTATAATGGTCCAAACAAATTAGACTAGTCAACTTATAGCCAGGAGCTTGCAAAGAGAGTCAACTTGTGATTTATCATGCTTATTAGCCGCTTGCGGTGGAGTCAACTTGTGACGTGTCACGCTTAATAATTTTTGTGCTTATGATTTGTGTGCTTGATTGCTTTGTCGTGCATACATCGGCCGAATTTCAATTTTCGTGTCAAATGATCTTAAATTGTCAAGCACTAACATGCTCTTATTTTAAGCAAGTGAAAATTGTGACTGCGGTGCCACGTTGCAAAGCCTTGCCACGTAGTGACACGTGGCCCCGCACATGTCCTCATGCAACCACGTGCAATTCAGTCCCCAATTGTCCCAATTTTGTACGTACTTAATCCGATGGGACTTAATTCCAACATATCATATCCCTAAAAATGATATTGGGTCCATAAAAATCTCTTAAAACACCGAGTCCGGATAAAAATCCTTATAGCTTATCCAATAATCCAAACTCATTAAATGCTAACTCACTCATGAGTAGGGTGAGGGATTTCGAGTCATCACACGTCGATTTCCTATCCTTCACTCCCATTTGCCAACCGCCAATTGATAACCGCAAACAATCGTAGAAATTTTACTCTGTTATTAAATAAATTTTTATTTTGAGAATAAAAATTTTGTGTAAATCATCAAACGCGTGTCGCTTGCTCATAAGCTCATAGAAGAAATAAAAATAGAAAAATTTATTTTTGATATAAAAAAAATGGAGTCCAAAAAGGGGAAGATTATCATTCGCGCTCTCAATTTCTCCGTATGCTATCAGCTCAGCCGGCAGCTCGTCCGCTCCCCGTGAGCCGACTCGGGTGGAGCTTCATTTTTGGCCTTTTTCTAATTTTTCAGAAATAGAAGGAAAAATCAACCAAAAAAAAAAAAATAATAATTTTCAGATGGGGAAGGGTCGCAAGTGGGCCCAGGCTAGCGACCTTTGCATATGGATGTGACGCAATTAGAGTAATTGGTATTCTAATGTGTCCACCTACTCGTCAAAACCGCACTCCCGCGGCGGCCGCCGGGTCACATTCATTGGATCCTCGCTCCAAAATTCGAAGGTGGGTCTTCGACACGTGTCAAGAGAGGAAAAGCACAAAAAAAAAAAAAAAAGACATTGACACTTGGTTGGGTTTTCTCCGAAATCCTAACACCTAACTACGACTTTAATTCTCCCTAGCACTTAGCTAATCAATGCATGTTATGACTATAGGGTTAGCGCCATTGATTATTACCAACTTAAGAGGTTTTCCTAGAATTTTGCTAAAATTCAGACAAAAAATATATAATTTGAGAACGTGAAACCCCTCGAGCTAGGGGAGGTTAGGTGGGTGGAAAGGACAACAGTCAACCTTAAACCTTTACCCTTAAATTTCAAGGAAGCATAATTGCAAACTGTGGAAATAATGGGCAACCCGGAAATTTGAAGCTAATGAGAACGACTGCTGAGGTAATCCCTTAATTAATATCACCATGCGTTATAAATGTAAACCACCATTACTGCACAACACGATTTTGGATAAAACCTTTCTTTCACTTTGTTCGAGGTCATTGCCTGTATAATCCAAAGTAACTTACTTCAAAATTCTCGCTTTATGAACGGCAGCCTCTGCCAATTCAAAAGTGGCGAGTGCGAACAAGAGATCAAATCGACAAATCGTCCGATATGATGAAGCTGCAATGATTCGGACTATTATCGTAGTCAATGGCACTACTTTCTCATAGGCCGACAGTTCCAATATGTACAGACATCCTCAGTTTCCAATTTAGCATACCAGGACTTGTCACTTTGGAGGTGTCGATTCGGAATATTTCCACTCTCTGTGTACTAGAGACTTTGGTGTGTTGTCTCGTGCAATGTATGTCACGAGGGGGGGAAAAAAGGAGAGAATCGAGATGCATTGAAGCAAATCTAGACGAAGAAGGAATTGCATGTTCACCTCTTTTTTTCCTCAGCTTGTCCTATGCTCGACTTGGAAAAAGGACACTAGAATCTGGACAATGATCTTTATACGGACGCATGAAACTGGTCCAACCAAGCAATGAGTGCATGCATAGGAATGATAATGTACCCCGACAGAGTAATGGGAAATGAGACGGAGTACTACTCTATTTCATTAAAAAAAAAAGGTTAAAATATAGCAACCTGAACACTAAACAATATCTTTCGACCAAAAAAAAAAATTAAGTTTAATATCAATTATGTAGAAGTTGCTGAGAAATATGTTATATTATACCCATTTATGTATAATTTGGTTTTCTAAAAAAAAAAATTATCAGACATTAAATAAGTGCACAAGATAATAGTTCAAATCTCAACAACACTCCTTGTTTTTTTTCATTATTATTTCATTTCTATCGACAATTCGATCATAAACCTATTGCACTCGTGTCGGTTTAGTTCTAAGCCTTTTAATTATGTCAATTAAGTTCTAAACTTTTTGACAATTAGTCAATGTTGGATATGGCTGCCACTCGTCCCGCGTGATATGACTAGCAAGCCGAATTGGATTATTATTAATTTTCTTTGGAATTTTTCATTATTTTTTATTTGTTCCCTTTTCTTTTATTTCCTTTCTCTTTCCCCCTTTTTATGGTCACTTAGATCCAGGCGGGGGCGTGACGCCCTCCTTGACCATAGGCGAGGGAGGCCTTTGCTAGCCCACAATTCAAAAAAAAAAAAAAAGGAGGTTAGAAAACAAATATAAAAAAATTGAAAATTACAGAAAAATGAAAAAAATAAAACTTTATTCACATCAAAGACTTACCATATCATGTAGAACGAACAATATTCATATCGGCGATTTTTACTTAAAATTGGCCAAATGAGTTATATTGACAAATTATCAAAATTTAAGATTAAATTGATATAAATATAATATATTCACGACTCTTAAAATAATTTTCCCTTCTTTTATGCGACGGAAGAAATCGGCACCGGAGCGGAAATTTTAGCGGTTTGGTATTTGATTCGATTCGATTCAACAGGTAATTCATGAATATAAAATGAAGTGGGACCCTGGGTGCTCTAGAAATCTCGAGAGCAGCTAGTGAAAATTCAGAGGACTCGACCAGCTCCGATCGAAACCTCTCAGGCTAGCGCAGCCAACGTCTCTGTCGTTAGGCACGCTAGACCACCTTGACTTTCCCTTTGATTAGATTAAAAGTCCTATTCGACTCGAGAATTTCGGTCTCCATGATCGCGGAACGGGCAGACAGCAACATGGGAAAAGATCCAAAATCTTGAAAGAGATGCAATCCCACCGATAGGCCACGTATGCAAATTGCACATCGGACTGGGAATTATACGAATCACATCGTGCGGATCTTCAGACGACGCTCGAAGCACTCTGTTATTGTCCTTTTCCCGTTGCACGTTTTCCCCCGTCTTTTACAGGAATCGCGTGACTGATCTGACTAAGGTACGTATGGTTTCTATTCCGCAGACAAGTGCATCGGTCCTTCAGTTTATGGATGCATTGTAGTACTTTGGGCAGGTGCGTCCGCCAAGAATTTGGCCCTCTCGCATACGGACGTTTCTATGTTTTCTCCAAATAATAAATCCCGAGATTTTTATATACGGATAATGATTAATATGATCCGTGAATTTTGATTCAATATATAATATGATCTATGAATTTATAATTTGACCGATACGATCCTCGAATTTAGCGATGTATAATGTAGCTTCATGAACTTTTAATTTGATCAATATAGTTTCTAAACGATTGGATCATGTTTAACTTAAACCCCGCATTATATGAATATGTTGAATGTAGTTCTTCCGTCAATTCAAGTTCGGGGATGATTTTGAACTTTTTTTTATAGTTCGGGGACAAAATTGCATATGTTACAAAAGTTTGAAGATCACATCGAACAAATTGAAAGTTTCGAGATCATATTGCGCATTAAGTTAAAATTAATAGATCATATTTGTCAAGTTAAAAGTTCAAAGATCATATTAGACTTTGGCCAAAGTTCAAAAATAATTCGCGTCATTGTCCGTTTTATATATTACCCGTCCCACCGCTCGCATTAATGTTCTTGCGAATTTTATGTATTTCTGAGAAATTCGGTGGTCACACGGCTTGCTTTGCCTCTGTAGGGCCTTCTTGTCGCAGCATTTATTTCCGATGGCTTTCTCTTCAAAGTTTTGAATAAGGCGAGATTTTTAAGAGAAATCATGGGAGAAAATTGCAAGGGTCCACGTGTGAATACAGTGAAATTGTCAAAGGAGCAATATTTGGGAAAAAGAAAAGAAAACAGATGGTAATTAAAATAATTCTTGTCGCTTATTTTGCCCCATAAGTACACAGTTTTTGGCAAGCGTTGATCATCCATCTCATCCGATATTCCGAAAATACTAACAATCGCGGGGACAGCGGGCTCGGGTCGATTGTTGGCGGGTCGCTTCCCACGAATTGGGGAGGTTTGATCTTCCGTGGTGTGGCCGGGGAGCGAGCAATGCCGATGCATGCGAAATTGGCTCCGATTGGCCTGTAGACAAATGGATGCCTGAACCCCCAACTGCTTCATTTTTTTTTAAATCATGTCGCCCGGTATGTGTGTTAGTCTTTTAATTGTAGCCGCTTTGATAGTGAGGTCCGACCCAAAAAAACTCACGAGACGGATCAATACGATGCCGTTTTCAGCAAGGCAATTGGATCGGGTAGATCTCAAATGTTCATTTTTTCGGATCCCAAAATCAACGATGGTGATGCATTTGATCTAGTAGGCTTGGGTAAATGCAAGAATCGACCACTGGCAAGTCACCATCATCTACATACGTCTGTATTTACTATAAATGACAAAATGGGTCAAGCACCCATATATTAACCCACATTTAAGAATGTGGGTCGCGGAACGGTGGATGGTCCAACATTATTAGGGCAAAACATTAAGCTCTACGGGCCCATGACGCTACTAGATCTTAGTGCATCACGAGGGGTGCCATCAAAGGTTCAAGACACATCGGTCCACCACACAATCATCCTCGGCCATCATGGAATTCAAGCCGATGTTTCGGAACACAATTTGCACTCCCATTATTTTTCTGCCTTCATGTGAAATGCCCTCGGCCTTAATTGAAAGTTTGCACGAACGATTCATTCGCATTTACGACTCTAGTCCCCCCGACGACCAGTGGTCGAGTGCAATGCTTATCCCAAACAAAAAAACACGAGACGGAAGAGAAGAGCGATTGTCATGTGTCGGGACCATGCATCATGCTTTGCACAACGCGAAGGAAAGAGATGAAATGTGAAGTGCACGAGCACAACTTACATTCGCATTTACAACTCTAGTCCATCTAATGACTAATGAAATCACGACATTGTCATGTGTGTTTCGGGATTATGCATTAGGCTTTCCACAATGCAAAGGAAAGAGATTAAATGTGAATCCGGATGGTATAAAGGAGCAAACTTATCAAATCGGTCTTAAAATCATTGCAATTGTGCTAATTCAATCATACACTTTTTTTTTTTGGTCAGTTGAAACATAAACCTTCCGCATTTATGTCAACCCAATCTTCTTTTGCAAACCGACGCGTATTTTTTTTATAACGTAAATATTTTAATTTTTCCTTAATTTTTTTCTTTCGTAAACCTATATATTGCTACTGCTTTGTTGGCGAGCTTCGGCAAGGGCTTCGTTGCTCCCGACCTGCCTCACCCAGGCAGCCTCGCCATGGATGCCTCTGCCCGCGGCCGGCCTTGCAGGAGGTCGCCGGCCATAGTAGCAGTAGGTTTAGGAAAGAGAAAAAAGAAAGAGAAAGACCAAAAAAAAAAAATTAGTAAGAAATGTCCACGTAAGCATCACTGGCTGTGGATTTAAAAGACAACAACAATGTAAAAACCGTAAAAGATTAACGTTACAGTAATGCATCCGCATTATTTCTGTGAGATCCCTCCATTCCGGTACACCCGTCGTCGTGCCAATATGATTCGTTCCTCTCGGTTTTTCTTTTTTGCCTTCACAAGCACAAATGGCGTGCATTTAAAAGAACAAAAAAGCATCGTAGAAACTACCGATGACAACCCGACAAGACGCATTACTTTTTAGAAGTCGCTAGCATAACCGTATGACAAGATCGTCGGTTATTTGCGACCACGCAATATCCCAATCAATGAATGTTTTATGCACGAACATGATGGTGTGTGGTTCTACGGTTGAGATTGTAATATTTCTAACAGTATTGTCAAGTAGCAATTTGCTTACTTTTTTGGGGTCCTTTCCATTTCGATACAACTGTCCTCGTAACAATATGCTTTGTTCCTCTCGTTTTTTTTTTTTGGGGCCTTCATGTGAATGCGCTAGACCTTGATTGAGAACACACGTGCGATTCATTAGCATTTACAACTCTAGTCTACCCAATGACTAATGAAATCATCACATTGTCTTAATGTGTTTCGGGACCATGGATCATGCTTTGTACAATGCGAAGGAAAGAGACGAAAAGTGAACCCTGATTCTGGGAAGGAGATGGGATAGTTACCAAAAAAATCTTAAACATATTATGTTTGTGCCAATTCGACAGAAACCTTTTAAAATTGGCGATTTTAATTTTAAACCTTTTAACCATTCAATAGTGTAGTCCTTACGATCAATTTTGATCGAAAATTACTAACGTGGATGTGGTAGTGCCACATAGAATGGCTAGCGCAGACGTGGATAACTTTATAAATTTATAAATTTTTAAAAATTCTCTAGCCATTGGGCGAGGGCAGCAAAGCCCTCTTCAGCAGCTAGCGAGGATCGCGGTTGACGGGGGCCATTACCTTCGTCGGGCTTAGAAGGAAAAAAAAGCAAAGGAAAAAAAATAAAAAAGAAAAAAAATAAAATTCTTTTAAAATGATAAGAATTGTCCAAGTTAACGTCAACCGCACCATGTAAAATATCTTATGTCTATGTTAGCAATTTTTGATCAAAATTGATTGAGCATATCATCAAAAGGTTTATGATTAAATTGACCGAATTGAAAAATTCATAATTGAATTGGCACAATGTGTTTATGATTGTTTTTTTTTATAAAGAATTTCCCTAGAATAAGTCAAAGGGGGCTTCATGATGCTTCTGTTCGTGGGAGTGCGAATTATAAAAATTGTCCACGCCAAAGATCAATCGTACTACGTAAGGCGGCCGACGCCCACGTTAGCGATAATCGCTAAAAAATTGGCCAAAATTTCACATTGGCAAATTAACAAAAAAGTTTGGGATCGAATTAAAAGGTTCGCGATCGAATTGGCGACGAATTCGATATGTATGTGACTTTTTCTTTGTAATTTCCCAAGAAGAAGACTCAGGGGGGCGCAATCGATGGGGCTTCATAATGGTTCCAATCGAGGAGGCGCGATCGAGACATGTGGACCACATCTCAATTTTAACTATTTTATACGGGAAACACAGCTGTTTTTTTATTTCCAAAGGCAGCAATGAATTAATCTATTCAAATTTATATAAAAAGAAATGTAAGATAGTTGTTACTACACAATTTTATTATTTACTTTTGGTGAGTAACTTTACTTCGAGTGTTACCTCGGTAGACAATCGAGCCTCTTTACGATTCACAAAAGAACAAAATCGTGTGGACTTCGAAACAAAAACAAAAGCAGTGTAGAAACTGTTAAAGATTAACTTTACAATAATGCGCTCGCATTGCTTTCTCGGGGTCCATCCATTCCGATACATCCATCGTCGCGCCATTATCACTCGTTCCTCTCTTCTCTTTTTTGGGCCTTCATGTGAATGTGCCCGGCCTTGATTTAGAAGGCACGGACGATTCATTTCGCATTTTTACAACTATAGTCTCCTTACATTGTCCTACGTGTTTCGGGACCACGGATCACGTTCCGCGCAATGTGAAGGAAAGGGACGAAATGTGAACCGGGGTCGCAAGAAGGAGACCAAGGGGGGCGCGATCGAGACACGTGAACCACATTTTCATTCCGACTAATTTACAAGGCAAACGCACCTGTATTTCAATTTGATTCGTTGGCAGTGAATTGATTCATTTAAATTACAAAAGAAGTAATTATAAGATTGGTGTAACTACGCATGCAATGTCATTGAATCCGTCAAAGATTAAGTAGGAATTCATCTCCCACCCCACAAAAAAAAAAAAGAAGAAGAAGAAGGAAGTTGGACAGTACATTATCACCAAGTGGACAGATTTTTCCTCGTATGATTTTCATACTTATAAGGTAATGTGGCCATTTGTCTAATATCGAGATGGCTATTCCACACCACAAAAAAAATATGAAATTAATTGACAAGAAAACTAAGATTTTTTTGGGATACCGACACAAATGATCCACGAATTTTGATCTAACGTCTGATGTGGTTCCTAAACATTTAATTTGTTGATGTGATCCCGAAACTATATGAAAATTGTTCAATGATGTCCTTCCGTTAATTCAAGATTAGAGACAATATTAAATATATTCATATGGTTCCCTAAAATCTAAGGATTGCATTAACAAATTAAAAGTTCAGGGATCACATCGCATATCGGAATAAAATTCGGGGAGAATATTCAATATGTTAAAAGTTCACGGGCCATATTATATACTTTGGGCCAAAATTTAATGATCATTTATGTTATTTTTCCTCTTTTTCTTTTTTTACGCTCTTGGTCCTATAGATGTGATGCAGTAGTAGACTGGGTCACGTTCATTAGGGTTTAGGAGTAGTGGGACCATCTCCTAGGCTCTTAGATTTACTGCACGACATGCACTAAGAGTAAGATACCAATATTAAAACCCTAGTTGACGTAGGCACGCACTTTATGGGAACCGCGACAAGCACTTTAAAGCCCTAGCAGTCGGTCCAATTGGTTCTTTAATATATTATCCGGTCAATTAAGATAACATATCCACCTGCGATTGCCATTTCCATACGATACGCAAAGACCCATTGATTAAGAGCATTGGATCACTAATTGCCACACTAAAGCAGCGATCAAATCCTACGTCTAATCATCGCGATGCCACGACGTCATTTTTCTCTGGTAAACGCTATGTGTTGATGGGACCAACTTAACCTTGTATTAAACTCGTATTAGTATGATTAGGTACTCGTAAAGTTTACTTAATTGGGCTTTTTTCTCCCGTAATTACTCTGACGGGGCCTTAGATTCGTTCGCTTTACGCATTAAACGCATCATTTGGGAAGCAATCCTTATACTATGTGTATCTGTCATAACTTATGTCTCGAAAAATAATACGGGTTTGATTTATGCCGTAATTCTAGAAAATAAATTCTTAACTTTCAAACCATCCTATTCCTAATAGGGGTGTGTAAAAGAATCGGAAACCGCGTACAACCGGTGGTTTTCATGGAGATCGGTCCGGTTCCCTGGTTCAAAAATTGGAATCGATGAGTATCGTTCCGATTCCTGGGCCCACACATGAAATTGTCCACTGGACGGAGACCGGTGTGTACATATATATTTGTATTTTTAAAATTGCATCTCCCTCAGCAGTCTTTCACGACTTGCTTCAATCTTATTGCTGTGAATGAACACTGGTTTACAAAAGTAGTAGGATATGTCCATTAGTAGTTCGTGCTGTCATGCTTTGCTTCAGCTTGTGGCAAAGCCAAAAATGTCTTTGCGTTGGGAACAAGAGAAACCGTCACGTGTGCGTCAGCTCTCTTTATTTTGCCATGCTGACTTGCTTCTACCTATATTTTCACATCACACCTTCTAGAAATGCAGTGCCCCAACTCAATAGCATGGACCACCTCGTAGCAGAGCCAAGATAAATGTCCATCTTATTCACACTTATATCTACTACAAGCCATGCAAAATAGTCTCACCTTATTAGGATCGATTCTATGGACCCAGACCTAATGGTTCAGTCCTGCTCAAAATAGTTCTCATTTTTTGGAATTGGTCCTTAGAGAGCGTTCTCGATTCTACACCCATCACCTTCAACCCTAGAGCGTTCTCAAGGTGCTTTGCCTTGATGGCGATAACTACTCTCTCTCTGGCACATTATGTCTGTTATAATGAAATCTCTACATGTTTCCTCCATCCATACTTTCCAAAAAAAAGTCACTTTTTTTTTTTTTTCAAAAGAACGTGCCTCTTTTAGCCAACAAAACTAAGGACTTATACGCCTTTCTTCATGTCCTATCATATTCGGAAAGGTTGTTTCCTCCGTCCCGACCGGGAATAGTGTATCCACTTTTGATCGACCAATCACTAACAAAAATCAAAAAAAAAAAAAAAAAAACTATGTTCTATAATTTTTCTTTTGTCAAAGGAGTTCTATAATCGTTAAGTCCGTCTTTGGGTATCTCGTAATTCATTACTTTCGACAACGTTTCGTGGATTATCTCCTTGTTCATCGAGATATGTTTAGATTATTTGTGTTTCAATTCGACCGCAGAAAAGCATTTCTAACGAAATTCTATGTTAAATATAAAAAAAAAAATTGGTTTAAAGAGGAGAAACCCCCTCAAAGGATTTATGTTCAAAGCTAACTTGCTCATCCAAATAGAAAAGCAAAAACAAAAAGACTTGGCCTATGACGGGCTGAAAGGATCGGACCACGTCCTTTCGGATTTAGACTTGGCCCATTGGGCCTCACTGGCCCAGCACAACTTATTTTGGAGGATTGCAAGTCGATCCAGCCCAAACCCCAGCTATTCTGGAATAGAAAGTCCAGCTCTATTTCCAAATCTTAACACTTGCATATTTCTCGGATGACCGGCCGAGCACTTCACCCCCTACGTCAGCATTGGGATTTTCTTTTGGGATCTCATGCAAAATTAAAATTAAAACACCATTAAAAACATCTTATCCTAAATTAAAATTCGAGCCATCAAGTTGGCATACTTAAATTTTTTTTTCGAGATTTTTACCTTTTACCGTCATGCAACTTTTATCGCTCCTACGATCCGACAGTAATTTTTTAGCTCGACGTATTTAAACTTGCGAAATAAACACGGTATCCAAAAATAGAATTTGATGGAGAATTATATATTTTCAAATCTGGAGGAGAATTGGAAGCCGAGGCAACAACACCAAGTTTGTTTCCCCTCCCAAAATTAGCCTCGGCCTCAGAAAAGGTCTCAAAAAAAAAAAAAAAGGGAAGAAAATCTTCGCAAGTAGCCTAAGGACCAATAAGAATGCGCCACGTCGCCCCGTGTGGACTTTCCCCATTTGCCCCCAGAAACTCGAGGACCAATAAGAAGGTGCCACGTCGCCCCGTGTGGACCTTCGCCATTTGCCTCCTCAGGGAGGGGGGAGGGGGGCTGTTGCCACCTTTTTGAAGACGGCAGGATCAACAAGGCGGGAACGCTGTTCCAAAATGGTTGGGGGAGGGGCCCACATTCCCTCGATTTTTCCCAATTCCGCATCATTAAAATTGAAGCGACGCATTAATAAATAAATACGCTGAAGGATTTCAAATTTGGGAAGGGAGGAAAAAAAAAAAAAAAAAAAGGAAAAGGAGAGAGCATAGATTCGAAATAAAACGACGCTCTCTAATTTCGTTAAAAACGAACTTCCCAAGAGAAAAAAAAAGAAATTAAAATGGAAAATTGAGGTTTCAAGGCGCCGGTCGATTTCTTTCCTCTACCGATTTCGAACTTTTATCGAAAAACGGGGACGGAGGTAGCGGTTGGAGGCTTTAGGAAGAGCTACGGACCGGGAATCTCAGATACGCCATCTCGTCGTCGTGATCGAGCGCTTGGCACTGGTTCTATCGAAATCGGCTGTCGCATCGCGTGCAAATTGCGCGCTCTCTCGCTTCCAGATCTCCCGGGGGACTTGCCTTGCAAGCTCGCTCAGGTACGATTCCTTGAACAGCCCGCATTGCCGCGGATCTGGGGCTCGATTCGCGGTCCCGAGGTCTTGTCCCTCGCGAGATGCGTGGGATTGGTAATGCAGCTCTTTTTTTTTTTTTGGGTGAAATTTGGGCTTAGAAACGGCCGGCTCGAGCCATTTTGGTTGCTTTTTTGCGTGTTTTTTTCGGGGCCCAATTTCTGAGCTTGAATTATGCCCTGTCCTGTTGTTTGTGGGGTGGGAATGGAACGGAGAGGCCGAGCTTTTCCTTGTTCCTGCTGGTTTTGGAGCTGGATTTTGGTAGATTGAGGTGCATTTTTCTTGCCAATGCAGTTATTATTGCCTGTTGAGTACACGGACGACACGGATTGATATTCTAGTGCTCGCGCTTGGTGTGGGTTTCGCCGTGTAAGCAATGTGCTTTATGGGGAAACTGTAAGGTAATGCTGATTTTAGCAATGTAGAATGTGTGCTTTATGCATTGTGCTCTGGGTGAAGACACTGAGTGGTTTTGAGTGGAGAATGTAAATCTACCTTTTTCATAAGGACATGACCAGAAGTTATCTAAAGATGCTTATTACACGAGAAAATGAAGCATGCTGCTCTTGGGTAGGCACACTCAGCGAAAAGCTCCCACTGGAGATGTTCAAATCCTGCTGCAACTCTGGTTTGGACATTCTGCCGAATTTTCCTATTAATCATAACTCGTCATAGGCGCTTTGCCGACTAAAAACCATCGGCCAAAATCCATACTCTGTCATCAGCTCGGTGGTTCTGCCAGTGCACCTAATGAAGCCACTAGTTCCTGCTTTCTGCACTGTCTGCAATTTACTACACTTTGCTTTCCTGTCATGTCTCATTTTACATCTCCGTGGTTGCGAATGTGTCTCTCTGAGGCTGATGGCCCTGGGCATGTGCCTTAAGTCCCATGCACGATTAAAAGCACTTTTACTACTTAAATAGAGAGATGAAACGGAGCATGCAGTGTTTGGCCGATAGTGTCAGCATGCTAGATCTCAATTCCTCGGTAAATGTGCTTTAAGGAATCTTACTGTGGATGGATCCTTTTCTTTTCTGCAGTAATGTGTACTAACTGATCACGAAAGAAAGTACCTCCAATATTCCCACCATGAACTTCCATTTGGAAGAGCACAGAGTTGAAAATGGAGGATTTGTTGGTTTGAACGGAACTTGTGGGCACGATGCATCTATGGATGGTTTTGAAGGCATAGCTGAGGGTAAGAGCCAACAGGCTGACATTTTATCCTCGGATAGTTAGCTAGAAGTGGTTGGATCTTTAGTTTTCGTGGTCGGAGAGCCGAATTGGTTATGTTTGTTTCTTTAAGCTCTTTTGTTTCTGATGGTTCTAATTCAAAATCTGTTGGTATTCAGAGCCTTTAGCCTGTGCGAATTATCCTCCTGGAAACAAGATTCAGGAAACTTTACAATTGAAAGAATTCTTTGCAGATCAATTTAGTACAAAGAGCATGGACTTGATTAAGTTAACCACACTAGAAGTATGTTATCTGATACTCCTATGTCTTCCTTCTTCATGGATTTTGATATATTATGATGTCATTTCTGTGTGCCATATCTGAAATTTGCGGGCTTCTCCTATTTTTCTGGCTCCTTCTATGATATTTTTGCAGAACGCTCCCACTCAGTCGCTCTTCGGGCGCAGCAAACACGATCTTGGAAGAAAGCTTTGAAAGGAAAAATGGAGAATTGTCTCATGTGAGGGATATGCTCCATTCATTTTTACTAAAACTATATTTATGCTCATATATTGAGCTCTATGTTGTCCAGCTTTGTGCAGTATCTCGTTCTTATGTCTCTAACTGGTGATGCTGAACTTTGTGCTCAGGATATGGCTCGGTTGTTGAGGAAAGTACTGCAAATAATTGAGCGACGAATGTCAGTCCAAGCTGAGAGTCTTAGAGATGTAATCACATTTGAAATTTGCTTTTACTCTCATGCTCTACAACTTATTGGGTACTTCAAATTCTTAACTAGCTTTGCTTGTAGCAAAACGATGTGCACAAGTCTCGGGAACAGAAGTTTCAGTCAAGAATCAAAGTACTTGAGACGCTTGTAAAGGGAACTAGTGAAGAGATTGAGGTATTCCATGTAACATCTTGTCTAATGTAAATTGAATGACTTTAATCACCTTTTCACACAGTTCCTTTCTATACTTTTGTTACCAAGGTTGCTGTGAAGAAGTCAGAGAGTATAAAGGTATGGTTGTTAGCCTCCAATTCTGTTTGTTGTATCTCTCTTTGATGAAGCATGTCTTTCACATGTAATTGTGCTGCTGGGACTATGACTAACAAAGTCCTCTATACGACAATTTACCATGGTAATATGTGCATAAACATAACTTGTCTAAGAGGACCTCAGTTGATCAATTTATGGGTAATCATGGACGGATCTAGAAAATTTTCATTGTGAGGGGAAAAGTTGGTCAGTGATGATTTCAGTAATTTGTATAGCATTTTTAAGCTTAACTAATATGGTAGCATTTCGGATTATGTAGGTTTTTCCCCTACAATAACTTCATTTTTCATGATTCTAGAATTGTTATAAGCTTTAGCAGTTTGTGGGGGCAAATTCAAATGAAACATCCATTATTCACTTCTGCATGTTTTTGGAGATAATTAGAGGGGGAAAACGTTATTTTTTGGCAAAATTAATTTAGCATGACTTAAAGATTGTAAACTGTTATGGAGTTTTTGAAAAGTTGAGTGGAAGCAGGAGCCACCACTACTTTTATACTTAGGCCTATCCCTGGCCGTAAATATCGGTTTTAATGAAATAAACGCGTGTTTATGCTCCAATCGCCTTCTTTTTATCTTGTATGTCGGAATAATCGTTTGCTTTATCCTTTGACAACCTACCTAGCGAAGAGGGTCCTTAAAGTGATTTAGGTCATGGTTGATGTAACTTTAACCATGGTGTAGTGATGCGAAAGACTTACCAGGAAATTGTGCAGCTTCATTAAGTTGATACATTTTTAGCATATGTCAATGCTTTTGCTGCATAATCGTTTCTTTAGTTGTTGCTTTAGTTGTTGCAGATTGAGAAGACCAAAGTGGAAGAGAGAAGAAGATTGGAGGAGATGGATACTATAAAGTTGAAGAAAGAGAATGATGACATCCGTGTTGAAGTTTCAACTCTTAAGCTGGATATTGAGATGGCCAGAAAGACCTATGAAAAGCAATGCTTGCAATTAGAAGCAGAGGCTGGCAAAACTAAACTTGAATTGGAAAAGAAGGTGGAGGAGCTTGAGTGCCTGCTAGAGGATTCAAGGAAGAAGGTTGCAGAACTCGAGGAATTTTCTGCAGATAAGTACCAGAGATGGAAGAGAAAAGAACACAAGTACCGAAGCTTTATTGAATTTCAGGTGGATGCTTTGCAGGTCTGTTTGCCATTCTTCTACTGATATTCCGTTACCTTGGTTATGCACTCTTTCACAATGATCCCGTTGGATTGCTAGGACTTGAGAGCGGCATCCAAATTTATGAAAAATGAAGTTTTGAAGACCAGAAGACGACACTCAGAAGAACTAAAAGGCTTGGGTATGGCTGAGCTCATTCTTTCTATGTGTGATTGAATTTTTCTCATGTCACTTTCTCATCATCTCTTGATTCTGATTGACCAGGAGTGAAATTGAAAGGGTTAGTGGATGCTGCTCAAAATTATCACCTGGTTCTTATGGAGAATAGGAAATTGTACAATGAGATTCAAGAATTGAAAGGTACCCGCTCTTATTTTGCTTTATTCATTGCTTCCTTTCCTTTATTTGATAATTGTCATGTTTCATGAATAGGAAATATCAGAGTATACTGTAGAATCAGACCATTCCTCCCAGGTCAGAGTATGAAACACACCACAATTGAATATATTGGTGAAAATGGGGAACTGGTAGTTGCAAATCCTATGAAGCATGGAAAAGACAGCCACAGACTATTTAAGTTCAACAAGGTTTTTGGTCCTACTGCAACTCAAGGTTCCGTTTATCTTTCCATAAAGCATCTTTATTGAATTGCTTGCTGTTTGCATGCGCCAATGCTATTTCAGTAAACTTTGATGTGGAAAGCAGCACTAACTACACCTTATTTTTTTCAGAGGAGGTTTTCATGGACACTCAACCATTAATTCGTTCTGTTTTGGATGGATTTAATGTGTGTATATTTGCATATGGTCAAACTGGTTCAGGGAAAACATATACCATGGTAAGTCAAAATCATTATATGCCTTTACAAACTGACTGCTTCCATTTTTTTTATTTTATAAAAAGACATTGTTGTGCTAATGACAGAGTGGGCCTACTGCATCATCAAGGGAGGATTGGGGTGTCAATTTTCGAGCTCTGAATGATCTTTTTCAAATTGCACAAAGCAGAGGAACCACTGTTTTATATGAAGTTGCTGTGCAAATGGTTGAAATATATAACGAGCAAGTTCGTGATCTACTTTCGAGTGATGGACCTCAGAAAAGATATCCTTCCTACATGGTTTCTTTGTTGTTCTTCCATGATGTTTTCATATGGTGTTCCCTAAATTTCATTTAGCTATCGATGATTTCACATTCGCGCTCCCTTATTTCTGTTGTCAGTTTATGAGTCATATATCTTGGACAGTATATATATTTTCTGAAATAAAGACATATGTTTTTTTCCTTGACTTGCACACACTTGGGATTTGGAATACTGCCCAACCAAATGGGTTAGCTGTGCCTGATGCAAGCATGCATCCTGTCAAATCGACCTCAGATGTACTGGAATTGATGAGTATTGGCTTAACTAACCGAGCTGTAGGTGCCACCGCTTTGAATGAAAGAAGCAGTAGATCTCATAGGTTGTCCCTCTTTGTTTTTAGTGCCTCTGTATTTGCTAAAATAGCATTTGAAATCTAATCATGAGGGTCTCTCTGCCTTACTTGATCACATGCAGTGTTTTAACTGTTCATGTCCGAGGAACCGACTTGGAAACTGATGCTGTTCTACGTGGTAGTCTCCATCTGGTGGATCTTGCTGGAAGTGAAAGAGTGGATCGTTCAGAAGCGACAGGAGATAGGCTTAAAGAGGCTCAACATATCAATAAATCGCTTTCAGCACTTGGAGATGTTATCTTTGCTCTCGCACAAAAGTGCCCCCATGTACCATATAGGAATAGCAAATTGACGCAAGTTCTGCAGAGTTCTTTAGGTACCTGTAATATATAATCTTCTGAGTGTTTCACATTTTAGTTTTATTACCCCCTTCATACAGAATTACCCATGTGGATATGAAGATTGCAGGAAGATGGATGTATGTCATTGTATAACGAAGAAAAATCTTGAAGGATGCTAGCATATTAAGTTTAATTTGTAGCTCTTGCTAAATGCTTCTCCAATCTTTCCTTCACTCAGGTGGTCAAGCGAAGACTCTCATGTTTGTCCAACTCAATCCTGATGTTGATTCGTATTCTGAGACTGTAAGTACTCTCAAATTTGCTGAGAGGGTATCTGGTGTTGAGCTGGGGGCTGCTAGGAGCAACAAAGAGGGGAGAGAAGTCAGGGAACTAATGGAACAGGTATTATCTATAGTTCTTACCAAGTTGATTTTATAGTTTGTTCTCTGACCTACGATCTTATCTTTTTACTGTCTATATCTGTTGCCCAAGGGTATATCTGCAGTTGCATAGTACCTTAGAAAACACATTTTCATGTTTTAGGAAAAAGAAAAACACGAGGAGAACTTTATTCACAACTACGAAAAACCTGGACTTTAAGTGATGAAACTGTAAGAACGGATGTGATCTTGATGGCATAGCTGCTGTTATTTGCTATTTTCAATAAGTTGAAAAGCAGTACAATGATCATTGAATGAGCTGTCGTTGTCGATATTGCTAGTTTTATGTGCACTCTGTTTACATTTGGTGCTATTGGATTTTGTACGTCTGAGATGTAATGAATAAATGGTTTTGTAGGAAAATTTTGTTTCATAAAAGCTAGGAGACCTTGTGCAAAATGCAAATAATAAAATGTCGAAAATTTTTTATGATGAAGTATGATTGAAAGACAAGTGAGAGTACCTGTTTTGATTAGATGTCTCACTTCATGCAGGCTGGAATGGAGTTTACATCTCTGCAGATGAGATATCATTGGTTGCTGGTTTACCTTGATAATTTAGTAGTTCAAGCCTCTAAGTAGCTCTTTTCTGTTTCAACCAGGAGAAACAAACCGATACTGGATTTTTCTTTCTTGTAAATCTTGCTCTTAGTTTGATTATAGCATTAGCAGGCTCGTCTGAGACTCCATTAAGCTTTCATGCTATTGCCTCTATTATTTAAAATCCTTATACACTGATGAGGTGACAGGGTGAGATTTTTATGGCAACAGACTAATGCATGAGGTTTTATGTTTCGCATCAATTTTTTCAAGAATGTCCTGCGAGTAGGTTTTCTATTTTCTGATTTGATCTGTAATCTTGCAGGTTGGTTTTCTTAAGGAGGTAATTAGCAAGAAGGACGGTGAGATTCAACGATTGCAGTCCCTCAGAGCTAATGTCAGTGCTGAGAAGCGTAGTTTGACCTCACTGAGATCTGGTTCCTCCTCTCCCAGGCGACATTCAATAGGTACTCCTCAACATCTCCGGAAAACGTCAAGCGGAAAACTCTCAGGCCTAAGTGATAAAGCAGCTTCTGACGGGGACAATTGTTCAGAGTATAGTGATAGGCATTCTGAAGCTGGTTCACAGCAGTCAGTGGATGATTTTAAACATCACAAGGAATTCTACCAGCCATCTAAACTTGCTGATGGGCCTGTAAATCAGAGTGCTACCGATGATGTGCAGCTCTTGGGATTGGAAGATGCGGATTTAGAGGAGAGGTTGAGTGATATTTCTGATGGTGACCTTTCAATGGGCACAGAAACTGATGGTTCCATTGGCAGTGTTGTTGAGTATACTCTCTTTCCTGAACCTCCAAAACAGCCCGAGAAATCTGAAAATATTGAGAAGTAAGTGATTTTCAGTTAAGGTTTTCGCAATCTCTTATTTTGGTGGAAGATGGTTTACCCAACTTATGCCTTCCATTTATGGTTATCACATGATCGCGATCACTAAATCAGCAACAGTTATTTACATCTTTAGTTTATGCTGGAATTAGCTGTTTCTTTACAGAGAGAATAAAGGCCCTCGTGGGAAAGTATTAGAAAATCCGATGCTGCTTACTGGTGCCAAGTGTTAATACTGACAAATTTCTCGTGGAATGTGTTACTAGGAGTTAATGTTCATGCTCAACATTTAGTTCAGCAGGAGCATGCTGCATTGGCATGTTTTCGGAGCATGTGCTACTCTAAAAGCAAGTTTATGAGCTGTTTCAAACTCCCCATGCATGATATTGTTCTGGATAATGATCTCTTATGCCTTCGCTTGATGTGTTGGATTCGTTGAGTGCAGGTCAGCTGTTCCCTCTAAACTGCCAAAGCCCCCACAAAAGTTGGTGCAGTCAAAACCATCTCGTTTGACCCGAGGTGCTACCAAAATCTCATCAAGTATGTTGCTTTGGTGATTATGTTTAGTTTGCTTTTCCACTGCTTGAGGACAGATTTATCAAGCGCGACATTATCGTTACTGCTGTCACGTTGCTCATTGATATAAATTATATGTTCCTGATTGTGGCAGCTTCCAGGAAAAGCATCTCCACCCCAGGTGGCTCCTCCTCGGCAAAGCCCCTTAAAAAATGGCAGTGAATGTGATGGGCGTGGAATGGCAAAAGGGAACAACTTTCAATGTTCTAACAGTCCTTTCCAGTTCTCCTGAGTGCCATAGCATGTTTTAGGCCTTTAACCGTAAGACTTAGTTGTGTTTATAGCACACTGATCTCCGTTTTGTAAGATCTGTAGCTCAGTGCACTTAGTTTGTAATATAATCTCTCAATTATAATAGTTCTATTGATTGCTGTGGTCCTCTGCATCCTTGTTCCAGCAAATTTGGCTCTGGCATCTGAAATGTGATCCCCTAAGTGCTTCGGTTCCAGGATCACCTAATGCACATTATTAATCGGCTCCGCTGAATGCAAATTCTTGTGGGAATAGCAAAAAAGGTAGCAATTTGACCTATGTGGAACTTGGTTATTTCTTGTCTGTTTCAAGTACCCACTCTTCTGACCCAAAAAAAAAAAAAAAAAAAGTACCCACTCTTGAAGTAAAAAATAGCGCAATTCCAGGCCAAGTTTATTATGGGTTTTTTCATTTATACTGAGGTCCTGAGCATTTCTTACTTCTGCTTTGATTGTCCTTCCAAAGCGGAAGAAATATATTCTGAACTTCTGAAAATACGAAAATTTTTATATAAAATCTGGTGTTGATATGTCTAAGTTTTGAAATATTAGTCAAATTGTCATGGCCGTAAGAAGTTCAATAAGTAAAATCCCAACAATAGATGTCAACCGAACTCATTTAGAAGTTACTAATACACGAATGCATTGGTAATTATTTGACCGTGTATATAAGTTATTAACCATATTAGTCTCGTTATATATTGAGTTAAAGTTCAGAGATCATTTATGTCATTTTCTCATAAATTTACGCATTGTACCAATAGAGTGGGATTTACTCGGAGTTTTCGGCATACACAATTAATTATTTGAGTTTGTGGAGATGGTTAAAAATGTCTGGGTGGTGTAGTCGGTTATCACGCTAGTCTCACACACTAGAGGTCCCCGGTTCGAACCCGGGCTCAGACATTACTCTTTTAAGAACTACCCGTTTCCTTTTTCTTTCCCTTTTTGGGCAACCGACCTTGACAGGTTTATGTCTCGTTTCCATTTTCTTTCCCTTTTTCGGCAACCGACCTGACAAGTTTATGGCTGTTCGGAAAAAAAAAAAAGGAAAAGGAGGAAACACACCTGCATTGTCTTGGAAAAAAAATAAAACATTTAAATTTACGGAATCAAAATGGATAGGAATTAGTCAATTCCAGGCATTCAATTAAATTGGTAAGATAGTCAATCCAAATGTAATCATTAGATTGGTCAAGATAGCAAATATCGGAAAATAAAAATAGAACATTTGGGATTTTGCTTAGAGATGATCAGTTCTTGATCCGTAGGGATTAGGTCGGTCCGTAAGGATCAAGGATTAGATTAGATCGATCCGATTTCTAGGGTATTCAATCATTAGATTGATCGTAAGAAGGCAAATATTCATTACAACGCAGTACGTTGATTGTTCAAAGAACTAAACAAACAGATATGAGAACAAGATCGATCATAACCGATTTCGTAAAAATGAAACTGGAAATTAGACTGCAGCCCCCAAAAAAGGGATCAAATTGGACGATGTTCGGTTCTATCGATTCATGATGCACTGCCCTAATTTTGCTGAACGAGAAGTTACGACTGTCATCATGCGCACTGCTCAGAACGCATCACGAACACGAATGACGAGATGGAGCAAACACTCATCCCCAGTTCATCGCAGAAAAGATGGGCTTTCCCTTTCTGTAGAAGCCCAATGGGCTACAAGAAAAGCCCGTAGTTCAACCCATCATGGACTCGTCCAAATTCAGGGCATGAACAGACTCATTTCACTTCAACCCCTCCTCCTCTCTCTCTCTCTCTCTCTCGCCCAGAGGAAGCTACTGCGTCCGTCACGGAAAACCGGGACTCGTCCTCCAAGCCTCGCGGTTGCAGCCGTGAACTGCGATTCCTTCTCTGTTCCTGTAAGTTCTTCTTGTTCCGTGCTCTGGCTTCTGCACATGGCGACTGGCGGTGGCCGCCGTCTTAACTCTAATTTCTCTTGCCGCGCCTTTCGTCTTCCGTATCACCGTCCTACCTTCGAATTGCATTAAGCTGCTGTTTTTTTTTTTATTATTATTATTATTTGGATTATTTTCTTGAAGTGTCAGATTTCGATGCCGTGGTGTCGCTAGTTTTATCGAAACAACTGGTTTGGATTATGTCCGGCAATATGATCAGTCGCCATGTTAGATAGGGTGTTATGAAATGGCTACGTCCGCAATTCCTTTTTTTTTTTTTCCAAATTGGATGGGTAGAGCAACTTTCCCAGCTCTTTAAACTTATTTGTTAGGTCATTGTTCGCTAGAGCTTGAAATTTGAGTCTGAATATGGGGATTCTTTTGAAGGGTTCATCTAGTCAGAGGTGAGGCACGTAGATGAATCTGTCATATCGGTGCAGCGTCCTTTTTGTTCTTTTCTTTCTTTCGGCCCCTTCGTCTTTGCGCTGCGACATTGTTATTTTACTTTTCTGTTAGTCGGATGGCTGATCAGTATTTGTGGTAGACATGGATCAGTCATTGTATTCTATGTGCTGCTTTGTGTGTTACAGATGGCTCGATGGGATGAGATCTTATCACTTCCCGTGCAGAATCCTCCGTCATTGGAGTTTTCAGCTGCAGAGTTAGTGTGGTCCAAGGTGGAAGGTTGGCGTGACAACATAGATAGAGTGGCTTTGATTCCGTATGCTAGAGTTGATGATTTCGTGAGGGGCGAGTCTTCAAACAAAGATTGTCCAACGAGGTTTCATGTCGAAGCACGGAGGAAAAGACATCTTGAGACGGCTTATAAACCTAAGGTTGATGGAATTCTCGAATACATACTGTAAGTGGTTACGTTTCTGCAATTTTCACTAAGAGCGTCTCATGGAAGTAACATAATCGCCGATGTTGCTTCTTGCCATAGATGAGGCAATGCTGCAGGATTGCTGATTGATTTTGTTGTAGGTATTGGTGTTCCTTTGGTCCTGACGACCACAGGAAGGGTGGGATCGTGCGGCCTAGTAGGACTAATTATGTCCCCAAGAAAAATAATGCTGGTCGACCTAATACGAAGAGGGGCTGCACCTGTCACTTTATTGTGAAACGCTTAATTGCTGAACCGTCGGTGGCACTTATCATCTATAATCAGGATAAACATGTAGATAAGAAAGGTGTTCCCTGCCACGGTCCCCAGGACAAGAAGGCAGCTGGTACTCGTGCTATGTTTGCCCCTTATATCTCAGAGGACCTTCGCCTTCGAGTCTTGTCTCTATTATATGTGGGTGTGTCAGTGGAGACGATAATGCAGAGACACAATGAATATGTGGAGAGACAAGGGGGTCCTACTAACCGCGATGACCTTTTGACCCACAGATATGTTCGTAGACAGGAGAGAAGCATTAGGCGCTCTACGTATGAGCTGGATGCAGATGATGAAATCAGCATTGACATGTGGGTGGAAAGTCACCAGAGCCACATCTTCTTTTATGAGGAGTTCTCTGATTCTGAACCATTCACTTTGGGCATTCAGACGGAGTGGCAATTACAGCAAATGATTCGCTTTGGCAATCGCAGCCTTGTGGCTTCTGATTCAAGATTTGGAACCAACAAATTGAAGGTCTAAGCCTACCTTGAGTAACCTATCTTTCTTTGTGGTAGCAATCATTAGATATGAACTTGCCTTCTAAGTTGGCTGACTTTTCTCTGTTATGATGTCCAATAGTATCCTATTCACAGTCTTCTCGTCTTCAATTCTGACAACAAGGCCATTCCTGTGGCATGGATAATAGCACCAGCATTTGGAAGCACAGATACTCATAGATGGATGAGGGCTTTGTATAATAGAGTTTGTACTAAAGATCCTTCGTGGAAGTTGGCAGGGTTTATTGTTGATGATCCTCTAGCTGATGTCCTCGCTATCAGGTAGAGTGCTCTCATTCATCTAACTGAATCAGATTTTGATCTAGTCATAGAAGTCTGGATCATCTTAGTTGTATAATTCTCTTTAGCTGTCTTTCTGTGCCAATGTTTTGGGATCCACTAATTTCAGACTAAACGCGGAGAGGACTCAAAACTTGGATGGTTGCTAAATGAAACTGATACAAGGGTTGTGAACTTTCCAATATTTCTCGTACCCATTATTTTCTTCTAGGATTTTCATTGTTATCTTGCGGTTTAGAACTTGGATATTTATGATGGTGGGGAATGTCGAAGATGAGTCATTTGAGACTGGCTTCTGTGTGGATCATAAACCATAGTTACAGCCCTTTGTTCCTTGAGAATTGTATTTCAAGTTACAGGGCTTGAGTTCTTATTGCCATTATTCATTGTAGCGATAACAAGGAGACATAAGGATTAATCCTTAGGTGGATTCCTTGATTATTTTGGTGCTTTTCACTCTAATTAAGATATATGTCCATTTCCTTCTAAAATTGGATATAACATGGCTATTTGTTGGGTTATCTTCTGGGAATGACTCTCCATGATCCATATTTTAACACATGTTTGATCTATCAGTGCAGTGAAATGTACATTTGCTGCTGATATTGGTTTGAGTATGCTTATTGATTGGACTATCTGCTGGATTGATTGGCCTGCCCTGAACCACGATTTCAGCATGCCAATTTGATTTTACATTGCATAATATCGGGCTAGCTGCTGCAATTGAGTGGCATTTGCACCTTTAGATAAATCTGCCCTCGGAGACTTGGATTGATGACTGCATATTTTGATATGTTGCAATAGTTCTTGCCACTATAGACTGATGTGTGGGTGCTGAATTCCTCAATCCTTCTAATGAAGCATATTTGCTTGAATTGAATTTCTACATCCCTTGCTTTTCTTTTGCATTCAGGGATGTGTTTCAATGCTCTGTGCTACTTTGCTTCTGGCGGTTACGTCATGCATGGCACAAGAACTTAGTAAAGAGATGTCAGGAGACTGCAATGCGCGTGGAGATGGCAGGACGACTTGGACAGGCAGTAGACAATATCTGCAGAGGAAATGGAAATATGGATTTGTTCCAAAGTTTCATGGATGATTTTGTTGAGGCACGCCACTTCATGGATTATTTCAAGGCAGTCTGGTACCCCCGTACTGGTCTGTACCTATGGGTCTTTTGTACCCAAGTAACTTTCTTTGTTGGCTTTCAGCTGCCAATTGATTTCACACAATTGAAAGAAGTTGAGTTAGGCTTTCTATAGAATTTCAATAGGGACGAGATGATGGAAATTGTATTGGTCCTTGATGCATTTTATATTTGATTGCACAGAGATTTTTTCTTTTCCTTTTCGAGCTGTTTTAAGTTGCTGAGTCTCTCCTTTTTTTCTCAAGAGAAGATGATCAGATATTTTCGTCTATGTATGTAGGGTCATGGACAGCTGCGCTGAAAAATCTTCCACTGGCGAGTCAGGAGACTTGTGCAGCAATGGAGTTTTACCACAACCAATTAAAGCTCAGATTACTGAATGAGGACAACACCAGTGCTTATCAACGGGCTGATTGGTTGGTTGACAAGCTGGGTACGACAGTGCATGCTTTCTTCTGGCTCGATGAGTACTCAGAAAAGGAGGATTTTTCACGATACCGTAAAGACGAATGGGCCAGTGGCTTAACATCTTGGCGCAATGCATTGAAAATTCCTGATTCTGATGTTAAGCTAGAAGGGAAATTTGCAATAATTACTAGCCAGAGTCATCGAGACATAGTTCACATTGTCTGGAATCCAGGTTCAGTGTTTAGTTTATGTGATTGTAATTGGGCAGACATGGGTTACCTGTGCGAACATGTCTTCAAAGTAATTAAGGTCTGTCGTGAACGAGGTTCTGCCTTGCCATCTATCAGTCTATTTCAGTACAAGCAGGCATTGCTTGACATGTTACACTGCCCTCCTCATGATTCATTGGTGCGGGATCATGCTATGTCTTTGGCAGTCTTTATAGAGAAGCAGTTGAGTTCACTAATTGATGAAGGAAGTAGCAATATCACCGACAAACCACCAAGTATCAGAGTGATTTCCGAAAATCAAGGCGGTGATTTGGTTGAGGAAAGAAATGAGAACTCATCATCTTCTTCTGATGGGCATAATTGTGTGGATACATCAGAGACTCCTGGTCGTATCACGGAAAACTTGGGCGGCCATCTAACTGATATGGCAGTCAAGCCAAATGGATTTTGCAATGAAACTGGTAAGGAAAATTGTGGCAAGATGGATGTTGATAGGCCATCTATTTATAGCTCGACACCTAGATTACTCCACGTTGAAGAGGCTCCATCTAATGGTTTCCTCCTTGAGAAGAGGGGGAGAGATCCCATTAGTAAAACAACAGATGTGCTAAATGCTCCATCTCTGGATGGCAATGACCTCGCTGATTTCAGGGCTTGGAGCATCGAATAGATTGAATTGAGACAGCTAAGAAGAGGATAAAGACCCATTGAAGTTGCCCTTTGTCAAGTGGGTAAGCGGCCTTTTCTTAAGTTTTGCCATAGATTCAATGGTCTTTTCGAGTTTTAAATCTCTTACCTTCACTCTGTTGTTTGTCTGACTGGCAAAAAATTTCGTATTGGGTGTCAACTGAACTACTTTATTATTTTCCATGCATGTTTTAATTGTATGAATGTCTATGAGATAGCGAATAAGCTCAATTTCTCGGGCCGTGTTGAGAAAGTGCGGTCACCAAGCTCTTTGGGACAGCTGATTTGTTGGTGCTTCTCCTCTATACAGGCCGCAGTCAAGATTGCAGGTTTAGCACTTGATAGAGATGCAACTATGCTCTGAAATGCCACAGAACCAAAGCTATCAAACCTTCTAGGAACAGAGAAATTGAAGCTCCCAACTTCGATGTACAAATCACGGTCAAATTGGAATCTCCTCCTTGGCCCCATGCCCAAGGGTCCATAGATCAGGTACCCAGTTGCTGCATATGCTATTATTGGTTTAATCATATGACGACAACTACTTGCGCTTTGAACTCGAAGCGGTGTTGTTATTCTTGATTTCAGGCTGAGGGATCTGCGGCACTAAAAGAGAACTCAACGAATGAGTCTGGGCAATAGAGAGCGGTCTCTTTGTCTCGTCAACTGGCGAGCGACGCATCTCTAGTTCCCGAAGCCTGAGGAAATACCCTCTTGTAGCTTTTGGGGATTGCTTATCATAATTGATGTACCATTTGCACGACATTTTCCGCAATCATGCACATCTTTCACGTGTTATGTTCACCTGAAAAATGGGAAAGGAAAAAAAAAAAATTGCTGCAGACAGCCCGAGTGTCTGATGGTTTCTGTCCTGAGCTGAACAGTATGGCATATTGACCAGAATGGAGTCTTTGTTGTCTTATGTTTGGGAACTGACACGACATGAGGTATATTTGTATCTTAACCAAGAGATCGACTCGTGCTATGTTTGGTAACTACTTAAAGAAGGGCATAGATGTGGGGATAATTGCGTAACTATGATTGCAACATGGAGCAAAATGGGAGTAGGGTTTGGAGCAGTTCTAATCAACATTTGTGCCTCATGAATAATTAACATGCGATCAAAATGGGAGTAGTATTGTGAAAGATTTGACAGAAATAAGTAGCCTTTTCCAGATGCAGATACTCTCAGCAAGTAAAACATTGCGGGGTTGAGAACAGCTAAATCTATCTCAAATTTCTACTTTCGATTCGAGATTGATGAATTCGGTTCAAAATCAAGCGCATGCTGTCATGCTAGCAACACTATTTAAACAAAATCAAACAAGAAAATGGTACAAATTTTTAAGGAATTCGCGTCGACCTGCATAATCACATTTCGAAATTCGGATATTTACATATGATTTTGAGGATTTAAGTTTGTTTCTTGTTTTGTGGGGGGGGGTTGCGGGTCGACTGGAGAGAGAGGGGAGGGGCTTCCCTCTGGGGAGGACAGGAACACGGTAGAACAGGAGGAGGAATTGGATGAAGAAGAAAAAAGAAAAAAGGAAAGAAGGAAAAGAGCAAAAAGTGGACTCACTTTCCATATCCATGTCCATGGCCTCCTTTTTGACCAAATCGAGAACGAGGAATCAATTCCCAATCAATCACTCCCTCCCTCCTTCCCCCCACCCTCTTCCTTCCCCCAGCATCTCTCTTTCTCTCTCTCTCTCTCTCTCTCTCTCTCTCTCTTCGTGTATATACTCTTCGCTGCTTCTTCGTCTTCTTCCTGGCGCGATCTCTGATTTTGAATCGCCCCCCCAAACACGAGGAGGACCCTTCTGTTTGACTCCCTAGCTGAGTTGACCCGCTGCAGCACTCCCCCGAAGGTATGCATCCATGATTCCCATCGCGGACCCGGGGGAAGTTCCCACCCCGCGAGGGAAATGGGAGCCTGCTGTGTGAAATCTGAGGTTCCCTTTTTCTTTCTTTCTTTTGTAGCTGCGGTGATGGGTTTTGTTCGAAAGCGCAGTGCGCGGACGGGAAACGGACGTTCCGACTCTAATCTCTTGCTGTTTTGTGTTGTCTGTACATGCGCGTGGCATTGTGGTGTGCTTGTGTAGCTTTGGGAGGCGTTGGGTTAGAAGCTGGAGCTAGCTAGCGCTGCCGTCCGAGGTCATTCATCGAGCCGGGGCTCGGAAGTTTGAGCTTTTCTTCGAAGATTCGCTACTTGTTCGGACTCATAGTCGAGACATTTCTTTTATTGCGATGGGGTGCGGATGCTCCAAGCTCTCGCTTTGTTGCTATGATTCGGTGCAGAGCGGACAGGTTCCGGAGCCCAACGTTGCTGGTAGTGTTTCTTCTTGCTCTTTTGATTTTTTTAACAAATGAGTCGTCATCTACCTATCCTATGTAGGTGCAGCGGGCCCACCTAGAAAATCATTCGTCTGTTCAACTTTTGACTCGTTTCAGGCTCGGTCACTTGGTTTCAAGACTTTGGGTCGTGCAGTTTTGTTTCTGTGCAAGTGTAAGTGGCTGGTTCTAACGTAAGAGTCTATGCCGCTGCAGATAATGAAAACAATACCGAAGCCGGTGGCCTGCCTGCATTCCGGGATTACACCTATGATCAGATTAAGGTGGCTACATCTGGATTTGCTGTGGAGAACATTGTTTCTGAACATGGTGAAAGGGCACCCAATGTTGTCTACAAAGGCAAATTGGATAGTCAAATGCGAATTGCCGTGAAGCGCTTTAACAGGTCAGCTTGGCCAGATGCACGGCAGTTTATGGTGAGCATGCTTTTACAGCCACCGTCAATGGAACAATCGTGCCATACTTGTTTTGGCATCTTTTCCCAAAGGGCAACTTGATTTTTCTCTTTTTGACTTCTTTTATGAACATTCTGCTGTCTTGTTTCACAAAGAAGGTAATTCTGCTGGTTTGGAGCTTCGACAATTGTTTAGTGGGGGTAGAGCATTATGATTGTATTGAGTTGAATTTATTGGATGAAAGTTGTCTTGTTCAATGGTAAATGCGGTCACCGACTCTTCTGACCAGTTTGGTTTGATGGAGCTATGCTTCTTGTTGTTCTATTGGGCTAGTCCTATCTTAAAATAGTGTGTCACTTGAGTTGGTTCCACAACTTAATACTGTGCTTAAGAATATCCCGCAGTGTGATTTTTTATGTGACTTGTAAATTTTCTCCAACTCTAAACACATTTCCAGGAAGAAGCAAAAGCTGTTGGTCAGCTCCGTAATCAGAGGTTGGCGAATCTACTTGGTTGTTGCTGTGAAGGTGATGAGAGATTGCTTGTTGCAGAATATATGCCCAACGATACATTGGCAAAGCACCTATTCCATTGTAATTTTACTGAACTGGAATGATCTTATGGTTATCTTGGTATTAGATTTTTTGTTCATATCTAAATACGCCTCGTTCTGTATAGATATTCTAGCTAATACCTTCTTCCATTGAGAACAAATAACTTAATTTGAAGATTTTTGTACTAGGGCTAAGTATTATGCTTATCGGGTCCACAACTATAATTTGAACAGAAAAGGCTTTACCTGTCTTGCAAGTTCGCAAGTGATAATACTTTCTGACTCCTGACTGGTTGTTCTTTATACTTCGATGTTGCATTTTAGATGCAGTATTAAGAACCACCTATGTCATTCTCTGAAAGTTTTCATGGCTATTTTTGAGAGAAACTAACATAATTATGTTGAATTTGCTTAAGAGACTATCTCCAATTGTGTACGACTTTTATTCTCCTTCCTAGTTACATTCATTTGTCTATTTGATCACCTTTTCATTCTGCAAATGAAATAAATGCCAACGTAGGGGAAACTCAACCTATGAAATGGGTGATGCGGTTGAGAGTGGCTTTGCATCTTGCCGAAGCTCTGGAATATTGTACTAGCAAAGGACGCACCCTTTACCATGATCTGAATGCATATAGAGTTCTTTTTGATGAAGTAAGTTCCTATTTCTCTTCCAACAACTAGAAACCGAAATGTTGTCAATTGTGCTTTTGGTCTTACATACTGTTCTCCAGGAGGGCAACCCTAGACTTTCATGCTTTGGTCTTATGAAGAACAGTAGAGATGGAAAAAGTTATAGTACTAACTTGGCTTTCACTCCTCCCGAGTATCTGAGAACAGGTAAAATGACAATCAGTGTGATTTTTGAAGAAGTTTACTTACTTCTTTGTTTACGGTCTGTCAATCAATTTCCTTCTTCCACTTAATTTGTATTTGGCAAGGATATGAGTTTAGCCATTGAAAGCGGACTTGCTGATATCAGCTTTCTATATCTATCGATTGATTTTCTTTTTCGTTTGGCATTGCTGCTGGAACTGGAGTCTACCTAATACAGTTTCAGAGATACTAACAAGAAATTGAGCGCATCTATTTCAACTGAATTAGATTTCTTTCTCCTGTTACATGAGTGTGTATACAAATGGTGTTTTGCTTTCCTGGAGCTTGGATGCTACTCGTCTGATGCATGGAGTCAGAATTATTCCTGTTATACTGGTTCCAGGACTTGAGGTTTCTAAGGTTGTTACTAATAATTGTCAGGGCTCTAGTGCCCATCCTTAACAATTTCAATCATTGTCTCTGAGAGCTGTACTCAATGGGCTTTTGGTGATTAATTGTGCTACCTCAAATGGGATTTCACATTCTATGTTGTCCGTTTATCTCTGTTGTTGCCATTAGACATTTCTCGATATTTTTCTTTTGCTTGTTTTATGCTAGATAATACCCCGGCCACTTGTTTTTGGCAGGACGAGTAACGCCAGAAAGTGTTACATATAGCTTTGGCACCCTTTTGCTGGACCTCATTAGTGGGAAACATATTCCTCCAAGCCGTGTAAGTTGACTTCTTTAAAGTATAATTCTATTGCATTGCTAGTTTAAGCTGACGGTGCACTTCCTTAAGTTGAATATGTTAAGGACAACTGTAGATTAGGATGGGGAAAGGTGGGCGTAAAATTGTCAACAAGTGAATAGTTTAGCCATTGTCCTGGAGAAATTGTTTTTATTTTTATGTAGGTTCCCTCCATGATTTACTAAGCAGTGTAAAATTACCAACAAGTGAATAGTTTAGCCATTGTCCTGGAGATTTCTTTTTTATTTTATTTTATGTAGGTTCCCTCCATGATTTACTAAGCAGCAAAGAATGGAAAACATTTTCAAGTTAGTGTAAGGACATAGCTAATTGATATGGACTCAGATCTTGAATTGGTTCGAGAATGGTAAAATACATTCTAATGTTGGGGGTGGGTGATTTTGAGTTTCCACTGACCTGTACACTCTGTAAAAATGTCTATTTTAAATCATTGACTGCTGGATGTGTATCGTAACTTCAAGTAACTTCAGGGCATGACGTACATGGATGGTTGTCATGAGTCATTTATGAATGTAGCGATGAGTTTCCTGGCTCATGATGGTCACTGTTAAATTGATCTTCGAACTTTTGACTGTGGGATAGAACAGCCCATTGAGTATGTAAGTGACTTATTATGAAGCATGGCAAACTTCCAAGCATGAAGACTAGAAATATCTGAACCGATTCTAATATCTAAAAAATGAATTTAAAGATTATTTCAATTCCACAACAATTTGTAAGACCATCTTTTGGGCAGCAAAAGAATCTGTCCTCTGTATGGTAGTACTTTTCTCCTCGAGGCCCACAATTTGGAAGTTTTGTGGAAAAACTTCTGGCTCTTATTTAGGTTATTTCCCTTCTTTTCAGGCACTTGACCTAATAAGGGACAGGAATCTTGAGATGCTCACTGATTCTTGTTTGGAGGGTCAATTTACAAATGATGATGGGACAGAGCTTGTACGTGTAGCTACAAGATGTTTGCAAGCTGAGCCCCGAGAGCGGCCAAACCCGAAGTCATTAGTTGCTGCTTTGCTTCCTCTTCAAAAGGAGACTGAGGTATGTCATCAATGATACCTTGGCTAAGCACTTCTTATTTCCTTTGTTGTTTTTCGGTCAGAAAGATATGATCAAATGCGTCCATGGGAGACAGTTGCTCGTACCAGAGGGCGGACGGTAGCTGATGAATGATGAGGATGCTAGAAGCATTTTGTATCGTTGTGCATTTTTCACTTTTGGGTTTTGAACAACCAAATTTTCATGTTCCAAAAGATGGCACTATCCTTTTTGTTTTCATAGAAACTTCCCCTACTACTGCCAGAAGTAGCTGATCATTTGCTGTGCAGGTGCCCTCACATGTACTGATGGGTATCCAGCATAGTACAGCATCTCTACCTCTATCTCCACTTGCTGAAGCTTGTGTAAGAAAGGATTTGACTGCTATACACGAGGTTTTGGAAAAGCTTGGGTATAAGGACGATGAAGGTGCAGCTACTGAGGTATGTTTCTATTGCTGTGCTTAAGATTTAGATTTTGGAAATCTTAGGCCTTGGCGCATGATCTCTTCCTTGTTTGTGGTCCATTTAATGTGGACAGTGACTTGGTAGTTAGTTTATACCTGTCAAATTCGAGGTATGTTTCCATTGCTGTGCTTAATAATTAGATTTAGGAAATCTGAGGCCTTGGGGCATGATCTCTTCCTTGTTTGTGGCCCATTTATTATGTACACTGATTTGGTAGTTTGTTTTTATCATGACTTTAGCTTCATTTTCAATTTTTTTGGATGCTTTATTCTTATCATAATATCAGCATTCAATTAAGATTTCATTTTAGATAGTTGATTTATTTGTTTTAGTGCTATCACCATAATTTCACATCAAATGTTTGGCATTGCGTTGTAAATGTCTGATTCAAAATATATTTCCTGTTCTGGATGAGTGAGGATCGGTGACTTTGTTTCTTATCATATTCATTGTAACTGTTGGTACGAAATGATTCTGTTGTTGAGAATGTCTAGTAAGTTGCAATTTGGAGTCCACTCGTGAATCCTAAGATGCCAATTTTGTACATCACTTAATAAATTAATTCCAGTGATGCACGAGGACTGAGGACGGAAGTCTGGCTCCTCTTTGTGAATGAATGTGTATGGTTAGATGTATGTTGTCTCTTGCATGTTAAGTATTTGATTCTAAGAAATTTGTCAATTTTAAATGTTTTTCATGTTGTTGATCTTCTGGCTTGCAGCTTTCTTTCCAGATGTGGACAAACCAAATGCAGGAAACACTGAACTCGAAAAAGAAAGGTGATGGTGCTTTCCGGCATAAAGATTTCAGCACTGCAATTGAGTGCTATAGTCAGGTTAGTATCATCAACAATACTCTTGCTTGCTTATATCAAACTGCAAGCAACATAGATGTCTCAAGTTATTTTGTTCGTCTTCTTTGAGTTAGTCCCCACTTCAAGTTTTAAGGATATCGCTGCTGTTGGAAATATGAGGTTTGAAGTTAATTAGGAATATTAATACGTACACTCAGGGATTTCAAAAAGAATCGCTGGAATGAAATGGAATTAATGTAACTACCAAGAGCTATCTCAATTACATCTAAGCTGAGGATTGCAGATTGCCGTTAGTTGATACAACTGCTTCTGGTGTTAAAGTGTGTTCAGACTGACATATTCACCCTCAGCTGACTGTCTTTCTATTTGCAGTTCATTGAAGTTGGAACAATGGTGTCCCCAACAGTGTATGCACGCCGCAGTCTGTCTTACCTTATGACAGACTTGCCGGAAGAAGCCCTTAATGATGCGGTGCAGGCTCAAGTGATATCGCCAGTCTGGCATATCGCCTCCTATTTGCAAGCTGTGGCTCTTTTTGTGCTTGGTAGGGAGAATGAAGCACGTGTAGCACTTAATGAGGGATATGTCCTTGAAACTAAAAAGAATGGTTCTTGACCACAATTGGAATGAGTTCAAATGTGGATTGATTACCCCTTTCCAGATACTGTTCTTTGCCAAGAATTGGGCATCGGATGCTTGCGGAGGAATATGAGACTCTGAACTTCCCAATACAAAATGAAACCCTGGAGTTGATCCTCCACAAGGTTCTGGTTGTATATTTGGTTCATCAATTATGTTTCGTCTGGTAGTTTTGGAGCCTTTTCTGACAGTGGACTGGCAAGTCCAATTGTTATGCTGAAGGCCAACCTGTGTGCTGCAGCTGAAAGAGCATTTTCCCTTACGAGGAAAATTTTGTACTCGAATGCTATTTATGGTTTCTGATAGGTGGAAATAATTAAGAGACAAGCGATTGGGGCATATTTTCAGAGGGGTTTGGAGTCTAAATGTGCATTAAGAGATTCGTAGGATATGCGCCATGGTTGTAATTTCTGTACAGCAGAATGGTTCTTTGACCTCATCTCTTTTGATTGGCTTATTTAAACAAAGTATTACCTGGGTCTTTTGACCTTGCTATGAGATTATCTGGTTGTGCTGTTTCCAACAGACCATCCTGAAGTGTTAGTGTTTTCAACTAGAGATTATGGATGACATTATGTCCAAACTGCACTAGAAAATGATAACCCTCCATGTCATCTACGCCCTTTTTCAATGTAGGGAAACACATTTATAACTAGAATATATATACACAGAATCAGTAGTATTGGGCTTGCTGTTTTGAACTACATACATCAGTATGTACATGGTTATACTCCATGTATTCCTGCTTATGCATCCTTCCCCTCTTGGCCTACCTGTCTGCACGTCCAAGCAATTCATGGTCAACATGTTTGATTCTGAAGTGCTGCACTTGCCCATAGAAAGCACCAACGGCAGGATAGAAGCACTTTATCAGTTTGTGGATCATGAAATTCTTTGAAAGTACAGGAGCATCACTCTTCGTTTCAAGATTTTGAATTTCATTAGAAACAGTAAGTTCCCTTCCATCTTGCAGGGCCCAGACTTCTGCAATTATAGCAGTAGTGGTGCCAATTTTCCTACTAAATTCTCTGAGCCAACATCCTAGACTGTCCCTGAGCACTCCATTTCATTACATCTGTTGCTATAACTTTGAAGAATCAGATGTTAGCTACTAGTAGCATTCAGCAAAAAGTTTTAAGGCCCCAAGTACTCTAGGATTGCATACAATGGTTCTCCACCATGGACAGAATTGCTTCCCAGCTAAAGGTTCCAGAATTCTTAAGAAAGCTGAGCATTCACACCTATTCAGAAAGCATCTGGCAGTCTGCAAATTGCTCTGGTCTCTCCAGGCACCTAGATGTCACTCAAACAGAGAGAGAGAGAGAGAGCCATTCTTCTGACACGGCTTTCTTGTGAACTTGTCGTCCTCAGAATTGATACAGGGATGCCTGAGCAAGAAATTTGATCCTTTTATAAATTTCATCTTCCAAAAATAATCAAACAATCATAATACAACCCCTGTTCATATACAAAATGGAATCTTTAAACTAGCGATATTTCTACTGGTGCCGTGTTCGCTGCTCTCAGCTATTTCCTTTAAGCTCGTCCAAGATTTTCTCCTCCTTTTGCTGGAAGCACGGGCAGTTGCTTCTGCATCTGCACTTTCAGGTTGAGTCTGCCTCTTGGCCCCTGATCTACTCCTCTTTTGCCTCTTCCCATCAAGCAAAGTCTTTGTCAATGGAGTTGGAGGACTGACTTTGGCAAGCATGTCGACCTTAACTGCAGGTGAACTCATCTGGCTTGCTTCCTTGGTCTCGTCCCCACGTCCACTTCCCATGCTTTGGCCATAAGACACCAGAGGCGCAGATTGTGCAGGTTTCAGTTGGGAAATTGATTTGGCTTTCACGGGACATAACTCTTTCATGTGGCCTTTATCAGTACCTCGTTTCAGATTCCTATGTGAACAAAAGTGGCACATGTATACAACAATGTTCTGAGTTGAAGTGAAGGGTTTCCTGCGTCTGCGCTGTGATTTTGGTCTATTCTTCTCAATCCGAATGGTGCAATTGTAGCCAGGTTGTAAAACAGTTTCGCATCTAACAAGCAAAAAGAAGTTGATTAGGTCAGGTACTTTAAGCCCTGTAAAAACCCCGACAAGATATTAAGTCAAGAAGAAAGGAGGAGAGTGGATCATGCATGGCTGATAGACAAGATACACAAACTACAGCAACAAGTACTCCGCTCAGATATTGGACCTGCTGAGATTAAGAGTACTGATTATAACTGGTGATATAAGAAAAACCAGATTTCCTGCTTTCATTTTATTTCTTGATGTTCATTTTAATCACAGAGTAAGAACCGGGGAGAGCCTCTACCGAGTAGGTTCTTTACTCTGTGATTAAACACAGGTAGAGACCCTGGAGCAAGCTCCCAGCATGACTCCCAGCACGGGTGGCTACCATACCAGCCTACCAGGCAATCGTCAACCGAAGTCGACCTGAGGTCCACCTTCCCCAGTTGCCGCCCCTAAGTTCCCTCTGAATGTTTTTCTTCCCTAGAGAGAGGGAATACAGAGAGAGCTTACAAGGAGATCCCTCCACCATACCGGGGAGTTCCTTTCCCTGTCTCCCTTTAAGCCTTTTAAGGTCTTGCTTAGGACCAATACTGATTACAACTGGTGATATAAGAAAAACCAGATTTCCTGCTTTCATTTTATTTCTTGATGTTCCTCCTTTCAAGAAAGAAATATAACATACGAAGTTCAATCAGTAGGAAGTATGACAGGCTGCAATGAGATGCTTGCAATATGGGCACATTCATCACATATACATATACATAAGGGCATATCCTCACTCAGCAATCAAATTTGATGGTTCATAACAAACAAACACCTTTGGTATGGACTTATGACTTTCACATAATTGCATGGAAATGTGCTCGATGCAAGTGGTGGCGATGATGAATATTGTTCATAACAAATAATTCTACTATAGCCCTTCTGAGTGCGGAAACAACAACCTATGCGATGCGGTTTGGACATAGTCATATCTTTAGAAACACAGACATTCAAGACAAGGAAGTGCAAACATACAAATCCATGCAAGCTAGGGAGACTTAGTGCCGGAAGCTACATAGAACACATTTATTTGGAATTTTAGAAGAGAATAATTTTTTTCAACATTCATTCTGTTGTTCAACATCATGTGCATATGTAATGGAAATTGCCGATGTCTCGGACAATGCCTTTTGACATCATTCAGCTTTTAAGGAGGTTCCGGTTGAATTAATGTTCAAGTGAACCTACTAAAGAATAGCATGCTAAGGTTAGGGTAAGACTATAATCCTTGTCTGCCTTGCTTATAAGTAACTCTAATACCTCCAAGGATCTACAAACATAATAACCATAGAACTGATTCCTCCAATAAGTATGCAGGCGCTATGACAAAGTATTCCAAAACTTAATCGAAAGAACAAACGTAAAAGCAGCCATGCTCCATAATATTCGGCTCGATAGAATACCCACCAGGCCCAAGTCCTATCAAAGGAAGAGAAGGATCTTGAGAGACAATGAAGGACTATAACTGGAAAAGACAAAAAGAAAGTGAGGTTCTTGAGAAACGGACTGTCATCTATCCATTTATATTTCATCATCTCAAATTCAATAGACTCAGGAACTTAGGTTTGGAGCACTTGCTGATAAACATTCATATTCCTTAAAGAACTCGTTTATTCTACTAGCATTCCACCACGTGCAACTGGGTTCCTTGCTTCGACCTATGCAGGAACTCCCCAACCAATAACACAAATACAATCAAATAACTAGCTGAATTAGCAGTTCACATCGTTTGATCTTCACACTATGTTAGATAGAAACATTACAGAATCGGTCCCAGCATCAAACCACCAACTAGGGGGAGGGAGACAACAAAACAACATTTATCTGTTTTCCAATTACCGGTATAAGCCTCCCTAACTGAAGCACAAAGCACAATCAAAACCAATCATCCAAAAAAATCCCACACCAACTTATGATTCGCATGGAGCTACAGAGCACAAGCATAGTAACATACGATGGGCCTCTCGATTCCATCACCCAAACTTTCACTCACGAAAAAGCTCAAACATTCAGCAGCAAAAACTTCACTTCACAAATCTAACCTAAATAACAGGAAAAGGAAATAGAAAACAAGAAGAAGAAGCAAACCTTTGGCAAGAAACAAGAGAAGGGTCAGGTGGAACCCTCGCGGACTCTCCAACAGAGGCCAAACGACGTCCGAAAAAGGCGCTCAGCGAGGGAATTGAAGCTTCTCGGCCCGTCCATTCCGCTAACTTCCGCAGGTGCTGGAGCTTCAAGATGGACTTGGGATTAGCGTGAGCCTCCCCTTGCTGGGTTGCTTTAGACCAGTGGTCTCTTCTCTCAGCGTGATCGAACTGCTGTGCGACGCTGTCTGATTGGTGGATCTTCCGCTTCCTCTTTTCTTGCCCATACTTTTCTCACGGGAATTTAGCCGAACACTTGGTGGGTGGTGTTCATGCTTCACTAGGTGAATCGAAGTTGTATTTCTAACAGAGAGAGTGCGGAGTTTCGCTAGAAAAGGAACATAAGGACGTAATCAAGGACAAGACTGCAAACAATTTAAAAAGAAGAAGAAGACGAAGCAGCAAATTTGGGAAAATTTTGAAAAAAAGTAGAGTTTCACGAAGACGTCACCGTCTCGAAAAAGAAGAAGCAGCAGCAGCAAAATCTGGGAGAAGAATTGAAAAGGCAGAGTTTCCTTCGCGAAGAGGTCACCGGCTCGAAGCAAATTTAGGAAAAAATTTTAAAAAGTAGGGATTCATAAAGGAGGGCCCAACCGGGTTCGAACCGGTGACCTCTTGATCTGCAGTCAAATGCTCTACCACTGAGCTATGGACCCCTCATCTGTTCGCACTGTCCAGATTTATATTTGTATAATATATTTTTTTCTTAAAATTGAACATTGACCGATGTCCAATGCTAGCTGTAAATAAATAATTGACATCGAACGTGGCAAGTTGTTATATTCTAAGGTTAGCGTTCCCGTTAAAGCCAGTCTCTATCGGAAGATAATTCACATTGGGATATCATTTCCTTTTTTTTTGTATCACTGCTGTCCATGGACGATCGCCACATATTACAATTGTTACATTGACATGATGAGCATACATTATACATCAGGTTTAGGATTGGAAATTCGAGATTGCCTGCCCAAAATCAATAACAATATTTACATTAATCATATACAACTTGACATTTGGATTATATAAATAGATCAATCTGCAACATGGACCAGCAGCAGCATCAGCCCCTCTCATCATTACACTCTTTCGAAATATGCAAATTGCACAAATTGAAACAATCATCATGCGGACAGCCACGACGAACACACGAAACTCCCGATTACACTTTTACGTATGTAGCCAAAAAAAGGCGTCATGACAGACAAATTTCCCCCAATCTTTAATTAGTTCTCCGCAGCTTCATCTTCATCGTAATCCTCGGCCTCATCGGCCACAGCATCCTGGTATTGCTGATACTCCGACACCAGGTCGTTCATGTTGCTCTCGGCCTCCGTGAACTCCATCTCATCCATCCCCTCCCCCGTGTACCAGTGGAGGAAGGCCTTGCGCCGGAACATCACCGTGAACTGCTCCGACACGCGCCGGAACATCTCCTGGATTGACGTCGAGTTCCCCATGAACGTCGACGACATGCGCAGCCCCGTCGGCGGGATGTCGCACACGCTCGACTTCACGTTGTTCGGGATCCACTCCACGAAGTAGGACGAGTTCTTGTTCTGGACATTGAGCATCTGCTCATCCACTTCTTTGGTGCTCATCTTGCCCCGGAACATGGCGGAGGCAGTCAGGTACCGGCCGTGCCTCGGGTCGGCAGCGCACATCATGTTCTTGGAATCCCACATCTGCTGCGTGAGCTCGGGGATCGTGAGGGCACGGTACTGCTGCGACCCCCGGGAGGTCAGCGGGGCGAAACCCACCATGAAGAAGTGGAGGCGCGGGAAAGGGATCAGGTTCACGGCGAGCTTGCGGAGGTCAGAGTTGAGCTGGCCGGGGAACCGGAGGCAGCAAGTGACTCCACTCATGGTGGTTGAGATCAAATGGTTGAGATCGCCAACTGTTTGTGACATATGAATGCATATATTGTAACTGTCCGAGTAGACCGGAACACATGGGACATAACTAACAAAACTAACAAGCCACACCAGAAACAGAAATAGCTAACTGATTTGAGCATTTTTAGACTCACAGCTTGGGTTTGTCAGTTTGAGGGTTCGGAAGCAGATGTCGTAGAGGGCCTCGTTGTCGAGGACCATGCACTCGTCGGCGTTCTCGACGAGCTGGTGCACGGAGAGCGTGGCGTTGTACGGCTCGACCACGGTGTCGGACACCTTGGGCGAGGGGAAAACCGAGAAGGTCATCATCATCCGGTCAGGGAACTCTTCTCTGATCTTGGAAATCAATAGCGTCCCCATCCCCGAGCCCGTTCCGCCTCCAAGGGAATGGCAGATCTGGAAGCCTAATTTTGGAGGCATGTATGAGCATTGAAGGACACAGAACGATCTCTCTAAGCCTAAAAGGTTGACTAAAAGAAATGACTAATGAGATCATAACTTATATGTGTATGTACCTTGGATGCAATCACAATTTTCCGCCTCTTTACGGACGACGTCGAGGACCGAATCGATCAGTTCAGCCCCCTCGGTGTAATGTCCCTTGGCCCAGTTATTGCCGGCCCCGTTCTGGCCAAAGACGAAGTTGTCCGGCCTAAAGATCCTCCCGTATGGCCCGGTGCGCAGACTGTCCATAGTCCCCGGCTCGAGGTCCATCAGCACCGCCCGGGGACGTAGCGGCCCCCGCTAGCCTCGTTGTAGTACACATTTACCCGCTCGAGCTGGACATGGGAGTCGCCAGTGTAGTTCCCTGCGGCATCGATGCCGTGCTCCTCACACACGACCTCCCAGAACTTGGCCCCGATCTGGTTGCCGCATTGGCCGGCTTGGACATGGAGGATCTCTCTCATCTTGAACAGGATGAAAGAGGCAAAATTTGGAATTCTTAAAAAAGGAGAATGAGCTATGGAATGAAACAGGAGGGGTTCAGGCTTGGCCTTTTGTAGGGGCAAGAAGATAGGAATTGGAGATATTTGTGACACTGATATTTCTCCTCATTTCATATAACATTGCAAGAAATAAACAGAAAGGAGCTGCAAAATAATTATGAAGCTGTGCATTTTCTCTTTAGAGGAGAAGTCAAAATCAAACAAAGAGCTTGTGAGCTGGATGGATGGCAGAGACAGCAAGAAACTACTTAAAATAATTGGACGCAATCAATTTGGAATTTACCCAACATTTCTCATCTGTCAATTTGGTGTTCCAACAATAACAGCACAGTTTCCATGTTTGGCTCCAACCCCCTTCATGATTTCGTTCATTCTATTTACTGCTGTAAAAGTTGCTTCTAATTATATTCACCTTGTTATGGAGGATGATCATCTTCCCATATATTGAGCTCATCTACCAATCACCAATAATCGACTGCTAATAATTCGCTAAATTCCAATACAGCGCCTTCCCGAAAGCAATTCCAAACACTCTAAACTCCGAAGACATGGTGTAATTTCTCCGCAGCGGCGAGTCTTTGCCCTTGGTCATTATGAAATTGAAAGCTGTTAATGGGGGACCTTAAAAAAAAAAAAAGCCTCTTCATTTGGTGGCAAGTGGGTGTTGTTTGCATTGAAGAGATAAGGGGGGAAATAGTTAAATGAGCCAGAGATGACAGAGGAGCTGAGGCAGAGGAGATGATTGTCCTAGTGCTACATGTGTTGCAGAGATCATATTATTAGGTGCTTCCTCATTATAATCGACTCAAGCAGTCGAGGTTGAGAAGATTGACAGAATGATGAAGCTTGGAATCTTTAGATTATTGGTGGCATGAGAGTCCCTACCTGAGCCTGTCTCTCCAATTTTCCCGGTTTAGTGCTGTGTTCTCGCCACACCCCTCCAAAAATTCCTAGATGGGTGGTTGGACAATCGGGTGCTCCATCGGGCCAATGCGGATCCCACCAGGTTGAGTGGCAGATCAAAATGATTGGCACGCTTGATCTTGAACTTGGGCAAGCCTTCCAGGATAAGCCTTACTGAGGTTGTTGCTGGTGTTGGGGCATCCCTTTCATGGCATCAGCACATAATGTGTTGCAGCAGAGGACTCGGTAATAGAACCTCTGTGGGGGCGGACATGGACTAACAACCTCCATGCTTGTTATCACCAAAATAGTGTTAGCCCGTTCCTTCCGACGCTTACGCCGCACCTATCAAACCTATTTGGTGGATTTTTCAGCATGCAATATTTAATGCACACCCATGAATCTGCTTAAGAGGCAATTTATGAGCACAGCACCCCCACTCCACAACATGTGGTGGTGCCCCCAAGTTCTCCTTGCACTGTCACCTTTGCAATCTGTGAGTGTTTACACGTACAAGCGTCGATGAGATGACCAAGTTATGAGAATGCAGGAGGAATATTTTCGAGCGAAATCACCTACGATTTATGTTTGAGGCGTAACTACTCTTTATAGGTGTAGGTAGACACTAATTAGGTATACATGATCTTTAATCCCGGATCGAAGCAGAACTCAGAACTATAAACTTGCTTAAAATCAGGTGAACTAGAGGAAGTTTTAACTTTCGGAATTGGGCATGATCTGTGTAGCAGCAAATGAATGAAAGACACAAAATGACTTAGCTTACAGCGACGAAATCGAGACTAGTGCCTATTCTTCTTTCAAGGATTTTTTTTATTTTCTGGGTCGGACTTCTTTCGAGAATTAAAAGCACTGCCTTAAACTTGAAACCATGAGGAGGAGTACATTTTCTGGTGCAATACTCATCCACTGCTCACCCGGTAGATGGCTAACAGACAGGTGAGGATTGTGTACTGCTTCACCGACATTTTCAAGGGTTAAACTTATGACAGACATGGAACGAGAAGTACTTCAGGAGAAAGATGATCGAAGGACCAAAGGAAGTTGCCATGAGAAACTTTTATGACGAAATTTTACCCCTTGACTTTATAGTGCGTAGCTGCTGCGCTTCAGGCTGCAAATAGAAGCCAACCAGAAGATAGGCACCGACGCTTTATCCAAAGACTTGGCAGGTCTCTGCCCACCTCAAACTCTCCTTGTGCAAAGAGTTTTTAAGTACAGAAGATCCTCCAAACCGGGATCAACTGATTGCCCTCCCGCGTGGCGACATGAGGGTGAAAAAAACAGAACAAAAGAAAAATAACTATTGTTCACGTCGCGCGCAGTCGTGCCATGTAGGACCCCCGCCGCCCATGTCGGCGATTTTCAGCCAAAATTGGTTAAATGAACTTAATTAGCAAAATATGAAAATATTTAGGACTCACTTAACAAAGTCAAAAGATTTAAAACTAAATTGACATAAGTGCAATAAAATTAAGATTTTTTCAACAATTTTCCCTTTGCTCTGCCTAACACAACTCTGTCACCAAGTGGCTAAACAACTCATCGCATATACGTGCAAATTGTCTGAATGAGGAACTCTTTGACAACAATGTCTTTGCACACAAACATGATAAAGGAAGGGATCAACAAAAGCCTTTGCATGGCTAAACTCTTGAGATACCTTTTAGTTAAGGCTAGGCACATTAATTAAATTGCGTATAGAGATTAATGAGTATTAATATACGCTTATGGATATGAATTGTAGAGATTACTCCACGAGAGACAATGAAACAAGAAGGTTGACCATATGGTGGTGCTTCACCAAAAATTTCTGAAGTTCGAATTCAGTAGTTCACCCGGATTAGTATCATTCAGGGGATACAATGATTGATCTTGAAAAGAAAGAAGATCAATGGAAACAGCATGAGAAGCCTCATGAGAAACTTTTTACATGATAACTTATTTCGCCAATTGCTACATTAAATACTACAAATAAAAGGCCAATCAGAAGATATTCGCCTAAGGTCGAATCCAAAGGACTAGACACGAGCTTCGCACAACCTAACCCCGCCTGCAGTAGCTATCTAAAACTTCAGTACAATAGCTCCTCGAAAACAGGATCAACTGATTGACCCCATTTTCCATTGTACATCTCCAAAAGCTTCTCCGCTGGTGTCACCCCTGTGCATTAAACAATCCTCCACTGTCAGTCGCAAAGCCAGTGGTCGTCTGGGCCTGTCAACCCTTAAGGCACCCCGGCAACAATTGAGGGCCAACCAACTTTAGCCCATTTGATTAGACAGCTAGAGTCGAGATGTATGACTGATCACATGGTTTTAGTGAAAGAAGAAAGCAAACAAATTTCATCTTTGCCAGATTTGATCTATAACAGCTAGAAAACAATTGTTACAGAAATGGATGTATAGAGTCCCGTACTTAAGGGTGAATAACAGTCACTTCACATGCAATGACACAAGACATATGTCCGGGGCCAACTTATCATTGTATTCGGCCAGTTCACAGGTAGCTTAAGTATCCCGAAAGGTAAAAGATGCACAAGTATAGTTGACATTTGGGAGAACCAATCGGGCGAATCTAACCGACACAAGAGTGCATGTGTATGCATGCAAAACTTTTTCTTGCTAAGCATACGCATGCAAATATCTAAGTATATTACATGGCACGAGCATATGACGGATAAGAAAGTCACCTGTTCTCACAACCTCTTTCACCTCATTCAAGAATCCCGACTCCTTAAAGCCTCGTCTCTCCAAGCCATCCTGTAGAGAACAAATTATGCATCAGGTGGCAAATGATACAGCACTAACTGAGCGACAAGAAGTGCGCAAAGATACCTTTGCCAACTGCACAACATATTCGGCAAGATGCCTCAAGTACCCATCTCGAAAAGGAGTTTTTAAACCAGTCTTTGGGACCTGTTAAATGAATATCAAGACAAATTTAAACACGCTTATGGAACACCGTAGAAGGAGATTGGAAGTCATCATGAAAACTTGGATATGAAGGCGGGACACCTAGTTATTTTAAGGAAATGAAGAGTCGGAGTTAAAAACTTGGATACTAATTTATTTGCATTTCATCATGTAATTTGAGTACAGGCAATGCAGGCCCATACAGTGAATATTGTGCTAAAAATAAAAATACCACCAAAATAAGACTAGTATGACGAACAAAGAGAACAGGTGAATGGATAGGCTGACATCCTGCTGTCAGAAGAGAAATGACGCCACAGTTGCAGCCAGCGCAAGAAAAGATTTGACTTCTAAACCCTAGCAGTTTACTCCACTATAATTTCTGCATAGGCAGTGGCAAGACAAAAAGAGAAGCAAGTTCCTAAATTCAGACAGATCACTGGCATAACATGCTTAAGTAAGGTCTACCACCCTTTACTATCAGAACATGCACCTCCTTGCCAGATTATTTTCCCTTTTAACTCTTGTCTGACATTAATAGATGAAGCAAGCCAAAGCTGGTGCCCAAGTACGCTTGTCCAATGGCAAGGATAAGCAGGACACCATGTTACCTTATTTCTCAACATCTGCCTTTCTTCTGGGGTCCAGTCTGCAATCATGTCTAGGACATTCTGCAGTGAAACTTCATCATATAGCAGGCCCACCTGGCAGAACAACAGAAATAAACATTATATGGCACAGATAGATTCCAGAAGCTCGAAATATGACATCTCAGACTGCTGATCAATACATATTAATCGTATCGGACGTTCATTATTGGTTATGCACCAAATGCATGGCCAGAGCAATCAAATCAATGTGTAAACCTACCCAAAAAGCTGGCAGGGCACATAGCCTCCTCCAAGGTCCTCCATCAGCGCCTCTCATCTCTAAATATCTCTTCAGCCTGACCTGAATAAAATAAGTAACGGGGATGCTTCACTATATGGTATTCAGGGAAGAGAAAATTGAAGCATGCGGTCGGAATGTTTATTGTAACCTCAGGAAATATTGTTGTCAAATGGTTCTCCCAGTCATTCAGAGTTGGAAGTTCACCCGGAATACAAGGGAGTTTACCCACCAAAAAGTCCTGCAACCATGTAATCCAATTAAAACTAGTTGGAACTAGAAGCAGGCTATGGTTTACACTAAAAAGGAAAAAGAAGCGATGTGGGGGGGGAATTCAATGAAGAAAGCTTCAAGTTACTAGACTAATAGGGATAGATTGAAACCCGGAATGACATCCCAGAACAGTCTATATACTTCTTCTTCCGGTAGACAAAATACATCGGAACATCAAGAGCATAATCTACATACTGCTCAAACCTGCACCAAGTATGACAAAAATTACTACTGGTTGTTAACTTATTAAAACGTGATTATAAAAGTTGCCTATAGCTCTTGATTGAGTAATATAAGGTCAGATCAACAGTCATAAAAAATTGCAAGGTCTTCATTTCAAAACCAAATAATTTATATCAAAAGATGGGATTAAAAGAAAAAAGCAATAAACATATATGGATGAATGAAGTTCTTATTCCGCCACAACAATAAAAGAAAAATAATTCTCCTTATTTTTCCACAAGGTAAAGTAAAGAAAGATAAACTTACCCAAAGGAGTCATCAAAAACAAAGGGAAGCATGCCAGCCCGGTTATTATCCGTATCGGTCCAAATTTGACTGTTTAAAGAATAAGAACAACTTAGAACCTTTTTAAAGAAGTCAACGAGGAAATGAACAATGGTTGGTGACGGTTTTGGACCTTCTCATGCTAAGAAAACCATTTGGTTTTCCTTCAGTGAAAGGTGAATTTGCAAACAGAGCTGTTGCTATCTGTTATTTACGCAGCTGGTCAGTAATGTTACATTGAAGAAATTCTGGAACACGAATCAAGTATTAACAATTCTCACAGGCTGCAAAGCAAGACCAGCTCGAAATTTTCTGATCATATCGGCTTCAGAACTGAAGTCCAGATTGACCTAAAGAGGATAAATTAAGATAAACAGAAGTTAAACTTTGACTAAATTGGAAGCCATTAAACAAGTGAAAGAGCAGACTTCAAAATTTTGATCGGAAAAAGTTACACAGAAATTATCTCACCTGAACTGTGCATGTCCTGAACATCATATCAAGACCAAGGGAGCCAACCTTGGGCATGTAATTCCTCATAATCTCATATCTTCCCTGAGCCAAATATTTTGTCAGTATGCAACTAGTAGAAGTGTTCATATAGAAATGGCAGCACACAGAGAAGTAGTATCCTTGGCTTCTAGATTCTAGCTACTTAAAATGAATGATGTTGATGAAGAAGATTTCAAGATGTTCAAGTGAAGGCAGGAAATGCAAAAACAAAACCAATAAAAGACAAAAGAATATCATCGAGTTATATGACCAGCAGAAAATGGTAAAAAGGCTCCCACCCACACACAACCTTGTACTACACACTGTAAATTGCAGCACATGTGGTAGACTTGGCTCCTGTGTAAAATTTTCAAGAATCTTCTATAGAGAGATATCGTCATTTCTAAATTGCAAGTATTCCTCTCATGATGCTCATAATAAGGCTCAATAGATGCTTATCTTCATATTTTACTCTCTTGTGTGCAAAGGAGACGCATGTATCTTATATGCTCCGAAGGTTTCCATGAGAACACGCCCCGTCAACTTATGGACAAAAATAAGCAAACATGCAAATCAAAAAGTTGAAACATATTTTAAAAAAAAAGGCCATGCCATTGTGATTCTATCCTTTGATATAACGAGGCATCCAACTAATGACCATTGACCATTTAAAGAATCACATGTCCAACCCAATATTGTAGAACCATTAGTGGTGATGATGAACTGAAAAAGTAATTATCAATTTACAATCCTATAAAAATAAAATAAATCATAAATATAATGAAGAGGCCTATTTTAGCAAGATCCTTTCCCTTCTTAAAGCTATATAAACATCTAAAAGCCCATTAATACCTTTGGCATCACAGGTATATCTTTGAGTCCCCATTTAGGCTGAAAGCCGATTCCCAAGAAACCTATTCCCATCTCTTCTGCAACAGCTTTTACCTGCAATGAATATGGTAAAAAGAGAACTTGACTCCACCTAGATGCTGTAAATAAGAAAGAACAGCATGATGTAGCCATTTCCTTTCCCAGAATTTAATGTTCATACGAAGTAACAGAGACATCTGCATCCGAGACGAGAGTTAAATATAAGAAGGTAGATGAAGATGAGAACAGAAACTGTCTCCTTAAATTAAGACCATGAGAGACCTCAACCATCACAAGGAAGTTGCAGAGCCGAAAAAATGGCTCCTCAAGAATATTGGTTTGAAAGCTCATGCTAAGTCAAAGAAAAGTATATCATAGGCTAATCCAGTACACAATTTTCTAATATCTGCTAACCTGGTAAAGGTGCGAATTAACTTCAGCACAAGTTTGATGCAGAGTTTCAAGAGGAGCACCACTAAGCTCAAATTGACCACCAGGCTCCAAAGATATACTTTGCTTCCCCTGGCCCAAAATTTTTCGCGAACCGTACATTCAATTACATAATATGACCATATAAAGTAAACCTTAACTGAACAATCAACATATACTCTTTTTATTTTCAGTTCAGGTAGGAAAAGTACCTGTTTTAGCCCTATTATGTAGTCACCTTCCATTACTTTTTCCCAGTCAAATCTTTCGGAAATACCATAAAGCAACTCCGAAATTTGTTCATACTTCATAGGACGTAAAGTTTGAATCTCAAAGCCAAATTTCTCATGTTCGGTTCCTATTCTGCAGTTAAACATGATTAAGTTGCATGCCCAGGCAAAAAAGTCACAGATTATGACAAGCCAATTTAGATAAAGCACAAAAAATTATCCTTCAAAAAAAACTTAAATGCTAATATTATGATCTTCAAAGCAATTAACGAGAAGAACCCGAAGCAAGAAAAAAAAATCAAAACATCGACATTCAGGACCCATAATTATAAAAAGTTTCTATCTGAACAGAAGTGGAGTCAAACGATACATGGTAGGACTTCAGTTTTTTCGGCCATTCAATTTTCACATGATATTGTTATCTCCGCATACATGCGGATAGTTCCATTGACACCTATCATGGAAAAGAAAGGAGCATGGCAACAAGATAATGACAGAGTAAATTGGCAAATACACCGCAGAAGTCAACCAACTTAACAATACCAAATGAAAACAGCACAAAAATATGACCAAAGACGCTTCTCTTTTGAGGTGATTATTGGAAGATGAGTTCTTTGAAGGAAAAGCACGAGTCAGGTTTATCTTTCCACATTCTGGACTGCGACTCTGATCTCAAGTTAAACATACTCAGCAAACTTAGGGGACAAAGGAGTAATACAGAATAAGGAGTTAAGATGATAACAGATCAAACTACTGCCTGGAACAAAGTAATAATACAAGTGAAAGGAAAGGAGTTGAAACAGTCATAGGAGATCGCATCACCCCAAGAGAAAAACCAAAATCAGTACAATTAAACTTTCAAAGCTACCAATACCTGCCAAAAGAATAACAACAAGGAACCAGAACATTTTACCAGCGTCTTAACATGAAATAAATAGCATAACCTTACAGAGCACTCATTGTAATGAGACAGGAACTCTACCTCCATTTTTCCTTGGGCTTGCACCCAGAGGCAAGATATCCTACGAGATCCTCTTTGGTTAGTGGGTCAGTTGCAACTGCTACATCTTCTGTGGGAGGACTAGCAGCAACTATTACCTGACGTCTCCTCTTGCAGCTCCACGACACATCATCTATACGCAGCGAGTGTGCAATCTTTGACAAACAACACAAGGAGGAAGAAAAATTGAGGCAGTTTATTTTCGTTCTCGCTGTCTCGACATTAAAAACCAGGTTATAACCCGATCTGCTCATTATCTCGTTCCCGAGTTTGCATGAGGGACTGGTATTGGATATGAGTGCCATGGTTTTGCCTGTAGAGGTACAGTTATTTCCCCAAGTTAGAAAGAAGCGAAACCGATAACTCCACCACTAACAAAATTTCCAGCACAATCAATCCTGTCGGTCCGTATACACAGAAGCTATTTAAAATAAATTCCAAACCACAAGATGGAAATCGACTAATTTTTCAAAACTTGATGAGAAAAGAGGAGATACGACATCTTGGCACTAGCAAGACATGCATTGACATTAGAGCATGAGATAATTTTGCACAATCGAACTTCAGATTTGCTTCACGGTTCTCGCTTTTATCATTAACATTGACCGCCCACAGTGAGAAACCACATCCCCTTCACACTGACATTTCAATTAAACAACCACGGTTCAAACCGAGCAGCATCACACAAGTACACTCAAGTTTGTCAAAAAATTATCTTACCTCGTGCTTCCCTCGTCGCTCCTCTATAAAATCACTAAACTACAACCGAAGATCATTCCGACGTTGAGAACTCGAGGAAGCTACACATGCACCGTCCCGAAGAAATTCAGCTCACAAGCACAATAACAACGACGACAGCAGCAGCAACTGCTACGAATTGCGAAACGGAACGAGTAGAACAAACCGCCAATCACACGATCGAGCGCAAACTCGCCGGAGCAGAGGAAAGGAAACTCAGAAAACGACCGGAATTAGAGGCTGGTTCACTGCGCAGAGCGAGCAAATTACCTTGTTTTCAGCTGAGATTCCAACCTCTAGGGCTCGATTACAAGTCGGGAGAGGGAGAGAGAAAGAGACGGAAAGCGAAATGGCAATGGCGTCGGATTGTCCATCTTCTTCAATGGCCTTCCTCATAATCCTATTTTCCCATTTTTCACAAAATAATAATAATAATAATAAGGTATTTTGTTTCACGTACTCTCGATAGAAACTGGGAGGACGGGAATAAGTCGGTGCGGTCGTTACTTTTGGCTTTCCGTGGTCCCACCATCACGATGTGACACGTCAGCGCGCAAAGATTCTGCGAAGCGAATGCAGCGTTGCGGTCCCGGGGCCCTCTCACCCTCGGTGCTCTTCTCCCCCTAGAACCGGATCCCCTTATAATGTTAGGAGTGACATGATAGATCCGGGCCGTCCAAATAAAATATGAAGCTCGAATTGATCCATATTACTTCTTTTAAAATTTTAAAATTTTTCGCCAAAAAATTTCTCCTCTTTTAAAAAGTGTTGTGGATGAATCCGAGTCGTTCATTTTGAAATGCATCGAACCAAATCTCTCAACGCCACCCATACCTTTATAGTAGGGGATCCGATTCCCTTCTCCCCCATCCCCATTGTCGATTTCGTAGTGAAAGGTGCCCCCACATGTTATAATGATTTTGCCATGTGATCCTCTAAAACTTAAAAGTACTTCCTAAACAATAAAATACATAATGATTTATAAACTTCGATGCAGGCCCATGGAAAAATGTGTTGTTCCGGATCTGCTCGCTTTCTCTGACTTCGGTGCTTGCTCTATATAATCGTGCACGCAACTCCTTTATTGCTTTAGCAATCGGCTTATTCGAAAGTAATTTTATGATCAATTGGTATTTATTTTGCTTGTCTTCTTTCCCGATCTAATTAGTTTTAGATTTGAGTGCTCCTTTATTCCAATCTAAAATAAGTTCCGAGAGTTACAATGCATTTTCCGTACTTTTCTCGACTTATTGGTATTGTTATTGTCTCCATACAATAATGGTGGTGGGGATGCCCAACATAGGCGTGCACGACCTTTTGGCAAAGTCGTAATTACCGTAAAAGGAAATCTTGGCTTGTGTTCATCATCGATATTTATGCGATATTCAATGATCGGCCGCCGTATGTGCTTTTATATTATGATAGATTCGTCTTTGTTGATTGGGCGGATTGAGCGAGTCTCTGCAGGAAGGTGTACCAAGTTGATTTGTCTTTTAGATTTACTTGTTTTGTTTGATTTTCATTGTATCTTAGAAGTTATGTATCTATGAGCTTTTTTCAAGCGAAATGAAAATTTTTCTTTTGACAAAAAAATAATTCTCATGTGATGTATAATCATTGCCTCGATGATTCAAATATTTCCCGATTAAATATATTTGACGAATGCGCCGAAGCACTAGTTAATACGACCACCTCCGTTTAATATGATTTCGTTCTTAGGGAAAACGGTACAAATTGTCCTTAAACTATGACCAAATGTGCAATATTGTCCATGAATTTTCAATTTGTTAATGTGATCAATAAACTTTAATCCAATGTAAAATGTCGCTCCTTGAACTTTAATGAGTTGGAGGATATCATTGGTTATTTTTAGATAGTCTAGGGATTAGTTTGAATATTTACTAAAAGCTCATGGGTCATATTGAACAATTTAAAAGTTCATGAACGACATTTCGCATTGTGCTAAAGTTCATTGATCACATTGAACAAATTGAAAACTTCGGTGATCATATTGCGCGTTTGGCCAAAGTTCATGAATCATTTATGTTATTATCCCTTTTTCTTATCGCTAACGATGATTTCTTTACCCAGTTGCCATAAAAATTAGTACACCAATTAGTATTATTTCTTAGGTTTCTTTTTCTGAGTTTGTCCCTTCGATAAGATGAGCAAAGAAATCTGTCCTCGGTTGCTTCCGGAACGAGAATATTTTCTCATGTAGATCTAAAATTTGCAAGTAAGAGATGGGTTTACTTTTATTGCTCTTGCGTTGACCTCAAAATTCACTCACCAACCTCGAAATAAAATTGTAATTTTCATCCGTCAGTAAAAAGTAGTATCGAGGCATTGGCACAGATCTTTCGTTTCAATGGAGGTTTCCGGGAAACCTTCGACGTATTTTTTTTTTTTTCCTCATTTCTTGTCTGAATTTATTTTAAATTTTCCAGCTGGCATATAGGAATTTGTGCTTAAGATTCCCTCGCGCACCCGCCTATGATGTTGACAAAATTCAATAATCAGAGTCACTGTCGCAATGTTTGATTGTGTCTTTTTTTTTTAAACTCAAAATTGACATAAAATTTGTAAATCAAGTACTTAGGTACCAAATTGCAAGCAAATATAAACATACATATTATTATCACCTAGCCTATGTCTTTCGCGAAAAATAGAAGATTTGAAAAATATTATCCTAAAATTAATTGACTATATTGCTAAAAAAATTTTTTTACCACCGATGACAATAATATCTATCTAAATATTTTTATAAACGATGAAAACATGTTCGATCATTTTTTTTTATAACTGATATAAATGGCCATTTTAAAGAAAATCATTTTAAAATTTTTTTCTCATCATCATCCATCGATTCGAGGAGCTCCCGTAAGGAGTTCGAGTATAATTTGATAATTGCGATGGCGTGCACGTTGTCACAAGGGCAAGTAGAATCGAAGTTGCATTCATCAACTCTGCCTGGCGCTTGTCTCCGACCGGGACGGCTGACTAAACAAAGTCAAGATTCATCGCCATCCTCCTCTTTTTCAGAATTTTCCTTTGTCTTTTCGAGTATTATTCATATTAAATATGTAATCTGCGACAATATTATATGATGTTGGCGCAGCCACTACAAGTCCAAACGATAGTGTCGTGTCACAAAATATTGTCAAGCATCAATCATTTCTTCCACCTTCTTTGTTTCCTCCAAGAAACAGAGTCGATTTTCTTGTTAGCCAAAAAAAAAAAATATATACATTTCGACATCTTTCGCGACGCAATCCATCACTCATAAGAGGACAACATTAGGATCGCGACATCCCGACGATTCATCAAAAGCTTCGCGAGCTGATTCTCGATGACAATGCGATGCGTAAGTGAGTAAGCGGTCAATGTAGGGTGAGGTAAGGTAGCTATTGATGTTGCCTCATCGAGACTTTCTAAAGTGTTCGGATAGACATGGATCCAATAGGCGTACATAGGAAAAAGAACATCTGCGCAACAACACTAGAATTTGGTCAAATTTTCCTTCCCATTAGGAAAGCTCGTGCAAGCTATGGCGTGGCCAAATAGGTTTTTCATTACTAGTCGTTTTAGGCTTTGAGCCATCGGTTGGGTGTGTACTATTTTCAGCTTTATTGTAGGTTTTCGTATATTCCAACCTTCTTTTACTTTTTAAAGATGTTTTTAGATTTTTTTTTTCGTGTCACCTACTGTTAGCGGAGTATTTGTTCGATCAATTTGATGCTTCAAATGCTTTTCGTCTTAATTTCACGGAATAATAGAGTAGAGATTTCTTGTTGGGGAAATTTGATTGCTGATGATGATGATATGGAGCAATAGTTAAATATCTTTTTAAGGTACTATTTGCCCCCATTATTGTTGCTGCCAGGTTTAGAATAAATATACCTCCAGGATATACACCGAAGCCGAAGAGAAATGAGTTCAGCAATCACTCAATTTCTCTATTGAAATTTGACTTTCAATGTGTTATCAAAGTTGCGTGTATGGAAATTGAAAAGAGAAGAAGAGAGAGGTGCAAATAGGAAGTTGTTTTTTTGGTCCATATTTATAGGCAACCAATCAACACATCTCTTGGGAATGGGTGCATTGTCCCCACCATCACCTATTTTCATGACGAACCATCGTTACTTTTCATGTCAATTTTTCATAGCCAAGAGGGACCTCTTTTCATGATCAAGAGTCACATCTTTCGTGACATCATTACTATTTCAACAATCCCAAACTTAGTTTGTTATTTGCACTAATTTATGTTGTACCATATATGTGTGTTTTTTACTAGATGAGTCCAAGTTTGCTCCCCAAAAGAGAATGTAACACAAGGATCATTCGTCCAAAGATGAAGCCACAGGGTATGGATTGAAAGAGGGTTGCCCCAATGGAATAGCGTCCATCAAGAGAATCACCAAAGCTGATCTAGAGAGAGAGCGAGAGACCATTTACGGAATTGTATGCTTCCAAAACTCAAGGAAACCTTCGCATCCATGTCAGTTAAATCGCTTTTTCAACATACGAAATTTTCATTTCATGAGTTTTTTTCAAGCATAGAGCATGGTGGACTGAGACCCGGCAGCTCAGCGGTGCGGGGGGCGGTGGTCGTTGGCGCGGAGCTCACTCTTGCCGGCAGCTGCGTTCGCCAAAGTTGTGGCTGTGGTGAAAAATCGTGCGTACTCCAACTTGGTCCATTGCTTTATATGCTCAGTATCAATTGCAATCCATCCCCCCTTGGAATTAGATTTCTCGCATCGAATTATTCCACATAAATGCAGATGAAGACAGGTGCACTACGAGGCTGAATTAGACTTCATCTGCAAAAAGATATGGCAAAACAACGACAGCGAAGTACTTAAACAGATTGTTTTGATGACAAAAGATCATAATTGTTTCTGCACTTGAGGAATATGGGGGGCTAAATTCGCTTAAAGATGTCATTTTCCTTGGGTTTGTGAAGAATTAAATATCGTCTTATGGGTGCACTTGTTCCGAGGAAAATGAAGGATTTGGAAGACATTTTCAAAAAAAAATGATCGTTTGTATCATTTGAAATAATTAGTTAATGAAAAATATTTTCACAATTGACAACTATTTGTCTATATATTTTGTTGACGATGACATTTTCTTTTTTTCGATCATTCATTTTTGTAAGTAATACAAGCGACCACTTTAGGAAAATGTCTTCAAAATCCTTCATTTTTGGCGAAACTAAGTGCACCCAATGTTTCACTACTTTTGATTCATGTCAAGGAGCCGTTGAATATATAAAATATAGACTCATGCTCCATTTGTTTCGCGATAAATATGACCTTTCCGGAAAATCTTTTACGGGAGGAAAATGACTTCCTTTTTCGATATTTGGCAAAAACTTGAAAACGTTCCGAAAAATGTTTTCCGCCGTTTGATAAGGAAAATTGTCTTATTTTTTTTTTTTCAAAATAGACTCGACGCTCACTTCTTTTGAAGTCTCCTCTCTCTCTCTTTTCACAACTATCGTTTCTAGAGATAAAGAGAAATCCAAAAGAGTGGTGCTTGCAGATAATATAATCTCCGCACCGAGTGATAGGGTTTTTGATTTCGAAGTGCACATAGAGCACGCACTAATGCTACGAGGAAGCGTGAAGCGATGGTGCTCGAGTTACGGCGCCATCCCGGCCCATGATGCTGCCGACTTTCATGGGGGAAGCGGGTGGTCCCCGTCGATCGCACCGCGGGAGGTCTCGCAGCGCCTCCTGGAGGGCGGCCTCGGCGGCGACTCGGAATCGGCCGTCAAGTGCCTCGATGACCCGCTCTTCGACCTCAACTACATGGGGCGGTGAGTCTCAAGACCAAGAAGGCCGACATTGTCTCGCGCGGCGAGCTCTCCGCCGAGCTCCCGTGGAGCACGAGAAGTTGAGGACGGACATCACAGCTCTGTTCTTCACTATAGCTTTCCTTACTTGAGGCCGGAGTCACCAGTGGCGTGGCGTGGCTGCGACCGATTGAGGAAAAAGAAGGAATACTAAAAAAAAATTAAGAAAAAATTCGAAAAAAGAAAATAATTAAAAATATTTTTATTTAAAAAATAAAAAAATAAATTTTGAAAAAAAAATAAAAAGAAAAGAAAGAAAAAAAATAATTAAAAAGAAAAAATAGTTGAAAGAAAGGAGGAATGAAAAGTGTGGAAAATGTTTTTCTCTTCTCAAAATGAGGAAATCATTTTTCTTAATTTTAGAAGGTTTTTTTTGTTGACTGGAAAATATTTTTTGTTGACCGCTCATTTTCCTCTTCCAAATACCGGAAATTGAGAAAAATGTATTTCGGAAAAATATTTTCTGTAAAACAAATGGAGCCACTTCGTGAAGGCTGCAAGAGACCTCATTCCTACTCATTTTGATGTTTTGCTTCTTTGCCGGTGACCATTTCGGGCTAGCAAAGTCGGGACATGACCCAAATAAGATTCGGAACGCGAGCTGCAGAGAACCAAAATTGACATGACAGGGGAAAATAGTGACCCAAGTGGCGTTTTCAGAGTAAATTAACCATCTAGCGCTTCAAGAGATGTCCCAAAGTGTTGGTACCTATTGTAAACATTTTGCTTTCTAGCCTCCGCATGCTGATTTATGTTGTGAAATGCGTCGCGAGGCGAGGTGGGAGCTCCGGCGATGAGGCGGGTTTTCCCTTTTCGATTTAAAAAAAAAAAGCAAGACATTCTCGTTTCGATAAATGAATGCGGCATGGCCGTGGATTGATGAACCATGCGAGCTCGTATAAAAACTTGATTCGGAGTTTCTCGCTTGAAAAATGAAGTGAGCATTTTGACAAACGTTTGTTGCTCAGTCAGAACAAATCATTTTCAGAATCTAAGGTTCGAGCGTTTTACAAACGATCAAAGCTTTTCTCAACGACCATCTCCTTGCAAAACATGTAAGCCTAATATCATAAGGTTCTGTCTGAGGGCGAGAGAGATTAAAACTACAAATCCAGTCAGATTTTATTAAATCATACTTAATTAACCAAAGAAACATTAATACTCGGTAAAGCAAAGTTTTGATTTCGTGTTGAAAAGAAACATAGTACGGTCAAGCACGACTCCCGATTCCTGGGCATCCTGAATGTGTTTGTTAGATGCCAATTAGTGTCTGGCAACATTGGTAGTCACACGATGACGTATGGGTGCCACATTGGGGTCGCAAGAACCTTGATTGCCCTTCCACTAGCTTTCTTCAATTGCCCATCGCCAGCTAGCTACGCCTTCATCGAATATGTGCTCCCCGTTTCAGCATTGATCGCCGGTACCAGTCCTTTTTGCAACCCGGCTCTCTCGAAGCTCGCCCGCCTCTTCCTCCTACCCCAAATCTATTTGCGTTCCCATATATGCTCCCTTCAATTCCTCTCGCCAATACCCTCTTATCTTCCCCAAGAGTGTCCGCGAAACTATCGTCCTCACCAATCCTCCGTACCAGGCTCTCACCCCATGTGTAAGAAGAGTCTAAATCTTGTTGCGTCGATGCTGAGCGTGGCCATACGTTGGATTGATTCCCTCGGTTCAACTGTTGCATGCCTTCCCTCCATATTGAGAAGAAAAAAAAATGCAGCTGAGAGTACTTTTGAATAAGAATCCAAAAAATATGCGAGAAGAGAGGTTCATACGTGAACGTAGAGTGTTCACATGCACGTAGACCAAAAATACATAGTGGTTGCGCTGTCATATTTATTGGTATCTTCTCGATGTACAATCGTCAAAGCTGCTGAGCCATTTTGGAGAAAAGACACTATCAGCACACCCTCTTGCCTTGATTGGATTGGTGCTGGAGGCGGGAGAAGATTTCATTTCACCAAAATAAAGAGAGAGGCTGGGCCCGCGGGGCTGAACGGCCGAAAAATATTGGATGGTCTTGGAGTGCCGACCCATTTCTGAGACCATCCATACAAAAATTGACACGTGTTTTGCGATTCCCACGGTCACCATGTTTGCAAAACTCACTCTTGTCCTCTCCGTCTCCGTGAAGACGCCGTGACCCAGAGGACGAGGAAGGCCGACTTTCTCACTCTCTCTCTTTCTCAAGCGCCTCGGCCAACAGCCCCACCGGACTCTTTTGGCCCAAGCTCACCCACCTGTGAGGCCAAATCTTGGGGATGGCGATCAAGGACATTAATAAGAAGGGCATCAGAAAAACGATGCCGAGCATAGTGGCGGCCACGGGCCTGTTTGGACCCTAAAGCAGCCCAGAGTCAGCCCGTTGACCAACTGTAATCGGCTCGTTAATTGGGCCCGTCGGTTTCGAATCGGAACCAGCCCAATCCATACGGCCGGTTATTGTTCCGAACCGCCCATAGCCGTTGGGCCCAACGGCTAAAAAAAAAATAAAAATAAAATAAAATTCAGAAAAGAGCTGTTCCACTCTTTCCCAATCGTTACAAGGAACGGCTGCCCCTTTTTTATTTTTTTCTTAATTTATTATAACTATCCTACATCTTTATAAATATCCATTTTTGTCTTTCATTTTTTCTCACAAATTCTCTCAATTCTTTCAATCCGCTAAAATCTTTCAATTCTCCCAATTTTTTGAGTCCGCTTTTCGCTCAATTCTCTCAAAAAATGGCAAGTGAATGTAGAGCTATTGACAAGGGAAAGAACCATATTCGGATGGGGGAATCCGATTATCCTCATGAATATGATTCTTGTGATTTTGCATATTGGGTAGACAATAATGATAATGTCAACGTTATTCCCAACGTCGAAGCACGTCCCAACGCAAGAAAATCTTCATACTCTTACCGATGTCGAAGAAATATCAATAACAAAAGAGCCGGAACGGGAGGGTACATCCAACATATGAGAATACTTCACGAAGAAGCATTTAGGCTAAAATAAGTATCGGGTAAAATGTAAATATTGTGGGGCAACATATAAATTTACAGGTGGAAGCGGCTATGGAATATTTAAACGGTATATGAGGTTGAAACATGCAACGCAAGTGGGGATTTATATCAGCCAACAACATATTTTCGGATACACCAATGCTAACATTTCTCCTTTATTTCGTTACATTGAAAAAGTTTATAAAGAAGAATTAGCTAGATTTGCTGCTATTGAACGTTTATTGTTTAATTTTGGTGAAAATTTTGATTTTAATTATTTTATAAACATTGCATGTATTCTGCAAACACAACTGCTTTGAGAAATACGCTTAAACGCCAACTTATTGGGCTTTATAAAAAGGAAAAAAGATTTGATTTTTTTTTTTTATGAATTTTGATGGATGTATGCATATATGTAGCGACATGTGGAGTGATCCTTGGCAAACTTATTCTTATGTGGATATCACATGTCATTGGATAAATGACGATTGGAACATTCAAAAAGAGTTATTGCATTTCGAGTTTTGATGATAGGCATACGGCCAATAATATTTATAGAGTAATTAGGCAAGTTTTAAAAGAATATGATTTGATTAATAAAATTTTTTTAGTTGATTTTGATAATGCTACGGAAAATACCGCTTTCATTCCCAATTAGAAATGATTTGTAAACCCGTTTTTGGTGGACAACTTTTTTACATTAGATATGATTGCCATGTTTTAAATTTATGTGTACAAGATGATTTACGAACTCTTGATATTTTTCTCAGCCCAATAAAAAGAGCAATTCAATTTTTAAGGAAACATCCCCAAATTATGAGAGAATGAGGGAGATTTTGTAAACAAAATAAAAGAAAACCAACAAAAATTTCAAAAGAGGTTCCGACTCATTGGAATTTTACGGACGAGTCGCTTAATCAATCGTTTGCATATAAAGATTTATTATGTACGTTTGTTTCGAATAATATTTCTAAAATTAATTTACTCTCGCAAGAGTGAGATATTTGCAAAAAAAAAAATAGATTTTTTAAAAGTTTTTAATGAGACAACTTATACTTTATCCGGTGTTTATTATCTTACTACGCATTTATTTTTAATATAGTGTGTTAATATTGCTGGTGTTTTTGAAGAATATGAACAAGATGATCAATTAACTCTAAGTATTATAGTAATGCGAACAAATGACTGCATTATTATATCGACATTCATTTTATTTATTTGGTTGCTTTTATTTTTATCTACGTACCAAATTAGATTATTCAGATGATTATATGAATATGTATTATGAATATTTATATTTGAACACAAGTGGTAAATGTTAGAGTTATAGAAGCAAAGAGCTAAAAGACGCAATAGTAGAATTGTATAATGAAATTTGTAGTAGATATAATCTAGTAGGTGATAGTGAATCTTCCCAACATAGTGACGTACAAAGCGGGGATCTAAGTAGAATGAGTAGAGGGTACAAAATGCTGATGAGTAGACAAAAATGACAAAAGGGAGCAACATGTAATATTTCCGAAATAGAGACCAATTTAACCATTTCTTTTGAGTTTGGTGATTCCGAAAACGGCAGCGATTTTAAAATTCTAGAGTGGTGGAAGAGGCATTCAACCCAATTCCTAATTCTCGCTCTCATCGCAAGACATGTTTTAGCAACCCCTTATTCAACGATTGCGGTTGAACAAGTATTTAGCGCCGAATGCAACATTTTGGACGATCGACGTTCAATATTATATTCGAATTTAGTGGAGGCTCAAACTTGTGTCGATAATTGGACAAAGGTTAAATATCGACAACAAGAGATGGATCACAATAATGAAGTTGATTTCTTCGATGATGGAGATACCATCGCCACGGGTACCGAAACCGGGAGCAATAATTGATTCCTCTTTTTCCCCTCAAATTTGATTACAATGTATAATTTGATTATAATTTATATTTAATAATTTATTCTTTCATAAATTCATAATTTTTTTTCATAATTCATTATTTAAAAATTAAATTTAAAAATCGAAACCCGAATTGGAATCGGCGGTTCCATTTCCGGTTTGGAATCGGAATTGGGCCTTGAACCGGCCCGGAACCGCCCCTTAAAGTTTCGGTTCCGGTTCGTAGGTGGCCACGAACCGAAATCGGCCGGTTCCGGTTCGTAGGTGGCCACGAGCCGAAATCGGCCGGTTCCGAATCAGCTACTACCACTAGCCGAGCACGATCGCGGAGGCAACAATGATGCTCGGGCCGGTGTAGTTGAGGAGGGAGAGAGACAATTTCGAGAACAGGGAGGGCAAGGTATTAGGGCTAGCCCGACTCGAACACGGAGAAGATCTTCTCCAAGTAGTTGATGCGAGAGAACTCGGAAGGCGGCGAAGTTGATAACGCCGCCGAGGAACTTCCGGGTGCCCATGAGGGAGCCGAAGAAGGGGCCGAAGGTGCGGTCGGCCCGGATGACGAGCCGTCGTTGCCGGGGAACGCAGTGGAGAGCTCGGCAGTGATGAGGGCCTCCGGGACACTCCATGTGAATGGGAAGATGGAGAAGCCCGGGAGGGCCAAGAAAGGGCCCATGGCTTGGACGGCAAGCTCTTTCGCCGTAGAGCCCGCCAAATGACCTCGAAGTAGATGAAGAAGATAAGCGAGACGAGGGTGAGCTTCTTGGAGAGGCCGAGGCGGCGGGAGCGGCCGCCGCAATGGTAATAGGGAGTTCGGGCGACGCGTTGAGCGGTGCGGGTTCTTGGGCATTGGGAGGTTTGTGAGGTGACGAGGGTGGTTGGAGATTTTGGGAGGAGTGGATTTCGGGCTCATCGTGGAAGGCTGCGACGGTTGGCGGTGAATGCACAGGAAAGATTTGGTGTTCAATAATTCATCGATGGCCACATTGCCGAAACTCAAGCAATGTTGATCGCTAAGTGAAAAGCGAGATAAAGGCCCCGTTTGATTCAAAGATTTGATATGAGACGTTGGGTCCCTAAAGTCTCTTGGCCAAATACAAATGTTGTTTGGCTATTTTTTTAAGTCACTTTGGAGAGATGCAATTACATCTCAAATCTTCTCCAAAGTTCTTTAGCCCAAAGTACCTAGGCGAAATGCAACTAATTTTTTTTTTTAAAATTTTGTCACATTCGCCTTGCCGCCGGCAGCCTCGATGCCGCCGCCGCCGTCGCCGGCATCACTTTGCCGCCTTTTTTTCAAAAAGAAAAATACTTTACTAAGTTCATTTTTCACCAAATAACATTTACGTCAAAGTTACTTTTCGAATGTGTTTTTAAAATATACTTTACCAAACACTATTTATATTTTGAAAAAGGCGCTTTAACAAGGTATTTGCGTTTTTCTCAAAATCTCGATCAAATCTTTGAACCAAACAAGCCAAAGAGGAGAAAGAGAGAGAGAGTGAGAGAGTCGGCCTTCATGTTCCTTGGGTCACGTCGTCTTCGTGGAGAGGAGAGGAGAGGAGAGGGTTTTGCAAACTTGCTGACAGTGGGAACCACGGGGACACGTGTCAATTTTTGCATGAATGATCTCAGAGATGAGTTCGCACTCCAAGACCACCCAATATTTTCTCCCGTGGAGAGGATTCTCTTTTGAAAACACCGAGACAAGAGAGGTACGTGGAGATATAATAACTTAGATATATGAAATGGAGATGGTCACGGTTGAGAAACATAAAAAAAAAAAAAAACAAAAACAAACAAAAGAGATGCAAACCCACAAAACCCATAATAGAGCCATTTAGGGTTTCGTATTTTCCTTTTGCCCCTTCTCAAATTATCGAATTAAGTGAAAAATAAAAGTGTCCGTCTACAATAAAATTTTGAAGAAATTCGAGTTTTTGTCCTTCTATTTCTGGTGAACTAATCTCTACAGCATACCAATTACTCGATTTTTGCACCTACAAAAAGCTCATGGCCCAATATTTTCAATTCATCAAATTGAGGAAACTTTTGAAAAATTATATTCATGTCACTTTTACACAAATTTGACAAACTTTGACCGAGCATAATTTTTTTCGTTCGACGGCACACCGACTCGATTCTTGTATATGCGATTAATATATTCTAGTCGGTTTATAACTCGATTGATGATATGTCGATATATATGGCATCTTCCTGTACCGAAAGGACAGGGTGTCTATCTCCAGAAAAAGAAAAAGAAAATTCAAAACTCGATTGGTGCCGGTGGGGTATTGTGTAAAATTGAAGTTATTAAATATTTGAATTTATTTTTTACGCTTTAAAAGTGAAAACAATCTAAAGCATGGACTAAAATCAGAATTTTTTCTCATTGTCTTCGATTAAGAACCACCAAATATCCAAAGAAGTGCATTGCATAACATCCCATCGAGCATGACAAGTATGTAAGACAGGCAAATTGAACATGCCTGTTAATCAGGCCTAGCCGAATTGTCAAGTTCTTCGTCATGCGTCATGGTTATTTGAAGCCCAAATTTACACATCCGAGGTTCAGTTCATGTCGGGCCGGATTTTTATAGGTACAAATGGGCGAGGCCGACGAGGGCGTCCCGGCCCTCTCCCGTGGCCCGCGAGGGACCGGCCTCGCCCGGTGGCCGAATAGGGCTCGACGGCCCTCGCCGACCATAGTAAGAAAAGAAAAGAAATAAATAAATCGAAAAATAAATAAAAAATATTTTAAAAAATTTTATTCACGTCATTTGGTTAGATCACGTAGGAAGGACACCGTAGGACAACCAATGTCTTTCTCAACCATTCTCGACCAATTTTGGTCGGATAAACTGAACCGACAAATATTGTAAAAAGTATAGGACTAAATTGGCAAAAATAAAAAGTTGAGGAAAATTACCAAAAAATGTCATAAACTTGTTGTAATTGAGGAAAATTACCAAAAAAGTATTATTTTTACTATACTCATATGAATTTAGTTTTAGACCTTTCAATTACGTCGATTTAGTCATAAACTCATTTGTGTTTTGCGAATTGAGTCCACTCTGCCAATTTTGATAGAAATCGCTAATGTTGACCATTTGGCGCCGATGTGGACATTTTTAATAATAATTAGGATTAATAATGCAAAAATTATAAAATGGTACATATGTAACAAATTTACTACATATTAATTTTTTTACCATAAAAACTCCAAGTGATACACCCGTGACAAATTTATCATTAATTGATTTTTGTTAAATTTTACGATCAAATTGCTAAGTTAGATGACACTTGACAGTTGATGGATGTATAATTTGGGGTTTTTATTCTCCTTTTATCACGAGATGTACCGATTTTGAGTTTTTTGTGATATTAACTCGGTTTAACGGAAACTAACAGAGCGCGAATTTGTCACAAATGTACCAGGTTTATGATTTTTTGAGGTAATTTGGAATATATTTGTCACAAGTGTACCAATTTAGCGTTTTTTATAGTGAAAAAATTAATTTCGATAAATTTACCACATGTGTCTTAGGTTTGAAGTTTTTCGTGATATTAACCCATAATTTAATTTTTTTATTTTTTTTTATTTTCTTCTCTTTATTTTTTTTTATTTACTAAAGCTAGCAAAGGTCATTGGCCAACCTTTCCTGGCCACAGGCGAGGGCCTCTATGCCCTTGCTTTGGTCAGCAAGTGCATTAGATAAGGGTGTTGCGGCCCTCGCATGTGGTCGACGACCCCAGCCGGTCTCAATCCCACAAAAAAATGTAGAAAGAAGAAAAGAAAAAAGGAAGCAAAAATGCCTGCATGAGCATTGGCTATCGTATAGTCATGCAACGTAAGATGACCATCTTTCACATCAGCGATTTCTATTTAAAATTTGCCATATCGACTCAGTTGGCGAAACGTGAAAGTTTAGGACTAAATTAACATTTAGAACTGAATTGTTACAAATATAATAAGTTTAAAACTTTTTTCTTAATGGCACCGTGTTGAAAGGAAGCTGAGAAGATTCTTAGGTGTGAAGAACCAACTTTGTCTTGCTGATAAGAATACCAAGACTGGGTTTCCAGTTTTTCTCCTTTGGATACATGATTATGAAAACCTTCAACTTGACTAACCTCGAATCTCTACGGATTTGCGTGCACCTGCATGTCTGCACGCGTCACTTAAGGCTCCACTCACGGCGTAGGGCAGCAAAGTGACCTTCGAGATTACTCCTAAGTTAGAGACGTCTTCAAGACGCTAGTCGGCCGACCATGTTTTGTCTGTTTACCAGAATCTAAAGAGACGTGGAAACCCAGTGAGGTCGTCCCAGTCTTAATGATGCGGAACCAACGTAGCAGAGACTTGCCCACAGCACTTCGAACTCGGTAAAGGTCTTTGTGATGCAGAGAAGATGGTTGTACGTGCTTAATGTGCAATTTGGTATTGCTTTTGGTTTGAAGTCTATGTAAAATTTTGAGAATTGACAAATCTGACGCAACAAGCCAAAGAGGGCATAATTTCTTTCCTCTCATTTTTGCTTGGAAAATGACTGCATGAGTAGCTGGTGGAGGCAGGAGGAAAAGATGGTGCTGGAATGAGAGATGCTATGCTATTTGCAGAAGGAAGTTCATTCCAAATTTCTTGTGATTAGTCATCCTCAGTGAAATAATGAACTGAACGTTGGAATGGTTTCTCCAGCATAAGTAGAAGGAAAATTGAATAGTTAGCTTGTCAATTTGTTGCATGTAAGTTATGTCAGGAACATATACCAATTGCAAGATGCTTTGCGAAATCAAAGCAAGTCATAACAGGTTAGACCATCCAAAGGGCCAAATAATGCCATCGAGAAGTTCACATATTCTCGAATCAGAACAAGTGGGTAACGAAGAGTTTTGAATAGCTACAGAGCATTGTACATATAATCACAGTATAGTACATGATAACATGAAAAGTCAGTCCAATGCAGACCAACTTTTCTTTTCTATTTTCTGTTTCTTCTCCCCCTCCCTATCTTATCCAGGGGCTATCATGTGATTGCCATCATCAAGAATTAGAAACGTGATATATATTTATATATAGATATTACTGTACATTCAATTGAAGTTTACCAGAAATTATCATCGACGGTTGCCAGGGATGACCTATTGGGGTCGCTTTCTACCTCTTCCTCCATCTCCAGCTCCAGCTCCAGCTCCCTCGAACCGAACTCGGCCAATTCAGTATCAGCGAGGTTCTTCAGATCAACCACTGAGAGCTCGTCTAAGTGCCTGACCACCAGATCTGCAGCCCCCAGCTCGTACACAGGATGCTTGCTAGCAACAGCCACACACTTCATCCGTGCATCATGGGCAGCCTCGACTGATTGATTAGAGTTGCCAAACAGGATGCAGCGCTCAGGTATGAACTGAAGAAGCTGTGCCGCATACACGAACATCTCGGGATCAGGCTTCCCCCTGTAAACATCCTCCGCAGCTACAATGGCATTGAAATACCCTTCAATACCAATGGCTCCGATGGCATTTTCAACAACCTTTTTGGGGCGGGTGGAGACCAGTGCCATCGGTATCTTGTAATGCATCAGAACATTGACAAACTCTCTTGACCCATCTCGTAACCTGTAAACTCCTCCCTGCAAAGCTTGGTAAATCTCCTCCTTTCTTGAGGCCATTCTCCTCAACTCAGCTGGATCTCTTGACCAGCAAAGAACTTCGGAGATAGCTTGCTCATTCTTCATGCCTTCTATCCTCCGGAGGATAAAAGCAGGAGGATGGGACTTCCCTTCTTCTTGGGAAAGAGCCAGCCAAGCTTGCTTCTCGAAATCTGGATTGTCTTCGACTAAAACACCCTCCCATTCAAAAATGGCTCCTAACCAACCACAACCCATCCGCTCTTGTCGAAGCAATGGGTTATGCAGTGAAGGATCGTCGGCTCTATTCTCAGGCGGCCACAAACCAGGCTTCCTGTCAACATCCAAGCCAGTCTCATAATTCAAGTTCCGTGGAATTCTCTCTTCTTCCCTGTACGAATATGTCTCTTTTGTCAACTCCATGGCGAGTGCCATAATTGAAGAAACTGATGCTGCATTGACTCTCACCCTGGGCAAGGCAGAAGTGACCAACCTTCTTCCTAGGAATTTGGTTGAAGGAAACCGACACATATCAGGGGAACTCCGCCTGCAAGAGGCATACTTAACAGGAATTCTGCCATACAACACCCGATGCCCAAGAAGAGAAGTCGTAGCAACCGATTCCACCATCCTAACTTAACGAAAGTTGCTCAACACTACCGAGTCTTGGTCTCTTTAAGTTAAAAAGTTTTCTCTAGCCAAAGGACAATACAGCGTCCTGTTCGAGTTAAGCAAGTGACACCAAAACAGGATCGAACTTCGCACCTATCAACCTTTCCCCAAGTCAAAACTCCTGACCAACAGTTGTCCCCAAATCCACAAAGCCCTAGCCGATGCTCGCTCAAAATCCAGCAACGCCGCCCATATTCAACACGAATCAATCAAATACCCCGTCATACGTCTGAATAAATCCAAAAGGGGCAAAGAACAACAAAACCTTCACACCAGAAAAAAACCCAACTTTACAGTCAAAGAACCATCTTCGCCCTCCACTCCACGCCCAATTCAAGCACAAACATACCCCCCCAAACTCTAAACAATCGAAAAGCCAAAACTAAATCGCATATATCTCCACAGACCCAGAAGCTTCGACAGCAACAAAAGCCAAATTAACACGTGATCCTAATAAACCCCCGCCCTGTATCCCAACAAGCTACAGCTCCGGGAGCCTCTAATGGGGACTAATTGCACTCGTGAGCTACCAATTGGACACTGAGACTACCGGAACAGGCAATCTACAGAGAGATTGGATTGCTCTGTCCACTGTATATACACGCAGGTCCGCAGGGGCGAGAACAGGAAGAAGAGGAAAGAGGACGCAGGAACCTGGGAGAGATAGAGAGAGATTAGATATTCAACGCAACCGGAGGAGATCGGAGGGGCCGAGATGCGTGGCCGAGAGAGAGAGGGAGGGGGTAGAATCTTTGGATAGAGGATGGGAGGATGAATCTTTCACGCTTTCTGGTGCAGAGACAGGGCAGGCAGTGTCGTAGCTTCCAGCTTGTGGTTTATAATTAGGCGACGAGCGCGAGAGAGAGAGAGAGAGAGTCTTGCCGGCGAAGCAAACGCACACGTGTCGGTGGACGGGAAAAGTCTGTGGCTTCCTTTGATCTCTCGATTCCGAGAAAGGGAATTTTGGCTGAGGGACAAACGGAAACGGTTAACAGCAAATGGAAGCACCCATAAAAGGAATTGGGACACATCTACTGTAATTGAGTTCTTAATCTCGCCACAAAAGTAAAATTGAGTCATAATTTTTTAGAAAAAAATACAATCAAGTCCTAAAATTTATCAAGTTAATACGATCAAGCCCTTTTCACTAACTCCATCCAACTTGATAAACGAAGAATGCTGACAAGTTTTAAGACTTTGTTATACAAATTAGACAAGTTTTTATGACTTGATTGCGTCAATTTAATAAGTTTAATGACTTGATTATACTTTTTGAAATTTTTTTGGGCTCAATTCCACTTTCGTGACAAGCTTTAGACATTGATTTCACTTTTTATTAAAGTTTTAGGGACTTAATTGCACTTTCGACAAATTTTAGGACTTACGGTGCATTTATCCCAAAGAAATTGTAAAATTTTATTCATCCTTCTAATCTTCAGTTTAGTGTAATTGAATAGATTTGGAAAAGGACAAAAACTAAGACATACGAGGGCTTGCAGCGCGTATTCAATGCACCTGGATTTCCAAGATTTGGAGCGTGTGAAATCTTACTTCACCATTCAATTATACGATTCATTAATAGACCTGGTAAATTTTTACCCGATTTGAGGATCTTGTTTGGGAGTTTTTTTTTGTGACTCTCAATCATCTCAATAATAAAAAAAAAAAAAATTATTAGATGAAACGTGCAAGTCTCCTTCCAGGGCAAGATCCACATGGGGTTAGACCGGAATAGCTTTGGGGAGTATTTCTCAAGTCCTCAGCAGCCTAGGCTAAGCAGGAATGCATTTTTAAATCAATGAACACGTTGATTTTATCACGGCTGGTGACTGTGTTTCGTGAAATACCATTATTATTATTATTATTATTATTATTATTATAGTGTCGATCAATGTTAATACTATGGCCAATGAGTTGTCTGTAATCCTTAGCAGCTTCCGATATTCTTCTGAGGAAGTTCACGACAACATGCCTATGCACCGACCAATTCCCATTCCCATTTTTGGTTGCCTACCAAGGAGAGAAAAACGAGAAAGTCAAACGCTGGTTAATGTTTCCAATTTTGACTCTTGAAAAATGGCGGTGAGATGGAGACCTCACTATCGTCACATGCGTAATTTCAAAAGAAAATTAACGAGCAAAAAAATAATTTTTTTTATTAGAAATAGATTTTTCTATTTATGTTTCTAAGTTTTTGAGAAAAAATATGTTTAATAACGACGTAAAATTTCGATCCCGGAACAAAAGTTCGTTTGACAACAAATGAAAATTTATAATTTTATAAATTATTAATTACTATCTAAAAATAATAAATTATTTTTTATTTTTTACTCCGAATGCGGTGGTGGGGGCGGAGGTCGGCGGTGGTTGGGGCGATTTGTAGAGGGTGGCGATGGATGACGGAGGTGATTGACGGTGGTAGGGCGGTCGGTAGGGTCGGTGGAGGCGAGCGACGGGTGGCTAGCGGTGAGGCGAGGGCTACCAAGGGCGTGGTTGGCGGCACTAGCGAGAGGTCGGTAGTGGCCGATTATGTTTGAAGTGGCCGGCGGAGGTCAACAATGGCTAGCAATGGTTGAGGCGGCCGGCGGAAGGTGGAGATGGGTAATTGTAGGCGGAAGGCAATGGTCGGCAGTGGCGGGGTCGGCGACGGCCGGATCGAGGGCAATGGTTGACGGTGGCAAAGATCGGCGGTGGGCGGCGGTGCGGCGAGAGGTCGGTGGCGACTAATTATGTTTGAGGTGGCCGGCGGAAGGTGGTGATGGGCAATGGTAGTTGAGGTGGCGGCGGAAGGTCGGCGATGGGCGTGATAGGCGGTAGCGGTGGTCGGCGGTAGGCGTTGGGTGGCGTTGGGTGGCACTGGCGGGTGAGGAGAGGGTGACCAAGGGTAGTGGTCTGCGGTGGCGAAGGTCGGCGGTTGTTAGCAACGGGCCGGTAGAGGTCGATGGTGGCCGATTATGTTTGAGATGGCCACGGAGGTCATCGGTGGCCAACAATGGTTGAAAAGGTGGTGATGGGTAGTGGTAGGCGGCAAGTGGTGGTCGGTGGTGGGTGGGTCGGAGACGGCCCGGCGTTGGGTGGCGGTGGTTGGCGATGAGGCGAAGGGCGACGATGGGCGGCGATAGGTGGTGGTCGAGGGCGGCGAGTACTTGAGAAAAAGTAAAGGGTTATTATTTTTTATTTATGTTTCTCCGATAAGCTAAAAATTTTTGTTTCGATTTCCCTTCTAATTCTATTTCTTTAATAACTTCTTGTTTTGAAATAGAAAAAATATAATTACGTTACCAAATGAGTTTCTATTCCAAACCTATTCCAAAAATAAGGTTGGAATAGAAACAAAGAAATATAATGGTTGTCATGCATCCACTGAGGGTTAGCATTTGTTTTCTTTTTTATAAATATTATTAGAAAAAAGAAATTTGTCCAAAAAGTCATAAACTTTTTAATTTGACCAATTTAGTCTTAACCCTTTTGATGATTTTTCAACATAGTTACTTAGGCCAATTTCGATTGAAAATGGCTGACGTACGCATCAATCATCCTACGTAAGCACGATCGGGAGGGGCATGCACTAATGTGGAAGATTTTTTTCAATTTTTAAAATTTTCTCTTTTATTTTTTTTCCTTTTCCTTTTCTCTTGTGGCCGGCAACACAAGTGAGGATCGCGCTCGAAAAATTGTTTGAAAAACTTAAGAAACATTACAAAAGTCGTCCATATTAATGCCATCCATGCCATGTAAACGACTAGCACTGATTGAACCACCACATCATCAATTTTTCTTTTTATCAATATTGACTAAAATGACTACATTGAAAAATCATAAAAACGTTTCAGGGCTAAATTAGTCAAATTGAAAAGTTTAAAATCGAATTGATTGTTGTATATAGATTTAAGATTTTTTGGATAATTATCTAATAAGAAAAAGCGTGCACACCTTATATGTATGCAAAAAATAGACATATAGAAAAAGTAAAAAAAAAATCATCTTATTATGAGATACCATAATAGTTAGTTAATGCAAAATATATATATTGGTGCAATGTGAAGAACCTATAAATTTATTCGGATAAATCCTTTGGTGGATCCAAATTTTCCCAAAATTTATAAAGTTTTCTATTGATGCAAGGAGTGGAAACAAACAACGAGAACCCGAAGATTCCATCCAATGCACAGAAAACAGCAGACAAAACACGAGTGGACCCGATTGAGAATCGTGAGGGGTTCTTCCACTTTGAATCTTGGCCGTAACGACGGTGACAATTTTAGGTATTTCGAATCCTTTGACCCGCATTTTCAATGTGTTCAAATTATATGAAAAATACGTTTCCATTAGAAAACAAAATTTTGACGAACGTATAGTATTATTCTCTAAACAGCTAATTTTTTTTTTTGAGCTCGCCTGTTTAATCGTCGCACGTTTACTTACAATCGTTCATAAGGAAATAGTTATTTGGCGCTTCAAAGAATCTGAAAAGTTTCTTATAAGCCTACACACGCCAAGATTCAAAATAAGAATTTTTCCATTTCTCTCAAATCTTGTGCTTCTCACGTTCTTTTACGTAAAAATGGTTGACAAGTTTCGAAACGAGTAAAGCTGTCCAAGATAACCTCACGTGATTTTGTTTGAAATTTTCAAAGTTCTTTTTCTGATCGGAATTTTTTTTTTCAAAGTTTTTCAAAGTTCAAATAGCACTTTAATTTATGTCGGGAAATTTAAGTAATTATGTGGAAATTTCAATTTAAAGGGCACAATTAGACATAGCCATGAGGCCGGTTTGGGCCCGGAGCCGGCCCGTGGAATAATCGGAACCGGCCCGTTGGCCGGGACCGGCGATTTTGAATCGGAACGCCCGGCCCCTCATTGGCCGATTATGGTTTTAAAAAATTAGGAATCGGATCAAAACCGGATGTTCAGGATCGGTTTCAAACAGCAAAAAAAAAAAAAAAAAAAAAAAAAATAAAAAATAAAAAATAAAAAAGGAAAGAGCAATGTGTCCGTTGCAAATTGATAATACCGCGTCAAATATCGCTTCCATTCCCTATTTACAAAATATTTTTAAACCCCCTTTTGGCGGATAATTTTTTCACATTAGATGTGCTTGCTATGTTTTAAAATTATGTGTATAAGATGGTTTACGGACTTTTTGAGACTTTTCTCACCCTAATAAAGAGAAGCAATTAAATTTTTATGAAGTTGTTCCCAAGTTATGAAAGAATAGGGCAGATTTTGTAAATCACATGGACAAAAACAAAAAAAATGCAAAAGATGTTCCGACTCGTTGGAATTCTATTTACTGAGTTCTTCATCAATCTTTTGCTTATAAAGATTTATCATGTGTGTTTATTTCGATAATGCTTTCGAAATTAGTTTACTTCCGCAAGATTGGGTTGTTTGCAAATTTTTTTTAGATTTTTTGAAAGTTTTTAATGATGCAACTTATACTTTATCTTGTGTTTATTATCCTACTACGCATTTATTTTTAATAAAGTGTGTTAACATTACGGTATTTTTTGTGAATATGAAAAAGATGCTCAATCACCTCAACTATTATAGTAATGAAAGCAAAATGGCTGCATTATTATGTATGCATTTCTCTTATTTATTTGGTTGCTATTGTTTTCAATCCACGTACTAAATTAGATGGTTTGTATGATTATCCCAAGGATTATTATTATGATTGTTTACATTTGAATGAAATAGTATATATTAAAACTATACAAGTACAAGTTAGAGACGCTTATAGTAACATTATATAATGAATTTTATAGTAGATATGGTTGAGGTGATAGTGGATCTTCTCAACCTAACGCCTCATAAAGGGAGGAGAGTGGTAGACTTAATAGAGGTGACAATCGCTCATTCGTAGGCAAAAAAGACAAAATGGAGCAACAGTGATCGAAAACTATTTAACCATTGCTTTTGAGTTCGTGATTACGAACACAAAGATAGATTTCAAAATTCAAGTGGTGGAAGAGTCATTCAACCTAATTCCCGTCCTCGCTCTCATCGCAAGACAAATATTAGTAATCCCTTCTTCAACAATTGCGGTTGAACAAGTATTTAGCGTTGGAGGATTAATTTTGGACAATCGTCATTCAAGATTAAATCCGGATGATATGGAGGTTCAAGCTTATGTCAATGATTGGACAAAGGCTAAATTTCGACAACAAGAACCGGATCGAGATTACGAATTCTTCGAATAATGATAGTGGAGATATCACCGCCACAAGTACCACACCGGGTAGCGACGATTGACGATGAGATAAGTTGGGATTATCAAAGGTAAAAGAATTACATGGGTTTTGATTTTTCTATCCCCAAAAAGATATGTAAGCGCTTAATAATAATTCATTAAGTTCAAGTCTCTTTTCCTCTGTCTTTTTTTCTCCAAATTTGATTACAATATACAATTTGATTATAATTTATAATTGATAATTTATTATTTTTTTATTTCATAATTTATTATTTAAAATTAAATTTTAAATTCGAACCGGAATCGACCATTGAACCAGCTCGGAACCTCCGGTTCCATCTAGGCCACGAGTCGGAGCCGCTGGTTAATGAATCGAAATTGGTGATTCACGGTCCGTGGCTATGTTTAGGCGCAATTTGAATGCATGGAGTAATACCTGACGAGCCAGAATCTTCTATAAGAATCCAACATTCCCATGATTGGCTCCGACTGATATGAATGCAGACACGTCCAACGTAGGCCACAGCATCCATCCATGTCACCACGTGTCCAAATTTGGAATGTAAGACCTTCCAAGGTGAGGAACATGCCAAGTGCCAATCCGGGTTAGACGGGTTCGGGTCGGGCTCGCATTCTTGATGTGGGAAACCCTAGCTGCTTGAGCTCGATACAGTATTAAAAGATATCGTTGGAGTGGCTCGAATTTATATGCTTTGATATTACTTTGCATTCGTACGTTGGTGGCATAGCGTTTAGTTTTAAAGAATTCTGAATAAATACCCATGAAAAAAATAATAGAAGCTCGATTAGGCAGCAAATCTATGGAGCTAAAGTATCGAGCATTTCTCTAGATTGACTTGTGAGATAGTTGAATAACTTAAGTTTGAACTTAACTAAAAAAATTAGGCGAATCAACCTTGAACAATCTCTTCTTTACTTATTGGACGTGTTTTCCACTTTCATCCTTGAAAACCAATCCACTCTTCAAATCATTTAGACCCGAAAGTCTAGCAAAATTAAGGAGGGATGTGATGAATTCCTACTATACTGTAAGTGGTTATACGACTTTTTCGAATTTTAAAGGCTTTCATCTCTGATCTAAATAGAGATTCGAAAGCTCTTTAGAAATGTTTTTGTGGTCATCTAAAATCTCCTAATTTAGATATAAATTCGAGAGCTTGTTTTATATGTTGTTGATATTTTTATAAAGTGATGGTGTCGAATTTGCTCATTGCGCAAATCGTAGTCATTGAAAAGAGAATTGCGATGCGTGCTTATCAATGATGATAATACGTGATTCGATTATGAATGAAATATTTGCTTTCGACAAAAAAAATTCTCGACAAATCATCAAGCGAAGCTCAGGCTCTAGGGAGACATAGTAATTTATCCCCATCGCAATGTACAGACGATGACCTATATTTTCTCAAACGTGCAAACCGTAGGTCCGCAGGTCAATCTCTTGAGTTCCCTCCCGCTCACGTGCACTTTCCTCGACTCGTGCACGCGCCGGATAATCTGATCACTACCGTCTACTCACCCCCTCCCAGATCCTACGGCCATTCCATCGCGCGTGCTTCGCACTCCCATCCCGACCGTACGCATCCCCAGCCAAACCTCGTAATGCCCGGCGGCGCGAGATAAAAAGACCAAGCGAGGCGGCGAGAAATTCTCGAGCGCGCGAGCGAGAAGTCCCATTTTGCAATTTCGGTGTTTGCAGAGCCCTCAAGGGCAAGATTTCATAAAACTTCTCCCTCAATCCCACCACCAATCCCCCCCGCACGAAACTCACTCTCACTCCAACAACTGCTTCCCCCCACAAAAGCCAGAGAGACTCTCTTTTCCAGGTTGCCGTCTCCTTGGGCAAAAAGGTACGCTCGAAACCCTAGAAAATCATTTCTGTTCGGTTTAGTTCCACGCTCCAATCACTTCATGAATGGTATTGCGACAACATCTGTTGCTGTTAGGTATCGGTTTTGCCTGGTGCATGTTGTTCATTGTCGTGGCCATTGATGCGCGAGTCTTGGTGTTGTTAAATGGGAAAAGGAAGGCCTAGGGCCGTGGAGAAAGGAGTTTTGAGGCAGAGCCTGGGCGTGTCGCCGCAGTTGAATGTGCTGCCCGGGCCGGTTTTTTTCCCGACCGAGGAGGAATTTAGTGATCCTTTAGAGTATATACATAGGATTAGGCCGGAGGCAGAGCCCTATGGGGTTTGTAAAATCGTGCCGCCCAAGAGTTGGAAGCCGCCGTTTGCGCTAGACTTGGATAAGTTCACGTTCCCGACGAAGACTCAGGCCATTCATCAGCTGCAGGCTCGGCCCGCTGCGTGCGACTCGGAGACATTTGAGCTGGAGTACAGTAGGTTCTTGGAGGAGCATTGGGGGAAAAAGTCGAAGAAGAGGGTGAGGGTGGTTTTTGAAGGGGCAGATTTGGACTTGTGTAGGCTATTCAATGCTGTGAAGCGGTTTGGCGGCTATGATAAAGTCGCGAAGGATAAGAAATGGGGAGACGTCTTCCGGTTTGTGAGGTCGGCGGGAAAGGTCTCTGAGTGTGCAAAGCATGTGTTGTGTCAGTTGTATCGCGAGCATTTATATGATTATGAGGGTTATTATAATCGTTTAAATAAGAAGAAAGCCAAGATCCGTAAGAGGAGAATGCAGCCAGAGGCAAAGAGTGAAAATGGGCTGGAGTGCTCGAGTTCGAAAAGAAGGCGGAGGAGTGAAGGTGCTGGGAAGGTTTGTCAGATGAAGGATGAGGTGGAGGAGGAGGAACGATATGATCAGATTTGTGAACAGTGCGATAGTGGTTTGCATGGAGAAGTGATGCTATTATGCGATAGATGCAATAAGGGCTGGCATATTTACTGTCTTTCCCCGCCATTGAAGCAAATTCCACCAGGGAACTGGTATTGCTTGGACTGCTTGAATTCTAATGAAGATAATTTTGGTTTTGTTCCGGGCAAGAAATTTTCTATGGAAGATTTCAAGCGCATTGCTGATCGGGCCAAGAAGAAGTGGTTTGGGTCTGGCTCTGTGTCAAGGGCTCAAGTGGAGAAGAAGTTCTGGGATATCGTGGAGGGATCAGTTGGTAAGGTTGAGGTGATGTATGGCAGTGATTTGGACACTTCTGTATATGGGAGTGGCTTCCCACGTGTAAATGACGAGAGACCTGATTCAGTTGAGACCAAGGTATGGGATGAATATCGTGCTAGCCCATGGAATCTTAATAACTTGCCCAAGTTGAAAGGCTCTATGCTTCATGCTGTTCACAATGGCATTGCTGGTGTTATGGTGCCCTGGCTGTATATTGGCATGCTGTTCTCATCCTTTTGCTGGCATTTTGAAGATCACTGCTTTTACTCAATGAACTATCTCCATTGGTATGCGTCTTGTCTTGGTGAAGCAATATCTTTTAGTTATGTTGTTTTGTTGGCTGCCTCCAACCCTTCCCATGGCGGACACATGTGCTTGTCTATTCTGTTTAGAAGAGGCAAACACATTGCCGATGTTGATTTATGTTGGATTAGTAACATTCGTTGGTGCCGTTAAAAACAAAAATAGACTTTAAATACATGCATAATTAGCATAAACAATAATCATTATTTTGGTGGGGATTCTTCTATAAATGCAATAATGTTTTTTCATGGTTTGTTAACATAGATGAGGTTTCAGGTCACTTAATGTTCTGTGTTGATTTATAATCAGATTAAACTACTCTGCAGCTGAGCTTCAAATGGTCAAGGAAAAGACTAAAAACCCTTTGACCAAACCAGGAAGTTTCATATCGTATCCTGCTGTGTCTCGTGACATGATTTTTCTGGGAAAGGAATCTATGTAGTTCAATTGTCCAACTTTACATCCCATGTGATGAAAATGGGAAGAACAATTTAGTTTTGGCTTTCTCTCGAGGTTGTTGGAGCATGGATTGTGTTTTAACTACACAATTGAGGATGTGGCATTGGATCTGCAGCACTAGAATCTTTATCAGAGTTATTTTAAGTTGGACTGCTGGATAGAGGTGTTAAAGAAAGCTAAGAGTCTGGAAACTTGAACTTGGCCTAGCTGAACCTGCTTAATTTTTTTTTTTATTTTGGAATAAGCTTGAATATTTCTGTTTTCGGGGCTTGTTGAATTTTTTCATGCCGGTTTAGTCTTTGGGTTCTGTGCTTGACGCGCTGTACTTTAGATGAAGTGGGCCTTCACACTTCGATTCTGGTAGTTTTTGGTAGGGCCATTGTACTTATGGAATTGGTTGGCAAATACCCCTTTGTCTATTTTTTGTTTTTTAGGTCTGGTCCTATTCTTTTCTATTTTACAAGCCACCGTGTGTGCTATGCGTGTGCGCATATTGCGAAATCCTGCTCCCTCTTTACGCCTCCCCAACCCAATATTCTATTCTATTTTACATCCCTTTGTCTATTTTAATGCCCATATTCTGTTAAAATCATTGTTTACGAGATTGTCACTCTTTATTTTGGCCAAAGATAGCACAATATTAAATGGTATAATTGATGTCTAAACGGGAGAGTATGAAGGGTAAAAGAGTAACTAAAAGTTATGTTTATTGGTTATAAGTGAAACTCTACTGGGGATTTGATAATCAAATTTAGGTCAAAGCTTCTAGGTCACCCTTATCTACACTTCATCATGTTAAAGCAGCACAACCAAATAACGTTTTCTCTCCTCCATGGGTCCTATTGTGTTTGTGTGATTGGGTTTTTGTTTTTTTATTCTCAACACTCTTCTTCCACCCTCAAGGCCACAGTGGCCTGTGAATTCTTCTTTTTGGGGCCTTTGACTACTGCTGGCTGGCGGGCCCAAAAAGTTTGCAAAAACTCAAAAAAGAGTTTTCTGTCGGGTTGGCCCATTATGGTCTGCAGACTGGGCCAACGCAGACCAGGATGGGGGCATGCTGTGCTGGGCTTTGGAGAGGACACACACAGTCCTCTCCTTTTCACCCTTTGTTTTTTTTTTTGGGGGAGGGGGGGGGGGCTGGGCTGTGCTGTGCCGTGCCTGGCCCGGTCCATAGGCCACCCTTACATGAGGTATTCTGAGCATTTTTGGAATGAGAAGATTTATGCCTTAACAACTGATGGCAGATTGAAAATTGTTTGGCTTAATGAATTTCTTAATAGAGGCTAGTCCTTTGAAAGTCCGTGGGACTGTTCAGCCCTCTTTTATGAGGTTTTACCCTCTGATTCTTCTTAATTTTAGTTGGCCGCGTGAGAATTGCCTGTCTTTTTTAAAAAAATGAGTGATGCTATGTTGAAATTTATGTTCTTTATGTTGGGTATTGAACCTAGTTTCAGAAATTGGTGGAGCTTTTGTTTGGTATTCTCAGTATATTGCCCTGCACAGCAGTAAATAATTTTTTTTGGTCAGAGCAGCAGTAAATAAATTGATCAATAAAAAACTTGTGAATATTGGAATGAGTTTGGCATTGACAATAATTTCCATGTGATTATATGACTTTTCTTTTATGTTATTGGTGGATATTAATCGACCGTAGGAAATTTGGGTTGACATACATGGATCCACTAAAACATTTATCTATTTGGGACCTGTGGGGTAGCATTCTGACTGAGAAATTTTTTAGCAATTTCTAGTAGCCTTAGTTTGCATCTATGATATCAACAAAGTAAGTGAGCCTCACATGTTAATCTATGCACATTAGATTCAAACTTTGATGTGTGTTTTTTAGCACAGGCTTTGAGGTTAGGGGTTGGAGAAGTCTGGACTGCCGCCTCTGTTGATTCTTTCTTCACTGTTAGTTGTACTCTACTGAACTGAATTGGTACAATCATAGCATACTTAGAGAAATCTGTCTGCTGTCTGTCAAGAAACAAGGTTCCCCTGGAAATATATGACACTGGTAGAAGTAGCAGCTGTCAAATGGAGAGCGCCCTTTTAAATTTAGAAGTCTTGCTTATATAGTTCTGGGGTTAAGCTTTTTCTGCAGAATTTGTTAATAAAGGTTGTCTCTGCCAATAGGTCTTTACATGGAGAGCTTCCCATATTTTGTAATCCAAATTGATTAACTTTATACTGTTCAATATAAAAATGGCCGAGGAGCTTCAGGCTGTTTTTCTTGGGTAGTCTGAAGCGTTTCGAAACGGCATATCTCTCCAAGCAATTTGTTTACCAAGGTTTTCGTTTTCCGAAGCTTTTGAAGATGTGGAGGCTGTTCAACTTCCATGTTCTGACTTAGACTTACTTTGCATGTTCTTTCCAATTTAATGTCTTGGATATGCACATTTTTTGTCCCATATTACTTGAATCTTTAAGAACATTCTATTTGTTTACTGTCATGTTATTATTTACTAGGATTGGTTCAAACATGTTTTGGGGTGTTTTTGGAATTTTACTTGTCCAATGGTACTTAGCTTGGAAGGTTGTTCCAATATTAGTCAGATTTGTGTTGATTGTTGCCAAATGTATGTTAACGCTTCTCCTTGTGTCTTTAAGGGGAGAACCAAAATGTTGGTACAGCGTTCCTGGTAGTGAATCCAGTGCTTTTGAGAAGGTACCCTTCTTATCAACAAACTTCAGATGATAAGTTTTTATCTATTTTTCCGTCAGCCCTCGTAGATGCTTTTTGGTCTTTACCAGCCTTGATCATTCTGTTTCATAATCTAGTTCTACTACTAACTTGCGATGCATATGCCTCTATCCCCCTTCACTTGTATAATTTTAAGGGAACTCTTCTTCTCCAACAGGTGATGAGAGAGACTCTTCCTGACCTCTTTGATGCTCAACCTGACCTCCTCTTTCAGCTTGTTACAATGCTGAATCCCTCCGTGCTGCAAGAAAATGGTGTTCCAGTTTACAGTATTCTCCAGGTACGATATTCTGAGACAAAAGCTCTTTGTGCTTCAGTCCTTCTTGAGTACCAAACAGGCACATTCTTATTCCAGTTGAAGAGCACACAAAGAAAATCTGGTATAAAGAGAATCGGCTAGTGATTTCTTGTATCCTACTTTTGAGGAGTGATTTCAAGTTGAGTAGGCTGTTACCATGTGACACTGGATGAGTGCTCAAACTTTTGAAGGTGACTTCATAGGTTTAGTGTACCATGTACTCTATATTGGGGGCTGGAAGGCTGAAGCATCTTGAAAGTGGCACCAGAGCATCTCCATGGATAATTTTTCAAGTGCATGTGCTTTTATATGTGGCTTAAATACGATAATATTTTGTAAAGATTGTGCTTTACTTCTTTTTTGGTCTCTGATGTCTGCTGAAGTCATGCTGTGATCAGAAAGAAAATGCATATTGAACTTGTGCTTTCTTTCTTGGTTCAGGAGCCTGGCAATTTTGTAATCACCTTCCCTAGATCATTCCATGGTGGTTTCAATTTTGGTATGTTACATTTGTGATGACTAGATGAATGTTGAACAAGTGCAGCGTGTATGCATGTGCAGGATAATTTTATTCTTTTATCCTTTCAGGTCTAAATTGTGCTGAGGCTGTAAATTTTGCCCCTGCTGACTGGATTCCGCATGGTGGATATAGTTCTGAGCTGTATCGACTTTATCGGAAACCTGCTGTCTTATCTCACGAGGAGCTTCTTTGTGTTGTTGCCAAGGTATTCAAATTTGCATGCTTTCTCAAGAGGTGTCACATGAATAATTTTAAAATCTCTCTTGAGGATACTCTTTAGGATTCCCCAGTCTCCATCCTTCTGTTTCCTGAGAGAAGCCCAAAAATTGGACTTTCTTCAAGCGGTTACATTATCTCCTTCGAGAGCCCAAGTTGTCCTATAAACTTCGTACTATGTTTCTGTCCTAAAGTGCCTGTCGCTTATAGTTTATGGCAGATCTAATGAACAAGAATGTGTCATGCTGACATAACATTTTTATGTTATTCTTTTTGGTGTGTATGGAGGTCAGTGATATAAAGTGGGTGACTACTTTACAAAATATCTGAGATAAATAGAGACAGTTAGTAGTAGGGGTGATCGGTTCCTGGTCCAATCCGGTTCCCCTCAAGAACTAGGAACCGGACCGGTGGTCCCGATTCCCATTTTCCGGACGGCCACCTTGGGAGAGCCAATAACACGATAAATTTTCTGCGCGTGCCCAGGATAGAGAGCGTCTTTTCCTTTTCCAGGGATTCATTGCTGGTTTTAGCGTCTTGGATATGATTTGATTACTTGTTAAGATTTTGCCCTTCTTAGTGACAGAAGAAGGCAATCACAAAACAGCAAAAGAAAGAAGCAAACCCTAAACAATAAACTAGCTACCTTTTATGAGATGAACCCTATTGATATTTCGTTGGAGCGTATCCTTCTTAGCGACAGCGTTGCATCGGCGCCCGGATGTAGCGAAAAATGGGCAAGGGTCCTTGCACCAAGATAGGCGGGTGCGAGGGTAAGGAAGCTAGCCTTGGGCCATCATTCCCAGAGTGATGCGCCACATCGGTGCCGGGTGTGGTGAGAAGTGAGCGAGGGTCCTCACACTTCTATGGGCGAGTGTGGGGGGCAAGTAAGGCCCGGGGGTAAGGATTCGACTAGGGAGTTGGAACATAGGAACCTTGACGGAGTAAATTGAGGGAGTTAGCGAGATACTTTTGCTAGAAGAAGAGTGAATATTGCTTGCACTGCAAGAGACTAAATGGGTTGGAGAAAAGGCTAAGGAGGTGGAAGGCACTGGATTCAAGCCGTGGTACACGGGCACAAAAAGAGTGTAAATGGAGTTGGGATTTTGATAGATAAAAGTTTCGGAGATAAGGTGGTTGATGTCAAAAGATCAGGAGATAGAATTATTTTGGTTAAGCTAGTAGTGGGAGAGCTAATTGTGAATATCCTTAGTGTGTATGCACCTCAAGTTGGACTGCGCCGGTATCCGATAAGAACAGATTTTGGGAAGAGTTGGAAGAGATTTTGAGGGGAATACCACGCGAGGAGAAGGTATTCATAGGAGGAGATTTAAATGGACATGTCGGACGAGTAGTGGAGGTTTGACGAGTTCATGGAGGTTTTGGCTATGGGACTAGAAATGAGGTGAGTGCGGACATCTTGAGCGTCGCTTTAGCTTATGATTTGATGTTGGCAAATACCTTCTTCAGGAAAAGAGAGTCACATCCGATTACTTTTCGCAGCGGTCAAAATTGTAGCCAGTTGACTTTTTCCTTGCTAGAAGAGATGATAGGGCCTCGTATGTAGATTGCAAAGTCTACCCCCGGAGAATGCGTAGCTACGCAACATAAGTTGGTGGTTTTGGAGGTTAGGTATAACAAAGCACGAAAACCGCAAAGAGGTGTCCAGATTCGAGAATAAGATGGTGGAAGCTAAAAGAGGAAAAACAAATAGATTTCAAGGAAAGAATGTTTCGAGTAGGACCGTGGCAACTAGAGGACGAAGTAAATGTGATGTGGAACGAGATGTCTAACTGCATCCAAAAAGTGGCAAGAGGGGTACTAGGGGAAAGTAAAGGGAACGGACATCACGCAAAGGAAACTTGGTGGTGGAATGACGAGGTGCGGGAGCGATTAAACGAAAGAAGGAGTGTTTTCATCGTTTGCATATTTGCCCTAATGGAGAGAATTTGGCAAAGTTTAGATTAGCGAGGAAAAATGCCAAGAAAGCTGTGCGGGAGGCTAGAGGCAAGGTTTTTTCGACATGTACAAAAAACTAGGGAGCAAAAAGGAGAAAAAGGTATCTATAGGTTTGCAAAGATAAGAGACAAGAAAAGTAAAGACTTGACACATGTTAGATGCATCAAGGATGAAAATCAAAAACTTGTAGTAAGAGATGTAGACGTCAAGGAAAGGTGGATGAGCTATTTTCGCAAGCTTTTTAATGGAGAGAGTGATATCATGGAGATGGATTTGGAGGACGTTTCGATGATTCAAATAGAAGGTTTGTGCGTAGAATTAGAGCGCACGAAGTTAAGGAGGCATTAAAGAAAATGAAGACCGGTAAGGCCTTGGGACCGATGGTGTCCCTATTGAAGTGTGGAGATGCTTAGGAGTTGTGGCAATACGTTGGTTGACTAACCTTTTTTAACAAGATTCTCCATACTAATAAGATGCCGATGGATGGAGAAAAGTATGCTTGTGCCTATCTATAAGAATAAGGAGATATCCGAATTGTTCCAACTATAGAGGCATTAAACATGAGCCATACTATGAAGTTGTGGGAGAGAGTTATTGAGCATCGTTTGAGACTAGAGACTAAGATATCCGTAAATCAATTTGGATTTATGCCGGAAGGTCTACCATGGAGGCTATTTTCTTGATACGACAGTGATGGAGAGGTATCAAGAAAAGAAGAAAGATCTACATATGGTGTTTATTGATCTTGAGAAGGCGTATGATAGGGTTCCAAGACAGTGCTTATGGTGGGTGCTTGTGAAGAAAAAGTACCGTCAAAAGTATGTAGAGGCAATCAAGGATATGTATGATGGAGTTACTACATGTGTGAATGCTTGTAATGGAACATTAAGCTATTTCCCAATCACAATGGGCTTACACCAAGGCTCGGCTTGAGTCCTTATCTTTTTGCCATGGTTATGGACGAGCTAACAAGAGATATCCAAGATGAGGTGCCGTGGTGTATGCTATTTGCAGATGATATTGTGCTCATCGATGAGACAAGGGCGGGGGTTAACGCTAAATTAGAATTATGGAGAAGTACGTTGGAGTCCAAAGGGTTTACGTTAAGTCGAAGTAAGACCGAATACATGAAGTGTGAGTTCGACAAGGCAAGAGGGGGAGATGAACCCGTCAATTTGCTCGGACAGGAGGTACCCAAGAAAGATACTTTCGATATTTAGGATCAATATTGCAAAAGGGGGAGAGATTGATGAGGATGTAAGCCATAGAATCGGAGCGGAGTTGGATGAAATGGCGCGATGCATCGGGATTTTTGTGTGATCGCAAAATCCCTCTTAGGCTAAAAGGAAAATTCTATAGAACACCGTAAGACCTGCAATGATATACGGAGTGTGGTGTTGCCAGCCAGGGCAACATGAGCATAAGATGGAAGTAGCAGAAATGAGAATGCTAAGGTGGATGTGTGGCCATACAAGAATGGATAAAATAAGAAATGAGGATATTCGACGAAAAGTTGGAGTAGTATCGGTGGCCGAAAAGATGAGAGAACATCGTTTGAGATGGTTTGGACATATTCTTCGAAGACCCCTAAATGCTCCCGTAAAAAGATGTGTTATAGGGAGCATGACATGAGGAAAGGGAGAGGTCGGCCGAAACTTACTTGGGGAAAAGTAGTAAGACAGGGATTTGTTGGAGTGGGATATAGATTGGCGTCTTGTTTGTCTTAGGGCAGTGGAGGAAAGCGATTAACATTGTGGAGGGCAAAAATTCCTATGTTCCCGATCGCTGTTTAGTCCTAGCCCTTTGTTTTCTTTTATATTGCTATAGCTATGTTATTGTATTTTGTTTTATCTTTATAGCTCTTTCGGTCTTGCTTTTTTGGGTTCATCGACCGCCGACCCCAACTAGTTTGGGTTAAAGGTGATGTTGATGTTGATGTTGTATAATTCGATTGGTCCGGTCCGGTCTTATGTCCCTGGAACCCGGAAATTGGACTGCCCGGCCTTTGGTTCCAATATTAAGAACCGGAACCGGATCGAACCCATCTAGAACGGGAACCGAGACCACCGGTCCGGTCCGGTCCGGTCGGTGGTGGTTCCCGGTTCATGCGGTCCGATTTGCTCACCTCTAGTTAGTAGTATACTCAAGTGGAAATTCTTTGTGCTTGCTGTTAACAAATTATGGACGTAACTCTCTTAGTTTATCCGTGGTTATAACTCGCCACCATATATTTGTGGGAGGCAAGGTGATGCCCAATGCCTCATACTTTATGCTTCTGTGGACGAACCAGTTTTGCGGAGGGGATTGCATTCGCTTTTGAATAAGAATCTAGTCTGGATATTGGGTAATGATGAGAGCACTTGCACCTCTCGAATTGTTCCTTTGCAAAGATGAAGGAAGTATCAAATAGTTGAATGGCAGCTCTTCTCTTCTCTTTGACTGTCCGGCGTTCAACTATAGGAGCACATGATCGATGCCTGAAAGGAGTTCTGTTGAGAGAAAACCACGTCGAGAGAAAAAACTGAATTGAATGCTTGGTTAGGTCAATGTGACCCCAAGCTATCTATTTATAATAAAGCCAAAAAGGCCAAGAATTATAATATTGTCCTTATTGCTGTTATTCAGAAAATAATAAAGAAAAATAGACAAAAATGCCCCCATCGGCCAAATATTCTCAACAACCCCTCAAGTTGGAGCATAAATATCGCACATGCCCAACTTGACTAAAACAAGATGAAACGATTTACTCCCCTAGTCCTTTAGTGAACGCAGCAGCAAGTTGATCACCGGACTGAATAAAAGCATACAAATTAATCCACTCTCCAACTTCTCCTTGATAAAGTGTATTAATCTCCACATGTTTTGTATAGTCATGCTGTATTGGATCGTGAGCAATACTAATGGCAGCCTTATTATCACAATATAGCATCATAGGAAGATGAACGGATACACCAAGATCTTCAAGTAACCCTTTAAGCCATAACAGCTCACAAACTTCTTGTGTCATCGCACGAAACTCTGCTTCAGCACTAGACCGAGCAACCACATTCTGCTTTTTGTTGCGCCAAGTCACAAGATTCCCTCCTAAGAAAGTACAATACTCAGAAATAGACTTCCGGTCTGGAGATTCAACCCAATCAGCGTCTGTATAAGCTTCAACCTTCAAGCCAACATGAGGAGATAAAAGAATCCCTTTCCCAGTAGCAGATTTCAAATACCGAAGGATCCGAAGAACAACATTCATATGAGTAGAGTATGGATCATGCATAAACTAACTCACCAGGCTCACAGCAAAAGCAATATCAGATCGGGTGTGGGACAAATAAATCAACTTGCCCACTAACCGATTATAATGACCCTTATCCACTGGATCACCATCTTTTTCTCGAAGACGAGTATTGGCCTCAATAGGCGTATCCGAGGGTGACATCCCAAAGAACTCAACTTCTATCAAAAGATCAAGGACATACTTCCTTTGGGATAGAAATATACCCTTTGAAGATTGGGCAACTTCAATCCCAAGAAAGTACCACAGCTTTATAAGATCTTTTATCTCGAACTCTTGTCCGAGAAACTTCTTCAACCGACTGATCTCATCACTATCATTCCCCGTGACAACAATGTCATCTACATAGACAATGAGAATAGTAATTTTAGCACCCGATTTCTTCACAAGCAAAGTGTGATCAGCATTGCTTTGTTTATACCCAACAAAGACCATAGCTCTCGAAACCTACCAAACCAGGCTCGAGGTGATTGCTTTAAACCATAAAGTGCACGTTTCAACTTGCACACTTTATCTTGAGTTTTGTCATAGGAAAAACCTGGAGGAATCTCCATATACACCTCCTCTTCTAACTCTCCATGAAGATAGGCATTCTTCACATCTAACTGCTGAAGATCCCATCCCCGGTTAATAGCACACAAAAGTAGTACTTAGAACAGTATTCAACTTGGCAACACGAGCAAAGGTTTCTTGATAGTCAATCCCAAAAGTATGAGTAAATCCCTTTTTCCACTAACCGTGCTTTATATCTATCCACGAAACCATCCATCTTTTGTTTGACTACAAACACCCACTTACATCCTATCGGTTGTTTCCCGGTGGAAGAACAACAAGATCCCACGTGTCATTTTTCTTCAAAGCATACATCTCCTCCACCATTGCTGCCTTCCGCTTCTCATCCGCAAAAGCTTCCCGCCAATTTTGTGGAATAGAAACGGAAGATAGAGAAGACACAAAAGTATGATAAGAGCTAGACAAAGAGTCATATGAGACAAATTGGGATATAAGGTGTTGAGTACAAGTTCTAGTACCCTTTCGAAGTGCAATAGGAAGATCGGAAGAAGAAACCATACCAGGAGTAGTAGAATCCAGATCCGGAAATGATGATTGAACAGGCAATGGTTCATGGTCTTAACCTGCTTGTTGGTAGTGGGCTCCCTATGATGATATGTCTTCAATGTCTTGCTACTATCTATAGTTTGCCTAATAGGAGCGGTGGTAGACTCCCCCGAAATGGTTGCTTTGTTATCTCCCCTTTTGGGAGTGTACTATCTTCTTGTGTTGCATTGTTCTCCTCCGGGAAAGTAGGAGAACCTATGTTCTCCTCTTGGGAAGGAGGAGAACCATCGAGACTATTGGAGAAGAAGGGTAAGTAATATCCATAGGAACATCCAGAGTAGGGAACACCTACGCACTTGGACACTCCCCCGACGAGGTGGAGCTGAATAATAAGAATTCAACTCGTGAAAAACCACATCCATAGATACAATGGTGCGCTTAGAAGGAGGATGATATCACTTGTAATCCTTTTGAGTAGGTGAATACCCAAGAAAAATGCAGCGGAGACCACGGGGTTCCAACTTACTCTTAGAAGTGGTGTTACGAGCATAACAAACACAACCAAAATTTTTTTGGGGTAAGAATAAAAGTCGAAGATCCCTGCAAAACATCAATAGGTGTGCGAAAATCAAGAATTCTAGTAGGCATCCGATTTATTAAATAGGCAGCGATTGAGATAGCATCACTCCAATACCGAACTGGGACATGACGGGCAAACATAAGAGACCTAGTGACCTCTAACAATTGTCGGTTCTTTTTCGACAACACCATTTTGTGCGGGGGTATCAACACAACTAGTCCGATGAATAATGCCATGATCGGAAAGATAACATTGAAATTGACCCTCGGTGTATTTGGTGCCATTGTCACGGCGAAGAATTTTCAAAGTGGCACTAAACTGAGTCTGGACCATTTTGTGAAAATTTTGATAATAGTGAAAAACGTTGATTCCTATGTTTCAACAAATAAACCCAAGTTGTACGAGAATGACAATCGATAAAAGTGACAAACCATGGGTGATCGGAAATAGAAGTATGCCGGGAAGGACTCCACACATTAGTATGAATCACAAGAAAAGGGAAACGATTTCTATTATTTGAAGATGAATATGTTGAACGAGTTTGTTTAGCCGAATGCAGGCTTCACAAAAAAACTCATCTTTATTACAAGCTGAAACGAGACTAGGAAAAACTTTTTCTGAAGTTCCTAAAGGGGGTTACCTAATCTGCAATGCCATCGACGAAGATCCGTCAATGCCGAATTAACTTGATGAGCCGTAGAAAACAAAGTTGAAGTAGAAACCCCACTACCCTCGAGCAGGTAAAGACCACCATCCAATCTATCATGTCCAATCTCCTTCTCCGTTATCGGATCCTAGAAAACCCAATAAGAAGGAAAAAAAGTTACTTTACAGTTTCAGTTTCAGGTAAGACTACTGATAGAAAGGAGATTAGTAGAGAATGATGGAATATGCAAAATAGAAGACAAGGGAAGAGTGGAGGAACAATTGATAACCCCTTTTCCAGCAATGGAAGAGAGGGTTCCATTAGCTACGCGAACTTTGTCTCTACTAGAAGTAGGGGTATATTGATGAAAGAGACTAGAAGAACCTGTCATGTGATCTATAGCCCCTGTAATAATAATCCATGGGCCGGAAATAACAGATGTATTAAACCCTCCAAATAAGATACTTGAAGTGGCTAGGTTTCAAGCAAAAGGAGACGACGAATTGGCAACCGTGGAGAAGGCAGCAGCTATAGAAGCTTTCAGTAGACGTCGAAGTGCCTGAAGTTTTTCCTGAGATAAATCGATATCAGTAGTAGGTGCAGCAGGAACAATTTCAATATGATTTGCCTTGTTTTTTGCCTTTCTTTGTGCCCTTTTTGCCTCAAAATCTGCCGGTTTTCCATGCAATTTCCAGCAAGTAGCCTTAGTATGATACGGCCTATGACAATGTTCACACTTGACCACATCCTTAGAGGCATCATTAGAATGAAAGAACGAACCAAATTTGGCAATAGTGCCAGCATTGGCTTGTAGAGCAGATCGATCAACAGGGGGATGAAGCATTGTTGTCCTATGGCTTTCTTCATAGTGAACTAGGGCGTAGGACTGTTCTAGAGTAGGGAATGGAGACCGGTTAAGGACTTGAACACGTATTTGATCATATTCAACATTTAATCCTGCCAAGAAATCATAAACTCTGATCTTGTCTAGATGCCTCTTGTAGGCAGCAACGTCTGCATCATTGGTTGGGTGATAATCAGCATAATGATCTAGCTCTTGCCACAAACTCCGAAGCTCAGCATAATATTGAGATATAATCATCTTTTTCTGAGTGGTATCTTGAACCCTTTTCCGAAGTTCATACAACCGTGCGTCATTCCCGAGTTGACCATTAGTATCCCTTGTGGCTGTCCAAATTTGTGCCGCGGTATTGAAGCAAATATCTTTTTGCAATATGTGGCTGCATCGAGTTAAGCAAAAAGGACATTATCAAAGAGTCATTCGAGATCCACTTTTCCTGAGTAGTACCTGATGTAGTTGGCCCAAATTTGTGCTGCGGTATTGAAGCAAATATCTTTTTGCAATATGTGGCTGCATCGAGTTAAGCAAAAAGGACATTATCAAAGAGTCATTTGAGATCCACTTTTCCTGAGTAGTACCTGATGTAGTTGGCATCACAGAAGTGCCGTTGATATGTCCTGTAAGCCCATGACCTGTAATGGTCAAGAATGTCGATGGAGACCATATCAAATGATTTGTGCCGTCAAGCTTCATGGGGATCGCAGCAAAAGTAATATAATCTGTACGACCATCTTCAGTAGGTGTAGAGCCCGAACCCTCGACATTATGTCTTAGAAGTCGATAGAAAATCAACTCGTATCAATCAATTGAATTTGTTGAATAAATGAATAAATAAGTAGTATTAATTATATATTATTAATTATAGAAATTAGAATATTCATCAATTCAAATTAGCATGTATAATACGTAGGTTTGAGAAAAACGTAAGAAATCAAAGTATCTTGGGCCGATCTCATGACTCGATTCGGAATTCGATTGATTTCATTCTCCAGCGAACTCCATTTAAAATATTTTGACGAATTCCTTACAATTTCCTTTTTTATTTTATGATCTCATTAGAAATCATATAAAGACAATTCCTATTTAATATAGCTATTTGTGCAAGTATTTTACGATTAAGAAGCAACTGTCTCTTGTACAGATTGTGTATTAAGATACTATAACTATAGTATACTCTATTCTCTCGAATTACTGCATTATCCGAGTGATCCACAAACGACGAAAATCTCTCTTTTTCCTATCTCTATCTCGATGAGACGAAACCAAAGATCTTATTTTCTGTTGAATAATTGTTCGAGTAAGTCTTGAGCGAGCCCCCCGAAAGCTTGATGCAAATAAACGAATTTTTGTTCTACGTCTCCAAGCTATATATCCTCGTCTAATTCTAGTCATTGAATAAATGAAACTTTCATTCGAAAAGGGTGAAGGAAATAATCAAACCACCAAAAACTTGGCAAAAAGGCCAAAAACTTGGAACGAAGTCCCCTGGTACTAGTCTGAATTTGTCCTCCAAAAATCAGCCAAATTAGATCAAAGGAAGGCAAAAAATCGATTTTTTTTTCAGGGTTTTGAAAACCTGAAAAACATCAATAATTCTGATTTTTCCCACAGAATCTGAAAAAAATATGGTAGTCCACGAACTGCAGTACTTTGGTCTTCGCAATGAGATAATTGTAGGCCGGCGGCAAGGCGAAACAATCTCAAATAAGAAGATCCAAAAATCGCAGAAGAGGATGAACCACCTATCGCAAACTGCAAAGAAGCTTTAATTTATCTCATAGAGGTGAGATTTAGGGCAGACACTAGATTCAAAGAATCATCTCATAAGTGCGGTCTTACGCTGTGAAAGAGAGCAAAGAAAAAGGTGAGAAGGAACTGTGGTGGGAGAGGGGAAGGCGAGAAGAGAGAGAGAGAAAGAACGCTTGCGTAGAGAAGAAATTAGGGTTAGGGTTTCAATTCAGCCCTTACTCTGATACCATGTTGAGAGAAAAAACTGAATTGAATGCTTGGTTAGGTCAATGTGACCCCAAGCTATCTATTCATATTGAAGCCAAAAAGGCCAAAAATTACAATATTGCCCTTATTGCTGTTATTCAGAAAATAATAAAGAAAAATAGACAAATATGCCCCCATCGGCCAAATATTCTCAACAAGTTCCATCTTTGCTTCTCCTTCCTCGTACAGCAGCCCTGTTTCCACATTCTCACAGTTTACAGATTTCATGAGGATTGTGAACATGACTCCATAAAATTAAAGCATTGGACTTGAGGGGGCCTATTTGTTGGGCCATCCTCAATGGACATCATCCTAGTTAGAAAACAAGAGGAGATTTGTCTTTCTGCAGAGTTGCTAGTTAGTGAGGATGTTGAGCTCCGGCAGCCTGCGCTTGGCCACCATCTCCCTCCCTCTCTCCTTCCCCTCTCCTCTCCCTCTCTCTATATACTATATATTATATATATGTATATAACTGTTGTTGCCACCAAGTCTCTTGCTCACAGCAAGCCCAGCCTTAGTAGAAGTGGGTACCGGCACTGAATGGATGGTCTATCCACCCTTAAGTGGTATTACCAGCCATTCTGGAGGAGCAGTTGATTCAGCAATTTCTAGTCTTTAGGAGTGATATGTTGCTTGAGCAAAGATTGGATTAGTCTACACTGCAGTATGTCTAGGCTTTAGCAAACTACTTGCGCATTTGATGTTTCATTGTAAATGTCAAGAGCCATGTGTGCTTCTGGAGTATCTTCAATGGAATTATTGGGCGAAGTCTGTAGTTGTCATTTATATATTTATGGTGGTTGCTTGTAGGCCATTTTCTTAATGGGTTATGGATTATAACTACAAGCATAAAAATTGTGGGTTATTCTATCGAGAAGTCATGGCTCAATGCTCTTGCTTGTTGTGCGTTTAACTTTCTTTACCTCAGAATATTTTGTATGTTTTTTGGTATTTTGTGATGGACTCATGATCATCATCAATAGATTGTTTGTGTTTTCCTCTTTCATTGATTTGATTGGAAGGATTAATAATTGGTGTTTCCTTGTGATGATTGTTGTTTCTTCAAAGTTAAGTTTTGCTTGCTAGGAGGTCCTCCATATTATAGAAAGTCCCTGATTGTCTTTCTGTGCAATTTGTAGGGTGATTATGATAGAAAAGCGTCACCTTTTCTTGGGAAAGAATTACTTAGAATTCATACAAAGGAGAAAGGTTGGAGGGAGAGACTCTGGAAAAATGGCATTGTAAAATCATCTCCTATGCCGCCACGGAAACGTCCTGAATGCGTGGGGACTGAGGAGGTACTTGGCCTTTCATGTTTAACTCTTGCTTTTTTGATGACTCTGTCAATATGATGCTAGTTGATGAATTTGTTTTGGTTTTTTGTAGGATCCTATGTGCATTATATGTCAGCAATATCTTTATCTTTCTGCAGTTGTTTGTGGTTGTAGGCCATCTGCTTCTGTTTGTCTTGAGGTATGTGGAAACTGTAGTCTGATTTATTATCCTGTCAGTTTAGTTGATTGGTTGTGAAAATACAAGCCTAGTACATGTGCAATACTGGAATTTCATAAACATTTGCCCCTAAAGGAGGATCTTGAACTTATGGAACTTAAAGTAGGGCACAATGAGTGAAAGCATTCATGAAGATGAGGCCCTTGTTGAAGGGCTTTATCATGATGACATACTTCCTGAAAGTCATAATGTTAAAAAGCGTGTGATAGGATTTAATTTGTAAAGAAAAGTTTGTTTACATAAATGGTTCTGGTTATGATTTTTTATTTGTCATATTATTGCTGGTGACGTATACTTTCCTCCCTTTGATCCGACATGGCACCATCAACGTCTTCTTTGGATGGGTTCATATTCAAAGAAATGAATCACCCAATAATATGAAGTGTTTCTTCTTCGTAATCATTTTTGAGGCTAAAGCCAGAATTGGTGATTCTTGCCCTCATTGTCAGACCCCTTTTGTGCAGCACTGGCAACACATCTGTGAATGCAAACCCAGCAAACATCGTCTCCTTTACCGCCATACATTAGCAGAGTTGAGTGACTCGCTGCTCACTGTCGATAAGTACAATGGTGAGGAGACTCAAAGGAGTAAGGTGCTTCAGCAGCGATCTTTCCCCAGTGAAACAAGTGCTTTAGCAAAAAGGTATTGTCAGATACAAGAATTGCTAAGTCAATTTAGAATGAGACTGGATGAGGTATCAAATAAAGCATGTAGAATACAAATTGCAGCAAGTAAACCAACTTCAGCCTTGGGGTTTGTGAGATTTATTGGGGCTACTGTCAATTGTTCTAAAAGCTTAAGTTGTTAGATAAAGGCATGGTATAAAATTGAATATTCTAACACTCCCCCTCGCTTATTCTTATCTTTTTGCCTAGTAGGCAAATAGGGGCCTGGAAAGGTTTGAATTCAGAACTTCCTGCTCATATACCATGTGAGATCTATTGGGACCACTGCCAATTGTTCTAAAAGTTTAAACTGTTGGATGAAGGCATGATATAAAATCTAATAGTCTAACAGGGTTCATTGGTGGATCATCTAATTTATATACAGACTAGGTACTTTATGATCTTTGTTTAATGGAAGAGTCAAGCTGAAGTTGGTTTTATTGCTTTGGTCTTAGATGCCGATGTTTTTACTGGTCGACGGGGAAGTTATGTACGTTCTAGAAAGTTCGACTCTACGGTCATTGCGTGATTGTTTGGTTCTGGAATAAATGTCAATGAAGAACAAAGTGAAATTCAGTGGTGTTTAGTGAGGTTTGGAATCTGTGCTAAGCTCCTATTGTTCGTTAATATTGTCCTGGAGTTGATTGTCCTTGTCAAGATTGTAATTTTAGCTTGCCATTTTTTGTTCCTTATTAAGAGAGAATGTTCTTCTGGATTATATGTTCTTGTAGGTAAAAGGTGGCCATGCTACTTTGGCTCATCTTGCGGAGCAATGGCTGTTGCGTTCAACCAATGCTCTTAAACATCCTTTCTCTAAGGATATTTATCGAAAACTGTTGAAAGAAGCTGAACAATTTCTTTGGGCTGGTTCTGACATGGATCCTGTTAGTTCAAAGCCTTTTAGCTACATGAAATTTTTCTCAGATTATATGCATATGATTCGATGATATATGAATGTGTACTTCGATCAAATGCAGGTACGTACCATGGCAAAGAAGTTAGTCGAAGCGCAAAGGTGGGCAGAAGGTGTAATAAGTTGTCTCGCAAAAATTGAAAATCATTCTTCAGGCTCTAGTAATGCTTTGGAGAGGGCAGATTTAGAGTATGTCACTGAATTGTTGCGTTTTGATACCATCCCCTGTAACGAGCCTGGACATCTTAAATTGAAGGTTCTGAAGAAGCTTGTGAAGTTGTTGCATTTGATGTACCTGTACTCTGTCTAGTTGAGTGGCTTATGGTAATTTGCTTAAAATCTGTACAGGAGTATGCTGAAGAGGCAAAGAAGTTGGCTGGAGAGATTGAATCTACCCTTTCGTCGTCTTCAACAGTATATATAACATGAATTTATATGATCTTTTGATTGTGATAAGAATTAAATGAAATTTTCTTTCAGTAGTCAATAGTGACGTGTTCTTCATATATCCACGTCTCTTTGCGTATTTTATATTGTCATTATTTATGAACTTTTGTTTCAGATATCGGAGTTGGAAAACCTTTATGATAGAAGCTGTCACTTAGGAATACTTGTCAAAGGAAATGAGAAACTGGCGCAGAAAATTTCTTCAATGAAGGTAATTCTCTATCAATTGGTTTTGTGGGTCAAGATACATTAAGCCATTCCCCTATAGCTACCTAAATTTTCTCTTTTACTTGGTAACAGAAATGTCATAGGTTGGTCTCTACTTGTCTAGAAGACCCATTTGCTTCTTGTTCTACGGTTCAGTTTTATACTTGCCGATTTGTCTAGATTAAAAAGTCATTCCGCGTTAATCTGGTTTTTGCATGGTTCTCCGATTAACAACTATGAAATTTTTCTTACCACCCAAGTGCTTGAAGTTGAATTGGGTTTTGTCAATGTTTATGAGCGAGTACTCTGCAGTTTGATGCCCATTACCCAGTGAAATTGCTCTACATGGTACACTTGTTTTATCACGTCCAGTGGATGATCACATGGACTTCTATTGTTTTACTGGTGATGGCGATTAACTGAGGACGTTTTGTTTTCGGTCTGTTGTATATCTGCCTTTTCTGGATGACACTTTTAATTTTGCATACATTGATTGAGAATGTTGTTTCCTCTAGTTTTCAATTTTATTTGTGACTATGCTTACAATGTTTTCGTGGGATTATCCTTTTATGTCTCCAGTTATCTGTTAAAGAAAATTACCACAATCATGCTAATACAGGTTAAAATGAGATTTTCTATTTAGGGTATGCTGCGTTCTGTATCTGGCAAGCCTTCTTTGCTGCAGAAAGTAATCGCATGTTGGTTGGAGTTGCTAATTCCTGACTCACCCGTTTAAAAATGTAATCTTTAGGAGTGGATTAATTGTGTTCAAAACTGCCTCTCGGAGAAATGCGCTGCTGCAATTGAGATCGACTCCCTATATAAGCTGAAATCAGAGGTAATCTCACTCTTCTTAGTTCACAAATGGCAACGACTTTTCTGGTTTGAACTATAGACCCTTGACTCACGATTTAACCATGTTCTTTGGATAGATTGTGGAACTTCAACTGTTGCTTCCAGAGACTGAAATGCTACTGGAGCTAATAGGAAAAACAGAAGCATACCGAGATCGATGTGCTGAAATCCTGAAAGGTCCCATATGTTTAGAGGTTAGCACAGCAGTTCTCTGATATTTGAATGTCTTCTGTTTCTCTGTGCTGAATGGAATTGGGTTTTCTATTTGTCTGGATGTCTTAATTTCGGAAATTTCTGACTCCAACAGGTTATTGAGATGATTCTTCAAGAAATGGACAGTTTCTCTGTCAGTTTCCCAGAGTTCGAGCTTCTGAGGCAATATCATATGCAAGCTAGTTCTTGGATATCCCGCTTCAATAGTGTCCGGGTGAACATTCATGCGAGAATTGATCAAGACAATGTTGTAGAGGAGTTGACAAACATATTAAAAGATGCAGCATCTCTGAAAATTCAAGGTCTGAATCTCCTTCCAGTTTTGCTTGTTTGGGTGGAGAGGGAAGTACCGTTACTCCTGTTGCCATTACAATATGCTTAATACATCATGTTCCTTAATGTTTGTTTCCCTTTCAGTTAGAGAATTGCCTCTTGTTGAGCTTGAGTTGAAAAAGGCTTGCTGCAGGGCCAAGGCTCTACAGGTAATGTAATGAACTCTGCTGCTTTGCCAAATGTTGTACTGCTCTGTGTTCTTCTGTTCTATCCTCCTGTATTTTTACTATAGCTGATAGTATTTCATCTTAAATGGGGCTTTTTTAGGTTTGTGCTTTATCAATTGTTTTGAATGTTGAATGCCTTCAATCCTGAATATATTTCAGGCCCGTTCAGATAAAATGACCTTGAACTTCCTTCAGCAACTCATGATTGAAGCTGTCGGGTAAGTATATTCTCGTTTGTGGTTCTCAAATTGTAATGTCAAAACTAGTTGATATGCACTACTTCTACGTCTTTAAAAGTCCAGTTGGACTCTATGTTGCCAGACTACAGATTGAAGGCGAGAACTTGTTTGTGTATATTTCTGGGATTGTTGATGCTGCTACACTTTGGGAAGAAAGTGCAGTGCAGATTCTAGCTCGAGAGGCTCAGCTGCCTGAATATGAGGAAGTTCTAAGGTTTCTCTCTCTCTCTCTCCCCCCTTCTGTGTTATGCACGCTCGTCACATGGACCCATTTGTGAGACTGGGTGGTGCGAATGGATGCAGTTGAATATTAATATAAATGCATATAAGGCGCTACCGATAACTTTTGTTGAAAGTGATTTTTGACTTTTTATATCCCAGGAGTTCGGAGGACATTCATGCGATTTTGCCTTCTCAACCTCATATCATCTCGACAATCACAATGGCTAAGTCTTGGTTGAAGAATGCGGAACCATTTTTGGGGTCTGCTCACTAGACTAGAGGTTCCTCAAGTTTGTTACTTGAAGTCAATAAATTAAAGGTTCTTACTGACACTTAACTCTCTATTCTCACGTGCCATACATGTTTTTGTGCGCATTGATTCTGTACAACTGAGAACATGACCTACATCTTGCAGGAGTTAGTTTCAGAATCCAAGCTTCTTAAGATATCCCTCGAAGAAAAAGAACACTGGAAACAATGTTGGAGAATTGCTTCCAATGGGTGCAGGACGCTTGCTTCTTGCTGCAAAGTGTAGAATGCCTAGATGATTTTAGAAATGTTGATGATGGAATGCATAGTCTAACCTCAAAAATTGAAGGCCTACTACTTTCACTAGACACCACGATCAAAGATGGGCTTTCTCTTGGTCTTGACTTCAGTGAAACTCAAAAACTTCAAAATGCACACTCGGCATTGCGTTGGTGCATTAAGGCTCTCCACTTTAGCTCCATATGCCCATCTGTTGAGGTGATTGGTCTCTTTTTTTGGTTAAATCCATTCACTAAATGAGACCAAGTGATTTTACCATTTTCAGTTATGGCAACCTTGTTATATCCTAATATTATTTTGGTGACAGGTTTTCATGATTAATAGCAACTTATATTTCATGAATTTAGGAATTGTAAGCTGCACTTCATTGGATTCACTCTCCTGTTTTTGGTTCTCATGAGTGAAATAGTTTTTATTGTTATATCATGTTGCTTTTATTCTATGAAGTTGGGAATTTATAGATGTCTTAAATTGGATTTGTTAGTTTGATTCAGTTATCATTTCAGTCCTTGTGGTGGTATAATGAAGTGAAGATGTTAAGATGCATAAAATCTCCAAACCTGACCTACAGCCAATATCCTGTTGAAGCCTTGGACTGCAAGAGCTGTGTCCAGGTCTCAGAGTTTCCTTGGAGATCTGGACATGTGTAGAAGGATCTATTTACAGTCTCAACATCCCTTTTGCAGAGAAAACAACCACTAGCTAGCACCCAATTCTATTTTGTTGGTCTACCAGTACTCGAAAATCCACCAATGCTTGTTGCTTAAGATTTTTGGCAGATTTTCCAAGGAAGTGAGAGCACCCAGACTTTTGGCTATTGATGTGGGCCCCTATTAGCCAAATTTGCAGATAAAGCTCCATCTCTTCCTTTTAGGGATGCAGTCTTATTGCTGTTCTTGAAGAATAATTGAATCTTTTAGAGCAAGGCATGGAAATCATTGAAGTCTTGCAACTCCAACTCTGCCGCATATCTGTAGAAACCTTCTGAATCCTGATAACCGTCCTTCACAAGAGACATCTTTGTTTTGTACCAAATGAAACATACCCGATAAAATTGTCATAAGGGATTAAGTGACCCATTGCTTGTCTTTCAGTAGGCCCATTCCCAGGTTCAATCTCACAATCAGATATAACATGTTCTAGCGTGTGCTATCCATCTTGAGGGCTAGTTCGGATACCTAATTTTCCTCAAAGAGTTGTCCAAGCATTCTGGCAGATGCTAAATTTTGCTGCTATTGTTGATCTCTGGACTTTATCCCTTTCTAAAGTGAGCTACCATTCTCTTAGTGGGGAGGCCTTTCTTGAGAAGTTCCAGAGATCTCATACCCAGCCTGTCTCTATTTCTGATTGCACAACTCTTCCCTCTTTTAATGATGTCAGTGTCACTCCCTCATTAAATGAAGAAGCTCTGAGATCTTCTTGCTGGAGCTTGACATACGAACAGAGACATGATGCAGAGATTGGAGTGTGCTTTTGCTTGTTATGATCTTCACTTGCTTGCTAGTTGATTTTCTGCTTAATATTTTGTACGGTGATGCTGAATGACTTGCCATGAAAATTATGTAGGAAATTGAGAGATTGATGGAGTTTGAGGAACAAATTCATGTTACATGTCCAGCTGGTGCTTTCTCGGGCATGCTAATTGATGCGGTCAAGTGGATGAAGAAAGCATCAACGATGATTCATGCTCCATCCGACTATGAAAAGTACAGTTTGAGTGATGCTGAAGAAACTCTTGCTGAATGTCAGGTATATTGTGGTTAGCAGTGCGCTTGCTTCTGATTTAAATATCTCAAACATAAGTGTGAATACTTTATATCTACAATCTGTTTGCAGATGATCCCGCTTTCATTTCCGGCATTGGCTGGTCAACTTGCACAAACAATTCAAAATTATAGGTGAGTCTTCTTCTTCCATGATACACGAACAAAGGAACAGAAGGACTTGCATATACACAACCCATGGTGCACATTAACATAAGCATGACTTCATATACAGATGCAATAGCACGTATAGACATTAGCGACTTCACAGATGCAAGCAATAGCAGTATTGACATTAGCTATTGCACAGATACAAGCAATAGCAGACTGTGTGCATTAACTTCAGTAATTCTGGTTGTACCAGGTGGCAGTTTATCACTAGCATGCCTAGGGATTCAAAATTATGGCTGAAGATATGAAACTGGAAATTTTCATAATGATTAAGCTAGTGAAGGTTGCACCGTAATTTCGGTCTTAATCAAAATGGGTCAGAAATTTCAAGTTTATCAACACCGTGCTTGGATCTTAATGCAAAGTGGATCTAGAAATTGAAGTAAGCAGGACATTGTTTCTGCATTGGCCTATTTGATTTTAGCCAAAGCTAACGCTAAGATTGATTTAAACAAGTAAACGATAGAGAAAGCATTATCCTTTTCTCTTTTCAAGCTGTCACCAACATTTAGATTACAAGCTAACTATAATTCCTTTTAGCAAAAGAGATTTGTCGATCAGACTCTTGAGGGCCACACGGTTACAAGGAGTTACCTTTAGAATGGTTTTAGAGTGTTATTGAAAGAATTTATGGAATGTTCATGCTGCCAAATGGGACTAGTTCTGTACTTAACAGTAAAAGTTTGCGTATGAGAGTTAATGCCATAGGAGACAAGCTTCAAAGGCCTTTTGTATTCTTTTCCAATTTTTTTTTCCTCGTGGCTTGACCAGCTATCTAAGTGTAGCTTCAGTTTTATGACTTATGTAATGTGTCATCTCAGGGGTAAAGATCCTGGATTATAGTATATATCTGGATACAAAAATTCATAATATTCTGGGAAATGAATTTAACTGATGTAATCCTTAGTGCATAAAATTCAGCTTTCCCTTCTGATGCGCAAAAACTTTGGGGGTGTTGGAATATATAAATATTAAACCACACATTCTTCTAATAGCTTAAGCTTTTGTTGGTCGTGGTTTCATAAATCTTCATAGTATGGAGGAGGGGTCCCGAGTTCAAATCTTTCAGCCCTATTTGCCTCCCCATTTAATATTTTCACGCTTAGTTCTAGGCGGAAAGACTAGACTAAGCGTGAGGGGGAGTGTTGGAATATATAAATATTAAACCACACCTCTCTAATAAAGCTTTTGGAGCAATGGTGGTTTCATAAATCTTCGGGGGTAATGTGTTTCCACAACCAAAATGTCTCCTTCCACAACTATTTCAAACTACATAATTTGATTGGACCAATTTGCCGTAAACAACGATTCACAATCGAAGGCCAAATTCTTCAAAAGTGGGAAGACAAGGTTAAGTGCTGTCAAATAGAGTAAATAACGAAAGAAGTTTGAACTTAACTTGTTCTTTTTTCTTTTTGTGACAAAAGAGCTAGATTTGCTTTCATTTTCCATTATCACTGAAAAAGTATTTCTTCAAAGTATAGTTTTGTTTTTTTTTTTGTGGTTGAAAAGTATAGTTTATTTAAGTAAGTAATAATTGCACCTGATAAAGACATTCACTTAGTCTTATAGACAGTAAAACTATTTGTACAAAAGTTCTAGATAAATTCATCCTATTTCATTTAAGTTGAAGTTTATAGTTTATTTTCATTTTCACAATTTAAATTAGATTGAATATTATAACATTCTTTCCTTACTTACAATAGCAACATCGACATAAATAAGCGTTCTGACTTTGAGATCACAAAAACAAAATTAGTTCTTGTTAAATATGTGTAGCTTTTCTTTTACTTTTGAAGTCTATTGTATTATAAGAAATTGTAACGTCTTTAAAAGCAAAGTATATTTACACTTTATTGAATCTTTTTCTGCTTTTGAAATTTCACTTATTTCAAATATGGCTTATATAATACAGAAGATTCATTTAATTGAGAATAATAATGAGAATAGTTCTATTAAGCCATCCACTTAATTTGAAACTCATCTTCTTTAAGAAAATTGATAAGCAACTAGTTCATGACTTTTAACTTATTAATTTACCATTCAGAATTTTCCCTTTAGCTGAATTTTTTAATACAAATTAAACAATGAACAAAGTAGATGATCTTCTTAACCTTTAAAGAGGATTGAACAAATGAAATGAACAAAGAAGACAAAGTTCTAATAAGTTAATAACAAATGGAAAGCGTTGAAGGAAAAGGAAAAGTAGGGTTAAATTTTAGGAATTAGTAGAAACATAATTGGTCTTTGATTATGTACACTCTTTGGATGGTATTTTTGTCTTCTATCTTTTAAGAATCGTAATGAGCTTTTGAGGATAACTTTGTCCATTCAAGCGGTTTTACTTTAAATTGTTGTGGAAGAGGATTTTTTAGTTGTGAAAATATCATTTCCCTTATTCTATGTACAAGTTTACGGTTTTTGGGTTTGACTACATATGTATGCAATGGTGCCTTATTATGAGTTAATGGAATATTTTTGTCTGGTAACAGCCATACGTTGACAATTCATTTGCATTTGTATACTTATGTTCATTGTGATGATATGCTTATATGTTTATTCTTAAGGAAAATCTTTGGAATTCGAAATGTAGGTTGTGGCAGGAAAAAGTACGTCAATTTCTGAGTTTGGAAATTGGTCAACGTTCATGGTCTCAACTATTGCAGCTTAAGGTATGTCTACTTCTGCGCCCAGGGATCCATCCATGCCGTGAGATAATGTTTCCATTATGTTCCAGGAGCAATTAATCATTGATGGTTAGTTGGGTTCATTTGAGTACAACCTGGAAATTAAAAGATATACGGGAAAATCAAGAAAGATTCAGTGGATAACGAGCTGCCTCCAGGATGCCAAAAATACATCGGTGGAATGCTAGCTATCTTTTACAACACCTTTAAAATTGCCAAATTATGATGTTATGCCAAAAGAAAAAAAGGTGCACATCATGTAAGTAATTTGTTCCATGAAGTTATGAATACTTCTGTCCATACTTTAAAAAAGAGCTTAAAGTAAGCTTCTAGTGTAGCCAACTGTTGATTCAGTTTGATCATAAGAAGAAGACCAAGGGAGATTTTTATAAGTAGAAGTTATCTTCTTCATCCTCTAGTACTTGTATGTCATTAACTATGAACAACCCTTTTTTTTTTTTTTGTTGGGGGGAGGGGAAGGGAGAAGTTGGTTTGGGCTATTTATGTTTGAATTCTGTTGGTTTCGGCCACAATGTGGAGCCGGTTTGAAGTGCTTTGTGACCAACATTGCTATTTGTGGAACCAGTTTGATCTTTGAGTTGGTTTGGGCTATTTTTGGTTTCAGCCAAAAATGTATATTCAAATTCTGGTGGTGTGGGTATGACCTCTTTGCAAGAACTTTCAACATGACTAATTGTATTTGTCGTATAATTTCAGCAGCAGGGGCAAATGCAAGGGGTATTTTAATTTTTCCTTGAACCGAGAATATGATGGCATATGCGATGTAATTTGTATCACCTACCATAAGATTGCATACTGTAGGCTTTGTACCTTGCTTCTTTTGGTTGCGACAGTTATTTTTATTCTTCTAGGGAAATGTTTATTGGAAGTCCTAAACCTCATTTACGGAATGCAACAAGTTCTAAGCCATTCAATTGATGCAATCAAATTATGAAGGTGCAATCAAATCCTTGGGAAATTCTATTTGGCAATATGCCTGCACAACCATGAAAATTACATATCTGGTGGTCTTGGAGGTTACCATAAGATTGCATATTGTTGGCTTTGAATCTTGCTTGTTTTGGTTGCCACAGTTACTTTTATTCTTCTAGGGAAATGTTTATTGGAAGTCCTAAACCTTATTTACGGAATGCAACAAGTTCTAAGCCATTCAATTGATGCAATCAAATTATGAAGGTGCAATCAAATCCTTGGGAAATTCTATTTGGCAATATGCCTGCACAACCATGAAAATTACATATCTGGTGGTCTTGGAGGTTATCATGTAGGAGAAATCGGAGAATTCAATAACTTGATTGCCTTTTCAAAAAAGGTTGAGGACGATATTACACCGATAGAAAGGTTAAGAACTCAATTTCATGATGTACACAGGGTTTTGGACTCTGTTTTACTGCTAGCATAGGTATACAATTTAGACTCACCTCGTTATGTGATGTTCTTCTTCCTACAGTGGCTTCGAATGCTGGAAAATTTGCGTCTTGTCATATAGACACCAGATATGACCTAGCAAGATTTTGAAAGATGCCACCAAAAAGAAAACATAAAATGCAGTAACGGATCTGTCTCATGTCTTAACCCAATGGAAATGTATGGTATGCTATAGGTTGACCCAATAAAAGGAGCAAAGTACACAATTTGAGAGAGTAATTGCACACTTCCATACATCTTTGTTGAACTGGTTATTAATGTAATTATCAGGAGGAGATGGCAACTGCAGCTACCTTCAGCTGTCCTGAAAGGGATATCGTCTCATTAGAGGTTGAAAAAGTTAACAATTGGAGGGAGCACTTTAAGGAGTCTATTGGGATATCAATTGGAGATTCAAGTTCTCTTGTTGAGGCCATAATGAAGGTTCTAGGTTTTCTCCATTTTGTCACAAATTAACTTCCTTCTCGTGTGAGATCTTTGTACTCTACATGATGGATGGTAAATAATCGCCACCTCCTTTGTTTTCAAACGTTTCCAGATCAAAAGTACTCTAGAAAGGTCTTTGTATTTATATGACCCATCAAGAGGCTGCAGAATGGAAAATCTATGCATGTGCTGCTCTGGTGATTTGGAGGGTCATGAATTCCTGACTTGTTCAACATGCAAGGACTGGTAAGGTATTTGCATTCATGAACAAGCATACCTGTGATAGCATAGAAACAAGTTTATAGTGTTTCCTCGGTCCTTGTTTTAAGATCTGTCGTTACGGTTGATAATTTGTTTCCTGTTCCTGTTTTACTTATCTAATTTTCATCCACAGTATTCTTTAATTGAGCCATTACAGCTTATAGGTACACAGATAAACTGTGTAGATGATACATGAACTAAAGGATGCCAAACTATGGTCGATTAATTTTTTGCGTTTTATTGGTTCAATCATTGATTGAGCCTCCTTTGCTTCCTGGGCATTAAGATCTTTGATAGTGGTCTTGCAGCCACATAGAAGCTATCCTTATCTCTATTTTCCAATATCATTTTACAAAGTTTGATTTCTGTGGGGCAGCTATCATCTGCATTGCCTGGGACCGGCAGTTTTGGATAGAAGTATGACGTCCAAATGCAATTTCTGCCAATTAGAGAGGGGTTTAGATTTTAAAAATAGACAGAGTCATTTGGTAAGGTTTCAATGGCTTATGTTCATTTATTGAAGCTTGTTCAACCTCTCAAGTCTTTTTTTCCTTCTTACAGAGGTGTCGAGGAGAACGTCCCCAGTTAGATATACTGAGAAATTTTTTGCAGATGCTGAAGATCTTTGTGTATGGTAATAATCTGCTTAATTTTTCATAGACTTCCTGGTTTAATTGAATATTTTATTCCAATTGAACCTTTTATACTTCTACCTTTATCAATGCTTGGCTGAGAGACGAGTTGTTTGTTGCATGCTCAAGTACTGGTTGACTCGTGGAATAGTTCATGCATGAATGGATATTTTGTGGTGTTGCATGTGCCCTGTGGAGATGCTTATGTATCTGAATCACAATTTTTCTCTTGAATTATGTTACATGGGATCAAATACTGTTATGGGTTGACAATTTAATGGACTCATCAGGATTGAAGAAAGAGATCCATTACAAAAACTTCTAGAGTGTGCTCTTGCATGCAAAGTTTGTTTGACGGAAATTATAGATTCTGTGTCGGTTCCTTTGGGTGAAGATCTCAGCATCGTCGCTGGAAAACTGGCCACTGCTGTGAAGGTACCTGTTATATTATCTTCTACTACCGAAATTTCATATTATCTCGAGAAGTAGTAATACTGAAATTCCCTGGTGTATAGTGGCGTTGTTTATTAAGCTAGCTGTTCGTGAGATGATATTGTTTATCAGAACATATTTATTGTTTTGACAGGCCATAGAAGTGGCTGGTTTACATGATCAGGAAGGTAATTGCAGACTGGAGCTTTCATTGGCAAGACATTCATGGAGAGTTAGAGCCAGAAACTTGTTTCAGGGTTTGGAGAAACCAACAGTCCGGCAGATACAGAATTTACTGAAAGAGGTACAGTGTTGATATTTTCCTTACTTTCCTGAGGAGTTTACTTGCTAAAGTGACTTATATTTCAGGTGATACTAATGATAATTGTGATATAAGTGGATAGCATAATGTTTTTGAAGGGTGACTTGGTAATTTAATATTCTGTTGAAGCATGAGTTTATTTGATGGAAAGGGACTGTGACTAAATTCAGGCTTTCATCCTCGAAATGGGACTAAGTGTCTTGGAAGCCCTAAAACTTATCATGAAAGTGCAATTGAGTCCTAAAACTTGCAAAAAGTGCAATCTAAGTCTTAAAACTTGTCAATTGGTGTAATCAAGTCTTTCCGTCAACTCCGTCCAACTTGGCTAATGGAATATGCTGACGCGGCTTTTTTATTTTTTATTTTTCTATCCTTCGTGGCATTGATGTGGCTAAAACATGAAACATACGGTTAAACGACATCTTTTGAAAAGATCTCAATTTTGTCAAACGAGTTTTATTTATATTATATTAAAAATAAACAAAATTTACAAGAATACATAAATAAATAAAAACGGAGGAGGAGGAATATGCATGTGAGGGCTGCACGCTTGCAGCCCTCGCCGCCGCCACCCCACCATCACCGGGAAGGGCCGGCGATGGTGGGGTAATGCCGGCAACCCCTGTCGGCATTACCCCACCGTCGTCGGCCTTGCCCAACGATAGTGGGGGGCAGTCTGCATCTTCCCTTTTTTTTTCCTTTTTTGTAATTTTTTAAATTGTACTTAAGTTTTTAATGTAACTTACATAAATTATATGTTAAATAATGAGACTTGGATCAAAATAACGTCGTTTTTGTCACGTTAGTGCCACGTAGTGAAAACATAATAAACAAAGCCTTGTCAGCATATTTCGTGAAGCAAATTGGACGGAATTAACATGAGGACTCTATTGCACAAATTTGACAAGTTTTAGGATTTAATTGCACTTTTTGCAAGTTTTAAGACTCAATTACACTTTCGTGATAAGTTTTAGGATTTCGAATGCACTTATCCCCCTCAAAATGATAACTAGGCAAAGATTGAAAATACCTTAATGCAGTGTAATCTGACAATTTTATGGGAGGAGAAGTATATATGAATTACCATATGGCATCGACACCTTGTACATAGATGCTTTTGTTATATAATAATCTCTTGGAAAGTTTTTTTCTTTGATGAACCATAAAGTTGGCTTCTAAAATAGAAGTATTTCTCCTGTCCCTTTTCTTGAGGGTATGTTTTGAATGTGACCTTATTTCTATGACGAGAAGTCTTAGCACCGATATATTTTACTTAAAAGAAAATTAAATCGTCTGGCAGGGACTTGCTGAAAACATACCAATTGAGGACTACTACCGGCAAAAACTTATAGAAATGAAGGACATTGGCTTACAGTGGGCTAAGACTGCGAAGAAGGTCCAGATCCTGGCAAAGGAAATAATATTTCAAATCAATGAGATTGCTACGGCCATTCGATTTTAAATTGTTGTTTTTGGTAGGTTGCCGCTGATTCCGGGGCTCTTGGCTTGGATAAGGTTTTTGAAGTCATCATGCAAGGAGAAAACTTGCCTGTCTATTTTGAGAAGGAACTAAAGGTAAATGCTCTCAATATACGTCTTCTCAAGGTAAATGCTCTCAACATACGTCTTCTCATCTGCTTCAATTTTTATCTGATTTATCTTTTGCATGGTGATGCAGCTCTTAAGATCTCGCAGTATGCTTTACTGTATATGTCGAAAGCCCTACGGTCGAAGGCCAATGATTGCGTGTGATCAATGTGATGAGTGGTACCACTTTGACTGCGTTAAATTGTGTTCTCCACCAGACTTCTACATCTGCCCTGCTTGTGAGCCTCAGACAGGGAAGTTCTCAGAAACAATGCCATTGCATCATGAAATGTGAGTGACCTTGATCGTTCATAGTTCCTCCCTCTTGCGTTCACTTCTGGTTTCTAGATGCGAAAGTCAAAAATTTCATGATAACGAACCATGTCTGTTACCGTAGTTTGAAAGACGTATGAACGTCAGGAGTAATATGTTTGAAATCCATGGTGACTGTTTTCTTGAAGTTGGGCCCTGATCTATTAATCATCTGGAATGATAATCCGAGGAGCAATTAGGTTTTCCTGATGTCATGATTCTACTTGCCTTTTTCCATGTACAGAGAGTCCTTGAACATTTTCTGTCCTTTTTATGCTTTTTTTTTCAATGACCTGGTCATAGTTTCTTGTTCATAGCTTAATCGTACTTTTCAATCTTTGGAGCTTTCATTCATATTCTTTTATTTCGTAATGATGGTCTTTTGCAACAGATCGACAAGCGCCAGAGTAGTGGAGCCTAAAACGCCCTCCCCCAGGCACGTTTTGTCCATGTCCAGTGTGGCGAAGAAACCTTCATCCCTTGAAACCCCGAAAGAATCTTTGCGTCCCTATGGGATTGAACAATTGTGGTGGCATAGTCGGAAGCCTTTCCGAAGAACAGCTAGAAAACGTGTTAGACTGGACGGACTCTGCTCTTATTTTAACCTGCAGCAGTAACGTGAAATTAGATAGTCATCATCATTTGATTCATTGGTTTATTCTTGTTGACTCTGGCTCTGCATCTTTTATCCTTGGGCTCGAAAGAAACAATAATAGGGGAAAGCAAAGCAATTCGTGCTTTACGCTGTTGATCTCTTACACATCTCTCTCTCTCTCTAAAACATCATGTGTGCCAGACGCGTATGATCTTTCTTTTTCTTTTTTGGCCAAACGGGCATGATATTTCGTTCTCGTCCTTTCTTCGGATATTACTCATGCGTCATGCCTAAGAGGTCGAAGTAACTGACTACCTTGTCCTCACGCAATAATGTGCTGCTTCGACTCCTGCTACAGTATATCCACACGGGTCGAGAAGCCTCCGGTCATAAATTTGGCAAGACGAAGTCTGTTTTTACCAACGAATATTGGAATGTTACCAACCTCTACCTTCCTAAATCCATACCAAAGTTATCGCGATGCAAGGAAGCCTACCTACTACCTCAAACAGTAAGATCCCAATCTATACTGGTAAATTTCCCAAACAGTAAATTTCTTTTATCGGTAAATTGCATTTGTGTCATTTCAGTTCATTCGATCGATTTTGATCTGTTGACACTAATGTGGTAATTTTTAATTATTTTAAAAATATTTGTTTTGAATTTTTTTTTCTTCTTCTTCCTCCTCCAGCCGAGGAAGAATAAGAAGAAGAGGAAAAAAATCTATAAAATATTGAAATATTATTAAAAATTGTCATGTGAGTGTCGGCTAGTCAAAGTTCGTCGGATAGATTGAATTAGTATAAATATAAAAGGTTTATAATTAACTTGGCATATTATGACTAAATTGACATAAATAGAATAAATTTGAGACTTTTTTGGTGATTTTTTCCAACGATATCCATAAGTATTTGTAACTAATGGTACGTTCAGTCTTCCAGATTACTACGATGAGATTTTTCGGCATGAAATAGACATTGGTAAGTTACTAAAGAGGCAGTCCGTTCAACAAGTAGTCATTACCTTCACTAAGGGTGATCTAACAAGGTGGGTTGGTCTTGCTTTATTCAATTGATAACCACAGTTAAGAACACCTAACATTTATTTTAAGGTCCGTTTCTTCGAGGGAAAACTGTTTTCTGGGAATTATTTTTCGATTTTTTGATGTATGAATGACGAAAAACTAATCAATTTAGGGAAAACGTTTTCTATTGACTGAAAATAACAAGCTTAGATTGGAGGAAAACGATTTCCACCTCTGGGCAAGAAGGAAATTTTCTTCCCTAAATCATCAAACAAGCGAAAACTAACAATATTCCTTAAAATGATTTTCATGAAAAATATTTTTCTTTATCATAAAGTTGACGTTGGGTGCCCTCGTCAGTACTAGCCCTTCTTATCTATTCATATCGAAAGAAGCCACAAGGAGGCTCAACCTGCGAGTCGAGGGGTTACGGTGTTCACTTGTTTGGCGATATAGAAAAATACTAATTCCCTTCTTGCTAGAAGAGGGAAATCGTTTTCCTCCAATTTAAGATTGTTGCTTTTGGCCAATGAAAATCGTTTTCCACAGATCGACCAGTTCTCCGTCATCCAAATATCACAAAAGATCATAAAACAGTTCCCTGGGAACACCACTTCTTCTTCAAACAAACCAACCGTAGATACCGTCATCACATTAAAAAAAAAATGATATTGCAAAGAATGTCTTAATCTTTTCTTTTCAATTCTATCCCAAAATCCAAAATTCGAATTCCCTTACAAAAGAAGTAAATCGACATTGAACAGATCCTCCTCGCCGGGAGTTTAAGGAGGTCTCCTCGAGTTTGAGTTTGTAATCACGAGCCGATTTCGAATTTCTTTCAAAGTCTCGATTGTTTTTTTTTTTTTTTTTGGAAATCTGGTCGAAACCTCTCTCGACTTTGATATTGCACCACAACTACTATCGAATTTCGCAAGAGCCAAAGATTGCTCTATTGGGCTTGGCAACAAACTTTGAAAAGTTACGCATTGGTCCTCCAATTTTGAATTTTTTTATTGCACTCTCTTAATTTTTCCATAGAAATAACGTTTATTAGATGATTAGTGAAGTTAGAAGAATATAGAGGATGCATGATCTAGAAGTTAAGAGCAAAATTTAGTTGAAATTAATAGTTCATTTCCTTGCATCACTTAAAGGTCATGCGGATAGAAGGAGGGTTTGCAGCTACGATGAAAATCAAAGTTTAGTGGGCTAATCCTTAACTCTCCAAAATTATAAGGGTTACTGTGCGACAGTGCCAAAGTTTATACGAAAAATTCAATTCGTGACTTTTTATAGTTCAATAACAAGAGAAATCCGAGTTACATGCTCAAAGAATAGATTTATGAGTTCTTCACATCGTAATCGACGGCCGATCACCGAATCCGTCTTTTAGTAGTGAGCACGCATCGATGATTTCATCTGTTGCTATAGTTTTGCGCTTTCGACGATGTGCGTCTACATTTGACGTCTTCAACACTATCATCGAACAAGCAAAAGGGTTAAACGAGCAAAAATTTGACACAAACGAGCTCTTTCGATCTCATTCGAAATTGGACTTGTTCATCGATGAAATTCGAGGAGAGCGAAATCTCGAAAATATATGCGTAGAAAATCCCAAGGTGTTGGGAAATTACCCCCTTTTTTTTTTGGCTAAATTTTGAAAGTCTTACTGATAGCGAGGTAAATCGGTTACTATTTTCTATGTCGAGAGAGCGGACTCTCAAACGAAAAATTTATCAGGTCCATTAAGGTTGCGTATGCCGAAACCCATCTGAACCGTTAATTCTCGTGACCTCACGTGAATCTTCACAATATCCGACGAGGTCCACACGTGTTGGACTAGCAGCGTTCCCTCTCGGGAATCGAGCTCTGGACCTCCTCCTCCTCGTCCTGTTCGTGAGAAACCGAGGCGGAGGTGGTGGTGGGTCAGCGTTCTTGAAATTCCGTCACTTGTCCGGTGGAAATGGACGCAAATTCAAACCCTAGGAAGAAAGGAGAGAGAGAGAGGGGGGGGAGGGGGTCGATGAAATTTTTTTCTCTTATCAAGAAAACGTCGAACAGCGATAAGGACGTGTGAAATGGGACATTGGGTACTTTGGTGGGGACATGGGACTGTGCCCAAATACTAGAGATAGAGAGAGAAAGAGAGAGGGGGATTGCTTCGCTTCGCTTCTCTTCTTGTCATACAAGGGTTAGTCCGGTACAGCACGCTCTTCCGCGTCTGACTTCCACTTCTTCCCCCAACCAAAGCCCAATCCCTCCCTACTCTCTCTCTCTCTCTCTCTCTCTCTTAATCAAAAAACCAAATCACCAAATAAAGAAATCAGGGAAAAAGAGAGAAATAAAGCAAGGGAAAGAGGGTCTTCTTCACTCTCTCTTCACTTCACTCTCTCTCTCTCTCTCTCTCTTTTCTGCTTGGGGTTGAGCTCCCCACACTTCGCACGCCTTTACGCTCACATATTCAATTCAATCTGCCTTCAAAGTCCTCGCCTTTACCTTTTCCCCTTTTAACCCTTTTTTTTTTTTGTTGTCTCTCCTCTCCTTTCACCTCCCCGAATTTTTTTTTCCCTCCCCTCCTCCTTGTGTTGCCTCTTTAGATTTGAGAAATCTAGGGTTTCGGTTTTAGAGGGTATCTGCGGGCTCCCGAGAAGTTTAGGTGCTCTCTGGTTGCTCGCGTGTTGGCGCATTTCGTCTCGACGAGGTCTGCTTTGTGTCTCTGACGGCGGAAAGATGGAGCCTTTCAGCTGAATCTGTTCTTTAGGTTTCGTGGGTGGAGGTTGGATTCTTGTTTTGACCTGAAAATTGCGCATTGCATCGGTAGGGCTGTCGTTAGACCTTGTGTTGCTAGGTTTTTTTTGGGGAGATCCCTGATACAACTTGGATTTCTCTGTCTCTGGTTGTCAATTTCTCTTTTCGTTGAGGGGTTCCTGTACTTTTTTTGCTTTTGCTGGTCGGAGATTCACTGTCTTGTAACACCCTTGACCGTATGATCTTGACTTGAACTAGTAAAATTAGGTGTCGATCTGTTAGCATTCTGAGTCGGTCCAAGTTATCTTTTTTTTTTTTATTAATTAAGTTCAAAGGAGGTAAAGACACTAGCTTTAGTCATTGTAAATGCATGGATGGGAGAGAAGCCATGGCTATGTCTGGTGGGTCAGCTCAATATTTCATACACAGAGGAGTGGCATTAAGTGGAGCAGAAGCCAGTGGGTTGAATGCCCCGCCAGTTTTTAGAGCATTGGCGAATCCTCATGTTCAGGCTCAGTCCAATGTCCGGTCCAGCTTAGGCGGACCGGTATATGCTGCTGAACCATCCAATGCCAATTTCTCTCATGGCATTAATATGGCAATGTCCTCTGCAATGCCACCGAGTGAGCCGGTAAAGAAAAAGAGAGGGAGGCCTCGGAAATATGGGCCTGATGGGAAGGTTCCTTTGGGGCTTTTGCCTATGTCTGCTACACCTTCAAATGCTTCTTCTGGGTCACTTACAGAATCTCAGAAACGGGCCCGGGGAAGGCCACCTGGAAGTGGGCGGAAGCAACGGTTAGCTGCAACTGGTAAGGTTTTTTTAACTCAATTCTGTTACTTGTTCTTTGTATGTTGTTGTTTTTATTTTCCATATGAGTGGTTTTTGTATGATTAATATAGCTATTATAGGAAAATGCAATGTTCATTGATTTTAAAGAGACTTGATATTTGCAATGTGCAACGATGATGGCTAATTAGGGTAAAATGTTGTAAGTTGATGCATGTAGTGGGCTTGACTTAATTAGAAAGAAGTTGGTTGATCTTGTTATTTGGTAGAAAGTAGTCACTGGCGCCTGATAGTTTTAATCTAAGCAATGCGTTGTTGGTGTGCTAAATTTGGTAGTGCCAACGAAATAACATTTTAATGTGGATTCTTATTCGTCATTTTGACATTTCATCAACTTTAAGCTCATGAGTTTTTTGACTTACGTCTTATTCATGGCTGAATAAATTTACAAAACGTGCTAGAATAACTTCCATCAATTGATGATTCATCACTTGTTTGTCACATGTGAGGCTTGTTGCTGTTACAATATCTGGGTCAACTTTTACATATATCTTCTCTGGTGTACCCGTTGTGATTGGATTATGGGGTCATTAAGCACATTAAAATGGTAAAATTGTTCTTTGCTAGGTGAATGGATGAACAGTTCAGCTGGAATTGCTTTTGCCCCACATGTGATCACCGTAGGACCAGGGGAGGTATGTTCCATTTTTCTTAGTTCATGTGAGTTAATTTGCGGTGAAAAGCACATGAATAAATCATTTACCTATGTAAGAATGTAAAGAGTTTGAGATGTATGCCATGTTTTTTGCTTGGTTATTCACGAAAGCTATTAGAATTAGAAGATATTGAAAAGCGTGGCGTACTAAATGATGAGAATCACTTTCCCATGGCTAAGTTAATTGACGTTTGAAATTAGACAGATGGTTATTAGGCTCCATTTGTTTCACGAAAAATGAATGATCTGGAAAATATTTTCTTAAAAATGATCGCTTGTATTGCTTGAAATAATTAGTCAATAACAGTTGTTTTCATTATAAACAGCAATTTAACTCTTAAATATTTTTGTGAATGGTGAATGTATTTTTTATTCATTCATTTTGTAAGCGAAAAAAGTGATCATTTTCAGGAAAATGTTTTCCAAATAAGTCATTTTCCGTGAAACAAACGGAGCCTTGATGTTAGATCTGTTTCAGCCAGGATGAAATAGTTAAGGTTTTTGGACACATGGATGGTTGTATGATCTGTGCGATTGGGATGTTGGCTTTAATGGATGAGCATTTCAGCTTTTCTCAGAATTTCATGTGCTTAGGTGGTCTATTTGCAAGAAGAAACTTGAATGCACCCGATATGCATTGGTTCGATAAACTTGTACTTGTCCATGTATAGCGTGGTCTGCAGTTTTCGTTTTTCTCTCATAAGTAGGGAAAGGATACTTATTCACCTCTTGGTCTTACTTCTAGGCGTCTTTTCATATTCGCTGAAAGGAACTTCATTCTTTTTCCTATTAAAATTAGTTTATAATTTTCATAGCTTTCTGGTGATGGGCCAGAGTCCACTGGCTAATGCATATGTGCTTGAAATTTTCTGTTATAATGGTTACTGTTGTATATGACAATGCAGGATGTTGCTGCCAAGATATTATCTTTCGCCCAGCAAAGGCCAAGAGCTGTATGCATATTATCAGGGAGTGGTACAGTTTCTGCTGTAACTCTACGGCTGCCTGCGTCTACTGGTGAAACTATCACATTTGAGGTTGAAGCATTCTTTGAAGTCTTTCTATGTCCTTTTTTTTTGGGATTTGTAAAGTTACTTTTGCTGTAAGGGAATATCGAATATTGCTTCTTATACTCAGTCAGACTCAATTATAACTCCACTTGGTCTTGGAACTTGATGCAAACACTTCTCCATCAATTTGTTTCTTTAATTCTTCATCAGGCTTTGCTAGTGCTTCCAATCAGTGCAGAAATGTGGTGAAGTATATAATCGAATTATATGCTACAAAACTATTGACTTAATTAAATCTGTGATAGAACTAATGGTGTGATGCTAGTAGGCGTGGTAAAAGAATAAATTAACAGAAGAAAGACAAATGATTGCTGGCAAGAGTTGATTGGAATTTCCATTAAGAAGGAAAAATGAGTATGGTCGTGACTTATGATTGGTGTAGATGTAAAATTCGATATGGCATATGATTGGTTGTTATTAGTGCAATAGAAGCAAACACCATTAAATATGCAGTTGGTGATGAAGGGGAGCAAGCAATGAACAAAGAGACATGTTGTGAAAATCAAAGCGATGTAGAATTTTCTCAGGTCTGCTAGTGATATTGTTAGGCTGTAGCCTTGTTGGCAATCATGAGGACAGTACGTAGTATAAGAGGGGAATAATGGGCTTTTATTTATTAGTAGAGTGTTACTGGTTTCCTTGTTAGTTGTTGGTGCAATTTGGGGTATATATGTTGAATATATGGTGTAGTTTTACTGCTCATTCACTAATAGGGTTCCTAGAAAAAGGTGAGTAAGGGTCTCGCTTTGCTTTTGTTGCGGAGCTTGCTGCCTTCCATATCTCTGCTTCATGTTCCACTTGTGATCCTAGATGCAGCAAAGGTTTTGATGCATGCGCCCAAATAGGCTGCATCATGGCATTGTTGATTAGATATTGGTGGACTATACCCACTTACTGGAAGGAACATGGGCCTACAGAGGTTATTGTGAGCTTCCTTGTTCATTGATAGTGGCTAATATGCGGATGTCAATTGAGGTTGATTTCACTGTGTTGGAAGTCTAGTTCTTGTCATGTGGTTGCTTCTCGATGAGTTTAATTTAAGAGGAACATTTGCCAAGTGAGGTATATTGGGTGCAAACTGTACTGTTCCTTGCTGTTTTCGGGTTGAGAATGATCTCTCTGTTCTGGAGATAACTAAAACTTATTACGATTTTAGGATTGCAAATGCTTATCTTTACCAATTTATGCGAGTTCTCATACTTTTTAGATCATATTAGAAGCTTTGTGTCATTCCTTATACAATCCTTGAAGGAAGAGCAAAAAGACTTACTTGGTTAAGTTTGCTTGTCTAGGGCCGCTTTGAGATATTATGCTTGTCGGGATCTTATTTAGTTGCTGAAGACGGTGGACCCCGCAACCGCACCGGTGGAATAAGTGTTTCACTTTCGAGTCCTGATGGGCATGTCGTCGGTGGCAGTGTTGGGATGCTTGTTGCAGCTAGCCTGGTTCAGGTAATTCACATATATCACAGCTTTGCCTCTACTTAGGATACTTGTTCTACTTGTGAACTATGTAATGAGAGTTTCCTTCGGCATCAAATGGTGTCCCATGGTGCCCAAAAAAAAAAAAAAATGCCGCACTTCAGCTGCTGAAATCTGTGTCTTTAGTAAGGTTATTTGATACTTGAATTTTCATGGAAACTATCTGTTAATACTGCATTTTCTAGCTTCTGCCTAGCTTTTTCGATGGAATCCCAATCTGGATCAGACATTCAGATCCTACAGACACCTCCCTTGATTCTATCTAGGATCCTGTTTTTAAAAACTTTGGTGCACAGTTAGCAATTTCTTACAATTAATGTTTGCTTGAAAGGTCTCCCGCTCTAATTTCTGGATAGGGGGCAAAAGATTCACTTCTTTGTTATTATAAATGGACGTATTTCTCATGCTGTTGAATTCTTCCATAATTTTCTTACAACTGATGAGAAGCTCTAGCTCTTGAAATTAAATTCTTCTAATTTTGTGCCTCAATATGATGAAAAGCTCTAGCTCTTGAATATAAAGAATAAAAAATCTTCTAGTTTTTGTGCCTCTATGATGAGAAGTCTAGCTTTTGGATATAAAGAATTTTCTTTGTGCTGGATTGTGGGTCGTGCTTATCCAGCAATCACTGAAATTGAGTATTGCAATAAGTCAGGCAAGCTAATTCATGTCTATTACCTTTTCAAGTGGTGGCGATCCTATTTTTTATGGGTCCCCATCCATAATGACATGTCGTCTTTCTATTTGTTACCAGTGTAAAAATTGTTGGAACGCAGCTAATCCATGTAAGAGTTGTACGCTGTTTTGGTACTTTTACACACCTCACGCATGGACTAATGGTTTGCCAGTCTGTTTTCTAAAGCACTTATGCAAAGTGCTTCACGTGACTGTCTCCCTCTTCAAATACATGTTTGTCCGTATGCTTTTTCTGGCCTGATTTGCCATTTCAATGCAGTGTTTTGAATATGAAAAGTGGTAGGAGTTCATACTTGCATGCGTGAATTGCTTCTACGAGATCCTAGACTATAAAGTCCAAAAACTTATGGACATTAGTTGGTGCAGGTTGTGGTGTGCAGTTTTGTATACGGCAATTCTAAGCCAAAGAACAAAGAGGTGGCTGCTCATGCAGTCGATGAGGACACTAAACCTAAGATTGCTGATAATAAAGCTATAGTCCTGAGCAATGCTCCTAATCAAAGCTACACTCCATCCCCGGTGGGCATTTGGCCCGGCTCACGACAGCTTGATTTGAAGAACTTACAAACCGGTATTGACTTGACCCGTGGTTGACGAATTGACGCTTTGCTGCAACAGACACATATCAGGTTTTGTATATATGTGTTGTTGTATATTGAACCGAAATTTCTAGATCATAGAATGTAGAATTTGCCTTGATATTACGTTGGAGGCTGATGGATTATTGCTAACTTATTCTAGTGACAAGGTCCATTTTCATGTCAAGGAGCTATGTTGTGTCTTTGAGGGTAGAGTTTCTTGTTTAAAATGCTAATCTGCATCAACGTTTCTTTTGATAAACTCTTCCCTTGAGTCTCTTCCTTTGCTTCTCTCTTCATGGTTGGATCTGCGTAGATGTCTGATCTATGCCACTTTGGCTGAAGATTTTCTGCAAATTCCTCCTAAGATCTGATTGCTCATTGTGGATCATGACCAGTTGCATTATGAATTGCAATAAGCATTTTTATCGTGATTTTTTGCAATTGCGGAGAAGCATTTTTCTAATAGTGCATTAACATAGTTGAGAAGCTAGTCAGGGAGCACATTCTCAGTGTTTTGTGGATATGATTGTTTTGTCTTCATAAGAGCGAGGCTCCATTACAGACTGGAGTGAAGTCGTGATCAGGTAGCCGTACTAGAAGGTGCGGCCGGATCACCTCCTTTGTGGGAGTACTTTGTGCCAAATTCATGTTTGGTGGAAGTATACACTACCTGCAACCTATCCTTCATGATGTAACTTCGTAGCGTTCAATGCCTTACCCTCTAAATTCGAAGTTGTCCGCAGCGAGATTTTTAGCTGGCTGGGCGTAAAACGAGTTTTAATAGAGTGCTGAGCACCGATATTGAAGGAGAGTCGCTTAGCTGCTGACTGTTGCCACTCACCTCTACCGTGGATTGACTGACAGTTAACGATGAGTCCGGTCCACATGGACTGATTGAAACACGAGACGTCGGTATGTTGTGAGCGACAACTAAAAACCACGGTTGAGATTCACGATATTCACAATTTGGCTGGCCAGTCGCCATTTGAGATTCCAACGTTGAAAGAGGTCGATGAGATCAAGGTTTGATCTTTCCCAGATTCCAGCTGCTCATCCTCTTGAGCACTTTGTTTCAGACAAGATTCAGGGCCGTACAAAGATCCCTCCCACTTTTTGCCGTACATATGTACCCCTCAAAATAGACCTCGAGAAACCAGAGGAAGTGAGGAACTCAATACATCAAGAAATGAAGCTTCTCCATTGAACTCTCTCTCATGTATTGGTATTTGTCCTTGCTGTCGTGGGAGCTGCGGTGGTTGCCGAGGCTCAAGCATGCAGGCCTAGCGGCAAGCTCCGAGGGACTCGGGGCGAGTGCGACACTGATCACAGTGCCGATTGCTGCAAGAGCGGCGAGTTTTACCCGACTAACAGATGCTCGCCCCCTTGTGACGGGACGCACCAAGGCGACATTGACCCTAAACAGCTTCAAGAAGGGCGGGGGTGGGGACACGCGCCTTCCGAGTGCGACAACCGGTTCCATTCCGACGGCACGCCTGTTGTGGCGTTACCGACCTGGTGATATCATGATGGGAAGAGATGCCACAAGGAGATAACTATCCATGGCAATGGGATGGTCGACGAGTGCAACTCAACGACGGGGCGAGACAAGGATTATGATTTTCAGCCACTGTGCCCGAACAACATTGTTGATGCTTCGAAAGCGGTGTGGAAGGCTTTAGGCATTCCCGAGAGCGATTGGGGGGAGATGGAGAACTTCTGGTCTGAGGACTGATGGCATTTCTGAAGGCTGGTCCATGAACTAATACCAAAGAGCTTGTGAGGAAGAATTAGCAAGTTCTGTCTTACCAAATTTCCCCAATGAAGATCAAAGAAATAAGACTTACCTATCTATCATCATGTAGTTGAAACAAGCAAAATAATCGATGTGTTTGAAGTGGGAGCGTGGCATTAAGTGGAATTATTATGTTAATCTGAGCTTATAATGCAAATGAGCTGAACAGTAAGATAAGAGATCAAGCTAGAAATTCAAGGTTCAGGATTTGCTTTTTCTTTCTTCTCTGTTTTCTTCCCTGAACTTTGAGCTTACTCTCCTCATTGAAGAACTATTTTTACGGTAGCTTCTTAAGAAAACAGAGTTTTCGAGCAAGCGGACTGTGAGCAAACTCATACAGCCAAGTACTTTGAAGCCTTTGGACACGATGATGGCGTCAAGTGGACCGGATCGGGTTTTATGCTGCATAGGTAGGTCATCTCAGATCGCAGGAAACATAACCTACCAAACTCTATGAAATTCAGTCAGATGTCCAAAGCACTTGCCACATTTTTTGTTCTTTTTCTATGATCTTAGTCTGTAATAGCCAAGAACGTCATGGACCAAATAAAGCAAATCACAGCCACAGACAGTTGAATTTGGGGAGTCTGGCAAACCAACAATCCTAGTGAAAATAGAGGGAAGATAAACAGGAAGAAAAGAGCAAATAAAACCAAGCAGCAGAAACCCAAATTGAGTGCAATCCTTTGTCGAAAGAACGACTCAGTTTATCTTCCTGCAAAATGAAGTGAATTGTTCATAAAAGACAACTTTAGGGAAGAGCATCAACTTTCACAATGCATTCCATTTTCAGTTCAAACGAAAAAAGTTTGAGCAAACAGTACCAAGTGGAGTTAAAAGTACCTGATCTGGAATCAATTACAGAAGTCACCCAGAGGCCAGAAATCACACATTCTATACTCATGTTAGCACAATCTGCGTAAGTATTTTCTATCACCTTCATGAAATTCCCAACAGCTTCTTATTGCTCCCCCGCCCCCTCCACAACAGCGTGTCACGAACAATGTTCCGTTAGTTCAGTAAATGGACAATAATGTTTTCTGGTGATTCAAGCATATCTAGGAGACTGTCTTGCGAATTATTGCTATAAACATCTAACGGAAGCGAACGTGATCCATAAGCAGGTATACCTCAATGGTAAGAGATGTTGTGGGGTAACAACAATCTATAATCACCCCATTCTTATCTACCAGGAACTTGGCAAAGTCCCACTGAATTTCATCCTTGAAGATTGCCCATTTCCCTTATTTCAGGAACTCATTTAGTGGCACTGCCTTTTCCTTATTCACTTCGATCTAACAAAGAGAAAAGGAAGTCGAATGTCAATTCCATGTTGCGAACCAGCCCGCAGACCACAAATGTAGAATTTGGAAAAGGAAGCAACTGTTCAAGAGGTTTGGTCATGATAATTATGAGAACAAACAGAAACGAAGTGTTCAAGCTGCATTGGAATATGATGGAGTATTTAAATCTTAGCAGTGGTCAAGCCATTGTAACTTGAAAGTTTGTCTAAACAAGGCTATACTGACAGAAAGTGAGATACCAGAGTTGCTTGTAGACCTTATCGAAGATGTAAATTTCCGACTTAAAGCTGGTGCAAACAAATTCCTTGATGGTTTTGTCTTTTCCTAAATGCGCAAGAGCCTGGCTCCTGCTAGGCTCCTTTACAGGCTTCGTAGCGTTTCGATGCCTCTCCTCTACAATTTCAAAGTTGTCTGCAGCGAAATTTTCATACCAACCAGCTTAAAACTTCAATCAAGTTCTATGGAATCCTAAACACCGGTTAGCAAGAAAGTCACTTAGCTTCTGAGCATTGCCACTCGCCTCTACCTTGGTTTGACTCACATAGTCAGTCATCACAAGTTCACAAAATCACCTACTAATGTCGAAATTATGTCTCGCTGCCAGCTACCTCCGACACAGTTGACCGGTGGTCCATTTTATGAAAACATGTTCTAAATTGTTCAGAGTGCAATGGATTTGATTTTCTGAGGAACCTTTTAAAATGACAGAGCATGGCTAAATGGACGTTTCTTTGATTTTTTTGCATAAGACATTCCGAAACAGCTAATCATCAGCTGTTTTGGGAGTGGTAGATCTTGCAAAACATTGCTTAGGAGTTGCCGGTTTGCTCAATGAACTGTTCGAATTCATTGGCATGAAAATGGGCAGCCTTCGTGTATAGGGTGAATCTCAACCATCAATGTGATGACCCCTACATAAACCTCGTATCATCATCTGAAGATCGTGGCATCAACGACTCACTCGGGTCGGTCCATACGGCGGAGAAATACTTGTATGGACTCAGTCCACATGGACTAATCGAGTCGCGACTGCCGGAATGTTGTGATCCCCGCCTAGAATCCTCGGTTGAAATTCAAGAGATTCACAATTTGGCTGGCCAGTGGCCGTTTTGAGATTCCCAAGCTCGATGAAAGAGGTGATGAGGTCAAGGTATGACTCCCTAGATTCCATCATCATCTACCAATTGCCCATAAAACCCACCATGAGGTCAACATGTCTATGAATTTTATCTACATGAACAACTGGATTCTCTCTCTTAAAGAAACCAAGGGTAGTGAAAACTCAATACATCAAGAAATGAAGCTTCTCCATTCAACTCTCTCTCATGTATTGATCTTCATCCTCACCTTGGTGGTCGCTTCAGTGATTGCCGAGGCTCAAGTATGCCGGCCTAGTGGCAAGGTCCGAGGGACTCGGGGCGAATGCCACACCGATGACGGTGCTGCATGCTGCTAGAAAGGCGAGTTTTACACGGCCTACAGATGTTCGCTCACCGTGAGGAGACGCACCAAGGCAATATTGAACATTAACAGCTTCGAGGAGGGTAGGAAATTGGGCGCGCCTTGTGTGACAACGAGTACCATCCTGAGCACACGCCCGTAGGGGCGTTACCGACAGGGTGGTTCAACAATGAGAAAAGATGGGACGAGGAGATAACTATCCATGGCAATGGGAGGAGCGTGAAGGCAAAGGTGGGCAACAAGTGCGACTCGACAATGGGGTGCGACACGGCTCATGATTTCCAGCCACCGTGCCCATATACCAAAATATATGGTTGATGCGTCGAGAGCGGTGTGGAACGCTTTGGGCATCCCTGAGGGCTATTGGGGGCGGATGGAGATCTCTCCCGAGGACTGACGACATTTCTGAAGATTGGTCCATGAACTAATACCAAAGAGCTTGTGAGGAAGAATTAGAAAGTTCTCTTTCCAAATTTCCAATGTAGAACTCAAGGAAGCAAGATTTGCCTATCAATCATTATGTACTGGATAAAATGATGTGCGGCTAATTGTAGCTGAAACGCAAAAGGAATCGATGTGTTTGAAGACTTGATGGGAGGGTTTATGAGTTCATTTTTATATTACCATCTCTTCTGAGTTCAAGAACAACTGTCTGCAATTATTTCTGCAACTCAATTAGCACTACCAGTGAGAACATATATAAGATCAACATTGAGACATGGCATTAAGTGGAATTATTGTCTCAATCTTAGCTTATAAAGTACGTGGGCTATACAGTTAGGGAAGAGTTCAGGCTAGAATTTCAAGGTTCAGGATTTGCTTTTTCTTTCTGTTTGTTTAGTCATTGAATTTTGTAGGGGTGATCTGATTGGTTCTAGGTTACATACGAGTTTCACTTAGAATTCATCGGAACATGTTTATCATTTTTTGGAACCTAAAATCTAACTTGCATACCTTGGAACATGAAACCTACCATGTTATAGTTTGCAAGGTTAGTTTCATGATCCATCCATGTTCCACTTGTATTATTAATTGAATTATTAAAGTAAATCATTGTTTTTTTTAATGACCACCACATTGCTGCTACAATCTAGTGATCGAACGCATATTTAGACTTATAAATAAATATGAAATATTAACAAAGTAAAAATCTCAATTATAAATATCGGCGAAAATGAAAACGCAGACTAATAATTCCAGGTTATATACTCATTATTGGGCGTTATGGAATACCGTAAGATTGCGCAAAAACATATATAAAAACAAAAAAAAACTGAAACCTATCCGTTGAAACAAGTTTCCCAATTTTTGAAATCTAAAACCTACCCCGAACAGGTTCCCTAGCGATCTGATTCCAAGGTAGAGGTTCTACCAGGAAGCATGATACCCCTTGAATTTTGAGCTTACTCTCCTCATTGAACAATTATTCTTACGGTAGCTTCTTAAGAAAACAAAGCGTTCTCGAGCAAGCGGAATTTCAGCAAACTCATCAAACCAAGTACTTTGAAAAGCCTTTGGGCATGATGGCGTCAAATGGACCAGGTTGGTTTTTATGCCGCATAAATAGGTCATCTTGAATCTTAGGAAACGTAGTCCATCAAACTCCATGAAATTTAGTCAAAATGTCCAAAGCACTTGAAAATTTTAGTTCTTCTACAATCTTAGACCGGAAAAACCAAAGAACCCCATAACAAAACAGAAGCAAACAGAGTCAGAGACAGTTGAAATTGGAGAAGTCTAGCAAAATAGTTCTAAACAAAACAAAGCAGCAGAACCCAAATTTACCTTCTGCAACGACTCGACATAACTTCTGCAACAAGAACTGAATTAACAGTGACAAAACAAAATTAGAGAAGAGCATCAGCTTTCACAATGCATTAGATATTCCGGTTCAAACCGACAAAAAATTCGATCAAACAACACCCAGTGGAGCTAATAGTACAAGATCTGGAGTCGACTACAGAATTCACCCTGATGCCAGAATCACACATATTATACAAATGCTAGCACAATCTGCGTAGGCATTTCATAGTCTCAACAGCGCATGAGAATCGACTGTGCACACCAGCCTTTTCTGACCTTCATGAAATTCCCAACAGCTTCTTTATGTCCCCCTGCAGCGTGTCACGGACATATTGTTTCACTAGTTTAGTAAATGGACATGTTCTTTTCAATATTCAGGCACATCTAGGAGACCATCTCGTGATCCATTATAGACAACATGATCTCTAAGCATCAACCAGAAAAAAAAAATGATTTGTAAGCAGGTATACCTCAATGGTAAGAGGAGATGTTGTTGGGTAATAACGATTTATAATCACCCCATTCTGATCTACCAGGAACTTGGCAAAGTTCCACTGAATGTCATCCTTGAACATTCCCCATTTCCCTGATTTCAGGAACTCATATAGTGGTTCTGCCTTTTCCCCATTCACTTCAATCTAACAAAAAGAAAAGGAAGTCACATGTTAATTCCTCGTTGCTGAACCAGCCCTCAGACCACAAATACAGATTTTGGAAAAGGAAGAAACTATTCCAGAAATTTGGTGATGATAATTATGGCAAACAAAGGAAACTAAATGTTCAAGCAGCATCTTGAATAATGAGGCAATTACATCTTAGCAGTGGTCAAGCCATATTAACTTAACAGTGTGTTTAAACAAGGCTTACAGAAAGTAAGAGACAAAAAAGTTGCTTGTACACCTTATCGAAGATGGGAAATTCTGACTTAAAGCGCGTGCAAACAAATTCCTTGATCTGATCGTTTGTTCCTGGTTCCTCATCACCAAACTGATTGCATGGAAAGGCCAGTATCTCCAAACCTGCACCACTTCACTTATCAGAAAAACCCAAGCTCACTCAGCATTACCTTCTCTCTATTTTGGGTCAGGATAATCAATTCCTCTGCCACTGAACATCTAGTACTGTCACAAATGAAATGTACATAGAAAAACTGGAAAGGAAATAGAGCTAACACAAAAAATTCTCTTGCAAATGGAGTATTGCAAGTCGGAGAGAAAGCATATATTAGGTCAATGAAGTGAGAATCAAGGACCAAACAAAGACTACGAATGAGTATTGATCTTTCTATTCCTTTTTCCCTCGCTGACGTAAATATTAGCTTAAATGTCATATTCCAAGATCTGCTGGTTAGTTTTTTTTTGCCCAGAGCCAGCTCAACAAAGTATAATACCTCATGGAAAAAAAAAATAGATGACGAACATTCATCCTCAGAGCGCCAGAAGTCGAGGCCATGCAAAAAATAGAACACTAGTAGTGATGTGGAAAAGTGTTGGAGAGTGGCGACCAAGACTATGCTTACAATAAGATCATCCCTAAGACGATATCAGCTAGAGTGAGCACTATAAGTTTAGACATCATTGTGAAAGTTTCCAACCAGTTTCAAAACCAAAGAATGGAAGATGGAAAGAGTGAGTGGTTAGTCCACGAAGGTTGATGACGCAAACTCAGATCCACTCAACCAGTAATGTAGAACCGCAGTTCTTTTTCATCCTCAGCACAATATCTCGAGAATATAGTTATTTACAAAGGATTATAATTGACAAGCCATTACTCTTAACATTCCAACTTCTGCAGCCTTGTTGGATTAGTCACCTAAGGAAGATGGGAACTCAAACGTAGAGTTTGAAGAGCTCACCTTTATCTTTATACCTCTCATACAACTGGTTGAGCTCGGTATAGTTCGAGTTAGTCAATCCACTGTCAAAACCAAACAAGAACTGAGTAAATATATATAGCAGGGAAAATCTAGAGAACATCGATTTGGTGAGCTGTTGAAGTGTAAAACAGAACTAAGCTATTAAATGCATCACATCTCCTAACATTATCTCCGAATTCAGAGGTACATGACCACAACAATCGCTATGCGCTCCCTTCTCTTCTCCCTTCTACAAATTAAATGCATCACATCTCCTAACATAATCTCTGAGTTCAGAGGTTCATCATAGCAACAATCACCATGCGCTCCCGTCTCTTCTCGCTTCTACAAATTAAATGCATCACATTGTCCTAACATTATCTCCGAATTCAGAGGTTCATGATAACAACAATGACCATGCGCTCCCTTCTCTTCTCTCCTTAGTAAAAACTCGGTAATATGAGACAGAACAAAGGGAAGAAAAACAAGGTGGATGAGGTACATACCATTTCGAGGCCACATTCACAATGAGCAACACCTTCCCTCTATATTCACCCAGACTTACATCATTTCCCTTCTCATCCTGCATTTGTAAAGAACTACATGCTTTAGACAACTATCGCCGAACCAGCTCACATATAATGGGGGAATGAACAACACTATCTTCAGTCAGATGCTAGAAAGCAAAAACATCTGAAAAATGAAAAGAAGCACGACAGAACATCCTGCCATTCAGTTGACCACCAGATCGATCTCTTCGTTATCGTTTCTCACCAGCGACAACAAAAATGATTCAATATATCAAGTATCTTCTGGCTCTCAACAACGACTGCCACCCAGAGTCAACTAGTTTTTCATCACCCATTCACATCAAAGTTGCAATCTTTCAATGTTTCCGACAATAATCAGCCGATCCTCCAAAAGGGAACATTATCATCACCATGATTAAGTTCTCATTACCGAAACAGTTCAGTTCAAGAACAAGCTTCACGAAGCTAGTGAACTCGAGAAAGAGTTTGTGCCCGGAGAACATTCAGAGACTCGCAAAAGCCAGACAGAGAAAGAAAGATCGATGGTTATTTTCAGCCCCCGGAGTGCTCGAAAATGTAGAAATTTCTCAGATGGGCGATGAACTGATGGACAGACCTTGACAGTGAGCTCGTAAATTGGTCGCGGGTCCTGCATCAGTTGACTTGTCATTGTGTCTTCTGGTCTCAAACTCAAGGAGGACCAAAAACTTTTGCCTATTTAAAGTGGGGCGGAGGGGAAAAAGAAGAACTACAGAAACCACCAGCGGACTTTGCTAATATGCGTTTTGCAGCTTCGTTTTTCAACTCTTTACACTTTACCCACTGAGATTTCGGGGGTGTATGCTTTGTAGCAGGGAAAATTATCTAAAAAATTCTAAACACATTGTAAGATGACCAATCTAATCATAAATATTTTAATTTTACTAATTTAATCCTAAATCTTTGGATATTTTTTCAATTTAATCATAAACCTTTCAATTTCATCAATTTTGTCCTAAACCTTAACGATTCGCCAAATCTTTCGGGCCAAGTTTGACTAGAAATCGTTGATACGGATGTCGGCCGGTTTACGTGGCTTGGTCATCCCTGGCGTTGCCAATTTTAGTTGATCGACCACAGGTGAAAGGAAACGAAACGGAAAAAAAGAAATAAATAAAAGGAAAAGTTCATAAACATTAAAAAAAAATTATTCAAGTCAACGCTAATCACGCCACGTAATATGACTAATAATCGATCGACATCCATGTCAGCTATTTCTAGCTAAAAACGACTAAAAAGACTAAATTGATAAATCGTCAAAAAATTTGAATTAAAGGAAAATCTTAAAAATGTTTAGGACTAAATTGATACGATTGAAAGGTTTGTGACTAAAATGGCATAATTAGAAGGTTTAAGAATGAATTGGGTGCCATTTAATAAGTTTATTTTTTGGAAAATTATCCCTTTTGTTGTTTATACCGAATTTGTGAAGTTTCAATAGTTTACCTTTTAAAATTGTCACCGTTTAAAAGAGGATATGTTCATTTAAAGTGCTAAAACTTATCATGAAAATGAAATAGAGACTTAAAACTTGCAAAAAGTGCAATCGAATCATTTTGTTAACTTCATCCAATTTGACTAACGAAAAATGTAGACGTGGTTTTTTCTTAATATGTTTTTCTCCTAGGTGGCGATAATGTGGTAAAATGATATCGTTTTGATCCAAATTTGATTTTTAATATTATTTTTATTTAAATTAATCTAAAAGAATTGCCTAGTTTTGGCTATCAATGGCGGCACCTGCCGAATATGGGCAAGGACCGAGGAACAGTCGCCCTATTTGGGTGAGGGTCACGACCCTCACCCAGATCTAGACGAGGGCCACCCGACCCATGGCCGAGGCCCGCAACCCCGTCGACCATTTCCCCACCATTGCCGCCCTTTTCGCATGGTGGTGGCGCGGTAGCATTTTTTTAAACCTTATTTCTTAAATCAATTTAAATAAAATTTAAGTGAAAAACATCTTTAGACCAAAATGACGTCATTTACCCATATCATCGTAATGTGGGAGGGAGAGAGAAACTATTAGAAAAAGTTATGCCGGTATTCTTTGTTAACCAAATTGAACGGAATTAACGAAAGTACTCGATTGCATCAATTTGATAAGTTTTAAGACTCAATTGTACTTTTTGCTAGTTTTAATATTCAATTATATTTTCATAATAAATTTTAGAATTTCTAATGAACGTATTTTTTTTTTATAGAGTAAACATATCCCTTTATATTATATGAGAACATGATGATGTAGAATGTAGAGATATTATCTTAAAGTAATTCATAACCCTGCCAACATATCTTTCATGGAAGCCCAATCCGGAGAGAAACGCCTCAAGGAAGCCTTATTCTACTCCATCATAGGTTTTTTCGCATGTCAAGTATGAAACCTTGCCTTTCGCTCATGCCATTGCCGACTTCTAACCTGATGGCACTTTCCGGACAACGAAAAGGCGCTTCGTTCCGGGAAAGTAAGATGGGTAGTAATGGTTTAAGCCCATCAACCAGAACTTTAACTACCATCTTGTAGCAAAAATCCCATAAAGACTTGCAGGTTTAAACTGAGACAACTCTTCCGAGGCTTGTGTGGTGTTCAGAATCAAGTGCGCTGTGTTCGGAGCTGGATCTAAAAGGCCATGCAAAAACATAGTTTGCATTTCAACGAAGACGTCATCTTTCAAAACAGACAGCTAAAAACAGTGTTCGATTCGAAACATAGGATTACAACGTTACGAGCTTCAAGAACTGCGGCGTAATTGAACAACATTCATACATAAGAAGTCTCCTCACAAAGCTACTTCCCCAAGTCTGCTTCCATTATTGTTCATCAACCAGGATCAGACACCGTCCCACCTTCTGCAATTCACTCGACCCCCAGCAGTTTCTTCACATCCTTCTGCAATCACAAGGGAAACAAGCGGCATCACTCAGAAATGCACTGTACGGATTCGGAATATATGGCACGTGAAACAGGCGCTCGGCTCCTTTTACCTCGAAACTCAGGGGTGAAGTTGTTGGAGCATAACGGTTGACCACATTCCCCTCTTTGTCGACCAGGAATTTGGAGAAGTTCCATTTGATGCTGTCGCCAAAGAACCCGCCTTTGCTGGATTTCAGGAATTTGTACAACGGATCAGCACTTGCACCATTCACGTCAACCTGTATAAAATGCACACCATATAATGTCGTTACTATCTTGCTAACTAGAAATGAGAGAGAGAGAGAGAAAAAGGCTTAAAAAACACCACATGTTTATCTAGTTATTTGTATGATTGAGATCCTACTCGTAAGCAGGAGTTCTACACTTCCAAGTCGGAGTTGGATCCGGCTCAAATTGGAAGATCCGATAGGTCAAAGGTAATATTAAATTTGTTGGATCCTCATCCTTACAGAAGCTACCAAGAGAACCAAAAAAGAAAAAAAAATGACCTTAGAAAAGACAGGGTATTCGGCCTTGAATCGAGTACAGGCAAATTCTTGGATCTGCTCGTTGGTCCCCGGTTCCTGAGATCCGAATTGGTTGCATGGAAAAGCCAGAATCTCCAGACCTGCATTCCAATAATGTTTGTACAAACCATTGATACTCCAGGGCAATGAATTGCTAGACAAAAGTAAGACATTGTTCGGTCTGATGCGGGAGGTTTCACAGATTGATATGGCATTACTCCATATCAAAGTACTAATGGAAGATCTCTCGGGGAACATAAGTGACGGCAAATCCTTCACTCCGTTGGGCTACTTCCACTGCTTCGCAATTTAAAACTAGGAATACCAAATGTGTTCATTGACAGCGGAAGCCCTAATCTCACTACAATCAATACGTTTCATGCACTCGCTCCATGAAGGAACCACAAGGAAAAAAGACAGCAGTGAGTCTCTCACCGGCGGACACGGTAACAGCTACATTGGCACCGATGAAATAGCTTGGTCTGAGTCATCGCTTTCTAGTGCAACAGAGCTAATTCAAATTGTGCGAAGAGGGAGAAACAGAACTATTATACCTTGATTTCTGTACTTCTCATAAAGCTTACTCAGCTCTGTGTAGTTTGAGTTTGTCAAGCCACTGCATATCAACAAGCACGCACAGGTAAGAATCTAAACCAGAATCTTACATCAAAGGACATCATTCGGAAGCCCACAGCTCGCTCATGAAAAATTGCACATCAATTTTGGTCTGCCGACAAAGATTATACTGATTCTCGAAGCACCCGGGAGAAGAGAACAGAAACACAAAATTGGAACTTGCACTGAATCTAGTCCCCGAGGACAGGAACATCAACATGGTGAGATATGTTCTCACCAGTCTTAGACCGAAAATGAAGATAGAGTATCCAATCAAACAATTACCACTGTGATGCAACGTTGACGATCAGCAGGACCTTCCCCTTGTACTGGCTGAGATCGACATCATTCCCCCTAGCATCCTACAACAAAAGCAAACATGGAATCAACGGAAAGTCGCGCTAAGGACCGCGGAAAAACCAACTTGAGGTTACATGGAACGAACTTAATTAACAATAACAAATTTAAGCGTGACATGACTCAAAGCAAGAAGCTATTGCAGTTTGCACTAGGCAAGCAAAAAGATGAGTCGACATCAGAACGTCGCCGACCCAAGCCCTCTCACACGACAAAGACGAAACCTTGACGAGTGATTAAGAAAAATCGGAGAAAAAACCAAACCTTGACAGTGAAGTCGTGAACTGAGGCTTTCTGCGGTTGGCTCGTCATCGTGCGATTCGATCCCAGAGCACCGAACGCAGATACCTTGCAACTGCGATAACGGGGTCAAAGGAAATCCTTCTTTCGGTCGGCGGAGGCGGACGCGTATCGAAGAGGGACAGGGAACAATCGGCTTCCAAAATGCGACGAAGACGAGCGGAAGAAGAACAGAGCGTGCGATGACGAAAACGGGGACGAGCGAGGTCACTTCATGTACATTTTCGGTTTCCTTCGCGTGGGGCTTCGCGCCGCAATCGAGGACGGTGTACGTGACTGCGCCACGTGGCTCACGCCCACGGTTCCACGTAGATTTGGTCTTGACCAAGCGCCCACCTTGCCTTGGGCAATCTAGAAATCGGGGAATGTGTGCTCTCTACGTCAATGCTTACGTAAGCCGATTTGCCGATTTGATTTTGATTCGCAATTTGAATCGAATTTTGCTGCCGATTTCCATTTTTGGGAACGTAATTGTATAATATGATTCGAGCCGAAACACCTAATTCACCGTCATATTTTTGATATATATTTTTATTATTATTGATGGATTACTCTATCTTATCATCGGAACGAGATCGCGCCGGCGTTCTTATCGATGGCCATGTTAAGAAAATGTTCAAATTTTTAAAATTCTTAAGCAAGATAATATAATCGATGTTGTATTAATTATTCATTTAATTATTTAACAAGTACTGCGTAATACTTTTAAGAATGATCTGAAATTGCCTCATTAAGTATTTCCTATTTTTGGTTTGTAATGGAAAAATATTTAATTGAGATATATATATATATATATATATATATATATATATATATATATATATTTGCGTGAGATATTATGATGTGAACAGTCTTACCATTTTCCTGGCCGCCTGTCACGGGCCCTGAATTTTTTTGTTGCCGCCTCAAAATAGTCAGTTCACATTATTGAGGCTTGGAGTTATTACCGATGGAAGATGGACGCCTCCCAAATCTCGACATCGATTCATGAACTACTTGTTTGAATCTTGAAATTGATTCGATTGGAAAGAGAATGTCATTTTCATGGAGTCTTCATGCCAAGTTGAAGAGTAAATTATGGCCAAAGCTTTGATCAAATGTACTTGGAAATTTACTTTTCATGGTAAATCAAACTCTATATCTTCGATAGGTGTTTGGTTCTGACATGAGAAATCTTGAGCTGGAATCTTAGTTGTCTCTTATTAGCCATCTCATGGATCATGCCTTTCACATTGTGGATGGAGTTTTTATTGGAAAGTATTGATCGGAGTGGGATGAAATGGAATCGGAGCTTTGAAGCGTAATAATATTCTCTTTAAGGATTTATTTGTCCCCACAACGTAGCTAATAGTTTTTGGTAAATATCCTCCAAATACAATAAAGTCTCAATGAGAATAGCACATAACAAGCCTCATATTTCTCCAGGGATCTCTCAAGGGAAACAATCGGAGAAGATGCCTATGTTTCTTTGAGAAAAACGAAATTGAAAGTTTTGAAAAATCGAAGTTATGAAAATGAATAGAATTGCTTAATATATAATAGTAGAAAGAAGACAACTTTTCATGTCTCAAAAACTGTAATACTAACACAACTCTTTGTGTCCAAAAAAATGGTTAATTCGGGCATATCTCTTTGTGTCTGAAGAATGGTTAATTTGGACACACCTCTTCGTTGTCCAAAAGAAGAGTTATTTTTTTTCTTTGGTAGAAAACTGTTATGTTTGAAAAATTGCAACCATTGGACATAATTAACTAATTAAAATTCAAAAATAAATTTAATAAAAAATAAATGTAACTCCTACGTGAACAATCTCACCATTTCTCATTAGGACTCAACGATTTATTTTCATTATAATTTCAAAAAATAAAAAATAAAATGATTGTTAAATAGTGCCAATAATTAACCGCAACCGCTCAAGCGTACAAAGTGAGCCTAAAAATTGCCCACTCGCACGTGGGTATAGTGAGATGTAGTCCACTTACCCATTTCTTTATTTTGAAAAACTATAGTAATATTATAACTAATAAAGTAACTCGCGCTCTTCCTTCCTTCCTATCCTGGAATTGGAAAAGGGGCACTTTTGTTTGTTTTATAAACAAACTTCAACAGTTTTACTCGATTCATAAAGACACATCAAGTTGCCATGTATTAATGAAGATTATTAGTCGGTTACACCTAGGGTTGTCAATATGAGTGAAAGACCTATATTTTAACCTACATTTATAAAGGTGGTTCAAATATGAATCACATTCGAATTAAAATATGGGTTATGTATGGGTTTAAAAAAGAAAAACCTAAGCAATATGGGTCTTATTTGGGGCTTTACAAATCTATTTTCAACCCATTTTTTACCCATTTTTGTCTCATGGCCTGCAACTCCCCAAGCACCCACTTGTAAATATTCTCATTTTCCTTTGAAATTTCCAGGATCTTATCTTGTACAAACAAGTAAACAAAAGCTCTATAAATAGGCCAAAAAAGGAAAGCAAAAAAAAAAAAAAAACAGAGACATGTAACAATGGGTAACTTCGACCAAAAAAAAAAAAAAAAAAAAAACAATGGGGTAACATGTCAAAGGAATTAACTATAGTCTTCTCATCCTCTCAAGCAAATTGTTCATTGTTATGGTAAAAGCATCCTGAAACTTAATAAACCTTGAATCCGAATCACCATAGACCAAACCTGGCAAGAGTTCATACACAATGTAGCTCCTCATGTCCTCCCTCTCCTGCACCGGGACCTTCATCAACCTCTCCACCACATTCACCTTCGTTTGCCTCAGTCCCTCCTGATCCACAAACACTGAGAACTTGCTGCGGTCCTCCGGCAAATGCCACGCGTACTGGTAATACGCTGTGAAAGGGTCGAACAGCACTGGTATGCAGCCCGCCACGAGGGAGTCGAACAGTGACTTCCTTGTCGGGCTGTCCCCAGGGGGCTGCAGGCAGAATTCGGACTCTGTGAAGAGCTCGATGATGGACTCGGGCCCGTTGCACTGGCCAGAGCGGCAGTCCAGAAAGTGGCACTTCCGTTCGCCGGCTGAATTGCACTGGTCGCTCAGCAACGTCCTTATGTTGTCGGGCAATTCAGGCCTCATGGCCCCAGCGAAGCTTGCAAGGTTCTTGCGGCGAGAACTAATGATCCTCTGCTGCCAGGTGATGATGTCGTCATCTGAGTGCGGATGGAAGCTGGTGGGGTGGGGGATGCCGATGTCGTTGGCATGCCAAGGTTGCCGTTCGATCAGGATCTTGATCGGGTTCTGCATTTGATCAAGCTCTAGGAACTGATTCCCCCATTTGGAGCCTCTATTTCTCCTGAAGTCCCATGAGATCTTGCCCAGCACAAAAACATGATCTTTGCCAGAGTTTTTGAGCCATGGCCGCTGTTGCTGAAGCCACCTCATGAGCTCCAATGCCAATGTGTCCTTCACGTCATTTGTCACATTCTTGAAGTGCCATCTCAGGATGTCCAAGCCACCATAGAATGGCACATAGAACAGCTTTGCCTCATTCTCATTGTAGACCCTGCAAGGATGTTTCAGAACTTTGGAGTGAAAAATTGGCTCCAGAGAGTACTGATGGGTCTGGTACCAGTTCCTGCCGAGCTTCGGTATTGGCTCACCCATTGCATCATTCGTGAAGTATCTGCAGAAATCAGTCCAAGGAGTCATGTCCTTGCACTGAGATACAAGGTCCTTGTTGAACTTTGGAGGCAAGTTGTACACGAATATCCCCCTCTCCTCGCAGTTCTGATTGTTCGAGTGCGAGATCCAGGACCGTTGCATTTCTAACTGCTCTTCAACTGACTTCATGGCATTCGCAACCTCATCATCTCGAACGTCATCAAAGGCATTCTTGATGACCAAAACAGGCTCCGTGATTCCTTTCTTATCTCCATTGCCGGTGCTAGGCATAGCCTTGCTGGAAGCGGAGGAATTCCTGATCCTGGGAGGGGAAATTCCGAGATTGGGCTGCGCACCTGCCGAGAGGCAGTAGAGGTTGTTGAGCTTGCGCGACGAGACACAGACATGGACCATGTTTCCCGATATGACAGTGGTCGAGGAGGACCACAGACAGATGAGGATGAAGAGGAGAATCACAGCAGGGACTCTGAAAATGACTCTGCACAAGGGGGTGTTGAAGAAGCTACAGCAAGAATCTGGTCTCTCTTCCGCCTTTTTGGTTGCTCTGGTTTTCTTCTTGGACACTGAGATTGCCATTTTTTCCTCGAGGGGACAAGGTGGTGTTGTATAGCTTTCCTGGGGCTATCTCTGGCTTTCGGTTTTCTAGCGAATCGAGGCCGCTCTGTCTCTGGCCGGTGATCCTGAAACATGGTGTGCACGTCCTGATTTGAGGGATCTGAAGCTGCAGGCACGTTTTCAAAAGAATGTCGTCGTCGAACAAAATGAAAAAATGTTCCATGAATGGGTTGTCGGAAGCTCCGTCAATGATTGCAGAGGAGAATATTGAACAGGTCAATTCTGCCGTTTAGCTATACAATTAATTCCAGCATTATTTGCAAAAATTTTGGTTTGAGATTACTAGATAATACATTGAATTTTTGGGAAAAAAAAATTTCTCAAATAAATACCTTATGTGAACCTTGTTTGAAATAAAAGCTTAAATTGCCTTCATTTTTTAAATAATGATTCGAAATGGATCTTATTTCAAATAAGGATTTGAAGTTGTCAGTACAATATCAAAAAAGGTTTGACATCACTTGGTTGGTAAGTGCATTTTCGTCTTTTAGTTTTTTAGTTTTTTCTTTTTATAAAATAAAAAAAAGAAAACACACAAAAAAGAAACAAAAACCAGGCCCGCCCCTCCTGTATTGTTTCTTTTTTAAAATAGTTTTTTAAAATCTTAACCTAATTTAATTAAAATTTAGGTTAAAATTGTCCTTGGAATAAAATGCTCTTGACCGGTCGACGAAATCGACCCTTATTTGAAATAGTTAGAGTCACTTCACGCCTTTATTTGAAATAAGATCTAATTCACACCCTTATTTGGAGTTTTTCCTTGAATTTGGACAGCTCCCAACCATACACAAGCATCGGTATCATCCAATTGGGAAACTCTCGAATATATTTCTTGTGATGAGTTCTTGTTCAATTCTCTATTTGGTTCCTGTTGTCTTTAGGCACAACTCGTGGTATCCGAACACTGGCTAATTCACCATAAACATAAGGATCGGGTGCCAGAGTTTGGAACGCAGACATGGTCATTTTGTCCAATCTCTGACTTTGTTAGGGGAGATCAGGTGGAAGAGCTCAACGAAGACCTAAAACTTGTCAACTTAAATGAACAGATTTAACAGGTTTTTGGACTCAAATGGTAAGACTTGCCTTATATTTGCCATGGTGGACTTTGCTCTCCTCGTTGTCGAGTCATTGATGCATGTATGATTGATAAGAACACGTAGACGAGGATAATCTAGTTTTCCGACTACTATATGTCCAACACTGGTTTGCCTAAAACAGCTGAATCCAGTAATAGTCTCAAGTTAATTACTCTAATAACAGCATTCAGGACCGCAAGGCCGCAGTACAAGATCCACACTAGAAAGAAAGCTAGGATAAACTTAGATTTAGACAGGCCAGGACATCGGTTTTACGGTTTTACAGTTTTACAGCATGCTATCAGTTCTGGCTGGCAGGCGTCTGAAGAAGTTGAGCGGCGCCGAAGGTAGCCTGTGACGGAACCTAGGATGTCTCATCAGGTAAAATCCAGCCAATCCTGCCACCACCTGGAAGGGGGTCACGTACAATACAAGCGCGGCGACGAGGCAGAAAGTGACAAAGATGGCTGTAGCACGTGGATCCCGCCAGCTCAGCAAAGCCTGAAACCGCTCTCCTTGGGTCGCCACATCGCCAACCACAGTCTGAATCCTACCAGCCACGCTTCTAAGCCGATCGTACCTCATCCTGACCAGATCCGGGCTGCGTGTGGTTGGGAAGGTGTCGAATTCTTCGTCCAGCTCGTCAGGATGTACCGCTTCAGCTTGAGAGATTTTGGTGTTCATGTGGGGAGGGTACCTGGGGCGATACCTGAAATTCCATACTCCGATCAGAAACATGTACAGAAATATAGTGGGCAGAATCAGCTCCGGGAAGCAGACGAGCATTGCAAAGAGCACGTGCACCAGCACAGTTGTAATGGGATTCCTCCACATGCAGATATCCCCGAACCATTTTCCGACAGCAAACAATCCAGAGAAAACTGACATCAGACGGAAAAAGTTCGCTTTGCTCTTGCGCATACTCCAGAGGTGCGAGTCCGCATCGGACATGTACTCCACCACCTCCTTCCGAAGTGGAGGCTCAGCCCGACCGAGTCTCGCTGCCACTATGGTGACAGCTTGGTGGCGGAGCATGTCGAGCTGCATCACATTGAAGGGCCTCACATAATGCATCTTAGGTAATAGCGGACGCGAATAAGTGTAAAGCATGTTCACTAAAGATGTGCACGAGAACCGTATTGCCAGATGCAATTCTCCCATCTTCTTTACTCCTGTAGGATGGAGCACTAGGAGTGGATATGTGTGCGTGTAGACACGACCTGTCTCCAAGGTCGAAATTCGGATCCTCACCTTACCGATTTTCAGGTCCTTGTTGCCGTTTGCACCCTTTTCACTGAGCTGGCTGTTATCGAATACACCTATCGTTAGAACTGTGGCCGGATCGAAAACCTCCCAGGTGTACTGCTCGTTATATTTCGGACACAGATTATCGACAATGGTGCGTGTGCGGACCCATTTGTGACCGTACTTGGCAACACAATATGTATCAGATGTGCCCCTGCCATCTTGTGTTTTCATTGGGTGAAGGCCCACGGCATTCAGAATTCCGAGTTCTAATACACCAATTGATGGCTTCCATAATTGCTTAGCTGTGGGCCGTAGATCGCTGCTATAATGAGTTGACTCATCAAGAACATGATATCCTCCGTCGAGACAAACTCGGAGATGGATCTTGCTTGAAAATTTATCTTTCTTTATCTGATCCACATCCACGGCTATAGGCTTCTCTAGATTGAACCAACGGGAGTGGATAATCCGATCATCTGCACGCTTTTCCACCGATCCCAAAGGAATGATGACCCTCCCCAGGATCTCATCTTTGCCAGGGGCTACACGGTCCTCAACTGAAAGGATCAGATGGTCTTCGAAAGGTTCGGCAGCAACGAACAAAAGATCCTCATTCCACAAGGAATTGAAGCCTCGAGCCTGAACCGTCCTTGTCTTCATTATCTGGTTCCCTATCTGAACCTTAACATAAACATCTGGGAAACGATTTTTCTCGGTTGGAACTAAGTCCTGAGCCTCCACGACATTAACCCTCACATACCACAACCGCGGCGCATGATAGACCTTCGACCGTATTAGGGCCGAGACCATGGGTGTAGCATCGACAGGGGTCGCAGCATCGGAGTGCCAAGCATCAGGAAAGGCCTCGTCAGCTTGGGTGCCGATCCAAACTGCTAACATTAGCTCCCCCTTTATCTTCTCTCCCTTTTTATTTTCAAGCCGGTACCACTCCGGTGCTAGGGGGCTATCCGGCGGGACCCTAAGAGGGACCTCATTGACGTCGAACCGCACAATGCCCACAAAGTCATCCTTGACCAGATCTTTGTCCTTGACAACAACATCGAGCACGGACGCTTGCATCCGCTCCCTCGAGAAGGCGAACACCTGGTTCCACTCCGGGTTTTGCTTTTTCTCGAAGTGCCTCGTAATTCCCTTATAGTTCCCCACTTTCACCTCGACATATGGATCGATACTGCCAGAAATGTCCATGGCCGGAAGCTCACGAGCCTTAACAACTCTCACGTAGAGAAAATGCATCAGCTCAACGAGATCATAAGTACTTGCTGTCTTGTCACCGCGAATAACACGGCCCGCGACAACTCTTCCCCCTCCTAGGAATGGGCTCGTCTCTTTCAAGGCATATTCAACTGGTTGGGACGACGCTGCAGAGTACATCCGCACCAGCTTTGGAGGATGCGGTTCTGCTTTCATATGGTCGATGGCATACTTTGGCCCATGATCATGTTGGGGCACATGTTCCCTATGAGGAATTTCTGGCTCAGGAACCTGCTGTTTCTGTTGATGATTCGTGTTCGGGAGGTGGTGAAATGTGTGTTTCAGCCCCCTTTCTCAGCATGGCCCTTGTTAGAAACCATGTTTAGGACATTTGCACCTGGATCCACTTGAGGGATATCGGTCGCTGGCAGTGGATTAGAAGACTTTATGTTTGGGTCGTCAGTGATGTACACTTTCAGGCCGAGCTCTCCCCTCACACGTGAAAAAATGCCACGCTTTTCCAGTGGGTAGTGAAGCACAACAGCATCAGAGTAGGGAACGAAGGAAGTGCCGGTAAGGGAAACCTTCCCGAGGAAGTTTCTGGAGTTGGTGGCCTTGATGGTGTTATAGACATAAGCGTCCAGAGTGAGGTAATGGAGATTGGAAGGATCAGCGATGTTGAAGTAGAAGCTCTCATTCCAAACGGGGTTGAGATCCTTTTCTTTGATGGTGGTCCGAAACTTCTGCCCATCGAAAAAGAGCTCCACAAATGCATTGGATGAACCTTGCCCATCTTTTGGCAAAAGATTGTGAGCACCGACAACATCTACTCCTAGTTTGAGGTTGCTCATTATCGAGATCAAAGCTGCCTGCAAAGCAAAAAAAGTTTCAAGCAATCACCTTTTGGTTTAACAACAGCATACTTATGATAGAAGGACCAAAGGCATTCAATCTATACACTTTTCAAAAGAAAGTACATAGAAACAGTGAGAAGAATAGATAAAACAGTGATCTTGGTTCTGAGTAATACAAGCAGATAGAGGAAATCAAGTTGGACTTAACGGTGTTCGATTAAGAACAAGTTTGAGATCAACAAGTGCTTTCAAAGAGACCATAGAGATAAACCTAAGCAGAAACAAATGAATCTGCAAATAAGCATTGAGCTGGAACCCAGCTTCCGCTATATGGTTGGCAAGCTAGGCTTTTTTATCTGACCTAGTCCGGGGGGGCACTTAGACAAGAACACCCCTACAGTGCGGTGAAGGCAAGAGACGGAGGGATGGCGGACACGGTAATGGCTGTCTCTTGACAAAGTCCAAATTCATTTCAGCTAACTTTCAATAGTTTGCAAACTCAGTGAAGAATCAATACTCAAGAGAGTAATATTATTCAGCATGTACATGGTTAAGTAGCTACAAACGCAACTACTGAATAAGCTGTAACAATCTGGATCTGGCAGGACACCAAGATCAGGCACACTGAACAAATCAAAGCCTTCTGACTCTGAGAATCAGCTAGGAATCGGTGATTACCAAGATTCCGATCACGTGTTACCTCTAAAGCTCAAGCCAAGCAGTGATAGAACAAAGAAGAGTCTTTTTGTTGAAGTAGCGAGCTCTTGAATGGCAAAACACTAGTCCAACAGCAACCCCCTCTAGCAGTAGCTCCAATCTCTGAAACCATGAAAGACAGAGAAACCCAAGATCAAATCTCAACTCAACAACAAATCAATCGCCTCGCCATATATGCACAGAACATATAGCTCATCAACTTTCTTACTTTTTCCATGGACACCAATAAAAAACTACTGACTAGCACTGCAATTTGAAGCATTGGACGGAGACAAAATAGAAACTCTTAATAAAACAAGAGCAAGCATAACAACTTCTTATAAAACAAGCTAGAAGTTAGGACCCTGCCTTCTCAAATCAGCAGAATCAAAGGCAGAATGATAACTAGCACCATGACAGAGCCCACAAGATCTCTTCTTTTTTGTCTTGTACTGCAAATCATACTGGTCATCGCGGAAATAAAGAGAGATTGTAACTTGAAGTTATGGAAAAGAGAGCCAATTTAGAATAATAAAGCAAGCAGATTCAACAGGTGCTTAGGTGCATGTGATGTCTCCCTCGTAAAATGATCAGGAGCCTTTAACAACGCCAAAAGAAAATGCTAAAATAATCGGAAAAAAAAATCGAATCAAGTGCATTACACGACGAGTTCAAAGATCCTGAAAGAGCGGTTAAGACACATGACTTAAGGCGACTAACGCAAGCATTATACTGGCAAATAGTACACTTGGATCCGATAAAACATGCATCGAACTGCGCTATGGGAAAATGTCTGACAGATTCACAGAAGGGGAAAGAACGGAGAAAGGAAACAACCCACGAAGCTTGGGATCATGTCACGATCTCTACGCAGACAACCCTTCGCAGAGACGAAAAATTCTTGACTTTCCCATCGCCGCTTGCGCCTCCGGTGCTCTCTTTTTCTGGGAAAATGACCAGATGTTGTTTGGTGGGGGCAAGATTCGAAAGAGAAAAACGAAGGGATACACCCAGATAAAGACGTTGAAACGCTTATTTGTCATTTAGTGCAGGAGGGAGAGAGAGAGGGGTCAAATGGCTGAAATGCATTATCGTTAATGGAACGCTCATAAAGAACTTTCGAAAGACACATGACTCACCAATATGCAAACGCCATTGCCGAGATCTTTCCAAGTAAAATGGACCCTCAACGTGAAAATCAAGAACACAGACTCGGACAACAACAAAAGAAACCAAACTTTGAGCTGAACAAGCTGTGTCACGCGCATTCGTTTTGGAGCTACTCTAAGAACAGGGCACCGAGGCGCGCATTGTCGCAGGATGTTGAAGCAGTAGTAATGGAATACAGGAAGGAGAGGGCGACTATACCGTTCAATTCATCGGCCAAAGACGGGAACTTCAGAAGCAGAGAGAGAGAGAGAACCAGAGGGAGTTATGGGTTGGCACTCGGAACGAAGAAGAGAGATAAATTTACAGCAAGGCAGCCACCACAATGATGGCGATGGTCCCATAGGAGAGAGAGAGAGAGAGAAAAGAGGGAGTCATTCAAGGTCGGGCCGAGACTGACTGGTCTGGTCTGGTCTGGTCTCCTCCACCAGTTTCTCCTGCTTCGCTTCACGAGGCGAGAAATCTCAATGTGTTCGCCTGCGGTTTGCCTCACTCCATTACCATGCACTTGTACCCTTCTGTACTTACGAATAATGGCAGTAGCAAAACCAATTTCAAAATTTTATGAAAGTGATCTTGTTGCAGTTTAAAATTTATCGAACGTACTCTGCGATTTCTCAACATACTGATTCCATGTAATTCAAGAAAAAAATATATGTGAAAAATCTTAAAATTTTCCTATTTAATTATTTAACAAGTATTTACAAGACATATTTTTAGCAAAATTCATACAAAAATTTTCTTAAATGTATGTGTGCGTGCGCGCACATTTTTTTCGCAGATGGATGCGACTTGTATGAAAGCCAACATTTGCACATACTTGGAAGGCTAACGTGAATCTAGGTTATAAATAAGTTTTATTTTTTACTGATTTTAACTAGTTTAATAGTGAGGTTACCTTTATGGGGTTGTTGGTATGGGTATGTGACATAATAGCTGATTAATATAGCCACCTAATAACAATTAACTTTATAGAAAAAATGGTTTGAAAATTTTCTTTTAAAGTGATTGATAAATGCTATCAATTGCAACACCTTCGTCAACAACTTAGAGAAACTATTTTACCCGATTTTGAAAATCGAAAAACCTTTTTTTTTCGAGGACCTGAGCAATTGCAATAATCGAGTTCAGTGATGTTTCCGAACCCATAGCGAGTTAGAGACACTCTTTCGATCAAAAGTGTGCGGTGTGGGAATACAGTAAAAAAAAAAAAAAAACAACAACGAAGGACAAAGATGTTTCGCACTGGCTTAATAACTCTTTAACCCGTGCATCGAACGCATGTCTAAAGATACAGACGCATCACGACATGACCGACCGCGACCAAATCGAAATGGGAACCCAAGCTACGAGATGAGCACAACGAATTCCATTTCACATCTTGATTGAAACTTCACACGCATTGCAAACTAGGCGAGACGACGCGAATGAGACTGCCCCGCACGAAACCTCCGTCTTTCTCTGCTGCCGATCTCGTGAGCAGGAGTGGGTGGTGGACAGTAAATGAGGAATGAATGCGACCATTATGGCAAAAGGGATCATGGGAGTCTGCGGCAGATTATGGAGCATGGATTGGACCTGGTAATTAATACGCGGTACGTACCGCACATGGATGGAGAGTTATTGCCCCTCGCCCCAGCCGGAAGAAGGAGCAGAGAGGAAACGCAAAGGGCTTCTGGCTATGCCTACCGGCCTTGGTCAACTTGGCCTATCTAATGATCCAAGAGTTGGATTTTCAAGTTGAAGATCATAAGCTCGACTCCACCAATTTATCCTCCATCTCATGAAAATCCCGTCTAATATGAGTGCGAAGGGCGGGCTTGGACTTAGGTGTATCGCCAATTCTGGTCGTCTCTTAGCCCCTAAGCTTATCGGGAAAATTATCAAAAGAAATCTTAAACATATCGTGTGGATGACAATTCAAATTCTATATCTTTCAAATTGGCTTATCAAAAGAAATCCTAAACATATCATGTGGACGTCAATTCAACCGTATACCTTTCAATTTAGTCAATTTAATCAAAAACCTTTTGACGATTTATCGATGTAGTTTTTCGATCAATTTTGGTTTGAAATCACTTGCCGTCTTGCGTGCTATGGCCGGCATTGACGTGAAACTTTTGCAATTTTTTTCTAAATTCTTTATTTATTTTTTAATTCTTCATTGTGGCTAGTGAGGAGGGTCACAATGGTTGGGTGAGGACTGTAGCCCTCGCCTAGTGGCCAGCAACCCTCATCGACCATAATGAAGATAAAAATAAATAAAATAATAAAAGTCATGCAAACAAAATTCAGAAAATTGTTTAAAAATTTGTAAGAGTTGTCCAAAGCAGCAATGATCATGCCTCGTATGACAATTAGGGTCCACATCGAGAGATTTTCAATCGAAATTGATCAAAAAATTACATTGTTAAATCGTCAAAATACTTAAGAGATTAGTTGACCAAATGTGAAGGTTTGGTAGCTACCTCGTCCGCCCCAAAGAAAAAGGTAGGTACCAAACCCGCTCTATCCATTTTTCTTATTTCAAAGGAAAGATAAGTTTATATCTTGTTACGGGGGCAATCTTTGCTTTTGATTCTCTGACTTGTGCTCTTTGATGTATTGAGTCCTTTGATCTTTAGTTTGTGCAGTCAAGCCCTTTGGTTGCTCGGAAAATATTTCCCCTTATTTTTTTTTTTTTTTAAATTAAAAATTCTAATAAAAATTAGCTTTGATTTTTAATTAATTTTGAATTACTTTCTTTTAAAATTTTTCTCTTATTTTTTTGTCCCCAGCCTCATCAAAGACCAGCTAGCTCAAGCCGAGCCTCACCCGGATCTGCTAGCCTCACTCGAGGCCGGCGACATCGAGGCTCGCCTCCCGGATTTGGCTTTGCCAAGGTTAGCCTAAGCTTGCCGGCCTGCGGCGGGGCGAAGCCTCGCTTGAGCCAAAAACCGACTGACGAAGAAATTGAAGAAAAAAAGAAGAAAAAAAAAAAGAAGAGAAAACAAATTAAAGGATGTAATTAAAAATAAAATAATTAAATTTTAAGTTTTTATTTGAAAGATAAAAAATAATTAAAAATAGGTAATTTTTCTAGAAAAATCAATTCCTTGCCAAACAATGGAAATCATTTTCCAATTCATTATTAAGTCTCAACTAAATACCGAGAAATATGATCATTTTATGAAATTATTATATTTTTCGGGAAATAAACGGAGTTTTAGTTATTAATAGACTTTATTTAGCTCGACGTGGCTGCTAATATGTTGCTTGTAATTCTAAAGTTAGTCTGCCTATCTACCTTTTAAGAGAGGTCCTCAGAAGCCGCCTTAAATGGTGGTACAAGAAACCTCACAAAATTAAGGGGGAAGAACCATTACACAAGTTTTTTTTTTTTGGGTCGTATTACACTAGTTATAAAAAAACCATCAAAATGAAATTTAGGATGCGTTTGTTTCGATAGAAGTGCTAAATATGTGCAGACTAATCCCAAACTAGTTTACCATAAGTTAATTTGAAATGTAATTAGTTTATAAAAACTAATGAATGAAAAATATTTATATTGTCACGAAAATTTTTAGACCTAAATTATTCTCAATAATAAAAATATTTTTCACGATTAATTATTTTAAGCGATACAAATATTTGTATTTAAGAAAATATATTTTAAATAATTTATTTTTTTCAAAATAAACAAAACCTTTGTAATAACATTCATTCCAGCCACGATTTTTCTCGTTGTTATTATATGAGAAATACTAGTGCTCTAGCTTTTTATGGTCCCTTAGGAGTTCAATATCTCGCTGTCATTTAAGTCAATAAAGAACAGAGCTTACACAAATACTTAAGATGTTACGTAAAGACGTGATTTAATACACAAATACTTAGATAAGGCAAATAGGTTAGAAAAGATTTGAACTCACCTCCCGCATTGACATGATATTAAATTTTGTGAGATCACCGTCAATTGTTAAAAAATTTTAAACCGTTGGATGAATGTATAATTAAGGTTTGATTTGTTTGGCGAAAAACGAATGATTTAAAAAATATTTTCTAAACAAAGATCGCTTATAAAAGTAAATGATAGACAAATATTATTTTCATTTACGTAAATATTTAGACACAAATTATTTTTTATAATATAAATATTATTAATTAATTTTTTAAAAAATATTTTTAAAAATATTTATTTTTCTTCAAAACAAACGAAATTTATTTAAATATTCTATGGCAGCAGAGATGGGCTGACCTCACTGAGCAAAAGACAAACAGTTCCTGTCAAATCAGCAAAATCCTATTTTGCCTCTCTCTCCCCTGGCTCGGGCATACTAGCACAAGCAGATTAGCAGAGAGTTGAGGAAAGAGCAGCGAAAATGAAGCTCAAAGTCTACGTAGATCGCATGTCGCAGCCGTCTCGTGCTGTCATCATCTTCTGCAAGTACGATTTTCCCGATTTCTTTCTTCAGTTCCGTCTTGTGCTCGCCATTATTAGATAGTCTGCTTCTTCTTCTTCTTTTACCGAATTTTGAATTGGGCCCTGAACTCACGTGATTCAGGGTCAATGGGATCGACTTCGAGGAGGTGAGGATAGACCTCTCTAAGCGCCAGCATCTGTCCCCCGAATTCAGAGGTGCACTCCTAGTACCATGATTGGGTAGTCTTGTCGTGTTTGAGCGCGTTTTGTAGATTCCCATGAAGTTGGCACTTCAAAGATGCAATCTTTTGATAATCATTGGATGTCGATCAGACGCGACGGTATGTCCGTTCATGTTTTGACATGTAGAAAGCTTAGTGGCATCTAATGTCTCTACTTGCGCTTCTGATTGGAGTAGGTCGAAGAAGATCTTTGATTGTTATCTTAAAGTGGAAATGAAGCTGGGAAATTCATTGAATTCTCAATAAATTTCTATTGGGAAAAGTTCTGGCTTTCCTTATTTTTTGTTAAGGAAAGTGCAAATTTTTTTCGACGCCCACCGTAAGTTGGAGAGCCTCCACGCCTGCTGAAGAAGATGATAAACACCTTTCTCAGTTTTGTGTTGTACCCCTCTGCTGATTGAGCAGATATACACAATGAAGGAAGAAATCTACAGTGCAAGGAAAAATGAGATGTTTTTGTTGAATAGCTGGGAGATTATGACTGATGAGTAATAATCAAATAAGATGCTGAACGGGTAAAACCTTTTTCCCTCGATCGAAATCGTTAAGATGTTGAAACGAGTCATAGATGCGAAGGAAAGGTGCTTTGGAACCATTGAAGTCAAGGTTGTGCTCCATACTTCCCAATGGATCTATAAGCTGTTTGTATTATACGTGAATAACCCATAAGTTCTGCCTCAGGTCAGACGTTTGGCCTTGTACTTTCTGGTTGTCACGAGTTATTAGATGACACTCTACCTGGTTTTCCTCTCATATCTGTTTTAGGGTAGATCTCTTTTCTGTACATCATTTTTATTTTGTGGCTACAATTGGCATTGTTGTTACTGCTGAGGAAAGCTCGTGTGCTGAGTTCATGCACTTATTTGTGGTTCAAATTTGCAGATGTAAACCCAATGGGAGAAGTTCCGGCTATTGTTGATGGGAGACTTGCGCTTTTTGAGAGGTACTGGAGCTGTTAATCTTTCTGTTTGCTTTGTCAAGGTTGAAGTGCAAGAGTATCAATATGCGAAGAAGACAAAGAACCTTTTTTCCAAAGTTTAAAAAGATTTCCTAAAATGAAAAAGAAAATACAGTGTCTGAGTTACAGCATCTTAAGCAGTTCATTAGAAGATTAATACACCTCCTAAACAGCTTCCTGGAAAAGATATGCTGGAGACCCTGGATTCATCATAAGTTTTTCATTTTTGTACTACTTCAGCATATCTTATTCTAACTCGAAATTAAGCAGCACTAGTTCCCTTTAAGACTTTAGTAGACCATATTTATATTGGAGTGTAGGTGGCGTATATTTGTGTGTTTCGCAATGATCACTAATTGCAGTCAAGTGTGCATCTTTATCTCTATTTCCTCCTGAAGTTTTCTTTGGTGTGAACTACTCCACATCGCTATTTGAGTATGATTATATGGCTTTGTGGGGAAGGTGCTATGTACATCATGGTACATGCACACACATCTAGATTTTCCTGTAATCTTGTCAATGCGTCGGAATATCTCGTATCGTGAATGGAAATGAAAGGTCATTCCTGATGCATTGGTGAAATTAGCGGCAGTGTTTTTGAGCCATTTTATACATTTGTGGGGAATGCTATCGAACAGATCCTTGGCCAGTTTTCATCTTCTTCAGCGTTAGAAAATGTTTTATTTGCCATTATATTTCATCACAGATATTCCAGGTTTACAATGTTTTGTTTCACTTTCATGTTTGCAGTCATGCTATTCTCATCTATCTTAGCTGCGCATTTCCTGGGGTTGCAGATCATTGGTAAGCACAGTAATCCTTGTTAATCTACTCAAACCATTTTAAACTGTAGGATGTGCATGTTCGGAAGTGGACTCAAATTGATGTTTAACCACTAGGTTCCTGCAGAGCAATCTTAAGCAATTAAAGTTCCTTCTGTGTTATTATTCTGGTATTAATGATTATAGTTTCACAGTGAAAATGTATAGCTTGGTTTTGATATCTGGCAGTAGGCAGATGCATTCAGTTCAATATGGAGATTCAATTTGCATTTATATCACTTCCTTTGCCATAGGATCGTGTGTTCTTTCACTGTATGGATGATTATCATGTTCCAATACTTCTCGCATTTAATTTAATCTGTGCATTCTGTTGTTTGATAACTTGTAATCTCTGACAGGTACCCTGCTGATCTTTCCCGGAGAGCTAAGATACACTCTGCATTGGATTGGCACCATTCCAATTTACGACGGGGAGCAGGTGAAAAATACTTCACATTTTTAGATAATGTAGCACCTGATTGGCCCTTTTAAACTTCAATCTGGATAATGCAGATTGATGCCTTCAAGGTCAGTTTTTCACTCTGTTTGAATTGCAAGAAATGTACACATATTCATCAATTTAGTTCATCAAACAATTTTGACGGGGATGAGATTAATTTTTCAAAAGACAGGCAGTGTCCCTGGAATTTTGCCAGAACACAAAGGGTGGCAGAGTATTCACCTAAGAAATAACTTTTCCAGTGAAATAGGAGTTGAGCTAGTGTTAGATTGCCCTGATTTAAAATGTGATGATGCCTTCTAATTTTGTGATCTTGCAGAGCCATCTGAACATAGAACATTTGACATATGATATTTCTAACTTTGTTTTGCTTGTGTTGTGGCTCTTTGCATATTGTGTAACCTTTGAGAAACATTCCCTATAGTTTGCACATATTCTTGCTTCAGTCACCATAATTGAACATTACATGACTTGTCTTTGTTTCAGCTGCCTATGTGCTGAATAGTACTCTGGCTCCTGCGCTTGGACGACCATTGAACCCAGTAGCTGCTGCTGAGGGCGAGAAACTTCTGTCCTCATCTTTGTTGAAGATAGAGTCTATCTGGCTCAAAGGCAATGGTCCATTTCTGCTAGGTGGCTTTCAGCCATCCATTGCTGACCTCAGCTTAGTATGTGAAATTATGCAATTAGAGGTATGTTCTGCCTCAATGGATTCTTTTTTATTTTTTTGGGTAATGGAAAAAATAATCTGAAGGGAGACGGAATCCTATGACGGTAGAAACTAAGGGTGTATGTCATTATAAGTCAGAAGATGTGGCTCGAGAAAGCTAATATAGCTGGAGGTGTTATTCTGCCTTCATATGTTATCAGTGACAAATTCATCGCACTTTACTGAAAATTTTAAATTATGGACGAGAGGGCAGCTGCTTGCCTTCAGTGCTTGTTATTCTTTCAATCTCCAAACTTATGTATTAGTTTGGTTTAACCATATGACCGACGACATATTTCTTCCCAAGAGCACACATTGAATATGGAGATCCTTATTCTCTTTTTTAATATTCTGTTTTGGGGAAATATCCCATTTGATTGAGTAGGGATATGTCACATTGTGAATCAAAGGAAACTGGGATGGGGCTAGGGCCCAACTTGTAATCACCTTTCTTTTTGTAATAGACATGTAATCATTTCATGTGGAACATGGATACACTTATATGTAAATTAAGAAAGAATAAAGATATCAATCAGAGCCTAGCAAAACTAGTTTTGTGGTATGCTTTCAAGAGAATATTTCCTCAAGAAAAAAAATTCAAGCAGGCATCATACTGGTTGCGTGAGGGTTTGGTAGGTGCAGTTGCCCAATGGACACAGGTTTGATAAGGAAGCTGATAATGCTGTTCTTCTACTCCAGGTACTTGATGACAAGGACCGTAATCGCATTCTAGGTCCCTATGAGAAAGTTCAAAAGTGGGTGGAGAGCACAAGAAAAGCGACGCAACCGCACTTTGACGAAGTACATCAAGTCCTATCGAAAGTAAAGACAAGATTACAAATGCAGCGTTCAGCAGGAGCAAACACCGAGGCTGATTCGACAAGAAAATTGACTTCGAAGATGTGAACACTCGTAATGGTGTGCTTTTGAACTTACTGTGACGGTGCTTGGTTCTCCTGTAAGGCATCTAGCCCAATATCGGGCGGTGTTTGCTTTTAATGATCGTATGCAGTACTACGCTGTGATTGAATAAATTTGCAGAGTCGAAGCTCAGCTTTCTGGTTACTGGCTGATTCCATCTTGTAAACGATTTGTGTTTTGAAATAGGGATAATTGCAGTACTAGAATTTGTTGTGAAATTGCAATCGAGCACTGAAACTTTCAAATAGTATGTGGTATTAAAAGACTAGAACTTAAAACTTGTGAACTATGAGGGAAAGTCTGCTGGCATATATAACATGTAGAGTCAAAGCTTCTCAAGTAACTATTTAGAGAAGGGTGGAAGCGAGAAGAGAATCGAATTTAATTTTGCCGTACTAGAAACGAGAACCAATGCAATTCTGATTTTGGAGGAGGTGCTGGGCAATGAGTAGGCATCAGGACGGTCACCTGGTGGGATATAACCCTCTTTTTCATTTCCATAGACTAGGCAAATTATTGTAATGAAGTCTCTTTTAACTCCGTTTGATTTGGCTAATCAGAAAAATTTAATATGAACATTTTAATTACTTTTCCTAAAATACATAAAGCGCTGACGTGGTGCTTGGCGGGCACTACTTTTTGAAAAAAAAAATCGAAACAAAAATCTAAAAACCACTTGAGGAGGCTTAGCCACCCTGCCACCACCGCTTCCGCAATGATGCCACCACTACCACTGATCGGCCACATCACCACCGGCCGCCAAGATCCGGCCTTGTCCCAATCATGATGGCTTTCAAGATCCTGCAGCCTCAACCATGGCCGCTTTAGCTTCCCAGGCTTCTGACCGCGAGCTTCGTTGAGGTTGGCCAACACTCGAGTTGGCAATCGTAGCTCCAACGTCCAGGCTTCTTCAAGCTCCCGGTGATGACTGCTCAATCTTCTTCAAGCTTGCGGCCGTGGCTGCTAAACTTTTTGTCAACTTTTGTGAGGCTTGGCCATGGCCGCTCGGGGCTTCTGAACGTGGTTTTATGGAGGTCAACCTTGAAGACCGCGATTAGGACATAGTAATGGGTGGATCAGAGTTGGGTGATGCAGTGGTTGAAGCAGTCCTAGAGTCAGGCGACGATGGTGGTGGACGGATTTAAGCGACGATAGACCAAGGAAGAAGAATATGCTAGAGTTGCAGATGCCACATCAACGTCTCTCTTCGAACAATAATAAAAAACCGGCACATTTGCATTTGCCATTACTCTAGTTGAACGGACTTAACGAAAATACTTGATTGTACAAATTTGTCAAGTTTTAAGACTTGACTGCATTATTTAAAAATTGCGTCTATTAAGATTTCATCCCATCATCCAACTCATGCTGATACCAAGGACGTATCATTGAATGGATTTTCAAGGAAGAATATTTCCTTTCCGTTGAGGGACTAATATGCTCACAGGTATTTAATGCCCACTTTTTTTGCTTACTTCTACAGATCTGCCAGGTTGATTTACGCCACCGCCTAGTGCGCTTTCCCTGGATGGGAATGGTCCTCGCGATAAATCATTCCGTCGCTATCCCACGCGTTGGTGAAAAGTGTCCAGTTCTTTCGGTCTCTTGTAATTCTTCAACAGGAGAGAAGAACAAACAACACTGACAGAGGAGGCTGCCATTGCCGCTCCAGCAATCCAAGGTGACAGCCTGAATCCTGTAAACGGGAAGAGGATCCCGGCTGCTATCGGTATTCCTACGACGTTGTAACCGAAGGCCCAGATGTAGTTCCAACGGATCCGGCGGAACGTTTTCCTGGAGAGATCGATGGCGGTTATCACATCTTCCAGATTGCTCTTCATGAGGACTATGTCGGCAGCTTCGATTGCGATGTCCGTGCCAGCACTGATGGCCATTCCTACGTCGGCTACCATGAGTGCGGGCGAGTCGTTGATCCCATCTCCTACCATTGCCACCGTATAACCTGAAGCCTGTCATTGTCACAGGTGAAGTTGTATTACCAGTGTAAACTAGCAAAAAGCTTTCTATAAGTTAGCAGATAGTGAGTAGAGACTTGGACATGGCTGAAAGTTGAATGGATGGAGGTGGTTCAAGTACCTGTAAGCCCTTGACTTTCTCGGCTTTCTGCTCCGGATTGGCTTCTGCAATAACTGTTTCGATGCCGACCTCCTTGGCGATGGATTCGGCAGTGCCCAAGTTATCACCTGTCACCATGATGCTCATCACGTCCATGGACTTGAGAATGGAGATAACTTCGCGTACACCCAGTTTTAATGGATCCGATATGGCCAACACTCCCGTCACCTCTCGGTCAAAGGACACTAGAATCCCAGTCTGAGCCAGTTTTTTGGCTTGTGCTAGTATGTTCTCGGCATCCTCGGGAATGATCATGTCGTGTTGCAGCATCAAGCTCTTGTTTCCTATTAATATTTCTCTGCGCCTAACCATGGCCTTGACTCCATGGCCAGGGACAGAGACAAAATCTCTTGCTTCTGGCCAGAAGGATTTGTCCCCTTCTTCCCAAAATGTTTTGGCATGTTCAACAATGGCCTTGGCCAAGGGGTGTTCGCTGTTGACCTGACATACATTTATTATACTGACCCGATAATCAGTTCTGAAGAAATCATATAATCAATAAAAAACTTTTTGGGCGCAATATGTCCAGAACAAAGATGTAAAAGATATTTGGCAATGGAAAGGCTACCTCAGTTGCAGCGACGAGCTCGTAAAAATGTTGTGGTTCCATGGTCTTCAAGAGTTTTGTGTAGACCACCACTGGCTTCCCCATTGTGAGTGTTCCTGTCTTGTCAAACACGACACAGTTCACCTAGGATTGAGCAGAACAGAAGATTAAGATGATGAAAGAAGAGTTCAGGCCAAGTGTGATAGTATGGAAGGACGGAAGATGCAAAACAGTCCATCTCTGCCCCCTCTTCGTTGGCCTACTTGAATGAGAAATACAGAGACATTTTCGTCGCAGCTTTGACTGGAAACTAGCTTACAAAGAGAAACTAGAGAGAAACTAGAAAAAAGTAGGGGAAACTCCCTAATATAAGGCTAAATTGAGTTCAACCTGATACAGAGGTTAAGCTGTTTAGACAGGGTATTTGTCCTGTCATCCATGGCCACATAAGTATCCTGTATGCTAACCTTATGTGTATTTTCCAAAGCTTGGCCTCCTTTGATCAGGACACCATGAGATGCCCCAAGTCCGGTGCCAACCATCACTGCAGTGGGTGTTGCTAGGCCGAGGGCACACGGGCAGGCTATGACCATCACGGCTATTCCAAACTGCAGAGCGAGTTCGAAGCTATTCATGGAAGCTGGAAGCCAAGATTGGGGATAGCCATGATACTTCCCCACCAAAATCCAGGCAGCCCATGTAAATACTGAAAAGATTATGACCTGCACGAAAGACCATTTTCTCAGCGAGATTCTTTCCTTACAATGGTTGCTGTAGGTGAAGTTTCTGTTACTTGGGTTCAAGTTTTTTTGATGGTGTGATGTTGTTGGATCCGTGCACTACTCAGTTCATTTATTTATATAGGGTCATAAGAGCACGATGGTTTGGATATGTTTGCAAGACATGTAGTGGGAGTGCAGAAGACACAGAAAACTTGCTTACCGAAGGCACGAAATACTTGGAAATGCGATCGGCAAAATTCTGGATAGGAGCCTTGCCCATTTGGGCCGACTCAACCAGTCGAACAATCTGCGAAAGAGTAGTGGCTGATCCAACTTGTGTTACCATAATATGCAGGACGCCGTTCTGATTCACCGTGCCTCCAATCACCACGTCACCCTTGGTCTTCATCACAGGTTTAGGTTCTCCTGTGATCATGCTCTCATTGACATGGCTTTGCCCCCAGATGACCACACCATCCGAGGCTGCTTTTGCACCTGGCATGATCTTTATCACATCATTCTTCTCTATCAGCCGGGTATCGATTTCGTGCTCATCAGTCACGTTACCCTCCTCATCCATTGTTAAGAGAACTCCTGTTTCGGGTGCCAAGTGCAAAAGCTTGGCAATGGCTTCAGAAGTCTTTCCCTTGGCCAAAACCTCTAAATATTTCCCTAAGAGTATGACTGTGATGAGCATGCAACTTGTCTCAAAGAAATCCATGCTCTTGAAACTTTGAGAAGTTGCTGATCTCAACAATGAGTAGACAGAGTATAAGTATGCAGCATTTGTCCCTAGGGCAATCAGAACATCCATGTTAGCAGAACCGTGGTGCAAAGCTTTGAAAGCCCCGGTATAAAATCTCCGTCCGATGATGAATTGTACTGGAGTGGACAGGACCCATCTCAAAGTTTCTCCAAAAGTCAGCATGTTCACAACTTTGACATCTAATACACAGTTAATCCTAGGAATATACATGAAAACCATAGAGGTCAGAAAGACAGGAACAGTGAACACTAAACTCCAGAGAAAAGATCTGCTGTATTGCTCGGTTTCTTCTTGCTTACGAGCTTCTCTTTCTCGCTCTCCTTCAGGAATTATACTGGCCTTGAGATGGCCAGACCCCGTCGACTCAATCACTTTGATGAAGCTCCTGGGTCCTGTCAAATCTGCTTTATAGCATATGGAGATTTTACTCATTGCATGATCTGTGTCCACAGATTGAATACCGGGAAGTGCCTGGAGAGAACTATGGATGATTTCCATTGTACGGGAAGGGTTATCTGTTTGGATGCCCTTAACTTTGAGCTGTATCTTGCTAGTATCTGTCCCTGAACTCACAAGAGTGGCCTCAAATCCAGCATCCTCAATGGCTCTGAGCAAGTTGTTGTGGCTTAAGATGTTTGAGTCGTAGTGTACTTCTGCTTCTTCCGTTACTAAAGCCACATGGGCCTTCCGCACGCCCCCAACTGCTCGTAAAGCTGATTCAACAGTCGAGGAACAAGAGGTGCAAGTCATCCCATTTACACGGATCCGACATACCTGGACTGTTCTCTCACTCATCTCCTGATAAAATGTTCAGAAATGTTAATTTAGATGGAAAGACCGGCGAAGCAGTAAAAGCCAGAACGGTACGGGCTCTTCTCCAGTTGTCATGTACTTAAGAAAACGTTGCAGTATTCTACTAAAAGATTTGAGAACATGTTGAACTGTAGAAGAAGCATGATTGAACTAGTTAAAATATGTTTTCCGAAAAATCGAATAAAACATCTGCAGCTTTTGTTGTAAGTTATGAACGATTCTTCCTACATTAACGATCTCAAAACACAAGATTGGTTGATGAATACTTCACTCCAAGTGGAAGGTTTGTGTTCACTAAACAATATCCCAACTATACGGTGCATCTGAATCGCTACAACAGCTTATAAACATCGGCTGTGAATTGTTTGCAATGCATCTCGCGGAGAACAAAAAAACACATGATTGCAACCACACCAAAAGGTGGCGTGGACTCAGGCCAACTTACTTCGACATCCACAACGGCTTCCTGGACTCCTGGAAGTCGCTCAACCGCTTTCGCCACCGATCCAGCGCTCGCAGAGCTCTTCATTCCAGTCACCGAAGACACTGCGCTCACCTCGAATCCTTCAGTGGGGATGCTAATGTGTTTCTTGAGTCAATGCCACTTCGACTGTCTTTATCTGCCTCTAGTTGGGTTCCAACCAGCACTCTTATATACAAAAACATTACTCTTCCACCCTCATCAATCATGGCCACTTCGGCCCATAAAAGGAACAAACAGACTGTAGCTCTAAAAAGAGAGATAAAAAGCAAAGACCATGAGATGATTTTTGCTCAGTCTCAGTTCTTGGCTTGGACCGAAGAAAAGGGCATCTGCTTTAGCGCAATGCCTCTGCTTTTTTCTTATTGCAAAGCGAGCAACTTTCTCTCATGATTTAAAAGGACAAGCATTATTGCAGTTTTAATATGTTGAGTAATGAACAGGCAAAACATGAAGAGTTTACAAGTGGCATAAACTTTTTTTAAAGTTTGTAGTGGCGATGTTCGTCACTAAGAGTCCCGCCGTGATCGATTTGCTCTGTTTTGGCCCCATAATGCAAAGGAATTCGTGTTTCTGGGTTTATGTCTTTCTGTCCCTACATTAAGCAAAAGTCCCATGGTCCTCTGTTGCGATGTCTTTGTGGGTCGCTGAACTCTGAAAAATGGTTACAACAAGCAAGCGTAGGTGTTCCCCATAGAGAAAAGAAGAATTCCGGAAGGAATCAACTGTGATTTCTATATTCCTTCTTTCGTTTACAAGGCTATAAGCATACTTATATACGGAAAAGAGAATCAACCTTAATTGACCTACAAATCAGAGAATATACATAGAAACATGGGATATACATAACAAGAATATAAAAGAAGAAGAGCTCTTCCTATTTTGAATCTAATAGAATCTAATAGACAGCTCACGCTAACACTCCCGCTCAAGCAAGTAAGAAGATGTCTTTAACACCCACTTGACAAGTGAGCTGTGAAAAGTTTGACTCGATAAGGCCTTCGTAAGAACATCCGCTAACCGATCTTCAGATTTGATAAATGAAAACTTTATCACCTTAGCATCCAAATTATGCTTGACAAAATGCTCGATACCATTTGCCATGAGCCGACGGATCTTAATTGCGATATTAGCCGGTGTGGCGCTTGGCAAGCCAAGCCGGCCTTCCCTCATATAGTTGTTCCATAGAACACTTAGGCGAATAGCTTTCCCGTATTGGATTATATCACACCTAACTTAGCTCGAGTGTCCTTCGTATCGAACAATAGTAGACTACATTAGGCACCACAACCGGTTTCAACCTACCATGGCCTCATTAGGAGAGTGGCATCGCCTCCCGATCGGTTTGTACACGGAAGGCTAACTCGCCTTTAGAGCTCCTCTTGAATATATTCCATTCAACCTAGAACTCCTAATAGAAACCCGTCCCGACGCCACTCCCAGGAACCCAATTGTCTTTTCCCTCTACAATGCTCACTCTCCATGATAACACCCTAAGCTCCACTCACAATAGACTCGAGTACGGAGAGAACTCGTCCACTTGGGACACGGAACTCCGGGCCCGTGTCATTCTCCCTCACTCAATCCGCAAACGCCCTTGTTGCGGGTTGTTCTATCGCTTCCTTGCATGCTTCCCACGCCACACCGTCGAGACTTACATGAATAGCGGACGCCGGCCCAACAAAGCAACAACACTCCACCGGCAACTTTCCCCAATCAAAACTATTCGTGAATCTTTAGTCACTTGTACCCTCTCGACAAGTGTGACATCCCTCGCCAACCGCACACCCTTGGCAGCACCTTCTTTCATCTACTAAGCTTTTCTTGATCTCAAGCAGACCAATAGAGGTTCCTCTTGATAAAACGTGGTAGCGGACCCTTCTTAAGATTTGCCGAATCGATCCAAGAACATTATCCCATATTAGTAAGCAATTCGGTTCCTTCCTATGCCTCCATTGACATCCCGAAGTTCGACGAGAGCCGCAAAAGAAAGCAAGAACAAGAAGGAAGGAGGAAATGAAGAAGATGCGAAGCGAAGAAGAAGATGAAGACGTCGTACAGGGGGTCGCTCGGTCAAGGCAGGAGAGAGAGAGCACATGGGACCGAAACTTGGGCAGGAGGGTTTTAGAAATTAACGCCAAAAGAAAGATTACATAAGATATGAGAGAGAAATCTAGCGACAAAAAAAACAATTCGTTGCTTATTTAGCGACGAAAAAGCTAATTGTCGCTAAATCGGCGACGGAAATACAAATTCGTCGCTAATATTAATATTTTTTTTATTTATATCATATTAGTGAAGAATAATATATTTCGTCGCAAAATTAGCAACGAAAAAATTAGTTCGTCGCTAAATTTAAATATTTTCTTTTTTATTTTTATTCACAAAGCTAATTTTGTGACGAACAAAATTGTTCGTCGCTAAATTAGCGATGAAAAAGCTAATTCGTGGCTAATTTTAATATTTTATTTTTTACTTTTATTTTTATTTATAGCATATTAGCGACGAAAAATGTTATTCGTCGCTAATTTTAATATTCTATTTCTTATTTTTATTCATAGTGCTAATTTTGCGACGAAATCAACTTTCGTCGCTAATTAGCGACGTAACGGCAATTTTCGTCACTGAGTTTTAAGACGAGAATTTGCGACGAAATCAATTTTCGTCGCTAATTAGCGACTAATTTGTTCGTCACTAATTATGTCGCAAATAGTGATGAATATTTATTTTGTCGCTATTTTTGTCTAAAATTAGTAATGAATTTTTTTAAACGTCGTAAATTTTTCGTGATTAAATTCGTGTTCTTTTGTAGAGATGACTGCCGCAGGTTATAATGTTGGACCTGGACCAGGACAACCTTCGAAAAGGATCAAGTTAGCGCTTCTTGCATGTCTTATGGTGGACCATAAGAGAGATTGGTAATATTTCTGGTTTTCAGCCTTCATCAAAATTTGTGCATTTGAATAGCTTTCATCAAAATTTGTGCAACCCTAACAACGAAAATGACATGAGTCAAGAGCTGTTGCTTTCCATGTTTCATTGTGCAGTTTTAACCCGCCTTTAGATGCCAATGATTTAGATTCTAAGAGACTTCTATGACGTTATCCATTGTTCCTTTAAATGATAGCCCGTCCATTCGGCTCGATACTTAGCATCATGACCAGCCTTTACCGCAATACATTATCCTGCGCTCAAGCTATCATGAATATGTTTCTCCTTTACTTGTTGGCAGGCTAACATTAGTTTTTGTAATTGATGATTTGTACATGCTAAATCGTGTCATGATCTTTTCTTTTTTGCATCTGATGTTTATGTGAACTTGTTTTGTTGCTTTTGTCAGGCAGAGGATCTTCTGGAAGGCTTCTACCATAAAATAGGAAACAATTCTGTTGGGTAACCTTTGGGGACTGTTTTACATGTGACAACATAATGGACCTTGGTATCTTTTTCTTGTTAAGATTTTTTAGGGAGATGCTATGTTTGGGAACTGTTAACTTTCCATCTGATTGGAGGTTTTTACATATTACTTGTTTATCATAGAGTTGATTGATTTTCTGCATCAATTCTTGAACCTGCATATGGTTTGGCTTTTCTCTCTCTCTCTCTCTCTCTTCCTTGTGGGTGGATTCGATCCGGTCAAAAGCGTCAAGAAGAACTTAGTTTAGCTGATATACGAACCAGCCCACTTTTGTATTGGTGGGAGGTCTTGGTGTGCCATCGCTGTCCAATCTCGTTGAATGCGGCGAGTCCAACGTTTGGAGCAATACTGCAGCACGAAGTTGACTATTTATACACTTTATTTTAACCATGGTTAGCCACTGCCATCGAGGTCGACTATAATCTATAAAGATCGTCACAACCTCAGCCCTCCATTACCACAATTTAACTCAGCAGCTAAGTTCTACTCTTGAGAATTTAAGAGGGAGTGAAAAAGAAAAGAGTCTTGCATCTGTCAAATACCGCAAAATGATGTTTTGCAGGTAGCTGAAAGTCATGAAAAGACCATTTAGACCAGAAAACATAGTTGGTGAAATCAGAGTGTCAAACGGTCTTCTTCACTAAAATCTCTACATATGGACTCTCTCCTCTATCTTGTGATTGTCTATATGTTTGTAAAAGCAATACTCATATCCCGTGTCTCAACTTTTTACATGACTAACATACCATATAGCCATAGGTATTTGTGCTTCGTATCCTTAGGTATGGAAGACACAACAATGGGATAACCTTGTCCCCTTTTCGCTATTACCTACAAAAACTACTCATTCAACTATTACTGAAAGGTAATTTCGATTTCAGCAATAACCCGTTGCTAATCGTTCTCTCGCATTTCAAGTTCGGTGAACTTGTTTGGTACAACATGTGTTGTAACTCGGGCATCACAATACTCAATGACTCCCGACTCGCCATTCTCTTGAGTGTTCATTTTAATATGATAATTAATATTCACTCAATGATCCATTGACCAGGAACAGATTAAATATTCAGTTAATTGTGAACCCGTCACATATTTTCTTAAAGTCTTGTCACAACTGACCTTATAAAGTCATTCATATATAGCTATTAGGACATACATCTAACAAGCACATAAGGCTTGGTCTACAAACCAGAATATATATCAATATTTTTTGTTCTCAGAATCTTGTCTTACAACTAGTGTGCCTGCCAAAGACCCGCAGCGACCCAAGGTGACAAAGAAAAGGAAATTAAAACCCCAAAAAGGCGCAATGACAACCGTAGCCCATGAGTGATAAATGCTTTTTGATAGTACTATCAATGACATCTACACATCATCATTGCATGTTTTACATAATCCACTCATTAATTTAGAGGTAGTATAGTACAAAATAACTGACAATAATATGTCAGGCTAGCAGCTTCAATCTCATAATAATTCTCGTAATAATAAATGTTGCAAATTCACTCAATGCATGGCCAAGGAATCACCCTATTAGAAGGAACTCGACCGGCATCGGTTTACCTTGGGATTGGTTCCGCTCACCTTATATCATTCATGTATGATATTTGTTCATGCCGGTACAATCCACACATCGGTAGCTGTGCGTGGCAAAAGTGGCGGTACCAATCTTCTGTTATGCAGCCGGCGCGAACGTAGCATGTCCATGAAAATGACCACGATCTGGTGCCAAACCCACCGGTGGAGTTTTTGGAGCAGACCACGCAAGTGAAGCCCAAAGAGCAATACGAGCGGCGCCAAATAGGGAAGAAAGCGAGAGAAAGAGCCTCGGAACAACAGCGATGCGAGGGAAGCCGCCGAGAGCGAGGCGGCGAGGGTCATGAGGCTTCGAGTCGAGACACGAGCACAAGGACGCCGTCGACCAGCGGCGATGAGCGACGGAGGTGGTTGATCTACAAGTGCCAAGAAGCAATGCAGGAGAAGACTATAGATGGCAATGGAGGTGGTGATGGAATGGGTGTCAAAGGGGGACTGTGGCTTGCCCTGGTACTTCACTTGAATGAGATTCACTAGGACTGGAATGACGAAGGTGAGAGCGCCATTGTGGTGGGAACTAGTGAACAAGGCAGGCCAAGCTTCGATGCTTCTCCAATGATGAAGGCCTATTGGGATTTTAATGTACGTTGGGAAGAAACCCAAATGATTATAATCCATTGGTTAAAGATTAGACACGTTGAGAGAAGAGGAGAAAATACACTAATCAATGAGGGAGCCAAGAAGGGGTTTATATATCAAAGGGTAGCCCGGCCAATTCTCTAGTGTGCATTCATCTTGTGCGACCACTCCATTTCTCTCCGAAGCTCAAACTGTGTGCGGAAACGTACTTGTAATACATGTTATGCATGTTGTGTGTAAGTTGGACTTCGCACGTGAAATACAGAATGTGAACGCAGTATTATTCCGTTTATGCCAACTTAGGGGCTTCCAGGACTTTAGTTCTATTAGTAAGAGGAGATAGGATTAAGGATTTCCCTAACGTGAAATATCAAACTGACCTTTGGCCTTTAGGTCCTGACACAAGAGACTTCTAGAGTGGTTTCACACTAATGGTTCCCACCTGCCTGCGGAAGGAGGCCATCTTCGCCTTCCACCTAAGCTATGCAGGAAAGGCCAAAGCTAATCCCAGGAAATAGTAAAGTTTCATAGGGTCTTTTGGTCCAGATGGAGGTAGTCCTCATATCCACAGACATGTCTATTTCATCGAAGTTTCTCTCCGAGATAATGCTATATCGTTATACCTTTCGTGTTGGTCGGAACTTATTCGACAAGGAATTTTGCTACTTTAGGATCAATAGTTTTTTTTTTTTTGGCTGTTGGTACCTAATAAGTTCGCTAAGGTGGGAGTGAAGTTGATCACAACATTTCGTTAGCATACTCCTCTATTAAAGTCTCTGAAGGTCTTAAGCTGACTGGCATAATCTATAATCATGACACTATCAAACCGTAGCTTTTGGCATTTCAATTGAGATTCAATTTTTGTAATCTCTTGAAACTAATCAATTTAGTCCTTTGATCCGGTTCACATCCGACGCGATGATTCTACTCAATCATAAGTTGCTAGTATGTTTGTACTTAATAAACTAGGAAATTACCAAAAAATCCTAAATTTATGGCACTCATGCCAGTTCAATCCTAAACCAATCAATTGGATCAATTTTGTTCTAAATCTTTTGACGATTTACTAATTTAGTTTTAAACATTTTGCATATTTGCCAATTTAGTCCTAAATCTTTATACGATTTGCTAATGTAGTCATTCTTTTAATTTTAACCTAAAATCGCCGACATAAAGGTCTAGTTAGTGCTAAATGTCCTACGTGGCATAATCGACATTGATGTTGATAATTTTTGCAATTTCTTTTTCAATTTTCTGAAAAATTTTCATCTTCTTTTTCGTTTATTCCTTTTTTCTCTTTTTTCCCTCCACCACCCATCGCTAGTCTCGGGCGACAGTCGCCCTCGCGACCTCAAGCAAGGGCAACCCTCACCGGGGGCCTAGCTAGCCTTAAATGAGGGCAACCCTACCTTGCCGAGGGTTCTCCCTAGCCGGATTTGGCGAGGGTGGCACTTGCCTAACACAGCGTGGATGACCATTGCCCAAGTCGCTGGCCATGGATGAGGCTTGACGATGGCCAATGGAGGAAAAAAAGGAAAAGAAAAAAAATGAAAAAGAAGATAATTCAGAAATTTTTTAAAAAAAATGCAAAATTTGTCCACGTTATTGATTTTCAGCCAAAATTAATCGGTGTGAAAAATTGCAAATCATTAAAAGTTGTAGGACTAAATTGACCAAATTAAAAGTTTTATAACCTGAATTGAGACAAATATAATAAATTTATAACTTTTTGATAATTTCCCTTTCTAAAATAAAAAATCCGGACTTCCGAGCGATTCAGACAGGTCTGAGGATCGAATTAAACTAAATCTTTTTCATATGTAAAACTAAACACATTCCCATGGAAGACAGGCACCAAAAGGACGGACAAAAACAACTCCGGTGTGCGGAACTACGTCAAGGAATTGGCGCCCATAGGGGACAAATGCGGCTTCACTTTTCCTCAACTTTCTTTGACCATCATTACAAAATTCACAAAAATGAATCACCCCACATGTCTTGTCTAATTTGCCTCACCTGATGAATTGACGACACTGAAATTTCTCGTCATTATTAACTTTTTTTAGACTTTTGCACCAGGGTGCATGACCAACAAATCGGTTAACAAGCATTGTGCGAAGCATAGGCCGACAACAAGGAGCCAAAGCACCGATGACTCATTCCAACGTGAATCGCTATTATATAACCCTACTTAGTAATAGCTAATCAAGCTTAGTTGACGTGGAGTCTACGCCCCGACCACTATTCTCTAATTGTCATTCTTATCTTTCTTTTTCCTCCGATAATGGGAATACTCTCTATTTATTTATATTTAACTTTTTTTAGACTTTGCACCAGGGTGCATGACCAACAAATCAGTTAACAAGCATTGGCGAAGCATAGGCCGACAACGTAGGAGCCAAAGCACCGATGACTCATTCCCAACGTGAATCGCTATTATATAACCCTACTTAGTAATAGCTAATCAAGCTTAGTTGACGTGGAGTCTACGCTCCCGACCACTATTCTCTAATTGTCATTCTTATCTTTCTTTTTTCCTCTGATAATGGGAATACTCTCTATTTATTTATATTTAAGGATTTCGAGGTCGAAATGAGCCTTACACGTAAACAGTTTTAGGACTTACCAATGTCCTGTTTTCACTGAAAATGCGAAGGTAATAATAGGTATTGGTTATTGGATAATCTGTCCGCCGTGGTTTTAGCTTGTCATCTTCTCCTCAGCGCTTCCAGAGTTCCAATTCTGAAAACTCTGCTGCTACCCATTCCTCTTCGTGGAGACTGATGAGCTAGGTTCTCTTCTCTGCCTAGTCAACGGCGTAAGTTCCTGGAAACCCTCCTCTTGAATTTCTGTCTAACTTCCTGAATCTATTTGTTCGGTCTGAGCTCAAACGATGGACAGACAGAGACTTCGTCTAGCTTCATAAGCTCGTGGTTTTTATCCATTTCTGATTCAGTTGGCTTACCGTGTGGCGGCACCTTTCTCATCACTTAACGTGATCTCAAAAGACGCGCTTGATGCTGAATAGATTGATTTGGCTTAGTGGGGTTGGAAAACGATCTGATCTTTCTCGATTCGTCTTCGTGGGGTTTTGACTGTGGCCAACGCGATTGTCAGTTTTCGAAGGAGACCATATGCAAAGTGAATCCCAAAGAGCAATACGAATGGCGCGGAAATGGGGAAGAAAGCGAAAGAAAGAGCCTCGGGACGGCCACGACAAGAGGGAAGCCGCCGAGAGCGAGGCGGCGAGGGTCCCAAGGCTTCGAAATTAAGACACGAGCACGAGGATGTCGACCAAGAGCGATGAGTGACAGAGATAGGTGATTAAGAAGTGCCAAGAAGCAAATACCATAGAAGGCTTAAAGATGGCAATGGAGGTATGGCTGGGATGGGTGTCAAAGGGGGACCGTGGCTTGCCCTGGTACTTCCCTTGAATGAGCAAGGTGAGAGTTGGAACTAGTGCACAAGGTACACGCCGGGTTTCGATGCTTCTAAGGAATACTGCCATGGGAGAAATCTAGAGTGCTTCCCCTGAATTTTGTTGGTCGTTTGGCGGCAGTGTGCGAAAGCCGTTGAAATATCCCAATATTGCTTGACAATAGAGTTTAATAGTTTATATTTTCTTTATATAGATAGGATGATGCTAACGTAACCGTTCACTATCGAATGATAATGTGACCGTCAGGCAAGACTTTTCCTTATAGATATAATCTTCCTCTACATCTAATTTTAGAACTAGTATACTTCGACTAACGTATGACTAGTGCCACCCACAACCGGTGGGCGGTGGCTATCGATTGTGATAGTCCTCGCAAGGTCTCTTAAACGAGATCAATCCTAAATATTTCCAAAGTCCGATTATGATTTGTTCCTTTTATATGTAAGCCTAAAGACATTCCCACGTAACAGTGAACCAAAAAGGTGGGCAGAGAGAACTCCGGCGTGTGTAACTACTTCGAACAAGGAAGCGGCGCCCATAGGAGGACAAAGCGGCTTGACTTTTCCTCAACGTTATCAGAACCAACTACTACAAAAATTCACCGCACAACTCCCTTGTCTAATCTGTCTTGCTCTGATGGATTGCTGACCTGTCAAGTTCTAGAGTAAACCTCCTCTTCCACCCTTCGACTCCACCGTCGAAATGATTTTCTTGGCTTGTCAAGCTTCCATTGATAACCCCCTCTGACCTACTCATGTTAGCCATGGCCATCTTACTAACATCACAGTTGGCATGAACAGAAAATTTAGTTTCTCTCCTCATTTCGGCTTGAAAGATTCTCCATTTCGTAGCTCTCTCCGTCTTTTTTCGCTTCTCATCTTCGTAACCGGAAAGCGGAAGGAGGAGGAGCCTCGAAACAACAAGGATGCGAGCGAAACCACCGAGAGTGAGGCAGGCCAAGTTCCGATGCTTCTCCACCGAGGAAGGTCCATTGAACAACATATTAGAGGTGTGCAACCAAACCAATACCCGGATCGGCCCATCCGAAAAACAGGGTCGTGAATCGGTTCCTCGTTCAAATCGGTTTGGGAACCAATTCCAATTTTTGGGAACTTGTTGAAACCGGTCTGTTTTCCGGTTCTAGGTAAAGATCCACCAGACCGGTTTTAGAACCGGTTTGTAGCTTTTGTTTTAAAAAAGAAAAAAAACACATCTCACTTGCCAACCTTACCTTACTTCCTCAATTTCGTGTTTCCTAAGGCCATCTCACTGAGCTCTCTCTCTCTCTCTCTTTGTCACCACAATCGGCTCTCTCTTGTTGTTGTCACAATCTAATCATTTCATCGATACTCATATTATTTTGATGGAAAAAATGAAATAAAAAAAAAAGAAACAAAAGAAAAACAGGTTCTCGAGTAAACCCCGGAACCGGACCGAAAAATAGAGTCGGCTCCAAAACAGGTTTCAAGCCAAATAGGGTAGGTTTTCGGTTCCAAAAACTAAGAATAGGTTATAACATGGTCTATTTCGGGGTTTAGGTCTAGACCCTATTCACTCGACCCATGCTTACCCCTACAACATATGGTCTCCTGAGAAGAAATCAAGAAGTGCCACTCTCTTTTGGGTACAAAATTGCCAAAAACATTCTAAATCTATTATAATTGTGCTAATTCAATTCTAAACTTTTTTTTAATTGTCAAATACAAAAAGTTTAGAATTGAATTGACAAAAAATAAAAAGTTTAGGACTGATTTGACATAATTAAAATAGATCTAGGACTCTTTTTTTTTTTGGCAACTATTCTGCAGAGTTCGCATAGGGCGCAAGTGGGATCGTGGAAATTTCCCTTCGTTTCTTTAGTTATAACTCCTTCGAAAGTTGACAGCAAGTCGACATTGATTAAGTAGCTTTGATCACGTGCATGTGCTTGATTCTAAAATCCATAGTGTAACTACGATTTATCGGGTTTCAGACACTTAGAGGATCGAATCATTAATGCTCACCCTACTAACATCACATTGACAACGTTAATGAGCGTGCTCCAACTCTTGACTCTCAACTGTTTCTACTTTTTTTTTTTTTTTTGGTCGAGAAAAAAGGATAGCATAGATTACAAATAAGGTTCTTACAAGAAAGGCCCAACAACGGGGCATCACAATAAAGTAAATTTCTACAAGTGAGGAGGAGGTTTGGAGATCCAATTTGGGGAACATTGTTTGAACGGTGGGCTTTTCTTTAGCCAGTCACCACATTGTTCGTTCTTTCATTGCAGTGGGCTATGAAAGTATTCTGCATATGGGCCAAGAAGGATTGGACTTCGGAGACCTGGATTTCAACTTTCCAACAGTTATCACCAGTTTTGTTGACAGCCCTCACCAAAGTACACGAATCTGATTCAACGAAGATGTGTACTTTCCTCAACTGTTTCTACTTCACTAGCTGCTTCATAAGGCAGGTTGCGTACCTTGCAAGATGACATCATAAATGCTAGAGATATCCCAATTCAATTGTAGAATTCATCTACCAAACGATGCCGTATGCATGAAAAATAGTGGTCATAAAGATATTTTAACTATTTTCACCTCGTTTTAATTTATAGAAAAATTAATACGAATGATTCTTAAATTTTAGTTTAACATGCAATGTCATCTCCGAATTTTTAATTTATTCAATATGCTTCATAAATCTTAATTCAATGTTCAATGTGATTTATGAACTTTAACAAATTTTCATATAATTTAGGGATAATACTGAATAATTACCAATCGTTTATGAACAACATTAAACAAATTAAAATTTAGAGACGACATTACATATTGGGCCAAAGCTTCGAAAATCACTATATAAATTAGATCAGAAATGACATTGTACATCGAATAAAAGTTTGTGGATTATTTATGCTAAAGTTCCTAATCTTTTTGTATTTGTTTATTCTCGGATAATTCGAATATAATAATGGAGTGGTTTCTGGTTAGTGGATTTTCTATACGCCGTCGTTTTCTCCCAAAAGATTCTCCATTTCGTAGCTCTCCCCGTCGCTTTTGCTGGTCATCTTCTCTCCTGGATTTCCAAGTTTCCAGTTCTGAACGCTCTTTAGTCACCCATTCTTCCATGGAGACTGACGAGCTTAGCTACTAAACCGCAGTGATTCTTCCTCGAAATCCTCTCTTCCTTGTCAACGGCGTGAGTTCTTGAAACCCCGCACTTGAATTTCTTCTCGCCTTCCGAATATATATCTTTGGTCTGAGCTCAAATAATGTACAGACGCAGAGTTTGTAGAGCTTTATGAGCTGCTTCGCATGGATTACTCCGGGTTTTTATCCATGTCCGATGAAGTTGGCTTTTTTTTTTAGGGGCAACTTTCTCGTTAGCTTATGTGATGTTAAAAGACCCGCTTGATGCTGATAGATTGATTTTGCTCTGTCGGATTTTGGAAAAATCTGATTTTTCTGTATTTGGCTTGTGGGGTTTTGACTGTGGTCAATGCCATAGTCAGTTTGGTGGCTTGACTGTGATTACAATCCATCTGGGGAATTATTTTTATGCTGTTAAATATCATAGTTTTAATGATTCTCTGTTCAACCTTTCCGATTTGATGGGTAACATTTACTGGTCAAATTGTTCAAATCACTATGGCAATCAAACACAAGCTCTGCCTAGCAAGCCACTGATTTATGCAGGCAATGTCTGAAAAAATCAGTTGGGTCCTGTCAAAAAAACCTTACTCTGAAATTCTGTTTCATGACTTAACATAGCCTTTTGATCTCAACTGCAAAGAAATCTTACTGGGATTTGGAAGAACTTCATTCTGTTGTTTTGCTGACTTTGAGCTGTATTATCCTTAATCGTAAAAGTGAAATGGTGAGATGAAAATCCAGTGGGAGGAATTATATAGATACATTTTTGGTTGTCAGATAATATGTGCAAAGCTATTTTGACATTTCAGTTTCTTCACTAGAGCTCGCTGAAATTGTTTCAGTCTATTTAGAGAAATTACAGAGCAAAGTGGTTGCTTCATGATGGATGCAAGTATCAAGGGAGGGAAGTATGCTGCTGATATATCCTCCATAAGAGAAGCACTAGAACGCATCGGCTCATTTGTACACAAGACTCCCGTTATCACTTCAGAATCTCTTAATGCAACATGCAAAAGAAGTTTATACTTCAAGTGCGAATGCTTTCAGAAGGGGTGAGAAGTTCTTAAGTGGATTGCCTTCCTCATAGTATATGCGTTTCTCCATTTGGTTCATGTTCAGATTTTGCTTTGGCCAAAGGAAAAAAAAGTTCAGATTTTGCACAACAAGCATTCCCTTTTCTTTGGCATGAGTTGTTGGCTAGAACCATAGGCATTTTTCTTTTACAATCAGTTTAATGTGGGTCTTCAAAATCACAGTGGGGCATTTAAGTTCAGAGGTGCTTGCAATGCTATATGGTCCCTTGATGATGCTCAGGCAGCTAAAGGTGTTGTTACACATAGCAGGTAAGTTTGACATTCGATGGTGTTCTAGACTCTTACTTTCCTGACTCATGCTTTAACTATCCCCAAGTTCTACGAGTTTAGCGGAAACCATGCTGCAGCATTGTCCTTAGCTGCAAAATTACGAGGGATTCCAGCATATGTAGTGATACCAAAAAATGCACCAAAATGCAAAGTCGATAATGTCATTCGCTACGGTGGTCAAGTTATCTGGAGTGAGGTCACAATTAAGTCGAGGGAAGAAACAGCTTCGAAAGTGTCGCAAGAAACTGGAGCGGTTCTGATTCATCCATACAATGACAAACGGATAATAAGGTACTAGATTCACTATATGTTTTTCTCACCCTTTTTTATAATCACGTCATCCAAAGTCTAAAAGCTGTGGAATTAAGGAATTGGTGATCTAGAACTTGTAAATTTCTTAATGAATGCTTTCAAAATAATACAAAAACTTAAATTGCAAATAAGAGGCAAGGCTGCATTGCCATTAAGCTTAAGCGACTTTAGACCCTTCCTTTTCTTGCTCTTTTCCGTTTCGATTCTTTCAGCTTCCACATTCAACTCTGAAATTCCTTCTAGATGTAGTTCATGATACTGTGATGGCCAGAGACTATCGTGTAATTCCCAATTTATCCAGTGGACAGGGAACATTATCTGTGGAGCTTCTGGAGCAGGCCCCACAAATAGACACTATTATAGTTCCAATAAGTGGTTTGTCTGATGACCTTTCCCAAGTCGAATATTCTGGTCCTACGTAGTGGTCATCCTCATGCGGTGCCACTCTTCACTGAAAAAGAGGCCATCGAAATTTTTGCAGGAGGTGGTTTGATTTCGGGAGTGGCATTGGCTGCCAAATCAGTGAACCCAAGAATTCGAGTTTTGGCTGCAGAACCTAGGGGGCGAATGACGCAGCACAATCTAAAGCAGCTGGAAGGATTATAACTTTGCCCGAGACCAACACCATTGCTGATGGGCTTCGAGCTTCTCTAGGAGATCTTACATGGTTAGTTTCATACTGAGATTATTATAGTCGTCAGATGGAACACATTTGTTTGATATTTCCTAATAGTTAGTTCTCAATTAGTTAATACATTTTTGGTGCTTCTATATGTAAGTTTGACGCAACTTGACAAAGAATTGCATGCTATGAGGCTGAACTGACCTTTTTCTTGGACCAACTGATTTATATGCTTCTCGATTTTGTGCGAGTTCCGTTTCATCTTCTGGTGGAGCAGGCCCGTAGTACGTGATTTAGTCGATGATGTCATAGTTGTGGACGATACAGACATCGTGGAAGCGATGAGACTTTGCTATGAAATTCTGAAAGTGGCGGTGGAGCCAAGTGGAGCCATTGGTCTTGCTGCTGTTCTATCGGAAAGCTTTAGGAGTAATCCTGCTTGGAAGGATTGTAACCATATAGGAATCATCCTTTCAGGAGGTAATGTTGATTTGGGTGTGCTATGGAACTCTTACAGAAAATGAAGGGGATGGTAAATTACTAATATGTGCTCTTAAGGAGTCTACCTCATCAGGCGACAAAGATTTTCCTCTTGATTATGCCATTACATCAATGTAGAAATATTTGTTCTGTTCTGAATACTCAGCCAAGGATTGTTACTTCTAGTTCATTTGTCATCTGTGAACTTGTGAGTTTTGTAACACCATCAATGCAACACTTTCTTTCAATTGCTGGTGTAGTTTGTGATGTGCGCCCCCATTTTTGTTGTCGGTGCTGTTGAAGAAACACCATCCAGGTTTACGGAGGGGTCTCAAGGCTCGGTTCTCATACCAATTGAAAGTCGTTTGTGTAAATTGTTACGAGTACGATGCAGAATACATTTTATATCGTGACAGTTCTAATGTCATACTATAAAAGCACATAAAAGAACAAAAGCCGTGACGTTTGATGTGTGAGTTTCAGCCTTCGGGAATGATATGAGGTTCACTGCAAGCTTTATCAAGGTCTGAGATGAGCTGAGCAGGGAAGCAAAGGCTGTACGTTGCTCCCTCAGCTTGGCCAGGTAACTTGGTTCAGGTCTCCATCCAATCACAAGAGGAGGAAACTAGATAACTATGAATCAAACGGCGAATCAGATCACAAGACATGTTCTCTTCAAAACAGTTGCGGAAATGAGACATCGTTCAATCCCGAGACAGTTAACGGCACATTCCTGCACGGACATGATAACACTTTACGCTGATGGACATTGGCATGGTAGAACAGCATCGTTTTCTCGCCGACATCCATATACGATCCAGCATTCTGATCTGTGAAACGGGTTGACATTGGAGGAGACGTTATAAGACAAAATGATCTCGATTCCCTGAACAATATGGACGAGACAAGACCATGGACCGACCTCTAAATATCCCAAGTTGAAAGGTGCCCATCAGCTTGAATCCCTTTGGAAAGGACAGAAAGAAAAATTAAATTTGACCATAAGCCAAGGATTATATTGGGAAAGAAACTGAAGGCATCCTAATCCATCGATCGCGCTTCAGAACTGTACTCATCAATAAATGGTATACAAGGAGTACACTGTCAAGCTCAACACTTTATGTTTTTCCTTCTAGCACTCCAAACATTTACACGAACCAGTAAGAAAACTGAGAGATGAGCTATGGATGACGAGAATTACACTTATATGTTCCTGATTTACAGTATGTTAGCTTTAAAGCTCAAACTTCAGCTCTGTTATGATGAAAGCGCAAGCTCGGCCCATGCCAAAGACGACGACTTCAGCTCTGCGGAAAAAGATGTGTCGATCCGGGTTTCCAACATGGAGCTTATATCTCGCATCGAAGGCCGCTTGGTAGGATCAGGATTTAGGCACAAGCTCACCACCTCACACACCACTTTAAGGTCCTCGTACTGGAAATGTTTCAACTCAGGGTCAACCACGTAAGACATTACTTCTGGCAGCTCAAGATAGTCCTTAGCCTGCAGAGAAATGAAATTAATTTGCAAAGATCATTTGAAGCCTCCCGCGATCCTTCAAAATATTTTCAGTACGAAAGTTCGTGTCAAAGAAACGAGACTCCATAAGACAACTTACCCAATTTACCAAGCTCCCTTTGTCCTTGCAGTATGAAGGTCTTCCGCTCACTATTTCCAGCATAAGTACCCCAAAAGCATAGATGTTTCCCTGAACATCCTCATGGCGTCCTTCTAAGGAATTGGGAAGAACACAAATGGAGCCCTGACTGTCAATAGATCCCGAATGCTTTTCTGATCTTGCAAGAATCGTCTTCCAACTCTCAAAATCGACGAGCTGCAGTTGAAATGAACAAACAACTTTTTTTTCTCAATACAAAACCATAGGTTTTGAGCATTTCTATTTCTCCATCTCAATAACAGCAACGCAAAGGAAAATTTGGTTGTCGTATTTAGTAATTTCAAGGTGCCTGCTAAAAGGAGCGACAAATTTTATAGAATATCTCTTCGATTCTTCTTTTTTTTTCCATGTCTTGACACATTTCAGTTATTCAATCACATTTTCTAGAATATCAATTTTCACAGAGCAGCTGAATCTTTTGCTGTCTCTGTGTGTATGTAATGATTTAGGGCCTAGGCACTGGCATACCTTGGGGTAAAAATCTTCAGTTAGATATACGGCACTGGAATTCAACTCGGATATAGTAAAGGGTGGGTCAAGCTCGTGAAGATACTTCAACCCACGAGCAATGCCCAAGACTACTTTCATACGACGTGTCCAGGATAATTGGCAGCCTTCTCCATCTGCATTAGTATAACAGTTATAAATGGGAGGTGACAAAGCGTGCGCAGCCCAAAGCATGCTTTGAGCAGGATGGTTATTTCACTTACAATGAAGGTGTTCATAAAGTGTCCCATTGGACGCATACTCAAAAACAAGCATCCGTGTGAAAGGCGTGCTTTCCTTGCAGTAGCCCAATAATCTTCCTGTATTATCATGATTTAGTCTAGCTAAATCTGCCACCTGGATGAAAACATGACCTAATCTTTAACACGGGTCTTCCAAACTCACAATCTCAACTCGAAGTTTTCTAGTTTGAAGCTAGTTTCATATAGGGATGAGGAACCAATTACCTCTCTTTGGAAGTAGAGTTCTAGATAGCCAGTCCAAAGCTCTTGTTTGATGCAAAGCGATATTACGGCAATCTCAGGACCGCCTTTAATAGTTCCCTTGTAAACCAAACTATCTGGTGATGAACCAATAATATTGCTGAAGTCTTCACAAGCTACTTCTAGCTCTTGTCTGCTAAATCTCATTACGTCCTTCAACGCATCAGAATCTGCAGCAAAACCAACATAGATTTTAAGTACGTACATTTTTTAAATACCAGGGAAATGCATTGAACATAGTAAAGGCTGAGTTCTGACCTACGTATACAGAAATATGGTCCTTCTCACTGGCCGATTTCTTCCAAGGTATAATGATGGATGACTTGCTATTGCATCTCTGAAGAGCAGTCAAAAGAGCTATGAGAAATAGAGACCCCACCATAGTTCCCGTCACAATCTCTAAAGCCAATAACCAGGTAGGTCTCGATGTTCTCTGATGTTTGGCTTCATCATTGGCAGCATCATTGGCAGACCGATGTTTTGGAATGACATCTGAATGGCTTTTGCCGGGTGAGGAAGCACCTAAGAAGCAGATACTGTTAGTAATGAAACAAGAACCAGTAACAAAAGGTTGATCTTTTCTTTTTCCCTCAGGTGAAGATCAATCTACCAATAGAATAGGATATAACACTTCAAAATGAACCACGCAAAAAATCAGTGACAGCACACTAGTCTTATATAAATCACAATTTCCCATCAAACCAAAATTTAGCATGACCTACATATGACCACATTACTGAAATAACAGATGACTTAATTTTAATTGACACCACAAGGGAAAAAGAAGAAGAACATCAAAAACATACCACACTGTGCACTGGAACGCTGCTTGGGATCTTTATTTTGAAGGCAATTTCCTTGGAAGCTCACACTGCAAGGTTGAGTGAGTAAAAAGAAAAAGTATATAGAAAAAAGAAAGCAGACGGAAAAAGCCAAACAAGGCACCTTGGTAGATACTCCAGGCATTTTGGTATGTCCCCAACCAAAAAATTAAATGAAAAATCCGCCACCTTCAACTGGGATAAGCGACATAAGCCGCTTGAATTTGCATTTGAGGCATACCTGAAAAAAGTGGCAGCATAAGGCATCAATATAAGGATAAAGCCTCCACATCACCATAACACCATTAAAAGAACTTAGTTGACAATATACATAGCTTGTATTAGCACAGTCGTCTCTAAGCTTTAACTTTACTGGTAAAGCGTCATCAATCATCAGTTCATTTTCCATGAGCTCGCAAATTGCACTTACTGTTCTATTGCTCCAGTATTTTTAAAGTTTCAAACCAGGATACAGAAATATTCTAAGGACCATTTCCCCAATCTCCACCTTCAGCTAACAAATTGCCTACGTAAAGCATGCAGGCGTTCGCTATGATTGGAAAGTCTTTTGATTTAGTTCAAAAGGTAGGTTGGATATTAAGAAACTATTGTGCAAAGGCACAAAAGAAGGGGGCGTGAATCTTTATCCACATGCACCAAACTATTAAAATCAGAGAAAGCATATAGCGCAAGGATCATCTACTAACATGCCCTGTACATTGGATGTGAAATTGATGCTGCTTTGAGCAGGAACATTCCCTTGAAGCTTATTCCTGTCCAGCAGAAGTTCCTTGAGATACTTTAAATTTCCAAGTTCTTGAGGCATCATGCCAGTCAGGCCATTGAACTCTAGATTTCTGCACATAAAGAGCAAACAACGAAAAAAAATGAGAATGTATCATCAACATTCTACACCAGTTCTACACAGACAATTAAAGAAACCCTCATACATTCTAATAAGATTTGTCAGATTCCCTATCTCAGGAGGTATCGGGCCTGATAATTGATTCATCCCCAAATCCAAGACTTTAAGGTTCTTCAACATTCCCACTTCCTTTGGAATTGTCCCTATCAGGTTGTTATTGTGCAAAATTCTGCAAGCCACAAGTGCACAGAGAGTAAGCTTCACCTATGCGAAACAGGTTCGGTAGAATTAACAACAACGTAAGTATATTGCATGATGTCTTGAAGGCAACAACATACAATTCCTGCAAGTAGGTGAGGTGACCGAGGTCTGGCGTAAGAAACCCCTTCAAACCTGAATTCGAAATGTTTCTGCACAACAGAGATTGCACACAAAATTGAGCAACAAGAACATTCATTCTGCCGGCACCGTCAGCAATTCAGGGCCAAAAGGCATAATACATTATTGATTACCAGACAATCAAGAAAAGTCTAGATCAAAACTTACATTTTCAGTACATGGTCCCGAGCGGCCGAACAAGATATGCCGGACCAGTCGCAAGGATCTGCATCTAGGGCATTCCAGTTGGACAAAACCATATTGGGGTCCTCATAGATGGCCTCCTTGAAAGTAATTAGTGCCCAACCTACGCAAAAACCAGAAAGCAACACACAATTAAGCACAGAAAACTGAAAATACATCAATTACAACATCGGAGCCAGACAAAAGCTCCAAGATAATTACTATTTCCTATGCCCTGGATTAATTTGCATCATGCAATTAAGATCCCAGTAGGATAGTAGTGCTCTCTTGGTGGCTGAGAAGTAAAGCTGATAAAGAGAGAGCAATCAAGTTATTGATCTCAAAATTTTCTTCTCGACCATTGCATCAGAATATTAGCTGCAAAATTTGATTTTTTCTTGATAAAAATGAATCAACACAACACAGAACCAGAGTACCCAAAATTCCAATAGTCCTATGGTCCGGATTCTTTTTACAATTGAACACTGTTCAAGAGCTTTTAAACTAAAGTAGATCTGTGGATCAGATATGAGAGCGATTTACATTAGAAACACATACCTTCGTAAGGCGCAAAAGAGTCACAAGTCACCAGCAGAACTCCAAAAACAACAAGCAGAGGCTGAACTGAACCAAATGCTCTCATTTCTTCGCAAATCTCTACACTAAACAAGTCACTTTCGCTGAAGAAACCCAAAAGAAGATTTTACTGTAACCCAACAAGGAAATCAAGAAACGAGGGTGGAAAAAACCCCCAGATTTGCTATAGATGGGGGGCTACAAAGAAGAAGCATAAAAGACAAAAATGAAGCTACCGTGCGTTCTAGGTCCTAAAAGCTGCAATCTACTACCGGAAATGGAATGTCTTGAAACAGAGGAGAAGAAAGAAGCGCTCGCAAGAACAGAGAAGAAGAGCTTTGGCACACAGGAGCGAAGACCAGAGAACTCGAATCCAAGATTTGGTAACTACCCACCAAACCAAGCAACCAAGAATGTGCGCTGACAATGCAGAAGATGGACGCCAAGTTAAAAAGGGAGCGCACTCACACACACCCAGATGTGGAAGGGGAGAGAGAGAGAGAGAGAGACTTGGATTCAAAGAGAGGTTTCGTTGCTCACTGGCAGTGCGGCAGAGATTTGAAGCATGGAAAAAACAGGAAAAAGTTGGGATGACGATAGAAACACAGGCGAAAACAAAATGAGTGAAAGCGAGAGAGAGCGTGTTGCCACACGTCCAAGCTTTTTCTTGTTCTTTTGGGGGGAGGATGGAGTAGAAATATCAGAGAAGAAATGGGTGTTTTTTTTCCAGATTAGCGTTGCGTTGTCATGGAAAGCTTGGAGCTTTACTTTAGCATTGTCAACTAATATTAATGATTGCTTTCCACAAGGATTGAAATTCATTATTATTTCTTCTTCATGTCGATTAATTTGGGAGTTTGAAGTTCGATATGGTTGCGAGAGAAATTCGTATCTATCGCGAGATTTTGAGGGTACGGTCAGGGAAGGCTCCACTTATGAATATTTTCTCCCGCTGACCCATTTACTTAAGAACAATTTCAAATAATAACTTAAACGGGCTTTTATTTTCTCCAATAAAGATCTAAAGCGAATCTTATTTTAAATAATGACACGAAATGGTTTACGCAGTCTCAAAGAAGGGCGTGACCTTCAAGCTGGTCAAGAAGATTCTGCGTCTTTTACTTTTTGAATGTCTTTTTCTTTTCCTTTTATTTTTTTCTTTTTCTTTTTTTTTTTTGTTTATGGCTGACCAGCGATGTTAAGAGAGGGCTGGGCGAGGGCCGCCGTCACCTGATCTAGCAAAGGCCACCTTCTTCGACCACAGGTAAGACCTGGGGATGAGGCCCACTTGCGTCGACCATAGGTGAGCCCTAGAGGAGACTGGCGAAAAGAAAGAAGAAAAGAAAGAAGAAAAAATAATTTAGAATGAAAATTATTTTTGGACGAAAATGTCTTTGATCGGCCGAAATATTTAGCCGATCGACGTCGAACCTTATTTGAAACCTGTCACGACCACTTCATACTCTTATTGAGATTGATATGACCATTTAAGGCCCTTATTTAAAATAATGTCAACTTCAGCCCTTATTTGAAAAAATGAATGCACGAATCATGCCTTATTTCAAGCCCTTATTTTTCCATCTATTTATCTATACTTTGGAAGGATTAATTATATGAAAATCCACCGATAGTCTTATTGACCACGACCAATTGAGTAAACTAATTCTCGGCTTTTCTAGTTAGCATGCAAAGATAAATAGCTAATTTTGCAGGCAAGCGCATGATGTGAAGTGCTCGCACACAAAAAGTAAAGTTTTCGATTAGATGCAATCGAAGTTATTTTGAAGTGTGATTCATACTCCCTATCGATAGAAAGACACATGGGTCCCACTCCATAGCAAGCACACGCATGTTCGGGGGAACTACCTTGGCGGGGTTGACGTGGTAATTTCTATTTCTTGCTTTTACGCTTTACTTTATTGTGATTGTGCATCAAATCCTAATATCTAGTATCAAACAAGGTTTGAGGTTAGGATTTTCTTGATAAAGAGAGATCCGAAAAATCGACTCTTATGAAGATATCGGCTAGTCAATCACAAATTGAACTAAAGAAGTTTGGAGGAAAGGGTTGCGATTTATGAAAGTTGAAAATAGAGGCTTTGCCCATGGACAGAGATTTGTGGCACGTGATCGAGGATGATAAACATGAGATGAATCCAAAGGGAAAGACAAAGGAGGGTGAAATGCATGATTCCATACTAATGAATTAAAGGAGTGGACTAGCAACAATCGGAAGGCACGAAGCCCGATTTGGCTATGTATTGTCAATAACGCCCTCGTAAACGTGACCTCCGATAAGATAGCAAAGGATCCGTGGACAAAGTTGGGAAGCCTTTATTAGAGCAAGTTGCTCGTGAACATGTTGTTTTTGCGGAAGCGACCGTACAACCTTCGGATAAGTGAAGGTGATTCTTTTTCTACACACTTAAATGAGTTTAATATTATCTATGAGTAGCTTGCATCTATTGATGTTAACTTAGATGAGAAGGATAAAGCGTATACTTTTTTATGTTCACTGCGAAATTAATGGGAACATATAATTGTTTCGATTGGTACTAGTGTTAAGGCGTTATCCTTTGGTAACATTGTACTTGCTTTATTGTTTGAGGATATGAGGAGAGCAAGTTATGATAATGCAACGAATGAGGCTCTTTCGAAGAGGAAGGAACAAGAACGATCTAAATCCAAATTTGGTGGCGGGAATAAGTCTAGAGGAAGATCTAAAAGCCAAGATCGATCCAAAATAAAGTATTAGAAGTGTAGAAAAGCTGGACACTTGAAGAAGGATTACGAAACAAAAGTGTGGGTCCAGAAAAATGAGATGAGATACCATCCTTTAGTACAAAGAAGGATGATGACAACATCACATGAGATTTGTATCTCTAAATTTGACCGCAATGAATGGGCAATTGATACTTGGAGAGTCTTTTCACATGACGCCTCATAGAGATTGGTTATCTTGTTATGAGTCATATTAGAGAGGCATACTGCGAGGGGGAGATGATACAATGCTTGATATTATCGATCATAGAAAGGTGAAGTCAAGATGAAAGATTGGACAATTAAGAATATTTCGGTATGTGATACATATTCTTGTCTCACTAGGAACCTTATTACCGTGGGAACTATGACGGATGTTGGCATTACTTTCATTAACGATAAGTATTCATGCATGCTAACTTGTGGATTTATGGTGATTGTTAGAGGCGAACGGTGTGGAAAATTGTGGAAATTACTTGGAAGCATAGTGATAAGTGGTGAGAGCTATATCACGGAGCAGGTGGAAGAAGATCCCGTGATGCTATGGCATCGAAGATTGGGTCATATCAAGTAAGAAAGACCCGGTGGCCCTTACTTCAACGAAAATGGTAGATGGAATCCCAAACTGTTCGATGGGTTTCAAATTTTGTGAACATTGTCTATATGAGAAACACAATCGGATATCTTTTGAATCCGTAAGAAAGAGAGCGAAAGGGATTTTGGATTTAATCCATAATAACGTCTTTGGTCCTACACCGTAGCAACAATGAAAAATCTAGGTATTATATTTCTTTTATTGATGATTTTTCTATATGTGTGGATATATTTTCTTCTAAAGGAAAGTTAATATTCTTGAAAAATTTTGTGACTTCAAAGCTTTGGTGGAAAATCCGTTTGATAAAAACATCAAAATTTTGAGAACTAACAATAGAGGAGAATTCTATTCAATGAAATTCGATCAATTATGTGCAACCAAAGAGCATTGCAAGGTAGAATACAATGCCCAATTCACTTAAATAGAATAGGATGGCAAAGAGACTTAATCGGTCTCTCTTGGGAAGGCAAGAGGTATGCTAAGTGATGCAGGCTTAGAAGCAGAATTTTGGGCGGAAGTAGTGGCTACTGCATTCTATCTAAAGAACAAGGCTCCCACATCGGCTTTGAAGGATCGGACATTGTTTGAGGCACTTGTTCAAGAAGAAGTTAGACATATTGTATGTTAGAATATTCGATCGTGAAGCGTATGTACATGTGCCAAAAGAAAAGATGAGCAAGCTTGAGAGCAAGTCGAGAAGTATATCTTCATTGGGTACAAGGATGGTATAAAATGGTATCACCTGTGAAATTCTTATACTAAATGCATTATCTATAGTAGGGATGTGGTGTTCGGAGAATTTGCGACAAATCGATTGTTCCACAAACTCCTAAAAAACCACAGATGGTTGAGTTATATGTTGATTTGAAGGAAGAGAAAGGGGCTACACAAGTTGGAACGAAAAATTCAAATTTTGAAGTTGATGAGCCCGACGTAGAGGATAATATAGTAAATTATGAAATTGAGTTTGAAGTGGAAGCACTACCCGAATCGGTCTTAAGAAGGTCCACACGGGTGAGAAGACCACCTAAGAGGTATACATTGTTAGTTAGCAATGAAAATTGTGCTGATCAGTGCAAGTAATGATCTAATTACTATAAAGGAAGCAAGAAGCACGAAAGATGCCAAATAGTGATAGAAAGCCATGAAAGATAAGATGGACTCACATGAAAAAAAAAAAACAGAACGTGGAGTTTGATAAAACTACCTACCGATCGAAAGGTAATTAGTTGCAAGTGAGTGTTCAAGAAGAAGATGTCTCAGATATGGAGACATAAAAGATACAAGGCTCGGTTGGTTGCGAAAGAATATTTGCGAGATAGAAGGAGTCGATTATGGTAAGATTTTTTCTTCTATTGCTAAATTAAATTCCATAATACTTATCTTATTTGTAGTAGCTGCATACAATTTGGAGGTCGAGCAACATAATGTAAAAACGGCATTCCTCCATGGTGACTTGGAGGAGGATATTTATATGAAGCAACCAAAACAGGTTTATGGTCAAATGAAAAGAATTTTTTTTTTTTACAAATTGTAAAAAGCTTTGTATAGCCTAAAACAATCTCCAAGAATGTGGTACTTGAAGTTCGACTCATATACCTTGAAGCTTGGCTTTGTTCATTGTGATGTTGATCATCGTGTTTATGTGAAGATGTTAGCTGATTTTTGTTATTTTAACCCTATATGTTGATGATATGCTACTAGCTAGGAATTGTATGAGAATGGTTAGCACTATGAAAAGGCTGTTGGAAAAACAATATAAGATGAAAGATCTAGGCCCAAAGAACTTTATATTGGGCATGCAGATAAAAAGGGAGCATGAGAATAGGAAGTTGTGGTTGAGTTAGAAGAAATTTATTGAAAGTGTGTTGAAAAAGTTAACATGACATACTATAAACCAATAAAGATCCCCATGCCCACAAGTTTCAAGTTATTAGAGCTCCAATATCTCAAGTTCGAAGAGGAAGCTGAAGAGATGGCAACAAGCCCATATGCTAGCGCAAAGAGGGAGCTTGATGTATGCCATGGTATGTACTCGTCCGAATATTGCTCAAGCGGTGAGAGTGTTGAGTAGACATATGTTAATCTAGGGAAAGAGTATTGGATGATAGGAAAACTGGTGCTTCGTTATTTTCGCGGTACATTTGACTTTGAGCTATGAAGGCATGAAAAGCTCAAAGAGACGAGAAGCGTTAGAACTAAAGTGTTTTGATGATTGGGGAGGTGACATTGATAGGAGGAGGTCGGCCAAAAATATGTTGTTTCTTCATTCGACGGAGTTGTGAGTTGGATGAGTAAGAGACAGAGCACGGTTGTTTTATCTACTACGAAGTAGAGTACATGGCTCTTACTCATGTTATTAAGGAGTTGATATGGGTGTGCAGATTATGTAAAGTGTTTGATTTTACACAAGGCGGTGTGAAAATTGTGTGTGTTGTATTATTGGCTAAAATTCTTGGGTTCATGCAAGAACAAAGCACATCGAAATACAATATTAATTCATCCGTGAAAAAGTGTTAGAGAAAGTTGAAGTGCTAGAGAAAGTTGACACATAGGTGAATAGTGTGGATTTTTTTACCAAAACAATGAGTGCATAAAAGTATGAATGGTGTACAATTGAGTTAGATCTAAAGAAATATGTGAAGTATTCACCAAGTAGGGAGAATATTAGGGTGGGTTCATATTCTCCATCGATAAGAAGGCATGTGGATCCCGCTTTCAAATCAAAGGTGTATGAGCGGACGAGAACCAGGGGAGCCACTAGCGAGCTTTTATAATTTGAGCTGAAATTTTTTCATTAGTATTTTGAGGCATTGAGCTCATAAATAGCTATTACATTATATACTTTTTTTCCTTTGAAATTGAAGTAATGTAATGAGAGATGCGAAGTGCTTAAATATAATGGAATCATTTGTTATAAGTAGCCTTAATTTAAGAGTGAACTAAGATAAAACATTGTATTATGATTTCTCTTACTTATTTTTACGTTTTACTTTATTGTAATTGTGTGCTAAATCCTAATAAGTTGAACTGAGAAAAAGACACCCTAGAGTGGGTAGTAACTCAATGGAAGTGAAGTGGGTGGGTGTGTATGGTTACTTCATGGAGTGGTAAGAAGAAAATAAAAGTAAAAGAAAGTAATACGTTGCAACGTCGAAAGCTGGCTGTTGCTCGGTGAAATAAATTATGATAGACGTATCAATCCATACAAGGGTGAATGAATGAGAGAAAAGATGTTTTCCGGTTATACATTAGCTTGGATATATCATTTTCTATTAAAGCTTTTTAACGAGTCAAATTTGCGATGCCCAAATCACGGGGTAAAGTCAAAAGTTCTTCGAACAAAAAAAAAAGTCAAAAGTTCAAAATTGGTACTCACTAACAAAAAGTTCATCAGCTGGCAAATTAAAAGGAGTTTTTAAAGATTTTCAAGCCCCTCGATAATGGAGCATCAGTTTTACTTAATTATTTAATCGTGCCATTATGGTGTTTAATTTTGCTGATTAATGTGTTTAATTTTAATTTTTTTTCCAATGATGTTTTTGCCGCGATCACAAACACGAGACACCCAGAAAAATCCAAGGATGAGTTCACAGGTTTTGTCAAAGAAACTGCTGATGAAGGATTTTGTCTTCATGCTTGGGTCCTTTCCTTCGTGGCTGTTGAATCATCACCGTCTTTTCCTTTACCACATATGAATAAACCTAATCAATTTCTGATTGGGGCTGCATGGAGAAACTTTCAAACCGCACCAGACCAGACCTTGTCTGGCAGATAAAACACAAGTCAACATAGTTTATGAACTTAGCCCTGTTCGTTTGGAGGTTCATGAGCCTGCCGACCAATGCAGAAATTTAGTTACAATCGCCCTTGCAGGGTATTTGCTTAGTTCTGTCGACATCTACTTCCAGCATTCTTCCGAATTTTTCTTTTTACTTTATTTTATTTTTAAAGTTGGAGATTTAACCATAAATCTCCATGCAAGAAATCTAATGGCTCGGGTCCACCTAAGCCGTGCAGAAAAGGCCCAAAGGATCGATGGGCGCCTCATGGTTATGTCATAATAGATGCGAACACTTGTCCTGGATCGACTTGCAAAAAGATATTAAAAGAGATTTATAGTATTATCACATTGCTTTTTTCTTTTTGTCGTTCGAATATCACATTTGTTTGTTAAAAAAGTCCATCTTTGAAATAAGAAGAACAAGAACGAGAAGAGTGAGCCAAATCAAATCTGTATGTAAATGGGGACTATTGAAATTATTATCCAGTTATTCTTGAGTGCTTCATCGATGTTGCTAAAGGTTTGTGAGGTACGTGAAATACATTTACTTATGCAATGCAATTGCCACTAGATAGTTGACCTAGAGGTGTGAATATGGAGAGCAATATGGCAAATTTGGAGTTCAAGTCTCGAATTATTTCTTCTATACTTTTTCCAGGACACTTTCGGCACACATAAATTGAATTATTATAGCATATCCAATTTGAATAATGTTAACAGACAAATTCAAAAGTCGGATAGTGGACAAACCGTCTTTGCGAATCCGAATGACGTTATAGTCCTTCGGCTCTCAAGTCCCTAGACGCTAGGACAATGCCGTCCGATTGGGTTGGTTGTTTGGGGACTCTCCGATGCTCGAGTCAATGCTAAGCTAATCTTAAAGTAAGTAAATTTGAAGCAAGCTTAGACAAAGTAATTGTCATATGTAATTAACGTCTCATACCTTAAAGAGCTATTTCCGTTCTATTTATACTTACTACGATGACCCAAGATTTCATATTTCTTGGAGGTGTTAGATGGTAGGGCTGCTTTGCCCCATGATGGGCGCACTTGACTTCATGTGTGACACCCATGAATTAACTCATTTGAGATATTGTTTGCTTTGATATTTTCGATTCTCAATCTTATTGTTTTGTCCTTTAATGTATAAGTAGGAACTTTTGCCGGAGGCATTCACCCTCATTTAACATTGGAGTTAAACGTTGCCATTACGTTAAAAGGCACATCCCGTGATTTAATTCCAGTTTCATATATATAATTTAAGAACGCTCTCTCCATGTTTGACGGCCTCTTTGCCATCCCTTTCACGACCTTCTCTTTGTTTGGGCCCTCTCGCCCTAACAATCACTTGTCACCTTCTTTGTTAGATAAATGAATTGAAAACCCCTTAAGAGCCTTTAAAAATTGGGTTAATGCTCTTAAAAAAATCCTCAATTTTAGCATTAATCTCAACTCTTTCCTAAACTTTTTCTCATCTCATACAAATTTCAAAATTTTTGGCCCAGTCTCAATTCTACTCTAAACTCTTTTTTTTATTCATAAAAAAATCACAAACTTTTACTTGAATATCATATCTATTGGAGTTGGATCGATAACGAGAGAGATAGAGCATGGTCGGTTGGGGTTGGGTTTTTGGGGGCGCGAGTGGAAGTGGGAGGTTGAGAGAGGGCCAATGATGGTGGCGAGGGTTCCTACGGCGAAAGAGCGTGGCTACATTTGTGCGAGCGAAGAGGAAAGAAGAGCACGACCATATGTCCGAGAAACATAGCAAGGAGATGAACAAGAAAATATGCAAGAGAAATCATGGTTTTCATCATATATGCAATCGGTTACGTAAACCAGTCCGATCGGTCTAACTCTTAGGTGGTTCTTAACTCGAAATTTGGAACCGAACCTATTTTTCAAGGTGGACTGGTTCGATTTTCGGGTAGGAATGGTTCGATTGCACACCCCTAATGATGAATGTAACGACCGCGAAGAGGGTGAAAAGTGATCACCGGGATTAGAGGGTCGGACAAGGAGTGATTCCCTAATAGGCTTCTAGAATAATGAATGAGGCATGAATGAACCACACTGTGTGCACCAAATAGCGATAGAGCGATTTTGATATACACATACACATGAAGGCGCCTTTTGACATTACGGTACATTTTTCTTTGGAACTCTAAAGTCAAGCGTGCTAAGGTTAGAACATTACCAAGATGGGTGACTTCTTAGGAAAGTGTTTGCCTATACGCTAAAGGACAAAATCACGAAGGCGCCTTTTGACGTAACGGCAAGTTTTGCTTTGGAACTCCAAAGCCAAGCGTGCTAAGGGTGGAGCACTACTAGGATGGATGACCTTTTAGGAAATTGTCTGCCTATACGCTAAAGGAAAAAAAATCATTGAGGGTCTTTTGACATAACGACAAGTTTTGCTTTGGAACTCCAAATTCAAGCGTGCCGAGGCTAAATCACTATTAGGATGGGTGACCTCTTAGGAAAGTGTCTCCTTTACACTAAACGAAAAAATCATGAAGCTCGGTATGAGATGAGTCAAAGCGAACAATACCTCGAATGAATTAATCCAAGGATGTTACATTGAATATATAATTGTCCAAAACATAATCCCTTTAATTTTCAAATTGGGCCATGCCATTGGCTGGTGTCCTTGACTAGCGTCCACAAGACCCATTTGGAAATAAATTAATCATGTAAAGAGAAACTACTCATTTTGGTAGCACATATTTAACATTTAGAAAATAGAGGAAATAAGTAGGTATCGTGTGCACATATTTTATGTAAGGATGAACAGTTCCCGATTTGGTTTGATTCCCCTCAAGAATTGAGAATCGGACTCGTGGTCCCCGTTCCCGGGCGGTCCAATGGAACCGATAAATTAGAGCTAAAATTGCACATATAGCTTGGACTATGAGTAATTTTTTAAAGCAGATTGAAATTACATCCTTTGTCTTGTTTTTTTTAGGGACTTTCTCCGTTTTGTTGATGACTCTATCTTTCCTTGCGAGATTTCCATCGCGTATTAGTGCTTGGTGGGTTCTGCTTTGCAGAATCAATCAGAATGATCTATTCAAGCATGATTGGAGGCCAGGGGGAAAAAGGGCTGGGAAAGAAAGAAGGGAAACATTATTAGATCTAAGGTTACGTTCAAAAAATTTAAAAAAAATTAAAATTGACCGGTCCAATCCGGACTCGGTTCTGTACCTCTTGAAATCGGGAACCGGACCGCCTCCCTCTGAAATCAAGAACCAAACTACTGGTCCGGGAAGTTCCCGGTTCGGTCGATCCAACTTGCTCACTCCTAGTATTACGACACTCACTCGAGATATATATATATATATATATATATATATATATCTATTTTAATTAAGCTCCGTTTGTTTCGAAAAAATTGACAAGTTTGAAAAATATTTTCCTAAAAATGATCATTTGTATCACTTGGAAAAACTAATCAATAAAAAATATTTTCATATTGACAATAATTAATGTCTACATATTTTCGTAGATGATGAAAATATTTTTCGTTTGTAATTATTTTTAAAATTTTAATTATTTATTTTTCGCGAGACAAATAGAGACCATTCTAAAGTAATTGTTGTAACAACACATTGTCACTTTTAATTTTATTACCTTATTCCCTTCTTCAACAACGTTGGATATGTATAAATTACTTCATTTTTTTTTTAACCGTTTTTACGTGTTTGCTTGGTAAATACCGTTTGTACCATATTGATAATTTGGTACGCAAGCCCGACCCGGATTAGTTAGAGAGAGAGTGTCTCCGTAATTCGCGCCAGCGATCGTGTGCCGCGTTCCATCGGAATGCGCCCACCTCCTTTCATCGTTCGCTCGCGAGATTTTGCGTCCCCGCCACTCAGCCTTTTTATCGTCAAAATATCACGAGACAGGATTTTGTTAACTCTAGGGTACAAATACCATTTACCCAATAAAAAAAATATGAATTACCGTAATCACCAATATTACCGCAGAATAAACAGAAGACTTGGTTCAAGATTTCGAGTACATATTTTTAAGAGCCATATAAGACGGCAGGCTAAATTAGGAACACGGCGGACATGTGATTGCATTTGTTGGCACGATAAATCGAACGTCTGTTGCGTCTCGCGTGTTACACGTATTTATCCGATTTCACCACAAACCTGTCCTCGTGCTTGATGACAATTAAAAAATAATGATTTTTACCAAAAAAATTAAACAACCCCCTTTTCTCATTTCCGTGTCAAGACAAAAAAAAAAATACTCAAATAGTCTCCACCCACCTCGATGTACAAAATCAAACCGTCCCATCTTTAAATCTAGTGTGATACAAAAGAAGTACATATCTTTCTAGCTATCACGAATTTTATTTCAAAATAAGATCTTAGAAAAATGGAAGTCTGATATTGTGTAGGAGGGCAGGTTAATTGATTATGTGGTCCAATTTAATGCGTGTGCCCAATCATATAAAAATACAATCCCTTACACTATTTTAAAACCCTATGATTGCCTTTTCTGTTTTGTCACAGGCTCCATGACTTTTGCATTGAGTAGAGGCGACAGAGGACACTGAAAAAAATTGTGTAAGACTCGAAGGGTCCATGCTGACTATACTTCCAAGCAAGACATTATAAAGCTTGTAGTATATTTTAAGGAAGAAGGAACTAATGATTCCCCTCCAACATGCAATAATGATCCACTGAAGTCGAATGCCGCTGAGCTTGGGCCACGTGTTGGGTCTTCGTTGGTCCAGCAGATGAGATGGCGAAATGGAATACTTGGTCTTTTGCTTAATGTGTGCGTGTTAGCTAGGTGTGAGCCATCAAATGCTGTAATTATGTCATTAAGAAGTCATAATTTAGGAATAAGGAAAAATGGGTCGTAAATAACAAAGGATTAACTTTTGTTCTTTCAAAAAAAGAAGAAGAAGAGACAAGTTGGGGCCTATGAGAGGTATGTGCTATGTGGGATAGGTTCAATTGTCTTCTTGTGGCTTGTTGTGAGCAAATCCCATGTGCTTTCGTTCATTGAGATAGGACCCTCCCTCCCTTTTCTGCATTGGGGGACCTTCTTGTTAGGTTTCTGCATTCAACTTGCTCCCATTGACTATGGGTGTAGCCGGATCTGAGTCGGGTCGAGTCAATATGCTGCCGAGGCGGAGCTCGACTTGACTAGTATTTGTAACACTCGAAATTCGACTCAAAACTCGACTGGATATCGATTTTCCTGCTCGATCGCGGCCGACTAGAAGATGGAGAGGCTCGAGATCTACTCGACGCGTTTACAATTAACTTATAGATACAACTCGACCTCGAGTCTAATAAGCTCCAATGTAACGTAAATTGAAGTGTACTGTGCATCCGTTTTCATGTGCATCAAATGTTTCTGAAATTAGTAATGGAAGCTCGATCAGGGCAAGCTTACCAAGTTGGACATTAACAAGCCGAGCTCCATATGACGAGATACTCATATAGCTCGAACTGGAGCTCGACTCGAAATTAGGCAAGTCGAACTCAAGCAGCCATCGACTCGAACTCAAGCTACTCGCAATTAGTTCGACTTGGTTTCACCCCCAACCGTCGATCTGTCATGAATTAATGCATGAAGAGGCCACGCTTACTATCACGCTAGAGTGCAAGGTCACATGATTTTCAATTGTGAAATTTGGCATGCCATGTTGCAATAAAAATAGATGGCAGTCAAAATAAAAGAGGGCACAAAAAAAAGAGGAAAAGGGAGGAATGACAAGAATCAAATCTGACGCTTCCTGATTGCAGTTAGTTGGACAAATCTCGATGAGTAGAGATGATCCCGTCAACTTCGCCTACCCCATAATTAAACTCGTAAAAACTAAGTGATTAACGAGCTATGATGGGTCAGCAACTCATAGTCTCTTGCCCTAATCATGCATCTATTGCGCTAAAGCTGAGGATTAGGTCTGCCATCTTCTTCACTAACATAGTTGATTCGAGACCAAGAAGCTCCAACGGCTAGCTAATGATTGAACACAGCATAAAAGCAAGAGGGAAGCTACATAATTTTGGCGAAGAGGGTGACAGACCCAAGAGCCTAATTTTCCCTACATACATGGGTTTGGGCTTTAATCAGATTTTACCATTTCATTTTCATCATCAAGAGCCGTGTTCTCTCGAGGAGTAGCTTTCACCTATGAAGCACCGATACTCTTTGGGATCTACGTGTCGTGTCCGACACTCTCTGACACTCTCGACACTTTTCGACATGCGACCCACCCGTGGTCAATGAATCCAAAGATCTTGACACGCCATTTTGACACGCACGAGTCAATTTTTTAGGTATCAATAAATTAGGTATCAAAATCTAAATTTATCAAAATTATATATACTTAAGTCATATACCCAAATTACTTCAAAATTAATATACTCGCTAGCAAAAAAAAAAAAATTAATCGTGATATAACAGAAGAAGAAGAAACTCATTGTCAATATAGCTTATCATGTATATAAAAAAAAATACATATTTAATATACAACATGTCAAAAATTTTTATTTTTTTAAAAATGACGTGTCGGCGTGTCGTATCGTGTGTTGCGTGTCGGTGTCGGTCTTCTGTTAAGGCTGCCTTGTTTTCATGAAAGTCAAAAGTTTCATAGCGACGATGCTATAATTATGGAATGGCCCCAAATTTTTCACCGCTCCATCCATTGACCGAGTAATAACAGCGGATTAAAATTCCAATTCATATCGAATTACAGCAAGATTCAAAGTTTTCGAAATTCGAGAATGGAATAAAAGAAGATCAGAACATAACTTACATACGTTACGTTCCTTTTTCGAGAAATTAGGCCTACCTCTGTAGGGACATCAACATCGTACTAGGAAAATGCTGCTAGTTGGTCAAGGGAAAGCAGTGAAAAGCAGTTTGATGTCCACATCGATTTGAATTCGGAGTGGGGGACGAAGGGGTGGAGATTCGTGAATCGGTTGCTCAAGGACAGAGATCTTGGAACAGCAACAGTACCTGATCAGACCAAACACTCTTCGTTTTGTACAAGAAACTGAGCCACATCATTGGGTTTGTTGCTACTTCTTCAGCATTTGGTCAAATCTTTTCTTCTCGCACCATTCTTTTCCCTTCAACATTTCTATAGAATCGATACTTTTTACGTCCATAATTTGTTAACTATAGAAAAATGACACAAATGATCTATGAATTTTAATTTGATGTGCAATGTGAATTTTGAACTTTTAATTTTTGCAATGTCCTTGAACTCCAGTACAATGTTCAATGTGATCGTTCAACCTTTAAGCATTTTCATACAATATAAGGATTATATTGAGCATTTATTAATAGTTCATAGATCACATTAAATAAATTAAAATTTTGCATGTTGGGCCAACGCAGAGGGACCACACCACACAAATCAAAAGTTTAAGATCGTTATTGCGTATTGGGATGAAGTTTAGATATCATTTATGCTTTATAATCAATGTCTTTTTAATTCCAATGCATCTATGATCAAGATAATAACTTTTTTAGTTGAATATAGCAATGGCGGGGAAATTATAGAGAAAATCTCATAAAACACGATAGAGCATTGATAGATATGAATATTTTTTTTATTTATTAAAAGACCAATTTAAGGGAAATTGTCCGATCGGTCCTAAACCTATAGCACATATTTCGATTATGTCATGAACTTTTCATTTTTACAAATTCAGTCATAAAGCTTTTCGCGAGATTCTAGTATTGTCCTCCCGATCAATTTTCATCGGGAACTATTGACGTGTTGATGTGCCAGGGAAGAAGGTTGGCGATGATTGGATTGCCACTTCAACGATTTTCAGCGAAGATTGCTGGGCATCGAAATTTCCCATAAATGTATAAGACTAAATTGGCAAAATTTTAACATCCATACAATAAGTTTAAGATTGATTAAGTCATTTTCCTGACCAATTTAGATATCTTATATATGTTTCCTTATTAGTGGCTATTTATTCCCGAAGCCTTTTTTGCAAATTCTAATCAAGATAGACCGCTCTCTAAAAACCTCTATTGAGTTCGTAAAACATTTTACAAAACTATGAGCATGACCAGAATTTTGATCATAGAACTAAAGAGGTGTATAAAATCTATATTCCACTTTCTATTTGTAAATAAATCAAAAGGGGAGGACGCAATTCGTTCTGTTTTATTTTCGTCATTTTGTGCCGTTCTCTCTTGTTTTGCTATCTTTATATATATATGCAGATCATTTTAGTGTTAATATCGCGAAAAACCCCAATCTAATATATTTGTGACGGATTTATTTCAAAATAAGTTTTTGACCACAATAACTCCAAACTGATACACTTATGACAACTTTACCCCAAACTAATTTTTGACCACAAAAAATTTCAAACCTATACACTTGTGATAAACTTATCATTTGTTAGTTTTCTCTTATTGGTTTAATACTATGAAAAAATCCAAACGGTGACCGAGGGTAAAAACCCCAAACTAGTACGTCCGTCAATTGCCCCGCATTATCTAACTCATTAATTTGATGTTAAAATTTAACGAAAATTAATGGAGGGTAAATTTGTCACTTGGTATATTAGTTTGAAATTTTTGGTGATAAAAAAATCAGTTTAAGATTGTTTCACCAAAAATATCCCAACGAAGGATCTTTCAATGATCCTCGATTTTGACGTTTAATAGGATTCTTGTAGTGATTTCGGATAAGTAGTAATCGTGCGAATAAAAGGGAAATTGAACATTAAAATTAACTGGAGCAAGATAGTAAAAACAGATAACTTAAATTACAGAGGAAATTGATAAGTATTATCGATTGTGAATCTTTTACAAAGATTCGTCTCCGACTACTTATAGCCAAGTACAAAGGATGTAACGCCCACTTTCATATATTATATTCCTAAATTCTCGGGTAAGCTTCAAGAATCGCTCATATTATCCATTGAACCGTCGACCTTTTGACTTATACTCCGCTTTTACTTTAGTGTCACGTACGATCTCGCGGTATCACCTATGCTTTCTCCGCTCCTACATCATCCACGACATCTCTTCGGTTGCCGATGCATTTTAAGTATTTTGGGTCTCTAAGCCCACGATGTTCCAATTCTAAAGCCCGAGTAAATTTTGAGTATCAACATGGATAAATTTGCCATAGGCGTACTAATGTGGAGTTTTTCTTTTTGTATTATCCCTCGATTTTAAACAGCTGTTTCAAATTAACCAAAAACTAGTCTAGACGCTAGGCGTCGTAGCCGGACACTCTATATGGCGAGGGAAAATAATTATGTAATAGGCATCGGACCAATCTAAGAGCGCAACAATAATTTTGGCAATAAGATGCCTAAGGAAAGGGGAAAGTCGCTTCATAAACGCCCCGAAAAGATACGGAGCATAACTCTATCAAACCCCTATTACGCACCGATTTGGTTAGAATGGAGCTTCTCCTCGTTCCTAATGACACTACCCGTTTCATGGATTAGGTGTACGTACTACCTTGTAAGCCTCTAACCTCATCCTACCTACAATTGAAAGACAAACATATCGGTAGCATGGCGGCATCACGCGGTGTACTAGTTAGATAGTAACGTGATTTGATATATTACAATTATAACACTCCTCTCCCGCATAAGACCATTGCGTAGAAATGAACTATAGTCAAGAGCGAATGAGAAGATAATTGTCCTAAAAAGTCCTAAATGTGTTGTTCAAAAGTCAATTCGGTTCTAAACTTTTCAATTGTGTCAATTTAGTTTTAAAGCTTTTGACGACTTGATAATGTAGTCATTCTTAGCTAATTTTGGTAACTAAAATGGTGGTAAAGACGCAATCCCTACGGGCATCCCTAGTGTTGATATGGATAATTTTTTTTAACTTTTTATATTTTAATTTTCTTTTTCTTTTCTCTTTCCTTTTTTTTTTTTTCCATATTTCTCTCCATTGGTTATCAGACCTTACCTTGACAATGGCCATCGGAGGTCGCCTAGGTCTAGTAATGTGAGGGTCACCCTCGCCGAAGGCTAGCAAGGGATGTTCTCGCCAGATCGGCGAGGGCGACTCTCTTCATTGCCAATGCTTGGTGATTGGCAGAGATAAATGGAAAAAACGTGAAAAAGAGAAAGAAAAAGAAAAAGAAAAGAAAAGAAAAGAAAAGAAAAAACAAGAATAAAAAATAAAAAATTTCAAAAGTTGTCCATGATTTCGGGCCAAAATCTGTCGGAAGAACTACATTGGCAATTTCTTAAAATGTTTAGAATTAAATTAACTCAATTGAAATATTTAGGATTAAATCGGCCGCCACAAGATAGATTCATGATTTTTTGGACAAATTTCACACTAAATGAGGGATATGATAAGCCTTGAACACACTTGGATCTCGAGCTCTCGTGCCATATACATTGTATTAGGCTTTATCAAGTTCTCCGAAAACATTAACTATTGAATGAATGTAGAACTTAGGCCTGTTTATTTCGCGAAAAATGAGTGGTTCAAAAATATATTTCAAGAAACGATCGCTCATATCGCCGACAAAAATTAACGAACAAAGAATATTTTTTTCGTTCACGTAAATGCTTAGATACAAATTGTTATCAACAAGGGTAATATTTCGATGGAATAATTATTTCAAGTGATGTATGCGAATATTTTTAGGAAAATATTTTTCAAATCATTTATTTCTTTCGAAACAAACGGGACCTTCATATTTTTTTTTTCAATCAATGAGAAACTTGATATTCGCGAAACAAACGGAGCCAAGCAGCTACGCAACAAACTGTTGAGATTGTGAGACATGTTCAACATTGTAATTTATTTAGTAAAATATCTAACTTTTATGTATTTGAAGGATTTGTCTTCAGTGAGAGTACCCCAACAATTCTGACCCCACCCAAAAAAAAAAAAAAAAATTGCCCTAACAATTGATAGTTGAAAGGCCAGGAAACAAAGATGAATATCCAAAAACGTTTGATGACAGAAAAGAGGTGGGGATTCATTGGCCAGTACATGACACTGCAAAAATTATTTGTACGGCTGGGTGTTGACATGTTCGTGATAATGATGATAACATATGCATCGATGCTAAATTCCAAAAAAATAGTACGACAATTAATGCCATAAATGCTCGAGAGCACGGGCTACCAAGTTGGGTATGACATTTCATTAATGAGCGTTGTCCCTCACCTTATTTTACGGCCTTCTAATTCGGGGAAAAACAAGAAGGGACAATTGTATAAATGATTTTTAAATTTTAATTTAACATGTAACGTAATTTTTTTAAATTTATAATTTAATTAATATATTTTTTAAAATTTAATTCAATACGCAATGTGATCCATGAATTTTTAAGATAATCAATATAATTTCTAAACTTTTAGAATATGTTCAACTTAATCTCCAAATTATATGAAAATATTTAATATAATATTTCTATTAATTCAAGTTTACGACCACATTGAATATTTTCTTATAATTTAGAAATTAAATTAAATATGTTTCAAAAGTTTATGGACCACATCGTATATTGAGTTAAAGTTAATAGGTTATATTGATTAGATTAAAAATTCAATGACCATATTATATATTAAGTTAAAGTTTAATGATCATTTGCGTTATTTTTTCAAAAGAAAAAAAAATACACCTCGGGAGAGCTTCTCCGCCAGTCAAAATTGAGCTTTTGATATAATTTATTTACCCTTGAGAAGTAGTAAACAAACCTGGTATAAATACATGCCGCAACCAGCAGAGGACACAGGAATTTATGTTGAAAGGGGCGAAACACTTTCATAGAAATATACCTAAAGGCGCTTGCTTCTATTGCGTAATGACCAAAGTACCCACCAATCCTTTCTTTCACTCTCTCTCTCTCTCGAGAGCACCTCTGGCTCATTGCGCGCATCTCGGCTCAGTTGTCCTTTTGTCGCGGACGAGTCGTCAACTTGGCACCCGGCGTCGAGCTCCGTCGCCGTTGTCGTGGATCTCGGCACTCACACATCAAGGCAGGGAGAGGAGCTCGGCCACGATGGTGGGGCGTGACGGAGGTTGCCACATCACTAGCAGCGACTTCATGTGACGGAGGCGACGAGCGGTCTGGCAGTGGCCGGGGAGGAGGGGAAAGAAATTAGGACTAGAAATGATAAATGGACATAAGTTTTTTCATTGTTCTTTGTGGGTCCCGTCTAGTTCAAAGAGAGATTCATGTCGAATAACTTTGCATGTGGATCATCGGTAATATCTATATCCCACTTTCCGTCTTCGCTTCATCAAAAGGAAGGCATAATAGAGTGTGAGCAAAAGTGGTAATCCTCTAAATTGTCAGAAGAATTTTAAAAAAAAGTCATAAAATCTATTTTAATTGTGTCAATTTAGTCTTAAACATTTTGGATTTATGTCAATTTAGTCCATCCGCCAATTTTGACAGGAAATTCTTGACTTGGACGCCGACCGTCTTACGTGGAATGGCCGTTCTTGATGTGGATATTTTTATTAATATTCTAATATATATATTTTTAAAAAATAGTTGATTTACAAAGTAAGTAACTTGCTCTGTTTACAAGACAAGTGTCCAAATATGAACATGTACACAGCTAAGCTGATCCGTTGTGATTCTTTTGCCAAAACTCGTTTTCCCATCTCTCCGCCCTCCTGATTGCAGTGGCACTTCTCCTCCACATGGCATCAACTAGCTTGGGCTCGTATGGTGGGGGCATAGTGCATGGGCCTGTAGGAGATGGGCTCATGGTCAACGAGTCCACCATGAACTCCCTCTCGACGCCACCGGCAGGGCAAGCCATGAGCTCAGAGCAGACCTCCAATGCTCCTTCCGGGACCTCTGGCTCGAACCTGAGAAGCTTGGCGTATTCGTTCAGCGAATGGAACATGTAGTCGTACACATTGCTCATCTTCACTTGCTCCAGGATGAAGTCGCTCGAAGCCTTCCCTATCTCTTGTGCCTATGCGAGTCCATCGAGGACCGTCGGGCGTTAGGCCAACACGCTTATAACGGAGTTCGGTTGTAGCTGCTAGAAGAAGAAATATATATATATTTTTTTACCTTTTGCTTGTGGCTATTGCCCCAGTCCACGGCGAACTTGAGGGATCGGCACTTATCGTCAGCCCTGATAGGCCAGTAGTGCTGCAAGGGATTGAGGCTCCTGGTGAAGAAGTCGTAGAACTGAGGCTTCACCAGCAGGGTCGTGGAATCACAGGCCAGAATGTACTTCTCGCTGACCGACCACGCGTACCCTTCGATGTAGATCTTGAATCTGGCCACAACATGTTCATTCATAAAAGGTCGGATTCTCTAACTTTACCAACTGAAGCTGTTTTTTGCTAATGGAAATGACATGGCAGGTGATGGGTGAGAGCTTTAATCATCACCTGTGTGTGCATTGGCTTGCTAGGTCTGAGTTCTTGAATCCTTGTTGTGATTCAAGGATCCAATCCTGCAAAAATCATCGTACATTCATGCATGAAGTTCCTAAGTTTACAAACTCAAAGTGACCACCAAAAGCTGTTCGCGATTTTAGTCGAATATGATCAAGTCGATTCCACGGGCTTCATGGCCAAAACCCTAAAAGTTACTAGTTTCATTCTTAATACTAGAAGTTATATCAGCTTCGTATATTTCCAATCTGACTTCGCGCATGAAAATGAACTGTTATTCAGCAATTCGAAGTAAATATATATCGGGAGCCGCTACTTGACAGCCCGACAAGATCGTCGATCATTTCGATCATACGATCTCCCAATCAGATGATTGTTCCATGCAAAACACGCGATGATGATGTGTGAATCTATGGTTAAAGAAAGATTTTCCCATATATACCTGGATGAACAAGCGAGCGTTCCAATCTTGGGTCTCGGAAACATTGCACTTGAGGAGGTCTCTCCTGGTTTCAGCCACGAAGGGGTTTCCTTTCCAATACGCGTGCGGTTCTCTTTCTATCCATTTCTTCCTCTCATTCCCTTGTTTCAGCTCCATCTGCAACCTCTCCCATGGCTTTATATTGATCTCAGCCCTTCAAAAAGTTCCGAGGAGTAATAAAAAAGCTCAGTACAGATACATATTCACGCATAATTAGACGAGATATTTCAATTTCCCCGATCCCAATCAAACATTTGCTTTTCTTTTGACAGGAAAAGGTGAAAAGGGACGATCGGCACAGCTACCTTGATCATGGGTAACCATATAAACCTCATCATGATACGGGATTTCAAGCCTAGAACCAAATATTTAAAGCATCTCAAGCCTCAGCTAGATAATTTATGCCGTCTCATTTTCACATTTCAATAGCTGTCTTTGCATTATGAAGAGGTATGCCTCGTAACCACGACGAGTAATGTATGGTCATATTCGATTTCTTCGATCAAAATCTTTAAAACTATGTCTATCAAAGCACCATTGATCCGTCAACGAGGCGTTGGCTGAGTTGATGAGATCCCTGGATCTTAGACAGTTAAACCGATGGCGCCTCGGGTTTGAATTTTCCCCGTCGCGTCTTGAGAGACTTAACCGTGGCATTGACGCTCATACCCCCACCACCTCGAGAAATAGTTCATTGCACGTGAAAAATCTCGATTACAAAAAAAAAAAAAAAAAGCACCATTGATCCAGTAACCAGAGCTAGTAAGATACTAGATGCAGGATTTTTATCGTCTTTAGCCGACAAAGCGAAAGAGGCCATGGCAAAATAAAAATCATGAAATGACCTCAATTGGTAGGTCACATGTCGCTAGCATGAGGGACCAAAACCCCAGCAAAATTCATTTCGCATCTCAAATCATTCTCTCCTCTCCCACGTTATCTTTTAGCCCAATCGAATTACTTCCTGTGGCCTGAATTAACAACTACAACTAGAAAAACAACCGTCATTATTGATGCTAATTCCATATGTCCGAATGATTTTCTTCAGAACGCGAACCGAATCCACGCGAGCATTTGTCCGTTGTTGGATTCCCTTCGAAAGATTGAATAAAAAAAAAAACCAGAAATGGGGAGAAAAGATGAGAAATTACATACCAACCCCAGAAGGACCAATCCGGAAAGACGATATCCATTGTCCATCTATCCCCGCAGTACCGAAACAATGGCGGCGGGCTCGTCCTGTTCTTCCCCCGGTAGTCCCGCGACTGGATCACCGGCCGGTCGTCGCAGTCGAACATAAGCTCCAAATCGGGTATTTGGCCGGGATACCTCCTCAGCAATTGCAAAATACCCCAAACTGTGAACATATCCCTAGTTTGTATTGACTCCCTATACTTTTCCACATAAGCTTTGCCTTTGATGATCACCAGGCGAAAATGGGCGGCCGGTTTCGCCCTCTCCACCATGTCCCTCGTGATTCCTGAAGCCTTCCACGGACGCAGATCTTCATGGATCCACCGGAAATAATCGGGGCAATCGGGTTCGGTGGATGGGTCTTGCGGCGAAAACGACATCGGATAGTTTGTTGGGCAGGTTTGGGTCTGGTTCTCGGCGCTGCAATTCAATGGGAATTCCAGCTTCTTCGGTCGGAGATTAAGCCGGTTCTCGTCCGAGATGACTATGCTTTCATTACTTGGATTACCCGCAGAGATTGTAGACTGAAACCAAGAAAAATTTTATTGCACAATCGGCCAGAAAAAATGGACATATGTATGGAGTTTGAAACTACGATATTTACAGATATGTACAATTGACATAGATATACTAATCCGCTTGATTGCCAAAAGGACATTGAAATTGACTATGACTTTCTCAATAAGCCTAGAACCAGAAACTTTTATTCAAAATGAACTTGTAAAGAAAGTGAAAAATTGTAGCGCACAAGATACCTTGAGGTTTACAAGATTAGGAGAACTCACCGTATCGATCTTCAAAGTGGAGGTGAAAGCAAGAGCAACAAGGACCAACAGGAAGAGCAACAGAGAAGGAACCACGGAGGAGGGTCCTTTCTTAAGCGGAGGACGCCAAATCGTCGTTGTTCCGGCGAAGCGGTTCGCGAGGCCGGCGCTCGATAATCGTTGCATGGCGCGTGTCTAATTTCTCGAGGATTTTTTAGAGAGAGAGAGAGAGAGAGAGAGAGTACAAAGAGCTCGGTTTCTTGCTGAAGTTAGTGTTTTGCTGTGGAATAGTTGGCTGAATTCTTCATTGGGATGGGAGAGGGAGTTGCGGTTTCGAGCGGCAAGTTGGAGAAAGCGTCGGACTGCATCTTCTTAGTCCTCATTAATTTTCCTGTTTCGATTCGATGACGCGCATGTCAGTACTGTTCGTCTTCGAATGTTTATTCAATGGAGGAAGGTAGTCTGGTTTTCAAGGAATGAGAAGTCAAGCACATGCCCAACAGGACAAGAGGAGCCTCTACCCGCAAATGATGGGCAAGCACATCCCCCCACTCAACATTCAGAAAATGAACGAAAAACGGGGTGGGTTCATCTATTCTTGGTCCCACGGAGACGCATGATTGATGAAGGAATGGTCCATACCTTGGTTGGATTCCATGTCAACCGTATGATGTACCATATTGGGCTAATTCCCTAAAAAAACACTAACTTTAGGTCTAATAATGATTATGACACGAATTTTTTTTTTGTCTCATAGGCACGAACTTTAGATCCAATGACGATTTCAGCTCGAACTTTTTTTCATCCCATTAAAAAACACCAACTTTTAAAAAAAAATGAAGGCGGGGCTTGTTAAAAAATGAAGGCTCTAGTCATGAGCTTGGCGATTTTGTCCATGGTGTCTCTCCCTGAGTGGTAATACACAACTTCGGATTCCAATTAAACAGTTGATCTTTGCGGATAAAGTGAAGGAGACGAAACCGTTGTCCCTTCAAGTTGTCTTCAGAGGTGAAGCGGATGAACAACTTCATATTTCGTCCCACGAATATGATGAATAGTATCTTAAATCCACGTCGACAAGTCATGTGAATTTATTGATGATGTGGAATTGTTATATTGGTCAACTAATGGTTTCAAATTAAGGGGTAGGATTTGAGACTTGAGTTAAAGTTTGTCTTTTTAATGGGATAAACAAAAGTTCGGGCGAATCATCATTGGACCCAAAGTTGGTGTCTTTTTACAAGACAAAAAAAATTCGGGCCATAATCGTCATTAAAGTTAAAGTTAATATTTTTTTAGGGAATTAGCCCGTACCATATTAAGACTTGCCCGATGTGTCGCACGCTTAGTAAATTACCAAGAACTCTCCCTATTTTTGACCTAAATGAACCACACAACACCCCCCCCCCCCACAAAGAAAAAAAAACCGCTGCCGGCCACCGCATCCTGTCGTCCACATCAACCACGTCGGTCCCAATGGAGCAACACATCTCTCCATGCTTGCTCTGTGTACTGTACTCTCCCCGAGCTCGATGTCGGCTTGAAGTTTGTCACCCTCGCCGGAGCTTGGTGAAACGTTGAGCTCCACCTCTCCTGAGATAGAGGGGTCTCTTTGGAGGCACGGCTTGCTTGGCCATAAAGCCATTGAGCTCCTCCAAATCTGGAGGCGGTGTTTCCACTTGAGGTGTCAAAATGGGTTGAATGCCCATCTTTAACCCATATTCATTGAGATGTGTCATTTTTGGGTTAGTCGAGTTATAATAAATGCTAGATAATAAAAAAGTAATGATAAATGGGTTGTTAATGGATTTGAGTTGTTGCATATGAGTTGTAACATGGGTTTGTCCTGAAACACAATTACAATCCGTTTAATTTATAAGTTATAGTAGCTACATATTTATGAGATATCATCCTCTTAAAAAAAATTATAATTTTTTTAATTTCTTTTAATTTACTGATTTTTCAATGATTCTAAATAATTTTTAGTTTATTTTTATCTTTCGTTCTTTAATATTTTTTCCTACGAAGTCAGGCGAGGCCGGCATCATTTGCCACCACGCGAGGGCAAGGGTTGGCATCTAGAGAAGGCGTCACGGCCCTCGTCGGACTTGGAAGTAAAGAAAATAATAAAATAATAAAATAATAAAAAAAAAATTATGTGAAGTGTAATATAATTTTTATATTTTTTATATTTGAGGAATATAATTTTTTAACAATTTATAAAAAAAAAAGTAAAATTTCCTAAATTGGATTAAACATAAAAGTGTTTTAGTAATATGGGTTGATAAATTTGCATTATAATAAATGGATCTTTAACGAGGTTATATGAGTCGATTTGGATCGGATCATTAGTAACCTGACACAACCTACATGTTTGACAGGTCTAGTTTCTTCCATGAAATTTGTATAAGATGAGGTCGAGATCTGAGGCCACGAAGGAGTCAAGTTTGGAGGTGATCAAGTCGCAAATGAGAGAGAGAGAGAGAGAGAGAGAGAGAAGAGAGAGAAAGAGAAAAAAAAACCCCACAATTTTTCAATGGTTAGATCTGGGGAGGGATTATGTGTATAGTTCCAGAAGGATACCAGTTTCTTTCTTTGGTGCTTTAGTCTTTGTCAATAAAGAAGGCGACATGAAAATGACGGAGAAAGATGCTTTCTAAAAATAGACACTTCTTTTAAAGACATTATGTGGGCAGTTGCTTTTTTTGGCATGAGCAAAGAGAGGAGAGAGCAGAGAGGGGGGAGAAGAGAGCAAGGTTGCGATTTTGATGAAGGTGACAATGGTGCTAGGCGGTGGCGATTTGCTAGGTAAATGGGTTAGGACCAAAGTATGAGGAGTTTTCTTAATATAAGAGTTTTTAGGTGATTGTAAAAATAATAGCGTGTTGTGTGGACCCCGAATTTTTTTTTTTTTTTGTAGCTTAGGACGGACTGTTAATCTCAAGTGAATTGAAGACAATCACATAATCAAATTTTTTTATTATTATAGTTGAGAGGTTTTTTCTTGGAAAGTCGGGCAATTTAGAATTATCACGGACAATTTAGGGTAAAACCGATATATTATAAATAAATCTAGAATATTGAATGATGTGTGGTGTAATATATTGTGTGAAAAGTCATGATTAAAGCTTGTCTGTTTTTCAAAGTAGGGAAGATCGGGTATGATCTTGCATCTTCTGTCATCTTTGATGTGAGGTTTTGTCTGGCTGGTCTGAGTCGACAGGCTCCTTCGGTGGCCCGCGCATCATGCAAGAGAAGAAATCTTTCTGGGTTTTAATTTCAATAGGACTCACCGATATTTAAGTCAGAAGATGAGGACTTAGAGAGACAAATAATGAGTTAGGGTTTTTAATCCGTAGCTTTACAAGGGGTTGTTACCTTTAGGGTCACACAATATTCACTAGTTATAGCATATTTAGGACTTGGGCTTGGCTTTGAAATTGGGCCTGAGTACAACAATGGCCCAATCAAATTTTATTCTCATCAATATGCTTTTGCTTCGAAGTTAACTCTAGTAGGCCAACAAAAGAACGATATCTTTTTATCACCTGCACGCAAAAAATGGTAAAAGAATTCTTAACAAGTAATGAAGAGGATTAGCAATTTGGTTTAAATTAAAGAATGCATATGATTTATTAGAAAAAAAAAAAGAAGAGATTCAACTGAATGAGATTTTTGTCAATTTTCCTTTCCCTTCAGACAGTCCTCGTCCCTGTTAAATCAATTGATTATTTCGCCTGGTATAGCTCATAAAACATTAAATTGTTTGAGAAATGCATTCGTTCATAGACAAATTGCATTATTTTATATTTACCAAGGAGTGTACAACTTTGTCCTAGGAATTGTTGGTCTCATAGGAACAATATATTTACAGACCAAATCCAAAGAAAAAGCACCGACTTATACCTACAAAGATAACCCTACTTTTCAGACGATTAAAAAACAAAAATCACGGAGTTTTGTTCGAGGAAAGAAAACATCCATGAATTTAGGCTCCGTTTGTTTCGCGAAAAATGAGTGATTTGAAAAATATTGTTTAAAAATGATCACATGTATTGCTTATAAAAATGAATGAATGTGAAATATTTTTATCGTCTACACAAATATTTAGACACAAATTGTTATTGGAGATGGAATTATTTTTTATTGACTAATTATTTCAAGTAATACATGAGATCCAAAGACGGAGTTTATTTCGCAAAAAAAAAAAAATGACTTGCAAAATATTTTTCTAAAGATAGTTGCTTGAATAGCTTGAAATAGTCAGTTAATAAAAAACTATTTTAATTGTCAACAACAATTAATAACTTACTATTATAGTTGAGATAAAAATATTTCTCGTTCATTTATTTACGTAGTGGTACGAGCAATTAAAAATATTTTTCAAAGCATTCATTTTTCATGAAATAAACGCATCCTAAGGGTGCTTGAGTGACCAAACCCCCCCCTCCCCCCCCACACACACACACACACACACACACAACAAATGACCTATTACTTGAGTGACAAAAGGGGAAAGTACACAAAAAAATCTTAAACATATTGCATTGATACCAACCTTTCAAGTGGATCAATTCCATCCATCTAGTTAATTTTTGCCAAAAATCCTGACGTAGAGGCCGATCCTCCTATATTGCATGATCGGCACCGATGTCAACAATCTGTTATAAATTTTTTTAATATATTTTCTTTTTTTACTAACTCTCACCGATTACGGTTGGCCGGCAACTTTGCTAGCTAGAGGCAAGGGCATCGAGCCCTCCCCTAGATCCAGGCAAGGGCATCATGTTGGGGCTAACAATACAACCTAGAGGGAGTGGGTAGGTTGTTCGAGAACTTTGAAAAATATATGTGAAATGAAATAAGTTCAATTTCAAACACTTGGGTCAAGAGATATTGAAAAGATCGGGTCGGCGAGATGTTTGAAATACCATGAGAAGATTGTGTGCTAAAAGTGTATGAAGATAACGAGAAATAAGAGCACACAAAATAGTAAATGATATAAAAAGATGTGGTGAGCAGATATTTCATAAAATAATATCCGAACATGTGCAAAACTAAGTAAAAGATCAAGTAAAATGCAAACACACAAGATATATAGTGTTTTGACTTTATCCCCAAGTCTACATTCACTCTTAATATTAACAACCACAACTAGGCCGGAATCCACTAATAATCTTCAAGACAAGTTACAAACAGCAAGCACCGCCTTTTTAATAAATCACACTATCATGATTCACGTACTACTCTTACTATTGTATAGTTGATCTTGCACACGATTACAGTACAAAAAAGATTACTAGAGAACAAATAAACAACGATAAAAAACGAAGCTCACAAAGCAAGTATTGAATTCTACAATGTACTCTCTTTATAACATGTTGACTTAAAAGGTCTTCCATTATATCCAACTTCAATCTTCCCGTTGGAGAAGTTTGAGAAGTCCAACTAGCCGTTAGAGAGCCGTAGGAACTGCTACAACCGTTGTTTTTGACATTATTTTGAAACATCTGCTGTTTTGACATTTGTTCTACAAAGGCCGACAAATGCTAGCGGCTAGAATTTACCCAATAGACTTCCGGGTCTTTCTTTACGATCTTTCACCCACCAACGATTATATTCCTATCCCAACAAACAACCGCACATGCTTGCTTTTCAAACATCACCAAGACTCGATATCACAACTAATCGATCTTTGGGTCCGTTGGTACTGTTTATAGAGAAACCATGGGAAAGACTTGTGGTCAATTACCCAATAATCCTCTTGAGTATCTCGGCTTTCAAAGACGTCATCTTGATGAAATATTGACCACGGTACTTCCAAGTCATCATGAACATATCATCATCTTTGACTTGTTCTCCTCCTTCAAAATCTTCATCATTGTGCCTAGTCTTCATTGAACTCGGGTCATTTATATCATCATAATCCTTGTAGAGGTCATATTCTTCAAGATCAAAGATCGGGTCAATTGATCAAGTCACCAGCACATTTCATAACTAAACATTTGTACGATCTCTTACCCATAATCAGCACGTTCATATCTTCACTAATCCGGTGATGCTGTTCACTTGATCTTCCACTTGATCTATATAAGACATCTGCTCTTTGCTAAATATCTGCTTTGCCGATAACGGTCCAATGACCCGATCTTTCTTCCGGTCCTTCTAAGCATATTGACAATTTTGACTCCATCAAGTTGTTCATCTTCATGGTCCTTCTAAGCTTTACCGAATATTCTCATTCTAGGCTTGTTCACCATAATTAGGCCCATCCACTGTTCACCCTCCAAGCCATCGCGAACATCTACGTTCTTCTCGGCTTGTTCACCTCGATCATGGTCTTTCTAGACGTTCATGTTATCCGAAGATCCTTCAAGCTTATAGACATCTTCAATGCACATTATCTTGTCACCTCGTTGATCGGACACCAACCACAAAGATCGGCAGAGCACTCTAAACATTGGCATAGTAGATCTTTGTCCGAGGAACATATGATGCATCATCCGTATATCGGCTTGTGCATATATCATCCGGGTGTAACTCAATTGATACACACATTCATAGCCTTTGATTGTCTTTGTTATCATAAAAAAATTAGAAATTTTTCAATAATCACCACATTACCGATATTCCTAGAACATCATGGCCCTCATCTAGACCAGGTGAGGGGGCGAGGACCTGATGCCCTTGCTTGGGGTCGGTGATGGTCGACTGGTGACTTTGCTTGGCCCATTTGAAAAAAAAAGGGGGGAAATAGGAAGGAAAGAAAAGAAAAAAGTAAAGGAAAATAATTAAGAAAAGTTCAAAAAATTTTAAAATTTGTCCACGTCGGCGTGACCATGCCACATAGGACGGTCGACGTTTATGTTAGCTATTTCTAGACAAATATGATTAAATGGATTGAATTGACACGAATGCAAAAGGTTTAGGACCGAGTTGACACTTTTCTTATGACAAAAAGATTAAAACTCTAAAAATATATTTGGCTTATCTTCTTCCTTTTCCATTTTTTATTTTCTTTTAATTTTAAATGAAACTAGAGACCCTCATCGGCACTAGGAGAGGACATTGAGGTCTTTGCCAAATTTGGGCATCGCGGCCCTTGCTAGATCTAGGAAGAATTACCAAAAACGTCATAAACATATTGCAATTGTATTAATTCGAGTTCTAAATGTATATTTTTTGGCCAATTGAGTCTTAAAATTTTTGTATTTATGTTAATTCAGTTCATTTGACAGGTGGCACCGACATAGGTTTTTTTTAACTAACATTTTAATAATTTTTGAATTATATGCGAATACATATTCATGTACTTTTTCTTCCCCCACACTTAGGACCCGAGAGGGCGAGGGTGCGAGGTGCGGTCCATCGCCTAGATCTAGCCAAGACCGTGATAGCCTCATTGGAACTCGGTGAGCAAGGCTGTTTTCGGCCCTCGCCGACCCTAAGTCTAGGGAAGAAAAGGTAAAAAGAAGAATTTCTATAATTTAATAAAATTTCCAAATGGGATAGAATTCCAAATTTGAATTATTTTGAATTATATTTTATTTCAAATATGAAAAAATAGAGAAATAATTAATAATAAATAGGATTCAAATACAAATAGAATAAATAAAAATTTAAAAAGTTCAAGAAATTATTAAAATATTATTTAAAAAAGTCCATTTCGCACAAGCAAGGCCACGTCAGTGTTGGCCATCAAACTAGATTGAATTAGCATATATGTAAAATATTTATGACTAAATTGGCAAAAAAAAAGAGTTTAGGACTGAATGGGCATAATTGTGATAAGTTTGAAACTATTTTGGTAATTCTCCCTGGATTTAGGCAAGTGCTATGATACCCTCTCCAAATCTACTCATGATCGTGTCCCAAGGCGAGGTGACCATCACCTAGATTTGGGAGGAAAACAAGAAAAATGTAGCAAAAGGACAAAAATAAAAAAATTAAACAAATATTAAAAATTATTTATTTCAAAGACCTGGTCGTGCCCTATAAAACAGCTGGTAGCCACATCAATGATTTCGGGGTCAAAATTGACCGAATGGTCTACAATGACAGAGTGGCTATACTGAGATTAAGATAAATTATTCGGTTTTGAGACGTTGCTACCATATGCAGATTTTCATATTCTGATTTCTTTCTGCTGACATGCTAATTTGTTTCCCGAAGGTTCGCTAATAGCCAGGTTCTGTCATCTTACTGGTTTAGCATAGTTTGAAACGATTCGCATTTTGCTTTTCTCATGCACTTCCTTGCGAAGGTTAATGTTCCCTGCATATAAATTAACTATTGGATTTCTTCCATTTACTACGCACGGTGTATTGCTCATATGGGTATTCATTTTCATTGCAGAATAGGATGTGACCACTGATCAGGTGGGCTGATGTTTCTTGTACTTTTCCGGTGTCCATTCCATTTTATATCACTCTCTCAAATTTAAATTGATCACAACAAAGGATTTTCACAATTATATGTTTGCCAAACAGCACTTCTTTTAGAGTTGCCTTTCAAGACGCTTTTCGAATACAAATTATGAAACAGTTTCACATTTTCCCAAGGCCCATTTCGAAAGCCGTACCAAACGCAACATAATGTGACCAAATTAAAAGGTTTATGGTTGAATCGACACGAGTGCAATTTTGATTTTTTTTTTGTGTGGGTAATTTTCCCGTGTTATTCTATTTTCTTCGTATTTGTTGTCGAGCATTCATTTGGATGAAGATTAATTTTTGGTGTAAATATGCTCTCGTCTATCTTGAAAACCAAATCTATTTATATAAAGCAATTGGGTGCCTGTGAAGAAACAAAAAGTATGCGAGGACAATTAAGTTGCTTGCAAGTTTCACGTGTTAGTAATCTATGCTGTTAATGTTAAATGAACCTAATAAATCACAAATTTGGAAATATCATTTTTGTAAGCTGGCATTTCTTTTTAAGCTCAGAACTTGGGTTTATATCCTTTTTAATCCAGACATTCAAGGCAATGTAATGATAAATAAATAAATAGCAAAGTACCACTAAAAAGTGCGGAAAAATTGTTCAACAAGCCCTAAACGTATGGTCCAATGGAAAATTCAGTTTTAAGTTTTTTAATTTTGCTAATTTAATCTTAAATATTTTAATGATTTGTTAATGTAGTCATTTTGGCTAAATTTTTGCCGAAAATTGCCAATGTCGACATCGGCCATCCTATGTGCTACCACTAATGTTAGCATGGACTTTTTTTTCTTAATCTTTAGTATTTTTTTTTTTGTATATTCTGATTTTCTTTTTAGCCAGACACCATTTGATGAATTTTAGAACAGACACTGGTTGGACATAATTCATACTAATCGTAGTTTAGAATAGACTTCTTTGAGAAAACACTTCATTAAAAGAATTCAGTTGGGGACTGTATGCTTCTTCCCAAAAATAGTTAATAAATACACATAAGAACTAAAGGTAGTTTTCTGACCCCCAAAAAAAAAAAAAAAAAAAAAAACTAAAGGTGGATTTTGTGATACCGTGGGCTTAAATATGGCACTGCACCCATTTATAATTTGGCCCATCAAATTAGATGAAACGATGTAGACAGCTGGTTGAGTCGGTTAACAAGTGATTTACAACGGCCTAGAGAAAAATTCATCAGCATTGAGAGGTAAAAGGGGTTTCTAACTTATCTACAGTTGGTTACTTAAAGATGGCGAAGAATGGTCAGTAATTCATTCATGTGTACTAGTACAGTAGCAAGTTTCCAGTAAAATAATGAGTGAATGATATAAATGATCTTGAACTTTGCCCAATATGTAACGTGCTTTATGAATTTTTACCCAACATGCAATGTCGTCATCGAACTTTTAATTTATTTAATGTGGGCCCTAAACTTTTGTTACATATTCCATTTAGTTAGTGGACAATATGAAGATATTCAATATTGTTCCTAAACTTGAATCGATGGGAAGAGAATATTGACCATCTTCATATAGTTTAGGGACTAAATTGAACACGTATCAAAAGTTCATGGATTACATTGAATGTATTAAAAGCTTAGAGACTACTTTGGACATTGGGATAAAGTTCGGAGATCACATTGAACAAATTTAAAGCTTATAGATCGCATTGCACATTAGGCCAAAGTTCAAGGACCATTTATGCCGTTATCCCTAAAATAAGTGTTTATATATCCGTAACCAGTAACATTCATTAGTGGTAACTGGCAAGTAACTCTACTAATTAGGCTCCGTCTGTTTCACGGAAAAGGAATGATTTAAAAATATTTTCCCAAAAAATAAACGCTAGCATCGCCCGAAATAATTAGCGAATGGCAAATATTTTCAATATTGGTAACAATTTACATCAAAACATTTTTTGTGGACAATGAAAAAAAATTATTTTCTTCATTTTTGTGAGCGATAGAATCGATCATTGTGAGGAAAACATTTTTTGAACCATTATTTTTCACAAAACAGAGCTTTAAATATGAAGTAAATTTGAATATATATATTGGCTAAGTAAGAAAGTGTTTTAACTACAATCAACGAGAAGCAGGAGATAATATGTCTGCTACAAATCCAAGTTATTTAATAATCACAAATCAGGTTTAGACTTGGGCACCACGACTGATTCTCATCTGAAGTTTTGCCCTGCTCATTCCAAGAAAGCATGCCAACCCTCCCTCCAATTAGAGTATTAGTCCCTTTCGTGACGCGTGGTAGGTCAGAAGCTCATCTATCATGGTGCTTGGTTTTATTTGGCACGACGAATATAATAATATATCATATGCTCGATAAGTTTAGTCATTATTTTTCTCATTTTTATACCCACAAGTTGAGCAAAACGTGACCCAACCTGTACAAAATATCCAATTGTCTGTGTATGAATACAAAAATATTCCGCATGCATAGATACATATAAGCACATTACAAGATATATCACCTATATAATTAAATGCCCCAGGAGAGCCACATTAATTTTAACAAATATACAGGATAAAGATTTACTCGTCAACCATAATATCAATTTATTTATTTGTTTGTTTATATAGTTTTTAGGAGTATTCTCATATTATTGAGAGAAAAGCAGATGCACGAGGTGCAATTCATTGACGAATTTGCTGGAAGTACACTAATGTAGCGAAAAGATCGTTTGAATCATCTGGCTCGATACCGACAAATGAAAATGCAAACCCTTTTTTTTTCTTCTTTTATTTTTTCGGGTTCTCTGGTTTAATTTAGTTGATTGATCTGTTTATTAATTTTTGTTGCTCGATAAGGTATTGCACCGTGCCCAATTGACATATGTTGGCTAGTTTAGGAGAAAAATAAAAGACAGGCCTGTGATGTCCCTCGGGCATAATTCAGCTAATATAATGAGGAAGAAGCGTATGATGTATTGTGGTGGGGTGTCAGGAGAAAAGATTGGCATTGACCGTAGACGAAGGCGTGCGCATTCAGTTATTTCTAAACATCGCATGTCATGTTATTTGAAAAGTTATAGCCCTTTTTTACACAAAAAAAAAAAAGAATAGAAATTTCATCAACCTCATTCTTTTACTTTATGATTCTATAGATGTGATAACTATGTTTCTAATCATGTTATGAGTTATAAGATTGATATGACGGGCTGCTTGTTACCTCGTATAGAAATTTGATAGTTTAGTAATAATATTACGCTTCTTATCTATATGAAGAATTTACATCATTAATTTGAAACCTATAGCGAGACGACGTTATTGGACACCGGTTTCATTGTGATCTTTATAGTTTTGCTTGGATTTGGATCGAGGGTATTCCTTAACGATAAATTTACCGCTTGGATCAAGTTTGTATTAACCGAGAACCCAGAAAATCCCTACCAACTCCTCGTAAAAATGCAATACATACATGGCTTCACTTGCCGTTGCCTCCCTAGGGCCAAATTGTTGTCGCACCAATGGAAAATCACAGAGAGGGAGCCAAATCCGTGCGCCGTTAACATGCTCATCTAGAGTGCTCAATTTCACTAAAAGAACTTATTAAGCTGGTAAGATGAGACGCTTATGAGTACATTAACTACTTCTTTTAAGCTCTAATTACACTTCACAACTCACACTGACACTTGTGCATTCTAACAAGCATTCTTATCATCATACGGATGGGCTTGTCTATGAATCATCACCTGCGGAGTAAGAATGTATCCGGCTTCTACCTTCAATTTGTGGTGTCGCTTACCATCTTAATTATTAAAAAGATGCGAAACGTGACTCTTATCTTGATTTTATTTTAGTTTAGATCGAGTCACGAAGTTGAGCAGCACTTATCCGACCGTGCAGGCTTCTAAGAACAGTGCTGACGGAAAGAACAGAGAACCAAATGTAGAAAAAGACCAACTTGTATAAGTAAATGCTCCTGGTCGTTACTTCGTTAAATAATTATGGAGGGTTGGCGTGACCGGTGGAAAATACAAGGGCTATCCTGAACTTTTTCCAAAAAGTGAAAGGGATCATTTTGAACATATAATAAAATTTATATTTAAGACAAATAATCATACATCATTCCATGAGAGACATCCTAAATTAACTTCAATTGTGCTCATTCAATCCTAAACTCTTTTTTTTTTTGCCAATTGAGACTTAAATTTTTGCATTTGTCCCAATTTAGCCAATCTAGCTAATTTTAGTAAAAAATTGCAATGATTTTTACATAGCATCGGGCGCCGAATGGATAATTTTTAATAATAGCTTAATGTTTTTTCCAATTTTAACTTTTGTTTTTCTTTTCTTTTCTTTCTCTTTTTTTTTGCCCTTCCTCCTCTAGCAATTTTTAATGGTCGCCAAGGTCCCACGATCGGGTAGAGGAAAAAGGGAAGAAAACAAAAAAAAAAGAAAGAAAACAAAAATGGAAAAATAAAAGAAAAAATTCAAAAAAATAATAAAATATTATTGAAAGTTGTCCACGTTAGTGTAGGATAGCCAGGCGTTCATGTTAGCAATTTCCGAGATAAATTGAATTGATGCATTTGCAAAATGTTTAGGACTCATTTGGCCAAAAAAAGAAGAGAGTTTAGGATTGAATTTGCACAATTGTAATAGTTTTAGGACTATTTGTGTAATTCTCCCTCATTTGATCATCAAATTAAAATAAACAACATCCAATAAATATAGAACATTTTATACTTGTGTGGTACTTTCTTCTATGGTCACAACTACTATTCTTCAAAAGTACTTAATTTTCACATGAATTGAATCTGTAATAGAAGAGAATGAGTTTTACTAAACATATTTTCAACAAAATTAGAAATCTCAACCTCATGCTTCACATGTGCAAGTAAACTAGTTTTTTTTCTTCTAATATAAAAGGCTCTGAGCTACTGGCCAACTTAACGTCGTTTGTCCACGTCAATAAAACTCAGGCCAGTCAAGCAATGATGCTCGCCACATTTTCATGTTGTTAAGCACAATCTATGGCTCCTGGATGCTTCCCGGGGCTGAACATACTCCACATTTTCATGTGTTAATCAATAGGTCCTTGATGATTATGTGCACCTTATTAGATTAGACACACAACAACAACAATGAAAAATAAAATAAATACGAGAGAGAAATCGAGATATAAGGTTTATCTTAATTCATTTTTAAACTAGACCCACATCCAAAAGAGGTTTCTTTTGTAATTCGTATCTCCCACCTCTTCCATTACAACTCTTAATTACAAGGGTTAATACCACAAAAATCCTAAATTGGTACATTTGTACAAATTTATTCCAAACTAATTTTTTGACCACAAAAAATCCCAAACTAATACACTTGTGACAAATTTACCCCAAACTCTAAGGCACACCTATGATAAATTTACCCTCCGTTAACTTTAGTTAAATTTAATTGTCAAATTACTGAGTTGGATAACACATGGTAGTTGATAGGCATACCAATTTAGGGTTTTTACCCTATGTTTGTCACATGTGTATCAACTTGAAATTTTTCGTGGTATTAACCCAATTTTACGAAGGGTAAATTTGTTATAGGCATACCCGTTTAGGGTTTTTTGTGGTTAAAAAAATTAGTTTATGGTAAATTTGTCACATATGTGCTAGTTTAGGATTTTTTGTGGTAAAAAAAATAGTTTATGGTAAATTTGTCACACGTATACCAGGTTTGGAGTTTTTGGTGGTCGAAAAAAAAATAATTTGGGGTAAATTTGTCATAGATGTACAAGTTTGAGATTCTTCATGGTATTAACCCTAATTACAATAGAAAAAGATTATGTATAACAATTATTATACAAGGACCTAAACCTAAACTACTAACAAAATACAAGTTCAAACTATAAAAATTCTTTAGGCCCCGTGGGCAACTGTGTAAATACAGTATATTTCTTAGTAATGAGTATCTGATGAGTTTGTGTCTTGAATCTCAGTTTCAATCCGCTGAACTAATTCACTAAAATGAGACACACAATATGGATAGAAGAATTTTTACTACTTGCTTCATTTTCGGTGGCTCAACAAATCAATGGTTCTAAAATAACCCAGCACCACCAGACATGTTCTTGATGCAGAAGAGGTAACACATGGTAGTCCCAGATGGAAACAAGATCATTTACTCAGGAGGCTTATCGGTAAAGTCGATTCCCATTGCCTTCGGCCCCGCTCGCATACTTAAGCGTGGACGGGTTCTCTATTAGGATAAGCGCCCACTAATTAAACGGGAAAATTTGACCCCAAGAAAAAAAAAAGAGAGGGAAAAGGTCAGATCTGAAAGCAGACAATGCCCATAAAACTCAATGCAAAGAGCACGAAAGTGCTAAGGTAATGTTTTGCTATGTTATTTATATTGTTGTCACCATTGTCATCAACAGCCTCTGCATAGTGACAGGTCCAACTTCATTGGCCGCTGAACTGTTAGACGCCAAGATCCAGAAGGTCAACAATTGGGTAACCATTATAATACTCTCAGGATTCAATAAACAAAGCTTTGAGCTCCATAGTTTGCGCATACACAACATAAACGTGAAGCCTCAAGCACGTTTAATACTCAAGTTCTGTATTCTCCAAAGTATTTAAACCCGAAAAAGTGCCTCCCCCTCCTACCATTTCGGGAACGCTCAAACAGAAAAGGGTCGTGAGTTCTCTCAGAAAAAAAAAGTTAGTGGATGAGATGACCAAGGTTCATTCTTTGGTGCCAATTGCCACAGCTGATGCTTCTTGTTCTTCATATATGACTCCGAAGAGAGAAGCTTTCACGGTGTGGATGAAGTCGCTCGTCATGCAAGGAAATGGATGCACCGTCTTCGATCAGAATGGGGAGATCGTCTACCGTATAGATAACTACGAAAAGAAGGGTAGCAGAAAAGTTTTTCTGATGGATCTGCGGGGAAAAGTTCTCTTCACCATAATTCAAAGGGTATAAGCTATGTTTCTTTTCACTTAGTAGTCAACTAGATAACTTCAATTACTATATGAACTATAGGACTGAGGCTAATGACAAATGTTAATGCAGAAACTTCGAGTTCTCGGGCGCTGGGAGGGCTACAAATGTGACGAACGGGACGTGAAGGACGGAAAACTGTGGTTTCGCGTAAAAAGAGGTTGTCCCATCTTCAAAACGAAATCGTCCTGCCAAGTTTCTGTGCACTGCGATAAGGGTCAGCATACCTTTAACATTGAGAGTGTGGCGGGTAAATCAGAGTTCAGAATAGTCGAAAGAACGGGCGGTCTGATTGCAGAGGTTAGCCTCTTCAGACATTCGAACACTCTTAATCTAGTCTACCTAATTCCTTTTCTCTCAAACTAATAATGTGCCTTTACATTGATGATTTTCCAGGGAAAGAGGAAGCAGTCATCTTCTGGAGTATACCTAGGAGATGATGTTTTGACTTTGTTTGTGGAGCCTGAAGTTGATCAGTCCCTTGTCGTGGCTCTTGTCGCTGTTTACGGATCAATGCATCGGAGAATGTGATCTAATCTCGACATAGCAAGAGCGGAGAGTCCACTGGAGTATGCGATCATTTTTCTTTTGGGTCCAATGAGCAGTCTTTTTCCCCAAGAAAACCAAGCAGGGCAGAGAGTCCTTGTAGAATACTGTACATTTTGTAATACACAAGAAGTGAAACATATGGAAATGAGTCGCACTTGAGACTTCTTAACAGATACGCCATCTTCTTTCACTTTTAACTCAAGCAACCTGGCAATAAGATCATCTGATCTCATATACGCTGTAGACGACACTCCTGAAGACAAGATATTCTCTTCGTTCAGCAACCTTTCCTGCTTAAAAGTTATCTTTTGCTCATGAAATGTGCTGCATTCTGCTCTGTCTCTCTGGAAATTTCAAACAGAAACAAGAGAGGCATTCGCTACTTCATTGGCCGGTCTCTGATATGAACGGCGAGGAATTTTCAAACTAGTGCTTAATATGACTGCTTTCATTAGGGTGATGACTCTGCAGACTGGAAAACAATAGTTACACTGTAGAGCAGAAGGAAAAAAAAACAAAATGTCTCACGTAATTTAATCATTATTTTTCTCATTTTTATACGGACAAGTTCAGCAAAACGTTGTCTATCTGCATAAATACAAATGTTCCGCCTGCACATGTAAATAAAAATAAGCACACTACATTTAATATAACGTGGACATAATTGAAGACAACTGGGGAGCCATAGCAGATGCACTAGATGATATTCCATGACAACATTGTTTATAATAATGTATTAAAGAGGTCGTCTGAGTCATCTTGCTTTGATACGACTAATGAAACTTCAAGCCCATTTAAAAAAAAAATAATTCTGGTCTAGTTAGTTGATGGATTAATTTATTTATTTTTGTGGCTTAACAAGATGTTGGACCGTGCCCGATTGATATATGTTGGCTATTTGAAGAGAAAGTAAAATACTAAGCCTGTGATGTCTCTTGGGATGTGGTTCATTTGATCTAATGAGGAAGGAGGTGTGATGTATTGTTGTGGAGTATAAGAAGATAAGATTGGCAGGAACCCAAAACGAAGGAGCGAATTCAGTTGATTGTGGGAATGGTCTACACGTAAATAACGCATGTCATTTAATTCGAATAATGTAACCTTCTCGTGACAACATAGAAATATCCTAAACCTCATTTTTCTTTTGTTTTTGTGGTTCTTCACATGTGAGATCTCTTGTCATATTAAGAATGATTAGATTGATTTGATGGTGCTTTTATTTTGCGGGGTCGGATCCGATGGTGCCTGTGTTAGTTTTGCAGAATACATTCTAGCCCGCTTACCTATTTTTTTTACGATTTTAACGTTCTAACTTAAAAAGTGTTTCACATTTTCCCTTCCATCCCACGTGAGATGAAGTAAAGGCACTTCAACTTCAAACATTAACATCTGGACAACATAGAATGACAGGAAACGTGATCGAGTCAATGGCCTGAGCAGCACATGTCCGACCGGACATCGGAAAATACTGAAAATTATTTCTGACGTATAGAACAGTGACTGAATGTACAGAGCACGAAAGTGTGGTTATCCAAAACTGGAAACGAAATGATTAATTTGGAGGCTTATCGGCAAAGTCCATTGGCGTCACCTTTGGATAAGCCGCCTACACACGAAAAAGATCAGATCAGAAAGAAGACAGATGCATATAAAACTCAATGCAAAGAGCACAAAAGTGTTAAAGTAATGTTTGTATATTGGTTCGCCGTTCTCTGTCACCAGTGTCATCAACAGCACCTGCATAATTTCAAGTTCAACTGCATTCTCTGGTGAGCTGTTAGACTCCCGGATCCAGAGGGTCAACAAATGGCAACCTTTATAATACTCTGTCATGATTGAATAAGCAAGGCCTTGAGCTCCATAATAAATGCATACATGTAATAAACGTGAAGCCTCAAGCAAGTTTTATTGCTTAGGTTCCCGTCTTCTCCGAGTATTTAAACCGGAAAAGCGCCTCTTCCTCCGAAAAGGGTGGTGAGAGATCTCACAGAAAAAGGCAAAGTTCAGTGGATGATTGAGATGGCCAAGGTTCATTCTTTAGTGCCAATCGCTCCAGATGATGCTACTTGTTCTCCATACACGGCTCCAAAGAGAGAAGCTTTCACTGTGTGGATGAAGTCGCTCGTCATGCAAGGAAATGGCTGCACTGTTTTCAACCAGAAAGGCGAGATCGTTTACCGTATAGATAACTACGAAAAGAAGGGTAGCAGAAAAGTTTTTCTCATGGATTTACGCGGAAAAGTTCTCTTCACCATAATTCAAAGGGTATAGGCTATTTTTCTCTTCATTTATAAGTCAACTAGATGACTTCAATTGCAATTTGAATTGTAGGACTGAGGCTAATGGAAAATGTTAGTGCAGAAACTTCGAGTTTTTGGGCGCTGGGAGGGATACAAATGCAGCGAATCGGATGCCAATGATGGAGAACTTTGGTTTCGGGTCAAAAAGGTTGTCCCATCTTTAAAAGTAGATCATCCTGCCAAGTTTCTGTGCACTGCAATAAGGCTAAGGCAAGATTTTTTAGCATCGAGAGTACGGCTGGTAAATCAGAATTCAGCATAGTCAACAGAACAGGAGGCGTGATTGCAGAGGTTGGCCTCTTCATACATATGACCACTCTTATAATCTAGTCCAGGTACTTCTTATTGTCTTAAACTAACACTGTGCCTTTCTTTGGTGATTTCACAGGGAAAGAGAAAGCAGTCATCTTCTGGAGTATACCTAGGAGATGATGTTTTGACTTTGGCTGTGGAGCCTGAAGTTGATCATTCCCTTGTCGTGGCTCTTGTTGCTGTTTACGGATCAATGCATCAAAGAATGTGAACTCATCTTGACATAGCGAGAGCGGCGACCCCACCACGCCTTCCATTTTTATTTTTATTTTGGCTAATGAGCAGTCTTTTGCCCTAAGAAAGCACCAGCAAGGCAGAGAGTTCTTGTACAATTCTGTACATTTTGTAATAACACAAGAAGCGGAAAATATAAAAATGAGTCACACTCGTGATCTCTCAACGCATGCACTCTCTTATACTTTTAACTTCAGCAACCTGGTAATATCGTCTAATCTCATGCAACATTGCTGATACTCCTGAAGACAATATATTCTCTTCATTCAGACATGTTGTGCTGTCTTTTTAGAATGCAGATAGGAAAATGGAGGCATTCCCTACTACATTAACCTGTCCCTGATCTGAACGACAACAAATTTCAAAATAGTGCTTAGCATGACTGTTTTTAATAGGGTGACGACTGCAGACCCAAAAATAACAGATACAATGTAGAGCAGAAACAAACAAAAAAAGCTTAGCAATTACGAATTTTTCTTGCTTCCCGGCAAAGCTTAGTAGTGTTCTAAGATAAGGGCTTGTACAGGTTTTGATATCAGAACGACAGGAGTGAAGCCGGAATGCTACGCGATAGGGGAAAAACTAATAAACACAGATTGATCGTTACTTCTCAAGACAAATGCGAACAGTACCCTAAATAATAAGTTTGCAGGGATATAGACACCGACAAATTATGTATAATCAAAAGAGTTAACCCTGCAAGAAAAATTAACAAATGAAGAAACCTATCTAATGATGTATAATGCCAATCAGAGAAGCCAGCAGTAAGAGTAGGTATCATAGGTTTACTCTAACTGACCCTGATGGCTCATTTCTGGATTCTCAATGTTCATCCCCAATGCTTAAACTGTACAATGTTCCTATCCATCTTTCTGTGAAATGAGAAAAAAACAAATCAATTCTTCTTGGAGCATTTTAGGTTGCGCAGAGTCATGACGAGCTGTTGCCTGTCGCCTTCCACCTCCGCGAACATGAGACTCATCTCGGAATATTTCTCCTGCAGTTCCTTTAGTTCACTTCCCATTAATCGATTCCTCTCCTTCATTGATTTCAGTTCTTTTGACAGATAACTAACATCGCCCTCTGTAGTATTCACTGCATTTTCCTACAAAAGCAACAATTTTCCACTTTTTTCGCGTTTCTTCAACTACTGAATAACAAAAAAAGAGCTGGCAGGGACATGGAGTTTGCAGCATGAATTCAGACCTGTTGGTCAAGTTCCCATTTTCGTGGACGAGCATGATTCTTCTGGCGAAACACTTTCCGGAGTGATTCCTCCGGGAGCTTTGGCAACCTGCGGTTGTAATTAAAACACCATAAGAGTAGAGTACAGCATGATCTGATCTCATGGAGCTAAACAAATCTATAAAGCAGTTTTGTAATCAGGTCCAATCATATCATGGTTCAAGAAATTCTGAGCAGGACGAGAAAGAAGCTATATTTATTCTAGTGTCGCGAGATTGGCAACTTTTTCTCCTTTTGAATTTGGTGGCATACGTTATTAATTAGCAAACTTATCTTCCTATGGCATGAGTTGTTGGAAACCTAGTAAAATGTCTCCTCCGTCTTTTTCTAGACAAGCGAAAAAATCAAATTCCTAGCCAAAATTTATGAGCAACAAATAGTTAAGAACATATGTAACTGCTACCTTCTTTCTCTATACTTAATGAAAAGTAGAAATCGAATCCAAACCTTGTTTTACATTAGGCAGGATGAGAAAGGAACGTACTTCTGCAGAACTACTCTTCGGGTTCTCATTGCTCTCGTCTTTGTCACTGTTGCTTAAGTGGGACCTCAAGCTCCTGTCGTTCAATTTCACTTTAGTATCTTCATTTTCTTCCACCTCTCTGCATAAGCACTTGCGAACGTCATGAATATAACAATCAAAAGTCAAGCTCTGCTAACATTGGACGTCATAATGAAAACTGGATTGGCCCATTGGCATCTCCCATCTCTGATCGTGGCTTTCTCCAATTTCACTGTTGGTTTCCCCACCTCACCAGTAACCACAGACACCATCAATGCATCCACATCCAATCGTGTCACGGGAAATTAAATGCGAAAATTTGAACCCATCATTCCTCCAACACATTGATCTCAAATGGCATCACACGCCTCCTTCTGAAATTGCCATTTGTCTGCCGACAGATTCAAGAAAATAAAAAAAGCAAAGGATAAAATCACTTAGACTTCTGACTGCTGACTTGCTGTGGTTTTGGTAGGCCACTACACTTACAGTTCCTGCTTTCTCAAGATTCCCAAGAGTTAACTCCCTTAAGATTTCACAAATTCAAAACTTGTGCTGTCATCGCCACTTTCTGGGGAATTACAAATTCACAACCCACCCAAGTCAGCTCATTCTATAATCATGAAGAAAATGGACCAATGATCAACAATGCTGGAGACAGCTAAGGCCGGTTTATGTTGGATCTAGCAATATTGCCTAGAGAAAGGTGAATAGGTGATTTTAAACAAATTTGACTAGAAATTATGGAGTTAGAAGAATCAAATCAAACTAATCGCAGATTTAGAATTAGAATGTATGCAATATATGATTCTGAACATAAATATGCAATGCTATATCAAGCAAAGAAAAGAGTTTAGAGATAGAGAAAATTGCACACGATGATTATAGTAGTTTGGGTTAGATCAAACCTACGTCCACTTTTCTACGTTGACAGTGATAAGTTGGATTCCACTAATTATATCAATGAGGGTTTTTACAAGTGATTGCACTCTCTATACTCTCACACTCTCATAAAAGCCTCTCACACATTTCAATTTAAAGCTCTCGAGAACAAGTATGTAAATATTGAAGCACTCCGAACTTTGGAATTGATAATTATGATTCTGCACCAGTAGCTACACCATGGATATCCTTTTATACTCCTTTACCCCCAAACTAACCGTTGGATAGGTTTTCAAAGGATCATTCTTCTATCGTTGATTGGACGTTATCAATCTTGATTGAACAAGACTCGTATCTTGGAAGATTTGATGACCATTGGTATTGAATTTGAAGCCCATAGATTCAAGTGGCCCCTATAACTCAATCTTTGCTTTCCATAAAGTGAGTTCTTCAAACATGGAAGTTGTCTTGACTCTTGTAATTTCCAATCAAAGATATTCTACTATTTGTTGTAGAATTATCTTATCAATTAAAGATTACAAATTTCCATAGAAGGAATTCTTAGCCATATCGATAATTGTCAAACGTGGGTCTTCACAATCCGAAATTGATATATCATAGGTTCCGAACAACCTTCGAAGTAAAAATAGTTTGTAGAGTCCGAACAATCTTAACACTAAACTTGAGCTTGATAAAGTTCTCGATGATGCTCGCATACAAGTTTCTTCAAATATATGGTTGCATCTACATAAGTGATACTCCACTTAATCTAGATAAAATAATTCAATTCCTTTAAAAACAAATATGCGATGACTTTGTCTTGAGCCCGAACACCAATGAAGATCAATATAAGCTTTTTCATTGATGTGTAACACTTGAGATAAAACATTTAAAGTATTTACTAGATTCAATACGAATAAGGACAGTTTTGTCAATATCAAAATCTATTTAAGGAGGTTTTCTCAACAATCTCCCCTTTTTAATGAAAACAAAACTTCCTAAACATATATTGCTTTGAAATGATTTTAACGATCAAGATATGTCTATGGACATTAATATGAATTTGATTCTGAATAAAATACGAAACAATTAGAGTTAGAAAAATATATCACCGTGTCGTTTTTCATCACGCTATAACACTTGAACACTTATAACCGTTGAACACTACATCTGTATTATGACACTTGCATACATAGATTAGTACGTCTTCTCTCCCTTTTTGTCAACAACAAAATTAGGTCAAACCATAGGATTATTATTATAAAATCAACTATCACGCCATAGTAAGACTGTGATAGGAGCACACATAGATCCATTAAGAATATAAGGCGACCAATGTCTGAATTAAACACCAAAAAGACAAACCAAGATAAAAAAAAAATTAAAGACTGCAAGAACAAGCAGATTTAGTTTGAAGAGGGTAGGTTTGGGTTGTTGGCTGGTGGATCAGAAGCACCATCGGGCTCACGTCCATCCTCCCTAGGAAGTCCTCCAGGCTGGTCTTGATTGGCATTACTAGGTCCAACACCTGTAGTGTTTGGGTTACTTCCGCTAAAAAGTTCAGGAAAAACAAGTACCACCCTTTGATCATGTACAAGGATGTAGTTATGCAGACTGGATATGGCATCGCGAATAAACATGAGGTATTGACGAAATGCTTTTTAAAACAAGGACAAGTGTCCCTGTACTTTTGAAGCAATTTTATTCATCTCTTGATGAACAGAGGCTTGCAATTGGTCCATGCTCTTTTGCATACGGAATTGGGATGCCTTAGTTTCTGTAAGTTCAGCAATAAGAGCCCTCACTATGTATCGACCAGTGGAGTTGCTAGGAGTCACCTCGTCCATCGTAGCATCTGTCATAGGTTCCTTGCCCTTTTCAGAGGAATCTCCCTTATGAGAAGTTTTGGATCTGTTCTCCATCTGAATTTGAGCCATAGTCTCCCCCTAAGTCTAAGCTGGGGCTTTCTCTGTCTCTTTCTGAACATGAGCAACATCATCTTTTTGGGTCTATTTGGAGTGCTCCCCCTTAATCTCCGCATCCTTAGCTCCCTCTCCAACATCTGCTTCATGTGGTTCCTGAATAACCACTATCTCTACATCCATGTCCTGGATATCCTCAGAAACTTGCGGTTGATCATTTGGGAGATTAGTAATAAACTCCTCTGTGGTGATGTCTCCTTCCCTTTCATTTAGCATCTCCAATCACGTTTCGTCAATCATCTATCTTTCAAATTCAGCTTGTGTTTAGGCCTCTTCAGCAGCAGCAGCTTGTTCAGCTCAGGCATTTAGATTGTCCTGTTCATTGCTAACTGCACTTTCTCCTCGACCATCTGTTCCATCATCTTCGTTACTTTCTTCCTCACCATCTGCATCTGAGCCACCTTCAGCACTTTCATATTTTTCAGAAGATTCTGAACCTTCTTTGGAATGGTCTGTTAGGGTTCATTCTTCATCCTCTGAGCCTGCAGCCTATTTCTCTTAAGCATCTTCTCCTTCAGATTCTTCTAAGGATTGAAGAAAAGCCTTCCTCAACTGTCTGTGTGAAGTCTTTTTCACAATCTCCAGTCTTTCTTCTCTTTGTTCCTCTCAGCATCATCTGGTTGTGTCTCCGATTCAATTTTCAAAAGATATTTCTGTCTATTTACCCATCCCTGGTCAGTAAGTTTGAAGAACATTGTCTGGAGCCTTTGTTCTCTAGCCACCATCATTGGTAACTTAGAATTGGTTAACTCAGTAGGCAGAGTTACTTTGCAGTACCCGAAGATTAGAGAGACGAGAGCTTTATAGGGCAGTTGTCCTTTTGTATTGTGAACAGATCTATACAAATGTAGCAGGACTACGTGTGCCAGAGAGAGATCATAGTTGGCCACTAAGGCCCACATGAGCTTTACTTCATACTTTGAGATATATATTTTGGATGAAGCTTTGGGACGCAAGCATTCAATGATGATTTTATCTACAACAACATGCTTTAGAGGGAAGTCATTGTAAGATACATGAGCTTTTGTATCTCGAGAAAAATTTTCTTTCCTTGTGAGAAATCTGTAAGCAGCTTCAGGTGTGACATCTATAGGCCTGAGCTTCCATGCATTTACTTCCATAATCTTAGCCAATTCATCAACATGAAGACAATAACGCTCATCACCAACAGTAAAGGATATGGACTCAGTTGATGCAAAGGCAAGAGTAGAATAGAAATAGGCTGTAACATCAAGGTATACAGGGGCCCTGAATCAGAAAAAAAAGAATTCAATCCTAACTCTTCAACGTGCCTTCTAATTGGAATGCCAATGTTGTCAAAGTACTTGATATCGACAATCCAGTGTGGCATCACACCTCTATACTTCAGCAGCTCAAAGAAATGTACATGTTTTTGTGACAAAAAAGAGTTTGCTCTTGAAATTTTTGTCCTTAACAAAGGACAAATTCATTTTGAAGTTCTTAAACAGTATATCTTCATCGTCCTCAAACTTTTCTTTTGACTCAGAACCTGTAACTTTCCTAACAGATTCTCCAATAACAACACCCTTTGATGGAATCTTAGTAGGATCCCCAATAACAACACCCTTTGAGGGGGTCCTAGCAGACATTGGTACTTCAGGGTCTCCCATCTTCTCTTTTCCTTTTCTCGAAGCCATTCTCTTGGCCTTCGAAGCACTAGGAACAACCATTCCAGCAGGCAGATTCAACATGGTATTTAATTCCTCTTCACTCGTAAAACCACGACTTTTTACTAATTGCAAAATTGTTTCTTTTCTCATCCCTGCATCTTTCATGGTAATTACTGGTGGTTTAACAACAATGGCCTTCTCAACCTTCTCATTTACCACAGTGGTAGGCATAACCGAGTTTGGAGGTGCAGAGCCTCTGTCCTTTGAGTGTTTGGAATCAGAGATTTCATACAGGGGCGAATCACCATGAGGCTTGCGGCTGTCGCTCACTTCCACCAGTGGATTTCTTCACAGAGGAGGCGGTTTTTGGAGCCATTGGTGAATAGTAGATGATTTCCTAAGGTGAAAGAAAGATTTTGAGAGTTCGAGCGAGAAAGAGATTCTGTGTTCGAAAGAGGATTTTTGGGGTTTGAAGTAGAGAGAAAACGGTAGCAGTTTTGATAAGAAACCAGAGAGAATATTTCAAAGAGAAGCAACGGTTCAACTTTTAGAGGGAGAGGAGATCCTGTTTTGGAAAATGAAAGCTTGAGGAAAAAATTTAAACCAGTTTATTTTTGGAAAGGAAAATCAATTAGTGCTAAAATTCGAATCAATCAAATAGATAAACATATTATCTCAATCAATTAGGCATGCAAATATAGATTTGAAGAACATACCTTAATTCTTGCCATGTTATGGATATCGAAACAGAATTTCAAGTGAGACCCTGAGCTGTTCTTTTGAATTGTGTAGATGTACTTGTTTTTGAAGCAGCTCAAGAAAAATTGACAGAAAGAGTCCTTTTGCAATTTTTCAAAGCCTACTTTCTTGACAATTTTCAATGCATATATTTTCTTGGTGAATGAAGGTACCCTTCTTGGTTTGACTTACTCGAAGTCCAAGGAAGAACCTTAATTCTCCCAGCACGCTCATCTCAAATTCATCTTGCATTAACTTAGAAAAGTTCTTGCATAGACGTTCATTAGAGGAGCCAAAAATAATATTACTAACGTAAATATGAACAAGAAGAATATCTTTACCTTGTTTCCGAATAAAGAGAGTAGTGTCAATATTACCTTTTTTGAATATGTTTTTAGAAAGAAAGTTACTAAGTAAAACTAGAGTATGCCAAGAACTTTCTTTCTAAAAGTTACTTGACACTACTTGCCAAGAACATGGTGCTTGCTTTAAACCGCAAAGAGCTTTCTTCAGAGTATAAACTAGATCTTTTCCTTTTGGTTCTTTGAAACCAGGTGGTTGTTTAACATGAACTTCTTTTTTGATATAGCTGCTCAAAAATGCACTCATTTGAAAAAGTTTAAAATCATTGTAATACGCATAAGGTAGAAGTAGCTTTATGGCCTTTAACTTGGCTACAAGAGCATAGTTTTTCATCGTAGTTTATCCCTTCTTCTTGTGAATATCATTTTACCACCGATCTTGCTTTATTTCTTATCACTTTTCCTTTATCGTCTAGCTTGTTTCTAAATACCCATTTTGTTCCTATAACATGACGGTTTTTTGGTCTTGGAACAAGTTCCCAATATTAGTGATCTTGAATTGATGAAGTTCTTCTTGCATTATTGTAATCCAATTTTCGTGTGAGACAGCTTCTTCAATTACCTTTGGTTCTATTTCAGAGACTAGTGCAATGTGCTATTGTTTCCTTGAACCTTGATTTGACTTTGATTCCATCATCCATACTTTCAATGACAAGTTCTCTAGGATGATTGGACTTGTGTTTCTAGTTCTTGTTGAATCTCTCGTCTTAATCTTTGCTTGAGTTGTGAGAATCAGGTTGTTTTTCTTCTTCTCTGGTCGATGTTAGTTGGACATCTTCCTGATTCTGAATGCTTTCAAAAGCTTGACTGTTTGTTGAGACTCGACCTTCTTCAAGCGCTTGAGCTTGTTCTGGGCGCATATGAGAAATCTTGAACAGATTCAGATTGATCAGTCTGCTCCTGAATATTTTCCTCAAACTTGACGTTCGTAGATTCTTCAAAAACCTCAGAGTTTTATTGTAAACTCGGTAGGTTTTGCTCATTGTTGAGTAACCAAGGAAAATACTTTTTATCTGATTTCTCATCAAACTTACTAACACATATAAAGAATGAAGCATTTGCACCCAAATATACAAAAGTATGCAAGATTTGGTTTTCTATCTTTAAAAAGCTTAGAGGGGGGTTTTCAAGTATTGGTCTCAAGGTTACACGATTTAAAATATAACAAGCTGTTGAAACAACTTCTGCCCAAAAGTGTGAAGTTATGTTGCTCTCAATCAAAAAAGTTCTTGTCATTTTTTGGAAGGAATGATTTTTCCTTTCAACTACCCCATTTTGTTGGAGTGTGTAAGGAAGAGAAAAATTATATTGAATTCCAAGATCATCACAAAATTTAGAAAAGTTCCGATTTTCAAATTCTCCCTCATGATCAGTTTTCATGCAAGATATAGCATAGCCTTTTTCATTTTGAACCCACTTGGTAAATCTTGAAAATGAAGTGAAAGTTTCGTTTTTATGAGCAAGATATAAAACCCATGTAAACGTTGTGTAATCATCAACAATAACAAGACAATATCTCTTACATCTAAGATTTAGAGTTCTATTTGGACCAAGGATATATATGTGTAGAAGCTGTAGAGCACGGTGAGAAGAAACATGCTTAATCGGTTTGAAAGAACTTCTCACCTATTTTTCGAGAGTGCAAGCTGTGCATAATTCAGATTTTTCAAACTTTTGTTGGAAAACCTCGAACCAGTTTCTTAACTACTACAACTTTCAAATACTACAATCTAATCACAATAACTAATTGCATTTATACAACTGGAGAAATTTTGTTAGATCTGTTCAATTTGATCAGATATAAAATTTTTTTCCACAATTTTTCGATGAAATCACGCTGAATGGGGCCACATAAAAAAAAAAAAAAAAAAAGGCAAAAGAAAAACTGAAAAAAGCCCAAAAGATTTGAAACAAGACGGAAACCGAATACGGAAAAGAGAAAGAAGAGAGAGAGAGAGAGATGGAATCCAACGTTGAGATGGCCGTGGGTTGGAGTGTTGAAGGAGCAATGCAACAGCCCCAGCCTTTTGCCCACAAGGGTCTGGCAGCGACTTCGCTAGCGAGGTCATGCTAACCCCCCACTCATATCTGAGTATTTAGGAATGCAGCTTCGATTCCAATTTTGATGCATTAGTATGGGAGTTTCTCAGGAAATGACACGAGAATTAAGAGAGATGGTTTCAGTTAGACGGCCGCCGTGGGAGCGATGTACCTTGCGCACTAGCACGACGTGTTATTTGCTTGATCAGACATGTCATGTTCGTGTCAAGACAGCTCAATACCATGCTCATTTCAAGACAGTTCGATAAGTTCATTAAATGTGTGGCATTCAGATTAGCAAGATTTACACCCCTTTGACACGACGCAATAACCTTACAGTGCGTGGACCTAACAAGTGGCACGAATTGCCAACCAACCAACGAGGGGAGTTTAACCCCTAACCTCAAACATGTAAGCCTAAATCAAAAGCCAACTGAGCTAAGCGCTTTTGTTTGTGCATCGTCTTCCATAAACATGTAAATGACATTATTCAGCCGTGATGTTTATGTCCAACCCAACGGTTCAACCAGTTGAAGCGATTGACACGTGAACTGGAAACCAGACCGGTCAGAACTTGTAACACCGTCGTACACAGCCAAAAAGAGATATACAAATGGAAACGAAGTAAAGAATTCTGGAAATGTCCCGGGCAGACTCAAATAGGCATATGCCTTTCCCAGGTGTACTGCAAGCAAATGTGAAGAGGCAACCAAGTTGAAACAGCAACAAAATCTTCCTCCAAGTCTCAGGCCCTTGAAAGAGCAAAATCCTTTAGAATCCAAACCAAAGCTCAGGGGCAACATTGGGGGCCAAACATACCAATACCTCATTGTTTCTCACTCGATATAGAGCATATAGAACGATGACCAAACTCTAATAGCATGATGACCAGACGCTAGGAGCATATTGAACGAAAGGTAGAGTTGCCATACAGCCTGTGGAGTATACGTTTCCGCCTTGAGACCGTAAAATTACGAGGCGTATAGAATGCAGTGGAGATGTGTAGAGTAGACCAAACCTAAAGGTAAAAAAATTAAACTAACCTGGCCTCTAATGCATATCAGATACATTCCCTGTTTAAAGCATATTTATCCAATTTGAAATTGATGACAGAAATCCTCCGCAGAGGAACCATAAGTTGATCACTTGATAATCTAGTGCTAAATCACAATGATTTATCAGATTATGGATGGTAAAAACAACAACAAGCTTCGTACCCACAACCCTCCACCTATTCAACTTGGCAAAAACTGCCAAAGCACAATACCAAATGCGCTCCGCAGGAGCACTCTCCAAAGCAAGATTAGTAACGAGTTCCTTTCACGGCAAGAAGGCAAGAAATAGGGCATTCCAACTCTATAAACAAAGGCATGTAAAAAAGCTCCAAAGAAACTCCAAGAAGTATTGCAAGTTTGCCTAAAATTTCGGAACTTCATACCACTTACCTGACATGATTATATTCCGTGGCAGCAATTCTACTTATTATCAGCCAACTATCCCGTTCTGAGGCGGCACTACTCCATTACCTAACGGTAAAGTCTGTCTATAATTTTCAAGAACCATTTATAATATCCTATTATGATTGGTACGTAAGCAAGCTGAGCACAATGAAGTAAGGAGAACCCATATAACTAACCAAGAAGGAAGAAACAAATCCAGACCAATGACCGTTTACCCAACTCATTCTCTAAACTAAAAACGAAAAAGTGTCTTAAATGCTCACAAGATTAGAAAAGAAGCAATTATTATGCCCGGAGAAGGCAAAAAAAACAAAGAAGAAAAACTAGCAGAGCGCTCTAAGAAACAATGCACCACTAACAATCCAGGCAACCCTACTTATCAGCCACAAGCAAAATAAAATGATATGACAAGACTTCAACCTCACACAAGGGTTAACAATTTTCCGGATCAATTACTTAATGGATGAACATACTCAACAGAATTCATACCACTGCATAGAAACGGCACTACATAAGCATGTCAAAATATACTAGAATGATCGATACAACAATCCCATCTAAATGCAACATTTCAAAGTGTTATAATGTGCAGATAAACACAGACATTACTGCCCAGTCAAGTTCAGTCCGAAGCTTTAGCCCAAAAAGCTAGCACAGAGCTTCCGAACCGATCCATGGACATGATGCACTAGTCGAGGTCCACTAAGGACTGATCAATCCGATGGGACGAATAGAACGAACTGAGAGAACATGCAAACTGCATTATCTAATACCATTAATTACCAAACTCATTATTGAGTCTCTTCCATCGCAGGTATTTCACGGTCTCAGGGAAGATGATATTGCACCAGACAACCATCATCTTGAATTAATGATCCCGAAAGAACTAAAGCAATCACATCAAATTGAAACAAAACACAACAGTAGGAGACAGAATACCCAACTGGTTCGTAGATAAAAAAGCAGGGCATTCCAGACATCTTAAGCAATATCCTTGGAAAAATCAGCCAATAACCTTATGGAGTCAGAAAACGACCAAAATTATCACCGAATGGACAACAAAATGAGTACAAAGGATCTTCCTTTATTCTCTATCTCTCTTAATCGACATTCTGGATGACATCCTCGGCCGTGAACTTGGTCCCCTTCTCCTTGTCGGCAGCAGCGCGTCCCTGGGCCTTGCGATCGAGCAGGGACTTGCGGTCCTTGTCCAGCCGGAGCTTCGTGATCACGACCTTCGAGGGAGAAATCCCCACGTTCACAGTCGACCCATTGACCTTCTCGCGGGTGATGCGCTCAATGTGGATGACCCACTTCCGGCGATAGACCTGGACGACCTTGCCCTCGCGACCCTTGTACGTCCCGCGGACCACCTGGACCTCGTCGTCCTTGCGCACCGGCATCGACCGCACGTTGTACTTGGACCGGAGGTCGGAGCTCACCGGGGCGCTCATCAGGACGCGGCGGACGCTTGACGGCGCCGTGAAGTGGGCCTTTCGGTTCTTGCGGCGGGAGCTACTCACGCGAGGATTGTACTTCATCTTCGCTCTCTCTCTCTCTCTCTTCTCTCTCGCTAGGGTTTCCGGAGACCGACGACTGAAATGGATCAAGGTTTGGGAAGGTGAGGTTATCTATATATACGAAGAAGGAAATGGAAACTAGGGTTTTATGATGGTGGGCTCGACTTTATCTTGGGCTACGGCCCAAATTGGAAAATTGTTAAGCTCCAAATGATTTTACTGCTGTTCGGCCCATCACGCGAAACGCGTGCGCGCCCTTCTTCGGGAAAACGAAGAACTCGATCTCATCCTTTGGATCGCGTGGATTGAATTCCATGTGGGGTTCAAAGATCCAACCGTTGAGATTTGTCGGGCTTATAGATATATCAAATATTTATACAATTCATATTCGTGCCAATATCCTATTGGGTTCAAAACATAGAATTCGGATTTTGTAATTGGTCTTACTACCGTCCTTGTGCTTTCGTATCATATTGAAAAAGTTAATTGCTTCTTGAATCATTTATACGCAATAATCTTTGATAATGTTTTACTCAAAAGGAATTAGTGTTGAACTGTATTTTCGAGAATTTTCTCTACTGCCCTTCCGAATCATCCCCTACATTTATATTTTATTTATTTTCATGTGAGCGATGTCCACAATTTATAACTATGGTTGGAGGAAAAAATAAAAAATCTAAAAAATTATGCACATGACTATTCAGTGCCAGTTAATTTGCTGAATTGTAACGGAAGGTGATATATACGATTTAATTCATCTTCATGCCGATCAAATAAGGTTGTGATTTCTTTTTACGATTGTTAATATAAAATTACTTTTACATTATACTTAGAGATTTAGGGGCTTTGTCGACATGTTGTTCACGAGATGATGCCTACCATGGTACATCGATCCATGAGAAGAGGAAAAAACATAGTATTTTAATGGGGCATTGTATTTTTATTTAAAGCGTCCCTTATTTTCAAGAAGTTACTCATTTTATCAAATGTTGGAGCTGTCATAATCATTTCACACTAAATACTAATCACTTAAGAAATTACTTACGATATAGCTTGTCATATAATTTGTTCAAGGGTTTTTCTGTTTTCAAGTATTTGAAAATAGTAAAATGGAAGCAACTCCACAAACCACCAACCAATTACACAAATTATGAAAAATTAGAGTATTTAATCAAAATCATTCACTCCGGAGGATTATCGATAAAGTCGATTAGTGTCGCCTTTGGCCCCACTCGCATACTTAAGCGTGGTCAGGTTCTCCATTAGATAAGCCCCCAATAATTAAACAAGAAAAGGTCAGATCTGAAAGTAGACAATGCACATAAAACTCAGTGCAAAGAGCACGAAAGTGTTAAGGGAATGCTTGTTATGTTAGTAATAGTCTTTGCATAGTGATAGGTCCAACTGTTGGGGCTAGCGATTATCCCCAGAGGATTATCGGTAAAGTCGATTCATATCACCTTTGGCCCCGCTCGCGCACTTAAGCGCGGTCGGGTTCTCTATTAGGATAAGCCCCCTATTAATTAAATAGAAAAAAGGTCAGATCTGAAAGCAGACAATGCACATAAAAGTCAATGCAAAGAGCACGAAAGTGCTAAGGTAATGTTTTGCTATGTTAGTTGTCTTGTTGTCACCATTGTTATCAACATCCTCTGCATAGTGACAGGTCCAACTGTTGAGGCTAGTGATCATCACATAGAGGAGGAGGTGAATAGCTGATTTCAATAAGAGTTAAAAAAATTCATGCAAAATTTTAAACAAATAAGCTTAGAGTTTAGTTTAGAGCCTAAACGAGAGTAATATGTAATATGTCCTAAAAAAACAGCAGCATGCACAATTCAACTATCAAATTAAAATGACCAAGAGTTCAAGGGATAGAGAATTTGCACAGAAAGTTTATAATGGTTTGGCTTTGTTCGAGTCTACGTCTATTTCTTCACGCCAGCCACCAATCTACTTGAATTTCACCTAGTGAATAGCTTAGATGTGACAACTCGGTGATGATATTAACTTCTCATTTATTACTCACACACTTGAATAAAATCCTCTAAGTATTACGGGATCAAAAATATATAAAGGATGTGAAGCCCTCTCGAACTTTGGAATTTTAGATTCTACACTCTCGTTCTTTCTTCAGCCTTGAGGTCTCCTTTAATACTCATTCACCTTCAAACTAGCCGCCGCAAGCGTGACAGCCTAAATTTCTACCAGAATGGATCAACGAGGGGATTTAATTATTTGGGGCGGAGGATTGTTTGAACGTGCAATGGAATCGGTAACTATTCGGGTTTTGTTTGAACCGGTTTGTGCAGAAATTAACTGAATTGGTACGCGAAACCTCCTCCATTTAGCCGGCCATGCCTTAGACCCTCTACTATAAAATCCCCCCCCAACCTTCTCTCTCCTCCCATTCTTCCCCTTCTCTCCCGCGGATGTGCACCCTCATCGAGAGCTCCTCGTTCTCTCTGCTGGTCTCCCTCGACAGCTTTGCTCGAGCATTCTTCGAGCTCGACTGAGCTCCGGCGTCGTAGCAACTCGACGCCGGCGAACCCCACACCTCACCTTGGCCCGCCATCGACTTGCTATAGCTTCGCCGTGCGCTCGACGATCGCCCACACTTCCTGTTCTACCCTCGATGCCCGAGAAGAAGTAGAAGGAGTCCCGAGCTCGTTTCTTTGCCGTTTCCACTCCCGTGTCTTCCAAACCCTTTGAAAGGCAAGCAAACATCTAACCCTACTACTAGAGTGTTCTCTTGTTGTTGGATTAACGCGAATCGATGGCTATGAAGAATGGGTATAATAGATGGATTTTTAGCTTGCGTGGAGGGCTGAACTACTTTATGCATTTGTGCCGTTGTTTGAAGTAGTATCTTTGAGCCCTGGGTAGCTTGAATAAATGAATGGATCTTCAAGTTCAATCTCGATTTGACACGATTTGCCTTACACCGTGTATAGGGAGTTTCGGCCCAGACCCGAATTGATCATGCTTGGAGCTCATGATTTTTGTGTTGGTTCCATTGCGATCTAGCCAAGGGTAAATGAATTGGGGATTAGCTCGCCTCGTACATTGGTAGATAATCATGGAGTGTAAACGAACCTGAAATAAGGTTCGACCATGTGAACGATGAAGGACTCAATGCCTAATTTGGATGCTACAGGTTAGTTTGCCAATGAACATAGGTTAGTTTGCTAACAAATTATGAACACTAGCCATCAGGTTGTCTGAATTGTGAGACGAATTACTTAGTGTGCAGTAGTTGAGCACGACTCGGTGTGCTAAACCATAACAATGTTCGTCTTTGAGCTATGGACAAAACCATTTAAGCTATATTGGGGCTCACTTATTGATCCTGCGGGACTAAGTGGCAAACATACAATTTAGTTGTTTGGTTAGATGTATTTCTTGCTGGGCTTTTGCTCACCCTTGTTGGTTGGCATTTTTTCGAGCTAGACAGATATGTCGCCTGATCCACTGCCTACTAGAGTTGTTTACCATTTTGGAGCACCAATGCGTATACACCCGCATGGGAGGTGCGTCCCGAGTCCGCTTTGCTATACATGCATTATGGGAGGCTGCGTACCATCGTGACAGTCGAGGCAGGGCTGCGGAGCATCGAGCATCATTTCGTCCCCATCTACGTTCAAAGCCTAGGACAATGGCTTGGGCCGCTCCCCTCTCCCCTCACGAGCGAGTACATTGATGCAACGATGAGGACAGTAACAGTGACGACACTAGCAGTTAGTGCGATGGGAGTTAGTCGTAGGTCAGATGCGCAGGTAGGCTTTTGATTCGTGACGACACGGCTGCTACTTTTTGATGTTGGACGTGAGGCGACATGGGGCGTCAATGGATATGCGCCTACTATGGTGCCGGTCTACAATGGGGAGAAGATGACTTTTGATGTTGTTCCCAGGTGTTTACTTGTGAGGAGCCCCCCTCAATGCAATTGCTCTGAAATCAGAGAACAAATAGTTAATCTAGTGAAAAGGGTTAGAGGTTCAACTTGCCGAGTCATGTGTGTGCGACTTTGGGTAGTCAAGATCCATGGGCGGATCACCTTGTTTGTTGTCGAGATGGAATGAGTTTCAATGGCCTGAATTATGGGTATTTGACCCGAGGCCGTGGGTGGTATGTAGCGTGTGATGTCTCATGTCATGAGATTGTCAAGTTGTGGAGTCCGTTGCATTGCATCTAAGAACCGAAGCATGTGTATGCATAGTGGTGGTGTTCTTGGAAGGCGTCCGATTGATGGCTGATTGCATCCGAGGATGAGAAAATGTAACGAATCGAGTGTCCTATGGGCCTGTGTCTCGACGAGAACGATTAATGTCCACCTGTGTCCGGACGATATCCCGTGGGAGCCTGATGGAAATCGGAAAGTCCACGGGCAAGTGTCCTGTTGGAATGGAATCCGGAGTAGAGAAAATCAAGGTATGTGTCCCTCGTGAGAAAATGAAGCCTCTGTCTCTCTTGATTTCCATGGTTGATATCCCATGGACAAAAAGCTGAGGTAAAACTCTAAATCGAGGCTTGTGTCCCTCGTATAACCATCGCCCGTGTTCCATGGTACTTGGTTCAAAAGTGAAAATAAAAGAGTAAATAGATCATGTTATGCTCATGCGTGTGGAGTACATGGTATGGTTAAAGGTCGACTTATGTGTGTGGAGTTGTCGAGTCTCATTTTGCGTGTGGTTGGTGTCGGTCTTACTTGGTTGCCTTGTGGTTCGCTTGTCTTGTGTGTCTCGATGCTTGTCACATGATTTTTGGTCCGATTGAGTGACTATAGATAGTTTAGTCGAATGGTTTAGAATATCCTACTCACTTTGCTTCGGCTCACTCCTGTGGAATTTACCTTTTTTAGATAGGATTCAGCCACATGAGAGATATAAGACTTGGACAAGAAGGCGACAAGATCTCGAAGCCCGCCAACAGAGATGGCGGATAGTACTCGAAGTAGATTTCCTCTTAAATCTTCGCGAAGTATTCGTTTGAATTTTTTACTACGAGATAATGTAACTAACTAATAGATATACATATTATATAATATCATATGTTTACAATGTGTATGATTTATGTGTGGTACAAGTAGTGAGCCCTATTAAAGCCACGCCTTTTAGGCATGCGTGCCATTTTCCCTTTTAGGGTGATGTACTTAAACTGTTTATTATATATATATATATATATATATATATAAAGTAGATATTTTCATAATTCGTCGAATGATCTTGCTTTGTGTGTGTGAAACAAGTGCAGGAACTCTATGAGTAAGTCCATACCCCTTTTCGGTGTCGTGCTTTCTGTTTGTCTTTTTCATGCACTTGTATTTTTGTATAGCCGAGTTGCTTGACTTTTAGTTTAGTCCTCCGCATGCGCCCTATATTATATAATATAAAAGTAAAATAGAGAGCGATTAACGGGCAGGTGACGGGTCCTAGGGTCGGGAAAGGGACGTCATAGCCAGGTCTTCAAAATATCACTCTTCAAACTTCCCGTTTGGACAAGATTTTATACAAAAGATTTTGTAGCCGTTAAGAATGTTAAAAGAAAGAATCCCACATTTGAGCAGATCGCCCATACAATAGTGATCAGCATTTCCCAAGATGGAGTTCTTTGTATGGTGAGCCATTCTCGTCTTCCTTAATCCACACCCTAAAATGATCTTCATAATTGATAATCTTCAAGAATGAATCTAGCTTGATTTGCTAATTGTTATAAAAATAATTTGTGTCTCGAATTTGAACGTTGCTTCGAACTCTTCTAAGAGTTTGAGCTCGTCAACCTTTGAGCTCATCTTGCGTCCACATCTAAGTCAACGTCTGAGCACATAGAAATTTCATATGCAATATCCAGAACTTCACTTGAGCTTCCATTTTCTGGTCCTTCCAAACGTATTGGTAATCATGGCTCTACCTCACTGTTTACCTATTTAAGGTTCCTCTAAGCTTTACCGAACTTTCCGTTCTAGGTTTGTTCACCTTTTACTCAAGTACCTCTACCTCGTAGACATATGTAGGCCCAATGCCTTGTTCACTAGTGATATATAACTTATAACAGCTTTATGGGCAAATTCCTAGCTGACGCTACATTTTTTAAGCCAACCCATTTACTCAACTTGACAAATGAATATCACAGTGCTTCGAATTAAATACAAACCCGTTGTCTAACGAGGAAATTGCCGGAATGCTTTGGTAAATCTGGAAAGCGCGGAATGCCTTCATTTTCAGGCCCGCCAACCAGTCTCGAGCAACCTAATTGACCTTGCAGTGGCCAAGCATGCGAGTTTCGCAAGATGGAACATAGAAGCTTGGACTGAAGAGTGCAAGACAAAATTGGCCCAACTCAGCTTTGTGCAACTTACCCATTGTCCAAGAGAGGCTAATGAGCTAGTAGATCGAGTGGCCAAGGCACAACGAAAAAAAGAACTCCCCACTAATTGATTGTCTTTTTCCTTCGAAACCTGTGTTGAATGTTTTAATTTATGATGTTCACAAACTGACTTTGAATTAATGAAATTCTCAGTATTTCGATAAAAAAAAAAAACGGGATCTCCATTCTAAGTATTATTTTATAGAGAGAGAAGCAGATGCACTAGGTGATATTCCTTGACGAAATTGTTTATAATAATGTACCGAAGAGATCGTGTGAGTCACTTGCTTTGACCCGACCAATGGTCTTAATGTAACTTTATGGTCACAAAATTGAAATTTCATAAACCTAGTTCTTTTGTTTTATGGTTCTTCAGATGTGAAAACTATGCCTCCTGTCATATGACTCATATTATGAAAGACTAGATTGATTTGATGGTGCTTTTATTTTTTGGGGCTCCAATCTGATGGTGCTTGTAAAATGTATTAGCTTCAATTTTGCACTTCTTACTTACCCGTCGAATGTATGTTGACAATGTGAAACCAATTGCTCATTGTGATTTTTATAGTTGGGTTTGGATTTACATCGAGAGTTTTCCTAACCAACAAATTTATTACTAGCTACTAGTGAAACGCGATGCATGTCTTGACTTGTCATCGCCTCTTGCTCGGGCTAAATTGTCTGTCATACCTACCCAAGATCGCGATAAGGAAGCCAAATCCGAGCCCATTAAGGTACTCATACCGAGCACTCAATCTCACCCGGAAAACTTAGTGCGCCAGTAAGATGAGAGGCTTATGAGTACATTAATACTCCTTTTTAATCTCCAATCGCCATAGCTAGAACTCCATCAAGCTTCACATCTCACACGTCAACTTGTCCATCAATTATCACCTATAAACATGCAAATAGTATCACTGTGAAGTAACTACACATTTGGTTTCTACCTTGAGTTTTTTGGTGTTTCTTGCACAGGTGGATAAACCTAGTGTTAACATCCAGACAATATAGAATGACATGCAACGTGATCCTCATCTAGACGGCCAGTTATCTTGTTTTAGGTTGTTCGAATCAATAACTCGAGCAGCACATATCCGACCCAACATTAGAAAATATTGAAAATTTATTGCTGATGTATGGGACAGTGAGTGAATGTACAGCGCACAAAAGTGTGATGATCCAAAATGGGAACAAAATGATTAATTTGGAGGCTTATCGGCAAAGTCCATTAGCGTCACCTTTGGATAAGCCGCCTGCTAATTAAACACGAAAAAGACCAGATCAGAAAGAAGCCAGATGAATATAAAACTCAATGCAAAGAGCACAAAAGTGTTAAAGTAATGTCTGTATATTAGTTCGTAGTTCTCTGTCATCACCAATGTCATCAGCAGCACCTGCATAATTTAATTACATGTCCAACCGCATTTTCCGGTGAAGTATTAGACTCCCCAGATCCAGAAGGTCAACAAATGGGTAACCCGTGTAATACTATGTCATGATCGAATAAACAAGGACTTGAGCTCCATAATAAATGCATACATGCAATAAACGTCAAGCCTCAAGCCTGTTTCATTACTTGGGTACCCGTCTTCTCCGAGTATTTAAACCCGGAAAAGCGCATCTTCCTCCGCAAAGGGTGGAAAGAGATCTCACAGAAAAAGGCAAACTTCAGAGGATGAGCGAGATGGCCAAGGTACATACTTTAGTGCCAATTGCTCCAGCTGATGCTGCTTGTTCTCCATATACGGCTCTAAAGGGAGAAGCTTTCACGGTGTGGATGAAGTCACTCGTCATGCAAGGAAATGGCTGCACTGTTTTCAACCAGAAAGGTGAGATCGTTTACCGTATGGATAACTACGAAAAGAAGGGTCGCAGGAAAGTTTTTCTCATGGATTTACGCGGAAAAGTTCTCTTCACCATAATTCAAAGGGTATAGCCTATGTGTCTCTTCACTTAAAAAGTCAACTAGATGACCTCAATTGCTGTATGAATTGTAGGACTAAGGCTAATGGCAAATGTTAATGCAGAAACTTCGAGTTTTTGGGCGCCGGGAGGGATACAAATGCTCCGGCTCAGATGCAAACGACGGAGAACTTTGGTTTCGGGTCAAAAAGGTTGTCCCTTCTTTAAAAAGAGATCGTCCTGCCAAGTTTCTGTGCACTGCGACAAGGCTCAGGCAAGATTTTTTAACATGGAGAGCACGGCTGGTAAATCGGAATTCAGCATGGTCAACAGAACAGGAGGACTGATTGCAGAGGTTGGCCTCTTCCTACATCTGACCACCCTTATAGTCTAGTCCCGGTACCTCTTATTCTCTTAAACTAACACTGTGCCTTTCTTTGGTGATTTTCCAGGGAAAGAGGAAGCAGTCGTCTTCTGGAGTATACCTAGGAGATGATGTTTTGACTTTGGCTGTGGAGCCTGAAGTTGATCATTCCCTAGTCGTGGTTCTTGTCGCTGTTTATGGATCAATGCATCGGAGAATGTGATCTAATCTCGACATAGCGAGAGCGGTGAGCCCACCACGCTATGCATTCCGTTTTTTTTTTGGGGCCAATGAGCAGTCTTTTTCCCTAAGAAAGCACAAGCAAGGCAGAGAGTTCTTGTGGAATACTGCACATTTTGTAATAAAACAAGAAGCCGAAAATATGAAATTGATTCACACTTGTGATCTCTCAACGTATGCACTATCTATATACTTTTAAGTCTAGCAACCTGCTAATATACATCTAATATCATCCAACATCGCTGATACTCCTGAAGACAATATATTCTCTACATTCAGATATGTTGTGCTGTCTTTTCAAAATGCTAAAGGAAAAATGAGAGGCATTCCCTACTTCACTGATCTGTCCCTGATCTGAACGAGAACAAATTTCAAAATAGTGCTTAACATGACTGTTTTCAATAGGGTGATGACTGCAGACCAAAAAAACAACAGATACACTGTAGAGCAGATGGGGCGTGATACGATTCCTACTTCAGTTTTTGCAGCAATCCACTAGCTTAGAATTTAGATATTTGCCACCTGTTTTGCCATTAGCTTCAACTACAACATTCTATTGTAAAAGCTGATGTCTCAGAAACCTCTCACACTAATACACATACAACACTCCAGTTAAGATGAACTCTGATTAGTAATTACGAATTTTTCTCGCTTCCCCAGCAAGCTTCGTAGTGTTCTAAGATAAGGGCTTGTACAGTCTTCGAGATCAGAACAACAGGAGTGAAGCAGAAATGGTACGAGAAAGAGGAAAGATACGAATAAACACAGATTGATCATTACTTCTCAAGACAAATACAAACAGAACCCCTAAATAATAAGTTTCCAGGGATAGAGACACGCCCGACAAATTATGTTTAAGCTAAGAGTTAACCCTCCAAGAAAAATTAACAAATGAAGAAACCTATCTAATGATGTATAATGCCAATCAGAGAAACCAGCAGTAAGAATAGGTATCATAGGTTTACTCTTATGTCCTGATGGCTCATTTCTGGATTCTCAATGTTCATTCCCAATGCTTAAACTGTACAATGTGCCTATCCATCTTTCTGTGAAATGAGAAAAAAATAAATCAATTCTTCTTGGAGTTTTTTAGGTTGCGCAGAGTCATGACGAGCTGTTGCCTTTCGCCTTCCACCTCCGCGAACATGAGACTCATCTCGGAATATTTCTCCTGCAGTTCCTTTAGTTCACTTTCCATTAATCGATTCCTCTCCTTCATTGATTCCAGTTCTTTTGATAGATGACTAACATCGTCCTCTGTAGTATTCACTGCATTTTTCTTCACTTCTTTGTCCAACAGGGCTTCATCATTTCTGGAGGCATAGAACAGTAAAGAATGCAAACAGATTTACTATGGCATTTTCCCACAAAAGTAACAATTTTCCACTTTCTCGCATTTCTTCAACTACTGAATAACACAAAAAGAGTTAGCAGGGATATGGAGTTTGCTGCATGAATTCAGACCTGTTGATCAAGTTCCCATTTTCTGAGGATGAGCATGATTCTTCTGGCGAAACACTTTCTGGAGTGATTCCTCCGGTAGCTTCAGCAACCTGGATTTGTAATTAAAACACTATAAGAGTAGAGTACAGCATGATCTGATCTCATGGAGCTAAACAAATCTATAAAGCAGTTTTGTAGTCAGATCCAATCATATCATGGTTCACGAAATTCTAAGCAGGACGAGAAAGAAGCTATATTTATTTTAGTGTCGCGAGATTGGCATCTTTTTCTCCTTTTGAATTTGGTGGTACACATTAATTAGCGAACTTATCTTCCTATGACATGAGTTGTTGGAAACCTAGTAAAATGTCTCCTTCATCTTTTTTCTAGACAAGCGAAAAAATCAAATTCCTAGCCAAAATTTATGGGCAACAGTTAGTTAAGAACATATATATAATGGCTACCTTGTTAAATGGGTAAAAGTGGTTGAGTTCGTCCAATCTACTTTCCAACTCTTCAATTTTGCTTTTGAAACTCTTTTCCTTCTCCAGAAAAGTATTCGTCGAGTCTTCCAAAGCAGCTTCTTTCAACTTTATTTGACCCTGTCAGAAGCTACTGTCAGTAAAAGATACACTGCATCACCTCATTCTGAGTAATAATTGTCATCAGAAGGAAACAATCATTCAATCGAACTCTTGATAAGGTGGTCAAAAGTGTTTTAAGCTCTAGAGAATAACAGTGACAACAGCGAAAAAACATCAACCAAGTGCAAAGGGCACAGAATTTACCTCTAGCAACTTCAGTTTTTCCCTGAGATTTGAGGCCCCTTTATTGCTGCTAGCAAGTGGAGCTACTTTATTGTTTCTTGTTGCGTTCTTTGTTCCCTCAGAAATAGCTGCACGGCCGTTGCTTTCCTTGACTCTTTTGTCAATGCCCATCAAGGTGTTGTCCTTATTTTTCAGGTCTCCCTTCAGCTGGAATATTTGCTTTCTCAGATTCTCCTTCTCTGACTTGTCCTCTACGAGTGAATTTTTCAAATCATTACACTGAACTCTCAGCTTTTTGATCTCTGTTTCTAAGTTGCAGATCGTAATATCCTTTTCATCCTTCAAATGCCTCAAGCGTTTCAATTCCACAAGTGAATACTCCAGCTCTTTCTTCACCAAAGCTATTGCACTCACCAGTTCATTTCTTTCCATATTTCGTCTCCGAACTGCCAGCTCTGCCTCTGTGATTGATTTCTTCAGCTGTCTCAGCTCTTCCTTCAAATTGTCTTCCTCTGCTGCTTGTTTAGAGAGCATATTATTCTCTGCATTGAGCCTTGTGATCTCAGTTTTGAGTGCTATTATCTCATGGAGTAGATTCTCTGTAACTTCCTTCTCATGCTTCTCACAATCTTCGAGCTGCTTGGACTTTTCATGAATCTCCAAAGCCATGTTGTTGATCTGATCCTTTTTTTCTCTTATTTGGCCAGAAAGTTCAGAGAGTTTAATTTCGTATGAATCCTTGACTAACTGTAACTCTGCATTGGATTTCTGGAGCATCTCATCGAGTTGAATTTTCTGCATCCTCAGCTCACCAGCTTCCGTGAGGGCTCTCATGGCCACTTTCTCATTTGCGGTAAAAGTTGAAGCCATTTGCTCAGATAGCCTTCTGAACTCCTCCTGAAGCCTCTCTGCCGTATTAACATTCTTCCTTCTCATTGTTTGCAAGGCTCTCTCTGCTTGGATGGCTCTTTGCTCTTGTTCCACCTTGGCATGAGTTACGACTTCCAGATCGACTTCAAACTCTCGTGCCTGTTTCTCCAGCTCTTCTTCCAAGCTCTTCACGTGAGCATGAAGTTCGTCAATGGTGGTTACAGATTCAGTCAATTCTTCAGACCGTTTTTTGAGTTCATTTTCCAAGCTCTGAATCTTACTTTCTAATTCACGCGAACTTCGAAAAGGCGAGCCCTCGTACTGCATCTTTAGTTGTTCCTGCAATTGGCTTTGCTCCAACTTACAGGAAATTTCATGATTTTTCTGCTTCAATATCTCATAATCGAGTGCGATCTGTTCCATCTGCATTTCTAGTTCATCTCTATCTCTCCTGTAGATCTCTATTTCACTATTGAGGTCCATGATCTTCTGCTCCTGTAGATACGTTTCTTTTGCATCTCTGTGCTCTTTAACAATCTCTTCTAATGCCTTTTGTTCTTCATCTTCATCTGTTTCACATCTCAAAACACCTTCGCTTGGAAAGTCCTTATTTTCATATAATCCCGATTTGATGGAGCGATTACCCACTTCCTGATTCTTCTGCTCCAGCATTTCATCCAAATCTTTTACGGCAAGAATCAGTTCTTCATTCGATTCCTGGGTTTTATGCAATTGCACCCGGAGATTGGCATTAAGGTTTTTCTCGTGATTGAGTTCTTCTCTAACTTCTTCCAGGAGAGCTCGCAGATCCCCATCCTCACACTCCAATTTCTTCTTCACTGTTGACATGTGTAAGGACTTAAATTTCTCACATTCCAATTTTAGTGCATCTCTCTCCTCCTTCAGGCAAACCATTTCTCGAGAGAGATCTTGGCTCCTTTTACTCTCCTTCACAATTTGCTTCCGGAGAGTTTGCAACTCCAACTCCAACATGTCCACCTGCCTAGCCGTCACTGCCAGCTCAGTTCTGAGTCTTTCTATCTCTGAGGCTGAAGCCTTCTCTAACTTTCCCTCCAGATTCGCTTCTGACATATCAGCAGCCACTTCGTGACCCAAACTGGCGGACCAACCCCATTTTTGTTTGTGAGGCAGTAACATATTGCTCATGGAGGATTGGAAGCCATTAGATTCGTGTGGAACAATAGCATTGCTAGCACTATGTTCTCGAGGCGTGTTCAGTCCTGAGCTGCTCTCAGAGCTAGAAATAGTTAAGTCAGATCCACTAGAGGCTCTGAAGCTACCATTCAGTTCGGCATTTTGGGTGATGATGGTCTTATTAACTGGCAGATCCTACGATTAAGAAAAAGTTGAAGTTAACATCATTCATCTGCTTTGCTCCATGAAAAGACTCAAACTTAATGCCGTTCTTCCTCTATAATGTCATTCTTTCTCTATACTTAATGGAAAATAGAAATTGAATCTGAACATTGTTTTACATTAGGTAGGATGAGAAAGGATCGTACTTCTGCAGAACTACTCTTGGGGTTCTCATTATTCTCGTCTTTGTCACTGTTGCTTAAGTGGGATCTCAAGCTCCTGTCATGCAATTTGACTTTTGTATCTTCATTTTCTTCCACCTCTCTGTATAAGCACTTGCAAACGTCAGGAATGTCACAATCAAAGTCAAGCTCTGATAACATAGGCAGTCATAATGAAAATCAGTGATGATGCTGGTATTCACCTGTTGCCAACATTTTCCTGCAGCCTCTGAATCGAAACCTATAAAAAATCAGAAGACGTTTTCTCAGCAAGTGAAGCTGTGTCAACAAACAAAAAGAATAGAGAGAGAGAGAGGGAGGCAGGGAGGGAGGCTAACATGTAATATAGCACCAATGATTGAATTCTTTAAAGGGAGGGAAACAGAGGAAGCCTTGGTCGCTTCAGCGTAATCTGCAAAATCTACTGAAGCTTCACCGACGAAACCAGATTTTGCAGCTCCCTGCAACAACCCTCCACATATAATTGACTTTAACATACAATTTGCCTAATAAAAGGCCCGACATCAACAGAACTGAAATTCACAGCAGTTCATTACCGAGGACACGATAAATTGATAAATCCTTTCATTTATTTTCCGAGTTTTGGGATCTTTAGCGAACATAACCGTCTCGTAAACTGGATTGGCCCAGTGGCATCTCCCATCTCTGATTGTGGCTTTCTCCAATCTAACTGTTGGTTTCCCCACATCACCAGGAACCACAGACACCACCAATGCATCCACATCCAGTTGTGTCACCTGCAATTAAATGTGAAATTCAAACCCATCATTCCTGCAACACATTGATCTCAAATGGCATCCCACACCTTCTCCTTCTGAAATTGCAATTTGTCTGCCGACAGATTCAAGAAAATACAAAAAGCAAAAGGATAAAATCACAAAGACTTCTAACTGCTGACTTGCTGTGGTTTCGGTAGGCCACTACGCTTACAGTTCCTGCGTTTTCAAAATTCCCAAGAATTAACTCCCTATCATCGCCACTTTGTGGGGAATTACAAATCCACAACTGACCCAACTGAGCTCCTACTATAAGAAGGAAGAAAATGGACCAATGATCGCAATGCTGAAGAAGAAAGCTGAGCCCGGTTGTTTCGAACCCACTTAGACAAAGCTACGCACATTCGCAGCATCAAACAAGACAAAGGAAAAAACCGAACTCTTCAAGTACCTGGGTCGCATGAAACTGCAACTTGAACACGGCTTTGATCTTGTTCTTCTCGCTCCTCCATCTCGCCGGCTTGAACATCTTCTTATCCCCTCCGGCGCCGCCCCCCACACTCACGGGAACCCCGGCAAGAGCCTCCGGAGACTCGCCATTCCCTTTTTTTTCCCACCTTCCCCACGTCACCGTCTTCTTGACGCTTGAGAATTGACCGTTGTGCGAGTGCTAGCTCATTGCGCAGATTGAGATACGAAGCACAGTGCCTCTGAATTCTCACACAGAGAGAGAGAGAGAGAGAGAGAGAGAGGGGTGAAATGTGAGCGTATCCAAGAAGAACAAGGAGCAGATCTGATGTGCTCTGCGTCTTGAGAGTGAGAGCTCGTGCTCTGCTTGCAATGTGGCTAGCTCGCTTGTTAACAGCTACTCGAGAAAGATGACCCCTTTTTTTTTATGTCATTTCACTTTTTTTTTATAACTATTTTGGTGTATTGACTTTTTTTTAATTAGATCACGAAAAATATTTAACGTGGCTAAGTAAAAAAAAATGGAAATTTTAAAAAAAAAAAAAAATTAAGGAAATGGCTGGAGCAGAAGCTTCTGTCGGATTTAATGCAATAGGATAAAAAAAAAAGACAGTATGGTTGGAGAGAAGTGATGAATTATTTAAGTGGGTGCCTAATCTTGGTCAGCAAGGACAGTATCTTCATCACATTTCACAAGACGATTTTGCCCCTACGGTATACCTATGAATTACCTACGTTGACATGCATGTTTTTTTACCTTAAATTTCACATAGTGTCCCTACTATAGCCACAGAGCTGTCAGTTTATTCTATTTAAAGAGACAAGCAATTGCACTCGAATTTTAGCATACATGTCATGTTTTGAAGGTTGACCCCCTTCCAAGATTTCTCCTAATTTTTGCACTTAAAAAAAAGGTTTATTTATTTATTTATTTAAGAAGTGTTTAATTAGATATTATTTTTCATCAATTAGATATTCATTTAAGAAGTGTTATGAATTAGATGTTTGTTCATAGATGACAGGGGGGAATGTGAGAGGCCAAGGTTAGGTAAGCTGCTTGATTTGGGTAGTTAAGATGCCAACTTTGTGAATCTTGATATTGCTTCTAATGGAATAGCTATCAACCAAAATGAAACTTCTTCATTGTGTGGCTGGAAAATGATTATTATTATATACATTTTAGAGGGGAGCCCCCTCCCGATGTACAAGAGAATGTCGTGATATTGCCAATTTAGTCGTTCCGAATTTTCGGAATGTATGACAATGGCAAATTAGGAGAAAATAATTGTCTCGACTTGGAAGCATTCCAAGTGTTGTTGCCACCGCTATGTAGAGCGAATAATAATAGATGATTTCATTTATTGGATTCCCTTCTAATTTGGGCTTTGGTAGTGTTGTCTTTATGGAAAGTGGTCTTTCTTAACCATGCCCCACAACTCCTTTTTGCATATATATTTCATCATGTACTTCTTTTAATTGGGTATAGCAAATGACATAATTTCCCTTCTTTATTTTGTTCTCTCTCTCTCTTCCTCTCTCTCTCTAGGGTTTTTTTTTTTTGCAGGTGAATAAATGTTCCTTTCCTATCAACCAGTGTACGAATGTGCAATTACAAGATGATTTGTGTTGATTAACTTCAATTGCCCTCGTGGCAGATAAGAAAAAATTTCAACCCCCTTGATAGCGAAAATTCATGAGGTGAAAAGGACAATCCATTAACAAAAAATACACATACTAAATAATCTTCAGTAAAAAATTTCCAAATATTTTGATAATTTCAACATAATATGAAAACTCGCAAAATCATTTCATGGCGTTTTTTATTTATTTATTTAAGATTTTGTGTTTTCCTGCCGACGGAAATCTTTTAGGATGAAGAAGAAGGAAAGACAAGCGCACAAGAAAACTCATCGATTAGTTTGACCGAAGAAACTTAGGCTTAATGATTGATGACTTTTCATTAGAATACCATGCCATGAGAATGACATTCTAACCATTGGAATTCCACTCAAGCCTATGATTTTAGACCAATTACGTGGGACAAGATATAATTATAACTAATCTCCGATCTCCCCGCACCGTTCATCTTGTATTTATTATTGAGATGCACGTGTAAATTATATTAAAGAAGCTCCACATCGAAAAATTGATTAAGTGGGAAGCGGTTAAAATATTCAAGTTGGCCAATAACTTAATGACCTAATCTTTTGAGCGAATGTGAGTTCCTCCGATGAAGATATCGGATTTCTACTACGTCTGCCTCAATATTTATTTAGTCAGTTATTTTTGTTTAGACTATACTTTCTATTTTATATTGGGTAGGCCATGGAGGGCTGTATCTCAGTAGCTTTCAAGTCCACACAATTTTCAGATCGTGACAATAGACATTCGTCTTTGGATTCTAAAGCCTGGCATTTTTCGTGTTGGACCGACCGACTGCATATACCAATTAAACACGTTCTCTTTCTTACAAAACGGAAAAAGTACCTACTTGAACGATAATGAAATTGTTTGTCTAAATGGCCAAGGACATCATATTCAATGGCGGACTAGATAAGGAAGCGCCATTGGTACATAGGTGCGTGTGTAAGAGAATGGTTGACTTTAAGAATTAAGAGGCGACAATGAAATGACATGATGATGAAATTGTTTTGACATAGCGATTTGCAAGGGAACAAGAGGATAATAACTCCACGGTGTTGTTGCAGAGTTACGTTCGGGACACATGTTAAGCATACTCAGTGAGAAAATCTTTCGTTCTTCAAAATATCGATAATGGATGTCATGAGCGTAGTCGGTGCATTCGAATTTGCAATATTTCCTAATTTAGTTGTTTGTTCCATGACATTATTTTGGCGTGATTTGCATCTCTATTACCGATCCATGATATTTGAAGCGGCATATATATATGTCACCTGTGTACTAATGACGGGATTTGGCCGCAAAAAATAACTACCAAATCACATTAAATTACATGGTAGAGTAAAATAGTTGCCACGTTCTAATGATCGACGAATATGTGATGATTCAAATTAGAACGCATTTGGCCGACATCTCACGTATGCACCTTGATAGTGATCGTTCGGCTTAAAATGCATTGCTTATTATTATTATTATTATTATTATTATTATTATGCTTAGTTTAATCACAGTAAAAAACAAAAACATAACCAAGATAAGAAAAGGAACAACCTTTGAAATGACGGACCGTTGTGAAATTGCTATCTTTTGAGTAATACTTACTGTAAACGAACGTCCCTTGCGCAACCCCCAATAGGGCCGGACAAAAGGAACAGAACCAAAAAAAAAAAAAAAAGGACCACCATTCTCCAAACCAATTAATTTCACCCCACCTATCTTTCTTTATTCATTTAACAATATTTATAGTTTTAGGTAATACGCACCAGGCAAGAATTATTAAATATTTGTCGGTCCAACAAACTCCTGCGTCTTCACGTACTGGGCCTATACATCTTTGTCCTCCTGCAACAAATCTGCATAGCTTTCGTCACGAAGCATATGCTCCTGGATATAAAATACAAAGATCTGCTCTTGCTTCACCTGCCGTTTGGTATGAAACCGTATGGTATGGTAGAAGAATAAGGGCCTTGGGGTGAGCTGCATATACATACGAGGAAAGAAAGGAAAAATAATTGACATACCCTAAATAAGAACCCTAGGTCGAGATAGAGAGGTTTCGTGTGAAACTTTGTGGGTCGTTATTAGGAAGAGAAAAATCACATCAAGCAGCAAGCGTAACGAAAGACGCGCGGCGGGTCGGTGGCCACCGCTCACTGGCCCCTCGATCCGTCGCCGTCGGTGGTTCGTATTTTGAAGGAAAGCATCAAAGAGGGGTCAAAACATGAGCTGCATGTTGATAGTATTGCCCTTGAAGTGGCCGAGGAACACTTGCAGATAAGATGATTTGGAGGGTCCTAATTAGTATTTAAGTACGTGATGGTACTTTGTTTTCTTGGAGTCAATTGGGATCGTACTCATGCGATAGTGCTCAACTGGTTAAAAAGAAAAAAGAAAAAAAAAAGCTCCCTATAGATTTGATTTTAGCCTGCACAGGGAATTAGGGCTTAATCACTAGTAAAAGCCATTGTTCAAGGGACTTTAGTTTTCCGATTCTATGATGAATTCAAGAACTTGAGAAATTCAAAAATCTGAGGTGGGCGCTTCGCTTTTTCGATTATTTTGCTCCATACACGAGCGCACATCATTAATCAAACCGACACATGTTCAGGCATGTTTAGTATAGATAATAGTCTAGTCAAGACTGGTCACATAATTGGTGCCGTGATCATACATCCTCTTACCTTACTAAATCTTTTCTAACTTGGGCTCCCGCGGCATTATTTTCGTTTCGCACTCTTGCTTATCGCGTATGTGCGGATCGTGCCAATTCATAATCACCACATAACACCAAAATGTATGCTTAAAAAATTATTCACAAATTAACAGTTTTTAGCTTGGAAAATGGGATTCTTTCTGTCCACGCGAAAAGAACCAAACTCAGAGGCGGTGTCATCTTCTTGCTTGCTTCTTGTGAAGCTGTATTACTTGGCTTTAAAGACGATCATGGGTTGGGCGTGAGGGTGAGGGAGAGGGAGGGCGAATCGTGAAGAGTCCACGTGAGTCGAAGCGTGCGGGTGGGGCAGCGCGAGTCGGGTCACCAAACTCGGATCCACGCCCAACTTTTGTGTACGAGAAGCTTTTAGCTGGGTGTGTGGTCCGGGTGGATAAGGCACTGTCCTCTTGGGAATGGAGTCACTGTCAGTTAGGGTTTCTGTTCATTTGTTTAAATCTTCTAGGCCATTGGGTTGTCACTTTACTTTGGTTGACAAGCTTTTTTCAACCGCCGACCTAACTGTCCTTTCCAACAAGGGTCCATTCTCGATCTGCTTTGGCTTGGAGAGGACAAAGGCCTTGCCTACCTGAACAGCTTCCTCCACGAAAATTGACTGGTCTGCCAAGCCGGTTTGTGTGATTTTTTCCGGGTTCTGTGCGTTAACGTGGCTTGTTTCCTTTTCGGACGGACTCGAGATGCCTGCCTCTATTTCCTTTGCTCGTCACCGACCTCACTTATTAGATCGTTCCGATGTGCGACCTGGGCCATCGTTTCAGTACCGCCGCCTCTAGCGAAGCATCACAAGCCACCATGACAAGACAACTATCACCACCCATCTTCGATGTTGTTTCTCTCTTCTCCCTCGGATTCTCGATCATCTCTCTTTTCTTGCGGTTTCACTCTTAGCTCGTGTTTCGCTTCTCTTTCCTAGAAAGATGTCCGATTGGTTTCATTTTGAGCATTAGGAAACTCCGATATGATCCATAGTCGACCTGATTGAAAAATCCTAAAGGCAATAATTTTGGGAGATCTAGTGGATATGGATGACTGATGTGCATTCAACCACGTGTTTTCCGGGCTAGCAAAATTGTGCATCCACTGGTCAAGCACGCTCAACCGGAGAGCAATCTAATGAAACATTTAAGCCGATAAAATGAGTTGTAAGGTAACACTTAAGTGTTGTAACATCAATGAGAGGAATTTGTAGCAGAAATTTTCACATAAATATGCCGTAACTAGTATGAGATTTGTACAAATGATTGCACTTCCTTATAAACTCAAGATGAATGAAAAGACCAACGGATAGAAATGATAGCCGAGTTTCTAAAGACGATCTCAATTAGTTTCACTTATTTTGAAGCAGAAATTGTGAGGAATCATTATGGCAAATCACACGTCACGTATACATTCAGCTCACAAAATTTCCATATCTATAGCATTCTATTCGTCGCTCTCTTTCTTATTCCAGTCATCGGTTATAAGCAAAAAGTTGCTGACGGACTTGTTTATCAAAACTTAAATAATTTATCCTTAGTTATATGATTTCCAATGATCACAAAAGTGTTTCATAGATTGAGGTTTGCAATCATTATCAAGGAAGGATCATACAGGTCTCTAATCTTCTTCCTGAACTAAGATCCACTCAGCACGATTGCATCTTAATCGCTTCGCTATACGGGGCAATGATGATCTTTTTCCAACCCGACAGTATCTTGTCCCCTCCTTGCTGTGAGAGCCACTTTTTCTTCGAGACACTACACATGCTTCCTCGGACCCATTGCAGCATGCGCTTCTGACAAAACAAAGATCGATATCGCATCGATGTGTGCTGGGGAAGTGTGCAAATTGCCAATCATGTTGAAGTTCAAGAAGCCTTCCAGAATTGTGGGGAAATGATAAGGTGACCTCGTGTTTTCACAGGTGCAAATTTTTGCCGTAATGATAGAGAAACATGGGGATCACGAGTCAATTAGGAATTGATTGACAATTCTTGTCCCAGAAATCTACATTATTTCCTGATTAGACATGCAAATCCTCATGATGGACTTACTCATAATGCAGGTGATTGCAATATACTCACGGACTGCTTCTTCCAACACCTTGACCTAGTTGCCTTTTCTTTTCAATATATTTGGGCTGGTACCTGAGCTAGACCAAGTAGCTTGGAGAAGCTAAAGTTTGCTGTTTTTCTTTACTTGGCGCTCAAGAGTTAAGTGGGTGATTAAGCGCTTCATTTGAGTGATACATACACACACACGCAATACATACAAACAAACATACATATAGTATATGTAATAGCAAATCTTATGTATCGGAGCCACATTCTCCACGTAAAATAATCTTGGAGGTCATGCCAGTATGAGCGTCTAATATCGAATCATAATAACCTATTTTAATATATAGTCGGAAGTGCGCCAATGCAATCGAGCCCCACGTACTTAGTTGCCATCTAAATATGTGTAGTCTAGTCGCCAGTACTTTGCCATTTGTAATAGAGAGCTCACAAGCTAGGTGACATGGTTATGTCTCTTCATAGTAGTCATCCGAAAGATAACATGACTTGAGGCCTCACATTTTTTTGTTTTTCTGTTTTGTGGCCAATCCTTGGCTTCTTTGGTTTACTTAGAGAATCAAATAAGAGGGAAAATTTCTCACCATAAAGATTTATTTTTGATGTGATTAATTAGGAGTGACAAGATTGGAGGTAAGAAGATGGTCATCATCATTAGGAAACCTTTCCAACTCTCTTAGGAGATGGACCCCTTAATCACCTTTGTTTGTCCATCGTTTGATCATCCCCTCTCAACTAATTTCACAAAATTAAGATGAGCTCACTGGTCCATTTGCTACCTCAAAGGTAGTTTCCCCATCACATCTCTTAAAAGACATAAACCTTTTTAAGGCCTTGTTAATGATGACGCTATCATACGCATGCCGCATATCGAGTGAAAATAGAAGGGGGCCATTAGAAAGGATAAGAATATGTTGGAAATTCACATTCTATTTTATCAAGCAATGACGAGTGTTTTCGAAGACACTTGTTAAGCAGACCTCTAGAAAATGTTTTGTTATCCCCGACACGGATCAATCTCAATACATCTCAAGTCCGGCTTGTGAAACTGGCCTAAAGTAAGCATCTTCATGCACCACAGCCTTTAGTCACGTGAGTAATGGTTCTTATTCCCCTAGGCTTCCTCTCTTTTCATCTTTTTCTAGAAAACATGATATCACCTCGTGGATAAAGTCCTAAAAGCATATCATTAAATTAACCCATTAGCAAAATGATTTTATTTATATAAAGGGGCAAAAGCGAGAGGAAAAGATGGCATATACAATGATGAGGGTACACGAACATACACAGACATGAGAGACAACAGAAAGTGCACATGTGATGTGAAAGTGGGTCGGCCCCAATTGTATCACAAATTATAGATAACAGCTTTTTAGACAGACACCCAAAGGAAAAGAAAAGAAAAGAAAAAGTAAGACAAAACATCACTTGTCATGATTTTTCTTGCGCCTCATATTGTCCTAAAGGGAAAGCAAAATGGAAGAGAGATCTGCTTCGAGCTTGTCATGGGAAAAGATGGGAGAGGAGTCACGTGCTAGGACAGCCAAGAACGAACAGGGCTCACGTGATCAAAGCTGTGTGAGCAGGGGCACACTGCTGGGTCTTTGAATCTCTAAGGAAAGGATTATTTCTTGGGGGCAAGAGTTCTAGGGTTTGCTTTGCTCCAATAAGAGGCGAATTAGCCATTGGAGCCCATCCGATGGCTTGCTTTAACTTTTTCACTCTTGATCTTTTTTCTGTGTATATAAGCTAAATGACATATGTACAAATGTCATCTTTTGAAGTAACTGGTAAATCACGATTGCTGTTCATGTATGATAAAATTACTTTTACCTCTTCAAATGCATATGAGAAAGTGGGTTTCTGAGTCAAAAAGAAAGGGGGTTCTGAGTTTTGCAGGCGCACCACTTTGAAGTGAATCTACTACGAGCAATGAGTGTCAGAGCACGCGCATCGGAGCCTGAAATACCTAGGCTGATATTATGAATCGTGCTAAACTTGGCATGGAAGTTGTGCATGAACATAATGCTCATAGCTCCTGGATTTTCGAATTGAGATAGATACTGAGAGGCCGCCTTGTTCCGGTCATGAAACAGATGACATGCAGCACCTTATGAGGGCATAGCCTAAAAGCGAAGGGCGAGGTTTGTTAATCCATGAACACATGATCTACATAGACACAAAAGTGATTCCGGTGGTAGCGGCGAGCAAAAATGGGAGCAGCCATCTTTCGGGGTCTAGTCAGACTGACCTGACTCATGCTCTAATACCAAACAACATTTTTCTCTAACCCTTTCCTTTGAAAGAGGAATCCTTGGAAACTTCCTTCCTACTTGTTCACTAATCAATTATTTGGGTTCATGACAAGAAGTGAAGCCGGCGGCTTCAGGATCCAAATCAATCAACTCGAGTTTTGGGCCCATTGAGTTTTCAGTCCAAAAATGCGAATCACTCCAGCTGAATGTGCTTTGGGCCTAGTTCAGGTCGATGCCAAAAATGAAGGAAGCGGCCTCAAGAGAAGAAGGATTCATAAGGATTCATAATTTGCTTAGAGAATTTTGGTGCATGTCCTTTGTAGTAGACTTCCGTTACATATTACTCATTTTCCCATAACGAACCACGGTTGACTATTACTTATGGACACTTCCAAGGTCAACGATCCTCCTAAAATCCATCGCCGGCGGTGACATCCATTGAACCAAACTCGCATTACATTGGACTCTCCTTTTTTTTTCCCAAGAACTGAAGCCCGAAGATGCATTGTTCTTAGAAGAATAGTTATTCTAAAGCTTGCGTACCGTCATTGTCCAGCAAAATAAGGGGGAAGTAGTTTTCGTGGAAACTCCCTATAGTTAGTAGAATTCGAAGTATACTCCTTACTTTTAAAATCTTTTCTAGACCCTTTTGTTAGAGATTTGTGGTCAGCACTCGGCACCCTTTCATGTCCATGTTCAGATCTTTCTTTCTTTCTTTTCGACCTAATTCAGGGGTTGACTCTTTTCACCACCAAAGTATCCACCTTCAAGGGTTGATCCTTTGCTGAAGTTAGAGATGGCAAAATAGGTTTAAAATATATATTTGATCCATATTTCATGAAGGTAAGTCATAAATAGATTTTAAATTGGCCGTCAATGGATTAGCTAAGAAAGCTATAAAAGAATTTAATAATATATATCTTTAAAAATGTATATCTAAATTGGATTTTAATAACGAAGTGTTTTAACAATATATGTCGGGTCATGTATGAGATACTATATTTGTATAAGCATAAAAATGAGTCAAAACAGATTAGTGGGTCAATATGAGTTAGATTATATTCGACCTGATTCACACGTTTGACATCTCTAGTTGAAATATAAAGATGCCCATGCATTTTGCCTCTAAGAGAAAAATATTATCGGAGGGAGAAGTTTCCATGTATTATTGCAAGAAAAAAAGGGCTCAAGCAACTCCAAAGTTTGTCGCTTTTGCCGCCCTAGGCAAAAGTAACAAGATCATTCATTGTGTTTGTTCCGTAGCGTCTACCTACGGTGATAAAACAAGCGTTTGTTCTGTGTTGCCCTAGGCAAAAGATTGCGTTTGTTCCCGTCGCCTTAGGCAAAAGTGACATGATTATGTCATGAAATGCATATCACAAATCATCTATTGATAAGCTCGACGAACAATTTCATTACATTAATTATAATAATGTGCTGGCCACATAATAAAAAGCCAGAGAAAATCGAACAACACAAGTATGTAAAATCCAGCAAAAGTCATCTTGACTGGCAACAACATAATTACAAGGTAAGAAAATCGTATATACCAAGTAATTAAATTAGGGAAAAGTATCAAAAAAGTCCTAAACTTGTTGCATTAGTGCGAATTTAGTTTTAAATCTTTTTTGGTGCCTATTCGATCCTAACCCTTTTGCATTGATTCCAATTCAATCTTAAACCTTTTAGTGGTGCCAATTCAGTCCTAAACCTTTTGCATTAGTGTCAATTTATTTATAAATCTTTTGTATTTATGTCAATTGAGTGAATTCAGCTAATTTTGGTTGAATTCGCTCGCATGGATGTCAATTGTCCTACATGGTACTACGGGCGTATGACGGTTCGAATTTTATGTCGAATTATTATTAAGTAAATTAATATTTGTCGGGACCCGAAAAGTTAAAAGGGTGAATTTTAGGGAATTAATGTAATTGGACACGAAGGATTATTAGTTGGAACCTATATCTTAAGTGTGGCAATTTTAAAGGACCATTGGTAAAATGTTTATCAAGCGTTACTATACAAAATCGATCCCAGTGTGGTTTCGGCTCGCGCTTTGAGCTTGAGGCCTATTGGAATTACCTTCTCTTGCCACGATTACTCCTCCTTAAGCCCACGTGTCCTGCATTTTTTCGTATGAAAATCGGACATGGCGAAACTTGGTATGGCATGACAAAGCTTAAAACACGCATTAAACATGTGCATGAGCATGATCTCGCATATCTCAAATTTAAACCAATCATGGTTTGTGGCAATGAGCTTCGTGCTCGAATAAATTTACCCCATGGAGTGTATGGGAAGACCTGCTATGTGCTTGGGTGGCCTTGCTATGTGACCGAGCGGCTCTGTTGTGTGACCGGGCCGGTCTTGCGGACAAGACTTAGAGACGACATTGCATTTCTTGACTTAAATGGTCGGATCACCGAGGTGACAAGTAATCCATTCATATGCATATGGTCATACTCATATTACGTGACATAGCACTTCCTCTTATGTATTGTATGTAGTGAAACTCCTGTGGCATGCCAAGGCTTTGACTGTTTAGAACTCTGATGTTGCCGTTTTACTATGGTTCGTTCATCTCGTTAAATTGATTAGTCGGCGATTTAGAGATTTGACTTACCGAGTTTATCTCACCCCATTGTTGTTGACATTTTTAGGTAAGTGATGGCGACCCTGGGTTGGTTGGTGTCGGAAGCGGGAGGATCGTGGTACGACTGTTATATGGCGCTAACGTGGGTATTTTTTAATATTTTTGTTTTCATATTTTTAATAATTTTTAAAAATATTTTAAAAAAAATAAAAAATGCTTAAAAAGTATTTAAAATATTAGAATAATATGAAAAAAAATGTCCAAATCCACGTAGGACAATTAATGTCCACATCAACGATTTTCGATCAAAATTGACCGAATTAACTCAATTGGCATAAATACAAAAAGATTTAGGATTAAATTGGTCCCAATGCAAAGGTTTAGGATTAAATTAGCACCAATAAAAGGTTTAGGACTTAATTTAAATCAATGCAAAATGTTTAAAACTGAATTGGCACCAAAAAAGGTTTATGATTTAATTGGCACCAATGCAATACGTTTAGGACTTTTTTGACACTTCTCCCGATTAAATCATTCTTGGTGTCGATGCCTTTTCGATGTAGACACTTGGCTATGGTGGAAGACATTAGTTAATTATAAAGGCTTTTTATCTTGCTTAAGGTTGCGTTTAGTTCGGTTTAAGGGTATGCAAAGCTATAGTGTTTGGATAACTCATTTTTTGTGTTTATTTGGCTAAGAAACTTTGAAACCAAACAAAAAGGAAAAAAGAAAAAGAAAAAGAAAAAGAAAAAGAAAAATAGAGGCAGACATGGCCGAGCATTGGTAGAGAAGACAAGGAATGGGTGAACTTCAGCGTTGACCACAACCGAGCATCGGAGGCGATCAAAGGCGATTGTCGACCCGGCGAGCTTAAGTCGGTAATCTTGGTCGGAGCAAATCTCGTCGTTCGAAGCTAAGTAAAGCTCGTCGCCCTCAAATTTGGAGCCTCATAACTAGCTAGGATCTCTCTTTCTGGTCTTTAAACGTTGACCCAACCTTAACCGAGGCGACGTCGAGGTCATCCGACCTTAGGCGAGCCTCTTTGGACTCGACATTGAGCAAGCTAGGCGACAGATCTAGAGTTTGTCATTGCACGAGCCAGGCGACAAGCAATCGAGGCCGCGTAACCTTGATGACGCAACGTTGAGGTCACGCAACCCCTTGTTGGCGCCTATCCAAGCCCTTCACCTCCGTGAACTCCCAAATCTTCACGGTGCGAGGGAAAAATCGGAATTTGAAATAAAAAGTGGGGGCAATATGGGAAGAAAAAAAAGCTCATTTACGTTGAAACCAACTTTCCAAAATGATGAAAGCCTGAAGCAGGTGGGACCTGCGTTGGGATTTCAACTTTGCCAACGTTGGCATTTTCGCAAAGTGGCCAAAAAAATTACCAAACACCTAAACTTTATCCCAAGGGCCTTTACAGCCTAAAGCCCATTGAAGAAAGCTATATCAAATGCACCTTAAATAATAATCAAATACACATATAATTATAAGGGACGGCTGCTGGTTCACGACCATGACTCCAGATCTGGGTTGAGGTCGTGACGGTTCCATATCAAGTCGAAGGCGGCTTGCAAGCTTCGACTAGCTCACGACTGTGACTAAGGCTGTCAAGATGGATCACAAACCCACATTCTAACCTACATCTATTTAAATGGGTCACCTTAATTTTAAAACAAGTGTCGAAATGGGTTTTAAAGTCAAAATAGATAAATTTTAGTGGGTCGATTATAAACCCACTTTCAACCCATCTAATAAATAGGTCAGACTTATCTCACTTTGATCCTTTTTCAACAGTCCCTTCTCTCTCCCTCTCTGATTTCGTGACTCGCGACTTTCTCCGTTTGTTCTCTCTGCTTCCACCTTCATTAGTTTTTCTTCAACTTCTAGCTCGCAACTTCACACTACCTGTAACAAATTGCACTTATGAGGAAACCCAAACTTTCACCACCACCGTCACGCCCCCGTTTATTACCCAAGCCCCAATCTCCCTCACTAACTTGATGAGTTGGTACATGGAGAAGCCCATTCTTCAAAGGCAACAAATTTAGGAGGAAAGTTGCTAAAATTGGATTCCATGCAGGCTTGGATTTTGGTGGGGTATAGATTGAGTTAGGTATGATTCAATAAATTTGCATTGGATATAATTGAGCAAAATGGTCCATTTGGGTGGGACCATTTTCAGTATGATTGACCCGTTTGATGGGTCTAATTGTGACCTCAAATCAAAGTTGTGGTTGTGACAATAACAAATCAACTCACGCGATCGCGGCTGAAGAAGCAACCGCAATCATATTTGAGGGGATTTGATTGATTGACAACCATATTTGACTCCGTCATTCCCTCGGTAATTACGGGTGAGTACAAGAATATTATTCATGAAGTAACCACCTCAGTCATTCAGCCAGGAGAATTCACACCCCCCCTCCTATTATTCATGGAGTAACCACCTCAGTCATTCAGCCAAGAGAATTCTCACCCCTCCTCCTCCTCCTCCTCTTTCTTTAGTCACGCCGACATTCTCACTAGTAAAAGCTCCCACTGATCCTCTCAGTTTAGCTTCATTCATTACTAGGCTCCCCTACCGCTAGAGGGTGGATTTCATGCCACTCTTACCAAACAAATAGTACACGAACCTTGACAAACCCATAAATAAGAACAATCACAGAGGCCAAGCACAATGAACAACAAACCTATTTTGAGCCAGTTGCTACCATCGGAAATAGTAGAAAATAATGTAGTGTCGAGGCATGCCTATAGCCGTTGACCTATCGTGATTAGTGGTTGTTCATGTCGTACATGCTAATAATAATTTATTTGGTGAAAGCAACCTTGAGCCCTAAAGAAATACCTTCTTCTGCTTATGGAATTCCTTTTAACCGATCCACGATGTTCCCCTGCATTTGTAAACGCTGAAAACTCAGACCAGATCTCAACGAACCCCATATGCATAAACCTTTCGACAGCACGTTTAGATGACCGCATTTGAAGCTGACACTTTTTGCCTCGACGCATTAGGGTTTCGCAATCCATGATTAATATGAATGATGGAAGTAGTTTTTGTTTTTCCCATTCGACTATCTCCTATTTTTAATCGTTTTTGTGCGTTCGAGCGAAAGCGCCATGCGCGGAAGCATATGCTTGTCTGTAGCGACTATTCTTGATACTTAAGTTAGAGGTGGACTTTTCAAGGGCATGAAGAAGTCTTAACGTGAAGTCATGGATGAGCAAATCATGTTGGTTCACCATGTGGAAGAAAGGTATGAATTTGATGAAAATTTTCCCGAGAAAATCGACACATCCTTTGCATTTAACTCTACCGTGGAGTTCTCCTTTTGATATTAACCCTAAGTTTAACGGGAAAAATATCTAGTGAGAGTAAGCAAATGCGGTTGCAAATAGAGAGTTTCTCTTGATATTTGATGGAACGTAATTGATTATCATTGATTATGGATCTTTTCCACCAATAGTTTGTGGGAAGATTCCAAATAAGGACCTAAAATGCCCTTATTTTCTCAAATAAGGCTAGAAAGTGGACATTATTTTAAATATGGGCCCAAAATGCCAATATTTTCTCAAATAAGAGCCCTGAAATGACCATGTAAGAAGGGCTGGACCTTTTGGCTAGTTAATAGCATTTTTATTTTTTACATTTTTTATTTTTTCCCTTTTTTCTTTCTTTTTCCTTGTTCTCTATTTTTCTTTACTTTTTTACCGGTGCCCGATCTCGGTTGATGGCCAGCCACCGACAATGCCTAGAGAAGGGCCGGATATTGGCCTCGCCTGGGCGAGGTCAAGTCCTTATTTGAAACTGCCATGATCACTTTAGGTCCTTGCTTGAGACCGATAAAGGCTACTTCAAGCCCTTATTTGAAGAAAGGTCCACTTTGGGGAATAGTCTACAAATAATATGATTCTATTGAATTGGTATCTCTGCTGATGCATGATTTTCTGCTTATCTTAGGTAGAGTTTTCTTCCTTTATGTAAGAATTAAAGGCAAATCAAGTTAATTGACGTATCGACAACATCAGCAAAAAGTACTAGTTATCATTAGTGGCACAATTTAGAAACAAGGGACAGATTTGCGCGAGAACATGACATTGCTACAGAGAGCTCTTGGCGTGTTACTACCTGTGAATAGCCGGTAGAATATAATACAAGGTCCTTTATAATTTGATACTAAACAGTAATGTTTAGATTGATCTTTTTAGCTATTGACCATTTGATTTGAAAGGAGTATTATCGCCAAAGTTTCCGGCCAATTTGAAATTCAAAATTGAGTTTCTAGAGCTGAGAACAAAAAATTGGCAAGTTAAGAATGTATGTTTCTGAGAAACGTCTTCCTTAATTGGCTATTCCCTTATGCTATCTGGTCTAGAGCCAACGACATAATGCTATTTGTTGTTCTTGGTTTTAATAGATTTAAGCACAAATCAATACTAGAGATCGTCACTTGAACGATTATTCTTTCCTGGTCACGACGCTAGATGGACACGCTTCGAGTAGGGACATTACTCGTGCTTGTATCTAGCAATATCACCTAGAGGGGCTGAATAGGTTATTCTAAATAAATTTGACTCCAAATCGCGAAATTAAAAGAAACAAGTCAAATATCATGACAATTCAGAATCTAATTGTAAGCGGTATATGATTCTGAAAAATCAGTATGCGATATTCTATCAAACGCAATAAGAAGAGTTTAGGGATAGAGAAAATTGCACACGATGATTATAGTAATTCGACTTAGATTAAGCTTATGGCCACTCTCCCACGCCGATGGCCGATAGTCCGGATTCCACTAGATGAATTAATGGAGATTTGCTACCGAAGTGATGACACTCTCTTTGATAGATCACATTATCTTCTCTCAATTGCTCTTATAAAGTCTTTCAAAGATTGTCGTATAAAGTTGATGAGGACAAGTGTGTAGAATCTGAAGTTCTTTGGCACTTTGGAATTTATGATTGTACAAATGATCTCCTTTTATACTCCTCCATCCCCAAACTAACCGTTGGACAAATTTTCGGAGGACCGCTCTTCAATCTTTAATTAGACGTCTCTAATCCTTAATTGAACGAGATTGTGTCTTGAAGGTTTAGTAGCCGTTGAGTGATAAGAATCCGAACCCCGCTAATCCGGTCACCCATACCACCAAATCTTTGGATTCCATAAGTAGATCCCTTTATTTATGGAAGTCGGCTTTTCTCAAGAAAGGTAATTCCCAATTAGATATTTCTCTACGATACGTTGTAGAATCATTTTCCAAATCGAATATTATAGACTTCCTTAATAATAGATTCCCAACCATAACGACATTCGCCATATGTGGGTCTTCATATAAGAATTATTTCTGAATTTTGCATATATCGCTGCTTCAAATAAGTAGCAGCTTTTGAATTTTTGCTTTTGAATAGGTCGTGGTTTCTAAATTCCTCATAAACAAAAATTAGTCTTTGGAATCTTATCGGAGAAGACACTGAGTTGTAAGTTAATAGAGTCCTTGTTGATGCTCGCACATAAGTCCTCTTCAAAGGTGCAGTTGAATCTACATAAGTGATACTCCACTTAATTTGGATAACATAATTCAACTCCTTTAAAGATAGATATGAGATACTCTTAACTTGAATCTGAATGATCAACTAAGGCCAACATAAACTTCTTTTCTTATGCGTCTCGCTTAAAACAAAATACATTAATGTATTTACCAGATTAAATTAGACTAAGGATAGTTTTGTCAATATCAAAATTTATCGGAGGAGTGTTTCTCAATAACTTGCTCATGAAATATTGCACTCACCTTGCAAACTATAAAGAATGCGGACCCAATTCGAGCGAATGGTTGATTTAAGATCGATTGTGCTTTACTAGGCTTAATAACCGTACTTGTATTGGGTGCCTAATTCTTAAGAAATCATCTCCGTGATGTTAAAAAAAAAAAAAAAAGTTGTCCGATAAGTTTGAAGGGATTAGTTTAAATGAAATTGTTATCGAAAATGAAAGCAATTTGAGTTTCTTTCTTGAGAAGTACCAGAACATATCATTATATCCGTGTATAATCTCTTAGAGTCGAGTCCTCGATGAGGTAATTTCTTATATTTTTACCTCTAATTTGATTATTACTCTCTTTGCATTTGAGGTTACGGTCTTATCTAGACCGTCCATAGAGGCCTCGATTTGCATAATTAAGGTTTTGGAAGGTCAAAGATGTAATCGGAGCATCTAATTAATTGGCACTAGTGTGTAACGGAGCGATATTTTACTTGGGGGTGGTATGAACTTGAGACTGAGAGGTCATGATCATAAGTGAAGCGACTGAACCAACAAATAAATTGATTCAAGACTTTTATTTGCCGAATATCATGGTAAGGAAATTCAGCATTTGTTCAAAATAGCTGACGTGGCAGCCCCATTTGCATCGCTCTCTTCAAAAAACAATAAAAGAGATAAGTCAAATAAGCTATTTCAATTAGTCAAATTAGACGGCACCGACGAAGGGACTTGACTGCATCAATTCGATAAATTTTGAGACTTGATTGTACTTTTGGGAAGCTTTATGACTTGATTATACTTTCAGGACAAGTTTTAAGATTTTCGATGTACTTATCTCTAAAATGAGTTAACGAAAAAGTTTTCGCTTTGGAGGCAAAAGGAGAGTTCTCCCCTAGAAAAAGAAAAATGGCTTTTACTATCATTTGCTCCCTTTTTCTCGCTCCGAAATGAATATCTCAAAATAATACTTTTATGAAATGACGATAGTTGCTGAGATAAATAAATATGTTGTACTCCATGTTTTAGTTGAAATTCCTCTTTTTGGCCACTACGTGAATGGTTATTGTGGTTTTAATTTATGTCCATCCCGACAGATATGTAGACACAATCAGATGCGAGACACCTTTTGCATGATTATGGTCGATTACATTAAAGGAAGCGACATAAAGACTCCGTTCGAGGATAGATCGAGCTTAGGGAGAGAAATGGCTCGCACTTGTAGAAAATAGAAACGAGCTAACGACCGCCCGCTCACAACCAAGCTATTTTTCATTCGATATTCAAGGGTCGACCTAAGTGATCATTTCTATTTTAAAAAGGAAGGAAAGATGAGACATAGAAAATGACCCCATCATCAGAAAATTTCCAATCACGTATATGAAACTAGTTTTAATCAGATTTTCAGCCGGCCGTAGCTGGCAAGCCGGCCATAAAGATAATCTCCAGTTGTCCTGAACATGACCACTTGCTCCTTATAAAAGCCTCCATCTTTCACTCACCAATCACTTCTCTTCGAGATCCTTCACACCATTCCCGCAGAAGTAACTTCAAAAGCACTCATCTCTCCATTCTTTTTAAACCCCTATAAACACATTCAACCAAACCCTAGAAACCCCCGGCATCGTCCGACATCACGAGTGCAATCTGCGATCGATTCCAGCTAAGGAGAGTGTAGTTATGAGGCAGCCCGGGATGTATTCGGGGATGTTATCCGGCATATCCGGTAAAACCGGGCCTCACTCTCTGCCCCTTGCGAGGATCAAGAAGATCATGAAGAAGTCAGGCGACGACGTGAAGATGATCTCGGGCGAGGCGCCAATCGTGTTCTCCAAGGCCTGCGAGCTGTTCATCGAGGAGCTCACCAGGCGGTCTTGGGCGATGACCATGCAAGGCAAGAGGAGGACGCTCCACAAGGACGATGTGGCCTCGGCGGTCGCGGTGACTGACATCTTCGATTTCCTCGTCAACTTGGTTTCGGAGCCACGGAACGCCGACGAGGACACACCGGGAGGAACTAACAACATCGAGCATTAATCTCAGAGTAAGTTTAGCTTCCCAGCATTTACATGGTAATGGAGATTCCTACATAGCTCGGACGTATGTGGAAAGTTGTGTTTTATTGGATATATAGTTATTGTATCAAGTAGCAAAAGTTGAAACAGCTTCAATTACATATATGTTGCTTCTGACTTCGAGAAGACAACTGATATTTTTTATTTGGACAAATATAACGAAAGTATTTTTATGGAATTATTTACAAGCAGCTTTCACTAGGGTTTTGGATTAAAGTTGGTGAAGAAATATTACCGTCCAACGGTGATGGCAAAGAGTCAATTTTTGCTGCGCTCAATTAAATAATGGGAAGGGTTTAACCTATGAGAGACTACTTCTTCTCTTCTTTACTTATTTATTTATTTATAAATCGATCGTCTTCTTTCATAAAGGTTACCGTATGAACCTTTCGTTGCATTTAGGAGTCTAATTACATAAATAATCGTCATCATTCTAGGAAATAGTTGTCTAACATGTTAGGTTCCGACCACTTTGTTCTCTCATGTCACAAAATTTGTGGGACTTATCGTAATCGTGTAAAGAATTTGTAGCCTAGAGTGGCATTCTCTAGTCACGAACAATACTATATGCAATTCTCAATTGTCCCTTTCACCCAACTTAGTCTATAAGGGTAGAAATTAAAAAAATATTTAGCTTGGAAGTCTCTTTCTGTACTTTGTAGTTTCAATCTTCCACTACTAGCGCGTTTGAATCCTTACTTTTAGTAATTATTTGCCACCGGTCGAATACTTTAAGAGAAAATACTTAGTAGTGAACATGTCTTTCTCCCCCTAATTTCGCTTTATGTGTTTTCAAACTTAGAGTTTCGTTTTCCATACATCGAAGTTGCACCATCATAAGTACAAATATGATACATTAGTATTAGAGGGAATCCTCTGTTGGACGTAGCTCTAATTTAAGGATGAACCAGGATAAAATCTCCTATCTCAATTTTTCCTCTTTCTCGCTTCTTTTACTTTGCTGTGATTATACGCCGATCCTAACACTAATCACATCATTAGAATGGATGTTCATTCTTGATAAAACTTATTGTGATATTTTCAGTAGCACTACCGGCGAGAAATTATTTAATGAACCTAACTAGTGCATATTCTAAACTGAAAATGAACCATCGGATCTCCCAAACCTCACACGTTCCCATATGGATCCATCATTTTCAATGGTCCATACTCACACTTTTGTACTAATTTCTCGTGTATCGCAATGGTTGATTTATATCACAATGGTGGTCGCGGATAAAAATAAAAGAAAATACACGCTATTAAAATGTTAGGTATTTGTTTCCAAACTGATTATTAATAATGCCAAAATTACCAATACAAAATGGGATACATCATCAAGTAGTACATTAGCGGGTCAGTCTCTACTCTAAGAAAGCTCTCGCTCACCACTCCATTTTCTACACTACGGTACTACCCTACTAGTACTACAATTTTATATACACCCGTCGCGACCTAAAAAAATAATAAACAAGTTATCATTTTCGGGCTAATGGATTATCGGTTAATTAATTAACTAACCTAACTCGACTCTCCCAAGTCCATACCAAATCGCAACTTAAGGTTCGAATGATCATGCAATGTGATTTGAATTTGGAGTCGCCACTAATCATTTTCGGTAGGTCGATTAGAAACCTAAATAAAATAGCGGAGAAAACTATCTTATTTCTGAACCGAGATTAAGAGTCCGGGGACTTGGTTACATTAATTACAACTAATGCCCTTTCGGTACCTTAAAATTCATGAAAAAATAATGGATTTGACAAATTTGATGAATTCTACTTGAAGATCAAAGAATCAATTTTTTTGTTTTTCTTCCCTTGATATTTGTTTGAAATAAAGAAATTACATGGAATTAGGATGAAATAGGTTCAAGATTACTCCCCAATTTGAACTCGTGCACCAAACTTGTGCTCCGGGCATGTCTTGATCATTGGACCGATTTGATGACTCGTTAGACCGAGAAATCTCTTGTCCTATCTCTCCTTAACGCTTCTTTCTCATCTCGCTAGAATTCCATTAGACCGCAAAGGCGTTGATATTTTTTCCTTTTTGCTCTCCTTCTATTCTTGTACCATTGATGCCTCATCGTTGATATGCAAATGTTATCATAAAAACGTAGAGAAAAATCAGCGAGAAAATCCGAGCTAATTTGTATTCGAAATTAAAGAAAGTTAGGGAATCACTTAACTTTCTTTTTTTGCGGCGAGCTTAACGATGGTGATGAACTTGTGGCTTGTGTTGATAGGTGCGAAATTGGCAATGGTAGCACCGAGCTTCAAAACACTCAAGCCCTCTCAAAACTCTCTCAAAAATTTTTCTCAAGAATTCTCTTTTTCCTCTCTAAAGAATTCCTCTCAAAAACTCTTTCAATTCTCTTCCACTCCAAAAACTCTCTCCCTCTCCTCAAGAACTCTTCTTCTTTTATAGGCAAAATTCTTCATCCTTCATTCTTCATCTTCATTTCCTCACCTTCCATTTTCATCTTCCTTTCTTCATCTTCATCTTCTTTTCTTCATCTTCATTTCCCCACCTTCCATTTTCATCTTCTTTTCTTCATCTTCATCTTCTCTTCTTCACCTTCATTTCTCCATCTTCCATTTTCATCTTCTCTTCTTCATCTTCATCTTCCTTTCTTCATCTTCATTTTCATCTTCTCTTCTTAATCTTCCTTTCACCATCTTCCTTTCCCCATCTTCTTTGGTATTTGCAATGCGTCCCAAATTTCAAGTATTTGCAATACATCCCAAGTTCGAGTATTTGCACATACGTCCCAAGTTTTGAGTATTTGCAATACGCCCCCGAGAAAATATTACTTTCAAGCCCAAATCTTCTTGGTACATTTTTCCACCCCATGCCTAGTCCAGGCCTTGTTAAATTAAGCTCAAATTGTATGCCAATGCTAAATGAATGTGTGAGATGATTTTTGTTTAGAACTAAAATTAGTTCTAATTTTTTATGCAAAAAATATATTAGTCAAAATTTAGGCGTCAACAACTGCCCCTCTTTGAGTGGAGGCTCGTAGAGGTTCCGCTCAAAGACAAAATTGAACCATAAATTTTGATAGTACAAATGATGGATGAACTTTTTGGCGGGAGTTTTAGTCCCATTTTTTATGTAATGAAGTGATGCATGATATGCAAGATAGAATAACATGTGTTATAATTTCTCTTTTCATGTTAGAGAAACCCGCACACGGATCGCATACGAGAATACCTGTTTTACCAAATACCTCATAAGCTGGTGATTCCCTTAATTTCCAAGTTTCTTGCAAACACGAGGACCTTAAGGTATTTGGCCTATCCGTTATCGAGACTTCTCCCTAATGCGAGACAATGCAAGATATGTGTATCCTTCCGATCACAAGAGCTACGTCGTTGTGAGTCAAAGATTGATTAAATGTCGAAATCGCCAGTGCATATGCCTTCACGATTGACAAAGGGAACCGAAATCTTAAGAGCTACGTCGTTATGATTTGGTTTGGATCAAAATCATGGTGCTTATGTCTTCGTGATTTGATAAAGAGCCGAGAATCATAAGAGCTATGTCATTATGAGCCGACTAAAGGTCAAGATCACCGGTGCATATGTCTTCGTGATCGACAAGGGAACCAAAATCTTAAGAGCTACGTCGTTATGATTTGGTTTGGATCAAAATCACGGGTGCTTATGTCTTCGTGATTTGATAAAGGAGCCGAGAATCATAAGAGCTATGTCATTATGAGCCGACTAAAGGTCAAGATCACCAAGCATATGTCTTCGTGATCGAGACGGAAATCATAAGAGCTGCGTCGTCATGATTTGATAAGATGTCAAGATCGCCGGTGCATATGTCTACACGACCTGACAGGAGATGCATATTGCCTGAATTGAATCGTAACAACTATCATTAGAGGAGTTGTTAATTTGAAAATGGGTTCAGAAAACTTACCTGGGTTCTCCGAACGATTAATCAAAGAACGAAACAGATCGCTCGTATCGTACATGGTAGGCATCGCCAGGAGAACTTGCTCATTCAATAATCCTTGGATGAATTTCGAGACCTTGGGAGGGACATCGAACATCGGGAATGTATTACCCATCATAGAATGTCCGAGGTAACATGCGCAAACATATTCAACAATGAGTTCATGCAAAACTATCCTACCGAGCTTGCAATGATTAGAAATAACATGTGCATAATGCAATCACTCATATCATGGTTTATGCATAACCATTCTATCAAGTTTGCATTATCAATCCTGTCCGGGGATGTTCTCACATTATGAATACCTCGAATGTGAGTGAATGGGGGACTTCGGTTCGAAAGGGTTTTCTCTCACTCTCAAGAAAAGTTATTTATCCCGTCTCAGGATTCAAAAGAAATCACTCAATCTTTCCATCATCGCATTCGATAAGGATCCGAGTAACCTCGCAATTGATACGACCGAGCCGATCCGGAGGTCTTGATTAGGACCGTAATGAGGGCTAGGTCAAAGGTTTACAAAGGGGACTCTAGTTGAGTCAAGGCTCTTGAAATGAATTCCTTCGTCATCTCTCGGGTTTACAAGTCAAGAACCCCGCAAAAATGAGAGAAAGTAATCTTGCTCGAACTTTTTCGAGTGATGCTTAAAATCATTGAACTCCACATTAATTCAAGTGCCCTAGTCAAAAAAGGCTTTTAAAGGATTGTAATGGAGGTAATGATTTGGGGGCGAGAAACGAAAGGGTTCGTTTTGGCTCGGAAGATGTTTGAGAAGGGGCTTGATGTTGGTGATCATTACAATTTTGTCACCGATCATGGCCTTCTAGGATACCATCATTGCTCGAGGATGGTATGAACAAGATTGCATTTGCAATTTGATACTTCATGGAGATTTTTCTCTCAACCCTTTTAGGATATACGGAAAAATTGTGCATTTAAGTTCGAAATATTCTACAAATGAACAATGAATTGAAAGGGCATTGGCCTTGCTTTTGGTAGGCACTTTGCTTTTTAAATGCCTAGAAATTTTTTGTGGAATCAGCCTTTCCTCTTTCTTCTCTTTTTTTTTTTTTCCCCAACTCTCTTTTACGATTGTATCTTGATGAGTTCATTGGGAGATTTTCTATGGATCCAGCTTTTCGGTCCTTCTACTCAAAGATGGGCCATATTTGCTTTGGGACAACAATGATCACCAATGAGGGCTTTTAGAAACGAATTTGCAGGCTCAAATGGGTTGTGCAAATGGATATAGATGTGTGGGATAGAAAAAGAAATGCTCTTTGTCACCCTAAGGCACTTGAATTAAAGCGCAAGTACAATGCAAAGAACCATCCGAAAATTGATGTTAGTCAAAGCAAGAAGATTTCTAACTATTTGTCTCGTGATCTTGATGGAATTACCTCCGTTTTGCCCCAATGTGGGGTGGTTCTTGACAGGGGTTATGGAAGTGAAATCTCCGCTCAAATGGGTTGATCAACGGATAACTTGCAGTGTTTAGGGTAGAGAAATGAATGCCTCCATCACTTCGGTTATCGTACCTTTCGCGGAAAACTCTTTACCTCGGGAATGCGGAATTTTGCCACCGTTCATCTCGCCTGAAAAAATTGGACGTGTTTGGGAAAAGATTGCCTTTCATCATCTGTCATGCCCCCTTCCGTACATTCGATGTATCTTATGTAGTTCATGTTGCTTATTCGAGTTGGTAAATTAAACATGAGGAACAATCATGTGCAAACCATGCAGTGTATGAGTGTTTTCGAGCATATAAAATGCAGCAACTTTTTATCTTGGCGGACAAAGTTCGCAAGTACATAAAAAATTTCTTAGGGGCGTGGATCGTGAGTTGCCCCTGCTCATGCAAATGTATTGCAAAACTTCATTATCCGCTGAGACATGAGATTGTCAAAGGCTCCAGGAATTTTTCATTTCATTAATTTTTCAGGGAGAGGGATACTTCTCTATTTGGACAAGCAGTGACCCCCGTAAAAATCAAAAGGAAAGCATCAATGTATGTCCTCATGTTCTAAAAGAATTGAAACGATACCACTTTACTCATGCACGTATTCCTTGCGAACTTTGAATTGAAAAGATCGATTCATCTGGATCGGATTGTATGTCCGGACGTTATCTCTCCTGGTTTTATAACCGTCTGAGGCGAGCTTCGATCATGCGAAGCAAAAAATATTTTTATTAATCTTTGTACATTGATGCCAAATCCCGAGATCGACCGGGATGCCTCGGACCACCGTCATTCCCCCAACCACTATCTTGCGGTGTTGTTGGCGTCCACGGGTGGTTCGCTTTTGTTATATTATTCTCAAAGCAGTTGGCAATCCCAGTCGAGAATAAAATAAGCTTAACTTAAAGTTTGAAACGGGTGAGAATCAATTGGGACGATACGGAGTTACCCATCTTTGAGCCTGTTTGGTCTTTTACTTGCATTCTCCCAAGTAAGGCTATTCGGAATCTCTCTTTACGGGCGTTCGGGGCGTCGTCCACAAATTGATTTGCTACGAGCCTAGCTTAATAAGGAACTTACGCATTTGATAAGAGAGGAGAAAAATTCGCCCTTTAACTCTAGGCAAATTCTAGACAACTAAAAAGTAAAAAGTATCCCACGCAGGAACTATACATGGAATTAAAAGAGTATTCATGCGAGATTGGTTCCACCTCTTTGCTTTGGCCATTCCAATGATTGGCTGATTTTGTCTTGGATCATACACCAACGATCGCTGTTTGAAGATCCATAATCACTTGCTTCGGATCACAACTCGGAGGTCTTTCGGCTCCGAACCGGGCGACCAAAGCGGTGAGCTCATCATCAAAGTAACCTTTTGATTTTTCGGGCAATTGATACTCGAATTGGGCATTGCTACTTGCTAACACCGGCGACAGATTTTCCACTTTGTTTTTGCCGTGAGCGGTCGACTCCTTGAGCTTGAGCCTCTGCCGTCGCTCGGGAACCCGTAGGGATGATCAACCGGTCCGCTGCTAGAACCACCAACGGAAGGTCGGTATGGCCGGTATTCTTAATTGGGAAATGGCCGGGTACTTTTTGCTCCGTAGGTTTTCCCGTGATTAATCTTCCAATCAACTTTGCTCCGGTCGCCTTGGTTCCAAGCTACATCGTGCTTCTTCACTTATCTCTAAATCTGTGAAGGTGATTTGTGACACTTCGTAGAGTGAGCCCGTCTATATTCATCATTTTGAGTACGGCCATTGGTCGTCTGAATTGATTCCTAGCGTCGAACCGCCTCGATGAATATAGAATGAAGCTCGGCGGACCAAAGGGGCCTTTTCTTTTCCGACAAAATCGTCGTAGGCGGCTTGGCCATAGTTCTTTTGTTCGAGTAATTTCTTCCTTACAGATGCTGCCAAATGTTTTGGAGCACTCGAACGCAGACGGCTTCTTTAGGATGCCCGAGCACCATGCAATATGGCCCTCGTTATGAACTGGCGATCATCACTTGCTGATGTGACGATGACCGGTATATTCAACTCGGAATCAATGATCTTTAAGAGACGAGACCGTCCATATCGATCCCTACCATGGCTGTGACGACGATGTCAAAATCATATTTGTACTTGCCTCGGCTCCTCTAAGGTTTCCGTTGCTTTCACATAAGCTGAAATCCTATACATGCACTTTCTCAGCATGGCAACGAGGATCGAGAGGGAAACGGGGTTACCATCAATGGCTATGACTCGCAGATCCTCGGGATATGAAACTTCCCATACTTCCGCCCTGGAGTGAACACATACTTATTTTCCTTTCAAAACCTTCCATATGTAGACCGAAAAATGGGTGTTTCGACTAGAGACGAGCTTTAGATGTTCTTTGGACTTGCAAAGACAAAAGCGACGATGGCCTTTCGTGACGAGTTCTAGAGGTGCATGGAGACTTCAAGTTCTTTATAAACTTTTTCGATCCGTTAGCCTCGCATGCCTTTTCTCTCCTTTTCGATCTTAGTGCATTGAATCCATTTCGTAATAACTCTTACCTCCTCGTCAATCCGTCGTTCTTTTTTACTTTTCCGATATGGAGGAGCCCTCAAATCTTTTCACTTTCTCTACGAACGAGGCGATTATTTCCCTCTTCAAATCTTTTCGCTTCCTCCTACGAACGAGGCGGTTATTTCATTCCTCAAATCTTTTCGCTTCCTCCTACGAACAAGGCGCTTATTTGCCCTCCTCAAATCTTTTCGCTTTCTCCTACGAACGAGGCATTTATTTGCCCTCCTCAAATCTTTTCGCTTTCTCCACTAACGAGGCGATTATTTCCCTCCTCAAATCTTTTCGCATTTACTTACGTGAAGGTTTTCAATGCTTAGTCAAATGCAGAGGAATTCAGGCATTTAAACATGATGATGTTCGTGGATAGTACTCTTCTTTGCCCCTGGATTAAAAGAAGAATGTCTCACATCGGGATTTTGTAACAAACAGACATTCATTCATACATGTCACTACTTCTCTTGAGGATTCGTAAGGGTGGCTAGTAATGCTCAAAGAAGAGATATTTTGAGAGCCCATAATAAAAAAAACTAAAGCTTCATGTAGGCTACACATTCGGAGTTCCATCGAGTTGAATTGGCTGTGTGACATCAAGGAAACTCCAATTGTAGTGATGCATGTCTCTTCCCTCGAAGGGCATCGGTTCCGCCTTCTACAAGACCGACTTTCTCGGGATGTATCTCCAACGAAATCGGATTGTACAAGAGCTTGCTCCGGGTGATGAATCGGTGAATGAGCATTTTCAATGCTCGAGATGTGGCTCATCGAGGAACACGTCACCAAAGGAGATGGGGCCGCTACGACATGGCAAACAACGGTGTTAATAGCATCCCTATACCTCTTGTTCTCTCGCTCGAATCTTTTCACTTTCTTCCCTCGAAACGTAAGTTCATGACTTTCATTTTTAACCTTCAATCGGGTCCGCTTGTTTTGAAACCAAAACTTGACCTTCAAGGGCTCCATTCCTATCATCCGGCTCAATTCATTTTTGCGTCTCTTATTCACGTAAGAAAGCACTCCTTGAAGGCAGCTTGAACACTTTGATTTGATATTTTCTTTTAAGGGTTGACTCAGTCCGCCGCCATTGTTGTTCTTGTCGAGATCTTGAATTTCACCGCCAAGGAGTTGGGTTTTACGGCGTCGGCGTTGGATCCGGTCTCGAAATCCAGCTTCGCTTTCGGGGATGTCTAGGTTGGTTGCCTCCAAGTAAGTGCACGGCCTCTAAACATGTTGGATTGAAATACCTCTTACGCCTTTTGTTCACTCTTACTCTCTCCAAATTCTTTCGAGTAATCGGGTATGTTCCAAAGCTTCCCTTTAAACGCGGATGAAAATCACTAAGCCGACGTTTTTCCCAAGATTTCGTGTTTCCCGCTTTGTCTTATTTTTTTCAACGTGATGGGACCCCGAATCCACTCCCACCGATTTTCTTTTCTTGATAACCATGCTTGTCTCCCACTCAGTTTTCAATCATGGTGGGACTTCAACTCTTTTCGTAACTTTTCGGATTTGTGATGCTCGAGATCACGGATTGACGATAGATCTAGGATCCAACGAACGAAACGCCCGTAGTTTTACCCGAGTAACTAACGTGGCCCGCAAGAATTGCTGTTTCTTCTCTCGGAAAGTATGCTTGTCTCCCACTCGGTTTTCAACATGGTGGAGTCCTCAAATCTTTTCGTAACTTTTTCGGATTTGTGAGGCTTGAGATGGTAGATCCGTGATTCACGGACGAAACGCCCGTGATTTCACCCGAGTAGCCAACGTGGCTCGCAAGAATTACTATTTTTTCTCTCGAAAAGTATGCTTGTCTCCCACTCAGTTTTCAACATGGTGGGGTTCTCAAATCTTTTCGTAACTTTTTCGGATTTGTGAGGCTTGAGATGGTAGATCCGTGATTCACGGACGAAACGTCCGTAGTTTTGCCCGGGATAATTAACTCGGCCTCCACAATAATTATTGCTATAGCTTTTCCTGCCCTTTAAATTAGGATATAACGCCGAGACAATTATCGCTTTCATATCTTCATCTCCAACCTTCTAAGCACTCTTTTGCATCCACTCGTTTTTAGCCGCTTCAACAACAATGGCTTCCCTTCCCGCACACGCCTTCTCGGCTGAAGTTTTGGCCAAATGGGAGAAACTTTATAATCTCCTAGGCCAGGGCTACTCTTATATAGCCAACCATCCGAGGCCAAACCGAGATTCGTCTTATGTTTAGGGATATGGACACCGCTTCTATTGAAGGTACCAAGTTAGAGGAGGAATACAGGATCTTCCCCACCCTCTTCACTAACTTCCCGGAGGCTTACCATGTTGCTCATCAAGATGTTACTTTGGCCCACCTTGTGAAGGCACGCTATCGGGATCGGTCGGACAGCTTGGTGTTGGCGGTCTTGTAGCCGACAATTATAAGAAGGCCCTCGACTACGGTAATGAACAAGTCTCCCCGCCGATTCGTGAGAGAAGAAACTTGGTGGAACGTTTGGCCACGTCCCGAATCATCTTCGAGCGCGATCCGCTCAACATTGTTTTAAAGTTCCAATGCACATGGCCGGAGGAAAGGCTAAACGATCCGACCCTGGATATAGCCCGCGGGAGAATGCGATCTATGACTTGGAATCTCTGGAGCATCACGAGGACAAGGTAGCCAGCCTCAAAGAGAAATGTGAGCTCCTCCTCTTTAAGTTGGCGGATCTCGATCCTCGGAGCGATCAGTGTAGGCGGAGCATCAACCGTATGGAGAGTCGGTTAAACTCCTTTGTGATGCTCATTAGAGCTCGGTTTGGCTTTACGTTCCCACCCCGTTGATCTATTTGTAAAGCTTTTCGATGAATGAAATGAATGCAAGTTTTTACTCATTTCATCTCGGTCGTCATATTTTTTTCGCAAGATAACCCCTTTTACTCTGCGAATATGTAAATCTCACGCTCCCGATGGTCAATCCAATTGGGCCAGAGAGGCTCCCCATTCAAAACAATCTCTCAACAAAGATTAGTAGCGAGGAAACAAACGAATGCTCAAATGTGAACAACTCGTGAACTCGTATTAATATTATAACTCGATTATGAAAACATCGGAGTGAATCGAGCATAATATTTCTTTACGGCGTCGAAATTGACTGGATTGATAAAGACACGACCATCCATCTCGGCCGAATCAAAGCACCACCAGGGAGCACCTTCTTTACTATATATGGACCACCATAGTTTGGAGCGAATTTTCCTTCCGGGAGTGGGACTATTGGGCAATAATTTTCTCAAGACCAGGTCATCGATCCGAAAATATCGAGGCCGAACTTTTTTGTTGAATGATTTAGCAACTCTCTGCTGATAACATTGGCCATGACATACGACCTTAAGTCTTTTTTCGTCGATCGGATTCAATTGGCTTGTCTCTGCTTGGATCCATTCAATTTCCGTCGGCTTAGCTTGAGACAAGTATACGTAAAGAAGGAATTTCCACTTCAATTGGTAGAATAGCCTCCATTCCATATACAAGAGAATACGGGGTTGCCCCGGTAGATGTCCGGATCGAGGTCCGATACGCCATAAGTGCAAATGGCAACCTCTCATGCCAATCGCGATAATTTTCAGCCGTCTTCGCTAAAATTTTCTTAATGTTCTTATTGGCGGCTTCTCTTGCTCCATTCATCCGAGGACGATATGGGGAAGAGTTCGGATGCTTGATCTTGAATTCCTTAAACAATTCGTCCATTAGTTTGTTGTTTAAGTTTGAGCCATTGTCGGTGATTATGGCTTCAGGTGAACCGTATCGAGCAATGATGTCCCGGCGGATAAATTTCGCGATATTTCGTGCCGTGTTGCTTTAAATAGGATGCGGCTTCGATCCATTTGGAGAAATAGTCAATCGCCACCAAGATGAATCGATGCCCATTGGACGCTTTAGGGTTGACAGGACCGATAACATCAATGCCCCACATAGAAAACGGCCATGGTTCGGATAACGATGCAACTCATTTGGAGGGACATTAATCTTGTCACCATGAATTTGACATTTGTGACAGCTCCGAACATGTTGAATACAATCTCTTTCGAGTGTGAGCCAATAAATAACCCAACCTCATAATCTTCTTAGCTAACAAGTGGCCGTTCATGTGTGGACCACGGATCCCTTGATGTACTTCCATCATCGACGAACCGCCGGTTGAGTCAACGCATCTTAGTAGGACGAATCAAATGACCGCTTGTACAAATTCTCTCCATTCAAGAAGAACTTCGAGGCCATCTTCCTTATGTACTTTTGGTCGAATACGGTACTTTTTTCGGGGAACTCCCGCTTCTAAATATAAGTCTTGATGTCATGGTACCATGGCTTACCATCGGGTTCATTGATCACGGTCATACAATATGCTGGCTTTTTTAGTACTTCAATCTTCAGTGGGTCAACCTCAAGTCCATTGGCGACTTGTAACATTGAAGACAAGGTAGCCAATGCATCGCAATCGATTATGAGTCCCGGACAGATACTCAAATGAGATATCTTCAAATTCCTCCACCAATTCATCCAGATACTCATGGTAGGGTAGCAATTTAGCATCTCTCGTCTTCCACTTTCCAACAGTCTTAAGGATAATCAAAGCGGAATCTCGAACACCTTGAGTCGGGCTATCCCCATTTCAATCGCAGCAGCATACCGAGGATGCATGCCTCATATTCTCGCTACGTTATTTGTGCAAAGGAATACCAATTTTGCTGCCACAGGATAATGCCGACCACCTGGAGATATCGAACCGCGCCCGTGCCGACCCCGATAAATTGACAGCTCCGTCAAAGTACATAGTCCGGATGTAATCCTCCACCGACATGATTCGATCCTCGGAATGATAGACATCATCATCTTGCCCTGGATTTTCAGCTAGGACATCTCGCTATAGCTCGTCCATTGATTGACTTTTGGGACAAATATTGAACGTCGAACTCGGAGATGAGGATTTGCCATTTGGCAAGTCTACCAATCAAGGCGGGTTGATTAAGCAAGTATTTGACAGGATCGCACTCGTCACCGAAGCACCTGGTAATGCAAGGTATATTGCCGAAGCCCTGTGCGCACCCAGACTAACGCCGCACACGTTTTCTACGCCGGAGTATTTCATTTCCGAAGCTGTGAATTTCTTGCTCGAGATAATAAATGGCTCGTTCTTTTCCATCCTCCTGCCTCTCTTGGGCTAACATAGCACCCAAAGACTCACTAAGGATTGTGAGGTAGAGGATTAAAGGTTGCCACGGTCTTTGGAGGAACAAGCACGGGTGGATTCATGAGATCTTGCTTGATTTCCCAAAAGCTTCTTCACATTCGCTAACCCATTGGACTAGCGCATTCTTCTTTAACAGCTTGAGGAATGGCTTAGCGGTTTCGATAATTGAGAGATGAATCGAGCAATATAGTTTAGCCTACCCATCAAACTTCGAACTTCTTTAACCGTCGTCGGCGGCTTAAGCTCACGAATAGCCTTGACTTTCGAAGGGTCGACTTCAATGCCCTTACCGCTACCACGAATCGGTAGCTTGCCCGAGCTGGTCCCAAAGACACACTTGCGGGGGTTGAGGCGTAACTTGTACTTTTGGAGTCCGTCGAACAATTTCTTCAGCTTTCGACGTGAACTTCTCCATACCTTGTTTTTGCTATCATGTCATCGACGTAAACCTCAATCTCATTATGCATCATGTCGTGGAAAAGGGCAACCATAACTCGTTGGTAAGTGGCTCTAGCGTTTCGAGACCGAACGGCATTACCCGGTAATGGAACATTCCCCATGGTGTGGTGAAAGTGATTTTCAACTTGTCATTGACGTTCATCGGGATCTGATTGTACCGGAGAAACCATCCATGAATGAAAACAATTCAAACCCCGCAGATCGTCAACAAGTACGTCAATATGCGGGAGGGAAAATCATCTTTAGGATCGGCCTTGTTTAAGTCTCGATAATCGACACAAACCCGAATGCGGCCGTCTTTCTTCATGACAGGGACTATGTTAGCGACTCAATCGGAATATTCTGTAGTCTCAATGAATCCTACATCGAGAAGCTTCATGACCTCCTCTTTGATCTTACGCACTAATTCCGATCCGGCCCTCCTTGACTTTTGCACCACCGGCTTAGCCGAAGGATCGATCAACAAACAATGCTCGACAATGGAACGGTCAAGACCGGGCATATCTCGCATAGGATCGGCGAAAAAGTCCTGGTAATCCTTCAAGAGTCATCGAGCGCTCAAACATTTCGAGGAAAGGCTTGCCCCGATCTTAACTTTTTTAGGGTTTTCCGCATCGCCTAGGCCGATCGAGATAATTTGTTCACCGGTCAAGGGCTTGATCTCCTCATGTCGTTCGAAATCTTGACGAACTTCCTCATAACTGGACTGAACTCATCCAGGTTGTATACTTACCAATCCACTAGGTTTCCCTCCTCATGTATCCCCGGAGTTGTCCGTAGGAGGAATTAGAGCAGGAATGGTTAGCGGCGAAGTTTGGCGGATGATTGAAGTTTGGCGGAGAAGGCGGCCATCATTTCCTCCATCTTTCGGGACATCATCTCTTCAAAGCGCTCGGTCAAGGAGCCAAGTTTCTCGTTTAGGGCAAAGACTCAAGGCGATGGCGTTAATGTCGGCCATCCTCTTCGCGACCGATCGAGTAATATGTGGAGGATCCGTGAAAAATTACCCGTACGCAATAACAAACCAAAAATGAGTACAGGGAGCGAGAATAGCGAGCCGGCCCATGGCATCCCTCTAGACTCAAACGAACAAAGTGATTATGACCAAAGAATTGAAACATGTAATTTTCAGTTTGTCCGCTTTTACAAAAAAATCCGTATTAATTAGTATGTTGGTCAAAATACGTCCAAATTTTACGAGCTTATAGTTGAGAAGATGATGAACAACTTTTATATTGACCAATTGGACTAGAAATGAGCGGATCAAATCAGTTTAATGTGTCTTTTCGAAAAATCGCATTCAGAAAACTGTTATAACCACGGTAGTTAAAAAAACGAAAGGCCATCTTAAATTATGAATTTAATTCTGAAATGTTGTAGGATATTAGTTGAAACATAGGTCTACAACTTTTATGTTTGGCACTTACTCAAAACTCGATCATAGAATTTAGTAAAAATCGTACAACAGGAACAAGCCAAATCGGGATTGAGGACAACCGATGAAATTGTAAAAATTACGAAGCAAAGTGTGAAATTGGAAACAAGACAATGAGATTCATAAACAATCAACCTAAATCATAGACCAGCCCAAAATAAAAATGAGATAACAGGGCATAAGAGACAAGAAATTACCGCTCATAGGAAGAAAATGTCAAACACAAAGACATGCGCATGAATCGTGGATTCGATTTTAGTTCTTTTAGCAAAAATGAAATGAAAGACGAACGACATGTCACGGCCTTGCGCACGTTCATCATGACTAGTTGCCGCCCGCATACATAGTCATGACTAGTCGGGTCCAATCATCTCGGCTTGGTTCGGTCGACAATGGCAACTCTCATGCATCATAGCCTCACGTGCATGAGAACAACCCTTGAGCCATTTTTTGAAGAACTCGGGATCCAAGTGGGATAACCTTTAGCGAAGCCTTACCGCCAAGGTTAAAGAACCACATAAATACCATCCTGAAACTATCGGGTGACCCGGGTTCGGTCACAAGTCAAGGTGGTGTAGTGCAATTATATTAGGGGCATACATGACATTTTAAAGGCAATCGGCACTCCGATAGTTCAAAAATTAAAACTCTCATCACCAAGCTCGCAAAATGAGAGGTTAGCCATGACTCCTCCCCTTATAACTCCCTTCCCGCAAAACCATTTAACACCTAGGGATTAAAATTCAAGCAAGATTGCCAAATCAAGTAATTTTCCTTTTCATGAACTTATCCGCTTAAGTCCTCTTTGGGTCCCAATGAGTCGCCAAGTCGTCGCGACCTAAAAAAAATAATAAACAAGTTTATCATTTTCGGGCTAATGGATTATCGGGTTAATTAATTAACTAACCTAACTCGGACTCTCCCAAGTCCATACCAAATCGCAACTTAAGGTTCGAATGATCATGCAATGTGATTTGAATTTGGAGTCGCCACTAATCATTTTCGGTAGGTCGATTAGAAACCTAAATAAAATAGCGGGAGAAAACTATCTTATTTCGCGAACCGGAGATTAAGAGTCCGGGGACTTGGTTACATTAATTACAACTAATGCCCTTTCGGTACCTTAAAATTCATGAAAAAATAATGGATTTGACAAATTTGATGAATTCTACTTGAAGATCAAAGAATCAATTTTTTTTGTTTTTCTTCCCTTGATATTTGTTTGAAATAAAGAAATTACATGGAATTAGGATGAAATAGGTTCAAGATTACTCCCCAATTTGAACTCGTGCACCAAACTTGTGCTCCGGGCATGTCTTGATCATTGGACCGATTTGATGACTCGTTAGACCGAGAAATCTCTTGGTCCTATCTCTCCTTAACGCTTCTTTCTCATCTCGCTAGAATTCCATTAGACTGCAACCGGGCGTTGATATTTTTTCCTTTTTGCTCTCCTTCTATTCTTGTACCATTGATGTCTCATCGTTGATATGCAATGTTATCATAAAAACGTAGAGAAAAATCAGTGTAGAAAATCGAGCTAATTTGTATTCGAAATTAAAGAAAGTTAGGGAATCACTTAACTTTCTTTTGTTTGCGGCGAGCTTGAACGATGGTGATGAACTTGTGGCTTGTGTTGATAGGTGCGAAATTGGCAATGGTAGACCGAGCTTCAAAACACTCAAGCCCTCTCAAAACTCTCTCAAAAATTTTTCTCAAGAATTCTCTTTTTCCTCTCTAAAGAATTCCTCTCAAAAACTCTTTCAATTCTCTTCCACTCCAAAAAAACTCTCTCCCCTCTCCTCAAGAACTCTTCTTCTTTTATAGGCAAAATTCTTCATCCTTCATTCTTCATCTTCATTTCCTCACCTTCCATTTTCATCTTCCTTTCTTCATCTTCATCTTCTTTTCTTCATCTTCATTTCCCCACCTTCCATTTTCATCTTCTTTTCTTCATCTTCATCTTCTCTTCTTCACCTTCATTTCTCCATCTTCCATTTTCATCTTCTCTTCTTCATCTTCATCTTCCTTTCTTCATCTTCATTTTCATCTTCTCTTCTTAATCTTCCTTTCACCATCTTCCTTTCCCCATCTTCTTTTGGTATTTGCAATGCAGTCCCGAAATTTCAAGTATTTGCAATACGATCTCGAAGTTCCAGTATTTGCAATACGCCCCAGTTTTGAGTATTTGCAATACGATCCCCGAGAAAATATTACTTTCAAGCCCAAATCTTCTTGGTACATTTTTCCACCCCATGCCTAGTCCAGGCGCCTGTTAAATTAAGCTCAAATTGTATGCCAATGCTAAATGAATGTGTGAGATGATTTTTGTTTAGAACTAAAATTAGTTCTAATTTTTATGCAAAAATATATTAGTCAAAATTTAGGCGTCAACACACCCTACATACGTAGTTGGTACCAAAAACCATGCAATACGCCGTCTTCTGTTTTGGTCTGGTACACCTTGGGTTAAGCAGAGAAGCAGCTAAACACAATGCTCTCGCCGGGAGCAGCTGGGACCGAGAACTCGCCGCTATCGAACCTACGAACCCTGGTTGGCCTCGAGGTCGTCTGGCCATCTCCACCAGATGCTCCGGCCACCGTGTCCGGCTTCTTTCCAGCGGGGGATGCCCTTCTCTCCATCCGCCGCCTCACCACATACTCCTCGGGAATGAACACGTCCATTATTAGTTACTTGCAAGGTTTTGAGTTGAGTGAAATGGAAGTGAAGAGGGAGTGTTATATACAAGGAGAGAGAGAGAGAGAGAGAGAGAGTTACAATGGGCGGAGGACCATGTTTGGGGGGTAAACAATTGCATGGTTATGAGGGTGGTGCCTGCAAATGGTTTTCTTTTCTGCCTTCCTCGGAGTGTGCTTTTCCACTCACTTTTGGGTCGTGAAAAGCTTTGAGGTTTGATGGAAAGAGAGAGAGAGAGAGAGAGGGGACGCGTGTAACGGCAGGTACATAATATAATAGTCCATTGCTTGACAATTGTAGGGACAAACAGAAGAAATTCCCGGCCATTTCATCAGTCTCCGACACGATGACATAAATGATCAATAAATTTTAGCTCAATATATAATGTGATCTCCGAATTTTTAATTTAATGTGGTCCTTAAACTTTAATCTAATTTTCAATGTGATTCATGAACTTTTAATTTGCTACATGTGATCTCTCGACTTTTGGTCATGTTTAATATAGTCATTGAACCACATTAAAATATTCGATGTAGTCCTTCCATTAATTAATAGCGTACAACATTGAACATTTTCTTATAGTATAAGGACTATATTGAACATATACCAAAAGATTGAACAAACTCAAAGTTCACGGACCATATTGGGTATTGTGCTAAAGTTCGGGGACCATATTGAGCAAATTAAAAGTTCATGGACCACATTAAACTTTAAGATAAAGTTTAGGGACCACATTACATATTAGGCTAAAGTTCATGGATCACATTGAGCAAGTTAAAATTTCATGAATCACAATGAACATTATGCTAAAGTTTAGGGACGACATTATACATTGGGTTAAAGTTCGGGGATTACATTGAATAAATTAAAAGTTCATGGATCATATTGAACATTAGGCTAAAGTTCCGAGTAATTGAAAGGCGACAAAGGGCATAAGTACAAAAAAAAAGTCATATACCTATTACGTTGATATTAATTCAGTCTTAAATCTTTCAATTAGATTAATTTAGTTCTAAACTTTTTTCGATTGGTATCAATTCAGTTCATTCAGCCAATTTAGATTGGAAATTGCCGACGTGGATGTCAACATCTTACGTGACACGGTTAGCATCGACGCAGAAATTTTTATGATTTTCTTAGTACTTTTTATTTTTTTATTTTTTATGTTTTATTTATGTTTTATTTTGTCTTTCCCTTTTCTTTTTGACGATTGCCGATCCTCACCTACGGCTAATGGTTGGTGATCAGCCAAAAGAAATGGTGAAAGAAAAAAAATTTCAAAAAAATGTCCACATCAACGCTTGCAAGTAGATTAGGTTAGCTAGGGCCAGCTGAATGTCGATTGATGTTGGGCCTCGCTAGCTGGTAAAACGTCCGAATTTCATTGTCCCATCGCGAACAGAACTCGTGTGCGGTTTGGTTAGCTAGGGCCATAGATTAGGCTACCTCCCTCCTAATTGGCTATCTAAGCCCCCTCCCATCCTTCGAGATTTGCTTTGTTCTGATGCTGCTTCTAGTTGTTTCTCAAATTTCATTAAGTGAATAAAAATATCCGTATTTAAGACAAAAGAAAAAAACGCTAGCCAGTATTCACCGTAGGAATTTTCAGCCTAAATTTTTCAGATGCAATGAATTGATTACCAGTAAAAGTTGAAATGTTTATGAACTTTTTTTTAGGTAAAAAAAGGTCTATGATTTAATTGGTACAAATACAATACATCTAGGATTCTTCTCTGGTAACTTTTTTCCATTGACAAAGTCACGTGAGACGAGAGGATGAGGCGGTGCAAAAATATGTATGCGTAGACTAGGATAGAGCGCCAGTCTACCCAACTCCTTTTGCCCTCTAAACAACGTTGGTGGATAACTCAGTACATAGAATCTGGAAAAACAAACGAAGTCTCGTCCTTACCGCCGTCGGCAGATTAAATTAAGCTTTGCATAAATCGAGAAGGAGATTAGCGTATTTCTAATTGGATTACGGGGTTAATTGTCACTGCACGTGGGGGGCAAATCTACGAGTGTTGGAGGCACGTGATGTCTTTGGCCTGGCACGGCGATGAGCGTAAGTCACATCTACAAGCGTTCGCATGTCAATGACCAGAAGTAAGAGGGGTAGTTTTCGATTCATGGGTAATTTAATCTGTTGAGCTTCTTGCAACATGAGGAATAATAGAGGGGCGTTTTCATAACTTGATTCACCCTATTTCCTATTATGTTCGCTGCTTGTCCAGGCTCTCGAAAAATTACGAGTAATAAAAAAGACAAGAAGAAAAAAAGATCGTTCGAAAAGACGCCTGAACGATGAGATACTCTCTCCCGAAGAGCTCCACACATCTACTTATTCATGTATTTCTTGTCGCGTGAGCAGACGGGTCGGCAATTTGACCGGAAAATGATCCGGGTGCATCTGGCGGATCCCGGGAACGAAGATAAAAGTCAAGGGACAGCAATTGAAGTACCAAAGTTTTAGCTACTGTTGATGAATACTCCGCTCTTCGCTCTTCGTTCGAATGATTTGAGTTACGCATTCCATATGAACACCTTGTATCATACCATCGATGGTGCTGACAACAAAGCCACAGGCCATCAACATCGAAACCTTACGAAAGTGGCTGTCCAATTAATCAAGATCATGGCTTTGCTTGGCGAGCAATCAAGCCTAGGCTTTAAGTAACGTATCTCCTTCCTCTCTGATCGACATCCTAGCCTAGGAATTTGATGAAACTTGCATTTCATTCCACAGTGAAGCACCAACTTTAAAATTAATTAACTCCTCTCGTCACATCAATGTTTGGTGAGAACCTTGGGGTTAACAGCTAAATCAAATCAGTCCCCAACCCTTAATCTTCTCATTTTTTTAATGATCCAAATGCAACAAATTCCAAATCTTGCTCATTTTGTAGTTTATTTCATCTTGTTTTCGAGCGTACCGGTGGCTAAGTTGAAGGATTACGTGATGGAAGAGGAGGTGGAGAAGGAGGCTGGTCGATCTGAAGCACCAAAAACTCCCCCGGACCCCGAGAATGGAGCTCAGGAGAAGATCGTCATATCTGCTCCCAACAAGAAGGTCGCTTTTGCGACTGATGACGGTAAGTAATCTGCTCTTGTTTTGGATTGAGAACAAAAGAATTCGAGGTCGAGTTTGGTATAGTCGTCCCCGTGGCAGACTTATCATGACATGCACATTTATCCATCAAACTAAACTTGTCGGATAATCTATTTCAAATTGGTATTAGAATAGGAAATCCAGTATTCGGAATTGACGATGCGTTTGCGAGCTGGTAAGAGACTTTCGGTCGGTTGATTAAATAGACTGGTAGGGGTTCCCTGCAATTTTGCAAATCCCGCCATTTGGTTCTCTGTTTTTTACCTTACCCCATTGAATTTCTTGTGGCAGAGATCACAGATGCTGTTGAGAAAGGCTCAGGAGATCAAACAGAGAGAGGTACGACTAAGCAGGCGAGTGGGGACCTGTAGTTATTCATTGTTTTCTGATCAAGTACATTTTTTTTTTGGGGGGGCTAAGTCATTGTAAGATCATCAGACTAAGAATTTGACTTGTTGCTATGGTTCTTAAGATGCTGTACTTGCCCAAGTGGAAGCAGAGAAGAGGCTGGCTTTGATCAGAGCTTGGGAAGAGAGTGAGAAATCCAAAGCTGAGAGCAAGTAAGAGAGACTCTTCACTTGTGATTGCCCTCCCTTTGCATTGAGTCCTGGTTGATTTGAGCGAGATCTTGAGACAGGGCATACAAGAACCTAGCCATCACTGGGTCCTGGGAGAGCACCCAGATAGCTTCTGCCGAGGCTCGGATAAAGGAAATCGAGGTGAGCGACATTCAAACCGTGTTTGAAAATGTTCTCAGGCATCCCGGTTCTCTCCAACCCACCATCTGAATTATATGCGCGGGGCGGAACTGGAACTCTGATTTTCAGAGTGTTGTAATTCGATTCGTTCGGGAGGGTCTAGATTGCTACTGATGTGACTTGTTGTTCTTCACAAATGGTAGGAGGAGATAGAAAAGAAGAAGGCCGAGCAGGCGGAGAAAATGAGGAACAAATTAGTTGAAATTCAAAGGGAAGCCGAAGTAAAGAAGGTGATGATCGAAGCGAAACGAGGCGAAGACATCATCAAGGTACAAGAGGCAGCTGCGAAGTTCCGTGCCACCGGTCTTGTACCGAGGAAGCTCCTCAGATGCTTCGGCAGCTGAGTTTCCTTGGCCACAATTGATTTAAGAAGAATGAATTTTGAAAATGCAAGCATGCTTACGTTCTTCTTTGGCGATCCGATGCTTTTCAAGGACTCTCTGCTTGTACAGTTAAAAAAATGTGTGTACAATTTTGCTTGAACAGGTTTGAAGATTTGTAATACATGCTTGTGAAATCTTGTATCATATGATATGTATAAGGGGTCGAGAATAGGCTCTTAGGATTGACTTTTTTCTGGCCAAATGACAAGATTTTACATGGCTGATGGCTTTTGCTGCCGTGGAATGTGCTCCAATTCTCAAGCATTTGAATCTAAAAAGGGAAAAGAACAGAATGGATTACGAGGAAAAGAAATGGCCCATGACAGCACAGAAATAGAAGGAAGTGAAGAGACCATATCCTCTAAATTTATGCAGGTCAGACCAGGTCAACAAATTTGATTTAGATCATCAAGGGCAATGACAGGTTCCAAAATAGAAGGAACCTCAACCAGGTGTCCAAATCTCATGGTTGAAATTCAATGACTCCTCCCAAACCAATCAACCTATCTTCCAAGCTTTACGACGCTGAAGGTGAAAACAGATTTGAGCTCTTTCGTCTAAAAGATCTCCGAAATTTGAAGACGATGTTCTCGCGCTCGATAGTGTAACGTCCGCATTATTTCGACGGAAAACTTCCGGCACAGATTAGGATCGAGCGATGGGGTTCAGTGGGACGCAGGAGAAATGCAAGGCTTGCGATAAGACTGTACATCTCATAGAGTTGGTATCAGCTGATGGAGTCCCTTATCACAAGACCTGCTTCAAATGCAGCCATTGCAATGGCAAATTAGTGGTGCGAATCCTCATCTTTTTGGATGTTTCTCTTTTGCTGTTCAGAAACGAAATCAATCCCGTCCCTTTGTAACCATTGCGGAAATCCTACATCTGTGGAAATTATACGTGCTTCGTGTCGATTTATCTGTCTTATCACCATGGTCAGAGGACCGTGATCCAACCGGAAAAAATAATTAGCACCATTTCTAAAATTCCGGTGGCTAAATACCGCACGATCTCTGAAGAGGTGTGAAAACATGACTATTAGGACCCCAGAGATACTGCATTGATTTAATGTGCGCGATCCATTTCTCAGATAAGCAGTTTCTCTTCGTTGGATGGAGTCTTGTACTGCAAGCCTCATTTCGAGCAGCTCTTCAAGGAGACAGGAAGCTACAGCAAGAAATTCCAACGTGAGATCTCTTCGTTTCAACGAACTCAAGACATTAACCGTCGCTACATCGCTGCCTTTCTTCACTTGTCTAACAATCTTCTTTATGTCTGTTATATCTATGGCAACTAGCGGGAAAGTCTGCTGATCCGAAACATAATGCGCTGGTAATCAATTCTCTAATCACTCTAAAATCCCATCATTCTAGTTATGCATCATCATGTTGGGTATTTATGTGCCATTGTCCTGTCACCTTCAGTCTAGGACTCCTAGCAAGCTTTCACAGAGGTTCTGCGGTACCCAAGACAAATGTGCATTGTGCCAGAAGACGGCTTATCCGCTCGAAAAGGTTAGCATCGTTAGCGCCACGTTCACGTTGATAACCGATTCATTGATATTATATCGGAGATCACACAATGTCGGGGTGTTTCTGCAGCTGACAGTGGAGGGAGAGTCATACCACAAGTCCTGCTTCAGGTGCTCTCATGGAGGCTGCTTCTTGAACCCATCCTCCTATGCTGCTCTGGACGGCATCTTGTACTGCAAGCACCACTTTGCGCAGCTCTTCAAGGAGAAGGGCAGCTACAACCACCTCAACAAGATCGCCTCCATGAAGAGGGACGCAGCTGGGCCGCTCCCCGAGCCAAAGGAGCAAGCGGGAGCGCCCGATCAAGAGCTGGGGAACGCGCAGGAGTCGGGACCCGAGGACAAGCGCAAGTCGGAACAGAAACAGTAGCCATTGGCTTTGAAACGATAAAAGTCGCAGCGGTGGAGATATTCGGAGCTTTTTTTTTCTTGCTCATCATGATTATGCAATTGAATTTAACCTTGTTGTCATGTTCTTATTATCAAATTTGAGATCTTTCTACGACTCTTCTTTGTGACATCCTAGTTTTGCATGATGCTGTTCCTGAAATGCCTGATGGAAAAAAAAAAAAAGTCGAATGGCTGTCAAAATTTGTGAATTGATGCTATTGATCCTTCAAAAAATCTAAAGCATGCAAAGAAATTGCTATTTGGCTCCAAGCAGAATAACCCTGAAAATTTAGACCAAAAAATAAAAAAGAAAAAGAATAACCCTGAAAAAAAAATGGAAAAGAAAAAAAAAATAATACATGCCACGTAGGACGTGACGTGGCATTGTGCCATTCCAGAAAAGATAAAAATGAAATCTTCCTCCGACAGCCGTTCTATCTCCAGAATCTCCCTCCACCTTCCCGTTCTTCACTTCTTCGGAACGCTCGCTCGTTTTCCATGCTTTGTATCTCGGCGGTGATGAGCTTGCCTTGACCTTCGATTCATCACGGCAATGGAGGCCTCTGCTCTGACCGCCGTCGCTAGCATCGCGAGTTCGGCTCGCAAGGACGATAAGTCGTTCGCTGCCATCAATGGCTCCGCTCCGTTTCCCCTCCGGGGGAGGGGTTCGTCGACCGGAAGCTTCCGTTTGCGGGGGAGATTCGAGAGGTTTACGGTTCTTGCCTCCAAGGACGAGCCGAAGCTCAATCAGTGGGACCAGATGGAGCTTAAGTTCGGCCGCATGCTTGGCGAAGATCCGAAATTGACTATGGCCAAGGTCGCTTCTCTCTCTCCCCCACCCCCTCTCGTATGTAGGCACTCATTTTTTGGTGCGACTGGATGCGTTCACCAATTAAATTATGAAACTTTCAATTGTTCCACTGATAGAGAATGACAGAGACGTAGCTTCAATTGTGTTGTTTCGACATGCTTTCCTTTGCAACATATGAGAGGATCTCTAAGCAAGGAAAGTGGAAACTTTTCAATTACATGGTTGACAGTAACTCCATGAAGGATTGGAAAGACTATGTTGTTTCAATTGACTGTCTGAGGAAAGGTGATAACGTAACTGAAACAATTAGCTTATGTATCCTTAAGACTGCATAGGACGGCTATGCAATTGAATTGTTTAAACTTCTAATTGGCGAAATATGTGTAGCAAGTTCATTGGAGAGAACTGGGTTTTGTTTTTTCAGATAATGGGAAGGAAAGCAAATCCAGATGCTTCTTATCTTGAAATTGAGAAATCATTCTACAAGAAAAAGGGTGATATCAAGGAGGTGCCGTTTGAAGGGACACAGGAGGGAAAGTCGTCCAGCTCATCAGATGGTTTGAATTTGGTTCGGCCTGTCCCGAAAAAAGGTGTAAAATTCCAGAGTGACAAACCAATGGCATCAGAACAGAAGAGACCAACACCAGTGGTTGAGAAGTCGAAACATAGTCCGAAGAGTAGTGTTCCTGATGTCATATTGAGAAAACCGACCGTGTTTAATGAGAATGACGTTGAAGATAAGCCATCAAAGTTGAGAATTAAACGGAACTTGTCCCTACAAATGAGCAACCAGCAGGTGATGAAGGAGAGATTCAGTGACATGACATTGTTGAGAAAGCCTCAACCGACTGAGGTCAATAGTAATCTTTCCAGAGAAGTAGAACCTACAAATGACTCTGGATCTGTACATGGTCGAAATAGTGAACTGCAGATGCAAAATGAAGAGATAAAGGTTGAAGTAAATGATTTCACACTAATGAAGAAGCCTGTGGGTGTGACTGATAATCATGGACAAGTTGGCTATTCTGAAGCTCTTACCACTGCTGATGGAGGGCAGAAAGGCTTGGAATCTGTATCTGGGGAGACTACTGCAACTACAGGAGAATTTGAAGCATCTTCAGCAAGTGCTGATGTACCTCTTTATAGAGTTGAACCAAAGGATGATGTTGTCTTAGGTAAAGATCTAGATTCTTTTTCGCTTTTTCTTTGGTGGGATATGTGGATTAATATGATGATTGTTCTTTCAAGGATCGCAGCTGCATGAGAAGAACAGTGTTGATTCTGGTGTCAATTTTGCTATGACGACCGCGCTACAGGGAAAACCAAAGAGGTGTCTTAAATTGATTCCAAATTCTTTAGATTTTAGTGAGTTTTGTGCCTTGAATCTTTTGAATTTGTTTTGAATGACAACATTTTAAGTGCAGAATGGGTGAAAATATAAGAGGAATCTCAAACAGTGACAGAGTGGAGGCATCAACTCCAGCCTTTGACCATCATGGTGATGATTTTGAACTTGGGAGTGTATCTGGGAACCCTGCATTGGAGGTAAGATGTTATAAATAATTGACACATTCTTTTGGCTAGTGAGAGATTCCCTTAGAAAAATTTGGGTATTCCGTTTGGCTATAGGACCGTGAAGATGCTGATTGGACCCGAGCTGAACATCTGGTTAGGACGGGTGAAAGAGAAGAAGTGGAGTTACTAAGCTCTAGCACCCGAGGTTTTGTTGTAAGTTAATTAGTGGAGACTTTTCTGGTCCTTATGCTGATTTGTTTTCCTTTGCTGTGTCAAATTGCAGACCAGCATCTAGCAACTATTTTGTTTTATTGGTTTGTGTTAATCGTCCTGAAATTGGTTCAATAACTGCAGGTGTCTTTTGGTTCACTGATAGGATTTTTGCCATACCGCAGTCTTGCTGCCAGGTGGAAGTTCTTAGCATTTGAATCATGGCTAAGTCAGAAGGGATTAGACCCATCAAAGTACAGGCAAAACCTTGGAGTTATAGGAAGTTATGATGTTTCGGGCAAAAGTAGTTCTACCGGCAAAGGTCTAAATCCAGAAGATGTTCCACCAATGACCGAAGGAATCTTACCAGATATGAAATTGGAAGATCTTCTTAGAATTTATGACCAAGAGAAACTCAAGTTCTTGTCTTCATTTGTTGGACAGGTATCAAGGAGTAAGATTCAGTATCAATGCATTGGGAATTTCCATTGTTGCTGTAGTTACTTTACATGTTGAGTAACTGTCCTCATATAACCTTACATTGCAGAAAATCAAGGTTAATGTGGTAGCGGCTGACAGAAAGTTTAGAAAGCTTCTCTTTTCTGTGAAGCCCAAAGAAAAGGAGGCAATGGTCGAGAAGAAAAGAAGTCTCATGGTAAGGCAAGGATATGGAAAATTGGAATCATTATCTGTAGGCCATATATCTTCCCAAAATCGAAACGTGACTTAATACTTGTTATGTTTAATGCTGAATAAAATGTTATACTTTCAGATATGCTGCTAAGGTTTTGTTTGGTTGCTACACCAGTTTGGTCTTACCATTTTCCTTCAAACCCCCTCACAAAAGAGTTTATCTAGATGGACAATTGGACAATTACTAATCTTATTTTTTTTGGGATAACCTAAGGGTGGAAACAGGCAGTCAACATGGGTATCGCCTTGAGTGTTACCATGGGGTTGCTAATTTAGATGGACAATGTTTTAAATGTGTGGTTCTTGTGTTTTGGTGGCTGGTATTTCAGTGGGGTGGCCAAGATTGGTTTTAATTGTATTGTGGGGACAGGGTTAGTGTCCCAAATATGACATCCACGAGTTCAGAATAACCATTCGGGTAGTCTAGTAAAGAGTTTTAGATTCAGTGTTCAGTTGCCCATCGACTGATGCTACTGGTGGTCTATATGTTGAAATGGGATTGCTCCTCTTTCACGTACTCCAGTAGTTTGCTATCCTTGGAAATAATAAAGTGATCAAAGTATATCTTGATGAAATGTTACTTCAGTACTTGACATGAGAGAATTTGTCACTAAGGCATAGTACTGTTTCTTATTGCAGGCCAAACTTCGAATAGGGGATGTTGTCAAATGTTGCATTACGAAGATCACATACTTCGGTATTTTTGTGGAGGTAGATTATTATGAATTTTCTATCTGGAAGGGAGCACATTCAACGTTCTATGTTGGTGATGTCTGTACCTAAATGAAGCAACTTCATAATGCAAAATCAAATCTCTTTGCTATTGGAATGATTCGGTGCTCTTATCATTGTTTCTTCTTTTATTGAAATTCTTCAGGCTATGGATCTTACATATGAGGCTGCTATAGCAAATTAGTTGTTTGAACAACAATTCCTTGAATTCGTCTATGTAGGTTGACGGGGTGCCTGCATTAATTCACCAGACAGAAGTGTCATGGAATGCAACGTTGGATCCTATGTCGTATTTTAAGATTGGTCAGGTAATACAATCTATTTAAGGAAAAGACCTTTATTTCTGTATGATCATATTTTGCAGAAAATTAGTCAGACTCTCTTATGTTTGCCTTTTGCTATAAAAACTTCATATATTCGATTTGGATTGTGCTTGAGTTTGCCTATTTTCTGTTGGTTGCTTCCCGAGTTTTGCTGGCTGTGTCACATGGTATACGAATTCAGTTACTCATTGTAAATTTTTTTATGTATTCTTTCACTGTGGGTCCTTTTGGCTTTCTGACTTCTTGAGAAGATCAATTTATAATCAGATTGTGGAGGCCAAAGTTCATCAACTGGATTTCGCACTTGAACGCATTTTCTTGTCACTGAAGGAAATTATGGTAATTTAGTTCCAAATTTTGGTGTAAACTGAGAAAACTTTCATATTTGTCCATCATTACAAGTGTTATTTCCTTATGGCAGCCCGATCCACTGATTGAGGCCTTGGAGTCAGTGGTTGGTGATGGCAATTCGTTCAATGAGAACCTGGAAGCTACACAAGCAGAATCCGAGGTTCCTACGATCATCCTTTAATTAGAGCTTATTTTGTACTCATTGAACTATGAGGCCCTTTTGAAACCAACCCCCTCCCCACCCCAAAAAAAAATAAAAAATAAAAAGAACTATGTGGCTCTGATGAGAGCTGGTTGGTGTGTCCTAAAGATGTTTTTGGAATAGTGATTCTAAAGAACTCAGAAATAGGATAATGACAGCAAAGTGATTCTTTTGTCTGTTGAAGTTATTTGCATAGAATTAGGTGGTTTACTTGATTCCACCTTTGAAATGTTGAAGAAAGTAATGGGTCACATGATGCATAGCCTAGTTGATTGCCTTTCCGCATTTTGTATCACTAAGCCTAGATGGTATTTGTTTTATCTTATGCTCGTTCAATTAGACAAAATGAAATTTGTCTCTAAAGTACCTGTACATATGGTCTGGGAGTATTCATCTCTTGCTTTAAATTTAAGCAGTGGTTTGAAGTGGAGTCGCTTATCAAGGAGCTCCAACAGATTGAAGGAGTGCAGACTGTGTCAAAAGGCCGCTTTTTCTTGAGCCCGGGTTTGGCCCCGACATTTCAGGTGGGTGTACATGAATGTCTAGTTCCTACTTGGTACAAGGTTGTGGTTAAAAAACGTACATGTAGGTTTCCATCTTCATGGAGATACTTGAGCTCTTAGCATACTGGTCATTGTTCATTGCGCAGAAATTATGTTCTAGGTTGATGCATCTTTCTTCTGTTCTATACAGTCTCCAGAACAATTTCATGAGCTCATATGGTTTTCATGTTTTTGATATTCAAGCACACCCGAAGACATCTCTAACTTTCATAGGATTAACCAGATTTTAATAGCTCCAAATTTTCTCGCCTCAAGTTCTTGGCACAAGCAAATATATCCATGGAGATCCTTTTCTGATTTACATGGACAGACTGTTGTTTTTCTTATGTTTTTGCTCTTTTAATATATGCTATCAAGCAACGACTGCAGACCTACGAATACACAGAGAAGTGTCTTTTATTATCCTCTTTAGCACATGTAAAGGAGGCATGTACTACTTACCCTTTTGATGAAAGCACACAAATGCACTGTACACTCTTTTTTTTTTTTATTTTTAAAAAAGACAATAGAAAAACGTTATATGTGGTTATAGTGGAATGTGCCCTTACAATATGTCCCATGGTGCAGGTTTATATGGCGTCCATGTTTGAAAATCAATACAAATTACTGGCTCGATCTGGAAACAAAGTACAGGAGGTATGAGTTGAATTATATTCCATGGTTCTTTCACTAACATCAGATCTCGCGGGTGACGTGTCACGTGATCTCTGATTATTATGCAGGTAATAGTCGAAGCATCGTTGGACAAAGAAGAGATGAAATCCGTAATTTGGACGTGCACCAACCGAGTTGAGTAGCTTGCTCATCCTTTCTGCTAAGCCCATGCAATCACTTTCTTTCTGATGGACTTAAAATATCATTCATCTGGTGACTGTTCCACCAAGATACCAGCAGAAGCGGCATGGTAGCTCGGTATTGCGCATTCGGAGCCAAAGAGCGTTAGGTGGATGTAGCTGTCCAAGATAGGCCAAGTTGTAGCTGTCCAAGATTAGCCAAGTTGTTGCCGTCTCTTTGGTTGTGGGGCGTTTGGGATTAGATACGTTTTTCGAATCAGTTTCCTTACTTGACGCTGGACAGCGTGTAGACTCTTCAATATGCAAAGGAATTTATATTAGGTTCGCAAGGGAAGATCAAATTTGTAATGTCATCCCGTCAAGGGTGATGTCTAAAAGATTGGCAGAATGGTCTCATTTGGATCTCATTTCATTTCTTATACCAGTGGCAAGATGCTTACGTATTACATTGGTGTTTGTCTCCGTTGATCGAGCAAAAGGAAGTGGGGGTTACATGCTGCACTCGCATACGCATGACACAGAATTAAGTGCCTAATGCTTCGCGTACATGTTTCAGCCTCCTCATGAGCTGCAGCTTTTGCTTATTCAGTAACAGTCATCTTCATTCTTGATCTTGCATTCCCCGAGCTGGGACGATAGTCCAACACCTCCTTGCCTGCATTTGATCCTATTCTGTGAGACCTGCATCGCACGTTCCGTAGCTGTAGCAGTTGGCATCGGAGAGTTTGAGAACGCATAAGACATGTTGATTGTCACTCGCGGCTGATTGCATGACCTAGGAAATGATACGTACATGGAAAGCTCAGATTGATGTATGGAAGTTGAGATGAGTCGCAACACTTGGAAGAGGACTCCGTTTACATTTCGGTTGCGGCTTGAGACTCCAGATCAGTAATTAAATTGGTTTGCGGACATAGAATTCCATTCGGAAGAACAGTGTCATTTCATACATGTAGGCCGTTTGGTTCAAAGATTTGAGATGAAGCGTTGACGCCCTAAAGTCTCTTGGCCAAATGTAAATGTTGTTTGGCTATTTTTTTAAGTCACTTTAAGGAGATGCAATCAGATCTCAATCTTTCTTAAAGCTTTTAAATTCAAAGACATCTAAAAGTTTTGCGCTAAAAGGACTTTGGCGAAATGCAACTAATTTTTTTTTTTTTAAAATTTTGTCACATTCGCTTGCCGCCGGCCGCCGCCGCTCCGCCGGTCGCGGCGCGCCCGCCACCGCCGACATCGCCGGCCGCCACCGCCGACGTCGCGGCCGCCGACATCGCCGGCCGCCACCGCCGACGTCGTCGGCCGCCGCCAGTAGCCAATCACCGGCCTCCGCCGCCACCTTTTTTTTTTCAAAAAAAAAAAATACTTTATCAAGTTCATTTTTCACCAAACAACATTTACGTCAAATTTACTTTTCAAATGTGTTTTTAAAATACACTTTACCAAACACTATTTTGAAAAAGCTGAAAGGTATTGCGTTTTCGAAATTGGCGAATCTTCAATCAAATAGGGCCGTACTCGAAGTGACTGTATATAAAATTTAGACAAAATGGAATCATGTCTTGTCGTATAGTGCTAAATCATTCCGAAACTCATATCAGCACACGTTATTTATTCTCCTCCTCAACTCTTTGACAACTATGACAAAAAAAAAAAAAAAAATCTTAGACAACTTCACTTCCTCCAATCTCAGTATAGTAAGTGTAATGCGGTTTAGAAACTCCTACAAGTAGACAGAAGGAAAAATACAAAAGAACGTAAGTTTAGGGTCCAAACGAACATAGCCTCTCCGCACTACTCAAGCCAAATATTGATCAAAAGGTCGATACGACAGTCCGGTCGAAGAACATGCCCGAAGGTCCATCTTCCGGCAATAGAGCTACCATAACGGGACCTCTCGCGCCTTCCTCGACTGGCAAAAACCCTGTGTTGTGGTTTAGGTCGGTCTTGACAAAACCGGGGTTCACGGCATTGATGGCGATTCCGGGGTACTTCTTAGCCAAAACTCTCGTGTAAGCATTGAGAATTGCTTTCGAGACAAGGTAAGCGGATGCAATGATCGGCCAGCCTCCAGTTTCCACCGTATCCTCCTTCTTATCCTTTAGGAATCTCACTACCAAGCTGTCCACTTTCTCTTCCGTGAGGCTATCAATGTCACTGAGCTCCTCTTTGATATTCTCACCAGGGATGTACTAATTTCAAGAAGGATAAGATGAACAAATCTTGTCATGAGAGATCATTGTTAGAGTAGTTAAATATTAAATCACGCCTTCATCCTTTACAAAAAAGAAAAAGAAAAAGAAAATCACGCCTTCATCTAACAATTTAAGTTTTTAAAAAAAGTTGATAGTGATCCCACAAAATCTCATATGATAACCGAGCAAAAAGTCTTGAGTTCAAATCTTTCAGGCCTTTATTTGCCTCATCGGCAATGGAATACGATAAGTTGATTGTGCATGGTTTCCTCGATCAACAACATAAGAATTCATTCGCGTATTACACCCGTTAAATACATACCTGAAGCTGGCCAACGGAAGAGGAGACATTGACTACTTTTGGCAAATTTGATTGTTGAAGAAGAGGCAGAAGAGCAGCAGTTACTTGTTTGATTCCATAGTAGTTAGTCCTCAGACATTTTTCTGCTGATTCATATGTCTCCTTAACGAACTCCTTCGTCGATTTGGCCAGCCGACCTTTAAGCTGCAATAAGGTTACATTACATGAAAGGGACGATAGTGTTAACCAGCATAAGCTTCTTAACGTCGATGAATGAAAGGGAACAAAGGGAAGGGAAAGAAAAATTGATGCCCCAAACATTATGCTACAAGGAATATATTCATGTCAAGAAGAGAATGGATTAATGTTCAAATGGCTTAAGTACATTACAAGTATCAAAACTTATGTACGACGCTCACTTTAGTGCTAAAACTTTCAAAACAATCATTTAAATGTCAATTTTTTTAAAAACGCTCACTTCCATGCGAACTCCCGCGCCACGACACGAGCTCAAATATTAATATAAAAAAATAGGCAACGTTAGATTTCCGCGAGCCACGTTAGCTCAAATCGGAATTGACATTGAAGTGAGCGTCTTTAAAAAAATTTAGCACTTAAGTAATCATTTTGAAAGTTTTGGTACTAAAATTAGTGCCGTACACAAGTTTTGACATTTGTAATATACTTTAGCCATATTCAAACTAACATTTTTGAATTCGCGTGATCAAAAGCTAAGATAATATTAAAAGATGGGCAAATGTGTATTAAGGCTAGTAGCCAGGAGAATGCAAAAGCGGTGTGAGACAAGCTTTAACGTTGTATATGTTCTATAAATCAATTATGTTAAAAACTAATGCATAGTAATACAGCCAAGTTTGAGAACACTCACGTGATCTGCAGTCAAAACCAAGTCTTCTTTCGTGCGTGTTACTCCGGTTACACCTGCATTATTCACCTGCAAGGTCACTGTTCTTTTATGGCACCTTTCTCTGTCTATTCGAGGCATAATATAACAAGTGACTCATGCATAGATTTTACCAGAATATCAAGCTTTCCAAACCGAGCCTTGAGGAAATCAGCCAGCGAATCGATGCTGATCGTGTCTACCACGTCGAGCGGATGAAAGACCACGTTGGAGATCCCAATACTCGCGAGCTTCTCAATGGCCTCATTCCCTCTAGTCACATCTCTTGCAGTTAATACAACAAAGACTCCATTCAAAGCTAATTGCTTGCATATCTCGAACCCGATCCCTTTATTCGCACCAGTAACGACCGCAATCCTACAAAGATTAACACAAAGATGAGAACAGCACAAAAAGGGTCAGCATTTATGTCGAAACATATCATATCCGCGGTCTCGATAATTCATCAAGAGTCGTGGAAGCGAGTAGTACCTGTCCATATGGTGAAGAGCTTGAAATGTGAAAATCTGCCTCTTTTCTTCTTTTCCAAAGGTTTTGGACGGTGGTGGCTCTTCTGCTGTGGCCCGTTGGTTGCATATTTACAGGTGGCAAATAAATCATCTTTGTCCTTCTAGCCAGGAAAAAAAGGAACAAAAAACATGAAACTGAGAAAACGTCAGCAAGTACGTCGTAGGTTTATACTTGGTCGTGGGTCATTGGAGTTTATAACGTATGGGGTGACGTATCCTCGACATTCTTACGTAATTGTTATCTCTTCAACGCCATAAATTGGCCCGCGAGTTATGTATGGATGTCCCACATAGCTTCCGGTGTTAACTCAGTTGCTGACGGGCCGTTTATTTCTTGAGCCAGTGCTCCACTTTGTCCAATCATAACTACTCACCCAAGAAAATTGCTAAAAAAAGCCCTAAAGTAATTATAATTATGTCAATTCAAACTTAATTTTTTTTCTAATTTAATTTTAAATTTTTTGCATTTGTACCAATTCAGTTTATCCAGCCAAATATAAAAAAATTATCAAAATAATCTTAAACCTATTGCAATTATGTCAATTTAGTTCTATTTTTTTTTGTCGCTAAGTCCTAAACCTTTTGCATTGTCTTTAATTCAGACCATTTTGCTTTGGCCGACAATGACGTGGACATCTTTTAATATTTTTTAATTTTTGTTTTCTTTTTTCATGTTCTTCCTTCTTGCTACTGTTCGTGACCGACGAGCTAGTCGGCGAAGGCCGCCGAAGCTCATCGGCCATTGGACGAGGGCTGCAAAGCCCTTGCCGACCGCGCTGAGGGCTTCGCGGCCTCCGACCGTCCCTGATATTGACATTTTTAATAATATTTTAATAATTTCTTGAGTTTCATATAATTTTTTTTCTTTCTTTACCCTTTTTACCCATGAACTTAGGGCTATTGAGGGCCGAGACGCCCTCACCAGCACTGGGAGAGGCCGTCGTGGCACTCTTACCAAATCTAGCCAAGCAAGGACACCTAGTGCCGGCCCTAACTACAGGGAAATAAAAGTAAACACAAAAATTATAAAAATTCATAAAATTATTAATAATGATTCAAAAATATATACTGCCACATAGGACGACTGCCATTTGCGTCGGTTAGTTTTGGCCAAATAATTACCAAAACAGATCCTAAACTTATTGCAATTGTGCTAATTGAGTCCCGAATTTTTTTTCCGGCCAATTGAGTCCTAAACATTTTGAAATTGTGCCAATTCAGTCCATTTTGCAAGGGAACGCTGACGTGATGTCACCAACTTTGAGGTGGATATTTTTAATAATATTTTAATTTTTAAATATTTTTTAATTAATTTTTAAAATTTTTCTTTTCTTTTTCATGGCCTTCCTTCTTGCTACTGTTCATGGCCGGCGAGCTAGCCGGCGAGGTTTACGAGAGTTCGCCAGCCACTGGGCAAGGGCCACGAAGCCCTTGCCGGCTGCCGGTGAGGGCTTCACGACCCCCTACGGGCTTCGCCGGGGGCCTCGTCCAGCCTAGGTGAGGCCATGGCGGTTGTGGGTGAGGCCCCCTCGCCCAAATCTGGCGAGAGTAGCCTCGCCATGGCTTCGCCTACGGCCGCGGTGACGATCACGTTTGCTCCGTATCCTTTCTATAGCCCCAAGCCGAGGCATCGACTCCAGTCCGTCGAGCGAACATGGGTGAAACTCTTGCCTTTATTTGGTTTTTGCTAGATCAAGTAATCTGAGATGGATGACAGGGACCTTTGATTTTGGGTTTGAGTGACAGCGACCTTTGGATCTGAGGAAGGAAGTGCTCATTCACCTATTCGTTGTTGAACATCACTTATCGTAGTCTTTCCACTACCTGCGGTTCCCCCGATCGGCACGGAAGCAGAGAGGCCATGGCGAGACTGCCCTCGCTCAGATCTAGGCCGGGGGCCTCATCTGCGGCCGCCATAGCCTCACCCAAGCTGGTCGAGGCGCAGCGATGCCGATCGAGGGCCGTGAAACTCTCATTGGTGCCCTGCGAGGGCTTCATGGCCCTCGCCGGCCACGAAGAGTAGCAAGAAGGAAGAACATGAAAAAGAAAAGAAAAATTAATAAAAAATATTTGAAAATATCTACGTCTGCGCCGGCCGACAAAATGGATTGAATTGGCGTAATTGCAAAAAGTTTATAACTCAATTGGTTAACAAAAAAAAGGTTTAGGTCGAATTGGCATAATTGCAATAGTTTTAGGACTGTTTCGATAATTTTTTCATTTTTGGCTAGATGAATTGAATTGGTACAAATACAAAATATTTAGAAATAAATTAGAAAAAAATTTAAAATTGAGTTGACATAATTAAAATTAATTTAGGGCTTTTTTTTTTAGCAATTTTCTTGGGTGAGTATTTATGATTGGACAGAGTGGGGCGCTGGCGCAAGAAATAAACGGCCAATCAGCCAACTTAGTTAACACCCAAAGCTATGTGCGACGTACATACGTGGTTGGATAATTTATGACGCTGAAGAGATAACAATTACGTGAGAATGTCAAGGATACGTCAGCCCATACGTTATAAACTCCAATGACCCACGAGGCCAACCAAGTATAAACCTATGACGTACTTGCTGATGTTTTCTCAGTTTTTTTGTTCTTTGTTTTTTTTCCTGCCTAGAAGAACAAAAATGATTTATTTGCCACCTATAAAAATGCAAGCAACGGGCCACAGCAGAAGAGCCACCACCGTCCAGAACCATTGGAAAAGAAGAAAAGAGGCAGATTTTAGCATTTCAGACTCTTCATCAGATGGACAGGTACTACTCGCTTCCACAACTCTTGATGAATTATCGAGACCGGTTCGATAAGATATATTTCGATAAAAATGCTGACCCTTTTTGTTTTGTTCTCATTTTTGTGTTAATCTTTGTAGGATCGCGGTCGTTACCGGTGCGAATAAAGGGATCGGGTTCGAGATATGCAAGCAACTAGCTTTGAATGGAGTCTTTGTTGTATTAACCGCAAGAGATGTGACTAGAGGGGACGAGGCCATTGAGAGGCTCACGAGTATTGGGATCTCCAACGTGGTCTTTCATCCGCTCGACGTCGTGGACAGGATCAGCGTCGATTCGCTGGCCGATTTCGTCAAGGCTCGGTTTGGAAAGCTTGATATTCTGGTGAAATTTATGCATAAGTCACTTATTATATTGTGTCTCGGATAGATTGAGAAAAGAGCCATAAAAGAACAGTGGCCTTGCAGGTGAATAATGCAGGGGTAACCGCAATAACACGCTGGAAAGAAGACTTGGTTTTGACTGCAGATCACGTGAGTTTGATCAAAATTGGCCATACTACAATGCAATAGTTTTTAAAATAACTTTTAACGACGTGATTTATAGAACATATACAACGTTAAAACTTATCTCGCACCGCTTTTGCATTCTCCTGGCTACACGTTTGCTCATCTTTTAATATTATCTTAGCTTTTGATCATGCGGACGTTAACCCATTCATTTCTTGACATGAAAATATTCCTTGTAGCATAATGTTTGGGCCGGCCATTCTTTTTTTCCTTCCCTTTGTTCCCTTTTATTTATCGAAATTAGGAAGCTTATGTTGGCTAACACTGTCGTCTCTTTCATGTAACGTAACCTTATTGCAGTTTAAAGGTCCGCTGGCCAAATCGACGAAGGAGTTCGTTAAGGAGACGTATGAATCAGCAGAAAAATGTCTGAGGACTAACTACTATGGAATCAAACAAGTAACTGCTGCACTTTTACCTCTTCTTCAACAATCCAGTTTGCCAAAAGTAGTCAATGTCTCCTCTTCCCTTGGCCAGCTTCAGGTATGTATTTAACTGGTGTAGTACGCAAATGAATTCTTCTGTTGTTGATCGAGGAAACCATGCACAATCAACTCATCGTATTACATTGCCAATGAGGCAAATAAAACCTTGAAAAGATTTGAACTCAAGATTTTCTGCTCAGTTATCATATGAGATTTTATGGGATCACTATCAACTTTTTTAAAAATTTGAATTGTTAAATGAAGGCATGAAATTTTTTTTTTTTTTTGTAAAGGATAAAGGCATGATTTAATATTTAACTACTCTAAAAAATAATCTCTCATGACAAGATTTGTTCATCTTATCCTTCTTGAAATTAGTACATCCCCGGTGAGAATATCAAAGAGGAGCTCAGTGACACTGATGGCCTCACGGAAGAGAAAGTGGACAGCTTGGCAGTGAGATTCCTAAAGGATAAGAAGGAGGATACGGTGGAAACTGGAGGCTGGCCGATCATTGGATCCGCTTACCTCGTCTCGAAAGCAATTCTCAATGCTTACACGAGAGTTTTGGCTAAGAAGTACCCCGGAATCGCCATCAATGCAGTGAACCCCGGTTTCATCAAGACCGACCTAAATCACAATACAGGGATTTTGTCAGTCGAGGAAGGAGCGAGAGGTCCTGTCATGGTAGCTCTATTGCCGGAAGATGGACCTTCGGGCGTGTTCTTCGACCGGACTGTCGTATCGACCTTTTGATCAAGATTTGGCTTGAGAAGTGCGGAGAGGCTGTTTGTTTGGACCCTAAACTTACGTTCTTTTATGTTTTTCCTTCTGTCTACTTGTCGGAGTTTCTAAACCGCATTACACTTATTATACTGAGATTCGAGTGAGAAAAGTTGTCAAAGAGTTGGGGAGGATAATAAATGATCGATGTTTTTGTCCGTTTAGCCAAGCTCGTTGCTTTTGCCCGACCAATGGCGAGGAAAACCGATGCAGCGCATAAACAACTTGCCACTGGTATAATGTGTTGTATCTAGCAATATCATCTAAAGGGAAAGTGAATAGGTGATTCTGAGTAATTTTGAAACTAATTGCGAAACTTAAACAAATTAGAACAGAATATGAACATATTCAGTAACAGTTTTAGAACAAGACGAGTAATGATCCAAATACAATAAAGAGAGTTTAGAGTAAGAGAGAATCGTACCCTAAGTTTCTATTGGTTCGGCTTAGACAAGCTTATAAAAGTTATTTCCTAATTTGGCTTTATTAAATTTTTTTAATTATTAATTTGTCTAATAAAGAATAGATATATATATATATATATATATATATATATATATATATATATATATGTGTGTGTGTAGTTTCTATTAGCGGTGCGGTGAAATTCATCATTCATGTCAATATTTTCCAGCTCTTGTAGTCGTTCTTCAATTTATTTGGGTCCATCATGTAGTTCTTCAATTTTTATTCAGAATCTTTTAGTCTGGCTGAATTGCGGATCAATCAAATTCATTCTCTAAAATTCATAAACTCGATCAATCAAATTCACACCCTCACCGTCCATCTTATTGTTTTCCTGATTCTAATAGGAGATTCATACTTTAGTAACTTTAATAATCGGTCAATGATGGACTAAGAATAGTTAGTCAATAAATAAATATTTAGGCTCTATTTATTTCGCCAAAAAGACGAGGTTTTCTGAAAATATTTTCGGAAATGTTATTTTTTGGGCAAATGACAATGTTTTTCGATGAGTGGCTAAATTATGAAAAAGACTTGGAAAATAATTTTCGTCATTTGGTATAGAAAATCAGGTTTGATTTTCCCGACTCCTTTTAATAATTTCTTTTGTTTTCTTGTTTTTTATTTTTATTTTTTTATTTGTTTTAAATTTCAAATTTCAAATTATTGATCTTTTTCCGTTTTCTATTTTTTTCCCTTCTAGTTTTGGCCGCCGACAGGCTGCAAGGAGCCCGAGATCGCCGAGACCGATCGAGCCCGAAGCTCGTTGGCCAATGTTATGGCTAATCGTGGGGCAGTAGCCATAGCCAAGGGCCGTGGTCGGCAGAGGAAGGAGAAAGGAACGGCGGAAGGAGGAAGATGTAAAGAAAAATCCACACTGGTGCCGTCGACCACATCGAGTGGATGAAAGACCACGTTGGAGATCGCGATGCTCGCGAGCTTCTCTATAGCCTCATTTCCTCTATTCACATCTCTGGCGGTTAATACAACAAAGACTCCACTTGAAACTAGCTGTTTGCATATCTCAAATCCGATCCCTTTATTCGCACCGGTGACGACGGCAACCCTTTGAAAGCCAACACAAAAGCGAGAACAGAATAAAAAGGGTTAGCGTTGCTCTCGACGATTCATCAAGAGTAGTGGAAGCGATTAGTACCTGTCCATCTGATGAAGAGCTTGAAATGTTAAAATCTCCCTCTCTTTTTCTTTTCGAAAGGTTTTCGTGGGCGGTGGCTCTTCTGCTGTGGCTTGTTGATTGCGTATTTATAGGTGGGAAAAAACGTCATATCTGTTTGTCTAGCCAGAAAAGAACAAGAAAACAGGAAACATAGAAAACGTCAGCCAGTGCGTCGTAGGTTTGTATTTGGTCGTGGGTCGTTGCCGTGAGGAATGCTCGTCATCCCTATATCTAAGTGGTGATGACTTTCTTTCTCTCATCAATATCACTTTAATATTATAAATTATCTAGTAAAAAATATACGTGGACGAGGTATGAGTTGCCCGTCAATGGCATACATAGGTTTCGATGTTAACTTGGTTGACAGGTGGCTACCTACTCCTTGGTATTCTTGAGCCCGTGCCTTTTTTTTTAGTTTTTTCTTCTTTTTTTCCTTAAGAGAGCCGGTGACCTGTTTTGAAAAACATTATCAAAAAAATCATAAACTTATTATCCAATCCTAAACTTTTCAGTTTGATCAATTTAATCATAAACTTCGAGACTTTGCCAATTCAATCTTTTATGATGGATTTTGGTCGAAAATCGCAGACAACATAGATACGGTCGGTACTTACGTGAATAATTCTTATATCTATTTTATTTATTTAATTTTAAATTTTAAAATTTTATTTTATTTTTATTTTGTGTTCGCTAGCGTCGCTAAAAAATAAATTACTTTTTTAAAGAATCAAAAGAATTGTTCACGTCAACACCGACTTGTGTCACGTAAAACAATTGACGTTCACATCAAGAATTTTCGCGTCAAAATTAACCTTGGACTCAATTGACAAAATTGTCGAGAAGTTTATGACTAGATTGGCCAAAAAAAAAAAAAAGAAGTGATGTGGCACAAATATAATAAGTTTAATATTTATTTTTTTGGTAATTTTCCTGCTCTGTCCAATCATGGGTCCACAACCTAAGGATAAAGTCAAACCACGAGGAAGACTGCGAGAGATATTATAAGGACAAATTTTGTAGAATAGGATATCGACTCATTCAAATTGAATATTTTGAGAGAAGAGTGCAATTGCTGTTTCACCAGCTATGACTCATAAGCACGAGTTAATTGAATATATTGAAGGATTGTGTTTGTCTGCATCTCTTTTCCTACAGCTCCAATATAAATATATGTCCGTATATATTTTTATGCCATCGATTTATTCAGAAGACTGGCCGCAGATGTTGGGGAAATCTTCCTCCGAGCTCCAACCGTGCAACCGGGAATACGGGAAATGGTAGAATGAAAGTTGGAATTGACATGAATTATGAATTTCACCGCAGCACTGATAGAACAAGCTATCTGAATTGTCCGAGAAAATTATAAAAAAAGTCCTAAATTTATGTCAATTTGGTCTTAAATCTTTTTTTTTTGTTGACTCAGTAATAAACTTTTTGCATTTGTGTCAATTCAATTCATTCAACCCGCTTTATTGGCTGGAGCCGACATGGATCTCGATCCCGACGTGCCAATTTTTAATAATATTTTTTAACTTATTTATTTATTTATTTGTATCTATTCTTTTTCTTTTTTTTTTCTTTCTTTTTTTTCTTCTCCTTCCTCCGGACTAGCCACGGGCGAGGGCGGCGAGGGTGAGGTCGGCCTTGCCCGATGACGGCGGGGCTTGACCTCGCCATGTTTGCGCAAGGCTAAGCCTCGCCAATCCTCACCCAAATGACAACGTGGTCAAATTCGCTAGCCCTCTCCTATCCGACAACCGGCTAGAGGAAGAAGAAAAATAAATAAAAAAATTAAAAAATATAATTTGAAAATTATTAAAATATTATTAAAAAGTACCCTCGCTTTTGGCCGGTCACCAACATTGGTCATGAAGCTAACCGACACACATAGATGAGTTCATACTTGTCACTAGCCATGACCCATCTCCGCTTACGAGACATTCCAACACGCGGGACATCGTCACTACCAACTCTTGGGGGACGAAATCATATATGCCTCTTTGCCATGCCACATAGCCAAATCACCATGGGTGTCCTCATGAGCTACAGCTTTACTTATCCAGCGACTCAGTCGTCTTCATACTTGATCTAGCAATCCCCAAGCTGGGACGATATTCGACTCCTCCTTGTGAGCATTCCACATGCACGCACATTCCGTCGCTGTAGTAGTCGGCATCGGAGAGTGTTGACGCCTAAATTTTGACTAATATATATTTTGCATAAAAATTAGAACTAATTTTAGTTCTAAAACAAAAATCATCTCACATATTCATTTAGCATTGGCATACAATTTGAGCTTAATTTAACAGGGGTTTGGACTAGGCATGTGGTGGAAAAATGCACCAAGAAAATTTGGGCTTGAAAGAAATATTTTCTCGGGGACGTATTGCAAATACTCGAAACTTGGGGATCGTATTGCAAATACTTGAAACTTCAGGGACGCATTGCAAATACCAAAAGAAGATGGGAAAGGAAGATGGTGAAAGGAAGATGAAGAAAAGAAGATGAAGATGAAGAAAGGGAGATGAAGATGAAGAAGAGAAGATGAAAATGGAAGATGGAGAAATGAAGGTGAAGAAGAGAAGATGAAGATGAAGAAAAGAAGATGAAGATGAAGAAAGGAAGATGAAAATGGAAGGTGAGGAAATGAAGATGAAGAATGAAGGATGAAGAACTTTGCCTATAAAAGAAGAAGAGTTCTTGAAGAGAGGAGGGAGTTTTTTTAGAGTGAAGGAGAATTGAGAGAGTTTTTTGGAGTGGAAGAAAATTGAGAGAGTTTTTGGGAGTGAAAGAGAATTGAGAGAGGTTTTTGGAGTGGAAGGGAATTGAGAGAGTTTTTGAGAGGAATTCTTTAGAGAGGAAAAAGAGAATTCTTGAGAAAAAATTTGGAGAGAATTTTGATAGGGCTTGAGTGTTTTGAAGCTCGGTGCTACCATTGCCAATTTCGCACCCATCAACACAAGCCACAAGTTCATCACCATCGTTCAAGCTCGCACAAAAAAAAAGTTAAGTGATTCCCTAACTTTCTTTTAATTTCGAATACAAATTAGCTCAGATTTTCTACACTGATTTTTCTCTCTACGTTTTTATGTTAAATAACAATGCATATCAACGATGTCAAGAATAGAAGGAGAGCAAAAGGAAAAAATATCAATGCCCGATTGCGATCTAATGGAATTCTAGCGAGATGAGAAAGAAGCGTCAAGGAGAGATAGGACCAAGAGATTTCTCGGTCTAACGAGTCACCAAATCGGTTCAATGATCAAGATAAGCCCGGAGCATAAGTTTGGTGCACGAGTTCAAATTGGGGAGTAATCTTGAACCTATTTCATCCTAATTTCATGTGATTTCTTTATTTCAAAAAATGTCAAGGGAAGAAAAACCCAAAAAAATTGATTTTTGATCTTCAAGTAGAATTCATCAAATTTGTCAAATCCATTATTTTTTCATGAATTTTAAGGTACCGAAAGGGCATTAGTTATAATGTAATCAAGTCCCCGGACTCTTAATCTACGGTTCGCGAGAAATAAGATAGTTTTCTCCCGCTATTTTATTTAGGTTTCTAATCGACCTACCGAAAATGATTAGTGGCGACTCCAAATTCAAATCACATTGCATGTTAATCATTCAAACCTTAAGTTGCGATTTGGTATGGACTTGGGAGAGTCCGAGTTAGGTTAGTTAATTAATTAACCCGATAATCCATTAGCCCAAAAATGATAAACTTGTTTATTTTCTTTTTAGGTCGCGACAGCTTAGCGACTCACTTGGGGACCCAAAGAGGACTTAAGCCGAGATAAGTTCATGAAAAGAAAAATTACTTGATTTGACAATCTTGGTTGAATTTTAATCCCTAGGTGTTAAATGGTTTTGCGGGAAAGGGAGTTATAAGGGGAGGAGTCGTGGCTAACCTCTCATTTTGCGGCTTGGTGATGAGAATTTTATTTTTTGAACTATCGGAGTGCCGATTGCCCTTAAAATGTCGTGCATGCCGCTAATATAATTGCACTACACCACCTTGACTTGTGACCGAACCCGGGTCACCCGATAGTTTCAGGATGGTATTTATGTGGTTCTTTAACCTTGGCGGTAAGGCTTCGCTAAAGGTTATCCCACTTGGATCCCGAGTTCTTCAAAAAATGGCTCAAGGGTTGTTCTCATGCGCGTGAGGCTATGATGCATGAGAGTTGCCCTTGTCGACCGAACCAAGCCGAGATGATTGGACCCGACTAGTCATGACTATGTATGCGAGGCGGCAACTAGTCATGATGAACGTGCGCGAGGCTGCGACATGTCGTTCGTCCTTCATTTCATTTTGCTAAAAGAACTAAAATTTGAATCCACGATTCATGCGCATGTCTTTGTGATTGACATTTTCTTCCTATGAGCGGTAATTTCCTGTCTCTCACGCCATGTTATCTCATTTTTATTTTGGGCTGGTCCATGGTTTAGGTTGATTGTTTATGAATCTCATTGTCTTGTTTCCAATTTCACACTTTGCTTCCGTAGTTTTTACAATTTCATCGGTTGTCCTCAATTCGATTTGGCTTGTTCCTATTGTACGATTTTTTACTAAATTCTATGATCGAGTTTTGAGTAAGTGCCAAACATGAAAGTTGTAGATCTATGTTTCAACTAATATCCTACAAAATTTCAGAATTAAATTCATAGTTTAAGATGGCTTTTCGTTTTTTCAACTACTTGCGGTTATAACAGTTTTTTGAATGCGATTTTTCGAAAAGACACATTAAACTGATTTGATCCGCTCATTTCTAGTCCGATTGGCCAACTTAAAAGTTGTTCATCATCTTCTCAACTATAAGCTCGTAAAATTTGGACGTATTTTGACCAACGTGCGAATTAATACGTATTTTTTCGTAAAAATCGACGAAACTGAAAATTGCCCGATGCGATCTTTTGGTCATGTCTAGTTCGTTCATTGAGTCTAGAAGGAAGTCATGGACCGGCTCTCTATCCTCGCTTGTTGTACTTACTCTTGACTTGTCGCTTTTCAGGAAATTTATCTCGGATCCTCCGCATATTACTCGATTGGTGGTGAAGACAATGGCCGACATTAACGCCGTTGTCCATGAGATTTTGAATGAACGACTCGGTGCTCTAACCGAGCGATTTGAAGGGATGATGTCTCACAAGATGATGGATAACTTCATAGCCAAGCTTCAGCCGTCCAGCTCAAGCCCTCCGCCGGTTGTGCCAGGCTCTAATTTCCTCGGCGAGCAATTCCAAAGCAAGGCCCCAAAGGTGTTCCCTATCGGCTACACCGTGAAGATATTATTATAACAGGCCGGGGTTCGAGCATACCACCCTCGATTCCAGCTCCCCAAACCAACCCGATGACGATAACCAACGACCAACAAATTTGTCATCATGGGGGACACATGAGGAGGGAAATCTAGTGGATTCGAAGTATACGACCTTGATGAATTCAGTCAGTTATGAGGAAGTTCATCAAGATTTCGAACGACATGAGGAGATCAAGCCCTTGACCGGTGAACAAGCTATCTCGATCAACCTAGGCGATGCGGAAAACTCTAAAGAAGTTAAGATCGGGGCAAACCTTTCCAAAGAGATGTCGAGCGCTGATTAAGCTCTTAAAGGATTACCAGGACATTTTCGCTTGGTCCTATGCGGATATGCCCGGTCTTGACCGTTCCATTGTCGAACATTGTTTGCCGATCGATCCTTTGGCTAAGCCAATGGTGCAAAAGTCAAGGAGGGCCGGACTAGAATTAGTGCGAAGATCAAAGAGGAGGTCATAAAGCTTCTCGATGTAGGATTCATTGAGACTACGAAATATTCCGATTGGGTAGCTAACATAGTCCCCGTCATGAAGAAAGACGGCCGCATTCGGGTTTGTGTCGACTATCGAGACTTGAACAAGGCCGGTCCTAAAGATGATTTCCCCCTCCCGCATATCGACGTACTTGTTGACGATGCATTGAGGTTTGAATTGTTTTCATTCATGGATGGTTTCTCCGGGTACAATCGAGATCCCGATGAATGTCAATGACAAGTTGAAAACCACTTTCACCACACCATGGGGAATGTTCCATTACGGGTAATGCCGTTCGGTCTCGAAACGCTTGGAGCCACTTACCAACGAGCCATGGTTGCCCTTTTCCATGACATGATGCATAATGAGATTGAGGTTTACATCGATGACATGATAGCAAAAACAAGGCATGGAGAAGATCACGTCGAAACGCTTGAAAAAATTGTTCGACGGACTCCGAAAGTATAAGTTACGCCTCAACCCCGCCAAGTGTGTCTTTGGGACCAGCTCGGGCAAGCTACTCGGATTCGTGGTAAGCGAGTAAGGGCATTGAAGTCGACCCTTCGAAAGTTAAGGCTATTCGTGAGCTTAAGCCACCGAACTGACGATTAAAGAAGTTCGAAGTTTGATGGGTAAGCTAAACTATATTGCTCGATTCATCTCTTAGTTATCGAAACCGCTAAGCCATTCCTCAAGCTATTAAAGAAGAATGCGCTAGTCCAATGGGATAGCGAATGTGAAGAAGCTTTTGGAAGACAAGCAGATCTCATGAATCCACCGTGCTTGTTCCTCCAACACCGGAGCAACCTTTAATCCTCTACCTCACAATCCTTAGTGAATCCTTGGGTGCTATGCTAGCCCAAGAGAAGCGGAGAGGACGGAAGAAACGAGGCCATTTATTATCCGAGCAAAGAAATTCACAACTTCGAAAATGAGGTACTCCAAGTAGAGAAAACATGTGCGGCGTTAGTGCAGGTACTGCACAGGCTTCGGCAATATACCTTGCATTACCAAGTGCTTACGGTGACGAGAATGCAATCCCATCAAATATTTGCTTAATCAACCCGCCTTGATTGGTAGACTTGCTAAATGGCAAATCCTCATCTCCGAGTTTGACGTTCAATATATGTCCCAAAAGTCAATCAAGGGACGAGCTATAGCGAGATGTCCTAGCTGAAAATCCGGGGCAAGATGATGATGCCTATCATTCCGAGGATCGAATCATGTCGGTGGAGGATTACATCTGGACTATGTATTTTGACGGAGCTGTCAATTTATCGGGATCGAGGCACGGGCGCGGTTCTTATATCTCCGGGTGGTCGCATTATCCGTAGCAACGAAATTGGTATTCCCTTGCACAAATAACATAGCGAGAATATGAGGCATGCATCCTCGGTGCACGCTGCAATTGAAATGGGGATAGCCGACTCAAGGTGTTCGGAGATTCCGCTTTGATTATCCTTGATGTTGGAAAGTGGAAGGCGAGAGATGCCAAATTGCTACCCTACCATGAGTATCCGGATGAATTGGTAGAAGAATTTGAGGATATCTCATTTGAGTATCCGCCCGGGACTCATAATCGATTCGGATGCATTGGCTACCTTATCTTCAATGTTACAAGTCGCCAATGGACTTGAGGTTGACCCACTGAAGATCGAGGTATTAAAAAAATCAGCATATTGTATGGCCGTGATCAATGAACCCGATGGTAAACCATGGTACCATGACATCAAGACTTATATTCGAAAGCGGGAGTTCCCTGAAAAAAGTACCGTATCCGACCAAAAGTACATAAGGAAAATGGCCTCGAAGTTCTTCTTGAATGGAGAGAATTTGTACAAGCGGTCATTCGATTCTGTCCTACTAAGATGTGTTGACTCGACCAAAGCGGTTCGTCCAATAATGGAAGTACATGAAGGGATCGTGGTCCACACATGAACGGCCACTTGTTAGCTAAGAAGATTATGAGGTTGGGTTATTATTGGCTCACGCTCGAAAGAGATTGTATTCAACATGTCCGGAGCTATCACAAATGTCAAATTCATGGTGACAAGATTAATGTCCCTCCAAATGAGTTGCATCGATTATCGAACCATGGCCGTTTTCTATGTGGGGCATTGATGTTATCGGTCCTATCAACCCTAAAGCATCTAATGGGCATCGATTCATCTTGGTGGCGATTGACTATTTCTCCAAATGGATCGAGGCCGCATCCTATTTAGCGGTTACGGCACGAAATATCGCAAAATTTATCCGCCGAGATATCATTGCTCGATACGGTTCACACAAGCCATAATCACCGACAATGGCTCGAACTTAAACAACAAACTAATGGGCGAATTGTTTAAGGAATTCAAGATCAAGCATCCGAACTCTTCCCCATATCGCCCTCGGATGAATGGAGCAAGAGAAGCCGCCAATAAGAATATTAAGAAAATTTTAGCGAAGACGGCTGAAAATTATCGCGATTGGCATGAGAGGTTGCCATTCGCACTTATGGCATATCGGACCTCAATCCGGACATCTCTGAGGCAACCCCGTATTCTCTTGTATATGGAATGGAGGCTGTTCTACCGGTTGAAGTGGAAATTCCTTCCTTACGTATACCTGTCTCAAGCTAAGGCGACGGAAGCTGAATGGATCCAGCAGAGAGCAAGCCAATTGAATCCGATCGACGAAAAAAGACTTAAGGTGTATGTCATGGCCGGTGTTATCAGCAGAGAGTTGCTAAATCATTCAACAAAAAAAGTTCGGCCTCGATATTTTCGGATCAATGACCTGGTCTTGAGAAAATTATTGCCAATAGTCCCACTCCCGAAGGGAAATTCGCTCCAAACTATGGTGGTCCATATATAGTAAAGAAGGTGCTCCCTGGTGGTGCTTTGATTCCGGCCGAGATGGATGGTCGATGTCTTTACCAATCCAGTCAATTCGACTACGTAAAGAAATATTATGCTTGATTCACTCGATTTTTCATAATCGAGTTACAATATTAATCTGATTCACGAGTTCTTCACATTTGAGCATTCGTTTGTTTTCTCGCTACTAATCTTTCTTTGAGAGATTGTTTCGAATGGGGGAGCCTCTCTCGGCCCAATTGGATTGACCATCGGGAGCGTGAGATTTACTTATTCGCAGAGTAAAAGGGGTTATCTTGCGAAAAAATATGACGACCAAGATGAAATGAGTAAAAACTTGCATTCATTTCATTCATCGGAAAGCTTTACAAATAGATCAACGGGGTGGGAACGTAAAGCCAAACCGAGCCCTAATGAGCATCACAAAGGAGTTTAACCGACTCTCCATACAGTTGATGCTCCGCCTTCACCGATCGCTCCGAGAATCGAGATCCGCCAACTTAAAGAGGAGGAGCTCACATTTCTCTTTGAGCTTGGCTACCTTGTCCTCGTGATGCTCGGCAAGAAATTCCAGGTCATGGATCGGCATTCTCCGCGGGCTATATCCAGGGTCGATCGTCCAACCTTTCTTCCAGCCATGTGCATTGAAATTTTAAAACAATATTGAGCGGATCGCGCTCGAAGATGGTCAGGACATGGCCAAACACCCACCAAGTTTCCCCTCTCACGAATCAGCATGGAGACTTGTTCATTACCGTAGTCGAGGGCCTTCTTATAATTGTCGGCTACAAGGGCCAACACCAAGCTGTCCGACCGATCCCGATAGCGTGCCTTCACAAGGTGGGCCAAAGTAACATCTTGATAAGCAACATGGTAAGCCTCCGGGAAGTTAGTAAAGAGGGTGGGGAAGATCCCGTATTCCTCCTCTAACTTGGTACCTTCAATGGAGCGGTGCCCATATCCCTAAACATAAGACGAATCTCGTTTCGGCCTCCGGATGGTTGGCTATATAAGAGTAGCCCCGGCCTAGGAGATTATAAAGTTTCTCCCATTTGGCCAAAACTTCAGCCGAGAAGGCGTGCGCGGGAGGGAAGCCATTGTTGTTGAAGCGGCTAAAAAGAGAGTGGATGCAAAAGAGTGCTTAGAAGGTTGGAGATGAAGATATGAAAGCGATAATTGTCTCGGCGTTAAATCCTAATTTAAAGGGCAAGAAAAGCTATAGCAATAATTATTGTGGATGTCGAGTCAATTATCCGGGTAAAACTACAGACGTTTCATCCGTGAATCACGGATCTACCATCTCGAGCCTCATAAATCCGAAAAATTACGAAAAAGATTTGAGGACGCCACCATGTTGAAAACTAAGTGGGAGACAAGCATACTTTTCGGGAAAAGAAACAGCAATTCTTGCGGAGCCACGTTAGTTACTCGGGTAAAACTACAGGCGTTTCGTTCATTGGATCCTGGATCTATCGTCAATCCGTGATCTCGAGCCTCACAAATCCGAAAAGTTACAAAAAGAGTTGAGGACCCCACCATGTTGAAAACCGAGTGGGAGACAAGCATACTTTTCGGGGAAAAGAAACAACAATTCTTGCGGAGCCACGTTAGTTACTCGGGTAAAACTACGGGCGTTTCGTTCATTGGATCCTGGATCTATCGTCAATCCGTGATCTCGAGCCTCACAAATCCGAAAAGTTACAAAAGAGTTGAAGTCCCACCATGATTGAAAACGAGTGGGAGACAAGCATACTTTCGAGAGAAGAAACAGATTCTTGCGGAGCCACGTTAGTTACTCAGGTAAAACTACGACATTGGATCCGGATCTATCGTCAATCCGTGATCTCGAGCCTCACAAATCCGAAAAGTTACAAAAAGTTGAAGTCCCACCATGATTGAAAAAGTGGGAGACAAGCATGGTTATCAAGAAAAGAAAATCGGTGCGAGTGGATTCGGGGTCCCATCACGTTGAAAAAATAAGGCAAAGCGGAAACACGAAATCTTGGGAAAAGCGTCGGCTTAGTGATTTTCATCCGCGTTTAAAGGGAGGCTTTGGAACATACCCGATTACTCGAAAGAATTTGGAGAGAGTAAGCATACATCGGAGAATAGAGTGAACAAAAGGCGGTAAGAGGTATTTCAATCCAACATGTTTAGAGGCCATCAGCCTTCTTGGAGGCAACCAACCTAGACATCCCCGAAAGCGAACTGCTGGATTTCGAGACCAGATCCAACGCCGAAGCCGTAAAACCCAACTCTCTTGGCGGTGAAATTCAAGATTTCGACAAGAACAACAATGGCAAGGCGGCAAACATCAACCCCAAAAGAAAATATCAAATCAAAGTGCTCGAAGTGCCTTCAAGGAGTGCTCTTACGTGAATAGGAGACGCAAAAATGAATTGAGCCGGATGATAGGAATGGAGCCCTTGAAGGTCAAGTTTTGGTTTCAAAACAAGCGGACCCGATTGAAGGTTAAAAATGAAAGTCATGAACTTACGTTTCGAGGGAAGAAAGTGAAAAGCTTGACGAAGAACAAGAGGTATAGGGATGCTATCAACACCTGTTTGCCATGCCGTAGCGGCCCCATCTCCTTTGGTGACATGTCCCTCGATGAGCCACATCCCGAGCATTGAAAATGCTCATTCACCCGATTCATCCCCAGAGCAAGTTCTCGTACAATCCGATTTCGTTGGAGATACATCCCGAAAGTCGGTCTTGCGAGAAGGAACCGATGCCCTTCGAGGGAAGAGACATGCATCACTACAATTGGAGTTTCCTTGATGTCACAGCCCACCAATTCAACGCCGATGGAACTCCGAATGTGTAGCCTACATGAAGCTTTAGTTTTTTTATTATGGGCTCTCAAAATATCTCTTCTTTGAGCATTACTAGCCAGCCCTTACGAATCCTCAAGAGAAGTAGTGACATGTACGAATGAATGTACTGTTTGTTACAAAATCCCCATGTGAGACATTCTTCTTTTAATCCAGGGCAAAGAACAAGATCTTATCCACGAACATCATCATGTTTAAATGCGTGAATTCCTCGCATTTGACTAAGCATTGAAAACCTTCACGTAAGTAAATGCGAAAAGATTTGAGGAGGAAATAACTGCCTCGTTAGTGGAGAAAGCGAAAAGATTTGAGGAAGGAAATAACGCCTCGTTCGTAGGAGGAAGCGAAAAGATTTGAAGAGGGAAATAACGCCTCGTTCGTAGAGAAAGTGAAAAGATTTGAGGGCTCCTCCATATCGAAAAAGTAAAAAAGAACGGCGGATTGAGCGAGAGGTAAGAGTTATTACGAAATGGATCCAAGGCACTAAGACGAAAAGGAGAGAAAAAGCATGCTGCGAGACCAACGAATCCGAAAAAAGTTTATAAAGAACTTGAAGTCTCCATGCACCTCCGAAACTCGTCACGAAAGGCCATCATCGCTTTTGTGATTTTCACGCAATTTATCTTTGCAAGTCCAAAGAACATCTAAAGCCCAATCTCTAGTCGAAACACCCATCTTTCGGTCTACATATGGAAGGTTTTGAAAGGAAAATAAGTATGCGTACATTCCAGGCGGAAGTATGGGAAGCCTCATATCCCGAGGATCTGCGAGTCATGGCCATTGATGGCAACCCCGTTTCCCTCTCGATCCTTGTTGCCATGCCTGAGAAAGTGCATGTACGGGATTTCAGCTTATGTGAAAGCAACGGAAGCCTTAGAGGAGCCGAGCGATACAAATATGATTTTGACGTCGTCGTCACGGCCATGGTAGGGATCAACATGGACGGTCTTAGTCTCTTAAAGATCATTGATTCTGAGTTGGATATACCGGTGATCATAACATCGCAAGTGATGATCACAGTTCAATAACGAAGGCCATATTGCATGGTGCTCGGGACATCCTAAAGAAGCCGGTTTGCGTTCAAGTGCTCCAAAACATTTGGCAACATGCTGTAAGGAAGCAATTACTCGAACAAAAGAACTATGGCCAAACTTACTACGACGATTTTGTCGGAAAAGAAAAGGCCCCTTTGGTCCGCGAGCTTCATTCTATATTCATCGAGGCGGTTCGACAACTAGGAATCAATTCAAGACGACCAACGGCCGTACTCAAAATGATGAATATAGACGGACTCACCCTACGAAGTGTCACAAATCACCTTCACGATTTAGAGATAAGTCGAAGAAGCACGATGTAGCTTGGAACCAAGGCGACCGGAGCAAAGTTGACTGGAAGATCAATCCCGGGAAAACCTACGGAGCAAAAAAGTACCCGACCACTTCCCAATCAAGAATACCGGCCATACCGACCTTCCGCGGTGGTTCTAGCAATGACCGCCGATCATCCCTACGAGTTCCGAGCGACGCGGAGGCTCAAGCTCAAGGAGTCGACCGTTCACGGTAAAAACAAAGTAGAAAATCCGTCGCAGTGTTAGCAAGTAGCAATGCCCACTCGAGTATCAATTGCCCGAAAAATCAAAAAGGTTACTTTGATGATGAGCTCACCGCCTTGGTCGCCCGTTCGGAGCCGAAAGACCTCCGAGTTGTGATCCGAAGCAAGTGATCATGGATCCTCAAACAACGATCGTTGGTGTATGATCCAAGACAAAATCAGCCAATCATTGGAATAACCAAAAAAAGAGGTGGAACCAATCTCGCATGAATACTCCTTTAATTCCATGTATAGTTCCCCTGCGTGGGATACTTTTACTTTCTAGTTGTCTAGAATTTGCCTAGAGTTAAAGGGCGAATTTTCTCCTCTCTTATCAAATGCGTAAGTTCCTTATTAAGCTAGGCCTCGTAGCAAATCAATTTATGGACGACGCTCCCGAACGCCCGTAAAGAGAGATTCCGAATAGCCTTACTTGGGAGAATGCAAGTAAAAGACCAAACAGGCTCAAAGATGGGTAACTCCGTATCGTCCCGATTGATTCTCACCGTTTCAAACTCTAAGTTAAGCTTATTTTATTCTCGACAGGGATTGCCAACGCTTTGAGAACAATATAACAAAAGCGAACCACCGTGGACGCCAACAACACCGCAAAGATAGTGGTTGGGGAATGACATGGTCCGAGGCATCCCGGGTCGATCTTGGGATTTGGCATCAATGTACAAAGATTAATAAAAATATTTTTGCTTCGCAGATCGAAGCTCACTGACGGTTATAGAACCAGGAGAGATAACGTCCCGGACATACAATCCGATCCAGATGAATCGATCTTTCAATTCAAAGTTCGCAAGGAATACGTGCATGAGTAAAGTGGTATCGTTTCAATTCTTTTAGAACATGAGGACGTACATTGATGCTTTCTCTTTTGATTTTTACAGGGTCACTCTCTGTCCAAATAGAGAAGTATCCCTCTCCCGAAAAAATTAATGAAATGAGAAATTCCCGGAGCCTTTGACAATCTCATGTCTCGAAGCAGACAATGAAGTTTTGCAACGATTGCATGAATAGGGCAACTCACGATCCACGCCCCTAAGAAATTTTTATGTACTTGCGAACTTTGTCCGCCAAGCTAAAAAGTTGCTGCATTTTATATGCTCGAAAACACTCATACACTGCATGGTTTGCACATGATTGTTCCTCATGTTTAATTTACCAACTCGAATAAGGAACATGAACTACATAAGGTACATCGAATGTACGGGAGGGGCATGACAGGATGATGAAAGGCAATCCTTTCCCAAACACGTCCAATTTTTTCAAAGAGATGAACGGTGGCAAAATTCCGCATTCCCGAGGTAAAGAGTTTTCTCGCGAAAGGTACGATAATCGAAGTGATGGAGGCGTTCATTTCTCTACCCTAAACACTGCAAGTTATCCGTTGATCAACCCATTCGAGCGGAGATTTCACTTCCACAACCCCGTCAAGAACCACCTCACATTGGGGCAAAACAGAGGCAATTCCATCGGCGTCACGAGACAAATGGTTAGAAGTCTTCTTGCTTGGACTAACATCAATCTTCGGGTGGTTCTTTGCATTGTACTTGCGCTTTAATTCAAGTGCCTTAGGATGACGAAGAGCATTTCTTTTTCTATCCCACACATCTATATCCATTTGCACAACCCATTTGAGCCTGCAAATTCGTTTCTAAAAGCCCTTATTGGTGATCATTGTTGTCCCAAAGCGAATAAGGCCCATCTTTGAATAGAAGGACTCAAAAGCTAGATCAATAGAAAATCTCCCAATGAACTCATCAAGATGCAATCGTAAAAGAGAGTTTGGAGTAAAAAAAAAAAAGAAGAAAGAGGAAAAGCTGATTCCACAAAAAAACTCCTGGGCATTTAAAAAGCAAAGTGCCTACCAAAAGCAAGGCCAATGCCCTTTCAATTCATTGTTCATTTGTAGAATATTTCGAACTTGAATGCACAATTTTCCGTATATCCTAAAAGGGTTGAGAAAACATCTCCATGAAGTGTCAAATTGCAAATGCAATCTTCAGTTCATACCATCCTCGAGCAATGATGGTATCATAGAAGGCCACGATCGGTGACAAGATTGTAATGATCACCAACATCAAGCCCCTTCTCAAAAATCTTCCGAGCCAAAACGAACCCTTTCGTTTCTGGTCCCAAATCATTACCTCCATTACAACCCTTTAAAAGCCTTTTCCGACTAGGGCACTTGAATTAATGTGGAGTTCAATGATTTTAAGCATCACTCGAAGAAGTTCGAGCAAGATTACTTCTCTCTCATTTTTGCGGGGTTCTTGACTTGTAAACCCGAGAGATGACGAAGAAATTCATTTCAGCAGCCTTGACTCAACTAGAGTCCCCTTTGTAAACCGTTGACCTAGCCCTCATTACGGTCCTAATCAAGACCTCCGATCGGCTCGGTCGTATCAATTGCGAGATTACTCGGATCCTTATCGAATGCGATGATGAAAAGATTGAGTGATTTCTTTTGAATCCTGCAACGGGATAAATAACTTTTCTTGAGAGTGAGAGAAAATCCTTTCGGACGAAGTCCCCCATTCAGCTCACATTCGAGATATTCAATAATGTGAGAACATCCCCGGACAGGATTGATAATGCAAACTTGATAGAATGGTTATGCATAAACCATGGTATGAGTGATTGCATTATACACATGTTATTTCTAATCATTGCAAGCTCGGTAGGAAAGTTTTGCATGAACTCATTGTTGAATATGTTTGCGCATGTTACCTCGGACATTCTATGATGGGTAATACATTCCCGATGTTCGATGTCCCTCCCAAGGTCTCGAAATTCATCCAAGGATTATTGAATGAGCAAGTTCTCCGGCAAATGCCTACCATGTAAGATACGAGCGATCCGTTTCGTTCTTTGATTAATCGTTTGGAGAACCCGGGTAAGTTTTCAACCCATTTTCAAATCAACAACTCCTCGATGATAGTTGTTACGATTCAATTCAAGCAATATGCCTCTCTCCGGTCGTGTGAACATATGCACGGCGATCTTGACATCTTATCATGACGACGTAGCTCTTATGATTTCGAGCTCCCGAATCACGAAGACATATGCACCGGTGATCTTGACCTTTAGTCGGCCCATAATGACATAGCTCTTATGATTCTCGGCTCCTTTATCAAATCACGAAGACATAAGCGCCCGTGATTTTGATCCAAACCAAATCATAACGACGTAGCTCTTAAGATTTTGGTTCCCCTTTGTCAAATCACGAAGACATATACCTGGTGATCTTGACCTTTAGTCGCTTCATAATGACATAGCTCTTATGATTCTCGGCTCCTTTATCAAATCACGAAGACATAAGCGCCGTGATTTTGATCCAAACCAAATCATAAAGACGTAGCTCTTAAGATTTTGGTTCCCCTTTCGATCACGAAGACATATGCACCGGTGATCTTGACCTTTAATCGGCTCATAATGACATAGCTCTTATGATTCTCGGCTCCTTTATCAAATCACGAAGACATAAGCACCGTGATTTTGATCCAAACCAAATCATAACGACGTAGCTCTTAAGATTTTGGTTCCCCTTTGTCGAATCGTGAAGACATATGCACCGGCGATTTCGACATTTAATCAACTCACAACGACGTAGCTCTTGTGAACTTGATTCTACTTCTTTCGACTCACAACGACGTAGCTCTTGTGATCCGGAAGGATACACATATCTTGCGTGTCTCGCATTAGGGAGAAGTCTCCGATAACGAATAGGCCAAATACCTTAAGATCCTCGTGTTTGCAAGAAACTTGGAAATTAAGGGAATCACCAGCTTATGAGGTATTTGGTAAAACAGTATTCTCGTATGCGATCCATGTGCAGGTTTCTCTAACATGAAAAAGAGAAATTATGACACATGTTATTTACAGATCTTGCATATCATGCATCACTTCATTACATAAAAAATGGGACTAAAACTCCGCCAAAAAGTTCATCCATCATTTGCACTATCAAAATTTAGGGTTCAATTTTGTCTTTGAGCGGAACCTCTACGAGCCTCCACTCAAAGAGGGCAGCTGTTGACGCCTAAATTTTGACTAATATATATTTTGCATAAAAATTAGAACTAATTTTAGTTCTAAAACAAAAATCATCTCACATATTCATTTAGCATTGGCATACAATTTGAGCTTAATTTAACAGGGGTTTGGACTAGGCATGTGGTGGAAAAATGCACCAAGAAAATTTGGGCTTGAAAGAAATATTTTCTCGGGATATTGCAAATACTCGAACTTGGGGATATTGCAAATACTTGAAACTCAGGGACGCATTGCAAATACCAAAAGAAGATGGGGAAAGGAAGATGGTGAAAGGAAGATGAAGAAAAGAAGATGAAGATGAAGAAAGGGGATGAAGATGAAGAAGAAGAAATGAAAATGGAAGATGGAAAATGAAGGTGAAGAAGAGAAGATGAAGATGAAGAAAAGAAGATGAAGATGAAGAAAGGAAGATGAAAATGGAAGGTGAGAAATGAAGATGAAGAATGAAGGATGAAGAACTTTGCCTATAAAAGAAGAAGAGTTCTTGAAGAGAGGAGGAGTTTTTTTAGAGTGAAGGAGAATTGAGAGAGTTTTTGGAGTGGAAGAAAATTGAGAGAGTTTTTGGGAGTGAAAGAGAATTGAGAGAGGTTTTGGAGTGGAAGGGAATTGAGAGAGTTTTTGAGAGGAATTCTTTAGAGAGGAAAAAGAGAATTCTTGAGAAAAAATTTGGAGAGAATTTTGATAGGGCTTGAGTGTTTTGAAGCTCGGTGCTACCATTGCCAATTTCGCACCCATCAACACAAGCCACAAGTTCATCACCATCGTTCAAGCTCGCCGCAAGAAAAAAAAAGTTAAGTGATTCCCTAACTTTCTTTAATTTCGAATACAAATTAGCTCGATTTTCTACACCGATTTTTCTCTCTACGTTTTTATGTTAAATAACAATGCATATCAACGATGTCAAGAATAGAAGGAGAGCAAAAGGGAAAAAATATCAATGCCCGATTGCGATACCTAATGGAATTCTAGCGAGATGAGAAAGAAGCGTCAAGGAGAGATAGGACCAAGAGATTTCTCGGTCTAACGAGTCACCAAATCGGTTCAATGATCAAGATAAGCCCGGAGCATAAGTTTGGTGCACGAGTTCAAATTGGGGAGTAATCTTGAACCTATTTCATCCTAATTTCATGTGATTTCTTTATTTCAAAAATGTCAAGGGAAGAAAAACCCAAAAAAATTGATTTTTGATCTTCAAGTAGAATTCATCAAATTTGTCAAATCCATTATTTTTTCATGAATTTTAAGGTACCGAAAGGGCATTAGTTATAATGTAATCAAGTCCCGGACTCTTAATCTCAGTTCGCAAATAAGATAGTTTTCCCCGCTATTTTATTTAGGTTTCTAATCGACCTACCGAAATGATTAGTGGCGACTCCAAATTCAAATCACATTGCATGTTAATCATTCAAACCTTAAGTTGCGATTTGGTATGGACTTGGGAGAGTCCGAGTTAGGTTAGTTAATTAATTAACCTCGATAATCCATTAGCCCAAAAATGATAAACTTGTTTATTTTCTTTTTAGGTCGCGACAGAGAGTTCGAGAACGAGTAACTCGCAGCCGATCGCACGACCAAGAAAATGATAAGTACATGGAAAGCCCAGAAAGATATATGGAAGCTGACCTGAGTCGCACCACTTGGAACAAGCTAATTACATAATTCGGACGGATGGCTTAAATCTTGTTCTGTTTTTCATTCTTATTCCGGCTTGAGACTCCAGATCAGTAATTAAATCTGTTTGTGGACCAAGAACTCCATTTGGAGAACAAAGTATCTTTCCATACGTACCCGAAATGGGGGAGGAAGGGCTTTGTTCTTAATCAGAATGATGATATCGCTGCATGATTGAAGAACATGCCGGGCGGACCGTCTTTCGGCAGAAGAGCCATTGTAACGGACCGCTTTCAAGAGCCATTGTAACGGGCCTCGAGCACTTTTTTCAATGATCGACACCTTAGTTCAAAGTGTCGAGGGCCTCGAGCATTTGCAAAACTTAAGATTTGTCGGCCTAGTGTGGTGTTTCTTTTGGAAACTAAAAACCAGGAACAAATGCTTCATCGCAAAAAGAGAAGGCTGCAGTTTCAGAATTGCTTCGTAGTTAATTCATGTTGGGGTGTGGTTCATACTCTCCTATGACAGGAAAACACGTGAGTCATGCTCTATGCTAAGCGGGTGGGGGTCTATGGAAGCTGGTTGGCAAGGGTCTCAAGGTGTCTAGAGGGCTTTTCAAGATTTAAGCCCGTAATTTTTCACTCATGATTTGGGTTTGAGCTTATGAATAGATACTGCTATATATACTTTTTTTCGATTGTAATTGAGTGATGTAACAAGAGATGCAAGATGCTAATTATAGTAGAATCCTCTCTTGGACATAGCCCTAATTTAAGGGTGAATCAAGATAAAATCTTGTATCTCAATTTCTTTCTTGCTTTACGTTTTACTTCGACTTGATTGTGCACCAAATCCTAACGATCCATTGGGTATTATAAAAGGTATGGTTATTTTCTTGAAGAAGCCGTTAGCGACTGACACGATAATATTATCATTATCTCCGACCCCATGATATTTTAATTAATGAGTGCTTTATGCAAAATACGCGGTGATAGTGTATGGATCTAGGGTAAAAAATAACCGACGAGTATTGTCGACATCGGAGAAGCATTCTCCTTTCTTAAATGAGCAAGTTTCAATAAAAGTGGAGTTACATTCTGAATTTTTTGTTGATGCGGAGTGTGTGATTAAGGAAAGTAAACAGAAGATGTGACTTACCTTTGCTCATGCACCATCATAGTTTCATGAGGGAGTTTTATTATGGGATAAATTACGTGGCATCGCTCTCATGAACCATCTACCTTGGGCTTGCATTGGAGATTTCAATGAAATTCTATATCATTTAGAGAAGGTTGGGATGCACATGGCTGAACATTATAGACTCAATACATTTCGGGACTTCCTAAATACTTGCTCATTGATGGATATAGAGAGTAAAGGTTGTGCTTTCACATGGGCTAATGATCATAGGGAAGGAGAGGCTTTCGTTAAGAAGAGACTTGCTAGAGTGTTGTGTACCATGGATTGGATGGTCGGTTTCCCCAACACCGAAGCCTTTACACTACCAACAAATTGTTCAAACCATAGTCCAATGAGTCATTAAAGAATCATGTATGTTAACATTTGAATTTTGGCTGACAAGTTTTTAAGTTTTAAAGATCAAGATTTTCAAATTTATGATCTTGACAGAGCCTGTTTCTTGGCTAAAAAGAGTCGTAAGAATCTTTATATGTCGTTTTTTTATAAATAAATAAAAAATTAACTTTTCTTTCAAATCCCTAAGTCAACCCTCGGTTAACCTTTTGAAAAAAATCAAAAAATTGAAAAAAAAATCATCTAATCAACTTATTTTTACCTAAATTTGGCTTTGAATTCATCAAATTTAACAAAAATAATCAAAAATTGACTTATTCCCAAATTGGAAAGTTTAGTTTTCGATTGGCCAATTTCAGATTTAAACTTTGTGATCATAGCTCGGGTGTGGGTTTAAGATACACTAGACTTTCTCCACAAAAGTCAAAGCACTTTGAAAATTCGATTGAGCCAATCAAACTCAACCCTAAGCTTTACTTGGTATGAATTCATATTCAAATTTCTTGATATAAGAATGAGTCAACCCACGAGACGAAAACACACAAATTGAGGTCCGGGAGATTTCAAGTCCGCCCACAATTCGGTATGACTAAAGTTGAGTTGGTCTAGAAATGGCAGACCTTCACCTATGGCCCCGCTTCAAAAGAATTTCCAAAATTGCCTAAAAATTGCCCTCTAGAGTCAATAATGACCAAAATGCCCTTGCATTAATAAAAGGGTCTAATCTTAGCCATTCATTAGATATATGATCATGGTCATCAAAGATAACTTGTCATCAAGCCATGGCACTTTAAATGAGTCAATAACATTCTTTCTTGTTCATGAAGTGTTAGTATGAACTATCAATCAAAGGGGCATAATTGAAATTCTAATGTTTCGACCAAAAAAAATTCTAATGTGCAAAAATGACATAACAAGAACCTAGGAAAAATCCTAAAGCCAAACATTAGCTTTCATATAACCGCATTAGCTTCCACCCCCAAAAAAACCTCCTTTATCTCTCTCTATTTTGTTTTCGCGCAAACATAGAGGACTTGTTTAACCATGAGCCAAATTTCGGCCACTCGCCCAATTAGCTTTGGAACCCAACTCTCTAGTCCATCCCCAATGCAAGAGTGTAAAGTTGGAGTAGAAACTTTAACATATGTTTTTTTTTTTGTGAAGAAGAAGGATGGTAGCATGCGGCTTTGCATAGACTATAGAGAACTTAATAAGGTGACGATCAAGAATAAATATCTTTTCCTCGGATCGATGACTTATTTGATCAACTCCAAGGTGCTTAGATATTTTCAAAGATCGACCTCCGCTCTAGTTATCACCGATTGAAAATAAAGCGAGATGATGTGCCAAAGACTGCTTTCAAAACAAGGTATGTGCACTATGAGTTTCTTGTCACACCTTTTGGACTAACGAATACACATGCTGCTTTTATAAACTTGATGAACCGGGTATTCAGGCGAGGATCTTGATAGATTTATTGTGGTGTTTATTGATGATATTCTAGTTTATTCGAGAAGTTTGGAGGAACACGAACAACATCCGAGGCTTATTTTGCAAACTTTTCGTGAGAAAAAGTCATATGATAAGTTTAGTAAGTGCGATTTCGACTTGATCATATTGAATTCTTGGGCTATGTCATCTCAAAGGATGGTATTTACGTTGACCCGAAGAAAGTTGAAGTAATTGTTCGGTGGAATCGTCCTATAAATGTTACGATAAGAAGTTTTCTTATGTTAGCAGGTTATTACAAGCTATTTGTGGAGGGGTTCTCCAAAATTGCTAGTCACTTACTCGCCTAACTCAAAAGGGCATCAAGTTCGTGTGGTCGATCGGTGTGAGCACAATTTTCAAGAATTGAAGAGGTGGTTGGTGACAACTCCCATATTAACCTTGCCTTTAGAAATTGGTTATTTCACTATCTATTGTGACGTGTCTAAGAGAGATCTAGGTTGTGTTCTTATACGGGATGATAAAGTTGTGGCCTATGCCTCGAGACAGGTTGAAAGTACACGAGAAGAATTATCCTACTCATGACCTGGAGTTTGCAGCCGTTATCCGTGCTTTGAAAATATGGCGACACTACTTGTATGGTGAGAAATGTGAAGTTTTCACCGATCACAAAAGTTTGAAGTACATCTTTACTAAAAAGAATTGAACATGAGATAGAGAAAATGGCTAGAACTCTTGAAGGATTATGACTTGTCTATCAACTATCATCTAGGAAAGTCAAATGTAGTGGCGGATGCCTTGAGTCGTAAATCTTTGGAGAACATGGCAAGTATTACTCACTTCTCAACAACCTATTCTCGAGGATATGAGGAAACTAGAATTGGAGGTATTAGTGCATCAGCTTGGTGCTCAATTAGCTAATCTTCAAGTGCAGCCAACGTTGATTAATAGAATCAAAGCTAAACAGAATGAGGATCCTCGGTTATAGATGATCGCAGAAGGCGTAGAAGCTCGGGGACAACCGGATTTCAAGATCCATGTTGATGAATCATTGAGATTCCGTGGTTGGCTATGTATTCCCTATGATGCGGGCTTGAAAAAGGAGATATTGCAAGAGACTCACACCACTAGATACTCGATTCATCTAGGAAGCAGTAAAATGTATAGGGATTTGAGAAGAAATTTCCGGTGGATCAACATGAAGAAAGATATTGTGAAGTTTGTCAATCATTGCCTGGTTTATCGCGAGTAAAGATTGAGCATCGAAATTAGATGAACAGTTACATCCACTCGAGATACCTAAATGAAAATGGGAACATATCATCATGAACTTCATTGTCGGCTTACCGAGGACGCCTTAGTGGTAAGAATGCTATATGGGTGATTGTCGATCGATTAACCGAGTCGACACACTTCTTGTCATATCGATTTGGCCTTTCGAGTGAAAGATATGGAAAAGCGGCACGTGAATGAGATAGTCAAGCTGCATGGGGTTCCGGTGAGCATTGTTTCGATAGGGATCCCCGGTTTATGTCTAACTTTTGGAAGAGTTTACAAGGGGCGTTGGATATCAAGCTTAACTTCGGACGGCTTTTCATCCGCAAATCGATAGGTAGTCGAGAGAACGATCCGGATACTAGAGAATATGTTGAGATCATGTGTTATTGACTTTGGTGGCTCGTGGGATGAATATATACATCCGGCAGCGTTTTTTTTATAATAACAGTTATCATTCTAGTATAAAGATGGCTCTTTTTGAAGCCTTATATGGTCGAAAATGCAAAAGTCCTATTTGTTGGGACGACGTTGGCGAGAAAAGACTAACCAGCCCTCGGTTTATACAATAATTAGAAGAGAAAGTCAAGCTGATTCGAGAGCATTTGAAAGTAGCTGAAAGCCTTGAGAAAAGTTATGCGAGATCTTCAAAGGCGCAAAGATAGAATTCAATGTGGGAGATCATGTATTCCTAAAGGTGTCACCTATGAAGGGTATTATGAGATTTGACACTCGTAGGAAGTTGAGTCCAAGATATGTGGGATCATTCTTAATATTAGAGAAAATTGACGAAGTTGCTTATAAACTCGTTTTACTACCAGCGTTATCCGAAGTGCATAATGTGTTCCATGTGTCTTTATTGCGAAAATATGTGTTGAATTGTGAACATATACTTGGATTTCACTTCTTTGAGATTAAGGGAGAACTTGACATATGAGGAGGAGCATATTCGAATAGTTGATCGGAAAGAGCAAGTGTTACGACAACGAATTATTCCCTATGTTAAGATTCAATGGCAAAACTATACAAAAAGGGAGGCTACTTGGGAACTCGAGGAGAAGACGAGACGCAAGTATCCTCACTTGTTCGAAAGTTGAGGTAAGTTCAATTATTCGAATTTCGAGGACGAAATTTCTTTTAAGGAAGGTAGAATGTAATAGTTACTTTTATTTGACCAAGTCAAAAGGTCATGGGGAAGGAGAAGAGAGGAAAGAAGAAAAAAAGGCATTTCTTGCGCGTCCAAGCCACGTTGTCTCATCAAGCAGTCCCGGCATCGATTAGCAGCATATGGTAAGTGCTCACACCTCTCGTTTCTCCTATCGAAGTGATTTTCGGGTTTAGGGCACTCATTCGGATTTTTTAAGAGTCTGACTTGCTGTGTCCGATTTCATGGTCGTTTAACTGGATTTTTATATGAGAATGAAATATTAGGATGTTATAAAACCGTAGGATTTGACGGATCTTAATTTGATGCTACGGTTTGCCCGAACAACTATTTCAAATCTGGTGCGCTATTGTGCTGCGCACACGTGAACTTCGAAGGGTGATTTCTTTGGTTTCGCTTGTCGACTAGAGGTGGCCCTGTTATAACTTTTGTAGTATGTTGAATAAGCTTTGTGTGGACTATAAGATCGCTTAAAACGAAGCCGAATGGAGGAAGTTATGGCCCAAGAGATTTTGATGTGCGTAATGAACAATGCGCGACCAAAACATGTTGCGCTGTTCTTGCCGATTTTCGAATAGATTCTAGTCAAGCCGTGCTGGGGGTTTTGTCGTACATTAAAATAGCTTTCTTTAGACTATAAGATAGCTTTAAACGAAGCTTGGTAAAGGGAGTTTTGGCCTTAACAAGTTTGTCGCGCAAATTGTCTCTAGCAAATAGCAATGGGTTTTCGCTATGGACGACATTTCGTTGGCGTGTAGTCGTTGTTTAAGCATTAAATAGGTGTATATTAGTTGAGTTGTGCGATATAATGTCATGTGACTCATTTTTTTGATCCATTTTTTGTATTTTTGATAGGATTTCAAATACGTCGGCTCTAGCAACCGTCTTGTTATGCTTTTTGTATTATCATGTGAGTGATACTATTTCTTTTTGTGTTTTGTAAAATGCATTTTTGAAAAGAGATAGTACTATATGTGTTATAACTTGAGAAAATAGCATTTTTGTTGCATAAAAATAGGATCGAACATTTATTGCTGTTTTTGTCTATTTGATATGGTTTGTGATCAATATGTCTTTGTTGATTTTGAGTTAGTTCGATGTACTTTCTAGTGTATGAGGAGGATGTTGTTGTTAATTATGTAGTGCTCAAAATAGCTATGAACCCAGTTGAGGGGTTTGCGGGTATGCGCATACTTGTTAGGATATCCTTGTGGGACAAGCCACCGACATTATCGGTGAAGACCTTGCCAAAAGAGGAATCTTGGCCACTTTTGTTATGGGCGTTACATGTGACCATGGTTAGAATTTTGAGCATGAGATTGGTCAATGAATAAACCATTGGCATATGATTTGGTGAGTTTAGTCAATGGATATACCATTAACATGTGTTTTTAACGAGATTGATCAATGGATTAGACCATTGATATTTGTTTCGAGCCTATGGTCCGAAATGAATACTTTTGCTATAAATATGATATGTTAAGGTAATGTATAACTTGTTTTGGTCGTAAAAGTTTGATATATTTCGAGTTTGATGTAAATGAGTTATATTTTGAATATTAAATATGCATAGTAATTGTTCGATCCGCTTAAAAGAAATGTATTACTCATCGAGTCGTGTTAACTCACCCCTTTCATTTCTCTTGTCTTTCAAGTTCAAAAGTCGCAAGTAGGACGTGAGCATAGTGTTAGCTGAATGATTTTTTTTTTTGTAGTGGGATTTTTGTTATGAAGTGTAAAGAGCTGTATTGAGCTTATGAAATAACTCTTTTGTTAGGCATATATGTAGATCTTTTTTATGTTTATAAAAAGCTCTAATAGTGTAACTAAGAGACCTCTTTAGCAAGTATATGGATGTAGAAATTTGACATCGAGGTTGAGTTTTAGATTTGTGGAGGCCGCATCCTTTTGAGAAAAGACGGCCGTGTCATGCCTTTATAGTGGATTTTGGAGTGTGACACATAATATATCCCCAAATTTATAAACGAATCAATTTTTGCAAAAACTACACCCATTTTGGAAGAAATTGGAAAAATTACCTTTCGAGCTCTCTTCTAGAATAGAAACGAAAACCTTGCTTTGGGCTACGGAAACTTGGAAAAGATTTCAGAGAGAGAGAGAGGAGGGAGACGGAGGGATGAGGTGACGGCGGAGGCGGAGTGGACGAGAGATCTCTACTAGGGCGATTTGGGAAGGAGAGACTTGGAGCATTGTACGAGGGTTGAAGCGACAACGGAGGCGTTCGTCGGACCTTGACCTTTGCTATGGCGTCGGAGAGACCTGTAGGCATCGTAGGAGGGATGAGGCGACGGGGGAGGCAGAGGTGTTCCTCCGACTTGCTAAGGCGTTGTGGAGAAATCTGGCGAGATAGGAGGGAGAGGATCTTTCTCATGCCTTTTCAAGTAGACGCGGTCTAAAAAAAAAAAAACATTTGACAGGTGGAGCCCAATCGTCAGGGGTCACCCAATGAATAGTGAGCTTGGACCACGTCAGCTCTGTCAAGTCTGCATGCAATATTTCCTCGCCAATAACTTAGTTGACTTCAGTCATGATAGTTGAATACTCCTCGCTCGTTGGAGCCCTGAGTGGGGTCCATGTATCGGCCATTGCTGAACTACACCAGCACAAGATCCCACTTGATTGAACTCAACCAATTCCCTTTTCGGGTGAAAAGCTCAAAACGTTTGTTCCCCAGCATAGTGATTACATTCCACCCACCAAACAATTTCATCTCAATCTTCTTCCTTAGTATTACGACCACACCAAATAGTTTAATTGAAACGTGCCAAATAGTGGCCCATAAAAGAAGTAATATGGTCAAAACACTTGTGAAGAGTGAAAAAAGTACGTTAAAAAAAAAAACCCTTCATTGAAAACATTGGCTTTAAACATTCAAAAAAAGTACAAAGAGATCGTCCACATGATAAGCAGTGCATCAGACAATAAAACTTATACTTCTTTGCTAAACCAAGTACTTGTACAACGTTTCACTAGAACATCATAAGCTTTTGTGATCATTTGTTGAGACGATCAAGTAATTACTACTATATAACCGAGTTTCAGCCTCCTCATGACTCGTTCTGTAAAGGAATGGTCCTCGTATCTAGTCCTACAATCCTTAAGTCCATTAGCTGGTCGTTCGCCGTAGACAAGAACCCCTGGCAGTCTGATTCAAACAGTGTGTAGTCGCAGACCCTGTGGCCATGGCAATCGTGGGGTCAATAGGTTTTAAACCCACATTGACTCTCTGCACTACTCATCCAAATATTGATCAAAAGTTCCCTACAACCGTACGATTGAAGAACACGCCGGAAGGTCCATCTTTCGGCATTAGAGCCACCGTAACGGGACCTCTTGCGCCTTCCTGAACTGGCAACCCAATGTTGTGGCTTAGGTCAGTCTTGATGTAACCCGGGTGCACGGCATTGATGGCTATTCCAGGGTATTTCTTCGCCAAAACTCTTGTGTAAGCATTGAGAGTTGCCTTGGAGACGATGTAAGCGGATAAAAGGATTGGCCAGCCTCCGGTTTCCACCGCATCCTCCTTCATATCCTTCAGAAATCGCGCAGCCAAATCGTCTAGTTTCTCTTCTGTGAGGCTATCGATGTCATTGAGCTCCTCTTTGATATTCTCGCCGGGGATGTACTGATTCCAAGAAGGATAAGATGAACAAATCTTGTCATGATAGAATATGCAAGTAACTAAAAATGTTAAGAGGAATTAATGAGCATGCGTGGATTATTCACTTATCCAATTTTTTTCTCTCGCGTCATAAGCTTCAATCAATCTCCTTATGTTCAGGCTTTCGTCATTGCATCAAACGACAATATTATATAATCAAGTACATACCTTAAGCTGGCCAACGGAAGAGGAGACATTGACAACTTTTGGTAAATCTGATCGTTGAAGAAGAGGTAGAAGAGCAGCAGTTAATTGTTTGATTCCATAATAGTTAGTCCTCAGACATTTTTCTGCTGATTCATACGTCTCCTTAAAGAACTCCTTCATGGATTTGGCCTTCGGACCTCTAATCTGCAGTAAGGTTACGAGAACAAGACGACAGTGTTAGCCAATTTAAGCTTCTTAATTTCGATAGATAAAAGGGAAGAAAGGAAGAACCATGGATGCCCCAAACATTAAATGCTAGAAGGAATATTCTCATGTCAACAAGAGAACAGGATAACGTTCAAACTAACATCTTCGAATTAGCGTGTCAGATATCTAAACAAAAGCGGTGTGATTTACGCCTCGACGTTGTACATGTTCTATGAATCAGGTGATAAAAATTATATAAAGAACGCATTTCACAGTAGTGGTTTGAGACAACTCACTATATCTTCTGTCAAAACCAAGTCCTCTTTCATGAATGTAGCTCCGGTTATGCCTGCATTATTCACCTGCAAGGCAAATTGTTCTTGTATGGCTCTTTTTCTCAATCTAGTTGAACGTAATATAACGAGTGACCTATCCATAGATGTTACCAGAATATCGAGTTTTCCGAACCGAGCCCCGATGAAATCCGCCAGCGAGCTGACGCTGGTCCCATCCACCACGTCGAGCGGATGGAAGAACACATTGGAGATCCCAATACTCGCAAGCGTCTCGATAGCCTCATTCCCTCTATTAACATCTCTCGCGGTCAATACAACAAACACTCCATTTGAAGCTAGCTGCTTGCATATCTCTAATCCGATCCCTTTATTGGCACCCGTTACAACTGCAACCCTACGAGCATTAACAGAAGAACGAGGACAGAATAAAAGGGTTAGCATTGGTTCTGAGATACATCATATCCAACCGGTTTCGACAATTCATCAAGAGTGGTGGAAGCGAGCAGTACCTGTCCATTTGATGAAGAGCTTGAAATGTTAAAATCTGCCTTAACTTTTCCTTTTCCAGAGGGTTTTGGTGGGTCGGGGCTCTTCAGCTGTGGCTTGTCGAGTGAGTATTTACAGGGGAAGGAAAAAAGGAAAAGTCATTTTTTTGGGGCTGTCTAGCCAAATAAAGAAACAGAGAAAACATCAGCCAGTGCGTCATATGTTCATACTTGGTCGTGGGTCGTTGAAGGTTTTAGCGTATGCCGTGACGTCTCCTCGTCATTCTTATCTAAGTGGTGATCTATGAAGCACCGACACGTGAAGAAGGCTACCGCGTCAGTGTCGGACACGTGTCCAACACGCTCCGATACGCCGGAGGTCTGACACGGGGTCAACGCCAGGGAGACGCCAGTCGGAGAGGAAGGAGGGCGTGAAAAGTGCAGATCTGGAGCCATGAGAGAGATGAAGGAGAGAGCCGGCGACCGCAAGTCGGTGAGGAAGGAGTGCGGGGAAAGCGCGGATCTGGAGGAGAAGACAGAGTGCAAAGTTGTAGGTAGAATCAGAGGCAGCGACGGGCAGAAAGCGAGCCAGCGCCGGAGCAAGCGGAGAGCGAACGCCGGAGGAGAGACGAGGCAGCCAAAATCACGGAGGTCGCCGTCGCCGCCGCTTGCTTCGCGAGACAGAGAGGAGGGGGTGACGCAAGATGAGAGAGAGCATTGGGAAGACTCTGTATAGCTATTAAAATTGATCTTGGCATAACCCGAATTGATCGCACCACGATTAAAGAACGTGTTGGACGGACGGTCTTTCCACAGTTGAGCCACTATGCCGGGACCCCGAGCACTTGTTTTGAATCAAAACAACAGCATTATCATGGTATCGTATCGTACTATCATATCGCTGTCGCTGTAATAATTTTATTACACCAAAAGTATTATAAGATGAGATCACACATAATATAATTATATTATACATAGCATTTGGATAAAATAAATTAATTAGTAGATTAGGTTATATTTTATGCATATTCCTTTTTTTAAAAAATAAAAAAAAATAGCATGCTGGTTGTATAAAAAATGAGAGGCAGACAAAATTTTAGTTTATCACGGGTAGAGACACTATTGCACACTATTGCTGACATAATAATCTCTATACGAAATGCTGATATGAATAGAAAAAGGGACAGCGTCCACCAGCATTACGGAAAATATTGTTAAAACACTTTTAAGAGAAGTCAAAAAAAAAATATCGAAACCTGTAACATAAAAACAGTTTTGGCATAACCCGGACTGATCGCGTTCAAGGGGGTTTCGGGCCAGTTTTTTATGCCAGGGCTCTAGTAGAAGCATTGAGACTTGCCATTGAGAGACAATGTAAGCTTTGATAAAACCATTGGCCGGCCTCTGGTTTCCACCACAACCTCCTTCACATTCTTTACAAAATCCCTACCAAATTTTCCATTTTCTCTTCCATTTAGTCATTGATGTCACTGAGCTCCTCCTCTAATGCTCTCGCTGGGAACTTACGGATAATTGGGAAAGTGGAAAAAGAACCAATGAATAACATTTGTCATAGGCTAAATAGCACCGACGCCGACACCGACATTGACATACGATATGCCGACGCCGACACGTCATTTCTAAAAAAAAAATAGGAAATTTCGACATGTTGGGATACGTTGTATATTAAATATGTAGTTATATATATACATGATAAATTATCATGTATATATTAAAATATTGGCCGTTAGTTTCTTCTTCTTTATCTTATATTAGGGATTCACGATTAAGTTTTTCTTTGGCTAGTTGGGTATATTGATTTGGGGGTAGCTGGATAAATGACTTAAGTATATATATTTTTGATAAATTAGCATTTTGACCCATAATTTATTGAAAATTCTTAAAATTAACCTCGTGCGTGTCGAAATGGGTTGTAAGGATGCTAGACTTGCATATCGCCGTTTGCGTGCGGAGCGTTGGTTGCATGTTGGAGAGTGTCCGACACGACACGACACGGAGGCCTCCGGAAAATATAGATGCTTCCTAGGTTATAGGACGGAGGTGGTAGCATATAACCGTTATCTCTTTTAGCTATTATTACTTACACGTATATTTAGTCAATTTTATGTGTCAAATCCTGAACATGTGTTAGACTTAAACACATTTCAGGTTAAAGAAAAACTTTTGTGGAGCAATTTATTCACATCGTTCATAGGAAAAATCAAGTGCTACGGTACTGCATTATTCCTTATGTTAAGATCCAATAGAAAAATCAAGCACTTAAACTCGAAGAGGAAGGATGGGCAAATATGTTGAAAATTGAGGTAAAACAAAATCTATTTTTAAGAGGGGTACACCGAATGGGTCCTCAAAAAAAAAACATAAGCTTTTGTCAAATTCTCCAAACCTTAGTTTAAAGCCCACGAAGCTAGCTCTCAGCGCACTTTCCTCAGCCCATTTTCTTAGTTCCTTCTGCAAAATGGTTCGAAGGAGAAATAAAGAGACAGAGAAGAAGAAGAAGAAGAAGAAGAGGAGTCGGCAACCAACGAGGAGAAGAAGAGAAAAGAGTGGAAATTGAGAGAGAGACGAAAGGGGTTTCGATTCATGCACGATTCCGGGATCTTGACAGGCTAGATTCCTTACGTTTCAGCACGTTCGGTAAGAACGAGAAGCATTAATTCGTCCAACTAAATTAATTTTCTTGGTTAAGCTATAGTTTCAAATCAGTATGGAGTTTCGGTTGCTCGGTTAATTCTAGAGGTCATTGAGCTGTGAAATCATATAGTAAAGAAACTTTAGGGCAGAAACGGTAGAATTTTACGGATAACGGTTGGATTTCCAATCAGAGCAATTAATTTTTCAAAGTATCAAGAATCATTGCAACGTAAGTGCGACCAGTAGCATTCCGTACCAAATTCACTGAAAGAGACACGACACATCAAGGATTGAAATCAATGAAGCACTTTAGGATTGCCAACACAAAATTTCGTTGTTCCAAAATAAGCCCAAATGATGGCGAAGCAGGCTAATGAAGTTGGGCCATGTAAGACCCAAAAAAAAAAAAAATAAAATAAAAGTTGGGCCACGTAGTTATGTGGCAATGCCAAGGTTTGGGCCGGAACCCGTGGAATAACAAGAACGCCCATAGACCGACCGGCAGTTTCAAACCGGCCCGGCCCCCACGGGCCTATTACGGTTCCAAACCCCAAAAAAAGAAAGGAAAGAGCGTGGCTCTTTCCCCCAAATCGGAGGCCGAACGCGAATCGGAACCACCCAAAGGCTGGTTTGGTCAAGCAGGCCGACGAAACTAGGTTCATGGCCATGTAAGCAGTGACCATAATTTTACACTATTTAAAATCAAGTCCCGCAAGTTTACTGTAAATAAAAATCTCAAGCAGTCTTTTCACCAGAATTGCGCTGAACTTTTCCACCCTTTTTCACCCTAATGATATGCATGCTATGGTAAGCATTCAATCCAAACTAGACATTCATTCATCATGAAGTTCCTGCATTGCTCACTTTGTTAGGTAATTGAAAGTGTACACTCACGCAAGAAAGCACTTGCGTTTCTCTTGGTGATTTCGAATGTACTCCATCTACAAGACTAGGGCAGTTTGTTTTGGCTTTGGGAAAATATTTTTGCAAAAAATGTAAAGGTCTTTGGGCTAAAGTAGTTCTTTGAAATGCAAATAGCATTTGGTAAATTTTAATTTTAAGGTATGTTGGGAAACAACTTTGGCTAGATGGTGTTTAGCAAAATCACACTTTGAAAAGAATTTTTGGTTTTTTTTTTTTAAGTTCAAAACCGGCAATGACTTAGCTATTGGCACTACGCCGGCGAGGCTTTTGGCTACTAGTGAAGCCAGGATCTAGTGTCAAAAGCCTCGCCTAAGGTCGTCAAACTAAACCACAGGCAACCGTAGCCTAGGATTGCGCGACCCCGGTCGATGGTCGATGGACCTTAGGTGAGGCGGTCAATGCCAGATCTGTCCAAAAAATTGTAAACTTATCGCGCTTTTACAATTCAATCATAAATCTTTTAATTTGGCCGTTTAAGTCCTCAATATTTCCACGTTTTGCTAATTGAGTATATCTAGCCAACTTTGGCGGAAGTCATTGACGTGGACATTGGTTGTTCTATTTGGCATAGCCAAGATAGACTACGTTTTTTATTAGTTTTTCCAAAAAAAAAATCTTTTCTTTTTTCCTCTTTTCATTTTATTTTATTTTCTTTGTTATTTTTTCCTAATGTGGCCGGACCCAATAAGACAAAAAAGTTGAAAAATAAGAGAAAAATAAAAAAATTAATGATAAAAAATGAAAAATATATTAAAATATATATTAAAATTGTACATGTCAACATCGGCGTGCCATGTGAGACAGTCTACATCCACATCGCCGATTTCCAATCAAAATTGACTAGATAAGCTCAATTAGCAAAATGTGAAAAATGTTTAGGACTCAATTGACATTATTAAGAGGTTTATGACCGAATTGTTCAAAGTGCAATAGGTTTAGAACTTTTTAGATAATTTTATGTTATACTAAGTATTCCAATCGGGTGATATCTCCGATCTCTTTTCATTTATCGGACGACTAATTTGTCACCGTGGCCCAATTAAAACGCCAATCTTCCGATGGCTTAATGTCGACTTGAACAATCGGTGAACAAACATATCTTTGTTTAGTAGCGCATTCCGGCGATACCATCGGTCGACTTTCACGCAACTTGCTAATTCAAACTTCTTTGGTCCGGTTAATGAAATGAAATGAAAGACTTTGAAGCAACCGGCCTCTCCAATAATGTCACAAAACCAGAGTTTAGTCAAAAAGTCCTCGTCTACAATGGACTCCAAAGTACCATCTGAGATATCAGCCAAAAGGGTGGTTGTAGGCAACTTCCTTCACGAAATCATCCAAAGCCTTTCAACATTTGCCCCGGACTGTAGCAACAATGGCAGTCAATTTGGTGCCAAGACCATTGCCCCTCACGCAGGCAATCTAAAGTATTCCCAATAGAATGAAAATATAATCCTAAACTAATGATGTGTCACGTTAATTAATGGCCCCATATGCCTATGATTCCACCATTTATACGTTATTCTATCTAACCTCTCTGCAAGAGAATGTTCATATCGAGTTTAATATGCCGCCGTTGCAATCAACTGTCATTGTAAGCCATCAAAGGGAGTTAAAATGTAGCTATCGTCTTATATTTTACGTGCGTGAATTGCGAAAATTGCTACGTGATCGGTCCCGGTGAAGATAAGAAAAATGCCCTTCGTGTTGCGCGCATACGTAACGACTTTCATAGAGCAATTCTCTGTCGATCTAGCCATAGGATCACCACAAACTGAAGCTTGATCAAACGTAGAGACTAGAGACAGACTAGAGTGATTTTAAACTACTCATCCTTCAGAGGCGATGGATGTGCCGCAAGTCCCTTATACATCGGCATCGCGAAACTAGCAAGTGAATTGGCCTGTGTAAGCGAGTGATTACTCGATCTTTAAACTTACCAGATGGCTCCAAGGTAAAACTAGACCGACTAGCAGTAATTTCTATTGCTTTCAGCTCATTCCAGACGAAGTCATTAGCCAATCAAAAGAGAGAGAGAGAGAGAGAGAGAGAGAGTCTGGGTTTTAATTTCAATTACATGGAGATGACTAAGAATGAAGACTAATGAAAGCTCCAAGTTGGATAACCAGGCGTTTTCAAGGCTTCTAGATTTGATGTCCATGACTTCGACGCAACGGGAATTTAGTCCACACGTTCGATCATAGAATTCCACGCAAGTAATAGAGAATATAGGCGAATTGCCAAATACATGTGTACGTATATAAGACCCAAAAATCGTAAGAATGATGTGCGAGAGACTAAGGTAATTATACATGTGTGATGTGTACAAATGACTAGTCAGGTTTCTCAAGTGAACCTATTCACACACGCACACAAGCCTATCTTACAACCTACGGATCGTTATCTACCACATACTTTTTGTTTCCCACTCATTCTAATTCTTACTGTCTAAGGATTTTTATTTCCCACTCAGCCTACTTCTTACTGTCTAAGGAGTGTCTCCATGAAACACTCAGAGGCCCGTCCATTTCCACTCATGACTAGGGTTTGCTGAGAATAAAGAGTTCTCTTTTTCATTTAGATTTGATAAAGCCAGTTTTCCATTATATTCGTATTAAATAATGATGAGTTAGGTTCTCCGGATTTAGTATCTTTAACCCTTTCCACAACCACTAATTCAATTTCCCGTCGGGTTATCTTATCTATTTCCTTATACTACACCACCTGATAATGCAATATTGCAACACGTGTCCGCAAGGAATTTCATTAGTCCTCCAATCAAGATAGTAACAACATATCAATTTTCACTATCAAATCCGAAACGTGATTCGCTTGGTTCCAACAATAAAAGGTCAACGACCCAGCAACCCAGATTGGCACTCAAGTGTCTACACAAGGACCAAATTGGCCTCAAGATTAATGCTCATCTTCAACAATGTAATGATCTGGTTCATCTCTACTCTACATGTTGTACTGGAGACTCCTTCAATACCTTTGAGATAACCCATTGCATCCCCATAAGCAAGGGAAGGTGCATCAAAACATTGGAGCTCAAGATAATTTCAAATGTTAAGATTTGTCAATCAAGGACTCGTCCTCAAAACTCAGATTAAACCAAACAATGAGGTTGTTTATGTCATTTTGGAAAGGGTTAATTTCAAATTTTTGGCTTCTTCTGCACCACAGGTCGCTGCACCTTATATTTAAGGGCTCAGAACTTGCGTGCATTAATGAAACAGACTCACATAAACCACCTTCTCACCAAAATCATTCCATTCTCTCTACTCTCACCTATACCCATTGTATTCATGAAAACACCGAACTATAGGCTAATGCTTCTGTTGTTAACAACCATGTTAATCATCGCTCAGCTCTCCAGTTGCCGCACTATCCAGAGAACAGGTAATGAATTGCATAGATCCCTGACAGCTGAGTTCTTTCCGAAGATTGCAAAGCAAGTCTCAACAAAAGCCTTCGAAGACAACAACAAAGATGAGATCGACACAGTTTATGGGGTTTCCAAGAGAGAAGTTCCCAACGGACCCAATCCGCTTCACAACTAATCTCTCTCCAAGACGTGTTCTTGGTCATACAAAGTTTTGCAGATAATAGCTATCTTTTCTCTGCATTTGTATACTTCTTCAGGTCGTGATGTATATTGTTTGATAGATACACTTTTGAAAAGGAATGTAAGTGTGTGTATTTTACTAGAAACTTGCAACTGTACCAAGTGGAGAATGTAAGTTCTTTCCGAAGTTTGCAAAGCAAGTCTTAACAAAAGCCCTCAAAGACAACAACAAAGATGAGATCGACCCAGTTTATGGAGTTTCCAAGAGACAAGTTTCCAGCGGACCAAATCCGCTTCACAACTAATCTCTCTCCAAGACATGTTCTTGGCCATACAAAGTTTTGCAGATAATAGCTATCTTTTCTCTGCATTTGTATACTTCTTCAGGTAGTGATGTATATTGTTTGATAGATACACTTTTGAAAAGGAATGTAAGTGTGTGTATTTTACTAGAAACTTGCAACTGTACCAAGCAGAGATAGTAAAGCGCTATATGCAGTTAAAACCGGTTGTAACTAGCCGCCCGAGTCCTTACTTCAGACGAGCTGCATATGATCCAACACAAACAATGGTTGACATTCTTGTCGTGCTAATAATATTGTCTTCCAAAAACATACAGGCAGCAAAAAGATCGAAACATGATAAAGGTCAGGGCATACGAGTTTGTGACAGGAAAAAAGAACAGAGAAAGAGGAGGTGGACTCAAATTAGAACACATGGCTAACCAACTTGAGTCATAGACATGCATGTGCTAGCCATTAAAGTACTCAATCAGCTAACAAAGTCAAACCTAAGCACTTAACAAAAATAGAAACTGAGTTTACTGCACCATCTCATATTGCTAGTAGCCAGAAGGTGGGGTGCCACCTTCTTATCTATTTCCAAATTTCATCTAAGAAAAGAAGACACGATATTTTTGAAAAGTTACCAAACGTCAGAGCTCATTGTGCTCATTCCAGCAGTGAAAGAAAAAATTTGGATGTATTGAAGGGTGTTAAATTTCATGAGAACAATTGGAATGGAAAGGTTGAACAGATGCAACTTCCAATTTCCAATTGACAAATTTTCCTTGTCAGCATGTGGAAAAGAATTAATATAATAGGAAGAGAGGCATCACATCAGGCTGCCAATGACTGTGAATGTCCATTGGTCTCTTGTGCTGCATATTCGTGCAAATGGATGAAGGCATTCATTGGATCGTCAAATCAAATTTGGGTCCAATCAGTAATGAGGATTTAGAGATAGCTGCACAAAAGACAAAGGAAAAAAATATCCGTGCACGCAACACCATTTTCTCCATCAAAATCTTTTAGAATGTGACCCCAAGTTGGCAGGTCTTGACCCTCATTTCATAAAATTACGGAAACGGAGACAGAAAGCCCCATGGTGAGAGCAGTTCTTCATAAAAAAGAACATCAAATACACTCATTGCTTAAGGTTGAGGCAACAGAAAAGGATGTACATATAAGAATTATAAGGGTGAGAAGCATTGAGACACCATGGATAGGCCTAACTAATAGCAAGTGAATTTGCACAAAAACACCACAAAGAAGCCAGTTGAAGGATAAAATACGGGGCTAAAAGGAAAAAGGTAGAGGCAGTGGACTCACCTGGATGCTTTCTTTTAGGGAAGTGGAATAGCTCTGGCCCAATAGTAACATGGAAACTGGCGCAGGAGCATTTGCCTTCAAAGTTCACCGTTTCAAACGATAAGGAATGAGACTGCAATTTTCTTTTAATTAGTCCAAGTTACATAAGTTCCGTCCCCACAGGATCAATCGAGAAATGAATGGAAAGTGTTTTCCGAGTGATTGGCTGGAATTTGGAGCTCCAGATCTGTATGAAAACGTAAAGTCAAAAGTCTTGCAATTCTTGCCACTTGAACGTAGCAAAGTCCCACAATCAAAGATTTTCCTTTTCAGCAAACAGGAATTTGGAAAACAGGTGAAGAAAGACAAAAATAAGAAGGATGGCTGCCGGTCAAGATGGTAATAATTGAGCGTCATTTACTTCTCATAAGGGAAAAGGGTGAGACAGCACTTGCGCGTAACTCTAGATCAAGGTGCAAAATGATGAACAAATGTCTCGAAACATTACATGTTTGTACTCTGTGCTCCCAACAAATATTTGGAAGGCTTCAACTGCAAAAGAATAAAGTGAAAACAAATCAGCACAACTAGAAAAGGCAGTTTCATGCCATCTGACAAGATAGAATACTAAATGAGAGCTCACTTGAACGGAATCTTATCACAGCACCGTGTGTGTACTCCATATTACTGGTGGAATTGAAATTCAACCCTGAAAGTTGAAATCAATAAAAACAATGGTTACCGAGACCAAGTGCAACAATTTTCAAAAAGGAAAAGGGTACTGAGAGCACCGATGAAGTATTTCAGTTGACAGCTATTTATGCTCCATTTTAGAGACTTTAAAAAAGCAATGAAACAGCATGAAGCTATATTATGCACAAGGTTCAACTCAAAGACCGAACCTTGAGAAACCTGGACTATCAAGGATGGTGACTCCACGGCCATTCTATGCAGAGAAAATAGTGCATCTTCTGCAAGTTCACCAAGCGCATCATCCTTTAACTCGACCAACAAAACAAATTCCTCACCATAATTGAACTCCTGTTTCAAAAAGTTATTTGGACCCCTTCACAAATTAAAAAATACGATAGTAAAGACAACAATATGTGTCTAACAAAAGAGAAATAAAAGAGAACTGCCAAATCAGTAAATGATCAAACTCGGTGGTAGGGATCTTTCTACCTCTCCTTTCCTAAATATAGACAGGATATCATCATCTACTTCAGACTCGTAATCAACATTAAGTAGTTCCTGTATATAAATAAGATCAGTCGAATAGTAAACAATTTACTATCACAAAAAATAATGGCCAGAAGCAGTACAGGCACCAAGTAGTGGCGGTCAGTCACATGCAGGGTCATACATGGCAGTATGGCATCACATGCTTCTGAAGAACTCCCAAATAGAAAGGGTTCTCGTAGAACTTTAACAGGTCCCCCTTCCTCTGGAAACGCATAAAAACAGCATGCGTGTATCTTTCAGGATTATAATCATCGATACGTCCTACAGGAGTTACCGGGACGCGTATGTTAGCATAGAAAGTATGTGGATGTCAATAGGCAACCACGCATGAGACAGTTTACCTACATAGAGAAAATACATTTTAAGAGACTACCAGTACAGTCAGAAAATGACTAAAGTAATTAATCAGAAACTTCAAGCAAACATTAAGCGAATGCAGCACTATGCCCAGGGCAATTCCACATTAATAAGAATGTGGAAGAGGAACCAACCCAATGATATTGCAACAATGCCACCCATTCGATACTGGGATGTATACAGATAATCCAGCATATCCTTCTCTTCCTCATCAGTTAGGTTATCCTTAGCTTTTAGCAAACATATGTGCTCCACAACATCTCTGGGAAGAATGAAACTTGACCAGTAAATAAAATGCCACAACCAATTCATACATTAATAATGATAGTACTGAAAGTGTAGTAAGAGTTTCAACTCAATCATTGAAGCAACACACAAGTAATTATGCCTTTTCTGTCAGAAAGTGGACAATGGTGGGTATTTATTTGTCAATAGATCTTTCAGATGGTTTACTGATTGAAATGGATAACTTACCTGTAATCAATAGACAATTTTCAAAGACCTTTCTCACACTTAAGTGCCCAGATGCAAAACATTTGATGATGACAATATGGCAAGTAAAAAACAAGAAGCACAATCATATATCACCCAGTAACATTTAAGTCATGAAGGAGCTGGAACATAAACCAGCTAAATGTGAGAATACATTTGAGAAAACTTTTCATCGAAGTGACTACTCCAAGTGAGAAGGGGAAAAACCAGTATTGACCTGCGATCTTGTTGAGATTTCAAATGGTGGGGAAGGAGCACCATCCCTAAATAGGTGACTATTGGCCAAACTATATCACACAGAAGAAGAGGTCTACATAGTGTTGCTAATTTTTTTTTATAGCTTAAAGCAAGACCGGGTACCCCCAGTTACCTTTCTTTCTTCTCTTAAGAGACCATGTTTTGGCGTATATATGAAAGAAGTTATTATCGAATCTCGTTTACCATTTTGAGTTTTGTTGCTGAGATACTGTCAAAAGGTACCACAGAAGAAGAAGGTAAAGCAATTCCCCATCAAACATGCCTAATTCACTCTACCAAGCTCCTAGCTCCGAAACAGAGCAGCATGATAATGTTTAGAGGAAGTGGCAGCCCAGGGGAGCTGCTAGTCGCCCTTCCGCCACTTAGACCTCCGTGCGAATTTCAGTAATTATGCACTTATAGTCCATGAAATGCAAATGCACTATTTCCATGTGCCTCAACCCCATTATCTGTTCAACCAAAAAAAAAAAAAAACATTCTCTGTGCAACATTGTTGGACGATCAACTTCTGTTCGCTCCATCCACTTAATTTTCAAATTGTAACTAGATAACCTAAAGAAGCAACTAGGAACTACAGATGAATATGAGTTGAAAACGAGTATGAAGAGTAATTGCCCATCGCCAGGAGACAATTAGCGGTAATGTACCTCTTCCTCTGCCCACCAGCATTCGACTGACTCTGCTCGAACGCCAAAATCCTCGTCCGGACATTCCTTTTCCGCACAAAATAGGCACCCGTCACTGCATTCACTCCCCTAACTAGAATCACACGACAAAACATACGAAGTCAAGAGTAACCAAACCCGGATGGAGGCCGAAGTAAATTCGTTTTCAGTAACCCAAACGATCCGTCGGGCAGCGACATTCCATGCCAGGAGCTCAGCTCACCGTTGAACAATCCGAACGGCGACAATCTGCAGTTCTGGCCGCTGTTGCAAAGGAAAGAGAGGGGAACCGGAGAGGAGCTCCAGCTGAGAGCTTGGATGAGCATGCCTGCTGTGGATTTGATGGAGTGACTGGAGACGGTGAGCTCCCTCAAGGTGTTCGATAAAATGGAGCGAGAGATAGAGTGTGAGAGAGAAGCAAAACGAGTGGCCGAGGCAATAAACGACCGATTTAAAGGGCGGTTGAAGGATTCGCGCGTTGTTCTTTCGTATGTTGACGTAGCGTGAAGCCGAGAAGATGAGTACAAACATTTTGCCTATTGTCTCGTGATTTCGATCACTCCATTTTATTTTTCGGTCTTTTCCCTTTCGAATTGCGATATTTCTGTCTCTCGCGCATCTCGTATATTACTTAGGAACCCGGATTCGGAATGACGGGGACCGGAAGAAGATGAACAGAACCTCGATATTTTCAAATTCAGATATAAATGGTGGCAAGCATTTAGAGAACTATCCCAAAGCCAAAGATCTTCAGTTCTTTGAATTCTTCAAAATGGCTGTGTTTCAAGTCTCTGAGCAATAATGAGAGATGGGAATGCCCCTCGCATGTACAACTTGTAAGATGAAAGTCGCAGTGGCTTGTGAACCGAACTTTAGTCAAACGAGAACGTCGGGAAGCTTAAGACTGGCCATGCAGTTACCCGGGTATTTGTTTGTCGAGGACAGCTTCTGCGTCTCCGTCCTTCAGGAACCTCTCAGATTCTCAAGAACAGTTCTGGAAGATGAACGTTGGTGAGCTTCGCGACCTCTTGCTGATCTCGTGCTTCTTCTTCTTGAGCTTGGGCTTCTGCGAAATCCATGGGACTTCGGCCGCAAGCCTTCTCTGCGTCGTGTTTGTCGATGGTTTCATGCCATTTTTCTGGAGATCCTTCTCGATGGGGTAATTCGATACTCCGAAAGAGTTGCTTCAGATCGTCATCTACTTTTATGAGCACTTTGGGATGATTCGGGTAGGCAATATCCTCCTGAGAGTCGAAGTTCAATAGGAGCCATACTTCACCAGCAGCTTTCAAGGCCCGTATATTTTTCTATTTATGCCTTAGATATCAAGACGCATAACAAAGAGCTCCATTTATCATCCCTAAACCAACACAAAAACGAAAAATCATATGCTTTTTCACTATATGCTAAACGCTTAACGTCCCAACCACAATTTCCGTAGAAACTAAGATGAAAAGACAATCGAGACCTAACACGTTAATTCAGATTATGATAACAACCTCCTCATGATACCAATAATGCTACAAACAAAGACATTAACTATTCCAACTACAATAGGAGATTTAGGCAAAGCATGAAACATTTATCTCACTGATTTTCTGGTTGTGTTCTGATGTGGTAAGCACATATGTGTTATTGGGCCCAATAGTCAACTAGAACATCTATCCAATCAATTACAGACAGCACAAATGGCATGGCAGGAACTCCAACATTCATTCAGCAGTCATTTCAATATATTACCCTGTAAACATAGAACATTACAGGAAATGCAAAAAATGAATCATAAACCCCAGCAACAATCAAGTAACAAGCTTTAAAGACTATGCAGTACTCTCAAGTACATATTTTAAGCCCCTCTAAGAGAAAGCCATTGTGGTGCTAGCCTAGCAAAACTAACTTCAGCTGCCCTTCTATCTTAGTCGTTTAATTAAAAAGAGGAAAACCAGACTCGAGTCACAATGAGGCAAGAAGAACGTGATCAGCAAGTAGATATACCTGTAAATCCTCCATCAGAGTTGGGTATGCATCCTTAAGGTCAATGACAGCAATGCCCTCCTTGTAGCTTCTTATTACCTTCAATAACTGATTCTTGTCCTTCACATCATGCTTTGACTGAAGCGATTCAAAAACCAAAACCAAACTATCACCTCAAGAAAGCACAGTATATATTTACACAACAGAAAAGCTTCCCAAGAAAGTGTACCTTGTAAGAAAACCGCTGGCCATCATAGTGTACTTTCGGGTTATTGCCAAACTGTCAAAGACAGCTTTATCGGAAAGCATATTGGCAAAACATTCTTCGTTTATCTGCTCTGGTGTAAATGCCAGCCTTCTCTGGAAACATTCATTCCAATTAATGGAGACCGTTCAGGTAATATGTACTACATCTCAGATCTAAGCATCGATTGGGAATGTTTTACCCACCTCAAAGAGTAATTATCGACGGAGATGGGATACAACAAGGAAAGACAAGAAGGGGGCAGCATAAAAAAAAAAAAACAAGAAACAGAACAGCAAATAGAGAATTAGATGAGAGAGATTGATGCCATTGATGGGTACCAGGGACTTCTGGTGCAATAAATGCAATCTAATTTGGAAGGTCAAGACCCCAAACATCTGGAAGTATGTGCAACAGGTGGCAAAGCTGCTTGTCAATTATTCCATTAGTAAACCAAGACAACTTTGGAAGACCGCCTCCATTCAATCAAATAGCACTCAAGAAAGGTGCTCAGTTTGCCCATGGTTGTTGTTTGACTCTGGAATCACTACGAATTCGCCTAAATCGTCTATCATACTGATAAATTTCACTGATCCAGAAAAATCATTAACCTTATTGTAAAGCCGCATTCATCACTCAATTAGTACATACTATCACAAAACATTTGAGGGAGATTCAACCAATTCTCCCATTCAATGATTAATGGAGCTCTAACTCTGATTAATGACAAGTCCCCATCATGCACCTTACCGTACGTCAAGTAAATCAATTGCAGAGCCAAGCCAACTGTTCCAAAACTTTTTCTATTTGTTATACGTTTCAATAATCATTACTAGCCATTAGAAGGGTGATAAAAGACAACCCTATCATTAGAACAGGACCAAACTTGAGTACGCATACAAATGCGTGCACCTGCAGAGAGAGAGAGATTTAGATTACCTCAAACAACAGGTCGATAACACGCTTCATCTGAGCTCCTACAGGTGCATTGCGTATACCACTAATACACTTAAGTCTTTATGTATCATCTGAGAACTTGACAGCAGGCAATGCAGCTCGTGCACCAGCAGGAGGCGCAGGCATGGGCTTTGCTGGAGTCCTTGTGCTTCCTGCTCTAGCCGAGATACTGCTAAGAGTGGATTGACACTTCTCATGCTGTTTCTTGAATTTATTCAACTGCTCTTGTAATGCAATGGTTATCTAATAGGTAGTCAAATCCCATTTCAATGTGCATGAACCTCTCCGAAATCCAATGATCAGCAGTAAATGAACCTGTGGAGAAATGTGTAAGTCAACAACAAATGACTCATAGTGAGAACAATCAAGCTAGCACGACAAGCAAGATAGTGCAAGCTCAGCCCAAATATTTTCCATTGAAGATATAACCAGTTAAATCACTAAAGAAGCACAACAACGATGAAATCGGCAAAGTTCACATCTTCTGGAAAAGCAACCGCATGAATCCGCCTCCTCCCTTAGCATCATCGGCTCACTAATTGAGCGAAGCCCTGAAGGCAACTCAGACAACAACCACCGGCGATTATACGAATCACTCGATCACCATATCGCAGGGGATCAATCGAAGAACTGCATGAATGCGAACGCACATCCAGGATGGACAGATGACCAATGACGATTACTAAAACTTGAGAACAGATTATAGCTGTAATCGAGATAGAGAGCCAGATACACACCAGCAATTCCTCGATCAAGAAGCTGGAGAACCAACGAGGTTTTTCTTTTCCAGCTCCGAATGGTTTCTCGCGGTGGCCAACTATGTAGCACCGACACGCGACAAGTGATTTTTTAAAAAATAGAGAATTCTTACAAGTTGGGACACATTGTTTATCAAATGTATATTTTTATATATACATGATAAAAATATCATTTTTATGATTCCACAAATAAACAAAGAGCCATCAATCAGGAAAAAAACAAGACATCCTTTGAGATTCAAAAAAATCAAGAGCAAAAAAAAATCAATTGTCAAAATCCAAAAACACGCAGACTTCTTTTTTTTGCTAAAGAACACTAAAAATGCCAAAATTTGTGTACGGCGCTCACTTTAGGCCAAAATTTTCAAAACGATCACTTAAGTGCCAACTTCTTTTAAAAACGATCACTTTAGTGCCAACTCCAATTTGAGCTAACGTGGCTTGCCGGAAATCCGACACGTGCTATTTTTTATTAATATTTGAGCTAACGTCCGAAATCCGAATGCATTTTTTATTAATATTTGAGCTGATGCTAGAAATCCGACACGTGCTATTTTTTATTAATATTTGAGTTGGTGTGTGGAGTTGAAAGTTGGCACTTAGATGATCCTTTTTTAAAAAAATTGGCACTTAAATAATAGTTTTGAAAGTTTTGGCACTGAAGTGATCATTTTTCAAAAAATTTGGCACTTAAGTTATTGTTTTAAAGTTTTGATACTAAAGTGAGCGCCACACACAAGTTTTAGCACTTGTAGTGTCCTTAAGCCCTTTTCTTTTACATCAACAGAAACACCCAATTTCTCATCAACCAGCTCAGGATAAAAGAATGATATGGTACAACGTCAATGAAGCTCCTTAAAGACATGCTTTAGCGTGTTATGAAGTTCATCAACTCATACTAAGGGAAGGAATAATTCAAATGCAGTAAGTGATTCAACTACTTCCGGTCAGATTGCTCAAAGGAAGATGAAAAAACCAAAAGAATCATCAAAAAACAAAACAGAGCTGCGGTCTAATGGGGGCACAAATTTCATAGTATTCCAATGAAATAGAAGCAAACAGGGGTTCTAACCAGACAAAACAGATATACAGGGACGCCAAACAAAACAGAACCAACCCCACACCGCATCGCACTAAAAATCCTCCAGAATCCTACAATCCCAGCCCAAAACATCCACACGAACCCACAAGAATCAAACCAAAACCCAGCCGATTCATTATCTCGAATTGGCGCCTCGAACAAATCAAGAGTGAGCGAGGATACTAACCCTGAGAGAAAGAGAGGCGGCGAGGCGACTCAGGCGAGGCCGGGCGAGACAAGTTGCCGTCGTTGTGCGAGAGCGAGAGAGACGAGAGGCAGAGCGAGGGTCCAGTGAGCACGATGACATCAGGAGTTATTTATACCCGTTTATGTGTGCATTATCATTAACAAAACTTGATTATTCTAATTTTTTTTTTTTATCGTGCCACTCAAAAGTATAGAAAATTTATAACACGTTAGAATTCGGAATACTATATCTTCTTTTCCCAATTTTTTCCCTTAATTGAAACAATTATCCCATTGTCAAGGTACGTTTGTTTTATGGAAAAATCAAGATTCAAAAAATATATTTTATTTATTTATTTATTTGAGCAATACAACCAATCATTTTTCAAAAAATATTTTTCAGATCTTATGTTTTCCGTAAAACAAACACACCTTTAAATCAAGGGTGTCAATCTAGAAAAGCCGATACTTAACCCCTAAGATAGAATGAATTAGTCTTTTTCGTGACATTTGAATATAATATTCTCGAAAAATATTGAATCAGATCTTCTCTTTTCAGATCATTCCGAATAGAACAATTATTCCCTCATGCATATCAATAATGCAAATCAAGAAAAGTTGTTCCATGACGCCCTAGACGATTGGGTTTCCTACGGAACCTAGAAAAAGCTTTTGATTTGTTTTCTATGTGTCAAAAATGATCTTATGACAGTGAATTTATACATTCATAGTCCACTAATACTTACATTGATGTAGAACTGTAATTGTTAAAATTTGGCTTTCACATTTTTAATAGTTACAAGGGACAAATAATAAAACCGTTAAAATTTCGATATTTCTAATAAAGTACTGATTTATTTATAAAATATGATTTGGTAATGTATTAACTAATAATAACTTATTTTCAAAAGAAAGCTGCCCGCCAAAAAAACATTGCAATGGGCAACTCTTCAGCAGAAATGGTTTCCTCGCCAACCTAATTCTAGGTTCACATTCAACATGTATTAGTAACTCGACGGTCCGCCAACCGGTTGAGAAATAAAGAGAAGGAAAAAAAAAGAAACAAAAAGAAAAGTAATAAATAAATAATTCTAAAAAATGTTAAAAAATTATTTAAAAATTGTCACACCAAAGAAGCAGGAAAGATTGTGACACCTAAATTTTAGCTTTAATTCATTTAGAAAAATTCCGCATAAAAATGAGAGGTTAACTTTAGTCTCGAACCAAAAATATTCAAATCATTTCAGTGTAGTTTCACATGCATTGAATTTCTGATTGCATTTACATTCACATATAATTGGATCGGCGGCAGATGAATGGCCTTGAGTTTAACTGGATTGACGGCACATAAGCCCGCGGTGATGAAAATTTGCTCAGACCCATTATCCTTCACATTAAGTTTCGGTCGCACGGCAAAGGAAAGCAATTTGTATGGATTCCTGCGTGCCCAGCTAGTTGAAGAATAATAGAAATCGACCGAGAAAGGAAACTTTCAAAAGTAAAATAAATGTGCATATGGCGGAACGAGTCTAGTCGTTGAAAGAAGAGGTATCCGTGGAGACCGACACAAGAGGAATCCTTCTTGCACTGATTCACATCACAGCCCAATTCTCGGTGGCAATCTTGAGCCAAATTTCAGTAATTGACTCCATGGGTCCAAGCTTTCCAAGCTTTCCAAAGAAACGCGAGTGATGTTTGCTATAAAAAAAAAAGGGCCGCCTGCGTCAACGTCGCTGCTCCACTCCAACCTGTCCGAGACGTAGTCCCAGGCCTGGCGATCGACCCCTGCTCTCCTTGCCCTGTGACAGTCTGACCCTATTGCGTACCATCAAGCTTTGCTCGGTCAGTTTCCGCTTTTGTAGGTTTTTCACCAAGTGACGCCGGGGGACCATCCGGAGCTGCGCACCCCAATGCCGCCGGACGCGGGGACACGACCGAACCGATGTAGTGGTGGCCACGGGCTGGTTTGGACCCGTAACCAACCCGGATAAAACCCATAACCGGCCTATTGACTAGGCCTGCCGGTTCCAAATCGGAACTGGGCTGTCCTATATGGGCTGGTTACGAGTCCATGTTTCGTGGAACTAGCTTTATAGCTGTTTGAAAAAAAAAATAAAAATAAAAACGGTGGGGCAGCTCTTTCCCCGACCATTGCAAGGCAATGACCATTTCCTCCACCCCTTTTCATTTTTCATTTTTTCTCAATATTTCTCTCAAAATCTCTTAATTCTCTCAATTCTCTCAATTCTCTCAACTTTTTTGAATCCGCTTTTCGCTCAATTCTCTAAAAAAATTTTAAAGTGAAAGCAGAGCTAGTGACAGAGGAAAGAGCCCGATGGAGAAATCCGATTATCCTCATGATCCTCGTGATTTTGCATATTGAGGAGATGATGTTGATGATATCGACATTATTCCCAACGTCGAGGATGTCCCAACGCAAGAAAGCCTTCATCCTCTTACCGGGTATTGAAGAAATGTCAACAACAAAGGAGGCAGAACGGGAGGTTACATCCTACATATGGGAATACTTCACGAAGGAACATTTAGGCGCAAATAAGTATCGGGTAATATGTAAATATTGTGAGGCAACATATAAATTCACAAGTGGATGCAGCTATGAAACATTTAAACGGCATTTGAGGTTGAAATATCCAATCCAAGCGGGGATTGACACCGATCAACAACCAATTTCCGGATACACCAATCCTAATACTCAACCTTTATTTCATTACGGTGACAAAGTTTATAAAGAAGAATTAGCTAGATGTGTTGCCGTTGAACGTTTATATTTTAATTTTGGTGAAAATTTTGGTGTTAATCATTTTATACAAACCGCATGTACTCCACAAGCAAAATCTGCTTTGAGAATTACGCTTAAACGCTAAATTTTTATCTTTTTAAAAGAGAAAAAGAAGTTTTAAATTTTTTTATGAATTTTAATGGACGTGTGCATATAGGTAGCAACATTTGAAGTGATCTTTGGCAAATTCATTCTTATATGGGTATTACATGTCATTGGATAGATGATGATTGTGACATTAAAAAAGGAGTTATTGCATTTCGAGTTTTTGTTTATAGGCATACGGAAAATAATATTTATAAAATAATTATGCAAGTTTTAGAAGAAAATTTTTTGCTTAATAAAATTTTCTTTGTTGGTTTTGATAATGCCGCGGCAAATACCGCTTCAATTTCGAGTTAGAAAAGATTTGTAAACCGGCTTTTGGTGGACAATTTTTTCATATTAGATGTGCTCGCCATGTTTTAAATTTAGGCATATAAGATAATTAAAAAACTCTCGATGTTTTTCTCACCCCAATAAAAATAACAATTCAATTTTAATGAAAACATCCCCAAATTATGAAAGAATGGGGCGAATTTTGTAAAGCAAATAGAAGAAGACCAAAAAGATTTTTAAGAGATGTTCCAACTTGTTGGAATTATACGTAGGAGTTGCTTAATCAATCTTTTGCATATAAAGATTTATTAATTACATTTATTTCGAATAATGTTTCTCAAATTAATTTATTCCCACAAGAGTGGGATATTATAAAAAAATATATTTTTTAAAAGTTTTTAATGATGCAACTTATATTTTATCCTGTATTTATTATCCTACCATGCATATATTGTTAATAGAGTGTATTAATATTGCTGGTGTTTTTGAAGAAAATGAAAAATATTATCAATTAGGTTAGACTATTATAGCAATGCGAACAAAATGGCTATATTATTATACCGAAATTCCTCTTATGTATCTGGTTGTTTCTATTTTCGATTCACGTATCAAATTAGATAGCTTGAGTGATTATTTGACTACGTGTTATGAATGTTTATATTTGATTGAAATGGTAAATGTTAGAGCTATACAAACAGTTGTTAAAAACGCCATAGTAGAATTATATAATGAATTTTGTAGTAAATATAATCTAGATAATAGTGGATCTTCCCAACCTAGTGAGACACAAAGCGGGGACGTAGGTAAAATTAGTAGAGAGCACAAACTTTTTATAAATAGGCAAAAAATAAAAATAAAAGGGAGCAATAGGAAATATTTCGAAATAGAGACCTATTTAACCTTTTTTTTTTTAGTTTGGTGAATCCGAAGACAAGACAGATTTCACAATTCTAGATTGGTGAAAGAGGCGATCAACCCAAATCGTAATTTTCGCTCTCATCGCAAGACATGTTTTATCAACCCCTTATTCAACAATTGCGGAGGCAACATTTTGGACGATTGACGTTCAAGATTAGATCCCGGATTCGGTAGAGGCTCAAACTTGTGTCGACGATGGGACAAAAGCTCAATATCGACAATAAGAGATAGATCGCAGCAATGAAGCCGAATTCATCGATGATGAAGATATCACCATCACGGGCACCGAACGGGTAGGGATGATTGACGATGAGGTAAGTATGCGGTTATTAAAGGTAAAAGAATTACATGAGCTTTGATTCTTCTTTCCTCCAAAAGATATATAGGCGCTTAATGATAATTCATTACATTCAAGCCCCTTCCCCGCCCCCAAATTTGATTACAATTTACAATTTGATTACAATTTGTATTTGATAATTTATTATTTCACATAATTTATTATTTTTTATAATTCATAATTTAAAAATTAAATTTAAAAATCGTAACCGGAATTGGCGGTTCCATTTTCAATTTTGAACCGAACCAGGCCTTGAACAGACCCGGAAACTACCGGTTCAAAACCGAACCCAGAACCGCCCCTTAAGGTTCGATTCCGGATCACCCATGGCCATGAACCGAAACCGCCGGTTCATGAACCGGAACTAGCCGGTTCCTTGCCCGTGGCCATCTCTAGGCTAATGTTACATGACATTTAGGTTACATTCATGTCGTTTTTGCATTACATATGAATTAGAATTCATGTTGCTTTGCAAGTCATTAAGATTAGAAAATTTTAAAAAAGTTGTCATACACCGTGTCATTAGAATAATAGTGTTCTTAAAACACAATTATATTTATGCATTGCATTCATTAAATAAAAAAATAAAAAAAAGTAATTACACCTTTGGAATTTTAAATTAGAATCTCTCAAAGTTACCAACTCGAGATAATTCTCATGATAACCAAGTCCTCGAATTTAAAATCAGTGGTTCGCCAAAATAAAGTATTCATCCCAATACTTTATTTACGTTTCTAATCAACTTACCCAGAATGATTAGTGGTGTTCCAAAATTTAAAAAAAAATCATTTGCACATTAATTACTTGAACCAAAGTTACGGTTTAGTAGGACTTTGGAGAGTCCGAGTTAGGTTAATTATTTAACCAACATAATAATCTACTAACCTGAAATTTCTAATTTTGGGTTGTAAGACAAAGATCACGTTGGCATCGATGGGCGTCCACATCAACACCAATCACCAAAGTTAGTTGGATGAACTGAATTGACATAACTACAAACAGTTAAGGACTCAATTGAAAAAAAAAATTATGACTGAATTTATACAATTGCAATTAAATAAAAACTTTTTTTTGGTAATTTTCCCCGTTAACTTTGTGTACCCGGTAAGTGGGGTGCGTTCGGTAACATGTCTGTTCCCGAGAACAATTTGTATTTTAGAAATAGCTTTTTTTATATTCTCGCGATGAGCTTTTGAGCGAAAGAACGTGTTTGGTAATTGTACAGAATTTCTATTCCTCAAATAGAGAAAGAATAGAAATGTGTTTGGGTACTACCCTAAAACATTTTAGCCCAAATTATTTAATTATAAAAATGTCAGTAGAGACTTAATAATTCATGTTTGGATAAAACTGGATGTTATAAGGACTTAACCGATCAAGATATTCTAAATGGCATCCGGAAAATCGAATGTAATAGTTAGTATGAGTGTCAAAAGTATCCTAGTCGATCCCGCTCACCCCGACCCGAAATTTTCAAGGTTTTTCCGTTCGAGCTAAGCTATGAGTAAATGATTTCGCATTCAGTTTGACTGTTCAAGTCAAGTTGGGCCGATTCGGGTTGGGTTTTGGTTTTTTTTATTTTATTATTTCTTCGATTTTCACCTGCGTTCCCAAACTTTTTAAAAAATACTATAATTAATAAAGAGATAATATTTAAAGATGCAACCCAAAGATTGATAATATACTCTGTCCTTCTTATCGACTCCCACCACACCCACCTCCGGTAAACAAAAAATAGGACTTAATGAAAGTCAAGTATTAACGTAATTGATATAGGTAGATATAAAGTATTCGAATACAAATTTAAATGTTCTTCTATTGTGGTCAATTCTTTCATATTGCATACGAATTTTTCGATGCGTCATCCGAGGGTGCTGAATGAAATATCTTAATGTAGAAACTAAAAAGAAATCAGATCGGTTGTTTCGATTCGGTATATTATTTTGTTGAAAAGTGTATGAAGGAAGCCAAAAGAATAATGGTCTTCTGGAGAGGGAGGAAGAGAGAGAGAGGGGGAGACCCGACCCTACCTAACGACTTAGGTAAATGCATGTCGAGTCGGGTTACGCCGAGCTTGTTTCTCTTTCTATTTCCAAAAAAAAAAAAACAGATTTTTTTACTTCTTACTGCTGTTTCAAATTTATTCGCTGATCACTCATTTGTTCCGAGAAGTAGAAAAATTAACTTACCTCCACAAGCAGATTTCTATTCTTTTCTATTCCGAAGAACAAAAGAATAGAAAAATAGACAAATAGGAATGTTACCAAACACACCATATATCTAGTATATTTTAATCTGTAAGCATAAAATGCGCATGTTTTGACTCACCTATAAAATGAACTTGCATCATCAAAATTTTTGTTAGGTGATGGCAGAGTTCACGTTATGATATGCTATAGGAAAACAATTGATCAGCTAAATTATTTGGCCAAAAAAATTGAAATGCATGAAAAGTTAATTTTATTAACATTAAGGGTTAAAAAATAAAAAGAAATTCTATTTTTCATAAGATAAGGCATTTAAGTCTTCAAGTAGTGATAATAATCAAGACAAAAGGCTTGTTGCAATGGTCGAAGAAATTTAATTTCACTGAGATTTGAATTCACCATGACCGGAAATAGCTCTTCTTTTTTCGGGTTACTCCTAATTGAAAAATTATTCCTTCATTGGATCAATAATGCAAATCAAGAAAAGCTGTTTCTTAACCCCCACTACATTTTGTTATCTGGATAAAATTCGGGATATGATTATTTTTTTATCATATCCTATATTTGGTAGTTGTCCAGGACAGGACAAAGATAAGATAAATGAGGATATAGGGGAATAAAATAAACCTAAGAGGGAGGTGGGATAAAGTCGGATATGATTTCTTTTATCCATAGCTCAAGCCACCTCCTCTCGCTATGCCCCATCTGCCTCTCCGCCATGCCCGGTCGCCTTTCCGGCGGCGAGCCACCTTTCGGTTGTGGCAGGCCGTCTCTCCGGTGGCAGCGACAGGCCACCTCTCTAGCGGCAGCGACGGGTAATTTTCTGGCAAGTTTTTTAAGCCATAGATATCCAACCTTGAAACCGATGTAGAGGTGGAGTTAAAGAAGGTGAACTTATAGATGCGCTCAATAGTCAGCTGCAATTAGTAAGTACGCAACTCCCGTGTCCCCGACCATTTTGCTCTTGGCAGTGTCGTTCCTGATCCTGATTCCTCCACTGCCCTGCAAAACTAGCCCCGGCTTGGTACGAAGCATGATCGTTCAAGGAAGCATAGGCTACAAATCTGTTCCCACTCTGGAGCTCCAGCTCTGAAGCATTGACCCAAGTTCTACTGCTGTGCTGTGAGAAATAGGCCACCCACAGCTCACCAGTGAAATTGCTGATTCTCAAGGTCACATGCTCCCAACCACCGACATTTTCGCCTATCTGGTACGATTTCTTCACTGCTGACTACCTAACTCAAGACTTTGATGTGTTATGCCCCTAACTTTTACTCATCCTCTTGCAGTGCTTTTTCCCACAACATCACCGCACCCTTTTTCTTCTTGAACTCGGCCCATGATGTCTACCAGGTTAGTTTCTAATATGCTCTGATTTGCTAGAAACCAAGTTTCTAATATGCCTGATTTGCTAGAAACCAACCATAACTCTTGAGAGGCTATTGCTTCAAATGGCTCTACTTCGTAATTGAATAGTTCCATCACATATTGGTCCCTCCCTCTGCTGATGTGCATGGTCATTGGAATCGCTGCAAACTTAATCATGATGGTTGCATTGATAGCCAATCATGCAATTTCCCATATTTTCCCCAAGAATGATCGAAGATTGAGTCGAACGGTTTCAATGAGAAATTGTATACATGGTGGGTGTTGAATTGCTCAGGACCGTTTAAAGAGAGCCTTCGAGGGCATCTATAAGTGTGCACCCACAAATTCACAGTCCCTAGAAATTCAAGTACATTGATATCCGACTTCAACCAAAAAATAGATAAGGTAGGATACAAAGATATCTGACTTTAAATCCATAGTTCACCAAACGGGAGACAGGATATGATCAAATCTCTGGATTTCTTATCCTATCTTATCGAGTCCTATCTTGACTAGAAATCCGGACAACCAAACGTAGCCTTAGAGAGAATGGACTAATGTAATGAGAAATCGAAGCATAATATTATTAGATATTACTGAAGTCCGAAATTGTCTTCTTCTTTTTTATTGCTTTTCCACGCAATGCGCGGCAATAGACGTCTAATTAGCAATTAAAACATATTTGATTGACAATGGTAACTTTCTTTTCCCCGATTACTCTTCATAGAACAATATTTCCTTCATTTGGTTCAATAATGCAAATCCGAAATAGTTGTTCCCTAACCCATAGAAGAATGGCTATCCTCTGTAACTAGGAATAGCTTTTGTGTTGTTGTTGTGTTTCAGGAGTGATATTACAATTGTCAAAATTCACATCGTTTTAATAAATAGTTACATTCAAGTATTATAAGAATCATAAAAATATTGGCTTCCACATTTTTATTCATTATAATGGATAAATAATAGGACACTTAAATCGATATTGTATAAAAACCAAATCTAACTATAACGACTCGGTCCGGCGAGGGCAAGGAGTGATTGCCGAGGCATGAGGACTTGGAGAAGGAGCGACTTTTGGCGGATCTCTAAGATGGCGAAGGGGGTAGGAATTAGACCTATCAAACTTAGTCGTAAACATATTTCTTAACCCATATGTAATGGGATGAGTTCATACATGGATTAGCTATATTAAACAAATGAGTTTAATCATAATATGAGTTTTAAGTGGGTCATATGTAGGTTTACAACTTACTTAAACCCAACTTACCTTCATGACTATCTCATCATTCTCTTTTGCTTTCACCCAATCTCGTGTTCATTCACTCTGCACTCTCACCTCTCTTTGGGTGTGAGTTTTTCTAGATGGGAGTAATTATAGAAGAGCTTTAGGAATATAGGTTGTGTCGAGTATGAGACTAGATTTGCATTACTATAAATTAGCTATAAACGGGATAAATTTTTCTATCTAGATTGGATCATTTATGACCTAATCCAAACCCCAACCCACTCGTTTGACGGGTCTAGTAAGAATGAACCAAACTATGTATTGAATAAAGGGAAATCGATTTTGGGATATATTTATGTATGTGTGTGAAAACTGGAATTAACTCACCGAAACACCTTTTGACGTAACATTAAGTTTTACTTTGGAATTTCAAGGTTTTTTTTTTTTTTTTCAAATTTGGAATTCCAAGTTAAGTATGCTCGAGTTAGAGCACTACCAGGATGGGTGAACTATGAGGCTCGATAAGGGACAGGCCAAGCCAAAGTGGACAACATCTCGAGTGTGTTTATCCAGGGATGTTACACTAACTAAGTATCGTTTAATCATACTTGATAAACTATGTTTTTCATGTGATGGCTATTAAATCATTTTTTAGAAGTACTATAGACAAAAGAATTATTTTAAATATATGGTTAGTCAAACATATAACCCCTATAATATGCTTTTCAAGACATCAAACCGTTTTGAACTATGACTCATGTTTACTTGTTTTGAAATTTTTGTTGTTTATTTTATTTTACGTGTTCATCTTTTATGTGTTGTTGCTTTTTGGCATGTAAAGATTTCTGTTGTTGCTTTAGCTTTCGTTTTGCTTAACTAAGGGACGAGTAGGATAAGTCTCTATTGCTTTTGATTTTTGTTTGGCTTTTATAGGTCTTTTACTTCTCGCCATTTTGTTGCTAAGTATCGCGGTTCTAAATATTGTGTGTTGATGGATATGTACTTTAAGAGAGTAAGTTTGTTCTTTCGCGGAATCAAAAGATGAAAAAAAAGAAAAGAATGAATCGGCTGGTTCCTAGAACTCCGAAATTGGACCAGATTAGCAAGGTCGGTTCTAGTTTCCAAGATTTTTTTTTTTATTTGGTCGGATAGATTTTTTCTAGGTTCCAGGGTTGGACCAACCTAACCCCGGAACCGCTCACCCTCTAAGTTAAGCTTTGTTGCAACCAAAATTTCGCCTAATCAATTAACTAATTATCCTAATTCGAACTCTCCCAAACCCGATCAAATCGATTTATGTTAAATGGTGAGACATGAGGAGGATCTCTATATTTTTAGATTCAAGTACAAATGATGGCAAGCATTTAGAAAACTATCCGAAAGCCAAAGTTCTCCAATTTTTTTAAAGTCTTCAAAATGGCTGCGATTCAAGTCTCTGAGTAATAATGAGAGACGGGATGGGAATGTCCCTCACATGTCATACAATTTGCAAGATGAAGTCGCCTTGGAGTGTGAACCGAACATGAGTCAAACGAAGATTTTGGGAAACTTTACTGTCGATGCCAATGATGCAGAGAACAGGACTATCACAAGAAGCTACAGGTGTTTAGGTAATTGTGTATACCAACCCCTCACTTATTCACCAGGAATCGGAAGAAGCAAAAGGCGTTTAGGTAACAGATGCGGCTGATGTATTTGTCATTGGTCTTTTGCTGATCTAATTGGGTAGTAGAGCTTTCCAATACTAGTTCTTAACCTCCATTGAACTTGGATGAATCAGACTTTCAGAACTCTGCGACTGTATACTTCAGATTACGGTCGAGATCAATGATCCAAAACAGGCACACGGTAAGGACAACAATATCAGAGATACAAGGGGAAAAAGATCGTCGTCCATTCAGTCCACGCATATTTGTTTGGTAAGGACAGCTTCTGCATCTCCGTCCTTCAGGAACTTCTGAGATTCTCGAACAGTTCTGGAAGATGAACATTGGTGAGCTTCGTCCTCTTGCTGATCTCGTGCTTCTTCTTCTTGAGCTTGGGCTTCTGTGAAATCCCATGGATTTGGGCCGCAAGCCTTCTCTGTGTTGTGTTTGTCGATGGTTTCATGCCATTTTTCTGGAGATCCTTCTCGATGTCGATCATGTCCCGGGGTAACTCAATACTCCGAAAGAGTTGCTTCAAATCGTCATCTACTTTTATTGGCACTTTGGGATCATTCGGGTAGGCAATATCCTCCTGAGAGTCGAAGTTCGATAGGAGCCACACTTGACCAGCAGCTTTCAAGGCCTGTATTTTTTTTTTTTTGTACATATGCCTTAATAAACAAGACGCATAACAAAGAACTCCATTTCTCATTCCCAACCCAACACAAAAATGAAAATCATATACTTCGTAAGCCTCACTGTATACTAAACGCTTAACTAGTGGACGTCCCCACCTACGATTTATGCAGAAACTAAAACAGAAAGGCAATATAGACCCAACACATTAATTCAGATTATGATAAGAGCCTCCTCGTGATACCAATATTGCTGACAACCGAAGACATTACCTATTCCAATGACAATAGGAGATTCAGGTGAAGCATGAAACATTTATCTCACTGATTTTCTGGTTGTGTTCTGATGTAGTAAAAGCATATGTGTTATTGGGTCCAATAGTCAACGAGAACATCTATCCAATCAATTTCAGACGGCACAAATGGCATGGCAGGAACTCCAACATTCATTCGGCAGTCATTTCAATTATTACCCTGTAAACATAGAACATTACAGGAAATGCAAAAAAATGAATCATAAACCCCAGCAACAATCAAGTAACAAGCTATAAAGACTACACAGTACTCTCAAGAACATATTTTAAGCCCCTTTAAGAGAAAGCCATTGTGGCGCTACCCTAGCAAACTAACTTCAGCTGCCTTTTATCTTAGTTGTTCAATTAAAAAGAGGAAAACCAGACTCGAGTCACAATGAGGCAAGGAGAATGCGATCAGCAAGTAGATATACCTGTAAGTCGTCCATCACAGTTGGGTATGCATCCTTAAGGTCAATGACAGCAATGCCCTCCGTGTAGCTTCTTATCAACTTCAGTAACTGATTCTTGTCCTTCACATCATGCTTTGACTGAAGCAATTTAAAAACCAAAACCAAACTATCACCTCAAGAAAGCATGGTGTATATTTATACAACAGAGGAGCTTCCCAAGAAAGTGTACCTTGTAAGAAAACCGCTGGCCATCGTAGTATACTTTCGGGTTATTTGCCAAACTGTCAAAGACAGCTTTATTGGAAAGCATATCAACATAACATGCTTCATTTATCTGCTCTGGTGTAAACGCCCGTCTTGTCTGGAAACATTTATTTCAATTAATGAAGGCCGTTCAGATAATATGTAATAAGTCTCAGATCTAAGATTGATTGGTAATGTTCTACCCAACTTGAAGAGTAATAATGGAGAGAGATGGGATACAACAAGGAAAGACATGAAGGGGGCAGCACAAAACAAATCAACAAGAAACAGAACAACCAATAGAGAATTAGATGAAAGAGATTGATGCCATTGTTGGGTACCAGGGACTTCTGGTGCAACAAATGCAATCTGATTTGAAAGGTCAAGACTCAAACATATGGAAGCATGCACAGCAGGTGCAAAGCTGCTTCTCAATTATTCCAACATTAAACCAAGACAACTTTGGAATACCGCATCTATTCAATGAGATAGCACTCAGGAAACGTGCTCAGTTTGCCCATGGCTGTTGTTCGACTTCAGAATCACTAAGACTTCGTCTAATTCCTCTATCATACTGACAAAATTCACTGCTCCAGAAAAATCATCAACCTTGTTGTAAAGCCTCATTCATCAATCAATTAGTACATACCATCACACGACATTTGAAGGAGATTCAACCAATTCTCCAATTCAATGATTAATGGACATCTAAATCCGACTAATGACAAATTCCCATCATGCATCTTACCCTACACCGAGTAAGTCAATTGCAAAGCCAAGCCAACTGTTCCAAAACTTATTCAGTTTGCTATACGTGTCAATAATCATTAGTAGCCATTAGAAGGGTGATAAAAGAAAACCCTTGACCAAACTTGAGTCGGCACAGAGAGAGAGAGAGAGGCTTAGATTACCTCAAACAACAGGTCGATGACGCGCTTCATCTGAGCTCCTACAGGTGCTTTGCGTATACTATTAATATACTTAAGTCTTTCTGTGTCATCTGAGAACTTGACAGCAGGCAATGGGGCTCGTGCACCAGCAGGAGGTGCAGGCGTGTGCTTCGCCGGCGTCCTCGTGCCTGGTCTGGCCGTGATACTGCTAAGAGTCGATTGACACTTCTCCTGCTGTTTCTTGAATTTATTCAACTGCTCTTGTAATGCCATGGTTATCTAATAAGTAGTCAATCCCGTTCAACGTGCGCCAAGTTCTCCCAAATTCAATGTTCAGCGCGAATGAACCTGTGGGCCGAATTATGTAAGTCAGCAACAAATGACCCATAGCGAGAACAATTCAAGCTAGCACGAAAAGCAAGATCGTGCAAGCTCAGCCCGAATATTTTCCACTGAAGAGACAACCAATTAAATCACTAAAAGAAGCACAAACAACAAGGAAATCAGCAAGTTTCACATCTTCTGGAAAAGCAACCGCGTAAATCCGCCTTCAACCTTAGCATCATCGTTTGACCAATCGAGCGAAGCCCTCGCGTCAGGTTATACAACAGCCACCGGCGAGTACAAGAATCACTCGAGGACGACCACGTCGCAGGGATCGATCGGAAAACTGCACGATTAGGTCGAGCGAAAGCGAACTCGAACGCGAAAACACGCCCAGGACGGACGGGCGGGCGGACGACCGACCGACGACGACGATTTCGAGCAATTGAGAACAGATCACAGCTGTAATCGAGACAGAGAGCCAGACGCGCACCTGCGATTCCTCGATCAAGAAGCGGGAGAAGCAACGAGGTTAACCTTTTCCGGCTCCGAATCGTCTTCTCTTGTTGTTCTTGTTCAGGACCTGGGATTTATGGAAGCAGCGGCGGATGGGCCGACCAAGAAGGGCCGAATCTCAAGCCCACTGGGTTCAGGAGTTGTTTATTCTCATTTATTGATCATTTTAATACTTTTTATCATGCCAATAGGAAAAAAAATAGAAAAATTATAACACGTTAAACGATGTCAAAAAATGATCTCATGATAGTGAATTTAAAAAATCGTAGTTTGCTGATATTTACATTCAACTAGAATTTTGATTGTTAAAATGTTGATGTTCATGTTTTCAATCGTCATAATGGTTAATTAATAGAACCGTTAAGAATTTAATCAATCTAATTAACTGTCGATTAAAATTAATTAACTAAATATGATTTCGTATGCTTACTACTGATAGTATATTTTGTAAAAATGTACATTGAAAAAAAAAAACTCATGATAAAAAACATATAATCGGCTATGATAAAATTATGATTTTGAAGACGTCAAACTATATATCGAAATTATAAGCACAAAGGAAATGAATTGTAAGAAGCCATAATAAATATTTTCAAACATATATATTTTAAAATGGGTCGTAAGCACATTTCTTAAACTATATATGATAGGTCGAGTTGAGAAACGCTTTGATATATTAAATAAACGAGTTTAATCATAATATAAGTGTCTAGCAAGAATGAACTGAATAAGGGGAGAACATTTCTGGGATATATATGTGTGTGCGTGTGTGTGAAAACTGGAATTAGCTCCGGAGATGCCTTTTAACGTAACGGCAAGTTTTGCTTTGAAATTCCATTTTTTTTTTTGGTTGAATTTGGAATTCCAAGTTAAGCGTGCTCAAAGCTTCAACCATGCATTGCCATATTGATTTTGTTTCTTAAGAAGGCGTATGCATACGGTCTGATCGATCTTGTCATACTTATAGGATTATTATTATTATTTTTTGGTAGAATGCTAATAAGATTAACGAGTTAATTCTTATTTTAAAACTTAGGCAACACTGGACTTTGCTCTTCTCAATTGTCTCTCCACTTCCTATTTATTACGGTTCATAGAGTTGCTTCATAGCGACACGGTTTAGCCAAAACGCTTTCATTCCGAGCTCTCGCTTCCAAACATCTCCAAGGGAAAGTAAGACGACCCTCTCGGGCAAAACACGACGCTGAAATTGGTCCCGGAAGCAAAGACAAAATGAGGTGATTGCTCCATCACGAAGGTGAGTACGAGCAGCGGGGCCCTCCTCCTTGAAATACTCCGTGTACTCCGACGCACCACGGACGCCCCGGCGGCAACAACACTCCTTGGTCTGGATCGCCGTGCATGGGTCGTTGCACCCACCAGGGTGCTTCAGGACATCGGGGCGCTCCTCTATGATGTCGCCCGTGCACTCAAGTGTCTTTACACATCAGCATCCACTTGGCAGGGCTAAATTTGATGGGGATGTTGAACCCGTGTTCTAGGGAGAGGTAGACGCCCAGCGCGTACTGCTCCAGCATGTACTCGATCAGGGTTTAGGGGGAGCGCCCCGGTTCTTCACACTGGACGACGGCCCTGCAGTCGCCGGTCCGGCAACTGCCCCGCTCACTCCTATCGAAGTAGCAGTGCGCACGGCCCCAGACCCGGCCCTCCGAGACGTTAGGGTGAATGCCGAGGGTCCACGTCTCGCCCTGGCTAAGGAGACGGCCGCCACCCAGCCCCAACGTCGTAGGGGCAGTCGTTGCGGATGTTGAAGATGACGGAGTGGGAGGGTGTGAAGAAGAGGGTTAGGAGGACCGAGACCGAGAGGAGGATGAGGTACATTCTTTTTTTGGGGCGGATTGAAGATAAATGGGGCTCTTTATAGAAAATTTTGCCAGCATGCTTCAATAATTGTGCTATAAAGGTTAAAGTAAGGTGGGCTCTTTTGGCTCCATGTAAATGAAGGCAGGTGTCTATTATTTCATAAAGTTAGATTCGGCTATCTGTCGTGGGTCACCCGGGTAAGCATTTAATTTGCTTAGATCTCTAAGAAAATTTTGTCACGTTTTCTCATCAGTGAACATTTTTTATTTCAACGACTCATGTTTCCATTACAACACATCATTACCGGGACTTGTTTATACGAATGGGGTTGGATGTTCCAGAACACTCTATCCACGCGCGAATCGAGATAAATTAGTATATATATATATAGTTGTGTCGCGACTAAAAAAAAAAAAAATAGATTATCAGATTAATTAAATTAATTAATCTAATTTGGGCTCTTTCAAGCCTCTACCAATTCGCAACTTAAAGTTCAGTTTCATGCACAAAAATCATCTCAAGAGTCGCCACTAATCGTTGTTGGTAAGTCGATTAGAAATCTAAATAAATAGTGGAAAATCTATTTTATTCCTTCAAACTAGAGATTAAGTGTTCAAAAATTTGATTGCATTAATTTTTCAATTAATGCCCTTTTGGTATCAATTTTTATGAAAAAATTCTTGATTTGAAGATTTATGGGTTTTCTCTTATGACATGGCAAAGATATGCATGAATGATGTGCATGACATGGCAAGTATGATTCTAAACTATATGCTATGAATGATATTTTTGGTATTCTTTTTTTATGAATTTTCGGGTTTGTGAAAAAATGATGGCAAAAACTATCCTAAAGTGAAGATAACAATAATTATAACTTAAGAAATTGACTTCTCAAAATCTCAACTTATATTAAATGCTATTTTCATGTAAAAGGTGATAAAAAAAAATGTAATTTACCTCAAGAAAAAGGTGTCATTTTTTTGGTATTTTAGGAACTTAATTAAAAAGGAAAAACACAAAAATTTGGACAAAAATAAACAATTTTGCTCATAATATACCTTAAATTCCGAAAATTCCGATTTTATTCATAACGTGCCCTTACATTAGGGCCAAAAAAATAGATTAAATATAGAATTACCGTCACCCCTATATACATAGGAAAAGCATGAAATTCTTTGTAGTTATCAATCCGCCCCTCAAAATAGAGGATTTGATGTATAATTCTCATGTATATTCGAGCACGATTATACTTCAAAATAGAAGTCAAATTGCGTGCATTGATATACATATTCCGAAGGGACAAGGCATAAGGGAGCATGAATTATGGGCATGATTGTTTATTTAAGTGCAAATTTGAACAAACAATCAATCACATGAATAAGCAAATATGCATGAGAACATGATAATAACATGCAAAAAAAAAAACTATGAATTACCAGATGAGAAGTAAACAGGTCTAGTCAACAAGTCACCACAAGTTCAGCCAAGCATGATTTGGCCGAGAGAGAGAGAGAGAAAGATGCCGAAAAATTTAGCTCTAATTTCACCATGTGCCGAAAAGTTACCTCTTGCGAAAGAGTGTAATTATCCGCTTTGACCTTGAAAAAGTAAGATAGTGAATATTCCGCAAATAATTTGAGAAAAGATATATTCCAATTAACTTCACTAATTCTCAAAGATATGCACAAAATTTGATTAATCAATCAAATCGAACTTCGATTTTTGATAGGCCAGAATGTAAGGCTTTTCAAGCAACTCCAGGCTGAAGCACGGCGGGAAGCGACTGGCGACATTACATGGCTGATTGAAGGTGATACATCAAAGCAACATATCAAAAGTCCTAACTTTGACAAGCAATTAAAAGTTCATTCTTTTATGATCAAAAGGTTCACCTTTACAAGCCTTTGATTGCAAATCATATGAATTCAAAGAATACACATGAACATGTATACTTTTCAATCAATCATCGCAAATATTGCAATCAAAAGTTGAAAGAAATTACCTTTTTTCAAGCAAAAAATCCAGCACTTGCGATTCACCCTAAAAACGCTTCCTTTGATCCAAGTTCGCTACGGATTGAGCTCAAATTCAAACAAGGCTCTAACACAAGGTGAGTAGCCACGTTAGATCTCAAATAAGAATAGAAAAACTAGCCATTTTACCACTAAACGGGGCTGATCCGAAGCTTGAAGTGGCGCAACAGCAGGGTGGCATCGGGTATGGTTGCTTGGAAGGCGTCGGGGCTGAGACTTGCGTTTGATATATCTCTCCGGTGGTGGCTTGATGGATGACTATGAGACCTCTGCCTTTCTCACTTTTTCTCTCTACCATGTAGTGGAGTTCTGAAAAAATTCTGATCCCCCTCAATTCTGTCCACAAGCGGTCTTTTATCGATGGAGTAGCTAGCGTTTTCAAAGAATATCAACGATATATTATATTTGATCTTTTTCCTTTGCTTCAACCTTTTCTTTATTGATCAAGTCTTATGCGCAATCCACAGAATCAATTTTTTCCTCCTTCCTCATATTCACTTCCTCAAATCCACGTACAAACTTCTCCATGATTATTGTCGATTATGTGACAAGATCATGGTATTCTTGAAAATCAATTTTTCTATCCAGCACATGTAATTTCGGTCACTGAACTATTAGTCTAATTAATTAGGAGATGTTAATCGAGTCCACCCACCGCCAATCCGATAAATATGCAAACATGAATGCATGAATGCAGAAAATTAAATGCAAATTATACAAAAATAAATTACATATTTTTGGTAGAGACTAAGGCTAGTCTCTAATTTTTATGCAAACTTATGATAAAATAAAAAGATCAAAATTTAGGTGTCAATATGTTGAGAAGGACAGTCAAACAAAATTGTGCCACGAAATCAAAGTCCAATGTCCATAGTGACTGAGGGGACAAAATTTGGTGTTTCGAAAGATACTTTTATTGAGAAATACTAAGTGTACTTGATGCAAATAAATCTCGCGATCTCCGTAATATTGCGAAGATTGCGTAATATTGTGTATTTTTTTTTCTCTATTTTTTTTAGGCAATTTATAATTTTAGGGTATTTGGGTAATTTGGTGTTTCCTAAGGTAATTAGGGTTAGCAACCTTTATAAGCTTATTTTTTAGGGTTTCGAAGGTAGACTTGAATATTTTGACAATATTACGATTTGATATCGTTTGAGAGAACAGAGATTGTTCCGCGTTATCAATTTGTTCTGTTCGGTCTTGGTTTCTATCGCGCTTCGGCATCATTTGGTATCGAGCACGGATTGCTTGAAATCAATGGCTGAATGAAATCGAGGTGGTCGTGGACGGCGTGCTCGTGGAGGCCGGGGGCGTGGAGTCGTTCCTCGATGCGGAGTGAACAGCCGCGTCTCGAGACTTGCGAGACATAGAAAACGAAGAATTGAGAAGACAAATTCGGGATTTGCAGCGACGTCTTGCGGAGGCGGGACTTGACGCACAATCCGAAGAAGGAGCGGGGTCTCGAAGATTCATCCGAAGTTGAAGAAGATGACGATAACCCTTTCGGGGTTTTGAACCAGGGAGCGAGAATCGAGGAATTCGACTCGAAAATCAATCGTCTTCAAAAAATTTTGGGATGAAGATTGAGATTCCCGAGTTTCATGGTAAGGCTCATCCCGATGAGTTTATAGATTGGCTACATACGATAGAGCGGATTTTTGAACTTAAGAATCAATCGAAGGGGAAAAGGTGAAACCGGTAGCTATTAGACTACGGAAGCATGCTTCGATTTGGTGGGAACATGTTAAAAAGCAGCGTGCTAGGGAAGGGAAGCCCAAGGTGGATCGCTGGAAAAAGATGAAAAAATTATTGCGAAAAAAATTTCTGCCTACCCATTATAGGCAAGAGGCGTTTATTGAATATCACAACATCAAGCGGCGTGATTTGTCGGTCGAAGAATATACGGAGGAGTTTGCGATGTTGTACCGGGAGGAGTTACCACCTGGATTGCCACCCATGAGGGATATTCAGCCATCGTATAGATCTCATTCCAGGAGCCGTAATACCCAATAAAGCGGCTTACCGGATGAATCCTAAGGAGCACGAGGAGATGCGAGAGGCAAGTGCGGGAATTATTAGAAAATGGCGCAGATTCGAGAGAGCATGAGCCCCCGTGCCGTACCAGCTTTGTTGGTACCTAAGAAGGATGGATCGTGGAGGATGTGCGTGGATAGTAGGGCTGTTAAACAAGATCACAATCGGTATCGTTTTCCAATTCCGCGATTTGACGATTTGATTGATCAATTATATGGGGCGACTATCTTTTCGAAGATAGATTTGAGGAGTGGATACCATCGATTAGGATGCGACCTAGAGACGAGTGGAAGACATCATTCAAGACTAGAGATGGTCCGTATGAGTGGATGGTAATGCCCTTCGGGTTATCTAATACGCCTAGCACCTTTATGAGGTTAATGAACCAGGTTTTTCGTCCTTTTATTGGGCACTTTGTTGTCGTTTATTTCAATGACATTCTGATTTACAGATGCATCAACCGAGCAACACTTGCAGCATTTAAAAAGGGTCTTTGAAGCCTTGAGGGAGCGAAGTTATACGCCAATGTTAAGAAGTGTCACTTTTTAACTAATAATGTGACCTTTTTGGGTATATCGTGAGTAAAGAAGGCATTCGGATGGATCTAGCTAAGGTTGAGGCTATCACAAGCTAGGAGGTTCCGAAAAATATCCACGAGGTACGTAGCTTTCATGGGCTTGCGTCTTTTTATCGGAGATTTGTTCGGGATTTCAGTTCTATTATTGCGCCTCTTGCGATTGTTTGAGGGGAGGTAAATTTGTGTGGACCGAAGAAGCGGAGTTGGTTTCCAGTTATTGAAAAAGAAGGTGACGAAGCACCTGTTTTAGCACTTCCCGACTTTAGTGAGATTTTTGAGGTGCATTGCGATGCCTCGGGTGTTGGTATTGGGGGTGTCTTGAGCCGAAAAGTAAACATGTAGCATTCTTCAAAGAGAAATTAAATGAGGCGAAAAAGAAGTATTCAACTTACGACAAAGAATTTTATGCTATTGTGAGGAGTTTGGAGCATTGGAAGCACTATCTAGTTTCAAAGTAATTTGTTTTATATTCGATCATGAAGCTTTGAAATATATCCATGGACAAGCATAAACCGAATGCTAGGCATGCGAAGTGGGTGGAGTTTCTTCAAGCCTTTAGTTTTTCCATTAAGCATAAAGCGGGTGTCTTTGAATAAAGTTGCTGATGCTTTGAGCAGAAAATATTCTCTCGTTGTCCACAATGCGAGTGAAAGTTATAGGCTTTGATTCTTTCAAGGATTTATATGTTGATGATCCTTACTTTGGGGATATCCGGGAGGAAGAGCAAGACAGAGCCTTTTCAGCAATTTCAGATTGTGGAGGGTTATCTTTTTAAAGGTAACAGATCGTGTATTCCCCAATGTTCTTTGAGAGAGGCGATTATTTTGGAGAGTCAATGCAGGGGGTCTAGCTGGGCACTTTGGGGTGGATAAGACGCTGCCCTTGCTGCGTGAACACTTTTATTGGAAACGAATGGAGCGTGATGTGACTCGATTAGTAGAAAGGTGTAGGATATGTCATTTGGCAAAAACCAGACGTTCTAATGCCGGCCCGTATATGCCCTTGCCATTCCAATGCGCCGTGGGAGGATGTCGATCTTGACTTATCCTGGGATTGCCAAGAACACAGCGGAATAAAGATTCCATTATGGTGGTTGTCGACAGGTTTTCGAAGATGGCGCACTTTATTCCCTCGTAACAAGACCTTTAATGCTTCTCAAGTCGCTCGTTTATTTTTGCGGGAAATTGTTAAGCTGCATGGAGTTCCTAAGTCCATAACATCCGATCGTGATGTTAAGTTTGTGAGTCACTTTTGGCGCACTCTCTCGGCGACACATGGGCACTAATATGAAGTTTAGCTCCTCTCATCACCCTCAAACCGATGGGCGGACCGAAGTTGTCAATCGGAGCTTGGGAAACTTGTCAGGAGTTTGATTGGAGATTACCCGCGACAATGGGATTTGGCTTTGCCCCAGGGCGGAATTTGCCTATAATAGATATGAGAATCGAACTACGCGCAAGACACCTTTTGAGGTGGTTTATGGGCGTAATCCTATTACTCCCCTGGACCTTATGCCGTTGCCGATTCACAAGCAATTTAGCTCGAATGCTAAAGAACATGCAAGGCAAATAAAAGAGTTGAACTCACAAGTCCACAATCGGAGTCTCCAAGCGAGAACATCAAGTATAAGCAACACGTGGATAAGCGCAGGAAAAGAGTTGTCTTCAAGGAGGGCGATCTAGTATGGATACACCTTAGCAAGGAGCGTTTTCCGGCGGGGAGGTTTGGCAAGTTACAACCTAGAGCCGACGGACCCTTCGAGTTATGGAGCGAATTAATGACAACGCTTATAAGATTGAGCTGCCAGGTAAGTATAATGTGTCCTGGGACTTTTAACGTCGCGGATTTATCTCCTTACCACACCGATGAGGACAAGCATGAGGACGTCGACGACGACGAAGACGAAGCGGATTCGAGGGCGAATCTTTTCTAGCGAGGGAGAATGATGCAAATAAATCTCGCAATCTCCGTAATATTGCGAAGATTGCGTAATATTGTGTATTTTTTTTCTCTATTTTTTTTAGGCAATTTATAATTTTTAGGGTATTTGGGTAATTTGGTGTTTCCTAAGGTAATTAGGGTTAGCAACCTTTATAAGCTTATTTTTTAGGGTTTCGAAGGCGAGACTTGAATATTTTGACAATATTACAATTTGATATCATTTGAGAGAACAGAGATTGTTCCTCGTTATCAATTTGTTCCGTTCGATCTTGGTTTCTATCGCGCTTCGGCATCATGTACCAAGATTGAATTGAAATAACTCGATATACTAAGTGGTTTGTCACATAATCATTGTGACTTGCATAGGTAGACTTATTCGAATGTCCAATTATAATATGTGACATTACACCAATTAATCCATCAAAAATTTTAGCCGAAAATCACCGAATGGCATATATGTATAATTTTTAATTATATTTCATTATTTTTAAAATTTTAATTTTTTATTTTTATTTTCTTCTCTTTCTTTCCTTCTTCCTCCGGGTTCACGCTTCTTCATAATTGTCATCAATCTCAAACCTCCTTCACCAGAAAAACATCAATAGCTCTACTCTCCACCACCGGGTATTTCCCAAATGAAGAACGACCAAAACCTCTTTAAAATTGTGAGCGCTATCGAGAAGTCCAACCTCCTCTCACGGTTCACGCTCGATGAGATTGACATCAACACTAGGGCCGCGATCGTGGCCGAGTTCCAAACACAAGTGGCGGAGATCAATGGCAAGGACGTGAAGGCTCGCTGTCCCCAATGGCCCAGGGACGAGCTTCACCGCAGGCCGACGAGGTAGACCTCGCCAACCCTCGCCTCCGGGCAACTAGCAGGCCGGGAAGAACGCACGGAAGGAAAAAAAAAAAAGAGAAAGAAAAATAATAAAAAATAAAAAAAATTATTAAAAATTGCCATTTCAGCTTCAAAGCGCCACGTCGCCCATTTTAAACCTGGATGGAATGAATTGGCACAAATACAAAATGTTTATGATTAAATTGGCAAAAAATAAAAAGGTTTAGGACTAAATTAGCATAATTACAATAGGTTCACCACTTTTTTGGTAATGACTTGTCTAAAAGCTGGTATAGGAGAATCTAAGTTTTTCGCACGCGGCTCACAAGTTTTCCGATAAGAGATAAGATGCATGCTTGCTTTTAATAAGAGAACAGAGATATGAATTTCAAAGATAAAAGATATTCTAACATGTGAGAAATTCTTATACGTTTTGAGAAAACCGAGGTCACGTTTCTTATAAGAACAACGGAAGAATTAGTCCTCGAGGAAGTCACCACCACCGCCAAAGAACACTAAACATTGCTCTTCTCAAGTCTCTCTCCGCTCCCAATTTATCCAACATCATCATTCACCGAGTTACACGTTTCCTTTGAGCAACACCGGACCTTTTATTTTGAGCTCTTCGCTTCCAAACATCGCTCGCGAGAAAACAAGAAGACCCGCTCGGGCATAATCACGTCGAGGGTGACAATACGGGTCGATCTTGAATGTCGCGCACGGGTTGTTGCACACTGCGCTGTGCCTCGATTGGTCAAGGCACCGGCCCTTGACGTCGTTAGCGCACTTGATCGCCCTACCCTTGCCTTGCGATGATCCCTTGATGGGTGTTGACGCCTAAATTTTGACTAATATATTTTTTGCATAAAAATTAGAACTAATTTTAGTTCTAAACAAAAATCATCTCACATATTCATTTAGCATTGGCATATAATTTGAGCTTAATTTAACAGAGGTCCGGACTAGGCATGGGGTGGAAAAATGCACCAAGAAGATTTGGGTTTGAAAGAAATATTTTCTCGGGGACCGTATTGCAAATACTCGAACTTCGGGGATCAGATTGCAAATACTTGAAACTTCAGGGACTGCATTGCAAATACCAAAAGAAGATGGGGAAAGGAAGATGGTGAAAGGAAGATGAAGAAGAGAAGATGAAAATGGAAGATGAAGAAAAGAAGATGAAGATGAAGAAGAGAAGATGAAAATGGAAGATGGAGAAATGAAGATGAAGAAGAGAAGATGAAGATGAAGAAGAGAAGATGAAGATGGAGAAAAGAAGATGAAAATGGAAGATGAAGAAATGAAGATGAAGATGAAGAAAGGAAGATGAAAATGGAAGGTGAGGAAATGAAGGATGAAGAACTTTGCCTATAAAAGAATAAGAGTTCTTGAAGAGAGAGAGGAGTCTTTTTTTGGGAGTAGGAGAGAATTGAGAGAGTTTTTGAGGAGAAAAGAATTGAGATAGTCCTTGAGAGGAAACCAGAAAAAGAAAATTTGAGAGTGAGAGAAAAGAGCTTTGGTCGAGCATCATATTCGACGAGTCCCGATACATACTTCGCCTCTCGCCACCCAACAACGTTATCGCTTGCCATTTTCGAAGACAGCCACGTTCTTCAAGCTCCGAGATCTTGAAAGAAACTATAACGTGTACGTGAGTAAGATTTTGTGTAATAGAAGGTAATCGTCTCCATCTTGATCTACAAAGATGTAATCATTTGATTTGAATATTTGATTGTTTATTTTAGACATGCCACGTGTTCCAAAGTTTAGTATTATTACATGTTAATTTATTTTTGTAAATACTCGTGATTGGCCGCGTTTTCTTTCTTTCTAAATCATCCATGGTGTATATCGCATAAAGCTCAATGTTTTACATTTTCAGAAAAAAAGGAGAAAAAAAAAGAATAAAAAACTGCACCTTTGAAATTCAAGTAAATTACCAAATCAAATCATTTTTTTTTACGAAAATGGTACCGAAAGGGCGTTAGAGTAATTTAGCGTAATCAAGTCTCCGAATTCAAAATCTCCGGTTCATAGAAATAAGATAGTTTTCTCCCGCTATTTTATTTGGGTTTCTAGTCAACCTACCGAAAATGATTAGTGGCGACTCCAAATTCAAATCACATTATATGTTAATTTTTCGAACCTTAAGTTGCGGTTTAGTATGGACTTGGGAGAGTCCGAGTTAGGTTAGTTAATTAATTAACTTGATAATCCATTAGCCCGAATCTAACTTGTTTATTTTTTAGGTCGCGACAGCTTAGCGACTCCATGGGGAGCCAAAGAGGACTTAGGCCAGAAAATTTCATGAAAAAAAAATTTCTTAATTTAGCAATCTTGGTTGAATTTTAATCCCTATGTGTTAAATGTTTTTGCAGACTTGGAGTGATAAGGGGATGAGTGTTTGCTAATATTTTTGTATAGGTTGAAGGAGATTGTGTATGGTTTATATTGGAGTGTTGGATGCTATGAACGCCGCGCATGTTTTTACTGTTTTTACATTTACACTTAGCACACACAACCCGCCATTGAACCCGAATGGCTAGGCTTAGGATGGTACTTGATTAGGGATACTTCGGCCATCGTCGTGCGGCCCGAGTCGCCCTTCTCGAGTCCCGAACTATTTCAAATCGGTGCCAAGAGCTAACACCTCCATCATTCGCCGTGTGATGTGGGTCGTTACTTGGCCGAGCCGGATGTCTACGGGAGATCTTGATTCAATCGCAAGCCGATGTGGTTTAGTCCGGATATCCCCGGGGCTCCACCTTTGTCAAGCCATGATAGATAGAAATCGAACCTCACGAGCATTTTCATGCGCATGTCTATGTGTCTGTTTACTTTGGGCCTTCAAAGGTGGTATTCTCTTGAATCTTTTTTTTTCTCCTATTCATTTATATTTTTGGGTCGGTCCATGACGATTCTTTAGGAGAGTCATAATCTCGAGCTATATACTATGGGGGAGGTTCGAGTCATAGCTCCGGCGAAGGATCAACTCAAGCGGTGGTGGCGTGAATTGCCCGAGGGTAGTCGAGAGATAGTCCGATTTCGCATTGGCCAAATGCTCCCTTTGATTCATATTCGACTTCGATTTGGCCTCATTCGTGCATTGGCGCATTTACGGAGCCCGATGCCTACTACTTTCATATTCGGTAAGCACGAGCTAACTCCAACTTTAGAAGAGTATAGCATTCTACTTGGAAAGTCACTTGATTCTCGGTTGATTACTCCGCCGATTGGAGAGGATCCGGTCTTGGTTCTATCTCGAATATTTGAATGTTAATCGAGATGAGGTAGCTATTGTTTTAAAAGCAAACCGGGGAAGTTGCTCCTTGTCATTTTTGGATTCCTGTTTTGCAAAAGCACCCTTCGAATATAATAAAGCTAAGGTTTTCATATTATTATTCTTCGGCTCGATCATTTTTCCGCATAAACAAAATGCAATCGATCCCATGATTGCATCTTTTGCTCAACAAGTAAACAATGGAAAAAATTTTGTCAATGCCATTTTGGCGAAACCCTCATTTGCCTTACAAAATTCAAAACAGGCCAAGATAAAGCATTTCGCTCTTCACCTGAACTTCTTCAAGTTTGGTTCCTTTCCCACTTTTCCAAATTTGGAAACCTTCTTGAAATCCCAAAAATTTCTGAACTTGAGTACCCCCTTTTGAAATATAAAGATGAACAAGACCATGTTCCCGATTATCATTACTCCCAATGGCTTGTTTTATTACAAGACCCAAGTCCTGTAACTTTCCTATGGAATGCTCCTTGGTTCAAAGTGGAGGAGGCCAGGTTTACAGTCGAGATGGAACACCTGTCCCTCTTTTGGGAGTTTCGGCATTATGGAGTATTATCTAATGAGGGTAGTTCGACAATATGGTGTGGTACAGTCGATTCCTCCGAGTCCGAAAAGCGTGGAGATTCGCATTGACTTCGACCCGAGGAGCTAGAGATTTGAGGAACATATCGCTCTTGCTCATGCTATGTGGGAGAGGTGCCGGCCAACCAAGCTAGTATTGCCCAAGGGAATTCTTATTGGGGAAGTCAAGACATATCATGCCTCGGTGAACTACATTCAAGGGCATGTTATCCCGAAGGAGTGGCTTCCTGGTTATTCCTCAAGCGACCATACAAGACACGAAGGCGCTTCGAGGTCAATCGTCTCAAGCGTAAGCTTGCCAAAGCCAGGGAAGAAGCCAAGAAAAGCGAGGAAAAGTACAAGAAGCTCAAAGCTCGCCTTATCCCCCTAAGTCTATAGCTCGAGCTAGCTAGAGTCTTTATTTACAAATTTTTGGTCGTTGTTAGGATGGTATTCTGGATTTTGCTATTTCTAGGTGGCCTCTCTACATGGTCTTAGTTTTTCGAGCTTCTTCTAGTCATTTTTGGATTTTAATGTTTGAATGGAAAATGCTCACCATGTCTTGAGCTATCATGTGTAAAATTTTGAGATTGATCCAAGGCATTTTCCATTTATTAGTGATTTTCCTTGAGAACAGTGTCAGCTGGAATTTTGACAGATTTTCTGGAACCATTTTTATTTCGCTGATTACTGCCATTAAAATGAGTTCTTTTGTAAATCACAAAAAATGAAAGTTGTATGATGGTCTTTTAACTAGAATCCTGCAAAATTTTAGATCTTGAATGTCATTTTTAAGAGGTCTTTCGTTCTTTTTAAGGGGATCCGATGAAGCAGTTTTTTTTTAGACTCAAGTTTTTCGGAAAAAGTATTAAACTGTATTGATCCATGCGAAACCCGTCTTAGCGTGAACCACGAAAGTCGTTCATCGTTGTATCATCTATCATCTCATAAAGTTTTACATCATTCTGATCAAGTTACGAGTTAATAAGAATTTCTTCGTAAATGCCAACGAAATTGAAAATTTCTTGATTCATTTTTTTGTCATACCCGTCATTCGTTGGGTCTAGAGGGACGTCATGGACCGGCTCGCTATTCTTGTTCATTGTACTTATTTTGGCTGGTTACTTTTGAAGGTAATTTATCACGGATCCTCCGCACATTACCCGGTCGGTGGCTAAGAAAATGGCGGACAATGCTTTGAAATCAACAACGCAGATCGAAAGCTCTGCGAGAGCAATTCGAGGCTATGAACCAGAGGTTTGAAGGTATGATGAGCCGATGATGGAACGTATGATGGCTGCTACCGTTGCTTCGCTAAGCACCCGGCCGGTCCAACACCTCGAACATCGTCTCTCCGACCCTTCCCGCAAGCAATCCCGAGAAAGCTACCGAGCATATACTTGGTTACACCATGCCGCTAGAGGATGTTGTCATTACTTGGCGCTAGCTCGAGCGCCCCATCACCGATTCTCATCTCCCAAGCCAGCCCCGTGACTATGGGACCGTCCGATGAAATGGCCAAGTTGTTGGCCCAAATGGAGCAACGGATCCGTGAGGTGGAAGGAACGCACAAAGATACCCCAGTTGACACATGCTGCTGTCTTTTCAAAGGTCACCGTACTGCAGAAGTTCAAGATGCCCGATTTCGAGAAGTATGATGGGACTTCCAACCCGGTCCAAAGACGTCCAGATGTATCGTGCAAGAATGAACAAGCATGCGACCAACGGCCCCCTAATGGTTCGACTTTCCAGTGCTAGTCTAAAGGAAGCTGCCATGAGATGGTATACAGATTACGAGATCTATCGGATGGATGATTGGGAGAAGGCAACTAATGCTTTCACAAACATTTTAGCTTTAACTTGGACGTGCTCACCACCAGAGAAGATCTTGAGCAGCTTGAGATGAAGAAAGGAGAAACGATCAAGTAGTATGCCACCAGGGGAGGAACGTAGCATATCAACTAAAACCGGTCCCACCGAAAGGGAGCTCATGAAATTGTTCGTTTCTACCCCGCCGCAAGTTGTGAGAACTCGAGTTTTGGGATCCGTTGCCACGTCATTCAGCCATCTCATCGCAATGGCTGAAGAAGTCGAGAACGGCATAAAGAAAGGTTGGTACGGTGATGCCGCCACGACAACCAAGAGGTTTGCAGTAAGGAAAGATAAAGAACCGGCCCCACAGTCAACATGACCTACAGACCAAAAACTCATGACACGAGGCGCCGATCGTGCGACTCCTAATCGCAGGTAGGCTAATTTCGGCACACAACGACAAAGAGGGAATCTACGGTCCCCTCGGCGGTTTACCCCTCTACCAGGGAACCCCGTCACAAGTACTCTCGGTTCTACGTAAGAGAGGCTGCCGACCTACCGAGCCTCTGCGACCTAGTAATCTGAGCTCGCCGAGATACGACCCGTCGAAGAAATGTGATTACCATTGTGGGGAGCTTGGACATGACACTGATGGTTGTTTCGTATTGAAGCATCGGATCCAAGATCTACTCGATTCTAAGGCATTCTCGTTCCAGGGCAACAAACAGCCGAATGTCCGAATAATCCTTTGCCGGATCATTCAGGTAAAGTTAATGCTGTATTCGGGCAAGGAATCAAACATGTTGGTGCTTTGTTAAGGTTGAAGTAGCCGATGTCCTCGACGCTCCGATCGGGGCGGGATATTATAAGGTTGGTGAATTGATACCACTCAATCGCTTGAAGGAAAAAGTTTCCGGTCCCGTAAAGAACGGATTCATAGTTTGGGCAAGTCAAGCTGGGACGGTAGCCACTATATCCCAAATTGTCATTGGCCGGGATCGGGAGCTTGCGGCTTTGACCCAACCCGAGACCCTTCGAGAGTCTCGGGCGAGAAGATGCTCATGTGATCCGACTTGATCAAGAATGACCCGAGTTGGCGAGATATGCCCGCCTTGGAAGATGCAGAGGATGATGAACTTGGAATCGTCATTGCCTCGCCCGACCTTTTCCGTATGACATGAAAGGCGGTCCCTTGGTCCTACGATCTTGCCCCAGTAACAAGATCGGGACGCGCTTATAACGATGACCAACCTACTAAGCAAGTCACCGAGAAAGATGCTAAAGAATTCTTGGGCTGTAATCAAGGCAAGTGAGTATAGCGTTGTCGACCGATTGCGGAAGTCGGCAGCTCAAGTATCCCTACTTGAACTTCAGATCATCCGAGAAGCATCGAGAGTCCTTAATGAAGATACTCGGTGAAATTCACGTACCCGAGAATATTGAACGGGACAAACTAGAGAACTTTGTAGGGACGATCCTTCTAAAGGATCAGGTCGCATTCGCCGATGATGAAATTCCGCTCGAAGGACGGGGTCATAACAAAGCTTTGCACATAATAGTCAAACACAAGCAAACTCACGTAGCTCGGGTGCTTATTGACAACGGGTCAAGCATTGAATATCTGCCCATTAGCCACATTAAATCGTCCTGGGAATTGACCTGGCCGGGTTGCGACCGCTAAAACTTCCGTCCGCTCATTCGATGGCGTGAAGAAGGATGTCTTTGGGCGGATCAACTTGGAGATTCAGATCGGGCCTTCTTTGTTTGACATTCTCTTCCGGTAATTGGATATTCCTTCGGCCTTTAACCTTCTCCTAGGCCGACCTTGGATTCATAATGCCGGAGCTGTCCCATCGAGCCTTCATCGAAAATTAAATTCGTGGTCGAACGTAGTTGGTGATTGTCCATGGAGAGGAAGATCACCAGATTTTCCATGAAACGGCAATCCCTTACATCGAGCCACTCATGATGAAGAAGATTCCTACCACGCTTTTGAGATAGTACACACCATCCATGCATCACCGGAAAGTCCTTTGCCGGTTCCCGAAATCTCAACCACGTCTCTTATGGTAGCCAAGATAATGGTGGGCAATGGCTTTAAGCCCGGTATGGGTTTAGGTCGACATGGCTAAGGGATTCGCGCCCCAATTGAACCTAAAGGCCAATCTCACACAACCGGTCTAGGATGTCAAGGGCGTGGGCATAAAAAGGCGTAATGGGTCGCAGTAAGCGTGCATGCGATCCTTTACCCCCACCTCTATATACCACTTTTCGATCACCGGAGTGGTCGGAGGCTACGATAATCCGATCCGACTTGAAGATGACTTGGGGATTGTGTTCCCCGACATATCGAAGGATCAAGGAGGATACATGAGGAGGGAAACCTAGTGGATTCGAAGTATACGACCTAGATGAGTTCACCCAGATTATGAGGAAGTTCGTCAAGATTTCGAACGACATGAGGAGATCAAGCCCTCGACCGGTGAACAAATTATCTCGGTCAACCTAGGCAATGCGGAAAACCCTAAAGAAGTTAAGATCGGGGCAAGCCTTTCCTCGAAGTGTCCGAACGCCCGATTAGGCTCTTGAAGGATTACCGGGACGTTTCGCACGGTCTTATGCGGATATGCCCGGTCTCGACCGTTCCATCGTTGAGCATTGTTTGCCGATCGATTCTTCGGCTAAGCCTGATTGTGGCAAAAGTCAAGGAGGGCCAAACCGGAATTAGTGCGAAGATCAAAGAGGAGGTCATAAAGCTTCTCGATGTAGGATTCATTGAGACTACGAATATTCCGATTGGGTCGCTAACATAGTCCCCGTCATGAAGAAAGACGGCCGCATTCGGGTTTGTGTCGATTACGAGACTTGAACAAGGCCGATCCCTAAAGATGATTTCCCCCTCCCGCATATCGACGTACTTGTTGACAAGATCATGCGGGGTTTGAATTGTTTTCATTCATGGATGGTTTCTCCGGTACAATCGAGATCCCGATGAATGTCAATGACAAGTTGAAAACCACTTTCACCACACCATGGGGATTGTTCCATTACCGGGTAATGCCGTTCGGTCTCGAAAACGCCGGAGCCACTTACCAACGAGCCATGGTTGCCCTTTTCCATGACATGATGCATAATGAGATTGAGGTTTACGTCGATGACATGATAGCAAAAACAAGGCATGGAGAAGATCACGTCGAAACGCTGAAAAAAATTATTCGACGGACTCCGAAAGTATAAGTTACGCCTCAACCCCGCCAAGTGTGTCTTTGGGACCAGCTCGGGCAAGCTACTCGGATTCGTGGTAGCGGTAAGGGCATTGAAGTCGACCCTTCGAAAGTTAAGGCTATTCGTGAGCTTAAGCCACCGACGTACGCTTAAAGAAGTTCGAAGTTTGATGGGTAGGCTAAACTATATTGCTCGATTCATCTCTCGCTTATCGAAACCGCTAAGCCATTCCTCAAGCTATTAAAGAAGAATGCGTTAGTCCAATGGGATAGCGAATGTGAAGAAGCTTTTGGAAGATCAAGCAAAGATCTCATGAATCCACCCGTGCTTGTTCCTCCAACACCGGAGCAACCTTTAATCCTCTACCTCACAATCCTTAGTGAATCCTTGGGTGCTATGCTAGCCCAAGAGAAGCAGGAGGACGGAAGAGAACGAGCCATTTATTATCCGAGCAAGAAATTCACAACTCCGGAAATGAAGTACTTCAAGTAGAGAAAACATGTGCGGCGTTAGTGCGGGTGCTTGCACAAGCTTCGGCAATATACCTTGCATTACCAAGTGCTTCCTGTGACAGAATGCAATCCCATCAAATATTTGCTTAATCAACCCGCCTTGATTGGTAGACTTGCTAAATGGCAAATCCTCATCTCCGAGTTTGACGTTCAATATTTGTCCCAAAAGTCAATCAAGGGACGAGCTATAGCAGATGTCCTAGCTGAAAATCCGGGGCAAGATGATGATGCCTATCATTCCGAGGATCGAATCATGTCGGTGGAGGATTACATCCGGACTATGTATTTTGACGGAGCTGTCAATTTATCGGGATCGAGCACGGGCGCGGTTCTTATATCTCCAGGTGGTCGAGATTATCCTGTAGCAAATAAATTGGTATTCCCTTGCACAAATAACATAGCGAGAATATGAGGCATGCATCCTCGGTCCGCAGCTGCAATTGAAATGGGGATAGCCCGACTCAAGGTGTTCGGAGATTCCGCTTTGATTATCCTTCGATCGGTCGGAAAGTGGAAGACGAAAGATGCCAAATTACTACCCTACCATGAGTATCCTGGATGAATTGGTAGAAGAATTTGAGGATATCTCATTTGAGTATCCGCCCAGGACTCATAATCGATTCGGATGCATTGGCTACCTTGTCTTCAATGTTACAAGTCGCCGATGGACTTGAGGTTGACCCACCTGAAGATCGAGGTATTAAAAAACCCGGCATATTGTATGGCCGTGATCAATGAACCCGATGGTAAACCATGGTACCATGACATCAAGACTTATATTCGAAGCGGGAGTTCCCCGAAAAAAGTACCGTATCCGACCAAAAGTACATAAGGAAGATGGCCCCGAAGTTCTTCTTGAATGGAGAGAATTTGTACAAGCGGTCATTCGATTCTCGTCCTACTAAGATGCATTGACTCGGCCAAGACGCTTCGTCTAATAATGGAAGTACATGAAGGGATCCGTGGTCCACACATGAACGGCCACTTGTTAGCTAAGAAGATTATGAGGTTGGGTTATTATTGGCTCACGCTCGAAAGAGATTGTATTCGGCATGTCCGAGTCATCACAAATGTCAAATTCATGGTGACAAGATTAATGTCCCTCCAAATGAGTTGCATCGATTATCCGAACCATGGCCGTTTTCTATGTGGGGCATTGATGTTATCGGTCCTATCAACCCTAAAGCATCTAATGGGCATCGATTCATCTTGGTGGCGATTGACTATTTCTCCAAATGGATCGAGGCCGCATCCTATTTAGCGGTTACGGCACGAAATATCGCAAAATTTATCCGCCGAGATATCATTGCTCGATACGGTTCACACCGAAGCCATAATCACCGACAATGGCTCGAACTTAAACAACAAACTAATAGACGAATTGTTCAAGGAATTCAAGATCAAACATCCGAACTCTTCCCCATATCGTCCTCAAATGAATGGAGCAAGAGAAGCCGCGAATAAGAACATTAAAAATATTTTTAGCGAAGACGGCTGAAAATTATCGCGATTGGCATGAGAGATTGCCATTTGCACTTATGGCGTATCGGACCTCGATCCGGACATCTACCGGGGCAACCCCGTATTCTCTTGTATATGGAATGGAGGCTGTTTTACCAGTTGAAGTGAAAATTCCTTCCTTACGTATCTTGTCTCAAGCTAAGCTAACGGAAGCCGAATGGATCCAAAGAGAGAACAAGCCAATTGAATCGATCGACGAAAAAAGACTTAAAGGCCGTATGTCATGGCCAATGTTATCGCAGAGGGTTGCTAAATCATTCAACAAAAAGTTCGGCCTCGATATTTTCAAATCAATGACCTGGTCTTGAGAAAATTATTGCCAATAGTCCCACTCCCGAAGGGAAATTCGCTCCAAACTATGGTGGTCCATATATAGTGAAGAAGGTGCTCCCTGGTGGTGCTTTGATTCTCGGCCGAGATGGATGGTCGTGTCTTTACCAATCCAAGTCAATTCGACGCCGTAAAGAAATATTATGCTTGATTCACTCGATGTTTTCATAATTGAGTTATAATATTAATACAGACTCACGAGTTGTTCACATTTGAGCATTCGTTTGTCTCCTCATTACTAATCTTTCTTTGAGAGATTGTTTTGAATGTGGGAGCCTCTCTAGCCCAATTGAACCGACCATCGGGAGCGTGAGATTTACATATTCGCAGAGTAAGAGGGGTTATCTTGCGAAAAAATATGACGACCAAGATGAAATGAGTAAAAACTTGCATTTATTTCATTCATCGAAAAGCCTTACAAATAGATCAACGGGGTGGGAACGTAAAGCCAAACCGAGCCCTAATGAGCATCACAAAGGAGTTTAACCGACTCTCCATACGATTGATGCTCCGCCTTACACTGATCGCTCCCGAGAATCGAGATCCGCCAACTTAAAGAGGAGGAGCTCACATTTCTCTTTGAGGTTGGTTACCTTGTCCTCGTGATGCTCGCGCAGATTCCGTGTCATGGATCGGCATTCTCCCGCGGGCTATATCCAGGGTCGATCGTCCAGCCTTTCTTCCATCCATGTGCATTGAAATTTTAAAACAATATTGAGCGGATCGCGCTCGAAGATGGTCCGGGACATGGCCAAACATCCCACCAAGTTTCCCCTCTCACGAATCAGCGAGGAGACTTGTTCGTTACCGTAGTCAAGGGCCTTCTTATAATTGTCGGCTACAAGATCGGCCAACACTAAGCTATCCGACCGATCTTGATAGCGTGCCTTCACAAGGTGGGCCAAAGTAACATTTTGATGAGCAACATGGTAAGCCTCCCGAAAAGTTAGTGAAGAGGGTGGGGAAGATCCTATATTCCTCCTCTAAATTGGTACCTTCGATAGAAGCGGTGTCCATATCCCTAAACATAAGACGAATCTCGATTTCGGACTCGGATGGTTGGCTATATAAGAGTAGCCCTCGCCTAGGAGATTATAAAGTTTCTCCCACTTGGCCAAAACTTCACCGAGAAGGCATGTCTTTGGAAGGAAGCCATTGTTGTTGAATGGGCTAAAAAAGAGTGGATGCAAAAGAGTGCTTAGAAGGTTGGAGATGAAGATATGAAAGCGATAATTGTCTCGGCGTTAAATCCTAATTTAAAGGGCAGGAAAAGCTATAGCAATAATTATTGTGGATGCCGAGTTAATTATCCGGGTAAAACTGAGACGTTTCATCCGTGAATCACGGATCTACCATATCAAGTCTCACAAATCCGAAAAAGTTACAAAAAGATTTGAGGACCCCACCATGTTGAAAACCGAGTAGGAGACAAGCAGACTTTTCGAGAGAAAAAACAGCAATTCTCACGGAGCCACGTTAGTTACTCGGGTGAAACTACAGGCGTTTCGTTCGTTGGATCCTGGATCTGTCGTCAATCCGTGATCTCGAGCCTCACAAATTCGAAAAGTTACGAAAGGAGTTGGAGTCCCACCATGTTGAAAACCGAGTGGGAGACAAGCATGGTTATCAAGAAAAGAAAATCGGTGCGAATGGATTCGGGGTCCCATCACGTTGAAAAAAATAAGACAATGCGGGAAACACGAAATCTTGGAAAAAACGTCGGCTTAGTGATTTTCATCCGCGTTTAAAGGGAGGCTTTGGAACATACCCAATTACTCGAAAGAATTTGGAGAGAGTAAGCATACAATGGAGAATAGAGTGAACAAAAGGCGGTAATAGGTATTTCAATCCAACATGTTTAGAGGCCATCAGCACTTACCGGAGGCAACCAACCTAGACATCCCCGAAAGTGAACTGCTGGATTTCGAGACCGATCCAACACTGGAGCCGTAAAACCCAACTCTCTTGGCGGTGAAATTCAAGATCTCGACAAGAACAACAATGGCAACGGCAGCCATGAATCGGCCCCGCAAAAGAAAATATCAAATCAAAGTGCTTGAAGTCGCCTTTCAAGGAGTGCTCTTACGTGAATAAGAGACGCAAAAATGAATTGAGCCGGATGATAGGAATGGAGCCCTTGAAGGTCAAGTTTTGGTTTCAAAACAAGCGGACCCGATTGAAGGTTAAAAATGAAAGTCATGAACTTACGTTTCTAAGGGAAGAAAGCGAAAAGCTTCGAGCGAGAACAAGAGGTATAGAGATGCTATTAACACCGCTGTTTGCCATGTCCGTAGCGGCCCCATCTCCTTTGGTGACATGTCCCTCGATGAGCCACATCCGAGCATTGAAAATGCTTATTCACCAGTTCATCCCCCGGAGCAAGTTCTCGTACAATCCGATCTCGTTGGAGATACATCCCGCAAAGTCGGTCTTGCAGAGGAAGAACCGATACCCTTCGAGGGAAGAGACATGCATCACTACAATTGGAGTTTCCTTGATGTCACAGCCAGCCAATTCAACGCTGATGGAACTCCGAATGTGTAGCCTACATGAAGCTTTAGTTTTATATTATGGGCTCTCAAAATATCTCTTTTTTGAGCATTACTAGCCAACTCTTACGAATCCTCAAGAGAAGTAATGACATGTATGAATGAATGTACTTGAAATCTCCATGTGAGACATTCTTCTTTTAATGCCTAGAGTTAATCCAGGGGCAAAGAACAAGTACTATCCACGAACATCATCATGCTTAAATGCGTAAATTCCTCGCCGATTTGACTAAGCATTGAAAGCCTTCACGTAAGTAAATGCGAAAAGCTTTGAGGAGGGAAATAACCGCCTCGTTCGTAGGAGGAACCGAAAAGATTTGAGGAGGGAAATAACTGTCTCGTTCGTAGAGAAAGTGAAAAGATTTGAGGACTCCTCCATGTCGAAAAGTAAAAAAGAACGGCGGATTGAGCGAGAGGTAAGAGTTATTACGAAATGGATCCAAGACACTAAGACCGAAAAGGAGAGAAAAGCTGTCATGAGACCAACAGATCCGAAAAAGTTTATAAAGAACTTGAAGTCTCCATGCACCTCCGAACTCGTCACGAAAGGCCATAATCGCTTTTGTGATTTTTCGGCAATTTATCTTTGCAAGTCCAAAGAACATCTAAAGCCCGGTCTCTAGTCGAAACACCCATTTTTCGGTCTACATATGGAAGGTTTTGAAAGGAAAATAAGTATGCGTACATTCCAGGCGGAAGTATGGGAAGCCTCATATCCCGAGGATCTCAGCAGTCATGGCCATTGATGGCAACCCCGTTTCCCTCTCGATCCTTGTTGCCATGCCGAGAAAGTGCATGTACGGGATTTCAGCTTATGTGAAAGCAACGGAAGCCTTAGAGGAGCCGAGCGAGATAAATATGATTTTGACGTCGTCGTCACGCCCATGGTAGGGATCGACATGGACCGGTCTTAGTCTCTTAAAGATCATTGATTCTGAGTTGGATATACCGGTGATCATAACATCAGCAAGTGATGATCGCCAGTTCAGAATTTAAGGCCATATTGCATGGTGCTCGGGACATCCTAAAGAAGCCGGTCTGCGTTCAAGTGCTCCAAAACATTTGGCAACATGCTGTAAGGAAGCAATTACTCGAACAAAAGAACTATGGCCAAACTTACTACGACGATTTTGTCGGAAAGAAAAGGCCCCTTTGGTCCGCCGAGCTTCATTCTATATTCATCGAGGCGCTTCGACGCCTAGGAATCAATTCAAGACGACCAATGGCCGTACTCAAAATAATGAATATAGACGGACTCACCCTACGAAGTGTCACAAATCACCTTCACAGATTTAGAGATAAGTCGAAGAAGCACGATGTAGCTTGGAATCAAGGCGACCGGAGCAAAGTTGATTGGAAGATCAATCCCAGGAAAACCTACGTAGCAAAAAGTATCCGACCACTTCCCAATCAAAAATACCGGCCATACCGACCTTCCGCTGGTGGTTCTAGCAAAGGACCGGTTGATCATCCCTACGAGTTCCCGAGCGACGGCGGAGGCTCAAGCTCAAGGAGTCGGACCGCTCACGGCAAAAACAAAGTGGAAAATCGTCGCCGGTGTTAGCAAGTAACAATGCCCAATTCGAGTATCAATTGCCCGAAAAATCAAAAGGTTACTTTGATGATGAGCTCACCGCCTTGGTCGCCCGGTTCGGAGCCGAAAGACCTCCCGAGTTGTGATCCGAAGCAAGTGATTATGGATCCTCAAACAACGATCGTTGGTGTATGATCCAAGATAAAATCAGCCAATCATTTGAATAGCCAAAAAAGAGGTGGAACCAATCTCGCATGAATACTCCTTTAATTCCATGTATAGTTCCCCTGCGTGGGATACTTTTACTTTCTAGTTGTCTAGAATTTGCCTAGAGTTAAAGGGCGAATTTTTCTCCTCTCTTATCAAATGCGTAAGTTCCTTATTAAGCTAGGCATGTAGCAAATCAATTTATGGACGACGTCCCCGAACGCCCGTAAAGAGAGATTCGAATAGCCTTACTTGGGAGAATGCAAGTAAAACACCAAGCGGGCTCAAAGATCGGTAACTCCGTATCGTCCCAATTGGCTCTCGGTCGTTTCAAACTCTAAGTTAAGCTTATTTTATTCTCCACAGGAGATTGCCAATTGCTTTGAGAACAATATAACAAAAGCGAACCACCCGTGGACGCCAACAACACCGCAAAGATAGTGGTTGGGGGAATGACAAGTGGTCCGAGGCGTCCCAGGGTCGATCCCGAGATTTGGCATCAATGTACAAAGATTAATAAAAACTTTTTGCTTCGCAGATCGAAACTCAGCCCAGACGGTTATAGAACCTAGAGAGATGACATTCCGGACATACAATTCGATCCAGGATGAATCGATCTTTTCAATTCAAAGTTCGCGAGGAATACGTACATGGGTAAAGTGGTATCGTTTCAACTCTTTTTAGAACATGAGGACATACATTGATGCTTTCCCTTTTGATTTTTACGGGGTTCACTACTCTGTCCAAACAGAAAAGTATCCCTTCTCCATGAAAAATTAATGAAATGAGAAATTCTTGGAGCCTTTGACAATCTCATGTCTCGAAGCGCACAATGAAGTTTTGCAACGCATTTGCATGAGCAGGGGCAACTCACGATCCACGCCCCTAAGAAAATTTTTATGTACTTGCGAACTTTGTCCGCCAAGATAAAAAGTCGCTACATTTTATATGCTCGAAAACACTCATACACCGCATAGTTTGCACATGATTGTTCCTCATGCTTAATTTACCAACTCGAATAAGGAACATGAACTACATAAGATACATCGAATGTACGAAGGGGGCATGACAGGATGATGAAAGGCAATCCTTTCCCAAAGACGTCCAATTTTTTCAGAGAGATGAACGGTGGCAAATTCCGCATTCCCCGAGGTAAAAAAGTTTTCTCGCGAAAGATACGATAACCGAAGTGATGGAGGCATTAATTTCTCTACCCTAAACACTGCAAGTTATCCGTTGATCAACCCATTTGAGCGGAGATTTCACTTCCACAACCCTGTCAAGAACCACCCCACATTGGGGCAAAACAGAGGTAATTCCATCAGCATCACGAGACAAATGGTTAGAAATCTTCTTGCTTGGACTAACATCAATCTTCGGGTGGTTCTTTGCATTGTACTTGCGCTTTAATTCAAGTGCCTTAGGGTGACGAAGAGCATTTCTTTTTCTATCCCACACATCTATATCCATTTGCACAATCCATTTGAGCCTGCAAATTCGTTTCTAAAAGCCCTTATTGGTGATCATTGTTGTCCCAAAACAAATATGGCCCATCTTTGAGTAGAAGGACCCGAAAAGCTGGATCCATAGAAAATCTCCCAATGAACTCATCAAGATACAATCGTAAAAGAGAGTTGGGAGTAACATCATCAACATCAACATCACCTTTAACCCAAACTAGTTGGGGTCGGCGGTCGATGAACCCAAAAAAAGCAAGACCGAAAGAGCTATAAAAATAAAACAAAATACAATAACATAGCTATAGCAATATAAAGAAAACAAAGGGCTAAGACTCAAACGATAGTCGGGAACATAGGAATTTTTGCCCCTCCACAATGTTAATCGCTTTCCTCCACTCTGTCCTAAGACAAACAAAGACGCCAATCTATATCCCACTCCAACAAATCATGTCTTACTACTTTTCCCCAAGTAAGTTTCGGCCGACCTCTCCCTTTCCTCATGTCATGCTCCCTATAACACACTTCTGTTCTTACCGGGGCATTTAGGGGTCTTCGAAGAATATGTCCAAACCATCTCAAACGATGTTATCTCATCTTTTCGGCTACCGATACTACTCCAACTTTTCGTCGAATATCCTCATTTCTTATTTTATCCATTCTTGTATGGCCACACATCCACCTTAGCATTCTCATTTCTCGCTACTTCCATCTTATGCTCATGTTGCCTCCTGTCTGTGGCCAACACTCGCCTCCGTATATCATCATTGCAGTCTTACTACTGTTCTATAGAATTTTCCTTTTAGCCTTAAGAGGGATTTTGCGATCACACAAAAATCCCGATGCACCGCGCGTCATTTCATCCAACCTCGCTCCGATTCTATGGCTTACATCCTCATCAATCTCTCCCCCTTTTGCAATATTGATTCTAAATATCCGAAAGTATCTTTCTTGGGTACCTCTTGTCCGAGCAAATTGACGGGTTCATCTCCCCCTCTTGCCTTGTCAAACTCACACTTCATGTATTCGGTCTTACTTCGACTTAACGTAAACCCTTTGGACTCCAACGTACTTCTCCATAATTCTAATTTAGCGTTAACCCCCGCCCTTGTCTCATCGATGAGCACAATATCATCTGCAAATAGCATACACCACGGCACCTCATCTTGGATATCTCTTGTTAGCTCGTCCATAACCATGGCAAAAGATAAGGACTCAAAGCCGAGCCTTGGTGTAAGCCCATTGTGATTGGGAAATAGCTTGATGTTCCATTACAAGCATTCACACATGTAGTAACTCCATCATACATATCCTTGATTGCCTCTACATACTTTGACGGTACTTTTTTCTTCTCAAGCACCCACCATAAGACTGTCTTGGAACCCTATCATACGCCTTCTCAAGATCAATAAACACCATATGTAGATCTTTCTTCTTTTCTTGATACCTCTCCATCACCTGTCAGTATCAAGAAAATAGCCTCCATGGTAGACCTTCCCGGCATAAATCCAAATTGATTTACGATATCTTAGTCTCTAGTCTCAAACGATGCTCAATAACTCTCTCCCACAACTTCATAGTATGGCTCATAAGCTTAATGCCTCTATAGTTGGAACAATTCCGGATATCTCCCTTATTCTTATAGATAGGCACAAGCATACTTTTCCTCCATCCATCGTGCATCTTATTAGTATGGAGAAAAAAAAAGGAGAAGAAAGAGGAAAAAGCGATTCCACAAAAAAACTCCTGGGCATTTAAAAAGCAAAGTGCCTACCAAAAGCAAGGCCAATGCCCTTTCAATTCATTGTTCATTTGTAGAATATTTCCGAACTTGAATGCACAATTTTCCCGTATATCCTAAAAGGGTTGAGAGAAAAATCTCCATGAAGTGTCAAATTGCAAATGCAATCTTCGGTTCAAACCATCCTCGAGCAACGATGGTATCATAGAAGGCCACGATCGGTGACAAGATTGTAATGATCACCAACATCAAGCCCCTTCTCAAATATCTTCCGAGCCAAAACGAACCCTTTCGTTTCTCACTCCCCAAATCATTACCTCCATTACAACCCTTTAAAAGCCTTTTCCGACTAGGGCACTTGAATTAATGTGGAGTTTCATGATTTTAAGCATCACTCGAAGAAGTTCGAGCAAGATTACTTCTCTCTCATTTTTGCAGAGTTCTTGACTTGTAAACCCAGAGAGATGACGAAGAAATTCATTTCAGCAGCCTTGACTCAACTAGAGTCCCCTTTGTAAACCTTTGACCTAGCCCTCATTACGGTCCTAATCAAGACCTCCCGGATCGGCTCGGTCGTATCAATTGTGAGATTACTCGGATCCTTATCGAATGCGATGATGGAAAGATTGAGTGATTTCTTTTGAATCCCGGAGCACGGATAAATAACTTTTCTTGAGAGTGAGAAAAAAACCCTTTCGGATCGAAGTCCCCCATTCAAATTTCACATTCGAGGTATTCATAATGTGAGAACATCCCCGGACAGGATTGGTAACGCAAACTTGATAGAATGGTTATGCATAAACCATGGTATGAGTGATTGCATTATATACATCATTGCAAGCTCGGTAGGATAGTTTTGCATGAACTCATTGTTGGATATGTTTGCGCATGTTGCCTTTGACATTTCTATGATGGGTAATACATTCCCGATGTTCGATGTCCCACCCAAGGTCTCGAAATTCATCCAAGGATTATTGAATGAGTAAGTTCTCCTGGCAAATGCCTACCATGTATGATATGAGCGATCTGTTTCGTTCTTTGATTAATCGTTCGGAGAACCCATGTAAGTTTTCCGAACCCATTTTCAAATCAACAACTCCTCCGATGATAGTTGTTACGATTCAATTTAGGCAATATGCCTCTCCCGTCGGGTCGTGTAGACATATGCACCGGCGATCTTGACATCTTATCATGACGACGTAGCTCTTATGATTTCGATCCCGGATCACGAAGACATATGCACCGGTGATCTTGACCTTTAGTCGGCTCATAATGATATAACTCTTATGATTCTCGGTTCCTTTATCAAATCACGAAGACATAAGCACCCGTGATTTTGATCCAAACCAAATCATAACAACGTAGCTCTTAAGATTTTGGTTCCCCTTTGTCGGATCACGAAGACATATGCACCGGTGATCTTGACCTTTAGTCGGCTCATAATGACATAGCTCTTATGATTTTCGGCTCCTTTATCAAATCACGAAGATATAAGCACCCGTGATTTTGATCCAAACCAAATCATAACGACGTAGCTCTTAAGATTTTGGTTCCCCTTTGTCGAATCGTGAAGACATATGCAGCGGCGATTTCGACATTTAATCAACTCACAACGACGTAGCTCTTGTGAACTTGATTCTACTTCTTTCGACTCACAACGACGTAGCTCTTGTGATCCGGAAGGATACACATATCTTGCGCTTGTCTCGCATTAGGGAGAAGTCTCCGATAACAGATAGGCCAAATACCTTAAGGTCCTCGTGTTTGCAAGAAACTTGGAAATTAAGGGAATCACCAAACTTATGAGGTATTTGGTAAAACAGGTATTCTCGTATGCGATCCATGTGTAGGTTTCTCTAACATGGAAAAGAGAAATTATGACACATGTTATTTACTGATCTTGCATATCACGCATCACTTCATTACAAAAAATGGGATTAAAACTCCCGCAAAAAAAAAGTTCATCCATAATTTGCACCGTCAAAATTCAGGATTCAATTATGTCTTTGAGCGGAACCTCTACGAGCCTCCACTCAAAGAGGGGCAACTGTTGACGCCTAAATTTTGACTAATATATTTTTTGCATAAAAATTAGAACTAATTTTAGTTCTAAACAAAAATCATCTCACATATTCATTTAGCATTGGCATATAATTTGAGCTTAATTTAACAAGGGTCCGGACTAGGCATGGGGTGGAAAAATGCACCAAGAAGATTTGGGTTTGAAAGAAATATTTTCTCGGGGACTCGTATTGCAAATACTCGTAACTTCAGGGATTGTATTGCAAATACTTGAAACTTCAGGGATCGCATTGCAAATACCAAAAGAAGATGGGGAAAGGAAGATGGTGAAAGGAAGATGAAGAAGAGAAGATGAAAATGGAAGATGAAGAAAGGAAGATGAAGATGAAGAAGAGAAGATGAAAATGGAAGATGGAGAAATGAAGGTGAAGAAGAGAAGATGAAGATGAAGAAGAGAAGATGAAGATGGAGAAAAGAAGATGAAAAAGGAAGGTGGGGAAATGAAGATGAAGAAAAGAAGATGAAGATGAAGAAAGGAAGATGAAAATGGAAGGTGAGGAAATGAAGATGAAGAATGAAGGATGAAGAACTTTGCCTATAAAAGAATAAGAGTTCTTGAAGAGAGAGAGGAGTCTTTTTTTGGGAGTAGGAGAAAATTGAGAGAGTTTTTGAGGAGAAAAGAATTGAGATAGTCCTTGAGAGGAAACCAGAAAAGAAAATTTGAGAGTGAGAGAAAAGAGCTTTGGTCGAGCATCATATTCGACGAGTCCCGATACATACTTCGCCTCTCGCCACCCAACAACGTTATCGCTTGCCATTTTCGACGACAGCCACGTTCTTCAAGCTCCGAGATCTTGAAAGAAACTATAACGTGTACGTGAGTAAGATTTTGTGTAATAGAAGGTAATCGTCTCCATCTTGATCTACAAAGATGTAATCATTTGATTTGAATATTTGATTGTTTATTTTAGACATGCCACGTGTTCCAAAGTTTAGTATTATTACATATTAATTTATTTTTGTAAATACTCGTGATTGGCCGCGTTTTCTTTCTTTCTAAATCATCCATGGTGTATATCGCATAAAGCTCAATGTTTTACATTTTCAGAAAAAAAGGAGAAAAACAAAAAAAGAATAAAAAACTGCACCTTTGAAATTCAAGTAAATTACCAAATCAAATCATTTTTTTTTACGAAAATGGTACCGAAAGGGCGTTAGAGTAATTTAGCGTAATCAAGTCTCCGAATTCAAAATCTCCGGTTCGTAGAAATAAGATAGTTTTCTCCCGCTATTTTATTTGGGTTTCTAGTCAACCTACCGAAAATGATTAGTGGCGACTCCAAATTCAAATCACATTATATGTTAATTTTTCGAATCTTAAGTTGCGGTTTGGTATGGACTTGGGAGAGTCCGAGTTAGGTTAGTTAATTAATTAACTTGATAATCCATTAGCCCGAATCTAACTTGTTTATTTTTTAGGTCGCGACAATGGGGCTTAAATTCGGTGGGGATGTTGAAGCCATCGATTAGGGAGATGTCGCACGAGTCCATGTTGCCGATCCGGTTCAGGCGTCGCACACACTCGGCCTGGGTGTTGGGGGCCACGGCCCATCCTCTTCATTGGAGGACGCCGCTGCAGATCACCGGTCAATAATCGGCCTCGGCCGCTAGAATCGAAGTTGCGGTTGTGAGGCCCCACATTCGGCCCATGGAGGTGCACCTAGGGAACGTTGAGGGTCCATGTCCGGCCGTGGTCAAGGCGACGGAGGCAACCGCCCAAACGGTATAGGGGCAATCATTGTGAGGCCCCACATTCCGTCCATATCCAAATTGAACTCACATTTACTTAAGTATATGAGCTATAGGTCAATTATGATAAATTAGTTGCTCTACATTATATTGATTCTTCGATGTAGGACTTTCCGATACTATTTACGTGTGCATCATAACGAACCAAGTAAGATAGATCACTCGTTTTATGAGGAAAAGTGGATTCAAATGACATTCTTAAGCTCGTTTATAAAAAAAAATGATCGCAAAAGTACAAAAAAATTCCTAAACTTATGGCATCGGTACCAATTCAGTCAATAACTCTTCAATTAGACCAATTCGATCATAAACATTTTGCATTGGTACAAATTCAATTATTCAACCAATTTAAACTAGAAATCGTGACGTGAGCACCTGGGTCGTCCTACGTAGACATTTTTAAATAATTATATAAAATAATAAATTTTTATTTCTTAAAGAATATTATTAATATTTATTTTCTTCTTTTTTATCCTTTTCTTTTTCTTTCACTTGGTCGGCCACTAGGCGAGGGCCAGCAAGCCTTTGTCGCCTCCACTGCCGCGGGCAAGGTAACCCTCGCCGGCCAAAATAAAAGGGAAAAAGAATAATAAAAGAAAAAACTACTTCTTAGAAATTAAAATTGATTTCATAAATAGTTTTCAAGTTAACGTCAACTCGTGCCACGTAGAACGGCCGGCGTCTATATCAGCGATTTTCAACCAAAATTGGCCGGCCGGACTGAATTTGCACCTAAAAAGTTTAGTACTAAATTGGTACAAATACAATAAGTTTATGACTTTTTTAATAATCACGATAATGGCCTTATTATAATAGGATTAAGATCTTGTCGACAGTTTCTTTACGTTTACTTGTGAGGGTTATTTTTTTTTCTTTTTAGGGTTAGTTAACTGGTAGCCTTTTTCCTCACGGAAGGATCATGGCTATTGTGTGTCACCGCGATATAAGCCTTTAATTTGTTTAAAATTCCAAGAAAATTTTGTGATGTGTTGTGTCAGTGAATATATTGATTTCCAGGACTAATGTTTTAATCACAACAAATAACAGTTGGGCCTTGGTTTAAAAATGGTGTATGATATCTCCTTCCCTCTGATCTTTTCTGAAAAGTTCGTGTGCCAAGGAAATAAAATTTTTTGCCCGCACTCTGTGAATGCTTGATAACAAATAGATCCATACCTTTTAGGATGCGTTTGTTTTGCAAAAAAATGAATAATGTGAAAAAGATATATATTTTTTTAAAATGATCGCTTGTGTCGCTTACAAAAATGAATGAATGAAAAAAATTATTTTCGACCTTGAAAATACTTAGATATAAAATTATTGTTGATAATGAAAATATTTTTCATTGACTAATTATTTCAAACAATACAAATGATCATTGTTAGGAAAATATTTTTTCATTCATTTTCTACGAAACAATCGGAGCCTTAGTAAGAGAATAGATATATGAATTGCAGAAAAATCTTTAGGTAATTGCTTAAACATATAAAGCTTTCATTTCATAATATCTAACTTAGTTTTTACATTTTTCATAGAGGTTAGCAATATTCCCGATTATCATATGATAATCAACTGGCAATTTAAATTTTGAAAGTCCTTTATCTGTCGTTATCAATTTCGTAGTGAATAACAAGCGTTATAGGCTAAGCTAGGATGCGCTTTGGTCCAGGGTAAACCCAAGAGCTGGATCGGATCGGCACTGTGAGGTCTGATCCTTGGTCCAAAAATTGGAAATTGGCACTGTACAGCTCGGTTCCAAGGTCAGGATGCTAAACGGAATGGCATACCAACCCTGGACGGAACCCATTTTAACTATATTTGTTATTTGTTATACTTTTAGGTGGTTAGAATTTGGAGCAATCTTTTACAGATGAATGAGGAATGAAGTTCTATGATTCATATTTACATGTGTCGAACTTTTGTTGTTTATTTTGTTTTACGTGTTCATCTTTTATATGTTGTTGCTTTACCTTTCATTGTACTTAATTAAGGCATGAAGTCTATGTTGCTTTAAATTTCTGTTTGGCTTTTATAGGTGTTTTGCTTCTCACCGTTTTGTTGCTAAGTATCACGGCACTAAATATTGTGTGTTAATGGATATCTACTTTAAAAGAGTAAGTGTAGTCTTTCAAAGAATAAAAAATTGAAAAGAAAAAAGAATGAATTGATTGGTTTCCTAGACCAACCAACCCTAAAACTGGACCAAGCTAGCAAGGTCGGTTCTAGGTTCCAGCCCAACACAAGAACCGCTCACCCCTAAGCTAAGCTCCAATAGTTTATCCTATCACATATCAAAATAGCGAAATTCCACTTAAATATAATATTTAAGACAATAGTTACATTATTGTTAACTCTATCTATCTTTAAAATAAGTACATCTAATACATTTGAATGGGGAAAAGGATACTTTTAGTGGCAAAAGTTATGCACGAGAGATCACTTTGATGACAAAAGTTTTCGCCGAATCATTTTATTGCCAAGTCGTGGACAAAAAGATCACTTTGATGCGTTTGGAGAATTTTTCTGGCCAAATATGCCACGTGTCATTAGTAATTCATTTTTTAATGTAAAATAACATTTAAAAAACAATAATAAATCCACGTGGGCTGAGACATGGACTTCTAAACTTTAAAATAAATTAAAATAATTCAAATTCAAATTTGAAAATTAGCTAAAAATAAATTCGTTTAAAATACAAATTGTATTTAAAATAAAATTAAAATTTAACAAAAAACGTTAAGATTTATAAATAAAAAAGGAGGGAAAAACCTTACCAGGCAACGAGGGCTTTCACAAGCCCTCGCCGCCGCCGCCCCACCATCTCCGATAATGGCCGGCGAGAATGGGGCATGATCGGCGACCCCGCGGCCGCAGGGGAGGGCATGCAAGCCGTCGCCCAAATCCGGGCAAGGGTCGTGGCCCTCACCCAAATCGTGCAAGGGCGCGCGCGGTTGGCCATGCCCCACCACCATCGGCCATTGCGGGCGATGGTATGGGCAACGGCCGCAAGGGCTTGTGAAAGCCCTCATCGCTTGGTCATCAATTTTTTTTTTTTGAAGTTTTTACTTTATTTGTTAATTTTTTAACTTAATTTTTCAATTTATTTTAAATAAAATTTGTATTTTTTGATATTTTTCCAAAATTTAGATTTTTATTTATTTTTGTAAATTAATTAAGTTTGTATTTTTATTTTTAATATTTTTTTAATTTTTACCTTTTTAATTGTTGACTAGGCCTTGTTGGAGCCACGTCAACCCGAAATATTAGTACAATAATACCACATCGATTTCCGACGGACTCAATCGGACTTGGCACCGAAATGATCGTTTTTCAAAAACTTAGCACTTAAGTGATCCGAATGAAACGTTTGGCACCAAAATAATTTTTGTACATAACTTTGGCACTAAAAGCGTCCTTTTCCCCATCCGAATGTGTAAGCTTAAAATTGCGCACGTTTCAACATGTCTACAAAATGAACTTGCATAATCGAATTATTTGTTTTGGTGTTGGATCGAGTTCAAACTATGATCCGTGTTGACGCCTAAATTTTGACTAATATATATTTTTGCATAAAAATTAGAACTAATTTTAGTTCTAAGCAAAAATCGTCTCACATATTCATTTAGCATTGGCATATAATTTGAGCTTAATTTAACAGGGTCCGGACTAGGCATGCGGTGGAAAAATGCACCAAGAAGATTTGGGCTTGAAAGAAATATTTTCTCGGGGATCGTATTGCAAATACTCGAGAACTTCAGGGACAGTATTGCAAATACTCGAACTTCGGGGACTGCATTGCAAATACCAAAAGAAGATGGGGAAAGGAAGATGGTGAAAGGAAGATGAAGAAGAGAAGATGAAAATGGAAGATAAAGAAAGGAAGATGAAGATGAAGAAGAGAAGATGAAAATGGAAGATGGGGAAATGAAAATGAAGAAAAGAAGATAAAGATGAAGAAAGGAAGATGAAGATGAAAATGGAAGATGGAGAAATGAAGGTGAAGAAGAGAAGATGAAGATGGAGAAAAGAAGATGAAAATGGAAGGTAGGGAAATGAAGATGAAGAAAAGAAGATGAAGATGAAGAAAGGAAGATGAAAATGAAATGTGAGGAAATGAAGATGAAGAATGAAGGATGAAGAATTTTGCCTATAAAAGAAGAAGAGTTCTTGAAGAGATGGGGGAGTTTTTTGGGTAGTAGAAGAGAATTGAGAGAGTTTTTGGAATGGAAGAGAATTGAAATAGTTTTTTGGAGGAGGAGAATGGAGAGAATTCTTGAGAAAAAAATTTGAAAAGAGTTTTGAGAGGGTATGAGAGTTTTGAAGCCCGATACTACTATTGCCAATTTTTGCACCGATCAACACAAGCTACTTGGTCCATCCCGATCGTTCAAGCTCGTCGCAGCAAAAAAAGAAAGCTAAGTGATTTCCTAACTTCCTTTAATTTCGAATACAAATTAGCCCGATTCTCTACACTGATTTTTCTCTATGTTTTTATGTTAAATAACAATTGCATATCAACGATGAGACATCAATGGTACAAGAATAGAAGGAGAGCAAAAAGGGGAAAATATCAACGCCCGGATTGCGGTCTCATGAAATTCCAAATGAGATGAGAAAGAAGCGTGAATGAGAGATAGGACCAAGAGATTTCTCGGTCTAACGAGTCACCAAATCGGTCCAATGGTCAAGACAAGCCCGGAGCACAAGTTTGGTGCACGAATTCAAATTGGGGAGTAATCTTGAACCTATTTCATCCTAATTCCATGTAATTTCTTTATTTCAAACAAATGTCAAGGGAAGAAAAACAAAAAAAATTGATTCTTTGATCTTCAAGTAGAATTCATCAAATTTGTCAAATCCATTATTTTTTCATGAATTTTAAGGTACCGAAAGGGCATTAGTTATAATTAATGTAACCAAGTCCCCGGACTCTTAATCTACTGTTCGCGAAAATAAGATAGTTTTCTCCCGCTATTTTATTTAGGTTTCTAATCGACCTACCGAAAATGATTAGTGGCGACTCCAAATTCAAATCACATTGCATGTTAATCATTCGAACCTTAAGTTGCGATTTGGTATGGACTTGGGAGAGTCCGAGTTAGGTTAGTTAATTAATTAACCCGATAATCCATTAGCCCGAAAATGATAACTTGTTTATTTTTTTTTTTAGGTCGCGACGACTTGGCGACTCATTGGGAGCCAAAGAGGACTTAAGCCGGATAAGTTCATGAAAAGAAAAATTACTTGATTTGGCAATCTTGGTTGAATTTTAATCCCTAGATGTTAAATGATTTTGCGGGAAAGGGAGTTATAAGGGGACGAGTGTTTGCTAACCTTTTTGTGTAGATTGAAGGAGATTGTGTATGGTTTATATTGAAGTGTTGGATGCTATGAACTCCGCGCATGTTTTTACCGTTTTTACATTTACACTTAACACACATAACCCGCCATTGAACCCGAATGGCTAGGCTTAGGATGGTACTTGATTAGGGATACTTCGGCCATCGTCGTCCGGCCCGAGTCGCTCTTCTCGAGTCCCGAACTATTTCAAATTGGTGCCAAGAGTTAACACCTCCATCATTCGCCGTGTGATGTGGGTCGTTACTTGGCCGAGCCGGATGTCTACGGGGGATCTTGGTTCAACCGCAAGCCGATGTGGTTTAGTCCTGGATATCCTTGGGGCTCCACTTTTGTCAAGCCATACTAGATAGAAATCGAACCTCACGAGCATTTTCATGCGCATATCTTTGTGGTTAACACTTTCTCTCCAAATGAGGTAATTTCTTGAGCTTTATCATTGATTTTTCTTATCTTGTTTTGGGTCGGTCCATGATCTAGGTTGAGTCATTTGGCACACGAATGGGTCGCAATGATATCCCTTCACAATTGAAAGAACTTGTCCTCATAAAAAATGTTCGGAAGATCATAATCTCTCATGACAAAAACCTTTGCAGCAATTCGATGCATTTTTCTTTTAATAAGGAATTAATAGCCGAGATGGAGCAGGCTGGAATTTCACATGTTTTCGACTCTAGATTCATTTTACAATTTAGAACTAGAAAATGTGTCTTTTTGTGGAATTACCAAACATGAAAATTCTAGATCGTTGTTTCAACTAATAGCCTGCAAAATTTCAGTCTCTAATTCTTTTTTTAAAGAGGTCTTCCGTTCTTTTGTTGGAAACCGGATAAAGCAATTTTCTGGATGAATTTGTTTAAAGAAGTATTAAACTGCATTGATCCGTGTGAAACCCGCCGTAGAGTAAAACACAAAACTTGTTCGTCGGTATGTCATCTATCAGCTCCTAAATTTTGGCATTGTGGTGACTAATGTACGAATTAAGATGAATTTTCTCGTAAAAATCGACGAAACTGAAAATTACCCGATGCGGTCTTTTGGTCATGTCTAGTTCATTCATTGAGTCTAGAAGGAAGTCATGGACCGGCCTTCTATCCTCGCTCATTGTACTTACTCTTGGCTTGTCGCTTTTCAGGAAATTTATCACGGATCCTCCGCATATTACTCGATTGGTGGCGAAGAGAATGGCCGACATTAACGCCGCTGTCCATGAGACTTTGAATGAACAGCTCGGTGCTCTAACCGAGCGATTTGAAGGGATGATGTCTCACAAGATGATGGATAACTTCATAACCAAGCTTCAGCCGTCCAGCTCAAGCCCTCCGCCCGATTGTGCCAGCTCTAATTCCCTCGGCAGCAATTCCAAGCAAGGCCCCGAAGGTGTTCCCTATCGGCTATACATTTGGAAGATATTATTTTAAAAGGCACGGGTTCGAGCGTACCACCCTCGATTCTAGCTCCCCAAACCAACCCGATGACGATAACCAACGACCAACAAGTTTGTCATCATGGGGAATACGTGAGGAGGGAAATCTAGTGGATTCGAAGTATATGACCTAGATGAGTTCAGCCAGATTATGAGGAAGTTCGTCAAGATTTCGAACGACATGAGGAGATCAAGCCCTTGACCGGTGAACAAATTATCTCGGTCAACCTAGGCGATGCGAAAAATCCTAAAGAAGTTAAGATCGGGGCAAGCCTTTCCTCGAAATGTCCGAGCGCCCGATCGAACTCTTGAAGGATTACCAAGACGTTTTCGCCTGGTCCTATGCGAGATATGCCCGGTCTCTTGACCGTTCCATTGTCGAGCATTGTTTGCCGATCGATCCTTCGGCTAAGCCGATCGTGCAAAAGTCAAGGAGGGCCGGACGGGAATTAGTGCGGAAGATCAAAGAGGAGGTCATGACGCTTCTCGATGTAGGATTCATTGAGGCTACAGAATATTCCGATTGGGTCACTAATATAGTCCCCGTCATGAAGAAAGACGGCCGCATTCGGTGCAACAGGGTTTGAATTGTTTTCATTCATGGATGGTTTCTCCGGGTACAATCGAGATCCTGATGAATGTCAATGACAAGTTGAAAATCACTTTCACCACACCATGGAGAATGTTCCATTACCGGGTAATGCCGTTCGGTCTCAAAAACGCTGGAGCCACTTACCAACGAGCCATGGTTGCCCTTTTCCACGACATGATGCATAATGAGATTGAGGTTTACGTCGATGACATGATAGCAAAAACAAGGCATGGAGAAGATCACGCCGAAACGCTGAAGAAATTGTTCGACAGACTCCGAAAGTACAAGTTACGCCTTAACCCCGCCAAGTGTGTCTTTGGAACCAGCTCGGGCAAGCTACTCGGTTTCGTGGTAGCGAGTAATGGCATTGAAATCGACCCTTCGAAAGTTAAGGCTATTCGTGACCTTAGGCCGCCGACGACGTTAAAAAAGTTCGAAGCTTGATGGGTAGGCTAAACTATATTGCTCGATTCATCTATCGGTTATCGAAACCGCTAAGCCATTCCTCAAGCTTTTAAAGAAGAATGCACTAGTCCAATGGGATAGCGAATGTGAAGAAGCTTTTGGGAAACTCAAGCGACATCTTATGAATCCACCCGTGCTTGTTCCTCCAACACCGGAGCAACCTTTAATCCTCTACCTCACAATCCTTAGTGAATCCTTGGGTGCTATGCTAGCTCAAGAGAAGCAGGACGATGGAAAAGAACGAGCCATTTATTATCCGAGCAAGAAATTCACAACTTCGAAAATGAAGTACTCAAGTAGAGAAAACATGTGCGGCGTTAGTGCAGGTGCTGCACAGGCTTCGCAATATACCTTGCATTACCAAGTACTTCCGGTGACAGAATGCAATCCCATCAAATACTTGCTTAATCAACCCGCCTTGATTGGTAGACTTGCCAAATGGCAAATCCTCATCTCCGAGTTTGACGTTCAATATTTGTCCCAAAAGTCAATCAAGGGACGAAGTCATAGCGGATGTCCTAGCTGAAAATCCGGGGCAAGATGATGATGCCTATCGTTCGAGGATCGAATCATGTCGGTAGAGGATTACATCCGGACTATGTATTTTAACGGAGCTGTCAATTTATCGGGGAGCGAGCACGGGCGCGGTTCGATATCTCCAGGTGGTCGACATTATCCTGTGGCAGCAAAAATTGGTATTCCCTTGCACAAATAACATAGCGAGAATATGAGGCATGCATCCTCGGTCTGCAGTCGCGGTTGAAATGGGGATAGCCCGACTCAAGGTGTTCGGAGATTCCGCTTTGATTATCCTTCGATCGTTCGAAAGTGGAAGACGAGAGATGCTAAATTGCTACCCTACCATGAGTATCCTGGATGAATTGGTGGAGGAATTTGAAGATATCTCATTTGAATATCTGTCCCGGACTCATAATCGATTCGTTGATGCATTAGCTACCTTGTCTTCAATGTTACAAGTCGCCAATGGACTTGAGGTTGACCCACCGAAGATCGAGGTACTAAAAAAGCCGGCATATTGTATGACTATGATCAATGAACCCGATGGTAAGCCATGGTACCATGACATCAAGACTTATATTCGAAGCGGGAGTTCCCCGAAAAAAAGTACCGTATCGACCAAAAGTACATAAGGAAGATGGCCTCAAAGTTCTTCTTAAATGGAGAGAATTTGTACAAGCGGTCATTCGATTCTCGTCCTACTAAGATGCGTTAACTCAACCGGGCAGTTCGTCGATGATGAAAGTACATGAAGGGATCTGGGGGTCCACACATGAACGGCCACTTGTTAGCTAAGAAGATTATGAGGTTGGGTTATTATTGGCTCACGCTCGAAAGAGATTGTATTCGACATGTCCGAGCTGTCACAAATGTCAAATTCATGGTGACAAGATTAATGTCCCTCCAAATGAGTTGCATCAATTATCCGAACCATGGCCGTTTTCTATGTGGGGCATTGATGTTATCGATCCTATCAACCCTAAAGCATCCAATGGGCATCGATTCATCTTGGTGGCGATTGACTATTTCTCCAAATGGATCGAGGCCGCACCCTATTTAGCGGTTACGGCACGAAATATCGCGAAATTTATTCGCCGGGATATCATTGCTCGATACGGTTCACTTGAAGCCATAATCACCGACAATGGCTCGAACTTAAACAACAAACTAATGGACGAATTGTTTAAGGAATTCAAGATCAAGCATCCGAACTCCTCCCCATATCGTCCTCGATGAATGGAGCAAGTAGAAGCCGCCAATAAGAACATTAAGAAAATTTTAGCGAAGACGGCTGAAAATTATCGCAATTGGCATGAGAGGTTGCCATTTGCACTTATGGCATATCGGACCTCAATCCGGACATCTACCGGGGCAACCCCGTATTCTCTTGTATATGGAATGGAGGCCGTTCTACCGAGTTAAAGTGGAAATTCCTTCCTTACGTATACCGTCTCAAGCTAAGCTAACGGAAGCTGAATGGATCCAAGAGAGAGCAAGCCAATTGAATCGATCGACGAAAAAAGACTTAAGGCTGTATGTCATGGCCGGTGTTATCGCAGAGAGTTGCTAAATCATTCAACAAAAAATTTCGGCCTCGATATTTTCGGATCAATGACCTGGTCTTGAGAAAATTATTGCCAATAGTCCCACTCCCGGAAGGGAAATTCACTCCAAACTATGGTGGTCCATATATAGTAAAGAAGGTGCTCCCTGGTGGTGCTTTGATTTTGGCCGAGATGGATGGTCGTGTCTTTATCAATCCAATCAATTCCGACGCCGTAAAGAAATATTATGCTCGATTCACTCGATATTTTCATAATCGAGTTATAATATTAATACTGATTCACGAGTTGTTCACATTTGAGCATTCGTTTGTTTCCTCGCTACTAATCTTTGTTGAGAGATTGTTTCGAATGGGGAGCCTCTCGGCCCAATTGGATTGACCATCGGGAGCGTGAGATTTACATATTCGCAGAGTAAAAGGGGTTATCTTGCGAAAAAAATATGACGACCAAGATGAAATGAGTAAAAACTTGCATTCATTTCATTCATCGGAAAGCTTTACATATAGATTAACGGGGTGGGAACGTAAAGCCAAACCGAGCCCTAATGAGCATCACAAAGGAGTTTAACCGACTCTCCATACGCTTGATGCTCCGCCTACACCGATCGCTTACGAGAATTGAGATCCGCCAACTTAAAGAGGAGGAGCTCACATTTCTCTTTGAGGTTGGCTACCTTGTCCTCGTGATGCTCAAGCAGCAGATTCCGTGTCATGGATCGGCATTCTCCCGCGGGCTATATCTAGGGGTCGATCGTCCACCCTTTCTTCCAGCCATGTGCATTGAAATTTTAAAACAATATTGAGCGGATCACGCTCAAAGATGGTCTGGGACATGGCCAAACATCCCACCAAGTTTCCCCTCTCACGAATCAGCCAGGGAGATTTGTTCATTACCGTAGTCGAGGGCCTTCTTATAATTGTCGGCTACTAGACCGGCCAACACCAAGCCGTCCGACCGATCCCGATAGCGTGCCTTCACAAGGTGGGCCAAAGTAACATTTTGATGAGCAACATGGTAAGCCTCCCGGGAAGTTAGTGAAGAGGGTGGGGAAGATCCCGTATTCCTCCTCTAATTTGGTACCTTCAATAGAAGCGGTGTCCATATCCCTAAACATAAGACGAATCTCGGTTTCGGCCTCCGGATGGTTGGCTATATAAGAGTTGCCCTGGCCTAGGAGATTATAAAGTTTCTCCCATTTAGCCAAAACTTCAGCCGAGAAGGCGTGTGCGGGAAGGGAAGCCATTGTTGTTGAAGCGGCTAAAAAGAGTGGATGCAAATGAGTGCTTAGAAGGTTGGAGATGAAGATATGAAAGCGATAATTGTCTCGGCGTTAAATCCTAATTTAAAGGGCAGGAAAAGCTATAGCAATAGTTATTGTGGAGACCGAGTTAATTATCCGGGCAAAACTACGACGTTTCGTCCGTGAATCATGGATCTACCATCTCAAGCCTCACAAATCCGAAAAAAGTTACGAAAAGATTAGAGAACCCCACCATGTTGAAAACTGAGTGGGAGACAAGCATACTTTTCGAGAGAAAAAACAGCAATTCTTGCAAAGCCACGTTAGTTACTCGGGTGAAACCACAGGCGTTTCGTCCGTGAATCACTTGGATCTACCATCTCAAGCCTCACAAATCCAGAAAAAGTTACGAAAAGATTTGAGGACTCCACCATGTTGAAAACCGAGTGGGAGACAAGCATACTTTTCGAGAGAAAAAACAGCAATTCTTGCAGAGCCACGTTAGTTACTCGGGTGAAACCATAGGCGTTTCGTCCGTGAATCACGGATCTACCATCTCAAGCCTCACAAATCCGAAAAAGTTACGAAAAGATTTGAGGACTCCACCATGTTGAAAACCGAGTGGGAGACAAGCATACTTTCCGAGAGAAGAAACAGCAATTCTTGCGGAGCCACGTTAGTTACTCGGGTAAAACTACGGGCGTTTCGTTCGTTGGATCCTGGATCTATCGTCAATCCGTGATCTCGAGCCTCACAAATCCGAAAAATTACGAAAAAAGTTGAAGTCCCACCATGATTGAAAACCGAGTGGGAGACAAGCATGGTTATCAAGAAAAGAAAATCGGTGCGAGTGGATTCGGGGTCCCTTCACGTTGAAAAAAATAAGACAAAGCCGGAAACACGAAATCTTGGGAAAAACGTCGGCTTAGTGATTTTCATCCGCATTAAAAGGGAGGCTTTGGAACATACCCGATTACTCGAAAGAATTTGGAGAGAGTAAGCATACAAATGGAGAGTAGAGTGAATAAAAGGCGGTAAGAGGTATTTCAATCCAACATGTTTAGAGGCCATCAAGACTTACCGGGAGGCAATCAACCTAGACATCCCCGAAAGCGAACTACCTGGATTTCGAGACCGCATCCAACGTTGACGCCGTAAAACCCAACTCCCTTGGCGGTGAAATTCAAGATCTCGACAAAGAATAACAATGGCAAAGTGGCAAATGTAGTCAACCCCGAAAAAGAAAATATCAAATCAAAGTGCTCGAAGCTGCCTTCAAGGAGTGCTCTTACGTGAATAAGAGACGCAAAAAATGAATTGAGTCGGATGATGGGAATGGAGCCCTTGAAGGTCAAGTTTTGGTTTCAAAACAAGCGGACCCGATTGAAGGTTAAAAATGAAAGTCATGAACTTGCATTTCGAGGGAAGAAAATGAAAAGCTTCGAACAGAGAACAAGAGGTATAGGGATGCTATTAACACCGCCGTTTGCCATGTCTCGTAGCGGCCCCATCTCCTTTGGTGACGTGTTCCTCGATGAGCCACATCCGAGCATTGAAAATGCTCATTGACCGCTCATCACCCAGAGCAAGCTCTCGTACAATCCGATTTCGTTGGAGATACATCCCGAAAGTCGATCTTGCGAGGCGAGAACCGATGCCCTTCGAGGGAAGAGACATGCATCACTACAATTGGAGTTTCCTTGATGTCACAACCAGCCAATTCAACGTTGATGGAACTCCGAATGTGTAGCCTACATGAAGCTTTAGTTTATTATTATGGGCTCTCAAAATATCGCTTTCGAGCATTATTAGCCAGCCCTTACGAATCCTCAAGAGAAGTAGTGACATGTATGAATGAATGTACTGTTTGTTACAAAATCCCCATGTGAGACATTCTTCTTTTAACGCCTAGAGTTAATCCAGGGGCAAAGAACAATACTATCCACGAACACCATCATGCTTAAATGCGTGAATTCCTCGCCATTTGACTAAGCATTGAAAGCCTTCACGTAAGTAAATGCGAAAAGATTTGAGGAGGCAAATAACCGCCTCATTCGTAGGAGAAAGCGAAAAGATTTGAGGAGGCAAATAACCGTCTCGTTCGTAGGAGAAAGCGAAAAGATTTGAGGAGGGAAATAACGCCTCGTTCGTTTCGTAGGAGGAACCGAAAATATTTGAGGAGGGAAATAACCGTCTCGTTCGTAGAGAAAGTGAAAAGATTTGAGGGCTCCTCCATGTCGAAAAGTAAAAAGAACGACGGATTGAGCGAGAGGTAAGAGTTATTACGAAATGGATCCAAGGCACTAAGACCGAAAAGGAGAGAAAAGCATCTGCGAGACCAACAGATCCGAAAAAGTTTATAAAGAACTTGAAGTCTCCATGCACCTCCGTAACTCGTCACGAAAGGCCATCATCGCTTTTGTGATTTTCCGGCAATTTATCTTTGCAAGTCCAAAGAACATCTAAAGCCCAGTCTCTAGTCGAAACACCCATTTTTCGGTCTACATATGGAAGGTTTTGAAAGGAAAATAAGTATGCGTACATTCCAAGGCGGAAGTATGGGAAGCCTCATATCCCGAGGATCTGCGAGTCATGGCCATTGATGGCAACCCCGTTTCCCTCTCGATCCTCGTTGCCATGCCGAGAAAGTGCATGTACGGGATTTCAGCTTATGTGAAAGCAACGGAAGCCTTAGAGAAGGCGAGGCAATACAAATATGATTTCGACATCGTCGTCACAGCCATGGTAGGGATCGATATGGACGGTCTCGGTCTTTTAAAGATCATCGATTCCGAGTTGGATATACCGGTGATCATAACATCAGCAAGTGATGATCGCATTCATAACGAGGGCCATATTGCATGGTGCTCGGGACATCCTAAAGAAGCCGGTCTGCGTTCAAGTGCTCCAAAACATTTGGCAACATGCTGTAAGGAAGCAATTACTCGAACAAAAGAACTATGGCCAAACTTACTACGACGATTTTGTCGGAAAGAAAAGGCCCATTTGGTCCGCCGAGCTTCATTCTATATTCATCGAGGCGATTCGACAGCTAGGAATCAATTCAAGACGACCAATGGCTGTACTCAAAATGATGAATATAGACGGACTCACCCTACGAAGTGTCACAAATCACCTTCACGGATTTAGAGATAAGCTGAAGAAGCACGATGTAGCTTGGAACCAAGGCGACCGGAGCAAAGTTGATTGGAAGATTAATCCCGGGAAAACCTACGGAGCAAAAAGTACCCGACCACTTCCCAATCAAGAATACTGGCCATACCGACCTTCCGCTAGTGGTTCTAGCAAATGGACCCGGTTGATCATCCCTACGAGTTCCCGAGCGACGGCGGAGGCTCAAGCTCAAGGGGTCGGACCGCTCACGGCAAAAACAAAGTGGAAAATCTGTCGCCGGTGTTAGCAAGTAACAATGCCCAATTCGAGTATCAATTGCCCGAAAAATCAAAAGGTTACTTTGATGATGAGCTCACCGCCTTGGTCGGCCGGTTCGGAGCCGAAAGACCTCCGAGTTGTGATCCGAAGCAAGTGATTATGGATCCTCAAACAACGATCGTTGGTGTATGATCCAAGACAAAATCAGCCAATCATTGGAATAGCCAAGAAAAGAGGTGGAACCAATCTCGCATGAATACTCCTTTAATTCCATGTATAGTTCCCCTGCGTGGGATATTTTTACTTCCTAGCGGTCTAGAATTTGCCTAGAGTTAAAGGGCGAATTTTTCTCCTCTCTTATCAAATGCGTAAGTTCCTTATTAAGTTAGGCCTGTAGCAAATCAATTTGTGGACGACGCCCCGAACGCCCGTAAAGAGAGATTCCGAATAGCCTTACTTGGGAGAATGCAAGTAAAAGACCAAGCAGGCTCAAAGATGGGTAACTCCGTATCGTCCCAATTGACTCTCGCTCGTTTCAAACTCTAAGTTAAACTTATTTTATTCTCGACGGGGGATTGCTAACCGCTTCGAGAACAATATAACAAAAGCGAACCACCCGTGGACGCCAACAACGCCGCAAAGATAGTGGTTGGGGGAATGACAAGTGGTCCGAGGCATCCCGGGTCGATCTTGGGATTTGGCATCAATGTACAAAGATTAATAAAAACATTTTTTGCTTCGCAGATCGAAGCTCAGCCCAGACGGTTATAGAACCAGGAGAGATAACGTCCCGGACATACAATCGATCCGGATGAATCGATCTTTTCAATTCAAAGTTCGCAAGGAATACGTGCATGAGTAAAGTGGTATCGTTTCAATTCTTTTAGAACATGAGGACGTACATTGATGCTTTCTCTTTTGATTTTTACGAGGGTCATTGTCATCCAAATAGAGAAGTATCCCTTCTCCCCGAAAAATTAATGAAATGAGAAATTCCCTGGAGCCTTTGACAATCTCATGTCTCGAAGCGGACAATGAAGTTTTGTAACGCATTTGTATGAGCAGGGGCAACTCACGATCCACGCCCTAAGAAATTTTTTATGTACTTGCGAACTTTGTCCGCCAAGCTAAAAAGTTGCTGCATTTTATATGCTCGAAAACACTCATACACTGCATGGTTTGCACATGATTGTTCCTCATGTTTAATTTACCAACTCGAATAAGGAACATGAACTACATAAGATACATCGAATGTACGTAGAAGGGGGCATGACAGGATGATGAAAGACAATCATTTCCCAAACACGTCCAATTTTTTCAAAGAGATGAACGGTGGCAAAATTCTGCATTCCCCGAGGTAAAAAGTTTTCTCGCGAAAGGTACGATAACCGAAGTGATGGAGGCATTCATTTCTCTACCCTAAACACTGCAAGTTATCCATTGATCAACCCATTTGAGCGGAGATTTCACTTCCACAACCCCGTCAAGAACCACCCCACATTGGGACAAAACAGAGGTAATTCCATCAAGCATCACGAGACAAATGGTTAGAAATCTTCTTGCTTGGACTAACATCAATCTTCGGGTGGTTCTTTGCATTGTACTTACGCTTTAATTCAAGTGCCTTAGGGTGACGAAGAGCATTTCTTTTTCTATCCCACACATCTATATCCATTTGCACAATCCATTTGAGCCTGCAAATTCGTTTCTAAAAGCCTTCATTGGTGATCATTGTTGTCCCAAAGCAAATATGGCCCATCTTTGAGTAGAAGGACCTGAAAAGCTGGATCCATAGAAAATCTCCCAATGAACTCATCAAGATACAATCGTAAAAGAGAGTTGGGAGTAAAAAAAAAAGGAGAAGAAAGAGGAAAGGCTGATTCCACAAAAAATTCCAAGGCATTTAAAAAGCAAAGTGCCTACCAAAAGCAAGGCCAATGCCCTTTCAATTCATTGTTCATTTGTAGAATATTTCGAACTTAAATGCACAATTTTTCTGTATATCCTAAAAGGGTTGAGAGAAAAATCTCCATGAAGTATCAAATTGCAAATGCAATCTTCGATTCGTACCATCCTCGAGCAACGATGGTATCCTAGAAGGCCACGATCGGTGACAAGATTGTAATGATCACCAACATCAAGCCCCTTCTCAAACATCTTCCCGAGCCAAAACGAACCCTTTCGTTTCTCGGTCCCAAATCATTACCTCCATTACAACCCTTTGAAAGCCTTTTCCGACTAGGGCACTTGAATTAATGTGGAGTTCAGTGATTTTAAGCATCACTCGAAGAAGTTCGAGCAAGATTACTTCTCTCTCATTTTTGTAGGGTTCTTGACTTGTAAACCCGAGAGATGACGAAGGAATTCATTTCAGTAGCCTTGACTCAACTAGAGTCCCCTTTGTAAACTTTTGACCTAGCTCTCATTACGGTCCCGATCAAGACCTCCCGGATCGGCTCGGTCGTATCAATTGTGAGATTACTCGGATCCTTATCGAATGCGATGATGGAAAGATTGAGTGATTTCTTTTGGATCCCCAGGCAGACAGGATAAATAACTTTTCTTGAGAGTGAGAGAAAACCCTCTCGGACCGAAGTCCCCCCACTCAGCTCACATTCGAGGTATTCATAATGTGAGAACATCCCTGGACAGGGTTGGTAATGCAAATTTGATAGAATGGTTATGCATAAATCATGGTATGAGTGATTGCATTATATACATCATTGCAAGCTCGGTAGGATAGTTTTGCATGAACTCATTGTTGAATATGTTTGCGCATGTTACCTCTACCATTCTATGATGGGTAATACATTCCCGATGTTCGATGTCCCTCCCAAGGTCTCGAAATTCATCCAAGGATTATTGAATGAGCAAGTGCTCCCCGGCAAATGCCTACCATGTATGATACTGAGCGATCTGTTTCGTTCTTTGATCAATCGTTCGGAGAACCCGGGTAAGTTTTTTTGAACCCATTTTCAAATTAACAACTCCTCCGATGAAAGTTGTTACGATTCAATTCAGGCAATATGCTTCTCCCGTCGGTCGTGTAGACATATGCACCGGCGATCTTGACATCTTATCAAATCATGACGACGCAGCTCTTATGATTTCGGTCTCGAATCACGAAGACATATGCACTTGGTGATCTTGACCTTTAGTCGGCTCATAATGACATAGCTCTTATGATTCTCGGCTCCTTTATCAAATCACGAAGACATAAGCACCCGTGATTTTGATCCAAACCAAATCATAACGACGTAGCTCTTAAGATTTCGGTTCCCCTTTGTCGAATTGTGAAGACATATGCACTTGCGATTTCGACATTTAATCAACTCACAACGACGTAGCTCTTGTGAACTTGATTCTACTTCTTTCGACTCACAACGACGTAGCTCTTGTGATCCGGAAGGATACACATATCTTGCGCTGTCTCGCATTAGGGAAAAGTCTCCGATAACGAGATAGGCCAAATACCTTAAGGTCCTCGTGTTTGCAAGAAACTTGGAAATTAAGGGAATCACCAACTTATGAGGTATTTGGTAAAACAGGTATTCTCGTATGCGATCCATGTGCGGAGTTTCTCTAACATGGAAAAGAGAAATTATGACACATGTTATTTACAGTCTTGCATATCATGCATCACTTCATTACATAAAAAATGGGACTAAAACTCCCGCCAAAAAGTTCATCCATCATTTGCACTATCAAAATTTAGGGTTCAATTTTGTCTTTGAGCGGAACCTCTACGAGCCTCCACTCAAAGAGGGGCAGTGTTGACGCCTAAATTTTGACTAATATATATTTTTGCATAAAAATTAGAACTAATTTTAGTTCTAAGCAAAAATCGTCTCACATATTCATTTAGCATTGGCATATAATTTGAGCTTAATTTAACAGGGGTCCGGACTAGGCATGCGGTGGAAAAATGCACCAAGAAGATTTGGGCTTGAAAAAAATATTTTCTCGGGAGACGCATTGCAAATACTCGAACTTCGGGGATCGTATTGCAAATACTCAGAACTTCGGGGACTGCATTGCAAATACCAAAAGAAGATGGGGAAAGGAAGATGGTGAAAGGAAGATGAAGAAGAGAAGATGAAAATGGAAGATAAAGAAAGGAAGATGAAGATGAAGAAGAGAAGATGAAAATGGAAGATGGGAAATGAAAATGAAGAAAAGAAGATAAAGATGAAGAAAGGAAGATGAAGATGAAAATGGAAGATGGAGAAATGAAGGTGAAGAAGAGAAGATGAAGATGGAGAAAAGAAGATGAAAATGGAAGGTGGGGAAATGAAGATGAAGAAAAGAAGATGAAGATGAAGAAAGGAAGATGAAAATGAAATGTGAGGAAATGAAGATGAAGAATGAAGGATGAAGAATTTTGCCTATAAAAGAAAAAGAGTTCTTGAAGAGATGGGGGAGTTTTTTGGGTAGTAGAAGAGAATTGAGAGAGTTTTTGGAATGGAAGAGAATTGAAATAGTTTTTTGGAGGAGGAGAATGGAGAGAATTCTTGAGAAAAAAATTTGAAAAGAGTTTTGAGAGGGTATGAGAGTTTTGAAGCCCGATACTACTATTGCCAATTTTTGCACCGATCAACACAAGCTCTTGGTCCATCCCGATCGTTCAAGCTCGTCGCAAAGAAAAGAAAGCTAAGTGATTTCCTAACTTCCTTTAATTTCGAATACAAATTAGCCCATTCTCTACACTGATTTTTCTCTATGTTTTTATGTTAAATAACAGTGCATATCAACGATGAGACATCAATGGTACAAGAATAGAAGGAGAGCAAAAAGGGAAAAATATCAACGCCCGGATTGCGGTCTCATGAAATTCCAAAGAGATGAGAAAGAAGCGTGAATGAGAGATAGGACCAAGAGATTTCTCGGTCTAACGAGTCACCAAATCGGTCCAATGGTCAAGACAAGCCCGGAGCACAAGTTTGGTGCACGAGTTCAAATTGGGGAGTAATCTTGAACCTATTTCATCCTAATTCCATGTAATTTCTTTATTTCAAACAAATGTCAAGGGAAGAAAAACAAAAAAAAATTGATTCTTTGATCTTCAAGTAGAATTCATCAAATTTGTCAAATCCATTATTTTTTCATGAATTTTAAGGTACCGAAAGGGCATTAGTTATAATTAATGTAACCAAGTCCCCGGACTCTTAATCTCCGGTTCGCAAAATAAGATAGTTTTCTCCCGCTATTTTATTTAGGTTTCTAATCGACCTACCGAAAATGATTAGTGGCGACTCCAAATTCAAATCACATTGCATGTTAATCATTCGAACCTTAAGTTGCGATTTGGTATGGACTTGGGAGAGTCCGAGTTAGGTTAGTTAATTAATTAACCTGATAATCCATTAAGATAATCCATTAGCCCGAAAATGATAACTTGTTTTTTTTTTTTTTTAGGTCGCGACAATCCGCCATAGGGAAAAAGTCATCCACTAAATTATTTGGCCAAAAGAAATTGAAATGCATGAAAAAAAAAGTGAATTAATTAAAACCAGGGTAGCATATATATTTTTTCGGAAGTTGAGTTATTTGGATTTCCAAGTTATGATATCCATTTATCACCCGCTTGAAATCGCATAATAATCAAGACGAAATGTGAAGGTTGAAAGACATTTTTTTTTTGCTTGAATTCGGATTCATCGCGATCATTTTGAGAAACCCTAACTAATATTGAGTCTTAATCAACTTGTCAAATCCCCTAACTTGAAAAGGCAGTTTTTTTTTTTTCAAATTAGAGGATATAATGACAGGACTAGATAAAATTGATACTACTATGGCGCAGAAACAAGAGGAAGACTTATCTGCATTATTATTATGGTCGCACATAAATCGTCATCAAGAGTACAACCATTTATAATTGTGCTCATAAGTGATGAGCAACTTTATTAAACCCCCTCATTATTCTAATTTTGCGTAAAATTTTCCCCCTCTATGGGCAAAATGTGACCTTGTAGTTGGTACCACTTGGGCAAGTGAAAGTGCTCGTTTTATCATCCTGTGGGTAGCTATACGCATCCGGGCACCTATCCTTGAAGAATTGGGATAAAGGGGTCGCGCTGCAGCTCCCGGGCCCATCGGTGCAACAATACTCATTGGTCTTGAAAACCGTGCACGGGTTGTTGCAGCCGCCGGGGGCCTTCAGCTCCGCTGGGCACTGGCCGTTGATGTCGGCCGCACACCTGATCCCGCGGCACACACTAGTGGTGGGGCTGAAGTCAATCGGGATGTTGAATCCGTCGACGAGCGATATGTCCAAGTAGTCCAGGTTGTTGGGTTGGTTCAAGGCGAACTCGGCCAGGGTGTTGGGCGGGCTTCCCCAGCCCTGGCAATTCAAGAGCCGGTTCTGATCGCCGGGTCTCGCACTGGCCTTGGCCATTGGCGTCGAAGTTGCAATTGGTCCGGCCCCATATGCGCGCCATGACAGTGCCTGGGGCCACAGTCAAGGGCCACGTCTGGCCGGGGTCGAGCTGACGCCCGCCACCAGGCGGCGGCCGCCCAAACGGTGTATGTGCATTGGTTGACTATGTCGAAAGTTGCAGCATGTGTGGAAGTGAGAAATAAGGACAACAAAAGGGCCAAGGTTAGGGACATAGGCGCGAGGATGGAAGTCATCTTGGTTCTTGAAGAAGAGACCTTTTCTTGATTGACCTCTACTTGTGATTATCTTTGATCCGCAAAGAGGGGTTTATATAGACTGAGGACGCAGAGATTTGCGTAAGGAATGGGGGAACTTGACGATTATTTTCCAGTCGAATTTTCGCCTAAATTTCAAAGAAGTTGATCGATTCAAATGTGGGACAAAACATGATTCAATAATTGGATATCCGGGTCTTTTGCAATAACTAAAATTGATGTAGTAGTGATTGATCGTTGAGCACAAGTTTCTATAGAAACTAGAAACCAGCAACCACATGGCATCAAACTTAGGGGGTAGTCTTTTCACCCGGGATTACGTGCGTGGAAAACTTATCCACCCTCTCTTGTCGGTCGGTAGATCTAAACTTGTCAACATCTAACTTTGAATCTTGTCTAGGTATCCGATCTAAAGCTTATCAACGTCGTCCGTCGGATTTGAGCATGACAAATTTCTCTTGATTTTGCTTACGGCACCGTAGACTCGACCCTTCCTTTTCCTAATGAAGCTACCGGATTATAAATAATTTTCATCTCGCTCATTTGAAGGATAAAGTATCAAATAATCTTCACATCACTGTTGATTATCTGTCTTTCTTAGGTACAATTTCTCAATATATTAGATAAATTCCGTTAAAATATCCAAATAAAGAATGTTATTTTCAATGATCTGCACACCTCGCGTTGTGCATATTCTCCGCATTGGAAAATCAAATTATTTTGTTACAGAAACCTATGTCGCCTCATAAATCATAAGATGAATCCGCCCTCGATGTTGTCAGAAAGTGTTCCAGGTCCCTCTTTAGCAAACATCATTGTCCAATATACTTGATTGAATTGATCCCGAATGCATCCAAGAGAGTTCGGCAATCTTGTTTTCTTCACCACAAAATTGTCAATTCATTGAAGTCCGGTAACCTGTTTGGTGGCAACGACGCGGGGAAGAATAGTTCCTCAAATCTATCTGAATTTAAGATATGATTTCTTTAGAGATAATGACGCCCACGTTGATTTGACGCTCTAATCCCACTGAGAGTTTTTTTTCTACATTTAAGTCCCAGAAATTTGTTGTTCTTCGTGTTAGTCCTTCCTACTGGCTTTTTCTTATTCATCCACATGACCGGTATTTACTAACAAAGATTATTAATGTTCAAAACAATATTGTTTAACCTAATTCGGATGTGGTTTGGTTTTGAACAGAAGATTAGAAAATAGAAAGGAAGTTAGAAATGATAAAGCTAAAATTGAGAAAAGGGAGGGGGATCACACAAGTAAATGTTAGGATTAGATAGACAAATACAACGGAAGAAAGAGTGAATATGAGAAAAATAAATCGAAACATAAGATTTATCATGGTTCACCCTTAAATCCTCTTTTTCTTAAAAATGATCACTTATATCCTAAGTAAAATCGACACCGACACATGATACATGACATGACATGACACGTCATTTATAAAATAAAATAAAAAGAGGATTCTAACATATTGGGATAAGTTGTATATCAAATATATATTTTTATATGGACATGATTATATAAAAATGTCGGTGAGTTTTTTCCCCCTTCTTCTATTAGGGATTCATGATTAAATTTTTATTTTTTGCTGACTGGATATATTAATATTGAGATGGCTGAATATATGATTTAAGTGTATGTATTTTTGATAAATCTATATTTTGACCCTTAATTTATTGAAAATTGCTTAAAATTGATCTTGTGCGTGTCGAAATAGCTTGTTGGGATCTTGGACTCGCGTGCCGCCGACGTGTCCGGAGCGCCGATCACGTATAGATCGCATATCGGAGAGTGTCGGAGTATCGAACACGACACTTGAGACCTCTAGAAAGTATCGGTGCTTCCTAATTTATATCTCGTGAAATAATTAGTTAATAAAAAATCTTATTATTAATGATAATAATTTATATCTAAATATTTTCGTTAACGGTGAAAATATTTTGTGTTGGTTTATTTTTATAAGCGATCATTCCTTTGATAGAAAAGAAAATCTCTGACCACTCATTTCACTCATTTCTCGCGCAACAACCGAAGCTTCAGCCTCATTGTCTCTCGTTTCATCACGGTACCTCCCGTTTTCTTTTCGCGCCTTCTAGAGAACACACACGCAAGGAACGACCCAAAACGACTAAATATCAAAGGGCGAGGGAGCTGCTATCAACGCGATCTAAACATTCGACAGCAGACACGGGCCGGCATTGAGACCTTCGTTTTGTCAAAGACAAACTCACAGATGTCTTAAAACTCCTTGGAAAAAATTATTTGGCTCAGTCAAGCACGTAACATTTAATAACCCCGCCAATCGTGGCGCTTGGGTCGGATCTCAACCTCTTTGTAGTGTTCTTCGCCCTTATCCCCAGCAAATTTTTTTTTTTTTTTGGGTCGAGGTTGTATTTAATTTCGTCAAATGGATTTAATTTCTTTTGGCTTTTTCAGAAGCCCTTCCTAAGAAATTCTTTCTAAAAGATCACTAGTAACAGAAATAAATGTATTGGGCCAAATCGCAATAAAGTAATTTCTCGTACGTATTCTACATCCTAATCTAGAACTTTATACAAACTTTTTTTGGAAAAATAATAGCGAGCACGAGCATCAGTCCATTTTTTTTTTGGTGAAGGTTGCAATTCTTTTTGGAGTAGAAAGAGCTCATTTTTACAATTTTCCTGAAGTTCTCATCGATGAAAATCTACCGAAAATATTTAAACGTATGTTCGGTGCTTTTTGAAATCAGTATCAAACTGAAAATGAGGAATTCGATTTTGAAGTAATATCAACAACATTGACAATAGTTTTCAGATGCTTATCTTGAAAAAAAAATGCTCTTTTATTTTTTTATCAATTCCTATCCTTACAATTGTCATTTTCATACTGAGGAAAAACTCCATTTCTTTTGATGAACTTGGTCTTGACTTTATGTTTTTGTTTTTTTTTTTATAGCAAATCTTGCAATGCACATATTTTAACTTTTCATAACTGACACGTAAATACAACTTTTCACAACTTTTGAATTCGAATTGTATATTAGTTTTTGAAAAAAAGGAAAAAAAATCTACAGTTTTTTTTTTTAAGGGCTTCTGATAAATCCAGGCAAACAAACCATAAATCGGCCAGCTCCTAAGAATCCGACGTATCCCTCTCCTTCTTTATACAGGTTACCCTTTATTTTTCTTATGGTGAGTAGTCTATCTGTCCACGACGATAGCTCTTCTTTTATGCAAGACTGGTACGATGAATTGCTTCACCAAATATATTTTAACCTACAAACATGATATTTGACACTGCAAATCAATATCATTAGCTATGGTAAAGAAAAAGGTCGACGTGGCACTTGATCTGGGGATTGTAAGTCATGGCATGGAAGTTCAAAGAGCACTAGACCGTCTACGCAACCAAGAAGTATCAGAATGGACTTATTTTCTATATAAATATAAAGATAAGTGCATTGGAATTGCTAAAATCTATAACGAAAACGCAATTGAATCCTAAAACTTACAAAAATTGCAATCAAATCCTAAAACTTATTAAATTTGTGTAATTAAGTCGTTCCGTTAACTTCATCCAATTTTACTAAAGGAAAATATTGACGTGACCATTTTCTCTCTCCTTCGTAACGATGATGTGGTTAAATCACGAATCATAAGTCTAAAATGACGTCGTTTTGCATGAAGATGCTATTGGTAAACCTCAACATACACTTAGCTCAATCTAAATATCAATAATGTGTGCAATGTACAAGAGAATTTTCCCCTAGGTAGAATACCATCTAAATATATGTAGAAAGCAAGCTGCTATTATGATAATCCGACAATACTGTCGGTTATTTTCTACTACACGATTTTTCAATCAATCGATGTTTTATGCAAAACACGCAATAATAGTGTGTGAATTTACGATTGAAATTGTACCATCTTTAAACAAAGATAAATTACAAGTAAAATAACCGTCTTTACAAGATCTATTAGGAAGCATTTCCCATATAGAAACACTTTGTACATATGGTAACATTTATATATGTGTGAAATACAATCTTATATATTCAATCATCCACATTAATTGTGTGTGCGATTTACGGGAGAATCTTATATGGATGGACTACCATTGTGGTACACGTGACATAAACACTCCTTAAGCCAAATCCTCTTGGGCTCTTCTTTTGGTCCTACAAATAACGACACGAGATAAGTGTGAAAATCATCCCAAACTTTGTTATTCATATAGTTACAATCCTCACATTCGAAACCCAAATTCTATATCTCCCCAATCTAAAGAGACTCATTCGCCCTCATACACGTCCAAAATCTACATCCAACCCCTCTCCCACTCGGCCCATCTCTTCCCCTTGTCCTTTCTTATTTGGCCCAACTCTACGCATATGGCCACCAAATGTTAATAGATCACGCTTGTCAAAGTTAGATTAGCTGTTTAATGCTTTATAAAAGGTACAAATATAGCTCAAATTGATGCAAAACAAGATCCTAACATGAATTTTCTTTCACAACTAATTACCTAGTTTTTGTTTCTTCAGAAAGTGCATAATACGTACGGATCGATCTAATCCGTGCTCATAAAACAACTCGTTAAATCTTATTAGCAAACTTTGATCGCATTGCTTACATACATATAAAGCGACACAACATAAGAACTAGTTCTCGAGGAAGTCACGACTAGCAACACTGAACATTGCTCTTCTCGACTCTCTCTCTCTCTCTCTCCACTTCACATATATTCAACAACGTTATTTATTTGAGTTACATATTCTCTTTTTGTCCACAAGATTTAGCCAAAGCCCTTTCATTCCGAGCTCTCGCTTCCAAACATCTCCAAGGGAAAGTAAGATGACCCACCCGGGCAGAACACAACCCGATAATCGGTGGACCCGCCGGGACAAGTGAACGTGCTGGTGGGATCATCTTGAGGGTAGCTATAAGCATCGGGGCACTTGTTCTTGAAATACTTCGAGTAAGTCGTTGGACCACACTTGCCCTTGGTGCAACAGTACTCGTCAGTCTTGAACACAGTGCACGGGTTGTTGCACCCACCGGGGGCCTTCAATTTGTCAGGGCACTGGCCGTTGATGCTAGCGCACTTGATCGGCCTACACTTGTCTTGCGACGACGGCCTGGTGGGGCTAAATTCGACGGGGATGTTGAACCCATCGACGAGGGAGATGTCGTAGAAGTCCTTGTTGCCGAACTGGTTCAGCGCGTACTCGGCCAGGGTGTTGGGGGGCACGCCCCATCCTTTGCACTCGAGGACGCCCCCGCAGTCACCGGTCTGGCAATGGCCCCGGCCACTACCATCGAAGTTGCAGTTGGTGCGGCCCCAGATCCGGGCCATTTTAGTGCCTTGAGGAACGTTGAGGGTCCACGTCTGGCCATGGTCGAGGCGGCGGCCACCACCGGGGGAGGCGGCCGCCCAGACGGTGTAGGGGCAGTCGTTGCGGACGGTGAAGGTGGTGGAGTGGGAAGGCGTGAAGAAGAGGCCTAGGAGGAGGATTAAGAGGAGGGTGAGAGACATCTTTTGTGGGGACATGTTAGCTCTAGTGGGTGCTGTGATTGAAGGTGTGTGGTGGTTTTTCTAGGAGAACGGACTGCTAAGGGGGGGCTTATATAGAGAATATTGCTAGCATGCTTTAATGATAGAACCTATAAAGGCTCAACTAAAGTGGGATTTTTGGCCTCACGTAAATGAAGGCAGGTGTCCACTATTTCATAAAGTTAGAGGCGGCTACGTGATGGCTTTGGCATCTTCATCTTTAACATAGAACCAGTCAGATAGATTGCTTTTTGACAAGGAACAGTGGATTTGGATGACATCCCTTAAAGCCAGTTTGTTGAAGGATAATGACCATATTAAAATAGGATTAAAATCTTTACTAAAGTCTGTTTTCGTTTTATTTGTGGATGTCAGTTCACTGGGTAAGTCTTTTTCCTCATAAAAGGACCGCAGTTAACTGCGTGTCATCCGGATAAGCCTTCGATTTGTTTATGTCTCCGAGAAATTTTGTTGATGTGATCGGCAATTGCCTTTAAGACATAAACTGGTATGATTTCTCTTCCACTATCGCATGCGTGGGATCGACATGGCACTAATATATGTGCGGATAAGGACAGTCTAAGCCAAACGTCCATGGTAACGAGGGGATGCAAGTTGGTGCTGTCAGGATATTCTAGGCATCAAACTAGCACATATCCCCAGGAGATTTTTTATTCTAAGTATGTCAATATTGATTTAAAAAACATTGGTATATTAAGTGATGCGGCACATCATTATTATACTTTGCATTTGGTCCGTTTGTTTTGATATCCACTTATAGACTACCAAGTATATCGATTGATATCATGAAATTATAAACTTTACCTTCAAAGTTGGTATACTAAGTAACTAGACTTTTCGCGCGTGCTCTGTGTGTGCCTGATAAGAGATGGATGGATATTGCGTTTGGTGGGAAAAAATAGAGACATGATTTTCAAAGGTGAGGCATACACTGTGAAAATAGGAGATTTCTTAGGTAGTTGGTTAGAGATATCGAATTTTCATGTAGATAATATCTAATTTAATCTTTACTTTATCTATAAAAGATAAAGATATTTTAATCATTTGATGGGTCTATTGAGGTGTGGTTTATACCGTCCAACGATAACAAAGCACGTGAGTCCCAAGGGGATAGCTTTTCTAGATAGTAAAGGGTTTTTACGATTTAAACTCATAATTTTCAATTAGTAGTTTGAATTTAGGCTCATGAATAGCTATCTTATAATTGAGTGACGTAACGAGAGATGCGAAGTGTTAATTATAATAGAATCATCTACTTGGACGTAACATTAATTTAAGGGTGAACCAGGGATAAAATCTTATATCTCGATTTCTCTTTCTCATTTTACGTTTTACTTCGATTTGATTATGCGCTAAATCCTAAGAGGATCGACATCAAATTTGAAAGTCTTACATATATTATAGATGCAGAAGTAAAGATGTGAGTCAATTGCAACATCTGCTATTAATTTATAACATCACCTCATAAAAACTTCATAATTCAGACTAAGTAAAAGTAGTATTTCTCTTCGAATACAACCAACAATACTAGGTGAATCTACGAATATAAATGCTAGCAATATTCACGATTATCTTATAATAATCAATTGGTACTTTCAAGATATCGAAACTTTTTCTTCATCATTGACATATCTGTAGTGAGAAATCATTGTGTAGGCTAAGCTCCAACAGTCTATTTCGGTCACATGTAAAAAAAATGAAACTTCACTAAATATGATTTCTACACAATATTTGCATTGCAGTTAACTCTACCTATCTATAAATAAGTATATTTCAATGTGTAATGTTTAGACATACCTATAAAATGAACTTGCACCATCAAATCTTTCGTCTAGTGAGCTCAAATGGGAAAATTCTCCAAAAAGTCCTAAATATACTTGCACTTTTATCAATTCAATGCTAAACCTTTTAATTTTGAAAATTGAGTCCTAAATATTTTCACATTTTGCCAATTGAGTCCATCCAATCAATTTTGATTGGAAATCACCGACGTGCACAATTGAAATGCCACTTTGGACAACCAAGTGTGGACAATTTTTTTTTTTGTATTTTAACATATGTTCGAATTTTCGAATACTTTTTAATGTTCTCTTTATTCTTTCTTATCTTCTTCTTCCTTTTTGGTTCAAAGGGCCGGCGGGCCCTGGGAGGGCCGCCGGGGGTTGCCGCCCTCGCCCAAGGGCCGTAAAGCCCTCACAGGCCTGGGCGACAAGCAGCAAGCCTAGAGACCCCCGCTAGCCCTTGGGCAAGGGCCGTGAAGCCCTTGTGGGCCTGGGCGAGGGGCAACATGCCCTCACCTCGCCAGATCTACTACAGGGAAAAAAATTGAGCTGCTAAATTATTTGGCCAAAAAATCGAAGCGCATAAAAGAATAAATTAATTAACATCAGAGTTAAAAAGTGAAAAGAAAATATCTATTCTTCGTAAACTGAGGTGTTTGCATCTTCAAGTTATGATAAAATCCAATGGTCGTCCTCCAGAAACTGAATAATGATCAAGACAAAAGGGTGGGCCGGAAAGGTCAAAGGAAACTTATTTTCATGGGGATATACATTCATTGTGACCATCTTATGAAACGCGAACAGACATTAACCTTAAATAAATTTGACAATCCCCCCTAACTGAAAAGGCAACATCTTTAGTTTACGAAGGTATAATTACGAAATTAAGTAAACTGATGATAATATGGACAAGAAACAAGAGGAAGACTTACTTGCATTATGATTATTATTGTCGCATCCGTATAAATCGTCACCAGTAGTATTATTTAATTGTGCTCATGAGCTACTTTATTAATCCTTCCCTCCTCCTCACCCCCAAAACAAAAAAAAAAAAAAAATCGCCCAAGATTATTCTTATTCTATGGATTAACATATCAAGTCTCTCTTGGGCAAAATGTGACCTTATAGTTGGTACCACTTGGGCAAGTGAATCTGCTGGTTTGATCATCTTGTGGGCAGCTATAAGCATCCGGGCACCTATCCTTGAAGAATTTAGAGAAAGTAGTCGAGCCACAGCTCCCCGGCCCGTCGGTTCAGCAATACTCGTTGGTCTTGAACACTGTGCACAGGTTGTTGCACCTACCTGAGACCTTCAGCTTCGCCGGGCACTGGCCGTTGATGTCGGCTGCGCACCTAATAAGTCCATCAGGACGTTGAACCCATCGATGAGCGAAATGTCCAGGACGTCCAGGTTGTTGGGCTGGTTCAGGGCAAACTTTGCCAAGGTGTTGGGCGGGCTTCCCCAGCCCTGGCAATCCAGGAGCCGATTGCAGTCGCCGGTCTCGCACTGGCCCTGGCCACTGACGTCGAAGTTGCAATTGGTCCGGCCCCATATGCGCGCCATGGTCGTGCCCGAGGCCACGGTTAGGGGCCACGTCTGGCCGGGGTCGAGCCGGCGCCCACCACCAGGCGATGCAGCGGCCCAAATGGTGTACGTGCATTGGTTGACAATGTCAAAAGTAGCTGCGCATGTGTGGAAGTGAGGAAGTTGGTCAACAAAAGCGATAAGGTTAGGCACGTAGGCGTGCGCATGGCGCTCACCTTGGTTCTTGAGCACTTGACCGTGGCACAAGCCTTAAAAAATCGTTTGAACAATGAGACCCTTTTTATGTATCTCTACTTGGTGATTATTTCGATTCGCGAAGAGGAGTTTGCATAGATTGAGAGGCAGCGATTTGACGTAAGGAATGGGGAAATTTGACGATTATTTGCTAGTCGATTTTCACATAAATTTCAAAGGAATTTTTTTTTTTGGCTCGAAAATTTTCTAAGAAGTTGAACAATTCAAATGTGGGACAAAACACGAGTCAATCAATATATTTACTTGTCTTTTGAGTGACAACGTAACGCATTCCGATGAAAAAATTGATTATCATTAGTTAATTACAAAAAATTAAATGATTTTGAATCACATTCATTACCGAATTCAAGATATAACTTTCAAAAATGCTATAGATATGACCTTTTTAAAGTTAGAAGAAAGAATAGCTCGATTTCATTTTCTTGAATGACACAATTACAATATATATTTCTATCGCTTTCAAGATGGTTTGATGATGAAATGGTAGACACGTGGACGTAAAAGGTTTATAGACAGATTTAACCATTTGGGTAATATATCCAAATGAATTCCTTCATGATTAAAAGGAAAGGAAGGTCATACGACTCAAACAAAAAAAGTAAATAGCACTAGTAATAAAGACTAAAAAGATCAAGAGTGATAGAATAATTATATGTTAAAACATACCTTCATCTCATAGGTTAAATTATTATAACAGTTGGTAGTGGTCCCACAAAATTTGACATAATATCATAGAAGAAGGTGAGTTCAAATCTTTTCGGGACCCTACATCCCTAATTAAATATTTTAAAACCATATTAAGCGTGAGGGGAATGATAGAATAATTAAATATAAAACACCTTCTTCATTTAATAGTTTCAGCATTTAGAATAGTTGATAATGTTCCCGCAAAATTTGATAAAAGAGAAGCTTCTCTCATATTGACTTTTCAGTGATGATATTTTCTGTTTTTTGGTCTGTTTTTTGGGTGATGATTGTCAAGCACGTCATTAATAGAATCTAGGAACCAGTAATCACACGGCATCAATCTGCCGGGATAGTCCACCATACCTGATTACGTGTACTGTCAGCCGTTAGATTGAAATTGTTCAACGCCATCCATTGGATCTTGTTCGTATGATCTTTTGACAAATTCATCCGATTTGAGCCCGGCAAATTTGCCTCTGCTTTACTCGCGGCTCCCTGGACTCAGTCTTTCCTTTTCCTAATGAAGCGATCGCTGAGAATAAGTTAATATTCCTCACATTCGTTCTAAGGATAAAGTATGGAGTATTCTTCACATCAACAACGCCATATTAGTTATTAGACCCATCAAACTGGTAACTTGATCTAAATAGACCCATTTTAACCCGTTTGTGATTTGAAATTTAATGACACATACCCGAGATAATCCATATCCAATCCGATCCATATTTCCAAAACAGCTCCACATTTAATCTAATATAAAAAAAAATCATACTCAAACCGAAGTGAAAATGTAGAATGAGTGAATGCGAGATTGAATGAGAGCAAGAGAAGATGAAAAGAGAGTCGTAGACATATATTGGGCGTCAATAAGTTGCAAACCCATTTACAACCTATTTAACATTCGTATTGTTTTTAAACAAATTTATAACACACTTATTGAATATAACTAACTCATATAAGAACTCAGCCCATCATAATGGGTTAAAAAATAAGTTTATAATCCAATTTGACAGTATTTGAATTATCTGTCTTTCTTAAGAATAATTTGTCAAAATTTCAAATGAATGTTTTTAACCCTAATAAAGACTATTTGTTATTTTCAATACACCATCCCTCTCAAGTCATGTGTAATCAACATATTGAAAATTGAAAAAAAAAAAACCTCCTTATTAAATGTGATAAACAAAGGAAAAGTGTTGTATCTAGCAATTCACATAGAAGGGGGTAAATATGTGAATTTGAACATTTTTAAAACTTAATGCGGAATTTAGACAAGTTCAAAATACAAACTGAAACAGTTTTGATATTAGTTTAGAATATCACATGCGAGAGATCTAAACACAAGAAAGAAAGTTTAGAGTAAGTGAGAGTTGCAGTCATTATTTATAATTATTCGGCTTAGTAAGCCTACGTCTACTCTCCCACACCGACAGCCGATGACTTGGATTTCACTATATGAATATATGAAAGGCTACAAGAGATATCATTCTCAATAACTCTTATAGAACCTCTCAAAGATAAAATTTATAGCCCTCGAGAACAAGTATGTGAATCTAGACAACTTAAGTACTTCGGAATTATAAGTTATGATTTCTCTTGGCTGGCCATCATGGATCTTTCTTTTATACTCCTTTACCCTCAAACTAGTCGTTAGATAAGTCCTCAAAGGACCGCTCTTCAATCATTAATTGGACGCCATCAATCATGATTAAACGAGATCGTATTCCGAGAAGATGTAGTAGCCGCATAGTAGAGTCTAAACTATTCATATTCGATTCGCCCATACAACTAAGTCCTTAGTTTCCATAAGTAAAGTTAATTCAAATCTTCAAGTAAAACTTATTCTTGGAAGGTAATATCCAATAGAAGATATTTTCCTGATATGATTGGAAAATAATATTGTCAATCAAAGATTACAGATTTCTATAAATAACTCGGCCAAATTGGAAACACCCCAAACGTGGGTCTTCGAATCTGTTCAAGAGATATTGAAGAATTTGAGCATAATTCAAAAACAGTGATTCCAAGTAGAGACTCTTTGAATCTTAACAGAATTGAACAATGACTCGAGCTCCAATAAAATCATTGTTCACGTTATCACATAAATCTTCTCAAGATCAAGCCTTTAGAGGGAGTATCATCCTCCATCTTAATACAAGACTTTAGCTATCTCAAAAGCAAATACGTAACAACTCTATTTTGAGTATGAACGCCCAATTTGGAGTAACATAAGCTTTAGTTCACTTGCTCATTCCTGCAATATAAAGATTACTTGCATTAAACAGGTTCTTTACCAATAAGGATAGTTTTGTTAGAATCAAAATATTCGGAAGGAAGGTTTTCTCAACAAAATATGTCAAAAAAGTCTCAAACCTATTGCATTGGTGTTAATTCGATTTATAAACCTTTTTGTTATTTTCAATTTAATTATCAATCTTTTGTATTTATGCCGATTGAATACATTAGGCCAATTTTGGCTAGAATTCGCTATGGATGCCACTTGTCTTATGTGGCATGGTTGCGCTACCGTAGATATTTTTTTTTAACATTTTTTATATTTTAAAAAAATTAATTTTTTTCTTTTACTGTACACTTTTTTTTTATTGAGGGCCGTTGACCCTTGCGGGGCCTGGGGGAAGCGCATCATGGCTTCGTGGGGCCCTAGGCAAGGGCGTCGCCACCCTCACCTAGCTACGATAAAGGTCGCAACACCCTCGCCCTGGCCAAATCTAGGTGAGTCGCCAAATCTAGGCAAGGGCTTGCAACCCTTGTGGACCATAGCAAGGATCCGCGAGCCCTTGTCTAGCGACCGACAAGGGCCACGATGGCCTCACCCGGTTGGGACCAGCAACCCTCGCCACTCTCAATCAAAAGAATAGAAAAATACATAAAAGAAACAGGAAAAAAAAAAAAAAAAAAAATGTAAAATGTAAAAAGAGATGTCCACATCGAGATGATCGTGCCTCATGAAACGACCGACGTCCACATTAGCGATTTCCTCGCTAAAATTGACCTAATAGACTCAATAGGCACAAATTCAAAGGGTTTAGAATTAAATTAATAATAATAAAAATTTTATAATTGAATTGATATCAATGTAATAAATTTAGGATTTTTTATACTTTTTCTGATAAACAAGTTCCCTGCTGGGCGCACTCGTTGACAAAATCAGTACTAGAATACCCATAGAGATCTGCGCAGCCACATGAATCATAGATGTGCTCGCTCCTCACCCATAAATTGTTTTGATTGTCTAGTGTTTTATGAAAAAAGTGTTTCCAAAGCAATTATTAAATAATCAAATACGGAAGGGCTACGATAGGCACAATCACCGTCAGTTGATTCTTTGTAAGAAAAATTATGCTTCTTTTTATTTTATTTTAGGGGCGGTTCCTCTTGTTGCACCTTCTAGAGAACAGACACATAAGAAAGCAGACATCATCATGTCGAGACCTTTGTTTAGCCAAGTAATGGAACTCCTTGGAGAAACATTTGATTAACTTTCGGTCAAGCACGTAAAATTCGATTGCCCCGCTAATCGCGGCGTTTAGGTCGGGTTTCCAACATGTTTTAGTCTTCAGCCTCCATTAGTCCCCGCAAATTTTTAGGTTCACATTGAATTGACTTTCATTGAAATAGATTCAACTTCTTTTCTCTTTTTCAGAAATTCCTCCAAAGAAAAATCATACACAGATCACTAATTACAGAAACAATATGCGAGGGCCAAATCACAATAAAAACACCATTGCTGATTGGATTTGGAGGTGAAGTCTGTCTTTGGTACAAGCTCGGAAATGGGGGCGATGGGTTCTAGGTAGAGACGAGCGATTTCAGGTTCCAACTAAAATCTTAAACCTATCCGTCGGAATAGGTCTTTTATTTTTTGGAACTTGAAACTTACCTGTCATACTATGAAACCTACAACCTACCCCGTCACGGGTTCTTCGGTCCTTCGGGGTACCCAGGAACCTACTAATTTCTTTTCTTTTCTCTTCTTTTTCATTTTTAGTTAAGCAAAATGAGAGTGAATGCTATAATCGCTACGGGAAGTAGATGTGAGCGGTTGCAAGTTCCATACATGTTACATTTAGAACTTGATGCCAACCCTTTGGAATAGGTTCCTCATTTTTTTGGAATCGGGACCTAAAAATTTGTTTGGCTCCATATTATAAACTCGTCATCGGACGGAATAGAACATTGTAGAATCGTGCGAAGATATATACTAAGAAAAATACAACAATTGATTTCAAGATCTAGGTTCCAAGTCCCATAACCTCGCCCGTTGGAAGGGATTTTTGAGTTTTTGCAATCCGAAACTTACCATACATACCTTGAAACTCGAAACAGACTGATTCCCACAAGTTCCGGTTCTAGGTTCTTGATTCTATCTTGGAACCATGCTCACTCATAGTTCTAGGATTTATCCAAGTTCCACCCGAACGTTGAATCGCCTTGAATAACATGAAACCTAGAACATATTCTGTCACGGTTTTTTAGGGCTGATTTCGGGTTCGAAGGGAACCAATCCCATAAATATACGCAGCGGATAACGCGGAATTAACAAGCTCTAAAATCATCTTGAATCACCGATCGGAGAAATACATCACTTAAATGATGTACCTCGTTTTCCACAAATTATATGTACTCAATGCAAGCAAGACAGTTCGTCGCGATATCACATTTGGAAGAGGAGAAGAGAGAATCATCATTGTCATCTGCTCACCGTTATTGAAAATAATAGAGAGGGAGAGACGAAACGTCATCTCGTGAACGTAACTTTTTACATTCAAAAAACGGATAAATGCCTTTAGCAGTTATCCAATATTATAAGGGATGTTGTAGCCTACATGGGCGGACCACTTGTACTTCTCGTACACCCCCAAAAAATCCAACATCTCTCACTCTCCCATGATGGGCTATCTATAACTCTCATTTGCCCACGAAGCGTCAACAACGCCCACTCACCCACAAAGGGTTAAGCATAACTCTCTCTTTTTGCAAAGTTCATATCAACAAATAATCCGTGCAACCAAGCATACTACGTGAGCTCATTGCCATACATCCGTTGGGAGTAAATAGCAGCTCAAATATGGGCATATTAACTCGAGTACATCTAGTGTGCAGTATCCTAGATTAATCAGTCACATTTGCATCATATCTCTCTTGATCTCCTCAAATCCTTGAATATATTACATTCACAATCATGATTAAACTCAAATAATCATAATTGGTCGACCTGTGAATACAAAAATAAAATGTGATATCAAAACAAATTGATCTTCCTCTTCCCTTAAACCTCTCAATCTTAGTTCATCTCGCTTTTCTAGAAATATCCCATTAGATCGAATCAATCTCATGACCATTGGCAACACTCTAAGATAACGAACATTGAGTAAAAATCTTGAGAATAAGTAAGAGTCGTGATGGGACAAAATTTGAGGAACTTTTATCCTCAAGAGTCTCACACGGCTTGAAAGTTGAGATCAAAACTTTCACCAACTCTTATTGGTCGTTTCATGCATTCGTAGTATGAAAATACATATTACGGTATTTTTTCTTTCCCATGGAGCGCATGTCTTTCCATTTCATACCGTACGGATGATAGTTCGAAATACTCGATGTCTAACTTGAGTTTACAAATCTACTCTCTTTAAAAGAATCCATTAGAACTCACATCCGGCATTAAAGACGGATAAAGTGAAATATGTGGGCTATTTCACCTTCGGACATAATAAATATTATGACCCCATCTTAACATTCTGTTAAGGCGACATCTATACTTTAAGCATGAGCTCTCAATTATCATCTAGATAATGAGCTTAAGATTGTCTCATCTCTATTTATCACACAGTAAATAGAGGCGATTACCCGTGTGAGTGGGCGAATCTCCATCCGTCGACATACCTTCTCAAAGTAATGCACTAAGCATCAATATGCATAAATGTCATACAAGCTCATGGGTATCAATAATGATAACAAATACCATTAATTATGAACTTTGGGAAATATAAATATCTAGTACTCCCACTTCTACGCAGTTTTAGATATTTCAACGTAGGGAATTAATCCCTTTGTGAACACATGACTAAGGAAAATATCTCTAGGAATTCACTTCGTCGAAGATCTGCTGTCATTCTATGTGGATATATGTACCGTATATTCACATCTTTTTGTACAACCACGTCTTTCACAAAATTATATTTCGTGACTTTATGTTTAGTCTTGCAATGGATCCTTAATATAAGCTATTGCTACTTGGCTATCACAATTAACAAATAATTGAACTTGCAGCATTCTTAACAATACCCGACCGATCGAAGTATCTCTTAAGCCAAACATTCTGTTGTATTGTTTCTAACAACACCACGAGATCAATTTTCATCGTGGATAAGGCTATATACGTTTTGTTCTTACTATTCCAAGATATAACGCCATTATTAAGTAAAAACGCAAATCCAGAGGTAGAATTTCTTCTCATCTAGACCTCTTACTCATTCAACATCAAGTATAGCCTTCAAGGTACGGATCTCTACCTTGATAACTCGGCAAAAAAAATCGACGATTACTTTTCAAATACCTTAGGATTCTCTTGACAAGTAGTCTAAAGTGCTTGATCTAGATTGGATCGGTATCTACTCACCATTCCAACTATATAACAAATATCGGATTTTATACACACATAGTGTACATTAAGCTTTCATCAGCACTAGCATATAGAACACTTTTCATTTTTTTATTTGCTTGTGGAGTCTCGGGGGCACATTTTACGGCTTAAACCTACACCTCTTGCAATAGGAGTATCTTAGAGTTTATAGTCTTGCATGCTAAACCATTTAAGGAATTTATCTAAATAAGTCTCTTGTGAGAGAGATCACAATCAATTTGAACATATCTTGAAATCTTAACTCCAAGAATATATGTAGATTCACCCATATTTTTTTATTTCAAAAATTGGAACATGGCCAATTCTTAACTATATTAACAAACTCCATATTACTCCCAAGCAATTAGTATATCATTAACATATAATGATAAGATCATATATTGATCTTTGAATTTTTTTATATATACGCAATGATCTTTATCAATCGTTACAAAATCATATGCCACTAAGACATTACGAAAACATATATACCATTATCTCAAAGATTGCTTAAGGCTATATATTGACCTCAAAAGTCGACATACCTTTTGTCCGTGGCTTCTATAACAAATCCAACGGGTTGTTTCATATAATTATTTTTTTTATTGAGAAATGCAGTCTTTACATCCATCTAATGTAATTCAAGATCCATACTAATCACTATTGCCAAAATAAGGTGAACCGAGGTAAATCTCACCACAGGAGAAAAACCTCTTCATAATCAATTCTTCTAGTTGATTGTACCCTTTTACTACAAGGCAAATTTTATATCTCTCGATCACACCATTAGCTTTACGCTTTATTTTGAGAACCCACTTGTTCCTAATGGCTCTAGGTCCGTTCGGAAGATCAACCAATTCCCAAACTTAGTTTGATCTTATTGACTCCGTCTTTTCTTCCATTGCTTATATCCACTTTTCCTTATCGGGGCAAGTCGAGTCTCATTAACATTCTTTGGCTCATTCTCTTCTTGTGGAGCGACAATGAAAGATTTACCTTTTAATGTCTAAACATCGATGAGTCGACGGACAAAGGCTTTTGCGGCTTGTTCACCAAATTAGAGATTGTACACTTAGTACATCATGCTTTATTATGCTCTCGCTCGGATTAGACAACGATCACATTTTCACATCAAGTGGTTGCAATTGAGACCGATTCAAAATAAATTCCCCACTTCTCACATTGCTTCCACTTGGATGAGATACCACAAGAAAATCATTATTACTATCCAAGATTTCAAACAGAGAATGGTTTTCATCTATCTCGCCCTTTTCAAAATTCATTAACTAAGAATGTGATATTTCGTGATTCAAATTCAGTTATGCTTCTCACTTTCTTGCTCACCTATAACACATACCCTTTCGAGTGCTCTCGGTATCTCATGAAGATACTCATTTTGTCCCTAAAGCCTAATTTTCCATACTTGTGAAAAAAATCGTGGGTATATGCAACAAATTTCCAAGGTCTAAAAAAATTTAAATTTTATTGTCGACTTGTCCACAACTTATATGGAGTGGAAATAACCGATTTAGAAGGCATATAGTTAAGTATCTAGACAAGCAATCAACAAAGCTCCACCCAAAAGATGATAGGTAAATTAGCCCATACCATCATAGACCTAACCATTTTCAATGAGACCCGTTTCTTCTCTCTGCAACTCTATTCCGTTGAGGAATCGCTAGAATAGTTAATTGTCTTTCTATTCATTTTTCATCACATAAACATCTAAACCGATAGGATAGATTTTCTCGACTCGGATCGAGACTTTTTTATTTTAGAATGATTTTCTAAAAGCACAAAAAAAAATTCAAAGCAACTTATGCCTCAAATTTATGTGAAATAAAAAATATATCCTAATCGAATGTAATTATCTATAAATGTAATGGAATAAATAGCCCCATGCCTTTCTTTTATATTCATTGAACCACATATGTCCTAATAGATCAATTGCAAAGGAGACTAGCTCTTGTTCCTTTTCCAAATGGTTTCATCGTTGTTTTTTCCACTAGGCAATGCTCATAAATAGGCAAATCGACTCTTTCAATATTGTCCAATAAGCCCTCTTTGGCTTATCTAAATATTTGTTATTGGCCAATATGACCCAAACCTAACATGTCATATATTCACATTATCACAAAAGATGTAAATAGAGAATAACTAATATTCACATTATTGTACCCAACAATCAACACAATGAAACCATTTAGAATCGTAATAACTCGTTCCCAACGACAAGTCATCACCACCATTATGAAAGTTCAAACCGAAATCAAGTTTAACCAAAACTAACATGAAAACTAAACTCCATCAAGTTTTTAGAGCATAGATACATCATGTAAGAGCAGGGTGCAACCTTTATACATATTCAATTGGCATGCGCCAATCCCATTAACTTCCACTAAGGAATTATTTCCCATATTTATCCACTTTGCTCCATGCGGAATTCGTTGAAATTCCACTAAAGTATTTCCGTCCTTCGCTACATGGTCTCGTGGTCCTAGGTTTACAATCCACAAAGGATGAAATTTAGTTACAAAAACTGAACTGGAGATATAAGTAATACTCTCAAGTGCACAAAGGATTTTTAACTTCCTTGGTTTACTACAATCATTAGCAAAATGACTTCTTTCTTATCTTCCGTTTTCTTTTTTGTCTTCTTTTTTGGTTCAAAGGGTTGGCAGCTTTGTTGGCCCTTGGCCGAGGGCCGGCAAGGGTCACCGACCCCGGGCAAGGGCCGGCAACCCCGCGGACCCTTGGGCAAGGTCCACGAAGCCCTCGCGGGACTAGGCAAGGGGCAGCACACCCTCGCCTCGCCAAATCTACTATAGGGAAAAAAATTGAGTTGCTAAATTATTTGGCCAAAAAAAAAAGTTATAGCGCATAAAAGAATAAATTAGTTAACATCACAGTTAAAAAGTGAAAAAGAAAATATCTATTCTTCGTAAGTTGAGGTGTTTGAATCTTCGAGTTATGTAAAATCCAATTGTCATCCACCAGAAGCTAAATAATGATCAAGACAAAAGGGTGGGCCGGAAAGGTCAAAGGAAATTTATTTTCACGGGGATATACATTCATCGTGACCATCTTATGAAGCGCAAACAGACATTAATCTTAAATAATTTGTCAAATCCCCCTAACTGAAATCTAACCTTTGGATCTAAACTAACAACTTTCAATCTTAATCATCCAACCTAATAATACATATGAATTTGGATCGCCTAATATTGAGATTTCCATAACATGCGTGACATTACTCAAATCGGATTGTCCAAATAAAAATGAACGGCCCGATTTAAGCCACGCCATGTGTTGAAATGGAGGAAAAAAATGTGGGCAGGAATTTTTTGGGGTTTGAAAAATTGTGAATCCCAAATGTGGCTCAAATCAGGCAGTCCATTTTCATTTGGACGGCCTGATTTGAGTAATGTTGCGTATGTCACGGAAATCCCAATGTTAGGCGATCCGGATCCTAATACATATACATGACCATCGTACGGATCAAAACGACCGAGTGAGGATGGAGACGAGGAGAGGAAGCGAAGAGTCGACGACGCCGGTGGCCTCGATAGGTCTCACTAGTGGCTGCAAGATGCTAGTAAAGCGACAATGCCGACGAGCAAGGGATGGGACTGCCGGAGGAGAGAGCGGAGAGAAGAAGGCGAGAGGAGTGAGCGTCGAGCGGAACTACGTTGTGAAAGCGAGACACAATGTCGAGCGAGAGAAGAGGAGTGAGTGTCGAGCGAAGATAGGAAAATTAGGCTACCTAGTTCTTCAAATATTTCTAATTTTTTTCTAATTGTGTGTATATAAATATATATGATGAATTGTTAGCCGTAGAATTTTATTCTCGTCGACTTAAACCTAACTTATAATTATATATGCTTTAGGCGGTCCGGTCCGAGTGGGTTGATCTGGTCCCATCCACCATGGAACCAAGGACTGGACCACCCCTTAAGGACCAAACCAACCCGACCGGGTCCGGTCGGTCCCAGTCCGATCCGAGCCGATCCAGTCCAGTTTGCTCACCCCTAGCTATAAGCATTTGGGCACTTATCCTTGAAGAATTTAGAGAAAGTAGTCGGGCCGTCAGCGCAGTGATACTCGTTGGTCTTGAACACCGCGCAAGTGTTGTTGCACCCACCTGAGACCTTCAGCTCCGCCGGGGACTGGCCATTGATGTCGTCCGGGCACCTAATCATGCGGCACACACGGCTGGTGGGGCTGAAGTCCATCGGGATGTTGAACTTGTTATACAAGCAAAATGTCCAGGAAGTCCAGGTTGTTGGGCTGGTTCAGGGCGCACTCGGCCAGGGTGTTGGGCGGGCTCCCCCAGCCCTGGCAAACCAGGAGCCAGTTGCAGTCGTCGGTCTCGCACTGGCCCTGGCCGTTGGTGTCAAAGTTGCAATTGGTCCGGCCCCATATGCGCGCCATGCTCGTACCCCGAGCCATGTCTAACCAGGGTCGACCGGCGCCCGCCACCAAGCGATACAATGGCCCAAACGGTGTACGTGCATTGGTTGACGATGTCAAATGTAGCTGCATGTGTGGAAGTGAGGAAGAGGGTCAACAAAAGCGACGAGGTTAAGGACATAGGCGTGCGGATGGAGTTCATCTTGGTTCTTGAACACTTGACCGTAGCGCAAGTGTTAAAAATTCGTTTGAAGAAGAGACCTTTTTGTGGAGCTCTACTTGGTGATTATTTCGATTCGCGAAGAGGGGTTTATATAGATTGAGGAGGCAGCGATTTGGCGTAAGGAATGGGGAAATTTGACCATCATTCGCGACTCGATTTTCACATAAATTTCTAAGAAGCTGAACGATTCAAATGTGGGACAAAACACGAGTCAATCAATATATTTACTTGTATTTTGAGTGACTACGCAAGGCATTCCGATGAAAATATCGATCAATATTACGTAATTACAAAAAATTAAATGATTTTGAATCAAATGCATTACCAAATTCAAAGTTTAACTTTCAAAAATACTATAGATATGACCTTTTCAAAGTTAGAAGAAAGAATAGCTCGATTTCATTTTCCCGAATGGCACAATTACAATACATATCTATGTCGCTTTCAAGATGTTAGTACTGAGTATACTTCACATCAACAACCCCATGTTAATTATTAGACCCATCAAACTGGTGATCCGACTCAAATAGATTCATTTCAATATGTTTATGACTGCAAATCTAGTAACACATACCCGAGCAAAGCCATATCGGACCCGATCCGTATCCCTAAAACAGTTCCACATTTAATCTAATTTAGGAAAACTCATACTCAAACTAAAGTGAAAATTAGGAATGAGTAAGTACGAGATTGAATGAGAGCAAGAGAAAAAGAAAATAGAGTCATAGATATGTGTTGGACATAAGTAAGTTGCAAACTCATTTTCAACCCATTTAATACTCACATTATTTTTAAACATATTTATAACACACTTATTGAATATAACTAACTCATATAAGAACTTAGCCCATCATAATGGGTTAAGAAATGAGTTTATAACCCAATTTGACAGGTATTTGAATTATCTATCTTTGTTAGGAATAATTTGTCAAAATTTCAAATGGATTTTGTTAACCCAAATAAAGACCTTTTTTATTTATTTTCGATACACCATCCCTCTCAAGTCATGTGTAATCAATATATTGAAAATTGAAAAAAAAAACTCCTTATTAAATGTGATGAACAAGGGGAAAAGTGCCAAAAAAAAGCTTAAGCTTATTGCATTGGTGCTAATTCAATTATAAATCTTTTTTCGATACCAACTTAATCCTACACCTTTTGTTTTTTTGCTAATTGAGTACATCGGGCCAATTTTGGCTAGAATTCGGCGACGTGAACACCGATTGTCTTATGTAGCACGGTTGACGCTAACGTGGCTATTTTTTTAATATTTTTCAATATTCTATTATATTTTTAAAAAGTTAATTTTTTTCTTTTCTATACACTTTTTTTTTACTAAGGGACAGAGAGTGCCACCGACCCTCGCGGGGCCTAGGTGAGGGCATCAAGGCCCTTGCCGGAGCCCCAAACTAGGGCATTGCCACTCTCACCCACCACGACGAGGGTCGCGGCACCTTCGCCTAGCCATATCTAGGCAAGTCGCCATATTTGGGCAAGGACTCATGACCCTTGCGGACCATAGCAAGGGTCCACGAGCCCTCGCCTAGCGGCGAGAGAGGGCCTCGACCGTCTAACCCGGTGTCGGGGAGGGTTGCCGGCACTCGGCCGGGGCCAACAATGGTCGGCCAACGACCCCCGCCAACCCTCAATCAAAAGAATAGAAAAATACATAAAAGAAAGAGCAAAAAAAGGAAAATAGAAAATATATATATAAAGATGTCCACGATAGTGCCGATCGTGCCATGTGAAACGACCGAAGCATTCACATTAGCGATTTGATGCTAAAATTGACCCGATAGACTCAATTGGCACAAATTCAAAAAGTACAATTAAATTATTAACAAAAAATAATTATGATTGAATTAACATTAATGTAATAAATTTAAAATTTTTTTGATATTTTTCCCGATAAACAAGTGCCCTGCTGGGCGCACTCGTTGACAAAATCTGTAGTAGAATACCCATGGAGATCTGCGAAGCCATATAAATCACAGATGTGCTCACTACTCAACCATAAATTGTTTTGATTGTCTAGTGTTCTATGAAAAAGTGTTTCGAAAGCAATTATTAAATAATCAAACAAGGAAGTGTTACGATATGCACAATCACCGTCAGTTGATTCTTCATAAGAAAAATTGGGCTTCTATTTTATTTTATTTTTGGGGTCGGTTCCTCTTGTTGCACCTTCTTGAGAACAGACACATAAGAAAGCAGACATCATCACGTCGAGAACTTCGTTTAGTCAAGTCAGGACTAGGTCAAACTCGCAGATGCAATGGAAATCCTTGGAGAAACATTTGATTAACTTTCGGTCAAGCACGTAAAATTCGATTGCCCCGCTAATCGCGGCGTTTGGGTCGGGTTTCCAACATGCTTTTAGTCTTCCTCCTTCCTTAGTCCCTGCGAATCTTTTGGTTGGCATTGAACTGACTTTCATCCAAATAGATTTGATTTCTTTTCTCTTTTTCAGAAACTCCTCCAAAGAAAAGTCATGCACAGATCAATAGTTACAGAAATAGTACGCGAGGGCCAAATCACAATAGAAACGCAATTGCTGATTGGATTTGGAGGTGAAGTCTGTCTTTGGTACGAGCTCAGAAATAGGGGCGATGGGTTCCAAGGTCTATTTAGGTTTCATCTGAGCGTGGAATCTACCTTGAATAACATGGAACCTAGAACTTACCATTTCATAGGTTCTAGGGTCGGTTCTAGGTTCTACTCAAGTTCTACCTACATTCTCAATTGAGCGATTGCTGTGAATCATTACCTTTAATGATCACCATTTGTTGTTATAATTTACTGACCACAACTCATATTGTAAACACACGAAAAATCGAAACAATGACAAAGTAAAAATCTCAGTCACGATATTGCTGAAAATGAAAGTTCGGACAAGTATTTGCATATTACACAATTATCATCGAACGTTATGAAATACTGCAAGATCGCGCGAAGAGATGAAAAAAAAAAAAATACAAAGACTTGCATATATTTGAATACCCATGTGAAAATGTCCAATATTAGTCTAGTCCTATAGCACTAACATTGCCCAAAATTTCTCATGTGGAAAAAGTGGTAAAGTCGGTCCATTATGAAGGAATTTTGAGCGAATGTTCATATTTCCCTAGTTGGACGACATTAGCTAAGTCTTGTGGATTTTATGCGCTTGGCCAATATTCCTGTTTTCCTTTCCACAACGAATCATTACTTTGTATGTGCTCTCATTGTCTTTTATCGGTCGATTTGTGGCGCAAGTAAGTCATGACATGGAAGTTCAAATAGCACTCCAGCACCCTAGATGCAATCAAGAAATGTCAACATAGACTCTTTATTCAATAATTAAATATGTAGTAACAAATTTTTTCTTAAGAATTATCTCGAAAATGTCACACATGGTATCTCTGATATGCAATCGATTCATTATTCTCGTTACAAAGAGTAATTCCTTCTGGACTGTCTACACGTTTTGATTCCCATTTGGGTTTGTACTTGCCTCATTCAATACTATTAGTTTTGCCAACGGAAGGAAAATACTAGTTCTTACGACATAAGTTTTGTTTGTTGCAAATTAGCAATTATTGAGAATTCTAACATTTTCTGCACCTTTTTATTATTTGCAAGGGATCAACCATTCTTCTTGCAAGTAGCATTTTTCTGGTACCCTCCACTCTGTTTGCTTCCACCTAGAATTTGTGCTTGTCTCATTCAATACCATGATTTTTTTTTTTCGACAAAAAACGTAATTCTTAATGAGTTCCATACATTTTCTTGTCTCATTCAATACCATGAATTGTGTCATTCAATACCATGAATTTGTGCTTGTCTCATTCAATACCAATTCATTGATTTAACATTTTCTATACATTTTCCTATAAAGTATTTTCTTAGATGATTTTTTCTATTTTCTCAAAATATTGAGATGATATCATTGATCACATAAATATATGTATATGTCACATAACAGTAATAATTAGGAATTTTTTAACCGTCGTAAAGTCCCCATATTTTAGAGTATGTCATATGAGCTAAAAATTTCTTCTTTATTTTGTTTAAAAAATAGAGATTTACACGAAATAGGATACAAGTTAACGAATAACTTTTAATCAAATATACACGACCGTGCAACGCACGGGTATCCTCCTAGTTAATCTTCATACAACTGTATTTACTACTCTACGATTAGCTCAGTGTACCAAATCAATGTGCACGATTCACAGGAGAATTTTATATCGAGGCAGCCACCCCAACAACGATGAGCCACCCCGCGATGCCAACTCCAACTCAACCACCCGGCGCCAACCTCAACTCAGCAGCATAACCTTGACACCGCCGCCGACGCTCTCAACCCTGTCCTCTCCCTGTGGCCCCTTCTCTGCCTGTGCAAGCCCGCTCGAGGCTTACGGTGGCACGGCAAACGACTGATAAGTTGACAATGCGACGTAAATTATCTTGAAAGTGAAGTCTGGTAGTTTAACATTTCCGAATAGCCTAAAGCCTTGTTGGTGGGGGGGTTGGGGGGGGGGAAAAAAAAAAAAAACAATATTGTTTATATACGACCAATAGTCTCTTTTATCCAACTGTCGCCCTCGCTCTACACTCTCTCGATTCCAACATCCCAATAAGAAAAAAATCGGCGAGATAACTATAGACAACCCAAAGAAAAAGGAATTACTAAAACACATATGAATTACTGATCAATGGCGTATATAGATGTTCATTTATTCAACATCCTTAACTTTTGTTCTTGCCTCGGCTGCATGCATGGAGGAGCCTGGGGCAATACACTCGTGCAAGTACAATAGCTCAAACTAACTTGAGCGCCATTATTCTGACATAAGTATCCTATGTAGTATTCCCTGTAACTCCACTCTTACTTCATGGGCAGAACACAACCCTATAGTTGGTTCCACCAGGGCAGGTGAAAGTGCTGGTCTGATCATCCTTAGGGTAACTGTAAGCATCAGGGCACCTATCCTTGAAGAACTTGGAGAAGTTCGTGGGCCCGCAGCTTCCGGAGTTGCAGCAATACTGGTCGGTCTTGAACACGGTGCAGGGGTTGTTGCAACCACCGGGCGCCTTTAGCTGGGCGGGGCACTGGCCGTTGATGTCAGCCGTGCACTTGGGCCCGCGGGTGCACCCATTGGAGGTCGGGCTGAAGTCCATGGGGACGTTGAACCCGTCGACCAGGGAGATGTCGAAGAAGTCCTTGCCGCCGAACTGGTTCAGCGCATACTCGGCCAGGGTGTTCGGTGGCTGGCCGAAGGAGCTGCACTGGAGGACGCCGCCGCAGTCACCGGTCTGGCACTTGCCCTTCCCGGCCCCATCGAACTGGCAGTTGGTCCGGGCCCAGATGCGGGCTTGTTTCGTGCCGGGGCTCACATTCAGAGACCAGGACTGGCCTCGGTCGAGCCGCCGGCCGCCTCCCGGGACCGCCGCGGCCCAGACCGTGTAGGGGCAGTTGTTCCTGATGTCGAATGTGGCGGCATTGGTGCAAGTGAGGAAGAGGGAGAGCAAGAGGAAGGAGGAAATGCAGATGGCATGGAAGCGAGCCATGCTTGGGCTTGCTCAGAATATAGGGTTTCGGTGTGATTTTCTCTATGTGATAGTGCTTGGTGTAGTGTCTTGGTGCCTAATGAAGAAATGCATGAGGGTATATATAGGGGCAGGAGCAGCCAGTGTTTGGTGGAGAGAGCCCAACAGGTGTTTCTACGTGATTAGCCGGTTGAATATTTCATGGGGTTTGATAATATTATCCTTGGTTTGGCTCGACGACAAGTCAGAGAACGAAGATAAAGCCTCCACGATGCAACAGAGACTTATCTGTAACCGGTCAACAATTTTTACCATTGCAAACTTGTAAGCTTTTCCTGCAGACCAAAGGAGTTTATCATCAGGGAGCAGCTAATGGGTTTGGTAATAATCCACAATTTAGGCCCTTCTGCTTAGAAATTTCAACCAGTTTATGCTACGAAACATGAGGAAAAAAGGAACTTAAGAGAGAGAATTAACAGGTGAACTTCTGCAAGACGAGTATACGAGCCACAGCCTACCTTTTGAATATAAGTATGTACATGTTTTTTCTTAATAATTACACGCATTATAGTTAATGTTTTAAATCAAAGAGTTTAATATTGTGCCCTGATGCAATTTCCACATGTCGATCACAGTGCATTTCAAGTTTTGAAATGCTAGAGATTATAAAGTTATGGTGACACTACGTGCTTCTTTATCGTATATGTCGCTCCAAAGCCAAAAGTCCAATTGAGAAATCTCTCTCTAGTGTCGAACAATGAGATCATGTGTCAATCGTACCAGCAACTTGGTTTACATGGTTATAGAACTTGCTGCTCTTTTTGTTGTCTTGATTTCAAGCCTTGTAGCGAGTACTTTAGAAGTTAAACTCTAAAAGCACCGGGGCCAATATTGGGGGAATATGCTCTTAAGATCATGCGGGAGTGGGACGGCTAGTCGAGATGCATGAAAACTAGCTTGGACAACACTTGACCCCGCTATAACTAAAAAATCACCACACATAGTTATGTCAAGAACATTCATTCACTTTCAGCTCAAGATTATTTAATTATATATGTTTTTGAAATTTATGATTATCTTGATGTCCTTTTATTTCCTCCTTTCGAGATATCAAATAATTCAAATTTCTCCATCGAGCAATGATCACTTTCCAATATAGCAAAAAGATTGAACTCGCCCAGATAAATTATACGTTATTAATGGTAAATCGCTTGAAAATTATTTTCACTTAGTCATATATGAATATTTCTTCCACGCTTCATCATCACAAGCGCCAGTGTAGCGTTCGCGATGTATGTGAAGAGATGACATGTCCTTTTCTTTTCTTTTCTTTTCTCTTTTCTTTTTTTGTTTTTTTCATGATACTATTTGGGAGGGAATTATTCTCGGAGGATCAAAGTCCATCATCAAGAATAGTCCACACACGTTCTTGTCCAAGACCTGACTAAGAAAATGAGACGCAGAAAAAAATCAAAAGAAGGAGAACGGGATCAATCGCGTGCTTACACCTGTTAATCCGACGGTACATGTTGGTTTCCTATTGTAGACGAAAACCTTAAAATAGGAGAGAGATTTTGAATTGAAAGCCAGAGAAAAGTCGTCGAGAGCAACCGATAGGATTAAGCCTGAGGAAGAGCGTACGATTTCGACTCGTGGCATCACAAATGAGAACCTATCGATGCGAAGCACGATGAGCACATTTATGTCGGTTCAATAATTAGATCCCGTTTGTTGCCCGCAAAATAATTTTAAAAAAAATTAAATTTTTCGATGTTCAACTCATAAAAAAAAATAAACTAGTTAATGAAAACACTTTCTACATATGGAAAATATATTTTTAAAAATGGATAAAATGATTTCCTCTAAAATCATTTTCCATCATCTTTTCTCCCTGCACTCCTTCACATTCTTTTTTCTTTTAATTATTTTTTATTTTTATTTTCTTTTTAACTATTTTTATTTTTCTTTTCATTTTTTTTTTTTTTTTTTCCTTTTTCCTTTGCCGATCACCAGCCACGACGACTAGCCATAGACGTGGGCTCTCCAGAGGCCGGTCCGCTTGAGCTTGCTTGTGGTCGCCTCCACGGCCGGTCGAGGTGGAGAAAGAAAAAAGGAAAAGAAAAATAAAGTCAAAATTATTAAATTTTCAAAAATTATAAAAATCGTCAAGGTTCAGATAGTCAGATTGTTTTAATATGTTTTCTTTTACACCCTTAATTTTGTGTTCTAGGAAGTAAAGTGGGTAAACTACCAGGAATTTTGGACCAAAAAGAAAAAAAACTACAAGGAATTTACACAAGACCGCCAGTCTCTATTGATGTCCGATACATGTGAAGAAGCATTAAAATTTGAATGTGCTCGATGTCCAACCACGATTAACCCAAAAGGTAGAACGGCTTCATTATAGAGGAAAACCCTGTCCCTAGAAAGCTATTTGAATTGACAGCTAAAAACAAGCCGTTGAGAGCATCGGCATCCGACAGGATTATTCCCGAGGAATCAACATGCATACTATTGAAAAATCAATTTAAAGTTATAAATCGACAGAGAAAATGGTGTGTATATCTAATCTCCATTCACTGTATATATATAAAAGCAAATAATCCCCGCAAATAACCGATATGAGATACTTTAATACGGACATTTCGACTCATTGCGTCATAAATGAAAAACCTAGCCATGCATGAAGAGTAAGAGTGAGTGGTTCCAAGGTCAGTTCAGATTTTTCAATTTTTGGTACTACCTATCATGCATAATTTGGAATATATCCTATCACAGTTGTAGGGTTTACGAGATTCCACATGTATTCTTAATTGAACGATTACAGTGATTATTGCCTTTAGTAACTAACATTTGATGATATAACTCATCTGATCACAACTCATATTAGAAACATGAAAAATATATTTAAAAAAATTAACAACATAAAATCAATCATGGATATTGCCGGAAATAGAAGTTCAAACCAGTGGTTCTAAATTACACACTTACTATTGGACACCATGGAATAACACATGATTGTGCAATGACATAAAACAAGAAAGACACAATAACTTGTCTAAGTTTTATGTTCCAGGCTAGAAACCGAAACCTACTTGTCGAAACCGGTTTCTCAAATTTTAAAACTTAAAACCTACTTTGTATACCCTAGAACAAGAAAATTGGATGGGTGGTTTTCTGGTTCTATTCTGAGCCATACTCACTGCTACCGATGAGCACATTATGCCGGTTTCAATAATTCACACGCGAGCATTTGCACCTATTTTCTATCTTTCTTTTTATGTTCAACCGGCAAATGGGTGGGCTTGTCTGGACATGCCCATGATTCTCGATTGGTTGGCTTGGACAAGTTATTGAACTTAGCCCGCTCAAGTCCATCCAGTGATTGGGTCTACTAAAAATTAGAGAACGAAGCCGATTACTAACCAAAAAAGGGTTATTGTTAGATTGCATCTGCATATTAGGAGCACCTTTAGTAATAGTATTCAAGTCCGCATAAGCCACATTTTAGTTGGACTGATACTAAGCGGACTTAAGCAGGGCAGTTCTGAGCTTAATTGAATTGCTTGGACAAAACAGATGTAAATTGAAAATTCGGCCGAGCTCATTATTCCTTGAGTGACCCAAGATTTGAATCAAATGGGGTGCCAGGTTGGAAAACTGAATCATTAAAGCAAACTTGAGGAGTAATTAAACATGATGTTATCAAATTTAACTTACATGACTTTAAAGGAAAGGTTTCATATTCTTAAATACTGCATATATTCTATGGGTTCAAAATAGGAAAGTGGTCTTGCAAGAATGCCCTAATTACATCCTAGATAAACCTTTGTCCTTTTGAGAATTGGGGGTTCATAAAAGGGAGGTTAGACACACAGCAGAGAAAAGGCACAATAATACGTGCAAGAGAGAGGGGATTCCATTCGTGCCTTGACTATTATTGCTTGAGTAAAACCTCGCCATATTTTCTAATTCTATGTTTTTTTTCTTTTGGGGTAAAATAGGAGGGCAAAACCCTAGAATTACAACATTACTCTCTTAATAAAATTTGATCGTGTCTAATCTCCTATCAAAAAGAAAGTAAATCTCTCGATGCCCTATCTTATGCTAGAGTGTCATTTACGTCACATGATTGAAATATCCAACTTGCTAACTAATCTGTACATGAGTTTTTCTTCCTTGAAAGTATGTATGATTTTTAAACAAAGAAAATGAGAATGTCACCAAAATAGAGAGAGAGAGAGTTGATTTCTAAGTAAAGAAAATGCCGGCTTGGTAGTCCACCTCCATGATAAGTTTGCGAACATCACTTTTTTACTCCTCAAGCATGGTCTCATGAATTATCCCACAATCTGAGTCTGGCCATCGCCCAGTTGATGTCTTCATCTAGTTCTAGGTTCTCCTCTGGTGGTTTGACAGCAACTTTTGCTGGTAGTACAGCGGCATCCCTTTGGCGATCTTCAACGAGTTCCGCGGTGTTTCACCCAGCAGCATGGGCAACTTCCCACTAAGGCAGGCGAGCCCAGTAGCGCCAGCGACTTGACCATTACTTGCAGCTACTCCGGCGGTAGTCGAGCAGTCTCATCGAGCAAAGCCAGGTCCCCGCCACACCCTGCAGCGCTTCCATGCCAACCACCAGCTCTTGGCCTTGCATTGTGAAGCCGTTGCGCTCGGAATTTTTTAGCCGGTTGCCGTCAAACCTCCCCGCCATCGAATCCTCGTCCCCCGGTCTGGTTTAATCGAAGTCCAATTTAAGTACTTCCCTTAGACTTGCATAATTCCGAAATTCAATTACCGAATTTGAGATACATTGATTCTCACTTGATTTTGTGTGAAAGGCGATTCCCACATTGGCAATTTTCTCTTCCGAGTCGTTACATTTTTGTTGTAATTGAGAATTTGATCGTCAACACTAAAGATTAGATTTTCAATTAAATTGTTTTCTATTTTGGCCGTGGTGAATGTTTGATTATGTGAGGCTCATATACCATATGTCATTAGATAAGAAAACATTCCTATTATGAAAAATTGCATTACTTTTGGGATAGATTGCACCCATTTTAATTTCCTACTTCAAAGAATTGCATATTTTAGGACCTATGTAGTAATTAGGATATTACCTAACTTAGGTTAGGATTAAATATAAATCATATGTTAATTCAAAGTAGGTCGCAGTTTTCTATAATCCAAAAAGAAAATTCTTGAAAAGTAACATGCATATCTCACATGGAACTAGTTTGATAAATTGCATGCCATATATTACATGTCATTGATTATCACATGCTCTAAAGTCAAGTGGCATCCATTAAAAAAAACCCAAAAATAATTGAACGTCATTACATTAGAAATCAGTTTTAGGTCATTCACACATTTTTTTAGTTAACATCTTGCAGAATATTTGGGGCATTATCATAACGAAGTAATGCTTTGCCTAATGCACTAAAGTTTTTAAAATCATTTAGTAAGGTGTTTATCGTTTTGATTATTGAGTGTTAAATTCTTATTTGCCCATACGCATGATCATCTCTTACACATTAGTGGTTTAGACTTAAAATTGACTAAGGCTCTGTTTGTTTCATGGAAAATGTGGCGTCTCTCAAAAATGTTTTCCAAGAAGTTGTTTTTTACGGAAGATAATAATATTTGGAACACGAAAACGAATTAGAAAATATTTTTCACCATTTGGTAAGAAAAATCAATTTCCACCGTAAGCGTCTTTTAATTTTTTATTTTTTTATTTTTTTACAAAATAATTTTAAATTATTTTATTTTATATATTTTTCTTTTTTTTTTGTTTTCTTTTTCTTTTATTCTTCAACTAGTGATTGGCCACGACAACGGCCAAAGACGCCACCAAGCCTCGCCACCAGCCCAGCAAGGCTCGAGCTCACCAGATTCCAGCGGCCTTACTTGCCTTGCTAGATTCGACAGAGGAAAAAAATTAAAAAGTAAAGGAAAACTCGAAAATCAAAAGAAATAAAATGAAAGGAAAATAAAAAAAATTGATTAAAAGAAAATGGATGTGGAGGAGTAGAGAGAACAAAAATCAGGGAAAATGCTTTCCTTTTCTCAAAAAGAGGAAAACATTTTCCCCATTTTTGAAGGAGTTTTTTCATGGGTGAAAAATATTTTCTTTGATTAATTTATTTTTCACGAACCAAATACCGAACTTTCCGGAAAATATTTTCCCAAAATTTTTTTTCGAGTAACAAATAGAGCCTAAAAGTGCTTGCAAAATATTTTCTAAATAAAAAAAAATACCGAAATGGCATCAAATTTATCTAGCGCAGCCAAGTTGTAATGCCCCCATTTTACAACTCGAAATAAACAAAAATTGGACGAAGCCCATTAGGAATCGGCCCGATCGTGAATGCACTGGTGCTAGAATTTCAGCCGCCGGTCGTTTCTCCAATCATGGGCCACGTTCAAGGGGGCCCAAAGCCTTCTGTTTTTCTTTCAAAAACGAATGGGCCTATTTGGGTAGATTTTCGCCCCATTCATGGACAACAAATGGCAGCCATACCCATTTTCTATTGCACTCTGCTATCTCCTTCTTCGGTCGAGACACCCAGGGAGAACAACGCATGCACCTCCGCTCGCAGCTTCATGGTTGGATCTGCTCTCGGCGATTCTTGGCAACGGACGGCTCGTTTTCGGGCGCCGCAAGGTTTAAGGCAAGTCCTTTCTCCGAACCTTTTACTAGCCTTCGTCGATGTGGGTCGGAATAGGGGAGGTCCGGCCGAGGGATTAGAGTGGCGGTGGTGGTGGGTCTCGAGTTCGGTAAACGTTTATCAACGTGATTTTCCTTGGTGCATGTCGAGATGGGCCTGGGAGGGTCGCGATTGTGGCGGTAGTTTACGAAAATGAGAGAGTACATGTTGGACCCAAAGATTTGGCTCGGTTCCGATGAGCACAAGCTTGGGGAAAGCTGGTTGAAAATGGGGGAAGTCATCGGTGATGGCCAAGTTAGTAGTACGTTCATAAGACAACACCACGGGTGGCACATATGCATATTTAGCTAGTGTATCTATAATAGGGGACTTCAAAGGATGGCTTGGCCGTGTGCGGTGGATGAAATTATAAATCTCGTAGTTGTTGGAGGTCGATCGTAGCTACGTATCATCTCTCCCGACTTGAGCAGGTTCGTAGGGGTGTCGGGTTGAAATGGGTAAAGGCACCGCATGTTCCCCGGGATTCGCAAACGCCGAGAACGATCACTTTGGGTCTTGGTTGCCAACAACAAATGGTTGAAGTCCATACTTGGAGGAGGGGAACTCCAGGCAGTGGACGACAATATAAGGGAAAAAAAAAAAAGAAAAAGAAACAGTTGTGTTGGTGACATTATTGGAACAGCCTATCCATAGTCTGGAAATTGGACGAGTGAATGAGATGTGGAATTACAAGAGATGGTGATCTACAATGAGGTGGCAACGAGTGGTGGCTGCGTAGTTTTAAGGAGTAGGATTCGAGTTACGCAAAGTAGTTATCATTCAATAGGTTTCCTTGTTACATTCCGTAGTCGACGTCCTAGCTCCTAGCTTATCTTATATATATGTGGTAAGGTTACCTTGGCGGGGCTAAGTAGATGAAGAGTTTGTCATGTGCGTGATGTGTCGCATTAAACTTGGAATAATAAATGTTCGAAACAGAAGACCTTAGCCAAATTCCGCATATAATACCCTATGAGCATATGTGGACATTGTCTAGCATATTCTGAATGTGATTAGTCTATTACATGCATTGTGTTATCTATACTTTGTGGTAAAGTTTATTGTGGAACATGGCATGGCATGACATAAATCACAAATTGGTACCATTCATGGGCATAGTCTTGCATATTACAAACAAGAACAAAGTAAGGTTCGCGAAAATGAGCTGTGTGCTCGTATGAAATTACCCCATGGAGTGTATGGAAAAACTCTGCTGTGTGACTGGGTGGCCTGTTTGTGTGACTAGGTAGGTCTCGGAGGCGATACGAAACAGTGTTGAGTGCGGGCCAACCGGGAATTGATGGAATACTATGATACTTAATAGCATTACTCATAAACGTGTAGTTTGGCAAGTCTCGCATAGCATTGCATCTCAATGATCATCCATTTGTGTTCATGGTACATGCGTAGGAGGCGCTAAATTTATAGTCACATAATTCTTTCGGCAAACCTAAGTATCGGTCACTTGCATGACTTGGGTTAGTTGAAGTTTTAGTGATTTAACTTGCTGAGTTTTATCTCACTCCTTTTCATTGATGATTTTTTTTTAGGCAAATGACATGCACTTGTTAAGGCGTTGGAGCCAAGGTTTAAGGTCGAGCTACTACATGTGGTATCGGAGAAGGAGGATCGTGGTTCGGGTTCACTACACAAGTTCCTGTGAAATTGTCTACTTTGCAAACTTAAAAATGTTATTCCACAATTACTTGATTTCTAATCGACCTATAATAGGTTAGTGGCCACTCATAAATGAACTGAATTACATGTTTAAATAGTTAAATCAAAACCCCAAAGTTGAAATTGGTATAGGTTTAGGAAAATCTTTGTTAAATGCTTGGTTAGTAATCCCTTAGCTTCCCTTTAATGGTTCACCTCTAGAATGATCGTAATATACATATTTTCATAACATTCTATGCTCGACCATTCGTTTTCTGCTACACATGTTTCTTAAATGATATATTTTTGTCCTTATCAAATATAGAATTATGCATATATTAGCAAGTTTTACATTTTTCGTATAACAGAAATGAATCCATGGCAGTGCCACAAAAGGAGGGTAGCTGACATTGACATTATCATAAAAAAGAAACACATAATAGTAAGTGGAGATGTTAATAAAAAAATCATGTGCTCATTGCTAACTAAAGAGCACTTATTACCACAAAATTATTTCTGTTTCTAAGTAGTCTAGCATGGTTCTTGGAGAGTATGATATCCAAATAAATGATTCATAAAAAAAAGATATCGTGGTGCCCAACTAGACCACAAAAGCTATCCCTACTTGATCCATCATGAGGTAAGTAGATACATCACCTTTGATCGGATGAGACCGTTTAAAATAGATATTTCATTTAAACAAAAAAAATGGACAACAAATTTATTGGAGTAAATAGAAGAATAGGTATTATGCTAAAATAAACAACAAGAAGATCAATCTGAATATCAATAAATTGGAATACTGCTATTCTCTCTACCATCCAAGTAAGTGAACAAATACACTCGTGACATGGTCAATATCACGATTAATTCTATCCATAAAGAAGAACGAAGACTAAATTAAATGAAGACCATACAAACAGCTGTAAAGTTCAAATACCAAGAACCAATGCTAGTTAAGCATGTAAAAACAAATATGAAAGAATGACAAAAAATCAGGTTCCACCAAAGTGAGATATTAGAGTCCTAGACACGGCTATCAATGTACTTGCATCAAGGTGAAGCCTCACTACTGGCCCCTCGCGCTATCATTTCCCTGTTCCTCTACAAATGTGTCTCCCTCGCCGTGGACCTCCACATGAATAATGAACCAACGGATTGCCACATATCCTCCAAGTCCGCTCCTATGTCTCCAGCATTATTATGTAGACGAACAAGGAGTCGAAGATAGTGATTGCCCATGATGGGCCGCCTTCTTGTTCATAGCAATCGCGATCTTCACTTACTTGTCCGTCTATGTGATAATGCCGGAGACACGGGAGCGAACTTTGGATGAGATGCGGCAATCTTTTAGTTCATAATTCATGTGGAGGTCCATGGAGAGGGAGATAGAAATGCAAAGGAAAACGAAGTGACAACGTGAGGGGCCAGCAGGAGGCTTCACCTCGATGCATGTACATTGAATACTATGTCTAGGACTCGATATCTCACTATGGTGGAAGCTGGTTTTTTGTAGTTTTTTCATATTTTTTTTTTTTTGCTTAACTAGCATTGGTACTTGGTATTGGAACTTCAAAACTGTTTGTATGGACTTCATTTAATCTAGTCAACTTTCTTCTTTATGGATGGAATTAATCGTGATACTGACCATGTCATGTGTGTATCCGTTCACTACTTGAATGGTTAGAGAGAATAGAACTATTGCGATTTATTGATATTCGGATGGATATTCTTATTGTTTATTTTAGCGTAATATCTATTCAGCTATTTACTCCAATAAATTTGTTCTCCTTTTTTTGTTTATTTTAGCATAATATCTATTCTTTTTATTTAAAATAAATAGCTATTTTAATTTGTCTGATCCGATAAATGGTGAATTATCTACTTACACCATGGTTCACATGAGGAAAATTTTGTTGTATAGTTAGGCATCACAATCCATGAATAACATAAAGACGTTATGAAAATAATGGCATATGAACTGTGTTAGACGTTGGGAAGCACACAGAGTTTTGTGGCAATAAGTCCTCGTTAACTAGAAATAAGCACATAATCTAGTGTCTTTCTTTGTTGGATACTGTGTCAACATTATTCAATGCTTTGGGGAGTGTCCATCTGTTAATACTTTTACCCAGCATTTGAAATGTTTTGTCGGGATAGATGGTGGTAGCTACACTACTATTCCAGGCTGAACCGTCCAAACAAATTACTAAATCAAAATACTTAGCTCACGCTCTTCCAAGCTCATACCAACTTGCAACTTTCGGGTCAATTAACACACAAAAGTCAATTCAATTAGGAGTCGCCACTCATCAATTTTCGATTGACTCAATTAAACACCCAAGTAATATATGAAAGAGTATTTTACTTCTATGAAATGGGTTTGGAAACTTGATTACATTAGTTATTCAACTAGTTCCCTTTCGGTGCCTAAACTTGATCATTTATTTCCTAAAATGCTAGGCAATCTTTATACCAATTATGAGTCATAAAGTTATCATCCCCTAAGGTGTCCATGTAAATTTTTGGTTGTTATACCTAACCATGCTAAAAAAGAAAAGAATAATTAATATATTGAAAATGCACAATCAAGAAAAATCAAAATGTAAATACACAAACATAGGCCTAGCATTTATCAGTAAGAACATTCAAGATCCTATTGTAAAGTCCTAAGAGCTTATTCAATTTTGAGTCCAATTTTTGTCTAAAAATTTTAACATTTTTTGTGCTAAGCCTAAAATGTTCATTAAAATTCCTAAACTATGTGAAATATAATTTATAAAATCTAAAATTAATTCTAAACTAGAATTAGCACAAAAAATCTAGTAAAATTAATCAAAGTCTAATTTCTAATTTTTTTTAAATTATTGGAAAATGATCTGAATCAGGCCAAGAGGCCCAACCCACTCTATGAGGATTCCAGGTTGGTCTAAAGCCCAGTTCGAAAATGGCCTATTCGGGCCTTAATTTCGCTCAGCCCACTAAACTCCTCTAACCAGCCTATAAGCCCAAACCTTAAGTTTGACCGGAGCCAATTCTCAGCCCAACTTTTGTTTATCTATTTCATATTGTTCCCATTTCTTTTCTTTTTATATTTTACATTTTCTGTTTCATTTTTACTTTATTAGTTTTTTGTTTTCGATCTTCTTCTTCCCCTGAGACCTCTCTTCCTAAAACCTCACCGTAGCCTCTCTGCCTCGATTCTCAAGGCCGACCTCACCTCCACTGTCGATCGGTCACGGCCGTTATCAAATCGTAGCCGAAAACCAAAACGAACCTCCAATTACCATTATTCATTTCCGGCCACCGCATTTTCCAACTTAAAATCAGAACTCTACTCTATATATACAGATATACATGTACAAGGAATAGAGAACTAACGCAGACGGCCTTAAACCGTGGGCTATATCATCATCAAATGAGCAACGAGTTTCAACTTGAATATTACTCCACATCGGCGTCGGAAACCGAACATCATGTTACAAAGCCAAAGAAAAATAATGGAATAAAATCGATTAGATCAATCAATGAAGTGAATGTTGATCAATCTTAGATCTAAACACCATCCGAAGGCCGATTATAGAGGATCGATTCAATGTTCTCAAACAAATCATCAAACAGTTACTATGCTCTTAGAACATAAACATGTAGCTCTTTGGATCCAAGACTATCGATGAGCATGAGGAGAAGAAATCTACCTGGTTCACACCAAAGAAATGTCACCGAAATCGACGATGATGGGAACGAAAGCGTTGGGACTACCTCAACAAGTGGAATTCCTTTCTATTTTCTCTCTTTTTTCTCCTTTTCTCCCTTGTTTTCTCTCTCTGTGTGTGAATATGTCTCTTTTTTCTAGCGAATGAAATTTTTCAGAACCTCCAAGTGATCTCCCTCTTTCTGTTATATCACGTGATCTTATCTAATCAAAACCGATTCTGTTAGCACTATGCCCAGTTTTTCTTCCGTCCCGGTGGTGACGCACGTCCACATGTCACTAGAGATTCCATCACTATAGCTCACGGTTTGCTTTCTCTCTTCGTTTGATCAAGCAAGCGGGAAGAACTTTCACTTCCTTCACTCGGGCTGGGCTAGACGCATTCATTAACAAATTGGAGGGAAATTACCAAAAAGTTCTAAACCTATTGCAATTATGCCAAATTCAGTCCTCAACCCTTTTTTTTTTTTTTTTGCCGATTCAATCCTAAAATTTTTATAATTGTCCATTTCAGCCCATCCGGCCAATTTTGGCAAGCTTGTCGGCAATCGAATATTTTAAATTTTTAATTTAATATGATTTTTTATAATTTTTTATGGTTTTTCTTTTTTTTTCTTCCTCCTTCGCTCCCCTCCCCACCTCCGGCCAATTGCCATAGTCCAAACAACCGGCCAAAGGAGCGGCTAGAGAGGCCAACTCGCCTTGCCACGGTAGGAGTCGACCTCGCTGTCTCCCAAAAAAAAAAAAAAGAAAGCAAGCATAAAAAAATTATTTAAAAATCATTAAAAAAATTCAAAAAAATATTAAACTATTGGGTCTCCGATCGGCCGGTGTCCACGTCGGCATCGCAGGCCAAAATTTGCTTGGATGGACTGAATTGGCACAATTGCAAATGATTTAGGACTGAAATAAAAAAAAGGTTTAGAATTGCATTTGCACAATTGCAATAGGTTAAGGATTTTTTTGATAATTTTCCCACAAATTGGAAGAGTGGAGACTTGGGCCCAAAAACAAAACAAAATCTAGATGAAAGAAAGCCCAAATGTAGGCAATTTGATGGGCTTGCCCAAGCCTCTTCTAGATTTTTGCATTCCTATTAATTTGTTTTTTCCGTGGCCCTATTTATTTGTGCCCTCTTTTGTTTATTTTTATGTTTCTCAATTTTTTTCAATTTAGTGGCTAAAAAAGGGTGTCAACATTGACTTACAACATATATTGCAAATGGATGATGCAACTCTGAAGAAAATATTGTTGGTAAAATATGGTCGAATGGGATAAACAAAGGAATCATACTTTAAGGCGTAATAACACTCTCTTTAAGAAATTATTTGCCTCACAACATTGCTAATGGTTACCGGCAAAAATCTTTGAGGATACAACGGAGTCTCAAGCAAGAATATTAAATAGCAATTCCAATATTTCTCCAAGAACTCTCCAGGAAACATCAAAAAGGAAGGTTGTATCTCTCTTGTATTTCAAGAATGAAAATTGAAAGTGAAGAGGAAGATTCTAAAAATGAACAAAACACTTGAATATATAACGAGAAATGAACAAATCTTTTCGCGTCCGAAAAGTAGTTAATTCTCATGCAACTCTTTGTGTCCAAAACAGCTTTATTCGATCACACCTTTTCATTTTCGAAAACAGTTTTTGTATGAAAGATTGCAAATTTTCGTATCCAATGACGGATAGTTCGGACATACCTCTTCATGTTTGAAACCGTACATGCAATCGAACTTTTCATGTCCGAATCGATAGTTATTTTCGAATAGACATAAATACCCCAAAGGTTATAAGGGTGTCGATTTGGTAGTTATGTCCAGAGAGAGATAAACCTTCCAAAAGATATAAGAGTGTCTTATATCCATGAACAATCACACTATTCCAATGACTCACGAATTTATTTATATAATAATAATTTCAAAAAAATAAATAAAAAATAATTATTGAATAGAGCCAATTTCGAACCATGACGGCACGAGCGTGCAAAGTGCGCCTAATAATCGCGCAATCACATGCGCACCAAGACGTGGAGCCCACTTGCCCATTTCTTTTTTGAAAGACTATATTAGTTTTCTAACTCATAAACCGATTTGCTCTCAACCTTCCATCCTATGTGGGATGCAAAAAAGCAATGTTTTATTTGTTTTTCAAACAAACTTCAACAAATATGTCATTTTTTTCCAGCATGCAATGCTACATCGCGACTCTTCAGGTATGTAAACCTTGAGTCAGTAGATAATGAGTTGTTTGCTAATTAATCCACTTGTCTTTCGGCAATTCTACTACCGTATTGTATCTTGAGTCCTTTGCATCTCACCTCAAAGTTGGAATCGTTTCTATGGTTATAACCCCGTGATATTCCTAATCCGAGCGCACCAATTAAGCTAGATACAAAGACTCCTAGTCCTATCTTCCTAAATTTGAAAGTGGAAAATTTAATTGCCAAGAAAAGGATGAATAAGTCTCAATTTTTCTTAATCACGTATCGTATTATAGCCTTATGAAAATTTAAGAAATCATAAACTTGTTATACGATATAAAAGGAAGATCGTGACATCCCAAATTATCCCCACATTAGGAATAATTAGAGAATGACATAAATCTTCTTGATATGTTCTTTAAGGAACCTTTATAAGAGACTATTTCGTAACTTTTTTGATAAAGTTATTTCTAAATTTCTCAAGAAAGCTATTACTTAATTTATTCAGGATGTTTTTTGAAAAATTGTATTAAAAAATATAATATGAAAAAATATTTCTTGAATTGATATTTATAAATCAAATATAAAATTGGAATAAATGCTAAGTCAATTTAGTTTTTTTTTTCTAAAAGATAGGAATAATGTCATTTTCAATCGGTAAAATGATAGGATAAGAATAATGTTGCTTTCATTGTTAAATTCAAAGAAAATATAAATGAGTTCATATTAGCTATAAATGAATTCACACTAGTAAAAATTAGTAATGTCAAAGAAACTATAAATGAATTCACTCTAAGAGGATTGCTAATTCAAGATAGAATCGATGTCATTTTCAATAAGTCAATGTGAAGTCAAGAGGTAAATGACAAATAGAAATGTTATTTTTAAGCATTAAATGATAGGATATGATCAATGTCGCTTTCAAGTAATTAATGATAGGATATGGCCAATGTCATTTTCAAGCAATTAATGATAGGATAAGTTCAACGTCGCTTTCAAGTAATTAATGATAGGATAATATCAATGTTGCATTCAATTAATGATAGGATAAGATCGATCTCGCTTTCAAGTAATTAATACTATGATAAAATCAATGTCACTTTCAAGCATTAATGGTAAGGGATAAGCATCATCAAATTTAATGCATAAGATAATGATGCATATCCACCATACAAGTGGATCAATAGAATGTTGATAAATAGTTAATCTAGAAACCTAAGAAAGATGGGCTTCAAGGTGGACCAATCATATTAAGTTTAAGTGTCCTATGATAATAAATGACAAAAATGACATCTTGACTAATAATAGTAGCATGTTGACTAAGACCTTGACTTTTATGCCTATAAATAAGATAGTCCCTCAATTGGACAACACGAAATCTAATCCATTTCCCCCTTTCTTTCTCTTCCCTCACGCCCCTACGTACTTTCTCCCCCCCCCCACCCCACGTCGACTTCCACCACCGCATCACGCGCCACCACTTCGTGCCTCACCACCGTCACGCCACTTCTTGTCTTGTTTCCTTGTTGCTTAATGTAGGATATCATAATTCGAATACCAAGTAAATGGGATTACTAGATCTAACATGGTAACATCCGTTTATTACTTAAATGAAGTATTGTATTGGATTGATATGAATTGTGTGCATCTTATATGCGATACAAATATTATTGCATTAACCCATGAGAATATTATCTTGCATTAAAATGATTTGATACATGCGCCTACAAGAATGTGTTTGTGTAAATCATCCGAGGAACGACGTATGGCCCGGATAGGCAATTATTATGGCTCGGATAAGCAATTGTGGCCCCGGATAAGCAAACGTTCCCATAAAGTCTCAAGGATTCGTATTATGGGTATATTGAGCCGTCATACCCATGAAGATGATTATACGAGACGTTTACCGTTAGGTAACGTTGAATCCACAAGTGAGCATTCGTGGTATACGACTTACTAACTTTGGCCCGAATATGCAAATATTTATAGCTCGGATAGGCACAAAAATTAGCGAGCCAAGAATGACCGTTTGATGTGACTTGCATGGATTGATGCGTTCATCGCATTTGAACAAAAGTTATGTGGTAGATTCCATGAATTTGATGATTTATAAATGAAAGTTCATTCTCATATTTACAATAGATCGTAGGATAGCTTTGTTGAGTATAAAGTCGACATTCTTGTCTTAAGCCTAGTAATTTCATTTATTGGGCTGCTCGCTCATCCCTTCATTTTTAAGGAAACTAAGATATATTCGCCTTATGCTCCGCTATTTGGATTGCCGACTTATATGGAATGTTCCCAAAGAGGAAGTCGTAAACGTAGAAATTGGTGTTAAAAAGTAGGTGGAAAAATGCTCATGAGTCATATGCGCAATTTCAATGGACCATCAAGTTTCCAAGGCAGAGTGGCACCTTAGGAGAATACCCAAGTCGGGATGAGGAAGAGGTCTTAAAAAGTTTAGAAAGAGTATGGAGGGGCGGAGCAGCCATAGTCGAGGGTAACCTTCCAAATTTTAACTACACAAAATAAGGGAGATTAGTGTATATTGTAAAATATACTTGAGGCTGTCGCGACCCGATTTCTTTCTTTTCTTTTGTGGCTAATGGATTACCGATCGGGCCTTTAGCCTCATCGATGAGGAGGCCTTTGGGCCTTTCTCGGCGTGGGCCCTCCCAGGCCCATACCAAATTGCCGCGGGAGTTGATTGAGTTTTTCGACGATGAGAGTCGATCGGATTTGACCTTAGTGTGGTCATGGTGAGATGTGCAATGTGTGCATGCATTTGGAGTCGCCACCGATCCTTATTGAGAGGTGGATCGGAAACCTCACCGAACGATTAGGAGAGGTCGATTAGTTCTACGAAATCAAAAATTTCGAGTTCGGGGGACTTGGTTACGTCGGTGTCGTTACCAACGCCCTTTCGTACCTAACGCAAGTGATTTTCCTAACTAAGATTTCACGCGGTGTAATTTCGGGTGAGGGAGGTTTAATTCGGGGTTTCATGTAGATCGGAAGACTAATCCTATCAATCACAATAAATCCAATCAAGTGCATAAATCACATCAATAAGCATCAAATTCAATCGGGGACTTTCTAGTAGAGCCCTAATGACTTAGAGAAAGTGATTAAGGGTGGGGTGGTTTGGAAAAATTTGGGGACGATTCGCCAAAGGGGCGAAATTGTCATTTTTTAAGGTTCAAGAATTAAATTCTCCCTAAATAATACATGGCCGAGTTGATCGTGGCTATTTTCTATTTTTGAGAATTTTTGGGAATTGTTTAGAATTTTTTCGAGAGACGATTCACCATAAGGGCATAATCGTCATTTTTTGGGAACATCGGGGTCAAAACACCCAAAATAAGCCATGGTCATTTCCTATTTTTTGGGATTTTTTTGTAATTTTTCAATTTTTTAGAGTTTTTTATTGAATTTTCGAATTTTTTGATTTTTATTTATTATTTTTTAATAAAATTTCCGGACCGGGTCAGTAGACCCAGCCCACTCCAAAAGCGCCCAACTCAGGCCTTAGGGGCCTGAATTGGTCTAAGACCAAAAGACAAACTTAGGCTAGGTCCAAGTTTATATTTTTTAATGACTTTAAGAGAGGCCCCATTTTTATTCTAAAGCCCAATTCGAATTAAATCCTGATCTGGCCCAACTTCCTTTCTATTCTTTCCTCCAAAGGCCCAAATGCCAATCCGATCCAATGCCCTCTAGCCCAAGACGCAAGGAATGCCCCAACGTGCGCACAATGATATCCCACATTCTTCTATTCATTTTCTTTTATTTGTTTTGTTTTCTTTTATTATTATATTCTTAACCCCTCCGCTGACGTGGACGCCATGCGGCGCCACGTCAGCACCACGCTGACCATTGACCGGTTCTAAATGGTCGTAAGTATGATAATGACAGTTGAGACAAAAGTAAAATGGATGTAGTGGTCTTGTTGTGATAATATTTTGATACTCGAGGTCAAAGAAAGTATAGGCAGAGAAGTATGTATTAGAGTGGCGCAGCGGAGGTGTGGTGGAGCAATCGAAAAGCAAGAATCTACATCGATTAAGGACCCAGGTATGTTCAAATTTTGAGGACGAAATTTCTTAAGGGAGAAAAGTTGTGACATCCCGAATTATTCCCACATTAAGAATAATTAGATAATAAAATAAATATTTTGATATGGTCTTTAAGGAGCATTTATAAGAGGCTATTTAATAACTTTTTCGAGAAAGTTATTTCAAAATTTCTCAAGTAAGCTATTACTTAACTTATTCATGAAGTTTTTTGAAAAATTGTATTAGAAAATATAATATGAAGAAATAGTTCTTGAATTGATATTTATAAATCAAAGAGAATAGGAGAGTCAATGCTAAGTCGATTAATTTTTTTTTCTAAAAGGTAGGAATAATGTCATTTTCAATCAGTAAATAATAGCATAAGAATAATGTCGCTTTCATTATTGAAGTCAAAGAAAATATAAATGAGTTCACATTAGTTATAAATGAATTCACACTAGAATGTCAAAGAAACTATAAATGAATTCACACTAAAAGGATTGCCAATTCAAGATAGAGTCGACGTCATTTTCAATAAGTCAATGCGAATTCAAGAGGTAAATGACGAATAGAAATGTTATTTTTAAGCATTAAATGATAGGATATGAATAGGATCAATGTCGCTTTCAAGTAATTAATGACATGATATGATCAATGTCGCTTTCAAGCAATTAATGACGGGATAAGATTAACATCGCTTTCAAGTAATTAATGATAGAATAAGATCAATATCGCTTTCAATTAATGATAGGATAAGATCGATGTCGCTTTCAAGTAATTAATACTAAGATAAAATCAATGTCACTTTTAAGCATTAATGATAAGGGATAAGTATCAAGTCATTATCAAATTTAATGCATAAGATAAGGATGCATATCTACCATATAAGTGGACTAATAGAATGTCGATAAGTAGCTAATCTAGAAACCTAAGAAAGATAGGCTTCAAGGTAGACCAATCATATTAAGTTATGTATCCTATGATAATAAATGACTAAAATGACTTATTGACTAATAATAGTAACATATTGACTAAGATCTTAACTTTTATGCCTATAAATAAGATAATCCCTCAATTGGACAACACGAAGACCAATTCATTTCCCCCTTTCTTTCTCTTCCCTCATGCCCCTACCGACTTTCCCTACCCCTCACGCTTCAAGCATTACGCGCAACCGCATCGTGTCGTCGCCACCGTCACGCCACTTCTCGTCTTGTTTTCTTGTTGCTTGACATAGGACATCATAATTTGGGTACCAGGTAAATGAGATTACTAGATTTAACACGGTAACGTCCGTTTGTTGCTTAAATAAAGTATTGCATTAGATTGATATGAATTGTGTGCATCTTATGTGCGATACAAGTATTATTGCATTAAGCCATGATAATATTTTCTTGCATTAAAATTATTGATGCATGCACCCGCAAGAATATGTTTGTGCATATCATTCGAGGAATGACGTATGGCCCGGATAGGCAATTATTATAGAACGTCCGAAGGGTTCGTATTGTGGGTATATTAGGCATTCGTTCCCATAAAGGTGATTATGCTAGAATTTTTCCGTTAGGTAACGTTAAACTCATAAGTGAGCATTCCTAAAATACGACTTACTAACTATGGCCCGGATAGATAAATAATTATGGCCCGGATAGGCACAAAAATCAGCGAGCTAGGAATGGTCGTTTGATGTGACTTGCATGGCTTTATGTATTCATGGCATTTGAACAAAAGTTATGTGGTGGATTTCACGCATTTGATGATTTACAAATAAAGGTTCATGCTCATATTTACAATAGATCGCAGGATAGCTTTGTTGAGCATAAAGTTAACATTCCCGCCTTAGGTCTAGTAATTTTATTTATTGAGCTGCTCGCTCATCCCTTCATTTTTTAGGAAACTAAGATGGATTCACCTTGTGCTCCACTATTTGGATTGCCGACTCATATGGAATGTTCCCAATAGGACGTCATGAATGTAGAAACCGATGTCGAAAAGTAGGTGGAAGAATGCTCATGAGTCCTTTACGCAATTTCAATGGATCGTCGGGTTTTTAACGCGGAGTGACACCTTAGGAGAATACCCAAGTCGGGATGAAAGAGGTCCTAAAAAGTTTAGGAAGAGTATGGAGGGGCAGAGTAACCATAGTCAAGGGTAACCTTCCAATTTTTTATTATACAAAATAAGAGAGGTTAGTGTATATTATAAAATATACTTAAAACAAACGTGTAGAACTAAGCATATTTATAAATATCTTGAAAGTTTCCATGTTTATTAAATTATGTTAGCTAATAACGTTTTTGTAAATAAAGAATAAAGGTTGGCAGAAAATAATATATAAATTAGATAAGAGGTAGAATAACGAGGCAAAGGTCCTGGAGTCGTTACAAAGACAAACCCACCTTTAAAAGATTTGACCACCTACCAGATATTACATTCTAGATATTAGACAAGTTCTCAATTACGGAAACTAATGGGGGAGAAAACTGCATGAGAGTGGGAGCATTCCATCTTTCACAATGTATCTTTGCATGAGGATTCTTCTACGAGCTTTTTTTTATTTATCAAATTTTAAGAGCTAAGTAAGATACAACTTTATGACATTTTATGTATTTTCCATCGCAAAGTTTTTCATTGCTCGAGATTTTGCACTAAAAAAGAAAATTTTTCATTATCATCGGGCTCCGTCGATGTTCGCCTCCCCGATCTAATCTAGATTGGGGACACGCTACTGGAGATGACGCTCGCCTTAATCGGCCGGAAACGAGTTTGTTGCCTAGGCTTGGCATAGATGACAAGTGGAGATAGACTTGCCCAAAGAGGCTATGTGAAGCCTTCAAGTAAAATTTGTTCATCTCATTATAAGTTGCCGACATGCCCTTTTATCGGTTAAGTTTTATCAATAAGGATTAAGAAAAAAGAACATGTATAGAAGAAGATAATAAAAAAAAATTAAATTCACAACTGCGTATTCTTATATCGTATTGGTCCATCGTTGCGAAAACCAAACTCGACATCTCGAATGATGTTTGAGTTGTTGTTTGATCAAATGAAATAATTATATTTAATATTGAGAAATAATTTAAGCATTACATTTATTAAAATTCAAAGTACAAAAATGACGTTAGAGCATGGCCAAAGTTTAATACTATGTCGTTTTAGTGACGTCGCGACGGCTTCAGCTGTCGTGTTTTCGCTCTCTTTCTTCTTCTTCTCTGGCGTCTCGCGCAAGCTTCTACTTTTTTAACTCTCTCTGTCGCTCAAAGCTTCGCAGGGAAGCAGATGAAAGATCAGATTTTTCGAACCCCCAAAGTCCAAACACGTCCGATTTCTCCCGCTAACTCCAAACCTCCGTCTGCATATATATACGGGCTTTCTCGACGCTCTCCGCGATCATGAGTCCCCGTTTCTTAGCGACAATCTCTAGCTATTTCGCTTGATTCCTCTGCTCTCTTCGGTGCTCCCCCTGTCGGCCGCTGTCCACTATCGGAAACCCCGAGGAATTCTCTCTGCGAGGTTCTTCTCCATCTCTTCCACGAACGTATTGCGTTTTTTTGTTTTTTTGGTTTGGGTGGGCGCGCGCTGGTGTAATGGTCGGCTCTGTTTCGTGTGTTTTTCCTTTTCCCACGACAATGGGGAGGCGAAAGCAGAAGAAAACTCGCGCAAAAGTCGACGTTTTGCAATTTGGGTTTTCTTGTTGGATCTTGTTCCTTATGTCAAGCAATGGTAGAATCTTGTTGCTGTGGCCTACACGGAATCCATCGTATCTTCACTGTTGAGTTCGTAAGCTTCGTCGCTGTCGTGAGTGGATTAATTTGTATGTGTTAGTTAAGCGGTAGATGTTAATGGCAAAACCTTGGAGGTTGACACATGTCGAAGGACTGGGAAAGATGTTCGCTTGGACTGAATTGTAATCTTGTGTTTGCATTAGCGTTGATTTTGTTGGTCTGGCGAACTTTGGGTGATTTCGCATTATTAGTTCTTCATTTAGTTCTTATTTCCTTTGACCTGTCGCTGTCTTGATCTGATGCTGATTTTACTTTGTCGTGTCTTTTTTGGTTAGCATGGTGAGAGTTAAGGAGGAATACGATGTGGTGGTGAGCCCTTCATTTTCTAACGGCAGCTGCGACTCGTTTCTTAAGAAATCACCGTCCACTTTATGGTACTTTTGGAGGTTTTAGTTTGCTTTTTAAGTTCCATGGCCCTGTATCGCTCCTACCTCTGGTTTTGTTGATCATTCAGTAATGTAGCGAGCTCAAAACCGTCTGACTGCAGTTAGGATCAAGTTAATTGGACATTAATATTTAAAATCAGCCTGCAATGAAAACTGAGGTGCATACTTGTGACTTATTTGCATCAGCATGATATCACCCCTTATTCAACATCAGAAGCATAACAGATGAACTACTTGTCCCTTTCTTGAATGAATTGGGCTTCATGTTCCCTTTTGATGCGGCATTTGATTTGACTTTAGGAGGGCAAGTGGTCCAATAAGGCGTTCGACAAGAGGAAGATGGACAAAGGAAGAGGTTAGTTTTGGAACAGCTACATTTTGATTCTTTAGTATGTTAAGATATTTCGAGTCCAAAGCCTTTCACTGGAGATGATAGACCAAATAGGCACATAAAGCTTATGGTGGGGATGCCAATTGTGCATATTCAAGCAGATTAGGCTACTCTGTTGTTACTGTAAAGGGTTTAATTCCCTCCGACCTTCATATGACAGCAGAACATAATCTCCAGAATCTCCTCAACTCTGTATTGCCATGTGATGTTTTCTCTCTAGAAGAGTTCTGAAGCTTTCTAACTCCAGCTACTTTACAATATGATATGAGCAGGACAGATTTCTTATTGCAGCAGTGCAAAAGTTTAATGGCAAGAATTGGAAGACGATAGGTCAGTGTTACCCTTCCCTCCATCTCCCTCATGACTTACTCGATTTTTTGCAAAAAGAAGTGCTAGTTCTTTATTTTAGTGGAGCAGGACCATCAAGAGATTTGCAATTGGCCTCATCAGAACTTGATTAAGCGTAATATGATGGTGTAATTAAGCATGGTAGCTTTGGTTGTTTTCATGTGTTACCAGCTGCACGTGTCTCTGGTAAGACAGATTGTCAGTGCTTGCATCGCTGGCAGAAGGTTCTAAATCCTAGTGTTATTAAAGGATCTTGGACAAAGGGGGTAATGTCAAATATATATGCTTTTGGTAGCTTTTCAATATAATACTTTATATTGTCAGAGAAATCAAAATGACTTGCTTCCTCTTTCTATTTCAGGAAGATGATCTCTTAATCAATTTGGTCAAGCGATACGGCTGCAAATGATCGCTGATTGCAAGAAACTTTCCTGGTCGCATAGGCAAGCAGTGCCGAGAAAGGTGAGCTATCACTGTAATTTCAGTTTAGTTTTCCTTTTACCAGATTGAGACTCTTCGTCAAAAGATTTTTTTTTTTTTTTTGGTCGAACGACGTTAATATGTAATAATTGTTGTTAATTAATTATACTTAAGTTTGTGTGCTTGTTTTAGAGTATTAGTGACTAAAGAGCTGCTGATTCTATCTTTAGGTGGATTAATCATCTCAATCCTTCAGTAAAGAAGGTTGCCTGGACAGCAGAAGAGGAATCCATTCTTGCTCACTACCACCATGTTTATGGTAACAAGTGGGCAAAAATAGCAAAATTTCTTCCTGGAAGGTACATATAGACAGTGAATGATTACCAGAGGCCAGCCCCCATAACATTGTTACAATCACTCGCTTTAAAAGAAAGAGAAAGACTACTTTGAAATGCTAAACATCAAATGGTTGGGTAATTTTTTCACTGTTACTTCCATAACACTTAAATGGTGCTTAAAATGCATCTGGTTAGGAGCTTCATAATCCTGCTCAGCTGTTGGCTATAGTTTCACTGCATTCGTTCTTGGCCTTTCGGACAATGACATGGTGCAGCCATTGTTTTGCCTTTTTCACCCGATATCTACACATTTTTAGTGCCAACTGGAACATTATGGATCTGATGAATACCCCATCCCCTTTCATATCTGAAATTGTTCGGGAATTTTATGCGTGCGCTATTTAAGGGTTTCCAAAAGGATTACGGGGTATTGATATGTTTCACACTGGCAGGACGGACAATGCCATTAAGAACCATTGGAACTGCTTGATGAAGAAGAGATTGGGTTCAGGAACCGGCTGTATAATGGAAATGTCTGATGATTGCTCTGGATTTTGCGGTCCAGAGGTTAAGGCAGATTGCTTGATGATTAAATTGGAGCGACAAAGTCCAGATGAAATCACTTCTGTTGATCAGAGAATGCATCTGGACTTGAATAGAACTTGTTTCACCGACTTCAGTCCTGTATATTGTCATGGTGGTATCAAGGATTCAGAAGCGGAAGATTGGTGGATATCACCTCCTTGGCATTCAACAGCAGGGTCAAATAGCATAGCATGTCCGACTGCGAATCCATTTCGTATGGCGACTGCTTTTTCTCAGGATGCTGATGACAATTCTAATGTTTCAGTTTCCTCACTGGCTAATCCTTCAAGCATTGGTGCATGTTCAACCGTTAACTCCACTCCTAGTCCTGTCAAAGCAAATATTTCCATTGCTTCCCATAGTTTTGAATCACCTAAAAGGATAAGAGTAGGTGCTCCTAGTACAAAATGTGGCGATGATCCTGGATATTGTTGTTGGTCTTACTCGGAATCCACAGACGTCATGGACTTCACTGGAGCTGATAAGAAAAATAACGTCAGTGACACGTTATTGTCAGCACTTCAGCCAAGAGATGCTGTCACTTTGGTTGCAAATAATGGTTTCACATGTGTAGAGAAACAATGTAGCCCGTCAAGGAGTTTATGTTACCTCTCCACTCCCTCTAACTCGGTGGGCAGTGTTAGTGTCAAAAGTTGGAGTCCGGAGTTGTTTTTGAGGAACTTGGCAATGACCTACAAAAACACTCCTTCCATCATAAGGAGGCGACGCTCGAAGAAATCAGGTGATGCTTCTTTCTCGGGCTCTGCTAGCATGCCAGCATCGATGGTATCAAGCTCTCAAGAGAAGGAAGGTGGTAGTGTACATCTTCTGCATGGGGAACGAGGTCTTCCATCAAATTTTCACAATGCTACAATTTCCTCTGCTGCTAAATATCTGGGGAAACGCCTAGAACATGCCTTCAACATGGAAATGGATACGGCTGTTCCCTGAACGTGGAAGTTAATGCCAATCGCGCATTCCCTGGAGATAAGTGAGCAAATCAATGATGTTTCTCCAGTGCCGAGCATTTCTATCATGACAACAAGCTCCAGGATGGGGCCTACAGAAGAAGATAGCTATATAGCCGATAGTATCTTTGTCTGCATCCATTTTGCAGCTTACTTTGCTCCATGAACTTGTTCCCTGTTAGTTTGACTCTCGGTGATGACAATGGCATAGCTGTGTGTATAATGGGGCTCTGCTGCTTCAATTGAAAACAAGTACATACAAAACAGATTTCCCTCTCTACTGCTGTAACTTCAAGATTGCCTGGACGGGCATTTTGTAAATAATGACAGTTCAGCACTGTCAAGGAATAAAAAGTGAGAAAATATTGCTTTCACAGTTCTTTAGGCCCATTCTTTCATGTTTTGACTTGATCCCATGGTTTGTGTCCTGTGATTTGTATTGTTCTTAATTGTCAGTCACGGTTTCCCTTGTGTTAGGTTGGTGTGCACTCGACGCGTTCGTGGCCTCGGCAGGCGGACAAGCTCATGAGACGCTAACCATCATTTCATTGGGGGTGTGCTTGGACAAGTCTTGTCTTGGCAGATCAAAGGTTGGCCAAGCCCAGCCACAAATTCCTAGAAATTAAGGGTGTTGGAGTTAGGACATATTTCATTTAAGGGATAAGTGCACTAGAAATTTTAAAATTTATCACGAAAGTGCAATTGAATCTTAAAACTTTCAAAAGGTACAATTGATTTTTAAAATTTATCACGAAAGTCTGATCGAATCCTAAAACTTTCGGAAAGTGCGATCAATGTCCACTAATTGCACTTTTTGAAAGTTTTAGGACTCAAGTGCATTTTCGTGATAAATTTTCGAACTTGATTGCACTTTACTAGAGTTTTAGGAGTAAGCTACACTTTCCCGATAAGTTTTAGGACTTCTAGCATACTTATCCTTTATTTTAAAGTTCTGGTTTTCTTGCACTATACTCCTCAAGTCCAACGCCATTCACGATGCGGCCCGGCATCAGCCTATTCATTATTCAAGGGCACATCCCTTCTCAGCCCGGCTTCCTCCATCGATCAAGGCCAAGCGTGACAGCTTGCTGCTTCAAAGGAAGCACCTAAAAACAAACCTTCATGGGACAAATGGGATTTCTCCATCCATATGCCTGCAGCAACACGGAACAAATGAAACACATCCAACTTCCTTCTTCTCGAGGAAGCTGGTCCATCTACAGCGGTGTCAAGTAAATGACGCAAGTCATCCTTTTCGTACTCATTACCTAACCCCCATGTGTGCGTGGGTCCTTGATCTCATGCTTTGTCCACCCAAGCGTGACCGTCGGCTCAATACCCACTCCTCGAAAAGAGGGACTTCTTGTGGAACCTGCAGGACATCATGTTTTTTTCGCCGTTCCTTCTAGATCAGTAATTTTCTATCGTAATTAAATGAATGACCTCAATTAATAAAAGATGAAAAGATTTATAATTCAATTAACAAAATTAAATATATAAAACTAAATAGATAAAAGTATACCAAATTTAAAATTTTTTGGATAGTTTTCCAATGCTCATCATCAAAACAATCACTTGCTCTGTCCTAAGATGCTCCAATGAAGAAGCTGTCGTCGTTGTCATCATTAATTCGGTGGTTGAGCCTTCCAAGTTTTCCTTTTTAACTCCTTCCTACATTTGATTCGATGCCATCCCCTTTTGGCATCATCTAAAACGTGACTTCTTATGTCCCACATGGCATTAGAACTATTGGAAAGGCTATTATTTGCGCCAAGTATCCACTAAATGGGAGAATGTTGGAGTTGGCGAATATTTCGAGGATCCTTGTTTTTTACCATGGCAACTGCACGCTCATGTGAGTTAAGGAAAGCGAAGTATGATCCGACGACATGTGATCCCCTGCATACGAGAATGAGGGGTTCATGGACAAGGCCCCAACACGGGTGTGTCCCGTGTCCGGTTCATCGACACCGGCGCTTCATACCACATGACGCCTCATAGGCACCGATTTTGTGAATATGAGAAATATAATGATGGAGATGTCATGCTCGGAGATGATATTGCGTTCGGATTGTCGGGCGTGGCGGGGTGAAGCTGAGGATGAGTAATGGCACAATGAAGACTCTTTCGGACGTGATGCACATATCCTCGATGAGTAGAAACCATTATCGGTTGGTACGATGGCTTATTTAGGGGTTATTTTCAGTCGTGATAAGAATTCGTGCAAGATGACTTGGGGTTCTATTGTAATTGCACGAAAAGTCCGTTACGGGACGTTATACAAGCCGCTCGAGGAAACGGTAATCGTTGGTAGCGGGTTTGTCTTTGAAAAGACCAAGGAAGATGGATCGACATGTCAATGTTGTGGCATCGAGAGGCTATGGCATATTGGTAAAAGGGACTGTCTACCTTAGCTTCGAGTCAAATGGTAGAGGGAGTACTAGATTGCTCTATGAGTTTCGGATTCTGGAACACTGTCTCCATGAAAAACAGAACCGAGTTAGCTTCCAACACACCGGTACAAGAGCAATAGACATTCTCAAGTTGATTCACAAGTGATGTTTTCGGCCTACTCCGACTCCATCAATTGGAGGATCTGGGTACTATGTATCATTCATAGATGATATTTCGAGATATAGTTGGATTTATTTTATTAAAAGTAAATCGAGATGTATTTGAAAAATTTCGAGAATTTAAGGTTTTGGTTGAAAACTAATTGGGTAGGAAAATCAAGGTACTTCGTACGAGATAATGGAGGTGAATTCTCTTCGGACAAGTTCGAGCAATTCGTATGGGTAATGGTATTGTGAGGCAAAAGACGACTCCATACACGTCTCAACAGAATGGGGTGGCCGAAAGATTAAATCGGTCACTCATAGAAAAGGCGAGATGCATGTTGAGTTGGGCAAGTTTGGGTCTTGAATTTTGGGCGAGAAGCTGTAGCCACGGCTAATTATTTGAAGAACCGGTCGCCGACCTTATCAATGAAGGACCGTACACCATATGAGGCACTATTTGGGAAGAAATCGAATCTATCACATGCTCGGGTGTTCGAGTGTGACGCGTATGTTCATATACCCAAGGAAAAAAGGAGTAAGCTTGACAATAAGTTTAAGAAGAACATATTCGTCGGATACAAGGAAGGGGTCAAGGGTTATAAGCTATGGAATCCAGAATCAAATACTATCGTATACAACGGGGATGTTGTCTTCCGTGAAACACAATCCCAGGCGGGCACATAGAAAAGTGATGGGCCCAAGATAGTGCTTGAAGAAAGTCCTAAAGCTGAAATCGTAGAGATGGTTCCACAAAGTGTGCCAATGGAGTCTAATTTTGATCCAAAGCAATGGGATTTGATTAATGAAGTCGAAGATGCAGATTCGGATGAAGACCCGGACACGAGATAGCATGCCGGCTCTCGGGAGATCAACGCGGGAAAGGCATGTACCACTTCGGTACTCGTGTAGTGCATTGAGTACGTTTCATGCCTTAGCATTACCGGAGATGATCCTAATTTTGTGAAAGACGCAAGATCCAGGGGATGATACGAATCGGTGAGAGCTCACAATGATAGATGAAATGCAATCGCTTGATTATAATGAGACATGGAGCACGTGTAAATTGCCTAATGATAGAAAGGCAATTGGGTGCAAATGGGTGTTCAAGCGAAACCGAAACCGGATGGAACTATGGAGAAGTATAAGGCTAGGCTCATAGCCAAGGGGTCTTCTCGGATCGAGAGGAGTTGACTATGAAGAGATTTTTTCTCCGTGGAAAAATTGACCTCGATACAATTTGTTCTATCCATTGAGCTGCAAACGATCTTGAGATGGAATAGATGGATGTAAAAACAGTTTTCCTTCATGGAGACTTGGAGAAGGAGATATATGAGACAACCAAAAGGCTTTGAAGTAAAAGGAAAGGAGAATCGGGTGTACAAACCGAAAAAGTCCTTATATGGGTGAAGCAGTCACCAAGGATATGGTACCATAAATTTGAAATGTACATGCTCCAGCTTGATTTTGTGCTTTCAAATTCGACCATTGTGTTTGTGTGAAGAGGGCGGGTGAACAGTTTGTCATTCTCACGTTATACATGGATGATATCTTGTTAATCAAAAATAGCGTGAAGATGGTGAAATTTGTGAAGAATTTGTTGGCTAAGAAGTTTGAAATGAAAGATTTGAGGCCTGCAAATTTTATTTTGGGCATGCGGATTACGAGGGACCTTGAGAAACGAAAACTATGGGTAGAGCAAGAGAAATACATCAAAGAAGTGTTGAAGAAATTCAATATGACGGATCTAAGCTTTGTTGGTGCCTCTATACCTTTAGGGACCAAGCTATTTGCGGAACGCCTGTCCTAAAACCGATGAAGAAGGCGAGAAGATGGCCCGAGTTCCATACACGAATGCGGTGGGTAGCTTGATGTATGCTATGGTGTGCACGCGTCCCGATATAGCCCAAGCAAGAGGAGTCTTGAGCCGATATATGCCTAACCCAAGTAGAGAACACTTGGAATGCGATCAAAAGAGTTTTCGGATATTTTTGTGGAATTTCGAATTTTTCTTTATGTTTTGAAGGTACGAGAGAATAGAAACATGCTTAATATCGTAGGCCATATAGATGCGGATTGGGATGGAGATATTGATAGTAGACGGTTCACTAGCATGTATGTTTTCACATTGTTTGGGCATGAGTTGGATGAGTAGGAGACAAAGCGTGGTAGCACTCTCTTCTACGGAGGCCGAGTACATAGCTCTTACTCATGCGGGAAAAGAGGCCGTATGATTATGGCAATTGTGCTTGGAGCTCGGTTTTAAGCAAAGTGTCATAGAGGTAAGATGTGACAATCAATGAGTTATTTATTTAGCTAAGAATTCAACATTTCACTCACGCACAAAGCATATCGATATTTTATACAAGAGAAAGTGGAGAAGAAAGTGATTCAACTGGTAAAAGTCGACACGAGTGAAAATAGTTCGACTTCCTTACTAAAGTCGTCACGGGTGCAAAGTTTGAATGGTATTCTCCTGCGATTGGATTAAAGAGGAATGATATTAGAAAGGCTCTCATTTGCGCGACGTATCCACCAAGTGGAAGAATGTTGGAGTTGGCAAAAACTTGGGGGACCCTTGTTTCTCATACCGAGTACATCCACATGAGCTTAGGAAAATTGAAGTATGATCCGACGACATATGACCCCCGCGCAAGGAATACGGGGGTTCGAGGCGGCGCTCCCGACACGGGTGTTCCGTTGCCCGAGTGAGAGGACGGGGGTTACGTTCTTCGGTGAGCGGGCGGGGTTTCGAGGCGGCGCCCGGAGCGGAACAATAATGGATTTAACTTTTATTTAAGTTGGCCCATTTGTTGATGGATTAAAGGGGTTTCAAATAGGTTTATATTTTTGGCCCGTTTATGGCATATATATTTACTCGTTTTTTGGCGATCATTATAATGAGTTGTACGACGTAAACCTAAATCATAGTGAAATCTCTTTGTAGGACATAGTCCTATCCTTGGAGTGAATCCGGGTAAACCGTGCGTCATCTAATTTTTTTTTTCTAGTATTTGTGTGATCATTCGAATTCAATGTGCAATATAACCTTTCAAGAACTAGTAAAAGTGGAATCTCGAAATATCGACCGGTCGATCGAGCATTTGAACCGAACGCAGACGGAAAAACCTCATCTTTGCACTTGCGATTCGCAAATGTCGTGAAGATTAATCGGATACATCATGTTTCCGAAAAACGAAGTATATCATGTAACATATACATGTATGTCAAATAATTCAAAATACATTTGTTTTTTCCTCTCCTTTCTATAAGAAATTACTACACTTTAATGGAGTACTCTCAAAGCTAGTAGCGCTTTTCTTTTCTTTTGGAGAAATGGGAATCATCATTGCCATCACTTTGAGGGGTCCCTCTGGCATATTGTTTGCCAGGATGTTGCACCAATCTCTCGGGGGCAACTTGGTATAGTATGCTTCTTGATTTTACACGCCAACTCCTTAATTTTTTGGTTTGTTGACATCCAAGGTTGATGTTCATTTTATTTCTCCTATGATCCTAACTAGGGATGATAGGAATTTGAAATGGAATCCACTAATTCAGAATAAACATGGGATAATTTTGAAGTTATAAAAACCTAATAAAAATAACAATAAAAAGATCGCATCGTTACCCGACAAAAGGGTGACTGGATTTGTGTTTTAAATTACGATAATGACATATTTCGTAAATCAGTATGTTTATATTTGTAATTATTTGGTAGACTGGTAATCAGCAAAGGAAAAATTTCGACCCCAAAAAAAAAAAAAGGAAAGGAAAATTGGAACACCCTATTTTGAAAGAAAAAAAAAAAGCGATAACGACCCTTGATTGGATAACGATAAAACATCATCGTCAGTTACACTTGTCCCATCGATGACTTACAGCTCCGAAATTTTGTCTTAAAAACATTTTGTGGGCCAAATTACTCGCTTTATTCTCATTTCTCGTACTTGTTTTTCCGAATCCAAGAAAAAGAGCGCGAATAGATTCATCCTCCGGCTAACTCGATTACAACGACAAGGAAACATAAAGCCGTAAACTTGATCGATATGATCCCGTCTCTCTATCTCTCTCTGTCGACATGCGTTTTGTACTTATCCCCAACACCCGCAGATTTGCTTCCTTGATTTGCTCAAACTCTCGTCACCTCCCACTCTCCTTTTCAATGTTCAAAAAGGACACGCATTTAACGCATTCTTGATTTGCCCTCTGCTCTCGCTGAAGAAGAAAACCGAACTTCGCCGATTTGATGAGATGGGTCCGCCGGGAAAGGCCGTTCTTGTGACCGGTGGGGCTGGTTTCATCGGCACCCACACTGTGGTTCAGCTTCTGAAAGATGGGTTCAGGGTCTCCATCATCGACAATCTCGACAATTCTGTCCCCGAGGCCGTCGATCGAGTTCGACAGCTCGTGGGTCCTGAGCTCTCGGAGAATCTCGAGTTCCACTTGGTACTTCCATTTTTTGAATTTTTTGTTCGGTTTCAAGGTTTGGTGAATTGGGTGTTTGTTCGTTTGTCTGTTTGAGGAAGGGAATGTGGGAATTGAGTGGAATTTGAAGTTTCTGGCGTTTGGCTTTGTGTTTCACTGAGGATCATGTTGTCTGGAATTAGAACAGAGGTTGAAGAAGATGAGTCAATGCTATGTGGTGTCAAAGTGAAAAGGTGAAATTGTTTTTTCCTGACTGCCTATCAATGCCATGTGGGGTAAATTCTGTCCGTCTGTGCTAGTTACTTCGTAGGAATTGGGGAACCAATTGATGGAGATGTAAAAGAAGGTAGTATTCATTCAGTTTAAGCTTATGAGGTCCACAGTATGGTGGAGTGGACTTTATAGAGCTCACATTGTTCCTACTCTTTGCGCTTGTTGATGGTCTAGAGCTTATTGCAGGGTGATCTCAGAAATAAGCAGGATTTAGAGGATCTATTTTCTCAAACCAAGTATGTACACCGTCCTTCATCCTTGCTCTCATCTTTGTCCTTGTCCAATGGCCTCATTGGTTCTCTGTAAACTCAAGATGATTAAACCCTTTCATTTTATTATTTTTCAATGAAACAGCTTTGATGCTGTGATCCACTTTGCGGGGCTGAAAGCCGTTGGGGAAAGTGTAGCAAATCCTCGAAGATATTTTGACAACAATTTGATTGGGACAATTAATCTGTACGAGATCATGGCAAAGTACAACTGTAAGAAGGTCTGTTTGACTTAGCATATGAATACTTGTTATTGTTGTTTCAGCTGCTTGCTTTGACATTCATAAAGATAATGTCTATAATTAAATGAAGCAAATAAATTGCTGACCGTGCCTCAAAAGCCCTATGCAGAACAGAAATGATTGATTTAATGTGCTTTGAGCCATAACTGTATGTTCGATGGCATTTTACCCATCATCAATAAAAGTTTGCCTGCATGAAATTTAGAAGGGCAATTCCACTGTCATTGTATAAGATCCACTCTTGTTTCATAAAGATTAATCATTCCTATTGAGGTATGAAAGCTTTTATATACTGTGATAGGACAGTTGATCGTGAATGGCTTTGGATAATTTTTTTTGCCTTTCCTTTATGCTTTTCTCGGACCATGCCTTCAGCTGAGTTTGCTAAATTATATAGCATTTTCCAGTTTTTTAAAATGAAGAAATCAGTGTCTCCCTATTCTAGTGTTGTCATTAGAAGAGAATAATTTTATTATCTGCTATGCCCTCCCCTCTGCTCTCATATGACAGTAATGTTTTTGGGGTGCTACAGATGGTTTTCTCCTCATCTGCAACTGTGTATGGTCAACCTGAAAAGATACCTTGTGTTGAGGATTTTCAATTGATGGCCATGAATCCTTATGGGAGGACAAAGGTGCGCTACTATTTTGGTCAGACTTATTTGTCCTTTTTGTGCGGGGATGATTTTGTTTTCTGTATGCTGAATATGGCTTCTATTTTTTGACGCCTTTCATGCACTTGCTTCTCTATAGCTTTTCCTTGAAGAAATTGCTCGTGACATTCAAAAGGCTGAACCTGAATGGAGAATTATATTGTTAAGATACTTCAACCCGGTCGGGGCTCATGAGAGGCGGCAGAATAGGCGAAGACCCTAAGGGAATTCCAAACAATCTCATGCCTTACATCCAACAGGTGGCTGTTGGCAGACTGCCTGAACTTAATGTGTATGGTCATGATTATCCAACAAGGGATGGCAGTGCGGTACGTTAAGATCTGTTCTCAGTCAATTATTTATCTTCATCGAATCATTGCCCTAATTTCATTGTTCTTCTTAAGTATGCACCTACTCATGCCGAAGTGACTTGCTTTTAATCAACAGATCAGAGACTACATCCATGTCATGGATTTGGCAGATGGTCACATTGCAGCTCTGAGGAAGCTTTTTACAACAGAAGACATAGGTGATCTTCAGATGTTCTTTTTGCTTTAATCTTGTAGAACAATAGCTTGACATCATGTCTTCCAATAACATTCAAGTCTCTACATCTATTTCTAATTAAATAATTTAAGTATGTTTTGTCATTGTTGGAGACAAGTTATATAGTTTGGTAATTCTCTTGACTATTTTCATAGGTTGTACTGCGTACAACTTGGGGACTGGATGTGGTACTTCAGTCCTTGAAATGGTGGCAGCATTTGAGAAGGCCTCTGGCAAGGTAAGCTTCCTTTAGGTTCCGCAGATCCTTCTAGGCTACTCATTAACATTTTTCCTGCTTGCTTACAGAAAATTCCCATTAAATTGTGTCCAAGGAGACCAGGAGATGCTACGGAGGTTTTCGCCTCTACTGAGAAAGCAGAAAATGAACTCGGCTGGAAGTGTGTCCTATACTCTATGCGTTTTTTTTTAGTACTAATCGACTTGATCTCTCTCCTTTCCCTTCTTCATATGGCCACTTAATGATGGATTCATGTGATTTGCTTGATCATGCGAAAAATTATCTATGGTCTGTTTCATTCGAAACTTCTTGTCCTAATATTACTTATGGCTGACAGTCATTTCCTCTGCAATATCTCAATGACCAATTTGTTCCTATTCATCTAAGAATCCATATACTAACTGCCTATGCTTCATGAGGAAATAGTACTTGGTCATGTTCTGTTCTTTCTTTTTGGGTTTACACGACTGTAAATTCGACCACTTATGATGCAGCTGGTCTGAGACAAATACAATTTTCACGGATTGTCTAGATGAATTGATAATTAAAATCTCCTATATCGGTTTGTCCTGCTGTCGAGGTGCTAAAATTGGTAGCCATGGACGAAGGAATAGGTCATGCAGTTCCTTTTCATTTTGGATCCTAGTCTCGAATATACAATAAGTTTACATCAGGATTGCCTCCATTTATTTCTATTAGAGCAAATTCATAGAAATTACTTTTCCTGATGAACTCCATGTTTAAGATGCAGATAGATCAATATCGAAGAATATATTCTGAGTGTTGATTTTTTGTCGCCTCTTTTTCAGGGCCAAGTATGGCGTGGAGGAGATGTGCCGGGACCAATGGAACTGGGCAAGCAACAATCCTTGGGGCTATCAGTCCGAGCCTTGAACAATATACAGCTGGGGATATCCCATTTAGCTGTTTTACATCTTTAGGGATCACCAAATAAGTGAATTGAATGCCGGCAAAGAACACTCGAATCGGAGTACTACGTATCACTTTTTGAACTTTGAAATGTTCACACAAAGACCTACAATTTTCTCCTCATTTCGCCTGCAGAGATTACGAGTCTCCTCTCTTACCTCAAAAATAAGAACAAAACTGAATATACCCCCCACATACAACATTCGCGGTCTAGCAATTACCGCGCAAGTTTTGTGCTCAGATGATGAGATTTGATTAGTCCTAAATTGAACACGTTCTAGGATCAGATGAGTCAGATGACAGATGGTCGAGCCCTCCTCTTGTTTCTTGCTTATTGATTGCTAATGGCAAGTGTGCTGTTCTTTATTAGTGCTGTGATAAAATAGGGATGACTAGTCAATAAAAAATAGTTGATGTGAAGCATGTTTCCTTGGGTATCACCTGCCTCATCTTCCTGTAATTGGTGGACGTAAAAGAATTATTATCTCCTCCATGCACAGATGAAGCAAGACTTGACTAAAATGACTGAAAGAACCAAACATCTCTCCCAAGAGGCAAGAGAGATTTTTGCATGTGACAGAGATTGATGGAGCTTGGGCTTCTGAAGGTACTTTCTTCGAAATTGTTAAGGATCTTAGTCGTTAGAATGAGATAAGGACAGACTGATGCTAATATGGAGCTCATACTAAGTCAACTCTCTGGTCTAGAGGGCTCCACCCCCAACATCTAGGTTGAACTTTGAGGAACCTTCATTTCATGAAAGGAGCAGTTGAAAGGAATCAATCCATCAAAGCCCTCTCTTTGAAAGGATGGCATGGTGATTGCTTCTCCATCGATGGCTGGCGCATCTCCGGCTGCTTTCACCCAGCAGCTCCCGACGCCTTCGCCGTTCTCATTCTCAGTCACCTCTACCCGGTGGACTGTGGTGCCGCCGATTCAGCTCTCGAGTCTCTTCCTCCGGTTCATGGCGCTACTTCTGTCCTTCATCTCGGCTCTCGCGCTGACGACCCCGCTGAAGAAGAGAGGTCAATCTCCTTCCAACTGCAGCCAGCTTCCTGAATTGATGTAAGAATGAACTCTATCGACGTATTCATCTCTTATGCAATTTAAAAGCCTCAAGAGGGCTATCAAACTTGAACAGAGTTCGTAGCACAACCGATTGCCGAGTCCGCATTTCACTTCTTTTCATGCGCAGAAGGGTATTCGATGCTCACAATTTACTTTCCCCCTGTGGCTTCCTCGCAGGTATTGCTTCATTGTCACCGTTGTGGTTTTCGTTTACTCAGCTTTTCAGCTCTTCAAAGGCGTCTGTGACATTTCCTATAGAGGGATTTTAATCTCAGACAGGTTCTCGGACTACCTTAGCTTCATCCTCGATCAGGTAATGGACAATTTTTGACAGGTCTGAGTCAGTTTCTTGCTACTGCTTCCCTCCGTCAAGCAGCCCGCGTTTCTTAGCTTCTTCCATATGGCTATGTTAAGGCTGAAATCTTACTGCGTGATGCAGCTGGTGGCTTACCTTCTCATTTCGAGTTCTTCGTTGGGGATACAAGCAATTCAACAGAAAGGAAGGGCAACACCATTCTGGAGGCCGTCTGTCATATCTATCAGCATGTCTCTTGCAGTCTTCCTGATCACAGCAACCTGTGCTCTATTGTCGGGTTACAAGCTTTGTAAGAGAATTATTTGGTGATGGAACAGAATAGTCTGCTCGTGGATGAATTGATGTCTGACCTCTTGAAGCAACTCTGTTTTTGGTAGACAATTCATTATGAAGGCATCTACGACGCTCTAGGCAATTCTAGAGTATAATCACCAAATTAGTACTAAGTACTACATACTAGCACGAAAATAACCACACAAATTTTGTCAGTCGGACTGAAGCTGTCAGTCGGCTGATTGCTCGTGAAGTATTCGAAAATTATCAAAGTAGAATCACCGCGTATTAGTAAATTAGCCTTAACAGCAGTCCATCCATCCTATAATTCCATTTGAAGATAGTATCATCCAACGAACACAATTCAAAACTGTGCTATGAAACGGTGTGCATCACTTTTAGTAGACAAAAACGGGGTGACCTGTCAACCATTACAATATGCAATAGACAATATGCTAAGCTTGTAGAACGAGAGAAAAAAAGACAGAACAAAAAAAAAAAGGCCCATTATCTTATGGGCTCCAAAGTCCTCTCTTCCTCCCCAGTCATGACAAGCTTGCCCTCGATAAATTCACAAGCAGGAATCTGAATCCCGAGCTGCTTCTGCAGTTTCTTGACGACGAATACTTCAGGCACCTCACATATGGAAACCACATTACCCTTCCTACCAAGCCGTCCCGTGCGGCCAGCACGATGAGCATAGTGAATGGAGTCCGTTGGTAAGTCCAGATTAACTACAAGATCGCATTCCGCTACGTCCAAACCTCTCGCTGAAAGCTCATTTGTCACCAGAACACGCAAATCGCCGTTCTTGAACTTCTTTAAAGTTGTTGATCTAACAAGCTTACCCAGATCACCATGCAACTCTGCAGCATCAATTCCACGGGCCTCTAGCTTAAAAACAGCATCTTTCAGCTGCTTAGTGTTGTTCATGAAAGCGATCACGGACTTTGCATCGAGCGCATGGATGCATCTTCTCATCGTGTCAATCTTGTGCTGTAGCTTTGTGACACAGTAATAGTGCTTCAAAGAGGGAGGTAGAATTGTAACAGCTGGCTGACCCTGCAAATTTGAGGTATTACTCAAACTTAACGACGGCTTTGACGGATTAACAGGTTTAGATATTGGAGCAGAATCAAGCGTCACGACTTTTTCTGCTTGCACAAGCAGCGGATCATTTCCCCAGCTCCTAGCGGCCCTTATAACGGAAAATGGAACCGTCGCAGAAACCAAGATAGTCTGTCGGTGTGCCTGCCTTACCCTTGAACTTTTAGGCTCTCGTGCATCCATGCCGGATCTTCTCCCTACATGTTGCAATATCCGATGCATATCCTCCCGGAAGTTAAACGAAAGAAGCTCGTCAACTTCATCCAAGACCAAGAAACGACAGTCATGGGTGTGAAGCTTTCCAGCAGCACTTATTTCCGCAATTCGCCCTGGTGTTCCGACGACAATAGCTGGCTTATTTTTCTTCAGAGCTTCTTCTTGCCTAGAACGATTTGCACCCCCCACAAGCTGCTGAACAACTTTCTTATCAGAAGGTCCCAAGAGCTTCTCGACCTCCCTCACAATCTGCATTCCTAGCTCCCTAGACGGAGCCACAATAACAGCCTCTATCTCCATTTTCTTCCCATGTTCATCCTTGCAATCAGGAGATTTCTTTCTCAGTGGACCTACTTCAGAAAGTATGGGGAGTAGATACGCCAACGTTTTTCCTGAACCTGTGTAAGACTGAATCACAACATCGTGGTTCTTAAGAATGGTTGGAATTGCAGCAGCTTGAACATCAGTTGGAACCTTGAATCCTTCAGCCTCCAATCTTTCCAACAATAATGGTGGCAAGCCAAGCTCTGAAAATGATTTCGCATTAAATGGACCCAGTCCTGATTCAAATGGTTTTCTTGTAGCAACTGACTTGAATTCATTGCCACTAAGAGGCTGAACTTCACCCCTTTTTTCTTTTCTAAGAGAAGTTTCGTACTTAGTTCTGTTATTTTTGTCCCTATTCGTTTTACAAGTTTCACTCTTGGGACCAAGGCTTGCAAGAGTAAGGGGTCCCTGGTTAATTTCAACATGACGGAGCAATTTTCCACTCCCATGAAAGCAAGCAGCCCTAGAAAGAGAGGATAGCCTTTGGCAGGGCAGGGACAGGAGCAGCAACCGTGTTGATGATAACATCGGCATCTTCAACGATACCATCCCTCCGTTAATTGTATGAACTTTAGAAAACCAACCTCAAGGAGCATGTAAAACTCAATCCCGGCTTAACTTTCCTCGCGCACTAGAGGCTGACATGGGAGCACCTTAACCCTGGACGATGAAAAAGGAGATACACAACCAGTACATCTTTGGGGCCTTGGCACAGTTAATGTCGGCGGGCAAACTAACTTTTGGAGTCTTCAGAAGAATGTTTAGTGAACTGCATGGAACCAAAAAAAGGATAGTTAGAATGACTGCTGACAATGAGGTCATACTGATGTTAGCATCGGTGTCAACGTGAGAACAGTGCGACTCTCTTACCAAAGGTTGGATCCTGAATTTCGCAACAAAAAGTTGATCATAGACCCCCTGATACACACCTTGACCAACATGTAAATGGACCAATAGAAAACTAAAACATGTATGTCATTAGACACATGGTGGCTGATCCAACTTCTAAAAGATGCATGCCCGGTTACAAAAGGTCACGCCTTAGCATCGTGCTTTAAGAGATTGACGTCCCACCGCCAGTAAAAAGCGCAAGAAACCTGTACTTCTTATGCCTTAGACCACAAACCTCCCTCCGTTGTCACAGAGACATTTTCTCGAACACCATGAGGGCGTGACGGTCACACGGCAGCTAACGAACTTAAGACGAAAAATTAGCCGCGACGATGTTTCGATTCCCCAAATATTCAACTCATCCAACGGGAAAATAAACCAAACGAAACGGTCCCCTCGGTCGGGGCTCAAGGATTCCATCTCGTGGACATGGAAAGGGAGAAAGCGATAAAAAGAAAAACGAGCCTCCAGCACCGGCATGCATTCAAATGTACGAGGAACGAACCTGGGGGTGGGTGCTGTGCGCTTTTGTCGGTTGCGGGCTACAATCGAGGAGAAGATTTGCAGCGCGGGTCGGGTCGCGTTGCGGTGGAGGCGAACGCCCTGCCTGAACGTCGGTCGGACCTAATCTCTTGGAACTGCGATTGCCTTGCCCCCAAAAAAGAGAACAGCAAAGAAAAGAAATACACAAAAATGACACTTGCAATTAAACTGAAACTACGCACGAAACGGCGTTGAAGTGGTATATCTCATTTCTGACCTTTTATATACATTGTGTACGATATACATATATATATTGGATTTGGATAAATGTATTTGGCGGTGGGATTTTCGTATAATTTCTTAGTCGCTGAGATAAGCACATTTTGTTACGCGAGCACGCGCACATATATATAAAACAATAAATTGATCACAAAATCAGAGTCAGATTAGTGTTGATTAATGTGTGCGAAGCTACATCGTTAGAGTTGGAGGAAAATAGTGTAAATGCCCTCATGCTTATAGAGCCAGAACGTAATCGAAAAGGCAATACCTTGCTTTAAAAATTGGTAGGTGGAATTAAGTTTCTGGCCAATAGGTATGCGACTTTCTTGATAAAAAGATTGAGAAGGTTAGGATGCTAGTATCAAAGGTAGGGGGTCGGTTCAACTCCCGCATTCCGCAAAAAATGGAAGCAAAAGTCAAAGAGAGAAGAGTTAGAGACAAAATAGACATTAAAAAAAAAGAAATTTTTCAAAAAAAAGGGCTCAAAGTGCATTTATTTTCTCAAATAAGGACCTAAAGTTGACTTTGTTTCAAATAAAGGCTGAAATGCCATCATTGTCTCAAATAAAGGCATGAAATGAATATTATTTTAAATAAAGGCATGAAGTAACTTTATCGGTCTCAAAACGAGCCCGAGTCAACAGTTAATAGGGGCATTTTGGTCATTTTAATAACTTTTTGTTATTTTATTATTTGTTTTTTCCTTTTTTTAGTTTTTCAAAAATTTAAAAAAATAAAATTGAAAAAAATAGAGGATGAAAACACGGGCGAAGAGAGGGCCGGGGCCCTCTCCCTGCCGAGGCATGGGGCAACACTCGCCCGGGTCGGCGGGGTCACCACCCTCGACGAGGCACCGACGACCACCCCGGCCAGAGCTACCGCCCCACCGGCATTGGGCCGACGACCACAGGCGAGAGGCGGCCTCCTCCCGCTTGTGTTTTTCTTGTTGCTTCTTTTTTTCAATTTTTTAATTTTTAATTTAATTAAACTAAAAATTATGTTAAAAGTGTGTTTTGACAAAAATAGCCTTGCTCGGCCGAATTTTTAGGTGGTCGACCGACCGGCAAGGTGAGACCCTTATCGAAACGATCATAGTCACTCAGGCCCTTATTTGAAATAATAAGAAGACTTCGTGCATTTATTTGAAATAATAACCACTTCACCTCCTTATTTGAGAAAATAAAAGCACATGGGGCTCTTTTTTGAAATTTTCCCAAAAAAAAATTAAATATGTGGGTTTGCTTGTTCAAAATGAGATGCTTTATAGGAGGAAATGTTTTTAATTGAAGACTTTAATTTAGAAAATACATGTCTATCCTTGTCATATCCATCAAGAATGCTCTCTTTTCTTTTTTCCGAAAAGTATACCAAAAATTGTACTTTTATGATACGATACCTTTTCATTTCGGGACATTTGATCCTCGAAACTATGTAGGGCTCTCACAAAAGGCGCACGATCCAAAGGCTAGAATGATGCGGGCAACGGCACTTTTGGCCGTAGTTTAAGATGGGTGGCCATAGCAGATCGACCAACGTGGTGGCGATTGTGTTTGACAATGATTGATGGGGCATCATAACGGTCCGCGGTTCATCTAATTAAGATAGGCTATCTCATCATAAAAACAGAAACGAGTAAAACAATCATAAGGGTGTTACGGAGAAAATTTCATGATAAAAGATGATGTTTTCCGGAAAATTATTTTTCGGGAGGATGTCATCTCCTTTTTGAGCTCGGGAATTCTTTTTCTTAACTTTAAGCATGTACATTTTCTTTGATCATAAATGGTTTTTCGTTGATCGGCCGTCTTTAGCAATTCAAACTTTTGAAAGTCCAAAAAGCTACTTCACATAAAATTCTATTATAGTCAAATAAACGCGGTCTATATCGATTTTCACAATAAACGAAAGGAGCTTTGATAGGGATATACGAGGCGACCATATGAATCACGATATTTACAAGTGATGAACATCGCCACAACTTTTATTTACTTCGATTTCTTTATCTTCTTATTCATTTGCAGATGGAAGTTGCCACGTCTTTATTTGGATATAAGAGATGTAGTATGCGTTGACCGGTGAAATCACTTGACTCAGCAGCAAATCGGCTATCTTGACCATAATTACCCAAATGCCACTTTCCCCCTCAACGATGAGCCGCTCACTTTGTCTAAAACCTTAGGGTGGAATGGGTCGGGCCAAAAATCGTTCGAATCAAATTGATTAATTTAACTTGTTTTAATTCATTTCTATACAACATAAATTTAGTGACTCGTACCCGATACATCTCCTATCATAAATACATATCCGACTTAGCCCATATTATTAACTCACTTTCATATTTAATCAAATTCAAGAAGACTCATATGTAAATTGAGATAAAAGCGGGGAGTAGGCGAGCACGAGATCTACCAAGGGCGAAAAAGAGAGTCGTGAAGATGAATTGAGTTTAAGTAAGTTACGAACTCATTTTTTAAACTTATTTATTATCCATTTAATAAGTATAACTAATAAATATAATTACTCAACCTTGATGTATGGATTCTGACAAAAAAAAAAACCTTGAAGTATGGATATATATAATTGACTTTGATAGGTCAACGTTGGTCCAATGAAAAGATGACAATGCATTGGTCCCTGCTCAAGGGACCACAAGGTCAACGCCCTTGACCTGTTCAGCTGTCCATCGTGATTGTCATGTGGCGGAAGCAATTTCTACACGGAATGAGGTCAACATCTTCCTCAATAAAGATCAAACGATGCTTTATTTGTCAAAAATTGTTCAAAAGGTTATAAATTCATTATACCACGATCCCTAATAATTTAATATTTAGTCCTAAGTTTTTTTTTTTTTTGAAGATTTGTGAATGTAATTATTTTGATCAATTTTAATCAAAAATCATTTATGTAAACGACGACCGTCCAACGTCATACTACGATCGACAGCAGACATTGACCGGACCGATACATTAGCGGTTTCGATCAAAGTTGAATGAAAGGACTATATTCACAAGTGACTAAATTGATAAAATTAAAAAGTTTTAAGACCGATGCATCGGCATAGTACCTCTTGGACAATTATTTCATGCAACTAGCCATTGATTTAAGTATTTATATAGAAGAAGCAATCAGTGTGGACTTTTTATTTATTTAGTCTTTTCAAGTTTGTATCCATTCCATTGCTCGGCGAACTCAATGACGAAATTGAAAGGCTTGAAATTCTTTTGCGAAAAGGACGTGCGGTTGTTTCCCACCATATGCGGTGCAAAAAGATCTGCTGTGAACACGTTGATGTCTTCGAGAGTATTGTTCGGAACATCACCTCTGGTGCTAATACATTTTCTTCCGAACTTTTTCTTGTGATATCAAAAATCCTAAATTCTATCTACTGTGAGATATTTACCCTAAAATTTCTTCTTGTGATACAAAAAACTCTAAACTTGTGCCTATGTGATACATTTACCGTCCGTCATAATTCCTTCAGATGATTTTTTAGTCAAAATACAGTCATTTTTATTTCACTTAAGCATGTCAACACCGTTTCCCCGTAAGCAAATTTTTAATAGTCCTCATCAATACAACCTTAACGGAGGGTAAATGTGTCACACATGTACAAGTTTATGATCACAATTTGCTTTCAAGGCTCCATATAGGCAGATTTTTAGCAGTCTTCATCAACAGAACTTTGACGGAAGGTAAATATATTACACACTTACAGGTTTAGGATTTTTTGATGTCTAGAAGAAAGTTTAGGGCAAGTGCGCTGTAATAAGTATAGTTTGAAATTTTTTTATGGCTTTTGCCCTTATATTTATGAAAAGAAGAATTCCACTGATACATGGGTGAGTTTCGACAGTGCTTCACGTATGGAAAGGACGGTTTGCTAGGAAGCTGAAAGCAAACCTTCGATTTTGACAACTCCGCAAAGACGGTGTATCGAGGTTTCAATGCCCTGCTGACTTTTTCATCCTCAAAAGAGTTTCGTTCTCGACGGAGCAAGATTTGACTAGCAAAAGGAAAGAACGTTCTTTTCTAGGTCAAGAAGTCATAAAATAAAGAGCATAGAACTATAAAAAAAAACACTTTCTAATAAATATAAATACGAGTACAAGAATTATCTAGTAAAATTTACTTGCATGGAACGATCTTAATTGTTAATGGTAAGAAGGTAACAAGAAGATAGCATGGTTTTTGTATTGATTTAGAAAAAGGATTTAAAGGAAAATTTGTTGCATAGTATAGGCAATGGTGCAAATATGGAAACTTGAGAATAGTGCCGAATGACTAATTTAACTTCGTTATGGAAATTTGAGAGACTAGAATAAATAAATTAAAAATTTAGGGACTACATTAAACATTAGTGAATAATCCAATGACCATATTGGATGAATTAAATTTCAAATGATGACGTTGCACATTGGTCTAAAATTTAGATACTAGGGCTAATTCCCTAAAAAAGTATCAACTTTAGTTCTAATGACGATTTTGGCCTGAACTTTTTTTTGTCTCTATAAAAAAATCATTAACTTTAACTCAAGTCCCAAATATGACCCCGAACTTTGTTTTGTTTCATAAAATATCACCGACTTTAACTCGTTGTTGAAGTGTGATCCATCTTTGTCAAATGAAGCTTTGACGGTGAAGAGCAAAAAATATATATATTAAATTAATAAAATATTAATGGCGGTGGTAAAAGTCGGTTATGCATTCTATAAATATAGGTTTGGTCCTTCATTTTCATATGTACTCCCACGTGTAAGAAAAAGCCAAGATGAGAGATTCCTTTGTAAGTCCTTTTACTTATTAAAGTTTAGTATCAAATATCATTCTTATCGTGCTAGTCTTCTTGCCATTATTTCTCTATCTTTTATATCCAAACACACACACTTGCACACACGCTTCGCAAAAAACCCAACAGAGTATGGTATAGCAAAATTGACGAATATTTCACCGAGTAAGGATTCGGGAGGAGCATGAGTGAGCCTACACTCTACATCAAGACCCAAAGTAATTCTAATACTCTTATTGTCTCTCGGTATATAGATGATCTTATATATATAGGGAACAATGAGAAGATGATTCAAGAATTCAAAGAAGATATGATGAAGACATTCGAGATGACAGACTTGGGATTAATGCATTATTTTCTCGGTATCGAGGTGGATCAAAATGAAGGAATCTTTATCTCGCAGAAGAAATATGCAAAGAACATCTTAAAGCAATTCAAGATGAATTATTGCAAAGCGATTATGATGCCATTAGTGATAAATGAGAAATGAGCGAAAAAGCGGATGCTTCGTTTTACGTAAGCCTTATTGGTAGTTTATTATATCTTTTCACCAACCCCCGGATATTATGTATGCTACCATTCTATTATCACGTTTTATGCAGAGTCCAAGCCAAATTCATTTTGGAGCTGCCAAGAGAATTCTAAGATACTTATGAAGAACTATGGATTATGGCATTTGGTATTAGCCAAGTGCAACGATTAAGCTCATCGGGTACATTGAAGTGATTGGGCGGGATCAACCGATGATAGGAGGAGCACTATTGGCTATGCATTCGCATTGGGTTTTGGAATACTCTTGTGGGCATCCAAAGAACAAGACTCAATACCTTTTCATTTCGGGACATTTGACCTTCGAAACGTGTAGGGCTCTCTTGAAAAGCACAAGATCCGAAGGCTAGAATAATGCTTGCGACGGTACTTTTGGCCGCAATTTAAGAGGGGTGGCCACGGTAGCATCGACCAACGTGGTGGCGGTTGTGTTTCACAATGATTGATAGGGCATCATAACGGTCCGCGGTTCATCCACATCGTAAAAAAGAAATGAGTAAAACAACCATAAGGGTGTTACGGAGAAATTTCATGATAAACGATGATGTTTTCCGGAAAATTATTTTTCAGGAGGATGTCATCTCCTTTTTGAGCTCGGGAATTCGTTTTGTTAACTTTAAGCATGTACATTTTCTTTGATCATAAATGGTTTTTCATTGATCGGCCGTCTTTAGCAAATCAAACTTTTGAAAGTCCAAAAAACTAATTCACATAAAAAAATTTTATAGTCAAATAAACGCAGCCTATATCGATTTTCACAATAAACCAAAAGGAGCTTTGATAGGGGTATACGAGGCAACCATATGAATCACGATATTTACAAGTGATGAACATCGCCACAACTTTTATTTACATCGATTTCGTTATCTTCTTATTCATTTGCGAGATGGAAGTTACCACGTCTTTATTTGGATATAAGAGACGAAGTATGCGTTGACGGGTGAAATCACTTGACTCAGCAGCAAATCGACTCTCTTGACCATAATTACCCAAATGCCACTTTCCCCCTCAATGATGAGCCGCTCACTTTGTCCGAAACCTTAGGGTGGAATGGGTCGGGCCAAAAATCGTTCGAATCAAATTGATCAATTTAACTCGTTTTAATTCATTTCTATATAATATAAATTTAGTAACTCGTACCCGATACATCTCGTATCCAACATATATTCGACTTAACTCATATTATTAACTCACTTTCATATTTAATCAAATTCAAGAAGACTCATACGCAAATTGAGATAAAAGCGGGGAGTGACTAAGCGTGAGATTAAGTAAGGGCGAAAGATAGAGTCACGAAGATGAATTGAGTTTAAGTAAGTTATGAACTCATTTTTTAAACTTATTTATTATCCATTTAACAAATATAACTAATAAATATATTTACTCAACCTTGAAGTATGGATTCCGACCACACACAAAAAAAAAAAACATCTTGAAGTACGGATATATATAATTGACTTTGATAGGTCAACGTTGGTCCAATGAAAAGAGGACAATGCAGTGGTCCCTGCTCAAGGGACCACACGGTCAACGTCCTTGACCCGTTGAGCTGTCCATCGTGATTCTCATGTGTTGGAAGCAAATTCTACACGGAATGAGGTCAACATCTTCCTCAATAAAGATCAAACGATGCTTTATTTGTCAAAAATTGTTCAAAAGGTTATAAATTCATTATACCACGATCCCTAATAATTTAATATTTAGTCCTAAGTTTTTTTTTTTTTAAAGATTTGTGAATGTAATTATTTTGGTCAATTTTAATCGAAAATCATTTACGTAAACGACAATAGTCCAATGTGGTACGGTCGACAACAGATATTGACTTGACCGACACATTAGCGATTTCTAATCAAAATTAAACGAAATGATTGTATTCATAAGTGACTAAATTAGTTAAATTGAAAAGTTTTAAGACTGATGAATTGGCTTAGTATCTCTTGGACAAATATTTCATGCAACCAGCCATTGGTTTAAGTATTTATGCAGAAGAAGCAATCAGTGTGGTCTTTTGATTTATTTAGTCTTTTCAAGTTTGTATCCATTCCATTGCTTGGCGAACTCAATGACGAAATTGAAAGGCTTGAAATTCTTTCGCGAAAAGGACGTGCGGTTGTTTCCCACCATATGCAGTGCAAAAAGATCCGCTGTGAACACGTCGACGTCTTCGAGAGTATTGTTCGGAACATCACCTCTAGTGCTGATACATTTTCTTCTGAACTTTTTTTTGTGATATCCAAAATCCTAAACTATATCTACTGTGAGATATTTACCCTAAAATTTCTTACTTGGATACAAAAAACTCCAAGCTTGTGCCTATGTGATATATTTACCATCCGTCATGATTCCTTCGGATGATTTTTCAATCAAAATATAGTCATTTTTATTTCACTTAAGCATGTCAACACCGTTTCCATGTAAGTAGATTTTTAACAATCCTCATCAACAGAATTTTAACGGAAGGTAAATGTGTTACACATGTACAAGTTCGGGATCACAATTTGCTTTTAGGCATCCATGTAGGCAAATTTTTAGCACTCCTCATCAAAAGCACTTTGACGGAAGGTAAATATATTACACACTTACAGGTTTAGGGATTTTTTGATGTCTAGAAGAAAGTTTAGGGCAAGTGTGCCGTAATAAGCATAGTTTGAAATTTTTTTATGGCTTTTGCCCTTATATTTATGAAAAGAAGAATTCCACTGATACATTGGTGAGTTTCGACAGTGCTTCACGTATGGAAAGGACGGTTTGCTAGGGAGCTGAAAGCAAACCTTCGATTTTGACAACTCCGCAAAGACGGTGTATCGAGGTTTCAATGCCCTGCTGACTTTTTCATCCTCAAAAGAGTTTCGTTCTCGGCGGAGCAAGATTTGACTAGCAAAAGAAAAGAACGTTCTTTTCTAGGTCAAGAAGTCATAAAATAAATAGCATAGAACTAAAAAAAGCACTTTCTAATAAATTTAAATACGAGTATAAGAATTATCTAGTAAAATTTACTTGCATGGAACGATCTTAATTGTTAATGGTAAGAAGGTAACAAGAAGATAGCATGATTTTTGTATTGATTTAGAAAAAGGATTTAAAGGAAAATTTGTTGCATAGTATGGGCAATGGTGCAAATATGAAAACTTGAGGATAGTGCCGAATGACTAATTTAACTTCGTTATGGAAATTTGAGAGACTAGAATGAATAAATTAAAAATTTAGGGACTGCATTGAATATTAGTGAATGATTTAATGACCATATAGGATGAATTGAATTTCAAATGATGAGGTTGCACATTGATATAAAATTTAGATACTAGGGCTAATTCTCTGTAACAACATCAACTTTAGGTCTAATGACGATTCCGCCCGAACTTTTTTTTTGTCTCTATAAAAAATCATCAACTTTAAGTCGAGTCCCAAATATGATCCCGAACTTTGTTTTGTTTCATAAAATATCACCGACTTTAACTCGTTGTTGAAGTGTGATCCATCTTTGTCAAATGAATATATATATATATATATTAAATTAATAAAATATTAATGGCGGTAGTAAAAGTCAGTTATGCATTCTATAAATATAGGTTTGGTCCTTCATTTTCATATGTCCTCCCATGTATAAGAAAAAGCCAAGATGAGAGATTCCTTTGTAAGTCTTTTTACTTATTAAAGTTTTGTATCAAATATCCTTCTTATCTTGCTAGTCTTCTTACTATTATCTATACTTTATACCCAAACACACACACTTACACACACGCTTCGCAAAAAACAAACGAGTTTGGTATAGCGAGAATTGACGAATATTTCATCTAGCAAGGATTCAGGAGGAGCATGAGTGAGCCTACACTTTACATCAAGACCCAAAGTAATTCTAATACTCTTATTGTCTCTCTCGTATATAGATGATCTTATATATATAGGGAATAATGAGAAGATGATTCAAGAATTCAAAGAAGATATGATGAGGATATTCGAGATGATAGACTTGGGATTGATGCATTATTATTTTCTCGGTGTCGAGGTGGATCAAAATGAAGGAATCTTTATCTCACGTAAGAAATATGCATAGAACATCTTAAAGAAATTCAAGATGGATTATTGCAAAGCGATTATGACGCCATTGGTGATAAATGAGAAACGAAGCAGAAAAAGCATATGCTTTGCTTTACAAAAGCCTTATTGGCGAGTTTATTATATCTTCCAGCTACATGACCAGGATATTATGTATGCTACCAGTCTATTATCATGTTTTATGCAAAGTCTAAGCCAAATTCATTTTGGAGCTGCCAAGAGAAACATGCTCGGAATATCACAAAAATGGATAAAGAAGGAGTGTTGAAGTATGATCCATCTTTGTCAAACGAAGCTTTGGTGGTGAAGAGCAAAAAATAAAAATAAAATAATAAATAAATAAATAAATAAAATATTAATGGCTGGGTAAAAGTCGGTTATGCATTCAATAAATAGAGGTTTGGTCATTCATTTTCATATGTACTCCTACGTGTAAGAAAAAACCAAGATGAGAGATTCCTTTGTAAGTCTTTTTACTTATTAAATTTTTGTATCAAATATCCTTCTTATCTTGCTAGTCTTCTTGCAATTATTTATCTACATTTTATACCTAAATACACACATTTGCACACACTCTTTGATAAAAACCCAACAAACTTTAACTCAAGTCCCAAATATGCTCCCCTTAATTTTGGAACCGTTAATTGTCCAATATCGTAATTCCACGTCGTCAATAAATCTATGTGATTTGCTGAAGTGAATTGGAGGGACTATTCATTGTCTTCTTAACATGGAATTCAAAGTTGTTCCCCTATTTCACCACGGCCACAGCTTGATTCAATGTATGGATAAGACTAACGATTGGAACCTCGTCATGAGTTTAGATTGGATTTCGCAAAATTACTTATTGATACGCATTAATGGAGAAACAAGTTACACGAATGTATTATCAAATAAAATAGCGGAGAAAACTATCTTATTTCTCGAACCGTAGATTAAGAGTCCGGGGACTTGGTTACATTAATTACAACTAATGCCCTTTCGGTACCTTAAAATTCATGAAAAAAAATAATGGATTTGACAAATTTGATGAATTCTACTTGAAGATCAAAGAATCAATTTTTTTGGGGTTTTTCTTCCCATGACATTTGTTTGAAATAAAGAAATTACATGAAATTAGGATGAAATAAGTTCAAGATTACTCCCCAATTTGAACTCGTGCACCAAACTTGTGCTCCGGGCTTGTCTTGACCATTGGACCGATTTGGCGACTCGTTAGGACCGAGAAATCTCTTGGTCCTATCTCTCCTTCACGCTTCTTTCTCATCTCGCTAGAATTCCATTAGACCGCAATCCGGGCGTTGATATTTTTCCCTTTTGCTCTCCTTCTATTCTTGTACCATTGATGTCTCATCGTTGATATGCAAATGTTATTTAACATAAAAACGTAGAGAAAAAAATCAGTAGAAAATCCGAGCTAATTTGTATTCGAAATTAAAGAAAGTTAGGGAATCACTTAACTTTCTTTTGCGGCGAGCTTGAACGACGGGGATGGACCAATAGCTTGTGTTGATCGGTGCAAAAATTGGCAATAGTAGTACCGGAGCTTCAAAACTCTCATACCCTCTCAAAACTCTTTTCAAATTTTTTTTCAAGAATTCTCTTTTCCTCTCTAAAGAATCCTCTCAAAACCTCACTCCAAAAAACTTCTCAATTCTCTTTCACCCCAAAAACTCTCAATTCTCATTCTCTTTCACCCCCAAAAACTCTCCCATTCTCTTCAAGAACTCTTCTTCTTTTATAGGCAAAATTCTTCATCCTTCATTCTTCATCTTCATTTCCTCACCTTCCATTTTCATCTTCCTTTCTCTTCATCTTCATCTTCCTTCTTCATCTTCATCCCCTTCCTTCATTTCATCTTCCATTTTCATCTTCATCTTCATCTTCATCTTCCATTCTTCATCTTCATCTTCTCCATCTTCACCTTCATTTCTCCATCTTCCATTTTCATCTTCCTTCTTCATCTTCATCTTCCTTCTTCATCTTCCATCTTCATCTTCATCTTCATCTTCCATTTTCATCTTCTTCATCTTCACCATCTTCCTTTCCCCATCTTCTTTTGGTATTTGCAATGCAACTCCCCGAGTTTCAAGTATTTGCAATACAGCCCCCGAAGTTCCGAGTATTTGCAATACAACCCCGAAGTTCCCGAGAAAAATATTTCTTTCAAGCCCAAATCTTCTTGGTGCATTTTTCCACCGCATGCCTAGTCCGCACCCGTTAAATTAAGCTCAAATTATATGCCAATGCTAAATGAATATGTGAGATGATTTTTGTTTAGAACTAAAATTAGTTCTAATTTTTATGCAAAAAATATATTAGTCAAAATTTAGGCGCCAACAACTGCCCCTCTTTCGAGTGGAGGCTCGAGAGGTTCCGCTCAAAGACAAAATTGAACCCTAAATTTTGATAGTGCAAATGATGGATGAACTTTTTTGGAGTTTTAGTCCCATTTTTTATGTAATGAAGTGATGCATGATATGCAAGATCAGAAATAACATGTGTCATAATTTCTCTTTTCCATGTTAGAGAAACCCGCACATGGATCGCATACGAGAATACCTGCTTTTACCAAATACCTCATAAGCCGGTGATTCCCTTAATTTCCAAGTTTCTTGCAAACACGAGGACCTTAAGGTATTCGGCCTATCTCGTTATCGCAGACTTCTCCCTAATGCGAGACAAACAAGAAGATACGTAGTATCCTTCCGCATCACAAGAGCTACGTCGTTGTGAGTCGAAAGAAGTAGAATCAAGTTCACAAGAGCTACGTCGTTGTGAGTTGATTAAATGTCGAAACGAAGATAAATCAAGAACAAAATCTAAGAGTACGTGTATGATTGTGCTTATCTGATTAAAGACCAGAATCATAAAGCTATGTCATCGACCAAGATCACCAAAGGCATATGCCTTCACGATTCGACAAAGGGGAACCAAAATCTTAAGAGCTACGTCGTTATGATTTGGTTTGGATCAAAATCACGGGTGCTTATGTCTTCGTGATTTGATAAAGGAGCCGAGAATCATAAGAGCTATGTCATTATGAGCCGACTAAAGGTCAAGATCACCAAGGCATACGCCTTCGTGATTCGACAAAGGGGAACCAAAATCTTAAGAGCTACGTCATTATGATTTGGTTTGGATCAAAATCACGGGTGCTTATGCCTTCGTGATTTGATAAAGGAGCCGAGAATCATAAGAGCTATGTCATTATGAGCCGACTAAAGGTCAAGATCACCAAGGCATATGTCTTCGTGATTCGAGATCGAAATCATAAGAGCTACGCCGCCATGATTCGATAAGATGTCAAGATCGCCAAAGGCATACGTCTACACGACTCGACAGAGAGGCATATCGCCTCGAATTGAATCGTAACAACTATCATCGAGAGGAGTTGTTAATTTGAAAATGGGTTCGAAAACTTACCCGGGTTCTCCGAACGATTAATCAAAGAACGAAACGGATCGCTCGTATCGTACACGGTAGGCATTTGCCAGGAGAACTTGCTCATTCAATAATCCTTGGATGAATTTCGAGACCTCGGGAGGGACATCGAACATCGGGAATGTATTACCCATCATAGAATGTCCGAGGTAACATGCGCAAACATATTCAACAATGAGTTCATGCAAAACTTTCCTACCGAGCTTGCAATGATTAGAAATAACATGTGATAATGCAATCACTCATACCATGGTTTATGCATAACCATTCTATCAAGTTTGCATTACCAATCCCGTCCAGGGATGTTCTCACATTATGAATACCTCGAATGCGAGCCGAATGGGGGGACTTCAAACCAAAGGGTTTTCTCTCACTCTCAAGAAAAGTTATTTATCCCGTCTCAAGGATTCAAAAGAAATCACTCAATCTTTCCATCATCGCATTCGATAAGGATCCGAGTAATCTCGCAATTGATACGACCGAGCCGATCCGGGAGGTCTTGATTAGGACCGTAATGAGGGCTAGGTCAAAGGTTTACAAAGGGGACTCTAGTTGAGTCAAGGCCGCCGAAATGAATTTCTTCGTCATCTCTCCGGGTTTACAAGTCAAGAACCCCGCAAAATGAGAGAGAAGTAATCTTGCTCGAACTTCTTCGAGCGATGCTTAAAATCATTGAACTCCACATTAATTCAAGTGCCCTAGTCGAAAAGGCTTTTAAAGGGTTGTAATGGAGGTAATGATTTGGGGACCGAGAAACGAAAGGGTTCGCTTTGGCTCGAAGATGTTTGAGAAGGGGCTTGATGTCGGTGATCATTACAATCTTGTCACCGATCGCGGCCTTCTAGGATACCATCATTGCTCGAGGACGGTATGAACCGAAGATTGCATTTGCAATTTGACACTTCATGGAGATTTTTCTCTCAACCCTTTTAGGATATACAGAAAATTGTGCATTCAAGTTCGAAATATTCTACAAATGAACAATGAATTGAAAGGGCATCGGCCTTGCTTTTGGTAGGCACTTTGCTTTTTAAATGCCCAGGAATTTTTTGTGGAATCAGCCTTTTCCTCTTTCTTCTTTTTTTTTTTTTTACTCCCAACTCTCTTTTACGATTGCATCTTGATGAGTTCATTGGGAGATTTTCTATGGATCCAACTTTTCGTGTCCTTCTACTCAAAGATGGGCCATATTTGCTTTGGGACAACAATGATCACCAATAAGGGCTTTTAGAAACGAATTTGCAGGCTCAAATGGGTTGTGCAAATGGATATAGATGCGCGGGATAGAAAAAGAAATGCTCTTCGTCACCCTAAGGCACTTGAATTAAAGCGCAAGTACAATGCAAAGAACCACCCGAAGATTGATGTTAGTCCAAGCAAGAAGATTTCTAACCATTTGTCTCGTGATGCCGATGGAATTACTCTCGCTTTGCCCCAATGCGGGGTGGTTCTCGACAGGTTGTGGAAGTGAAATCTCCGCTCAAATGGGTTGATCAACGGATAACTTGCAGTGTTTAGGGTAGAGAAATGAATGCCTCCATCACTTCGGTTATCGTACCTTTCGCGAGAAAACTCTTTACCTCGGGAATGCGGAATTTTGCCACCGTTCATCTCGCCCGAAAAAATTGGACGTGTTTGGGAAAGGATTGCCTTTCATCATCCTCATGCCCCCTTCCGTACATTCGATGTATCTTATGTAGTTCATGTTCCTTATTCGTAGTTGGTAAATTAAACATGAGGAACAATCATGCGCAAACCATGCAAGTAATGAGTGTTTTCGAAGCATATAAAATGCAAAGAACTTTTTATCTTGGCGGACAAAGTTCGCAAGTACATAAAAAATTTCTTAGGGGCGCGGATCGTGAGTTGCCCCCCGCTCATGCAAATGCGTTGCAAAACTTCATTGTCCGCTTCGAGACATGAGATTGTCAAAGGCTCCAAGAATTTCTCATTTCATTAATTTTTCATGGAGAAGGGATACTTCTCCATTTGGACAAAGAGCGACCCCCGTAAAAAATCAAAAGGGAAAGCATCAATGTACGTCCTCATGTTCTAAAAGAATTGAAACGATACCACTTTACCCACGCACGTATTCCTCGCGAACTTTGAATTGAAAAGATCGATTCATCCGGATCGGATTGTATGTCCGGACGTTATCTCTCCCGGTTCTATAACCGTCCGGGGCCGAGCTTCGATCCGCGAAGCAAAAAATGTTTTTATTAATCTTTGTACATTGATGCCAAATCCCGAGATCGACCCCGGACGCCTCGACCACCGTCATTCCCCCAACCACTATGCCGCGGTGTTGCTGGCGCCCACGGGTGGTTCGCTTTTGTTATATTGTTCTCAAAGCAGCTGGCAATCCCCCGTGGAGAATAAAATAAGCTTAACTTAGAGTTTGAAACGACCGAGAATCAATCGGGACGATACGGAAGTTACCCATCTTTGAGCCCGCTTGGTCTTTTACTTGCATTCTCCCAAGTAAGGCTATTCGAATCTCTCTTTACGGGCGTTCAGGGCGTCGTCCACAAATTGATTTGCTACAGCCTAGCTTAATAAGGAACTTACGCATTTGATAAGAGAGGAGAAAAATTCGCCCTTTAACTCTAGGCAAATTCTAGACAACTAGAAAGTAAAAAGTATCCCACGCAGGGAACTATACATGGAATTAAAGGAGTATTCATGCGAGATCGGTTCCACCTCTTTGCCGGCTATTCCAATGATCGGCCGATTTTGTCTTGGATCATACACCAACGATCGTTGTTTGAGGATCCATAATCACTTGCTTCGGATCACAACTCGGGAGGTCTTTCAGCCCGAACCGGGCCGACTAAGGCGGTGAGCTCATCATCAAAGTAACCTTTGATTTTTCGGGCAATTGATACTCGAATTGGGCATTGTTACTTGCTAACACCGGCGACGGATTTTCCACTTTGTTTTTGCCGTGAGCGGCCCGACTCCTCGAGCTTGAGCCTCCGCCGTCGCCGGGAACTCGTAGGGATGATCAACCGGTCCGCCGCTAGAACCACCAACGGAAGGTCGGTATGGCCGCATTCTTGATTGGGAAGTGGTCGGGTACTTTTTGCTCCGTAGGTTTTCCCCGGGATTAATCTTCCAAATAACTTTGCTCCGGCCGCCTTGGTTCCAAGCTACATCGCGCTTCTTCAGCCTTATCTCTAAATCCGCAAGGTGATTTGCGACACTTCGTAGGGTGAGTCCGTCTATATTCATCATTTTGAGTACAAACATTGGTCGTGGCCGAATTGATTCCTAGCCGCCGAACCGCTCCCGATGAATATAGAATGAAGCTCGGCGGACCAAAGGGGCCTTTTCTCTTTCCGACAAAATCGTCGTAGTAAGTTTGGCCATAGTTCTTTTGTTCGAGTAATTGCTTCCTTACAAAGATGCCGCCAAATGTTTTGGAGCACTCGAACGCAGCACCGGCTTTTTAGGACGCCCCGAGCACCATGCACATGGGCCCTCGTATGAACCGCCGATCATCACTTGCCGATGTTACGATGACCGGTATATTCAACTCGTAATCAATGATCTTTAAGAGACCGAGACCGTCCATATCGATCCCTACCACGGCCGCGACGACGATGTCAAAATCATATTTGTACCGCCTCGCCCTCCTCTAAGGCTTCCGCTGCTTTCACATAAGCCGAAATCCCATACATGCACTTTCTCAAAGACGGCAACGAGGATCGAGAGGGAAACGGGGTTACCATCAACGGCCATGACTCGCAGATCCTCGGATAGAAACTTCCCATACTTCCGCCCCGGAATGTACGCATACTTATTTTCCTTTCAAAACCTTCCATACGTAGACCGAAAAACGGGTGTTTCGACTAGAGACCGGGCTTTAGATGTTCTTTGGACTTGCAAAGATAAAGCAAAACACAAAAGCGACGACGGCCTTTCGTGACGAGTTCCGGAGGTGCATGGAGACTTCAAGTTCTTTATAAACTTTTTCCCGATCTCGTTAGCCTCGCAGCATGCCTTTTCTCTCCTTTTCGCCCCTAGCGCCTTGAATCCATTTCGTAATAACTCTTACCTCCCGCTCAATCCGTCGTTCTTTTTTACTTTTCTCGATATGGAGGAGCCCTCAAATCTTTTCACTTTCTCTACGAACGAGGCAGCTTATTTCCTCTCCTCAAATCTTTTCGCTTCCTCCTACGAACGAGGCAAATATTATTTGCCCTCCTCAAATCTTTTCGCTTCCTCCTACGAACGAGGCAAGCTTATTTGCCCTCCTCAAATCTTTTCGCTTCCCTACTAACGAGGCAGCTTATTTCCTCCTCAAATCTTTTTCGCATTTACTTACGCGAAGGTTTTCAATGCTTAGTCAAATCAAGCGAGGAATTCACGCATTTAAACATGATGATGTTCGTGGATAGTACTCGTTTTTTGCCCCCGGATTAAAAGAAGAATGTCTCACATGGGGATTTTGTAACAAACAAGACATTCATTCATACATGTCACTACTTCTCTTGAGGATTCGTAAGGGTCGGCTAGTAATGCTCAAAGAAGAGATATTTTGAGAGCCCATAATAAAAAAAACTAAAGCTTCATGTAGGCTACACATTCGGAGTTCCATCGCCGCTGAATCGGGCCGGGCGCGACATCAAGGAAACTCCAATCGTAGTGATGCACGCCTCTTCCCTCGAAGGGCATCGGCTTCGCGCTTCGCAAGACCGACTTTCTCGGGACGTATCTCCAACGAAATCGGATTGTACGAGAACTTGCTCGGGGATGAATCGGTGAATGAGCATTTTCAATGCTCGATGCGGCTCATCGAGGGACATGTCACCAAAGGAGACGGGGCCGCCACGCATACATGGCAAACAATGTGTTAATAGCATCCCTATACCTCTTGTTCTCCCGCTCGAAGCTTTTCATTTTCTTCCCTCGAAACGCAAGTTCATGACTTTCATTTTTAACCTTCAATCGGGTCCGCTTGTTTTGAAACCAAAACTTGACCTTCAAGGGCTCCATTCCTATCATCCGGCTCAATTCATTTTTGCGTCTCTTATTCACGTAAGAGCACTCCTCAAGGCAGCTTCGAGCACTTTGATTTGATATTTTCTTTTCTCGGGGTCGATCATGGCGCCGCCGCCATTGTTGTTGCCGCCGAGATCTTGAATTTCACCGCCAAGAGAGTTGGGTTTTACGGCTTCGCCGTTGGATCCGGTCTCGAAATCCAGCAGCTTCGCCCGGGGATGTCTAGGTTGGTCGCCTCCAAGAAGTGCCGACGGCCTCTAAACATGTTGGATTGAAATACCTCTTACCGCCTTTTGCTCACTCTATTCTCCGCCGTATGCTTACTCTCTCCAAATTCTTTCGAGTAATCGGGTATGTTCCAAAGCCTCCCTTTAAACGCGGATGAAAATCACTAAGCCGACGTTTTTCCCAAGATTTCGTGTTTCCCGCTTGCCTTATTTTTTTCAACGTGACGGGACCCCGAATCCACTCGCACCGATTTTCTTTTCTTGATAACCACGCTTGTCTCCCACTCGCTTCAACACGGCGGGACTTCAACTCCTTTCGTAACTTTTCGGATTTGTGAGGCTCGAGATCACGGATCGACGATAGATCCAGGATCCAACGAACGAAACGCCCGTAGTTTTACCCGAGTAACTAACGCCCGCAAGAATGCGTTTTTCTAACGCGCCAATGCAATGAATTTGTGAGGCGAGAGGAGACCGGATCCAATAACGAAAGCCCGTAGTTTCTTCTCTAACGTGAAAAATGCTTGTTTCCCGACTCGCCTCCCACTCACAACACGGCGGGGTCCTCAAATCTTTTCGTAACTTTTTCGGATTTGCGAGAGGCTCGAGATAATAGATCGAGATGGTAGATCCGTGATCCAACGAACGAAACGCCCGTAGTTTCACCCGAGTAACTAACGCGCTCGCAAGAATTGCCGTTTTTTCTCTCGAAAAGTATGCTTGCCTCCCACTCGCTTTCAACATGGCGGGGTCCTCAAATCTTTTCGTAACTTTTTCGGATTTGTGAGGCTCGAGATGGTAGATCCGTGATTCACTGGACGAAACGCCCGTAGTTTTGCCCGTATAATTAACTCGGCCTCCACAATAATTATTGCTATAGCTTTTCCCGCCCTTTAAATTAGGATTTAACGCCGAGACAATTATCGCTTTCATATCTTCATCTCCAACCTTCTAAGCACTCTTTGCATCCACTCTTTTTTAGCCGCTTCAACAACAACGGCTTCCCTTCCCGCACACGCCTTCTCGGCCGAAGTTTTGGCCAAACGGGAGAAACTTTATAATCTCCTAGGCCAGGGCTACTCTTATATAGCCAACCATCCGAGGCCGAAACCGAGATTCGCCTTATGTTTAGGGGATACGGACACCGCTTCTATCGAAGGTACCAAGTTAGGAGGAGGAATACAGGATCTTCCCCACCCTCTTCACTAACTTCCCGGGAGGCTTACCATGTTGCTCATCAAGATGTTACTTTGGCCCACCTTGCGAAGGCACGCTATCGGGATCGGCCGGACAGCTTGGCGTCGGCGCCCTTGAGCCGACAATTATAAGAAGGCCCTCGACTACGGTAATGAACAAGTCTCCCCGCCGATTCGTGAGAGGGGAAACTTGGCGGGATGTTCGCCATGTCCTGCACCATCTTCGAGCGCGATCCGCTCAATATTGTTTTAAAATTTCAATGCACACGGCCGGGAAGAAAGGCCGGACGATCCGACCCCGGATATAGCCCGCGGGAGAACGCCGATCCACGACTCGGAATTTGCCGAAGCATCACGAGGACAAGGTAGCCAAGCTCAAAGAGAAATGTGAGCTCCTCCTCTTTAAGTCCGGGGATCTCGATTCTCGAGCGATCAACAGAAGCGGAGCATCAACCGTATGGAGAGTCGCTTAAACTCCTTTGCGATGCCCATTAGGGCTCGGCCTTGGCTTTACGTTCCCACCCCGTCGATCTATTTGTAAGGCTTTCCGATGAATGAAATGAATGCAAGTTTTTACTCATTTCATCTTGGTCGCCATATTTTTTCGCAAGATAACCCCTTTTACTCGCGAATATGTAAATCTCACGCTCCCGATGGTCAATCCAATTGGGCCGAGAGGCTCCCCCATTCGAAACAATCTCTCAACAAAGATTAGTAGCGAGGAAACAAACGAATGCTCAAATGCGAACAACTCGTGAATCAGATAATATTATAACTCGATTATGAAAACATCGAGTGAATCAAGCATAATATTTCTTTACAAACAACGAATCGACCGGATTGGTAAAGACACGACCATCCATCTCGCCTAATCAAAGCACCACCAGGGAGCACCTTCTTTACTATATATGGACCACCATAGTTTGGAGCGAATTTCCCTTCCGGGAGCGGGACTATCGGCAATAATTTTCTCAAGACCAGGTCATCGATCCGAAAATATCGAGGCCGAACTTTTTTGTTGAATGATTTAGCAACTCTCCCCGATAACACCGGCCACGACATACACCCTTTTAAGTCTTTTTTTCGTCGATCGATTCAATCGGCTTGTTCTCTCGCCGGGATCCATTCAACCTTCCGTCGCCTTAGCTTGAGACAAGATACGTAAGGAAGGAATTTCCACTTCAACCGGTAGAACAAACTCCATTCCATATACAAGAGAATACGGGGTTGCCCCAAGAGATGTCCGGATCGAGGTCCGATACGCCATAAGTGCAAATGGCAACCTCTCATGCCAATCGCGATAATTTTCAGCCGCCTTCGCTAAAATTTTCTTAATGTTCTTATCGCGGCTTCTACCGCTCCATTCATCTCGAGGACGATACGGGGAAGAGTTCGGATGCTTGATCTTGAATTCCTTAAACAATTGGCCCATTAGTTTGTTGTTTAAGTTCGAGCCATTGTCGTGATTACGGCTTCAGTGAACCGTATCGAGCAATGATATCCCGACGGATAAATTTCGCGATATTTCGTGCCGCGACCGCTAAATAGGATGCGGCTTCGATCCATTTGGAGAAATAGTCAATCGCCACCAAGATGAATCGACGCCCATTGGATGCTTTAGGGTTGATAGGACCGATAACATCAATGCCCCACATAGAAAACGGCCATGGTTCGATAATCGATGCAACTCATTCGGAGGGACATTAATCTTGTCACCATGAATTTGACATTTGCGACAGCCCGAACATGCCGAATACAATCTCTTTCGAGCGCGAGCCAATAATAACCCAACCTCATAATCTTCTTAGCTAACAAGCGGCCGCTTCATGCGGGACCACGTATCCCTTCATGTACTTCCATCATCGACGAACCGCTTTCGGCCGAGTCAACGCATCTTAGTAGGGACGAATCGAATGACCGCCGACAAATTCTCTCCATTCAAGAAGAACTTCGAGGCCATCTTCCTTATGTACTTTTGGTCGATACGGTACTTTTTTCAGGGAACTCCCGCTTCGAATATAAGTCTTGATGTCATGGTACCATGGCTTACCATCGGGTTCATTGATCACGGCCATACAATACGCCGGCTTTTTTAGTACCTCGATCTTCAAGGTCAACCTCAAGTCCATCGGCGACTTGTAACATTGAAGACAAGGTAGCCAATGCATCGCCGAATCGATATGAGTCCCGGGACAGATACTCAAATGAGATATCTTCAAATTCCTCCACCAATTCATCCAGATACTCACGGTAGGGTAGCAATTTAGCATCTCTCGCCTTCCACTTTCCAACAAATCAAGGATAATCAAAGCGGAATCTCCGAACACCTTGAGCCGGGCTATCCCCATTTCAACCGCAGCCGCGCACCGAGGATGCACGCCTCATATTCTCGCTACGTTATTTGTGCAAGGGAATACCAATTTTGCCGCCACAGGATAATGCCGACCACCCGGGAGATATCGTAACCGCGCCCGCGCTCGATCCCGATAAATTGACAGCCCGCCAAAATACATAGTCCAGATGTAATCCTCCACCGACATGATTCGATCCTCGAATGATAGGCATCATCATCTTGCCCCGGATTTTCAGCTAGGACATCTCGCTATAGCTCGTCCCTTGATTGACTTTTGGGACAAATATTGAACGTCAAACTCGAGATGAGGATTTGCCATTTAGCAAGTCTACCAATCAAGGCGGGTTGATTAAGCAAGTATTTGATGGGATCGCATTCTCGTCACCGTAAGCACTTGGTAATGCAAGGTATATTGCCGAAGCCCGCGCAAGCACCTGCACTAACGCCGCACATGTTTTCTCTACTTCGAGTACTTCATTTCCGAGTTGTGAATTTCTTGCTCGATAATAAATGGCTCGCTCTTTTCCATCCTCCCGCTTCTCTTGGGCTAACATAAGCACCCAAGGATTCACTAAGGATTGTGAGGTAGAGGATTAAAGGTTGCCCCGGCGCTGGAGGAACAAGCACGGGTGGATTCATGAGACGCCGTCAGCTTTCCAAAAGCTTCTTCACATTCGCTATCCCATTGGACTAGCGCATTCTTCTTTAATAGCTTGAGGAATGGCTTAGCGGTTTCGATAACCGAGAGATGAATCGAGCAATATAGTTTAGCCTACCCATCAAACTTCGAACTTCTTTAACCGTCGCCGGCGGCTTAAGCTCACGAATAGCCTTAACTTTCGAAGGGTCGACTTCAATGCCCTTACCGCTACCACGAATCCGAGTAGCTTGCCCGAGCCGGTCCCAAAGACACACTTGGGCGGGGTGAGGCGTAACTTGTACTTTCGGAGTCCCGTCGAACAATTTCTTCAATTTCGACGCGATCTTCTCCATGCCTTGTTTTTGCTATCATGTCATCGACGTAAACCTCAATCTCATTATGCATCATGTCATGGAAAAGGGCAACCACGGCTCGCCGGTAAGCGGCTCCAACGCTTTCGAGACCGAACGGCATTACCCGGAATGGAACATTCCCCACGGCGCGGTGAAAGTGGTTTTCAACTTGTCATTGACATTCATCAGGATCTCGATTGTACCCGGAGAAACCATCCATGAATGAAAACAATTCAAACCCCGCATCACAACAAGACGCCGAAGCAAAGGGAAAATCATCTTTAGGATCGGCCTTGTTCAAGCTCGATACGACACAAACCCGAATGCGGCCGTCTTTCTTCATGACAGGACTATGTTAGCGACCCAATCGGAATATTCTCGTAGCCTCAATGAATCCTACATCGAGAAGCTTCACGACCTCCTCTTTGATCTTCCGCACTAATTCCGGTCCGGCCCTCCTCGACTTTTGCACGACCGGCTTAGCCGAAGGATCGATCGGCAAACAATGCTCGACAATGGAACGGCCAAGACCGGGCATATCCGCATAGGACCAAAGCGAAAACGCCCCGTAAATCCTTCAAGAGTCTCGATCAGCGCCGACATTTCCGAGGAAAGGCTTGCCCCGATCTTAACTTCTTTAGGGTTTTCCGCATCGCCTAGGCCGACCGAGATAATTTGTTCACCGGCCAAGGGCTTGATCTCCTCATGTCGCTCGAAATCTTGACGAACTTCCTCATAACTGGACCGAACTCATCTAGGTCGTATACTTCGAATCCACTAGGTTTCCCTCCTCATGTATCCCCCACGACGACAAACTCGTTGGTCGTCGGTTATCGCCATCGGGTTGGTTTGGGGAGATCGGGACTACAAGCGGCGTGCTCGAGCTCACGCCCGCGAAGATCACATCTTCTAGCGGCATTGCCTCGACAGAGAGCATTTTCCAGGGCTTTACCGGAGTTGTCCGTAGGAGGAATTAGAGCAGAATGGTTAGCGGCGGGCTGGAGGTGGATGATTGAAGCTTGGCGGAGAAGGCGGCCATCATTTCCTCCATCTTTCGGGACATCATCTCTTCAAAGCGCTCAACCAAGGAGCCAAGTTTCTTCTAGGGCAAAGACCGACGGCGGCGTTAATGTCGGCCATCCTCTTCGCGATCGATCGAGTAATATGCGGAGGATCCGTGATAAATTACCCGTACGCAAGAACAAACCAAAAATGAGTACAGGGAGCGAGAATAGCGAGCCGGCCCACGGCATCCCTCTAGACTCAAACGAACAAAGTGATTATGACCAAAGAATTGAAACATGTAATTTTCAGTTTGTCCGCTTTACGAAAAAATCCGTATTAATTCGCACGTTGGTCAAAATACGTCCAAATTTTACGAGCTTATAGTTGAGAAGATGATGAACAACTTTTATATTGACCAATCGGACTAGAAATGAGCGGATCAAATCAGTTTAATGTGTCTTTCCGAAAATCGCATTCAGAAAACTGTTATAACCGCAGGTAGTTAAAAAAACGAAAGGCCATCTTAAATTATGAATTTAATTCTGAAATTTTGTAGGATATTAGTTGAAACATAGGTCTACAACTTTCATGTTTGGCACTTACTCAAAGCTCGATCGTAGAATTTAGTAAAAATCGTACAACAGAACAAGCCAAATCGGAATTGAGGACAACCGATGAAATTGTAAAAACTACTAAGCAAAGCGTGAAATTGGAAACAAGACAATGAGATTCATAAACAATCAACCTAAACCATGGACCAGCCCAAAATAAAAATGAGATAACAGGCGTAAGAGACAAGAAATTACCGCTCATAGGAAGAAAATGTCAATCACAAAGACATGCGCATGAATCGTGGATTCGGATTTTAGTTCTTTTAGCAAAAATGAAATGAAAGACAGTAACGACATGTCGCAGCCTCGCGCACGTTCATCATGACTAGTTGCCGCCCGCATACATAGTCATGACTAGTCGGGTCCAATCATCTCGGCTTGGTTCGGGCCGACAAGGGCAACTCTATGCATCATAGCCTCACGCGCATGAGAACAACCCTCGAGCCATTTTTTGAAGAACTCGGGATCCAAGTGGGATAACCTTTAGCGAAGCCTTACCGCCAAGGTTAAAGAACCACATAAATACCATCCCGAAACTATCGGGTGACCCGGGTTCGGCCACAAGTCAAGGTGGTGTAGTGCAATTATATTAGGGGCATGCACGACATTTTAAAGGCAATCAAGACTCCGATAGTTCAAAAAATTAAAATTCTCATCACCAAGCCTCGCAAAACGTAGGTTAGCCACGTACTCCTCCCCCTTATAACTCCCTTCCCCGCAAAACCATTTAACACCTAGGGATTAAAATTCAACCAAGATTGCCAAATCAAGTAATTTTCCTTTTCATGAACTTATCCGGCTTAAGTCCTCTTCGGGTCCCCAAAGAGTCGCTAAGTCGCCGCGACCTAAAAAAAAAAAAAAAACAAGTTATCATTTTCCAAGCTAATGGATTATCGTGTTAATTAATTAACTAACCTAACTCGACTCTCCCAAGTCCATACCAAATCGCAACTTAAGGTTCGAATGATTAACATGCAATGTGATTTGAATTTGGAGTCGCCACTAATCATTTTCGGTAGGTCGATTAGAAACCTAAATAAAATAGCGGGAGAAAACTATCTTATTTCCGCGAACCGTAGATTAAGAGTCCGGGGACTTGGTTACATTAATTACAACTAATGCCCTTTCGGTACCTTAAAATTCATGAAAAAAATAATGGATTTGACAAATTTGATGAATTCTACTTGAAGATCAAAGAATCAATTTTTTTTGGGTTTTTCTTCCCATGACATTTGTTTGAAATAAAGAAATTAAAAATTACATGAAATTAGGATGAAATAGGTTCAAGATTACTCCCCAATTTGAACTCGCGCACCAAACTTGTGCTCCGGGCTTGTCTTGACCATCGGACCGATTTGGCGACTCGCTAGACCGAGAAATCTCTTGGTCCTATCTCTCCTTCACGCTTCTTTCTCATCTCGCTAGAATTTCATGAGACCGCAACCGGGCGTTGATATTTTTTCCTTTTGCTCTCCTTCTATTCTCGTACCATTGATGTCTCATCGTTGATATGCAAACGTTATTTAACATAAAAACGTAGAGAAAAAAATCAAGTAGAAAATCCGAGCTAATTTGTATTCGAAATTAAAGAAAGTTAGGAATCACTTAACTTTCTTTTGCCGCGGCGAGCTTGAACGACGGGGATGGACCAAGAGCTTGTGTTGATCGGCGCAAAATTGGCAATGGTAGCACCGAGGCTTCAAAACACTCATACCCTCTCAAAACTCTCTCTCAAATTTTTTCTCAAGAATTCTCTTTTCCTCTCTAAAAATCCTCCCAAAAAACTCTCTCAATTCTCTTCCACCCCAAAAAACTCTCAATTCTCTTCCACCCCAAAAACTCTCTCCACTCCAAAAACCCCATCTCTCTTCAAGAACTCTTCTTCTTTTATAGGCAAAATTCTTCATCCTTCATTCTTCATCTTCATTTCCTCACCTTCCATTTTCATCTTCCTTTTCTTCATCTTCATCTTCTTTTCTTCATCTTCATTTCCCCACCTTCCATTTTCATCTTCTTTCTCCATCTTCATCTTCATCTTCTTCATCTTCATCTTCACTCTCTTCTTCACCTTCATTTCTCCATCTTCCATTTTCATCTTCTCTCTTCATCTTCATCTTCCTTTCTTCATCTTCCATTTTCATCTTCTTCACTTCTTTCATCTTCCTCTTCACCATCTTCCTTTCCCCATCTTCTTTGGTATTTGCAGAATGCAGCCCCCGAAGTTTCAAGTATTTGCAATACACCCCGAAGTTCCGAGTATTTGCAATACAAACCCCGAGAAAATATTATTTTTTAAAAATTATAAAAATTTTATTAAAAAAAAAAAATTTAAAAAAAAAATTTTTTTTTTTTAAAAAATATTTTTTTTAAATTTTTATAAAAAAATTAAAAGCTAAATCTCCTCCATAATTAAGTTTCCAAGCTGACGTGTAGTGACACATTGAATCTCTAACGAAATTGTAGATACTCAAATTAACATTGGTGTTTTCTTACGAGATAAAAAAGAATTGAATCAGAACCTGGACACACGAGTTAAAGTTGAATTAAATGCTGGGACTAGATGCAGGGGTCATCGCATCCTCCGGAAAATTTTAGCTCTTTCAAAATTATGTAATTAGGAAATACAGGGCAAGTTCTTCGTAATTTTCTGAAATTAAATCATATAAATTATAAATTGGGAACATACATACATATATATATATATATATATATATATAGAGATTGATGTGGATAATAACGCCACCCACCTCACGCCAAGTGGACATTTTATTATCAATTTTCGTTCTGCGTGCTCTGTCCGAATTTGACGTGACATCGCCGTCAGATGCCACTGAAGAAGCCATCTTTCTTGTCATCTGATCTAACTTTCAAGAAAATCGTCCTTCACCTTCCTCTTCGCTCTGCCATGGTCAATCTCTTCGCCTCCCACTTCACTCACCAATTCCTCTCGAAGCCCGCTCAAATTTCTAGCTTCGAATCGACATCTGCGTCCACATGACGAGCGACAAGACTCAGGGTCGCCCAATCTCCGTCGAGGTCACCGTCATATCGGCTCACGGCCTCAAGAACCCGACCCTGAACGCGCTCTTCTCGCGGCGCCTCAAGCCCTTCGCCACACTCACCGCCACGCCCTCCACGTCGCCGGGTCAAGTTCACGCCACGAGCGTCGATCCCCGGGGGCTCGAGCCCGACGTGGAACGAGAAGTTCCGCCTCTCCGTGGACCCCGCCTTCTTCGCCGACGTACGGTCGTCCGTCTGCCTCGCCGTCCGCGCGCGGCGGCTGGGAGGCGGCGAGGCCCTGCTGGGGTGGTGCCAGATCCCGGCCGGCGACATCCTCTCCCCGGCAGCGCCGGCGGGATCCGTCGGGTTCCTGAGCTACCGGTTGAGGGACAGGGACGGTACGCGAGGGCACGGCACGGTGAACGTCGCAGTGGGAGTCGCGGTCGAAGAAGGGTGGGCAGGCTCCCGCGCGACCCGGGAGAGCCGTTCGGACGCGTGGCCGACGGTCATTGGCTGGCCGGTTGCGTCCGTTGGCGGGTGATCACTGATCAGTAGACGGAGCGTGAGTGGGGCGCACCAACCTGATCGAGCGGTGAGGATGGGCCCGATGGGGTCAATGATTTGATTTTTTTTTCTTTTTCTGTAAAAACAATGATTTGGTTTTGCTTCAAACGATGGAGAGTTGCCTTCCCTTTTCTCATTCTTTTTGGTTTTAATCATTTTTTGTTGACTTTTTGTTTTCCCTTTTGCAACCGGAATTGGCCTGAAAGAAACTTGTACTAGTAATAAAACATGGCATATAAATATTTAAGTATAAAAATAATATGCTGAGATTTACAACGTTAAGACAACATCAATCATTCAAAGCAATAATAAAACATGTAACCCAAACATTAATAACTTCTCACGCCAAAAGAGAACTTTGAAACATGGGCAATCGACGTCAGGGCGGGTAGCTTCCAAAACAAGAATATGGAAAGTTCCATGAGAAAGCTGCTTCCGGTGCATGAACGAGTCTGGAAAATACCGCGTTAGATAGAGCTGCGTCTTATCCTAGTACTTGAAATTGGGAATTGAACCGGCTCCCTTAGGAAGCAGCCGAACCAAACCAGCTGGTTCCGGAACCCGAGAACCAACTCCACCTTTTTTCGAAACTTAAAGACAACTTTCAAGTGACATTATAATTGATTTAGGAAAACATGTCACGTGAATAGCCTCGGACATTGTGGTCAAAGCATTGTTTCACTCGATGCTTCTTGGGAAAATGGCTTTGTATTGTATTGCCCGAAAGCCGAATCAGACGCACTTGTTACCCACGATCGATCATCCCCATACCGCGGTTAGCAATATTCCATGCGAAAAAAATGAACATCTAGGGTCTAGATTTCGCAGGTATCAAAGCAAGTGAGACCGGACTTGGGTATGGCGTATGGGATCCAAGGGAGTGTTGAATCTCTTGAAGAAGACAAGTAATCTGGAGGTGTCAACCGTGTTAGCGGAACTAATTCCTTTCCCGAAGCTCCTCCAGTGTCTTCTACAAGCTCGAGCACATCTCGCCGCGAGCAAACACCCTCTACCCACAGATTCCTCGAGAGTTGTAACTCTCGGAGTACACACTAAAAAATCGGTATGCACAAGCACAACTAGATGGAAAGCAATCTATTGAACGCATCAAATACATGTTACTGTCATAACAATGCTAGATCAACACATCACGTTGTTGGCCCGACAAAGGAAGTTTAATCATCGCCTCATTTCTCACGTTACAAGAAGTCTCGTGACTCTTACGCCTTTAATTCACAACAAGCATCTGATATTTAATCGTGCCATCATCATCGATGGCGAAAGCCGACAGGAGACAGCTACTTGAATCATCAGACTCCCTATAAATCCAGACATGAACATGTACAAGGGGAGGTTGAAAACGTACATACCAGGACAGACGGAACACCTGGGGATGTTTGCTATTACAACTACCACGGCGATGGAAAAGACAGCCCACAACTTGTCCTGCAACACGCTATGAAACTCGAATTCTCTTGAACTGGGAAGTTCAGGAATATGTAGTTTGTGCCGGGCACTCGGGCCCTTCTACACGTCCTCCGATCCATTGTTGGTACTCTTCAAGATGTTATACTTGCAGAGTGGGCAGGTAGCATTTATGTATAGCCATTTATCTACACAGGTACAATGAAAATGATGACGGCACGGAAGTTCCCTCAGATCGACCCCGTCCTCGTAAGCCGAAAGGCAAATGCAACACTCCTACAGTTAGCACAGATACCAATTTCAAACAACCAGGAATGCAATGGTGTTTCAGTGGGTTCTATATCGACCGAGGGATGGCAAAAGTCATGGAAGGAACAATTTCTATCACCAATTATCAGGTAAAAAGTTTCTAACAATTTCATCTCTTATACTTTTATACGGACACCAATGGAAATTTCAATGGTTAGTTTTGATAAAATAAAGATAAAAAAGAGATCCAATGGAACTCAGAGAAAATTGGACTACGTACTGCATCATCTTGCGATAGGTAATGTTCAATGGGCGAGCCTTTGGTGCCACATTCGGTCATTATGCCTCCTAGAGGTCCCTCCACCTCAGAGATATGTTTCTCCCCATCACCAATTTTCCGAAATTTGAACTTGGGCAGTTGCTCAATATCTTCTTTAGATGCTCCTTCCTGTATTGATGTAAAGTACGAATATCAATGAAAACATAGTCCAAACTGCCTGCCAAAACCAAAACCAAAAGATCTCTAAAGTACTAAAACATACAAGTGAAATCATTGACACAGTTCCTCATATGCATGAAATATGCATGGTTGCAACATCATGAATTGCACTCATTAATTAATAGAACACATGGTAAGAATACAAGCAAAGATTGAATGCCACTCATCACACTCGGCTAGACAAAGAAAGTCAAATAACTAATAACTAAGCTGGAATGAAGGATAGTAACATGAGGATACTGGTTAGTCTAAGTTTATTCCAGAATACACGAAGTAAGATCCTGCTTCTCTAAACTGATGTCTCTGCGTTGCAACCTGATGTATGCTACTCACCAAATTATCTTTATTGTTAGCAAATAATAGCTTTTATATCAGCTTGTACAGAGTTCCTGATAGCTCCCAACTTTTACTCTATTACAATTTATTAACAAGCAACAAATGGAACTGTAGAACTCATCTAAGAAGTTCAAGCTTTGGAAAAATGTTAGGCAAAAGTAAGTTCGTTTTTACACCAAAATGACTCGACCACAAACATGAACCAGTGACATAGGACTGTGATTTCATTAGATACTGTGAAAGGAATCATAATCAAAGCAGGCAGCGACGTATTAAAGGGATGTTCTTCAACATAATCCAAATGTGATGATAAGTCTGCAACATGATCCACACAAATAACCCGTGTCTCCTCATTCACCATTCCTCAACAAAAACCTAAGTTCTTTCAGAAATTAATTAAGCATATTGACGTCATACTGAACATACACGACATATAAGGTACTGCAACTAACTACAGAATGACTATCCCCACCCAGATCCATAGAACTGAAAGTTCAAAGAAGGAAACAAATTTTTGACTACTAAAGACTACAATAGTTCAATGCTGGCGTGCTAAGAATTATAGCTTGAGCACATGTTTACTTTCAGCCTGAATATGCATATAAAAAGTAGGGGAAAAAGCATTGGTTATTTCCTGTGGCCAACTAGCTCAGCATTGATTCTTCAGGGGAAAACATCAATTATTTCCAGTAAACTACCTGCTCCTTATCAGCATCTGACTTATGTTGTTTGTCATAGATTTTTCATGAATTTGTTGATACGGTTGCATCTGAATCAACACCATTAAATGACAAGAACAACCCAATCCTTGTAAAGAGACATTTACCACGTAAATGATTATCACATCCTAAAAAGAACATGCATCCTTCAATTTCAACCCAAAAGAAAATAATAATTAGTGAAGGCAAGCCGAAACTCTTTGCAACACCAGGTGTAAAGAATGAAGACACTCCGGTAGGGCCTCTGCACCTCCAAAATCTAGTTTCAGTTAGCTACACCCTCGTGGCAAATTTTCGAAAGAGGATAGAACAACTGTGAAAGTCAGCTACATATGCCAACCAACCAATTAATTCTGCAATCAGTTCCTTTTTTCCTTTGGCCTTTAAAAAGATGGTAGACTATTACAGCATCACAAACTTTAATGACTCGCAAGTGGCAAATAATACTAGTTCCTGTTAAGGTTCCAATGTTAGATTGCCAATACAAAATGCCCAGCATGGTTGGGCACATAAACTAGCGAGACAAGACATAGCGAAAAATCAAATTGTCAAGAAATTAAATTTTTATCCCCAGCGAGAATCAAGACGTACCTGATCTGTCACAGCATAAAGAAGTGCAATAATACAAGGGAGACAGCAACACACAGCTATGCCAATGACACATGCCAGGGCAACACAGAAGACAACAAAGAACACATCAAACCCTAAAAAAGATGATGCAAAGCCTGCATGCATAACAAGGAAGAAGAAAGTTAGATTTTCTCATTAGAGCTGTACTTTGAATCATAGCAACAAAAGAGTCAAGACGAACCAATATAGCTGAGGAGCATCATGTGCTAAAGTTTGGCCACCCGCTGAAACCCAGTAGAAACCAATGATCCACCAAACGAAGGAAAACATAGTGTTCGCTGATTCCAGATGCTTCGCTACACTACTGAAATTACATGAAAGGATGACGAGTGTCAACAAAGCCCTGCAATATCACACTAGAATAACATGTGCTAACTTATCAACCAAGGGCACTTAGCAAGCAGTGCACTATCCCTGAAAGCAACCAACTATGATCCACATCCACTGATACATTCAGACTTTCTCCATAAGAGAGTAAATCAACCACTGGTCAGTATATCATTGCACAGCAATGCAGTACCATAATCGGAGCTAGATAGCAGCATGATCCGCATAAGAAAACTATTTTTCAGTGGCAAAGCATGATTTCGCCTATAGTTCAACTTCAACTTATTTTTCTGTGCTAAAATGCAGACATGAAATATTGCTAATAACCCAATAAAGTTTTGATGATAGTCCAACTTCAAAAAAATCCAAGAAGGAAATCTATCTCCTTGCTGCTCTACACTGCCCATCATTCGTTTCCTTTCACTCACAATCTTTCCGCATATACATTGACATTAAACAAACGGGCTAATAAAGAACAAACCAGTAACAATTCCCAAAACGAAAATCAAAGCACATAAATCAAGCTCAAAAACCCAATTGAACACTGACAAAAAAACCCACAAACTACCTTCTTCCCTCCTCGCTGAACTGAGCTAACGACACATACTCCCGCGGTGAATCCTCTCGAGATCCCGCCGAACTCTCCTCCTCGAGGGAGCTATCGGATCGCGGCGACTGTTGGCGCAACCGCCACCGTCGCTGCCTCCTCCTGTACTCATCCACCACGCAAACCACGTGCAAGATACACTGCAACCCGTAACCGACGATCCACACCCTCAGCGGCATCGTGGGATTCTCCCCCGGCTCACGATCAGGACCCCCGCGGCGGCGGCAACAAAGGCGAAGTTCCAGAGCACGTCGAGCACCACCACGGGCTTCGAGTAGGCCCAGTCGCTCTGCCGCTCCTCGAGCTGCTCCGCCGCGGACTCCCGGACGAGCATCGACGGCTCGCGCATCACCCGCCGGCTGCTGGCGCGGCGCAGGAACCGCGCCGCCTCGCGCAGGCCCTGGCCGCCCCCGGCGGCCCGGGCGGCGCGCGGGGCTCGAGTTCGAGGGGTCGTCGCGGGAGCTGTTGGAGCGGGACAGGAGCGGGGTGAGGTCGACCGTGACGTCGTCGGAGGATCGGGTCGGAGATTGGGTCGTGGGGTTGGTGGTTGCGGTGGTCGATGCCATTTTCTTGTCTTGCGCGTTTGTGAGCGCCTCGGCGAGCCAGCGATCGAATTGGAGGGGTCTATTGGGTCTGGTGAGGTAGACTAAGCCATGAGAGGGGAGGTAGAAGGAGAGATTGGAGGGGTGGGTGAGCTCGCGGTGAATCTTTCGAGGGACGAAGACGAAGACGACGTCGGGGAGAGAGAGAGAGAGAATTGGATCAAGAAATGGAGATCGAATCTCTGTCTGTCAGGGTGTGGGTGTGTCGTGTCGTGTACGATGATGGAAGGAACAGCGTGGCGATTAACCATTGACTGTGGTGAACGCTCGGTGGCCTGAGAATAACCCCTTTCTAATGACTCATTTTTTCTTTTTTAATACTTCAGAAAACCCCCAACTATAAATTCACCACGTTAATTTCCGTTAAATTATTAATTTAGATAACTCGTAACGGTTAATGAATATACCGATTTGAGATTTTCCCACTTCGTTTGTCACATGTATTTGAGAGTTTTTGTGGTACTAATCTAATTTTATGAAAATTAATGGAAGATAAATTTATCACAAATATATCAATTTTAAATTGTTGGTGGTCAAAAAATTAGTTATGAATATATCCATTATAAGTGTATCGACTTAGGATATATTTATTAGGAATGTACCGGTTTAAGATTTTTTACGATATTAACCTTTTTTATTTTAGTCTTCTTTGTTGTTAAGTCAAAAAATAATTTCGCAAAACCTAACCTACAATTTTTGTCGCAAAGAGGACATAACCTCACGATCCTTGGTACCAACTTATTTTGGCACATTTTCCCCAATTCTCACCGTTAGGAATAAATTCAAATCCTTGAATAAACTCCATCTAATTGAATATTTGAGCTCAAAATCTGTTCGTATTGTACTCGAATCAGTAAAGCATGTGAATTCTTTTCTAAAATTGTGCTCCTTCATGATATGTCATGATAATGGAGAATTTACTGCATACTATTTACTTTAAAGTAGAAGTATAAAATTCTAGTTTATTAAAAATCACGGTAGTAAAAATATTTCTTGACAATATTTCCTATTTTTGTAATGGAACTCCACTTTATTCTTTAATGAATACTCCAGTCCAAATTGAATTTTGAGTCGGCTCGATTCGGAACAAAATCGGAATTTCGGTGGTTCGGTTCGGTTGGATTCGAGCTTTACCCTTGTGGGGTTAAACGTAAATTAACGGAAGTACGAGGGGCCAACAGCAAATACATACAAAGAGAAGAAGCTCCTTCTGTGGTCTCCACTCCTACAACTTAACTCTACTGCGTCGAGTGACCATTTTCCCTCCAAATCTCGGAGAGCGCGAGAGGAGAACGGTTCGGAGGAGTTTGGCGCGCAGAGAACGACGGCGGAAATGGCTTCGTCCTCTTCTTCGTCCGGCGCTGGAGCGAGCCACTTCGACATGCCGTGGGTGGAGAAGTACCGGCCGAACAAGGTCGCCGACATCGTCGGCAACGAGGAAGCCGTCTCCAGGCTTCAGGTCATCGCTCGCGACGGCAACATGCCCAATCTCATCTTGTCCGTACGTTTCTCGTCTCTCACTTGTCTTCTGTTTCTAGCTCGAGCTTGCTGTGATTGTTTTTTTATTGCTCGGATCTGCTATATGGGTGGCCCTAATTTTCTCCGAGGATGAGATGGGTAAATGCGGTGTCCCCAGGTGCTTGTCAAAATTCCGCGATGAAATCTGCCTTCTTACTTTGACCTCCTCTATATCTTCTTCGCACATTCTAGAATCGCCTTTCCTGACTTGAGGTTCTGGGTCTGGTACTTGGCAAATGCGCCTAGCGATTGGCAGTAGGTTGTTTATTAATAAAGTCGTTTTCTTTCAGACAGGTGCTTTCTCCATGCCTGCTTGGGTTAGACAGTTGTGTGTCAATTTTCTGTGTGAAGCTTTCTAATGCGATAGGAATTGTTCGTTCGAAGAAGCTGGATTTTTCTCTTCTTTTTTCCTGCAATTCTCTTGTGAAACGAAATGGAAAGCCACGCATTATTTGGTCGTGAAGTCATTGCGCCCAACGCTCTTCTTTCTCATGTAGAAGACTGCTCGTGATACTTAATACTACACCTCTGTGTACTTTCAGGGACCTCCTGGCACTGGTAAAACTACGAGTATACTGGCTCTCGCGCATGAACTTCTTGGACCAAACTATAAGGAGGCGGTGTTGGAGCTGAATGCATCTGATGATAGGCAGGGATTTGTACTTCAAGTCTGTAACATTTCGATCTGCTGTTTCTTCCTAAAGTAATGTTCTTGTAACTTGCCTATTCAGGGGAATAGACACCGTAAGGAACAAAATCAAGATGTTTGCCCAAAAGAAAGTAACCCTTCCTCCTGGGAGGCACAAGATGGTGATATTGGATGAAGCTGACAGGTATGTCATCTCACCTAATTAATGGCCAGACCTTATTTAGCTGATCATTAGACTGATTATTCAAGGACTATAGAAATTTTTCTTTTATCTGATTTTACAATATTTTTCTTTTGTCCTATCATACTTGTTGGTTCTTCATTTTGTTGCACTCATTGAAGTATAATTCTTTTACTTTTTTCTTCTTTGGGTTGGTTATGGGGGGTACTTTTGCTTCCTTGCCAATTTTTTCTCAAAATCAGCATGACTTCTGGAGCACAGCAGGCTTTGAGGCGGACAATGGAAATATATTCAAACACCACTCGCTTTGCCCTTGCATGCAATATATCTTCGAAGATCATTGAGCCTATTCAGAGTAGATGTGCTCTTGTTCGCTTTTCACGATTATCGGACCAAGAAATTCTTGGGCGTCTCATGGTGGTGATTGAAGCAGAAAAGGTACATGTATATGTTATGCATACTTGTCTCATTCCCACTTCTATAGATAAGCTAAACTGATCATTGCAGTGCAAGTTCAATATTATTATTCACTTAGTTCTTGCGGTGATGCTACGTTGTTGGACTTGCCGTAGTTTAGTTGAAGTCGTTTGTTTGATTACAGAATTTAAACCATCAAATTCTTGTTTTTAACTTATGATTAAGTTGGAAAATCTACTTTCCAAGCCAGGTAAACCAATATATCTTTAAGGTTGGACATTCCAAACTCTACTGTGGTTTACTAGTTTGTATGCTTTTTAAGGTGTTATCGTTTTAAGCTGGACACGGTATTGAAGTGGAGGCTTTCTATGGCTTAATTTGGACATTGAGATGCTTATCGCATGTGGTCTAATCTCTTCTAGAGCTGCTTCTATTTGTAATTAAAGGCTAATGCTCCTTGCTTCAGGATTATAATTGACACCATGATCACAAGTTGCTTGAAGTCTCTCTGAGAAAAGTCAACTACACTTACTTTGCAGTTAGAAGAATGTGGACTGAGAATATTTGGGAACATATTGTCCTTGAACTGCTTCCTTATAAGTTTTTAGTAGGGATAAATGCGTAAGAAGTCCTAAAACTTATCGTGAAAGTGCAATCAAGTCGTGAAACTTTCAAATTTCCTTATCAAGTCCTAAAATTTGCTAGAAACTGCAATTGAATATTTCGTTAACTCTATCTAGTTTAAGCGGTAGACAATGCTGACTTGGCAGTTTTAAATAAATTTCAAGGACGCGTGATGCTAATGTGGTGTCAAATAGGTGCCACACCACTAAGATGATAAACACACGACACACACAAAAAAAAAAAAAGGAAACATAAAGAGTGCCCAAAATTAGAAGACAAAGAAAAATAGAACTGGAAGAGACAGATGCATGTGACAGTGGGGTGTTTGAAGGGCAGTTACTTCCGCCAATGAGGGCCGTCAACCCTCACGTCATGCATGGGTGATGAGCGTTGGTGGCGTGACTACTTGCCACCACCAAGCAAGGGTCCACCATCCCTCATGTTTGTGCTGCGAGGTTTGTGTAATTAATAAACTACCTCTGGCCTGACCTCAAGTGTGGCACTTCGCGATGAAGAGGACGAGCTCATCATCAATATTTATAGATTGCTCAACCACAATAACATTTATCCTCCATCAATTTCAAATCTTCCCTTGATTTTTTGTTTTGTTTTTTCCTGGAAAATCCTTACTTTAACAATTTTTATGATCTCTGTTTCTTGCCATCTGTGCCGAGCTTTTGAATCCTCCTTCAGACAAATATTCTTTCTCAAGTTTGAACATTCCCATCAGTTTTGTTCATTTTCATCATCTTTAACAAGTACAACAGTGAGAACTACTATGACATCAAGAAGCTCGAGCACAAGACAGTGCCTCTCAAAGAAGACAACCTTCGACCCAAAAAAAAAAAAAAAAAAAAAAAGGAAGACAACCACTGCACAAGAGCAGTGGCGCCATCATTGATGAGGAGCTTGCGCCACCATGCAAACCCTTGCCCACCACCTCGTGTTGCCTTCTAGTTCTCGCCCAGATTTGGGCGTGAGCAAGCAGGCGCGAGGAGGACTAGCGACCCTCGCCCTCGCCCTTGCCAGTGGTTGGGCAATGGTCGCCTGTGCTTGTCAAGTCCCGCTGAGAGTGGACTGCCCTCGCTGGCAAAGGTGGAGCAGTGGTGGCGCCCTTCACCTCCTCCACCCTAATGTGCCACCCCCATTGAAGACCCCCTCTCTTGAATAATTCAGCAGTTGGTCTTTAGTTTTCCTTTTTTGTATTTCAGTGTCTTTTGTATTGTTATTTGTTGGGCATTTTTCAGATGTGGTGGCCAAGTCGGCACCACTTAGTCTGAAAAGTATCTAAAAAAGTCACAGCAACTTTTTCTTCTGTCAAAGGGACGGGCCTGATTGATTGCACGAATGGTTAAGTTGGTCCTGTCGTGATTCCACTTTCATAACAGCAAATAGAAAAAAATACAAAAGATAAGAAGAATGGATTCCATCCTCTTTTATTTTTTAGCTGCTATTTTGGTGGATATATACTTAGTCTGAAAAGTATCTAAAAAAGTCACGGCAACTTTTTCGTCTGTCAAAGGGACGGACCTGATTGATTTCACGAATGGTTAAGTTCGTCCTGTCGTGATTCCACTTGCATAACAGCGGTTACTTTGTTGTGGTTATAAGTCCATCCTCTTTTATTTTTTAGCTGCTATTTTGGTGGATATATAATTTAACTGCAGTGATACTAAATGAAGGTACCATATGTCCCCGAAGGCCTTGAGGCTATCATCTTCACTGCCGATGGTGACATGAGGCAGGCGCTTAATAACTTGCAAGCAACATACAGTGGGTTCCGGTTTGTCAACCAGGAAAATGTTTTCAAGGTTATAATACCACTCAAGAATTAGCGCATTTGTGACTGTCAAGAATTGATAAATAATACATCATCCACTTGTTTTTCAGGTTTGTGATCAGCCGCATCCATTGCATGTCAAGAATATGGTTCGCAATGTCCTAGAGGGGAAGTTTGATGATGCTTGTGCTGGTCTGAAGCAACTTTATGATATGGGCTATTCCCCTACAGACATAATTACTACGCTCTTTCGTATCATAAAGAATTATGACATGGCCGAGTATCTGAAGTTGGAGTTCATGAAGGTCTCTCTTGTGCAGTTAAGGGTTCCAGCTGTATATGAAGATTCTTGATTTCTTATATGATGCACTTCTGGATGCAGGAAACTGGTTTCGCACATATGAGAATCTGTGATGGTGTTGGCTCATATCTTCAGTTATGCGGTCTTTTGGCTAAGCTAGCTGTGGTCCGTGAGACTGCTAGAGCAGCTTGAGGATCTCTGTAGCTGGGCTTGTCCTTCGCGACTCTCGTGAATGTAAGAGTGCGTACGATTTCATTATTAGGTGCGTGCAGATGAGGAGTTGAACGAGTGGTGTTAATTTACCTCCCCGACTTGATGAGTTTTGTAACCTGGTGCATCTCTTGGTGATGCATATGGTTCCTGCTAGTTGAAAGCATAGAGTAGGGTTTTCTTTTGGAGACTCGTGCAATGGTTCTTGTACAAATGGCATCATCTCTTTGTTTTTCCCCAACTGAACTTTTTTTGCAATCAGGTTTTGATTCCCTAACTGATCGTCCCCATCCCTAAACTCATTGTCCGCACATTGCACCATTTTGTCCTGGTCGAATTACGGGGTGGTGTCTGTATTGACTGATTAGTACTTGACCTGTAGCTGCAAGGATACTCTTCGGAAATTGCAGAATCAGTACTCAAGCAGAACCACCAAATATGTGGAAGGGGGGAATATATGAGCAACCTCTAATACAGTGGACTGAACTCAGTTGCGAACTTTCGACCAAAAAAAAAAAAAAGGAACTCAGTTGCGGACTAGACTTGATTTGCATTCCTTTGAAAGGATGAAGTAATGAAATTTTCTCCCAGCTTTCATGGTGTTACGCGCGAAACCGAACCATCTTGTGGCTTGGTCGAGCGCTCAGTACATGGTGGTATGTGCTGTTTCGGCAACGCCCTTCACATTCCTTTGACGAGGTTTAGACTTACACTTAGTTTGGATTAGTGTCGACGGAGTGAATAGAAGGGAGAAGAAATCATTAGAATACATGATGATTAAGTGCCACGTTATGTACTTGTAAACAGATGTTAAAAAAGCCAGTAGTCATGCGGTCTCACTGGTAGAGGGATTAAGGGGGTGCGGAGTTCGACTCTCAAGCTTTTCAAAGAGGCAGAGGAAAATTTGAGTGAAGAGAGTTCGAAATAGAATAAAGAAAAAAAATGTCAAAAAAAAAAAACAGAGGAAAATGCATTCTCTTTATTAATACACAAATTCCTCCTAATCCTTCCATATTTAGATTAATTAGGATAGGTTTAAAGCATACATAAAATTGACTGGGCTATTGCCCCCTAATCTCTTCTCCTAAACTTTTTCCGCCCTTTCTTTTCCATCGAAACATGAACATGTCTTTATGACCCCTTCTTCCCTCCCACCTAACAAACCTATATGATTAACTTTGATTTCGAAGCTATTGATTTAGTTTGCCAAAATACAGTGAAATTGAATCCACAAACTGATAAAAAATAAATAAATCAACTCGAATCGAACGTATAAGTGATTGGCTTAAATTGGAATTTTGTTACTCGTACTAAGATCTCGCACCGATGGCCGCTTCGCTCGAGCTCATGCCCCAAGTTTTGTAGCGACCTCCGCGCCCTTCTACTCATCAAGGCCTGGCACTTGCCTTGATGCTCGAGTATAATTCATGCGCTTCAGCACCATCCATTTTCAGGACTAGTTAATTTGGCAATTTGGAGGCACATAATGCAGTGGTATATCCCCTTAAGTTTGTTGGGAAATTTATGTAGCTTTTACCTCTCTCTTGAGACACGTTAAATCTCCAATACTCTTACTTGGAGCGAGCTTTATACTTTTGACTAATTTGAAAAGACTGAAATCATACCTATTTAGCTTAAATAGACGTCTGACAAAAAAAAAAACTTGAATAGACGATATAAAAAGTTACCATATTTCGGAAAAATGATATCTAGAGTTCACTATTTTTATATTGGAAAATTCACCTATACTTCTTTTTTTTTTTTTAAAATCACCTATAATTTAAATCTTAAAAATGCAAGTAAATTAATATTTGTAATTAATCGATCAATAAAAGATGTCTAATTTAAGTTCGGATTGCAATTATGATTGTTCTATTCAGGACAAGAGTGGGCCTAATGACGTCTTCTCTATGGGAGGTTGCCCGACGGGCCCAATTTGCCAGGCCATCGAGCGACGGCGTCGTTTCATTAGAACGAAGTTTTGAGTCTCCTGCTTGGGATGCATTTAAGCTAGCGCATTAGAAATTAGGGTTTTCTCCATCATCAGCAGGCGCAGGCGCGAGACCCAAGCTCCAGCAGCCTCCTTCGCTCACCATGGTCCTCAAGTAGGCCCCTCTATCTCTCTCTCAATCTCGACGTAATGCTGCGTATCATTTTGGTGATTCGGTCGTCTGTGTTATTGCTTGATGTGGGAGGGTTTTGTTTCGGTCTGAGTTCATGCGCAGATTGTGAAGCTTGCGTCTTTGGCGTGGCAATTTTCTTTTTTCCTTTCGCCCCTTTTCTTGTGGATTTGTAGTGTCTTGTTCGTGGAAGTTTCAAAAGATCTCTGAAACTGCGTAATCTGCGAAACATTTGAACTTTCAAGGCTTATGTTTGCGATTGTTTTGCTATTGCAATAGAAGTAAGAACAGTGGGGGTCGGGGAGGATTGCCGAATAAAGATGGGTCCGAAATGCCTAGTAGCAGGAGTTGGAACAAATTTTTGGACCTGATTGATTCTGGATCTTCAGCTATAGATGTGTACAATGTTGACAGATCATTACTTGTGTGGCTTTATTACATGGATGGATATTGCATTCGCGGCTGTTCTCACTTCTCTGTGAGTTGTGACCATGGCAGGAATGTTGCCAGTCTCGTGTTTTGATACTTGAGTTTTTGATGTGTAGTTTATTGACCCTAGTGTGCATAATCGGAAGTATGCGTTTTGTCTCTTGATATTTGCTGCTACATGTTGATAGAGTATTACTGCATTGCCTTGCGCCTGCGAGATTTGTTGTGCTTAATACAGTTTGTTTCCCATTATTTTGATATTCTAGGACTGAACTCTGCCGCTTTAGCGGTGCCAAGATTTACCCCGGCAGGGGAATCAGATTCATTCGCTCGGACTCCCAGGTGAGATTTTGAATGGTTCTCTATGACGGCCTTGTCAGTCATTGTTTCTTACGTGAATTGTCTCGTCTACTTTGCATGTGTAGGTTTTCCTGTTTGCCAATTCTAAATGCAAGAGGTACTTCCACAACCGCCTGAAGCCTTCGAAGCTTACATGGACAGCCATGTACAGGAAGCAACATAAGAAGGTGAAGAATTGGCCAGAAGGCTTTTTAGCATAGCTGTTTTGCTTGACCTGAATGGTGTGCTGTATATGGCTCTCGGGGTTGTCACAATTTGACTCTTTCTATTAATCACATTTGCAGGATATCGCTGCCGAGGCTGTGAAGAAGAAGCGCCGAGCCACTAAGAAGCCTTACTCTAGGTCCATTGTTGGTGCCACCTTGGAAGTTATTCAGAAGAAAAGGACTGAGAAGCCAAGAAGTCCGTGATGCTGCACGTGAGGCTGCTCTCAGGTATGAGCTCTTGTCCTGTCACAGTCACCATTGAGGTTTTTGCTGTCCTTGCTCTCGATCGCCCTGCTTTGCATGACGGTTTCTTGGTTTGCAGGGAAATCAAGGAAAGGATCAAGAAGACAAAGGATGAGAAGAAGGCAAAGAAAGCTGAGACGATGGCCAAGTCTTCAAAGACCCAATCCAAGGGGAACATGCCAAAGGGTGCTGCACCGAAGGGCCCCAAGCTCGGAGGTGGCGGTGGGAAACGATAAATTCGTTTGCCCTGCTTTCTTGTAATCCAGTACCATCTGGCATCTACAGTTTAGATTATTTGTTTCAATTTCTGCTTGGATCAACTCACATATTTTACCGAGGTTCTTTTTGTCAGATTCAGTTTGATTTTGTTTAATGCACATCAGTTTGGAGTTTGTTGATCACGCGTGCTTTTACTATTCCACATAGCCTATAAGCAGTAGGTACTTTGGTTTCAGTTCTGATGACTACACAGAATCTTTGACATAAGTTTTTTGTCGACTTCCTTTGCGAACTAGAGCAGTCTTTGTGCAGGAAATAGTTTTGCGCATTGTATGTGAGTTGGGTTTTTTTCGTGACGATGAGGGAGCAGGGTCATCACTTTTCTAATGGGGTCACAAGTGAAGTATATGCCTTTCATAATACTGTTCTCAAATTTTATAGGATTTCTTTCAAAGAAGTATATGTTGGAAAAGGCCGAGCTGTTTTATGATGGGAGATATGTTATGTACAGTTAGTTCTTGTCCTTTTTCCCCTTCAAATATTGTCTGCGAATCAATTACTTCACTAAAAGATTAAGGCCACTTAAATTTGGAGTTCATAAGGAATGTTATATGTTCTTGGATATGTATTGGCAACTCTACTAGTAAAGAAAGCATTGCGCTTTAGAATTGGGAAATGGTTGATCTGTTGTTTGTTCGAGTCTTATCAATCCTTCTTTACCCATCTGTGAAATGGCTAGTCACGTCCGGGGCAAAAGTTACTTGGCTGGATGATTTTCTTGGATCGAGCGCTACCCTCCGGCACCTTTCGAAGGCGGAGCAATTTGTTAAGCTCCTATTTCCGGCTTTATGTAATTTGATCCTTCCCAAGCACCATTTCCAGACCCAATAGATGCGTTGTAACTGGCCGAAAGAGCCAATCAATCCTGTTCCGCCGTATGTTTCGGCTTTGAAAATGGTCATTGCTTAGGCCATTATCATTATCCTACCTGAAAAATCAATCTTTAAGTGTCTGCGCTTGTGTGCTCGTAATACACGGAGAGAAAGAGAAATGTAACCATCTTCTCATTCATTTAGGTGAATGATGATAGGGCATACAGTGGTCATTCTTATTTCGGTTGGAGCGCGTTTTGTCTTCCAAAAATCGATTGCTTGCATCACTTATGAATACAGGCGAACGGAAAATATTTCCATCATCACTTCTCAATGTGAACTCTCGTTGCTTAAAAAACGGTGTTATTTGCTTTGTAGGTGGCGCCACAGACCAGAACTCCTTCCAATCGAAGGATCCCACTACGTTTCTCGACTGACTCTGCGTGATAAGAACGGAAAATAGTTTGACAGCCTCGTTAATCACTTCTCGCGACCCTATAAACCTCCACCGGCCTTACATAATCCCAGCCTTAATACGTGAGCAACGCGCCAGGATCCTGCCAGTTCGGAAGCTAGAGAGATCAAGAGAAAAAGAAGGGCCTTTGTCGATGTCAAACCGAGCTGTCGAGAGTGGGACGGGAAGTGGCGACGCCGATAGTACCGGCGCCCACGAAGCGAGATGGGTGCTGACCATACACTTCGAGAGGTTTGCCTCCGGCGGCGAGTGGAGGCCGTGGTCGACCCTCGTGTTCTACTTTGCCAATGCACGCAGCCTTTGCCGCCGCCTTGTTCTTCACCCTTTGCCTCGGTAGTCCGGTAGAATCATGGTGGAGTATTGTTGAAGTTGGCGAATACTTGAGGACCCTTGTTTTCACACACCGCACGCCCACGTGAGCTTAGAGAAACCGAAGTGTTACCCAACGACATGTGACCCCCTGCGCGCGGGATGCGAGGGTTTGGGGGCAGCGCCTCGACAAGGGTGTCCCGCTGCCCGATTAGCGGGCGGGGGTTCGGGGCAGCGCCTCCCGATGGGGATTCCGCTGCCCGGTCGGCGGACGGCTGCCCCGCTTGTCGGTGAGCGGGGCGGGGTTCGGGGCAGCGCCCAAACCTCTACGGTTTGAGCTTTTATTTAAGGTCGATCCGTATGGTTGGAATTAAGAGGTTTTAGGTTTTTAGCCCGTTTTTGGGTATATATATTTTGCTCGGTTTTATCATTGTATTAAGTAAGAATTGGTAGTAACCGAAAAATATTGTGAAATCTCTTTGCGGGACGTAGCCCTAATCTCGGGGTAAACCCGGGTAATCTCGGGGTAAACCTGGGTAATCTCGTGCGACATTCCAATTTTTTTTCTGATTCTCCGTGTGATCGTCTGATTCGGTTTCGATAAATCCCTTAAAGTATCTCCCATTCAGTGTAAGTTGTGATCTGTTAATTCCTTCCTTTTCCTGTTTCTCCTGTATATGAACCCTTTAGTTTTCCTCGACGAAGAATGGAGTTGTTGTGCTGATAACAGATGATTGAAATCCTGGAGCCATCTCTCTTTTCATCCTTTTTTTTCTCTGTTCCTGTCTCTGTAGATTGGACAAGATGGGGGCTTTGGAGTGGTACAAGGTGGTGTACCAGAAACAAGCTTGGAGAATGATCACTTCCATGTGGTTGCATGGCGACGTGGTTCATCTGCTCTCGACCAACTTGACCTTGGCCTTGTTCTGTCTGGGCCTCGAACAACGGTTCGGTTTCGGTATGTGATCGCTTTTTCATCTTCTCCAGTATTAGAAGAGAATGACTCTATTCATTCCTCGAAGCTATATTAGTAATGCTTCTTTGCCTTTTCAAAATGCTGAACCATATTGATCGGATTTGTCGTAATTTCATCTTATGGGGTTTCGATTGGCGCTGGAAGTGCGATTCAGAACGAGCTACCTGTTGTCCGGAGTCGGCGCAAGCATTCTGTCTCTGCTTTTTGCTCAGGAAGGAATGGCATTCGGTGCTTCGGGTGCCATCTTTGGAGTCTTCGGCGTGAAGATATCCGAGTTCATCACCAACTAGGTCAACAAACCTGATATCGCCTTCTGCTAAATTTCCGTACTTGTGCTTGCTCGAGACTCTGATTTGCCTTTATGTTGTGAGTTTATACTGCGAAATTTATCGTTGAATCGCTTGTGTTTCTGCATTGTTTTTCTTATTTTTCAGTGTGCTCGTCTGTCTATACTGATGAGCTCGTCAGCACTTGGTTTAGGATTCGCAGTCCTCTGTTCATACATGGATAATTTGGGCCATGTCAGAGGGCTACTGACCGGTTTCCTTCTCGGCTTCAGCGATACTCGTCCATCCCCGGCACGAATGGGCGAGTCGCTGAGACCGCACCGACAATGCTCATGCCGATGAGCCTAAGTACAAGATGTACCAATACGCGCTATGTCTTCTCGGCCTAGTTCTACTGATCACCGGGTAAGTTGAAACATCTAATATATACATGGAAAAGTAATATACTCCGGTGATTTCATAGATCTGAACAAGAATGGGTTGCTCTTGGTATCGATGTCCCAACTCTAATTTATAAACGAATGAATCGGATGTGGAACTTTTTATTCTCTACCTGTTTTGAAAAATTCATGGAGGAAGGAGTCGTCTCCTTCATCTCCCAACTTCAGCTAGCAATGCATAAACAATTGGAAACAAGCCTGGTGGCAGAAACCTTCTTCATAACAATGGTCATTAGACCATTTCAAAGAAATTAATACATTAGGCCAGTTGAAACAGTCCCAGCCACCAGATGGATACTGGATATACAGTTAACATAAGCGAAAACAGGATTGAGATCCTCTGCATTTTAATTTTCTCTGCATATGGAAATTTCGATATGTAGTGTCTTGAGGGTCGGATTTGGATTCCATCGGCGGGGGCGGTGTGCTAAGCCGATAGTAATGTTTGTCTCAACGTGTCGAGGCTATCCGATGTTTTCTTACCTTAGTTTATGCAAATTAAACCATCGGCTCCACATCCATATTCGAAAATGTTGAAGAAATCAATCGGAGAAACAAATTAAAACAACAAAGTTGTGAGATTTCCAAGTAATTTCCAGTGTCTTAAGCTCATGCACTTTGCTTACACACCGCGTGCCACGGTCAACTCTGAAGCATGTCCCAAGTATTATATATAGCACGACGACAGAGTCTCTGAATCTGCCAACGCTAATTCAAGAAATCTTCTCCATCTGTTCCCTTCTCTTCACCCACCACTCCACCTTCTCACGTTCATCCACATACTTGTCGTCAGCATTTCTTCGAGCATTCCTCGAGAGAGAGAGAGAGAGAAAGCGATGTCGAACTCGAACCGAGATCTCGAGCTAGGAGCTGAAAAGAAGAGACCCCATAAAGCTGACAACCTTTACTATGCCGCGGCACCCACCAACGTGGAAGAGGATGGCGAGTGGACCCCGTGGTTGATCCCCATGTTCATCTTCGCCAGCGTCGTGCTCTTCGTCGCCGTCATGTACGTCAACGACTGCCCCAAGAAGAGCTCGCGCACCTACGGCGGCTGCGTCGCCAAGTTCCTGGGCAGGATCTCGTTCCAGCCTCTCAAAGAGAATCCTCTCTTCGGTCCCTCTTCTTCTACGTAAGAACACAAGTTCATTTCCACTTTGAATTTCTTCTTTCTTTTCCCTGTTCTGACTTTGTCTTACGTAATGTTATGACTAAGTGGTTTCATGTTGATTGGAGCTTGTCTCTTGGAATTTGTGAAACTTCGATGGCGGTTTCCATGGGCGTGTACTGAAGACGTTTGGCGATGTTCTAGGAAGTGAAATGGTCGGATGACTCAGAACCGTTGACTTCTTCTTAATAATTTGCAATTTTTGGAGTTTCCTGCGTAACAAAACATCACTCTCCAGCTTGCAATAGGATAGATTTATGTCAACCTCTGATGAAATACCCGTCGAATTTATAGTCCCTAATTAGACATGATTCACTGCGTAGTCCATCATCGGATAAGTCGATCCAGTTTCTTTTCGCGATTCAAGAATTTGCTATGGCAGAAGATATGGTTCGTTTATGAATAACTAATTACTCATTGTTTGTAATCCATGTGTGATTTTCTTAGGTGAATTTGAGTTTTCAAGCAACCTTTGCTGCTGTTTGTATACAGATTGGACAGGATGGGGGCTCTGGACTGGAACAAGATGGTGCACCAGAAACAAGGTTGGAGACTGATCACTTGTATGTGGTTACACGCCGGCGTCGTTCATCTGCTCGCCAACATGTTGTGCTTGGCCTTCGTCGGCATTCGCCTCGAGCAGCAATTCGGCTTCGGTAAGATTCCGAGGACTTGCACGGGCTTTTTTAGTTTTATTTTAGGACTTGAAAAAGGATGATTCATCTTCATTTTCTCGTGCCGAATTTTTGACATTAACATCTTGTGGGGCTGTGCCGTGATGATTTGGGCAGTGCGGGTGGCAGCAATCTACCTATTGTCCGGATTCGGCGGAAGCATTCTCTCTTCGCTTTTCATTCAGAACAGAATATCGGTCGGCGCTTCCGGTGCTCTCTTTGGCCTCATAGGAGCCATGGTTTCCGAGCTCATCACTAACTGGACCATCTACACCAACAAGGTCGATAAACCCGCCAATCTTTTCATTTGCGATCAATCATTGAACTATGAATCCTTCAAATCTCAATTCTCTTCTGTGTTGGATGTTTGCAGGCTGCAGCTCTTTTCATGTTGATCATCATAATAGCGCTCAATTTAGGACTAGGAGTCCTTCCTCACGTAGACAACTTTGCCCACATCGGCGGCCTATTGACGGGCTTCCTTCTGGGCTTCATCGTCCTCGTTCGCCCCCAGCTCGGGTGGGTGGATCGGCAGTGCCGTGGAGCTGAGGCTCATGCCAAGAAGTCGAAGCACAAGGCTTACCAGTACTTGCTGTGGCTTCTTGCCCTTGTTCTATTGATCATCGGGTGAGCCGACACTAATAACAAAAGCGTGGTGTTTTATCAAACTTTGGACAAGAATGCCTTGTGTTACTTTCGACGTCGGAAATGAAAACTACTAACTTCTTTTCCGGTTTTGGAAATTCCGTTGCAGATTCATAATCGGGCTGGTGATGCTGTTTAAAGGAGAGTCTGCGAATGATCGTTGCAGTTGGTGCCATTACCTGAGCTGCGTGCCGACGTCAAAATGGCACTGCAGGAACTGATGAAATCTGCAGATGAACTACCATTCCCTGTCATTGATCTCACGTGCTTTTTTTCTCTTTCCATGAATGTTCACCATATGTTGATGGGACTTGATTATAATGCAAAAATTTGTCATATAAATGCTCAAATACAGAACTTGTGTACACAATAAGGTTTCTCGGAAAACTATGAAATATATATCATCGGTCGGTTTGATCTTACTAACCCCTCCTTTCTCTGTCCCTCGAGATTACTCTTTGCCGTGGAAATAGCTATATCGCAGTGTTGAAATCATTGCAACATATATATGTTCGAGCCGGCAAAGTTATCTTCCAGGCAATGGGAAGAGGGAGAGACAGAGAATTGTCCAGGGTTCATCCACAAACATCAACTGATGACATAGTCCAATCTTCACATTAACTGCTTCCGCCATAATCGCAAAAACACCTTAATCTAACATTGGAAACAATTCATGAGGGCTTTAGCTTCCAATGCGGGGTGTTTTAGTGTTCCATGAATCTGCAGTGGCATTTGGCCACTCGCCACTGACATTAAATTCCGATTTTCGCGACACAGAGATGTTCTGCTCTAACTCAATGGCGCAAAACATCTTTCCAGCACGGTGGCAAGGAAGTGAAGACTCTCAGGGTATACCTTGACCTGGCCCAGTTGCAAGATGACAACAAAAGTGATTTAGATGGGGAGCTTGAACTGAAACTTTAAACAGCATATTGCTTTAGTTCGAGAGCGTGAAGGAACGTATCGGCATTGACGATCTAGAGTCGATTGGCTCGAGCATGTTGACGAGAACACAAAACTCTTGCGTTCCAGAGGTCCTAGAGATTGGGATGGGGGCTGTTGAACAGAATTCCTTGCCCTGTCACTGAAGAGATGAACCACTGCTTTGGTTGCTGATGATTCTGCAGAATAAGTCAAGGCAGCAGTAAGGATCCGTTGGAGAGTTCCAAAGGCTCCTGGGCCTGATGGTTTCCTAGGAACATCCTATCAACAATACTGGGATGAGTTCTGTGATCCGATCCGGGCGGTTCGGTTCAGCTCTCAAGTCCAATCGGAACCGGTGCTCAACCCTAATCTGGGCCTGTCCGTTGATCAGTTCTATTACGACGGCGGGCCAACCGGCCGGCTTGCCAAGCCTGCTTCGAGTTTCCTTAGCTTTTTCTTTTTCCATCTTGCTGAATTGAAAACATTAAAAAAAGAAAAACCAACCGTATATTCCCGCCAAAAAAACTGCCTCGTACACACGACGCACCCCCAAGCGGTTTCATTCCGTTGTCGCGGTGGGAAAAATCCACCGACTTCCTCTCTCACTCATCGAACAACATCAAACCCCATCAACTCAAACAACACGATCGACCGGACCTCCGCGCTCTCGGGGTCAGAATATGGCGATCAAACTCGCCGGAGCGGCCACATTGCTCGTGTTCCTCCTCCACCGCCTGAGCAGGTCGACGGTGTCCGGAGTGGAGATCCTCTCCAAATCGAAGCTCGACAAGTGCCAGAAGACCTCCGCCTCCGACGACAACCTCAACTGCACTAAGAAGATCGTGCTGGACTTGGCCGTTCCCAGTGGCTCCGTAAGTGATCATCGCGAGTTGTGCATAGTGGATACGAACACCTGAGGAGAAATGCTGCCCGAATGATTGTGCGATTTGATTTTCATTTTCTTTGCTTCCGCAATTTTCTTGCACGAATTGCATCGCACTGCATTGGACACAAACAGTTGCTTTCCTTTTCTGGTACCATCAAAGCCCGCGATTGAAGGAGAGATTATGAAATTAATTGGAACTGGTTCATGGAAATTTCGGTGAAAGTTGATTATATGAACTGATCATGCTATCTTAATACGTGCAAAGATTGAAATTTGGCTGCATTGCTTATTCAATGTACTCTGGGCTATTTCAGAGTGGAGGGGACGCCTCGCTCATTGCAGAAGTAGTAGAGGTTGAAGAGAACTCGACAAGCAAGATGCAAACTTTGCGAATCCCCCTGTGCTGACGGTCAACAAGTCTGCCGCATATGCTCTCTACGAGCTTACATACATAAGAGTATGGAGCTTCTCTGATCCTTGTGCTGTATAAAGCGAGAGATTTCCTTCTCAGATATTCTTCTCCTTCTATTAGTCCCCTGACTGTATGGTCTTCTGCATTTTTCCCTACATCTGCTCCATAGTAGAGAGGTTTTTCTACTGAAAAGACTTCAGGTTGCATTTTTATGTCCTTAAGAAGCAATTGACGAGCAAACACGCTTTTAATGCCTTGCAAGTGTGAAATTCTTGGTGAGACAAGTTGCTACATTGACTTGACACACATAAATTTTTCATTCTTCTTCATGTTCAAATCATCTTTTGTTTGTACTCAATGTTATGTTCATGCATTGAATGTACTATGTGCTTATATGACATTTTTCAGGATGTTCCATACAAGCCACAAGAATATTTTGTGAAGACACGCAAATGTGAGCCAGATGCTGATTCAAAAGTCGTCAAAATATGTGAGAGGCAAGATCTCTCTCTCTCTCTCTCCCCCTCCCTCCCGGACTCTTCAGCTTCCCACACCATGCTCAAGTTTTATGGATAGCATGGACAAGGTCAATGGTCCCCTTCTTCTGCTTCTCATAGCATTTCCTCCTCCTTGTTGGCCGCAAAATACTCGGTTAAAGAAAATGTGATAGCAAATTATTTGCAAGATTTTAGCAACATTTACGATTTTTCAATTGTAGTTATCTAAACATCGAGCTTGCGCGCATCTAAGGCCATCATGATCTTGCACCATATTTAGCAACCTGCACTATATTGTATCTTGTACCTTACGTATGAAAACCACTTTGTTGCACACAATGGTTCTCGGTCTATACATTCAATAGGAACTTTTCTTCATTGGATTGTTGCATGAAATTAATGCAGATTGGCAGTTGAGCATCATGTAACAGGATCATAGTCTATGCCTTACAGGTTGCGGGATGCCGATGGTCATATTATTGAGCATACTCAGGTGCCTTTTTCCACCACCTTTCTTTGTTTATCTTGTCGAGTCATCATAATATTCTTTTCTTTTTCTCTTCAGTATCTGGTTTCCTTTTATGTTTTGCCAGATAATCTCATATCCTCCTCCAGTTTTAGCTTGATTGCTTAAGATTGCTCACTTACACATGGAAATTTGTTTCGAAGGACCAAGACGAACTGCACAAATGCTTGTAGATGTTGGATTTATCCACGCTCAATCTCACTCCTTCCAATTTGTTCACTTTAAAATTAGTATCAGGACTTTGGAATTCACTTAACACAGGAATAAATTCTGTGTAATAATAAGGATATTTTAGTTCGTTCTCTGGAGACAGTTAAAATGGATCATGTTTATTGACTTGTCCCTCTTTATTAATATCGTGCACCTTCCTTCTTTACTTTTTGTGTGTCTTCTACAATTGTTGTTTATCCCAGCCAATCTGTTGCCCTTGCGGCCCCCAGCGGCGCATTCCATCATCGTGCGGAAACGTCTGTAAGTGCTGTGACATATCTCTTCATTTTGGATGGATCTTTGTTTTCTAATACTTGGTTTCTATCTTTTGTTGATTCAATAATCAGTTGACAAAATGCTTAAAGGAAAGGCTAATACTGCTCATTGCCTCAGATTTCCTGGTGACTGGTATGACCACGAGTGCCTTCCTCCAAGAGAAAAAATATTGAACACTCGTATCTAAAAGCGCACTCTCCTTATAACGAAACATTGATTTCTGGATCCTTCTTTAGTGTGTCTAGTGCTGAATTAACGAACTCTGTTTTTCTGAACTTCTGAGAATTACATTGTAGTGGATCGTGGACAAAAATGCTTGTGATTGTCATCATTTTCGAAATCTATACTGTCTTCCAAGGAAAATTTCGAAATTGGTTCTTGAATTGTCTAGAACACTCCCTCACAACTGCATTCTCTTTATTTTGGACAAAAGAAACTGATAGTGAAAGAAATAACTTAATTGTGTCTACATATCTTTCCAATCTAATATAAGTAGTGTTTAGTGCAGGCTTTGTAATACACATACAATATGCCTATAGAGTTGATTTGTGGTAAGATCTAACATTGTGAATATTACTGAAATTAACATAAATAGACAGATGAAGTTGCTTCTGTAACTTCTAATTATACAAGCAAGATGCTAGTTGTACTTCTGAGGATTTCCTTGTTATCCACTCTTATTTAGTTTATCATTAGTCACATCCTAACCAGAAACTGTGCTCTGGTGAAGGTTCCATGTTTTTGGTATTGGACAACGATCAATAGGATTCAGTGTCCGAATTGAAGTGAAAACAGGAACAAAAATTTCGGTATGATTATGCTTCATATTGTTTTCAGCTTTTGTCTCAAGGAAATTTTAACTGATATAAAACAATTTGCTATTCAACCTTTTGTTTTGTTATATTGTCTTGCTCGTTCCCTTAACAATTTGTAATTTATAGTTTTTCTTCTTTAACAGAGTTACTTAAATTCATGCTAGAATATGGGATTACTCGCGTCAGATGTTTATGTCATGAAACTGTCTGGAGAAATTGGCTAGGGCAATGAAGTCCTGTAATTTCTTGTTTTATCCACATCTAATCGATTTGTTGCTTTCACTTCAGAATATTCATTTTTTCATAAGTTTAAATCTTTTGACTATCAATACCCTCTGTTGGTCTGCAAAGTTTGAATCCCTTTTTACAGTCCACTTATGATGGATTTGCTGACAATTCTTCCCACTGTTTACTTTCTTTGGCCTACAGGAGGTAGTTGTAGGTCCCGAAAACAGAAGTGCTATATCTGGCGATAACTTTTTAAGGGTGAACCTTATTGGAGATTTTGTTGGGTACACAAATATTCCATCATTTGAGGACTTTTACCTGGTCATTCCAAGGCAGGCATGTCTCACATTTATTCGACTCTTATGCTAGTATTGATAGACTTGAAGTTTTTCTTCTTTCAAAGAAAGAAAGAAAGTACAGCCTATTTTATCCTTCTCACTTGGTAGTTTGGCACCATAATGACTTCTTACATGATGTTCAATGGATTGATACTGTCCGATATGCATGATTGTGACTGCATTGAGAAGGCTCACACAGTTTCTTGTCGACAGATGTTTATTTTTGTCACTTTTCAATTTTCCTAATAATACATCATATTGCTTTAGTGATTCTTTTCATCTGTGCTACTAAGCATGTAATGATTTTAGGAGAGGCAAGGTGGGTATCTACCCCACATCGTTGTTCATACAGTAAACTGGTCAATTTTTTATTTTTCCGGCCCGACATGTTTGCATCTCAAGTTAATGTTGTGCATAAATTAGATGGATCTGCCTTTGTTTATAAATAGACTGAGACATGCCATGCATAGAATTGGAATTGCTATAAGTATACAGATGGATGGTAATATTAGTGCTTTATGATGTTCGAATGAACTGCGATTTGTTGGTCAATATTTAAATCCGAGGTTTTTGAAGGATTCAAATTGGAAGTTCAGAATACTTCCGATCTTCAAACGTAAAATGTAAAAGATAAAATAAAAGGAACAAGATCAACATTGGATAGCATCTTAGCCTCATGCTATCTTTCTTTTAGAGCATGCACATATGCTTCTAACACTGCAGTGTAAATCAGTAGCCTAATTGTAAATTGCCCCAGTAATTATCCTGTTACTTATCCTGAGACATTTTTTGTTGTTTTAAAGAGTGGACCTGGTCAGCCGGAGAATTTAGGGACAAATTTTTCTATGTGGATGCTGCTTGAGAGGGTCAGATTTACCTTGGATGGCATTGAATGCAACAAGATCGGCGTCACTTATGAGGCTTTCAATGGACAACCAAATTTTTGCGCCTCACCTTTTGGAAGTTGCTTGCATAATCAACTGTGGAATTTCTGGGATGTTAGTCAATCCTACCCTTTCACCTACAGTCTCAGGAATATGATCTGCCCTATTTCCTAAGTTAGAGCTTTTGACACATGACACTATATTGCTGGCAACGTTTGAATTGCTGCAACCTTATAGGGATATCTAGAGATTATTGTGTTATTTTCTACAGTCGGATGTAAATTTGGTAGATTTGCCTAAGCATAACAGTTCTTTCCCCCTCTTGCAAATTGTGCTCTATATCTGCCATGTCAATTTGTTCACATCTTCTGCCTAATAAGAATTACTACTCGCTACTCGGAACATCACCACTCACAAAGATGTTGACAGATAGTGAGTGGTGTGTTATCCTGTGGCATGATTTGAAGAAGCTCTTTTTTTTTCTTTTAATGAAAGGCTGACCAGAATCGAGTCGGGAGGAATCAGTTGCCGCTGTATGGCGTTGAAGGAAGATTTGAAAGGATAAATCAGCATCCGGTAAGGTTTTGTAATTGAAGAATTAGGATCGTGTACTTTAGTTTTTGTCATTGACAATCTTCATTTGGATGCAGAATGCAGGAAGTCATTCTTTCTCCATAGGAGTCACTGAAGTTCTTAACACAAACCTTTTGATAGAATTAAGAGCTGATGACATTGAATATGTATATCAGAGGTTGACCTTATTTCTGTTGTTATGTTGTTTCACTTGCTTTGGTGATCCTAAATATTGCCTGGTGACAGTAACTTGCATAGGGTTAGTTAGCATCTTAGTGTGTTGGTTCATTGTTTTTCGAAGAAACTTCATATGTTCCATCTGGCTTGGCATTTTTAATGGTTCTTTATATGACTCAATGGCTACGATATACAAGTTTTAGTTTTTCAAACCATTGAGATTTCCTTTATTGAGTTTTGTAGATCCTCCATCAGTATTTTCCAGTATAGTTAGAATAGAGAAAAGTTGTTGTCTTGGTCTTTTTTGAACGTTTCTTGCCATGTTGTCCAATATCATAAAAAAAAATGTGTACTTTTCTATCTACTGCTTGGAACAATATAGGTGAAATTAAGTAAAGCCAAGTAATCTTCAGCCATTTGTTTTACTCAAGTAAAGGAGTAAATTTTTGTTCTTTGACATTTCAGTGCATAGTATTTTATTACGTGAATAGTTTATTTGTACCTATCTTGTCTGTAGGAGCCCTGGCAAAATTTTAAGTGTTACTGTTCCGACATTTGAAGCCTTGACTCAATTTGGAGTCGCAACAATCACAACGAAGAATACCGGTGAACTTGAAGCCTCATACAGCTTAACGGTACCCTCAAAGATTAGAAATTTTAGTGCTTATACACATGATTATGTCATTAGTGATCACACTTCAGTTTATACCTCAAGTTCTGCCAGGCACATGACTGGTTCTATTCATTTATTATGCTATTCATGTACCTACAATTTAATGAGTTACATAACACTGGAAATATGAAGCTTTTTTGTGGCAATAGTCAGCATTTTGCTCGTGGAAGGATCCTCGTGGTGTGGGCATTACGGAATTTGAAGCATACTCATTTGTTGGTGCTATGGTTCGGATTGATGTTTTATGGACATTAATTCTTGGATGCATTGTTGTTCTCTTATTAATATTAGTCGGTTCCCCTTCATTCTTATAGCTGTAGCATAGAGGCTGCCAAACTAAATATTCCTATTCCCAGGTATAGTTTTAATCGATGTTCTCTTCCTTGAAATAATTATGATTAACTAATTGGGAGTCGTGCAACGGAGCTACTTTTCGGTGCCAGGATATATAACACCTTAATTTGTCTATATCATGAACCACTGCAGTGTGGAAGAAAGTGATATTCCTTATTCTTCATCTATCAAATTCTTATTCCACCTTTTACCAAGTAAAAGTTGAGGAGTTTTCAGTCATAATTATCAAATAAGTTATGCTAGAAAGAAACAACTTTCATAGGATGGAATGCAATGACTCAGTAACTTTTTATAGCTTATGATTTTCAGACAGAATTTGCATAGTGCATCGTAGTTTAAATATCCATACTGCATATACGTTTGGCTGTTGTAGGAATCTATTTAATTCTCCTGTTTGACAAACTACTTCATCCGGCAGTTTGATTGCAACAGTGGTGTCACCCTCACAGAGGTAATTGTTTCGATTGATGTCTTTTGAATATTTAGCTTGACAATTATGTAAAAGACATTATTTGGACGTTGCAGGAACAATTTTTCATCATGAAGCCAACTGAAATTTTGACTAGGTCATTTAAGTTGTACCCGACAACAGACCAGGCAGCAAAATATGTATGTGCAGGTATCAGTTACCATGCTCAATGCTCAGTAGGGAAATTCTGACAGAGCAACTAATGAGGATTTGATTTTAACTAACCTTCTCTGTGTTTTTTACTGCAGCTATTCTTAAGGATTCTGATTTCACTGAGGTTGATCGAGCAGAATGCCAATTTAGTACTACAGCCACTGTCCTTGACAATGGATCCCAGGTGTGATGTTTAGTGCAAAGTCATGCTCGATAAATGACATGAAATACCTGATGAATGGCGTGCTCGAAAGGATTGTCTTGGATAAAAAGTTTTGTTATTGGAAAAGCTTGTGAGATAGATGCAGAATTGATTGTTTTCTTGAAGTGTCCATTTGGATAGTAAATGTCAAAAGTATTCACAAAAGGCTTTCAAGAATTGAGATCAGAAGTCTCAAGTATAATTGTTAGCCTTCAAGTGGCTGAGCAATTCTGCTGTTTTGCTAATAGGGGAAGTTCAATGATACTAGCTGTAGAATTCACTTCTGTTATTTAGTGTGTCTTGAATCGATGACTTCTTTGCAGATTTTACCTTTTCAATTACCAAAGACAGGTACGAGTGGGTTTTTTGATTCCATCAAGGGCATTTGGAGCAAATTATGGGCAGGTGTAATCGATTTCATCACTGGAAAAAGTTGCAGGTTAGTTAATGTTGTTGCTCTGTCAGGTGTGAAATATGTTCTGTTTACACATACTTCCTTCTCATATCTTCAGTTCAGTCAATGAATAAATTATTTCACACTTATTTTTGGCTTGAAGAAAATGTCTGTCCTCTCTTCTGGCATGGTTTGTTATGTCAAGAAGTTCATAGCATCAATTTGGTGTGAAATCTCACAATTTTGCTTCTGGAGGATAATAGAACTGTCACTGGAACAAGGATGGAAGCGAATGATGGTATTAGGGTTTGACACAGATTATACATTTAGCGTAGAGAAACATGTGTAGAACACCATTAATGCATCCAGTGCGGTATATATTTGTGATAGTACCAGGGTGTGGAATTGTATTCGCTGCTTCTTGTGTTTCAGGAAATTTCGTGAAAGCATAATAACACTGTCCTTGGGAACAGAGCATGCGAGCAAAAAGATGTGAAGGATAAAAGAAGCTAAATGTAATAAGAAGAAATTGTACAAGGCAATGTTATTATGTTGTGAAATTCTTCTGTTAATGTTCACCTATGCATCTGTATTACTACCCACCATGCAGTCTCTGCCTTTCACCTGGGACTCTACTTTGTATGTAAGCCTGCTTTAGAATGGTTATTTAAGTACTGCCAATGTATGGCCTTGTCAACAGGAGGGAATGCTCAGGCTTTTTCGACTTCAGATGCCACATACAGTATATATGCATGAGCTGGGTCTTGATGTTTGGTCTACTGTTAGCGACGATTCCAACAGGTGATTTCACTTTTATTCTTGATAGGTAAGTTTGATTACCCTTACAAGAGAGAGTGCAATAAAACAATTATATATGGTAGTACAGTTCTTGTGTTGCTCTGGATGCTGCATCAAAAAGGACTCTTCGACGCCCTTTATGATTGGTGGGAAGATCATTTTCAAGATGAAAGTCAGATCATCCCAGGTGCTCGAAGACATAAAATTGACGCTAAACATACCCATGTGCACCATAGGAAGCACCATAACAAGGAGGTGACACACCACAAGCATAATCCTTCCCACAAACGAAGTGTCCATCACCATCATGAACACAGGCATCCAAGTAGGGAGCCTGAGTATTATTACTATCTTCACCATGTTCACAAGGATAATTTCAAGCATGGTCATGGAAAGAATTTGGGTATTGCAAGGGAGGTTGCTTCGGATAGTTTAGAGGATGACAGAATTGGACACAGAAAGCATAGAAAGGAAAGAGGGTCTTCTGGCGGATCCTCTGAAGTGAGACAACATGCAGACAACCGACATCATGAACGCAATAGATATAGCCATGGTCTACAGGATCAGACGTGGTTGAGCCCGCTTCCCAAGAGAAGAGAATGATGTGTCAGATATTTAGCACTGACTCTGGAGTCTTTTCAAGCTCGCTCAGAGAGATGGCTCTGTTTTGATTGATTCACTTGCTATTTGTGGTATATATGTTGTATGAGACAGACTAGAGGAAGAGAATCTTCTGAGGAATTCTTTGATGTAGAATGGACACGGAAGTTTCCACAAAGATGTAATATAGACATATACTGTTTACGCACCATTCTTGTGTAGATGCTGCTGTAAGTTGGTTACATTTTGATAACTCTTCAACTTCTCAATTCCATTCAAGTTGTCACCCTTATCAGACTTGCTGAGACAAGCAAAGGCAAAATTTTGTACGTGTCCTTGGGCAAAATTGTTGCTTGCTTTTGTTTCTGGAAGGAGTTTTTCATTGGCTTCATGCATCTTGAAGTATATTGCTGACAGTTTTACCCTTCTCTAGCTTGTCAATAGCCATTCTGATAGCAGGGAAGGAAGCTGTGATAAAAACTTGCTGCTGAAGCAAGACCATTGACTTGGTTGGCGTTCAGGTTTGGCCATCTAGATGTACATGAATCTTCCCTTTTTGCGACTCTTTCTCCCAGATTCGAATGTGAAAACCATCTGGAAATTGCAAACCTGGAGTTCGGACAGTATTGCCTCCTTTAGTTGCTTGCCACCTAAAAAAGTTCATTAACAAAATGGTTATTCTCTCTCCATATCTAAGGCTTATTTTTCACCATTGGACACTTGACACAATTACCTGTATCTTGTTACTAGGCAATGGAGAAACACTGCCATCTGAACCTTCGTGAAGTCGGTCCCAACACAGAACCTCATACCGCCACCAAAAGCCATAAATTGTTTAGATGCAACATGTACCTCCATCCCCTGTATGTATTGAATGTTAGTTGAAAATGGAAAATGATGAAGATTCCAAGAGATTCATTATCTGCCGTTCTTTCTTTTTATTTTCTGGTTGTAGGGATTAATTTCATTATCTGTTTGCAGGTGAACAGAGAATTCTGTGACCAACCTCCCATCTCCATGGATTAAAAGTCAGAGGATCTTCATATTTTGCTGGATTTAAGTGTACAGCTGGCGGACAAACCATAACAGCCCAACCTGCTGGTATGGTGTAGCCTGTCACCAAAAAGGTGAATTTGTCAACATAGATTGTTCTTTCTTGTCGAGCATAAACTTGTGTCAGATGAGTATCATTTCAACATACCTTTGAACTGAATTTGTCTCAGTGCTTTTCGGAAGATTCCTGGAACTATATTTGCAAGCCTGACAGTTTCATTTATCACCTGCAAGTGGACTTCAGCAGTAAGAAATCTGTTTTATGCAGGTATCATTTGAGTAGAGCTTGAAGGTAGTGTAAGTTCTTGCTCGCCTGAAATGTGAATGTCATTGATTTGTACTCTTTCCAGGTAAGTGCAGAATCAGCGTCTTCCCTTTTCCTTATGATGGCCTCGTGTTCTTCCTGAGATATATTTGAGGCTTTAGAGGACACTAGCCAAACAAATTGTTAAGCTTGTTATTGATACCTAAAATGTTATTCGATTTCACTAACCGTCAATCTCTTCAACGCCATAGGGTTGTCGGAAAGAAACTTCATGGCTAGTGTCAGAGCAAGTGAAGTAGTCTCAAAGCTGGCAAATAGTAACACGAACATCAAATCCAATGCAATTGCCTCTGTCAGAATTGTTCCCTCCTTTTGAAGTTCTTCAAGCACGTAATCGAAAAAATCATTTTGTTGTTTCTTGGGCATCGTCCTTCTTTCTTGTAGCAAGTTCTTCAGCTTCCTCATTGCCTTTTTCCTCCCCTTTAGAATCAGGAAAATTTTGGACCAAATTTTTTGTTAATTGTAGTTTGTTAAAACATGTTATGCAAAGTAATCCTGTTATTGCCAAGAGGGCTCGAGTGCAAACAGAACGATTTGACAGGTAGGCTTCTGCTGGTTTTACTCACCTGTAAGCAGTCGTGATAGGCGGTACCGGGAATGTCCAAGGGAAAGGAAATCAATCCTCGTATAAATGAGACGAAGCTTTTCCTGAGATTTTCTGAAGAACTCTCTGAATCATAGCTTATTAACTTCTTTGCTGTCAGATGGAATATCATCTGCAATGGTGTCAATTTCTATGAGTTAGATATTTTTTTGCAGCAAACTTGATTGGATAAAAAGAACGGTCGCTCTGAAATTTACATTTGCTGTTTCTTCTTTTACTTCAATCATGTCCTGATATGACCACTGCTGTAATCTTCTGTATGCAGTGTTCTCAACTTCCGGGAGCATCTTTTGGAGGCTTACCGGGCCAAAGAGATTCAGCACCATATTCTTGAGGTACTTGTACATGAAACCGTGTAGCGAACCCACATTTTGTTGGCCGAAAATCTCCGTGAAGGTGTCTGGGTACCAGCTCTGGAACAAGTGTCCCTCTTGTTGGAAGACGAAGTAATTGAGATCCGGATCCGTCGATACTATCACCGGCCGTCCCACCAAACTTGTCCTGAATATTGGTCCATACCTGAAAACCCAAAGAAATCGGCACAAGCATTTACCATTAGAGAAGAACGAGTAGTCGAAGTATGCAGTAACCTTCAATCTAAGTCAACGCCTTGTTGTCGAAGTCTTACTTCTTCATCCTCTCTTTAACGAACGGAGAGATATCATGAGTAGTGTTGGGAGCGAAGAACTGGAGGGTCTCGCCAAGGAGTGGCAAGCCCATCGAGCCTGCCGGAAGTTTCCCGTCGCACCTAGGATTCCTCCACCGATAAATCCAGCACATGACAATGCCAACGACGACAACCAAAGCTCCGACATAGCCGAACCACATTTCCCTGAAGGGTCTTGGGCAGAATCTCAGAATGTAAGGTTGGCAAAGAAAAGAACAAGCGTACAACATGCGTCTCATTAACCATCATGAGGAGATCTTCTTATATAGGCATTGCCGGTGCCCACAACTAGCAAGAAAACTACTAACTTCTTATTAAAACTGTATCTACATATCAGAAAACGACTCTGTTCAAGTGACCCCTAAATTATTATTCGTCAACGGGCTGGCATATATGTATAAAATATTGTTCATTCTTCTAGGACTGGCTAGGAACTAGGAAGCTTTCGGGATGCTTCTCTCTCTCTCTATCTCTTCACAACCCCCCGTGGAATTTTCCTTTTTAGATTTTTCCTGTTTTGAGTTTTTGGGTTGAAGGTAAAACAGTAGGTGAAAACAAAAAGGGGAGAAGCACGAGGGCACGAATGATTCAGGGACTTGCTACATTTGAGAGGATCAAGCTTTGGGCTGCCTGAAATGGGATTATATGAAGTATCTATGATGATCTGGTATGAATCCCCTATAGCAACACTAAGAAGTGACTTCAACGGATTTCACCAACTCCCTCGAATCCATTCAGGTATCTTTGCTAAGTCCTCCAATGGCTGTATGCGTGTAAATCCGAGAAAAGAAGAAAGAATTTGGAGGTACCACTCCCTATTGCACCATTTGAATCGATCTGCATTATTTCAATTCGCTTTGGACATGACGTCATAAATTATAACGCAAGATTGTTAAACTTTTTTAGAAAGGATTAATGACACAAATGATCTCTCAATTTTAGCTCAATGTTCAATATAGTCCATCAACTTTTGGAATATGTTCAACTTAGTTTTTAAACTATATGAAATGTTTAGTCTTTGTCCTCCCATTAATTCAAGTTAGGGGACTACATTAAATATTTTCTTACAGTTCGAAGACTAAATTAAACATGTACCAAAAGTTTAGGATCACGTTGAATAAATTAAAAGTTCGGGAACCACATCGAATATTGTGCTAAATTTCGGGGATCATATTACACATTGGGTCACAATTCGTTGACCATTTGTGTTAGTTTACCTTTTAGAAATTCAGAATTGGGTTCGATATAGTAACATCACTGGTGGCCAAGCTTCCGCTTCCAATTGCAATTTCAAAGGGTTGTGAGACCGATGAGAAATTTGCTGTGCTGTCTGTACTGCAAAATGCATGGGCATCTTTGAAGCAAAAGTTAAGTCTCCAGAAAAACAGTTTAAACCCTAATTTTACGCATAGAGCAGTGCTCCATTGAGAACCCCCATTGAGCCACGGACTCTTGACCACACATGGCAATGAGTACTACAATGTCTAGGTTAGGTTCACTGTGGGCCATGACCCACCATTCTTTTCTCCATTGTTATCTACAAACGTCTCTCGTAGTAAATCCTGGACTAAAGTTTCACCATGCGAAGATTAAAAAAAAAAAAACCCTAAAGAGAGAGAGAGAGAGAGAGTGTGTGTGTGTTTTCAGGCTCGCGCAGCTTAAAAGGAAGAAAACACGAACGTGGGGTTCCTAAAACTTCGTCCCAAATCACGGGAGTCTTACGAAAGTCCTTTTGACTGTCCTGTGCATGTTTACTATACACGAGACCTGCGCAAGTGAACCAAGTACAGTTACAAGAAACTGTCTCGATCCGTATTCGAGTTCTTTGAAATTGTTCGAATACATATCACAGAAACGTTTGTTGCAACCCGTAAACGAGCTGATAAGAAATAATAACTGCGAGAAAGCAATGACAAATTAAACTCCGGCAAATGTAGCCACGACAGAGTGAACGGACTATTGCCTGACTCTATTCCGGGCATCGACTCAGGAAAGTCCCCGGCCCATCTTCCTGAATAGATGCGGTCTCAAAAACAAGGAAATGCTTTCGGCACGAGAGTTCCTTTGCACGGTGCGATGAGTCCGAGGCACGTGTGGATCCTTGGTGGACTCTTGCCAGAAATGTATTGGCCGGCCGCCACAGTCATTCTAATTTTCCCTACATCATGTGGAATAACCGAGTGGACTATAACAAAATCAAACAGGAGATGAGGTTGCCGAAGCGCGACAGTCGTTCAATATACTTCCGTCGGATTGTTCTAACTCCCTTAGATAATTTTATTCTTGCTGATGCAGTCCTTTCTCTGTGTCGTTGCTGTCCAATGTAACAACAACGAGACAATGAACAGCTTAACTGTCTGAAATTGCACCATTAAAAATTCACCAGTTCAGCCGAGTATGATCATCACAGCCACCAGTTCTCATGGACGGTGGTGCATCACAACACCTCAAAAGTGTAATCTTCGGTGATTATTCATTTCCCAATTGGGACATCTTTCCCGTGGAATAAAGTGGAAGATACATGGGCTGATATAACTTTGCTTTTTGTTATGAACTCTGATGAAACGGATAGCTGAACTGCTTGGCAAAGGCTAGGAAATTGGGTCGTCTGAGTGGGTTCGTAGCAAGCACAGCTTAATAGTCATTTTTTTCCTTTTTTCTTTTTTCTGTTTTATTTAATATATTGTTTTTATTTTATTATTATGTTTGCCTTTTCTAATGCTTGGATGGATACAAAGGGGTGCTTGGTGGTCAATTCGCTTTTTCCTAGACCCTGAAAATATGATGGTTTTGAATGGGAAAAGGAGCTGCTCCTGTCTCGGGTCCTACATGTCTTCGTTTGCACACCGCCACAATTATTGTGCAACACACGTGCAACAGAGGATTGCTGACACATGTCGCTTAAATGGGTACGAGGGAAGTACCGACATTCTCTAGGAGCTTTCATGTCGTGTCCGTGACTCATCGATATTTTTCGACATGCGACCGATATGTGATTTAGGGGTGAGCAAGCTAGGCCGATCAAGCCAAGATCGGCTCGGACCGGACCAATGGTTCGGTTTCGGAGAGTGGCGGTCCGGCTCCCGATCCTTAAAATAGAAAAAGGTGGTCAAGCGATCCGATTCCTGGTTCCAAGGGTACAGGACGGACCAGGACCGACCAATTTTAATTTTTTTTTTAAATATTCAGATTTTATTCAATTTTTGCTCCTATGATTTCTCTACTCGCATTGCGATTTCATCATTTACAAAATCACCATATAGGAGGAGGCCAAATGAAATGAGATTATATGGAAATTAAACTTGTTTCTTCATTTGGTGTTTCTTTTCCTCGATTATTGGAATTTTACCGGGTCCATTGGACCGCTTGAGAATTGCTCACCCCTAACATGGTCGGCGCTCCAAACATGCCAACGACACGGAAGTCCAAAGATCCTAACACGCCATTTCGATAAGCATGAAATCAATTTTAAACATTTTTAATATATTAGGGGTCAAAATATAAATTATAAGAAAATATATATACTTAGTCATATACTTGAGTCACCCCATAATTAATATACCCAACCAGGCCAAAAAGTACCTAATTGTGAATTCCTAACATAAGAAGAAGAAAAAATTCGCCAATGATATTTTTATATACACTTAATAATTTGTCTTGTATATATAAAATTATATATTTAATATACAACGAATTTTATATATACAACGTGTCAAACTTCTTTATTCTTTTAGAAATGATGTACCGACGTGTCGCATCTTGTCGCGTGCCCATAGCGGTGCTACTTAGATGGGCACTATAGTTTTTTCGATGCGACCCGAGAATAGAATTCAAGCCAAAAAATTGTCTAAAATATTTTAACCTTATTGTACGACGTCCAATTCAGTCCTAAACATTCCGATTGTGCTGATTTAGTTCTAAATATTTTGACAATTTACCGATTTAGTCCAATATTTTGACGACTACTAATTTAACTCTTAACCTTTTGATGTAGTCCTTTCGTCCATTTATCCAAATAATAGGTTTATGACTAAATTGGCAAAATTCAAAAGATTTAGGACTAAACCGACACAATTGAAAAATTTAGGACTAAATTGGCAAATCATGAAAATGTTTAAGCCTTTATTGCCAAAATTGAAAGGTATGGGACTGAATTGATCACTTTATAATAGGTTTAGGACTCTTTCGATAATTATCCTGAATTCAAACATGTTAGCATTTCTCAATTATTACTCAGAATCGGACGTTCCGAAAACACGAAATGATCGGAGGTAAGGCAGCTCGACTTGGTAGGTTTTTTAGCTTATTCTTTTCTGTAGCGATCGACCCTTTTTTTCAAGATGAACTCACGTACCATTTTAACCGCGACAAGAGATGACAGGAGTTATCATCGATGCTCCTAAGATGAAAAAGGCAGGCGACCGACCTGTGAACGCCAAATATAATTCTATCTTTCAACAGTACTCAGGGCATCATCATATCCTATGTTATGTTTGCTTAATGGCAAGCAATTCATCTAGCCCTACGTGCAATAATTGGTATGCACCCCAAGGGAACCGCGAGCATTGCCCTAGGAAATGCACCATTGATTCTTCATCACTTGGTTGCAGAATCACAAACCTTCCCTTTATCACGTGGAATTGCTCTTATTGTGGAGGACACAAGAACTAAGCTTTTGGGGGCAAGAAAGCTTTTTTTTTTTTTTTAATCTTTTGTAGACCTTTTTGACCTACATCATGGAGATGAATTTGGCTTTCATGGCTACGTAAGTGGCTAAGGGCTAATTCAATCGTAGAAGCATGGTGGTTGGTCGTAGTTGAGGTGTGGATCGTGAAGCATATGGCTAGTGATACTTTAGATTCTCTTAATGGTGGATTAGTGTGCTTTAGTAGCCTCGTTCGATGATTATATATGCTTATGAACAGTCACAACAGATGTCTCCTAACTCTTGTGTTAAGTTATTTGGAACCTTATGAGCTCGGAGAAGAATATTAGAGGAGATTAGATTAGACAAAGGCCTCTAGATTTACCACCAAGCATGATAGCTTGACCTGGTGGTAAAATGGCCGTAGTCTTCCATGGAAGAGAACATAAGTTCGAGTAAAAATTCAAAACAAAAGTTTGAAGTGAATCATGTTTCAAGCGAGGGTCCGAAGTGGCTATGATTGTTTTAAATAAGGGCCTTACCTCACCGACCAACTATATATACCGGCCGATTAATGGCATTTTTGTCCAAAGACAAATTTGACTAATTTTAATTTAACTAAATTAAAAAATAAAAAAACTAAAAGCTAAAAAAAAATACATACAGGAGGTCCCGCTGGGGCTACCAACCCCGTCGAGGCGTCGGCGAATCCACCCGGGCTTTTTCCTTTTTCTTTTCTTTTTGCATTTTTTAGTTAATTTTTGGCTTTTTTTTTCTTTTTTTTAATTCGTCTTTTCTATGGAAATGTTTTTGGATTTTTTTAAACTTGATTTAACTGAGATTTTGTGTAAAAGTTAGGATTCGGATCAAAATGGCGTCGTTTTAATGCTTTAATTGACCTATGCCAAGTGGGAGAGATAAAATTTAAAAAAAAAAACACATAACCATTTTTTGTTAGTCAAATTGGATGGAGCTAGCAAAAAGTCAAGTCCTAGACAAGAGCCGGTTTTGCCCGTGGCCGGTGAGGGTCGTCCAAGCGAAGCCGGCCCTCACCTATGACTTTCAAGGGGAGCCTTGTCCGACCATCCGGAAATAAAAAAAAATGAAAAAAGAAATAAATGACAAAAATGTCATTGACCAACCGGTGAGGTCGGGCCCTTTTTTCATACTCGAGATGGTCACTTCACGCTTTTATTTGAAACAATGTCCACTTTAAGCCCTTATTTGAGAAAATGATGGCACTTCATGCCATTATTTAAAATAATCTCAACTTCATGTCTTTATTTGAGAAGATGAAGGCTCTTCTGCGTTCTTATTTGAAATTTTTCTTAAGTTCGAGCCTTGTTGTGGGTGAACCTTTAGCCTATTTGTGCTTTGGGAATTTTACTCTACCTCATGTAGAGTTCGGATAGATTGAGCAGGGATTAGTTAGAATAAAATGTTCTGTAACTAGTGCGAAATTCTTATGCTAACATCAAGAGGTTAGCTGCATTGGTCGTTCCTCTCCACTCTTTTAACTCGTCAAGACAAAACAGTAAGATTTGGTTTAGGGTTTGGTGAGATGGAGAGTGAGATAACAAGTGTTACCCGAAAACTTCAATAAGACAAGATGCACAACATACGTGAATGGTCCTCGAGCATGGGGTAATAGAGATGAGTAGGGATCCTAATAGGAAAAATCTTTTATTAGATACTTGGGAAAAAATTAAGCTAATATGATCAGATTAAGTCATAACTCTTTTGTCTTAAATGTTTCGAGTTATATAAGTTTATATTTGGTAGGCTAATTAGTCAAGGCCTGGCCAATACAGCCAGGGCTCGCTCTTATGCTTCTCCTATAATGAGTTAGTTTTGCTGCATGTGCCAAAATCTTTAAGTCTATTTTTCGGTGAGGATAGCCCGCCGGCATTCCGTCCAAAGAAAGAGACCATCGACGAAGGAAAGTTGAGAATAGTTTGGTGCAAAAGAACACCGGATTATGGATTAAGGGAGGAGTTGGACTAACCTGGTATCGCTAGTCTCACGAGCGAGCGAAGAAGAGACCTGTTCTATACTCGTGTTGCCTGTCCCTACGAAATTTAAGTTTTATACTCATTGCATTTTTCAAAAGACAAATCACTCTAAGAAGGCGAAAAATCAAGATCTAACTATTCAGATTAACTAACAGTCGCAGATATTTTAAAAAGAAGTAATCTTCAGCATCTTGCATTAAAGAACCCTCGAGAAGTACTCATGCAAAAAGCAGCTCATGTGATTACAAATTATTTTTTAGCAAATTGGAGTACACTAGATTAATACTTCCACGTAATTACTAATTAAAGTATCTTCAGACAGTTAATGAAGTGACAAACAAATCATACAAATGCACGCAAAGTTCAAGCACACTTGAGACTAGTAGAAAGCTTAAGTCATTAGTCATTAGTCATTTTTGCCAAAATAATAGTTGGAACCATGCTCGGCTCTTGCTGTGGTTACAAGTACTGGACCATATCTATTTAATAATTCAAGCACAAAGTCAACTAAGGCTTGTTAATTAATACTAAAGGAACTGAACAACAACAACAAAAATAGTCGCACCCATCCTTGAGACAGCTCCCAATCCCATTTGACTGGAGATAAAACATTACATTATGCAGCGTACGTGAATTTGGCCATGCTTTAACTCGATTGGTATGTGAGCCTTTTTCTCTAATGACCGGGACAAGAACAGTATGAGTGTCATAACTTTCGTAAGGCGCTCACTTGAGTACCATACCTTTTTATATTTTTCGTCTTTCTGGTTGAAACGCTCTATTCTGATCTTTATGTTATGCTTAAGCATAGATACTAATACAGTGAAATTTTGAATATATCTAGTTACTGTTGGAAGCTTACTCGTCTGAGTTCCTGTCATATAAATAAAAAGAGGCCCATATTTTTGTTTGGCCGTGATATTGTCACATTGAAATGCAATACGTGGAAGATCGTGGGACACATCTTTGAGCATAATCAAATGTTCAACAAATCGCAGAATTTGCAACTGAATTCAATCATGAAGTCAACTTTTCGAATCTTGTCCAAAAGAAAGTGAATTCCATCTTAAAATGTCCATGTTTGCGGGTTGTCTTTTCTTGACCCGAAAAAAAAAATGGAAGAAGAGAGACGAGATGTACATAGTTGGTTGAGTGTCGTGGGGTTTTGGGTAGCTGGCTCTCTATGCTCGTAACCTGAATTATCTTTAAAAAAAATGTTTTAGATACTTTTTTCATGTCAAGCAATAGTTCTAATGGAGGAGCCTACTAATGTTTTGTGCTCCAAGGCATTAGGGCTTTGTTTATGAAAGTGAAACCCATACGTGATTAACCTTCTAACTCAAGCTTTTAGTTTAGACTTCTCCCATGTAAACCAGCGAAGTTTCATTTAGTTTCATTTCTTATATACTCCACTCAATACAAAAGAGTCGTCATCATATTATACGGATACCAATTCAGTCATAAATTTTTTCAATTTGGTCCTAAACTTTTTGGTATTTGCCAATATAGTCATTCTAGCTAATTTTGACTAGTAACCACCGATGTGGATGCCGGTTGTCTTACGTGGCACGATCGATGCTAATATGAATAATATTTCGATTTAATTCTTCTAAATTTTCTCGTCGGCCCTGGGTGAGGGTTGGGAAGCCCTTGCCGGCCACCGGCAAGGTTGAGGGTCAAGGTCGGCGAGGGCTCGAGGGCTTTGCCCAACGGCCGGTGACCCTCACCAACCAATAATAAAAAAAGAAAAATAAAAACACAGAATTTTAAAAAAAGATCATGAAAATTAATGCATACATACATACATACATACATACATACATACATACATACATTAGTGTCATCGTGTCCACGTCAACTTCTTTTCGAGCTAAAGATAATTAGAAAGACTACATTGACAAATTAATGAAATGTTTAGGGTTAAATTGAACAAATTAAAAAGTTTAAAACATATTGGTATCCATTTACTAAGTTTATGACGTATTTCATATGTACACTTAACGTGTAGATTCTTCTATGTGGAATTTTGCGATCCTTGGGGAAAAGTGTCCGAAAATTCCTAAACTTATTGCATTTGTGTCAATTTAGTCCTAAACCATTTGACCTAGAGCCAATTCAGTCATTTTGGATACACATCGGGCACTAATGTGGATATTTTTCATATAACGTGGATATTTTTCATAAAATTTAAGTAATTTTCTATTTTTTATTTCTTTTTATTTGTCTTTCCCTCTCTTCCTCCGATGGCCGACAAGGGTTGGCCTTGCTTGGGCGAAGGCGAATGCCGGCAAGGCTGCCTTCACCAAATTTGGTAGGCTAGTCGTTGCTTAGGCAAGGTCACCCTCGCCGATTTGGTGAGCCCAACCATCCCTTAGGCGAGGTTGGCCTCACCAAATTTGGCGGCAGGCCCCCTCACCGGCCACCGGAGAAAAGAGGGAAAAAAAAAAGAAAAAATAAAAAAAATTCGTAAATTATTTAAATATTTTTTTAAAATGTTCATGTCGGCGTCAACCGTGCCACGTAGGCCGCTCGATGCCCACTTCGGTAATAGCTTGTCAAAATTAGCCGTAATTACTATATTGGCTTTATGTCAATAAATATATGACTAAATTGGCAAAATTAAAAGATTTATGATTTAAATGATACCCAATGTAATAAGTTTAGAACTTTTCTAACACTTTTCCTGGTCCTTGTACTAATTGTTGGCCTTCTTCAACAAGCTCGTAGGAAGATTGAGACCTCTTCAACTTCAGCCACATCTTAACCGAACCTATTGTTGAGAAGCCTTTAAGCATGACGGGCTGAATAGAGTATTCACCGTGTGTTGTTGAAAATGCGACAAATAGAATCATGAACATCTCGGGAAGATAAAACAAGAGGAAGATTTAATGAAGCATCCTTTCCCCATTTAACGTTCCATTATTAGGAGCGCTTGACACTTCAACACTCCAGCAGTTTCAGCTCATGTGCCTCCAAGATTTAAGGCAACTTCCCATCCGACCACTCTGGACTATGACTAAAGAATTCGGCTCGTTAAACGAAGCAAGGTCGACGTATGTCATGGATGACCTACTTAAGGACTATACATTAAGTTCGTGGATTGACCATGCATGATTGTTCCTCTTGCCTTAAGAGGAGGAAAAAAGCTCTCTTACAACTATAATTATTAAGATATAAGTATGAGTTATGCTAAAAAAGTCATATATCAAAAAATTAGCGTGGTGTCAAGTAGTTAATATGTCTTAGTTGACTAATAAATCATTGACTTAAGGTTTCAATTGAATATATTAACGGACTCAAAATTGAGTTTTTTTTTTTTTTGCGATCTCGCTAGGTGAAAGTATTGGACTTTTACTATGTGTTACGAACTTGAGTTCTCTCTTGGAGTTTGCCTATTTTGGATTTGATCACTCTTCTATGAATATACATGAAGAGAATCGGATTTTATGGGGTTGGCCGATTTTGGATCTAATCGGTCTTCTATGAATATGCATAAAGAGAATTGGATTTTTTTCCACAACCAACGCCTCCCCGGCGACGGTTGTCTTTGGCAAAAAAGCCGGGTATCTCTTCTATTCTTTATCGTTTGAACTTTTCCAACATTCGAAAGGTGTCTCAACATGTTATGAAGAATTCGAGATTAATCATCAACTTTCAAGGTAGCTATCTTGGATGACACGCGTAAGTACATCTTCAACTTGTGAAAAGAGGCTGAATAATTCCATTATTCGATACTTATTTAATCACTCGACAAGACAACGAGCCGCATTTATTTACTCATTCGACAAGACAACGAATAAGGCCAGCGAGTCATTCTCAAAGGATTCGACTCCAAATCAAAACCTCCAGTTCTCTTGGATCCGCTCAATCGAATGTCGTGCCCAAATTTAAATGGCATGAACCTCTCGCTCAACAATAACTCATTTAATAAAACTCATCATTGAATAATTTATAAAACATTATTTATGATGTTTCATCAAAACATAGTCGATCTCGACCAGTGCTTTGCCCCTATTTATTTGAATTTATATCCACGATTCCACCAAATAGTAGATTGGATAAGACAAAATTCTTGGATTTCTTATCCTCTCCCGACTAAAAATCTAAACGACCAAATGCAACCTTACATGTCATGCATGGCACTGGCATCTTAGAAAAGTAATAACTACTCTAAGACGACTAAGAGTCTAAGACTACTTAATTTATAAACAAACTTAGAGAGGGATGACATGGCAACTGTAAGACATCTAAACAAGCTGAGTCACATTGATCTCCCAATGGAAATATGCCACGTTATTTTCTCGACCAATTTCCTCTATCAATTTCGGTGCACTCGCCCTTACTTTTTGCGGAAATATGATCCGAAGTGATTTTTTTTTTTTCCTTGTAGTCGTTCTGGGTAGACTTCGAGTTGTAATTCAATGAGCTTTTGCCACGTCATTACTCGTTGATGCGACCTAAATATGTCCTTTTTTTTTCCTATCAACACTATAGTATTAGTTGCAAAAAAACCAGAGAAAAAGTAAAGGAGAAAAGAACACGATTGGTAGATTAGCTTAAGATCCTAATCATTTCCAAATGTTATTTAATTCACATTTAATTGAGTAGGCATGCATTTGAAGATGACCCTACTACTAGAGGTGGTGATTTTCACTTTGAGGAATTGAGTTTAATATTAATCTGTCTTTGATGGATTTCGATTGTTAACATGGAAAAAAAAAAAACTTTGTGGTGCGTTTTGCTTTGGTTATTTGTTGACAACTCTAGCTAACTCAAAGCGAAATCAACAAATAAATTATCTTCTCAAGGTTGATCTACTGCATTCAACTCGATAAAAGAGCTTAACATCCTCGTCTGAGATCAAGAACGTCCAAAAAACCATAACCATGTAACCTCAAGCCGAACTCGAACTCAAACTTCAAAGATTCAAAATGCAATAGAGGGAAAAAAACAAAGGGAGACGATATGTTATCCATGTTTTGAAGTGAATGGACACATTAAGGCACACATGAAAACGTATAAAAAATTAAACACACGAAATCGAGGTCTTCAGATAATTAAGATTTTTTCCATATAGGTGTCCTTTATTTTATTATTATTAATTTTTTTTTTTGGCCAACTTACACTTGGGCCGGGCCCTAATGCAACAACCCGGGTCCATTGTTAATTGGACAAGGCAACCGTGAAAAATTTTGTGAACTTTAGGGGAAACTACAAGAAGTGAAAAGAGGGTGAAGAAAGCAAAAAGAAAACAACAATGGATTTGTGTCACAAGGGAATAACTGATTAAAATGATCCTCTATTCATTTTTGTGAAAGAAAATAGATAATGCGAAATGAAGATGTGCAATTTGAATTTATTTCCGGTCATTCCCAAGTTTAGGAGGAAATATAACTTCCTTTTATATCTCCGTCCGACTAGTCCTCGCTATTGTCTCTTTCATATACACCCAGGGATACACAAGTCTCGTACTTCTAGGCGTGGCTTAGGAGAGTTGCGGAAATGTAATGATCCGGACATAAGTTTTGAATGAGAATCCAAACCCAATATACTTAAACCGACAAGTGAAGGAAGGCCACATGTATGTGTAGAGTGTATGAACTCAATTATCAAGAGATGTGTAATTTCAACGAGAGAGATGAAGGCGTCTATCACTTGAGCAGCTTCTCACGTTATTAGGATGAAATGAATATGTGAGCTTGTTAATTAATCGATTATTTGACATGATATGAGATCACGTCCCTCATTCTTTAACCGCTTGAACTCTTCCAATGTTCGAAGGGGTCACGACATGTTATGAAGAACTCGACTTTCAAAAGGGGTCTCGACATCGAAAGGGCTCTATTGGACATTCGAAATGGCTCTATTGGATGACTTGCATGAATACATCTTCAACTTGCAAAAGAGACAAAATAATTAGATTGTTCAAAGCTTGCTTACTCACTCAACAAGATAATGAACAAGGCTAGCAGGTCAATCTCAAAAGATTCGACTCCAAATCAAAACCCTCGATTCTACAAGGTTTGCTACATCAATGTTGTATCCGAATTCATATGGCACAAATTTCTACTAGACAATAACTCACTCATTATTGAATAATTTCTAAAGCATTATGATGTTTCAACAAAATAGAGTCGATCTTAACCACATATTGCCTTTGCTTGTCCAACTTTAAATCCATAGTTTACCAAACAATAAATATAAAATGACAAAATCCTTTGATTTCTTATCTTATCATATCCAATCCTATCTTAACTAGAAATCCGAACAACCAAACGTAATCTAAGACTACTAAGACTAATCTATAAACAAATTAGGGAGTGATGACATGGAAAACTGTAAGACATCCAAACAAGGCGGGTCACATTAATTTCCCAATGAAAATGTGCCGCATCATTCTTGACCAATTTCCGCTATCCATTTTGGTGCATTTGGCATTACTTTTTGCTGAAAGGGTTTTTTTTTTTTTTTTGGTTCTTGTAATCGTTCTGGGTAGACTTCGAGTCGTGCTTCAATGAGATTTTCATTTTGCCACGTCATTACTCGTCGATGCGACCTAAATATGTCCATTTATTTCCCTATCAACACTAAAGTATTCGTTGGAAAAAACCAGAGAGAAAGTATAAGAGAAAAGAACACGGCTTGGTAGACTGTGGAAGGCCCAATAACACAACTTAGCTTAAGATCTTAATCCTTCCCAAGTGCTATTTAATTCGCATTTTATTTAGTAGGCATGCGTTTGAAGATGATCCCACTAGTTTGACTATATATTAGGGATGAGCAAAACGGACCGACCGAACCGAGGCCTATTAAGATCAAACCCAACTAGCTAGTTCGGTTCAATACCCAGAAGCGCCCGGTCCAACTCCCGGTTCTAAAAAATTGAAAGGAGTGATTTTCGGTCCAATTACAAGTTCCAAGGGGAATCGAACTGGACCAATTATTTTTTTTATTTTTTATTTTTTAAATGAAAACCTAATTTAAGTTGATATATTAAAATTAAAGTCTGTGTTGCTCACCTCTATTAATAATCCAACAATTTTCGATTTCAGAACCGAGAATCGATCCTTCCGGGTCAAGTTCCCGGTTCTTGAAAGGGACCGGACTTGGACGGAGAATCGATCACCCTTCCTGGATATGCTATTTTAAATTAGGTTAGCATGGACCCTCTTTATTGCTTTGGATTTCGGCCATTGTCAAAGAAATGGAGATTTTCACTTTTGATGGATTGAGTTTAACATTATTATGTCTTTGAATGATTTCAATTGTTAACATAAAAAGGAAAAGAAAAATTACTTTATGATACGCTTTGCTTGGGTTATTTGTTCATTACTCTAGTTAACTCGAAGTGAAATCAACAAATAAATTATCTTCCCAAGCTTGATCTACCATGTTCAACTCGATGTAAGAGCTTAACATCCTCGTCTATAGCTGTGTTAAAAAAAAAAAAAAAAAACCTTACACCTGGGCTTCTGACCAAAAATAAAAAAACTTACACTTGGGCTTTCGACCAATAAAATACAATTGGGCCGGGCCCTAAGACAACAACTCGGGCCCATAGATAAAAAGTTGTTGATTGGACAAGGCCGTGAAAAATCTGTGGTTAGTCTTACACTTGACGCTATATTTAGCTCTATTCTTAATTTCTTTTTCTAGATAGAAGGTGGGGTCCAGATCTGTTGTCGTGTACCTCGACTGATCCAGCTTCCCGAGTGATCTTTAGGGAAAACTGCTAGTAGTGAAAAGAAGGTGAAGAAAGCAAAGAAGAAAACAAAAATGGGTTTGGGGTCGTGAGGGAATAACAGATTAACATGGCCCTTATCTATTATCTCTTTCACATGCACTCAGGGATACTACGCAAATTTGTACTTCCAGGCGCGGCTCAGGAGAGTCGCGGAAATGTAAAGATCCGAACAGAAGTTTTGAGCGAGAATCCAACCCAACAAAAAATTAAATTGACAGGTGAAAGAAGAACATGTGTATATGAACCCAAGTATGAAGTGATGTGTAATTCACGAAAGAGATAAAGTATCGCTGAGCAGCTCCTCGGGTTACTAGGGACGAAAATGAATATGTGAGCTCGTTAGGCAAATCCCGAAAAGCTTGCCCCTCGTTTCATCCGACATAAGGAAAGTTCCTCTTCGCTCGCTTCCAACTTAAACTCATACAATTCAAACGAGGTGAAGTATTTCTCTAAAAACATCATGGCGGGTCACAAGGAGAAAAAAACCAGGGACTCCATGGTCAAAAAGGTCCCACTACTCCCTTACAAGGTCCAAGCAATAGTTTCCTAATGGCGGCTCACAAGGAGCCACGTGGCCCCTTCATTTTCAATTATGCACTTGAAAAGCCAAAAGAGAAAAAGGAAAGGGCGGATAGCCTAGACTGCACAACTGCGGCCTCAACGGTCGAGTGAACGTGACGTGGCGTCGCTTGCCTCGGCGGAGGGAGACAGGCACGTGCCTCCCAGGTGCGCCCGTGGCCACTCCACCACGGGCTCCGTACACCAACTCCTCGCCTCTTCCAACGGTCACATTTCACCGACCCCCTCTAACGGTCACTTGGACTCTCACCCTCGTCCGTCGGATCCAGAGATCCAACGGCCGGAAGACGAGGTTCCTTCCTTTGGGGGGAGGGAGGGGGGGTGACTTTCTCGAATGCTATGCCTACGACCTCCTCTTTCTCTTGCCTCCTCGCATTGCATCACCATCATCAACCACTTTTTTCAATGCCTTGGTTATATCAAATCAACACAAACCCATGAGTGCAAAAAACGCAATAATTCCAGACACACAGCAGCAATAGCATCATCAACATCATCATCTGTCTCCTAGTATATAAAAACACAGACCTCTCATGGTTTCTGGTTCTTTTGGGTAGTGAGTGTTGAGGGAGGTGTACTTGTTGCTGCTGAGAATGGGGTTTCTGGGTTTCGCATTTGATTGAGGGTCCCTGTTTCTTTTGCTGGCATGGACGCCGTTTTCCGTCCAAATGCTAAAATGGGTCAGGTGCTGGTGAGGGTTTTCGGCTTCCGGTTCGAGAAAGTTTGTGTCTTTAGCTCAGTTCGTATGTGGGGATTCAATCTTGAGGGAGAATCACAGCTTTTGCCAATGAGCTCTTCTTGAAATCTGCGGAATCCGATGACATTTTTCGGGTAGGTTTTCTTGTTAGTTCCCAAATTCTTTCATTCTTTTGTTTTTTTCTCCTCCTTTTGGGGTGGTGTGAATTCTTTTGGTGCGGGCATTGGCTTTTTGCGTTGTGGCTAATTCTTTGTGTTGGTATAGGAGCACTCAATACTCATACACAGTTTTCTTTGACCTTGTTCACTCATCGGATTCCTGTTTCTTCTGCTATTTCATACACATTCACCATAGTCACACAGACCAATATAGCTGACAAAAAACAGAAAAAACACAAACGAAAGAAGCACCATTCATAATCTTGTTAGAAACAGAGAGAGATAGGAGTTGAAAGGGAAAAAAGAAGACAGGAAGGTGGATTGAAGCTGAAAATCACAGAAATATTGGAAGGTGATAGAGGATGTTGGCTGGGTGCTCAAGCTCTACCTTGTTGTCACCGAGGCATCGATTAAGGAGTGAATCATCTGCAGTCGCACAGTTCCAAGCTTGCCATTTCCAGTTGCCTTCAATGAGCACCCAGAGATTGGACTTGCCATGTAGTTTCTCCAGAAAAGAGAACTCAAGACCTCAGTCCCTCAGGCCAGTCTCACTTTCCGTGGAAAAATCATCCATTGAAGCAACCACCACTACTTGTTCTCTCAAGCAGCACATCAGGCTGCCTCCATTGGCAACCACTTCTCAGGGATCAATTGAAGCTAGGAGGGAGGTCAAAGGGGAGTTCTGGGAGAGAGGGAAGAGCTTGAAGAGGTTCGCCGAGCGCAGTTCCGTCGATGAGTCCTGTGTCAGCAGGGCTAAGAGGAAAAGGCATGGCAATGTGAATGAGAAACCTGATTATGTTTGTGAAGGGGGTGAGAACCTGAGCTTAGGCCAATTGGGCGGAGGCAGCTTCTGGTTCCAGCCAAGTTTCAATGCCTCTCCAATCCCTTTCTCCATCACATGTTCCCAGAATGAAGAGGAAAGAGTTTGTTTCGTTCCAAGCGATTTCATCTCCCCCCTTTGCCGCTGTCGAACAATCCTTGGGTGGAATCCATCGTGACCAAGATCACAGACTTAGGCGAAAAGGACGTCGAGATCAGCCACGGACCGGTGAAAGAAGATTCGGGATCAAGCACTTCGTCAGAGAGCCACAGCTTGGCCCTTAGGCTAAATGAAAGCGCATCGGGACACGGAGCAGGGAATGGTTCGGGGAACCCATATCCACATGAAGGTTTTAGTTTGGAAGCCAGTGAGGAGAATCACCGTGGAGAGCACCATGGATTTGAGCTTGTTAGCCTTCTCACGGCATGCGTAGAGGCGATTGGGTCCAAGAATATTGCAGCGATTAACCACTTCATTGCTAAGTTAGGGGATCTTGCCTCCCCCGGGGGATTCACTATAAGTCGCGTGATCGCTTACTACACTGAGGCTTTAGCGCTACGAGTCACAAGGCTGTGGCCTCATGTTTTTCACATCACCACCCCTCGGGAAGTTGATCGGGTGGATGAGGACTCCGGTACGGCATTGCGGCTCTTGAACCAGGTTAGCCCTATCCCCAAGTTCATCCATTTCACATCGAATGAGATACTGTTGAGAGCATTTGAAGGGAAAGACAGGGTTCACATCATAGATTTCGACATCAAGCAAGGACTTCAGTGGCCTAGTTTGTTTCAGAGTTTAGCCTCTCGGTCCAATCCTCCAAGCCATGTAAGGATTACCGGCATAGGCGAGTCTAAGCAGGAACTAGTCGAAACAGGAGACCGACTGGCCGTATTTGCTGGTTCATTCAACCTTCCTTTTGAGTTTCATCCGGTTGTTGATCGGCTGGAAGACGTGAGGCTGTGGATGCTTCATGTAAAGGAGGGAGAAAGTGTCGCTGTGAACTGTGTTTGCCAATTGCACAAGACGCTTTATGATGGCAGTGGAGGAGCACTCAGGGACTTTCTCCGATTGATACGAAGCACGAACCCGGTGGTTCTCCTAATGGCGGAGCAAGAAGCCCATCATAATACCAGCAGCTTGGAAGTGAGAGTCATCAATTCATTGAGATACTATTCGGCATTGTTTGACTCAGTTCATTCGAGCCTTCCACTGGAGAGCGGGGCCAGGGTTAAGATAGAGGAGATGTTCGCCCGGGAAATCAGAAATATTGTTGCTTGTGAAGGAAGTGACAGATTGGAAAGGCACCAGAGTTTTGACGACTGGAGGAAAATGATGGAGCAAGGAGCATTCCTTTGCTTGGGAACTACCGAAAGAGAGAGAATTCAAAGCCAGATGCTGTTGAAGATGTACGACGCCGATGAGGATTTTATTGTCAGCGAGCGTGGGCAAGATCAAGTAGCACTTACTCTGAGTTGGCAGGATCAGCCTCTTTATACAGTCTCAGCATGGGCACCTGCTGATGCTGCAGGCTGCTCATCCTCCCCTTCTCAGCCGAATTGATCTCCGTGTCTTATCACCATGCAGATCATTAACATCCATTCTTTCCGCACATAGATGACTATGAAATTCTTTGTAGGTAGAGGAAGACTTGTCATTCTTTCATTCTTTTGCTGCAGATAAGATTTGTCTTCGGGATAGGAGCATTATATGAGTAGCTCAATACTGATCAAAGTCCATTCGTTGTAGAAATTCCCAGTTTACATTGTTAGTTGTTTGGTGTCATTTTGTGTCAATTATTTTGATTCTTTATGTACTATGAAAATCTTTCACATTGTATCCATCAATTTGCTCTAGTCAAGAGTCATGAGTCTGTAATTTTCAAAGTACTGTTTTCAGTGGAATTATTCTTTTGTGCTTATCATCCCCATATTCATACAACTTCTACACGTATTATCTTGTGAATCTGTGGTTAGTGTTAGTTGATTATCTTGTTTGATCTCCTACCCCTGTCGATTTTGGGGTGAGTTCACCTACGAAACTACCCTGATGAAGGTTATAGTTGGTGAATTCCTCTGATATTTACAAGGAGGACAAAGACAGCCTCCTTTTTACTTCTACATTTTCCAAAGAAGGCAGGCTGATTGAATCTTAGGAAGTGGAGATTTGGCATCACACATAACTAAAACAACATTATGCTGATCCTCATTTTTTAACTTTTGGAATGAGGAACAGAGGCTGTGCTTTCTGCAAAGTGATGCCTAATTTTTCCGTCATATCTAACTCGCTATGTTCAGTTCCATGGGGAAGTGTCCAATCAAAGAACTTAATCAGGGAAGCGAGAACTAAGGGAACTTGCTTAGCAGCCATTGGCAGTCCGGGGCATATTCTTCTTCCAGCGCCAAAAGGTAAAAACTCGAAATGTTTGCCTTTGAAGTCCAAGGATGATTGCATGAACCGTTCGGGTCTGAACTCTAATGGATCTTTCCAAATAGTGGAGTCTCTCCCAGTCGCCCATATGTTGACTAGTACTTGAGAGTTCTTAGGGATGAAGTAATTCATCATACTGCATGCTCGAGGAGCACGGTGAGGCAGGAGCAATGGCGCTGGTGGGTGCAGCCTCAGTGTCTCTTTGACACAAGCTTCCGTGTACTTTAGTTTGGATAGGTCGGATTCTTTTGGTTTGTCTTGGCTGATTTCTTTTGCAACTTCTTCTCGAACTTTGTCCATGGACTCTGGGTTTTTTATCAGCTCTGCCATTGCCCATTCAACTGTTGTGCTACTAGTGTCTGTTCCAGCAGTGAAAAGCTCCTGCAACATAGAGCAGAATCAACTCAATCCATTGTACATGCTGAATAGAACTCAAACTGGAAACTTGGTATTCCAACATGAAACAAGCATGCCTAAGATAATCCCATTTTCATTTGACAAGCAAGCGAAGCTTGAAGCAACGCCTATTCACAGTCCTTCGATCATCATTTTTTCCAGTCAGATTGATGTCTGGAATTGATTTGTGATTATGTAGTCCATATTGATATCTAATTCTCCTCCTTGACGACATAATTGTGCAGTTTCACTGCAAGTAGCTCCATCTTTTCATGATTTTTATAAAGTTAACTCTTTTAGCAATCTATAATATGACTACTGGAGACTGAAGCAGAAGAACCTGTGGAAAGATTATCTGCATTGTAATGTGAAGTGCTCAAATGTGTGTCACAATGTTGAATGTATAGGAAGGGTTATAAAGTATGACCTTACTCTTGTTATGACATCAAACACTCCACAAGATAACAAATTTTCAGTATGGCCTTTGAGTTTTTAGTTTTTCCTATTCAGTACTTGTTGAGTGTCTGCGGTAACTTTGAACTAAACAACTGGATAAGAGACTTCAGATATCTGAAAGTGGAAAACTGCAGCTCATATGCACTTTTTTGGCTCTTTAGGTCCTCATAAAGCTCTTACCATGTACAGTTGATTGATTGTTTCATCAGTGAAGTCGTTTTCAATGAGAATGTCCAAGAAGTCTGATTGCGCTGCTGCTGCTTCATCGCCCTCTTTTCCTTTCCGATATCTCCGTTCTTCAATAATGGCTGTCCACATTTCGTTCATCTTCACTGTCAGCTCCTTTGATTTCCTCTGCAGACCCTGGAGATCCAATCCGCTTAAGATTGGATAAAGATCTGATATGTTCGGCTTAGCAGACACCTCCATCATCTGCCTGACAAGATTTTTCATCTCTCCGTCAACCGTCCCGTTCTTAAACTCTATGAAGTCTTTTGAGACAAGAATGTTGCTCAGCATATTGAGAACAGTTGCAAAAACAACTTCTCCAATATTCACCACGTCGCCTTCTCTCGAGCTGATCAGTTCCACCATCTCCATGACCTTTTTCTCTCGAACGAGTGCCTGAGACTCTATGGCGTTCCTCGAGAAAAGCTCCGTTTGGCATATAGTTCGCAAATACTTCCACCCGATCCCGCATTCCGGAGACCATCCGAGCGATATGTAACTGAGCTTCGATCTCTCAGCTGGCATTACATGAGGGACATATCGAGCGGACAGCAAATGGTCCTTCTCTTTAAGAATTTCCTTGGCAACAGCCGGTGATGACCCCACGATCACAAGCTGAGTACCGAGCTTCAAGGATATGAGAGGGCCATATACTTTGGCTAATTCCGATAAAGTTACATGAGGCATCTCCCCTAGCTGCATCATATTGCCTAGGATTGGCCATGGACGGGGTCCCGGTGGAAGAGGCAGCGTCGGCAACTTAACTTGCGGTCGAGCCTTGAATTGGTTATGGATGAAGAGGAGGATGAACAGGGAAACATAGAAGGGAAGGAGAGGATTGTTGAGTCCTTCAGTTAAGTCGGTAAGAGCCACAAGTTTGCGGCACATGATTCATTTGCTCCAGTGAACAGATGAATTTGGCCAGGAAGAAAAAACTGAGCAGATGAATTCTGGGGATCTCAGATTTATATATAGATGATGCAACTAGTAATTTAACAGACACAAGTCTCTTGTCAACTTAATTGTTGCACCAATCAAGTGCAGCTTGCTTCTCCAACGTTACTACTGTTGTGTAGATAATATACTACTACCTCTGATCATAACTCTATTTGGAAACCCCAAACTTGCTCCTTTGTTCTGTCGGTATATATATTTTTTAATATCTGCTGAAAATAGGGACTCGGCCATGGAAAATGCTTGTGAAGAAGGTCGGCCAAAATGTTTGTTTGGAAGCGAGAGGGATACATTTTGCGGGCCGAACCGGACAAAGGAGGGGAGGAATTCTAACAATATAATGATGTTTGGTGCAACATCCACTTAGACAGGCTGCTTAAACAATTGAGTATGGCAATTAGGATGAATCCACAGGAACCTTCCCAGCAATTTCCCGAGCCGAATCAGCTTGGAATATGTATACTTTCGATAGGGTTTTAAGTCACATGAACAAGATAAGAGACTGGTGGAATGTTACTTTTTTTTAATTAGGCGTGCATGTTTCGTCGCTTCGCACGCAATGGTTCAACAATTTTTTCGTGTTTGATTCTCAAGAATAGCAACATGCCATGCAACGTGACCATTATACCATAAGCTTAGGTATAATGGCCATTCGAAATGAGTGCTTGTAAGTTGTGAGTTCGAGTTGCTTACCGTTCGTCTCTCGAAATAATTGTACGAATGATACTAAAAGAACTGAAATATGCCCTCAAAACCATGTTAAAAAGAATCAAATGTGAGAATTCGCCCTCGTTTGCTTGTATAGAAGATCCTAAGCATACCCTGGCACCTGAGATCCCACCATGATGCACCATTTCTCAACTAATCCACTCACTACACTAATAAAGCTAGCGTGTCACTTTCTCAAATGATCAAATTACTCATCTAACATGAACGGCTAGCCGTCCTTTTTTCCCTCCTTGGCTGGAAAATAAACGGTCTAGTTAAAGACTACACACACACACACCCGGGACCCCTTCGTGCGCATGGAGGATTTTGGTTTCTTCTTGTTGATGTTTGCTGTTCTGGGAGACTGCTTACATCACATTTCAATCAGTACATGGGTAAACCTTCTGTATCAACGAAATATATATTAACATATCCTCTACAATATCTCATGCTGCAGTTTTTAAATGATGCTCCAAGCACAACATGCTCGGAACGGGGTAAAAGGAAATAGAAAAGCGAGAAAATGACGTTCCAGACAACTGTTGGGCCAGCAACCACTTGTAACTAAACAATCACATAAAGTACGCAGATGAACTTGCGAACGCTAGCTTTCTTGTGGGGGGTTGCCAGATCTGCGGTAAGGCACGTATCTGTGCTCTTTTGCAGCATTTTTCCTTCTCTTTTTCTCGATAAAGGCCTCCACCTTTCCAGATGCCTGATCATATCAGCAAAAAATGTCATTAGCCGCAGAGTCGATGTACCACTTATCGCCTTCTCAAAGCACGAAGGATATTCTTCGAGGATGGGGAAAAAAGACAATACCTTGAGACTATTATACTTCTCAATAAGCCTTCTTGTACGAATCTCCGCTGCAAGAATCAGACAAAAAATTCAGAATCCTGATATATGTTCAGATCTAGACTAACCACATTCGTAGCAAGATCCAGAGACAAACGCGACAATCTAGTTTTAAAAGCATGTATAGCATGAGAATGACCGCATACAAGAAGAAAAACAAGACGATGTGCCTTTTCGTACAAAAAAAGGATGATGATGCTACATATCTTAGAGTACTGTTTTTCTATGCAAGTGTCCCATGTGTCCATGTCCATCGTGAACCTAAACTACTAGCCTCCATCACCCCCACAAATCTATGGACCCATTGTGCCACCTTCCGGCACCATTGTGCGTCTTCCTCCAATGCAGTCATCGATGAAGTAGTTCTCAACACTGTCATGTGCCTTAAAGTATCACCATGGGAATTTTGACCAACATTAATATGCGCTCTGACATGAAGGGGACAGTTAATCTGCAAGAGCATTTCCCAAAGAAGCAGCAGCTTTGTATACTCATTTTAAGGTGTGTTGAACTTGAACGTCAACAATAATATCATATCTTCACCATTTCCAGACACAAAATTCCCTATCATAGTAGGGCAGAAAAAGCGCATGTGACACAGAACATGAGAGTCTGAAGACGTACATTTCTTAAGGTAAAATGGTCTTTTTCCTTGCTTTGTAGCTTCTCTCTCTTTCTTTTTGTGCTCAGCAAGAATTGCAGCCTCTCTTTGCTTTCCTGTCTCTGACTTCAATTGCTTGTCCTGTTGGCTCATCATATGACAGGAAAAGAATGAACAGGATTCACCAGAAAATGATATTACTGCAACATTATATTATCGTGTTTAACAAAGGACTCACAATCCAGGCAATTCGACTTTTTAATTCATCAATGACACTTGGGTCATTTGATTTCTTTAACTGCTTCTGTAATTCCTGCATGTCCAGAAGACCAGTTTATCAGATGAAATAAAGACATTGCACAACTGACAGTTCATCTCAAATGCCTGCTGAATTCTACCTTTCTTTCTGCAGGAATCTCATTCTCATAAAGGAAACCATATCTCTTCTTGAACCTATAACACACACATGCTTGTGAAGATATTATACAACATTACTCTGTTAGGATTAGGCGCACAACCACAACGAAGTAAACAGTAAAGGCGAGGGAAAAAAAATGATTAAGACACAAGAATTATCCCGGCTCACCATTGAACTATGGCTACATCCAACAGAGGATTCCACTATAATTAGCACCTTCCACTTTTCTGTTGCCACTCTCAATTATAAGAAAAAGAGATTATATATAACAGTAGCTACTCATGAGAAGTATGAACCTCACCCCAACATACTCAAAGCAAGATAAGCATTGAGGAAAATAGTAAGACAGTCAAAATTAATGAATGTGTGACATATGAATATGATCATAAGAACGTTGGGACAGAGTCCAGAGTCTATTTCAAGCTCTACATGCCAAACGTACTTGAGTTGCACCTGAGAATCATTCGATTTTTTCTTGTTCTTAAGTCTTTTACAGAAACTAAAACAAGAAATAAAGCAATCCTGCTATATCTTTGTAAACAAATTTCATTTCTTGTTAATTATGAGGAAAGTTACTGGTATTTTCTCACTAAGGATCACAAATGTGACTTCTTTGAACGCTGGAAATCCACTACATGATTCAGGCCCAGGAGAAAGTCTAAGCAAATGTATCAGAAGCCACCAAGCGAACTTGTTCAGAATACATCTATAGCAATAATTTGTCTCACAAATATATGCTGTCCTGTAAAAATCCTTTTCAGTGCCAAGATTGGTCTAATAACAATATTTTAAACCATCTACAAGTTCAATCAACGTTGCAATTAGGCACTCAACAATTCTGCATTTATGTTCGATTAGATTCTACATAAACTAAAGACCCAATGAAAAACAGTCGTAAGGGATGGTGCAAAATAGCAACTGAACATATGAAATGTTGAATATTGAATGTGAAGAAACAGCGTTATGATACACACCAACTGGGTGGTCAAAAGTGGCAAATAAGCAAATAATTATGTAGTGTTCTTGCTTATCGAAACTAAAACCTTTTCTGGCAAACCATGTGCATTGATGTAGATGAATGTATTACTCTTACGATGACCTTACTAACAGTAAGATGCCTTTTCTACAAAATGTATGGATAAGCAAAGTAAAATCCCAGAATTCAAGGAAGAAGTTTCATGTAACACATCAAAAGAGGAAAGGAGGTAATGCAGCCTTACCCCTCCACATTCAATGTACCACATAGAGATTCAAAACGAGGATCCCGTGCAACCTGGAAATAACATAATTTAACCTGGTCAAATAGCATGAACAACTGCATAAACTAACATACACAAGGACAAACTATACATCAGCATTGCAAGAAAGACTATAAACTTAAAGCTATGAAAGCTCAAAATGTTCCATCTACCCTTCCATGTAATGCAATTAACTATCTAGGTGATAAATGTTCATTTAGATGACCAAAAAGCTAAGTTCACGAGCGATGAGAGAAACAACAGAAAATGCATAAGGTTAATAAGAAGACAGTACAAAAACCAAAAGGAAAACATATAGGAGGAAAACTCAAGCCATCAAAAATTAGCAACTATATCAGGACTCGTATCAAAGGGCTGCAGGAGCTAATACATCAATAAAATCCATAAGTATCTCAACGAATGAGTAGTAAGGACATAGCTTGCTGCAATATGCAATGATGCCAACAGAACAAAAGCTGACCTTCTTAGGAGCCTGAATGACCTCTCTAAATCTCCCAACAGGTTTCTTCCAACTAGCTTCCATTGGCCTTGAAAGGTAACTCGAGTAAACATCTGTAATACACTCAATGCGCACGCACACAATACAGAACATTCCAAATACTATAAATACCTATTTTTGTTAGCCCTCTTGGGCTTTTTCTCTTCATTGGGTTTTTTGTACACCGAATGAGAACCATCAGATCGAGCCTTCTGCAATTCTTCAAACGTCACATCTGCCAACTCACGCTCTATCTCCTCCTCCTGATAAAATCGCAAGCAATTTATTTCCAAGCACCAGAAGATTAAAAAAACAGAAGAAGATTGACCTACAATTAACAGTTACTTCATATATGTATCATCACACGTGCATAGGCAGTCATTTCAGCTTACTAACATCTTCTGAAGTAGACAATTCACTTTCTTCACTATCATCGAACTTTCTTTTGCTTGAAGTCGCCGCTCCATCATTCGGACTAGGCTTCCTCATTTCCGTCTTTTCACTAGTTTCCCCCAATAATTCGAGCGACAGGCACTAACGCAAGGCTTCTACACTAGACAAAGATTAACCAGATTAACCCATTGAATATTATGTCATGACAAATGAAGCTTTAATAATCTGAAGTTGATTAGCCAATAGTTCACCAATTTGACATTTTATCCTATGCCATCCAACCACTACAATAAGATCAGAAGTACAAGAGCAGAACAACATGATTTCGAAAAGGATCAGAAGGGTGCACTTAAATTCTGGACAAAACTACATATGGACTCGAAGCCTTAAGAAAAGGTAATTTCTTCTGACCCTAAATATTTGGCCAACATAATCAGTAGATCATTGCATTTCAATATGCCATGTGTTTCCATAACTACTAGCCTCATTAGCGTATGATGTCAGCTTGATGGTTTACTGAAATGATGAAACGAAGCGGAGAACATGACCGCAGTATAAGAAAAAGACAAGCATATTATTGGTCCACGACTTTTCAATGGAAAATGAACGATCAACTCAAACAAAGGCACAAGCGCCTTCATACAGGTCGATTTTTACGAAGTTTATGGTGCGTAAAAACAAGTCTCTTTTTCAGTGAAAAGATACATTACTGAAAAAGATACATTGGAGCATAATCTTTGTGCTTTAACATATCGTTAATTGTTTTACTAAGAAAAAGAAATTACTCCTAGCACAATCGACAGGGTTTTTCTGGATGACAAATTCCCCAAAGCCCCTGAAAACCAGATACGCAGTACGCACAGCTGAAATCGCCCGTTCCGACTTGCTGATTGCTCGCTGCATCTTCTTGATGAACAAGAATCCGGAATACCAATGTTGACGCAAATCCAATGCAACCAATTCTAAAGTCCCCCGAGACAGGGCAGTACAAACAGCGGGGAGAAAGTCCCCCGCACTAACGTGAGAGATATCCACTCATCTTCACATGAATCCAGAAACTATTCATTAGCTTACGACGTCACAGACGAGTTTGAGGAAAAGCTAACCAGAACACCAACCAGGAACTTTGAGCTTCAACGCGACAAAGATGAAGATGACGGAGGCGGGAGAGAGAGAGATTCTTGTGCATCAAAATCTATGTAGCATCGACACGACACGACACGCCGACATGTGATTTCTCAAAAAATTGAGAATTCCGACAGGTTGGGACACGTTGTATATTAAATATATATTTTTATATATAAGTAACAAATTATCATTTTTATGAACTCCAAACATCACGATATTATAGGTCTCCAAACCTACAATTGCCTAAATGTCATAGCTAATTCATATTTGACATTTAGATATGATTGCTTTGCAGTAAAAATCCTCGGTGACCCTAGATAGTAGCTTCAAACTCATAAGATCACAGCATATTCCAGAAAAATGTTGCTGGAAAATGTTACACAAAGCATAGAGAGAAGAAAAAAAGCATCGAAAGGCATTGGAGATATTGACAGCCCTGCCTCTTAGCAAGGATTCTTGCTATAGCTTAGCTCAGAAAACAAAAAAGAAAGCAACAATTCATATTGAACTCGGTCGAATTGGGTCATTCTCAAATTTCCTCAAATGCCATGAGTTGAAGAATGCAAATACATTTCATTCAAATACTCCATAAAACTTGGAAGGAGAAAAAAAAAAGCAATCCACATTCCACCATTAAATTTAACAATTAACCATAAGTGGAAAACAAAATAGACATCAAACACAGCCCTATGAACCCGCAATACTGAAATGCTACATCTGTGGTTCCTGAAAGCACAAAGCAAGCATGCTCTATGAATATCATGCAAGCACACACATGAATTAGTCTATCAATTGTGTTGTCCTGTATTACAGTAAACACAAACCCAGCAGGCAAAAGCAAAAAAAAAAAAAGAGTTCAGCAGGACAAAAAGCAGATTGAGCTGTCAAGGCACTCAATCATGGGCATCAAATAATCAACAACGGCAGTAATGCAGTTTAAAAATGGCCATAGATTGGGCAAAATCCACTACTCTCCACGATATTCTAATTCAAGACCATGCATCTAAGTTGGCGCATTTCATCTACCTCTCAAAAAACCCGCTCAGATGATTAAACTACTGGAACTAGTTCAAGTTTCTAAAATAGAAGTGCAGGATTCGAAGCCGCAATTTGTGCCTGGGCCAGGTTCATCGACAACCTCTCAACTAAATTTGTGTACGCTAAGCCAGCAGCCAATCCTACCCAGATCAAACTGCAATTAGATAAGGGGGAACCACTTTGGCTTGCACTCTGTTTCCGGACAAGAACTATCCACCTAACGTCTCCTTTTCAGAAATATACAACTCATTTCGTGTTTGTCCCAAATTAATTATAATCCCCAGCCCTTACTGTCCCCGTTTCAATGGTATCTCTCCAATCGTTATCTGATGTGCAAAAATTTCAAGTGTGCAGCATCCAGCCAGAGAAAAGAACATCAAGAAACCAGAGAAAACGGGCGTTTCACAGCAGATCTTACAATTAAGCCTCAGAGCACGGAACACAAACTTACTAATGGGCACGTCCTCACTCATCAAGTTTCCCCACAAATCAAAAATTTTACCACAGAAGCCGAGGCGAGCTGAGGCGAGGCGAACGAGAGGGCAAGCTGAGACGAGGCCGGCGGCCTCGAGATGGAGAGCCGCGACGCGTCGAGGGGAGGCGAGCCGAGGAGAGGCGAGCTGAGGGACGAGCTGAGACGAGGCCGGCACTCGCGAGGCGGCGACTGGAGGAGACAGACGACGCGAGACAGAGCGCGAAGGTGCGAAGATGCTGAGAAGTGGAGAGCCGCGACGCGTCGAGGGGAGGCGACGGACGATGCTGGAGACGAGCTGAGCCGAGGCCGTCAGTCGCGAGGCGTCGAGCGGAGGAGACAGACGACGCGAGACAGAGCGCGAAGGGCGAAGAGAAACGCGAACAGAGAGGAGAAGAGAGACAAAATTAGGGTTGCGTTTTTCTTTTTCCCTTCAAAAAATTTGAACTTGCCGACCTTACCCCTGGACGTGTCCACTATGTTGTCTGCGTGTCGGACGTCGGACACCGCGTGTCCAGACGTGTCCGTACATGTCCGGCGCGTGTCGGATACCGATATGTGTCGAACACGCTAAAATACCGTTAAGAGCAGTGTTCATTTAAGTAAGAGTCGATATCGAAACGCGACACGATACGTCGACACGTCATTTTTAAAAAATAGAGATTTTCGACACGTTGGGATCACGCTATATATTAAATATATATTTTTATAGATGAACGACAAATTATTATTTTTTTTATAAAAATGGAGAATTTAGATATCTTATAATACAAGAGAGATTTTCCACCATAGGTAATTTCGTAATTTAAAACCCCAATCAAGTAAAAAGAAAACTAAACACTTGATTGAGAAAATATTGGATGCCTTCTGAATTCCACGTCATGTGCTTCCCAAGCAATATCTGAAGCCAATGTGTGAAGCCACGTGTGTTGTGGGCCCAAAATCAGATTTTCGGAGAAAATATTATTATCTCTCCTATTATTAAAAAAAAAAGCCGTAACTAGACCTCTGCAAAGTAAAGTGCGCAGTAAATTAGGTCTGCACGCTCTCTCATGTCTCTGCTCGCGTCTTTTCACTGCACCCATCTCTCATCTTGTGTCCTTTCCCCGCACCGCTCTCTATATCTCTCCTTTCACTTTTTGAAAAAAAAAGTCCCTCACTCTCCTTGATCCTCTCTCTCCTCTCTGTCTCGCGAAGCAACCCGACGACCACCGTGACTTGGCTGCCTCTCGTCTCTCCTCAAGGCGCTCGTTCGCTCTCTGCTCCGGGCACACAAAACTCATTCTCTGCTCGGACGCTTCCCTGCTCGCTCCGGTGCCGGCTCGCTCCATCACTGCCTCCCTTCCACCTACAACTTCGCACTCCGTCTTTCCTCCAGATCTATGCTTTCTCGCCCTCCTTCCTCACCGACTCAGCTCGTTGCCGGCTCTCTCCTTCATCTCTCTCATGGTTCGAGATGCAGACACCTTTCTTCCTCTCTTCCCCCGATCTCTGCCCTTCTTTCGCACCAACTCGCGTGTACCGGGCGTGTCGCCGGTGTTGACCACGTGTCAGAACTCCGCACTCGTTGACCGCGTGTCAGACTCGTGTCGGAGTGTGTCGGACGAGGGTCTGAGTCCGACAAGTGTCCGACACCGACGCGGTGGCCTTCTTCACGTATCGGTGCTTCATAGGTGTCCATCCTACACATATCAGAATACAGAAGCCGCCATCCGGCTAATTAGGGCTTGTTTAGTACAAATGATTGGGCCAGGCCCGACATGAATTTTCATACAAGTCAATGGCCAATTTATGTGCAGACATGCACCCCTTTTGCATTAAAATTTGATAAGCAATTCAATGCGCATGCATTTTAGTAGAAAATCCATTTTATTATCACTTTTTGTATCCAAGTTACACCTTTAATTTTCTGTTACTCAAACTTGACTTCGCTCTCTAAAAAAAAAAATTCGATTTTCACTCGACTCTAAAATAAATACAAAAAGAACTTAAAATTCAACTCAATTTTTTTTTTATTTGTCATATCTCTAACTCTCTTCTCTCTTACTTTTGCTCTGCCCGAGAGTCGAATGCCGCACCTGTGATATCGCCGTCCCCACCGCCCAATCCCTTTACCAGCAAAAGCTACATGCCTTTGGCCAACTCAAGTTCGATACAACTCTTTTTCGGGCACTCATCCCACGAGTCAAGGCATCATTGTATTTCCAAATGGCTCTTTTGTGAAGAATCTATGGAAAATGGCATGGAATGACGTCGTTTACTACCAACTCCTGGAGGTCACCGTCCACCGGCTGTGGTAGCCGTCTTCGAGCACTGATGACGGGCTACGACAGCCCAACAGCCGCAGCTCATAGCAATGGTGTATTCCATCAGCCACATACGAAGACTTTTTCCCATCATAGCACTTTTCACAAATGGTTTAGTTTCGGTCCGATCAAGTTCAAGTTGCACCGGAACACTTGGAACAAATAGCATGTGTGTACACCCCGTGGTATTTTGAATAATTTATTCAAGAGTGTACGATATCGATACGTGAGAATATTCATCATATCCAACCAAAAAATGTGGACAACCAAACTCAGTTGTAGCATCTAAATGCACAGGCTTATCGTCGTATGTCTATTCTATTATCGAGAAACAGTGAAAGATTAACTGACAAGTGGACGAGAGTTTGCTTAGTCATTATCGTTCATCTTCCAATGATCCTTACTTGCGCATATAATAATACTATGATTACCTTTCGACTTTCGCTTTCAAGCTATGCCCTTCTACTTTCCTGCGATTGGACACTGCAAATTCTCACGCCACGTTCTTCTCAACCAGCTCGTGACAACTGCGATTCCTTCTTTCCCTCGAGATCTCATCATTACCCAAAGTTTCTTTCTTCTCCTATATAATCATCCTTTGACCAAGCTGCTTTCAAGAACATTCGCCATCTTAACGTGGAGCACATGGCAAGAATGCTTTCGCGGGTCGAGAGAAGAAGCAGCTCAGTCCATGGCAGCCATGACAATCCAGCTCAGGAAGGTGGTGATCAGTTGGAGGTCAGGCCAGGAGGCATGTTGGTGCAGATGAGGGTGAGTTCTGGGACAGAACACAAGAATCTAGCTCAGGTCTCCAACATCAGAGTCAAAGTCAAACAGGGCCCTGCATGTCATGATGTTCTTATCAGCCCTCAAGCCAGCTTTGGTAAGTGAAAATTTCCCCACTCTGGAATCCTTCATTTGGATTCAAAATCTGGGTTTCTTGAACTAAGTGTTCTTTCCTTTTTTTTGGTGATTATAGGGGAACTGAAGAAGAAGTTGGCAGTGCCGACTGGGTTGCATCATGAGGACCAGAAATTGATATACAAGAAGAGAGAGAGAGGCTCAAAGCAATATCTAGACGCAGCAGGAGTGACAGATGGATCAAAAATTGTTCTGGTTGAGGACGTTTTAGGCCGCGAAAGACGTTGCCTTGAGATGCTGAAGAAGGTGAAGATAGAGAAGGCTTTAAAGACATTGGAAGGAAGCAGCTCGGAGCTTGACAAAATGAGCGAGAAGGTAATATTCAGTTCAAAGGGTTTTCCTTGCTAGAAGATATAGACTGATCATCTGGTTATTTTTCTTGGTGAGATTTTGCAGGTATGGGCTCTGAAAAAGGTGGCTTCCAAAGGTGGGAAAGTCGAAAGTATGGATGTCGAGAAGCTTATCGATGCCTTGATGAAACTGTACATAAAATTAGATTCACTTGTAGTTCAGGGAGATCTGAATTTACAGAAAAGGTTGCAGGTACATCTCTTAAGTTCCTTTCATATGATGGTCATCCGAAGCTCTCTAGTCATCGCCCAATTTTGAATGCCGAAGTATATGTCGATTCATCAAGGGACTAATTTTCTGCTCATTTGCTCTTCCACTATTGAAGGTGAGGAAAACTCAGGAGCACATAGAAATGCTAGATGCGCTGACACTGAAGAGTCCGCTCGGACAATCCATGAAACCGACAAAAACGAAGCAGGCCGAGAAGAAGCAGGTGAAGTTTAAAGGCCTCATGCCGGGGACGCATCAAGCACCGAGGAATTTGGAGCCGGTGGTAGCAACCACCAAGTGGGAGACTTTCGAATGATGCGAAGCTTCAGAAGATCTTATCTCCGCAGCCCGTGAAGTTCATGACTTTATCTGAGGCCAAGTACAGTGGTTCACCAATAATGCAAATGCATCTTCATCTTTTATCAGTTTCATCAAGCAGTTCATATTCATTTGTTTATCTACCTGAAGTTGATACAGATCGAAAACTTCGGATTCAACTAGTGCTCTTTAACTCGAGATGATCATTGGCTTCAAAAGGAATTTCCTGGATAAAACCTGAATGGAACAGTTAGCTTCCTCCTAGTTTGGTTTCTCTGTACTTGATCTGGGGCAGGTATGAGGGGCCAAAAGAGCTGACCTAAATGGAATAATTCTTTAGAAGCCTGTAAGTTAGTCAGTCACAACTATAATGGGACAACCAAGTGCCGCTTCAATCAGTAGGAATAATTAATTGATTATTACCCTTTTATATTCAATCTTTTGCCATCTGTCGTGGGCACCAAATGAAAATAGACAGGCTTGTTAGATTTAAGGATAATGTTTCCTTGGCTGTTGTGAGTTTACAACAGAAAAAGGCTAGTTGACTTTTCGGAGGGACACGGGTGATTACAGTGATCTCAGATCACCAGAGAGCATTGTGCCGTTCACCCTTTACGGGAAAAGCTACTAGAATTAGGTGATGAGTTGACAAAAGAAAACTCAAAATCGATCCGAGCTGACACCCAACGGTTGCTGGACCGCTCGATGTGCAAAGCTATCTTGAGCATCGGTACAAATTCAATCCGGAGTATGAATTTGAAAGGACCTCGACGACGGCATATCTCAATTGTCCATGTGATCTAACCGGAAGAAACCAGCAGATTCTGACTGCAGCTTCCAACTAAAATGAACGGAGAACTTGTTTTTGTGAAAGGACGAGCTCGGGGCGGTGGGTCGTGTGTGAACAGGCAGATTAGTCAAAACGCGTACGCGTTTATCTCACTGAGGCCTTTTGGGCTGGGCCAAGAACGGTTTTTGCTATATTGGGCCGGACCCAAGTTGAACTTGGACTCTTGCTCGCCGATGTCGGCAATTGTCGATGGTAGTTGGACATTATCGGGCCGGGCACAGGTTGGGCTGACGGAAGAGTTACCGGTATAAGTAGGCCATGTTTGATGGAAGAGTTACCGTTATATTTTTATTAATTTTTCTGTCTTTTTTTCTTTTTTTTGTATTTGGGCTGGTAGCCCTGTTGGCCATCGTCCAAGGAAAAAATTATTAAAAAATTTAAAAATATTAAATACTAAATCATTACAAAAAAATTCGCTACGTCGATCGGCCACAAAAATGGATTGAATTAGCACAATTGCAAAAGGTTTACGACTTAATTAGCAAAAATAAAAATTTAATGACTGAATTAATATAATTACAATACTTTAAGACTTTTTTCATAATTTTCTAGAGAAACAAGACCAAAATTCAAGTGCAAATTGCCCATTGAGCTTATGTTCTTTCTTAAGGATCTTGCATTTATCTTCATGCTCCACAAAAATAAATAGAATATGAATTGTCCATGATATGCATTCATTTTATTAGTGATGCTCAATAGGTCGACTTTATAGTGACAAGACGTAATTATTTGAATTAAATGAAAAATTTGGGAAGAGAAATTATTCTCGAGAACATAAACTTTGTGCAATTACCAAACACATTTCTATTACGGGAATATGAGTTTTGTGCGGTTATCAAACGCGTTTTGATTCTTTAAAACTCGTTCAATGAATTGAATAAAAAAAATCAAATCTAATCGAATTGATTTTTTGATCGAATCGTTGTCAAACGCACCCTTAATATATCAATCAAACAAACAACAAGAAAGAAGAAGTCGCCATATCAACAAGAAAAAGAAGAAGTCGCCATATTAACTTTGTTAGCATAACAGTCTTTGGGTAACTATGAGAATAACAGTATGTTATGAATAATAAATTCTTAAAATAGTGGATTCCACAATAATTTTTGATTAATTACTATTTATTTTTTGTGGCTCGAAACAGAGGTTTAGTATAACGTATACCTAAAGATTATTATATAATTGTTATAAAGTAAACGGTGATCTTTGAAATCAACTCGAAATATAACATAAACTTGAAAATATAATATGAGAGAAGAAGATAAGAGAGAAGCGGAAGCAAATATTAACTCACTTTTTATTGCATCAATAAGTTTACAAAAACCTCTATTTATAGGCTGGAGGGTATATTACATTGAAAGAGGGAAAAACAGCTCATGGGATGTGAAAGGTGAAATATCAATCCATATCAATGTGCATCAATGTATATCAATGTATTTGTAACATACATTGGAAGAGAAAATGGTGAAAGGTAAAATATCCACATGTTATTAATATATTTATAACACTCCCCCTTTGATGTTCACCTTTTATTATACGCCGTTTAAACTACCTCATTAAAAATCTTGCCAAGAAAAACTCGGTGGGACAAAAAACTCGGCAAAGAAAAAAAGAGTACAGTGTGTATAATACTCCCCCTCATTTTAATAGCCATTGCATGTAGCCTGCCTCATTAAAAATCTTTGGTAAGTAAAAAACCCTATGGGAAAAAAAATTACAAAGGAAAAAAGAATATAATCATAAACTTTCTAGGTTCCATCCTTCGGGGATGGTTAATTCGCTATCCATGATAGAAGTAATTGCCCAAGCCGACGCATTCCTATTTCATATAGGAGTTTTTCAAATGTGGAAGTAGGTAGGGATTTAGTAAACAAATCTGCAAGATTGCCACCATAGCGAATTTGATGGATATCTATTTCACCCTTTTCTTGGAGTTCATGCGGGTAAAATAACTTAGGTGAAATAAATTTGGTTCTATCACTTTTGACAAATCCATCACGCATTTATGCAATGCAAGCCGCATTATCCTCAAAAAGTATGGGGGAGAAGGGATAGCCATATGAATCTAGAATGGGGGTTTTTTTACCAAACACCCTCTTTATTTCAAATAATCAATAATCTCATCAATGATTTGAGGAATACAACACACATTGTTTTACACGAAAACTCACAAGGAACACATAAATTGCATTATGAGGATCGGACATATAGCCAAGGCATCTCGAATATCCCATCAATGTTAAATCTTTGTTTCTTTGATAAAATAAATCGGGATCAACAATTCCTTGAAGGTAACGTAAGATATATTTAACTCCATTCCAATGTCTTCGGGTTGGATTGGCACTTGTGTCTAGCTAGAATAGTTATTACAAATGCAATATCAAGTCCGGTGTAATTTGCAAGATATAACAATGCTCCTATGGTACTAAAGTAAGGAACTTCAAGTCCTAACCTATCATCGTTTTCCTCTTTAGGTCTAAATGGATCTTTGTCCACTTTAAATGAACGTACCACCATTGGTTTGCTTGAGAGGATGTGATTTATCCATGTAAAATGTCTCCAATATCCTTTTTTGTATAATTAGACTGGTGTAAATAAAACTCCTTCAGGAGGGTGCTTGATCTCAGCAAGCCAAGACAATACTTGGTTTGACCCAAGTCTTTCATTTCAAATTGTTTCTTCAGGAAGAACGAGCTTCTTCGAGCTCTTTTGGAGTTTCAATTATATTCGGGTCATCAACATATACGAATATGATGGCAAAGCCATTTGATGACCTTTTTATAAATACACAAGGATATATTACATTATTTACATATCCATGCTTCAGGAGGTAATCACTTAACCGGTTGTACCACATATGACCGGATTGTTTAAGACTATATAATGATCTTTGTAATTTAATACTATACATGTTGCGATTTTCATTCTTTCCCATCTAGGGAATTGAAAATCCTTCAAGGACTTTCATATATATATATATATATATATATATATATATATATATATATATATATATATATATATATTTCGGTGTCAAATGGCCCATATAAATATGCGATTACAACATCCATTAAGTGCATATCTAGATTCATACTTATCGCCATGCCGATCAAATAACGGAACGTAATACTTGTCCATTATAGGAGAATAAGTGACGTTAAAGTATATACCGAATTTCTGCGAAAACCCTTGGGCAACTAATCCGGCTTTATATCTTAGCACCTCATTCTTTTCATTGTATTTTCTTACAAACACCCATTTATATCCAACAAGGATAACATCTTTGGGTGTTCGGACAACATGTCCAAAAATACAACACTTATTAGGCGAGTTTGGTTCTACCTTAATTGCCTCCTTCCATGTATTCCAATTTGAACGCCTCTAGCATTCAAGAATGGATTTTGATTTTGGATCCAGATTATCTTTTGAGACAATCAGCATTACCGAGAAGGCAAAGAAAATCGTCGACGACAATTGTAATTCTATCACATCTCACTCCCGTATTCATATAATTTATCGCAACCTCTATATTAACATCAACCAAATCCTCATCGTTTCCCGCATCAATAGGGTTTGGTCGTTTCGTATTCTCGAAATTATTATTTGGGGCAAATGCACTAATTTTACCGGGATTACTTTCCTCTACAAGAGGCGCATTGGGTGACCGAATGTTTTTTCTTTTCCACGGATTTATGTCTTTAGCCCTCAGTGGGTCGTCCACGCTTCCGGCGTTGACTAGGCTCATCGACATTTTTTTTCCCAAGGGGATCTTCACTCTAGGTAGTACGTTTTTTTTAGGAATATGGGACTTAGTCGCCCCTTTATGACCGCTAAATGCATCCAAAGCAGTTTTACTTGCTAAATGTTGCAAGTCAATAATCTTCCGAACTTTAAGTTCAGTCATGCTTGCAGGTGGATCAAGGTAATTCAATTGATCTTCCTTCCAGGAAATTTCACGGCATTCTTTAAGCTTCAGGCTTTCTCCCCCTAATACCGAGAAATGTGCCTCATCAAATATACAATCAACGAACCAGGCAAGAAACAAGTCGCCCGTCCGAGGCTGCAAATATTTTATAATAGATGGAGACTCATATCCCACATAAATGCTAAATGGATGTTGATGCCCCATTTTGGAACGTTGTGGAAGTGGTATAGGAACATATACGGCACAACCAAATATTTGCGAGATGAGGAAACATCGAGTTCACATCCACGTACAAGTTGAATAGCGGAGTATTCATGATATGCAATGGGTCAAATCCTAATCAATGATGCAGCGTGCAATATCGCATGTCCCCATGAACTAAAAAGTAATTTAGCCCTCAACAACAATGGTTTAGCAATCATTCTCAAGCGTTTAATTAAAGATTCTCGCTAGGCCGTTTTGTGCATGAGTATGTGGTATAGGATGCTCCACGTCTATCCCAATGGCCATACAATAGTCATCAAAGGCCCTAGACATAAATTCACCAAAGATTATCTAACCGGATCTTCCGGATCGGGTAATTAGGGAATTGTGCACGTAATTTTATCGATGAGTGAGTAATTTTGCGAAGGCCATATTACGTGTTTACAACAGGTCAACGTATGTCCATCGCATTGAAGCATCAATCAAGACCATGAAGCATCTAAAAGGTCCACATGCAGAGTGGATAGCCTTACTTTAGTATGAGATTCCACCCTTACTTTAGTATGAGACGGCCGTACAATTAATTTACCCTCAGCGCACGAATTGCATACATAATTAGTGGGTTAAGGGAGCTCACGATTTGTTAATGAATGTCCAACTTAATGTGTTAATATTCAGCGCATCATATTCGACCCCGGGTAACCCAAACGGTCATGCCATAATTGAAAACCTTCCGGGTTTGTGAACTTCAGTTTCATTGCAACACATTTATTACTCACATTTATGTAAGTATAATATAACCCGGAGGAGAATGATGGTAACCTTTCCATAATTTATTTTATGTATCCACTCATCCGAGTTAGATACTAGTATTCTTTACCACCTTCGGTCTCAATTTCAACGTGAAACCCATTGGAACGAATATCTTTAAAGCTAAGTAGATTCCTTTTAGACCGTGGGCAAAATAAAGCATCATTAATGAAAATTTTTGTGCCCATTGGTAATATTACAAGAGCTCTTCCGGAGCCTGTAATTACGTTACTATCGCCCGAAATAGTGGTAATATTCCCTTCGCATTTTTTTAATGTCTCAAAGAACTTCCTCTACTAGAGGATAGTATGTGTAGTACCACCGTTGTCTACATGACAAAGAATACCATTGTTCTCCTCGAGATAATTGTTTAGCATCATTGATGACTAACATAAAAAGAATAAGAAATGAATTTATAATATTAAACGTGAATATTATTCAAAAACTAAGAGAATACATGTGTATAAACATAAACTTATATATATTTCTTAATCTAAATCCAAAAAATGATCAATATCAAAAGATGTATTGTCAATAGATGATTCTTTATTCTCCATAAAGGGCTTGGTTGCAACGTTGGCTTACCTTTTTCTCTCATCTTGTTCTATTTGATATAGGTCAACCAGGTGCTTTGGGGTGCAACAAGTGCCAGACCAATGGCTTGTAGAACCACATCTATGACAAACATTGGCACCAACCTGGTTAAGTACTTCGGACCTTCTTTTCTTTGAGGACCACGTTTAGGTCCTTGTGAACTTCTATCTCGACTCTTATAAGGCAGCTTTTTCAAGTTACGCCATTTGCCTTTCCAACACCAGTGACTCTTGTTTTTACGACGTGCGACATGTACTTCGGCACAAAGAGATCTAGTAAAATGGGAATTATGATTTTGCATCAACAAGTGGTTGTGCTTTTCAGCTACAAGTAGTTCGAAATTAACTTTGAATGCTTTGAGTAATTCTTTGCCCTATAGTACAAGGTTATTGGCATGAAAAGTGGATAATATTTTTTCCAATATTTTAGTCTACGTGATCTGCAGCCACGAGTCTTAATTGTGATACAATTCGGTGAATAGCATAATTATATTCCCGCTATTGGACTTAAAATCTCGAAAGCGTAAATTGATCCATTGAAACCTAGCATGAGGAAGGACCACTTCTTGTTGATAATCAAAATGATCCTTCGGGGATTGCCATAGAATTGCGGGGTCCTCTTTAGTTAGATACTTGGCCTTTAAATCTTCATGTAAATGGTGGCGAATGAAGATAAGAGCCTTAGCCTTCCGGGCTTGAATATAATTAGATTCCCGAGAGAATAGATCGATCGAGATCTAATGATGTTAAGTGTATCTTGACATAAAAAATTCATGTTAGATAATTACCTCCGATAATATCAACGTTGCAAACTCTCTCTTGGTAATGTTTGACATACTTAAAAAGAGAATGTAGAGATATTAGATAATGAAAAGGTAAAGATATGTCACCTTGAGTGATATCCAAGATTCTATCCGGCTTGTGCTGATAACGTGTTATAAAAGTAAACGGTGATCTTTGGAATTGACTCAAAAATACAACATGAACTTGAAAATATAATATGAAAGAAGAAGATAAGAAAGAAGCGGAGGCAAATGTTAACTCACTTTTTATTGCATCAACAAGTCTACAAAAGCTTCTATTTATAGGCTAGAGGGTATATTACATTGAGAGAGGAAAAAATCGCTCATGGGATGTGAAAGGTGAAACATCAATCCATATCAATGTGCATCAATGTATATCAAGTATTTGTAACATACATTGGAAGAGGAAATGGTGAAAGGTGAAACATGCACATGTTATTAATATATTTACAACAATAATCAATTACTTTTTGAATAATCTATCTCTCTAGATATTGATTCTCAAATCTCCCCCCCCTTCCCCTCTTGACTAATTTTTCTCTCTAGTTCGTCATGGTTGTTTTGGTCTCAATTAGGATTCCAATCATATGGTATTATGAGTTCTTATGATTCAAACTTCTAGAACGACTCTCTTTTTCCTCCTTAAGGCGCCGCCGCCCAATTTTTTTTTTCTTCCAAAGCGACTCCTCTCACTCTCTCTCCAATTCATCATGGTTGTTTTGGTCTCGATTTGGATCCCAATCATACGGTATTATGAGTTCTTATGATTCAAACTTCTAGAACGACTCCCTTTTTCCTCCTTAAGACGCCGCCGCCCAATTTTTTTTTCTTCCAAAGCGACTCATCTCTCTCTCTCTCTCTCCCCTCTCTCTCTCTCTCTCTCTCTCTCTTCTAGACTTCTTCATTGATAACATGGATGATGCGGTCGACATCCTCCATGGAAGAGAGTTTTGAAGATCAAAGTGTGAGTACTTCAAAAAAAAATCCACTCTTTCCGGATCTCGTTGCTCGCTCTTGCTCTAGATGTTTGCTCTAGATAATCGAGCGCTCCACAAGTCTCCGAGACTCCTTTGCTGTTGTTTTTAGCGATTAACTTGTCAAAATGTTCAAAAAATTATTTTGTTATCAATTGGTATCACTTTTGCAGCTCTTCTCTCCTAATTTAGAGTTAGATATAGATTTGGGTGATTTTCTATCCCAATATTAATATGGATTTGGGATTTACAATGCATTTTCTATACTCTTATAGCCTAATGGTATTGTTGTGATTTCTATATGATTATGATGATGTGGACGTTGATCTTAGGTGCGTACCTCATTTTGGCAAAGCCGTAGTTCTTTGGAGAGGTATTTCTCGGCGTCTACTCGTCACCGATAATATATGTGAGATTCGGCGATCGATCATCATCTCGTGCTTTAATTTTTGTGGAATGAGCGAGTATCTCGTAGGCTGTACGAAGTTGATTCACGTTTAAGGATTTTCTTGTTTTACTTGTTTTGTGGGATTTGCATAGTTATCTTGAGATTATGTACCTTTCTTTAACATTCTTTTAAAAGAAATGAAAATTTTCCTTCAGACAAAAGAATATAAGAAATCATTTACCTTCTAAGTGGGATCTAGCTTTTGTCATGATTCTATTTAATAAACTCCATATGATTGAGACACAAATTCATTTTTTCTTACATATATTTCGGTAGAAATATGTCTGTGTTGACACTTAGGATAGTTCTAAATAAAAGGGTGGCGAGAGGATCCGCCAGCCTCAGCAACCCCACTCCGGCCATTATTGTGGGCCCCCCACATCCGCTAAAAAACCGTTCAAAATTAGGCATATAACTATTACTCACCCCATCCATGACCTGTATATTCAAAGGTTGGATAGCCTGCCGCCGCAGCCGACCAAGACGCTAGCGGTCAGGAAATTTGGCTACATCAAGTATGTCGCCGTCAGGCAAAATATTTGGAAATTCGCACTTGACATGAATCGAACTCGTGAACTCGTAAAAGAAATGTGACCTGAACCTTACGGCCGTTTTCGTTCTCTCTCGTGCGCGTCATTCAAATGGAGGGTAGACCTTAGGGCCACGAGAAGAAATATATTCTAACGGTCAAATAGCCGTCGGCATAGTTTCGTGCATGTATTTGAAGACTAATTTGGAGAGATCATCAGAGAGGCTTCAAGAAAGGAAACAGCCATCTTTGAAGTTCCTACATTCTGATTATTCCGTGGCTCGGAAAATTCAAATATGATGATTTATCAAATGAATCTCGCGCGAATTGTCCGGAAGCGCGCGAATCAGCGTATGCGGATGCAATTAATTAATTATCACCGTAGAAATTTCGGGAGGAATTCCCGATTCCACCGTGTAGACTACATGATAAAGAAAATTCATGCCCTTTCTCGGTATATAAAGAGAATTCATTTATCACATATTTGATGGCGATGGTTGGATTCCTATTTTGTTTGATCTTCCTTTTTCGCAGATCAAGTCGCGGGATCGCTCGCACATTTCGGCAATGGTCAACCCGTGATTGCCGAGCAAGGCGGCTCACGGCAACCCCGAGGACCTGCCCCTCTTGTACCTAAATTTGAACTCGCGCCTATTAGAGATATGAATAGACTTCTCGTGCATTAGTTTGTTCTCAACTAAGCTCTAATCAATGACCGATTCAACCCATTTTACTCCTTTTCTTCGAATCAAATTCTATGTTATTGCATAGTTTATTTCAGAATCTTGGTCGTATTGCACGTGGGAAGCTTGGTTTGAGGAAAGTGTTGTGTGCATCTCACTGTGCTTATGCTCTGTCCCACTAATCCATTAATAAATAGAAAAGCAAAAGGCTTTTTCTCAGTCAATTAGAAACATTTAAACAATAATAATAATAATAAGAAAAATTGTCTCTAAACTTTGGCCCATATGTAATATAGTTCATAAACTTTTAATTTGATCAATATGGTCCATAAATTTCAACTCAATGTGTAATGTGATCACTAAACTTTCAATTTATTTAATATAGCTCACGAACTTTTGGAACATGTTCACCTTACTTTTCGAACTACAGGAAAATATCCAATGTCATCTTTAAATTTGAATTAATGGAAGAACTCCATTAAACATTTTCCCATAGTTTAAAGACTAAGTTGAACAAGTTCCAAAAATTCATGAACCACCTTAATCAAATTAAAAATCAAATTAGACTAAAGTTTATGGACTATAGTAATCAAATTAGAAGTTTATGAATCACATTACACATTAAATTAAAATTCAAGAACGATTTGTATTATTATCTCCTAAATCACCTGTTCGGTTGTACCCAAGCGAGGAGAGAATGTCAAACTTCGACCAATTTAAAGATGGGATTCTTCTTTGACCCCGTCCTCCATCATATGACATGACACTCATTTCAAGCTTTGCAACACCTGTCAACTTTTGAGAATTTAGCATTCAACTTACACCTACCAAAAAAGGGTTTGAAAACAAATGAATAAAATAGAATATGTATTGGACTTGACCGGGTTGTCTGCGCCTCCGAAACCGGCAGCTAAGGAGGATTCTATTTCCACGTGCTTATTACGATTATCTTATCCAAAACAGCATCAAAAGTCAAATCGAAAAGGAAAAAAAAGAGTAAAAAGTCGACCGAAGGATGTTTCAAAACCAACAACAAGAACCAGAGGAGTCGGATCGTTTGGAGATGAGAGAAAGGGACAGATTTCGTGCCTCGGGCATCGTCGGCAGCGAAACATGAGATTATCTAGAAAGACCTGTTTGTATAAAATCAAAATTAAAAACTGTCTATCGAAAATGATATCGATTTGAAATAGATCTAATTCTTCATGGAAAAAAATAGAAAAACCCTCTATTTTCTTGTTGAGTTTAAGTGCACGCGTGATTAAATTACCCGTCGAATTTTCACATTTTTTCTCCTTTACATGACTTTAGCTCTGTAGAACTAGATAGAGGAAACATATGCACTAAACTGAATATAAACAGAAAAAGAAATCATCTCGAAGAAAATTACTCAATCGATCGTAAACCTATTATAGATCAAGCGATTTCAAGTGAAAATTGATTGAAATGAAGTTCACGCGAAGGCTTGTGACTAAATTGACAACAGTAAAATATTTAGATTTGAATTGATATATATATATATATACAAATTGGTTTAAGATTGATTAGACGTGCTTGTCTCTCTTGTTCGAAAGCTACTTCAACAAACCATTTCTTAAGCAATTCGTGGAACCAGTAATGGTGAGAATACAACGCGTTGGACTTGACACGGTACATGTGAACACAAGAAAAGCCATTGAACAACCTTTTAACTTTTAGTTACGGGTGCGCATGATAACACCGTCGCCAAGATTTTGTTAATAATATTTCAAAAGTAGAAATTTTCAACCGTTACTAAAATGAATTTCTCCGATCGAAGTCAATCTGCAATGTAAGAAAAAAATCAACTTCTTCTTTTAAGGAGAAGTAGAGAAATTAACTTCCGATCGGAAGTTGATTTCGATAGAGAAGTGTTACCATACGTCTGCATTCTAAAACATCGTGTAATTTTCCTTTTCCTAAGAATTCATGCTTTTTTTCATGACAGCCGCCGAGTAAATAAAAATTATATATATTTCCTATCCAAAGCATCCGGCCGTGGTTTCATCGATTTGAATATAGAACAGCAGACCGTGGGTTTTGTACGGGCGTGATGTCGAGAACAGTCGAAGATTGCGACTTGAACTAAGTCATCCTCATTTTTTCAGTCCAACAAATGCTGACATACATATATATAGACCGTTCATTACGCGAGTGGAGGCAAGATTGGATCGTCTTCCTTTCACACGTGTACTCTCCAACCACCGTTCACTAACGATATGATCCTCCCATTATCCGTTCATCTGAAAAACAAACAAGTTGCTTTTGATAGCATGATTTCCCGCAATCTATTTAGGTGAACAGTGGAGAGAAATTACGTACCATCCTATTAAAATCGCCCTTTCATCTAACAACTTAAACTTCTAAAACGAACAACAGTTATTCCACGGAATGCTACACGAAATATGAGCGGGAGATCCCTATATCGAAGACTTTATTAAGAGGCATCGATAGACCTTTGTTGTGCAATCCATACACAATATGTAACCTCGTGAAGGTATAGTAATTGGATATAGCATTTGTTTGAATGTTACTAAGTCTGCTGCTAGTGGAAGATCCCCATTCATACGCTATGATTAATGTAGAGAGTTAGCTACTATAATTGACGATACATGCTTGTTATGCAGGAGTGAAACTGAGCCAAGCTGCTAGTAAGTAGCTCGTGACTCAGGTGGGTGATTTTTCGAGGTCGACTCGCTTGATTTCAAGTCGAGCTCAAGCTACTCGAGTATCTTATCGAATATCGGATAGAGTTTCAAGCTTGCCCAACGACAGATCCATAAAATAAAATAAAAATAGTAGGGCCAAAATTTGGTCAATGATTATTTTGGTAATTGATATAATGCTCTTACATTTAAAAGATATGCTAAGTTTGGATATCATGTAGGTTTTGTTTGTCTATAGCAACCACATTTTCATGATTAACAAATTTATATTAAAATTTATCAATTTGTGGGGGATATTAAAATGAATACCTTTACAATGGATTTAGTAATGTATTCTCTAAAAAATTTAATGGTGGCAAAATCTATATTTTAACTCAAAATAGTGTACCATAATTCGAAAATCTTAAACTATCTTTACGTTTTAAAATATTTGAGTGAATTCGAGAGCCCCCACTACTTTATATTCAGGTTCGTCCTTAAGCTCGTGAATACTCAAATCTATAGGTTCACGAGTCTAATAGAGTCTCTATTGTTATTCTTTTTTGGGTTAATATCACGAAAAATCTCAAATTGGTACGCATGTGATAAATTTACACCAAACTATTTTTTTGACCTTAGAAAATCCTAAACTGGTACATCTGCGATAAATTTACCCCAAATTATTTTTTAGATCATCAAAAGCCCTAAACCGGTACTCCTGTGACAAATTTATCCCAAATTGATACATTTATGACAAATTTATCATCTCGTTAGTTTTCGCTAAATTTTACCATGAAATTGCTAAGTTAGATAACACGTAGTAGTTGATTGGTGCATCCATTTGGGGTTTTTACCCTTTGTTTGTAAATTTGGGGGTTTTGTGGTATTAACTTAATTTAACGGAAAACTAACATAGGGTAAATTTGCCACAAGTGTATCGGTTTAGGGTAATTTGTCATAAGTGTACTAATTTTGGATTTCTTGTGGTAAAAAAATAGTTTAAGATAAATTTATCATAAATGTACCGGTTTGGGGTTTTACGTGGTCATAAAAATAGTTTGGGGCAAATTTATTGTAGATGTACCAGGTTTGAGGTTTTTCGTGGTATTAACCCTTCTCTTTTTTCTTTTTTTTTTTCAAACAATATTTAGTGATAAAAGTAAACTCAAAATTCCTCAAAATAGTATTCCGCACCCGCAGAGTTCCAACCTTTTTAAGATCTAGAACAAGCTCGAGCCGTTTTTAGAAATTGATTGGAATCGAGTCGAGTTGAATGAAGCTCGAGCGTCTCGATCTCTTATTCGAGTAACAATTTTAATGCTCGATTGAGCTCCAACAGAGTTTCCGCGCCGAGCGTACGAGTCAAGCTCGAGTGTAACACTACATCGGTTCGACTCGACTGCATCCCTAGACATGTCATTGACGGTGTACATGAAATGAACATGCCCCTTTGATACAAGCGTAACTGGGTCTCCTAACAATGTCATTGAGTAGCATGAGGTGTATTAAGAGGGCAAATTGTCGATATACCAAATGAGGTGCATTAAGCATTAAAATAACCGGCGGACCACGTTCAACACTCATTAACTGTGCGATCCCCTCAAGTCCTACATCAGATGAGAGAGGACCGCCTTGAATGAACATTATGAGCACTTTTCACCTAAGTAGCACCGATATTCGACATGTGACACGACACGTTAACACATCATTTCTCAAAAAATAGATAATTTGAACACGTTGTATATTAAATGTACATATATATATATACAAGATAAATTTATCAAGTATAAATATGAAAATATTGAGTTTCTTCTTCTTCTTCGACCCCTAATTTATTGAAAGTGCTTAAAATTGACCACGTGCATGTTGAAGTGACGTGTCGGGATGGTGAATTCGAGTGTCGCCGACGTGTCCGGGAGCACCGACCACTTATCGATAGTATGTCGGAAAGTGTCGGAGTGCCAAAGAGTGTCGAACACGACACGATACGAAGCCCCCGGAGAGTATCGGTGCTTTTCTAGCTTTTCACACCAACCTAGGGGTGAGCGATCTCTCGCTTTCTCATTTTTTGGAACTTGAAACTTACCCGCATCCCATGAAATCTAGAATTTACCATGTCATACGTTCTAGGGACGATTCCAATGTTTACCCAAATCCCACTTGTATTCTTAATTGAACAATTGTAGTGAATCGCCATCATTAAAGACCATCATTTATCGCTACAATCCATTAACCATAACTCGTATTTTGATACATGAATAAATATGAACCATTAACGGATCAAAAGCCTCAATTATAAATATCTCCGCCAATGGAAGCTTGGACTGGTACTTCTATATTAAACTCTCATAATTTGACGTCGTGGAATAACGCAGAATCGCTTGAAGAAATATACTAGGAAAAACACAAACTTGTTACAGGTTCCAGGTTTCAAATTGAAACCCGAAACCTACTCGTCGGAATATGTTCCCAAATTTTTGAAACTCAAACCTACCATTCGTACCTTGGAACTTAGAACCGGATAGATTCTCCATCGATCCGATTTCAGGTTTCATATTCTACCTTGAAACCATGCTCATCCCCGTACTAACCCCACATAAAAGTCGCTACAATTATTTGCCACGTAATTTAATAACATCAATCTTGTATATTATTAGCAAGCCCCCCAAATTCAGATAACTGAAAGCCAAAAAAAAAAAAAAAACAGAACGTGAAACAAGGACATCCGTCTCAACAGCATTCTGTCTGTACTCGAAGCGGCTAAGTGCATGTTTTACTATTACATCCATGTGATGAGCTAAAAGGATAAGCTAGCTAAACAACAAAAGACTAACATGTCTCCCTAACATAGATTTGAAATTGATTTAAATTCCTCCTTCGCCATACAAAATTTGAACCGCACCCAATTAAACAATTCCCACCCATTCCTCTCTCACATGCCTCCCGAATAAGATGAGTTTGTCCAGGACCGATTGGATTACGTGAACCGATATCATCCGATCCATTAGTTACATCATGGTCTCGCTCGATGTTCATTGAATTAGAGCTCTGATGTTGTGCCGAAGGTGGTTAGTGGATAATCAAACTCACCAAATTCCTTTCTCTTTATGGCACTAGCAGTGAGTTCTCAGCTCCTTGGTCATCCTCATGAGACCTCCAACATTGACTTGCAGCATCATGCTGTTCATGATCACCATCGCCGGCAGTCACATTTTCTCTGGTGAGCTCTTGGGCTCTCCGTGCCTCGCCTTCCCAGTGGGTCCGGACCAAGACGAACAACATGGTCACGACACACGAGCCCTGCGCCGCCAGTAGCCCCAGCCACAGCCCCTTGAAGTCCAACCCGGCGAAGAAACTCAGCCACACGGCGATCGGCATGCCAATCAGATAGAAGCAACCCAAGTTGATGCTCGCCCCCATCTTCGGCCTTGCAGTCCCTCTGAGAACGCCGCAACCCGTCGTCTGCGGGCAGTTCCCAAGCTCGCACAGCCCTATTATGGGCAAGACCATGGAGGTCAAGGCCGCGATGTCAGCATCCTCAGTAAACATCCTCGCCCAGGTGCGCCTAACCATCGTAGTGAACAACAAAGCAGCGAGCCCCAAAACAAAGCTGAAAGCGAGCCCCACCATCATCGCCAGCCTCGCGTTGTCGGGCCGGCCAGCCCCGAGCTCGTTCCCGACCCTGGTGGAAACGCCAAAGCTCAGTGAGGACGGGAAGATGTATATCAGCGCCGTTGTCTGGATCAAAACCCCCATCGAGGCGACGGTGGCTCGGGGATTCAGCAAATACCCGCATAGCAAGATCATGATCTCATACCACCACCACTCAAGGCAGACCGAGATGCAGCTCGGGACTGCCAAGTCCAGGAGGGACTTGAAACCCTTGAGGCATTCCGATGAGACCCCGCCCCACGTCTTCTCGTGCACGCCAGAGATTAGTATATATAGGATCAGCGATGCCACGAGATTGATATTTGTCCAGACAGCAGCGAGCGCGACGCCTTTGATCCCGAGGCCGAGCACATTGACGAGGAGGTAATTGATAGGGACGTGGAGGATAATAGCCTGAGCAGCGCAGCACGTGAGCGGCATTGTAATGGACTGCGATCGGAGGTATATGCGCAGCGGGTGCAACAGCGACTGCACGGCGAGGTCGGGGAGCGAGTAGAGGATGTACAGCTGAGCCTGAGACGAGATGTCGTCTTGTTGCCCAAAAAACAGGAGGATTCGCTTCATGTTGAGCCACAGCAGAGAGATGGGGATTGAAGTCAGGAGGAGCAGAAGGATAGTCCTTTGCATGGTGAGACCGAGAAGCTTGTACCGGCGGGCTCCAAAGGCCTGGCCACAGATGGGCTCCATTCCCATGGCGAGGCCGGAGAGGACGGAGTAGCCGGTGATGTTGGCGAAGCCGATGGCAAGGGACCCACCGGCAAGGGCGAGGTCGCCGAGGCGGCCGAGGAAGAGCATGGAGATGGCCGAGCGGGCGTAGATCAGGAGGCCGGTCAAGACCATGGGGACGGCCACCGCGGACACCGACCGGCCCTCCTTGAGCAGGAGGGCGAGGTGGGTCTTGCCGGGGTCTCCAGTCCCGTGATCGTCGCAATCCTTCTGAAGCGGCGATGTCAGGGTTTTGGGGACCAAGTCCGCCGACATGTCAGGCTCGCCGTAATCTAGCATGGTCGGGGAAGGAATGTTTGTCTGGTAAGAGATGGAGGATGGAGGAGGAGGAGATGCCGGACGTTTGTGCTTGCGCTTGTGGCGAAAGAGTGAGGCCACATTTAAAGAGGCGGACGTATTGGCGATTCCCCAAGACTCCGTAACTTTTCGGAAATTCGTAAATGGCGTGATTTATGACTTTTCCAATTTTTTAAAATTGCGATAATTGAACGGAAGAATATTCCAACAAAAAAAAAAGATAAAAAAGGGGAAGAAAAATCCATGGGAGAGTTGACAGTTCCATTGTAGTAGTCCAAACTGAAATTCCTTTCAGACTATTTGACCGGCCACGTCACCGTGGCGACAGATTCGTCTTCTCCTTCTGTATTTTTTTTTTTGGTCGACTTTCAATTCACTTCCGAGAACTTCATGTCGCGCATTGAACGCATGAACAACATTTTGAGTTTTCTCAAAAAGGATTATGTTAGCATGACAAGATGATAGTGAATTGCTAATCATAAGATTAGGTATAGATCCCGTCATGATTGTTATATATATTTTTTATCATTCATAACACTTCATGGTTGAGATTGCACTGTTATATCGTTATATTATCGCCTTCTCAAACTCCTTCTCAAAGGTCGCTGCTACTTTCATATTTTCAGCGAACTCTAGACGAAAAATTAAAGCAAACCTATCTTCTATACGTTCCGTGAAAAGAAGGAGATTCGGATTCAGATTCCAATTCCAATGCATTCGAACCCGAATCGACCCTAATCCGCATGGTCCCAAGAGCACCGACCACCCAGCGTTAGCCGCCGGATTAGCTTTATATGGGAAAATCCGTATGGTTTCGATCAAGTAAAACATTCTTGGTCAGTTCCGAAACAACTCAATGCTTCGCGAGACGAGATCGAAGCCGCCTTTCGATTAATCCAGCTGGTTTTGGTGGGCCTTGACCATGACCAGGGAACTCATGGTCCAATTTGTCCTTATTGTAAAATAGCTAATCTTTATTTCATTTTATTTTTCTTTTAGTCTGTAATGTATTTGTGGAGAATTTTTTCCAAAGTGGGAATAATATGAACACACCAAGGTCAAGTTGAGGTCTAATCTACAACAAGCAAGAGAATCACACGCCGTCTCTCCACAGTAAGATGTACCTCTTGACACAAGTTGCTCGACAGATTATTAGGGGGGTTTTTTTTTTTTTGGGGGGTCCCTAGATGATTAGGGTTTAATCATGTGGGTCCAATGTGATTATCGTTGGCTCTAAATAGGGGATCATAGTGACTCCTTCCAGCTCTCAGGGGTCTGTCTAGTGTATGCACGAGGCACTAAGACGTGTCCCACGGAACTAATTTTTTCACTAGTCTTTTGGCCTCGATACGACCCTTTCCGTTTTGTCTGAAAATCCCTACCTTGATCTTGAAAGGGATGGAGTAGTACTGAATTAGCAAAAGTAAAATAAATATAAAAATTTCTGAACAATTTTCTAGATTAAAAAGTAGAAGTCATCCTAGACAGTTTTTAAGTTTTTTTTTTTCTTTTGCACCCAGGAGAGACGCAAGCCTGCATGTGAAGCACGGCGTTAGAGAACTTAGCAAAAGGGCAATAAGATTTTATGGACAATTTTTCCAATTAAAAAGTAGAAGTCTTCCTAAATAGTTTTAAACTTTTTTACAATAAAGGGAGATGCAAGCCTGCACGTGAAACGCGACGTTATAGAACTTAGCCAATGTGCAATAGGTTTAAGATTTTCTGGGCAATTTTCCCGGTTAAAAAGTTGAAGTCATCCTAAATAGTTTTTAGTTTTTTGCCATAAGGAGAGATGCAAGCATGCATGTGAAATGCGACGTTAAAGAACTTAATAAAAATGCAGTAGGTTTAAGACATTTTAGATAATTTTTCCCATTAACAAGTAAAAGTCATCCTAAATAGCTTTTAAATTTTTTACAATAAGGGGAGATGCAAGCCTGCATGTGAAACGCGACGTTATGGAACTTAACAAAATTGCAGTAGGTGTATGACTTTATGGGCAATTTTCCTAGTTTAAAAGTAGAAGTCATCCTAAATATTTTTTTAAATTTTTTTGCAATAAAGAGAGATGCAAGCGTGCATGTGAAACGCAACATTATAGAAGACTTTCTAGATAATTTTTTTAAAAATTAGGTGTCATCCTAAATATAGATTAATTTTTTTGCATTAAGGAGAGATGCAAGCCTGCGTGTGAAACGCGACGTTGTAGAACTTAATAAAAGTGCAATACGTTTAAGAATTTCTTGATATTAAAAAGTAGATGTCATCCTAAATGGTTTTTATTTTTATGCAATAAGAAGATATGCAAGCCCGCATGTGAAACGGGACGTTCTAGAACTTAGCAAAGGTGTAGTGGCTTTAAGACTTTCTAGATAACTTCCCTATTAAAAATCTTAAATAGTTTTTACATTTTTTGCAATAAGGAGAGAGGCAAGCATGCATGTGAAACGCAACGTTATAGAACTTAGCAATAGTATAATATGTTTAAGACTTTCTAGACAATTCTCCCGATTAAAGAGTAGAAGTCATCCTAAATAGTTTTTAACTTTTTTGCAATAAGGAGAGATGCAAGCCTGCATGTGAAACACGACAATTTAGGAATTAGCAAAATGGAATAGATTTAAGACTTTTTAGATAATTCCCCTTATTAAAATGTAGAAGTCATCCTAAATAGTCTTTACTTTTGTTTTGCAATAAGGGGAGATGCAAGCCTGAATGTGAAACACGATGTTATAGATTTCAATAAAAGTACAATAAGTTTAAGACTTTCTAGACTTTTTGGACAATTTTTCCGATTAAAAATTAGATGTCATTCTAAATAACTTGCAATAAGGAGAGATGCAAGCCTGCAAGTGAAATGCGACGTTTATAGAACTTAGCAACAATATAATAGGTTTAAGACTTTCTAGAAGATTTTTCAAATTAAAAAGTAAAAGTTATCCTGAATAGTTATTAATTTCTTTGCAATAAGGAGTGACGCAAGCATGCATGTGAAACGCGACATTATAAAACTTGGCAAAAATACAATAGATTTAAGACTTTCCGAACAATTTTCGCGATTAAAAAGTAAAATTCATCCTAAATAGTTTTTAATTTTTTTTTTTTTGCTATAAGGAGAGATGCCGACCTGCTCGTGAAACGCGACGTTATAGAACTTAGCAGAATGTAAAAAGTTTGAGATTTTTTGGACAATTTACCCAAATGAAAAGTAGAAGTCATTCTAAATAGTTTTAAAATGAAAATAGAATAAAAACAGGAATATTGCTTAAAGACCCTGACCAGGATAATTCAAATCCAATGGTGCTCACAATCACATCAATGGAGCCTTCCAGTCGACTTGTAAGTGGGAATCCTTGTGAACTCCAAGTTAAAGACAAACGATCCTTCTACACACATAAACGCGTAAAGAACATGGGAAAACAAAAATCTGGGGGAAGCTTCCATGGTTGGAGACAATTCAAAAGGGGAGAAATGACAGCATCCTGTCAAATTTAGTCGACTATGGCTTTTCCGGTGTGAGTTTTGAAGACGTTAACAGGTCCACCGGCGACTCGTAGCAAAGGACCCGGTCAATTAAATAGCGACCACCAAATCTCCACCTTCAAAAAAACCATCCCGCCCAAGCCGAGCACGATCCATGCGGACCCGGATACATTCTAAAAGGATTCGGCACATAATTACAACAAAATAGAGCGTGAAAAAGAAAACGAGAAATCGAGACATAAAAATTATCTTGATTCGTCTTTAAATTGGGTCTACATCGAGCTAAGGGTTCCACTATAATTAGCACATATCACATCTCTGTTGAATCACCCAATTACAAGCGAAAGAATATATATAGCAGTAATTATTTATATGCTCAAACCTAAACTATTAGTAAAATATGGACTCAAATTATAAAAGTTTTCGGCGACTCGAAGGCGTTGCTCTCTCGAACCCCCACCGGAGCGGCCTCTCGGATCCTTGCCAACTTACCGAGGAGCGGGACCCTTTTATTTTCATATCGACGAAAAGTATGAACCACACCCCAGACGGAGCGATTGATGGGGTCACTTTTTAAACTAGCTATCAATACTTTTTGTAACTCGTGCCCGTGCTGCATTCTTGCTCACTTTCTCTCGTCTTAGTGCCAAAGTCAAAATTTGATTTCAAAAAGAAATTTTAGGGGTGCTGAAGCATTGAGGCAAAGATCTTCGTGCTGATCATCAAGACAGCGACCCTCGTGGGAAATGGGAAGAGAGCTAAAACCTGGTAGGGTCTCTGGAAACCCTAATTTGTTTTTGAATTTAACAGATAGAGAGAAAGTTTACACACGAGTGGTCACTGAATTTTGCGATGAAGACGTATAATTTCTTGTGGGAGATTGAAGGGAAAGCCAAGTCTTTGAACGTGCGAGGACCGTCGCTAGGAGGAGCAGCTGCTTGTTTTGGCTCCTTTCCCTGAGTCGAAGCTCGAGACTTGAGAGCAACATTTCTGAATTTTCTGTGTTAGCATATAAACTCACTTCTTATTCCTGAAATTCTTACAGGAGTTAGACGGTCAATTGCACTATAGAATTATATGTACACATATCACATGGTTGTAGGTAAGGTCGGATTATCGGGAAAGAAAAGCGGGCATATGAAATTTCCATAAAAATGTTTTATCCGACTTTTACGCATCTCGATTTTTCCAGTTTTCCGGGAGATCTTAAGACTGCACTATACCAATCCGGCCCGGTGGCGCTTAGGATCTTAGTGCTAGAAGATGGGAGGTTTCGAATTAATAAGAAATGCGTCTTTGTATGATTATGCAACTGCTTTATTGACCCGCGCACACGTCTTTCTCTAGATTACTAAAAATTCTAATCAACGAAGAGTGCATGCGCGATATCGGGATTGACTTTGAATGTGTCAATACGCGTTTACTTCTTTCGTATCATACTTATGCTGATAGTGACGTCAATATATTCTTCTTTGACTCCAAACCATTTGCTGGAATGATCTCAATAGTGCCCTCGAATCGACTTATCAACATGCATTTGATAAGGTTCCGCCCAAGTGGTACCCGGCACGGTCCTCAAGTTCACTCATGGCGGCAGATACTATGGTTTGAATTCGAGATTTGCCACATCCAAATTAAGGGTTCCGACTGCTTGGCGGACTCCAGAGTTTGTCGAATTTCTTAAGAAAGTACAAAATTACTCTCCATCTTCGCAAGCTCTTTTCTTTCCTTGCAAAAATAGGAAGAACTCATTTCGCTGCACTTCTAAGTTAGATAAAACGTCAAATGATGGGAAACGAGAATTTCATTGCTCCTGTTATGAAGAGAATGTTGACCTTGAAAATGAAAAAAAGGACGAAGGAGCTAGACTAATCAGAGGGCTAAAATGAAAATCCCTGCTAAATTATGGCCAGATTAGTAATTTCCACTTCATAGGGTTTCCTAGTTGAGATATTTTCAGCACTAGTACTACAGCTAATCCGCACGACTTCTTTCCCAAAGTGCACAAATGTGGCTGCTACTTCACCTCCGGCACAAACTAATACCGTCCTTTTTCCACTTAGGGCACCAGAGAATCAAACTTAATTTATGCTCCATTTATTTTGAGGAAAATAAATGATTTGGAGGATATTTTCCTAAAAATAAGCGCTCGCATCCCTTGCAAAAATGAATGAACGAATAATATTTTTTATTTCAAGCAAATGTTTAGATATAAATTACTGTCAATGACGAAATTATTTTTTATTGATTAATTATTTCAACCGATATAATCGATCATTTTCGAAAGAATATTTTTTAAAATTATTTATTTTTCGGCAAACAGGCGGAGCCACTAAAATCAAGATAAATTTGATAGTTGAATGAAGGGCGACAATGTGACAATAATATTCAAATAGCATGACATTGCCACACCAAATTAATTTTAGTACCACGACCCAACCCCAAGAAGTATATTTTAATTTAGTGGCTCTTCCTCAAAATATTCTTAAAAGTGAAGATAACGTCTTAAGGTAACCCTAGCTATAGTGGGGCTTCTAGATTCTAGGAAAAGCAGTGCAGAAAGTGAAACAAAAGTGCATGAAAGTGGCATACTACAGTACTAGTTTTCAATGGTAAAGTCGCGTGCGCAATGCGAGACTTAAACCTAACTATTTTCGTTCAAAATTATTGCATTGGCAGCACTCAGAGGAAGTACTAAACTATATGTCTAATTTAGTCCCAACAGGATATAGTAAACAAATTGAGGACGCAAAAGAATGTACGAAAAGTTCATCGTGATCATTTCTAATTTTGTGAGCTTTGGTTGTAGAGGAAGTTCAATCCTAATAGGTCCATCGGTTCGGTGAAACCTACAAAGTGCTAGATTATTCGCCTAAGACATTGTTATCCACTTCGAAAGAGACGAGCGGATGCGTGTGTTATTGCTAAATCTACAAATGCGTTTGATCGTGTGAAGTGTATCATGGAGGGTAACACATATTTAGTTAGGTCATCTATCTTATACCGTTTTGCCGATGATACCGATATGTTGGCTGTCGATCGGGAGTTTGGTTTCCAAATCATATAGTTTTTGGTGCAAGTACCACTCACAAAGTTATCGTATGGATTCTTTTAGGTATCCACGCTGCATTGAAATATTAAGTCTTTGCGAGATTTGTTTTGTAGAATTTTGTGTATGAGATGATGGATGATATTTAACCTTTCGCTCCTCCTTTTAGTTTACTATGGGCGACAACAGGACGGTGAGAGCACGCCGGCTCATGGGGACGGGCAGGCTGAGTTGAGCATGCGGTTTGACCTAACTTTATGACCCGAATCGGACTATCATACTAACAGCCGAAATATGGTCGAAAGAAAATATTTATATTTGACCAGGCTTCTTCCTCTACCTATGAATCATCATTGGACGCACAAATGATACATTGGAAGAATGAGATATGCACGCGCTAGTTGTCAAGCCAGTCGAAACTGATTCATACCTATTTGACCGTCGGGCCAATGGGCCACCAAGCCATGATTAGGCCTAATTATTTGGATCAGGGGCAATGTACAAGGCCTAGAACATTAGTCCAGCATCTCAGAAATATTATGGAAGCCCATTGTGTCAATTGACCGAATCAAATGCTTCAAGAGACGAATGCTCTTCATGATTGAGACCAGAGGCCTTGCTGAGGCTTCTTGTCTCCCTTAAGAAAGACACAAAGACATTAGAAATATCAAAAGTTTCAAATGTTTTCACCGAGTCACTTAAGTGCCAAATCGGGAGAAAGGGAAAACATCAAAAAAGTCCTAAATCTATTGAACTTTTATCAATTCGATCACAAAAATTTTGCATTTGTGCTAATTCGATCCTAAACCTTCGCATTTATACCAATTTAGTCCACCGACCAACTTTGATCGGCCGGCGCTAACATAAACGCCCGGTCGGAGCTGATCGGTAATTTTTAATAATATTTTATTGTATTTTTTGTTCATCTGCTTCCTTCACTGTTGGATGAATATTTCCAAAACTCTTGCCTATCGATGAAACTCGGGATGCATTGCAAATCGCAAAACCAAGTCTATCGCAAATTTTTTTCCTCCAATTCCGTCGTCGCCGCCTCGCCCGCAGATGGCCATGCCATGGTCGGGCAAGGCCAAGATCGCCCAAGAATGGCGATGCGACGCCGAGATCAAGACAACGCCGGCCTAGCCTAGCCGTGGCATCACCGTCGGAGGCGAGGCAGCGACGGCAGCGTCGTGGCCCACGAGGCCTCGCCTCTAGCCGGTCGAGCTACGAAACTCTTGATTGTAATTGACAATTGACCCCGCCTTAATACTGCCTACAATCAAGAGGAAGAAGATGAACCAAAGAAAACAAAAAATAAAATAAATAAAAAAATTGAAAAAATAGTAATAAATATCGTCCCGTCCGCATCGGTCGGCGCTAACGTGGACAACGGCCAGTCAATGTTAACCGGATGGTTGAATTAGCACAAATGCAAAAGATTTAGGGTCGAATTGATAAAATTAAAAAGTTTATGAATAAATTAGTAAAAGTGCGTTAGGTTTGGGACTTAAATGCCTTTGACGACAAATTCCAATGTTACTTTTTTATTTAACGTTAATGCTTAGTGGGCTTAAAAAAAGGGTTATGTGGACGATGAGGTGGCTTCTAATCACACAACGACCTCCCTACCCCCTTCTCTCTGTGCCCTCCAATTTACTCCCTCTCTCTCTCTCGCCTCTTCTCTGCCAGGCGCCTCATTTGATTATTATCGCTCGCGACACCGTCGTCGCTGGCAAGGCCGCGCTTTTGTCGTTACTTCTGCCATCGCCTTGTCTCTCCTCTTGCGCATCTTCTCCTCCAGAACGCCGCCGTTTCCCTTCCGTCTCGGCGGCATCGATGCTTTCTAGGGCAAACGAAAGGAGATCCGATCGAATTACTTTAAAAATCGACATTGTGAAATGAACGAGGGTCGGATTTTTGCCTCGGAGAGGATCTCAGACTCGAGGAAATTGGCCTTCGTTGTCCAAAGTCGACATGGAGGAGGGCCTTCCGATTGAGAGCGATCAAGTTCCGATTTTTTTACCGCGCTGGTGATCAATCCGATCGGTTGAAGGCCCCACTAAGTTCTGTGCCGGGGGTTCCTACCGTTTTGAAGGGGACGAGTGTGGTTTTTGGGGAAAATCGAATTAGTGCTTTAGATTTGGGAAAATTCGAATTAAGCTCTTCAATTTGGGGCAAAAGATATAGACGACTTGCTCACGGGTATATATGCTTGCCGGGTACACTAGCGAGCCAATTCGGTTGGAGAAATTAATAAAATATGGTCACATCGGATTTCCGGCTCCCAAATCGAAATTGACACTTAAGAGATCGTTTTTTCTTAAATGATCTTAAAAAAAAAAAAATTTCTACCAAATTTTTTTATACTTCTAATGTCCTTATCCTCTTGAGACGTCAAGCCATGTAAAAAAGTATGCTCCGCATGGATCGCCAAAGTAATCAAAATAGCAATAGCATAGTGGCAAAGGACGCTTCCCGGTTCATCTTAGATGATTAGGCACGTTAAAGAAATCGATTGCCTAAACACATGATACACGCACCTAATCGACAAAGATTTCAATAGACCGTATTCTAATTTCGATCGCTGCGGCGCCATGGGTTTTTCTAACACTAGAAAGGCTCGTGGTAGGGCCATCATCAAGCATCTAGCTAAGCCAATATTTATATTCAGTAGTATGTGGTTAACCTCCCAAGACTCGACAAAAGGTTTGATCCTAAGTCTACACTTTGAGGATGCGTTTAGGGTGAGATGGGCCGCACTTGCTCCAAACTAGAGGCCCGGAGGAATACCCTATATCATACATGAGCGTCTAATTAGCTCTTTAGCTATTAGTTAGCATCTGTCTTGAGCTTAAATTTGTATTGCAGCATCCATGTTTCTAAATTGCATATTTCACTCTAATAGCACGTGACTCGGGTATCGATTCTTCGAAGCTGTGAGCACGACGGGCATCGAGCGACGTCAACCCTGAAGGGTCTCTCGTTCGTTATGTTGCGATCACACCTGGGCATTGAGTGACATCAACTCGTAGAGTCTCGCTTCATGAGCACTATCCTTTAACATAAAGTTAAGTTTCGCTCGAATCGGATATACAGCCGAGGTCAATCGAAAGAAAGGGCAGAAGTCAAGATGTGGTTTTTGGTTGAGTAGGTGAATCGATAAGGGCAGGGGGCAAGAGATTGGACCCAAAAGCAGTTGCTATAGTTAGGAATAAGCTAGTTCTCTTGACCACATCACGTGGTGATTGATTGCCACATCATAGTCTCTAGTCAAAGAAATAGTTTGTGGGTTCGTGCTTGGGCCCTAACCATAATTCCTGCTATCCACACACCCAGCAATTAGGTGCTCAAGACCAATAATAGAAACCATCTCATTTGTGCTCATATATAATGGTTTAACGTACGAATGTTTAGTCTCAAACTCAATCATGTGGCGGATTGACCAGTACAAAAGCCCTATGTTTTTAGCATATTGGGCAAGTTTGGAGAGACTATCTTCCCAACACATGATTTTTCTTCTCCAGTTCTTCCGGTTCCTCGATGACCAAGCCATTGCTAATCTAGGGAATATCTTGATCTGGATCGAGTTTTGATATCTTGGGTGTGCTCGATTTGGGTTCATCATTGCCCTGGATCTTCACAGGAGGGGGCAAGGAAGGGACACTGATTAAGCTTGTCCCGACGTGTCTGTTAGGGCTGTCGAACCGAACCGGAAAATCGAAATTTCGTTGCATTTTCGGTTTGGCTTGGATTGGGTTTAGGTTTGAGTAACAAACAAATAACTATTCTTTTTGCCCGCTCGGTTTATATTCGGTCCGGTTCTACTAACCGAGCCGTACTCGAAATTCTCGACGGAAGCTAAACGCCCAACTTAAAATCTCTCTTCTTTCTCACCCTTCTCAAAATCGCCCTAAAACCCTAATCTCCATTCCGAAAACCCGAACCAAACCGAACCAACTTCCGATTTGGGTCGCGATTCGGTACGGTTCTATTTTCCCGAAAATCCGGGGCTCAAGATAACAAATCAATTTACGCAAGAAAGATTAGCCCCCAAAATCAATTTGTCCAGTTACCATCACACGACCGGCCTAGTTCTCTGAAGCCTTAGCCCGAGTTGCTTTAGGAGCGGAGAAAGAGGAAACCTCGAAATGAACCAATAACTAAGCATGAGGCAAGAGAGGGGATGTCGATTATGGAAACATATAAACATGATTAACATGATCCGACCAGATCCCACCATCAAAGAGATCTCGTGATTTTCGTTCATTCGCCACTAATGGAACACTCGATTTCTTTCGCAAGTGGTTACTTAATCAATGATCGCCTGTCTCACAATTGTTTCATGAAGTGACCAACCAATCATGTCCATGCTGTGAGAGAACTTAGAGAAGCGATGACCCTGTCTCATAACGAATGTTTGGGCACGATCATGAATGCCTTTTAGATGGCAACCAACCATGAGTATAGAGAGAGGAAGCTCTCTCCGATCAACTTGTGAATCGCGGTCACAACTATGTCCACGGCTCCTTCGCGGGCTTCGTAGCTGGAAATGATATATCGAGCTAAAGGACGGTTCTCCTCTGCATAAATTGTTTCGAATGGGAAAAAAATCAATCATTCCTCCTTATCCGACGTTGATCCTCTTGTAATTGCTAATTCGTGTACTTGAGATCTTCAAAATGCCCATCGGTTCGCGTCAAGGGCATGACCCGTCGTATCTTTGATTTCCATGTAAAGGGCGCAGACCGACTGATGTTTTCGGAATCCATGGATGAGTAGCGGCCGAGGCGAAATGCCGACCAAATCATACTCACATAGAAACTTTTAGCCAGAAATAAAATGTTTTGTTATCTTAAGTCGTTTCTTCTTCGATGTACTTGAGATCCAATGCCCATCGGTTTGCGTCAAGGGAACGACCCGCTCTATCTTTGATTTCCATGTAAAGGATGCAAGCTGACCGATGTTAAAGAATTCATGGATGAGCACCGGTTGGGCGAAATGCCAACCAAATCATATTCACATAGAAACTTCTAGCCGGAAATAGAATGTCTTGCTCCGCATACTCACATGACGACCGCCATGAACGACGACACCTCTCTCTCTCTCTCTCTCGAACTAGACACCCCCTATAAGATGAGCGATTTACCCTTTACCCTTGTCATGGGTATTGATTTCACAAATTCTGGACCGCACATCTTGTTCCCACTGTCTGAAACACCAAACCGTGGGTTCGTACGAGATCAAGGGGAATTAATACCGTAAGAAATCGCTTAAGAGATGAACACAAAAGAGGTCGATCGACCCGGTAAATGGATGCCCGGCGGATCACAGCTAATCCCTCTCCCGATCTCGTGTGCTTAAATGCGCGTGCGGCTCACCATCGGGGTCGTCCCTCCAATTTCCCACACAAAGACACAAATCAAAAACCTTAAAAAAAAAAAACATGAAGTTGACATAAATGGTAAAAGGACACATGTGGAAAAAGGCTAAGGAGGACAGGGCTCCCTTTTCTGAGTTTACTGGGCGTCACGACTTGGGATGTCCCGCGAATTCCCCACGCTTTTTAATTACCCTTTTTGACTAAAAAAGATCATAATTATTATTATTATTTTGCATATATATATAAATATATATGTATATATATCTGACCTACCCTCTCCATGTCATCTCTCTATTAATCTCTGTCCTCCTCTCCTCTCCCCCCCCTCTCTCTCTCTTTGTACCTTACTTATATCTATATGTCAGACCCTAGTTCTCCTACAGGGGAGACCCATGTGGTCCAATCACCACCCGAGCTAGACCCTCCACCTCCTCCTCCTCCACCGCCGCCGCAGCAGCCGCTCCCGTCACCTTCTCCGCCGCCTCCTCCTCCACTTGCGCTGGACCCAATCCCACATTCTTTTCCTGCTTACGCGGGTGAAGCCCCATCCCCTAGGGGCAAATCCCCCCCCCCGAGGCATCTGCAGAGGTCGTCCCCGAGGAGCAACCCGTCTGGTTCGGCCACCCCCGCCGGGAAGCACCCGTTCTACCGCGGCATCCGGTGCCGGAGCGGCAAGTGGGTGTCGGAGATCCGGGAGCCCCGCAAGACGACCCGGGTGTGGCTGGGCACCTATCCCGCACCGGAGATGGCCGCCGCAGCCTACGACGTGGCCGCGCTCGCCCTCAAAGGCGGCGACGCGGTCCTCAACTTCCCGCACCTGGTGAGCTCGTACCCGGTCCCCGCGTCCACCGCGCCCACAGACGTGCGGAGGGCGGCGGCGGCGGCGGCCGCTTCGAGGAAGGGGGAAACGAGCGGCAGCGGCAGCGGCACCGGCGACGATACCGCATTGCTAGGTCAAGAAGGCAATGAGGGCAAGACTAGGAAAGGCCCTCATCCCGATCAAAGCTCGAAACCGCCGGAAGCCGAGTTCATCGACGAAGAGGCGCTGTTCGATATGCCAAACCTGTTGGTGGACATGGCGGAGGGGATGATGGTGTCTCCGCCGAGAATAAGCTCGCCGCCCTCGGACGACTCGCCCGACAACTCCGACATGGAAAGCTTATGGAGCTACCCTTAAGATTGTTTCCCCAGTTGCTTGTTTCCATATTCTCCCAAAAAAAAGAAAAAAACTTCCCCAATCAAATTAAACATCTTCAATGACACCAGAAACTTGACAGATGATTAAGATGGATTGTGCGTGTGTGGACTAAAACGGAAGCGGTCGATATTCAATGCTAGATAGCCAGGACATGATCGATTATACCTGGACAATATATTCAGCAAAAAGAGGTGGGGCAAAAAAATTATACATAAAAGAGAGAGAGAGAGGAAAATTTTTAGGGCATGCATGACATAGTCGCAAATGCAATGATAAATTTTAATGTTTCAAAATAAAGATGAAGAGCTAGGGTTTGGGTTTGGCCTTTCATGTACATTTCTTTTGTCGCAATAGCTTGCTTGTGCTACTTTGAAGTTCTTTCTTTCCTTTCTTTCTTTATTTGTCTTCCTTTACATTTGCGGCTGTGATATTCCGAACCGGTGAACTCGCTGAACTTTTTCTTCTTTCCTCATGTGGGATCATAAACTGTTTTGTTGTTTGGTGGTGATGATGATGATGATCCTATGTTTGCCTCCCGAGTGCGACCCATGTGTCTCTGGAGAGAACCCTTGCGGAAGTTTCGTGGGAAACTAGAATCTTGTCTGAATGAAGTGCAAGAACTTTGGTTTGTCTGACGGAACAAAGGACCAATTCAAGAACAGCAATCAACGCTCGTTAATAAGAAGAGAAACGACGTCGTTCAATTGGGTTCTCGGAATGGAAGAGGGCGGTACGAACTTGGCGACGAAATTCTTTGCGTTTCTCTCCGAAATTTTGGAACTATCATGAGTCAAAACCCTCGAGAATGGTCCCATTAGACCACGAAAAAACGTTAAAAGAGTCTTTTCCTTAAAAAGATTTTGATTGTAGGGATGTCAGGGAGGGAGATTTAAATAACACATACCTGTCGTGATGGTCAATGATTGAACTTTTTTCATCGTTTTTTCTGAGCAGACTTCTTGGCGGATTTGTCTCCAACGCTTTCTTTCCAATGACTCTTGCTAATAATGGTCAGCTACCTCATCTTTTAGACCAACTCGTAATTTTGCAAGATTAATTATTGAGTTCACCTTTGAAATGGTCACAACTTTATGATCAAGGACTTGAATCAGTTGGCCCAAAGCAAATGCAAGAAGATTAATCATCGTAATCTCCTTCGCACCGTGTCTTCAACCAGGGGGTACTACACCGACAAGTCGGTTAAAAACACTGTGCAACAGGTCGGTGCAACAGAAGCAGAACCTTTGATAGCTCTCCCCAGGGCAGGGACGCTACTATACCATCATACCCTATAGTAATTGCTGAAGGCCCCCAACGCTACCCTCCTTTGTTGCCAAACATATCTTTTTATCCCCTCTTGGCAGTGAATACCCTATATTTGTTTTACATCCAAAGGATCCCGAGGTCCAAACGAGATCTCGAGACAAAGCGGTTTAGGGACTCACTCGGATCTAAGCTAACTCATTTTTTAGACCAACTTGTAATTTTGCAAGATTAATCATTAAGTTCACTTTGAAAGGGTCACAACTTTATGATCAAGAACTTGAATCAGTTGACCCAAAAAGCAAAATGCAAGAAGAAGATTAATCATCATAATCTCCTTCCTCTTTTCCTCCCATTGTTGGTACTTGCTTAGACAGAAATGGAAGAGGATCATAGTCATACCTTTCTTGGGATTCAGAAAACCCCAATTCATTTCGGACACGTTCAAACTTTTTGTAATGGTTGAACCTGATGATCATGAGTCACTGGAGTAAACATTCAAATGGGGACCTACGTGAAGCAAGTTTTCTCTTTTATTTCTCTCTCTTTTTGCTCCTGTCTTTTCATGGAGACAAAGAACATCTTCCTCCCTTACTTTAGTAGGCCCTCAGGGAAATGTGCACAGCACTCATTCAGTGGCGTTGTTCTTTCACCTTCTTTGGGCGAAAGAAGGAGCAAAACAATAGGTCTGTCGAAATATTGACTCCTGTGTAAAGTCTAGATACGCAAAAATCATCAGAAAGGGTCGTATGTACGTGTATATTCTAAACGTAGAGAGAGAGAGAGAAAGAGAGTGTCAGAAAGGATCGGCAGCTTGCTCCCCCTCTTGGCAAAAAGAAAGGATCAGCAGCATGTTAGCAAATAAACTGTTCCGTTGACCAGAAATGTTCTTTCCTCTCTTGCTCAAATAAGCCACAAAGTCAAATGTTCTTGGATGGAAAGATCCAGCCTCGTGAGCCTCATCCATGAACGGTAAAATTTGAAGCAAAGAGACTTGCCCTAGGCTCCGTTTGTTTCACAAAAAATGAGTGATTCGAAAATCATTTTCAAAAGATGATCGCTTGAAAAATATTTTCATTATTGACAATATGTATAAATAATTTCGTAGATGATGATAATATATTTCGTTCGTTTATTTATTTTCATCGGCAATCATCTTTTGAAAAATGGTTTTCGAATAATTTGCCCTAGGCTACATTACATATGTGATGCTAAAAAGATGATACCCCGCCCTACATTTGAATATACTCGGATTCATCAAGATGGAAACCATATGGAAGTATATGGCATATAATAATTCCACAATATCATCGTACCTAGTGTGCTAAAAGCTAAAGGATCAACATATCCGTCCAAGTACAAGTTCAAATCAAAACTCGTAAACAAGTCGGGCGCTCTGTACAATAATTAAGATACTTCCTCACAGTATGCAAACGGAAGAAAAATCTTGTCCCGCGTGAGGAATAGCAAATATAAGAGGAAGAAGTCAATATATAAGAGCGATTTCATACTTAATGGTCCTAAAGCAATGAAATGGACCCATTGGGATGTAAACGGGTTGTCCCGAATCAATGTATTGTACAACTAGAATCCCACTAGGGTTCAATAGTCAAATATTGCATGCAAGCCTTGATTTAGTTTGATTTCTGGAGCTCCACTGCATGAAGTGCTTAATAAGCTCTCGAGCATGATTCTGACTTTAATTTGATTGGATTTTCCAAGTAATTCATTTTTCGCGAATCAAACAAAACCTAAGAGCCGAGCTCAAGTAACTTGCAAGTAGCTCGGCCAACTCGTCATTGTTCCTCATCGCCACAATGTTGATTACTTTCGGCCTGTAATTTTAGAGTCATGCCGATTTCAAATCTTTGGAACATTCAACAGTTTTTAACCTCCTTTCATAACCCATCTTAACAGAAAGGATCAGAAACAACAACAACAGAAAAAGAAATTGAATTTCGACTGAGTAGTTTTCATGTTCTCTGTCCGGTTGTGTTGACAAACAGTTTCAGCGGAATTTTGAAGCAGGGTAAAAAGACGGTCGCAGGTCGGCCATGAAACTGGTGGTGATGGGGCCTTTCAAAGGTTGACAAAAAGTAGTTGGATACCTTTTTCATGTCTCTGTTTTCTAATGAGTACCATCCTACTATTGACGAAATAAAAAAGACAAGTTTTTTTTGTCTGATGAGGCATAATATATGCAGTTGTTGCAGCCAAAATCTTCATTTTGCTTTGAATCATTATATGAAGTTTGACCATGGAGAGACCACCAGCCTGGCCGACATCGCCCCCCTTTCCTCTCTCTCTCTCTAACTGTATGAGGGACGCCGTTCTCTAATAGTTTGAAACTTTTAAAACATCCGACCGCGGATCGACCTAATCTAAGCGTGTCGAAGCCAAGAATTTCAAAGTTCGACCACATTCCCTCCTCCGACATCGGAGCGGATATTTTTCGAGTCACGAATTTGCAATTCAAAACCTAAAAGTCGCCTCATGTTCATATACCGCCGACGCCATGTAAACTATAATGGGTCGAGACCAAAAGGGTTGGATTTAACCGGATCATGATCTTACAAAGTGTTCCATAAACCTCCAAAACAATCGGGCCTCTAGATTCGCGCACCTAAAATTAGAAAAAGAAATATTCGACCTCACACTTTTTGAATATTGAGCTTTTGAACTCAATACGAGAATATGGTGTGTGTTTTATATTTTAAAGCTTATTCACGTCGGGCTAATTACATACTAAGAAAACTAAGCAACATATGTACATGCCTTGTTGTTTAAGATTGAGTGTCATTGCTTTTTACATATGTGCATGGTTAACTCACTCTATATAATAGAACGAGTGTGACCAACAACCGTTATACAACAAGAACAAAATGAGCGGTAGGATCAACTGTATATCCGTATGATTGGCTAAAATTGCTGGTGTCTTAACATATTCTTTCAAGAGCAGCCAACTTGCTAGGGTTTACATATGTAATTATAAACCTATGTCGACAAGGCCCAGCGCTGCTTTCCATGTACAAAAGGCTGGTACATGTGTCTTGTTTACTTCTCCCGAGTAGATTCTGCTTTCCACAAAAGGAGATAAAGAAGATCACGCTGCCCTCGGTTTGTCGAATTGATTAATCCGACACATGCCATATTTAGACTAATCGTAGATACTCCCCTTACCTACCATTGACCCACATAATACATATATGGCCTGGAGAGGGACAGAGAGAATATCGCTTCGTTATCAAGCAGCCAACGCTTAATCAAATCAGGGGTGCGTTTGTTTCACCGAAAGCAAACTTCCGAAATTGAAATCATTCTTCTCAAAAAACGGCTTGTTTTTCTTTGTTTGATGATGTGTGATGGAAATCGTTTTTTGTTGTTTGGTTTTCAAAAGAAAATGATTTCAATTTCATGACTTTATCTTAGGCAAATTTCTTTTTCAAATTTTCTAATTATATTCTGTATTTTACATTTTTATTTCTTTTATTATTATTTTTTCTTCTTCTTCCTTCCTCCTTGTGCCTCTTCCTTCTTTGCTTTGTGACGCCGGCGGTCATGGGCGAGCTAGGAGGCATTGAAAGGCCGACAGCCTTGAGTCTCCTAGAGCTTGCCAAGGCCGACGAGCTCGAGGCCACCAGAGGTCGATAGCATAGAGGCTCGCCGAGACGGACGAGCTTGGCCGATGGCCTCGAAGCTCCCCAATGGCCCCTGCCGGTCAGTCGCAGTGAGAGAGGAAGGCAAAAAAGGAAATAGAAAAAAAAACTAGAAAAGAACAATTCCGAAAAGTGTTTTTACCACTTTATATTGGGAAATCCACTTTCCTGATTTTGTACACAAACTTTCCATTGATCGGAAAGCGTTTTCCGTTAACTAAATCATTTCATGGTGAACCAAATAAGTAAAAGTCCGATCAATTTCGAGAAAACGCTTTCCCTAAAACAAACACACCCTATAAGCGTGAGTTCTCAAATTAGTATTTGTCTGACTTTGGTTTTGAGCATATGCACTGTTGACCTCGAAAGTTCAAAACCAGGGCAGAGTTCATCTCGGGTTTAACCTAACTCACAACGCGAGACCTCGGCGGATACGAGAAAGAGTGAACTTTAGCAGGACACTAAATTGAATCGGTGTGCCGATGCCCGTGGCTATGCATGCACCGTTCGTCGCTATTAAGTATCGCAGTGTGTGTACCATCGTGGTACCCAAAATTATTGCTAGCCATGGCAGCTGTTGTGGTCCTTGTGGACCATCACAACTTAATAAAACTGACATAGTAAGAAAATAGAACTCATCAGTCAAAGCTCCTGACACGACGAGAAGTTAGGGCTTCTCGTCTTTTATACGGGTCACGTTCGGAAAGAAAAACAAGAAAATCGATCGTCCAAAGATAAGGTGAACAAGATAATCTTTTCGAGTGATAAGAGAGTGTGAATTCAGCATTGGAGAACATCCTTCGATAGCATGTGAGAACTCGAGCATACGTTACGGCTGACGGGGCCACATGCTGTCGAATCTCCTTTCTGGGTTAAACAAACAGAAAGTGATGCGATTTTGCTGAAAAGAAGAAAAAGAAGCAATCTCTCTCTCTCTCTCGCTCCTGGCCTTACAGGCCCCCCTCGAGGGGCAGACGAGAGGAGAGGAGGAGGGCATCAAAAGTTGAAAACCCTAAAAGTGGACCGCGAAAGATGTCTCCCCGCCCTCCCCCTAATTATCCAAATCATTATTACTCGTTTGGTTTCCCCGTCGTTTATCATGATTACAAAAGTATTATTGAACATCAAATATGTATATGAATAATCTATATGTATATATTCTTTGTTCCTATACAAATAAACCAAGTGAACATTATATAAATATTCAATCAAAGAAAACATTATATAAATAATCTATATGTATATAGTCTTTGTTCCTAGACAAATAGACCATGTAAGCAAATGTTCACTTATTCGATCGGAGGAGTCAATTATTATCCACATTTTCAAGCTAAGCGGCTCGCTTTGAAGGTTCTTAGCTGAGGAGTAATGTAGGAGATACTAAGATTATTCCAGGTCGGTTTGAAAAAAAAAAGGATATATGCACCTGAAATTCCTAAAATTTGTCACGAAATTGCAATTAAGTCCTAAAACTTTCGAAAAATGTAATCGAGTTCTAAAATTTGTTAAAGTGCAATCGAGTTCTTCTATTAAGACCGACAATTTGTCTAATGAAAAATGTTGACTTGGCATTTTAAAAATAATTTCTCTCTCATACATGGCATTTTTTTAAAATTATTTTCTCTTTCAAATCTTAATAAAATTGAATTAATAAATCAAGAAAAGGCTAATACTTTAATTTTAAAAAAGCTAAAACCGAAGAAGAAAATAAAAAGGGAAGAGCAACAGGCGGGTCTCATCGGTGAGGCTTGGCCACTACCACTCATCATTGGAGGGGCTAGCGAGGGTCGCGGGCCCTAACTGGCGGTGGCCGGCCATCGCCAGCCTACGGCGAGACGTTGCCCGGCCCACGAGGGCCGGCGACCCTCGTTATGCTCGGGCGAGGATCTCCCGATAGGGGCAATGTCGGCCTCGCTCGGGACTAGCGAGGCTCACCTGGGGCGAACAAGACCTCATCGGGATCGAGCAAGGCTCACCGACCCGGGTGAGGGTCGGCATTGCCCGGCTTTGAGTTTCTTCAATCCAAATTTGGGCGAGCCTCTCCCGGCCTAGTGAGGACCGACCACCCTTGCCTAGGGCTAGCAATGGGTCGCATCGGCCGAGCATCACTAGCTAGGCCTTGTCTTTGCCTGCTCTTTCTTTTTTTCGAGTTTTAGCTTTTCAAATTGAATATTAGCCTTTTTTATTTTTTAATTAATTTAAAAAGATTCAAAAAGAATGCCACATCAGCATTTTCCATTGGGTAAATTGACGGTGTTAATGGAAATGATTTGATTGCATCAATTTGACATGTTTTAGAACTTAATTGCATTTTTTGAAAGTTTTAGAATTTAATTGTACTTTCGAGACAAGTTTTAAGATTTTTAGGTCACATATCCCGAGAACAATGTGACAAAATTATGCGGTTTATTTAAGTTAGAGGAAGCAACTAAGAGGAATCTTTATCGCACCACCTTGTATCGGTCTTAGCATCTCTAGCTAGCATTGTTCAAATTCGAGACGACAGTTACAATTTGTTTTTGAAAGAGACACTTCGTTTTCCTTTTTAAGTTCGTGGCAAGGATCTTACAGTTGTAGTGTGTTACGAGTTGCTTTTAGAAAATTGTGTTAGTGTTGAGATGCATAGATAAGTTGTACTAGAAAAAAGTCTCATATCGGATAATCGATGTAGGTTTTAGCAGTTAATATATTATAATTGGCACATATCTATTGATTTAACCTTTTGAGTGAATATGGATTCAACTAGATATTTTCACGGGTTCGATTTAGCTTTCTTTTGGTAATCTCCCTCACCCGATACCTTGCTCCAACAATAGCTATCATAGCCTATGTTTGATTGGTGAACCCCCTATCTGTTTCGGTATTTGGGGAATGTATTAAGTAATTTCGGGCGGTGGTCGCCAATGGCAGCCTCCATCATTTTGTCCGGAGAAAGAGACCGGGGATGAAAGTGAACGTTATAGATTGAAGTTGAGATATGTTGATGTAGAAAGATAGTTAATTTAAGAGGGACGGATCTAATCTTGAATTCACATGTGATGGGAAGATTGTTAAGATGCATGTATAAATTGTGGACACAAATTTAAATGTTGACGGGCTCGGACGTGACTTTCTTTTGGCGATCTGTCATAGGTAAAGGTATCAGATTTCTACTCTAGGCTTCCAGCATGTTGCTTGCTTTCAAAGCGTCAACGTCCTTAAAAGAAGTGTGTCGTCTTCCACGTGATGGGTTAATTCAGCGAAATAGACCGTTGCAACATTACGTTCCATGACTTTCTTTCGTAGAATGAGCTATTTCCACAACTTTTTGTCTAGGTTGGACCAATCTGAGTAGCACAAGCCGTTAAACTACCCTTAACTGCCTAAATCCACTACAATAAGGAGACTACAAACTAAAGTTATGTAAACTCTATTGGCCATGATATTGATGCGTATGTGGTTAAGATGATGGTACAGAAACTCGTCCTGCACTTCGGAGAAATTCCAAGTTGTTAGGCCGAAAATACTCGCCGAGGAAAGATCTTTTACCAAAGATTTACTTCCTTGGTTTTTAAGAATTGAATCGAGTTTTCCCGTGGCAACTCGAACAGGAATTCTATTGAAATATTTGTGCTACAACCGCGGCATTGTCAGGCTTTGGATGATTCATTGTGCTTGATATTGAATTTCCTCACAACAAAGGTCCCACCGAGCATGCCAAAAAGATATTTCTCGGAAAATGCCGATCGATGAAATATCTTTCACCTGAAATTGGTTCTTCGCTTTTATTAAGAGGAGATGGATTACTGTGCCAATTCCGGACACGAGTCTCAATAGATCACAAGGAACGGATATGCTTCTTCGGTATTTAATGAATGACGAAGTACGAAGCACTATGTCGAAGTTTAATCAACGACGAAGTATCTAAAACTACCACTAAAGTACGTTAATTGAAAGATACAAAAAAAATAAATTGCGAAAAGTAAAGACAAAAATAAAGATCGCTGAGTTTTGTCATTGATTGAAGGGGGGTTTACAAAGAGTGCACTTGGGTATTTATAACACTCACAAACAACGGTTACACATGGTGGTTTTAAAATCCGAATGAATAAAATATACCCTTCGGTGGTTAATGAAAATTACTTCATGAACGAATATGACATAACCAATCAACAGATTACCTTCATGTCGGTTGCTCGTTGTGAAAATCGATGACTTTATTTAGAAATTTCGTCAAGAAACTTCAAAGCTCTTGTCAATAACTTTACCTTATATTGTTGATGACTTCGCTGGCGAGTCGTCTATTCCTTTCAAGTTATAGGTAATTTTGATTCAAAAATGACTAAACTCTCTTCTCATCGACTGAGTCTATCACTTGTTGATAATAATCAAAAGTTGGTCACTTGTGGGTGTAAACACGAGTTGATATATATGTGATGAAAAAGAAAGAAAGCAAGCATCTTAATTCTATTTGCTCCCTAGTCAAACGAATCACATTATTCATTCATGTGCAGACAATGTCGTGGACTACTACTCCAACCACGAGAAACAAAAAGGCGCTTATTTAGGGCTAAAAGGAGGGAGGACATTATCATACCTTAAAAGTACATTTCGAAAGGAAAGCAATCTTATGTCCGTACGCTTTTCTATGGCAAATATCAAGAAGTTTCCGAATCTGATCATGATCAACATACAAGTTCCATCTTGCATTAGCCGCGAGTAAGATTGACCGATCAAACAAGATTTGACTGATCCATTCACTTCTACCAAGGTCAATTGAGCGCCAAGACCAATTTGAATCCATGATCATTATTTTGAACTTAGAGAAAGCAATCCTCCTTTATTATTCCCTCACCTTCAGTCAAAAGATTGAGAATCTTTTAAAAGGAGGAGCATCATGGTGCAATCTTGCTCATGAAACTTCTCCCCCGTCAAGCTCAATTCGGCCGAGGACGAGAGTAATTACTATTCTAATTGAATTCACTATTGTTACCGTGGAATTAGTCGATTATGTTGCTAAAGCTATCTGGATTTACCATTATGATATCCTTGGAATTTCAACATTGCTTTGAATGCTTTATAGCATACAATAGAGCGCTTTTGTGTCGGAGTTTTTTCTAATTCATGAAGTTAGAAATGGTGGATCGAGTTGGGTATTGTTTGGATCTTGTTGCGCTAACATTTTGAAATCCCTAAGGGTGCTTGTTTCGTGGAAAATATACTATCGAGGAAACATTTTCATCATTTCTTGGTGTTTGAATTGCCTTGAAAAATGAGTCCACACAAAATATTTCTTACCCAGTGAAATACCTATGCTTAAATTCAGGAAAATGATTTTCTCTTCAAAATCTAAAATCTTCCTATATACAATTGGACCCCAATGCTTGGACTTGAGACCCCGACGCTTGAGCACAAGGACCCGATGATTATGATTGTTCATTAGCGATCGGGCCTCGATCCACATAGGCTAGACCCGGGTCTCTCGAGGTTGGGTTCGGGACTCCGTGCCCATGCCCAAGTTCCAAGTGGCCCCGCTTGGGCACCCAACTCCCATGTCCGAGTCACTAATGCTCAACCGTGAGTACATCGAGGTCGAGCCGGGTCGCCGGTGCCCATGCCTAGGTTCCCGGCAGTTGGTCCCGGAAATGATCGGGCCCAAGTCCTCCGAGGCCGGATGTAGTCCCCGATGCCCGAGCCGAAATTCTTGGCACCTAGGCTCGGGACCCAAGTTGATCGGGCTCGGGTCCCTCGAGGCCGGGCCCAAGACCTCAACGCTCGTGTTACGGTCCTCTAGCAACGGTGCCCAAGTCCCTTGTGTGTGGGCACGAGAGCCCGACGATCGAGCTCGGGTTCCCTCGTGGCTAGGTCTATGACCCCAGTGCCCTAGTCCTAGTACCTCTAAATTTTCCCTCAAACAAACTGAATCTAAACTTTTGACCAAAAAAAGAAAACTAAATCTAAATTTAAGAGTTTTGGCTAAATATAAATTTAAGGGTTTTGGCTAAAGCTAAAACGAACCTCTAAATTTTTCTTAGACAAAGTGTTACTCCCCAAAGCGTAAGCGATTAAGGAATAAGTCAATAATGTGCCCATCCAGCATGTAACGTAACCGCCGCCCCACCCCACCACTCATGTGAAATCGAATTCCCTAACGATGCAAAATAGAATCCTAAAGGCGTGCATGACAACAGTTCTATTTTTTTTTTCTATTTTTATGCTCCGCATGTCTCTACTCGAAACTAGTCCATGGATTAAACATAGGAAAATCTATTTCTAGCCAAAAATAGGGCTCGAGAACGGGATGATTATCTTGGCATCCCCGACAAGTCAATGAGGGAACAGGAAAATTGTGAGGTTGGAAGCTGAGATCCATCGGTCCCCTGGACCGATGGATCTCGCTTCGGTTTCCGAAAACTTTCCCATATGCAAAATATGACGGGAAAAAGAAAAGAAAAGAAAAGAAAAGGACGTGATTCGCTGATTCCTTAGCTCATAAGGCAATGTTCTGCGCAGCGGATCGTGCGAACCCGAAACGGGCAGAAAACCGTGTCTTTAGCAAGGCCCAGATGGACAAGCCTGCTCATTTCAATTTCAAAGTACACCCGCAGTCAACGCTCATAAGCAATCCAGTTGACCGAGAGGGCTGAATATTCTCGCGACTCCGGGGAGATCCGTTCTCATGTGTCACTACTCACTCCTCGCCTCAGGCGACACGTAAGACAGTACAGGAGCTGACGTCACTCCTTGCTTTTTGCCAACCGATTTCCCGTGCGACAAACTCCGGCTCGCGGTGGATCGGGCGGTTTTGGACGGTCGGATACACAGGACGCATGTAGGGCCCACCTCTGATCAAAGTTGAGATTATCCGTTACCACCGACCTTGCTTTCCTAATCACGACACACAATTTATATAAAAGCATTCGAGCGCGTGAAAAAGGATAAATTCTTTTGTTTCTTGAGAAAATGCGATTCAATTATTGCAGGGTGAGAGAATCCAAATAGCAAACGTGATATGTTTTACCTGACTTTCGTTGATATTTTTCGGCACAATGGCGCGGCCAATTTTCTAAACGCAACTTCTTATATAGCGGTCGAGTGCATCGGTAGCAAGACCGTAAGGAAATTACAGATTTAGGGTATGAATGATGCTTTGGATTGGACATCGAGACGATCTGTTAAATGAAACGAGTGAAACCTGTTTGAATATTGAAAATCGTTATTTGGTCAAATGTATAGTGGTGGTTTCTCACGTTAGCATGTTATGTCGAGTTAGAGTTGTCGAAGCGAGTGGGTCGAATCAAATATGGTCCGACCTATAATGATCCATTTAACTCATTTTAACCCATTTTCAAATGCGATACAAAATTTAACGATCCATACCCAACCCCGTATTTTTAAAAAAATTATATTTAACCAAATCATACGATGCTTGTGTTCTCATAATTTGATAAAAATTAATAATATAGCTAAAACACTTTTATGCAATACAATGAGAATTATTTAAATTCTTATTTTTCTTTGATTTTTTTTTTTTTTTCAAATGATATTTTTAATTTTTCTTTTCTTTTCTCTTTTCTCCTCCCTCCTTCGTCTGCAATCTTCCTCGGTCCTCCTCTGTCGCAACCTTCCCCCTCCCTCCTCCGCTTGCCGGTTGAAAGGCTTCGACCACGGCCGGGAGGCCGTAGCCCGACAACCCGACCTCCTACCGACAACCTAGAGCTAGCCTCAGGCCGGCAAGCTCAAGGCTCGCCAAATCCAAGCGAGCATGAGCTCGCGGCTCGCTAGATCCTTGATTGGCAAGCTTGAGGCCGGATCCTTGCGAGCCCTTAGCTCCCCGAGGCCGGCGAGCTCTCGGCTGCCGATGGCCATCGCAAAGGAGGTAGGCGATGTTAGGAGGAAAAGGAGGAAAAAAAAAGAGAATAAAACAAAGATAGAAAATAAAATAAAATAATAAATTATTGATTTTTTTTAAATATTCAAAAATTTTATTTATATCTCACTTAAAATAGTTACCATAGTTAACTCATTTATGAAATACTTAAAATCTATTTAGAATCCATTGAGTTTCCCAGTAATTCATTTCGACTCACTTTTAAAACTTAAGCAATCCATTTATGACCCGTCACCATTAAATATGGGTCAAATTTGAGTTATAGACTCATTTTGCCATCTCTAGTCGAAGTGGAATAATCGATTGCAGAGTTTGTGAAAATTTAACAACTACGAGAGAAATTTAGTAATCTAAATCTCTAAGAAAATTTGACCCAAAAAAAAAATCTCTAAGAAAAAAAAAAGTAGGCTTGGCTCACTAATGTTACAATCCTAAAAATATCGATTAGACAGTTTAAGAGAAATAAACTCTCAAAAATAGGAAAACTTTTTTGCTTGGTGGTTAGATAAATTTCCTTGTCGGAGGAAAAAAATAAGAAAACGACATGACATTTCGGTAGGCCAATCCCTTCCTTCCTCTCAGCCTCCCCTAACCGAGAAAATATTGATCCCAGCTGGGCAGCGACACGCGCAATCCACACGTGTTGCCTCTGGCTGGTGCTCCTCCACGTCACCACCACTCGCACGTGGTAAACACCTGATGTCCCACTCCATTTAAGCTAGACTCAGTGCTTAACTACTAGTAAGTTAGTGACGGGCGTAAGTAATTTTTTTTTTATTTATTTAAAGAATCTCGTAGTTTGTCCGCTGGAAAAACCGCGGGGCTCCAGGCTGGCATTCTTAATCCCATCATCCCATCCCGCGTGCTCGTGCCTTCGTCCCACGTGTCCAATCCTCCGCCTGCAAAACTATAAATACTCCCTCGCTCGTTCCTAGTCCTTTTGCGGCTCCGCAAACCAGTGAAGAACCAAAAAGCCCGGATCTGAACTTTTCCCAATACTCGTTTCATTCTTCTCAAACGAACTTATCGTCCAATCCACCGAGATTCTCCCGCTCGTGGATACTTCTCCGATGGACGTCTTGGGCCGATTCTTGGGTCCCGCCTCCCCGGCCGATCTCTCGCCCTCCTTCTCCGGCTCGTCCCAGCGCGCCCACTCGGACGAGGACGTCGTGCTCGCCTCGAGCCAGCCGAAGAAGCGGGCCGGGCGGGTGGTGTTCAAGGAGACGCGCCACCCCGTGTACCGGGGTGTCAGGCGGCGGAACAATGGCAAGTGGGTGTGCGAGCTCCGCGAGCCGAACAAGAAGTCCCGGATATGGCTCGGGACGTACCCGACCCCGGAGATGGCGGCGCGGGCCCACGACGTGGCCGCGCTCGCGCTCCGCGGCAGGGGCGCGTGCCTCAACTTCGCCGACTCGGCGTGGCGGCTCCGCGTGCCGGCATCGAGGGACCCAGGCGGAGATACGGAGGGCGGCGGCAGAGGCGGCGAGGGCGTTCGGCGGGGAGGAGACGACAGCAGAGGAGGAGGACGAGGCCGAGGGGGTGGTCGGCGGTGCAGAGGTCGGCACGAAGGATTCCACCGAAGTCTACGGAGGCGGCGACCTGGTCATGAACAGTTTAAGCTCCCCGGAGAACCTGTTTTGTATGGACGAAGAGGCGGTGTTTGGCTCGGATTTCAGCTATTCAGAACGGTGGATGGAGGGGCCGCTGCTATCTCCGCCGCCTCCGCCGCCGGCGGAGAGGTTTAACCTGAACTGGGAAGAGATGGAAAATGATCAAACGGATATGTGTTTGTGGAGTTACTCCTTATAAGCGAGTGTGGATAGTCCAGATGGTGTGCCTTTCTGGATTTTTTTTTTTTTTTTTAATTAGATTCCGGGATTGTATATTTTAATGTTTTTAGGAAATTGACGGAATTGGAATAGCAAGGATAGGAAAAAACCAGTTTGGGGAAAACCAAAAACTGGGTATGTTTGGGTGTGAGAAAAATGGCAGACGTGGCAAAACTTTTTGTTGTCATGTCATTATATTTCTATTAAGTGCAACTAAAGTGAATATTCATTCACAAAAATATCCGTTCCCGTTCTAAAGTAGTCCAAGCAACTTAATGGAACTTTCCATTGTGGAAAAAAAACAAAAAGTTTGGCATTTCTGGGTAATTTTCCTATTTTTTTTTTTTGAATTAAAGCTGATTTGGTCAAAACTCGCCAAATTAAAATCATTTTCAATGCAACGCGGGTGTAGATTCTTTCTTTATTTTTTTGCATTTTATGCAGATACTGTTAAATCATTTAATGGGGTATTCGCAAACACGCTAGAGAGGGTAAAAACGTCTTGTGAACGTCGGGCACCGCGCCATTAACGAGAAAGTATTTTAACTGTAAATGATCACCGCGTCTTATTTGCGATGCTTATCTTTAAAAACTTTCACAACTTATTTCTCTTTCCCAAATGTCACATGTACAAAAAGATAATAGCAATGATTTTTCTTTTTCCTGGTTCAGTTTTGGAATTTGGGAACTGAAGCACAAGCCATTGATTCTGTACGACATAGTTTCTGGTTTTTATTTGGGGATGGCCCGAGGTAAACCTGATCATGAGCATGGCGGTCCGGCAAGCCCGCCCAGCTCGGGTCTGTCCACATAAGCCCGAAGGGTACTTTTCAACGGGCTTCGCAAGGTTATGTAGGTACAGAAATCGGGCCCAATATGATTGGGTTCGGGCCAAAATGCGTCCATATCTCTTTTTCCTTGTCGGTGATGGCGAAGGCCATATAACAAATTAGTGTTGACCCAAAGACTTCGGCCCGATCCGTTTCCGTCCGACCATCGATCAACTCTAGCGAAACGGAGTTTTCCCTGCCTTCTCTTTTCAGTTATCACTCGAAGGGAGAAGTCAATGTTGTGTAATGCGCTCTTTTGACTGCCCCATTCCATTGGCGTATTGTTCTTTCTCCTTTCGGATCAAGAATGGACGAACCTTGAAAGAAAATTAACTTGTCGACGGCTACATCACAATTGCAAGAAAGTGAATTTCCTCGGCACTCGCCAATAGGTGTGCGGCCCCGCTAATAAATGAATTAAAGGTGTGGGGACGTTGATATCATATGTACGGAGTTCGACTCACGCTCTCCGAAAAAGAGAGCGGAGCAAAAATTAGAAAGATGAGAGTTAGAGATAGGATAGATAAAAAAAAAAAAAACAAACAATCTTGCCAACACTCTTTAACTTGTCCACACCTTTTTCGTTTGAGTGCTTCTCGTGACATGTACTAGATGAGATAGGGGCAATCGGTTCACTGTTTAGTCCGATCCCATCTTGGAACCCGAGATCGAACGGGAGGACCAAAAATTCCCAAGCGATTTAATGGAATCGGTGAATTTTTAGTAGGGGGTGAGGAATACAAACTTTAATTTTAACATATTAATTTAATTTATGTTTATATTGAGTAAATGAAAAATAGCTCGTGGATAATTAAGTTTTCTTCTAAGAAATAAAAAAATTATCGATCTGGTTCGTGCGATTCCCGATTTAGTCGATCCGTCTTGCTCATCCCTAGATAAGATCAATGTTGATTGAGGAGCATATCCGCGCCCGTCTTCAAGGTCGCTCCGAGTGAAAGACGTGGTGGTTTGAACGTAGATCCCGATACATTCAAGTCAATGATTTCGATAAAAGCTTTGGGAGCAGTCCTTACGATCGATAAACGAAGCAACATCTTTTTTCGATCGATCACTTAAAGAATAGGATTCGATTAAGATTTTTATTTCTCCGGGGTACCAAAAAGCAAGCATGGTTAGCCGATGAAATTTCACTGAAAGTCCCACCAATTATCCTGTTAAGTGAAATCTATGTTCACACTAACTATAAGGTTGTTGTCTACAATCTTCTCTCTCTCTTCATGTTTAGCACTCGTTCTTGCAAGATCGCGAAAATTCAATTTTACAAGTAAGTTTCCCACTTCCATGCAATTCGTGGTCATTTGGATGAACATTAATTTCCAATCAATGGAAAAATTAACTCATTAAGTCCTTTTTTTATTACCTTGATCGCAAATTCTCATGTTGCTTTGACCAATGTGCTAACGAAGGCCAAAACGTAATATTTACTTAATCTCACCCAAGTCGTTGCCGACCAGTCGCACCGCCGGCGCCGGGTAAGGCAGTCCCAAATCTCGTACTCACGTTCTTTTTGTACGAGTTTACTCCGTAACGGAAAGCTTTTCGATGGGGCGAATGATACCATGGGTTTAGAATTTTTTGTTAACGCGATTTCACGCGTTTCGAGTGATCATCTGGCTCATCGAGATGGATACGGCGTGATAATTCATTGGCAAAATAGCCGGACAAGCGAACACGATTAAAAACCCGCAATTGGCTGCAAGTTACCATAAAATGAGACAGAATGATTAATCAAAATGAGCCCCTGATGGAACCAAAATCACGAGATTGGGCACGATGCGGTGATTAAAATCATTTTTGCGGGGCATGCATGTACACAATCACAGTGAAGTTATAGCAACATAGATGCTATGTCGTTTTGGAAAACATCACCAAACCAGTTTTAAATTTTGCTGTCCTAAAACTTTTCGATTTTGCCGTTCGGCCCTGGACCATTCACACAAAATCCCGATGAAGTCCTTCCGGCCAATTTTCGCGGGACATCACCGACGACGTGACAAACCAGCGATCCCGAGCTGCCCGTGGGGATCACTCCGCCCTCGCTCCAACTCGCATTGGGCGGCGCAACGTACTAGCCCAAAGTGGAAAATCATAATGATCTTGTGCAATTAAGGAGGGAGCACGTGGTGGGGAGTGGATTGTCGATTGCCAAAGCTCGTGAAGAGGAGTGGCTCCCGACCGTTTCGCCACGAACGCACCGTGCAAGTCACGATCTCAAAGGCTCCTCAAGAAAAGTGATGTGTGTAAATAATTTCAGAAAGTTTGGATTTCCTTTCTTTAAGAGAGAAGAGCTTGAAATGGAAAATGTGAAATTTTCTTCTCCCACCCCCTTTTTTTCCTTCCCCCCTCTCCTCCCCAAATAAGGGAGAAGAGCGAGTTAGGTCCAGTGAGTAAAGGATCGACCCCGTCGCGGCGATGATGCCAAACATGCGACGAACAACAGCTCGATGGTCGTCGGAATGCAACGGTCTCTACTACTATATGCTTAAGCCGACCGGGCTCCAAGTTACTAAATAACTTTTTCACAAAGAGAAGTTCAATTGATGTGCAATTGCATTTCTATTGCGATCACAAACTGATTCAATTTTCTTGTTTAGATTTTTTATTATCCATTCGAGACGGGTGATAACGTGTGCTTTTTGTAACGTTTAATTGATGACTCAATCACATCTATTGATATCGACGGAACACCAATTTTTTTAGATGTGTTTCTTTTGTTGATTTTTTTATTACGAACCAACGTTGAAATTAGCGGGTTTCCGCCAATAATTAGCCAACCTTTTCTCCTCGTTTTCCCTATATGGTTTGTCCTAGAGAAAGCATGGACAAAATGGAGTGGGTATGTTGTCAATTCCAAATAATTTATCTGAGCATAGGCTTGATCAATTTGTCAGAACTCGGTTGTACAAGTCTTCTTAATCATTTTACTAATCACACAAATAAAGATATCACATATAATTATTAGGATTAATACCATGAAAAACCTCAAATTGATACATCTACGATAAATTTACCCCAAATTATCTTTTTAATCATGAAAAGCCCCAACCCGGTACACGTGTGATAAATTTATCCCAAACTATTTTTTTGACCACCAAAATCCTAAACTATTATATCCGTGATAAATTTACCCTAAATTAATTTTTTTTAACCACGAAAAATCCCAAATTGGTATGTCTATGACATATTTAGCCTCCATAAAATTAAGTTAATACCACGAAAAATCTCAAATTGATACACATGTGACAAACAGAGGGTAAAAACCCTAAACCGGTATACCCATCAACTACCACGTGTCATCTAACCCAAGAATTTAAAGATTAGATTTAACTAAAATTAACGGAGGGTAAATTTATCACAAGTTGCACGAGTTTGGAGTAAAAATCCCAAATTGATACATTTATGACATATTTACCCTCCGTAAAATTAGGTTAATGCCACGAAAAATCTCAAATTGATATACTTGTGACAACACAGAGGGGTAAAAACCCTAAACTCGGTATACTCATCAACTATCACGTGTCATTTAACTCAAGAATTTGACGATTAGATTTAACTAAAATTAACGGAGGGTAAATTTGTCATAGGTGCACCGGTTTGGGGTAAATTTGTCATAAGTATACCAATTTGGATTTTTTGTGGTAAAAAAAAATAGCTTGAGGTAAATTTGTCACAAATGTATCAATTTGAGATTTTTCGTGGTATTAACCCTAATTATTAATAGAGTGCAAATTTAAAAAAAAGGCATAGATTACCAAAAAAGTTTTGAATATATATCATAATTATATCAATTCAATCATAAATATTTTGCATTTATACCAATTTAATCATAAACCTTTTGTATCTCGTGTCAACTCGATCCTTCTAATCAATTTTGATTGAAAATGGGTGACGTGGCACGACTAGCGTGGACTCAACAATTTTTAATAATAATTTTAATAAAATTTGAATTATTTTTTTCTATTATTTCTATTCTCTTCTTCCTCAACCAATCATTGAGTGTGGGCCGGCGATACGACCTTGCCAAGGGTTGGGCGAGGGCAATCCTTGCCCAGGCTACGATGAGGCTCGACCTCACCGTCGCCGGATGCAGGCGAGGCTCGACCTCGCCTACCCACACCTCTAGCGAATCACCGATTGGGCGAGGAAGAAGAGAAGAAAAAAAAAGAAAGAAAAACAAGAAAAAAAAAAAAAAATAAATTAAAAAATTAAAAGATATTAAAGTATTTATTAAAAATTATCGTCGGCGTCGATCGTGTCGCGTTAGCGATTTTCGGTCAAAATTGATCGAAATGACCGAATTAGGTAAAAAAAAAAATATAATTACAATAAATTTATGACTTTTTTTTTGGCAATTATCCTACAGAAAAGTATTACACATTCGATATTCCCACAACCAAAAATGTGCAGACATTTGTGTCTTTGTCACCTTTCATATGCCCTTAACCATGCATAAAGTAAACTGGCATCAACATAAGGAGACAATAAAAAATTATAAAGATAAAATCTTAAAAATAAGGAAAAAAAAAAAATAGCTCTGGCTGGTTGACTTAAGCGCCAGATCAAGCACATTATTCAGTAAAATATTAAATTAGTCACTTAAAAAGAAAAAAAAAAAAAAAAAGGAAAAAACATCACACGACGCCATCAAAGTCCAACGAGGCCATATCTTGGATATCTCGAGAAAATCACACATTTAATCCTTACATATATATACTGTACGGATGTTAATTTTATCTTTAAATTCTTAATTTTACCATTTTTATCCTAAACTTAATAAAATCCTTCCGGCCAATTTTTCCGCGAAAGTCATTGACGTGGCAATCCATCTCCATCCTCGTCGGCATCTTATGTGGCGCGCTGCCACGTCAATCATTTTATGCAAAAATCGACCCAACAAAAAAAAAAACATTGGAATTGCGTGTAAACATTCGGGACTAAACCCGCAAAAAAAAAAAAGGTTCGCATGACCGGATTGATATCGATATAACATGTTTAGGACCGACCGAGTAATCCTCCCTGGACCCGCTCGTTTAATACGTCTATGAAAATGTTCCCGCATTGAATTGGTCATACGCAAAGAGCTGGCGTTGATCCAATCTTGCACCATTTATCCCCTTCCCGCTGGGTCATGCTCGAAAGAAAAGATCCATCTTTAGCTGTCTCTCCAATGGGACATTAAAGCTTACGCGAGGTTTCGGCAGCAGATTTGACCTTCTCTCCCCAGAACGTTTCAACGACCTTTGTTTTATATAACACCGAAAGCGGGAACAACAACGTTTCCCCCTCCGGCTCCTCTTGATATGTTCGATTCGAATTCCCTTTTATGGGTTGTGTTCATGTATGCGGAGGATAAAAATATTAAGCGGCCGATTTAATCTTAGTCTTAAGATGATGTTATTTAAGTTGAGCGGAACGGTTCGGAAATTAACGGGATCGAATTAAAATCGGGTTATATACATCTGAATTTTGGTCGGTTCATTGATCTATTTGAATTTTCTGGTTCGAAGTTTAAAAGCTTAAATGGACAAACAACAGAATAATAACCATTTGACTCTTCTTTTATTTTATTTACCAAATCCCGGACTTTTCCCGAGAAAATTACTTCCGGGAAATCGGGATTTTCCATGGAAAGTTCCGTAAATTTTCCTGACCCCCAATTCATATAAAGCCACTGTAGTTGCCGAGCTGATTCGTCGAGCGCCAGTCCTCTCTCTCTCTCTCTCTCTCTCGCTTGACTTTGAATCTTCCTTGTTCATGCTCTCGAGCCCTTGCTGGAGAGAAATCCGTAACGCCAAAGCCAATCACCAGAAAAGTCTCTGGTGGAGGAGGAGTGAGGTGGTGAGGCAGGACTCGCGCTTTACGCGGCTTTTTGCCCTCCTTGTTATGCTTTTCTTGCTCGTGTAGCGATCGCTCGGCGGCTTTTCATGGCGTGACCGGCCCTCCACTCCGATTTTTCTAATCGCGAGGGCCCAGGGGGACGTGCGAGATCGAGCAAGCAACGCTGATTCCTGACGCTTCTTTTCGGTTTTGCGCTTCGGTCCTTGCTTGGTGGAGTGTTCGGTGTGATCGTCGGCTTTGAGCGTTGGTGTTCGGTGGGAGAATTCGAGCGAGGAAATGAAGAACGAGGATCAAGCGAGGTCTCTGTTCGGGATTCCTCTTTCCGGCCGCCCGAAGTGGCAGCAATTCCTCATCTGCTCTTCCGGATTCTTCTTCGGCTACCTCGTCAACGGCGTCTGCGAGGTCCTTTTACTTGTTCGACGCCTAGATTCTGTTTTTTTTTTTTTTTGAGGTTTTGGTGTCGTTTGTCAATTTGTTTGGGACTGTTTCTGAATGACTTTCTGACTGTTCAACTAGCTTTTTGTCGAAATTGTTAAGTGTTTGGTTGGTAGGACTCTTTCGAACATGAAAATGATGTTCGAGTCTGATTTTTGTAGCGTAAGTTTTCTGAATTGTGTGAGGATCGCGAAAAGCATGTTTTCTAGGCTTATTGAGCGCGGTAGAGCCAATCTAAGTACTGGAAATTCGCGGCAGTGTTCGTGCTTTTGTGGACGTTCATTACTGTTCCATTGATATCTTTTGCCTTGTTTAACTCAATAGGAGACAAGTATCATAATTTTGAGTTTGAAAATGCCGAAAAATTGCATATCTTTAATACCTTGTTCTATTCTTCTCCTTTTTGCAGGAATACGTGTATAATCGGCTCCAATTCAGGTGTGTGTTCCATTACATATGCTCTGCAAATCTGGCTTTGAGCCCTTTTCCCTTGTGGATTATTGACTTAAATTCTTTGGGATTTTCAGCTACGGTTGGTATTTCACCTTTGTACAAGGATTCGTGTACCTGATACTCATATACTTTCAGGGTTTCACCACCAAGCATATGGTGAACCCATGGAAAACGTATGTGAAGCTCTCTGCTGTGCTCATGGGTTCTCATGGATTGACCAAGGGATCTTTGGCTTTTCTCAATTATCCTGCCCAAATCATGTTCAAATCCACAAAGGTAAATTCCTTAGATAGTCTTGAGCTTGACTAATAGGCTTATAGGCTTCTATCAAAGGAATGTTTTTTTTAGTTAGTATATTCCTGCTTTTAGTTGAATTTTATTTTCGAAAATGTCGGAGTTCTAAGTGTTTTATTCTCGTTTCCCCTGTTATTGTGAAAATGTAGGTTTTGCCAGTCATGGTGATGGGAGCATTTATTCCTGGCTTGAGAAGAAAGTACCCAGCTCACGAGTATATATCTGCTCTGCTTCTAGTAGCTGGTCTGATTCTGTTCACCTTGGCAGATGCTCAGACTTCTCCAAATTTTAGCATGATTGGTGTTTTGATGATTACTGGAGCTCTAATCTTTGATTCATTTCTCGGTAATCTGCAAGAAGCAATATTTACCTTGAATCCTGATACAACGCAGGTGCTGAGTTGCATTGTCGGTTTCCTTTTGATGTTTCTTGGTTATGAGATAATAGATTGTTTAGTTTTCTCATCATAAGTACTATTACTACTTTTGCAGATGGAAATGTTGTTCTGTTCGACAGTAGTTGGCTTGCCTTTCCTTGTTCCCCCAATGATCCTTACGGGGGAGTTGTTTAAGGCTTGGAATTCATGCTCTCAGGTAAGGGGAAAATTCTTACTTTCGATTACGCATTGTACATATCTTATCTAGCATCACAAAAACATCCCATTGTTAGATCTTTTCTGTTTGCATTCTGCACAAGTACCGTTAAGTCGTTGAACTCAGTCAGAACATGCCCACAACGCCCAACTACCAGCTAACGGAATTTCCTGCAACTGTCGATGTTCTGGGAGCTGACTGTTTTATTCTACTCTATATTGTATTAATGCTGAGCATCGGTTGGTAAAGTAAGACTATTTGGTAAACAAAGGTTGAGCACTAAGAGTGGTTTTAAATCATTTGAGATCCAGAGCATCAATAAACCGCTTCAAAAGGGACAAGTGATGCACCTCTGGCAAGTTAGTAAGTGTAGATAGAGGGGACAGAGAATCCACAAGTGAACTAACTTGTGCATTAACTCGTTGAATGTTAACTGCACCTAAATATGTACTATGCTGATTATTTGCAGCTTATTCATTTTGACTCACTCTCTGTTGTCTTGTGACCAATTGCAGCACCCATATGTTTATGGGGTGTTAATCTTTGAAGCGATGGCCACATTTGTTGGACAAGTCTCTGTTTTATCCCTCATAGCCATCTTCGGGGCTGCAACTACTGCAATGGTAAATACTTATACCACATTCTTTTCAGAAACTTTGCACTTCTTACAATTGATCATTTTTGTTTTTTTGGGAGGGTTTAGAATGATTAGTTTGTACTTTTGTAATCACCCGCTTCCACAGCTGTGCGACTTTACTCAGTTACAAGACTAAGGATCATTGGAATTCCCGGAGTTTGCCACAGAAACGGGTTTTCTGAAAAGTAAAACACAATCATAACCGCCTGTGTGCATTTATCTGAATGATCAGCTAATACTTTTGGTTAATCTAAATGCAGGTAACAACTGCCAGGAAGGCCGTCACTCTCTTGTTGTCATACTTGATATTTACAAAGCCATTGACGGAGCAACACGTGACGGGGCTTCTGCTCATAGTCATGGGGATCATATTGAAGATGTTGCCAGAAAACAAACCACCTCCCAGGGGTATAATGGCTAATGGTGGTTCTAAGCATGAGAAATCTCCACTCCGAGGAGAGAGCAAACTTGTTGACGATGGGGAAGCTGAAGAAGAAGGAAGGCCTTTAGTATGATTGAAGGTGGCCCATTTTCTTTTCCTCTTCCCCTTGTCTGATGTTTTATTGGAAACTTCACTCAATTTTTTCTAGCTTGCAAGATCACATGTCACAGGTAAAGAAAGAAAAAGATATACCTGGTAGAGCGAGAGAGCGCTGCCTAGACAAATTCATTGTCCATGAATCTGTAGTTGCAATGGTTTCTTACTGACTACACATACTTAAAGCGCAGGATCTTATAAAGCATTTTGCCAGGAAAGGCAATAGTTAAGTACTAGAAAGCAAAAGGGGGCACTTATCTTCGGTGTTTTGTCACATGGATGCTATCTTGTTTGAGATGTTCCCAATTGTGAATGAAAAGGTTCCTTTTATTTTTCTCCCCTGGCAGTGTGATTGGTGATGATGTTCATAGTTCAGATACGTGGTAGAACAAATTATGCAGTACTTTTAAATCAATCCAATGAGTCTTATATTTTTTATAACTCTCGACGAGTTTACACTAGTTTTTTCTAGTTGTGCTATTTGGATATATTAAAGGAATCGCTTTAATGACTCTTGCTAATTCTCCTGCTCAAATACCATGTACTTGTATCCGTAGTTATATGTTTAGGTTCTTGTTATTGATTATCACTTGGTGGACATATTCAAGAAGCGAATATTCAATTTTTCAAAGCATCGATCGAGCATGCTCGGAACATTTTATTCTACGGGCTTCACCTGGTCCTGGTGGGTTCCATCCTAACAGGCCGAAGAATCAATTAGCTCACCTCTGTTATCTTCGCTAATATGAGTTGATCTCACTTATTTGGACCTTCGGCTTATGGATTTTCGCGGACAACCAATTTCGAAACTATAGTGGCTTTGCTAGTCCTGTTCCATGAGCTCGGATCCAAGCTTCCCTGACATATAGCAAGAACCAAGAACTGTCCTAACTCCATCAGAATAATCGTTTACTCGATTATTGTTCATATCTGCAAGCGATGCTCATTTGAACTTTTGTTATATCTGCTGTCGAAGTCATTTGCATCCGAAAGCTATCTCAGTAAATGCTTGCTTCAACGGCCATGTGGTCCCTTGGAGAGGTTCCATTAGGACTCTAAAACATGGGGTGTTTCCAAGAGTCGACCATTGGCATGGGCGTTGACATATTGGGTGGGGACCGGCACCTTCCTGGCGGGGTATGGGCAAGGGGCTACCACTTCTGGGTACTACCTAGCCAATTCCGGCCGAACCAAAGGCCAACCCTATTACACGAGATGGACCATAATTGAACTTTTACTTATTCGGATGGCAAATACCTTAACATTGGGAAAACTACCGAAAAAGTGTTAAATCTATTGTATTTGTATCAATTCAGTCCTAAACCTTTTTAATTGGACCAATTTAGCCCTAAATTTTTTGGCATTTGTCTTAACTCAATCAATCCGGTAATTTTGACGGGAAATCGCCGACGTGACCCACGTGGTCGCGGCGTAATACGTCAGTCTTGACTTAGATTTTTTTTACTAATAATTTTTTCAAGAACGTTTTTTCCTTCCCCTTTTTCTCTATCCCTATTCTTATTACTAGTGGTTGGTTGGCCACCGACCACAGCACATGGCCGGTGAGGGCTTGCCTTGCCCGGGATGAGGTTGCCATCTTCGGCCATAGGTGGGGTTTGGTCTCACCGCAGATCAAGGGGGAGCCGGGCAACATGCCCTCGCCGGCATCATTGAGGCGAGGCCACCGCCCACGGAGATTAGCCTCGCCCTCCACCCAAGCCCAAAACCTATCCCTCGTCTATACTCTCCAGCCCAATTCTTGTGTATATACCCCGACTTTCCTTCCTTTTCTTCACAATATCCAAAGATTTCCTTCCTTTTCTTCATAGTTCCTCCCACATTTCATTCCTTTTCTTGAAAATTCCCTTTTTTACCCAGTGATTTCATTCCATTTGTGATGGGATTCATTCCCATCTCCTTCTTGTAACCCCCTATCCGGTTTCTCTCTTTCTCCTTTTGTTTCCATGACCGGATGGGTGAATTGATACAATACGCAAAAAGTTTAGAACTAAATGGATCCAATCGAAAGGTTTGAGATTAAATTCATACAAATACAATAGATTTAGGATTTTTTTGATATTTTTCCCCAATATTAAGGTATTTGCCATCCTAATAGGTAAAAGTCCAATTACGGTCCATCTCGAGCACGAGCTCGTGTGTTAGGGTTGGCCTTCGGCTTGGCCGGAATTGGCTAGGTAGTACTCAGAAGTGGTGGCCTCTTGCCCATACCCCAAAAGAGGGACCCATACACAATTTCTTCAAAGGGAATCGAATAGGTATCTATCTTTAGGTGCATTGGTTCAGCAAAAATGTGTTCTAGTTATGCTACAGGCAACCTTATTATTTCTCCGATTGCATTTTTCTAGTGATTGATTTCTTGTCTAGTTCTACGTGCCTGTTCCAATGCAGACATGACTTGACTCGACATTCCGCTGAAGGATTTAGGACTGTCGAGTTTTTTTTTTTTTTCCGGCGATGGTCGAGTCAAAATACATCGACCGAGCCTAATCTCAGCCGGACGACGGATGGGACTCTCTACCTCGTATATACGAATAATAGTCCATCAAGGGAGGCTATACGATTACGAGTAAGTCGCTATAAGTGGGCGAGGTGGGTCCCACGGAGATGGGCCACCACCAGTACCCCACCCAGACAAATGATCCACCCACGTGGCAAAGGCGGAGCGTGCCTCTTCCAGCTGATAACGAACCAATCGCACGGCCCCAATTGAATTTCACTGCACCACCTCATCTGACGGCCACGATCGGCCCCGTCAATTCTTTTTCTCTTTTTTTTTTGGTTGAACTCTCTCTCTCTCTCTCTCTGTGGCTGTTTCAATTTTCGCTTCCGATGTGAACAGAGCGGAATTAGAAAATCTGCTGCAATTTTTGAAGAACGGAACCCTAATTAGACCCCACCTGTTCTCGGCGTTCGATTCTCTCCTCCCAGCGCGGCGAAATCATGAGCAGGAAACGCCTCGCCCCGTCGGCCTCCAACCCCGATGCCGCCGACTCCGCGGTGAGTCCCTCCCGGCTCAAAAAACCCTAACTTTGCTTCGATCCTGCTCCGGGCTTCTTCATCCCGTCTTTCCTTGTTGTTTTGGCAATGTGCTCGCTGGCAGTATCAGCCGCTGGAGCTTTTGCATTGGCTACGTCTGTGGGGGAAGTCACTGCTTTCTATTGTTCCCAGTTCGTGGTGAAAGCAAATCGTGGGGTGTCGAGCTTTGGACGTATGTGGGTTTTCGTTTCCTTCGAGAGCTCGTAGATGAAGTTGTTTGAGCTCTTATCGTGTAGTTTGGGAATCGGTTGTTGCATCGGTGTTAAGATGGTTTTGTCCGGAGTTGAGTTTGAGCTCGCCGATGTGAACTTGTTACTTTTGGAACATTAGTCTCGAGTTGTGGATAAAAGTTTATTTAGTTGTTAGGCCTTCTAAATGTCGCTTTTTACCTGCTCCTATGGAGCAATAATTTATTTGCGAATTGAGTGTATTATGGGAAACGATGATGAATTGTCGGCATTATCTGCTCTTAGTGAGTTCAGAAACGGAAGCAGAGTGCTGTTGCGATTTGTGGAGTTATTATTATGCTAGAAAGTTTAGGAAGTGAGATGGCGTATAGGGTGAGATATACATTCAAACATGGCAGTTGTTGCTTACTATTCGTTTTCCTTTAATTCAAATGCAGTTCTGGAATAAACGAGTAATGGCTGGATCAACTTTCGATGTCCATAGGGCTGAACCATCTCAACAGCAGTTCTTGGTGACACCACCGCTCGATATGCACCGGGCTGAGTCATCTCGACAACACGTGACAGCTCTCAATACCCAATTTGCAAGGTTGGTTTTAATTATCTCCAATTTCTCCATAGACATAGGTCTGGCTTATTCTTCAATTGAATGGGTGGTAGATGCCCTATGGAGTCTCTCTAATGTTCTTATTTGGCTAAATAACATTGTTTTCCCCTCTTAATTTGGGACTCAGGCGCATCTTATCTTTAATTCGTGATTATGCCTTTTGTTCTGAACAGTTGGGTGCAAACACAGTTGAAGAATCATCCGGATGAGCTTTGGGAAGATGGCGTCCGCGACTACTTGAGTCATGCTTCAAGTATAAAGGTACTATTTCCCCTCTTCACTTTATGGTATGGTGATAGATTGGTATGTCTTGTTGGGAGCTTAATCATGAAGTGCTACTACATGTTGTTGTGGTGGAACCTTTGCCCTGGCTATTATTTATAGTAAATCAGCAAATACCTGTATACAACTGGTGTTTGTTATCCTTGAATAGTTGTATGGAAGTTTCTTTGTAAATTTAGAGCTTTTGGAGAATTTGTTGGCATGAATTGTGATGCTTTTCTGCAGTATCTAGGCACTTCCATTGCCAGAATGGTGTATTGAAATAATTGAAAATTGCAATTCCAGTACTTAATTCATGTTTTATTGGGTATGTCAAACGCCGATCATCACTTTATCCAAGATGGTGGTACTTCTAATCCTTTTGCAAAAGATTAACTTTTCAGACATGCTTGCTTAGACTAGAAGTGATATGTTTTATCTTTAAACCTGGCTTCTTTTGGGATTTCGGCTATAGGCCTGAATTGGAGGGAGTAGATAGTACGTCTATGATCTAATTATACTCTGTGGCTTCGATAGAGCAAGCTGTGTCAACATGCTTGGATCTATCTTTGTTGTTTCAATGAGTATGATATTGCTATCCACCAGTAAGTTCCTTTAGAAATGTCACTGGTACCCATTGTGGACTGTTCATGTTGAATATTTACTTGAAATAATGACAAAGGAAGGATCACAATCTTCTTTTGGTTGATTTTGGCTTTTTTTTTTTATAATGTATGCCACACTCATGCTGGCTAACTGCATTTAGGTCCTATACTTGCTTTTGTAAACTAATCACCACGTGAGAAAAGAGGATGATCAGAAGGGAGATTTCTTCCCTTGAAGCATTCTGAACATAATTTCCTTTACTTGTTTATTTGCTGCATGAAGTGATCATCTCACTCTGTGCATGCATCACACATGCTCATAGGTGCAGGTTTTGTGAGGTCTGGTTCATCTTGGTTATCTTGGTTGTTTCTGTGGCTGGAGAATGAGAAGTAGTATGTACTGTGGGAAGACAACCAATAGATCCCTGAACCTTGTTTAAGTTGTTTTCTCTAGTTAAAATGCAGCTTGTCACTAATCTTGATGCAGAATTGCTGATGATGTGTTCTGGCCATGAGTCCTTACCATGACGTGATATTTGTTGGTCTATACTGTTGCTGTAGGAGAAATTCAGTGATGTTGTCAACTGGCTCAAAGCAAATAGTTTAAAAGGGGAGAATTCGTCTACTGCAGGACCTCAAATTGCCGAAAGGAAACTGATATCTGAAGATAAATTGGCAAATTCATCTTTGGACAAGGTGAATTCAAATCCAACGAGTACAACTTTTTCTCCGTGGAGCTTGGGAGCATTTTCTGGTAGTCAAGTCAGTACTGGATTGTTCAACTCTGAAAAGAAGCCAGTGTCAGAAATTGAAGATAGTAAGATAAAACCATCTCAGGAGAAGCCTGTCTTTACTCCATCCAGTAATGACACTAGTTTTGTAAACCCATGGAGCTCAGGGGGTTCTCCAGAAGCCAGCCGCCAGCCTATTCTGGTATGTACAGTTGTTTGTGGACATGTTAATACGCTCACTTTTGAATATGTCACTTGAATTTGGCAGTTATTTTGGGGAGTGTGTGTACAATTTTCTGGCTTCTAGAATCTAATGACTAAGAGAAATGCAGTTACAATGATCCCACAACATTTGATGCTTTTCCCAACAATACATGGCAATGTACTACGTCTAATTTGGTGTTTGGAATGCGAGGTGCATTGCTTCCCCCAACTTCAGAGGAAGGCTATTTTTGGGACTAACCACTACTATGGGGCTAAAATGAATTTTATGTGCATGAAAGAAACCGACTCTAGGATTCAACCCAACTGTAAATCCTTGGTTATCTCCCGTAAGGACATTGTTGTATTCATCCTTGGTTTTTATTTGTGTCAGGATTCCAAGGTTCTGCTCCTGCAAATGTTGATGCTTCTGATGATAAAGAAAATGGTAAGAAAAATATAAACTATTGTCACAGGATATTCGGAAATGTGCTAAATTGTCCGATAGCATGGTAACACGAGTTCTCATGCCGTACTTCATTTAAGATGGCTTAATTCATAAAAAACTTAGTCCGAATTCCGTAGAAATGTCGTGTGTCCTAGAGCATGGTAACACGAGTTCTGATGCTATACTTCGTTTAAGATGGCTTAATTCATAAAAAAAACTTAGTCAGAATTTTATAGAAATGTTAGTATTGTGAATGATAGTATCGGTTTATGTATATAAGTTTTATGTTTATCTCTTGATGATAAAGTAGATTTTTTAGCTTGGTTGCTTAGTCTGATTGGGCTCATAGAGGTAGAAGCATATCCATATGAAGTTATTTCTCTATCATATGCGTGCACAAAATTAAAATGTGATTGACGACGTTATTTCTTCTTGTCGACAGAAGATGAGCTGGAGCAGCCTAGCAGCCCATCCGTGAAAAAATCCGAGGAAAGGGGGATCATGGTTGTCCATGAAGTTAAGTGCAAGCTTTATGTAAAGGTCAGAGTCTGCTTAAACTTATTTGATATTAAAATTCTTTGCATGGAACCACTTCCTTTTTTATCATCTTCTGTTCATGGTGCTTATTGATTGCTCATTTGTTTGTGTCTTTTTGGCTTTGGGAATTGTCTTGGGATGGCTGTAGCCATTTATGACAAGTGTCTATTGAGAGCAGTGTGATCATTTCTTACTTGAATAGCTCTTGGCTTGTTCCCTCTATGACTTTGTGATTGATTGGACACTGACAAATTTCATCCTCCTTTGGTTAGAAAGATGGCTTTACTATTTTCTTGCTAGCTTTGTAGTTTTGCTGTTGGAATCTCCAGCGCATTTCTCTTATGGATGTCTTTTAATTATGGCCAAGTTACTTTATGCGAGAAGAAAAATATGGCCAGAAGAATAAGAGCATTTGACCAAGCTCATACAAAAAGGCTCTGGATGAGAACACAACTAGACTTTAGATGGATAGGTAAACTTGCTTGTAGTGCTAGTCTGTGCTAAAACATTCGGGTAAGTGATCAGCTGATGAACTGACTTTTGATTTTACCACCTGGAAAATATCTCATTCAAGTGTTGCAACCACTGATATGGGTGAGATGTAAATGATATGACTAAGTGTGTCAATGGTTCAGTTCAGTTCGGTTTTGAAGAAAACCGAACTGAACCATCAGCGTGCAAGCCTAAACTGAACCGAATCTCGCCCTGAACTAAATATGAACTAAACCAAAAATTCAGTTCGGTTCGGTTTTCGGTTTTTCCTTTTTGATTTTGATTTTGATTTTTGTTTTTCATTTTCTTTCTTTCTCTTCTTTTTTTGGGCTGAGGGCTGGCGGTCCCTGGGCGAGGGCTTCGCGGCCCTCACCGGCGCCAGGAGGGCCTGGGTGAGGGCATCGCGCAGCTGGCCCTCGGCCAGTGGGTGGCGGCCCAGCCGGATCTCAGCCCCAAAAAAGGAAAAAAGAAAAGAAAAGGTAAGAGAGGAAAAAAAATGTTATTTTGGAGATTTTCAGTGCGATTTGGTTAACCGAACTTGAAATGGTTATTTTTCAATTACTTGAATCGAAATCGAACCGAACTGAACCAAAATACACGAAATTTTCAGTTCAGTTTGGTTCGCAGTTCGGTTTGGTTTTCAATTCAGTTTTGACACCTCTAGACATGATGGATGTATCAATAAACTATCTGCTCTGCCTATTGCCGAGCACTGACAGCTGACAAGCAATGCAAGCTTGGATTGCTGATTCTGTCCCCTGATCACTTCACACCTGCGGCAGTAGAATTTGATGGGGCCAATCATTGGCATTGTCATTCTCCAACAGTAATTTTTCATGACGACTACTTGGGAACTTTGTACAAGTTCATCACTTTTATTCACTTTCACTATGTACTTTTCAAGACGGATAGCACTGCTATCTTTGAATGCAAATTGGAGTTGAAAAAAAATTCCACATTGGCAATAGTGTATTATACGAGTAAATGCTCAAAATATGGCACCGTTCATCATGATATATGTTCCTCAAAGTCTTGGCATATCTGGCAAAATTTTTGCATGATGGATTACTTTGGCCAGATTCGATGAGAATCACTGATTTCATGATATCAGTGCATGGCTATAACTTGGGATGTGTTCTCATAAACATTAATATTGCTCGCTCTTGACATGTCTAGTCCGCCGATCTTGCTGATAAGGATGCATGGAAAGATAAAGGTGCGGGGCAGCTTTCCATCAAATGCAAAGAGGGTGTAAGCAAGGGAACAAAAGAATCCAAACCAACAATCGTGGTTCGGAACGATGTAGGTGTCCTCAATTCTTACGTGTTTTGTTTTCTAAGCTGTCTGAAATGATATTGTGGAATGCCCATGCCACTTATTGCTTGACCATATGCATCATTATCTCCTGTCCTTATTTAAATCTTTTCTTGTTTACTGCAGGTGGGAAAGGTGTTGCTTAATGCTTTGATATACCCAGGCATCAAGACAAACTCTCAGAAGAATTCTATAGTTGCAATATTCCATACTGCGGTAATACATTTTGCTGTTGCATAGATGAATAGTCTCGAGTTCTTCATCATTCTTGGTTACATGACAACCCTTGATTTAGTCGTTTTTGCACCTGCTATCTTTGATAGTTGAATGTGAAGAACAATCTTGCTCCTAGAATTTTCTTTTCGTCCAACACATTGATGGAAGTGGTAGTAATTTCCGGTGATTCTAGCCAAATCTTGATAATCATTGTTTCAGTGTGCTGGTGCTGCTTTGAATAAACACCATCTGGCGCTGGTAATATCATTTTGCAACTTGTGCTTGTAGGATGATGGAGGCAGCAACGAAAAACCCGTGGCGCGCACCTTCTTAATCAGGACGAAGACACAAGAGGACCGCGATAAATTGGCAATGGCAATCCAAGAATACGCCCCTACTTCTTGACAGTTACTGCATGTACCATTATATATTTTGATTTGTTAGGAAAAGTTGCATAATTTTACCCCCTCTATTCTCAGTTCCTTTCATTTTGACCCCCTGAAACTTGCAATTATTGCACATTGAGGCCGTGTCGTCCACTCTTTTAGCATCAAATAGCAAGTAGAGCCAATTTTTTATTTTGCGAATTTATCATGACCAGTAGCCATACTTGTGGTGTAGCATAATTATGAGGTAATTCTATTGGACATGCTAGCAGTCGGTCAATTACTTTCTAAGTAGTTCTATTCGCGTTACGTATATTTGGCTCTTTTCCTTGAGGATGGAGGCGAAATGAATGCAGTAAGGACTGCTTCCTTCCTATTACTTTCTAAGTCCATTACTTTTTTATGACCAAGGAAAAAAAGGTCAATTACGTTTTTGTTTTCATGGAGAGCAGGGATGTCATCCATTCGCGCTGAAAGGGAGTAGATTTTAGAGAACATTCTTGATCAAGTGGATTCATTGGCTTTAACTCTGCTATATTTGGGAAAGTAGGAAGAACGAAAATTTAAGTGAAAAATTGCAAACTAAAGTTTTTCGTGACAAGGAAAGGGAGGAACTTTCGAAATTAAGGTTCTATTTGTTTTACGGAAAATATTTTTTTGGAAAACGTTTTCCTCAATTTTCGATGCTTGGCGGGCAAAAAATCAGTAAAAATTTTTGGTCAATTGAAAAAAACTTCTAAAAAGTGAGGATATGTCGGGACCGGCTGAGCCTTGAGCTCGCTGGCCTGTGTCATGGCCGATGGCCGGGTTGAGGAAGGAGGAAAGAGCAGCGGAGGAAGGCCGAGTTGAGGAAGGAGGCGATGGCCGGGTTGAGGAAGGAGGAAAGAGCAGCGGAGGAAGGCCGAGTTGAGGAAGGAGGCAAGAGCAGCGGAGGAGGAAGGCCGAGTTGTGGAAGGAGGCAAGAGCACGGAGGAAGAAAGAGAAAAGAAAAAAGAAAAGAAAATTAATAAATTGAAAAATTTCACAAATAGGTTCAAAAAATGAAAAAATCAAAACATAATAAAAACTTTATGTGCAAATTGATTTTCCTTACCAAATGGCGGAAAATATTTTCCAATTCGTATTCAGGTTTTCGCCAAACGCTAGAAAATATCCTATTTTCTTAGAAAACGACTTCTTATAAAATATTTTTTAAAAACGCTTATTTTTTGTGAAACAAACGAAGCCTAAAGGTGTTTTCTTTTTCTTTTCCTTCGTCTTTGGTCCCACTGAAAATAGCACTTGTTTGGACATTATATATGAATGCCATGTAATGTATGTCAAGAAAGTTTTTTTATTTTTTTTTCTAATCATATGTTTTGCTGTCGAAATGCGACATTCTATTTTACAAGTTATTCTCAAAATCTCATGCTTTTGTATTGAGTGAGTGCTAGTCAATGGTCAAAAACCAAAAAGTTTTCAATTGTAAAATTATTATTTTCCGAGTCTCTTAGGTCGTAACTTCTCATCGGGCTTGATTTACGAATCATGCTATAGCTAATGTTGCTTAAACTTTGTTTATAGAAATGAGGCATGCTTGATTCTAGATAACGCAATCCCAAATTGTGAATCATACAAATTGAAGCAAAATGTCTTAATAATATAATACTTTTTTTTTTGTCAAAATGATATAGGACTTCAAGAAATGTTTCTTTGAGTTGATTGCCATAATATATTGATTAAGTCGGTGGCTCCTGCCACAAATTGCGTTTGTAGTCCAACGGTTAGGATAATTGCCTTCCAAGCAATAGACCCGGGTTCGACTCCCGGCAAACGCATTTTGTGGTACCTCATTGAAATTAACTGTGTAATTATCTCTTTTCATTTTTTCTTTTTTCCTAAAAGCTTGACAAATGGCCTCTCAACGGCGTTTTTCTTTGGTTTTTTGCTTAGGGAGGTAATGGACCAGTTATAAGTCGTCCTATTGCTCATCTTAATCCTTTATTTTATTCTAGTCACTATGCTTAAAATGGATAGAAAATCAAAGACAGCCCTATTTTGTCTTAGTCGTAACCATTCGTTCCCCGTTCAATTTTGCTCCGAAGTCGTCATCGAGACGACACCTGGTGTGGCATCTGACGAGCAGTGAATTATCTTCTAATAGCCAATCGGCCCGACGTGGGCGTATCACAGGCGCTAAGATCTTCTCAATGTCAGTCGTAAGCTGCTGGAAAAATGTGTCCATGTTTCACGTAGCTCGACATCTCACTATCAAGCTCAGAAACCAAGCCAGAAACAGAGTTCAAAAAGACTAGTCCAATTTATCGCCTAGGTACAGTTAGAGAAAGCCATCTGACGAATCTATGCAAACTTATATAAGCACTTCACGAGTCCGCGTAACCACTCAAAACTTCTTCATTAGTAAGTACAGTACAATCTACACATCATCCAGTTGAACTTCTATGATCAGTCAAATGTCAAGGCAAAAGTACAATCTAACCAAACATAACCCATCCAAACTTCCTACTCGATTGAAATAAATTTCTGACTCATCAGGTTATAGTGATGTTGCCATCAAGCTCGACAGTGTCTCATTTTGTGTCGCCAAATGTCGGCACGCAGGACTGCACTCTCGCCTCTTACCATTTCAACGTAGTTCGGTTCTCCTAGCAAACAAGCGATAATCTCAGAGAGGGAGCAGTGGGAATGTGCGTGCATGATGCCCAGCGAATGACTGATTCAGCCACCACAAAATCAATTTGATCATGCTCCCCAAACCCTATCGTGTGATTCCTTTTACTGTGTTTTCCTAATAACCTGGATCCACCAGTCCCAGCTCTCCGAGTTTCTGACCTCTGCTCTGCTTCTCCATCATACTTACCAAAACCGGAAGAATCTGGCAGTACCAAAGGTTTAGCCAAGCCTGATTCTGCATTCATAAAACAAGGGGGCATATGAACGTTCTGTGAACATAAATAAAGTGTACATTTCCACGTGTGAAGAGGAAAAAGTGCCTGTACCTCCATTGGTCAAGGTAGCAATTGACATATTGGTTTGATATTCCAACAGATCATTCTGTTGTTCAGTATCAGGACCCAGACCGAAGAAACTAAAACTTGGCATTGATAGAACACTTGAAGGGAACCTTGGGCCTGAAGGACTTGATTTAGAGGCAGTACTGAAAGAAAACCCTTCAATTGAAGATACGGAACATCTATCACCGACTATGCAAGAAAAAAAAGACGACTTGCACGTGAATGCTGGTGATTGCTCCATGGAATTTGCACCAACGGCATGTGATTCATAGCTGAAGCTATAATCCTGAACTCTAGCAATAAACGGTGTAGAAAAAGAACTTCCACCCACTTCGACCATTTCCTGACCCAGATTGTCTCGTGTGCTTGTTTCTTGCACACCTTGTTCGCAGAGTTCCATCCAGGGATGACCTGTTAAATACCACGGTCGAGGAAAAAATTACTTCTACTCTGAGTGTGAGAAGAATGTATAGATATTAAACTACTAGACTCTAATAAACTGATGAAATTGTATGGATATAATAACGTCTCATCTAATGACAATATTGGAGAATCAAAGGAAACAGGCATTTTTCCATAAGCTTCACTATTAACTCATTCATACCACAATTTGAAAGCACGAAAATAGTAGAACTCATCTGTTGGCAATAGTAAGTTTGCATAGAAAAGAACAAAATTGGAAAGCAAAGTTCCTCTTTGACAAGGCGAAAATACATGTGAGTCTCAGCATGAATCCTGTCACACAGTATCATTCAAAGATCTTTAAACTTCGCCTACCCTATTCGAATAATAGGTTTCTGAACCAATATATTTTTTCTTCCTAAGATGCCGGGTAATTCAACTCTACTTTACTGTCATTGAAGGACAAACATATATCTCCTTTCAACTAACGGCTTATGTCATATTCAAGGAATGTCATGAAGAGTCCCAACTCAATCGGCCGAAATTTATGCTGAGTATTTCAAAATGTCCATATTTAAACTTTATTAACACAAGCACATATCGCAGCAGGCCCCACTGTAAAAGAATAGATATATTGTCATCGTACCTATAACCTCCGCTGCTGTGAGTCTCTTGGTCGGATCTAATTGAAGCATTCCCGCAATCAAATCCTTTGCCAATGAAGATATGCCTTCCCAATGACTGGCAGGAAACCGCAAATTCGCTGCTCTAACAGCCTGAAATATTTTTGACTTAGTTTTTCCCCAGAATGGGGGCACACCACTAAGTAATATATACAAGATAACACCAGCACTCCACACATCCGCAGCCTGACTATAACCTCCCACAAGCACCTCTGGAGCTATGTAAAATGGACTACCAACAGTGCCATGCAATCTCTGTCCTGCTAAAATACAAGATACGAATAATCATCAGGAGCAACAAAAGATGAGACCATGGACAAAATCCATGGAATTTGAAAGTTCTTACCAGGCCGAATATAGGTTGCAAGGCCAAAATCTGCCAATTTAATAGGAGAAGATGAGGATGTTGAAGCCAATAGAATGTTTTCTGGCTTCAGATCTCTGTGGACAATGCCATTATCATGACAATACTTAATTACTTGCATCAACTGCTTAAAAAGAACACGGGCCTCCATCTCAGAGAAGCTCCCATGTTTCTCAAGCTGATGAAAAAGCTCCCCTCCTACACATAATTCCATCAATAAATGAACATTGTCTTCCTCCTCATAAACAGCCTTGAGATTTACAACGTTTGGGTGCCCAGATAACCTGCTCATTATTTCAATCTCCAGCTTCACACTTCGCAAGTCATCCGGCGTGACCAATCTATCTTTAGCGATGGATTTGCAAGCCAGAACCTCACCAGTCAACTTATCAGAACATGCCCTGATAACACCGAATTGCCCCCACCCCAACTGTTCTTCGAGAACATACCGATCTTTTAAACAAGCAACTTGACTCGATTCCAAAATGGTTTCTGCAAGGCTACTGACTTTGTAACATCTGCGGAGTTGGACCAAAGAATTACTAAAGCCGGTGCCATCACAATTGGCTATTTCCATACAGCATAAAGATCGTCTTAACTCTGAGGTCAACGCACGATATTCCAGTGAAAAATCCGTACTTCAAATGACAGAAGTGTCTCGCTCCACAGAAATCGAGCTCTCGCAGGTCGCAACCGAAATGCTCAGGCAAGATCACCAGCAACTGAGTTCATTCAAGAGTTTCGAAGCCAGAATAACTTGGCCACGAACAACGTCCACCTACTTCATACGATATGCTGAAATTCTTGGCCTGGAACCATGAAATGGAAATGAACTGCAGAAATCGTTCTATTCCACCTTCAACTCCAGTGACTGAGCATAGAACTCTCGAGATCGACTTCTTGACGAAATCAAACCGCCGAACAGAACTGAAACTGCAATTTCCGCACACCAAGAAAAAAACAGATCAATCAACTGAGAACTCCAAGAACCAACTCACTACGGTAGTGTGACAGTTGGCGGATGAAGCAAACAAGGACGCCAAGTAGCACCAGTCGAAGACAAAGCATAGATCACTCAGACATAACTACATCGCAGACTCCACAAGTTCTAAGGAAATTAGAGAGAGAATTACAGGAACATTCATCACTGTCAAGACGCGTCGGATACGAGAAATCCAGAGACCGACCTGCTCGAAGGAAGACGCCGGAGAAACAATGTCGAACGAGCCCGCCGCGAATCAGACTCTCGCTCTCTCTCTACCACACCAGTTTTCTTCTTCTTCTTCTTCTTCTCCTCCTCCTCCCCTCTCTGCAAGCTCCTTCTCCTTGCGACCGGAAACCGGAACGCCAGGTTCGGTATCGGCACCGAAGTGACGGAGAGAGGAAAAGCTAACAGTGCAGCCGTAGGAATGGAAGGGACAATAGGACCGAGGGCAGTTGACTGACACGTGTACGTCGAGGGCAGTCGCTAATGCGGTCATCGGCACCCGCAGAGAAATTTTTTATCACGACCGGATCTAATTAATCGAGTGAATTATAACCATTGATTTCAATGCATATAAAGCGGCCTATATGAAATTTATAACATCAACAATTATAATTCATTGTGTTGCGATAATTTTTCACACGTAATCGATACTTGCGTTGGATAAAATGATAAACAAAACAAGTGCAGCAAAGTAAAAAAGAAGAAGAGACAGATTTACGTGGTTCGACAGGTTGGCCTATCTACGTCCCCGAGCAATCACACGTAACTCTCTTTGATCACCGGAAAATTACAACACACACCTCTCAACGCGACAAACACTAAAGAGTGGGTCGCACTCTCAAAAAACCTTTTCGCAGTGCAACACACCCAAAAATTCCTCTTACAAGAGATAATCTCAAACCCCCCAAAACACCATTGATGCAAAACGCAGAGAAAGTACAGTGGAATAACTCAGAGATCCATGACTTACAACTATTCTCCTCTCTCTCTCTCTCTCTCTCTCTCTCTCTATCTCTCTCTCTACACACGTACAAAGAAGTGGACGAGTGGTTGCAAACACTAAAGTAGTGAAGAGGTATTATGGGCTATTTTTCTGCTGTCACGTTCTCCCACTTGAAGACTATTCTCGAATAGGCTTCACAACTCCGATTTGCCCAGCCCATCACCAATCAATTGGTAATTGCAAGCCCAAGAGAAGTTCCGCACCATATAAACTTCTCTCTCGCAATAGGCTTTGTTAGTGCATCCGTTATGTTGTCGTTGGTGTGAATCTTTTGCAAAGAGATAACTCTATCTTCCACTACATCACGAATAAAGTGATATTTGACGTCAATGTGTTTCGTGCGAGAGTGAAACATTGGATTAACAGACCAAATGCAACGCACTCGACTATCATAATGAATAGTGATCGCTTTTTGTTTGATTCTCAACCCATTAAGCAATCTCTTCAATCAAATGCCTTCCTTGCATGCATCTGTTCCTACAATATACTTCGCTTTTGTAGTGGATAACGCAACCACATATTGTAACCTAGACATCCAACTAATTGCTCCATTAGCTAAAGAGAAACAATACCCAATGGTAGATCTCGGTCTATCACGATCTCCCGCATAATCCGAATCCACAAATCCAACCAACCCCAAATTTTGGCTACTATAATGAATATCCATGTTAGAGGTCCCCTTCAAGTATCAAAGGATCCATTCACCACCGTCCAATGATCTCGACCCGATTTGCCATGTACTTGTTGGTCGCTCCAACTACTTATGCAATGTCCGGTCCGGTGCATACCATGGCAAACATAAGACTCCCTCTGCCGATGCATATGGTACTTGAGCCGTCTCTGTTTTCTCTACTTCTATGCTAGGATTCTGTTCGGAAGATAGTTTACAACCAATAGGAAGGTATGTATTAACTAGTTTGCATTCCGCATATTGAAGCACCGCAGAATCTTTTCAACATAGCTCTTTTGAATTATCCAAATCGTCCTATTTTCACGACCTCCGAGTCTTGTCATCCCAAAAATTCGATTTACGGCTCCCAAATCTTTCATATCGAATTCCCTAGCCAAACGAGCTTTGAGGTCCGCAATACCTTCTTTTGAAGTACCAGTAACTAACATGTCGTTGACATACAACAACAAAATTATGAAGCCACAATTACTATGATTGCAAACATAAGCACAAGGGTCTACTTCACATCTTTTGAACCCCAAACTCACAATGAAAGAATCAAATTGCTTGTACCAAAGCATCTCGGCGCCTACTTCAAGCCATACAAACGACCTATTCAGCCGAGAAATCTTGTTTTCTTCAATAAAGCCTTCGGGTTGAGTCATGTAAATTTCTTCATCAAGATTTCCATGCAAAAAGGCTGTTTTAGCATCCAATTTCGAAGCTCTAAGTCTAGCACAACCTGCGACACTCAACATAGTACGAATAGTAGTTAGACAAACAATTGGAGAGAATATTTCATTGAAATCAATACATGAGTTCTAAGTATAGCCTTTCACCACTAAACGAGATTTGTATCGTTCAATATTCCTGTTAGTGTCTCTTTTCAGCTTGTAAACCTACTTGCAATCAATAGCCTTTCGTCCTTCGGGTAACTTGACAAGATCCTAGGTTTTGCTTTTGTGTAGGGACTCCATTTTCTCCTCCATAAATGTCTTCCATTGAGAAGCATCGCTGGACTCACAAGCTTCCTAATACGTACAAGGCTCTCCCTTTTCGGTGATGCAAGCATAACTCGTCACATAATCATTTAGCTAAACTGGTGGTCTAGTAGTCCTCCTAAGAGGTCCTTGGTCAAGCTGAGTTTCAATACCGGTTTTATCTGTATGCTCTCTATCGGTTCATCTCTACTAGCTTCATATGTATGAGTCAAATATTCTTCAAATTGATTTTGAGCTTCGTTTGATGATTCAAGTTCAAATATCTGCGATGGCCTAGCATTTGGCGTTTCTTTGTCTTTCTCGCAACAAATCTTCATTAAAGACGACATCTCGGCTAATAACGACTTTGCGGGTAGAAGGATCCCACAATCTATACCCCTTTACACCTTCGCATAGCCAAGAAAATACACTTTCCGAACCTTGCTTCAAGTTTAGTCCTTTACTCTTTAGGAACCCGCATATAAGTATTACAACTAAGAGTACGGAGGAAAGAATAGTCAACGGGGTTTTCTAGCCCATATCTCTTCCGAATCTATCCATTAAGAGCCGTTGTTGGGGAACAATTTACTATTTAACACACCGTACATACAACTTCAGCCCAAAAACTCGATTCATACTAGCGCAGCTCAACATAATTCGAGCACGATCCATTAGCGTATGATTCATAGGCTCGGCCACTCCATTTCTTTGTGGAGTGCCGAGAACCGTGAAGTGTTTTTTAATGCTATGCTCGAGACAAAAATCTAAGAATTTTTGCATCATATATTCTCCTCCATTATCGATTCTCAAACACTTTATTTTTGTTCCTTTTTGGTTTTCCACCAACGCTTTAAACTTCTTAAAAGAAGCAAAAGCATCACTTTTCCTTTTAAGAATGTAAACCCAAAATTTTCTTGAAAGATCATCAATAAATAAAATAAAATATTTGGCACCACCCACAGTTTATCGGGGGACTCCCAAGTGTTAGAATGTATGAAGTCTAAAATATTCGGACTTCTTGCTTTCGAACGACAAAAAGGAGTTCTATAAAACTTTCCGAATTGGCAACCTTCACAAAAGTTTAAATTAATAGTTTTTAAACCAGGAAGAAGACCACGATCAAGAAGTACCTTTAGTCCTTGCATGCTCATGTGTCCCAAATGCCCGTGCCGGATAGTTGCCGATTCTATGACAAAGATTGGCGATTACGGCTTCATCGGCTACTGGTCTCTCCATTCACTGTATAAACCGCATATCAATTGTCCTTTCACCACGATAAGTGCTCCTTTGAAAATCTTAGATTGTCTCTTTTCCAAAGTAATTTTATAGCCATTTTCATCAAACTTTCCCAACGACAATAGACTTTTCCGCGGATCCGGTACATGCTTGTACACCCAATATTGTATGCATGATGCCATCAAACAAGGTAACATTGACATCTCCAATCCCCACATCATGACATGAGTTATCATTGCCCATGTATACCGTACCTCCATCACATGAATGATATGTATGGAACCAATTCCGATGTGGTGTCATATGGAAAGAAGCGCCCGAATCCAAAATCCATTGATATTGCACGCGCTTTATTGAATCTGCGGACATCACCTCGCCATCTTCGGGTAAGTCTATATTTTCAACGATGTTTCCTCGAGAACTTGTTGATGATGATGCATTTTTAGAATCATATTTTAGATTTTGCTGATTCTCCTTGGATTTACAATCTTTACACATGTAACCCTTTTGTCCACATTTCCAACAAGGACCCAACGTTCACCTCTTTTACTTGGACATGAACTGCTTTCTCCCACTGGAATCTTTGTCCATGGATCTTTCCCTGGCCATCATAGCATTACCGAAGTGCTCTCGAGAGTTTTTCTACGAAACTCTTCCTTCATAACGTAGCAATAATCAAATCCATGTCAAGATCCGCTCCAAGATTACTAAGATTCCCGATCAAGGAATCTCATGTATTAGGCATAGAACACGGAAAGAAGTGTTACCTTCTTGTCATCCTTGATTTTGACGCCGATGGAAGTCAATTTGCTTAATATGATGTTGAACCTATTCGGGCACTCTTGGAAAGAGGAGCCTTCCTTCATCTTTAAACTGTAAAATTGTCGATGAAGAAAAATTTTGTTTGACATTGTTTTCTCTTGATAGAGATTCTTCAATTTGTCCCACAAACTTTTGGCAATGGTTTGATCGAGAGAAATTGAAGAGGACAGAATCATCTAACACCGTAAGTAAGTCCACCATTGCTTTGTTTGATCTTTCTATGCAAAACATTCATCTTTCATCTCTGTCGGCTTATGATCTTTATTGGCAAGAGCAACTACACAATTGTCTTTCACCAAAGACCCCTTGCATTTTCATCTTCTACAATGGATAGTTGGATCCAAGTGAATTTTGGCACCTCGAACTTTGTAGAAGTCGATATGGCCATCGCACAAAGTCGAAACATGTACGTTGACATTATGTGCAAGCACAGGCTTCTCGAACCGTCGGCTCTAATACTACTTGGTGCGATAATTCTTCACACGTAATCGATGCTTGCTTTGGATAAAACGATAAACAAAACAAGTGCAGCAAAGTAAAGATGGAGAGACACAGATTTACGTGGTTCGACAAGTTGGCTCGTCGACATTCACGGGCAATCACACGGAACTCTCTTTGATCATCAAGAAAATTACAATGCACACCTCTCAACGGGATAAACACCAAATAATGGATCACACTCTCAAGAACCTTTTCGCAGTACAAGTTTCATAACCACGGAGATATTGCATATCCAAAAATTCCCCTTACAGGAGATAATCCCAAACCCCCAAAAATACCATTGATGCGAAACACGAGAGAAAATACGATGAATAACTAAAAGAACCATGACCTACAACTGTTCTCTCTCTCTCTCTATATATATATAAAGAAGTAAGGAGGGGTGATTGCATACACTAAAGTAGTGGAGAGATACCGTGGGCGAGTAGCCCCACTTTCTGCTGTCGCGCATTAGACTCACTCCATTCGGGTCCAATCAAGAAGTTCTCGAATTCGATGGCTACGTAATTTCGGGGTATCCCCCGTCTCGTCCCAAATGAAACCATGACACGGGTGTGTGAGGACAAAATGAGCTTTCACACAACCGAGTCCGCAAGAGAGTGACCGCCCAATAAGATTTCTTTGGGACGGATATTCTATGTGAGCTATTGTTTGGGGGAAATACACGTTGGTGATGTGGACGCAAACAACGGAGAGAAAAAAAATTGTTTTTTAGCCACTGGAGAGCGCAATTCAAGTCCTTTAGCTAAAAAAACAAATTTTTTTTTTTAAAATTTTCACATCGCTTGCTCGATGGCAAATGACCTCACACAGCCGCCGCCATTTTTTTCAAAAAGAAAAACTTTTACGAAGCATTTTTATCTGGGACGCAAAATTACTTTCAAATGAATGTTTTTAAAAAATTTTATCCAAACACTACTGCATTTTGAAAATACGTCTTTACACGTTGAGTGATGTGGACGCACGACGACGACATAAATAAGGGAAGCAAATCGGGCAGAGGGTCCAGAAGAGGAAATAGAATATTGAGCAATATCAGTGACACCCTCATTCGATCCCACGTTCGGCTTTCGAAATTGTCCGAAGGTATTATAAATTTTTTTTATTTTTTAATTTGATGAAATTCGCACTCAGCAAGGGGAAAAGTTCCAATTGATTGTGACATCATCGTATTGTACGCAACACCTGACGAGATACAGACGCGTGGAGGCCGAATTATATTTATGGTATTTGGAGGAGCGTGGGTGAAATTAATTGGTGGGGCCCGGAAGCTGTGTTAGAGTGGCTCTTGGGGGGCGGGAATGATTGTGTCACCAGGCCCATGACAGGTGACGTGGGTGGTGGGGTCCCTCAAGAGCTGGGTTTGCGCCACGTGGACTTGTTTCAGGGGAGCCAAATGATATGAGACTCACTTTTAATTCAACTGGAGAACCAAATTCGGGTCCCCCACATAAGAAGCCGTAGTTCCTACCGTCCTTTACACGGAAAAAAAAAAGAGAGAGAGAGACTAAATTGTAATGTAGATGATATAAAAAAAAAATTATGCAAAATTTTCGGGCTGAGCCGCCAAGAGCTCAATGGGGCTAGTCATAATGAATATAAGAACTTGCCCGAGCCCGCCCAAAAGTACCGTCCATGCCTATATGGCATGGGCAGGCTTTTGGGCTATTGGTAAAAAAAGACTCTTTTTAGAGTAAAAAATTATGTACAAAGATCATTTTAGTATCAAAAATTTTAATTGGATCACTTAAGTGCCAAGCTAGAGACAAAAAGATCACTTTAATGCCTTCATCGAAAAATTTCGATCATTCACAATATGTGGCATTTTTAATTAATTTTTGAATTTTAAGTGGTATTTAAAAAAAATGAAAGAATTTAAAAAAAGTCCACGTGGACTTCAAAATTTAGAAAGCCCTTGCCGCCTGATCTGCAATTCCCTTTTTCTTTTTTTTTTTTTTTTTTAAAATTTTTCAGGTTATTTTTCAAATTATTTTAAATAAAAAAAATTAAATTTAAAAAAAATGCCACTGGTGGACTTTTGGTGAGTCACGCTAGGGTTATATATTAATAAAAAGTGTCACGTCGGATTTTCCGTAAAACATATCGGAATTGGTACTTAAGTGATTCTTTTTTTAAAAAAATTGGCAATAAAGTGATCCGACGGAAACTTTTGGCGCAAAGTGATTTCCGTACATAATTTTTGGCATCAAAAAGTGCCTTTTTCCCCGAGCCTATGAGCAAATACAAGTTAAGGCGAGCCTCCGGCTCCGCATGCGCCTGCAACACATAAAACGATGGATCTGCCATGACAAGCTAGTCCTTATAAGGAAACAGTTATGACGGAAAACCATGCATCTCGTGGCGAGCGTGGAGCTCCCAGGGTGAAAAACATAAGGATTTATTGATACGGGTCGTCACATTCCATCTCGCATTGGTTACTTAAGTCGCCGTTGATGTTGGCAAAATAAACTTCCGCGCGACATCGAATCGAATACTGATCGTGCAATGCCGTCGTGCTTTGGACGACGAGTTGAATGCTTCCGTGGACATGGGGCGTACGGTGTGAAAGCCAGGCCCTTGAAGCCATATGGTTAAATGCTTCCTAGGCGGTTCCTACTTGTACGAACCTCCCTTTACTTCTCTTCTTCTTCTTCGTCTTCTCTCTTGCAATGCACAAAACATGTTTTTGGGCTGAAATATCAAGGCCCAATGGGCCGAAGCCTTCTGTGTTCCAAGCCCATTCACCCGCCCTCCACGCTATTATTCTCTCGTACAAAATGTCGCCCCCAAAACGGCATCTTGTTTCCAGCGGACGACATAAGATGCCATGTCCTGAGCAAAAGAGAAAGGAAACAAGACAGACGAGGGATGGAGAAATCACTTTCATGGACCATTTTTCCAAAACCAAGGCCCCCTTTTTTCCCAGAATGGGCAAGAAGATTCTAGATCGATCCGGCACGTGGGAACAGGCCCAAAAGACTCTATCCACAATGTCTGGTTTAAAACGATTATTTTATTAGGATTCTACTCTCTCTTTTTTTTTCTTTTTCCTTTTTGGGTTGTAAGTTTTGAGGTTCAAAGAGCATGAGAACTTTAATTTGGACTAGGAAAATTAGGTTCGGCTTGACATGCCAATTCATTAAATCGATCCGATTGAAAGGTTTAGGTAGCTTTAAGACTTCCCTGGCGCTTTTCCCCGCTCTCTAGTAGCACGAGAGGTAAAGTAGGCGTTTTTGCGCATTCGACGAATAGCATCGTTGCGATGTTCAGAGAAGCGACTCATAGTGCGTAAGAAATAAGAATTCCCAAAATTAAATGCGAAGTTATATAGGATGCATTTCGCTCGAGACATGAGTAATCGATCAATTACGAAGCGTCGGTCCTGCAACAAACATCATGTGCTTTCTCCTCATCTCGGGATAATGGCCTCATCCATGCGAATCCTCTGGTACATAAGAGACGAGGGGGCCCATCTCGTGCTCTCACCCGCATAGATCACTATTTTTCGAAATCGAAACTTGCTTTACATGAACTTAACTAGCTTTGCGAGGGAAACGAAGGCGAAACTCTATGCGCCGATCAACCAAACGGCGGACAAAAATGTCGGTGAACGGTAATTTTCGACAAATGGCGTCGGCAATCCGCAGTTCTTTCGGTGTTAAATGCTATTCTAACTCGTGCTAGTGACTTCGTAAGAATTGATTAGCGAGAATTGATTAAAGTAAACGTAATATGTACTTGCACTTAAAGAAGGTCCGGGATGGAGAAAAGACAGCGTAGGAAAAGGTGATATAACAGGAGTGATGTGAATCCTCGGGCGGGGTTGATAAGAAAAGCATAAGTAAAGAGGGAGACTTTAGGTGCGGATCGTCCCCGTCACCACCCTTTCTTGATCTTCAAGCGCTTTCCTCTCCAATTGCTTTCTCAGTTTATTCCCTTTTCATAAGGATTTTCCTTTTCAGACATTTTCGGACTACATAAGTCAAAGGTTTAATACCACCGGAATTTTGGATGTTCTTCGACCCATTTGGGTGTCCTTCCGTTTTATCTACTTGAAATGAAATGAGGTTGTATCCGATCACCAAAAAAAATAAAAAAATAATAAATACGACCAAAATTCTCAAATCGTAAACTCATGTCGAAATTAACCTTGAATTAGTTTCGTGCCGCAAAACACGCCTAATCGGTGCCCAATGTAAAAAATCTACCCTCGTTTGGCTTCTGTCTAATGTGCTTGTTAATCGTGGAAATAGAATGAGAAACAACTCACATGATAGGCTTGCGACGTGCAAAATCCAACACGAACTGGTATTCTAAACAATATCGTCATGGCTTCCATAGAAGAAGGAAAAAAAAAACGACAGCTTTCTCAATATCGGTTTATTTTCTTCAAATCTAGCTTCCCCAAATTGAGAACAATAACGCTATTAATATCTGCTAATTTTGGCTTGGGATCTCCATCGCTTTTCGAAAATATGCTGAGTGGTAAAATTTGTTATCGGTGTACCGATTTTATTATTTCCGTGACGCAAAAATTGATTTGAGGCAAATGAGACACGACTATATCAATTTGGGATTTTTTTTTTTTTTTGCTGTATCAAATCTGAATCTAAAGTACAAGATGGAAGATTTGCTAAATTTTATTAGAGAAGTTAGGGAGACAAGTGGAGTGATGCTAATGGTAAGTGAGATGGTAAGCTTAGGCCTAATCATAAGAAATGTTTACCAATGTGAAGTAATTATAGTCCAAAAGAGTGGAGAAATCGTGGCATTCTGCCAAAAAAAGTAATGCATGGAAAGGTCACCATCACATTTAAATTTTGCAATCAACCCCCTCCGTCTCCTTCATTCAAATCTCATCATTGTATCGCAGAAAGGACCTCAATAAATAATTATTTCTTTTTTTTGTTTTTTTTTTATTTTATTTGGTTTTGATGAGGTTCTGTTTGATTTCGCCGCCACCTGCGCTGTCCCAACCACCGCTGCCGAGCGGCGGGTGGGGCTGAGGGGCCTCAAAGTCAGCAGCTAAAAAGTTGAGCCCTAAGCTTTCCTTCACGTGCTGCTAGTCTCCACTCCACTCACTCATAAAAGAAGCCAAAAAAAAAAAAAACACTTATTACAGCATTTTTTGCAGTTTTTAATGTTCTAATTTTTTTTTCCATATTATTCGTAATAATTATGGGGAAAAAAAAAAAAACCAAACTACATACACATTTTTTCATTTTTACATTTACCCCCAAACTTTTGTACACAAAAACCCCAAACTTTTAAAAATTTTTTTTCATTTTTTTTATATAAAAAAGACACACAAATATAATTTATGATTTTTATGTCACAAAAAAATAGTTCGGGGGAAATATGCACAGGGATAAGTTTATGGTTTTAGACGTAAAAAAAGTTTGGAAATATGTCACAGAGTGAAAGTTTGGGGTTTTTATGTCACAAAAAAAAGTTTAGGTAAAGTGTCATAGTGGCATAGTTTAGGGTTTTGGTGGTTTTTCCCTAATTATGGAATAATTATTTTCTCTCAATTTTCAAGTATTATGATAGTTTTTCCAATTATATGGTGTTTCAGTCGGAATTTGATTGTTTGATTCTCGCTAAAGAATCTTGCGACATAGATTAAATAAGAGTTAGTAACGTAGAAAATCCCGATTTGATGCATATGTGATAAATTTGCTCCGAATTAATTTTTTATCATAAAAAATCCCAAATCGATATATATACTTGTGATAAATTTATTCCAAATTAATTTTTCGATCACAAAAAATTTCAAACCGATACGCTAATGATAAATTTACCCTCTTTTAATTTTCGTTAATTGAGTTATTATTAACTCTTTAAATAACGAATCCCGTTTCGGGGAGTTTTCTTAGTGCATGTTTTCGGGGTTCCCCTTTCATCGGATTTCGTTAGTGTGCAGGTCAAGTTTCAAAGGGGATCGGAGGAGCTTCGTGAATGGTTCACTCTTACTATTAGATCTGTGCTCGTTCAACTTTTTATTCTCGCAAGGCGATGGTGTTGGGGACTCGAATCTAGGCGCGCACCATCAAAAGGCAAAGTCGTATCGATAAATGAAGATCTCTATGTGCGCTCATTTTTGAAGATGATGATCGGATCTTGATTTTGGTTTGAAAAAATCATAAATTTGTTTTTAGAGGGTGTGACCTCAATCTTTGATCTAATGATTTATCTTGTTATTCGGGATCTATTTTGTTGTAAAATTGTAGTGGTCGGATTGCGGTGTTTTAATTTTTAATTTTTTGGCATATATGAATTAAACGTTACCTATATATATATATAATGAATCCCGTCTATTATTCTTGGCTTTGGGTCCAAGAGTGGGACCGGTGGAATCGAAAAAGCGTGCAACTTTTTTTGTGCCAAAGTGACGGAGAAAGCTACGATTACAAGGAGAGAGACGACAAATCCCATGCTTGGACTATCGAGCTATTTATGGCTTCTTTAATAGTTGCGTTGGATTTGCCAATGTACTCGGTTTCAACTTGACCCCCAAAAAAAAACAAAAAACTCCAACGCACCATTTTCAACACAAATCATAGCTTACGTGGACTTTTAAGTTTTGGCCCACTTGATTGGAACTTTGGACACTCAACACCTTTAATTGAAAAGGTTGAGACTTTATTAGAATCCCATTTTGTACTGAATTTAGGTTACAAGAAATGTGTTCATCTCCAATTCTCCATTGTGGACTCCCATCGTTTTTATCACGAGACTTTTGTTGGGATATGATCGGAAACCCTTCGTCATGCGAATAATGACTAACTTCTTTACCCACGACGTTGTAAAAATGATTTTGGTTTTCATGTGGCTAGGGCATTCTCGAGCCTCCTTGATAGCTCATAGCTAGAATGTTCATGACGAGAGTTTGGGGATTGTGCGAGATTGTGTTGTAGCATTCCTTATTAACTACGAGTTTATAGTAGTTGGGGAGAGTGAATCTCCGCTGTCAGACGGAGACATGAGTTGCGGGTCTCTATGTTTTGCAACGTTGCATTACACGTGTAGCGTGAAGAGAGTGCATGGAGACATAGCATATTTTGGTCTCCTTGGACTAGTGATTATCTCGAACTCGTGAAGTACCTTGTTAACACGCTATGGATATGATAGTATTGTTTTCATGTGATAGCATCGAAGATCGAACTTGTATTATGCGTGTGATCCTAAATTCCTCTTTAAATCTTATCGAACACTAAGGAAATCATTAGACATAAACATCATCAAAATTATATATTGAAAAAAAAGGTTTACACAATCATTTTAGAACATAACTAAATATCTCGTAATGGCAATCGATCGGAGAAGGAACTAACTCGTAACGATACTACTTAATTGTCGATTTGAGGTGCCACTGTATCGTCGCATGATATGAAATGTCGTAGCTAGGATTCAAGAGTCCTCACGTTGGGCTTAGTTGAGATTCATAAATATGAAATCTGGCACGCTGAGATAGCATTCATTGTGTGCTTCCAAAATTGCTGCAAGCCAAGAAAATTTAATCTAGACATTTCCCTTTTTGATTTATTTTAGCGAAAATAAAAAAAAAAAACGATTTTGAAATCCCTACTTTTTCTTAATATCGGAGCGCATCATATACCTAAATACATTTTATCGCGATTCTAATTGCAAACAGAAAAAAAATTCTCCAAAACTAGTCTCGAAAATTTTCAATGAACGCACCAATTCTTATGATCAAACATTGAAGACCGGAATAACTTTGCTCAACATGAATATGTCGAGGGTTGCGTGAGTTGGAAACAATTGCTTAGCCACTATATTTCTATGATATATAATCAACCACGCCTCATTTGGCTATCGCGTGATACTAATATATTATTGGGGTTATCCCATATCGATTATGGAAAGGGTTAGTGGTCGGTTTATAAGTGTGAGGGAAAGTCTCGTTCTTTGAGTTAATTTTTGGGATGAAAGATGCCCAAGATCACCCAACACTCTTATCTTACCAACAAGTTACCAATAATCCAATCACAAGAGGAGATATTCAAGTCTGACCCAACACGGGAGAGGAGATATTGCAAGTCTAGACCCAATATGTGAGGTTGTCACTAGGAAAGAAGATTCACGTCTCTTTTGGCCTAGCGAAAAGATGTATTTTGCAAATTATACTTTGATTCTCAAGAAGAAAAAAAAAAAAAATTGAGCGTGCGCGTTGTCTTTGGGAATGCAACTTACTTCGTCGATGTTCGTGAAGAGAAGAAACTTTCATCAGCAAGAGGATTAAATGAGAGTTTGACCGTGGCAATCGCACCGAAATAAATGATCTCGAACGTTGCTTATCCTTCAAGAACGAAGCCGCTTGGGATAAAATACAGCCAAACGTAAAGCATGCAATACCAAAATTGGGATTTTGTCAACGGCGATCCTAATTAAACGATTTATTAATTTTTTCAAAGGTTAATATCACGAAAAATTTCAAATTTTTACATTTGTGATAAATTTACTTCAAACTAATTTATTGACCACGAAAAAACCTAAAACCGATACATGAATGATAAATCTATCTGAATAATTTTTTGACAGAAAACCTTAAAGATACACTTGTGACAAATACACAATGCGTTATTTTTCGTTAAATTGAATTAATACCATGAAAACCTCCAAACCGATATACCTAAGCTAAGTAAAGGGCAAAAACTCCAATTTGGTACACCCGTCACCTATCGAGTGTCATTTAATCAACGGAGGGTAAATTTGTCACGGGTGTACCAATCCATGGATTTTGGTGGTCAAATAATTAATTTAGGGTAAATTTATCACGAGATATATAAGTTCGAGGATTTTTCGTAGCATTAATAATTTTTTTCAACTATTTTAAATCAAGTCCCTTCTGAAAATTTAATAGTGGATTTTATTTAGAGCGGTGAAAGCCACCGGCAGAACATGCAAGTACGCACGAAAAGAGGAGGACTTTGGGGCTTTTTCACTGCTTCCATTGAAGATTGATGTAGCTAAAGATTGTCGTGGATTGCAACTCTCAATGTTGCAATCGGGTTTGATTTTTGGCCATCTTTTTATTCTCCGGGAGCTGCTGCAGCTTTCCTCACGGACCACTTTCTGAGGAAAAGTTTATGCAAAGGTACGAAAGGATATCGAGAAAATCAAAGAGGATCTTGACCGCCCCAGAATTGCATATGTTCTGAAACTTTGAATTGTGCTTTTGGTTTTGCCCAATTTGATAAAAAAAGGGAGAAAACTTTTGGTCCCGCCCACAATAGAAAGGGAAGATAGACTGATACGAGTCCTTTTAATTTGTGCGAACAATAGCTATCACATTAGGAAAAAAAAATAAGATTTATTTTTTTGGGAAAATGACTTAAAAAAAAGATCTTTCCGGGAAAAAAAAAAGAAAGTTTAAGATGAATCGTAACCATATAATAGCAATGGCCCAGGCAGAATCATAATCCGATAAAAGTTAAAAGAACGAGAAAGCGGCTTCTTAAATCTCTAATGCCTTTTTAATGTGACAGTTAAACTTCGTTTCTTTTATTTTATGAAGATTTGAATTTTTGTTTTCTTAACTGACCCTGCATTTTTTCGCAACAATAAATGTTTATTGATTTGCCGGTTCGAAATAAATGACGAATGGGTCTCCCTCGTTCTTATGATCTTAGATAGCGAGCGAAATCGGTCTATTTTCAATTTGATTCTTTGTGTGCCAACAACATCTTTGCAAACAATTTGATTTTTTTTTATATAAATATTCGACCCAAAAAAATCTTTTTAAATAAGGTATTACTTTTCGGCCAAAAAAAAAAAGGTATTATTTTTTGGGCAATTTGAGTCAAAGCGATCATAAAGCGCGTGTGTGCATTTTACGCAACGCAAGCAACTTTTTTCCTCATTTATTTTTTTATTTTTTTCGGAAAAAAAGAAAAAAAGGCAGCTCTGAAAATATCTTTTACTACAAAAGAGGACGGAAATTTAAGTCCCCATCTCAAAATTACGGTTTCGTCCTCCGCCCGACGACTGCCATCTCTGCTGTCTCCACCAAACCCCCCAAAGTCGCCTGTGCTTTTACGCTTCTGTCCTTCACCTGTGTTTTCTTCGGTCTGGCCTGTCGGAAGCATCAGTATGTCTTTTTCGCTCTTCCCCTTTTCCGAAATCTGTCGCTTGAATCACCACGTCATCAGCCTCGTGCTGTAAAATTCAAAATTTTTTTTTCCTCCCTTCCCATCTCCCGACAACTTAAAACTTTTATTACGTTCAATTTGAAACGATTTGAAATTTGATCGGTACCTATTATTTCCTTGATTACTTGCTTGCGATTCTTAAAGGGGAGGAATTCTTTTATGCAATAGTAATCTAATCATATTAATTCCCTACAATTTTTTTGAGTAACCAAAAAATTGTAACGATCTAATCATTGGCGATCGTCTTAACCGAACTCGCCACGTCGAAATAATACGAAAATTGATTGAAATAAATATATTAAAATTTTGCGTAAAAATTAAAAACTAAATTGATAAAATTGAAAAATCCAAAACTGGATGGCCATCTCGTATTTAGGATTGATTGAGCAATTTTTTGGATTTATTCCACGAGCACATGGCATTTTGTTTGCATAATTGTCGACGGTTGGAAAATCATGCTCTACCGTATCGCCGTTACTTTATCTAGCGATAACTACCTCAGGCTCCACATTTTAGATTAAAAATTTTCAACTTTTAGTCCAGTTCTTTTGATTGAGAAAAAGAGGGGAATTCAAAGAATCGTGCTCGAAATAAGTATTTTCAATGCAATTTTTTTTTATCGATGCGATCTATTTTGTCCAAATGCATACATAAACATGTTCAATATTCAATGTAACCATCTCAATTTATATTGAGAAAGAGAGAGAGAGAGAAAATTAATTAATTCCGAGATTATGTTTTCTCTTCGAAGCGTTTGACGATTTTGGTACATTCTCGGGAATGCCGAACCAAATCAATCTCGCGTGCGGCACGTGCGGCAGCCTTCCAACTCAGCAAGGCGAAAGCTCAGTCCACTTCTCAAGTCTTTCAACTGAGAAAATATAGGAGTCAGGGGCAATCTCGTAATTGGAGCCAACACGAGGGGCTACATATTTATCTGACAGCAGCGATACTTCCGCGAGGATAAAGAAATCGAGGAAAAGAGGGGAAAACGCTTCTGTATGTCTCGGCGCCTCATTGAACCGGGCGTTGCCTCGTGCTCTCGGACCCGCGAAACGAACCGGCGGCGTGGTATGACACTCTCCGTCGCCGGGACTCTCTTCTCTCTCTCTCTCTCAAAACTCTCTCCTTTCGTCTATTCTCCCCCGTTTGCAAAACCCAGAACCCCCAATTGCTCTCTTCACTTTGGACCTTGATTTTGCTCATTATTTGCGGTTTTGCCTCGCAAGCCTCGGCCGTTATAGCACAGTTCGCAGTTGGCACCAGCTCTTCCTTCCTGTTCACCTGTCTCCCTGCTCTGCTTCGGGGGCACTGCCAATGCACGGTCACTAGCAGAAGCTGCATTGGTTCAGTGAAGTGAGTGAACAATTTATTTCTTCCGCATTTTTCTCGCGACTTCTTGTTTCCTTCGTCTTTTCTAGCTGTTGATAGAAACATCAGAGTTGGTTGTTTTTGGGCCATGATCTCGTTCTGCTTCGGTTACGTGGGGATCGCAAGTTTGCTTCTTTCTTTCTCTTTTTATAAAGGTTTTTCTTTTCTCTTCCTCGCTCGGTGAGCTTCGTTCTTGGCGTGATCATGAGGATCGTATGAGGTTTTCCAGTGTGGGAATTTTGTGACAGTTGTTGGATTGGGCAATTGGCGCCGTGCATGGAGGATTCGGGTTTGCTGTCTTGCATGTTGTGTATGGCGTGGGAAAGTTCCACCAGCGAGCTGTGGATAATGTCGATGGTATGCGCGGGATTTCCCGCGTCGTGAGGAGTTTGTCGGGGTTTTTCTCGCATCCTGTCGCGGACAATTAAAGGCCTGCGAGGCGATTGGGGTTTGATTTTCCAGCGCAAAGTTAAGAATCTGTTGGTGATGATGGTTGTGCTCTTGGTGCACTCGATTGATCCATTGATAAGCTGCAATGTGGCTTTGCTATTCACTCCTTGTTATAGATGATTGGTCCTGAAGAAGGAGAATTCTTTAAAGGGGGGGTGCTTGTACTCTGTGCGGGGACCAATATAGGTGATTTGATGCTTGTAGTTAATCGATCAATACCCGATCAAAATGACTTTTCTAAAAGAAATTTTTCCAGCAAGTAAGATGGTCGTTTGTGGCCAAATTTCTGATTTTTTATAGTTGAGTATTCACGAACACATGATTTAGTTATCTGAGTAATGTGATGGTAAATACAAAAACTCTTATCCACAAAAACCTGTCAAATAGCGGGTTCTGTCCCATTGTTTGTGCATCTCAAGAGTACAATTTTAGTTACATTGTTTACATGGTCAAGACAGCTTATGGAGATGATGTATTTTGGATGGAGCTGTCTTTCTAACTTGACGCGTGTTCCAATCTTGCCCTCACTGGAGTGCTTTTCACTTTTATGAGTTTGGACGAGAGACGTGTGCTGGATTTCCTTTTGGAGAGCTTTTACACTTTTTTCGTATTTATACTGGATACCCAGCTCTTATGTCAGCAGTGTGAAAGTTCAGAATCTTTGATAGCTTGAGGTTGTTCTCGAAGGAAATTGAGAATATTAGATTGTCTATCTTTCAATACCAGTATCCTTGTTTTTCGAGTTATCCACCCGTGGAAGATTTTGTTGTCTTTCCTTTATAGTCAAAGTTAAATTTACGATTGTTGCTCAATCAGTCATTTGCTCGACAACAAGATGAGGGTTTTTTTTTTCTTAGGAGAAAGAGTTGCTCTACTCATTTACGTGATTGACTAGCTTGATTTTTAATCTTCAAATTATCTTTCACGGGATTTACTTTTTTTCTTCCCCTGATAAGTAACATTTGAAAGGTAAATAATATGCTTTAAAGAACAACTGTATATGGATATTAAACTGCCAATATTTCTCATTAGATGTGTTTCCATTACTCGGTGGCTTGATCAATGTCATGCATCCCAAAGGTAATAAACTTCATTTCAGTGGAAAAAGGATCTAGGGTGGGGAACTTTACGATCTGCATAAAAATTGCACAAAACACTCCTGTTGATGCATTTACACTTCTTATGGAGCTGGTCTTAAGACTCTTGGTTGGTGACAATTCATCACATCCTTCATATATTAAAGACATATGATGACACCCTTTGGGAGATGCACCTAAATTTTGCCATTTTTCTCATATCCTAATGCTGTCAATTTTAGGAAATAATGAGTCTTCTTAAGATTTAGGACGCTGTCATTCCTCTAGGTCGGATTGGTCTAAGTAATGGTTCTCAATATGTTACTGTTGAATTTAACCTGAAACTCTACAGGTGATTCGTGAGAATATATGTATGGTAGAATGACTAGGTTTTCCTTAACAACAAACACAACATACACAAAGTGGGAAAAACCCAAAAAGCAAGACTAGTTTTCCTTAAATTACAGCTAAATCCATTTTCTGTTTTTGTGTCATTTTGGTGTTCATACGGTGAATGAAATGCTTGGGTTATTGTGGAATTTTTTGCATGGACATAAAGTTTTCTTGCGGCGGCTTATCTGATCTGTCCTTTTTCCTTCTCAAACTTATTTTGCTCAATTTGGCAGGTAGTTAGCAGAGAGACTGTGCTGCTCCAGCAGAAACTGAGGAGCAGGCTTGCTTTTAATAGGAAAAGGGCTTTACCAACTAATTGGACAGGCGATTTTGTTTCAAGAAGCTCTCAGATTGGATAAAGCGTGCTTTGAATTGTAAGCCAATAATTTTAACTATCTGTCAGAATTGTAAACTAGTTGGACAAGCAATAATTCTTCATCAAGATGCTCTCAAGTTTAGACAAATTGTACTTTGGACTGCAAGCTAAGAACTTTAATTGTCTATCAGAACTGTCTTTGTTTCTGCAATTTTTCGGCCTTCTAGAAGCTTCGCCAAGGGCGACTAGTTGCTTCCCGAAAGCTTGTTAATAGCTACATTCCCTGCTTCTCCAACAATCTTATTTTCTTCTGTCGCACCCCTACCCTAACATTTTCATTAGCAACATCTCCCTCCACCACGTATGCTAGGTCGTTTAACCTGGTTCATGAATGACTGGCACCATGGATATCCTAGTACGTCTTCCATGCCTTTAAGGAAGCTTGTTTTATGCAATAGGCAATTTTGATCGGGAGTTTTTAGTTATCTGACCCTGTATGATTATGAGCACTATCTCCATATTCCATTATTCCATGGGTCCACTCTTTGCCCAATCGTTTATGTCTTCATTTTTCTTCTTGGTTGTTTCATCCACTATCAAATCCTGTCGGGGAACAGTGTGTCTGTTCTACTTCTATTAACTCTATTCTTGAGTATTTTGACTATCTTAACTACAAGGCTGTCCAATTAATAGACAAGACAATCTACTTTGCAAGTGGGTGATGAAGTCACTTCACATGTTTATTCAGCATATCATGATGCATTTTTCAGTTTTCATTGTTCACTCCTTAAGATTTCGCTTCCTAAACTATGAGGTTGTGCAATTTATAGCCCAACAACCTATTTTATTCCTTTTGGCCAGACCCAACAATCTACTTTGGGCGTACCAAAATTTCGTGATGAAGGCAGCTCAGCCTTCTATTCAACAGATCATGATGCATCTCTTCATTTTTCTTACTTGTCTTCTTGAAGATTTCACTTTCTAAAGTACACGGTTTTATATTTGAATAGAGAAAATATCTACTTTGCAAGAGCCACAATTTCGTGCTTGAGTTACCACGCTCATTTATTCAGCAGATCACGGCTTCTCCATTAATGAAATGTCATGAGCCTCAAATTACATGAATTTTCCATTTTGTTCCATTCATTTTGTCTGATCAATCTTCATGCATGTCTTTTCAGTCTTTAAACCTACCCTAAACTCGAGAGTAAAATTGCTTTTTTCAATTAAGGTGCATGTATTTACTGTGTTATTCTCGGTTTTCATGTAAACTAACTGAAGGTGTGGCTCTTTCTCTTTCTGATTATTGAAAGAGCTTTTAGTGCAGAAATGACAATTTATTTCCTGGTTGTCGCAGCTTGATTATTTATATGTAGAGACAAAAATATTCAGAAGATTTAGTCCATTTATAGTCATTGCTTTCTTTACTTATTTTTAAGGTATTAGAGTTGTGGTCTTTAAGGTTTTTGCGCATCAATCTAGGCCATATTCTCACCAGGTTGAATTTAGCCATCTTACATTGCGACTGTTATTTTGATTGATGGTTTTGGGCATATGGGATCGTCATTGTTCTGTACATGGTGATTTGGTTATTAGTTCCATACTTGACCCAATCTCAATTTCAACTTTGGGCTCTCTTTTGCATGATAAACGATGTGATTTTTAACATTGTAAAGTCCGTTACTCATGTATATACTCTTCTTCAATCTAATTCTCTTAATTAAATGACACAAAAGAAATCGTGCACTCAGGAAGTGCGTGTGAGTGCTAGTGTATTACAAGTGATCTAATAACTCGTCATGCCAAACTTCTCCTCTTAAGAATGTTATATATCTAATTTAGCTTATTGTAGGTGTGAATTCCAATGGACAATGATTTCTGTGAGGAGCAGCAAGTTCCTTCTGCTGTTTTGACAGGAGTGGCCTTCAATGTTCTAAGTCACATAGAAGTGGTAAGTCTTCATATTGTCCCAATATTCCTTCACTTGCAACCCTTCAACTGCGTATTAAGTCTTTTATGTTGAAGTTGGAATGCATTAAACAAACTTTGGAAAGCATTGAGTAATTAATGCTGCTTGATATAGCTACTTTGAAAATTTCCATGTGTAAACGATAATGAGTAGTCTTCCAAGTAACTTTGAGATTAGAAATATTTAGTGGGCGTGCGGCACAAATACTTGACCTACACGTAAGTCGAAGTAAAATGTTGAACTTAAAAGTATGAAACCCTGAGACTGCCTGAGTTGGTAGGTTAGAAACTTGTGTGGCTAACTAAAGTTTGGCAACAGCATCAAAAGATCTCCACAAACTTGTGATTACCAGATTTATGACATGGCAGCATTGATAGGAAAAATTGTTGAAAACTGGAGTCAGATGGAGTGAATGAAAAGAAGAGAGAGAACACGAAAAACAAGACATATTCCAAAGATATCCAATATCACTTGTTTTCTTTAACAGGTTTGTTACAGACACAGGGCATGACCAATGTCTTTTGTGGAAAAGTACCGACATTTCTGTCACCCATCTATTTCAGAATGTTCACAATCGCACATAGGTGTTCGTTCTCTTTCTTTCTTGAGATTTGCTAGTGACTTATTTGTCACCAATGTATATTTGTGGCACTATAGTAAAGAACCTGTGGTAATATTATTTCTTTCAGATGTGGATAATTTTCGTTGGAATTCCGATGACCATAAAAGATTAACATTTAAAAAAGTGACATTATGAAAAAGATGAGTGATATTTTGTCCATCTTACATTAAAGAAAACATGGTCGGACTTTTTTATTGATCACAAAATAAACAAAGACAAACGTCTATATGCATTTGATTTGCCTGCATGGTTCGCATCTGCCAATCATTAATAGCTTCAGGCACGTCCTTTTTAGTCGTTTGTTCTGCAGGCTATGAATGCATCTGTGTCATTCTTTCCTGCCTGGTTCAATTTGGTGTTCGAGGAAATTGCTTACTATATCACGACTTTCCTTTTGCTATTTTAATGAGTGTCCTTTTGGCCTTCATGTTTGTAGTGAACTTTCTATCTTTAATTTGAGGCTCTTTTCTTTTCCCCCTTCTATTTTCATTTACTTGTTAGCCAACCACGCTCAATGGGATAACACTTCTTGCGTTGTCGTCATCATTATTCTTCAATTACTTGTTTTGCAAATCCTTTCTGCACCTACGATCTGCCATTAGCAGACAACGCACTAATGTTGGACATCAGACATGCCTTGTGCAGTTAATCTAGCATTAGTGCTGGCTATTGTAAGTTCTAGGTCAACATTCAGATTTTTGTGCCAACTTTGCCTTCTCAAACAATTTATACACTTTGTGACAGGAGAAGATATCTTCAATAACAATCGAGTCTGTCGGTGAGGTCAGTGACTCTAGATTGGGACTCCCAAACTCCTCTAATCAGTGCTCCACTTGTGGCGCCAAAGACTTGAAACAATGTGAAGGTAATGGTGCATACAGATCATTGGAACTTTCTAAATTTAGTGCCACTTTTACTCTCCTCTCCATATCGTTTTTTTTTCCCTTAATGTTGAATGGTGAATTATGATTAATCTTCAGGTCATTTCGGATCTATCAAGTTACCATGTACAATACTTCACCCGTATTTTCTGTCTGAAGTTGCTAAGCTGCTGAATAAGATTTGCCCAGGTTGTAAATCTGTTCGGCAAGAACTACGGGTTAAGGTCAGGTACCTCCTTTTGCTGCTGTCCATTCACATTTATCTGGTAGAGTTACATCTTTATGTAAGTAAAATGTTTTACTGTTGTTGCCTGCATTTCCTTTTTCTTGTCTTGTTTGCTCAGCATTGGAGCAACTTCAGAAATGAAAATTACTCTGACTGAAAAATCTAAATGAAGAACTGTCTGCAGACTCAATAATAATTGATTAAACTCAGACCCATGCATGATTTTGGATTGGTCTGATCTGCCGCCTCGAATATGTTTCGGGATAAGCACCTATATCTTTGTCCTACAAGATTTAATTTGTCTTCAGCAGGTTGAGTAGGTCCCCCTTTCCTTATTCTTTTCATTGGCCTGAACAGTTCAAAGGACCGCGAGATGAATATGATAAATGTAGTATTTCATGATCATGCCAACGGTCTGCACTGCTTTTGACATTGGCATGTTTCAAGGTTTAAATAACGTATTACAAAATCTGCAGGGCTATGTTTCTTCTCGGAAAGAAGTTGAGGAGATTAAGGAACCCCTTTGTGACACTAGAATTTGAATGGCGAAATTATACTCCCGTTTCTGTCCAAAATAGTGGCCGGGATTGTTAAATTGTTGCATGTGTGTTTATCTAGTTGTGGATTGTGGAACTTGCCAGTTGGAATACTTCCTATGTACCATACACCATGAAACCCAATGCTGTTATCTTGTGGCTTTTGTCTATATTTTACTTATATATTCTGGGGGCATGATTAGATATTTCTCTGGGACATTCTTGCTCTTGTTTACTGTAGCTTGGACAATGTGAAGTGCATTGTAATCATGCTGTTTTTTTTTTTTTTTTTGGTGTTTTCATTTGAACCCAAATGTCTTTTTGACTTGCTTCCTCTCACTTACCATGACAAACATTATGCTTTCTCTTTCTCTTGTTAACATGTAATATTTAGAGCTCTATGCCTTTTCTCTCTGCTAATGCTTCACCTTTTTCACTTTGCACTTTAATTTACCAGAAGAGTAGTCTGAATCAGGTACATCATGGGACTAGGGGTTGCAAATACTGTCTCGTAAGTTAATTTTATATTTCTATAAGATTCTCCTTCCAAATTTGGCCTTCATAATTTGGCGGTAACTATTTGTGCATTGAGCAGCCCACTCAAATAGATTGGTATCCGCCTATGAAGTTCAAAGTGTCATCTAAGGATCATTTCAGAAGAACTACCATCACTGTAGAAATAGATGAAAGTTTTAGAAGGAATGTTCAAAAGAAGTCGAACAGGAGGATATGGCCCACTGATTACTGGGACTTTATCCCAAAAGATCTGGAACAAGAAGAAAGTTGTCAGAAACAAGACAAAAGGGTATTATCGCATGCTCAGGTAACTCATCCTCTATAGGTTGTCTCAATTTGTTGTTATTTCCTGTACGAAACTGAGAGTGAGACATTTAGTGGAAAATACATACAATAGACATCACCAAGCGTTGTACGAGCAAGCACTCTAAGTTATATTTTTGACACTATTCAAGTTCCGTTGGATATGAAATTGATTGGTTTCAATCAACTGTAACTACAGGTTCTTTTCAGAGGACACTATTTTAAATCTTTCTGAGCAAAGGGTAATGAGAGAGAGAGACATATTATGGTTTGTACTGTGATTAATAGGAATTGAACAGCATGATGTCAGCTGACATAATTTCTCTGCCTCATGCCTTGTCTCCTTTTCCTCTTTACTTAATTGCGCTTAGTGAATCTCTTTCCATCGATATAATATACTGCTCTCTCTCTCACACGCGCAGTCATAATTAATTAATGTCTCGGTAGTTAGCTTGATGTTCTCTTGATACACTTCTTCCTTTCAGGTTTATCACTTATTGAATGGTGTTGATCCTACTTTCATTAGAAAGTTTATCTCCAGGAAAGATTCTCTTTTTCTCAACTGTTTCCCGGTGACACCAAATGGTCATCGTGTGACTGAAGTTACTCATGCATTTTCTCATGGACGGCTGGTACTTGTAAGTCCTTTTCTGTCTTAGTCAAAAGAAAAGAAGCAAGATCGAATGCAAATCTCACAATGAATACTTAGTTGCTTACCCACTTGGAATAGTCCTGTTATTGATGCTTTCTTTCTTAATTGGATTTTATATGGCTGGTTAGCCAGCTAAGTTTGGATGTATTGTTCTCTTTGCTGTAAATTTCTTTCAGGATGACCGAACGAGGGTGTACAAGAAACTTGTTGATTTTAGAGGGACAGCGAATGAGTTGGGCTCTCGCGTCCTTGAGTGTCTTAAAGTTTCTAAGGCAAGCTCTGCTATCTTCTGTTAAGACTTTCGAGAATGGTTAAGCTCCATGCTTACTGCTTTATTTTCAAACAGCTGAACCCAGACAAGTTATCGAGTACCGAATCTGCTTTTGCCCAGAACAGAAAGAGCAGGGATTTGGATTTCACTTCTTCTGGTTTGAGATGGATGAAAGATGTTGTTCTCGGGAAGCGAAGTGATTACTGTTTCCGGATGGTTGTGACGGGTAATCCAAACATCAAGCTCAGTGAAATTGGTGTACCGTGTCATATTGCAGAGAGATTGCAAGTATCTGAGACTTTGAATAAGTGGAACTGTGAAAAGTTAAATGCTGTCTGCAGTTTACTGCTGCTTGAAAAGGGTGGCATGCATGTTCGGAGAAAAGGGTGTCTCGTGCGTGTCAGTCGCATGAAAGAACTTCTTTTTGGAGACACTATATACAGGCCATTAAGTGATGGAGACATGGTTTTGATAAATAGGCCTCCATCTATACATCAACACTCTCTTCTCGCATTAAATGCCAAGGTTCTACCCATAGCCTCAGCTCTTTCTATAAATCCGCTATGTTGTTCCCCTCTTCGTGGCGATTTTGACGGTGACTGTATCCATGGATATATTCCACAATCAGTGGATGCAAGAGTAGAGCTAAATCAGCTGGTTGGTGTGGATAGGCAGTTGTATAATGGGCAAAGTGGCAGGAACCTTCTTTCTCTTGGTCAGGACAGTCTAATTGCTGCTTACTTGATATTGGAGGATAGTGTTTGCTTGAACCGCTTCAGTATCCAACAACTTAAAATGTTGTGCCCTAATGAGTTGCCGCCTCCAGCAATTGTGAAGGTGGCTTCAGTTGAAGGTGGCATCTGGACTGGGAAGCAATTATTCCAGATGCTCTTGCCTACAGGATTGGAGTGGTTTTCGTCTTCAAATGACATTGGAATTAGGAATGGGGAAATTGTCTTTTCAGAAGGATCTGGTTGGCTTCGAGATGCTGATGACAATCTCTTTCAGAGGCTTATCACTTTTAGCCAGAGTAGGGTTCTTAACGTTCTGCATGATGCGCAAGAAGTTCTTTGTGAGTGGTTGTCCACGAGGGGTTTTAGCGTTTCATTGGCAGATTTGTATCTTGCGTCTGATTCATTCTCACGGGAAAATATGATTGAGGAAATCTGTTGTGGTTTGCAAGAAGCAGATGAAACGTGCAATATCAAACAGTTTATGGTGGATTCTTCACGGGATTTCCTGGCTGGAAATGGTGCAGAAATTAGTGCTATGGCCTTCGGTTCAGAACGCTTGTGTCATGAGAAGCAGAAATCTGCTGCCCTTAGTCAGGCATCTGTTGACGCTTTTAAGCGAGTTTTTCGAGACATACAAAGTTTAGCCTACAAGTATGCTAACAAAGGCAATTCCATGATCTCTATGTTCAAAGCTGGAAGTAAGGGTAATCTGCTAAAGATTGCTCAACACAGTATGTGTGTCGGCCTGCAACATTCACTGGTTCCATTGTCATTTGACATACCCCATCAACTTTCTTGCACTTCGTATAATAACCGTAAGGAAAAAAATATAGATCATCTGCGTGATTCTCCATGTCCTCGGTCTTTCATCCCATTTGCAGTGGTCAAGAACTCTTTCCTTTCTGGTTTGAATCCATTGGAGTGTTTCGTACATTCTGTGACAAATCGGGCTAGTTCGTTCAGTGAGAATGCTGAAGTGCCCGGTACCTTGCACCGGAAGCTTATGTTTTTCATGCGCGATCTATCTGTTTCCTACGATGGCACAGTTAGAAGTGCTTACGGCAATCAACTCATAGAGTTTTCTTATGGCATTGAGAAGCAATTATCTACTATCGGCAGCAGCAAAGATAGTCTCTCCTGTGAGAATGCAAAACCTGGGGAAGGGATGGGAGGCCAACCTGTTGGTTCAATGTCTGCCTGTGCCATTTCTGAAGCTGCATATAGTGCTCTAGATCAGCCAATCAGTCTCCTTGAAACATCACCCTTGTTAAATTTGAAGGTAATGTCTACCCACTCACGCAAGCATTCACAGACCTATGCACTGACATCTATTACTTTATTGCTGAGTGAAGTTGCATATATTTTCTATCTGCATTTCAATTGTTTGTTTCACATTTTGGTTATGTAAATATTGCATATTATTGCTGAGGCAGTGGTCATTCTCGTTGGACAGCATCAGATTCTGTCTTTATTATTCTCTTCTATAGATACTGGATTGCAAACACTCTGTTTGCACCAAAGTCGGCAGTGGGAATGCGTGTTCCTTTTTGTGGTACACTGGTGATGTAGAGTGCTATAAATGCTGTCATTTTTTTAATTAGGAGTATATAAATCAAGAAAAGTTTTTTTGTGTAGCTTGTAACCTCGTCCAAAGAAGTAGCCCTTTTTTTAAATCCGAGGCTTGTATATAAAGGCAGCAGATAACTTAGCGATTACGTCGCCGAAGCTTGTGTGAATGACATTATGCCTTTATTTCCATATGTTCTTTTCGATCACACCTGTTTTCAACTAAAAAGGGAATTTATCTTTTTTCCAACTAAGAGATTTTTGGTCAAGCTTAAATCTAATATGCTGCACTCTAGACATTCTGTGTTTTTACCGTTTCAAGTGCTGGAGAAATCCACGCTCCTCTAACTTTCAGCTGATACGGTTTTGTGACCTAACAGTTATGGTGGGCAAAGGGTTCACTTGTATTTCTGGAATTGTGCCTTTGACCTTTTAAAGTTTCTTGATGTCTTTTCTCTTGCATCACTTATTTTTTTTCCTGTTAGTCCGTGTCTTGTGTTTATTTCGTTCTGAAGGGAGGAGTCAGCTTTGGTAATAATCGACAATTGGCCAAAAACAAGACACTTTCGGTATAGAATATCCTGGAAACTTACTTGGAAATGCTGTGATTGACATACAAATGCTTTGTCTTGTCATTGAGATCTTTATGTGTATTGGTTTACGCCCTCTTGATGCCCTGCAGACTTATAAAATCTCTGCAAAATATAGCTGCATTACTTATAAGATTTTGAGGAAAGGACTATGCAATTTATATTCATTACTTATTGTGACGCATCATGGGTGATTTGTACAGTACAGTCCTTGCATAAGCTTCTTAAAATGGGTGGGACTTATAGTCCGAATTTCACAATAGAAGAACTTAAACATTTTTCCCCCAAAGATACAGGTGAACTTTTTTAGTTGCTGCTAGGGGTTGAACAATATGTTGTCTGTCTTGCTTACATATCACTGAAAAGTGAATGCTGACAGTGGTAGGTGAGATTTGTGTGATCAGATATTTTCACTTGATCACCTATAGGGATGCCTAAAAAATTCTTGTATTATTATACCATGCAGAATGTGCTGGAGTCTGGTACCAAGAAAAGCAACTCGTGTCAAACAATGTCGTTATTTCTCTCTAAGCAGCTTGCAAAACGTAGGCATGGTGTAGAATACGGAGCACTGGCAGTTAAAGATTATCTGGAGAGACTGTTCTTTTCAGACATAGTGTCAACCACAATGATTATGTGAGCATATATAACCCAAGTATTTTTGTTATCATTCCCATTATTCTTTGCTGACTTTGAGCATAGTCATAACTTCTTTACGATAGAAACTGATGTACATTGGTTATTAGTTTCTCCCCAGAGAATTATAACCAAAATTTGGGTCCATGGGTGTGCCATTTCCATGTAAGAAAGGTAACTGGTTAAGTAGATCCTTTCTTTTCCAATTCACATCAGACTCCACTCTCTTACAGAATTATGTACCACTTCAGGACATTATAACAAGGAGAGGATTGAAACTTCATTCTATCATTGGTTCTCTTCAGAGGAGATGTCATATTTTCTTGAAGGAAACAAGAGTTGATCTTCCCCCACTGCAGATAACTATCAAGTAAGCCATTCTGACTGCTTACTGTGTTGGGTGCGGGAGTTGGTCTTCATGTGTAAGAAATTCACTTGCCTACATCTCCCTTTTTCTGCTTTTGTGCAAACCTGCTCACATATGGTACCGAGCGTGTAAGAAAAATTAAAGTAAAAATTTAGTTTCTCATTGGTAAATGAAAATTCATGTGGACCACCAGGTGCTGTATTTTCCATTTCCATGTTGCTTTCTTAACTTTAGTTAATGTTCGGCCAATTAGATCCTATGTAGCATTTGAATCTACACTTGCCCTTTTGATTTGCATGAATTCTGTAAGGTCCAGAACAGCATCAGTTGCAATTTTATGTGCTTAGCTGCTTAAAGAGTGTTTATTGGGTCCATGATGCAATGGCTGTCACAGTGTTTGTGAAAACTGCAGCACGGAAGCTGCTTTGTGCATTTGGTATGTGTTACTACCTAGTGTTGTTAAAGCTTCTGAAAAGGAGATATGGAATGAGTTCTACTTTGATGTACTTCCGAGTTCCAGTATCAATCCTGCTAACTGGGATCCCTTCTATGATTCTGGCTAAATCCAATCCATCCAGTATGCCTGGACTTATCTGTTTAGCCTCTTATATATTTGCAATGACTCTACCAAAGTGAATTTTTGTTTTTGGGATTTTTCAGTAGATTGTGTTTCCACTGTGAGATTTGACTGCCTATCAAACACAATCCTGTGACTTGGTTGGTAATGTATTTGCTGATGCAGTGATTGTTCATTGGCTGGCGAAGAAAGGGAAGATGCAGCTAACATCTTCTGCATCACACTCAACATGGTCGAAGATTCGAAGAAAGTTGCCACACAGCCCACACTCTTGAAAATACTTCAACAAATCGTGATACCTTGCCTTCTGGGAACAGTTATTAAAGGTTATCTAGGAATTTTGTCTTTTTTTCAATGTGGCTCTTTCACATGCAGGAAATAACTTTGCTGAAAGAAAAACTGCATTGGAATATGATCATTAACTTTTGTTGAGTCTATTGGCTGCAGTAATACCTATCTTACTTGTATAGGAGAAGTAGTTTATGTGACGGATATACCACGTGGCGGTCATGATGTGGTATAATCAACCAAATCACCATATCTTGCGTGCCATACATCTCATCCTACTTGGCGCCATGTGCTTATGCATCTCACTTTTGATTGGTTGGTTGAACCACATGTCCTTGCCACATGGCATATCTGTCACTTGAAATATTTTCTCCATGTATAGGCCACCCGTAGAGACTAGTTCACAACTTATTTTTGCTGTTATAATCAGAACATCAATATAGTTATGCAATCAATTAAAGGTAACGCCATGGGCAACATCAAATGGAAACTGCGAAAGAAAACTTGAATAGTACACGTAAGTGTTACTCAGTTCATATATGCTAGATGGGAAATAGACTCCCTGCAAAGTCAGTAGTGTGTAAGACGGTATGAGAATGCGGTGTACTTTTTTTTTGTCAATACCAATACAAATTGCCATGAATCTAAATTGTCGCATGACGTGCTAAACGATGTTTAGCAGGAGTAAAGGAAGGATAAAGTCGGAGTAAAAGAAACACACGTAATCCATTGTTACTCCCCTCTTGAGAGCACTGCAAAACCTTATGTACATACATATGGTATCCATAGTTGAGTATCAGGCTAACCCTAGCCAATGCCTAGGGTTGAGTGTTAGAATTTTTAAATAGTACTCCACTCTTAAAACTGGTAGCTCATTCTCTATGGAGTAATTCTGAAATGCTGAAGTTTCATTACTTAATGATAGTTCACTGGTATATAAATTAAACAGAAACGTACATGATCTGTAACATGGGGAAACATTATGAAAAAGTTGCTACAGCAATCATTGCTAGGTACAACCATGCTAGCATACTCAATGCGCCTTACACATTGTCTCAGTGCAAGTGTACATAGGCACTATCATACATTTCACCTAGAAATTCACTGCTTGCATGTGGTTTGAAAAGTTATTAGTCGAGTTTACATGGTCTGCAACTTCTTTGTATAACTGTTATAGCTGAATGGCTCACTTGTTCTTCAGGATTCATGGAGGTTAAAAAGGTTGATATCTTATGGAGTGAAAGCAGCAAGCTAAGCAAATCTAATCCTATGTCAACTGGTGAACTCTACTTGAGAGTATCCATGTCTGCACAGTCTGAGAAAATGATACTCTGGAGTGCACTTATGAATAATTGTGTTCCTATTATGGATGCTATTGATTGGTCTCGCAGTCATCCGGATACCATTCGTGAATTCTCATTAGCATATGGGATAGACGCTGGATGGAAGTACTTCCTTAATGTGCGGTTCTCCAATAAATTTCTCATTGCTGCTTGTTACAGTGTGAGCCAGTTGCTAACGTGATTAATTGCTGTGTAACTCTCAATACAGAGTCTGGGTTCGGCTGTATCTGATACGGGCAAGACTGTTCTTCCTGAACATATAGTTCTTGTTGCCAATTGTCTATCGACAAGTGGAGAGTTTGTTGGCTTAAATCCTAAAGGGATGTCAAGACAAAGGGAAACCTCATCTGTCTCATCACCTTTTGTTCAAGCATGCTTTTCTGTAGGTTCTGGCCCCCAACATGGTTCACTTCAGCCTTTTCCAGGATATCTTTTTCGTTATGTTTTATAACAGAGTCTGTGCGAAATGTTGCAGAATCCTGGTCCTTGTTTCATTAAAGCTGCCAAGGCAGGAACAGTGGATAATCTACAAGGGAGCCTGGATGCACTGGCATGGGGGAAAGTTCCTTCACTGGGGACAGGAGGATTATTTGAAATAAAATACTCTGGAAAGGTAAGGATTTTGGCTTTTTTCTCTTGATATTGAGAATGTCAATCTAAGGTGGCAAATGGAATTGTAAGGTTAATTCGACTGCTACTTTTATATGAGAAGCTAGGATATTGCCGGCGCGGTCCACTGGAAACAGCTTGAGCCATTGGATGCTAAACACTAGGGCTTTCAAATGTTTGAAATGTTGGAACTATTTTTGATGCATTGTTAGCTTGATAGCATTTTATCTCGGCTCCAATAGTTAGACTCCTGTCACACTAGCAGCCATAGTGTTGCCACCATGATGTTGCCACTCATTTTAGAATGAGATATTATCGCAGCTGCTTAATTTGCAATCTGACTTGGAGAAATAAGTAGCTAAATGGGTCAAGGTTGTGTGGTTAATCTGTGAAACATTCTAGTGGAGTATACTGATGTTTACCAGGTGTGCTTAGCGTTCATATCAGAACCAATATCTTCAATTTGTTAAGTGTTTAAACCAAAAAAAGAAAAAAAAACTTCTTGCTTTAGTTCAAACCATCAACAACAGTTTGTCTACCTATAATAGAAAGTCCAATATTAACTCAAAAGTCCTAGAACTGCAACATCCCTAGAACTGCAACATCAAATGGTAACCATTACAAAAGTCAACCTAATGCAAAAGACCGTTGGAGGAAATATCTAGAAAAGGTATGCGGTCAAGTAATTCATCTTTGTTAGAAAGTGCAATCCAAAAGTTTAAGTTGATAGGTGGAGGGAGACCACATAAAATAATTCATCTTTGTCTTCCTTTTTTTTTTTTTTTTTGGCTTAGGTCAATGTGACCCCAAGCTATCTATTAATAATGAAGACAAGAGGCCAAAAGTTACAATATCACCCTTATTGCCGCCATACATAAAATAGTAAAGGAAATAGACAAATATGCCCATCGGCCAAATACTCTCAACATTCTTAGAGTATGATAAAAATTGCTAATAATATCAAATTAAAGTGAGCATCTAATTGTATTATCAGACAAATAGTTTTGGTGTCTTAACAATGAGAGGAAAAAAAGCCATTCTGCCTATAGGAATTTTAATCTTCTTTTAAATGTTTATAAACATTACGTTTCACTTCGAATTTGTTATCAGTGAATCGAAGAAAAAGAGTTATCTACTTGGTTTGGAAAGCAGTTAACCTGATAAAGAGTTAACTATTTCAATTAACCCAATGAAATAAGCCAGATCAAACCTGGACCAAATAACCCAAATTAACTCAGGTTTTTGTTTGTCTAAACACTTGGTGGTGGAGTTTAGGCATGTTTTTTTTTAATTTAATGCTTGAAGTTAGAGGTGCTGCACATAAAACCCTTAAGAAAGGAATGGGAAAACCTACTTTATTTCTTGGGGACTTAATTGATACTTACCTTTCGCTTTGCACATGTTGTTTCTAAGTTTGGGAAGGTGTCTTGACATATACTTTGCCTGGAATATTTGCTTCTGGTGAACCGACTCTCAGGCGAGCATTTTAATACTGATGCAAGCTCCATGGATAAAGTGGTTGTCCATGCTCTAAGCTTGAGATCGTTAATCATGGGAGATTTTCTGACAATTTTCCAAACCAAGGGTCTAGGAATGTCAATTCCCTTCTCGATAACTCATAAGCAATTAACTGCTATTTAGACATCGTAAAGTTCTGAGATGAAATTTATCAGTTTTATTCTTTGTTAACTCATTGGAATGTTTGGATGTTGTTGGGAGATGACAATTCTATGAAATCTAGAGGCTTCAAACTTCTTTTGGTTTAGCTTGTGAGTCCGAGTATATGGTTGGTTCCACAGAAATGATTATCTTCTAAATGCCCCCGTCACATCCATAACAATTCTGATTGATCATTAGCTATCTTTGCGTATAAAGTGTGCTACTTATCTGTGGAGGCATCTTTAACCAATACCTTGACTAATGGTTCCTTTTTTTTATTGATTGTGTTGTTAGTTTCTGTTGAAAAAAGGATCACCCTTGTTTGTCTTTCAGGACTACCTCGATTTTAGAATGTTATAAACTTCTATTTTTATTGATCAGGGGCATGAGCTTGCAAAGCCTGAAAGTGTCTACAATTTGTTGGGTAACAAAGTTAGTTCCACACAGCAGAATTTAAAGCTTGAAGTGCCTAATGCTGGCAGCCATATGTCAGACAGATGTGGGCCGGAGTTTGTGCAGGCTGGTAGCGTTGCTAAAGTACTCAAGAAACTGGAAATCAATAAGTCATTATTAAGGAAATTTATCACATTTAATGACATCCAGAAGCTGTCACTAGAGCTGAAGAAAATACTATACAAGTAAGTTATTGATGACTTAATCGTTTTTAGACTTGTCCATTATAGGAAGAGTTTGATGCATTATTTGCCTCTGGTTAAACCAATCTTTGGAATTGCGTTTCTTGCATTTGCCATCAATATTTTTTAACTTTCAAGCATGTACTTCTACATTCTGGGCACGTACTGGATTCCCAAATTGCATGACTCATTATACATTGTCCTTGCTACTTATGCTACTTTTCTATTTTAAATTTGGCTTTGTAGATTTCTCTTTGTGAAGCAAAGTGGGCTAGGGTGGTCTAGAAATTAGGTACTGAGAGAGGCTCGAAAAATTAGTATTTCTGGATCAGGACCCTTTTCACCCCCACATAAGAACCGTGTTTTCTGACATTTGCAGTTTTGAGAGTGGCTCTTTGACCGAAATCTGAAAAACATTTTCTTTGCAAGTCAATGGTCGAAATAAACTAAAATTTCAGTTTGAAATTAATCTGGGCACATGCTGCACATTAGCTTTGTGTAGCACGTGAAAATTTCCATATCAGGAATTGCAGCGCTAGGCCAAACAGTTACCAAAGCGTTGTTGCCTGAATGATGATTCTGATGTATCAATTGTCATCTCCTTGATGATATGTGTCATTGATGTAGGTACCCGATCAATCACCATTTAGGCGAACAAGAAAAGTCAATCGTGATGGTGGCTCTGAAGTTTCATCCTCGTGGAAAGGAAAAGATAGGAACTGGAGCTCGGGATATAAAGGTAACGAGATATAGTGACATACATATACCAATAAACGTATGTGTAGCTAACAGGTGTAAATAATATGCCCAATGCTGTTTTTATCGTTAGGCATGTTCTAGCATTATCTTAAATAAAATTAAAAGGTAGTTTCGATGCTAATATAATTGTCGGCGATTCAGTAGTCAAAGATGAGTGTAGGTCAGTTTACGAAGGGGATGGTCTTTCAAATTGAGTGCTTTGTCGAAAAGAAATTTAGTCACTTTTGGCACAGGACTTTTCCCCAAATTCTTCATTTCTTTCTTGAATTGGAATGGAGAAACTTGCCGAGAATGTTAAAACTGTAGGTGTACTAATATTGACTTATAAAAGTGGGAGTGGGCCTTGTTAACTAATTTTGTAAACTGTTCTTAACATACTCGCATTATACTCGTTAATACCGGCAGAATACTCCATGTGAGGAACATCACTCATGCATGTACTCTCTGTTCCAACCCGTCATCTCGCAGGTTGGACATCACCCCAAGCACCAAGATTCTCGCTGCTTCATGCTGGTCAGAGCCGACGGAACGGCGGAAGACTTCTCTTACCACAAGTGTGTTCTTGGCGCCCTCGAGATAATTGCTCCCGAGAGGGCGAAAACCTACCAATCAAAATGGTTGAAGCACGAGGCGGAGCAGGCATAGAATGCTTCGCTTCCGTGGCGGAATGACATGTACAACCAAGTACCTTTAATCATCACTCTCCTTTTTTCTAGATCTTTTTCGGGCCAATTGGTTCAATAAATGGTTGTCCTTTTCCACGCTTCTTTTTGCTCCTTTTACTGCATTTCGTTTGCCTACTTATTTGATTGGCAGAAGAGATGTAGTGGAAGCAGCAACGAGAAGCTCTTAAAGCGCATCCATCTTTCCTTCTTTTCTAGTGAAATGTATCAGAATAATGTTGTAAACTCAAGTCTCCATATGAGTTTTCTTGTTGTACCCGGTGGACCGCCTTTGCGCTCCCGCTTTCTATTGTTTGGGTGCGAATTTTTTGCCGCGGATAGAAGTAAAATGAGTTCATCCGGAATATGTGATATTGTCGAGGAATTACCATGCCTTACTTTCATCTGTTTTGATCCGATTTTGATTCAAGTCTTCGTAGCCTCAATTTAATTTTGGTATGCTGACCCTTTATTTCGATACTCACCCGCATGGATCGAATATGACATTCCCTATTGAACTAAGGAAATGAGGATTTCCTACACGTTCTCTTGATTCATGTCGTTTTCTTGTGAGCATCAAAGTACTATATTGTTAGAAACAGCGTTACTATTTTTTGTTTTTGTTTTTACGGGAAGTGGATTTAAAACGTGCTAATTTTGATCTTAGGAAATCGATGATTCCTTATCTTTGATTTAATATGAAATATAATCTTTAAACTTTTAATTTGATCAAAATGGTCATTGAATTTTAGTTCAATGTGTAATATGGTCCCTCGATTTTCAATTAGTTAAATGTGGTTTTGAACTTTTGGGATATGCTCAATTTAGTTCTTGAACTATAAAAAAATATTCAAAACCATCCATCAACTTGAATTAACGAAAGGAGTTGCATTGAACATCTTTTTGTTATTTAGGGAACTAAGTTGAAGCATCTTTCCAAAAGTTTAAAGATCACATTTCAACGCAATCCTTTCGTTAATTTAAGTTCATGGATGGTTTTGAATATTTTTTTTTTTATTTCAGGGGTTAAGTTGAGCATATCTTATAAGTTCGGAAATTACGTTGATTAAATTAAAAGTTCGAAGATTACATTGCACATAGATCTAAAGGTTCTTAGGGATCACATTACATATTATACTATTTGTGTCATTATCGCTTGGGTATTCTTCACTTTCCCCATGCTGCCAATTTGGACTTTTGGTCTGCCTAAATTTTGACGCGACATCTTGAGTTTCGACTCGTGTGGCGTATATCGTAAGATTAAGACGCGAGCCTTAGCCTTACCGGGAATGTGGTGAGATTTTATAAGGGAAAAATTGGAGGCCCACACCCTTTTTGTCTAATGAACAAAAGGCCTTTTCAGCCGAAAAGGGACAAATGCTCGTGTCGATTCGCCCTTTTATTACACTGGATCCGACCCGAAAATGATGACCTAATCATTCTCGAAAAGTACGCCGTAATCACCTCTCTCTTCGAGGTAATTAATGATTTTTTACTTTTCAGGAGGATGTCGGTTACGGATGTGAAGGGAGTCTCTTATCATTGCAAGCCGAGGGAGATCCGCCACTTCATCTGATTCTCGGATTTGGATCGAAGAGAGTGGGACTAGAGTTCAGCCGGGCCGAACGGTGAATTTGGTATATTGTTCGGGGGCTTCCCGGGAATTTCGAGAGAATTCAGGGGGCATTTCTGAAAATACCTTTTGGACTTTGTTTTCTCTTTTCCTTTTTTTTTTTTTCCGTTGGATGCATCACGTGAAAACTGCGGCTGCGGCAGAACGATGTCGGGATCTCGCCGCATGCATGTTCACGTGATTCTCTATCGCCGGAGGTTTTTTTTGTTGTCTTCTTATATGAAGGGTCGCTTTTTTTTAATAAAGGGTCAGTTTAAGAAGAGTGAATTCCGTGGTAAAAATTTCAAACTGATACACTTTAACTTAATATTTATATAAAAAATTTCAAAATTTCAAAATTTGTGTTACATCTACCATAGATTAATTTTTATGGCCACATCGCTCAACATTTGCCCCCAAAAATTAATCGACGGTAAAATATCACATGTGTGTATCAGTTTGGCTTCCTAGCGACATTAGCCTATCAAAGAATGGAGCTGTCACGCCACGCGCAAAGGGCGAATGTCTAGAATATTCTTGCGTCGGAGCAATGTTTCAACACTTAAAAAAGGGAGCCAGTCGAGCGATCGAAACCATTGGCTCGAATGAGGTCTTTGGTCTTTAATCCGCAACGTCGCCTCTCGCTTGGAATACACAACTCGGGAGCCAGGCTGTCAATTCGCAAGCGGCCTATCCCGTGGCGAGATAGATTTGCTCGATGTCACGAGATTAGTCGAAAACCGAAAGAAAAATGTTTTGCTTTGCGAACTATCATCAAGGCCAGCCAACAAATCTCGAATGTTCCCGAGCGTGGCAAATCATTATATTGATCGGGTGCATGGCGCTCCGGATTCATCCGAACTGTCTGATGTTCGGCGGGACATATATACATTTCTCCTCCGAACCGGGCGGTCTCAATATTTCGGAAACGCGTGCGGAGGAGGCGAGAAATGTATAATTTCTACTTACCATAAACCAAAAAGTAAAAAAAAAGCATCGCATGATTTTAGCCCAAAATGTAATTTTAAACTAATTAAGGCAACACGGGCTGCGATTGAAGTGTTCTAAATCGGAATATCACAAGCATTATCCCAATGCAATACGACAGGACACGTAAAGACTAAACTAAGAAATCATGGGGTCACATTTTATGGAGGACGTTGACTAGATTCGTCTGAATCTTCATGATTTTGACTTTTATATGCTAAGGTCGTATTCTCTGGCATCATTGATCCGGGAATTATATATATAGTGATTTTTGTTGTTTAGCTAGAATTGTCACTTAAAGGGGGTGAATAGGCTAATATAATCAAACTTGATAAAATAATGCGAAAATTTAAACTTCAAGTTTGATAGGAGCAGATGTAGGCAGTGCTTCTATTGGGCGTTAATAGAGGCAAGTAGAAAATAAAAGACAATGCGCAGCAGTTTGTAGTAGTTTCGCTTTTGGTAAGAGATATGACTAACGCTTCACTGACTTGGATTCCACTAAATAATCGGACGAATGATTACGAAAAAATGTGATTGCCACAAGTACTTCCAGTTCCATAGGAGCGAGTGCTATCTCTATCAAGGATATCTCACTCTACACATTTAAACTCCGTATTACACTTGATCTCACTTAAACTCGAGCGAGATAATTGAAACAGATGAAGCTCTTTTGAAATATGGATGTTGATCTCTTGATCTCTCTTACTTCTCTTCAAACTTCGTGCTCTTTATATATTCCTCGTCTCCAAGCTCCCCACTTGATAGGACCACACCGAGGATCAATCTTCAAAATTAGGTGTTGGTTAATTGATGTAGAAGGATCATGTAGCAGTTGAAATAGAAAGGGTTAGGAGGATTTGCTCGTCTATACAATCAAATCCTAAAATCCTTAAATCAAGCTTCTAACGAAGAAAATTATATATAGGATGATTGCTAATCAATCAAGAGTCCTTGTATAGACAAGTTATGAGAATCTCTTTGTGATTGTTGGACAATTAATATAGCAGGATGCAATCCTAACAACATAATTGACCATTAGTGAGGGGAATTTAATCAGCTAAAGAATCAATAGTAAGACTCAATAAACAGTGAGAATTAATTAAAAATCAAAATATATCTTGCCATATGAATCTCATATGAGTCTACCTCTACCCATAAATCATGCTTCTGTCAAAATAAGTGCGTGAAAAACATTAAGTACAAAAGGCATAAAGATATATTTATATAACATCCTCAAAGTATAAATCAAAATCTTTTCAAACAAAGTATAGGAGTTTTGTTTCCTCCAATATCAAATATGATTTCTCAACATCTTTATTGTCAGGTTAATGAATCTCTTAAGTAATAAATGTTTGTATTAGTATTGTTAATGACTATTATTGAAGATGCTTAATAAATAATGCTCGTTTTTTGTTTGGAATAATGACATAAATGATATTTAAACTTTTATTCAATGCGCCATGTAGATCTCTAAACTTTAGCCTAATATGCAATGTGATATATGTACTTCCAATTATTCAAACTACTCGTACATGTTCAGTTTAATCTTTGAATTATATAAAAATGCTTCATGTTATCTGTCCGTTAATTCAAGTTTATGGACAGTATTAAACACCATCATATTGGTCGAGGACTAAATTGAACAAGGATAAAAAGTTTATGGATCATATTGAACAAATTAAAAGTTCGAAATCACGTTTGACTCAAAAACCATTTATGACGCTTCATCTTGCTTAAAATATATTTTGCTGCTTTTATTGACTCCGACCCCCTCCAAGTAACCGAATTTTCACAGCCGCCCCCCGCCATTTCGCAAAACAAATCTCTCTCTCTCTCTCTCTATAAACTCGAAAAGCGCATGATTGATCACCAACGCAATCATTGTCTAGCTGATTCTGAGCTTTGGACCCATCAATCCTCTCTCGCTCGCTCGCTCGCTCTTGCTCGCTGGCGTCGAGTGCCATGCGAGCCAACCTCGTCATTACGTGATTTCGTTGCATCACTCTCCGTCTCAGCTTCGCGACGTCTCTTCTATCTCGCCTGCAACTCCCATTTGAAAGCGTTGCGCAAGCGATCGTCATCGGCAAAATCCGCTCCGCTCTCCACTTCTGGTTTTGAGGTGTCTCTCTCGTTTTCCTCTCTCGCGCGCGCTCCCTCTTTGGTGCTTATCCGCAAGGTTTTCATAAGCGTTTCACGATTCGGAAAGCGATTGCACTTTTTCCTTCTTCTGCTTTTTGGCGTTTTTTGCTGGTTTTTCGTTTCTTTTTTTTTTTTTTTGTCTTCATCGTTGTCCTCCAGAGAAAACAGAAAAAAAAAAAAATGCGTGATGCCACTTGTTTTGTGTCTGTTTCAGATTCAGGTCCGTTCGTTGATGGTCATCTAAGCTCTGTTTTTTATTATCGGAAGGAGGTCTGCTGAACTCGCGCTGGGTAAATTTCGTTCTCCGGGTCTCTGAATCAGATTTTAACGTTGCGCGTGAAGTTCAGTGCTCTGTTTGGTCAAGAGACGCAAAATTCAGAGAAATTGAGGTACATCATGGGTTCTTTTTTTTTCCCCTCTTTTTCGCGTTCCTCTTTTGATGCGTAGAAGTTCGACTCTGGAGCGAACTAGTTGGTGCTCTTTTGCTTCTCTTTTCCGTATGTTGTCTCGTTGCCTGCGGAGCTGCTCGTCTTGTGGGACTGTTGAATTCCATGTGGTGGATGTTTGATTCAGCTTCTCTCTTTCATTGGTTCTTCGTATGACTTTCTTTGTTTGCATCGAATTCACGGATATACAGCTCTCTGTTGTTACTTCTTTGTGTGTTGGTGAAGAGTGTTGCTTTTTACTGTGGTTTTCACTTGAAGCAGTAGTGTCATGTTTTGGCGGGCGTCGTTGAATTCCAATAAATGCAACCGTGGTTTTAGATGATAAATGGACTGTAAGATATGGGTTCCTTATTATCTTTCTTGACTGTGCCTAAGTCAGCTGTTGCAAAAGCAGATAGAATTTTCTTTTCAGATCTAGCTGTATGAGACGGTGGACTAAGTGGCATGGGAAATAGTTAAGTTCGTTTCACACGAAGTTTGCTTAGTGGGGAGAAATGTGTTAAAGAGGCATAGGCTGACAGATACTTTGTCATGCATCTGAAGAAGGAAAATATGCAAAAAGTTTGACGTGATTATCAAGCCAACTAGGTGCCTTCTCTGCTTATTCGTTTCAAGAGTCCTACTCTCTTGCAGCTGAAGAGCTGACTCCTGAATTGAACAGACTGACAGTGCTTTAGTACTTTTAAGTGCTGTTCGTAACCTACTGGCGTGACCCTGAAATATTTGCGCGTTTTGCATACACTCATATTATGCAGGAATATGAACTAAATTGGATTGAAAACAAAAGCAGGTAATCATGTACTGCTCTATCTAACTTATAGCTAGTGCTGTGGGGTTAATTGGTTTATCATACCCAACCCAGAACTATTGACTGTGTTGTGTTTTTATGGTACTTCAATGGGAATGATAATTGTGCCCTCAGAGGAGACAAGTGCATTGCCTGCTATCACTGAAACTGCACTCCTCTAAAACTGTTTCAATATGCATTTATTTTCACATTCCCGCTCTATGTACGCTTGACACAGTATAAAGTAAAAACCCTTGTTATTGGTGCATCAACTTACTGGTATCGGGACTTTTTATTATTTTCTTTCCTCTCTATTCTTCCTATTAATGACCAGCTCATGACTCATGATTTTATCATGGTTGCAAAATTGCAATATTTAGCGTCTTCTTGATTCATTATCTATTCCCTTATCTCTCACACTTTGTTTGCAGAGAAAGATGGTTGCCTTTGGCAAAAAGTTGAAGGAAAGGCAAATTGTGGAATGGCAGGGGTATGTCTGATAAATAAAATGTGGTTCCATTGCAACTTTTTTTGTGCTCAAGTCCTGGGGACACTAATTGGGACAGGCATTTGTGGTGTCTGATAACCATCCCCTGTTGAGATTTAAAGCTACGCAATTTGTTTCTAGATGGATGTTATATAACCTGTCTGATGTTTGTCATTGTTGCTCAGTCAACAGTTCCCTTCCCTCTGTCAAATATTGAAATTTTTCTCAACTGTCACTATCAGTTTTCATATTCATCTAACTCACATAAGATCGTTATGACGCAAGCGTCATCATGTCAGACCTTCAATTACAACTGCAGATTTCACTATAAATCTGCCGTATCATGTACCTAGTACTTTATATGTCCTGCATGATCGCTACGTTAATTTGTCTCATCAAACCAGCCATGTCATTGTACAAGCTCAAATGCATGTATAGCAGAAAAAGGGCAGGGGAGGTAGAAAGGTCACACTAATTGTCTAAAGCATTGTACTTTGTGTTACTTTTTGGCACTTTCACATATTTCTACATTGTGAAATTTTCTCAGAATTTGGTATATTCTGTTTCTTTATAGATACTATATTAATTATAAGATGATGAAGAAGAAGGTGAGACAATATGCTCAGCATATTGAGATTGGAGCACAAGATCGTCGGCATGTACTCAAGGATTTTTCCAGGATGCTAGATAACCAGGTATCAAATCCCTTGGAAATGTGAACTCGTTTGTGAGAGTTGGTGCTCTAGTAGCGCAGTAAATGTGAAATTTATGCTTCAAATTCAGAGTGATTGTATAGGATGCAATAAATCGGTTGGTTATTTTATTGTTGTATGCCTCAGGAGTCATTTTTTACGCGATTCATTCAGTTTTGCTTTCCTATGACAGCAGGTAAATTTTGATGCAGTCATGAAGTGTTTTATGTAATTGATTTAGCAGGTTGACAAAACAACTACCCTGTACCTGCTTGTCTTTACCCTATTGAACGAAAAAAACCTTTTTTGCTTATTGAAGATGAAGAAAATCATCTGTTAGAGTCGATGCTAGGGAAGAAGTGATTTTTTTATTGAATATTAGCTGGTTAAGAGCTATAGTGCTCAACCTGCAGCATAATGTGCATGTACTACTCGAGTACTTCTGGCTTTTATGTCTCTCTCTTAGCTTGCAGGTGCATATGGCCAGTTCAAAGGAAGGTGCAATTTAAAGTCATGTTAGTGAGTGCTCAAAGGGTATTGTTAAGTATGCATAATAGGAAATGAGTTGATATTCAAAGTACCAACCATAAATACCACAAGAAAAGCGAGTACTTTGAAAACTGGAAGATTCCTCAGATTGTTACTTATGTAAAAGTGCACTCAATGCACCCAATAAAAAAATCCAATCTCTTTAGTATCTCATGGGAAGTGGATGGACATGATGCCGTGCATTCTGTACTTATTCCTCTTGTTTGAACAATGTGTCATGTGAAGTAAATTTAAAGAGGTAAGTGGTGGTGTAGGTGGTGTGTTGTGTTTGCATGAGAGCATGTGTGCACTTGCAATTCTTTTATGGAACAATATAAGAAACAATTTCTCATGCTTTCTCCCTTCACTTGAGTCTATGAGGTTCCAATTGTTTACTTCTTATAATTCCAGATTGAAAAAATTGTCCTTTTCCTGTTGGAACAACAAGGCCTACTTGCAAGCAGGATAGCTAAACTTGGGGAGCAGCAAGAAGCTCTTCAGGAGCAACCTGATATATCTCAAATATCTGAACTAAGAGAAGCTTACAGAATTGTGGGACGTGATCTTTTGAAGCTTCTTTATTTCGTCGAAATAAATGCAATAGGTTTGCGTAAGATACTGAAGAAGTTTGATAAGCGTTTTGGTTATCAATTCACGAACTACTATGTCAAGACTCGTGCAAATCACCCTTATTCCCAGCTGCAGCAAGTGTTCAAGCATGTGGTAATATGCTGAAATGGATTCATCTTCTTTTTACTCTTCTCACTTATCTAAATTGATTTAGAATTGTGATTTTGGAATTAAATGGACTACATTGCAAGTCCTCTACTGCTAAGTGGACAGTCTATGTGTAGACTTTGATTGTTTAAGATATTTCTATGTGCATTGCAGGGAATAGGGGCTGTAGTAGGTGCAGTTTCGCGTAACCTAGGGGAACTTCAGGACCGCCAGGGAAGCTACATATCAATATATGACCAGCCACCTCTTCCTCTCCAGGTTTTTCTTTGAATCACTTCTCTGTTCAACTTGCTCAAGGAGTTCATGTCGCTAGCTTATTACTTCCCTGAGGCCAAAAGTAGATTTCTCCTGTGAGGTTCCAGTCTTGGATTTTGTTTCATTATGACATGTGTCTGCAGGATTCTGTCATTGACTCGATGAAAGCTGCTGTCGACAGATTAACACATTCAACTAATTTCCTTAACTTTTTGGCACAACATGCACTCATTTTGCAAGAAGAGCTACCTGCTCCTATCGATGAACATGCTGAAGATCAAAGATATCATTTTATGTCGCTTATGTTGAACTTGGCCAACACGTTCCTTTATATGGTCAATACATACATCGTTGTCCCCACAGCAGATGACTATGCCCTGAGTCTTGGAGCTGCAGCAACAGTTTGTGGTATTGTGATTGGAGCAATGGCAGTGGCACAAATATTCTCCTCGGTGTATTTCAGTGCTTGGTCAAATAAATCATACTTCAGGCCTCTTGTATTCAGTAGTATTGTTCTCTTTGTGGGCAATATCATGTACGCGTTGGCATATGATCTTGATTCCATAGCGGTCCTTCTTGCAGGTCGGCTTTTTTGTGGGTAAGTAAAATGTCTTTTTCTCGTCTTTTCTCACGAGTCAATGCTTTGATATGACTAATAAATGCTTTTCTATTTCATTTGACCAATATGAACTGTCATTTATCATGGTTCCTCATGGTCATGACTCTATTTATACTTCTTGGAAACAGAGGTACAACTAGCTATTTGAATTACCTTTTATGTTTAGAGCAACTGTTATAATTGACATTCTTAGAGCTCACTGCGGATTCAAAGATAGCAGACTCTCTATTGCCTATTTTTGTGATTTCTGACTTGAAATGAGGAGGCTGTCGACTGTACATCAGCTGTGGAATTAGTTGGCTAGTTGTTTCTATTAATATGAGTCGTTTTCAACTTTGTAACAGTGGTACACAAGGTTCCATTGATGATCCAGTTAGCTTTTAGCATCCGAATAAATGGATTATACTGAATAACTGTTTTTCTCAATAGCTTGAAGTCGTTTGCTCCGATACCATGCTAGACTGCATGCACAACTACAAGTTTTGGAAGTTTTAAGTTAGTGAAAGGTGCAGAATATTTTCTGTATCTTAACAGATTACTTGGGCTCCTAAGATTTCTGACCAAAACCAATTATCTTCAGATAGAATAGGACCGGTTCCCTATTTTGTGCTGTTGCTGGTTCTTGTATTGGCCAATTTTCAATTTTGATAAAGCACTGGCCAAAAAGCAAGAAGCAAAAAACAAGGTTGAGGTTCATTCTGTCCCCCCCCTGGTGGAGTGTATTCTTTTTCCTCCTTTATTTTAGCCATAGCTTTTATTCTTACTGCCTTCATTGCAGTGAAATGAAAGAAAAAAAGGCTATTGACTTGAAGAAACCCCAAAGTATCTGATAGTGGCGGGTTTTGCATTTGCTTTTGTTCTTCATAAATGAAGAACTTTGTGCAAGTTCATCTGTGATGGGAAAGTAAAAGGTTAACAAACTTGCATCTCTTCAATTTCAGGTTAGGTTCTGCTAGAGCTGTTAACCGGCGTTACATCAGCGACTGTGTGCCATTGAAGATCCGCATGCAGGCCTCCGCAGGTTTTGTCAGTGCAAGTGCTCTCGGGATGGCTTGTGGCCCTGCTCTCGCTGGACTACTTCAATACAATTTTAGGATTTACAAGTTTACATTTAATGAAGACACTTTGCCTGGATGGGTAATGGCTGTGGCTTGGCTTGTATACTTAATGTGGTTGTGGTTCTCGTTTAAGGAACCTTCTCATGAGGTGGAGGCAAATGAAACACCTCAGGAATCAAATTCTGGTACATGGTTTTATCACATTTTTCTTTTATTCTGTATTTGCTGGTCATATCCTTGGCAAAGATGTCTTGTGGAAGCACTTGCATTTAATATAATCCTTTTAGACTTGATACTGTTGATACAAGGACATCCTCTCAAGTAAATGGCTTAGAAGCATTTGTTGCTCCTTTAGATCTTAATTTGTGAAAATCAGAGCAAACCTCTTTCCGTTTGGCAAGGATGGACATGTGCCATTTCAGCATTTGAGATCCTTAGGTTATGGGAATGCTAGCACCTTATTCAATGGAAACCAAGAAGATGTAGATTGGCTGTGTGGTGGCTTTGTTGGCATCAAGGGGGCCAAGGTTGTGCTTAATTTTCTTGCTTTATCAAGACAAATATTTGTGAGATAAACTGGAAGCTGTGACCTTATCTGTGACCTTATCCACGGGATCTTAGTAATTGACTCTATGTGTGTGATATCAGGCAAAGTGCAAATATCTCCCTCACAAAGCCCCTTTTTTTTTGTTTCCTAAAACCATTTCTTCTGCAGTCTGAACTCAAGCCCCCAAAAAGTTCCATTTACTTGACATTTTGATTTTTCTAAGCGGGATTGCAGTAATGTATCCAGCAATTTGGCTTTTGCCTGTTATTCTACTTCACTGCACAATATGTCTGCCAGAGGACTAAATTATAACAGGTTTCCTGAAGTTCAATCACCATAGTCTGGATAATCATGTCGTGTTAGATGATGGGATATTATCTGTGACTGGGACAAAAAATATTCATTGTGTTATCATCGTGGAGTGTGTTCTCTGTGAATCTTCTCTCAACCTAAGATAATTGCTCAAGTAATTGTAGCTCTTCCATTTCTCCCCAAGAGTGTTGTAAGAATAGAATACTATTTCAGAATGCTGGAACTTGCTTATTGCAGAACCAGCAGAGGGTGATGCACTGGAGAACGGCATAAAAACACCATTGCTTATCAGCTCGGAAGGAAAGGAGCTAGATGAAGAGCTAGATGAAGATGGTGACGACGAATGTAGAGGAAGCGACGAAGCTCCCGAAGAATCCCGGCAAGCAGCAACTTCACTTCGATCAGCGTATAGATTATTGACACCTTCTGTTAAGGTTTGCCATTCCTTCCTACAGCTTTAGAAGTTTGACACATAATTTGTCTTACTTTTTCATCATAATATGACTCTGAAAAGCTTAAATACGTAAAGGTGTTCAAACCAGCTGTTAAGTACGTCCATGTTATTCAGGCAGCTAATAATATCATCTGATCACAGTGAGAGGACTTGCCATAGTCCTAGGATTTGAACATGAATATGGACATTCTCAATACATTGACCTAAAGGTTGCACACTGAGCTTGGAATTTTTTTCATTCTCTATGAAAGGGGCTTATGCGGGGTGATCGTTATGGTTATGCATCTTAACAGACCCTCAAGTGGTAGGGTTCTGACTATGGAGTATTCAGCACCTTTTAGACTTGTGGATCGGTATTTCACTTGATCTTGAGTTGCCACATCTGAAGTACTAGGCCACCTTGAAAAAGAAGCTGGAAGGGCTTACATTCATGTTGTGATCATGCCGAGAGCTTAAACTTGGGCTGCATCTTTGAATGTTCCATCAGATATGGATATCTTTATTGTTCAGCAAGCCAAATTGTTACCATGCCTATTAATTCCTACTTTCCTGCATATTTATGTCTTTACCAGCCGCTGGTGAAGGAAAGTCTCTTGCTACTTGATCCTTATTCTTCATCTAAAATGTTTTCAGGTTTTGTATAATTCTTCTGGAGCCAAAACACTTCATTCAGAATATCCTTTAATTAGAGATTTTTTTGTCTAATAGGTACAGTTACTGATTTATTTCATGCTAAAGTATGCAATGGAGATACTACTTTCAGAATCGAGTGTCATTACCACATATTACTTCAGTTGGTCCACAAGCAGTGTTGCTATATTCTTGGCATGCCTTGGCCTGACAGTTCTCCCCATAAACATTGTTGTTGGAAACTACATTTGTAACATGTTTGAAGACAGGTAAAACAGAAAATTTTGTCTCTCGTTTTACTCATTATATTTTGCCGATTTGGGATAAGTTCACTGTAATCATTCTCTACCAACCCAAAAGTAAATTGTCATCGATCTTGGTGATTCGACTGCAGGCAAATTTTATTGGCATCTGAAATTGTGGTTTGCATTGGCATACTCCTAAGCTTCCACGTATTCATTCCCTACTCCGTTCCACAATATGTCATTTCGGGACTCATCATGTTTGTTTCGGCCGAAGTGCTTGAAGGTAAGATTTTGTTCAAGTTGATCAGTTTGTAATTTCTTAGGCAGTGCTAAACATACCATAGCGCTACACTCAAAGAACTTACTTCCTTCAAGAAAAGGAAAGGGATGGAAAGAAGGGGCTAATATTGCAGGCTAGTGAAAATAGAGAGCTTACAGATTTTTTTCTAATTTGGACATGTACTGCACCTATGGGTTTGCAGGTTCCAGGATGGGTAGGATATTTGCCCTAGCCTGGTGCCTACTTCATTGGCTTTTGGAACTATCCTGGAACTTGGAAATTGTCAGTTCCATAGTTTTTTTCTTTTTTTGGTCAAGTCAGTTCTGTAGGTTACAGGGTACCATATACTACCCTGCATTTTTTCAAGAAAGTGTTTACTGGATGAAAAATTGTCTACCCTGCATTTTTTCAAGAAAGTGTTTATTGGATAAAAAAGTGTCTCGGTTCTAGTTATGGACACATTGATCATTCAACAGAAAACATTTGGGTTATCTGACAAAATTCATGTTTATGTCAAATAGTAACATAATCTTAATAGGGTAATAGCATCGGAAGTCTATCCTACTCTAGTGAGAGCATGAACATAGCCAAGTTCGTCAGAGAGAGAGAGAGAGAGAGATAAATGGAGTTGGAGATTTGTTTTTTCCAATGGGATTGGAGCTTGCTGAACACTTAGGTTTCCACACATTTAAATGTCATGAAAAAGAGAGATTCACAAATAATTTGGTAAACATGTATTTAATTGAAAAAGATTATCCAGGATGGTTTCATTCCACAAGGTAGAATGTAGGGTGGTATGAGCCGAAACCTTGGAACCTACCCTGTACGCACTAGTTCTGCAATTTTGGAACCTAAACCGACCCTGCAAGCTCTAACACCCACCTTAGAACCTATTTGACCATGCTTGTTCCGCAGGGTCTGCAGATTCCAAAGGTTCTGCTGCACACCCCTCACTGCCCCTCTATAGTGTGAATAACTCATCATTGGTCTTCTACTTAATGAAATATACAAGTGGAAAGGGGAATATGTTGTTCCAGGAAGTAGAACCAAACCATCAGGATACAGGTCACATTTATGTCGATTCTAATGTATAATTATCTGTTATTTGGCGACTCAGTGCTCCTTCACTTTACAATACTGGAGAAACTGTCCTTTGCCCTTGATAGTTACACTCATGGATACCTAGCATGAATGGCAAACACGATAACCAAAATACACTTGAGTCCGATTGAGCACCACCTCCAAAGAGGCTTGCTCTTGATATTATGTATTAGAATGTGTAATGTTGACCTCATACTCATCGTTTCAGGTGTCAACTTGTCGCTACTATCTCGTGTCATGTCTTCTCGGCTTTCAAGAGGAACGTACAATGGCGGCTTGCTTTCGACAGAAGCTGGAACCATCGCGCGTGTTGTAGCGGACAGCACCATAACTCTGGCCGGGTACTTGGGCGACAGCAAACTCCTGAATGTCACTCTGCTTCCGTCACTCATCATATGCATCTCATCCATCATAGCCACCCTCTGCACCTACAATTCTCTCTACTAGACTCCTCTCGCGTAAATATGTCCGTACATGTTTTTACGCCATCTTCATTTTTTCCCCTATATTTCTCCTCATCTTGTTCTCCTTCCATTTATTTTTATTCCTTGACATGTAGGGTTCTATAATTGAGAGCTTCATGGGCTTTCCTCTCATATTGGATTGCAATAAGTTTTGAATAATCGATGTCAATAAGGTTAAGCGCAGAACAGTTAGGGAATTAGCATATAGATCACTTCTCTAGTATTTCGTCTTTGGAATTGCTTAGTGTGAAAGAGATGCAGAAATCTGGAAATACAACTTTTTAGACCAAAAAAAAAAAATTCTGGAAATACTACTTTTTTCGTGGATAGCTACATTCATTCCGCTCTTCCATATGTGATTGATTACCCAAAGAAAATTTGGGTCCCTGAACAACTTCTTCTTCTTCTCCTTCTTATGTACTTGCTTCTGAAAATTTAGACTGACCTAATATATTTATCTTCGTTTGCCGAATATGTCTTGAAATAAATTTTCCCTCTTCTGTAAGAAAAAGCTACATACTGCCTCTCCTTTTCCTTCCATGTGACTTGAGATGGTAAAAGAGGACACGTTCTAACGAATACAACTTTGTCATGTAAATTACATGATATTGTTGCACTTGAAGAGCCACAAGTTGGAGGTGCTTTGCTTATTTGCGTGCGTCAGTGAGCTAGCTATGCACTCAATTCTCAATCGACTGACCTCTTGAAATAAGTTAGTAGCAACGGCTAATTAATACTCGGAATTGTAATTATTACTGCTTACCTCTCGAATTCAGACTTTAGATTCGTGACAAGTCTGTGTAACATTTGACCCGATTTCATTTTATTTGGTGCGTATGATTCGTGCGTCCGATGATGTGGGATGGGAGAGACAGTGCAATGGTGGTCGCACGGAGGGTTGTTTTCGCTATAGCAAGTGAAAGATATATTACGAAGTGATACATAAGTATAGACTCTCAGGCTAAAATATCATTAATTACAATGGTCTCTTAGTATGTGCAATTCTAGAATATTAAAGGCACCCAAAAAAATAACCATGATCAAGTCGGCTTCAGTGCAAGCTCTTGACGAAACTCTCCTCTTCCCGTACCTATCTCTCATAATGTGTTGCCAGTTTTTCAATCTAGAAGTCCGATCTGGGTTTTGTTATTATAACCGAACAACCGTTCGGTGCTGACGTGGCTGCCATGTGGCCGCCACGTGTTACACTCGTGGCACCACGTCAGTTGCTAAAAAAGGTTTTTTTTTTTTTTTCAACTTAGAAAGGAGGACTTCCTTACACTAGGTAAGGCCTTTTTACCTTAGCCAGCTTGCTCGCTACTTTCTTCCCTCAAAACAGAGACGGGCATCGAATTGACCTGCGAAGAATATGACAAAGCATATGCCTCCCACAGCCGGATCTTGCAGCCACCTTCCCATGAGAAGAAAACCAGGCATCTCCCTCAACTTTCAACCTCCAGAGAGAGAGAGAGAGAGAGAGAGAGATGTCTCCATCATGGTTTGTAGAATCTCAAGAAGGGATTTGTGTAGAGGACGCTTTTGCCAGCAGATAAAAGAGGGAAAGGACTTCTCTGCATGGAATATAATGTGTAGAAAGCATGGAGTTACTCCTTACACACATTACAACGGTATATCCTATAGCATATGCCTTGTCTTCAAGCAACCTCTCCTATCTTCTACCCCGAAAAAAATGGAAAAAAAAAGAAACCTAGAAATAATAAGAGCTTCTTTAGGCCTATATATACATGAATCTCTCCAATGGGTCTTTCAAGCAGTACTTTTTGTTAGGAGTTTCGAAATATATTGGGTTCGTATAATGTCCGTTCGCATAGGTGAGCGAACTCGTTGTAGGGCTTCTCTCCTTTGGCAGGCAATCCATTGAAACAAACTAACAGGAAGAACGATCAAGAATGACCTGCCAAAGGAGAGTTGCCCTCCAACTACTTCAGCTCTATCATTGCCGAAGAAATGCTTGCATTTTCATAAGTAAGCTAAGGTACGATATGAGTGTCGACCTGTTAGGGCTGTGCTACTATTTATTTGCTTAATTTCTGCGTTATCTGTTTCCGGAATCCTTATTGAGGTTGTGATTCTGTTGCGAGCCATTGGCATCTTATGTTCATTTTATCAGATTGGATAGTTGTAGACTTGTAGTAGAATTACTGCCAGATGAATCCTGATGATCGATTGCATTTTACCTTGATGTCGAACCACTTATTAATTCCATTGATCTTGATTTTTGCAGCAATTCAGAGCTTAGGGTTCAAAACTCATAATTCACACTATTGGCGAGGAAGGCAAGAGCCACGATTGAGATTAACTTAGAGCGATAGATTGTCCCGCTAGCTTTCGCAGTTATACGGAGTAATTATCATATAACTTCATAGCTGAGACTCTGATGGCTTTTTGGCAGCAAAAACTGAGCGTGCATACAAGTTGATGTTTTGAATTTATTTGGAGGAATCAGAATAAAAAGACCGATAGTAGTTTAACCCGAGACCCCATCCATTGCTTCTAATTCATCATTATTAGGAATCTAGTTATATAGCAGCCCTAATCTCATCGTAATTTCTTTCTGTTTGCTCATCGTTGTGTACGACATAAGACAATACCATTCTCATTCGACGCTTAATAAGAAATGGAAGAAGCTCTAGGGTTTTCTTTCCTTGTGCGCAGAAGGAGACTCGATGCACATTCGAACCGACTAACTGGATCATAATTTTACTCGCTCTTTCTCTAATTTGATCCATCTTTCATCAGAGCTGACAATGAAGCTTCTTTTAATCCGATTCCGGTGGTCCATTCCTAGTTGCTTATTGCTAAAAAAGATAAGCACTGAAGCAGTTTCTGCTTAACGATATCTGCACAATCTATCATTTTATGCACGACTAGGATGTCTAGATTATACGCTCCCTTGCGGTGTGTGTTCAACCCTGAGACCCGTAGTAGTTGTTCCAATGCTCATTCGAGTCGACGGGCGCGTATGATCTCGACTAATGGCCTGTTTTGTTTTCATCTTCGCTTCTTCCTTGTCTAGTGCCCGGCATAGTGTGGATAAGAGAGGGACGAAAGCTCGCCATTTGATGGGGATATGGTGCAACCTCTCGAGTTTTCACGTGTGGAACTGAGCTCAGAGAAGTCGGTATTTTTTTCCTTCCATTCGATCGGATCGCCTCGTGAATACATGATTCGAGCACCACTCATACGAACAGGCTGCAGAACTTGGAAAAAACAGATTGAGGCTAAGCTCGAAGTGGATAACCAAGTACAAGATCAGTAAGGAAGGAAAAACCACATCGCTGTGACCGTAAACTTCCCGAACTAAATCCGAACTACGACTGGGAACATCCCCTCTCGGCTCAATGAGCTGCTCGAACTGCATGGTATTTAGAATCACCATCGTGCCAATCACAACACTTCGCAACTCTCGTCGAACCCACGAGCGTCGAACCAACGCGATTTCCGCATGCATTCGTGTTATCTGCGAACTGTATATCGAATGAATTAGCCACAAAAGATTAGCAGACAAGACTCTTCGGAAGCAATCCAACTGATCAGCCAAAAGGAAAAAAACAGAAGAAAAGGAAGATGAAGCAGGGAGACATGACCGTGGCCGGCCGCGATCGGCCCATGTCGAACAAGCCGGCCCAGAAGCCAACCAAGAAAGGAACGAAAGAGACCGGTCCAAGTCCACAGCTATGCAATCCGAATCAGCCCCTCCAACGATCTCACGTGTGTCCGAGACGTCGGACCGGTACACGTGCGGCCAAAAACACTACTTACGGAGGAAAAACAAACGAACAAACACGTTGCCATCTACGATGAAGAAAAGGTAAAACCGGCTCGTAGCTGCGCCATGCAAACGGTTTAACATGCAAGATGGAAGACGTTCTTAATGCATGATGAGGCGGACATCAACCAATGTACCCCTTTACTATCCGACAATTATGTCGAATTGTCAATCATTCAACATGTAAAAAAATAATAATAATTAACGGTGTGACGAAGGTGATATCACGACTTCTTTTCCGTTTCGATAATCCAAAAGCACCGGCATAAAGACCCGATCATTCAAAGGCTTGCAAAATACCTTGTAGGCCACATGCTTCGATTTGGTCCAGCCAATTAGGTAGGTGTAGATAACCCCAATCCAGAGAAAATTAACAATTGGTTTGTGGGATTCGAGCAAATGGGCTCGATTTCAATCTACTAATCTTGGAGGTCTGACAAGTTGACTTTTAATATTTTTATAATTTCATTGAGATTAAAACGGGAAAATCGTATAGTTTCACGTCATGTCACATCACACATTGCTAACCATATAATCCATGATGCTTAATTCATTATCGGAATAAGAAGGAAAAGACACGTGGCACACTTTCACGTAAATTATGTACGATCCGACCCGGTCTTTAAGGAAGAGCAGTTGGGCTGAAAGCCCTCGCGCGTGCGTACACGTTCGGTGTAAATCCAGCCGAATGGAGCATTCCTTAAAAGCTCTCCGTCCCTCCTGCCACGTGGCACGGTTCTTATTGGAGACTATATAAGTTCGGCGGATCTTTTGACAAAGCACGCGCGTTTTGATTTCGGCAATTACTTTGGTTGAAATATTATTCATGATCGAATTCACGATCGAATTCACGACTGGTCTCGAGTGATTTTTATATTCAATGCGGTCCCCTTTTTTGATAGCTTTACTATACCGCTTGCATGCGAGATGAGTGTTAAAATATTGTCACACATCGCATAAAAACGGATTTAATCTCTCTCAATTCCCTAAAAAATCGTCAACTTTAGGTTCAATCTCAAATCTACCTCGAATTTTTTTTCCTATAAAAAATCCCCAACTTTAGGTCCAATCCTAAATCTACCCCGAACTTTTTTTTTCAAAAAAAAAAAACTCAAACTTTAGGTCCTAAATATTCCCCGAATTTTATTTTGTCTTAAAAAAAACCCATAAATTTTCAAAGTATTTTCAAATTTATCCAGGGGTCTAGTCCCAACTTGACTTGGCATTTTCACATCGATTGAAAAAATCCATATTAACAAAGTAATGGGCGATAAGTACGGACCGACGTGGCATTTCCATGTGGACATTGAATCCACCTCAATAAAGAAATTCTCAAAAATGAAACTGTTCTAGTATTTGAAAATTTGAGATGAATATCGATGATTTTTTGTCATAGGGCTAATGGAGCAAATTTTAGATTAGAGCAAAAATTGGTGATTTTTTCTTAGACAAAAAAAAAGTTTATGGAAAATTTGAGACTGGAATTTTCTCAAACAAAAAAAAGTTTGGGATAAATTTTGAACCGAACCTAAAGTTGGAGGTTTTTTTTTCCGAAACAAAAAAAAAGTTCGGGGTATATTTTGGACTTGACCTAAAATTGGGATTTTTTAGGGAGTTTGGCCTCCTTCACCATGTATTCGATTTCGTAAGCAGTCTTTGTTACGGGAATTCTATGTTCTTTACGTGCATGTGGTCTCTATTCCATTTATAAGCTTAGTTTTTCATAAATATGACATTAGAGTCAAGTTTTGTCACCCCCGCACGCTTTGTGACTATGTGCTTTTGCTTTTGAGAGAGGGCATTAGGCAAAAATTAATTGAACCAAAACTAAACTCGTTTAAGTATACTATTCCCTGATTTTACATTTAAACGACCATTTCGGCCGGTCACATGCTGCCAACGTCGTCAACCAATTTCACTATGGTGTCGATTCTTCTACATAGTTGCCCAAAGAGATTTTTTTTTCTTTTTTGGCCAAAAGATTTTTTTTTTTTTTGGTCGGAGGCCAAAAGAGATTTAGGTGGTTGGAATCGTGTGCATCTTTTCTACCTACCACATAAAAAACAGGAGAGATCAATCGGGGCCATTATGCGAGACGAGTCCTTACTCATATTATGATTTTGAAGATCTCTAATTTTTTTTTTATTCTATCTTATAAGTTACACTTGTATTCACTATGTGCTTTGTGTAGGTTGCATCCTGGGTCTATACGGTTCTATTTTTTACAAGCCACGCCGCGTATTCGCTACGTGCTTGTGTGTAAGTTGCAAAACCTTGCTCTCTCACTCACGCATCCCCACATCCAACCCTCCATCCGCCTCTTCCCAAGCGAGAAGGATGCCAAGGGGGGCAACCCCGGTGATTAAGATCCCGATCCTTAGTTAAAGAGATTTGGGGAAGGTGGCAAAACTGATTAGAACATTTTTCTTTTGGGGGGAAAAAATACTTAAAATATAAGATGGTGGGTGTTTTCTTTCGCTCAAGCAAACGGAAGTTCGCAACTACTACTGTCGGTGGTTTTATTGTGTTTTTTATATAGAGGCCCGTGCCATTTTGTATTCACAAACATAGTATTAGCACATGACATATACATACATTTATGTGTGTGTCATTAAAATGTTTGAAAATCCATGCCTTCCAATATTGTAAATTGAAGTCGGCTAACATTAGTTGCTCGAAGAATCTAAATTATGTTGCTCTCATGGTATATACTGAATGAAGATCTGTCGTTTTTTTTTTTGGGGGGTACGAAAAGGGGCAAAGCGGTATTGTGACATTAACACTTGCCTAACAAAGCTTGAACTAGACTAATCTCCTATCAATAGGGGAATTCAACCTTTTAGTGGCTTATCTAATGCCGGGGTGGCATTTATATCGCGGGGCCGAACGATCCGGTTTGCCATCCAATCGCATACGGATTTCCTTCCTCGAAAGTATGAATAATTCGACTCGTGGGAAGTGCTTCAACAATTTCCGAAGGTAGTTGATTTTCTAAAGTAGCGCACTAGCAACGTGCGAGTCCACTTTCATAATAATTATGAAAATGCCGGTTTGAGATCCAAAAGAGTACCCCAAAAAGTTTAGCTTTTAACGAAGAGCACGATCCTATATGTTTGGCGAGGATCCGGATCGCCTAACATTGAAATTTTCGTGACATGCGTAACATTACTCAAATCGGGCCGTCAATTTTCATTTGAACGGCCTGATTTGAGCCACGTTTGGGATTCAAAAATTTTCAAACCCCAAAAAAAATTTCGCCCACCTTTTTTTCATCATTTTCAACACATGACGTGGCTCAAATCAGGTAGTCAATTTTCATTTGGATGGTCGATTTGAGTAATGTCACGCATATCACGGACATCTCAATGCTAAGCGATCTAAATCCGTTTGGCAATACCTGCAAGCCAGTTGATTGACTCATGGCGGAGAAGTCCACCTACGAATTTGGGCGTAGGTTGCCTTCACAGGCCTCGTCGGTGTTGAGCTTGATCCAAACGTAAGGAGGGGCTATCCAACCCATGTACGCCTTGCTTTATCCCTATGAGAGACGAGATTTGTCTTATTTTATTTGTAAATTATTTGAATAATAATTTATAAATGACTCGGTAATGATAAATTAGACTCTAAAATCCTTTTCTCCCGGTCGAACCCTAGTAAGTTCTACCTGTAGAACTAGAAGCCAGCTTATTACAGGGGATAACCTTCGAGTTCTTCTCGATTTGAATGCTTTGAAGAAGCAAAGGATGTTACATCTTCGGTGATTCTTTTTCGGTCAGATATCTTGATGAATTTGAGAGGTGTTTAAGTAAGTTTTCCCACTCAAATCAGTACTCGTCAATCGCAAGTGCCTGTCAATGTTACCGTCATAATTAAGCTCCACAAATTTTGGAAAAAAAAATAGTTAGTGTTTGCTCGGCCCAATTCCCAAAAAAAACTCCAATTTTAGCATTTGCGACAATTCTATCCAAAAAAAAAATTTTGTCTTATAAAAAACCTTCAACTTTTACATTTGTCCTAATTATACCCCAAATTTTACTTTTTTCCTAATTCTACCGGTATAGTACCAAAAAATCCTCATCTTTAGCATATGTCCTAATTATATCTAAAACTCTTTTTTTCCTTATAAAAAGCCTCAAACTGTTACTTTTATCCAAATTCTACCATCGTTAGCTCTCTGTCCATAATCACCATTAGTTAATCTTTTGTGGCATTTCCACGTTATAAATGAATTACATCTCAAGAAAACCGACATGAAAAAGTTCATGAACTTCTCTTATATAGTTTGTTATCCCTACATATTGTCGAGAGATATATAATCACTCAAGATAAGCATGTTTCGTATTCTCTTCGGCACTCAATGACCCAAAAAATGGCTAGATATGAAGATATTTGGACTAACAATCTAAAATCTCGTCGTCTCTAAAACCTACTATTTCTAAATTTCAAAAATTCATTAATAAGTTCGGCGAGAAAACTCAAACCATGTAAGATTAACTAATGGTGATTTTTTATGGAGGGAAGACTAACAAGTGGTAGAATTGGGATAAAATTAAAAGTTGATGATTTTTTATGAGATAAAAAAAATTTGGATATAATTGGGACAAATGCTAAAGTTGAGAGTTTTTTTGGATATTAAACAGGTAGAATTTGGACAAAAATAAAAGTTGATGGTTTTTTATGAGACAAATTTTTTTTTTTTGGACATAATTGTCATAAATGCTAAAGTTTAAAGTTTTTTTGGATATTCAGCCTTGAGAATATTGCTCCATGTAAGATGTGAAATCAATAAAATACGAGATGAAACCGTAAAATATGCATTTGTAGATAGATAATAAACTTTAGGGAAAAAAACACAAGTGGTCGCCATGTCGTCATTAAATGCTTGATTTATTCGAGTGTTGTCCCTAAACTATCGATAAACATTCATTGTAGTAATTGTGTTTGCTCAAATGACAAATCAAAGGTTATTTGATGACTTAGATTAATACATGTTTGAGCTGGGTCTTTAAATATGATGAATCATCATGTCCGTATTTTTATCCATTTACTTTAGAGACGTAAGAAAGAAAGAAAACCAACTGTGCGTTAACATGTCCACCGTTGTCGGATGATATTTACTATTTATCTTGATTTGAGATGAACATTTTACTTGGATAACCCATGTGTAATTTTTTCTTTTTGTTACCCACCATTCAAATTTAACGGTTTGATGAAGGGTTGTATCACACACTTAATTAAAATGATCACATAAAAATCAGAAAAATAGACAACGAACAAGTTTATCTAAATTCACGCTAGAATATGGCTACGTCTTGTAAAGAGATTTTCACTATGATTTATATTTACAACCGCATAACTCGTTACAATGATCGGCCAAAAACAAGCAAATATATGTATATGGCCTAAACGGTCATAAAACCTAAACCTATCCAAAACCCCTTTAATCCATCAACAAATGGATCAACTTAAACAAATGGGGCAGCCGTCCGCTCACCGGGGAGAGGAATCCTCGTCCGATGACCGGCAACAGGACACCCGTATCGAGGGCGCCGCCCGAACTCCCCGCATTTCGTGCGCATGGATCACATGTCGTCGGATCATACTTCGCTTTTCCAAAATTCACGTGAGCGTGCCCGATGTGAAAAACAAGGGTTCCCAAGTATTCGCCAACTCCAACATTTGAGAACCACACCACCAAGTTTCGTTGACTTGGATAAACATAAGGATGTTAGTGAGTATTATCATAAAATTTAGGAATTAAATTAAATATTTATTAATAGTTCATGAGCCATATTGAATAAACTAAAAATTTAATAATCATATTGCAAATTAGACCAAAATTATAAAATTATTTATATCATTTTTTCTATAAACCCACGTGGTGGTGGTGGTGTGGTGGTGGTTGGGGGCTATAAAGCATCGACAAGACATGAGGACAAGACACGATATGTCGAAATGTGATTTCTCAAAAAATAAACAATTTCGACACGTTGGGACATTGTATATTAAATATATATTAATATAATAAATTATTATTTTTATGATTTTATAAATAAATAATAAAGAGCCGTAGAATGAATTTACACTAAAAAGGGATACATAATCCGTGAGATGCTGACTTGTCTTCAACATCATGACCAGCACAATCTCTCCTATTTAGTTCGCCCTTCTCGTTTACTTTTGTGTCCCACATTGAAGAAAGAGGAGGAAAACATAGTATAAAGGGGAGGCTGGTCCTGAAGCCACACGCTTGCCTGGACTGGTTGACGGGCCATCAAGAAAGCCCATGAGCGTATGGCAAATCATGGCCTCAAAAGTATGAGATTTTCCGAAATTATTTCTAAAACTCGCGCGTCCTATTGATTGACCGCATGTCGAAAGTCCGGACACGCGTTGACTGCGTGTCTGACCGTGTCGGACGTGTGTCCGACACGCTAAAATTGTCGTTGGGGATGTGTCGGTGCTACATAGGTTGGAGGGTAGCTCGTTGAAGGGAGGCGTTTAGTTGGTGTGGTTTAAAGGCTTTGATTCAACTCGCGAATAGCATCATGGCCAAAACTAAATAAATATATATTAATCTCCGAGCTTAGTGTGACCTTTTCCGTTAATCGCAACGCCGGCCCGTGAACCTTTTTTTTTTCCCGTGCTGATGTAGACCAGTATGAGTCCCAACGAAATAATAAGCAGCTTTGATAAGATTTCGATGTGAATCAAACTTTTTTTTTTTCTTTTTGTTGGAAGATGTGAACCAAACTTACCCCCGATACACACGAAACAAAAATCCCTTTTTTTTTTTGGTAACCTTCGCACAAAGTAATTAACATTAATTACCGACCTAGTCCGCCGCCTCCATAAAAGGTCAAAGTCGCCGTCTCTAAGTAACGTATGGAGCTCGTATTGAATAATGAGCGTGCAAGTTCACACGCCAACCCCCACTTCCTTTTCCTGCTCCGATTAGAGAAGTCAATTTCGTGGCCGTTCAACTTTGGTATGCCTTTCAATTATCAAAATTCGATGGTTGACTAAGCTCTGTGACGAGTGAGCCGAACAGTGTTGACTTTTTGGCGGTTAAAGGCCCAACTTTGCGGGTGGTGGAAGGAGAGGATTGGGATTTTTGGAGAGAGCGTAATCGATATTCCAAATTGATTGCATCGACCATGTTCTCTTCCTAGTCCTTTTTCCGATAATTAAGAAGCTTTTTTTTTGTCGTGAGGACAGAACCGTCGTGCGAATGGGGGTCAGCTTCGAGGATTCGCAACTTCAAATTGATGTCCAAACCGAATCTCATGTTCGTTTGATTCTAATGTCCGTCTTTGTATTACCAGCTATGCATTAGCTGCTTTGCGGAATAGGTATCGGAAAAGTCATAGACTTATTTGTATTTGTGCAATCATAAATCTTTTCAATTTGACCAATTTAATCCTGCACCTTTTCACATTCTCGCTATCGATGGGCTCCCCTTGCCGGATCTAGGGACGCCGACCCTTGCCCGGGCCGGTGCGAGGCTCGTCACGCCACCAAACACCAAGGCAAGGGCGAACCTCGCCGACATGGCTTGTGGCCGATGGCAAAAAGAAAAGGAAAAGAAAAGAAAAAGAAAAAGGAAAACATAAAATTAAATAAATATCTACATCAATGCTAATCGTACCATGTAAGAAAGCCGGCATCCACATTTGTAATTTTCGATCTAAATTAGCCGATAGACTCAATTAGTAAAAAGTTAAAAAGGTTTAGAACTTTTTTTATACTTTTTCCGTTGCTTTGCTCGCCATTCGATTCCGCGAGGTGTTTGTTCCATGAATGGATCCGTCAAAAATGTTACACCCATCGGTTGTGGGTTTGATGATCAAGTTTTGTTTCTTCTTCTTCTTCTTCTTCTTTTGGACCGACGTGATAATATAACTCGAAATTCGTATTGAGCCATCGTACCAAAAGAAAAATGCTTGGGGAAAAAGATTAGAAATTTCGACAAATGATAATAAAAAAAAGGAGATATAAAAAAAAATCATGACCCATAAGGTTAAGCTAGTACGTTGATTTTGATAATCATTATTCCATATTACTTCGCCAATATGAAAAATACAACTTATCAGATTTTCTCTCGATTTTTTGTTTTTCATTATTATTTTTTGTTTTTGTTTTGGTGGGGGGTGGGGGCAGGGATTTATTTGATAGTGACAAAGGAGTCCATTTTTTCCACGCCAATGCACATCAAAATCAAATGACGCCTTCTCAATTTGGGGTTCTTTCGACATCTTACCTAACTACGAGCGTTCCTTTGAGCTCAATTTGCATTTATGAGGTCCTTTCTAGCGGTAGCTACCAACTAATTTATGAAATAAAGGTGATACATACATACGGACACATAAATTATGTACAAATGTCATTAAAATTTGTCAATCGACGTAGGGAGATATGCTCCTCCCCCGCTTGTCATGTTGATTATCTCAACCATAATTTCACGGCGTGTCAAGTATTTCTTCCTGGAGATATCCATCAAACACTGAAACAAATAAGGGTTAATGCGACGGAAAATCCTAAATCGGTACATCTGCAAATTTATCCCAAATTATTTTTTTGACCATAAAAAACGCATAACTAGAAACAAATTTATCTCAAACATAACCGTAACAAATTTACCCTCCGTTAGTTTTCGTTAAATTTAGCCATTAAATTACTTGAGTTAGATATCACGTGACGGTTCATGGGTCTACTACCACTTTAGGGTTATTACACTCTATTTGTCACAAGTGTATCAATTTGAAAATTTTTCGTGGTATTAACCCAATTTAATGAAAAGTGAATTTGTCACAGGTGTATCGGTTTGAAATTTTTTCTTAGTAAAAAAAATTAGTTTATGGTAAATTTGTCACAAATATACAAGTTTAGGATTTTTTATGGTCAAAAAAATAGTTTGGGATAAATTTGTTACGGGTGTCTGGGTTTGATATTTTTCGTGATAAAAAAAATAGTTTGGAGTAAATTTGTCACATTTATACCAGGTTCACGATTTTTTTTCGTGATATTAACCCAACATATAATCTACAATCGGATCGATACCATTTGTTGGGAGCCGCGAGATGAAATCTCACCGTCAACATATTCGGTTGGACTCAATCTTTAGTTAAAATTTTAAATCGATGAGTTATTGATCAATTATGATATATTATTTGATTCAAATTATATCGGTTCTTCGATATGAGATTTTTTTTTTTATAAATAGAATTCACGAGTGCATTTTCAACCGGACGATGCGAATAAAGGTGCACATTCAAAGGTCTTTCAGTCAAGTATTACCTGCGAGACTCTCATAGTCTATGTCTTTCCTCTTTAATCACCGGAAGAAAGTAGTTAATGCAAATTTCTCCATGTGCTCCCAAACTCGATGAAATGAGCAACGCATGCACAGCTAATGAGGCCAAAAGCAATATAATAAAATAAAAAAACACTCGAGTAGACTTTTTCTGACTTTTAGAGCAGCGGGAGACTTCCCCACGTGGGAACAAAAGCTCGGTTCCCCGTCACCAACCCCGCCGGTGCAAGCGGGGAGGCTTGACTCGACGGCATCGCGGGTGCATTATGTTGACCGATCCCGTCCCTTGGACACGGACGGCTGAGATCCGCCAAACGGGGGCGTGGGGCCCCCACACCCGGACCAATTTAGTGAGGCCCAATTAATGATGCAGTCAAATTTGGTTGTCCGGACGGAGGGACCATAATGTAATGCGGGCGAACCAACACCTACGGCTATCTAATGCCATTTGCCACGGGATGAGATATTTTCCTTTCCCCTATTCTTGGGTCGACAATCAATTTCGCGACTAACGAGGTCATTCCGTTTCCGAGCCAGATTGATGACATGCCAGTTCGCGTTTGAGAATCGAAATTAATTTGATGACTTGCCTCGGTCGCATCCGCCGCACGCCGATTCTCACGGTGCGGTCTATGTCCTTATAGACATGCTCGAGGCGCCAGTCATGCGACGCCGTGTAGGAGGCGCCCGGTGAAACTCACGCATAAATAGCCGGTATCATCAGGCGGGCTTTCCTAAGTTGGATTCGACAAAGCATGTTTCGATCGTCTGTCGAGGTGCTCTTCGAGTGCTCATCTCGATTTAGGCATTCAAGAAATGTGAGACGGGCGGATATGCTTTTAGTAAAATTTGTTGTGACCTTACTGTCCTTGAATTGAGCCGATTGCTTGACGTAATGTGTTCAAAGAAAAGAAAATTGACTGGATCACGATCTCTACAGATATCTCGAGTCATCGTCATTACAATAGTTTCGACGATAGAGCAATGATGTACCATGGCACCAAGTTTCCTCATGTCACTTTCGACGCAAAATTATATAGGAAAATACTTACATAGACTCAGGCAACCTCGTTAAATTTCAATGGTTATGATTCTTTCGATCGATTGACTTATTCCATGAATTTGCCGAGTCGCGCGATAATTATATCCAAAAACGCACTTCATTGACAAAAGAGTGCATCTCTCGGGTTCATAATCAGAGGGTAATGGGTTTTCTTCAAACATAAAAAATCAAAATCAAGCAACGACCAAAGAGATTTAAAAAAAAAAAAAAGTTGCTCGTCCACGTCAGCAGATCGCGCTGGTGGGGCCCGTGGGCAAAATAGCGTTGGCTTCGCTGTCCGAGCAACAGTGGATTTCATACTTTAAGAATGACCCGACCCGTCGTCATTTTTTTTTTTTTTGGTCGGACTGCCCGTCGTTGTTGTTCTGACAGATTCTTGTTCCTGGTTTTGCCTCCTCCCTTTTATTTTCGATGCTGGTCTTAAATTTGCAGGAGTTCAGATGAGCCATGGCCTCATGGCCCAACCTTAATCACAACCGAAAACAAATTAATTCCAATTGAAGACGGTCCAATGAAATCCTAAATACCTTTCAAAAGACAATCATAAAGACGGTTACTTGCTCGGAAACTTTTTTCGAGAACGTATAATAACAACGAAAAATTTGAAATCGATACACTTATAATAAATTTATTCAAATTAACTTTTTTGAAAGACTAAAAATCTCGAACCGATACACCCGTAACAAATTTATATTCACGAAATTGGAGGCTTGCGACTCGAATAAGAAGCAAGAGATAATGAATTTGTAGTTTTACAAGTCCTCGATATTTGGGTATTTCAATTTAGTATTCTTGCAAGTCATCGGGTTAAAAATCGCATTAAGCTGTACAAACATGTTAAAGCCAATCAATTTTTTGCACAAAAACAACTTTTTTTTTGGAATTTTATATTGCAATTTATGCTCCGTTTGTTTCATGAAAATTAAATGATTTGAAAAATATTTTCCTAAAAATGATCGTTTGTATCATTTATATCGTTCGAAGAAATTAGTCAATAAAAAAAATTTTCATCACCGACAACAGTTTACATTTAAATATTTTTGTGAACGATGAATATTATTTTTTTAATCGATATATGTGATCATTTTTAGGAATACATTTTTCAAATTATTCATTTTTCATAAAATAAAAGGGGCAATGTGTTTCGTAAAAATAAATGATTCGAAAAATACCTTCCGAAAAAATAATGTTTCTATCACTTATAAGAACGAAGGAAAGAAATTTTTTCATTGTCCACAAAGATGTTTAGACGTAAAATGCTGTCGATAATAAAGATATTTTTTATTAATTGAATTTTTTTTGGTCGAAAATTGAATATTTCAAGTGATACAAATAATTATCTTTAGAAAAATATTTCTAAATTATTCAATATTTGGGAAACAGACAGAGCCTACTACTTTTCAATCTTTTTCTCGGATCAAGACCGTCACGTCCCTCCCCACCCTCGAGGCTCGCGCGTATCACGTGATGGCATTTCCGTAATTCGTGGGAAAGTAGAGGGTAAAGAAAGGAAATGCTCGCCGAACACCTGGCACTCGGCGCATGAGTCAAGAAGTCGCATTTTAGAGAGAGAGAGAGGGGAGAGCGCGCTCCGTCCCGTTCGCCTTTGCCGGGGTGCGTCCATCTAATATCCCTATATATACCGTCCCTCAGCTCCTAAATGTGAGCATCATCCTGCCATTCTCTCTCTCTCTCTCTCTCTCTCTCTGCCCGAAGAAGAACTCGCGCTCCAAAGAGCTTTCGTCATCGCCCGTCGTTGCTGCTCGTTCTTCGTCTCGATCAAGCTCAGAGATGGCAAAGAACGTTGGAATCCTCGCCATGGACATCTACTTCCCTCCTACCTGCGTTCAACAGGTCTCTCTCTCTCTCCCTCCCTCCCTCCCTCTCTCTCTCTCTGCACGAGTGTGCGCGAGCGAGCGAGCTTGTGATTTGTCATCTCCGTGGTGCGGTTCGGATTTCGGCTGCGTCGGAATGAGGAGGAGGCCAAGGATTTCGAGCGTCTGAGCTCGAAAGAATTGAATAGGTTGAAGTCTAGGTTGTCTCTGGCGAACGATTCTCTGTTTTGGATGTTTATAAGCGCGAAAAATGGAAGGACGCTTGACTCTTCATTAATATCTCCTTGTATCGCTCTTTTTTCTCCGGGAGATTTGATTCTGGATGTTTTATTTTTTATTTTTGGTTTTTGGCGGATTTGGGTGGTTATGTTCGGCTCGGTAACGCAAGATGCGTGCTATGACTGCGACTGTCTGTACGTGATCCGTGTTTGTTCCCGGTGATAATGACTTCATTGGTCTTTGGAGTGCTAGCTCAAGGTCTTGCCGAGCCTGTGTCACCGATTAGATGATTTTTAGTTTGCTATTGTGTGGATCATTTCGGGGTCTGGATCTGCGTAAAAGTGAGTTTGTGCATGTGCATAGATTAGGCTGTGGCTCGAGTTTCATCTTCTGTTGTTTATCTGTGCGAAGTGTCTGAATTGATTTGTCAAATTTCTATAAGTTAACTGTGGGCGTGATTATGGTGAAATGACCGAAAAATCGAGTGGATGCTTGTGATAGTAGTGCTTTTATGAAGAAGCTGACGGGTCTTGAAACTAGTTCTGTTCTAAGAAGAATTGGTTCGGATTTACTTATACACCATTTCTGTGATTAAAGTGGATATAGTAATTACTAGCTCGATCTTGGACTTGTAGTTTGAAATCGAGGTGAAAAGGCAGGGAGCAAACTCAAATTTAAGCAACTATATAGAATGTGAAATGTGAAAATTAATCCTCTAGATATGAACTCGCATAATTAAAAAGAAGAAAGAAGATAAAATGAAATGACAATTAAGCGATACATAAACAAAGCAGCAACAGCCACAAAATACATAGTTGAGTGAAATCTTAACATTAACACTCTTGGTTTCCTAGTAGTAGGTTAATACAAAAAAATCTCAAATTCTGTCTCATTTTTTGGCATTTATAGGAAGCAATGGAAGTACATGATGGTGCAAGCAAAGGAAAATATACTATTGGACTTGGACAAGATTGTATGGGATTTTGTACCGAAGTCGAAGATGTCATCTCAATGAGGTTAAATTTCTATAATCCGGTCATTAATATTTCATCCTTTTGTTCCCCTGTACACCTTCTATTATATGGATATTGGTCTTTGAGAGTATCCTTGCTTTCTATACTGCTTTTAAGCTCTCCTTGTACATGTTATTTTGCTTTTTATGATGATTGTCAAAAGGGTGCAATTATGCCTCTGAAATATGATATTCACGTATCGTAAGGCCATTACCAGCTATTAGAAGGTCTATTCTATAGTGGTTTCTCCTTTATATTTATTTATATTTTTTTCTAACTAAATCCTGTACTTCCAGTTTGACAGTTGTTTCATCCCTCCTTGAGAAGTATGGGATTGATGCAAAACAAATTGGTCGTCTGGAAGTAGGCAGTGAGACTGTCATTGACAAGAGCAAATCCATCAAGACTTTCCTCATGCAAATTTTTGAGGTACATTTCAGTGTTTACCGTTGGGTCCCTAATTATATGTTCAGGCACATGGTCCCATCAGCTTTGAAAGTAAAACAATAAAGAAATCTGATTATGTTACACCATATCGCTCTTATATTTTAGAACTGTTTCTTTTGTCACTCTTCTGCTCTTGCATTTATAGTTGCTCAATAAGTCCCATTTTATGCCTGAAGATGCTCATTTTTAGTGTTGCTGATATATAAGCAGGCTTCTGGTAATACTGACATTGAAGGTGTCGATTCAACTAATGCTTGCTATGGAGGGACAGCCGCTTTGTTCAACTGTGTGAACTGGGTGGAGAGTTCTTCTTGGGATGGTCGCTATGGTCTTGTTGTAAGCACAGACAGTGCGGTATGCTAATTCTTTTCCTAACGTCTTCCAATATTTTTATATTTTCTGTTGTGCCTGCCTAAACTGGAGAATGAATTTTTTCAATAATAATGGATATCCTGTCGAATGGAGTACTACCACTTGGAAGGAATAGATTTTTTAATGTAAATTCTGTTTTATTCTCTCGTTTTTCAGCTGTTACTTCTCTTTCTCAGGTTTATGCAGAAGGACCAGCGCGCCCTACTGGAGGAGCAGCTGCTATTGCTATGCTCATTGGGCCTGATGCTCCTCTTGTTTTTGAAAGCAAATTCCGTGGGAGTCATATGTCTCATGCCTATGACTTTTACAAGCCCAATCTTGCTAGTGAATATCCCGTAAGTCTTCCTAAATGCCCTTTTTGTGAAGTTTGAAACTTTTCTTATTCTAGAGTTCTAGATATTGATGTCCAGTTCCCTAATTTCAGCGCACTTGGTAGATTGAGCATAGTAGACATAGATTCAGAACATAGCATGAAAAGGAAGCTCCCACTTGTCACATTTCCTAAATTATGTACCCTTCTTCCGCTTTTACAACTGGATGCCTTTTGATTGGAACATCAGACTACTTCACTACCATAGGGTTCTGAAAGTACATCAGATACATCTGTTAAAGAAGATAGTGAACATTCTTGAGAAAGCTAATGTGCTTTGTTCTGCTGAAGTCAATACATATGCCACTTTCTGAAAGTTTGTAATACAAAGAGTTTTCAACTGATTATAACTCTTACACTTGGTAATACTGCAGTTTATATATACATTAAAAATTGTACTTTTGTCTTGTGCTTTAATGTTTTCTCTAATCAAGTCCGTATACTTCTTATTTCTCTGATCTAGTATTTCTTCTTGCACAACTTATCTAATCAAGTTCTTCCAGAACCAAATCCGGCCAAATCAAGCTGACACAGCTGTTGGATGTTGTCGTATTGCGATATTGTAATATTTTCAAAATCAAGACCCAAGTGCATATTGAAAAAGGGAAAGATAATGAGTGGAAAAGAAGGATTTTATTTTCTTCTTTTTTTTTTTCAACTATAGCCATATACCTCAGCCTAATGTTGTAAATGTCATCCTCGAGCATCACCGACGGTCACGTCAGCTGAATTTGACTGGATATAGTGTTGGAGGGACTTAATTAGATAACTTGTGCAAGTAGAAGGACTTGTTTAGAAAAATTAAAGTACATGGACTTGGTTAGAGAAAACATGAAAGTACAAGGATGCAAAGTATAGTTTTCCTAAATAGAAATGTTTGCACCCTATTCCGTATGTACCAAGAAATTTCATACTTTCAGTTAAGGTCTTTGTTCTCAAATTATTGGAGTATTTCATGGAAAGCGACTGATGTTTGCTTGCCTTCATTCCTTGAAATCCCTTTGCAGGTTGTTGATGGGAAGCTATCACAAACATGTTATTTGATGGCTCTTGACTCCTGCTACAAGCATCTCTGTCACAAGTGAGTTGAAATTCGTAATTATGAGTGTATGACCATCTCAATCTTCTATGGAATTCGAGTTATTGCTTTCCTTTTCCTTATCCTGCTGTTTGCTTTCACAGATACGAGAAACTTGAGGGAAAACAATTTTCTCTATCTGATGCTGACTACGTTGTGTTTCACTCCCCATACAACAAGGTCCTTTCACTATTATCACCTGACGCAGATAATGATTTATCTTTTCTTGCTTCTACTTACACTTTTACCTTCAATATTGCAGCTTGTGCAGAAAAGCTTTGCCCGTTTAATGTTCAACGACTTCTTGAGAAATGCCAGGTTTTATTCATCATATGCTGTACTACTTCTGAAGTTCAGTGGAATGACACTGTTGGACACTGTGATTGATTCATGCTCTTATTTGGCAGCTCTGTGGATGAGGCCTCGAAGGAAAAGTTGGCACCATTTTCAAGCTTATCCGGCGATGAAAGCTACCAAAGCCGAGATCTGGAGAAGGTATATTAGGAAACCATCTCGTTGTTTGAAGCTAGAGTGTAGAATTTGTTGATAGATGACAACTTTATGATGCCATTAATATGCAGGCATCCCAACAAGTTGCCAAGCCCCTGTACGATGCGATGGTGCAACCCTCCACTTTGATACCAAAACAAGTTGGAAACATGTACACCGCATCCCTGTATGCAGCTTTTGCTTCTCTGATTCACAATAAGCACAGCTCCCTGGTAATTTTCTGTCATATTTCTAGTCTTAATCTCATGATATGGGTCATGTGACTGTTCTAAAAACAAACGCATTTCGGCAGGGTGGCAACCGGGTGATATTGTTCTCCTATGGAAGTGGTTTGACTGCAACGATGTTCTCCTTGAAAATTAATGATGGGCAGCATCCATTCAGCTTATCAAACATTGCTGCTATAATGAATGTTGACAAGAAGCTGAAGTCGAGGCATGAGGTAATTCTAGTGTTCTCTCCTACTTGCTTCTGTATGCATTCAGTGTCATCATGCCTTATAGGTACGAATTGTACTCCTTAAGCTGCTGTCCTTCACTTCATCGAATAGCATTTGCATCATTTTTCAACATGAGCATCGGCTCTACCAGCTGCTAGATTTACACTGAAGAACATCTCTTCTCATGTGTTTGAATGCGCACATGATTTGCCTATTTACATTGCCACCATTGCACATAATTTCTCCCTAAGTAGAGATTGCTTTTAACTTTTTATTTGCAGTCATAAACCAGTATCTTCTTCTTGCATTACCAGCCAAATTGGACACATGCACGGACTATAGATGCAGTAGAATCTTTTCTTGGAAAATGCTTTAAGACCGTTGTCTAAGTTGATTGATATGTGCCCCGTTGACGAACACATATGAACACAACTTACGTTTCATGCAGTTCCCACCCGAGAAATTTGTCAAAACGATGAAGCTTATGGAGCACAGATATGGCGCTAAGGACTTTTTGACAAGCAAGGACTGTAGCCTATTGGCCCCAGGAACATACTACCTGACCGAAGTCGACTCCATGTACCGGAGGTTCTATGCCAAGAAGGCCAATGACAGCCACTACGAGAATGGTACAGTCGCCAATGGTCACTGAAGCGAACCCCCAGTACATCAGTGGCGTCCGCATGTGAAGTTAGCTCATGCACTCGTGTGGTTTTAGATGATTGTTGGAAACGGCACTAAGAAGAATTATTGTGCGTTCATAAGTTTGTACCTAAGCGCCAATAGTTTGATCAACATCTCAAGTCTTTTACGTAATGATTAGCCTTCAATAAAAACACCTATTGAAGTCCCCTTGCTCTTTCCGATACGCTTTGTCGTTACAGTAGATTGACCCATTTCTTGTTCAAGAGTTAAATGTCAAGATGAGCCCACCGGTCAGAATTCAGAAAAAGATCGATTGGTTTCATCATATTTCACACGATCAGCTGGTAAAACGATTGGGGCCGAAAGCCGAAAAGAACTACGATCTTACTGGCGATTCCATATAGATGCCGATCTGATCGGGCCCTTCCTTAACTAGCCAGTCAGGTGGAAGTGGGCTATTACCCTGTCATTCACGCCCAGTTGGTAGGGAAGATACGGTTAGGGTATCAATGTGAGATGAACCGAGCAAGATTATTCGCATAAGAAGACTTTCCCGGCAGAGTGCAGTCCAGGCTTAAGATATGGCCTATCAATGAGGTAGCCTTAGTCGTTCGGCACGACTAAGTGAAATATAAACTTCTTGGCCTTTCAGTCGTGACCAAGTGCAACCAGAAATCACATACGACCAGGCCATGCCACGGCCACGGCTAATGTGCAACTTGATCGGCGTACCATCTAGAAGGGCCGTAACTTAAAACAGCAAAATCACAGTAATCAACAAATGAAATAAGGTGTACAAGCTCTGCTACATTAGTTATTAGAGACTGGACACCGTCCTCGTGGTCCCAAGTGAAGAAAAGCCCCAGTCTCTCTACCGTCCTAGAACCCAATCCATTAGATTAAAGAACACGTGCGAGATTCACTATGATTTTGCAATCTTAGTAGCCTCCAATCAAGCTACAAGTTAATACTCGCATGCTAATTGCTCTTCCCAATCCAATTCTAATGTTCTATAGAGTTCGAAACCATCCGAATTCGACCCACGAACTCAATGGGCTGATAAGACGAGCAAAGTGCGAGATGGCTCGGCCCAATTATTTATTTGATTATCATCCCCCCCGCCCCAAAAAAAAAAGATAATATAAAAACTCACCCCGGAAAACGTGACGGTCCTAAAAACTTTTTCTGTTTTTTTCACTTCATTATTTTAATTTTTCGCTGGTCTTCCAGATGGTGCAGGGACCACCAATGGTGAGGTGGTCTCAACCAATTGAAACCCCACTTTACCTGGGGCCCACAAAAAATATTTTTTTTTCCCCGGATGTCTGCCCCCACCAGGGCCACCACCACTCTACTCTCCTGCTATTGGTGGAGACTTGGAGACCACCTTTGCCTTGCCTCTCGCCCCCACCCCCCGGGTGGTCCACTTGTGATTGGGACCCGTGATTGGGCCCCCCACCCCCTCAAATAGAGATAGAGAAAAAAAAATGAAGTAAGGGGCCCCACTACGTGTCAACACCCCCACGTCACAAGCTCCTTGATCCGATCCCTACCGTCCGTTCCCCCAAGATCATCATCAACGCACTCGATCACGACCGACCATATTTTTAAGACGATGGGGGGGTGTGTGCGGAATGGTGCAATCGGATGGAGCAGGAACAATATTTACTGCAGTTCTCTCTCTTCTCTCTCTAGGGCTTCATGTCGTGATTTTCTTTTTGGGCTTTGTTCGATCCCTCTGCTTTTTCCCTCGTTCTGTTCCATTGTGTTTCTTCTTCCTTGAAACCTCTGTGATCTTCCATAGAACTCGCCTTAGAGTTGTCCGTCTCTGTCGGCTTCTTGCGACATCACAAGACATAAAGGCTCGAGCGAAAAACACCACCTTTTGCCGTTCTTGCGTCTTTGTTGGGGGCGAAATGGCGTCGTTTCAGCAGCAGGAGGCGGACCCGGACGACAACGGGGGCGCGTCGGATCTCAGCACCAGCGCCGGCGACCCCGAGGACTGCCCCAGCGCCTCGCCACCCCGCGACCTGGCGACCCCGTTCCAGGCCGTCCCGCTCAAAGATGAGCCCGTGGAGTCCGACCCGGAACAAGCTGCCCCGCCCGCTCAGGCCGGCCCGCGCGGGTTGGTCCCGGGGGCGGTGCAGGTTCAGCCAATGCCCATGCCCTTGTCCAGCGCTGCAGCCGCCAGGCGCTCCTCCTCCACCAAGGACCGCCACACCAAGGTGGAGGGCCGCGGGCGGAGGATCCGGATACCCGCCACCTGCGCCGCCAGGATCTTCCAGCTGACCCGGGAGCTCGGCCACAAGTCCGACGGCGAGACCGTGCGGTGGCTCCTCGAGCACGCCGAGCACGCCATCATCGAAGCCACGGGGACCGGGACTGTCCCTGCCATCGCGGTGTCCGTCGGGGGGGCCCTCAAGATCCCCTCCACTCCGAGCAACAACAAAAAGCAATACAACCGCTGCCCCCAAGCGTAAACGTCCGTCAAACAGTGAGTTCTGCGACGCCGGCGACGCCGTGATCACGCAGTCGTCGGGCCTCGCCGCTGCAGCACCACCCCCAGGGGCTGGTGCCGGTGTGGACGGTCGGGAACACTGGCTTGGTGGTCCCCACCAATGCCTTCTGGATGATCCCGCAGCCCCAGGCTGCCGGGGCCGCGGCGGCTACGGTGGCGGCGGTGGCCGCCGGGCCTTCGGTGGCTCAGCAGGCGCAGATATGGGCGCTTTCGCCTGCGGTGACCCCGGTGTTCAACGTGGCGGCCGCGACGGCACGGCCGGCGTCTTCACTCGTGGCGGCGGTGGCGGCAGGAGGGAACATCCCTTCGGGGATCGAGATAAGGGGGCCATCGCCGGGAATATGCGGTGGATTGACGAACTCGGCAGCGAGCACCACCATGGTCGGGGCTAAGGCGGGGAAGAAGTCGACGATGGCGCCGAGCGTGAGTTCCGGGGGCGGCGGCGGCCGAGGGAAGGCTCAGATGTTGAGGGACTTTTCGTTGGAGATATATGACAAGCAGGAGCTGCAGTTCATGGGCTCTGGGAACAGCGCTCATCCTCGTGCGCAACCCCAAGCCTCCTCCAAGCCTTGAGGAAAGAGTTCTAATCGTGACTGACAAAACAAAATAAGAGAGCATTCCGAATTAGGAAAATAAAAAAAAATAGTTTTAGAATTTTAGGTGATCAATGTTTTCTTCTTCTTCTTCTTCTTTTTCTAATTTTTATTGCGTCTCTGTCCTTAACAATTGTCGAGTTATCGTGAAATTACAACTCATCCCCTCTGGCAAACTATCTAGTTGGTAATGGTGCTTAAACTAAATGAACAGGGGAACTCTAATACGAAGCCTTTTGTCCAACCTACTCATTTCACAACTGTGTGGATTCCCGGTGCTTGCTTAAGAGTAAAGGGTGACAGTTTTCGACTGGACATCATAAGCATGATTCGAACATGGCTAGCTAGTCTGAATTTGATTGAGATTACATCGTGTTAGTAACCTGCAAGAATACGTTATTTCGATTATTTTGGCATGAGGCCTGTTGAGTCAACTAGTTATTTTCTCGACTCGCGCTCAGTGTCATGTAGGCCGACGCAATTTAACTCATTATGTCCATTAGAATTTAGGGGAGACTTAAAATGGCCTGTTAACCCAACGAGGAAAAACCCAAAATGAAAAATCACGAAAAAGCCATTTTGGGCAGTAATCCGTCCCGCACTCCATCGCTGGTAAAATCTCCCTTTGACCTTCACACGTGGGTCGTGACCGGGGCTCGCACGTGAGACCTCTCTCCGCCTCCCGAGGTAGGCGGGAATTAGTTGAGGTACGGCCGTGGGGGGGGCCCATCGAACCCCCTCCCCCAACAATGGTGGGTGGGGTCAACCACGCCTAAGTGGTGGGGATGTGGAACCACAAAAGGGTGAAACACGGACCATCGCCACCAGAGCGCCCACCCACTCTCCGTCGTCTCGCGTGCAGCCCACCCCCCGCGCCGACTGGCCTTGGCCGGGAGATTCCTCGGTCACGCGCCGCGAGCGCGTGAAAGTAAAAGCTTCGGCGGGGGTGGGGGCCTCCCCGAGATTAAGTACGTGATCCGGGTAGGGGTGGGGTCCGGTGTGGGAAAGCTAAGCTGTGGTCCAAAAGGGATAGGGAAGAGTGCTGTGATGGGGCCCACACGTGCGAGGACTAGAGGGGAAAAAGAAGAAAACGTTTGTCGGCCCCATCCCCCCCCTCCCTCTCTCTCTCTCTCTCTCTCTCTCCCGTCCCCGTGGGGCCGTCCATCTCTAAGATGAACGGCCCACGGGCGTCCAGCGTGGTCCAGGCCCACCCTCCAATTCCCTTATTCCTCCTGCCTTCTCTCTCTCTCTCTTTCGGATAAACGGCGGGGTCCACAACCCACGGTGTCTTGTTCGGGTCCTTTGCTAGAAAGTCGTGATGTTGCATTGGGAAGTATCGCGCGTCACGTTGAAACGACGCCGCAGTGGGGGTTTAAACTCCGGCGACCCTGGACCGCCATGAACGACGAGTGGCCGGAAAGACTTAGTCTCTTCATGTTAAGTTTTCCTTCATAACGTGGACAGCATCCGAATTGACATGGCCATTTGGGCCCATGGGCCCGTTGACCGGGACCGGCCGGTTCCAACCCACGGTTCCAAACCGGCCGAACCGGCCCTTGCGGGCCGGTTCAGGGCCGGTTTTTTATAATAAAAATAAAAAAAAAAGTAAGAAACAAGGGAAAATGCCTGGAACCCGTGGTTCCGAACCGAATCGGAATCGAGCCGGCGAATCGCCGGTTCCACCTTTTTCCGAACCGGCCACCTCTACTTGTTAATAATTAAATTGACCTCGGAGTTTAGACGACACATCCCCAAACCGAATGACAAATGATATTTTCGTGGAAAAAAGGTCGAGCATATCTTTGGCTCGGTGGGTTTGTCGCAAACTCTCTCGCGGTATTGATGGCAGAGGGCGCCATCGAATTGAGTACCTTCCGCTTCTTATGGCTATTGCCTGAAAAAACTTTTCACGCTTCATCGATCCATTAGAGGTCCTATCTTGACGAGGTGCGATAAACCAAAAAAAAAAAAGTATTATGCAAAAGCATTTCTCTTCTCGGGGGCATAAAAAGCATTATTTAAGCAAAATTTTGCATCTAAACAACGATGCCTTTCATTCGAGTAACTTTGAATCGCGCATTATACCGAGCGTAATCCAATAAATGTGAATAAAAACTATTTGTGTGCAGCTGTAGCGATAAGGTAACTTTTAGATGCTTGATCCTTTAAGAGGAACGCATTGGATTCGAGTTCACGGAACGATTAGCGTGGAACCGTTCTTGAAATGCAATTTTCAGCATAGAAATGTAGCATTTCTTTTCCATGTTGTACAACTGATCTGCTGAGGGAGTTTATAATTGATGACCTTCTTTAAAGATGCCCTCTTATGGTTATTAGAGAAAATCATTGCGACGCAAATGATTATCGGACTTTGCTAGCATAACAATCTTGGATGATTGTGAGAATAACCGCATATCATGAGCCGCAAAGGAATGGACCTCAGCCCTCGCAACAAATTTCGATTTATTATTATTTTTATTTTATTTTTTTCCCCGAAAATAGGTTGTATTGTTGTGCATGAGGTACGAGTAATCTAAAGTTGTGGCGATGCACCGGCATTCCCAAATTGACCCGTCACATTGGGTGAATTCAACACCGATCAGTAGATGTCAATGCTATATATCATTTGATGATTGAGAATGGGTTGCACTAGAATCAACAATCAAAATCCAAATCCCATAAATGAACTTGTCAGATTTTCCCATGAAACAAGAAGGAGCAGTTTGGTTTCATCTTCTTGGGCTTCTCTCGTGGGCTTTTATGGCGATGTCTGGATGGTACAAGAAAGGGGTTGAGCCCATTTTGGCTTGGGGCAGGCCCAATCACAAACACTTTCTCAAAATCCAAATCTCAATTTGCAGTAACTTGAATTCAAGAAGGGTCTTAGTATCCCTCTTTCTCATAAGCAGTATATATAGTCCTTGGAGTCACGATCCTAAGTTGGGTCATCAATTTCATCAAGCCCGAGAACGCGACACGTGATCGCAACGACCGGAAGTTCCGACATTCCGAACATAACAATGCATCTACACTACACTACTTGACATTCCCTCTCTCGTGTAAGCCGGCCCTTTACACGTGGAAGACATTGTAATGCCGTAATTTCACTTCAGGTGACCGGAATCGGAACACATACAATAATTAAGACAATATGAACACTCGACCCCCTTTCTGCTCTTTGCCTAGAAAGTTTTTAGTCGATGGGACATATGCCAACCATGTATATGCAGTATGTTATTTTATCAAATATGTAGACTACATGCCCTCGTCTTTTTGTGCACCATGTTACTAATTTAGCCTGGACGACGGAAATGAACATAATAAAAATGCAAGCGAATTTAAAAAAAAAATTATTTTAAAAAAAAGCTGATCTCGTAGTTTAATTAAAACTATAGACATTAGTTTGAAAGGGCAAAACAAAAATCCATCGATCCCATGTTAGCAATATTGATGGAATTGCTCGTGGTAGGCGATGGAAGAACCGATTGCATAAATCGTAACAAGTTATAAGTTTCAATTAAACAGATCGAGCAAATAAAGCGACTTCAATCGCAAACGGAAAAAGCACGCGATGACCCAATTGCGTGTTTGGCAAGAGTTTAGGGACCATAAGTGGACTCGACCTCGTTCATCAACCATGGATACGGGAGTTCTCAAATAAATGCATGTGATCGAGTAGTCAATGGATTTGGATACACCGTATAGATAGAGTTAGAGATATAGGGCCCTTCACTAAATTACTCTCCTTCTAAATGAAGATGTAGCGAAAGCATCTCATAGGGACGGCTACAAAGAGAAGTCCCCAGTGGTACCGTAGCCGTTGCTTGTACTATTCGGCGGGGTGTCAAAATTGAACCAAAAAACTAAATCGAATTGTTAACTAAATCGAATTGTTAACGAACCGAATCGAACCAAAAAAATTCATGTATTTTGGTTCGATTCGATTTTTGGTTTATATAATTGGACGATAACTATTCTTTTTTTTCAATTAAGTTATTTCGGTTCGGTTCTATTATGTTAACCAAATGAAACAAAAAATCGCCCCAAGATATATTTTTTATTTTATTTCTTCCCCCTCCCCCTCCCCCTCCCCCCCTCCCTTTTTGGGGCAAAGGGCTGGTAGAGCTGCCGACCTCAGCAATGGGTTGCAACCGCCCGCCCACGGCTGGTGAGGGCTTCGCAGCCCTCAACCAGGGGCTGGCGGAAAAAGAAAAACAAAAATCGAAAAGCGAATTGAGTAGAACCGAACTAGATTTTAGCGCAATTTGTATTAAGTTTAGGGCGAGATTCAATTCGATTCAAACTTACACCCTAATGATTCAGTTCGGCTCGCTCTTCTTAAAAATTCGAACCGATATGAACCTTTTCGAGGGGCAGAGTCCCGACGGTAGGGCCGCTTCTAAGGGCGATTTGGACCGTCATCAATAGCGACGGTTAAGTCTTGGCACGGATAGATGTCCCGTATGATGTGGCGACAGAAATGTGCATCTGCATGGAAAAACCATAAATATCACATTTATCTATTATTTACTTGATAGACAAGTTAGGATAACATGCCATAAACTTGAATTTACAATTTCGAACAATTGATGAAACCCCTAATACAACATTCCTTTTAGAGAAAAATTCAAAATTTTATAAATTTATTGCATTTTGGCCAATTGAGCCTTAAATCTTTTAATTGTGACGATTGAGTCCTAAACATTTTTATTGTTTGCCAATTGAGTCCATCCGCCAATTTTTACTCGAAATAGCTTAGTGAGACGCCGAAAGTCCTCCGTGGCACTACCGATATTGATAAGGATAGTTTTATATAACATTTTTTTTATATTTTGCTTTTGCTTTTCCTTTTTCTTTATATATATATTTTCACAAATGTGACCAGCGAGGGCCGCCACGCCCTCCCCCAGACTAGGCGAGGGTCGCATGTGGTCGGCGATGGTTGGTCGATCACAATTTATAGCAAAAAAAACAAAGAAAAAAATATAAAAAGGAAAGAAATGAAAAATTATTAATTTTTATTTTAAAAATTTTCACTTCAAAGTGGACGTGCCATGTAGGGCCCCAAAATCTACGTTAGTGGTTTTGAATCAAAATTTGTCAAGTAGACTTACTTGATAAAACGTGAAAAAGTTTAGCTCAATGTGTATAATTAAAATGTTTAAATTTGAATTGAAAAAGAAAAGCGTAATATATTTAAGATTTTTTAGATAATTCTCCTAATGAAAGACGTGACATTGACACGGATCACAATCGAAAGTTTTAAACATGCAGATCATATTCAAGCATTTGGCCGCTAACGGCCATTCAAATTTGGCGGCTAGAGAACGAAAGTCTTCTCGACTCTGCGTTGACCCCAAGACCTCGATCTACCTTCTCTCTCTCTCTCTCTCTAGACTGAAGTCCACGGTCTCGATGCCCATTTCCCTTTGAATATTCAACGGCGAGGTCTGGAAGGGCTTGCCCAGTTCGTTGCTGTCTCTGTCTTTCAATGTTCCTTCCCTTGCTTTTGACAATGTTATTAAAACAACTAATCATGCGGGTGCGAATTTTCTCGTACGATTTTGCAGAACTTCGATCTCACCCCTTTACGTTCTTGGACTTCCTCCTCCTTTCACTTGGTCAGCTCGGTTTTGCTCATCCTACTCGGGCACCATCTCGTGCATGCTGGGGCATCTTTAGCTCGGATGCCAAGCTCTGCTCGGCTCCTTTCGGCGTGTCCGATCTGAGCTCATCGGAGCAGCTTTCTCCTGGGTTCGTTGTGTTCCCGAACGCAATTATTCAGTCAAGGTACCTCCTTCCGTTCTTCCTCGAAGTTACACAATTTTCTGGCCGCCAGTAGTTTGACGTACTGCTTCAGTGAGACGGGTTCGTATGGGTTCGCCGTTCGGAGTTGCTCGTCGGTCAGAGGCTTCAATAGCTTGATAATTTATTCGGGTCATCGTCAAAGTAGTGGTAGAGTTGTTGTCTTGTTAGGTTGCATACTGCTATTGCAAGGGCTTCGGTTCCACCGGGAGCGAGGAGCTTTTCTATGGCTCGATCGTTTTTTTCTGAAACCTTGTCCTTCCGAGGATCATCCCATGTTCTGGGTCAACAGAATGTTCCTATTAAGACCAGCAAGCAATCTCTGAAGTTGCAGCTCTTACATGGAAACTTAGACATTTGGGTGAAGGATGCCGAAAAACTCCCCAATTTGGATATGTTTCATAGGAAATTAGGGGACGTGCTTGGGAAAATTCCTGTCAAGGTTAAAGGCAAAATCGAAGGGCAAATGTCTAAGATAACCAGCGATCCTTATGTTACGGTTTCCATTTCTGGTGCTGTCATTGGTAGGACGTTTGTGATCAGTAACAGCGAGAACCCTGAATGGAAACAGCACTTTTATGTGCCTGTGGCACATTATGCTGCGGAAGTGTATTTTGTGGTTAAGGACAACGATGTAGTGGGCTCCCAGATAATAGGCGCAGTGGGGATTCCTGTGGAACAGTTATTGTCGGGAACAAAAATCGAAGGGACTTTCCCAATCTTGAATTATAACGGGAAGCCTATCAAGACTGGAGCTGTCTTGAGCTTATCGGTCCAGTACATTCCGATGGATAAGGCGGACGTTTATAGTCAGGGAGCCGGTCATGGTCCTAATTACCAGGGAGTACCTAATACATACTTTCCTCTCAGAAAGGGTGGTAAAGTTACTCTTTATCAAGACGCTCATGTCCATGATGGTTCCCTTCCTAATTTAGAGCTCGACGATGACTTGCAGTACAACCACGGGAGTTGTTGGCAAGATATCTTTAATGCAATTAGTCAAGCCCGGCGTTTAGTCTATATTACTGGATGGTCTGTGTTCCACAAGGTTAGACTGGTCAGGGATGGCAATGAGGTGAGAGATTGTACATTAGGGGATCTACTCAAAACCAAGTCACAGGAAGGTGTCAGAGTGCTACTTCTAGTGTGGGATGATCCTACTTCTCGCAGTATTATGGGGTACAAAACGGTAAGGAACTACAAAATGTTTGATGTCATGCGATTCAATCCTAAGTCAGTTTGCTGTAAGCGAGAACATACTATGGTACTCACATGCCGTCTGGGTATTTATGCTGTGCTGCACCATTACACTGCAATTTGCTATGAACATAAATGTCTGTCAGAGATTGTTCTCTTCCTGCATTCTTGATATCCTTGGTATCATGAAGTTTATGTGACATGAAATTTGATTCAACTTCTTAAAGCACAGGTTAGATCAGTCAACTGTTCAAGCTAGCAAATTTGGACTTGTCAGCTTTTTCACTGTCACGGTTTTCTCTTTCGTAGCGATGCCACTGGCATCAATTGGGTTTCGTATGAATGTTAGCTTCTGAGCGACCTAGAATCTACATCTCTTGGTGTGATTAGTATCAACTAGCCCATAAATTGGCCAGAGAAATATGTGAAGTCGGGTGCATTATAAATGAGGGAACTGGAATCAGTAGAAAGCAAGACCTGCTTGTTAATTGATTGAATAAGAACTTCTGTAAGCACAAGTATGTTAGATGCATAAAGGAATTTATTACTTGTCGATTGGTTTTATGTTCAATGACATTTAATGACATTGGTACATAGCTACGACAAACTTCAAGGGCTCAATGTTGCAACTTCTAATGGTTCATCTGTTCATTGACTTGTATCAAAATAGGAAGGGATCATGCATACCAATGATGAGGTGACTCGGCGTTTCTTCAGGAACTCTTCGGTGCAGGTGCTACTTTGTCCTCGATCAGCTGGAAAAGGACATAGCTGGGTCAAAAAGCAGGTTAGAGATGAAAACACCATTTATGCCTGTGTATCCCTCCCAAAGTTTCTTTATCCAAAAGCATCTATGGATGTTCATTTTCTTAGTAAAGTTTTCATTCAACTTCAACTACCATATACTGCAGAGCCATTGGACAACAAAGGAGTTGTTTTGCTGCTGAAAACCGAATGCCAGTTTGAGGAATTATGATCAACAATCTAGTAGAACTTTGACTTTGTAGCTTTTTAAAAGCAGGAAGCACGTTAAAACCCTTGATCATATAGAAGCAGAACATCAAATGGCACTAAAAACATGTTACCACTTCTTTGCTGTTTTGTTATAACTCACCTGCAGATTTATTCGCCTAGAGAGTCAGATATTGCAGTACCATGTAAACAAGAATGGGTTAAAGAAGTGTTGGCACTGACAGAATGGAGTCCTTTCTCCAAGAAGCTATTAAAGTTTACATTTTTTTGGGTAATGCTGCATTTGGTGATATCATTTGAAGTATTTTAAAATTCTAATCTATCCATAAACATGACTCTCAATAAGATCCACCTGGGTAAAACTATTGCCTCCATTTCACGCTAAATCCGAAACTGGTGACAAAGACGAAAAAGTGTACTTTACTCAGAAATATGAGCTCTATATATGGTGACAGTCTTGCCAATTTTTTTTTCTTCTATCTGATAAGAAAATAGTGATATGTCAGGAATTTTTCCATATTCAAATTGGCCGCTACATCTTGTCTCCTAATAGTGTTTGATATTGACCTGTATCATTTTCAGTTTCCATGGATGCACCGACATGGATATTTCTTTAAGATTTTTTCTTTGCTTCAGCAATTGCTTTGGGTCTTCTGATATTTTTCCCTGTTGGCTATATTCCTTAGGAAGTAGGAACCATTTACACTCATCATCAGAAAACGGTGATTGTTGATGCTGATGCTGGGGATTACAAAAGAAAGCTTGTAGCCTTTGTTGGAGGTCTAGATTTATGCTTGGGTCGCTATGACACTCCTTGTCATCCAACTATGCGGACACTGCAGACAGTGCACAAAGACGACTATCATAACTCTACTTTCACGGTAATGAATAATTATACTCATTGCACATGGACTTACCCGCAGTTGTTTTGGGTATCACTGTCCCGCTTCATTTGTCCATGCACAATCCCAGACAAGATATCTACACCCACATTACATGCTATTCAGAGGATGTACTATGTATTCAACCATATTGGGTTATATTCAGGCATGTGTTTATTATGGGGATTTATCTTCTCGACAGGATGTCATGTGAATTTAAGCTGCTCATGTGTCAACATTTATGCAATCTTTCAATACAATTCACCAAATGTAAGGTTTTCTTTAGTAGGAAGTGTGGTATGTAAGGTTTTCTTTAGTAGGAAAATGTGGTATGCACCTTGATACCTGCTCTAAAGATGCGTTATCTATAAGAGAAGGATTGAAGCATGAGGAATTTTCTCATTTCACTTGTACCCAAAACCTTAACAGGATGCTTCTGCTGGTTGCCCAAGGCAGCCATGGCATGATTTGCATTGCTGCATAGATGGACCAGCAGTATATGACGTCCTCACGAACTTTGAGGAGCGTTGGTTAAAAGTTTCAGAACCACACGGTTTACAGAAGTTGAAGACATCATATGATGATCAACTTCTGAGACTAGAAAGAATTCCCGACATCTTGGGAATTTCAGATGTTTCTTGTCAAATTGAAGATGACCTAGAGAATTGGCACATTCAGGTAGAGTGATCATTGCTGTTAAAAATTTGCATTATTTTCTTCTACGTGCTTGTCAAGTTTTCTCTGTGGAGCTGACTCAACTTTTCAAAGTGAAGATTTTCCGCTCGATTGATTCCAGTTCAGTCAAAGGCTTCCCTGATAACCCTAAAGATGCTCCAAGCAGAGTGAGTCGTGGAGAAATAAGCCAGGCCTTTAACATTTAATGTTCCTTGTACAATTGATCCATGTACATAGATATGCTATAAAAGGTTGAGTAATCGATATGCTTTCTTCTTTGTAACAGAACCTGGTATGTGGAAAGAATGTGTTGATAGACATGAGCATACACACAGCATATGTCGAGGCAATCCGTGCCGCGCAACATTTCATTTACATTGAGAATCAGTACTTCCTTGGTTCATCATATAACTGGGATTCTTATAAAGATTTAGGTAAGGAAGAATTTCCATGGTAAATGAAGTTGCATAATTTCGTCCAAAAAATATATATTTTATCATGAGCTCATCCCTGGTATAATTTGTCTGTTAACGTACTTCCTTCTTCAAGCAAAAGAGGTAATTAATGGGCTTTACTCACTCAAGATCTTTCCAGCCAGATAATAAACGTAAACTATTTCCCCCCTTATTTGGCTATTCAAACACATATCAGCATGAACTCAGTGACAGGACTGGTTTTGACAACATATTTGTAAAATGATTTCTGAACTCCATGATTCAATAACTTATGGGCTTGTTTTGCAGGTGCCAACAATTTAATACCAATGGAGATAGCTCTTAAGATTGCTAGCAAAATAAGAGCAAATGAGAGGTTTTCTGCGTATATTGTCATCCCAATGTGGCCAGAAGGTGTTCCTACAAGCACCCCCATTCAAAGAATACTGTTTTGGCAGGTAGGATTCAGTTACACAAGGCAAAAGCAAAGAACAAAACGAAACCGAAAACTGAAGTTCAACTTTTAACTTTCTTAAGGTGAAAGCAAATTCGAACAACGAAATAAAGTCAAAAAAATCTGTCTGCTTATTGGCTTGGTTCAAACTTAGTTGAGGGCAAAAAGTGATTTCAAGTTGATTTATTTGCCACTTTTTCGATTGGCAAATTATACCAGTAAGCGAAAGTCTTTCTATATGTTGTAATGTCGTCATTTCCTCTGTTAAAAAGCTATACACATGGTCCACATAAAGTCTTTCACTTCTATACTAGATGAAATGCTTAGACTTTTTGGTTTGGTTAGGTTCTACTCTGGATCTTGACCTGCTGACTTCTTCTGTGCGATCTGAAATTTTGCTCCAAAAGTGACCCAAAATGAACATGAGCACCTTTACTTGCCATGTTGAATTGTTTTCCAGTTGTGTAGCATTAGAATACCACAAACTGGTCGGGAACTTGCATGTCCGTTCACTTATCTTGGTCAATGTGAAAATTCACTGATCAGTAAGATCGCTCATGTCCTCATTTGATTTACATATAACGAACATACTCCTGACTTCTAGATAATAATAGGTCCACTGCAGTTCCTTGTGTTGGAAAATTCTCTCCTATCCGATTTTATGCCCAGACATTGACAAAAATCGTTTTACACTATGCATTTGTTGCTGTGCAGCGCAAGACAATGGAAATGATGTATGATACAATCTACAAGGCTCTAAAAGAGGTTGGGCTTGACAATAAGTATGAACCTCAAGACTATTTAAATTTCTTCTGCCTCGGCAACCGTGAAGTTTCTGATGGAGAAGATAGTTCAAAGTCAGGACGCGCAAATGGAGCAAAGACGGCTCAGGTATGCCTTGGCCCCATCTCCAATACGTACTTTGACAATGCTTTGGTTTTTATTGTCCTACATGATTATTTCAAATCATGTTGCTTCGGTTTGGTTGAATGTGCTGTGCAACTCACTCAGGAACTTGCTCGAAAGAACCGGCGGTTTATGATTTACGTCCATTCTAAAGGAATGATAGTGGATGACGAGTATGTGATGGTGGGATCTGCGAATATTAATCAGCGATCCCTGGAGGGAACTAGAGACACTGAAATAGCTATGGGTGCGTATCAGCCTCATCACACCTGGGCTCACAAACAGTCAGCTCCACGAGGGCAGGTAAATTACATACTTTTTTCTCCAGATAATCATCTCAAACTTTTTTCGTTGTTCGTAATAGGTAAAGCAAGTATGAGCTCCTTTTCTTGGCTCTCAAGCGTCTTTTTCAGTTGGACAGGCAAGTGACTGTCGGTCCTCTTGATGGTTCTTGCAGGAGTTTCGTTTGTAATACAGTCACTCTTAAGTTCTATGTGTCGGATGAAATCATAGGCTTTATCCGAAAACCTGCACATGTCCTCGATACTGAACCAAAACCTGTGTTTCTTGAGAAAATTGGGACATTTTGGAGCATCTGAGTTCCATTTGTTAGTCATGCTAGACGACACTGCCGAAATAGTAGCAACCAAGATCCTTTCAATTCAGTATCTTGGGAACTCATTCCTCAATCTCATTGGCGTGTTTTCATGGCCTAAAAATCCACATATATTCGATTGCAGATACACGGATACAGAATGTCACTGTGGGCAGAGCATCTTGGAAGCGTCGAAGAATGCTTCAAGTGCCCAGAGAGTCTTGATTGCGTGAGAAGGGTACGCTCACTGAGTGAGGCTAACTGGAAACAGTACGCCGCTGACGAGGTAACCGAAATGAAAGGCCACCTCCTAAAGTATCCGCTCCAGATTGACAGAACGGGGAAGGTGAAGTCAATTCCCGGTTGCGAGACATTCCCAGATGTCGGCGGAAACATACTAGGTTCATTTACCGTCATTCAGGAAAACCTTACAATATAGCGGGCCTATGATCACGTCACCTTATAAACGTTCATGTCTCACGACTATCATATATGCAATGATTATCCATTCTTTTGTGCATCTGAGGGGATCGAACGGGGCTCGGATTCAGTTCCTGTTTTTCGTGTATCATATCTTCGTGGATTTGGCAATAGACCTGTGCAACCTGCAAATTTTCTGCTCTATTTGAGGTTGAAGATTCCAACCATTCCGTCAGACGGTCTAGGACGGGGGACAGAACTCTGGGAATATTTCCGCTGCTTTACTTTTTCTCTCTCCCTCTCCCTCTGCCCCTCCCCACAACGTTTAGGGTTCCCGCTGCGGCTGCAAATTCTGAGGGAGGGAGAGGCTCTCCCTCTCTTGCCCCACCCTTTTCATTTCATCTTTCTGCGGGTGATCTTTGGTTCAAGACTTTTTTTCTTTGCTTTTCTCTCCCATTATGTTTTGGGAGCTTGCGAGTGTGAAAAATTTTATGTTGCTGATCTTGAGTGAATGTAAAAATCAGTTCGGCTATTCGTTCATTTGAGAACTACTAATGAGGATGTTCGTGACGCGACTCCATAAACTCTTTGAGATTATACTGCTGTCTTCTCCCAGTTTAGATTTAGTCCATATCCAAGGATTTTACTCTCCCAAACTAGATTTAGATATAGATCTAGGAGTTCCTTATAGGTATTTAATCTGTGCTCTTTCAACAAACCGATGTTGGTATTACTACTCGGGATAATGATAGGGACGTCGAACCTAGATTCGCACCGCAAGCTGTTGCAATTGGTGTGGGAGCGCCTGTGCTTATCATTGAATTTGGTTATCCGCCGCTGAAATTTTATGGTGTCGGGTCTATTCTTGGAGGATGAGGGTCTGCGCTTCTATTTGCGAGAATATGCTTTGTTATTTACTTTCCGGTATTTGCTTTTTCTACTATTATATGAGAGCTTGAAGCATTCTATGTACCTTTCGAATATTATCCCGAGTAATGAATAAAATTTTTCTTTCAACCAAAAAATAAAAAATAAACTATCTAGATATTTCTCGCAATACATTGTGGGGGGGTTTTTTTCTAATTTAATATTTTAAAAAAAAATATTTACGAATTTATTTTGTTTAAAAAAATATTTACAGATTTGGTCTCGCCCACTTCGAGCGCCGAGCGGATGGGGCGGTTCCCCGTCGCTCGCGAGTAGAACGCCGAGCGAGCGGGAGGGCCCACCCGTGCCGCTCGGCACTTTGAGTGCCGAGCGACGTGGAGGCCCCACCTCCTGCGGTCGCTCGGCACTTTGAGTGCCGAGCGACCGAGAGGGCCCGCCCTCGTCCCCGCTCAACATCCGTTGAGCGGGGAGGAAGGGCGGGGAGGAAGGGGGGGCCCCTCCCTTCGCTCGGCAGCCTTACTGCCGAGCGAAGGCCGCCCAAGGGGCCCTCCTCCCTCGCTCGACATTTGTCGAGCGGGGGAGACGCGGCGTGGGTGCGTGCCCGCTCGGCGATAAACAAATACCCCTCCGCATTTCGTCCGCCCGGACCGCCGAATTTTAATTTGAGTTAGCCGAAAATTTTAATTTTTTTTAATTTCGTTTTCTTAATTATTGATACAATACTTATTTTATTTATATTTTTTTTTGTGAAACATATATCTTGGATAACATAATTAGCCATAATTAATGAAAAAATATAGTAAGATCTATAAATAATAAAGAATATTATGATAATGTAATTAATTAAAAATATTCATAAAATAAAATTGATAACATATATGAAAAAAAGAAATTGTCATAATATATAACAATTGACAACTACAATTACATCTACTAATGATGTCTTCCTCCTATATGACCTCCCTGCTCCGCATCCAGGGTTGTCTCCGTTCTTCGGCATGTCTAGTATTGTAGCGACGAGGAGGACGGGGATCCGAATGAGTAGGATCCGTATATGACGAAGGCATATCTTGTGAAAATATGCCGTGTCCAGACGCTACATTAGGAGGATATTGAAAAAAAGAAGAGAAATCCGATCCATATGTATGAGTAGAACCAACTGGAGTATGAAATAATGGATTATCGGGAAATTCAAAAGCGGATCCCCCGTGAGATGGGCCGGCAAACAGTGCGAATCCCCCATGAGATGGGCCGGCAAACCGTGTGAAATCTGGCCGGTCAAACCCCGTAGAAAACCCCCGGAGTGAAATCGCCGTATGATACTCTAAAGGGTAGGGGACGACATCACCATCCGGATGAGCTCGAGTAGCCCTCCCGGTCGGCCGAACAATCTCCGGTGGATCATCATCCCGCGGTCCAACGGCACGCTATGTAGCCGCTTTGGGGCGGTGGCATCATTGTTAACCTTCTCTCCTCATTCCGAGCGTATAGCATTGCCCTAGCTATATTCCCCACACCGCCCAGACCGACGAGATGGATTGAAGTTATCTATGATATGCAAAATCGCTCGACCCCATCACCCCGGTAATGATATGAAAATCAAAAAAAGTTATAAAATGACAATAAGTTATGTTACTAAAAAATAATGAATGAATTAAATTGAAAGTGTTTGCACTAACCGTTACACCCATTGCGGCCCCCAATAGAAATCCACCTCCGGGATGCTACGATACCACTCCATATATCCCGAATGATAACGAAGTACTTCCGCTGCGGATCACCATCGATCGTATAATCGATACGACGGTCCCACATATCAATCCACCGTCCGTGCTTACCTACCCAATCCTTCCCAACCGGCCTTAATTCAATATCATGCAAGGCCGTATGATCACGGGGACGAGCAGGTATGGGCAAATAACTGACGAAGTACTCGGTCCGGATAATGCCACTCAACTATCCAATAACAGACGAGTGGGACACGAGCCCTCCAACCTGCCTTGTCCCCGTCGGCGCAATATGGTAGAGCCTCTAGAATGTCATCGAGATATGGCTCCCAAATAATCCGGTATCATAATAAAACATATCAAATACCTTCAAGAATTAAATTATAAGCTAACATTATATTAAACTCGTTGGTTGCTATCATTACTTACGTCTTCCGATCCCATTCTATCGAGTTGGTAACGTAAATGGGGCAACGTATGTGTAGGGACCTCTCGTTGTTAGTAGACCTAAACTCCACTGCATAAAAAAAAAGATTTTCATATATTATACGCACTTCAAAGAATCAATGAATTACGAACTAAAAAAACAATAGATCTCATACCGAGTACCGAGGGGTGCATCTTCTAAAGGATCACGGCCCGCTAGGGATGGGGAGATACATCCGAAGCGCTCATATGCCCAAATCATAATACATGCAAGCACCCCCGATTTGATGCTTTGATGGATCGGTCGCACCGCATAACTCCCTATACAACCAGTAAGCGCCGCCGAACCCCAACCGTACTGCGTAGGGTTGTTGAGGTTCGCAGCAGTGGGAAGAAATAGCAAACTAACCCGTGCTCCCGATTTATCCGCAAAAATACTTCCTCCAATCAAGCGAGAATGAATGCTCTAGCATGCTGTACTATAGTGACATCATCGCATCCCGAGGAAGGTCGTCAAAATGTTCTCTCAACCCACTAAATTTATTTGCGTGCCACGCAAATTGGGTGGGTGAGACCAAGTAAATCATCGCAAAGAGTGCTCCAATTAAAATTAGTGGGCCCAAGAATCGCACGTCCATCGATAGGAAGCCCCGTGAGCACCGCTATATCCCGAAGCGTGATCGTGCATTCACCTTCCCGCATATGAAATGTGTGGGTCTCAGTCTCCATCGCTCGACCAATAGCAGTAATCAAGTGCCAATCTAGCTGAAAAAATCCCATCATATAAATTCCGTAAAATCCTCAAGCTTGGAGATACGAAGTATACGCGGATCAAGCTCATCTACGTGCACAAGATCGATCGCCGGCATCTAAGGAGTGCATGTTGATCAGTGCTAAATATTATATGAACCGTTAGTAGCAATTTTGATATTGCTGTTACGAATGATATATAAACCGCTAAATTTCTCAATTACCCGAGCATTCCATACGGCCTCCGATCTATGTCGGGCCCGCCGTGTAAGTAGTGAATCATCCTCGTGTCCCGACTGAATATGAGTCCTATGTGCCATATCTACGATTGTGATATTATCTCCATCATTAAATTCACATATCGAATGTAGATATGGAACGATAAAACGGAATAAATATATTGCAACTATGATATTATAACATCACAACAAAGTAATATATAAAAAAAGGTATACATTACTCAGAGGAACTTAATAAATAGCGAACAATTTTGCATTATTCACAAAACAAAATATTACATCTAATTTACATAATTCATACAAGTTTGCCGATATGTGATCTATTCTTGGGTCGATCCGTGTGCACAAGTACTCCCGTTGTGCCCCGATTTTCCACATATCGCGCAATGGATACTAGAAGTGCTACTTGCCCGCGTCCTCCAGTTCATCTCATTACGTATCCGTGATGCACGGGGCCTTCCTTTCGTCCCTAATGCGGCTCGAATTTGGCACTAATGGCGATGCGTCGGGTTCGGACTCAAGACTACTCAATATGTCCCAACGGATAAAACATATATTGATAGCATCAAGGGTTTTATCCAACGTGTACCACTCATCTACGTACGGCTCGTAATCAATTCCATATGTTTGACATGCCGCAATTACGTGGGAACATGGAATTTTAATCTCATCGAATTTTCCACATGTGCACGTTCGCGGGTCTAGGCGTACTATTTGTTTTTGGCCCCCGATCGCCTGGGATCCGTCATGTCCAGCTTTTAACTTCGAATATCCCTCTATCGAGTCGAAACACGTCACTTCGTGCCTATTTGCACGCTGATCGTTTCTCCCGAGCGTCCGACCCGCAAAATGTGTAAATGCATGTCCTTGGTCCTTTTGCATCCCGTACATCGTTCTTCTCGTGTCAAAATAGTGGACCAACCGATAGAATATCTTCTCCACCATAGCCGTTATAAAGGCACCACGGTAACCCTTCAAAGATGCCATTGACCGATTCAACTAAATTTGTTGTCATCGATCCATATCTCCTCCCTCCATCATAGGCCTTCGTCCATTTATCCCTTGGAATCTCGTCACACCACGCAATGCGTGCATCCATACCCCTAATTTCGTTCATGATGTGATCAAACTTTCGCTCTTGATTAGCGTAAGTCGTACATTACAAAAATAATTAGTACTTTGTTATCAAATTTATGAAAATATATTTTTCTGAAATTTTAAAATTTCAGAATTTACCGCCTCAATAAGATTTTTGCCTTCGGCATTTTTGAAATGTTTATTGTAGTTGCTTACAAGATGCCGAACGCAATATCTATGATGGCCATATGGAGGACGCCACCCCGCTGTCTCCATTGCTCTTTTAATCCCAATATGCGTCATGACATTACGCAAATATTGTCCCTACTAGTGACATATCTCCGCAATAGAGTCATAAACCAAGTCCAATTATCAATATCTTCACGATCGATCACAAAGAAATGCCAACGGGAATATATGATTGTCGCCATCAAGTGAAGCCGCTACAAGGAGCGTTCCTCGGTGTTTCCCGTACAAATGGGTGCCATCAACAAATATCACAGTCGACAACTTGCGAAACCTTCAATCGCCTCGCTTGAAAGTCCAAAACATCCGGTTGAAAACGGTGCGGTTCGATCTACGTTCATGTGATCATCGATCACAAAATGAGAACCCGGATTCCTTACCGTCATTTCGTTCATGAACTTTCGCAACATACCGCTACACTCATCCCATCCTCCAAAAGCTTCGGCAATTGCCATTTGTTTAGCAGCCCAGGTTTTACGGTAAGTAGGTTCGAAGTGCGCCTTGTCTTGAATCTCTCGCCATCGTGTCTTGATTCTAATATCTCGGTTGGGCGGTCACCATTGCTTTTATATGGCTGCATATATATCTCCGATCAAGTTGTCGATGATCCCGTGACATTTGAGGATTGCTACATGTATGTGGCCCATTGTACTTAATTATTTTCCAAAATAGGGTACCCGCTTTATTAGACGCACGGAGCCTCCAATCACAGGGTCCATTTCGATTACCACACTTTATCACATATTGTGACTTATTTGTGATATCGCTAAAGTGACGATTTCTTATGAGAGAGTACTTTTTGCAGCCAACCGTAACGCGTCCCGTGATGGAAATAACATGCCAACATCAAATTCTTTTGATGTATCGAAAAACATACGCCCGGCTTGCTCTTGTATCGACTTGCATCATGTCAAAGTCGATCTCCCAATAAGGCGGCGGATGTACCAATGGTAAGATGGGATTGCTTGTAATGGGTGTTGTAATAAGCCTCCGTATTATCACCTCCGACATCTTCATCATCACCGTCACGTTGTTTATCCAATCATCGTCTTCTCCATCGCTATCATCTCCATCATGATCATCATTATGATAGGGATCCACATGCCGATTATGCATATCAACGTCATCTTCACCAATATTAGAACCTTCCCCAGCCTAAATCCCGTATCACTTGGTGCTCGATTATGGTTGCATAAAACCGCAAAAATCCCGTAGCACCGGTCCGAAGTGCAAATTGCTTAATCATCCTCACGGTACCATCATCATGCACCTCCGTAATGTCATACATTACACAATCCGTGTTAAAATCGGGAATCTATATATCGCCTTATCAATATACCGGTTGGATGCTATATTTAAAGAGCGCTCTATCGTACCACGTAACTCATCAAATGTCGATATGTTTCCAAACTCGAACATGATAGATTGTCCGCCTTCGTAATCATGTCCATATTCTTTTTGCACTATTCTACCTCCCCAAGATACAACCGCAAACAATGTAGATGACATTCGCTAAATAAAAAATTACAAATTATTTAGTTAACATTAATATTTTTTTAAACAATATCTAAATTCGTAAACATTATACGCAGACCACCGAGGAGGCACGGCCTTTCCAATTCGGGATTTATACTTCTTTTAAAAAGATATACAAAGTAAGTTAAAATCACTATTGTGTGACAAAGACAATCACTGCGAAATTAATCAAGAGTGGAGAGGCCCACTCTACACTTGTCTATGCACAATACTCGAATCCGACTATGCTTTGAATATTCTTTAAAAGATATGCAATATGGAGTATAGAAATAACATGCGAAATATAGAAGACAAAGCCATAAACGCCACAAGTAGGAGCGCAGAGCCTTCCGCGATCTCGGTATTCACTTATATAAAGATTGCAAGAAAAGATTCGTAAATCGGCATAAAAACTCCATAAACAACAAAATCTACAAAGAGATCCGACAAGACAATGACATAAAGCAAGTAAATATTTTTAAATAATATATAACTTCGTAAACATTATAACTATTATTAAAACATTCGCAATATGTAGTACAGAAATAACATGCAAAATGTAGAAGACAAAGCCATAAACGCCACAAGTAGGAGGCAGCCTTCCGCGATCCGTGGGTATTCAGCTTATATAAAGATTGCAAGAAAAGATTCGTAGATCTTGCATAAATACGAAAAAAAAAAAAAAATCTACAAGACAATGAAAGATAAAGCAAGAAATATTTTTAACATTATAACTATTATTAAAACATTCGCAAAATTTAACATAAATTGCTAACAACCTATAAGTAATATACATGATTTATGTATAAATAATAATCACATAAATAAATCTATATTTACGAAACTCAAAAAATAGTTACAACGAAATTTACCTCAAATTATCGAAAAAGCGTGCAGATCGAATGAGGAGCCGAACCCGTAAAGAGAAAGTATCGAATTAATTTCAATATTACGAAAACAATAACATAAAACTTGCTTGCGTAGGACTGCAAAGATAGAGAAAGAACTTGCTTACGTAGGGCCGTAGTATAAAGAAAGAACTTGCTCGCACTGCAGACTGGAAAAACTAAATGCGCCGCTCTTTGCTCTTTTCAAAACGAAATACAAAGAAGAAGTGTCGAGCGTAAATGTATGCGGAAGAAATGTCGAGCAGAGTGTATGTGAAAGAAGCGAAAGAAATGTCCGTGCGGCAGCGAAAGAAAGGCGAAGAATCGAACGAGCGAAATGAGGAGCGAAAGGGGTGCGCGAGGCGGAAGAATCGAACGAGAGCGGAATGCGGAGCGGAAGGGGCGTAGCGAGGGGGCGGAGCGGAGGGGGGCAGCCCCACCCCCCTCCCCCGCTCGACAAATGTCGGGCCGGGGAGGGTGCCCTTCGCTCGGCGTTCTATCGCCGAGCGAAGGAGAGGGCGGGCCCCCTTCCCCTTCGCTCGCGGCCCTGCCGCCGAGCGAGGGGAGGCCCCTCCCCAAGCCGAGCGGGCAGGGGGAGGAGGCGGTGGGGCCCCTCCCCGCTCGCTCGGCAGTGAAACCGCTAAGCGACAGCGGGGGTGGGCCCTCCCGCTCGCTCGGCGCTTCTACCGCCGAGCGACGGGAAACCGGCCCACCGCCATCCGCTCGGCACTCGAAGTGCCGAGCGAGACCCAAATCTGTAAATATTTTTTTAAACAAAATAAATTCGTAAATATTTTTTTTTAAAATATTAAATCGAAAAAACCCCATTGTGGGTGCTTGAAGATCTATCGAAGAGCGATAAATCATCCCGATTACAAAATTAAGTAAGACATGTTCTAGTGGGATTTATTCTTTTGTGAGATAAAAAATAAGCTTATAGTCCTATAGGCATGGTCCCCGCACTTTGACTCAATGTGCAATATGATCTCCGAGCTTTCAATTTTTTAATATGATCCCTACACTTTAACTCAATGTGCACTTGTTGTTTATGAAATTTTAATTTATTCAAAGGGGTCTTTGAACTTTGGATGAATATTCAAACTTGTCCCATACTATATGAAAATAGTCAATGTCATCCTTCCATCAGTTTAAATCCACGAACAACATTGGATATTTTCTTATAGTCCAAGGATTAGTTTGAACATGTACCAAAATTCAGGGACCATATCGATCAAATAAAAAATTCGGGGATGACGTTGCACATTAGGCTAAAGTTGAGGGATCATATTTGAACAAATTAAAAATTTAGAGACCATATCGCATGTCACATGTGAGAATTTTATGTAGTACACGTGACGTTAACAATAGATGTATCTATATTGGGATCATGTGAATTATTCGAACATGGTCAATATCTCAAACGACGAGATCCGTGTCTTACATCTTGTCACTATTAAACTACAAGTCAAGGGCGACTCATATTTTATTACTGAAACTATTTGATTTGTATTAACGTGCTTTTATTCGTGCATTTGATTGCGCATTTACCTTATTGATCGTGATTCATAGGATTAGTCTCCTAATCTGCATGGAAACTCAATTCGAATTTACCTCACCCGAAATTCACGTTTACATGAAATCTTAATTAGGATAATCACTTACATTCGGTACCGAAAGGGTATTGGTAACGACACCAACGTAACCAAGTCTCCAAAGCCGGATCTCTAGTTCCGTAGAACCGAGTGATCTCTCACAATCGCTTAGCGAGGTTTCCGGTCCACCTTCCAAGAAAGACCGATGACAACTCCAAATGTATGTACATATTGCATATGCCACCCGACTACACTAAGGTTGAACTCGATTGATCGTTATCGTCGAAAACCCGAAAGAAAATCCTCCGTTGCATTTGGTATGGACCCGGGAGGGTCCACGCCGAGAAAACTCGCCACCTTGAGGTGGGGCCTATCGGTAATCCATTAACCTAAACGACGACCGAGGAGCAATCGGGTCTCGACAGTATATCTTTTTTATACCAATAGGTTATCCCCTTTAGTAAAGCTAAACGATAAAAGGAGATATAGACATTCATTAGAAGCATGATAATGCCGAAATTTCAATTTCATTTTTACTTGTGAGATTACAAAATATGAATAAATCTTGCACATTGGGCTAATCCCTACCCTACTATACGTCATCGATTAGCCCTAGGCTAGCCTAATTTTCTTGGAACGTGTTTGAATAAGTTTTTACTTTTATTTAAATGTTATGACAGAACATTTTAACTTTTTTTTAGCCTTCCAATGAAATCTTAAAACTTATCAAATTGATGCAATTTAATCTTTCCGTTAACTCCGTCCAATTTAGCTAGCGAAAAACGCTAATGTGACTTTTTGTTATTTGTTTTATCCTACCCGGCGCCGACGTGATTAAACGGTGTCGTTTGGTCTAAATCCGGCTCTTTTTAATGCAAATGTTATTTGAGTTATACTATTGTGGGATAGTAAAAAGTAGGTTCTTGTCTTCAGATTACCTAACGAAGAGTATGAAAAGAAAAAGAAGAAAATTGACTAGTAAAGAATCTTTAGGATTTGACCCAAAAAAAAAAAAGCAAAGAAGGAAATACTGAAAACTGCATAATGACGTCCATTGAAATTTCGTAATGATCTGATAAAAAAGAAAGAAAGTAAAGACAGTAAAGGACGCAGAAGCCCTAAATGATTTTGTAATATGTTGCATAAATACATTTCACATCTTATGGATAATTCGATGGATAAATATTTTTGTCTATTAAATTCGAATCAGAGCCTAATTTGGTCAAGTCGACTCAGTCTCGAGCATTGAAAATTTAACACTCGAGTAACGGTTGAATCGGGTTTGGAAAATCGAGCGGGCGAGTTCAATCCAGCTTCGAACTTGACACTGCGTCGGCTCCATATCTAGGACCCGCTCGATCGGGGTGGCTTAGGCGTAAAACGACCTGGTCCGAGGCGTAGGGCAAAGGATAGAACCCGACCCAGACCGGTTTCCAATTACGAACCGGTCGAACCGATGAGGCCGATTTTGACCGGGTCACGAAGTCTGCGGTGGACCGTGCTCTGCCCCCAGGGGGAAGGTCACTCGGGCACAATACGAAACGATACGACCTACACCGTAGGTAAACGTGAGGCGACACGCACTCGATCGCGACCCTTGTTCGGCGTCCGTGTGCGAAGCATCGGACGATGCATCAGCGCCACCTGTCACTGTCTGAATCCCACCCCGAAAAACAGAAAAAGAGAGAGAAAAAAACAAAATAAAATAAAAAAAGGGAAAAACTCCTCGCCAACTAATTATTGCACGAACGCCATTTTCATCCCCACCTTAAATATCTCTCTCTCTCTCTCTGTCATCGCTCCAAATCCACCACAACAAACACTGTCTGTGAGATCCCATCTTGAATCTCGCTGACGGAAGAGGAGGAGGTGGAGGAAGGACAGAAAGGAACATGGGTTTCCCGGCGAACGGCGGGTCGGCTTCGGACAGGCCGCTCAAGTTCCTGATCTACGGGCGCACCGGCTGGATCGGGGGCCTCCTGGGACGCCTCTGCGAGTCCCAGTCCATCGACTACGCCTACGGCTCCGGCCGCCTTCAGGACCGCGCCTCCCTCGAGGCGGACATCGCCGCCGCCCAGCCGACCCACGTCTTCAACGCCGCCGGCGTCACCGGCCGCCCCAACGTCGACTGGTGCGAGTCCCACAAGGTCGAGACCATCCGGACCAACGTTGTCGGCACCCTCACCCTCGCCGACGTGTGCCGCGAGAGGGGCCTGATCGTCATCAACTACGCCACGGGCTGCATTTTCGAGTACGACGCCGGCCACCCCCTCGGGTCGGGCGTCGGATTCAAGGAGGAGGATACCCCCAACTTCGTCGGGTCCTTCTATTCCAAGACCAAGGCCATGGTGAGTGCGTGTTCTCTACTTGTTCTCGTTCAGTCCGTGATTTGGTGATTATGTTGGTTATGTGTGAGTTATAAATTTCATATCTTTTGGAGCGTAACCGTTGTTTCGGATCTGGCTTTGGTGTTTCTTGATCTGGGGCTGTCTGTTTTTTCTTTTTTATGGGGAGCGAGTTATCAAAAAACATGCTCTGTTTGTCTGTTCCTTCAATCGTAAATCACGAGCACTTCGTGGCGTGGCAGAACACTCGTTAACCATCGTAAAACGTGTTCATTTTGCAATAAATCTCGAGCACTCTGTTCCTTCACGATAGAACTAACGCCAAGGTACATTGATGGGAAACGCGATCGTTGAATTGCTTGTTTCGATCAGCAACCGCTCCGACGATTGACCTATGTTTCAGTTACTTTCTCGAGCTTTCAGATGAGACGAGTTATGTTTGAATCGAATGTTCTCTGTTTGGATCTCCTCGCAGTGCTTTTGATGTACGAACCAAATGCCTGCTCAACTATGATAAGTAATGTTACAGTGTCTCATGCTGCCTCTAAGTTATGTGTAGCTGCGGCATCTGATGAATGCATTTGTAAACAAGTGATATCCAAATGATAGATCCATTTGGGTACTCGGGTCATAACACAAAGATGCTTCACATTATATCTGTTCCGATGCTACCAAATATGGTCCATTCGACTGCATTCTGCATGTACATAGCCTAAATGATTCCGCTTTCTGTCATAAAATTGCGGACCATTCTGTTTCTTGTTGGTCCTGAGAGAGGAGTGGGTTCTTTGATGCTCTTCGGATGAAGATTTTTCCGCCCTGAATGCTAGATTGAGGGACGAATGAAGCTCTGTCGTGGCCTTCCTCTGATCTCCATTCATATTGTACCTCAAGTAGTCGTGTTTGTGTTTGCAGTTCATGAATAATGTGTGCGTCATGTTGTGCGTGAGAGCTCCTTCTGTTTGCCATCGCCATGTCCCTGACGCCCCTGCATTTTGCATCTGAAGTTGCGTGATAAATGCATGTAGTTATTATAGTAAATTCTGATCATGTTTCTTTTGTTTTCCCTTGGTGAAACGTTAGGTTGAGGAGTTGCTCAAGAACTACGAGAACGTCTGCACTCTGCGTGTCCGGATGCCAATCTCATCCGACCTGTCCAACCCCCGCAACTTCATCACCAAAATCACCCGCTACGAGAAAGTGGTGAACATCCCCAACTCGATGACCATCTTGGACGAGCTCCTCCCCATCTCCATCGATATGGCGAAGAGAAACCTCACTGGGATCTGGAACTTCACGAACCCCGGCGTGGTCAGCCACAATGAGATACTCGAGATGTACCGCGAGTACATCGACCCGAACTTCACTTGGAAGAACTTCACCCTCGAGGAGCAAGCGAAGGTGATCGTCGCCCCCAGAAGCAACAACGAGCTTGACACGACTAAGCTGAACGGGGAGTTCCCCCGAGCTGTTGCCGATCAAAGAGTCCCTCATTAGGTATGTGTTCAAGCCGAACCAGAAAACCGGCGGCGCTTGATGCTCATGTCTAAAATTACCTTCGGGTATTGCGTCGACATTAAATTTTACTCTGTTTTTTCCCGCATTGTTACCGTGTTTCCATCATCCAAGCTCCTCTTCCGGCCGAGCATCCGAGATTAATTTCCCTCGGCTACTGGTTTGTAATTTGTATGTTTTCAATTTGTATTAATTTGATCATTAATAAGCTGTTTGGAACTTGGAAGAGGTCTGTCTTTGTCATTTGCCTTAATTTTTTTCTTCCTTTAGTAGTTTTCAATTTGTATTAATTTGCTACGAAACGCCTTATTTTTTCCCAACATTTTCGCTGATTCTCAACTGCTATTATAAGTGTAGGGTCCATAAATGTGCTTAGTACTGATTATCAAGAACGAGTTAATAGCGAGTCTTTGTCATGATACCCAATGGCTCAACATAGCGGTAGAATTAGTATCGAAGGGTTTGAACTAGTGAAGATCATTTCATTCCACGAACGTATAAGGACCCGGAATTTGAATAACTACAGTTTCCAAGTTCATTCTGATTAGTAGCCGAGTTTCCGAAAATCGCGTGCTTTGGTGTCCATTCTATCAATTTTGCCAGGAAATCATAGCAGCCCGACAAGTTTGAATTTGTAAATGGTTCATGTCGCAAGAAAGACCTACTCGTAATGAGCGATGGCCATAATCCAATCGCAGTGTGGCAATTCCATTAGCACATTGATTCGAGTGAGTCATGATCTTTGTGGAACTAGCGTGTTCTGCAGGTTATATTAAATTGATTTATTTTTTAGATTTACTTATTTTATTTGATTTTCATTTTTTTTCTTAAAGTTATGTACTTTTTTTTATAAAAAAATGAAATGAAAATTTTCTTTCGTAAAAAAAAAAAAAACCCGTGTGTAATTCGACTAGGCGGGGACGGAGTTTTAGCAGATTCCCGTAGGAATAATTTGTGGCGTTTCAATCGTGGTATTTCATCGGTCGTGTCTTGTCTCTTGCTTTATGTTTTTGAGCAAAGTTGCAAGAGAAGGTCAATCCCTTTTCTCACTTTGGGCGAGAGGGATGTAAGATTCAGATTATGTCGTGTACATCATTATGTCTTTGTTGAGGGAAAGATGAGATTAAAGTACAGTAAGCTTAATCAAGAAACCGATAATCCATATTTAATTTCCATTAATGAGTAGGTATCTTCGCAGGATTAAGATTGCACCGTATCCTTGTGATGATGCAGACCTATAAAACAGTTATTGAGCCATGGGAGGATCTGGACATGCCACGTCTTGGATCCGAAAGCTGGTACTTTTGACCAAACATTCCGTTGCTACTTTCACGAGCACATTCACCTGTACACGAGTTTTCGGAAAAATTATCTAAAAAATCTTAAATTAGTGCATTTTTATCGATTCAATAATGAACCTTTTAATTTTGCTAATTGAATTTTAAGCCTTTTCACATTTTGTTTATTAAGTTTATCCGACAGAATTTTGATTGAAAATCGCTACCTCGTCACTCTCGAGTCGGCCTTGCCCATAGCGGGATCGGGGCGAGGCCGGTCCGACGACCATCACTGGCCACAAGTAAAGAAAAGAGAAATGTGTCGAAAAAGCCCTAAACCTATTGCATTAATGTCGGTTCATCCTAAATTTTTTGCATTTGTACTAATCGCCAATTTAGTCATAAACCTTTTGCATTTGTGCTAATTTAGTCCTAAACCTTTGCATTTGTGCCAATTCAGTCAATCCAATCAATTTTGATCGGAAATCGCTAAGATGAACGTCGATTGACATACGTGGCATGACTGGCTTTGTAATAATTTGTTTAATAAATAAGTAAATAATTCGAATAAAATATTAAATATTATAAAAAAAATGTTCACGTCATCAAGCCACGTAGGGCGACCGACATTCACATCGCCTATTTCCTGCCAATATTGTTTCGATATTCTCAATTGGCAAAAGGTGAAGACGTGAGGATTACTTTGTAGACGAAGAGTTGAATGGTCGTTATTCCAGCCTGTTTCATTGCGTCAATAGAGATAATGCTTTGGCCAAAAAAGGAAGGAAAAGAATTGCACCTTGAATCACTGTCAAAAACAACAATTTTACAAACCAAAAGAAAAAAAAATTAACATCTTGTTTGTTGTTTTGGGCCTAAATACAAGAGAGATTAGGCAACAGAAGCACTCCTATCCAAACAGAAATACAGGCAATTTTCTGGGTATTGTGTATGTAATCTACTGGAATTTGCATGACTTGTTACAGGCACTAACAGCATAATGAATCATCTAATTACCATCACTGCTTGAATCCACCACCACCACCACCAAGTGTTCAGCTCTAGCTATAACGTATACCCCAGTATATCAGAAAGGTTACATCAGAGTCAATACCGATTTGATAAGTTTGGTCGTTTCGGTTAGCGGTGCAAAGGCGAGCTTTGTCGTTCCTTTTGCTGCGCCTACCTCTTGCGCTTGGACTTCAAGGAGGTGACGGATTGGGAATTGTTGTGCCAGTTTCGCTTCCGCTGGTTGATGAACCAGTTGTTTATTTGCTTCAGCTGCAACCCTGTCTCCTCCACGAGTTTCGCCTTGTCATCTTCCTGGAAAGAAGCATATATATCAAGCATGTTAATTGTTGACTCGCCGCCTCACAATTAAAAATCGGGCCTTTCACGTAAAGACGCGATGTTGATTAGTCACATCGAACACAAGGTCGAGGGACATGAACACCCGATAGCAGGAGAAACTGGCAAGATGATTCTAAGAGTGTACGTCCACATTTGAGTTTGAGTTTTCATTGTGTGGTAAGATGTCCGAAACACGACTGTTTGTCCTAAAACCTTAACATTCTGCAACGGTGTAATAACATAACATGTTTGAATGCCAGGGATGAAATGGAAAAGAAAAAAAAAAAGGCGTTTGCTTACAGTTGGGTATGGCCATTTTGAGTGTTGTTGCCACCAATTTTTCAACACAGAAGTAGTGTCGCCGGGTAATTTTCCGGCTCTCCTTTTCCGGAGTATCTCCTCCCTAACATCCTCAATTTTTGACCTGAAACCCTGCAAAGACCAATCAACAACAATTTCACTGTTTATTATGTTCTTACCGGTAAAAAGAAGCTAGATTTGGATTTCAAAGTATGTTTGTGCACTATGAAAAAGAGGAAAAGCAAACTGATGTCCTTTGTTGGAATAGGAACTAAGCCAACAAAGATAAGGGCAATATGTGGAGCCGGTTCCTTATTGAAAGAGTACTATTGTATACCTGCTTGAGTTCGATCTTCAATTCGTGGCGAACTCTCTCCATCAAAGACCTTTCGGATTCAGTTGGAAGGAGAGGACCGAATCCCGTCAGGTCATGAGCATCCGCACCGGATTGATCCCACGAGAAATCCATTTGCAACTCATCCTCATCGTCCGACATCGTCGCGCCGGTTCCTTCGCCCAAACTCATTCCTGCAAATAATTCCAATTTACAGAAAAATGCCTTCTTGAGTGAGTCCACTCCATTGAGCACTAGGCGTGGCGAGAAAACCACACGACACGCATTGTATACATGGGCTTTAAATTCGCAAACACGGGCATACGCTCTATCTTGATAGTCGTTTTCCTTGCCCTATAACAGCTCGCGTCCGACATTCACATGTTCCCATGTTGTCCTAAAACTCTAATTAACCTGTATGCAATTTTGAAATACATTTGCTTCTGTATAAGATCACGACTATTTCATTACCGACTAAACCGAGCATAGCCAATAACATATAACTAAATAGGGCCAATTAAACTGCCTATCGGAGCATCAGATATTATGTACTAGAGGTCTTGCATTCTCTACAAACTGCCTATAATGAGACCAGGATGGCTTGGTTTAATCCGTACAAGCACTCAACCGGCTGAGAATTTCGGGTCAATCTAAGACTACATAAGGATCCCAACATATTGCGATGGATATGATGTGGCAAAATTGGTCGAAACATGTATCTTATGTTGTTGCCGGTGCGTATATCGTAGTTTCTTTACATACGGTTTGCTCGATCTAGCAAATGAGTTTAGCGGACAATTTCTCAACCACCCACGAAGCATGACAATACTACCACGCATGATCTTGTATGAGTTCAGAAAGAAGTTAGCATCGCCATGAAAAATTGATTAACAATGTTAGCGACCAAACATTATTCCCAGTTGCAACCTCATCGGTTGTTGGCGGTGCATGGTGGCGATGGCGAGTTGTGGTACACCCTCCCACCCAACTCTCCACGAACCAACTCCTCAACTCCCATCTAATTCAAAACTCCACACCAGAAAAGAAATTTAAAGGTCGGGTCCTACAACACCCACCTCCTCTAATAACAATTTCCCCCAGACTTGCGAGAAAACCACCACATCTGCAAAATCAACTTCCTCACTCAAGCTCTCCGTCCTACCGAACGAACAAACGTATCGGGATCGCGGAAATCCACCAAGGAATCCATCGACCGATGAAAGAAGCAGAACACAAACATCTTTTTGGTGATTAGAATCTTGTTTTAAATTAATCAAAGTTTTTTAAGTAAATGTCACCTTGGTGAGGGACACCAGCACAAGTCACGACTAATGATTGGTTTATATGTTGTTATCATTTGTTAATGGGATGGTGGGGGATTATCCTTTAGATTAGTTTTAAGAAAGAGTGGCGTGGCGTATGGCGTGGCTTCATGTTCACCCACCAAAGTTTTCTGTTTGAAAAATCGCATGCATCAGCGCCTAATCCAGCCCTTCGCTTGCAATAATTCCAAATTACGTGGTGCTTTAAACTACCATTGAAAGCGACTCGATAGGTGTGTATTTCTAAGCCGCGTCTTAAAAATATCATCTTGATTATACCCCAGAACAAGATAAAATTATATGAAATAAAAGGAATTATCAGAGAAAGAGAGGGAGGGAGGGAGGGAGAGAGAGATACCAGTAAGAGCTTGGAGGGTGTTTTCGATTTCACGGCAGGCCATGACGGCTTCAACGGCGTGGACTCTAACGTGTTGTTGCAGCTGCTCTTTGAAGCTACATAGTACCACCAGATATTGTGCCTACCCCGCAAAAAAGATCGAATTTTTACCGATTTAAGGATAATATATTTCGTATATTTTCATATGGGACTTTCTCAAACAAGAGGTTTGTTCTTTGGGGGAAGAAAGAGAACGTACCAAGAAATTGTCAAGCTCTTGCCTGTCGTGAGGAGAGAGGCTGCTGCCGCCGTGCTGCACCGAGGAGGAGGCGGCGGCGTAGGAGCGCAGGAGATGGTGCGACTGCGCGAGCTGCGCGTCGATCAGCGGCAGCTGGTCGATCGGGGTCGCGACACGGAGGCACGCCACGTGGGCCGCCAGCAGCTGCTCGTACATCGGGTGGCTGGCGATCTCCGCCTTGAGCTGGCGTTGCGGGTGGTCGCCCGAGAACGACGCCTCGCTGCTCAGACCGGCGCCGACCCCGCCGCCGCCCATCATGGCCAAGTTCGGCTCTTGCATTTGTCCGGGTTTATGTGCTCCGGTACGTGCGTGCCCAAGAGAATCAGTCGAAACTCTTAGGAAGAGGATTTGTAGTCCACCAGCAAAAAGAAAGGAAGGGCAAATCAAAAGCCTGAAAGGGGATCGGGGAGAAAGTCAGTACTTTTTATCTGTGGCGAGGAAGAGGAGCGACAAGGGTTTTGAAGAAAAAGAGAGAGGACCACACAGAGAGAAAGAGAGAGAACTGTGAATACTGCGATGATGAAAAGAAGAAGAAGCAGAAGAAGAAGACAGTTTTCTCGTTAAAGGTGTGCATGACGAAGAGAGAGAGAGAGAGAGAGAGAGAGGGCAAAGGCGATATACAAGACTTTCTGCAGAACCCTCTGCGTTTTCGCAGCAGATTTCGCTTCCACAAGCGAAGAGAGATAGAGAGAGAGAGAGAGAGAGAGAAAAAAATATGCCACAGCAGGAGCAGGAGAGAGAGAGAGAGAGAAGAGTCTAGTTTGGGAAGGAGGCTGATGGAATCATCATTATTGCGAAAGGAGAAGAAGAAGGAGAAAGAGGAGGGTTACAGATAAAGAAAGCACAGAACTTTTCACAGATAAAGCTGTTCTGCTGCCTGACCATTTGATTGCTTTTCTAGCTTTTTCCCTTGCTTCTTTTTCTTCTTTCTTCCAAATGTCAATATTCATATTTCGGTTATTTATTGGTGTATTATGGGTTTTGATTCTACTTTTCTAAATCAACAGTCAACACTGACTTTATGAGTTCTCCACCTCAATTAGGGTTTCACGAATTAGGTAGATCTATCCTCTCTCTCTCTCTCCATTCGCGCAATTACTCTTTTCTTATGTTCGCGTCATATGCTTAGGGCGTGCCCGACTTCAGATCGGTCTGACGCATTCAAACGTACCAGCTTCTGCAAATTCGATCACCTCTGTAATCTCGAAGTAAAGCATGATAATCTCTATACATGGTCAGTCTAAATCATCCGAAGCGGGCGACATTTTTGCTTGTTGCTTCGCTAAGAAATGTTGGAGAAGAAGCCTCCGCCATTGGTGTACCTTACTTTTACCTCCTTCATAACTGGATAGTAGCCTACTAACTACCTCATGTAAGGGCACAGATTCGTGGAATGTTTAAGTGGGTAAGCATTTTGGTAAATCTTGAGGTTAGTCGAGTCGTCTTTTTTTTTTTTTTTATCCTATAGCGGCGATAATTTGTTTGGCAACAAGGATTCCACACCTACAAAAGCTCAGCAACTCTTTTCCTACTTTCAAAAGCACGGTAACGATGTCTTGCTTTCCTCCCCCGAGAAACATCGAAAACGAACCCCGAAATTTCAAGTCTCCGAAAATTTACGGGGCCGGAAAACACAGAACGACTTCGCACGTATGTATATCCGAATCGTAATATACTTTGTGTGTCCGGCATTAAATTAAAACGAAAAGTCGAATTTTTCCGAAATAACTAAACATCCATCGGATGTCATTTAAATCAATACTGACGAGCATGCATGAATTCCCCTGCTGTTATATAAATAAGAATATGCAATAATTGTTTGGAGCCGATCTCAATTATTATTTTTCTTTTTTTTATCATCCCATTATTTGTTTCGCTCTCTCTCTCTTCTATCTCTAAAGCTGCAAATTATTCAAGTCAGTGATGGGGACATATCCTTAATGACGCACTCCTGTCAATAGAACGACATAACTAAAATAGGAGGCAGGCAGGCCACTTCCCTTTTTTATCATTTCGTCGTCGTCGGGGAAGTTTCTTCTCGGTTTTGTTTTTTTGTCTAATGGGTCATCCCCACCATCTTTTATCATGTAATTTTTTTTTTTATCTTACTAACACGACAGTACGATAATATAACTATAAAATACTAGATATAAGATTAAAGACGAGCCTCGTCATGATTACTAAATATTTTTTGCCATTCATAACATCATCGATTAAAAATGTACCGTAATCTTTTGTGACAATCAGCCTTCTCAAATCTCATTTTGTCCCCCTCAAATAATTCACAAGCATGAAAGATGTAATTAAATGAATTTTTTTTTTGTGTGATTAGAAGACAACATTAAGAATTTGAGTAAATGGGTCACGTCTAATATATCGATACGTAAATTTACCGTGAAATACGATGAAAGTCTTCTCGGTAATGGATTCAACATGCCGACGGGGAATCACGTACCTAATTACCCGTCTCCGTAAAAGTCACCCGTCGACAACAAAAAGTAACGATACACGGATGATATCCCCGTAACAGCTGCGCGGCACCACATGTAGAGCCGTGTTGAGAAAGTTCCTTTTTAATTCAAACAAAGGGCAATTATGCAGCGCATGCTTTGCTTCAAAATTTCGCCACGAAATGAAGGTTTATGGAGTTCCTTTCATTAACATTATTGGGCGAAGAAAGGAAGGGAGAAACCATTTTGGGATTAAAGAATAGTCGGCTGAAGAGTTGAACTGTCACTGTTCCGCCACCCCTTTGGCTGGTGATTGCCTTTTCAGTTTGGTGTCTCTTTCTAAATTGCATTTTGGTGTTTTGAAAAGTGAGGAAAATAAATAAATAGATAAAAGAAAACCGCTAAAAATCACAAATTATGTTTATGATGACACATTTATTCTAAACATTTTTTGGCAGAAATTTTTTTGTGACACAAAAACATCAAGCTTTTGCCCGTGCGACCGAATTTTTTATTTTTTTTTAGATCTCAAAAATCCAAACTTGTATCTGTGTGGCGCATTTACGAGTAAATATATTACGCGGATACAAGTTTATGATTTTTTATGTCATGGACATCGGTACAAGTTTCGGGTATAATGTCACGGTAAATATAATTTAGGATTTTTGGCGGCTCGGCTATCCTAAATAAGGTTGCCCAAAAAATTAAAAAAAAAAATACAAAAGGAGGGCGGGAAATAGCAATTAATTGAAGGGAGAAAAAGGATACAAAGCAGAAGTTTGTTTGGACACAGTGACCACCTACCCAACTCCCCACCCTACATTAGCGGCTGACGTGGCGAGCAACCATTGGCGGTGGGGTCCCTTCGATTCAAGGTACTTATCTTATGCTGACTTTGACGTCTGATGGGGCCTCGTTAACCGTTTGATCCGGTCACGTTGCGTTCAGTATGATGTAATGCGTGATCCGATTCATGCATGTATCCAATTGGCTACCCCCCGTGGGGAATATTGCTCGGCACGGTTAGGATTTAGGGCATGAATATGGAGTTCTTTTTTATTATTTATTAATCTTTTTGATCCGTCTGCGATAAGAGACTAATATATTTTATGAAATAATTAAATATCAAGAGTGTTTGGAATGATTTTAGAAAACACGAAATCTTATTTTCTTGCTAAAAAGAAGGAGAAGAAGAAATTTTCTTGATGTAACAAATTCGAAATGTCCGATTTGATTTATAGTTATCGCTCATATTTTACGAAGAGTGCGGCGCCTATCACCCTCTCACGTACAACCAAATGCAATAGGACAATGCCGGAGTTATCGTACGTCGAATGCACAGGCGAGACCAATGCCATAAATGAATCAAGATTTCTCGGGATCAAGAAGAATCGTCGAGAGATTTAAAACTCGCAACCAAAAGAGTTATCAGGCCCCGTAATCTATGTTTCCACATCCGTCGCCGCCGTCTCCGGGCACACTCGAAACTTGGATATAGATTTTACCAAGAAAAATAAAAAGAGAGAAGAGTTTTTTTTTTTTTTTCAATAAATGGGGGATAAATTGAGTAAATCGAAATGGTTCTTGCTGTATCGGAGGGATGGTGGGACCATGTAGGAGCACAATTCTCAAGATGATTTAGGACAAAAATGGGAGAGGATTGTTGGGGATCAAGACATGTTGTGGTGTGGTGTGGTGTGGTGTGGTGGGTGTCCACTGGAGTTGGATTCAAGCAAAACACTCGAACGACTTCTTAGGTTTCTTTTGTTTCACGTGGGAAATGCTGCTTTGTATACACGAAAGCTTTTGTTTAACATTTATTACAATTTTTTTTTTTTTGCCTGGCCTCATTTTCGGTGTGTCTTTAAGTCTCGTGCCCTTTCTAGAAGCTCCATCTCAGGTGAATTGCCAAAACATTTTCCAATTTTAAAAACCTTTTTTTTTTTCGTTTTTAGCTCGATATAATATTTCTATCAAGAGAGAAAAAGAAAAAAAAGAGGTCACTCTAGCCCAACAATTAGAACATCTGTGAACGGCTTCACGTTCAAGAATCTCGAATAGGCTCCCATACATGCGAAGGTGATTCCAATCTATGTCAGTCATTGTGGGATTGGCCTCTTTAGCCGATTTCTAATAAGAAAAACACGTACACCGCCGTTTGTAAAATTTCCCGCGCCCTTCTAATTTCTCTCAAATTGATTTGAGTAGTCGATCATCTAATTTCGTAACCTTAACGGAATGAGTCGTAAATAATCTAAATCCAATTATGAGCAATCTAACCGGCTATACAACGATGGTGCGCACAAAATGAAACTATTTACATGTAATTCGTAACAGTTAAGAGGAGTACGAATTTATGAAATCCAGTATGACCGGAAGCTATAAAATTAAAAAAAAAGAAACAAAAAGAAGAAGAAGATGATATATAGGAAAGGGAAATTGGAGAACGTTGGTGGGGGAATAGAAGTGGCGTCACCGTCACATCACAGCTGTAGCCTTGTCGCGTTGTTAGGGCCTCAAGATTGCGATCTCTTGGCAAAGGATTTGAAAAATCTCGAAGAAAGAGAACGCACAAACACACTCGGGATTAGTGGCCCAATTAACGGAATACTTAAATTTCTAAGCATTCGTTCGTTTCGCGCAGGGAATGAACAATTTGTTGAATATTTTTTTAAAAAATAATTATTCATATTATTTAAAAAAAACTGTTAATATAAAATATTTTCATCATCGATAACAATTTATATTTAATTATTTTTGTAGTCGATGAAAATCTTTTTTCGGAAGATATTTTTTGAATCACTCTTTTTCTCTCGAAATGGGCGGTGCCTAAACCTTTGACATATATATATATATAGAGTAGTTGCTTTCAAGAACCCCGCAAACCCCTGAGCTTGAAAGTTCTCTCCACTGTGTTTCCCTCGTGGTCTTTTTCCTTTCACTTCTTAAATCTTTCTCTAAAGTTCACCCAAGTCAATCCCATGGCTAATCAGTACAAGTGTAGCCCACTTTATCCAAAACAGTCGGCTTACTCGCTCGCTTACTCGACACTATCACCTTCCCAATAACATCGACGACGATTTGCAAGAAAAATTTCTTCTTTTTTTTTTTACACCAAAGGACAAAATCGCTTTTGTTGGTGATGTTGTCGTATACGATTGTGGCGTGCCGTGCCGTCACTAAAAGGAAAATTGGTTGATAGGGCCACTTTGGGCCTCTCCAAGCTTCATTGGCTAGCTGCTAGCTGTTAAGTGTTAGCACATAGAGACGACAGAGTGACATACGTTGGCCGAAAAGAGAGAGCACAGGGCAACACCGATGGCGAGGACGATGAAAACCTCTTTTCGCCGATCAAGCACCTCCATGGAGGAGCAGTTAGCGCCTGCGCCGGATGCACAGTGAGGTCCACAGGAACCTCCCTGATCTCGTAGCTGATTTGCATCGGGAATGCTCTGTGCAGTATCGAGTTCTATCCTCCCGTGATCGTTCCCCGCTCTGACCTAAACGAGTTCTAAAGAGTGTGTCCCGGTTCTTTCATTTATGTTCGTACGAAATGAAATCCATAGCCTCCTATGGAAAGAGAGGGTACTTCTCAAAGTGCCTGATGATCCTCGACCAGAGTGAGGTCCTTAGCAGCAGTCAATCTTGGATTGAACAGTCGCGAAATGCTAGATTTCTTAGGAAGCCATGAGATAAATTCACAACTTTACCAGTCGCAAGTCACAAGTCATTTCTACGGGACTTCTCTTGTACATTAGCAGCGAAAGGTTGTCTTCATAGTAATGGAAACTATTTGATGAAGTCCTGTTCACAACCTTCTTTTCCCCACTCAGATTGTGTAAATAGGGAGATTATGACAACAAAAACTGGCTCCATCGAAGTCGCACGAGTGAACAGCAGTGGAACGGGAAACAATGACAACAGCAGCAACAATAAGATTTCACCCGGAAGAACATCAAAGAATTCAGATGAATGTTATAAGGTACATAAATTTAAAATCTGGTTAGAAAGTCTTCATTAAGTATAGAAAACAATCTTCGCAAAAACTCGTTCTTGAATCTTCCATTACTTACATATCGGATAAAGACACCCATCTTAAAGGAAAGGGCCACAAACTAATGTTTCTAGCAGGGTGAAACTGCCCACAAGACATGGTCACACAGCTTCCTCAACTAAAACGAACTTGGCCCTTTTACACTGGTCATTTACTTTTTACATGGAACGGCAAAGAGAGCATCACGATTCATTCATCTGATGTCAAAATGGCAGAGAGATCCAAGTTCCAACACTACAATATGCATTAAGGATTTGGGCGCTCACAATCCTTGTCTACATCAATATGACAAAACAAGACCAGCATTGAAACATATCATCAGGAGAAAGAAAACCCACTGCATAAAGTTTTTATTAGATGATCAAATCCAACTGCAGTATAGATGGCAGTACTGTTCCAAACTTCTCACCTCCATATAACATTGGAGCATAAAACACATATTCCCAAACCATCAAAGCCTTGAGTCACCCGGCTCCATCGGTATCTCCTTGACTCCCGCATTATTCATGCGTTCCCTTTCTATGCGATGATCCATATATTCATTTCCATGTGATGCTTCATTACAAATGAAACGACAAATCAAAGCTTCTTGGCTGCTAAAAGAATATGCAATTCCTAGATATCTATTTACATTACAAAATCAAATATTGAGCGAAAATCCACATATATTACCAGAAAGGTTGATTAGTATCATGACATACAATTGGAACAAGGCAAACCATTTACAACATGAACTCACCCACAATGCACGCTGTTCACATAATGGTACATCTATCCTTTGATTTTGCATCAGCCCTGTTCGAAGATGATGGATTTCTCCCTCCATATCTTCCCACCTGCAGAGCACCATTAATGGCAGGTATAAGTTGCACGCCCAAGGGAAAAGTCTTAAGGGAACACTATTTGATTGCATTACAAGTCATTATCCTTCATTTACATGCAACTGTAAACTACATACAAAGACTAAAAATTCCTCAAAAACAACTACACATGTATTTCGCAAGTTGGTTTCTTAGCTATGCAATGACACAACCAATATTCTAACTTCTATCATCTTCAAGCGGTCATCTTGAAGGCAAAATTATCACATATGTGTTGGCCAACACATAGGCAACACGAGCATAAAATGGGAGTAGCGGAAATGAAGATGTTAAGGTAGATGTGTGGTCATACAAGGATGGATAAGATAAGAAATGAAGATATTCGAAGAAAAGTTGGAATAATACCGGTGGCGGATAAGATGAGAGAACATAGATTGAGATGGTTTGGGCATATTCTTCGAAGACCCCTAGATGCTCCGGTAAGAACAGAAGTTTGTTATCGAAAGCATGACATGAAGAAAGAAAGAGGTCGGCAAAAACTTATCTAGGGGGAAGTAGTAAAACAAGATTTAATGGAGTGAGAAATAGATTGGCGTACGGTTTGCCTAAGGACGGAGTGGAGGAGAGCAATTAGAATTGTGGATGGGCAAAATTCCTATGTTCCAGACTATCATTTATAGTCTTTTTTCCCTATACATTTTTATTTTTATATATTTATTTTTAGATAATTATTTCTTTCCCTTAATGGATCTTCCTTTTATTTTATTTATTTTTGGGTTCATCGATCGCCGATCTTAACTAGTTTGGGATAAAGGTGTTGTTGATGTTGATGTTGATTAGTAGGAGGTCAAGGCAGAGAGCAACTCAATGAGATACCTAAAAAAATTGACCTAAAAGAGAACAAGCAACGATTACCACTACACCCTCACCTCCAACCCAACGCCTCCGAAAAAAAGTTGGTCTTTCATTTTTTAGCTAAGATGGAAGGACCATCCAAAACATAAAAAGTTTGAGCTCATCCTTAAATTTAACGAATTCTTGAACATGACAAGCTCCCCTGCCAACTTTCGAACAGCAGACTTGGGTCTTAAGAGTGAGCGCCAGGTACGGATGTAGAAGTTTCTCTTAGAGGGGACAAGATTTGATCATTTAGAAATTAACAATTGATTGCTCGTACACTTAACAGTACCAAGAAAATTAATATAAAACAAGTTCTGTTCATCTATAACACCTATGTTTTCAAAATTCTTGAATTGTTTTTTACCAATTGGTGGGGGCAAAATTAAAATGAAAATATTCACATTTCACGTAGCTGTATATTTCTGAGAAATTTAATGGGGGCACAGGTTGTTTTTATGCCAAAAGTAATTTAGAAATATTTTAAAAACCATTATATATTCCAAAGTTTTGATGAAATGAGCAAGGGCAAGAGCTGCCGCTACTCTAAAGCTAGGTCGGTCCCCGGTGAGCTCTCAAAGCCATCAGGCTAGAGGAAAGTTGATCTTGAAGAAGACAAGCAGAGTTCCATGTTTCACATCTAACTTACACGATTCGACAAAAATATACTTCCTTTTGTTATCAGCATGCATGACATATTTGGAGAACAATGAGAATGGAGTTCTTTAAGGTGACACAGAAAATCTGGCTTGGGCGACTTTTGTTAGCTTCTTTTGATATAAAGTTTCTTGTTATGAGGATCTCCAATTAGAACTTTATATCAAAGAAGCTAACAAGATTACACAAATAAGACATGGCAACTAGATGTTCAGCAAACCTGGGGACCAGTGATCAGCCTTGAACCACCAATTGACTGTTGTTGCACATTACTGCGTTGTGGTTGTTGTTGTTGTTGTTGCTCAAACTCTTGTTGCTGCAGAGCTATTGCCAGTTGAAGGTCGGAACTACAACATAGAAGTGTTTACACTCTAAGCAAAAGGCTCATACAGTCAAAATGTATTTAATTTATGAGGCACTAAGAGAAAGAGGCTTTAATAGACAAGAAACACTCGAACTGGAGACATATCTTTGAACTCCAGATAGTTCAAAAAGCCTAGCCAATTATCAACACAGTGTCGCAATTATGCAGAGAGCATGAGAATACTTTTGCGAAGAAATAAACGATTCCTTCACACGGTGTGGTGCAAATAACAAGACCACTGATGTCACTTGGCAAAATCCAGTAAGACTGTTAATATTGTTCGATCTAGCCTAATCCATCCAAACTATAAAACGATAATCCATGAAGTTAGGATTATTTACTTCATATCCAAGCCTGCATGTGTCGCACTGTCAATGCTGGCAAGATAGTCCTGCAGCAGATGAGGGTAATATTGGTTGACGGTTATGGCAAAACTCAGAGCACATAAGGAAAAAATTAGATGCATACAGCAGTATTGGCCATGGCATTATGCTCATCCCATGTATCATTTGTATGACTTTCCACCTTAAATTCCTTAAAATTGCTGGTCATAAACAAGGTGTCCCCATTGACCTGAAAACGCAGTGTCAGTGCTTAAAAGAAACATCGTGCAAACCATCCAAGTGGCACAAAGCAACATAATCAGTTCAGTCTCAAAAAGACATACATACATACATACATATATGTATGTATGTATACACACATGCGCACACACGCACACACATATATATATGTATATATACACACACATATATATATTTGTGTGTGTATGTACGGTATGATTGAAAAATCATCTTAAAAGTTGCTTATTTGCAGGAAAGACCAACAGTAACAAAATGCTGTATAACACAACAACAAAGAAGGCATGTGAGGTCAAGCATAGATTGTTGGGAGAGTAGGGGGAAATACTTCAAGTTTCACAGGTGGAAAATAGAGTTCCAAGGAGAAGTCCATCCCACAACCCATAAGTGGGATAGTTTGGTAAACGAAAAAGGAACTCTATTCACCTTCCTAAAAACTTGGGTAGTACCCTCATTCAGTTAGGCAAAATCAAAGTTTGGAAAGGGAGAGAAATTACAAAAGAAAAAAACCATCATGCTTAGTAGCGGTCGCATAACTTTGGACTGTCACTCTCATTAATCAAATTGTGTTTCTCGTTCACATATCTTTTCCCCATTCAACCTGCACAGTTGTGCATAAAAAGAGAGAAAATCCCATAACTTGAAATAAGTTCATTTCTCTTGACCATGGGAGAGGTTACAGACGTGAAGTAGAACTGGAAAACTAGTTCTGTTTGGAACGAAATCAGTGAGCTTACAACCAAATTTGGCAGTTACCATCACAAGAAAAGGTTATGCACTGATTAAATGGCCTTACTCTTTCTATGACCAAATTAAATGGCCTTAGCTACGTCTTAGATTCACTTAAAAAATCCAAATAAGGACACTCACCGGAGAAACCACAAACCCGATAAAACAGCTTCAATTTCAAGCAGGTAAAAGGATGAAATGACAACAAACTGATGAAAGCTCTCCACATCAATGACAATGAAAATACGCTTCTTACCTCATTTAGTTTCTCCCACACCAAATCAGGCTGATTTATGTAACCTTGGTCTGTAGCTAATAGATATAGTTGACCTTCATACTGCAAATGACATGAAAATTAATTAAAAAGACATTTCCTCGCTCATCTGGCACAAACAGAAGCAATGTCCAATGGTTCACAATAACGATAGAAACATACAAGAAATACAAAACAAAGCCCATGACTGACCTTAAACATGGTACTGAAATGATTGTTACGAAAGAACACACAAAGCTCTCTCTCTTTAAGGCCATCTTGTAGATAAAAAAGGCTGCATTGTCCATAGAGTATTATCATGGAGTGCCTTCATATTCCAAAATGTTGGACAACTTTTGATAACTGATAGAAAAATAATGTAGGATAGGAAATTCATACACATACCCATAGATGGTCAACTGACTGGCGCTGCTCTTCAAGAAATTTCGCACTAATTCCCCTAAAAGCAAATTTGACAGAAAGAGATATAGCATCATGACAAAGTCAATAGTAAACTGAACGTCCACTTGATTACAAAACCTCTTACCCTGTTGTGGGGTCATTTCATCCTTACTACTGACATTATAGGCATCTATGATAGCCTTGTCAGCTTGCTTAGCAAGAACCACCTCGCCTTCATATATAGGTTCTCTATCTTCACAGGCCGCTGTGCCAGAATCCAAAATGCATTCCTCTCCCTCATATATGGGTTCACTACCATCTATGCTGGGTGTAAAAGGTTCAGCAACATCTGTGTGCTGCAATTTTCCATTGGACGAATCTGAATCGACATTTGGCACAGAGACTCTCAAAAATTCCACTGCATCACATCCAGTCTGATAATCAGCTGCTTCAACAGTATAAACTGGAGAAGTCGGTGTCTCTACCTTTTCATTTACTCGCAAAGATAAACTCGAACTCTCGTCCATAGTGCCATCCAGTTTAACAGGAGACAATTCAGAAGCTTTTTCAACCTGGACCGAAGTGTCTACATCTCTCAGGTCAATCAAGTCATCCTGAATGGCAGCCTCCCCAATTTCTGCATGTTTAGACAGATGAATGTAGTCTGCCACATCCATCTTTAAGGATGGAGGACCCACTTCCCCCAGACAAGTTCTGGCAATCACTGCATGGTTCTCATCAGTCAGGGTACTATCAGCAACCATGAGAGGTGGTTCCAACTGACAAGAAATATTTTCAACTCCACTAGAATCCTGTAATCTACCAAGTGCATCTGCATGTACAAACTTCTGGGGACAACTACCTTCATTGAAGTTACGAGAGATATTGCATGTGCCATTACCCGCAATGAAAGAGTTACTTGATGAATCAGGTCCTTCAGTCTCCGACAACTTTAAAACTCTCATCAGTTCTGCTTCTTCTTCAATATCCCCCTTTCTCGGTGTCTGGGTATCAGACACTGAGCGCGGAGAACCATCAAATGAGCTGACCTTTGAAAGGGATGGAGAAGGCACTCCGAGGGCTGCAGTAGCAGCAGCAGCAAAATCAACACAGTCTTCTCCACTGTCTTCCTTATGTTCTTGATCCATCATTCTTGTTTCTAATGCAACAAGTTCACCCATAAGGGTATTATATGACTTGGATCCAATCGCGGTTGCAGTATCATGATCCTAAGAAAGATGTAGAAAGACAGATACAAATGCGTAGGCAGCATTAGAATAAATTGACAGGAGGGAGAGTACAGAGAACTTAAACTAGTGGGAATTTACACGAACTTTAGATTTAGACGTCAGCAAAGATCACTAAATCCAGTAAAATAAGCACACACTTCTTTTGCCCACCTACGCAAGCCACTAAGTACCAAAATAGAGCAAGATCGTAGACGATACTTCTACCCAAGAAGGATTTAAATGCAATGCAATGCAATGAGACTGGCACATGTCTGATCATGGAGCAAACCACAGTGGTTTGCCTGCCTATGCAAGGTACTAAATACCAAAATAGAGAAAGATCATAGAAAATTCTTCTACCCAACAATAATTTAAACGCAATGCGATGAGACTCGGACAGATTTGATCATCAAGCAAACCACAGCTGTTTCCCCATGTAATCAGCAACGAACCTTACAAAATTTTTAAATTAGCAGATGTTATACATCATCCTGGACAGAGACTGCTGATAGTCCAAAGAAAAATCCTCAAAAGACAGACAGTTTCCACAATTGATACTGAAAGCCACGTATATACTGCACCCGTCAAAAATTTTGATAATAGATAGCGAATGAGGACTAACACTTTCATTCAGATGAAGCAGACATCACAAGTTACTTGAGAATTTACTCCAAAATAAGTGATGAGGATTGGCACAAAAGCACATTAACCGAAATGATCAAGCACCTGGGGATCGACAATCCAACCATGATAAAGTGGAATGTCCAGCAGATCAAAGATTGCACATTCACGGGTGAATTCAAAGTCATCTATCCTGCAGTAAAAAGATTTACTCTTCTCAAGACATATAAAAGCATAAAGATTCAGGCTAAAACTTGAATACTTGTCATAAAGCCAATTCAACCTCCTGAACTTTATATTTACATCAATGCCGGTCGCAAGACGTGGCAGCAGATCAATTGCGTCTGCAATATTCTGTTGTTGATTTTCAACATAGCCAGAATCCTTATTCTGCAACATTTCCAAAGAGGGGGAAAAGAATAGAAGATTAGCATCCATCATAACCAGAGAAACCCTCCACTTCCAAGGAACAAGAAAAGGCCATTACATTAATATTGCTGTTGGAATCGATTAGTCGTTCAGCCACCAAAGACAGCAATTTTTCTTGAGAAACCTCAGCTGTATCTGGACTCAAATTCAGGCTGTTCCGCAATAGAAGAATATTACCTGCATATGATCCCATTTAAGAACATTCCCCGAGTCACCGTCACCCACAGATAAACTCTTTACACATCACCCACCCAGCCCAAAAATGCATGACCTAAGAGACCGTGTATCATGATGAACTGAACCCCCGTGTTTCTTCAAGTACTGATTACACCACCCGATTTCTCAACTAGACGAAGTTATAATCCATGATTGCCACGGTTGACATTGCAGCAATTAAAAATGACAGCTAGGCAGCGATTCGATTTCATCCGAAATGCAAATACTAATCGCGAACCAAGCAAATAAAGGACATAAACAATAATTGGAATCCAGATAACGGCGAAACCCTAGAGACCCGCAACTAAGGAGGACGAGAGAGAGAGAAGGAGACGTTACAGATGGCGAGGAGAGGGCAAGGGCCATTATCGTTCTGGAGGACGATTGGCGTGGAGCGACCGAGGAACTGTATGAGCTTCGTCTTGTGGATGCATTCTTTCTCCGTCGCATTCGGAGGCTGAAGCTGATGGGGCTGCTGCTGCTGTTGTTGAGGCTGCTGGTCTTGTTGCCTCGGTTGCTCGTCCACCGTAGACGAAGAAGGCGAAGCGGAAGGAGGAGGCGAAGCAGTAGAAGTCGCCATGGCGATCTTAACAATCGGAGCTTTTTCGCGAAGAAGATGACTGGATCGGAACGAGAACGGTTAGGAGATTCGCGATTCGAACCAGCGCGAGAAGGAAAAAAAAGTCGTTGAGTCGAGCGAAACGGAGGATTTATAGTGGGAGGAAGAAGAGAAAAATAGAAGAGGGATATCCGGCAACGACAAAGGGCTCATTCAATCACATTTAAAAATATTTTGACCCACATTTAATTTTATGACACAAAAACAATTCTCAATTCTCATTTTATGTTGTGCACCAACAAGAGAAAATCTCATTCATTTATGATTCATTGAAAAAGAAAGTAATTTATTTTGCATTTTTCTTTTTTTTTTTTTTTACTAACATATATCTAAGGTGAAATCATGGTCGGACGAATTAATCTCGTTATCGATATTTACAGACGAACCGCAAATTGGTGTCGTTAAAAGAGCTTTTGGTTGCTTCCTTCGAGATATCGATCTTCTTTTCGAAGACAAATAAATTTACAAATTTGGCCGTTCAATTTGAATTTTTTTTTCCCATCACTTTTTGATACACTAGGTGCAAATGGACTACTCCCATCATGGGGACGCGGTGGACTCGTTGCATCATAGGCATCCCTTCCCTCTTCTCGTTTCTGCAAACACATGAAATTAGGAGCCCCGGTAAAAATCAGGTGAAATTACAAAGTGTGTCGCATCATTTGCGTACACGCATCTAATCGACTTCGTATTAGACTTAGCCGCTAAGCAAGACAACGCATCTGTGAGCAAAGAAGGTCGGTCAATACGGCCGTCGGAGTTATGTATAAACTATGATCTTTTGCTTCTCTAAATACGCTTAATTTCCTAAAAGATCCCAAATTTTAGGTTTAGTCCGAGATCCGCTCCGTACTTTTCTTATCTCGGAAAAAGTCTCAAACTTTAGGTCCAATCCCAAATCTACCCCGAACTTTATTTTTGTTTAAGAGAAAAATCATCGATTTTTACTCTAATGACAAATCTGCCCCTATTAGGCCTCTGTCCAAAAAATCGCCGTTAGTCGTTCCCGATTTTCATATCCTAGAATGATTTCACTTTCAAGAATTCTAATAATTTTTATTGGGGCGGGATTCGTTACAAATTGTGATATTTCCATATTGATTCGTACCTATAGCCCCATTAGTTTGTTGATGTTGATTTGTTATCCGCTTGAAAACGCCACGTCAAGTTGGGACTGGATTGCGGGAGTATATCCGAGATTAGATTGAAAGTTTATGATTTTTTTTCAAACAAAACATAATTCGGGATGGATTTGATACCGCACTTGAAGTTGAGGGGTTTTTTTTTATAGATAAAAAGAGTTCAGGATAAATTAGAAACCGGATCTAAAGTTGGAGATTTTGTTCACAAAATGCTTAGCAAGTGTCCTCTCACGTAAGGTTAGACAAGAGACAGGAGAAGGTGTGCCTCTTTGTCTCATCTATGGGGGTGCAGCTGGGAGAATGATTCTTGCGCAAAGTAAGAAGTACCCACCAAGCAGAAAAACACGAACAATACATACAGAAATGGCGGTCTCAGAAAAAAGCTTAGATGATGCAGACCGCCTGTACAATTATTTCCAAAGGGCGGTATCGAAATGGACGAAACCGTTCGTTCGAATTTGCATTTTCAGACATGGCGTAGAGTAGCGACGCCCGCTACGAAATTTCAATTACTTATCGGACGGTCGGTCGATTACATTTAGATTTTGGAGAAGGTGAGCTAACGGTGGTTTTTGCTTTTCACTGCGACCAAAATTGTCAATAGACTCATTCAAAATTGATTCAAATTATCGTTATGCCACTGGTTTTGAGGTGATGTAGGCGGAGCCCAAAAGTTGAAGTACACGTGCATTTGGGCCAAGGGAACAGGGGCAAACTTCCTAGACAGAATCATTAACTAGGCCGGCTCTCTAAGATGGGCTTCACAGGCCCAATAAACTTATCAAACGTTCGTTTGGTAACCTAAGTACACAAAACGAAAGAATTTAAGGGCGTGCTTGATTGAGCGTGAGAACTTCGCGCGGATTAACTTTTCGATCTTTTACGCATTTGGTCCGCTGAAAATGATCAGTCCACGAAAAATCATTAACAATAAAAAAAAATATGAATGCTTCGATTTAGGAAAACAAATTCCCTAACCCCAAAAAAGGGAGAAGGGATCGAAGGATGGGGCGACCCGCCAAGGACACAAGTGGCGGGGAAGACAGCCCACTGTTAGGATCGTCTCATAAAAAACCAGTCATTCTCTAGCAATGCAGTTAGCGATAACTATCGTGATAGGATGTACGTGTAAGTTATGTTATAGAAATGAGAATTAATGCGACGTGGAGCGGTTAATATATATATATACACACTTAAATTTGTTCATAATTTATTGAATTAAATTTTTGAGTAAATGTAAGTCCAATTAGATATATTGATGAGCTTAATTTGAAATTTCTCTTTTAGTGATCTTTCCGGTAAAGTTATCGGGCTTTTTCAATGTTAAAGTTTAACAAAGGCCCAAACCTAATCGAGTATTTAAGAATAGAGAGAAGCATGGTTCTAGTGTAGAACCGAATCGGTATCGATATCCACATTTAGCAGAGCGAAGCAAAGAATATATGCTTGCCACATGGAAGGAATTATGGCCTATTACTGGCCAGTTTAAAGACCTCCTGTGCCTGGACCACAAGCAAAAGTGACGACGCAGCACCAGACACGATGGTCGTCTGCTGCGTGCGCGCTCGACCCGAGTGCGAGTAATGATTCTAATTCAGCTCCTAATCGCCACCTCTCAACCTCTCAAAGGTCATTTTGCCATATAAACTAACGCAAAATCACGCAGCCCCTTATTATTATTTGCTGCCACTTGTGCGATCTGGGTTGGCGGGCTGCTCGAGCAAACAAAGATTCGGTCGTCGTCATCGACAATATTGCTCAATCCCCACTTCCTTGCAAGGCTATGAAAATCTTCAAAAGAATGCTTGAAGAAACCAAAAGGAAAGACGCACGGACCAGTTCCGGGCTCGGTCGTAGCAGGAGTTGTGCTGGAGGGTCCGGCCAGGGTCCTCCTCAAACGCGGTCTGAAGTTTCTTTAACGAGCCAATCCGGTCCAAACTGAGAAGACGGGCGTCCTGTATTCTCTTGTGACGGAATAGGCAGCATCTTCACGTATGAAATTATAAATTCATTCCTTACGTATACTTTTTCAAGTTAAAGGCGATCAGCCGATTGGATCCAACAGATGATAGAATCAATTGAACCCGATTTCACGAAGCTAAAAACTTTAATTCCATCCATCCGTGAGCTCGAGGGAGAAATTCAAAAGCATCATACAGAGGAACGTCGAGAATTAGATTAGCTCGATGAGCCTCGCGAGAATGAACTATAATTGATCTTGCGGGTTGCGATCGATTTCGCATGACGTATTATCTGGAGTTTAAGGTGATTGCAGAGTAATTTCATTTCGATTGAGGAGAGCGATGAAGGGGGTGGAAGAGGCATCGGATGGGATAGAGAGCTCCGCTCAAAGGGCACGAGGGACCACAAACTCAAAGCAGCCACTTTGAACTGAGCCTGTTCTCAAGACTTTGGGCGTGCCACTCACGTTCAGCTTTCCAAGGCTCCCCCACTTTTTGAGTGGTGTGGCATGGGCCATCCACGGAGAGAGAGAGAGATACAGTCTAACGTGGTGTCGAAATCCGGTTCAAAAGCCATTCAACGTTTAACTTTCTCTTTAGTTATCGAATTAAGCTTTTGGATCAAAGTCGGACTCGTCAAACTATAGTATCGATTTTGCGCTTCAAAAGAATGATCTCGAGTTAATCATAGACCCTGCCCAAGCACCGCACCAATTTATGGCTCGTGCTTAGTTGTTGAACGGGCTTTGCTAACATAATATTTTTGTGAGATTATGAAAATATTAAAAGAATGAACCCACTATAACTTGTGATTAACTGTTATTTATTTTTTTGCGGGCCAAAATAGATTGTTAGTCTTATAATTACATAATCAATTCTCTTGTTGGATCATGCATCAAAAGGGGTGATATGATGTTAGTGTTCCATGTTGATCGGGCTGGGTATGTGCTATGGCGTAAAGATGGGCATTATGGATGAATAGCTTTAAGTTATTCGAGAATTTTTAGCAGCGCACAAGCTCGAGCAATCCTTTCATTGACAAAACAAAGTCATTAAGCAGCACCAAAAGATCAAATTAACTTAGATTGGGTCGAATAATCCATGCTCGACGTATTGATTTCAGTTTAATAGAGTGGAAAGATGTTAAATACAGAAAAATGGTTATTTTAACCTTCATGTGGGTTTTCAATGATCTTGTGAGCGGAGAACTTACCCTCTTGTCCATGAAAAGAAAAATTAGAGATACATGTAACAACAATTCTCAATTTAAATGACGAAAATACCCTTATTCAGTCTCTTCTTTGAAAAAAAAAAAGAAATTTCGAGCTCTTATTTGAAACAAGGTTCACTTTATCTTTGTTGTTTATGAAAATAATAACATTTCGACTCTTATTTATAATTTTCCCGTTGATTCATTCTAGATGAACAATATATTTGGTTTTATTTTTTTAGTACTTGTTTGATTTGCTCATAGTTTGCTAGAGCTAGCAATGAGTATCATTTAGGATAATTTTATAAAAGGGACTAAGTTTTACATCATATCACGAAAAATGAACAGTTTGTAAAATATATTTTGAGCAAAAAATACTTAGATTTCTTGAAATAATAAGTTGGATTAGCGATCGATTGGAAGAAGAAGAAGAAGAAGAAATAACATAAATATATAATTTAAAAAATTAAAAGATTATTAAAAATTGCCACATCGGCACCGTCGACCAAAGTTGAAAAGAATAAGGGTTTAGGACTTGAATTAATATAATTGTAATAGATTTAGAACTTTTATGGCAATTTTTCTCATCTTCGGTATAGTTTTCACAAGCACTAACCATCAAATCAACAATATAGATACGTAAGTGAAAAGATTTATTTATATTAACGATATAACATATGATTGCTCGCGAACCGAAACTTCAAATGATTAGACACGAACACGAATACAACTAAACCGACTTCTCCACCAAACGCATCTTTGGTCATATTTGGCATGAGGCCTAAGTGAGGCCTAAGTTCCATATAAGTCGAGGAATCTTGTTTGACTAAAAAAGTAACAATCGTTAGCATTTAGCCACTGGCAATTGTCCTCGATAGACAGAACTTTAGCATATCAAGTGACTTTGACAAGTGAAGAGAGTATAAAAGAAAGGGAAAAAAAAACGAGGAAGGGGGTAAAACTGCCATAAAGTGGAGAATGAAATGACGTGAATTCAATTCACATATGGAGAATATGCAGAGAAGCTTTCGTGATCATAAAATCGAACGAATCTTCCATTTTAGTGTAAGATTAGTGGAGACACGATGGCCCAGACATGTTGATTCGAGTTTGAAAGTATCTCGAGAGGAAGAAGAATTGTGGGTTACGACACGGCGCGGGCAACCGATCACTATATAGGAAATCGGATTTTCATGATCATCGATGTTTCGCGCATTCCTTTGCCTAAAGAAGTTGTTTCTTTTATGATTTAGTTCAATTCGAATGCCGCGTGATAAACAGAAATCCCAGTTGTGTAACCAACTGTATATTGTAAGAACCTAGAGGAAAAGCTTGTCTGGTACTGTAAACACTCTTGTTTTAAGGGGGAAGGGATACTATTATTAGGCTATACACACTCAATGTATGTACGCATGAAATGAAGTTCAAATTCTTGATTTCCTATGTTTCACTTCGTGCTCGTTTACTACAGCTTTGCTTTTTTCGTCGCTGCGCAGAGCTATGAATACATCATGGAGGACTAAGATTCGTGCGTTCGGTAATATGATTTGAAGCTTTATCGCCTCAGAAGCGAGTGACTTAGCTTCGAAAAAACTATTATAGACCGTTGTAACTTTGAAGATGCCACACTTGCGAGGAGCTTGCCGAACATCCCATCAAAATATTTCTCAATTCTCATCCCATTTTCGTAGTTGCATAAACCTAATACTAAGCGGCATCTTAATTTTTAGCAAATGAAATACAAAAAGTTGGTAAGTGGGGTGCCGCCTCCAGCTAGATTTGAGCGAAGCACATTGGGCCGATAAAGTGATCTTTACAAGAAAGAAGAGTTTAACACCATAAGAAACCCCAACCGGCACATATATAATAAATTTATTCAAAATTATTACTTTGATCACAAGAAACTCCCCACTACTAATGGGGCGACGGCGATTGTCGGCCAGGTCGCCGGTGCCTCGGCGAGGGCCGACGATCCCGCCGACCCGAGAGGTAAGGGCCCGCAAGCCCTCGCTAGAGCAGAGAGAGAGTGCCGAGGGTGACGACCGTCGCTTTAGTTCGACAGAGGGCCGTAGCCATCCTCGGTGACTGGGCGAGGGCCGGCGACCCCAATGGCCATCGCCGCCACCCCACCGGCGTTAGGGCGGCCGCGGGAGGAGGGCAACCCTCCCGCTTGGCTTTCTATTTCTTTTTTTCTTTTTGGAATAAAAAAAGAGTAAAAACAAATAAAAAATAAAAAAAAATTAAATTACGAAAATGCCCCTACCAATAGGTGAGCTCAAATCCTTTTTTGAGACTATATGATCACTTCCAAACTCTTATTTAAAATAATATTCACTTCAAACCCTTATTTGAGATAATGAAGGTAATTCGCGCCTTTTTTTGAAATAAAATCAACTTCATATCCTTATTTAAGAAAATAAAGATATTTTGGATCCTTTTTTTAAATTTTCTCGGACACCCTACATGAATTGTTTAAGTCAAGTCACCAATTTCGACAAAAGGCAAAACGACAGAAAAAAGTCACTCTCGATACAGAAAAATCTTGGCTTCCCACAATTAAATAGGGAAAGGATTCACGTACCCTGATTGTGGTCCTGCGACCTCAGCACGTTTAGGGCACTTGGACAAAAAAAAAACATCTGCTAAAAGCCAAAAAATAAAAGAAAAGATGCCGTTTATGAAAAAAATAAAAAAGAATTAATAATGCTAAAAATTTTAAAAAAAATGCCCCGAAAGGTCCACTAAGAATATATTTAAATGCGAAAAGACAGACAAGGAAAGGAAAAGTCTCGCTGGTGCGCGGCACATGACACATGTCAAGACCACGTGACGCCAGTACCCCCATCATTTCAGAGCGCGGGACACGTGGCACCTCCCTATTGACCGGGCTCCGGGACAATGGTACGGACGTGCATCCGACGTGTCCATCGGCTTCCGTACGGACCGGGCATCCAGTTCAGTTCCCCGCAATAACTTTATTCTCTCTTTTAATTATTTTCTATCCGCAAAATAAAGTGACAGAAAAAGCAAAAAAAAAAAGAAAGAAAGAAAGAGCGCCCGAAAACCGAACTCCGGCGTTACGGTGCTTCTCAGGTTGGGTGCTTGTCTGGGTTTCACCGGATACCGACAGGAACGGTCACCGTCTTCGGGGTTCACGTCTCCCTCGTGCCGCCCCGAGGGTTACCGGGACTGAAAAGTTGTCAGTCGAACTTTGCCAGGTGGTTTCTTCCGAGACGGTAGCACCGTCGCTCCTGTGCCTCCAAGCCACTGTTCAAAAGTGTAAAAAAATAAAAGATAGTAAGTCTTACTAAAAATCTCCGTGCTATGATCCACACCGTCCATCACATAATTTCTGAAACTAGCCCGTCTAATTTTTCAGTTAATAGTTTTTTTGTTTCTGACCAATTTTTTTTTGTTGTTAAAGTTTACATTTCTTTTATCGCTAATGCAAATAAATTGGGGTTCGACTATGCAGTAAAAAGAGCAAGAATCTCGATTTTTTTTACTATACGATAAAGTTGAATAACAAATCTTGCCGATGTGAAATTAAACTCTATTTTATAGGGGCTCGCAAAATTTCATATATATATATATATAGAGTATTCTTATGAATTATTAATATAAATTGATCAGGGAGGGTGGGTAGGAAATTAGGGGATAAAAAGCGTGGGAGAGGACACATCGTCGGTGACATTACATCCACACACACAAAAAAACACACACACACAGACACTGAGCATTTATTCTCCGTTTCTTTGCTTTTTCTGGGAATGCCTGTTTTGGCTGTGGCCTTACCAAAAGGAGAAAGGCAGAGAGATCAACTTCTCCTCTTTCGCTCCCTTTTTTTTGCTCTTTTGCCTTCCTAGGGTTCATGCTATGGACTCTCTCCTCCTCCTCCTTCTTCTTCCTCCTCCTAAGCTCACCTCGTAGCCATAGCCACTCTCTCTCTCGCTCTCTTCTGTCCAATTTTTCCTCTTCGAATCGCCTAGGGTTTCTCTCTCTCTCTCTCTAGAAATCCGTCGTCTTCTTCGACCGAGTTCTCTCTCTCTCTCTCTCTCGCTCGCCACCAGCAACATCGCCAATCGCCGTTTCTAGCCCCGATCTCCTCAAGTTCCGTCACCGGATTCCCTTCTATTTCCGGCAACTTAGTCTTAATCCGCGCGGGCCTCCATTTTCTCTTTTTTCTTTTTTTGGCTGCTTCAAATCGGAACTTGGAGCCGTGCTTGCTTCGATCGAGCTCGTCCAGGTTCGCCACCCTCTCTTTCCCCTCGTCGCTTGCTTCCGCTCTGCGATCTTGTTTCCTTTCTTTTGTTTTTTTTTCTTCTTCTTTTTTTTTTTTTTGGCCTTTTTGGTGGCTCGAGAGAGAGAGGGAAATGGTGAGGGGGAAGACGCAGATGAAGAGGATAGAGAACGACACGAGCAGGCAAGTGACGTTCTCGAAGCGGAGGAACGGGCTGCTGAAGAAGGCCTTCGAGCTCTCCGTCCTCTGCGACGCCGAGGTTGCACTCATCGTCTTCTCCCCGAGGGGCAAGCTCTACGAGTTCTCCAGCTCCAGGTACATTAATTAATCAAACCTCTTCACCTCTTTTTCCCATCCTGAAATCACCGGATTCTTTTCCGAGTAGCATGGTGTATAGATATCCGAGCCTTTGATTCGATGATCTTGGGTGTCCTTAACCAGTGCATTGTGATCTTGCCAAGAGTTTCACAGGGATTTTCCAGGATCGTGACTTGGGGAAAAAAATGATAGGACTGGAGCTTCTTTAATTGTTGGACCCGGTTTATTGGAAATCATCATTTGATGAAGGCCCCAAAAAAAAAAAAAAAAAAAACGAGACAGAAAAAGAGTGAAGGAAGGCAAGCCAGAAATAGGAGGATAGGCACAAAATAGGCAAGTACTATGTGCGCAGGCTCTAGCTGTCAAAAGTGTTTCTTCTTCTTCCCCTCTCTCTCTCTCTCTCTCTCTCTCTCTCTCTCTTTCTCTCCCGTTTGATTTCCTTTTTCGTACAGCTTGGATCGTGAGTGTTCTTTCCCTGGTGGAGACCATTGAATGCAATTTTGAGTAGAGCAGCGAAAGAAAAAACTTGACTTTGGAATGCGATTTTGATGGGTTGGAATGTTTTTCTTGGTTAAGGAAGGTTTTTTTTTTTTGGGTGGCTTTCACTTACAAGAATGGCAATTTTTTAAACATTGTATTGTGTGCATGTGTCCTTATTTTGGTCAATGGCCAAATTTCTCGCAGCCTCGTACATACATTGACACATAGGACTGGTGACATGAGACATGAATAGTTTACACAACACGAGACAAGTTGCAAGACACGAAACACTGAAGATGACTCGGTTGCGGTCCTACACAATATGTTTAACTCAGAGAGAGAGAGAGAGAGAGAGAGAGAGAGAGAGAGAGAGTCATGAGTCACAAGTTCACTAGGGGTATGCTTTAGTTTAGTTTAAGAGGATGTCATGACTTGCTTAACCCGTACATACACAGATCTCCGGCATATCTGCATCAGTCCATTGAAGCAGTGTATGCCCTACAAACCACTCAAGTGGTTTGGGAATTCAGTGACCGTATTTACCAATTGGGGCATTGCAAATGATTGCCCCTTGGTTTTGTTTTTGTTATTGATTTTCGTTTCTCAACTGTGGCAGTGCAAGGTTTTGTAACCTTTGATCTCCAAAAACTGTACAACAGTGTGTAAAATTAGCCGGTGATGAGACTTTCTTAGTAGCTTTTAGAAAATGACAATGAACATGGAATCTTAAGTCCGTTTACTTTGGGAAAGGGGGGTTGCTCTCGAAGAAGATGGACTTGGTTTGTTTGCCAGTAAATACTGTGTACGCTGTTAACTTTTCCATGATTTTTGTTTAATTGCCTTGGAAAAGAGTGGAACTCTCTCACCTACCAAGACCCCCAAATCCATGGGGGATCTGTGCACATTGTTTTTTACCCTATCAGCTTATGCGGGTTTACTTGTTTGAATTGTGATCACATAATCTAATTTAATCCTTGACGTACTCAGCGCATTGTTACTGTGGAAGCTACAGAAAGCCAAGCTATGCAGAGACTCTAGTTCTCTCCTTTTGACTATCAGTGGAAAACTCCACTGTCAATTACTGTTCACTGTGGTCATTTCGGTTTAAAGGGGTTTTTCAGTGAGTAATGACGAACAACGAAAATTCAGTTCTGAGTTCTCCGATATGCAAATTAATTTTGATGAGTCCCACAAGGTATTATTTCATGCATGTTTCAGATTGCAGGCTCTTGGTTTCTTTGGTGCAATGCTCGAAAAGTAGCATAGTGGTATCTGAAAAAGAAATTTGAGCCTTCACAAAGATTAATATGATCATCTAATGTAATCCAAAAAATGACTGTTTAGGTTAAGCTCTTGCCCCAAGATCTCTATATTGTAACAATATACATGCAAACACATATTCTAAACTCCAGGGTTTTCCTTTGGAAAGATCATGTTTTGTAGTTAAGCTCTCTGATTTGTGTTTATTAAGTTTGTCTGAATCTTCAGTCACCTATTAGCTTATCATCCTCCTTGGACCAATCTGAGGAGTTTCTCTATTGAATAAAATGAACTTGAAGGTGCATTTTGCAATATTTTGAGGACATCGTCATGTGTTATGCCAGTTGATGGATTTGCAGCGCATAATTAGCAAGAATTACAATTAGTTTTTAGAATGACAATAAAAACTTGGGACACAAATGAGCAAGCCATATGAGACTGAGAGACTAGCCAAGTTTAATAAATTCTAGTCTTTGGCTTTCAAGTCCAATTTGAATAATCAATGTGTCATACTAAGTCGAACTTATGCTTGAGATACTTCAGATGAGCAGCTCGTCAACCTAATTTATTCATGGTTGAATTATAGAGTTTGATTTATATCTATGTATAAGTTATGATCGCAATACTGTACGGATTTTGAGTTTCAGTTTTAGCTTAACTCGAGCTTTCATCAAAATTTGTTTTATCAAGTTAAGTTCAAACATATGAAAATTTATTGGAGTAGAACTTGAGGTTGAAAATCAAGTGTCACTGAGCTGAAGTCTGATATCAGCCTTTGAGTACTTGAAGACAAAGCCGACCTCAAGTAGAAAGTCGTGTTGATTTGACTCGTACTAAGTAAGAGTTCCATGTCTGAATTTTTCTTAAGTGCGCTCGCACATAGATACATGTGTATGCACTTGTTTGTGTATTATAATAACTGGGTTAGTTATTTAATTTGAGTATTCTGCATCTTTGGTATTCTCTGATCTGATCAAGAGGTATTATAATATTCTTTCTCATCCGGTTGTCTGTGTTCATGATGATAATCCTTATATAGTCATCAATAGACTATCTTCTTCTAGCTGGTGCTTATACGTTCTTTTTCCATATGAGGGAGGTGAAAATGCCATATGCATAAGTTGTCAGAACTCAAAAGCAAAGCTACTAAGCTAGTACTGTCATGACATAGAGATAATGAAGAAGGTAACTAATTGGTCTGGCACTTGACTCTTAAGACTGATTAATAGCAAAGTGCCCTGAAATTTCTTGCAGTTATAGCTATAACCCCCGCTTTTCTTAGATGATGTATCTGAACATACAATTTCTTTTACTTTTTGGCCGTCATTCAGTACGAAGTTCATGCATTTTTATTTGAGTGTATGTTCTAGCTATGATTGTAAATGACACTTTCGCTCTTGCGGGGTGCCACGAAAATGCAGCTTGAGCAAGACAATAGAAAAGTATCAGAAGAGAGCCAAGGACATGGGAGCCAAAAGTGCTGAAATTCCTGTGCAGGTATGCTCCAACTTGACTGTAAGCATAAGAGATGTTTCCATATCACCAATTATGTCTTTGAGATGGCGTGCCCATCCAAATAAGTTTTTTGGTCTTGACTTTGCAGAAATATTTTTGACCAGAAAGAAAAGTTGGTCATCGGAATACTACAACATAAACGTTGGTAATTAGAAAACGAATGATTATGAGTTGGTAACTTGAGGAACTTTTATTCAAGTCGCTTGGACTCGTTTAATAAAATTGAAATAAAAGTGTTGGACATTCAAGTTCTTAATATCAAGTGAGTCTTTAAGGGCTGAAAATTGAAGCAAAAAAATTTGTTCAATAATTGATGAAAATTGAACAAAAATCATGTGTTCTTAACAAGCATGGAGTATTGAGCATTAATTGGACATTTTGACAACATAACTGGATTTTGATTTTCATTGTACATGTCATCGCTTAATCACTTGAACAGGCCATTCTTACTTACTAAATTAAGTGTTTTTGACTTAAACCAATCCATTAAGTTGTGTGTAGTTAGTGGTTACAAAACACACTTCACCCTGAGTGCTACAAGTTTAATTTTTAGAGCTCAAAATGATTTTCCAACACATACTTACTTGAGTTAATAATTTAAACCTAGTTGGTGAAATTTTTTTTGTAAATAACTCAAATTAAGGTTAGGAATTCAATAAAACAGTAGGTAACTTAAGAATTTGGCAAATTATGCAACATAGGTTGGTAAGTTCTTATAAAAGAATTGTACTTCCGAATTGACCAAACGAATATGGATAAGTGACTCCAATAAAAGTTGATAATCTAAAATTAGTTGGTGATTTAATCAGATTAAATTTGGAAAATATTGAGGTTGGTTATTTTGATATAAGATCCTGTATATTAAAAATGGTGTTAAGCTAGGCAAATTAAAGTTGGTAAGTTCTTATAAAAACTGGTAATGTGGAAATAACCCAATAAATGAAGATTAGTGACTTGGATGAGAGTTGGTAACCTAAATCTAGTTCGAAATTTATCTGAAGGAAAACTGATAAGCAACTCAACTTTGGATTTGTAGCTTAGTACATGGGTTAATAATTTGAGAACGTGGGCAAGTGACACAAGTAAAACTCTGTCAGTTATTATAAAGTTCGGTAGTTTCAAAATGACCTAACAAATGTCCTAAGTAGCTCAAGTAGAGTTTGGTAATTTAATTGGAGAAAAATATATTGCTCAATTTAAAAATAATTTTCAACGATGGTTATTTTAGATCGCTAGCAAGCCCCACAAGAAAAAACGATAATTTCAACAGTTTGGGTGGAAGGGATGTTTTTTATTTTTTGGTGGAAGGAGAAGGAAAAGAAGAAGAAGAAGAAAGAGAGGGGGAGAAATTTTGCAAATGCCAAAGGGTGCTAAAGCAGTATTCGCTAATTGAAAAATGACTGCTCAATCGAAATTTTGAGACATTTTTGAGTAGCCACATACTCCGGCGACCTTAGTCGCGGTCATTAGATGTAACTTTTAAGGCTGGCCTTGGCACTAGTGCTTGGCCAAGTTATGACTTGAATGAGAGAATGTAGGGTTTTGTAGATGGACTTTTTGGTGATGACGGTGAGAAAAGAGTTATATATGTGTGTTACTTCCAAAAATGACAAGTTTGCAAATATAGCTACAATAGACAATAGTGATTTGGAGGTGTAACTAACAGCACTCGCGTTGTAAAAACTGAAAACAGCCTTAAATCGGAGGAAACAAAGTTATTGGGCAAAAGATGTTGAGTTCTTTTTTTATTTTATTTTAATTATCCGTACCGATCATATATCATATGGTTTGATTAGGGTTTTTGCGACATGATTTTTTAATGGCGTAAAGCTTCGAATTGTGGGGATGGTAGCAGCTATTAAGCACACATTGCCTAAGTAGAGAACGCAACTTGTGTAAATTGTGTTCTATGTCGACAAGATTTGTGCTTTTAGTAAAAGTTTACCTTTTTCCGTGAAAGTTGCGCTAAGAAATCTTCTGATGATTTCAGACATCACGAGTAAATTACCTTTTTTTTTTTTTTAGCCAAAAAATCATTATGAATTGGCTAGCGCCTTCTCTTCTAGTCAAGATGTCACATTTCAAACTAGTAGGTAAAGTAGATTTTATATTGGTGCACTTGATTTTTGATTTAGATCGACTAATGCATTGACTTACTCATTTATTATGAATAGATGCATTATAAATTATTACATTATTGTCACGTAAGGAGCAACCCGGAAATTATCTAAATTCTGTTCATAGTACATATATGACAAAAGAAATCAAAGTTTAGTTTTATCGAATTATTAAGCTGAAGTTCAATAATCATATTGCAATATTCACTTAATTTCAGAGATCATGAAACATGAATTTGACACCAACTCACTGTAGTTAAAATTCATCAATTTGATTTTCAAATCTCGGCAACATAAAAGAGTTCTGAAACATAAAAATAAAATATTCCAAAACATGAATTTGACACCAAATGCAAAATCTCACTATAGTTAAAATTCACCAATTTGATTTTCAAATGTGGGCACACCCTAAAATTATTTGAGTGTTTTTTTTTTTTTTTGGTTCTTTTTGGGTTGCAAATAGACTTTTAATACATGTAGAGTCACAATCACCATGCTTGACATGCAGCCTTCCAAGGGAAACACTGTTGATATGGAAAAGAAGATCGAGCATTTTGAAGTATTGAGAAGGTCCAAATCTCATATCTTGTCCTTTGTAAATCTTTTTTCAGCACGATAAAACTTGTCAATAAATAAATTGTCTGCGCGATAGACACAACGAATCACAACCCGTGCCGTTATTCGGGCTTACGTTATTCTGTAAACGCTCAATCTTGCCACTTAGATCTGTTATAACTATACATATGCCTGCATTTGGACAATACAGAAGACTCTTAGGAGAGGGTCTGGATTCGTGTTCGGTCGAGGAGCTCCAACAAACAGAAAACCAGTTGGAAAGAAGTCTCACCAAGATCAGGGCAAGAAAGGTGAATCGTTTCCCTTTCTTCCAACGTCATGTTTGGCTTCCCATGTTTTCTTCTATCCCCACTTTCCGAACGGAAAGCTCGCTGGCGATTAGCGGTTTGTTAACGCCCTCGTTATCTCGCGCAGAGCCATTTAATCAAGGAGCATATTGAGAGGCTAAAAGCAGAGGTAAAGATCCCTACGACAGTGCCCGTGCACATGGAGATGTGCTTTGTCTTTGATTATGGTCTCCTAGTTGTACATGGTTTAGTAAAATCTTCTAACATCTCTCTCGGGACATTCTATAGGAGCGAAAACTACTGGAAGAAAAGAGAAAGCTACTTGAAGAGGTGATTAATGCTTTTCCTCTCTTAATTATATCCTCTTTTATCAATCAAGTTAAACAAACAGAAAATTTTTTATTACATAGACTCCTCGTTGAATCTGGTAGTACCACGTGTCAATTTGGTGCACCCCCACCAAATTGAATGGTGCAGAGATTTATTTAGGCGTATGGACGCGGTGTGTGCAATTACTTATCAAGTCCAGGAGAATGGGGAATTTAGTTGGGTTACTCCATATTTCAATAGTTGATTCTAAGGTAGGTCCTCAGTTTTCATAGTTAAGTTGAATGACTTCTGAAAGCATTTTCTCTGCCATTGAAGATCAAATGTGGCAAAGGCTCGACCCCGGCCTCCGGGGAGCCTCCTCGTGAAGAAATCCGCACAGAGACTGTGGACGTCGAGACCGAGTTATTCATAGGACCACCGAAAAGATGAACCGCTGGGTCACAAATAATGACCATAGCACCAGAGGCGCTTCCTCGGTTGCTCTTTTCTTCTTCAATCTGAGGCAAAATAAGTTGTGTGAACATGTTCATTAAAGTCTTAAATCAGGATGAGTGTATACTTGCTTATTGTTGCTCGATTGCCTGAAAAACTGTATATTACCAAGATACCCCATTTCATCTCTCTCTCGGTGGGAGGGGTAATGTTATAGCAAGAACACAGACCATGTATCAAATCACTTGCTATTCGAGCATCTTCAATGCTTGGGATGATAGAATCCCTGACTTGTGTTTACTATTTAGGCAGAATATCGTGACATATTGTTACTAAAAAATTAAAAAAAAAACTCAGAAATGGAAGAAAGGGAGGAAGAAAAAGATACAGAAATAAAAACAACTTTCGAAACGAAGGGGAAGAAACAGGAACAAGAGGGATTCACTGAAGAAGATTCTTCTTCCTCCCTTGGAGAAAGACGATCCAAAAGTTCTCAATTGGTGTCTTTTCTTCCTTTTCCTTCAGTTATACAGAACGACAGACAGAGGGTTACACAGTTGCTGTCACAGTCGACATGACCTAAGTGACAGAGGAAGGCCAACGTAAGAAGAAGCACATGAACCTCAAAGAACAAAACCAAGAAGTAGCATCTTAACCATAAGGTCCTTTGACAAACCAAGAGTCATTTCATGGCGAGTACCGGTGATGCATGGACAGGAAATCAAAACCATTTATGGTCGTTGAAGCTGAGAGGAGGTTTACATGGAGGGAATTATGAGAATTTGCTACACAGTGGAAAGTTTAAATCACCCTATGATGCCTATGATAATATACAACTGAAGGGAATGGGTGGTTAAAAGGAATACATAACCCCTCCCACTATACATCTGGAACTGAAATTGATAAATGAAACTAATTGGATGGCAAGGACAAAAGACGACCTAGTCTCTCCTATTCACATCTTACGCTAGGGATCCCTGCAAATCTGCCAATATTCGTGGAATTGCTTTTCTTGGATAAACCTTGCAATCTGTGATGTGTAATATCTGTGATGTAATATGCCATTATGCATCTTCCAGAGTCTATGAACTAGAAATAATAATAAGTCGGACTGAGAGTGAACTGTCTGATCACCGAATTGTAGTTCTTCCAAAGAATGAGGATCCAATTTCACTGTCTGTGTTCTGCGAAAACAGAAACATAGATTAAGCGATCTTGCTAGGATTTGTAACACGCCCAAAACAAGCAAATAAGGTAGCAAGAAGAATAGGCAGAAACGAAGGTAGCTAATTAAGAAAGTCTCAGCTAAAGACTAGGGGATACGCCAGGCCTCATGGCACAGAAAAAGAGAATATGGGTCGTGGCATGCCAGTAGTCAGAATACTAGAACAAGTTGATCTTGTTTTATTGGAGCAATGAAAATGTGTAAGTGTGACTATCCGCTAGATTGGGGGCATCAATTCTAGGAACTAATCTGAAATAGGCTAAGAAAAGTTTTAACAAGCACTAAGACAGTACATCAAATTCTGACAAAATCTTAAGAACGTAGCCTACCTGGGACTTCGGAGAGGGGAACACGTTCCAAAACCTAAGTGTTTCATCTCCAGCTCCAGTGACGATTGTCTGAATCAGCAATTTTGGAAAAGAAGAAGATATTGCATCAATAAGGTGTGCCCATTCTGGGAATAAAATGACAAAAATATAAATAGGATGTGTAATGTATCACCTGTCCATCTGGTGAAATAGCAAGGTAAAGTACTCTGTATGTATGTCCTGTAAGCGTTGCCAACTACAAAAGGAAAGGGACTCTAAAATTTTGGTAACTCAGAAACTTGACTAATTGATAACCGGTGATTCCATACCTTAGACATGGTGGGATATCTCCAAACTATTATCTGGTTTTGAGAGTAACCATGGGTGCTGACAAGTTCGTTAACATTCTTGGACCACACAAGGTTGCATACCTGTAAGAGGTGACGAAAAAAGGGAGTAAATTCTCTTTTTCTGTGCGCACAGCACAAAAGGCGATTCTACACTGTAAATCTTTTCAGCATAGCAGAGAAATCAAATTCTGTTTCCTCATTACATAAGAAATTTGATAAACTAAATGACCCATATTCAGACGTACAAGAGTCAATCATAACCAACACGAAGTCTGCAGTCCACAACCAAAAAGAAAAGACCTGGCAAAGGCAGTTAAGTAAAAGCATCGACTGAAACCACAGAGTCACCCACATAAAGTCAGCTAGCAAAAACAGGCAGGAGACCAGATGAAAATGCAAAAATTGCACATAAAAGCATGTCTAACCTGGCTGCCAGTGTCAATACAGCTGAGTTGTGAGTTAGTGGTTGTATTCCAGAAGCGAATACAACGATCTGCAGTACCACCGCCAGATGCAAGAAGTCCATGAAGATGCGGAGACCAAGCAATCGCTTTTACAGCTGCTGTGTGCTCACTGTACTTAAGCACAGGCTGTGTTGAATGTTGATTCCACACAAAAAGCTGTGAAGGAGATCAGCCAGTAAATGCAATGTAGCTCAAACAGAAGTAACCTAAATCACCACAAAAAAGTGACAAGAAAGAAAGACCAAAGGAAAAAACAATAGCTTACTCTGTTATCATTTCCACCGGATGCTAGTTCACGGTTATCGTAAGACCATTTAAGTCCACACACCTACGTCAGAAAAGAATAATCAGGCAGACTGAAATTTTTCTGTCTAGTCAGTGTATTGCGGTGTCAAAGAAAACCCAAAGGCTTTTTGCCTCTTATATTGGTGGTATCTTGCACTTCAGATAGCAGGCTTGTAGAAAACAGAAAATGAAATAGGCTGCATAAACTCCAAACTATGTCCACAAGTACAACAGACTTAGTTGACCTCAAGTTCTGAATGTATAAAAATCTGACCTCTGACTTATGTCCTGCAAGTTTACTGACAAAATCATCCTGTGCGCGAATATCTCTTTGAAGAATACTCTTGTCCCTGCTACCAGAAGACAGCAGCGATGAACTCCAAGCTAAGGCGCCAACCCTTAATCGGTGGCCTTCCATAGTTCTGACCCTCCTGCAGCGTGATGCATCCCATACCTATGCAGAAGACATTATGAAATTACAAAAGCAAATATACTAGGCTGTCCAAGTGAAACAGGTTATGAAGCAAAAAAGCAATCATGAGAGAAACCAATTTACAATAAAACAAAGGGAGTGGTCCAGTTATTCTGTTGATAACGGAAAGAATTAAGGGCGACTCACTAATTTAAAATATCATCCCATCGAACAAGAGAAAACTATGTTTGATGCATTTTGACAATTGAATGAATGGCAAAAATCTATGACTCACTTATCAACAAGCAAATCATCTCATCAAAAAACCTCTCATTTGTTGTAGTTAGTTACATATCAATGGACAAACCTCACACGTATAATAGAACCAAGGTTTTTCCCCTTTTTATGAAGGATGGGGCCAATATTTTGAACCAAGGTTCAATCATGTACCAAAGACAGTGAGCTGGATATTTTCTAACTTGATAAGAGCTTAAATGACCTCTGCAGAATCCTATACTGTTCATTTCAAGAGCAGCTGAACTGGACAAGTATCAAAGCTGTCGCCATCCTTTCCATTGTATTCTCCTACACGTCCATCGTCACTAAAAAGAATCTAGTATCCTTCTCAGCAGAATCTGCTAACCTTACGGGGTTGTACTAAAAATATTCAATCAGTCAAAGAATAAGGGAATCTAATATCTGGTACATCTCAAACATTTGAGACGTTCAATGGACTTCAATCCATCACATCCTAAGTGGCAATGCAGTTCTTTGCACTTCTAAATAACTACCAACTCCACTCTAATTAATTCCATGAGGATAAGGCAAAGCCAAACAATAAGCAGAGGTAAACTATTGTCAGTACAAGAAAACAGAACATGCACACTTTCCTTGCTACAGCTTCTTGATGGAGTGATAGCATCAGTTTATCCAAACTACTCATGCAATGTAGTGTAAAAGAATGACGCGAACAGTCTTTGCCTTGTATCTCTATATTGCTATAATCTTTCTTTTTCAATTACAATAGCTTCATTACAGTTATTTTTTGCGAGGTTTTCAAACTGTATTTGCAACAATAGCAAAGTGCAGGGTAAATTGAGAGAGAGAATTAGATTATGGGCATACCATTGAGGTTGTGGTTAATACCTCAAATGGAACTCTATACTCCTGGAAGAATCTAATCAATGCCAATTGCATCAATCATCTGAAAGAACCATGCACACTTTTGATAAATGCTTTATATATAAGTGCTTCCCGTTCATTTGGTTTTGCAAATCCATCCAATTCTTGCGAGTTTTATGCTCCTTTGTCCATAAAAGTATGCCAGCTAAAGCATTAATGCGATTAATGCATGGTACTGGTACCAGAGACCAAAGTTATATTTTGATAACTCTGCTGGCCTCTGCAGCTAGATGTAGGGTTTGGTTAGAGTATCATTGACTGCAATATACAGGCTCAACAACCACAAGTACATGGAGTTAGATAGCACGAAAGACTTGATGGCCCTGTTAAGCCCGAAAAAGAAGATGACGGATCCTATCCAAATCAATGGGTAAACATTAAAAACTAAGTCAGGCTAACGGCACAGTCCATCCTGCAAGCACAGCATCATTGATTGAGGTCTAGCATAGCACCCATCCTACAACTGATTGAGCTAAAACCACTAAATCACATGCTAAATCCATCCCTCAAATTCCACCTACCCTGAGTCTATTGCTGAAACAAATGCAAGCTCCCAAAATTTGACTGACCAACGGCAACCTAAGTAGCTAAAATTCCCAGCCCTTCCAATTAAGCAGAAGAAAGTGTCAGAAAGCAGAGAGTTCTGACCTGGAGTTTTCCATTGCTCGTTCCGATTGCAAGATGTGTACCACGCTGTGCCCAACCAACCGAACAAACGTTATCATCAATCCCTAAGTCACATAACTTAGTCACCTGCAAGAACATACCTCTGAAGTTAGGGCATACCATAATCGACAAACAACTTGGAGCCCATTACAAAGGCAGGATCCGAAATTAAGGAAGGGATTACACTTCAAGAGAATGGGTGAAGACTCACCTTGCTGCTGCAAGCATTCCATAGATAGACACAATTCCCCAACCCCACTGCCAACACATTATGCGAAGACCAGTCCACAAGATTCAAGTAAAAATCATCCTGCAATGCAGGCGCATCCAAAACCTAAAACACACAATCATCAAAAGTTAATCCAAGATACACAAAATCTCCCGCTCCAAAACGAGATTCTTTCCACAAATCCATAACTACAACTAGCAATTTTCCATGTGAATAGATAATCCTCCGTGGTTTCATCCATGCCCTCTTGTTTCTTGCCAAAGTAACTGTCGCAACAAGTTTCCTAATCACAACACACTGATTCATAAGAAGGCCCCTCCAAGAACCAATCAAGAAAGCGCCTCACCTTGTACGGCGACCTCGGAACCTTCCTCGCGGCCTTCACGGGGCTCTGGCTAACCACATTCCCCGCGTCCTCGAACCCAAAAGGCGAGAGCGCGTGCAGCGACCGCTTCGTCTCAGTCTTGTACCGGAAGATGTTCCGCCCCACCACCGGGGACTCCTTCCTCTCCGGGGTGTCGGGGCCGAACAGCGCCGCGCGGAGCAGCGCATTGTACGTGGACGACGAGGCCTCCTCCTTGCTCTCCGCCGCGGAAGAAGAAGAAGAAGAAGAAGGAGAAGAGCTCGCCGACTGCGGCGAGGGCGAGGACTGTATGCCGAAGAAGGCGAAGTTGGAGCCGGATCGGCTGGGGATGAACCTGTCGGAGTAGATTGCCCTCGACGGCGACTGGCTGTGGGCCGAATTGATCATGCGGTTCACGTGATCGGAGGGAGGGGTGAGGGTTTCGAGGGCGAGGGAGTCGCGAGGCATTGTGGGAGGGAGGTTGAGCTGCGCACGCGGCTGAGACGGTGAGGCAGAGTCGTCGTCCATGGAGGATTTGAGCGACAGAAGGAGAGATGCTGGTGAGGAGTTGATGATGGAGTGTTGGCGATTCTTGGTGATTGATGGAGCGTTAAAAATTTTGTTTTTTTCCTCTCCCCCTCCCCACTCTCTCTTTTTCCCGGGAAAAGTAGGTTTTTCTTGCGCCAAATATGGGGAGATCTGGGAAATTCGGGTGCTGACCAGGGGCTGCAACGTCTTTTCAAAGAATCTTGAGGGCAGCTACGACGTCGGCTTTGAGGTATCTGGATTTCCTCGAGTTTTGGGATTAACACGTGGCAACAGGACACGAATAATATGATAACTGTCCTTTATCTCAATGCGCAACATTGTTCATAAATTTTTAATTTGTTCGAAGTGTCCTAGACTTTTGATACGTGTTAATTTTATCTTTGAATTATATGAAAATATTTATTATCGCAATTGAAGTTGAATTAATGAAAGGATAATAATGGGCATTTTTATACGATCTAAATACTAAATTGAACATGTATTCAAAGTTCAGGAGATCATATCGAACAAAATTAAAAGTTTAAGAACCACATTATATATCGAGATAAGATTCGTGAGTTATATCAAACAAATTAAAAAGTTCATGAATCACATTCCATATTTGGCCAAAGTTCAAGAACCGTGACTATCCCTTATCACATTGAAGGTCTCTTGTAACAGTAAGATACTAGTACTTTCGCACATAATACAATCGTATTACATGATTTTCAACAATATTTCTTCTTTTGGAGTGGAGCAGAATTATAAATATTTAGGACACGTCTTATTATATCCAATAAGAACTTTTTATACTTGCTTTATATTTTTCTTGCGATTCCTCGTCAGATAATCCGAATTTGTAACGAAGTTTCATCATTAGATAAGAAGTTTCTATAAAATTTTGTATTATAAATAAACCTGTTATAAAATGTGGGCCTAAGTGTTTGTTTAGCAAGATAATATCATCTTGAGGAAAACGACGGTATGTATCTGTCCGTATCCCGAACCGTATAATTTTTGTTCTTGTACATTACTAATGCTACGGAGCACTTACTGTGCCTTTTTTTTTTTTTGGTCTGAACGCTTACTGTACTTGATTGGCAATTGTCAGCACCAGAACTAGGAACGCCGTCTAGGAAGTTACTAGACAGAATCGCAAGGTCTCACAACGTAGAACTTTTCGATGGCTTTGATGATTGACCCTTAAAACTTCTGTCGGACGGAGTCGAATTTGAACGAATTTTTCGAAATCCTTGCTGCTCCTGGGGAAGTCCAGTGCGTTGACTTTCCTACATTTGTTTCGGTCGAAGTCGAGTTCTCAGATCGCCTCTTGAGCCGGCTAAGTCCTTTCATCAGATTACCGCTTGGAACTCGGCAGGAAAAAGGTTGTTGATGTTGGCGACGGAGACTTGGACTCAGACGCATGCTGCACAGTAGTAATAGGCGTCGGTTCGACTTTTGCTGCCGGACTTGGAATGGAATGCAGCGGCGGCACTTCAATATTACAGGGACTAGTATTTGCCCCCTTAATTTTGGAGGCTATAGCCAAGTCATGATGACATTTTCCAGCATGGGCTGAGCAAATCATCTTTTAGAAGGTATAAATCCGAGCAAAGCCTCGACAATTGAACCGTGGGAGAGCGCCAGGCGCAACAAGCCTACACGGTGACCAGCTCGGATTGTCGAAATCTCTGCGACCCACCCAACTAATTCACCAAACTCCACAGAACAGTCACAATCCAGTGTTACCTGGTTCATGAATATGCAAAAACAAGATGTTTGGCTGAAAAGCATATGACGCATCTGGAGATCAGCAGAAGGAAAAACAGTCTGGACTTAGTCTCGCCATGCTAACAGATAAACAACAAAAAACAAAGAAGTAATGACTAGAATCAATTGCTTCCTAGAGACGTGAAGCAGGAAGAGTAAGAGACTATCCCTCCCCTAATTTCAGATGACAAGATTGGATGAATACATTCGGCTCAAGAAGCAGAGCGCTTTTTTTTTCTCTCTTTGTTCACACAGTACATGGGACCGCCTGCGAAAATTTGAGCTCTGGCATCCGAAAATTCTCGTAGTAACTTCCTATTTTGTTGTCGGCTGATCAATTTTACAAAAGAAGCGATAGCTATGTGTGTTTTGCAATGTCTGAAATTTTGAGCTTTTGATCAAGAAGGAAAAGGAGCATACTCATGCTCAATGATGGGCACAGTCCTGGTGACAGCAGCAGTTGGTGCTCTTACATGGCCGACCATGGAAACTTGCAGTGCCTCTTCCTCATAAGCCCTCCTCTCCATCTCTTCTCGCCTCGATTTCTTCTTTGCCTTCACGAACAACGCCACGAGAAGCAGGCTCAGCAGGAACACCCCCAGCATGGACCCAATTGATCCCCCGACTGCCACCTTCCACTTGCTCACTCGCTTCCTCATCTGCACTGGTGGCAGCTCGGTCACCAGCCCGAAGTGCCCATGCCTCGTGGCCAAACAGACCGAAGGCGCGACCTGATCGGCCAATGTCAGCTTCCCACTGGATTCGAAGTTGGCACACATTGGCACGACTCCAGGCCTGTGATCCGGTGTGGCAACGCCAGTGAAGTTCACTGTGATGGGTTTCTCTCCGGCTGTGATACTGAGCTCGAACGCCGCAGTGGCGGTGTTCGAATTTCCGTGGCTACCGGCATTGTAAGCTAAGAGGCCTAGCACTGGAGAAACTAGCTGGTACCCAGATAAGTCATAGTTGGAGTAATATATGGAAGACCAGTTGTTTTGCAAGATTTGCCTGATCAGCATGACTCTTTCTACACATGGTTGGACCGTCACCCCCAGGCCCAAGTGGAATTCTTTCACCTGCGCGCCATACCGGTGTAAGCTGCCACACCGGAACTTCACGGTGTCAACTCGGATGCCCGAGAGATTCTTTGGCAGGTTCACGGCATGTATCACTCCGGTCTTGATCTGCTGGCTGCTGGATTTAAATGTGTAGTCACGGATCAGAAGATCGAGGACACGCGCCGATTTAATCCCTTGAGCTAGGACTTTTTGTGGTGAAGCTAATGCGAAGACAAGAAGCCAGAAATTGAGAGGAAATCGACAGCCCATTATAAGGTGCGAGACTGCTAAGAAAGAGAGCTTGGTTTCTTCTGCTTCTAAAATTAGTATGCGATCACTGATCACTTATCAGTACCGGTGCTAGAACAGGTCCAAAAAACCTTCTCAGAGACAGCTTCTCCTGTAGTTATAGATGAAAGGAGAGAAGTTGCAAAGAGAGAAGAGCCTGCACTGGTTGAGGGAAATGATGCAGAAACACTGGATTGATTGAAAGCTAAGCAAGTGTAGAGAAAAGAAAAAGAGAAAGTCTGAATCTTGTTGTGGATAGACAGAAAAGACACGCATGTTTTCTCATTAGGGCGAAGTTAAAAGGTTTGATCTGACAGGGTCCTACCTTCTCCTCACAGGAAGAGGAAGCATGAAAGAATTAGCTGGTAAATTGCAAGTAATGTCTGGCATTCCAGATTCTAGAAAAGTAGGCGTCACCACCACACAACATTCATTATGCAGACTGCGTTTTCTCGGCAACTTTTCCAGGAAAGCAAAAAGCTCTTGTACAGTTTTTTCTTTCTCCAGTCGTTAAACCCTTCAAGGTCGTAAAGGCCACACCTTTTTACCTCACTGCATGATGCAGTCATTTGCTACTCTCATGGGTAGCTTGAGTTCTTCTCAATCAGGGACTCTTTTTTCTTTGCAAGGTGAAGTTTCTGCAAAGACAAATCTTTACTTTGTCTAAAGAATTCTCCGAAAGGAGAAACAAAAGAAGGAATTTTCAAATTGGGGGTCAGTGGAGCATGTTGAGAGCAATGATTGGGGAGGTGGGTCGATGATGAAAGTTCATATGACCAACCAAAAAAACATAAAATTGGAAACCAAAAAGAAAAGGGTTTTGGCATGCTTTATAAGGAAAAGGTAAGGAGGCCACGCTTTACTCCATATGTAGTTGATGAAAATGTTCCCCACTACACCAACCTTTGTGGGTCTCATGTTGCCTCGCATGGCCCTTCTTCCAATTGGTTTCTTTTCAGGAGACCCAAAAGTTTCACAATCAGGTCAAACATCGAAGTAGCAATATTGTCGAGTCCTCAGAAAAGTTTTTGGTCCAGTGATCTCTTTCCATCTTCTTCTCTCAACTGGGACCTCAAAACTTGTTTTATACAAGGAGGAGGATAATTAGAGCGATTTTGCTGAAGTGGGATGATGAATTTGCTGAAGAGGGTATCTGAAAGAAGTGTTCAAATTATGGTAGTCATTCAAAAGGATTCTCTTTCCCATTTGAACCCCTCCATCGAGAAGCACACGTGCCTATGGAAATTATTACAGACAGATAAGTAAGTCTCCCTTTAGCATAACAAGAATTGCAAAGCTGGCTAGTGGAAATTGACAGTGGCTTGGTAAGTCAACCCTACGTTCCAGTTGGAAGGAGCAACGTTGTAGGCGATGACGGTCTCTCCGGTGGTGTAGGAGGTGAGCTTGAAGGAGAGAGATTGGCCGCCAAGGTTTGCAAAGGCTTGGTATGAAGCACCCCAGTTGTGGCTCATGCTGATCCAATCTGTCTTGCTTCCTTTGACCCACATGCTCACGATGTCTCCCCCTCCCCCCACATTCATCACATACACCAGGAGCCAGTAGCCATTGCCTTGGAACTGGAATCTGATCCCTCCTGGCTTTATGCAGGGTACTCTGCAAACATTTCCATTGTCTTCTCTTTAGTTATTTCAAGTCAAATGGATTTGGATATGACACCTTGGTCGAGTATTCACATTCATGTCCTTAGGGAGTTCATTATAACCCCAAGCTGTGTGTAGAATACATATTGCCATACGCTGAGGAGAGGCTAGAAGAAAAAATGTTTGTGTGTACCTTCTGTACATTACGGGGACTATGCCGGCCTTCGACTGAGCGATCTTCATGAAGGCCGGCTTGGACATGTCGAAATGGACGCGGGGCGGGTTGCACCACCCGCCATCGTTTGAGTCCTGGGACCAGTTGGGTGGGCAGAGATTGGTGGCCGTGACGGTGGTGAAAGGCGAACCGACGGAGCACCAGGGCGACTGCACACACTTGATCTGATAACATGTCCCACAAGCATACCCGTCGTCGAAAAGGGTCGAGCTCAAAGCTGTTGTCGTGGAGCCATACCCGTTGGTGAACAAGTTTCCATACCCACATGCCCCTCCTGGAAATTAGAAATGAAAGCATGGGTGATACTTAGAATGGACATATGTACTTCAGGTTATATACTTTAAAATCACATCAGCTACACAAATACTTGAATGCTAGACCAGAGAGGATGGACCCAAAAAGAAGTGTGGCAATTGCAAAAACGCAATGCAATTAGTATCAATTCATCTCTAAACCTTTCAGTAGTGATCACATGAAACAACAAGTGTACCCATAGTCTCGGAGGCAGTCTCGTCCCCATAGAAAGTGGCATGAGCAAGAGACCATTGGCTAGGTTGAAACCCTCCAGACCCAGGAGAATCACCGTAGCTCCCACCACCCATAGCTGAACCATTTTCGCCTACTACTGCTGCAAGTATCAATGCAAAAGACCATAACCTCCATGAGCGAATCAAAGAAGCCATGGATGGTTTGTTCTTGTTGGTTCCTGGGCACAACACAAAGCTTCCCCGCTAAAAATTATGTGCACCCACGAACACGCAACCCGATTTCAACAGTGCCCTCGTATATATTTGGTCCTATACAAGGTGTAGGGAGAGAGAAAATTTTGAACTTCGTGATGCCCACGAAGATATTTGGCCTCATGTATTTAAGTCAAAAGGAGTTTGGTTAAATAATAAGCCAATGTGATTTTGGGGCACGGCACTTAAAATATTGATTGTTTGGATTAAAACTACTTTATGGGTTTGATAGATTTTGGATAGAAAGGAGACAGCAAACGTGCGAGGCTCAATGTCTTCTTAGTTGAGGGTCTTAAGGCGTGGTTGCAAGTTTTCAAGTGGCTTTCGATACTGAATCCCAAGTCGGGTTAGATCTAAAGCCGAAAGCCAGGGACAAGAAAGAGAAGCCATGGTCGAAAAGTAGAGGCTAGTTACTGAGCACCACAGATTAGGAGAAGACCACGCGGTTCTCATCACATATTGTTGGCTTCATCTGGTTTCTATACCGTGATAAAACTTGATCTGTGACATAAGATTGAGTAGAATTCAAGTCCTTTACTCTCTTCTCTGAACAGTGATTCACTGTGATTACTCAAAGAAATGCTGATAAGAAAAGGAAACCCAAAGCTGATGTTCATGACCTTCCTGAAATCTGCACAAAGTGAGCTGAAGTTCAAGCCATTCCTGTAATCTGCATAATGTGCAATGTTACAAGGCTACTTCTTTGTCCCAAAGTCTCAAAGAGAAAGCAAGAGTTGGAGCATTATTGTGGCAAACTGCGGCCGAGGTATGGAAACTTTTAGATACACGGTCTCTCTCGTTCCGCAAAAAATATTCTTACGCGATTTTCTCAATATTAACTAAGATGCCGTGACAGGTATTTACTAGCAGCATGTAACTGGAATTCGACATATTAACAGCACTCGTGATTGGTTATCATTATACAAATAGATATTGTACAGCCGTCTTGTTTCCTCCTCCTCACAACCAAGGTCATGATGCAGCAGCAATTTCCTCGGCATGTTATAACACGGTACATGCTGAGTCCCTATCTCGCATTGGCACATTCATCTTGTTGACATCTGAGAAATAATTCACCCTGCATAATGACGAGGGAATCGGAACTGTTGAGCACTAGTATCTGAATTCGATGCAGAAAGGAACGACAATGAAGATTGAGGAGGTGGGTATGCGAGGCTCTGTGAGGACATTACAGCGCGGACTTCCCTCAGAAAACCTGACAAGGTTAGGAAAAAAAGGGAAAGGCTTAAGCGCTGAAGTTATGTACCTCTCATCAAGATCGGCTTCCTTCAGGCAATGTAATCAACCGGGTTTTCGAGTCATACACCATCTCAGTTCCACAGCTGAAGCGAAAAGGTATATTTAGCATATCAGTACGGACCATGGAGAACTGATAATAACTTGTTGATCAGAAAAAACAGTGGAGAGCTGATTGAAAGATGCAGTAAAACGCGACTCAGGTCCAGAAAATTTCTTCCAACTCACTTTGAGCATTTAACAATGTTTGTTGTACCGCCGCTAGCGATGGACAATATGGTGCCAAAGAAGGAGACATTCTCCGTGCCGCAGTTGGGGCAGGCACCCTGCAACCCCGATAATCTTTAAGTACAGTTTTACTATGAAGAGTGCTGAAAATGTTAAGTGATGGATCATGATGAAGCTTGACCTTTAAGATGAGCGAGTCTTTCACAATCACATTCGTCAGTGATAGAGCCAGATAAACTAGAAGCGGCAGAGCCGCGAACCATGTGAAAATGAAACTAAACGGCTCAGGCAGCTGCAGGAGTGAAGAGAAAAGTAATGCAATTGGGGGTCACAACATGGAAGCTGCAAGATATCGAATATCAAGCTCTTGCAAAGGGAAAAATAATCGGGACAGCGCGAACTACAATTCTACAAAAGCAAGCAGCTATTTCAGTAGCTCCAACAGCTACAAAGATAAAGGGACAAAAAGAAACAATTCCTGATTACCTCCAAAAGATATGTAATCTCAAATCCAGTTATATCATCCAGGAAGAAGAACCTTTAAGACCCGAAAAGAGCGGGTTAGGATAAAAATGAACTCGGCTGGCAAAATGGTAATAGTGTGAAACGATCTTCCTGCTACAAACAAATGTCAGTGAAAACGAAATTCTACTTACAGTCCTAGTGCGATAACAGTTGCTGGGACATTCAACAGAAACATCTTGAGGTAATCAACAGAAAGGTCACTGTAGACCTGTCACGGGAGGATTAATCAGCAATGTCTGAGCCCCTTGGAGGAATAAATAGACTGAGTACTCAAAAAGGAGAGAGAAACACACAAGAAAAATGAACCTTTCGGCTGCGGAGGCTACATCGTGGGCCTTCGGCAACGATTTCGCTCCCATCAGTCTGCAAAAAACAGAGGGGATGAAGCACATGATCTATTGGAAGGACAGGGAGGAAGGATAAAGCACATGAAGTTGTGCTTATTCTCGTTTATCACCCCAACATCTGGCTTCTGTTGAAGAAGTAGGCAAGTTTCCACATTCCTCACAGAGTTCATGTTCCAAACAGGGACATAACATATCATCTGTGGTATGGATGTTCCTATTTCTATATTGAACAAGACAGGTGCAGACAAAACTTGTCGAATATGCTGCACCCGGTTCTCTCGCTCAATGCACAATCTCAATGGCTATCTATCCTCAGAAACAGATGACATATGTTAGTAGCACCTACAATCGCATTCCAAACTGAGAAATATGATAGCAACCTTTAGTCTCAATTTCAGGTCGTCGTATTCTTGGTCGCTCATAATTGGATTGCCAGACACGTAGGCCATCGAAGCTTCCAAGAATCTTTGCTCATCAGAAGCTGCATTACACGAGACGCGGAGAAGTCAGTGAAAGTGCATCCGATAGGTTACGACAAACAGCATAATGGTTAGATGCAACAGTTGGAAACGTTTAGCTCAATCATCCGTTATACATAGCATGACAACGCTGCTTCCTTCCCACGTTAGCTCTTCCTTGAGATTGTCGAATTCCTCATTCGACATGATTGCTTTCCCTTCATAGTAAAATGACTGTCTAACAGCAATTAGTGTACGTATACGATGAAACGATGCATGCCATATAAAAGAAAAAAAAAAACAAAAGAAAGGTGCTCGGATTCTTCCATACTTGTAGTGCTTGAAGAAATTCTTGTTCAAGTTCGCCGAGGGACTTCTTCTCTTTCTTGTCTATGTTGCAATATGGCAGAATTTTGCTATCTTCAACATCGGACTCTCCTTCTTCTACCTTGCCTGAGAAGTGCACAAAAAGTCGAAACGAGAGCCTATCAACCATAATCAGACATTGCCAAGCTAAAACAATCTTCGCCCAGGAAGCCTTTTTATCATCCTGACTGACTCATGGTGACTCCAGTTTTAGCAAACATGATTTTCTAGGACGGCACAGAACAAACTAGCCAACACGGTGATCTCAGACAGCTAGCCATACGTGATCAGATCATGAGACCAGACCATGTCGCGATCTGTATCATAGACATCAGCTACCCGACTTCTAAACGCAAAGCAAAATGAGTCCCACATCCTAGAGCTCTGATGGGAAGCCGTGCGGCTTCTATTTTCGGCACGATCCTGACTAAGTTTTCTCTTGGGCATGAAATTTTCCGGACCGTTCGTATCAGTAAACCACAGACTACACCTCTCAAATACTCAAGAGGCGCAAAATCGTGTCACTGGGGGCAAAAAAGGGGTCATATGACCATACCAACCTTGTTGATCAGCAGTAGCCTTCACGGGGATCAGGAGCACTCGCCGCCAGACCCACGACAGTCGTCCATCCGATGCTCGGGCCCTCAAATAGGAGGAAGAAGAAGAAGAAGAAGAAGAAGAAGACGCGGGACTGGGAACGGACGGCGCGAAAGGAGCCGAGGGCTTCCAAGCGGGCTTAGCGAACAGGCGATGGCACGTCAAAGTAGCCCCTAACTTGGTGGTAGCCATGGCCAATACCAGTCAAGGGGAAGCGAAGAAACTGAACAGACGAGGAAGATTAGTAGTAGTGTTAATCGATGGCCAATTCATTCGGGTGATTTTGCTTTTTCGTTGTTGCGTGAGTTGATGTTTGGAGGGAAAGAGGGACGGATTGTGAAGATAAGGTGGCGGAGCAACGTGTGGAGGGAAACGCAACGGCATTTTGTCCGTTTGCCCTCCTTCAAAAAGACCAAACGGTAATTTTCGGTAGCCTCGTGCTGCCACGTCATCATGTTGGGTTGCTCACCACGTTCGCACTTTTTTTTTGTCGAGAATTTGGGATTTTGGAACGGAGGAGTACACGTGGATTGATCTCATTGACCACGTCCCACTCGATCGGATGACATGTGGATAGTCCCCCTTCCTTCCGTGCCAAAGAAGAAAGACAAGATTTCGACTCTCGAGAGTTGCGCTTAAAATATCAGGAGATCGTCTAACATTGAAATTTTCGTAACATGTTTAATATTACTCAAATCAAGCCCATCCAAATAAAAATAGACGATCTGATTTGAGTCACGTTTGGGATTCAAAAATTTTCAAATCCCAAAAAATTCAATACCCATATTTTTTCCTCCCTTTCAACACCTGACGTGGCTTAAAATCGGGTCGTCCATTTTCATTTGGACGGCCTAATTTGAGTAATATCACGTATGTTACGAAAATCTCAATATCGAGCGATCCAAATCCAGGATTGCACGACCGATTCATAAGTAGAGGGGAGCAATACGTACCATGAGAAATAGAAATGGATCCCCTAACATTGCCAATTTAATGTTAGGGGCGACATTGATCAAATTGAGCTTTCCAAATCAAAATGAATGGCTTGATTTGATCAATGTCACCTTTTCGAATAGAGGAAAAATTTTGGGCGGGAATTTTAAAATTTTTGAAGAGGTGACATAGATCAAATTAGGCCGTCTATTTTAATTTGAAGGGCCCGATTTGATCAATGTCACTCCTAACATCAATGTTAGGGGATCCGAATCCCCACAAAAAGAATAGTTTTCGGTTCGGTTCCCACCTTTCAAAGAGGGAACCGGACGGGACCATTATTTTTTATTTTTTATATGTAAACTTCATAATTCACAATTATTTTTTATTTTTTATTTTTTATTTCTTAAATATGAATCTAATAATCCCTAAGTTATTTTTTTCCTTAAGTGCAAATCTAATTTTTAATTAATAAATCAATATAAAAGTTCGTGTTGCTCATCTCCACTAATAATCCACCGGTTCCATTAGACCACTAGGAAACCGAACCGGATCGGTTGATCTTGTACGGTCTGGGTCTTGAGACCATCTCGAGTTCTTTCGATTCGGTTCTTGGTTCAAGAGTGAGATCGAGGTCGGATTGGGAACCGACCCCTATTCATAAGTACATAAATAAATATACAACGAGACGCATGATACAGATTTAATTAGAGTAAAAAAGTGTTAAACTTAGATATATTCTAAATTAGCATTTTATGTAAGCATTAATTTTCGATTAAGCCCGCGAGCGACTCGAATTTGTTCGTATCGCTAGACTTAACCTGCTCGAGCAGTTTCGGCTTGATTTGATCTTAGAAAGACGAAAAGCATACACGGGCCTTCCGCCCAAAAAGAAAGATGAAAAGCATACATGGATGGGCCTATATATATATATAGAGAGAGGGAGCAATATGTCAAAAGAATATCCATTCTTATTTTTATTTTATTTTTCTTCCTCTAATTCATACATGTTTTTTTTTCGCAGTTGGGTCCACAAATTTGTGATTGGTACAATCGTGTCATTCGACTTACATGATTCGTGCAGTGGAGTTATTCCGTCGTTAGCGAAATTAATTACGCTTACGTGGTCGTTGGCGTGGCGATATCGGATACTTCAAAAAATGAAAAAGAAGTAATATTTATTACCATTGAATTTTGTTACATGAAAGTCTCTTCATTGAAAGACTTTCTTACTCCCATGGCACCAGGTATCTGTTCCAAATGAGCGTAGGACGAAAGACTGTTTAGGATCAAATCGGGCATCCGCTATTAATAGATGTAGAACAAGATACATAGAACTATGGGTGATTGGTTTCAGGGTGGGTAGGTTCCATACCCGAAACCTACCCTCGCTGTAATAGGTTCTCAATTTTTTAAACTTGGAACCTACTCATCTTTTTGGAACCGATTCTATAACCTACTCTGCTTTTCCGGTGATTTTAGGGTCTACCCGATAACCTATTTTTTCCCTTTTTTTTTTACAATAAACTAATATGATCAACAAAAAGGCTCAAATTAAAAGATGATCAACATAAATCACTATCACCAAACACGTGGTCACGTATAATTATGAATAATAAAACGTTCAAACATGTAACGTAAAATATAAGTTATAAAACTTCGTTCCCCATTCATCAAAATAAATTTTTAAACTCCATTCATCCATAAAAATATTAATGCAAAAATAGAGAGAGAGAGAGAGAGAGAGAGAGAGAGAGAGAGGGGGGGGCAACAAAGAATGGAGAAAAAACAAATAAGGCGAGGCAGAGTTAGACTCAACTTAGAGAAATAAGGCGAGGCAGAGTTAGACTCAACTTAGAGAAATTTATGTTGTTTTTAATGTAGCGAAGAACCAATTCTAAAATTGATTTAGTTTCGAGTGGGTCTTCACTTAGAACGGGAAATCGGATCTATTCAAACCGGTTACAAAAATTTGAAACCGAGAATCGGACTTGTTCACGTTGGAACTAGGAACTGGATTTATTTTTCGGGCGATTCGGTCCAGTTCTCGATTCTACCCAGTTCGGTTGCACACCCCTACATAGAACGACAGTTTTTCAAGTTCTTCCGTCCTCAACTTTAGTCCCTCACGTCCTTTTCTTGCACCAACCTTAACAAGACTGGTTTGGTCTCCTTAGTCGGATTTGCATAGAAAAAATAACCCAAAAAATCTTAAATCTATCAGACGTGTACCAATTCATTCTGAAATATTTTAATTTGGTTGATTTAGTCTTAAAATTTTTTGACAATTTTTCAATATATTTTACCCAATCAATTTTGGCTGTAACTTAATGAATGGGCGCCAGCATCATCGCCGGCCGCTCGGTTAGGTCCACGACCCTTGCGCAGTGGTCCACGAGGGCTCGTGGCCTTTATCAGTTGTGAGGGTAGCGAGCCCTCATGTTGCCCTCACGGGCCACTAGGCAAGGGATCGCAGGCCCTTGTCAACCATTGCGATTGGCGAGGACTCAATAGTCAATTATAAACTTTCAATGTGTTATATCTCTCAACAAAGGGCTTGTAGGCCCTTGCCAACCGATGAGGTGCTATCTTACGATTCTAAAATCCCTACTACCGAACAGGTATTTGAAGAGAATGAGGGAGAGGATAAAAAAAATGAAAATAAAACAAAATAGAAAGTATTAAAAAATTTCTCTAATTTTTATAAAAAAATTTAAATATAATCCATGTCAAGACACGCCGCGCCACGCGTAGGACACCAGGAGTTCACATTAATTATTCTAGCCAAAACGGAAAATGGTCAAAAAGTTTAGGACTAAATTGGTCAAATTCAAAAGATTATGACCGAAATGGCGTATCTGCAATAAGTTTAGGGCTTTTTCGGTCATTGTTCCGGCCCACAGCCGAAAGTCATACGTCGTTTTTTCCTATTCTTCTCTAGTTTCTTGTCTTGTCATTTTTCGCGGAAAGAGGCGTCACCACCACATGGTTGAAACGGAAGCTTTCGGAAATACCCTATAAGGACGTCTACCCCCACATAATTCTATGGAGTGGGCGAGTTGGAAAAGAAACCAAGTAGGTCTCTTCCCAGCTTCTTGCATGGAAAACAACGTTCTGGCCCCTAGATTTACCACCTCCTATTGACCTTTCCTTTTTCCTTTCTCTCCTTTTTCCAAACTTCCCCAGATGGCTTCGGTGGAAATCCTACCTCTTTGAAACCAAAGCCCTTTACCAGCATGCACCTTGCCAAACATGCTTCGACGAGCTTAGAAAAAAAGGAAAAAACACTGCTACTTTCCCCTTTGCTATCAGCTCAATGGATGCTTCACGGAGGGAGAGGGACGGGTGGGGCTGGGGTTGGTGACTCGTGCTCTACAGCCCTCGGTCAAGCCCACCTGCCCCCCGCGCACGTGCACACGGTCCCCATCTCTTTTTCCTGGCCATTCAAAAAAGGCGTGGTTATGGAAACGCCATTGGTAAACGCACGTCGCGTCTAAATTGCTTCCGAAATTGCAGCGGACGCTTCATTTCCTCGTTCAATAGGATTGTCAAGTAAGTTTAAGAACAAATCTATGAGCTAGTTTAGCATGTCAGCACGGTGCAGATGAGACTGTCCGTTCGTCTAAAATGAAGCGGAACCGGTCTGTGCTCACGGTCCCAAGGCACGTGATCGCTCTCCCATCTAAGCGAATTCTACGGCACTGTTGTCGTCCTATGCCTACATAGCACGCTTGCCGCCCGCCCCACCGGTTTCGACATTACCATGCAAATAATGAAGCTGTTGTGTCCTGCGACGAAATATGTTTCCACGGAAAGTCGTTCTCCGATTTTTTTTAATTAAAGGAGAATGGATCCCGCGGCGACTCCAGACATGAAATCCCCAGGAGAACAGGAGAATCGACAGTTTGAATTTCGATAGTATTGTACGAACATTAATCGTGTCGGAATTTAATCGACAACAAGGATTGGAAACCACGATTGTTGAAAACGAACCAAAATGTGGACACACCCAAATAAATTTAATCGACGACAAAACTTGACCACGTGAGTGACACTATGCCGAATTGAATCGACGACGCAATACTTATGATAGAGATACACGTCGAAATTCAATCGACTAGGTGAATCCGAAAGCTATACAGCTAAGAAGAATGAAGTTTAGTACATGAAAATAAAGATAAAAATAGTAAATCGATTCATTTGTGGGGAGACCCTTCAAGAGTACGGTGTGACTAATTAAAGCCTACAATCATCGATTATCGACGGATGTTACAAATGGAGGTTACAAAGGGCGGTTACCAATAGAAGTTACAAATGATTATCGAAGGTTTCTTTCACTCCACTGCCTCAACGGTTTCTTCGACTTCACTATTTTTGGCTGTTGTTTTACTTCACTACGTCAACGGTCGCATCCAAAATTGACGATTCCATTTTTTGTCGATTCATCCCGCTGCCGATTCACCGCATTGTCGGTAATTCTATCGATAAATGACTGAATATCATGTTCTCATCGATTAAGTCTATTACATGCCCCGATGATGATAATAATAACAAGAGTCGGACATTTTCCTTTTTGTGCAAACAAAAACCTCGCTGGTAGTTTCTCACGCGGACTCGCACATGGTTTCCGGACACCATCGTTTCGTGCCAGAACGTCAGGGGCTTCGAGAAAAGCTTCGAGGGACGAGCCACCGCTCACTCTTTGATCGCTTCACACGCTACATATTGGGAGTTATGAACTGTGGAAATTTCCTCGTGGCTGTGTATTTAAATGAATTGGAGCCACGAAGATTCTGGTGTCCACAGGAGACCGAGACAGCGATGGGTTAGATAGAAACGTGCGATCTTTTTCACTTGGTAGGTGGCTTCACCTTTCGTTGAATCTACAACAAACTAGGGTATTGCCCTTTCGCCTCTTGCCTACTCCTTTTCCTCCTCCTTTCTTTCTTGTGCACTGTCAAGTCAAGACAGTAAAATCAACAAAACTAATTGATCAACGAACATGTCACTACTCGGATCATAGTCCAGGTGAAAGCTCGACCCTGCTTGTGTGTATAGTCAATGAACATAGAGCCGACAATAATCTGAGAACGGACCATCAAATCATTGCGAATTTCCCGACGTCTCATCATCGGACCGAACATGTCTGTGCACGTACGACGAAAATCATGGTCCGGGACGGTTAGACCGTGCTTCTCTCCCCCGCTCATGCTTCGACCTGCCATTCAGCTCAACTCCCACCGGTGTTGACCCTTTGAGGATATTCACGTGTACAACTTACCCAGGAGACCAAGCACGTTATTTCTCTGTCGAAGTTTTGGTAGCTCTAGCTTCTCCCGTTTCACAAGAATCACACAAGACCCACCTCCACCATTGCCTTTTTTAAGTTTTTCTTTTTCAAAGCTAATACTCTCCTATTCAGATTGGCATCCCCTATAAAAACCCCACCACGAGGTTGGAGCTTGATCATATCCGATTTGGTGTTTGCAACGTTGTATAGAGAAAAGAGAGCGAGCGAGAGAGAGAGAGAGAGAGAGAATAAAATGGTGAGTGTTGTGGCTCCTAGAGTCGAGAGCTTGTCGAGCAGCGGCATTCAGTCGATCCCGAAGGAGTATGTGAGGCCGCAGGAGGAGCTCGCGAGCATCAGCGACGTCTTCGAGGAGGAGAAGAAGCACGAGGGCCCTCAGGTCCCGACCATCGACCTCAAGGACATAGAGTCCGAAGACCCCTTGGTGCGGGAGAGATGCCACGAGGAGCTCAGAAAAGCCGCCACCGACTGGGGCGTCATGCACCTCGTCAACCACAGCATCCCCGACGACCTGATGGAGCGTGTCAAGAAGGCCGGGGAGGAGTTCTTCAACCTCCCGATCGAGGAGAAGGAGAAGTACGCCAACGACCAGGGCTCCGGGAAGATCCAGGGCTACGGGAGTAAGCTCGCCAACAACGCCAGCGGGCAGCTCGAGTGGGAGGACTACTTCTTCCACCTCGTTTTCCCCTGAGGACAAGCGCGACATGTCCATCTGGCCCAAGACCCCAAGCGATTACACGTGAGTGAAGTCGAATCTAGGCAGCATGTAATTAGAAATGGCGTATAAATGAGCAGTGGCTTTAGTCCTGAACAGGTGAAAAATTGCATGAGGCTTAGGAAATTTTGAGCTCTCAATGGGAGTTTTCTAGTTCATAATCGCAAACTGCTGTCTCCACCGCTCTCGGGGTCCTTTTCGAGCTATGACTTGTTGCTTGTCGCCTGTGTCGATGTGCAGAGCTGCGACGAAGGAGTATGCCAAGCTGCTGAGACAGCTCGCGACCAAAATCCTATCGGCGCTCTCGATCGGTCTAGGACTCGAGGAAGGGAGGTTGGAGAAGGAAGCAGGCGGGCTAGAGGAAATGCTGCTCCAGATGAAGATCAACTATTACCCGAAATGCCCCCAGCCGGAGCTAGCTCTAGGAGTCGAGGCTCACACGGACGTGAGCGCTCTGACTTTCATCCTCCACAACATGGTCCCCGGTCTCCAGCTCTTCTACGAAGGCAAGTGGGTCACGGCCAAATGCGTCCCCAACTCCATCATCATGCACATTGGGGACACCATCGAGATCCTGAGCAATGGCAAGTACAAGAGCATCCTCCACCGCGGCCTGGTCAACAAGGAGAAGGTCCGGATCTCCTGGGCCGTCTTCTGCGAGCCCCCAAAGGAGAAGATCATCCTCAAGCCGCTGCCCGAGCTGGTGACCGAGGTGGAGCCCGCGCTGTTCCCGCCCCGCACCTTCGCGCAGCACATCCAGCACAAGCTCTTCAGGAAGAGCCAGGACGCGTCGAAATGATCGGCATCTGTTCGTCTCGTGTTGACTTAGCTACACTAGCTAAAAAAACAGAAAAAGGACAAACTTCTCCTAAGGCGTTTGTCGGTTGATTTATCATGTGCCGTGTCATAAATGCTCATCTGGTCTTGTGACCAGATTTCTGTTAAATAAGATTCATGTTTTCTCATCTGATTTTAGTCCTACCTTTGCTGTCTATGGAAAATTCAAGTATTACCTTCCATCTCGCCATGGCCTAAACCAGGCATCATCTCCATGTTCCTCAAATTAGAGAAACACGTAATTTTATAGGAAAGTTATATCGAGAATGACATGTACAGATTACAGGGATTACAAAAGAAATTCCAGCAATCAGTAACTTATGGGTGAACATGTTGCTCCTACTAAACAAGGGCATAAGGAATTATTGTTTTACTGAGTAGATTCTGCGCGAAGTTAAAGGACCTGAAACTATACTGAACTAACTCACCCTACTTCCAGAAAAAGAAAAAGAGGGTCTCCTGTAGTTAGGACCTTTCCATGAGGCTTAGGACAACATGTTGTGAGTGCGCAGTAATAGCTTGGTACTTTCACCCGAGGAGATCACTAAGAGAGAGCCCAAATTTGAGCCCGTCGACATATCTAGTTGGACCTACCTTCACTCAAACGCTTAAACCAATGAATTATGGGAGAACTTGAATATATTGACTGTTCTACACCATATCAATTCTCCGATGTATGACTTCTCTAATACAATTTACACGCGCATCTCAACAATCTCCCTATCACATGTGAGTTTCAGGTGTTAAGTTTGTTCCTCTTGAATTTAAGAATCATTCTACACCAACATATCTCAAATTGAATATCCATCAACGCCTATCGAGTCCGCGTTGCTACACCATAGTGCTCACCGGCTTGGAAATCGAGTTGGTTACCGGATTCCTTATTTGTAATTTTCACTAGACACCAATACATATTGGGAGTGGGCCACTAATCAACCGTCGACTCTAATACCATTTGTCGGGAGTGCACGATAGAAGCTCGATACCTTTGCATAGGAGATCGCCAAGAGGGAGCCCAAGTTCGAATCCTTCAACATATCCAAGTTGGATCCACATTCACTAAAAAAATCAAGCATATGAGTTATGGGCCAATTTGGATATGTTGATCGCTATACAACACCCAAATTCTTCGATGTATGATTTCTTTAACATAACTCACATGCGCATCTCAAAGACAACAAATATTCTTACATACAATTCGGGCAAGTTGTCAAAAGAGTCCTAAACCTATTAGCACTTTTGCCAATTCGATCATAAACCTTTTGCATTTGTGTCAATTCAATCATAAACTTTTTGCATTTATATCAATTCATTCCATCTTGCGCCGATGTGGATGCCGGTGCTAATTTGGATAATTTTTAATAATAATTTTAATATTTTTGAATTTTTTTTTCTCTTTTTTTCTTTTTCCTCTAGTCGGTCACTGCCGACAATGTTGACCTCACTCGTGGTCGGCAAGAGCGAACCTTGCCTGAGGTCCCTCGATGGCCTTAGCCTTAGGCGGATCGCCAGTAACGACCGGCTAGGGAAAAAGAAAGAAAAAAAGGGGAGAAAGAAAAGAAAAAAAAAAGAAAAAGAATAATATTAAAATATTATTAAATTTATTCATGCCAACATCAACTGGCCAAAGGATTTGGATGGGCCCGAATTAAGACAATCAAAAGATTTATGATTAATTGACACAAAATTAAAAGATTTAGGATTGAATTGGTAAAAGACAATATATTTAAGACTTTTCTGAGAATTCCCCCTATAATTCAGGTAAAACATCAAAAAATATATCCAAACTCATAAATGTTTGGTGGCGCTTTTGCCAACGATGGAATGACATACATCGAGGGCATGTCGTCGATGAAAAAGCACAGTGGCCTCAAACAGCGCATAACTTTGTTTCAAAGTGATATTGCTAGCTTATTCAAGCCATATATATAAATTACGATAAAGCTACACGTCATTTCTAAAAAAATATAGAATTTCGACACATTGGGACACGTAGTATATTAAATATATTTTTATACATACATAATAAATTATCATAATAAATATGAAAATATCACGACGAGTTTCTTCTTTTCTGTTAGGAATTCACGATTAGATTTTTTTTTTTTGGTGATGCGCCGATTGATATAGTTGCACTAGCCTATTGATGTAGCTCAGTTGATTTATCATATGCCGTGTCCCTAAATGCTCATCTGGTCTTGTGACCTGATTTCTGTTAAATAAGATTCATGTTTTCTCATTTGATTTTAGTCCCACCTTTGCTGTCTATGGAAAATTCAAGTATTGCCTTCCATCCCGCCATAGCCTAAACCAGGCATCATCTCCATGTTCCTCAAATTAGATAAGCACATAATTTTATCGGAAATTTATATCGACAATGACATTTACAGGTTACAAAAGAAATGCATAGCTCATTCAGATTACAGGGATTACATCTTTGAAACCTTGCTAGTTCATTCATATTGTACTAGTGACCTCAAAGGTTCGTTCGAAAAGAAAGCTCTCAAGTCACCGATTATGAGTTCCTGCACTGCTTCCAAGGATTCCAGAGTCATGACGGCGCGGTGCGGAGGGAGCATGACGGTGTCCAGCGCGAACAGCTCATCTGGCACCTTGGGCTCCTTCTCAAACACATCGAGTCCGGCACGGTCGATCTCGCCCCTCACCAAGCGCCGCACCAGCTCTTTCTCATCCACCAGAGCCCCCTACCCGACGTTCATGATTATGCCTCCTTTCCCGAGCGCCGACATCACGTCCTTGCCGATGATGTGGCGAGTGCCTTCCGTCAGCGCGCAGCAGAGGACAAGAATGTCGCTATTAGCTACAAGGTCACGGACATTCGCATAGTAAGGGTATGGAATGTGTGGTTTCTCCTTGCTTGAGTTGTAGGCGACGCTGCATCCAAAGGACACCAGCCGTTTCGCAGTCTCGGAGCTGATACTTCCAAGCCCAACGATGCCGACCCGTTTTCCCCCTAACTGCAATGTTTGACATTCGGTTAGGCGACACCAGAAAACCTCCTCCTGTATGATTATTTTCATTCCGTGACTCAGTGTCCGTCAATCCCTTCTTCCGCGTATCTTTACTTCCTGTTTTTGTACTGAAGAGAAGCTAATAACATCTCAAGATTCAGTAAGGTCGCTGGCATTCCAGCAGCGCAAATATTCACCAGAAATTTCCACATTACTACTAGCGAAAATGTGGTAGCTATAATACAGATGGACTTGCTTCTTACGATCTTACAATTCAGGTCAGATACAGAATTAGAAATTTTAATCACTGGTTAAGATAACAATGTGAAAAAAATTCTCAAACTTTCTCAAACTTAACCCCTCGCATCCATAGAATCCCGATTAACTCGCCTTAAACGGGCGCTGTTCGATAGTCTGCTCATCTAATCATGTCGAAACCACCAAAGTGATGAACAATATCTTGATTAGATCACTCGATGAAAATTCCTATTGATATCGCAAAATTAGACAAGTCCCTAACAAGATCCGAGATTTGGACGAGGGTCTTGTTAGTTACTATGTTAACTACTCTGCAACTTAGTGAGATTACTATTTTCAAATTCGCACATTGCGGAAATTTTAAGGTACAAACTTCCACATTTATAAAGTGTACTGGAAAGTGCACGACTGGAATTGCTAAATTAAAGTTTTAATTACGTACTTGGCATTCAGCCCAACATCTCCCAAATGATTAATGATTTTTTTATAAGCTGACCGACCTCGAAACCCAGGGGGAACTCCCTCTGGACCGGCCACGACCCGGCCCGGATGAACCGGTCGCCATGCGAAACCCGCCTCATCACGTCGATCAACATCGCCACCGCGTAGTCGGCCCCGTGCCCCTCCGCAGAACGCGGCGCTGGCGTTCGCGACAGCGATCCCCCGCCAGCGACAGTACGGGAGGTCCACTTGCTCGAGCCCCGCGCTGGAGACGACGATGAGCTCGAGGGAAGGGAGGAGGTCCAGGGTTCCGGCGTTGATGGGGACGAAGGTGGTGAAGGCGCAGAGGAGGGCCCGGACGGAGCGGCAGCGGAGGGAGAGGAAGGATTGAGCGGGTCGAGGAGGCGGAAGTGAGCTCGGAGGGTGAGGGCGGAGGGGCGGAGGAGGAGGAGGAGGACTTGGGGGAGGACGGCGTCGTTCTGGGGTGGGTTGGTGTCCATCGTTGGATCGTTGACTGACGGTGACGGGATGTGTGACCGAGGGGCGATGATCACGTTACACAAACGCGCCTCGTATCAATATTGTCAATGAGATTATTAAATTTAATTGGGTAAATATATGATCTTGCTGACATGGCTATGACGACAAAATGGCACTTTTTACGTCAGCCGATCCGTCATTCATTTGTTTTTATCTCCCTTTTGGGTTTATATCCTGCACCAACGTGATAAACAACACGATATGACACGTTAATACATAAATTATAAAAAAATAAAGAATTGAAACCCCGTTACATATTTTTATATATCATAAAGAACAGAAATGACAATTCCGACGCTCCCTGCTCTTGACTTTTTGTCCTCCACTAAAAAATCTTTCTTTTTCCTCTTCTTGTCTTGATTCAGTCAACTCTTACCTCTCCTAAAATCTGCCCTCTCTTGTACACGTGCGTGGGCAGAGATGGCATGTGCAGGTGAGTGACAGGTGGGCGGCGAGTAGACGTTTGAGAAAGAGTGGATGTGTGTACGCGAGAAAATATTAGGTACATCTGAAGCACCAAACCATCTCTGAATCAGGTCACTCATTGATCGACACGTGTTACATGAATTCGAATTCCCATCGCAGTGTTAAGGATTATGGATGACATTAATTAAATCAAATCATTCAAATCAAAATAAATGACTTAATTTGATCTATGTCATCTTTTCAAAAAATTTAAAATTCTTGTCCAAATTTTTTTCTCTCTTTTAAAAAAGTAACATGAATCAAATTACATCATTCATTTTGATTTGAACGATTCAAATTAATCAATGTCATTCCTAATATTGAATTCGAAATATTAAGATATCTATTTCCGTTAATATGGAGCCCCATTTCAGATTTTTCAGAATTTCTCCTTTTCAAACACCTTTTCCTTTCCCTAAACGCCGCCTGTACTAATCGATAGTGTCCGAGCAGAAGCTCCTCATGTTCAACTGGTTGATCCCAGCATTGCGGCTCGCCACCTTTATGCTTCATTCCATTAACACCCACTCCCACTTTCTTCTTACCTCTCTCTCTCTCTCTCTCTCCCACCTTACCCTTGGACACACGAGTCTCTCCTGTGTCCGTTTGGTTGACCGCGTGTCAAACATGCGAAATTTATTGTGTCGATATAACACAGAGTTATAACAACAAAAAATTTGGTTCGATAGGCAATGTGCTTTTTGAACTTTTAATTTATTTAACGTGATTTTTGAAGTTTATCCTAATATACAATGTGATATTCGAACTTTTAATTTGTTTAATGTGATATTTGAACTTTAGTTCGATGTGCAATGTTGATCATGAACTTTTAATTTGTTCAATGTGATATATGAACTATATCAAAACTTTTAGTGTTATCTTTTTATTAATTTAAGTATAATAAAAACATTGTATATTTATATAGTTCGATGACTAGTTTGAACATGTATCAAGATTTCAAGGATCATATTGAGCATATTAAAAGCTTAGGGACTATATTGTATATTAGTTTCAATGACTAGTTTGAAAATATACCAAATTTTCAGGGACTATATTGAACAGATTGAAAGTTTAGGGACTGCATTATATATTGAGTTAAAATTCGGGGATCACATTGTACGTTAAGTCAAATTTAGAGGTTATTTATGTCATTTTCATAACTTTTTATTTTATTTCCAATTCAAATAGAAAACGACGTGCGAATGATTGCGACAAAAGTTCAAATAAATAAATAAATAAATCTTACCGAGACAAATGACCTCGCAAACAAGGCAAAAGAAAGAAAAAATCTTACCAAGACAAATAACCACCAAGAGCTTTTCTTTATAAATAATTAAATCATACCCTCACCAACAATGAAAGTAATTTATCAGGACATGGATTATATTATAGATATGAATTCCGTTCATTCCATGATTTCACCAATAGGGAAATCGACCTAACTCAGTGTGCCCTGCCCGAATTGTCCCATGAGAAATGGAAAAGCCGCTTGTTGAAGGATTAATACCACTAAAAAAAATTCCAAACTAGCCCCGTCACTGTCACATTTATTTTAAAGTATCACAGAAAATTTCAAATCGATACGCCTATGACAAATATGTCCGCTAACGTGAAAACACATGTGACAAGCAACTCCGATAATTTTTCTGAGATGTAGATCCGGTGTAAAAATTTACATAAATGGGTTTCCTAAAAGACATCCGTTGAGAGAGTTTGATCCGAAGAAAATGAACCGTGATTGAGGATTAGGGCAAGATTGAATCTGCTTCTGTCATTCTCCCAAATCACCAAAATCTTAAGAGTAAAATTGGGGCCAAACTAAGAATTTGAGCATATTTTCGAAATGTGAGGAGTTAGGGCAAAACTAACAGATTGTAACAAATTTCTCAATCTTAGTGCCCCAAACCCCCCTTTTTCTTCTAAAATCTGGGTACCCAAAATTGATGCTGTGTATGAGACTAATTTATGTTGAATTTTCATGTCGGATCCATGACAAAAATCCATAATCCGAGTTTTTTGCCACATGTATCTTCACGTCAACAATTTTGCTGGTACATTGAAGAAAAGTTAATGAAGGATAGATTTCTTACGGATGACCAACTTAGGATTTTTTTGTGACATGAGGTTAATATAGCACATGCATAACAATTCGGAAAATGTGGCACTGAGTGTATTGAATTAGGAATTTTTGTGATACAAAAATTAATTTGGAAAAAACATTGCGCGATTGTACCGATTTGGGATATTTCTTGATATTAAGCCTTTGTTTAAAGGGCGTGCTTTAGATTGCGTCATGCCAAACATTGAAACTAAAATCTGGGACCAAATTGAGATGATTTTATAATTGTGGGGGCTGATTGAGATCAGAGTCTGGGACTAATCAAATTATGGGGGGTGGATCCAAAAATACAAGGGCCAGGAAGCAACTTTTCCACCCAAAACATTCATAAGAATCACAGGAGAGATGTTGGTGCTCGACAAATCCAACCGCTGATGCTTTATTCTTTCCCCCTTCAAAACAGTAGAAATGAGAGACGCTGGTATCTATGAATCAAACCGCTTCCCCCATGAGAGTGCACAGCCTCCTTGTTACTCGTGCTGGACGAGGCATGACAAGGGCTCATTCGAGAAGAAAGCCTTCACGTTCGATATGGTGAGCTCCCTCAACGCCTCGAATGATTCCGGAGTAATGACGGCACGGTGCGGAGACAACACCACGTTGTCCAGACCTAACAACTCTTTCGGCACGTTCGGTTCGTCTTCAAAAACGTCGAGGCCCGCACCGCCCAGCTCCCCTTGCACCAGAGACTGCACGAGCTCCTTCTCATCAATGAGACCGCCTCGCCCCACGTTAATTATGACCCCTCGATCTCCCAGAACAGTCATGACCTCTCTGTTGATCACATGGTGGGTTTCTTCTGTTAGCGCACAGCACAAGATGAGGACATCAGAATTGGCGGCGAGATCGTGGACGCTTGCGTAGTAAGGGAACGGACATGATGGCTTCTTGCTTCTTGAGTTGTAGGCAATGTCGCAGCCGAAGGGCTGGAGCCTTTTGGCGACTTGGGAACCGATGTTTCCCAGTCCCACGATTCCCACTCTCTTTCCTCCTAACTGTAACAATACAAGCACAAGTTATAATCCACTCGGCATCTTAGAAAGTAAAAAATCCGTGAAACTGAAAATGCAGCTGGAAGGATCAGTTTCGCTCATGCAAGATATAAGGGGAAAGGCACGGTAGAGTTGAAAAGAAACTGTAAGTAGAAACATCTGAACGTAAGACTCTTGTCTCAATCTTAAGATTTGACATCCTTGGTAACCAGTAGCAGATTTACTGCTCAATGATCAGATATGGAACTTTTAAGAGATATGAAAAGGCAGGTGTTACTGATGCCTAAAAACCATGCGTAAATAGACTTTGGTCCGTCTTGATCTTGTATGAGCAATCCTCATCATAAAATCTTCCCATAACCACCCAAATCTTCATTGATAGAAGAACCAGTGGCCAAATTTCTGTTCTCATGCTCATGAATTTGACCTCCTGATGGTTACATTTGACGCTACAGATGTGCATACTATACACTCGAGCGATAAAAGCATGCAAGAATACAACCCCGTCATTCCACTCCTCATCAAGTCACAGATGCTCTGAGTAACTTCTCGACTCAGCATCAAACCTAACAATAAGATCCATAGTAGTAAAATAGCAAGCGTTCAACAGCTTATTTTCAGTAATGAGAGCGTCAAAGCTCTGGCTCAGACGATCATCAACTAATATCCTCGTCATCGCCAATCTTCTTCCATGAACATTTAGTCACCACATTGGCTCATGGGCAAATGCCCCTGAAATGAATTCTACACTGGAGGTACAAAAACTCTATAGCGGATCGTAGTACGAACACTAGAGACAGCTAGTTACTTACTTTGACAAATTCAACTTCCCATTAACTAGCTGATTTCAAGGTAAATCCTTCCAACAAGCACACAACTAAACTGCCCGATGGCGATCTACACTCAGCCTTCACCAACAACATACATGTTATGTTCCTACACATCATCTGAACAGCCATACCGGTCCATACATAAATTGATGGAACGCAGACAAAATCGATATCTTTCTCGTGCATCTTCAACTATGTAGCTGAATTCACTGCTTGAACACCAAAGAAAAACAGGAGAACTAATAGAACAGGATTAAATGAGCCGGCCTCGACCACCTCACTCTCTTCCTCAATATTCAACAGGAGGCATTATGTAAACAGCCAATACTTAAGACAACGTCGAAGTATACCCAAAAGAGAAAAGCTTTCAATTGATTCCAACCAACAAAAAACTACCCAAAAGAAACTTTGCACGACAAGAACCGGTGCTTACCTTGAATCCGAGCGGGTAGTTTCCACTCTTCAACCACAAGCCCTCCCTGAGGTACCGGTCGGCCGCCGACATCCGCCTGAGGACGTCTAGCAGGAGCGCGACGGCGTAGTCGGCTGCGTCCTCGGCGAAGGCGGCGCCGGCGTTGGTGACCGCGATGCCGCGCCGGCGGCACTCGCGGAGGTCGATATGGTCGACGCCGGCGCTGGTGCCGATGACGACCTGGAGGGAGGGGAGCAGGCGGAGCGTGTCGGCGGGGAGGGGGATGGGTCCCACGCAGACGAGGGCGCGGGCGCCGCCGGCGCGGCGGGCGAGGAAGGCGTCGGCGGGCTCGTCCGGCGAGTCCGTCCACGGGTCGAGGATGGTGAAGTGGTCACGGAACGAGGCCTGGAAGGGGAAATCGAAGGACCGGAACCGGTGGACGAGGACATCGGGACGGCCCGACCCGGGCCCGGTACCGGGTTCGGGCTGGGACGACATTTTCCGTTTTTGGCCGAATGGTTCCGTGGGAGAGTGAATCGGTCGGGGGCCTGAGACCGTGAGCGAATCGCTGGAGGACTACGCGACAGCGACGCCCTCTTGTCGCATCGAATGATCGTTCACGAAGAATCTTTTCATGTCCTCTGAAGTCCAAACCGACCGCGACGATGTTTTCGCCCACCTTTTTTTTTTTCCTTCCCTTTTTTATTCTATAATCAGAGAAAGAAACTTTTCTTTATCTAAAGCCCTAATTCATCGGTGAAACCGAGCTCACATCACGGCGTACCAGCATAGACACAGCAATTTCAAATTAGGTAATAATCCACCGTCCAATGAACGGGAATATTAAATGAATTAGACGGGTAATGTTGAATCGAAATTATTCAAACTATCAGATATTTTTTATTTTGAAATGAGCACCTCCTTCCGACCAAATAAAAAATAAAAAATTATTACCTCCTTAGTAAGTGAAGTTCGAAGATCGCATGCCCAAACCATGACTCAGCTCCTAGTGACAAATGATGATCAAATACCATTTAAGTCCATTGTTGATTGTAAGGAAAATTTCAAACAATGACCTAAAGTCTTCATTTTCTCAAATAAGATCCCGACGTGAATTTTATTTCAAATAAGGATCCAAAGTGAGTAATGAAATCTAAAAAATGGTTTGATTTCAAGAGCATTTTTGCTATTTTCTTGTTTTTGATTTTTTTTTAATTTGTATCTTTCTTTCTCTGTTTTCTTAAAAATTATAAAAAGAAAAACAGAAACACAGAGGGCGGGAGGGCTGTCGCAATGCCCGGGGGGAGGAGGAGGGGAAAGCCCCGTGGGGTCTCCTCATTTTGGCGATGGCCTGTTGGCCCTCGCCGGCCTTCACCTACCCTCACCAGTAGTGGAGCGACAACCATAGGTAGGGAGATCTTTTTATTTTTTATTCTTTTAAAAAATAGAAAAAAATAAATGACAAAAATGCCTTTTAGATTAGGCCTTTTTTGAGACTTCATGACCATTTCAAGCTTTTATTTGAAATTTACTATATTTCTCTAGACTTTTATTTAAAACTAAATTTCCTTGAGGTATTTATTTGAAGAAAATGACGTGTTTCGAATTTTTATTTGAAATTTTTTCTTTATTGTATGATGGGGGAACTCTAGACTACGGCGAGGCAAGAAAAGTCATCCAAATAAGTCATTAACTAATACCGTTCTGGCATAAAATATCGAGTGCTGATTTGGCACGAAATGAGAGGGAATGGCGCGGATTGGGGGAGAAGATGGGAATTGCCCCCATCTCGTTCGAGTCAACGACCCGACACGAAAGACCTTTTGACTTGGGGCTTTATTAAACGGGCTAAAAAGCCCGATCCGTTTCTTCCACGAGAAGGCATTTGGATCCGCCATTGGCTTGGCCGGGCCTTCCGCATGGATTCCGTCGTAGCCGTTTTCGATTCTCTCCCCTCGTCTCGTTACTCTTGTAACCCACGTGAATGCCCCAACAAAAAAACATTTCTCGTTTTCAGCGTACTATCTTCTCGTGGCGTAATTAGCACATTGAAGACGAAAAACATCTCCTTATTTTTTTTTTTTTGGGGTCAGAAACTCGCTTTTCATTGATTAATTAAGAAAAGGATAATATAGAGTTTGAGCTTCTAAACATAAAAGATTCCAAAGAGAAAGGGATTCAAAACGTTCGATGGAAGGGCTTTTCCTTCGATGGGCTCATTATCAAGTCCACAACTTGATTTGTTTCACGCAGATTATAAATCGAGAGCAGTGGAAACGAACCAAGCCAGCCTATCTTTGCATTCATCAACAGCCGACCGTAACTCCCATGGGCTTGGGTCAAGGCTCAGCACCATATTGACCACGGATAAGCTATTAGTGCATATGAGCACTCTTAGATCTTGTCCCTTGTGCAGATCTTCTTTGGCTTCCAAGTACGGGAGTGTCACTCTCAGCGCTAACATCTCCGTCTCCAAGGCCGAAGAAGTTCTAACCCTCTCTTTCAAATCCATCAACGGCACCATCACGACATATGCCGGCGACAACTCCCACTTCACCATTTTTTTTACCTATTAAAGAAAGAAAGAAAAAAAAAACACGTAGTCGGTTGACCAAAATTTCTCTCATCTATAAATAAAAAAAAGTGCCACAAAAAGTCCTAAACCTATTGCATTGCATTGATATCAATTCAATTATAACATTTTTAATTAAGCCAATTAGTCCTAAACCTTTTTGCATTTGTAACAATTGAGTTTATCCGATCAATTTTAGCCGAAAATCGCTAACGTGGCAATCGACCGTGCTACCTTAAACGATCGGCATTGGCATGGACCTTTTCTAATAATATCTTGAATTTTTTTTCCTTTCTTTTCTACTTTTCTTTTTTCCCCTTATGGCTAAGAGCCGCCAAGGGCCATATGCCAACCCTCACCGACCACTAGGGTGCGGGCTCGTGTGGCCTCTCGCCGGAACCCAATGAGGGCTACGACGCGCTCGCCAAATCTAGGCTAGGCGAGGACAACAATGCCCTTGCTCAATCAAGATGAGGCTACAATGCCTTGATCGTTCGGCCTTGCTCGGATCAAGCAAGGGTTTCCATCCCTCCGTCGATCCGGCCCTCAATCATAAGGGAAAGAAAAGAACGGAAAAGAAAGGGAAAAAGAAAAAAAACCAAAAAAATTATAAAAATTCAAAGTATTAATAGAATATTATTAAAATATATATACACATCAAAAAATGTTATGTCGAAAGATCGATGTCCACGTCGGAAATTTCTTGCCAAATTTAGTCGGATAGGCTCAATTGATATTAATGTAAAAAAATTTATAACTGAATTGATACTAATGCAATAAATTTAGAATTTTTATGGCACTTTTTCCCTCCTCCATTAGGAACTAAACCCCAATTGATCATGCGATGATGAAAGGATGTGCGATATCAACAGGCCACACACCACCCTTTTACTGACCTCAATTTTGATCCTATCATTAATACTTATTGGAATGTGAATTTGAGGAAGTCTATTTCGCTTTTCCTAATACACAATTTAGGTTTCGTTTGATCAAAGACACGTGAAAAGCCTACATCACACGTCAAGAGTCAGTATCAAACATGAAACTCAGACATTAACTCCATGTCGACCTGATTCCATTTCCTTGAACAAACAGTGACAAGCGCATGAATTTTTAGGCCGACACTAAGACTAGGATTGAGTAGGAGCCCTAATTGCTGTCGATCCCTCCTTTTACCTAGCAACAATCCTTTCAGCACTTCAATTCTCGATGGCCCTTTACCAATCCATCTTTCCATTTCATATGCTTTAATAACCTCGAATTGCAATTTGCTTAATATGAAATCTACGATGGATCTTGACACATCTAATCTCCATTCACCTAATAATTTAACTTTTTTTTTAATTTGCTTGAATTTTTTACAGTCGACTCTGTCAAACTGTCATACTGGTGTAAAAATGCATTTTTTTCCAAATAAAAAGGGTCTCAAAGCAAGAGACGGGGATCAAGCAAGCATGGACTAATGGATTGTGTTCTTATCCAAACAAGAAGACTGACGCAACGCCTGCACTTCAATCAATTCGTGGTTCTTTCGCTGTGGATGGGGTGGTGCCCTAGCAAGCTACTATAGCCACTTTCTGAAGCAGCTGGGGCCACAATGCATAATCATTTTCATGGTATTCGAACAGTTTTTCAGAAAATGTTCTCTAAACAGTAACGAGCAGCAGGGAAGACTGGTCAAGTAAGGCAAAGGCCCACTAAATCATCAACGTAAATTAATTCTCGCAGCTTCCATTTCGAGCCCACCCACGAGCCAGCCTGTGATGTGGATGCATGATCTTCCTTGATCTCCGAAAGTTCGGAACAGGAGCGTTCATCTCATTCAATCATCACCATCATTACATATTTAAAATGGTGGCGGGTCGAAACGGTCGTGCGATGAGTGGCCAGAGCTGGTGCACGGCTGTGCGTAGTTGCTCATCTTTCTAAAATAATGGAATTGTGGAACTGGGGGACTGTCCACAGGCCATGAAAAAGCTGTATGTACAGAAGAGGAGAGGGAGGGATATGATCAGCTGTCGACTGAAGTTAATTTCGATTTGATGGGAGACAACGAACAGCTTTGAATGTGTTTTGACTGTCTGCCCGCTGAATCAAAGCCGAGAGGGCAACTAGAGTCCACAACATTGCTCAGGTTGATAAAATGCATTGCAAGGATTAAGGAATGTGTTCTAGTCGGATGATGTTTCGGCATAGGGGATAGTTCGCGGCCAATGTCCTTTTCCAAGGGGTAATGCTTTTCACAGGACTAGAGTGATAAGCTTTGATTTGGTATTCGACATGCGAAACCTAATTTGGGAACGAGAATGGTGATAAGTAGTGTCGTGAGTGATGTGCCCTTTTGTTCGTGTTGCGGTCCGGTGATGCTCGGAGCGATCCTCTTTGTTTTTATCTTTTACACGGCAGTACGAAGAGTGATCGTCATACACCCGGCCGGTTAATAACAGCTCCATGTCACACGTTCATCTTAATTTAGGCCGTTTTTGTGTCGATAGTAGGGTTGAAAATGCCTGTGGATCGCATTCTGATAGTATAGCCAAGTAAAGAAATAAACTTTCCCATCGAGTGTCCATAACTAAATTACTCTATATTTCCTTTTGAAAAATGGATAAGAAAAAGATGCAAACCTATGTCAACTCTACATCATTCATGCAGCTGCTCTCTCTCTCTCTAAACTCCATGGATGGAGCAACCAACGCAAACCATGCATATAAACATGGACAAAGAAGGATCTAAGCCGTAATAGTTTTGACAGTACGTCTGCGGCAAGCTGAATGATAGTTTGGTACTAAGAAGTAGGGAGAGAACATTGTTTATCTACAGTCTAGGTTTAGATGCAGAAAGCACACAGAAGGCTCACATCTTTCTGTATGTATAAAAAAGTAAAGGAGACTAGGACTGTTTCATCCCTTAAACTGCATATCCGCATGCCTGCGTGCAAGCGCTTCCTCAAAACACTGCTCAGTGAAGAATATTTAGGGCTAAGATTCATGTGTGTTTCTTCTTATTGCAGCTATATTATGAAAAAAGTTGACCTTACAGTGAAAACGAAATTTTGTTCCCAACAAGCCTAAAATCAGCTTATTAACTACGGTCTCTTCTTGGCTTTGGCTAGCAAACCCCCAATCTTCACTACAGCTAGCAATATCTTAGATAAGTGACATATCAGTCGACATAGAGATGGTCAACAAGGAAACTTAAATGTACTTTTGACGACTGCAAGTTCAGTATATGCCAATTCCAGGTTCTGATGATGCACGCGGATTCTTTCAACTCCAGCGGAAAGATTGTTCCAAAATCAAAGTCTTGGCATGCATTTCCAGCAGAACGCCTCATTAATCCTAAGTAGTTGATGGACCTAATCAAGTAAACATTAATGCTTTTGCATGTAGGTGACCGATAAGATCAGATAACGTGAATTTATGCTTTGCTGCTTGATTTGTTTCCGTTTATCAGCTTCAATCAGCTGAGAAGAAGTAAGTAGAATCCGTGAACGCTTCATTTGCCCGATATTCTAAACCTAATGAAGTTCTCAGCAAGACAGTGTTTCAATCCTAACTATTCGCTTATATATAAATCCTAACTATGATGAGATGCACGCGGAGGATGATACATACATATATATGTATATATGTGTCATATACTACCTATCAAATTCACTGTCATATACTGTGACCATGTGCATTAACTTATATATCACCTATGAAAATCACGACGCTGGACTTCTGGTGTACGATGATCCAAAGCGATATAGCCACGCAGGCAAAATGTACATGAAAGCCAACTCCACACAGCAACATTACTAGTTTCAATAGAATACACGAAGTATGTGCAAAAATTAATCTATCACATTCACATATTGTAATAAAGCATAGCCACCAGCATTACCAATTCCCGGATAAAATTGCCTCGAAGAGGGACCTGCAGGATATGAAGACCTCCTCGAGATTCATGTCATCCAGAGGAATGGTTCACAACACTGAGATTCACGGAACTATTCCACTCTGAGAATGATCAAGTTGTTAACTTCATCAATTTCTTCCGCAGCTCAGACAAATTGCTATTCCCTCCATTGGTTACCTGGATAATTAACCCCAATATAGAAAGGGAGCTTCATCAACTAGTGGGCTAAAATGAAATTCCAAATGGAACCCTAAAAACATTGGCATTATATGCATTAGCGAAATCTTTGAGGGACAACTTTGGGGGCTTACGGGTACCTCGGCTTTGATGGAGTGAAGAAGTCTTTCGTTCACCTGCGTCGAATTGCAGCTGATCACATTTACCCCTTCTTCGGACAATGCTTTGAATGCTCTTGATAGAGGGAGCCCTAGTTGCGAGGCGGTGTTTATGAGAATCTCCACTCCTGCCATGCAAGGCTGGACCATCACAGTGTCATCCTGAGAGCAGGCAGTTCTTGAACATTCAGGTGTCTCCCTAGGAGCACCCGGATCGGACAGTCCCTTCAGCTCGTCTCTCTTGTCACTCAGCGTTTGGATCTTGTCCTGCATATGCCTTATGTAGTTGACTGCCTCATGAATGTGATCAGAAATAGATCTCTTTCCCTGCAAAAAAAGTGTTCAATCTCATTAAAGGGCAATATAAATTCCACACAAAAGCCAGCACGGAAAGTGCTGTACTGCACAAAAGTGAGTGCAGGAGAATTAACCTTAAGAAATTCAATTGGGAGCTCTTTCCTTAGAGATCCATAGAGGGTAGCCATTTCTTGCCTCCTTTGCCTCTCAATATCTCTGTGTATGACTTTCTTGTTCTTCCCGGGGTTGACATTAGGGTTTGCGCCGGCCATGGGGTTATCGAACACGGAGGACATCTTATTACCCTGTCGGCCATGATCGTCGAGCGTCTCGCCGATGAAGAAGTTCCCATCTGGAGGAGAAGATAGTTGGTATAGGATATCATCGTAGTCATCAACTTGGTGATCCTGCTGGTGGGAATCAAAAGAAGAGCGTTGGAAGAACTCATCAGTTTGGTCAAATGGGATCGTGGCAGTAAAATGACTCATGTTTGGATCCTCCTCTCTCTCTCTCTCTCTCTCTCTCTCTATTGAGTTGCTCTCTCTTTTATAAATGGGACGCAGCGGATATGTTTATCCTTGAGCACGATGAGATCTTTGATGGGCCGGATGCTCCAGGATTTTGCGGTCTTCGATAGACAAACGTGACTTAAGAAAGGACGTCATAGCTTGCTGCCCCTTAAAATAAAGCTTTAAATATTTTTCCTTCTGCAACTGCACATTTGGGGGACTGATCGAAACCCACATTATTTCCACATGTAGAAAAATCAAAATTTGTCATCTTTATGCTGAAATAGAACTCGGGTCAGATTCAACTTTTGGATTTCACACTTTCCTGATGGTCCCACTGAAGAAATGAGAGTCAATAAACATGTCTGCTTCATGATTTATGGTTCTCACATTTTGGTCCTAGATATCTTAGCACCCTTTTACGGCAAGTCCTCAGAACAAAGTACAATCTTTTATTTTTATTGTTTTAAGTTGTTCTTCTTGGGGTTGCTGAAAAACAATCAGAATATGGAAATCAGCTCCTCGCGGACACTTTTCTGACGAAAGAGGGAAATTATTATTCTAACTGTTGTGTTCATGTATGTTTCCGACCAACGGATGGAAGAGGGCTATGAATAAGTTCCAGATCACAAGGCGATCATGCCCTTTTGCTTGGAGAATCACTTTTCACCACCATTTTCGAGTGGCTAGTGATGACCAGCATGTGGTGGTTTGGAAAGTGGTGCGTACGGATGTCAAGAGGAGAGAAGAGAACAAGGGGTATCAAAAGTTTCCCTTGGGCGGTGCAAAAAATGGGAACAAAAAATAACGTTCCTTAGTCAAGCAAAAAATGTTATTTCATATGCAAGAATTCGCAAAATCACACACACACACATATATAGGACGAGCAGTTTTAGATTCATCGTAGGTTTCACTTGAAATTTGGAACTTATCCGTCGGAACATGTTCCTTATTTTTTGGAACTTGAAATCTACCACGCATATCTTGAAACCCGACACCTATCATGTCACGATATCCAAATTCTATACAGATTTAACCCGTACTCTTAATTATATAATTATAGTGAACCATCACATTTAATAACTACCATTTGCAACTATAATTCATTGACCATAACTCATATTTGGACACACAAATAACCATAAAATATTTACAAATTAAAAAGTCTCAAATATAAATATCGCCGACAATGGAAGTTCGGACTAGTGGTTCTAGATTGCACACTCATCATCGACATTGAATACCGCAGGATTGCGCGAAGAGATATACTAAGAAAGTGCAAAGTATTGTTACAGATTACATTACAGGTTCTACGTTCCGGATTCCAAATAGAACCCGAAACCTATCCGTCGAAACAAGTTTCTCAATTTTTGGAACTTAGAACCTACCTTGCATATCTTAAAACTTGAAATCGGAAAAGTTTTCCAACGGTCCTGGTTCCAAGTTGCGGGTTCTACCCCGAAATCATGCTCACCCCTAATATATATGATCTTCAAATAAAAAAAATTGCAGCTACATTCAATATTCCATAAAAAGATAATTATCGCATGCGTATTAACAGCCTTTTGGTTTTACATATTGCTCGCGAAAAAAGATTTTCTGATTTTGACATCCGACAAAATAAAAAAAAAAAATCGAACAAAGAAAGCTTACCCGACTTGTGAAAGGACTTGGTAAAACCCTAAGAAATTTCTTAGAAAGACAACATTATGGACAACATTATGGACATGTAGTTCTTGCCAAGCTGAAATGATGCAAAATAAAATAAATAAATAAATAAAAGCAGAAGGAAAATGTTTTTTAATGTTTTGATAAAGTGTTATCATTATTGAGAGGAGAGAGCAGGATTAGGTGGGAAAGTTTGATGATGAGGACGTGGGTCCAGAGTGTTTAACGCATCAAGAAATTGAAATCAAAGGGAATCTGGCGAATGGGAATGCACGACAACACACGTGTGAGCGATGTCGGGAGAAGTGGATCGCCAGGAAATGGCAGGATCGTTCGATTGGCTCTCGTTGTCTGCCTTAAATTTTTTATTTTAATCATGTATTTCCTCTTCTTTTTTTTTTTTTGGATCCGTGCAGATTTAAATGGATATCTTGTAACTTGATGTAGTCAAGGAAATCAATCTGATGCGATCACTCGATCCAATCAATGTTAAAGAAGGGGAAAAAATGAAATCAAGTGCAATGACTTATACAATGAATTAAGGTAATCGGAGAGGTTTATTGAGAGATATTGACATCGATGTGCTGGAAAATGAATAACAACTAGTCGTAGTATATCCCGATAATCAGTCCTAGTGTGAGTAGTTTCTTCTTCACACTCTCATTTTTTTTTTTTTATTTTGGCTCGGCAAAGTCATTTTCATACGTAGAACTTCTAAAGGACAACACAGATTTCTGGTCTTTGAACATAAGATTTCCCATAAAGGAAGGGGTGGATTAGAAATCCAATCCAAATGTAGTACTTCACTACCTTTTTTACAATGGTTTAAAATCGTTTGATTGGACGGTAACCTAAATCCAAGTCACCAAAAATAATAAACTATGTTCCCCGTGACACATTTACCCATTGTATCGGTGACACATTTACTATAAAACTTTTCTCGTAATAACCAAAATCCTAAACTTGTATCCGTGTAACTCATTCAAAGTGTCAACCACCTACAAGTCACAAAAAAATAATTTTGGTAAATATGTAACACGAGTATAAGTTTGGGATTTTTGGTGTCAAACAAATATGTCTAGAGTAAATATGTCACATTAATACAAGTTTGGGATTTTTGATTTTACAAAAAGAAAAGTATTCGGGGTAGATGTATCACAATATCTTGGGGTGTGATTCATACTCCATATTGACAGGAAAGCATGAGGGTCTTGCTCCTCGGTGAGAGGGCGAGGGTCCGAAGAGTCACCTCGGCAGGATGAGGATTTGGTTCAACTTTGCTTGAATACTCTTTAGTGAGACATCGAGAAAGGTCTGCCCCCTCACGTTGACCTTCTTGTCATTAGCAAAATTTGTTTCTTTATTATCGAATTTGTCGAATATCTAAATTCGATCCTATCAACGATATAAGAAAGTAATGAAAATTCACACAACACAAGAATTTACGTGATTCAAGCAGGGGAGATGTTCCGCCTATCTACGTCCACAAGGAGATGAGATCTGTTTCACTAATAACGTAGAAAAGTGTACAGCCACTCTTTCTCACACCCTCTCTCTATAGAGACCTGTTTCGCCCTAAATATATATAACGAAATCCTACATGGCACAAATTACAAAATTGCCCACATAACTTAAAATGTGGGATCCCCGTGCTGTCCAATCGTTAGGGGGCCTTTCGAACCGCCTCATAATCTCTTGAATAACAAATACAATACATCAACCTCAACAGAATTACCTTTTCATAGTAGCCAATATATGAGGATTTGGTGTAACTTCTATGGATTGATCTTCAGTGAGACATCGGGAAACGTTTTTCTCCTTGCGTTGCCCTTCTTCCGCCACTTGGTTAACAAATGCAGATTCGAGAATATGTCGCCCTATCACTCGCTTTGGGATTGTTACCCACGACATTATCAAGTTCCGATCGATTCCTTGTTCTTGGCATTAAATCTCCTCAAATCAAACCAAAAGTTATCCCACTAGGCATGCCAATAAGATGTTTCGTCGAAATTGGATTGTCGGCGAACTATTTTTCAAAAAATTGTTCTTCGATTTTTATTAAGATGAGACACGTTCTGTGGCAATTCCGAACATGAGTTACATCGATATTTTTTGAGGAACGTACATGTTCCTACGGAATTTAATCACCGATAAAGCCCGATGAGATAAAAAATTTTGCAGGAATTTAATCGACGATAATGTGTGATGACATTAAGATGCAACACCAGAATTTTAATCGACGTCCAAGATCTGAAAACTGCAACTAAGATGCTATAATTTAATTGACGACAATGTATCTTGAAACTACAACTAACGGGAATTAAAAGACTAAAGACAATCAGGGCTAGCAATGTAAAGTGAAGGAAAGTAATTACAAAAATAAAGAACATCAATTCTTACAAAGAGTACAATGTGGCTATTCAAAGCCTACAATTTACAAACGGATGTTACCAATTCAAACAAAAAATATTACCTCCCAGTCTCTTATTATTTAGCAACACTTATCTACAAGAGCTTAAATATCCAAACATCTATACTCATCAGTTACACATTGATGTCCATGTCGTTGACTTCATTCCCAGATAACTGATATTTGCTCTTATGAGTTGCACGTTGATATCCATTTCAATGGCACCATCAGAAATAAATGATATTTGCCAAGCTTAAATATCCGAAAATATCTCTACTCATTAGTTACAAGTGGACGCCGATGACTTCATTCTAGATAACTATTATTTCTTGAGCTTAAATGTCCAAAAATATCACCACTCATCAAATACACGTCCATGTTGAAGTCGATGACTTCTGCTGTTCACCAAACTTTGCTATTATCGACTAAGTCACTTGTTAATTATAATCAAAAGCTGATCATTTTTTGGTGTCAATAAGTTTGTTGTATCCGGTGGCAGAAAGAAGGTTCGGTGATGCTCCATTGAGTAAAGGTTGTATCCCTATCATTGGATTTGATTTGAAGAGCCACATTGCCAAGGAGGCTTCACGTTGGTGAAGAGAAGTCAATCCTCCCAAACCAAGCATGTATTCGATTTTTTAAACTCATTAGAAAGCTATTTAATCAAATTCACATACATAGAAATCTAGTAAAATAGAATGAAAGCGGTCCACCATTACTCGCTGGACTTTCTGTTTTTGTGATAGAGCAAACCCTAGCTAGTTAGGCACGACACCACTTGCCAATTAAGTTGTGTCGGCAAAGTTAAGGTCGGCTTGTATCACCGGCTTTTGATCGGTTTTTCAGTTTGCCCTAGTCAAGACTGGTACGTTTCTTGGTCTAAAAAAGAGACAATTTTAATGTTACCCTTGTTGCTAGTTAGTTCTCACACAAGAGTTCACCAATTAGAGTTTAAGATTAATACAGTTTAGACGACGCATGGCCTTTGTTGTTTGTTGGGATTACAGCTATTGTGATGCGAATATACATCATGAACAGAGTTTTTTTTTTTTCTGGGGTTCCAACTTGGATCCTTAAAAAAAAAAATATGATTTCTTAATTTGTTTAGTCACACACCCGCGGACATCTCGCGTTTTATCTGGCCAAAGAAGTTATTTAGATGGGTTTCCTCATTATAATTGGACTAACCATTTTATCTTAAACTGGTAGGGAACATGCCAAAAACGATCGCGTGAAAGCTGGTCCTTACATGCGTAAGAAGGGTTGTGACCGGATTTAATTATACGGATAATGGCTGAACAAGAAAACTGACAGAATAACGGGAACAACAAACACGAGAAAATTGAGATAGAACGCTAGGATTTGAACCTTCGACATATGCTCGATACCAAGTTATATTAACTGTTTTTCTTAATAATTTAAATCGTCAGGGGCGTGCCTATCATGCATTTATAGCATATTACTTAAACAGTTGCAAACATTATGCGAACATAGCAAATGCGGGTTTTCCACGGGCTGGACGTGGGTCATGATTGGAAAAATGTAATCTCGACGGTACCTCATGTTGTTACTATGTTGATCTTTCAATTATTTTGATGGTATCTCATATATTTTGTTAGATGATTTTGAATCTATTTTGTGTTTCACTTGTCCGACTCGACTCATGCGGGGATTATTAAAAGGAAATATGGTAGGGGCATGTTGTGGTTTCGCTTTCTAGCTACTCCAACTTTTTCGACAAATAATTTTCTGGCTGGCCGAATACGACTCCTATTCCTAGCTCCACAGAAACCTAGTTGATCCAACACAAAATAAAGTTAAACGGCATAGATTGTCGAATAACTTTTGTCTTTAACTATTTCTTTCTTTTTCTTTTTGCATTGTAAAACTCAACTTCAATACCAATTTTCACACAATTTCAAACCACATTGCCCGATTACGCCGTTGTCTATTGTTATGAGATGTACTGAGATTCTCATCAAATCAATGGAGTTAACAAAAAAAAGAATTCAAAGTAGGCCCCGTGAGTTATGTAGGACAAAATCATGCACAAATAATTACAAAGAACGTTATCAACATAAATTATTGTTTATCTGTTAAATTAATGGAATGAAATCTGCGCTGTATCTTTTAGTGGCGGTAGATCATTAGATCCTTGATTAGGACATTTCAATATCCCGCATTAAACCTTCCATCTAAGGAAACTAGACCGCACGTTTGGAAGTGCACGATTGACTTTGAAAAGGAAATTTGGCAACATCGATACAGAAAAAAAGTACAGAAAATCTCAGGCATCCACGTTTAATCGAGGCGGACATGATCGGAGGATACAGCTAGAAAATAAGTATTTACGTAACAACACGTCTAAGTTACGTCAGAAATTATTTGGTAAAAGATTTGTGAATATTAAATTAGGAAGAGAACAGACACGTTTACCTAATTAGAAAAAAATCACGTAGGGTCTCTTTTTAAATTTCAAAGGAAAGATTATCACTTTCACGTGATCGTTTATTCATTTGTCAACTCAAGAGCAATTTGCTCCCTTAGTAGACTAGGACAATCATAAAGCAGTTAACCTAATTAATTAGCGAATTAAACAAAAAAGGTGCGATCCAAACCCAGCAATGCAGAGAGAGACAGTGAAAGAGATTCCCCTTCCGAGCCATAGTCCAAAAAATTATGATAAAAATAAATCTAAAAAAATTTCTTAATTTCTTAATTAATTATTTTGTCGGAAGGAAATTTTCTTCATTTATTTATTTATTGGCCGGGCGAAATGGTGTGCGAATGGGTGACAAAGTCAAAGTTCATTAACAGGGAGGGAACATATGAACATAAGTTCAAATCAATGTTCAACCAGAAAAGAAAATATGAACATGGCCAAAGGAAGACCATGCAAAAAGGCGCACGTGGAAAATTGTCATTAATCATTACCTTCGGGATAGTAGTGTGAGTGCTAATCAGCAGACAAAATTCAGGAAGTGTGAATCCCTTGACCGATTGATGTTTACATTGCACTTTCTATCATGACAAGGACTCGAGTTGCCCTGTGGCCACGAAGGACATGTTTCTCATTGTTCAAGGTAAATAGTAGCTTGAAACGTGTTATACTAGCTACACGTCTGACTTGTTAATTAATCAGGTGCGCAAATCATCTGGTAGTGCAGCGCTAACAATGTTGCCATGCGCGAAATTCTGAGGCGGATAACTTGGTTTGAAAGACGGATGCGAGAGGATGCTCGTACCAACCAAGATGTGAGATTGTGCCCCCAGCGATCTAACACTAGATTCACCAACTGAACTTAATGAAAGATTTTGTGAGACCTTTGATGGAAGAGTGATTTAACATTTAAAATATACTAATCCCTCGTGCGTAGATTGAACATTATTTTTTTTTAAAGCATGAAAATATATAATATAAGGATCATATAAGGGATTCAAGAAGATTTGAACTCGCATCTTACTTATGATGTTATGGAAGATTTCTTGAGACATAAGTAACTTCTCTAAAAGCTTAAATTACAGGACGGAGGCGTGATTTGACATTAAATATTCCAACATTAAGTAAGAAATAGTTGATGAGTGATTTTCCTACACTTGATTATTGGGATTTCTAGATAGTCATCCAAGCAAAACAGTGAAGTGGGTGATGAAAACGATGATTCAATTTTGAATTCTCATGAGAGAGTATCCAAAGCTGCTCAGAATCATCTGGCACATACTGCAAATGAATTTTTTTTAGGTACGTGCAGTGACCCAAAGGATTCAGCCTCTCGAAGATCAACATTATAAAGTGGGTATTCTGATCTTCGTGTTCCTAAGCTTGTTAAACTGAGTGAAAACACAGAGAAATGGCGATCTAAATTAATGAGAATGGTTGTTGATGAAGTTGGGATTTGGATTTAGTCCGCCCGGGAAAGATCTCATCATTCTTAGGGGACCATGTAAGAATGGATTTAGTTCGTAAGTGTAGGGGACCATGTTACAAATATCCCGTGCTTTAAATCCACATAAAATGATTTTGTTCGTTGACCAACAAAACCAACTTCACGGATAAATAGAACGAGACTTAGTTACAACCTACATCTACCTTAATAGGTTTTTCTTATGCCAAATTTCATCATTGTCGAGGAACTTTGTGCATTGATTTTGTGTCTTTGTTCTACTCTTGCTTATTAATCTCTGAAGTTCATATCTATATAAAGTAAGTATTATCCGTTGAGAATATGTTTTGAGTTTGATTATAATTTGTAGTTTGAGTAGTTTTCGCGAAAAAGGGTTTCCTATACATATTATGATAGAAGATACTGCAGAGTATATAAGAGAAGTATCCGATTTCCTCTCAGTGAATTTTTTTAGGCTATATTTGTTTTGTGAAAAATGTGACATTTTTGGAAAACATTTTCCGAAAAGTCATTTTCCAAGATAATGACAATATTTTTCGGTGTTTAGTTGAGCTCTCAAAATGAATTTGCAAAATATTTTTCGTCGTTTGGTAAGGAAAAATCTAATTTTATTTTTTTACGACGTCGTTTGGCCGAAAATTGCTAATGTGAATGCCACAATCGTACATGATATGACCGACGTTAACATGAATAATTTTTATAAAATATTTATTTGTTTTTTTCTTCTCTTCGTTCTTTTTCTTTTTCCTTCTTCCTTCATCGTGATCGGCCGGTGGCTATCACGGGCGAGCTCGAGTTCGTTGACTCACGACCGTGGCAAGTCACCGGCGAGCCTCAAGCCCACTGACTCGCATCTATGGCCAATCATCGGCCGTTGCCATGGCCAACGATCGACGAAGAAGAAGGAAAAAAGAAAAATAAATAAAAAATTGAAAAGAAAAGGAATATTTATTTTTTGTAAAAAGAAGGGGAGTGTAGGGAAGAAAGATGAAGGAAAATGATTTTCTCTTTTAAAAAATAGAAAAAAATTCCATACTTTTGAAGGTAATTTTTTTTTCATTGGTGAAATTTTTTTCCTTGACTAGTTTATTTTTATGAACTAAATGCCGAAAATTTCAGCAAACTTTTTCCCGAAAGCTGATTTTTGTGAAACAAACGTAACCTTAATGAGTTCTCCGTAATAGCATTTTGGGATGTTGATTTGCTTCGGATATAACCGGGGATTGGGAAACATTTGAACGATTATGAATTATGTATGCTCCGAATTCATAGTAGATATTTTTAGGCCTTCTCAGAACCCGAACGGATTAATATTTGCCTTCCCAAGCACCTTTGACTAAATGGTTCTCTCATTCTACTTGGTCATAAAGCTCCCGTCGAGGTTGAGCGGTCCGTCGAGTTTTAATCCGATGATGCATGGTTAAAGCCGGTGTTATTCGATCCGGTCCGTGTTAATCATAACCCGAAACATTTGCTCATCCCGGTTGGCGCTATTTGAGAAAGAACAAGAGTGAGAAGCTATGGCGCGAAACCAAAAGGAAAACAAACACGCTATCTCCCAAAACAAACACATCCCGGTTGGCGCTATTTGCACATCATCACGGCCTGTTCGTTTATCAAACAGGGATGGTGGGCTCTACGGATGGGTTCTTTATTTTTACGTGCCAATTCCCGCACTACTTCCATTATTGCCAATCATATCTTTTTCTTCCCCGATGAAGAAGAATACCTTCTACTATGCGTTTGGTCATCAAGATATAAGTTGTTTTATCCTTGCCTGTGTTTGGCAGCTATCCATGATAGGATGTAGAGGGGATAGAGGGGGTTATAGCCAGGATAAAATAATCCCAAGAGATGGGGTGTGATAGATAATGATAGGATTTTTCAAGAGGACAGACACAAGGAGAATCGGATTTTTCTCACAACCACTACATCTCCTTCGTGTTGGGCCGCCTCTTCCCTCCCGGCGACGGCGACCATCAAGTGGGTTGCCTCTCCGACGACACTAAGCTGGGGTCTCCGTCTGTAAAGTTGGATATCTCTATGACATTGTTCTTTAATCGATTGTTTGACGTTATATGAAATCATATTCTTCGTTCTTTAACAAATTTGAATTTTTCAATATTCGAAGAGGTCTCGACATATTATGAAGAACTCAAGATTGATCATCAACTTTCAAAATGGGTCTCAATATTCAAAATGACTCTCTTGGACGATCTGCATGAGTGGATCTTCTACTTGCTAAAAAAGGCTAAATAATGAGATTGTTGAGCACTCATTTACTCACTCTACAAGACAACGAGCAAGTTCAACGGGTCGCTCTCAAAGGATTTGACTCTAAATCGAGCAAGTTCAGCAAAATAGAGTCGATCTCAGCCGTGTCTTACCTCTACTTGTTCGAATTTAACTTCGTAGCTCACCAAATAGTAGATAAGGTATGACAAAATTCTTGGATTTCATATCGCATCATATCCAATTCCATCCCGACTAGAAATCCGGACGACTAAACGCAGCTTGATTACTTTAGTCCGAAGGATCCCGAGATTCGGACGAAGTCTTAGAGGAAGTAGTTTAGGGACTTACTCATGTCCGCCATTTTTAATCTAATTGCATCACGTATTTTGTTGTCATTGTTTCTGATGTTTCGGAAACCCTTTTTGCTCGTCTACCTGCAACCCTTCTTATCATAAGCCATAACCAGTCAATGCTAGGCCCATAAAAACCTAAGTCGGTAGCTTTCAGAGCCCAAACCTGGGCTTTGGCCCTTTAGGCAATTAGAGAGGAGGTTTACAATTAGCAATGACTAAGGTGACGCCGTTTATCCCCGATAATCACTCAAATAATCTCATCCTAATGGACTGTATCTAGAAATTTAGGGCCCATAGTACCGGGCAAATTCTGGTGTGAATGACATTGTATTGCATGCGACAGTCACGGCCGATGATTTAGACGCATTTTCAAAGTAATATTTTGTTTTTTTCTTTCTTTTTGTTAATGAAGTATTTCACATTTGGGTTCCAATATTCACCAAGGTAGCCTTTCATATTAGGACGACACTGACCAAAATATAAAAGAAAAAATTAGGATGACACGATGAAAATCTAAGTTAAGTTGAGATTGAGTTGCAACGGACTTTAAATGATATGGTCCTCTTTTACTTCTTCGTAACAAGAATCAAATTTCAATCCATTACAAAAGAACTACCGACATTCCGAAAGTTCAGTTAAATAATCTTTTGGATATCGCTATAGATTTTATTTTCAGAAAACAAAAATCTACCTTACATTAGTAATACATAGCTAGATCCCTCCGTTCTATGACATAAGTACTCAATAGTATTCGGTTCGACTAATCCTTATCACTAATGCATGCAAATTGCCATGCCCATGTGCATCGAGTAAATTTTTGCTCACAAGGTCCATTTGAGTTGCCATGAATGGTTGACTCTGTGATTCCATTACATTATTCAATACATCCGAAAGTGTGCCCTTGATTACGTACTTGAACCCTTGAGCTATATTTGATAGTCAAGATAAAACTAAAAATATGATAGAATATCATCTATTATGTTTGATGCTTGCTCAAGATAAAATAAGTAGCATATAAGAGGAATATAACCCGAATATAATTATTACATGGGGAGGTGGGATAAATGTGGATACGATTTTTAATATCAATAATATATAAATTACTTTTCTCGAATTAAAAATTTATTAATTATTAAAAATTACAGTAATTAAAAATGAAATTTTTGTCATATTTGAATTCTGATATACAAAAAAATCAAAATAAAGAAAAATGTTAAAAAAATTCATTTTTTCTTATTGCAGTTTTTATTTATATATTTTCATTTCTTTCTATCTTATAATATAAATTCAATGTATATATTATCTATATTTATAACATATTTTAGGTATTTTAGTATTTTACGTATATTAGCATAGCTTATGATTTGATAATATTTTATAAGATAACGATGGAAGGGGAAAAAGAAATAAAATAATAAAATAAACAAAAAGAGAGGAAAAATAATAAAAAATAAGCAAACGGAAATGAATTACGTAAGAGTGTTGTTAGAGATTTTTATCATCTCCATTTGTGCAATTTTTAGGTTTATTTAAAATGATATGATGCTTATACAAAACAATGGATGTGATATGATGTGAAAATATGTGTCTTTATTAGTGCGATTCACCAAATAGTGGATATGAAGGAACGAATTATCTAGATTTTAGATCATGTCCTATCCAATCCTATCCTTACTGAAAATTTAGACGACCAAACGTAGGAGTTCACATTACTAAAATTTGTATCCAATTAAGTATAACCGGTTTCAAACCGAGGATGAATCACCTATCCCCGACCGTTTCTAATACCAATCCAACATTGCTAGAGAACCTTGCGATTTCAATGGTCATTTTTTCTTTTATGTGGCTATGAAATATCATTTTTTCCATGTAATTTTTGGTTTTATACTTGCACATAATACATGGGATTTCTTTTCCAAGGAAATGGATCGCAAAACATCACATTTTAGACTGCACTTGGCTCCGTTCGGAAAAAAAATTTCCCTTATTTTTTTCTCCATCCACTCCTTCACATTCCTTTTCTTTTTATTATTTTTTTTCAAATTTTTTATTTTATTATATTTTTTCTTTTCTTTCTTCCTATGCCGGTAGTGGGAGGAGACCGGCTATAGGTGAGGCATGAGCTTGTATGCGGCCGGTGACTAGCTGAAGAAGAAGGGAAAATAAAAATAAAAAAAAAAAATAAAAAATAAAAATAAGAGTACAAATTTTAAAAAAAATAAATAAAAGAAATTTAAAAAATAAGAAAAATGAAAATAAAAAAATTAATAAAAGGAGTGCAAAGAGAAAAATCAAATTCGATTTTCTTTACGGAACAGGTGAAAATAAATTTTTATTTATTTTCCGATTTTAGGCGAACAATGAAAAATATTGGTTCTTTTTGAAAAATGACTCCCTAAAAAATATTTTTCAGAAACACCTCATTTTCCAGGAGACTACGTTTTTTTTTTTTTTGAGAAAAATAACTTCAAGAAAAATATTTTTCAGATTTTCCATCGGCCGGTTCACGAAAAATAGACAAGTTAAGGAGAACAAATTCCGTCAATGGAAAAAACACATTCAAAAGTGGAGAAAATAGTTTTCTCTTAAAAAAAGTAAATTATTTTCCATGGCCGATCTCTCTTTTTCTCTTCTCTTTGCATACATGTTTGAAATTTTTTGATAATTTTTTCTTCTTCGCTGGTCGACGAGCCTCGACGATAGGCCACAAACTCGGCATGACGAGCCTTGAGCTCACCAAATCCCGACTAGCACCAAGCTGTTGTCGACCGGTCATGGTAGAAAAGAAAAAGAACAAAGAGTAGAGAAAAACAAAAATAATTTAAAAATATTTTTTCTAAAAAAAAGAATAAACCAAAAAATAAAAAAAATTATAGAAAAGAGTGCATGAAGGAAAATCGAATCTAATTTTTCATATCAAACCAAGGAAAATATTAATTTGGTTGTTTTAGTTTTCAATCGAATACCAAAAATATTATCATTTTTTTGTGGAAAATATTTTCCAGACACGTTGCATTTTGCGCGAAATGACTGGAGCAGTGAATTATTATCAAAGAAGAGAACCAAAAAAAAAAAAAAAGGAAAACGAAGAAGTATGATATGAATTTTGATATTGAATCGATGGACATAAAGCTTATCAGTTATCAACTCTCATTTTCACGCACCTGAGAATTCCCTCTGCTGTTCGCTTCTCTCTCTCCGGGAAGGTACGTATGCCTTCACTACCGACTCTCTCTCTCTCGCTCTCTGTAAATTCTTATGGGCACTTGCGACATCCTCAATTCCATGCTTGAGGCGCTCTGTCGCGTTCTCTCTCTCTCTCTCATGTGCTTGCTCCTCGTGGGGGCTCGCTTGTTTTCGTTCGTTGGTTATGAGCAAATCTTTCAGTGTGGTCGAGTCTGCTTATCTGAGCATGCAATCATTTGTCTTTTCGGGAATTAGTGCGGTTGTTTGTTTCGTTCGCTGTGTGTGGAGGGGATGGCTTGGACTGGTTTCCGGTTTGGTGTTTATTGCTGCTTCAGTGTACGAATTGATTTGTCAAAATTGATTAGGGAGAGCATTGATCGTCATCGTTCCTCGATTGACTTGATGAGTGGTCTGTTGCTGATGGGGGGACTGCACACTAGATTGTGGAGGACCTAGGTGAATCAAACGAGAGAAGATAGGGAGATAGGCAGTTCACTGTATGTAAGTCCGCCTTCGGAAGGCCTACGCATTTTTACTTTGAATAGGTAGTTCTGAGCAAATGATTCAGTGCCTAGGGATTTCGAGAAAAATGGCCTTGTGTGGCTGTGTTCATTGAGTTCTGTGTGTTTATCATTTAATGTGGTTTGGCATTCTGTAAACGCTGGCCCTTTTGACGAATTTTTATCTTCTGCTCATTTCGATGAGTTGCTGAATTATTAGCCGCATGATTTGTACTATGTTCATCTTCCTCTGCCCATCACTAGCCTCTGCTGCATCTTTGACATGAAGCCCTACTACTTTCAGGAAATCTATAAAGAGATGTCCTATGATTCTGGGAAAGATAACGCATCTGTGGTTGATTCATCTTTGACAGAAGGGAAGCATGACATGGGGACTTTGGATGAACCTGGTAAGGAATGGATAATTTTGTGCAGTGGAAACAAATATTTTCCAACAATGGATACTTTTATGCAATTGAGACATGTGTCTTCCAATATTAATAACAACTTGTCTAGCCTGTGGATGCTCAAAATGCTACTACATTTTAGATCATGTTGATTGCCTGATATCAGAACGTTTTTCTAACTGCTGGCGTTTATTATTGGTGCTTGACTTGGGGAAACTACTCGTCCTCTTTCCGTGTTGATAAAGGTCCTGGTTGTCTACATTTATTTGGCAGAATCACAGAATTAATCATAGGCAAATGCATCTGAACTTTCTAATGGAAGAACTTCAATTCATAGGATAAATATATTAATTGGACACTTGCTATTCACCTTTTATTTGGAAAGTAATCAACAATGTCTCCTAGTATATTGTGCTTCAGCAAGATCAGAGACAATTTTGACATGTCATTGCAAATGCTTAACTGTGCTATGGGTAAAGAAGGAAGTATATTGGATAAGCATGTTGCTACATCAAGCCTTTTTTTTCCTTGTTTGTCCAATCCGCCAAGCATGTGAAACAATTCAATCAGTGAATGCTTTTGCTTTATCAGGCATTATTTTTTCAAACCACTAAATCTGTAGAACGATTCAAACAGTAGAGAATTTAGAGGTCTAGTTTTGATCATTTTTTTTCCCTGCAAGCGAGAGAAGCTCATATTGATTCTTTGAAATTTCGCTTTCCTATAAGGCTTTCCTTTGGAGAATTTTGTAATTATTTTTCCACTGATAGCACCTATTTAGTTGATTTGTGATTCATTAGATGTGAAGAGAAGGCAATAATCTAAAACTTAAAAATACTCTTCTTTTGGTGATCAAGTGTCAATATGTGCAAAAAACGATAGTACTTGAGACAGGAATATTTTGATGAATGTATCGGCACTCTAGAAAGAATGGGATGAGAAATGAGTACTTGGGAATAAGTGGGAGGGGCTCCCTTTAAGTATGAGGTGAAAAGAACTCATTTGATCTGCTGTGGAGGCAATTTTTGAGTACTCTTGTGAAAGGATCTGACAATATTTCGTGGTCATGGCATGGGGAAAAGGCATACGAAAACTAAGAGAGGAATATTTGAATCATGTTATTTTTGAAGAGTGTGCAATGGCATTGCGCGATTTTCATCGACAACTTTCAAGTAGTGTGGGAGCAGGTCTCATTGCCATTGCTTGGATGTTCTTAGCTGCTCAATTAGCAAGATTGCCTACCTTCTAGTTGTTTTTCTCCCCATGTGATGTTGTCCTGGCAAATTCTTTGTGAGTTGGTATTTGGTTTGTATTCTTCTTTAGACTTCTTCAACTAGGTCGTTTATTGCCTGGGAGCTCCGTGCTAAAAGGTGGGAGCTTTGCTGGTTGGCTAGGGTTTACATGAAGCTGATATATGCCTAATGGAGGAAATTAGGACCATCGGTGACTGGTCAGAAGGCCAGCTTAGTGAAGTAGTTCCCTCTACACACTGCAGTGAGGCTGTTGACATATTTAAGTGATAATACTGGACTGTCTGTGAGCATTTGATTGGTCAGGATGCCAAGTGATGCATCATTTAGATTGTTTCTTATGTCATCTTGCACTAATCTTTCAAAGGTGTAAAAAATTGGCAGGCTTATGAAACTAGTATTGTTTGTAATTAAGCTGTATCAGGAGTGTGAGTGGACTAACTCCCCTTCCCCCCTTCCTTTTTGCTCCTAAAGCTGGTTCTTTTCTTACAGAAAGTACCGATAAACAAAACGAGCATCAATATCCCTCTAACTCAGAAGAACCACCATGTGGTCATGATAAAAGGGGAGATTCAATTGCCAACAGAAAGGGTAGATGGTATAGCACTAGGTATTTTATCATTAAGAGTTTGAATCATCACAATCTCCAACTATCAATTGAGAAAGGAATCTGGGCTACTCAGGTCATGAATGAACCCATTTTGGAAGAAGCCTTCCATGTAAGAATGCTTACTTACTGTATGTTTATGTGATGGTTTTTCATGTATATGCTTAAGAGAGACATATGCTTGGTCTTGCAGAATTCTGGAAAAGTGATTTTAATATTTAGTGTCAACATGAGTGGGTTCTTTCAAGGGTATGCTCAAATGATGTCTCCTATTGGGTGGAGAAGGGACAAATTGTGGAGTCAAGGCAATGGTAGAAATAATCCTTGGGGCCGCAGTTTTAAGGTCAAATGGCTGCGGTTATATGATTTGCCCTTCCAGAAGACTCTTCATCTTAAGAACCCATTAAATGACAACAAACCTGTCAAAATTAGCAGAGATTGTCAGGTTTCTTTATCTTGATGCCTTTATCCTTCTTCCATGATCTGCCTGTTGAAAAGATTCTAAGTGCTTGCTTTATCTTTTTCAGGAGTTACCCCAGGATGTTGGAGAAGCTCTTTGTGAGCTGCTTGATTGTGATGCTGATGTTGATGGAGAAACTAGAAGGTGTATCTAGCCTACGTGATGAATTGTGCTAGATATTTTTTAATCCAAGTGTAAAAACCTTCTTAATTGTTGACTAACCAAAATGGTTTTATCAGGGATTCTGCCCCTCTTGAAAGGACTTCTATGTGTCCGGTACAAGGGGAAGAATATAATGGGCCTGCAGTACACATGCCGTGGGCTATGCCTTATTCTTCTCTGTACTATCCACAACATGCTGAAGCTTCCAGAAACAATTTAGCGCATGCAAGATCAGCAGGCACCTTACTTTCTGACGACTTAGCTGTCCCATCTGGAGTATCTAAAGTTCCAAAACCAAAACACCTTTGGACAAATGGAAATAAGCCTGCTGTATCGCATCGGGATGTATCTCCGCGGTATGATGTATGGGGTTTGTCCATTGGAAGTCCTCTTGCTAGTACCCTGACGGAAGACGACTTTCTTGACATGGTATCCACTACTTGTTAATTCTTCATTGATGAGCTCAACTTTATAGCTCTTTCTGGCAGTCTGAAACCACCATTAAAGTAACCTACCCTTGAAAAGTTTGCATATCATTATGAGGAACCGTACTCAAAAGGAGGATTGCTCTTTTGCTGATGGGTTTGAATTGTTTCTGTTGTCTCTTCTTTGAAATTAATATTGTTCTATGTCTAGTATTGGTCGCAATGGCTTAAAGAACATTGTCTCCATTCTTCCTTTGTTATAGTAAAGATACTCAAGATGAGTGCACTTTCTTGCATGATCTTGCTTTTGTCAAAGTATGAATTTCTGAAACTGATAAATATTGTTGTGATTAGTCAAAGTATGACCATGACAGAAGAACAAAAGCAGGCATCTGTTTCATAATTTTTATGTACCGAGTGTGAATAGATCCAACATCTGATTCTGTTATGCAGTTGACCAACATTCTGGATCATATAAATGTTCCATTTGTTAAACATGAAGTTATGTCTGACAGTAACACTCTTCTATTTGGCGATGTTCTATGTATTTTATCACTTTGCTTTTTGTACCCAACAAGGGGTGGCAAACAGCAGCAGTGCGAGATATGAGATGAAACTGAGAAGGGCTCAATTTACTTTCGATCCTTAATTTATCTTTACTTGTTATGAGCCCATTGCCGGAGGGCGGAGATGCTGTTTCTGTATTGCCTGAAGTGTTTCTCATAGTGTATTGCGCAGGTAGGTTGAGATTCTGAGTGGATGTGATGGAATTTCCACTTGATAGTTAAGTATTTGCGTAGAAATTCTAGCTTTCTTGTGGTAAAGTTGTATCTGGCGCTCTTGGTAAATCTTTTTATCTTCATGTATTCTTTCCTGGATTGGATTATACAAGTTCTGCGCTAGTTCCCTATACTTGTTTCATTGTATCCTAGTGGTGCTTGTAACTGTTAGTTACTTTGAGTTTGGTTGCGGGCAAATGTTTGCGTTCTAACAAGTAAATCTTTGGGATTGGCATGCAGTCATATGAAGAGTACCTGGAAGTCCATAGCAGAAGCAGCAGAAACATGTGCCTTCCTGTTAGTATGAATATTACCTATGCTATCGTCGTTCATACAAGCCCTTTACCTCATTAAATTTAAATTTATAGAGATCCACCGAGGGATGTTCATAATTAGGTCTTCCTGCTTTAATGCTGGATCATTGATAGTTATAGTCTCTTCTTCTTCTTATCACTGAGGTTGCGGCTGTGCAGTGATTATAGAGCAAAATAATAAATATCCAGTTTCCATTTGCTAGCTAAGTGTAATATTTATCTGTTACTTAATTTGACTCTCTTAGTCCTGCAATCTCTGGATACAATTAAATACTATGCCCAAAAGCGTTCGAATTTTAACCTATGAATGTGGATATAGTGCCCCTGTAGCGCCTTGTAGTTTTCCATAGATGCCAATATATCTTAAAAAAATGCCATTTTGTGATTTTTAGTACGCTGGCTTGATGAAAGCGTAACTTGTGATCTTAAGATTACGGATACTTAGGTGATACGCGATGACAACATGTTTTTCTCTGGCTTTATTCTTGTCTTCCGCACTTATCTCTTCATGTCGGTCTTATCCCAGAATTTCTGATAGAAGGATAATTTGTCTTTTAATACTTCAATTCAATGATAAAGTAGACAGAAAAAAAAGTCAATGCATATCAATATGGTGTTAGATGTAAGTGTAACAGAGAAAGCAAGGAGAAGATGTAGGGGCACTCCTTGCAATGTTGTTCTAGTATTATCTTTATGCTGTCATTTCTCCATTTCTCCATTGCCTTATCTTGATTTTAAACTGGTCTTGGGCTTTACTCCTCTCAGTTTTCCTACTTATTCTGTACCAAACTGACGGTTCCTTTGCAACTTCCTCTCTGGAAAGAAGGGTGTTCTTTGCACATGGTCTATTCCTTTCAATAGGCTATGCTAGAGGATCTGCACTGCCTTTGATGGTGGTTATTTTGAATCAAAACTGGGGGTGAAATTAGTTGGCAGATGTCAATCTTGCCGAGGCACAGTGTTCCTCATCAAAGTCTCACTAGTCTTATTCCCTCCCTGACTAAACTGGCCAAGAAAATAAGGAAAGATTGGGCATATAGAGGAAAAACCAAAAAGCTTTACTATTCTGCTTCTAGCATTCCCATGTGGTAGTGTATTCTCAAGCCCAGGGATTGCCACTTGTTGCAGGCGACAAAATCATCTTGGACACCAAAGGAATCGCCAAGAAGTAAAAAACAAGATATACATTTGTACGATCTCTCTCTCTCTCTCTCTCTCTCTCTCTCTCTTTGTGTGTGTGTGTGTGTGTCATCCCGGATGCATTCCTTCCCCCTCAACTGTACATACTTCCTCACACATGGTTTCGCATGCAAATTGTTGTTGGGAATGGAAAGGGATTTCTTTCTATTTCAGTTATTTTCTTACAAAGGCATTCTGTTTTATTGCAGAAGTCCGGGTTTTGCATCTGAACAGAGCACAAGGAAGAGGCCGCATCATTCTTCGGAGAGATGATTGGATATGAAGAATTTAATTGTCAGATGTTAAGAAATTTCTTCTGTGACGGGGCTGTTACTATTTGATATTGTCCTTGTCATTTGTATTGGATTGATTACCCTGTATTGTTGTATGTGTGTACTGCTGATAATATGTTATAGGACTTAAGACGGGGGCCCTTAGAAACTTGTACATAATTGTATGGGCAATTGCCTGAACTCCCATCTCTCCCATTATTTGGCGAAGAGCAAATTCTCTTTCATGAATCTTCTTTTGGAAGATGTATGGTCAGGCAGATGGGAGTATCTCATTGAGAGTATTTTTTGACTCTTTGAATAGGAAAGAGACAGATCAAGATCGGCGCATGGTCGAAGCTATCTGAAAAATTCTGGGAGTAATAGGTGACTTGTGATCATTTTGTCCATGTGACCTGGGTTAAATCACTCCTTTGTAACTGCTGTTTGGTGTCTGAAGTTCTTCCATTAAAGTGGCTTTTGAGTTTGTACGAAATGTTGAATCGGGCAACTCCTTTTTCGGTGCTTATGAAACTCGGAGAACGAAAAAGCTTTTATGGGATTGCTTGCCCCAAGCACTCCAATGCGTGTTATGCCATTAGCAAAATTAGTATTTCTATGCTGCCTTAGGCTTATGTTAGAAAGTTTAACCAAAAAGCTTAAACTAACAGACGGAGAGAGATTACCCGAATACAAAAGGCATTTTAGAACCTATTGTCAAGTGACGTGGGACATACTTCAACACTCTAATTCATGAGCGAAGGGGATAGCACTAGCTCTAATACTTTGTTAGAAAGTCTAACCCAAAAATTTAAGGTTGCGTTTGATCGTATGAATTTCTAATCGGGATAAGCTGGATATGATAAGATAAGAAATTCAGGGATTTGATCATATTCTATCTCCTGTTTGTGAATTGTGGATTTATAGTCGGACATCAATATAACGATCCTTGACTTGTATCATCCGGAGGCTCTTAGGAATTGACGCAACGGATCTCCCGCCGCTCGCCAAGGCTATTGGGTCGGAGCTTGAGAGGACAACTACCGGGAGCTATGGCGACGGGGACGAGAGGCGGCGGTAGGTTGGCGAGTTGCTAAGAAACGTCATGCACTTGAATTGCTAGAGGTTGTGAATTTGGTCTAATTAAAAAGTTTAAAATTGAATTGGTACCTCTGCAATAAGTTTTGATACTTTTTTGGTACTTTTCCCACGTGTAAACCTTCCATATGTGCGCTCATTGCTCATGACAACTTATGCATTACCAAAAAGATCGGCAAAAGTAACCACGCTTTAGAATGTTCTGTTCTAATAAATTATTAGCAATTTTATGCATGATTAGAAAGAGCGACAAAATTAACAAAGCTACAGTGTTAATTATGTCTCGCGTTTTTCAATAATTTGGATAAATATCCATGATTGGTTGCACCTCAAGTTCTTGTATTCTCTATTGAATGGGCTTATTTATATTTGGTGTTTATCAAGAAGATTTGACCAGGTCAAATGGTCTTGGATATCTTTGACTAGCATAAAGAAAGATACTTCACTTTCTTTCTTTATGCGAATAAAAAGAAAGTTTGTGGGCCCAGCGGTGGTGGACTAAAGGAAATAAAAAAAAAAGGACTAGGTTTTCTTTTCCTTATCTCTGCAGAAGTCGTACGTGAGAAAGCACAAGGAGTTGCACAAAAAGAAAAGCCAAAGAGCATAGGGGTGAGCATAGTTTGAGTAGAATCGAGAACCGGAGAACCGAATTGGCGATTCTGGTTCGGTTTCGATTCCGATAAACTAGATTCCGATTCCCGATTTCACAGTTTTAGGAACCGCAGGTTACTTGCCCGGTTCCTAGTTCTCGATATAACCGAACCGGAACCGAAACCCGAGTGTCTAAAGTTCTAAACCCTATTTTTAGTTTTTCAATTTTTATTTTCATCCTGTCGTCTTCTCTTAGTTCACTTTTTCCTCTCAACTCAAGACGCTTGGTTTTCGGATCTTAAACTATTGTTTCCTTGGCTATCATCGTCTCCCAAGTCTCCTCTATTTCTTAATTTCTTGTTGACTATCACTACGGCCGATTGTGTGAAGGCACAAGTGACGAACTCCTTTGCAACGATTTTATTAAAAGAAGGTTCAATAAAAAGAAAAAAATAAATCATCTCGATTTACTTCTAGAAATCGAAAGGCGAGCTCAAGGAATCGGCATAAATCTAAGAACACGATCGATTTCATGCCCTTAGGGAAGGAGAAAACTTGTTATCTCTCTTCCTTTCTCGAGCTATTGAAGATTTGAACTTCGAAGGTACTATAGAGAGTAACAAAAATGATATTTGATGTAATCTAATAATATTAATTTGTTGTTTCGTTTAATTTTAAAATGCTCTGTTATCGTATGTCATTAGCAATTTTCCGCACAAGCTGTGGCGATCGCTTTGTTACATCCTTTGCACCTTTTAAACGAGCTCATAGAATCTTGAAAATAAATGATGAATGTATCCACAGTGTGATTGTTCCAACCTGCTAGCTTGTCGGTTCAAAGTAACATTGATGACTACGATGAAATCTTGGTCTAATCACATTGATTTCAGTCGAACAACACGGTCATGTCTTCAGTGTCTTCTCTTCTGGTTTTTGGTTCATCAGCTTCAGAGTTTATTTCTAAACTGTATATCAAGACAGTCAATAAGGCAACTTTTTGCTGTTGTATGAATTCGGCCCTTGTTTTCGCTGCTTAATTAGCATATACAGCCATGACGAGCCAGCATCAGCCGTTGCTAATGGAATTGCAAGTCCTCACATCACAATTCTTCAGTTCATATTTTCCGGTAGCTGGGAGGCTTGCGCTTATTCAAAACCACAATTGATCCAACGCTGAAGCTTCAGGATATTGCCATGTCAATTATGTTAAAAGTGCCGTGAGGCCCTGAATGATAGTTCAGCTTTACGTAGCACCTCGCAAATCTTTTTGCCCTTGTGGACGCTAGGAGAACCGGCTTGATCTTCCAAAATCCACGAATCAAATGTTCAGATGTACATCACTGTTCAATCTAACCGACTGTTAAATCAGTGTTCCTAGGTGGAGTCTAGCCATACAGCAGATGCTCTCTGAGTTCTTAGCACTCATTTTTTCATATCGTCAATCTTTTTGAGCTCTAGGAAGCAGAATGTGATGAAAATGTTTTCTGGGGATTGCCTCAGGGGTAAGTTTTTCCTAGTTTATGATGTTTCTTCTTCTTTTTCTCTGGCTCATATTGGACATGGTGGCTTTTCTCAGGGTCGCCCTTCGAAGGACTATCGTGTTTTGTTTAAAGTTAAACATCTTGCTGAAAATCGAAGATCTGTTCCTATTGATACCTAACGAGATCATCCTGGCGGACAAATTCATCAACATTGTAAGACTGGTCAACGCGCAAGCCATCCATCATCACTGCAATGAACAACTGAACAACAGCCCAATCAACTAAGAGGATAGAAAGGGGCAAACTACCATCATCTGAAGTTTGAACGAGCTCCAAGTTCTCTTCAGGTACCGGTTCACCATCTCGTTCCAAATTTAATCAAACGGAAGTGATTCTACATTCCTGTCAGGTCTTTTATTGCTTGAGAGAGCGAAACATAAGGGCTTGACCTTGCATCGCCGCCTGGTCCTGTATCCGGACTCTCACTCTATCTTGCAAATTCTGGAAACAGAGTGAACATTTCATGTGAATGTAAGGGCAATGGGGCTTCTCACGGAGTGATCTGAAGAAACCCATGTCAGGGATCCTTGCGCAAATGGCTTAGCAACGCTCCCACCAGAACTTCTGCTAAACCCCACAGTATACGTGGCTGTTTGCACTCCCATACTGAAATTGATTTCAGAAGGATACACCGTGACATCAACGCCTTCCGGTGCATCAACCTTGTATGTGTACGAGGAGTCAGCAGGCCCGACATTCGTAACTGTCCTAGAATAGTTCTGGGCGCTAGAACCCAGAATAATGCTGAACGATGGATAATTCAGCTGTGCTTCAGGTATGCTTTTTATTTGTGAGCATTTGACTTTTTTCTGTGTGATGGCTTCTATGTTGGAAGCTGAGTATCCCAAACCGCATAAATAAGGGATGTAGTCATCGGGTTTGATGTCGTAAATAAGGCCCGGATCGACTGCTTTGGGTGGATTCACGTGGCCGGCGCCTACGGCGAAGATGTCAGCTGGAAGAAGGGTTTCATCGATGATTGGCTTATTTGCAAGGTTCATTTGATATGCAGTGGTCATGATTGCAGATTTTATGGCGGCAGGCGACCAATCAGGGTGAGCTCTCTTCAGCAGAGCAGCAATGCCACTGAGATGAGGGCACGACATGGAGGTTCCAGAGATGATGTTGAAGGTCGCACTGGTAGTCGTGCTGTTATCAAGAGAGAATGGCCAGGCCGCTAGGATGCTGACTCCTGGGCCAATTATGTCGGGTTTCAGGATTCCAGGACTCTGCAAGTTGGGACCCCTGGAAGAGAAGGATGTCACTGCTGGTGCATCGGAATTCCCAATAATTGTTCCTTTGAACAAAATGGTGGCTGTCGGATTGGAGGTCGAGTTGATGTAGGCCTTGATTTTCAAACCGTCAGCGTAAGGTATGTGGGTTGCGGGAAGGACATGAGGGTCAGCTATTGTGCTGTAGCCGTCCAGTTCGTCGTTCATCAAAATCATGGCGGCACCACCAGCATCCTTCACTTCTTGCCCTTTGGCGATTCTTGCAATTCCCCCGCCTCTATCGCACAAGACCACCTTTCCTTTCACGCCTGAGTTCCGTAACGATCCCTCAGCACAAAATGCCGATGTTTGGTTTCCATTCGCGCCTGCAAACACAAATGGTAAAGCCGATCCAAAGTCCTTGGGCTGGAAAAGGGATTCGCCGTCGTACTCTGCACCATTTCCTAGCTTAGCAGTAGCTTTTATGGTCCTATCAATAGTGCTTGCACCTACGGTGAGAATCCATGGAGCCTCGTTCGACAGGGAAGTGTTGACCGGGCCACTATTACCTGCTGAGCAGCTCACGAAGATTCCCTTTTGAATCGCAGAGAATGCCCCCACAGCGATCGAGTCGGCATAGAAGGGAGCCGAACCACCACCAAGAGAGAGGGAGAGCACATCGACACCGTCCTCGATAGCAGCATCCATGCCAGCCAGTACGCTGCTCTCAGTGCAGCCATAATCGGAGCACACCAGGTACATTGCCACATGGGCAAGAGGAGCGATCCCGACTGCAGTGCCAGTGGCTTGTCCCAGGACATTGGCATTCTTTACAAAATTGCCCGCTGCTGTGCTGGAAGTGTGGGTGCCGTGCCCATCCTCGTCGGTCGGTGGCAAACTTGAGTTCACGAAATTTCTTGCGCCGATGAGCTTGTTATTGCAGGAAGTCGCATTGAAATCACACTTCCCTTTCCATTTAGCAGAGGGAGGGGACATTCCTTCATCATCGAACGAAGGGTGACCCGGCGTTATCCCTCAGTCCAGGAGTCCAATGATCACGCCCTCGCCTAAAGTCGAGACTTTCCAGAGCCCCACCCCTGGGTTCAAGCCCAAGAAGGAGGGTGAGTGAGTCGTGTGCAACGAGAAAATCTTCTCTTGCTTCGCATACACAACCGCATCTGACTTCAAAAGTTCCTTAGCCTTGGTGGCGGTCATCTTTGCCGCGAATCCCATGATCGCATTCTTGTAGGAATGGACCATACGGTTTGTCTGATCCGAATTCACTGTCGTCTGGGGCAGGAATGATTGGTACCAGCTTTGTAGATCCTCTGATCGCGCAAAAACTTTGCCCTCAGGTTTGCTAACATGGACAATATATGTGGACAGGACACTTTGTTCATGTTCAAGAACAGTTTTGGCGGTCGCCGGATAACAACCGAAAGAGCAAATGAAACCAACGAGAAAGAAAACTGCCGCCGCCGGCAACTTCGAGTGTCGGTTTTCCTCCATTTTTCAGGGAGAAGGTTCAAGAGGAAAACCTATACAGCTTATGCTTTTCGACTAGTGAGCTCAAGCTCGAATTTATAGATAAGAGTCGTAAAGCGCGAGAGTTGGATTATTTCAGCGTTGAATACAATGGCCAGCGAAGCTACTTAAGAACAAATGTGCAATAATTGAAGCCCCGAATTTTGGATAGACCTGTTTAACATATTAATCACCATGTTGAGAATAGATCCATCAAACCGATGGGTTGGTTCGAAAATAGTTCAACTTGAAATTGACTTATTTAATCCATTTTGACCAATTTTCATACTACGTAAATCTAGTAACTCATACTTAATTTGATCAATACTAAACACATAACCGTCACGATCTATATTTCTAAAATAATTCTATATTTAAACCACCTTAGAAAAATTCGTACCTAGATGGAGGTGAGAGCATGGAATAAGAAAGCCCGAGATCAAACGAGGGCGAGAGAAAGTGAAAAGGAAGTCTTAAATATAGGTTGATGTAAGGAAGTTGTGAATCCATTTAACACCATATTATTTTGGATTTCACCATTCTAAATCCGTTCATGACCAATTCATTGAATATAAAATAACACATATGATAACGCTGAGCAGCTACTTTAAGCTATTTGATAGGTCTAGCTGAGAATAAACGGCTAACATCAGCATGACGAAACGAGATACGTGCTGCATAAAAACCGTGGGACTTTTGACCAAAACTTAAGAATGCGGGACTTGGTGAATCCCGCCTAGTTCGGTTTTCAATTAAGAGCAATGCAGGCGACGGTACAAATGTTCTTTCATCGGTTTGCTTACATTTGAAGAGCGCGGCGATGCCGATGAGGCGATTCTTCGCTAATTCGAGTGATACGAGTTGCTTAGTGCTTAAGTTTGCGACGACGTTAACCTTTTGATTAGATTTTAGCGGGAAGTTCTCAACGGCAGTCAACAAAAACCCGAAGCGGAAACATACAAATTTCCAGCAAGATTTGAACTTTTTTAGTTTTCCTCTTTTAGATGCTCAGTATGAACCTTACAAGTAGATGGAAACAAGAGGCAAAAAGAAGAAAATTGAGCTTGGTCTTACATTAATGTGGAAATCCAAATCTATTGCTGGTATTCATCAACGAGCAGGAGTCGATTCTAACATGATGCTTTATGATATGATCGTTCGTTTGTGGCTATCGTGTGGAGGCTCTGTCTGATTGCTTGCTCCGCGCCATTGTCAATTTTGCTTGTAGATAACGATCGATTTTGGTAATTTGTTGATGAACAAGGTGCTCTGAACCTTCCATTTCCACATATTGAGAAAGAAAAATTGATAGAAGATTCCTTATCCAAATGAAACATTTTGAGACCACCGAATTCGAGTATGAAGGAGTGGAAAAGTTTGTCAAATACAATCCGATTCGGTTCTTTTCGCTACGATCGAATCACGCTTCTCACCAGTCGCGTTGCCTCTTCGCATGGACCACATTAGTTTTTGGGAAACCATAGGATTGTGACTGATTCACGATCCCTTTCCATAAATTGACAAAGAAAAATTGATAGAAGATTCCTTATCCAAATGAAACATTTCGAGACCACCGAATTCGAGTACGAAGGAGTGGAAAAGTTTGTCAAAAACAATCCGATTCGATTCTTTTTGCTGCGATCGAATCACACTTCTCACCGGTCGTGTTGCCTCTTGGCATGGACCACATCGTTTTTGGGGCACCATAGGATTGTGACGGATTCACGATCCCTTTCTACAAATCGACAAAAAAAAATTGATAGGAGATTCCTTATCCAAATGAAACATTTTGAGACCATCGAATTCGAGTCCGAAGGAGTGAAAAAGTTTGTCAAATACAATCCGATTCGGTTCTTTTCGGTGCGATCGAATCACGCATCTCACTAATAGTGTTGCCTCTTGGCATGGACCACATCGTTTTTGGGGCACTATAGGATTGTGATTCTGATTCACATCGGATCCTTTCCATAAATTGACAAAGAAAAATTGATAGGAGATTCCTTATCCAAATGAAACATTTTGAGACCACGGAATTCGAGTATGAAGGAGTGAAAAAGTTTGTCAAATACAATACGATTCGGTTCTTTTCGGTGCAATCGAATCACGCTTCTCACCGTCGTGTTACCTCTTGGCATGGACTACATTAGTTTTTGGGGCACCATAGGATTGTGATCGATTCACGATCCCTTTCCACAAATTGACAAGGAAAAATTGATAGGAGATTCCTTACCCAAATGAAACATTTTGAGACTACGTAATTCGAGTATGAAGGAGTGAAAAAATTTGTCAAATACAATCCGATTCGATTCTTTTCGGTGCGATCGAATCACGCTTCTCACCGGTCGTGTCGCCTCTACGCAGGAACCACATCGATTTTTGGGGCACCATAGGATTGTGAGTCGATTCACGATCCTTTTCCACAAATTGACAAAGAATAATTGATAGGAGAATCCTTATCCAAATGAAACATTTTGAGACAATCGCATTCGAGTATGAAGGAGTGAAAAAATTTGTCAAATACAATCCGATTCGGTTCTTTTCGGTGCGATCGAATCACGCTTCTCACCGATCGTGTTGCCTCTTGACATGGACTACATCGGTTTTGGGGCACCATAGGATTGTGACTCATTCACGATCCCTTTCCACAAATTGACAAAGAAAAATTGATAAGAGATTCCTTATCCAAATGAAACATTTTGAGACCACCGAATTCGAGTATGAAGGAGTGAAAAAGTTTGCCAAATATAATCCGATTCGGTTCTTTTCGGTGCGATCGAATCACGCTTCTCACCGATCGTGTTGCCTCTTGACATGGACTACATCGCTTTTGGGGCACCATAGGATTGTGACTCATTCACGATCCCTTTCCACAAATTGACAAAAAAAAATTGATAGGAGATTCCTTATCCAAATAAAACTTTTTGAGACCACAGGATTCGAGTCCGAAGGAGTGAAAAAGTTTGCCAAATACAATCCGATTCGGTTCTTTTCGCTGCAATCGAATCACACTTCTCACCGATCGTGTTGCCTCTTGGCAGGGACCACAACGTTTTTGGGGCACCATAGGATTGTGACCCGATTCACGATCCTTTTCCACAAATTGACAAAGAATAATTGATAGGAGATTCCTTATCCAAATGAAACACTTTGAGACCACTAAATTCGAGTCCGAAGTAGTGAAAAAGTTTGTCAAATACAATCCGTTTCGGTTCTTTTCGGTGCGATCGAATCACCCTTCTCACCGGTTGTGTTGCCTCTTGGCATGGACCACATTAGTTTTTGGGGCACCATAGGATTGTGATCGATTTACCATCCCTTTCCACAAATTGGCAAAGAAAAATTGAAAGGAGATTCCTTCTCCAAATGAAACATTTTGAGACCACCGAATTCGAGTCCGAAGGACTGAAAAAGTTTGTCAAATACAATCCGATTCGGTTCTTTTTTCGGTGCGATCGAATCACGCTTCTCACCGCGTGTTGCCTCTTGGCATGGACCACATCATTTTGGGGCACCATAGGATTGTGATCGATTCAAGATCCTTTTCCACAAATTAACAAAGAAAAATTGATACGAGATTTCTTATCAAAATGAAACATTTTGAGACCATAGAATTCGAGTCCGAAGTAGTGAAAAAGTTTGTCAAATACAATCCGTTTCAGTTTTTTTCGGTGGGATCGAATCACACTTAACACCGATGTTGCCATTTGGCATGGACCACATCGATTTTAGGGCACCATAGGATTGTGATAATTCAAGATCCCTTTCCACAAATTGACAAAGAAAAATTGATAGGAGATTCCTTATCTAAATGAAACAATTTGAGACCAATGAATTTGAGTCCAAGAAGTGAAAAAGTTTGTCAAATACAATCCGATTCGGTTCTTTTCGCGCAATCGAATCACACTTCTCACCACCGTGTTGCCTCTTGGCAGGACACAACAGTTTTGGGGCACCATAGGATTGTGAATTCACGATCCTTTTCCACAAATTGACAAAGAATAATTGATAGGAGATTCCTTATCCAATGAAACACTTTGAGACCACCGAATTCGCGTACAAGTAGTGAAAAGGTTTGTCAAATACAATCCGTTTCGGTTCTTTTCGGTGCGATCGAATCACCCTTCTCACTAGTCGTGTTGCCTCTTGGCATGGACCACATCGTTTTGGGGCACCATAGGATTGTGACCGATTCACGATCATTTTCCACAAATTGACAAAGAAAAATTGATAGGATATTCCGTATTCAAATGAAACATTTTGAGACAACGAATTGGAGTATGAAGGAGTGAAAACGTTTGTCACATACAATCCGTTTCGGTTCTTTTCGTTGTGATCGAATCACGCTTCTTACCAATCGTGTTGCCTCTTGGATGGACCACATCAATTTTTGGGGCACCATAAGATTGTGATTGATTCACGATTCCCTTCCACAAATTGACAAAGAAAAATTGATAGGAGATTCCTTATCCAAATGAAACATTTTGAGACCACCGAATTCGAGTCAGGAGTGAAAAAGTTTGTCCAATACAATCCGATTCGGTTCTTTTCGGTGCGATCGAATCACGATCTCACCATCGTATTGCCTCTGACATGGACTACATCGCTTTTGGAGCACCATAGGATTGTGACTCATTCACGATCCCTTTCCACAAATTGACAAAGAAAAATTGATAGGTGATTCCTTATCCAAATAAAACATTTTGAGACCACGGATTCGAGTCCAAGGAGGAAAAAGTTTGCCAAATACAATCCGATTCGGTTCTTTTCGCGCAATCGAATCACACTTCTCACCACGTGTTTACTCTTGGCAGGACCACAACATTTTGGGGTACCATAGGATTGTGATCGATTAACGATCCTTTCCACAAATTGACAAAGAATAATTGATAGGAGATTCCTTATCCAAATGAAACACTTTGAGACCACCAATTAGAGTCCGAAGTAGTGAAAAAGTTTGTCAAATACAATCCGTTTCGGCTCTTTTCATGCGATCAAATCACGCTTCTCACCAGTTGTATTGCCTCTTGGCATGGACCACATCGCTTTTGGGGCACCATAGGATTGTGACCGATTCACCATCCCTTTCCACAAATTGACAAAGAAAAATTGAAAGGAGATTCCTTATCCAAATAAAACATTTTGAGACCACCGAATTCGAGTCGAAGGACAAAAAAGTTTGTCAAAAACAATTCGATTCGGTTCTTTTCGGTGCGATCGAATCATGCTTCTCACTAGTCGTGTTGCCTCTTGGCATGGACCACATCAATTTTCGGGGCACCATAGGATTGTGACTGATTCAAGATCCTTTTCCACAAATTAACAAAGAAAAATTGATAGGAAATTTCTTATCCAAATGAAATATTTTGAGACCATAGAATTCAAGTCTCAAGTAGTGAAAAAGTTTGACAAATACAATTCATTTCGGTTCTTTTCGTGCGATCGAATCACACTTATCACCAATCGTGTTGCCATTGGCATGGACCACATCGCTTTAGGGCACCATAGGATTGCGACGATTCACGATCCCTTTCCACAAATTAACAAAGAAAAATTGATTGGAGATTCCTTATCTAAATGAAACATTTGGAGACCAATGAATTCGAGTCAAGTAGTGAAAATGTTTGTCAAATACAATCCGCTTCGGTTCTTTTCGGAGCGATCGAATCACGCTTCTCAACAATTGTATGGCCACTTGGCAAGGACCACATCGATTTGGGGCACCATAGGATTGCGACCGATTCAGATCCCTTTCCACAAATTGACAAAAAAATTGACAGGAGATTCCTTATCCAAATGAAACATTTGGAGACCACCAATTCGAGTCCGATAGTGAAAAAGTTTGTCAAATACAATCCGTTTCGGTTCTTTTCGGTGCGATCGAATCACCCTTCTCACTAGTCCGTTGCCTCTTGGCATGGACCACATCGCTTTTGGGGCACCATAGGATTGTGACGATTCAAGATCCTTTTCCACAAATTGACAAAGAAAAATTAATAGGATATTCCTTATTCCAATGAAACATTTTGAGACAACAATTGGAGTATGAAGGAGTGAAAAAGTTTGTCAAATACAATCCGTTTCGGTTCTTTTCGGTGCGATCGAATCACGTTTCTCACTAGTCGTGTTGCCTCTTGGCATGACCACATCAATTTTTGGGGCACCATAGGATTGTGATTGATTCACGGTCCCCTTCCACAAATTGACAAAGAAAAATTGATAGGAGATTCCTTATCCAAATGAAAGATTTTGAGACCACCGAATTCGAGTCCGAGGAAGTGAAAAAGTTTGTCCAATACAATCCGATTCTGATGCGATCAAATCACGCTTCTCACATGTCGTGTTGCCTCTTTACATGGACCACATCAATTTTTGGGGCACCGTTGGATTATTATTGATTCACGACCCCCTTCCACAAATTGACAAAGAAAAATTGATATGAGATTCCTTATCCAAATGAAATATTTTGAGACCACCGAATTCGAATATTAAGGAGTGCAAAAGTTTTTCGAATACAATCGATTCGGTTCTTTTCGGTGCGATTGAATCACGCTTCTCAACAATCGCGTTGCCTCTTGGCATGGACCACATCGCTTTTGGGGCATCATAGGATTGTGACCGATTCACGATCTCTTTCCACAAATTGACAAAGAAAAATTGATAGGAGATTCCTTACCCAAATCAAACATTTTGAGACCACCGAATTCAAGTTTGAAGGAGTGAAAAAGTTTGTCAAATACAATCGATTCGATTCTTTTCGGTGCGATCGAATCACGCTTCTCACCACGTGTTGCCTCTTGGCATGGACCATATCGCTTTTGGGGCACCATAGGATTGTGACCGATTCACGATCTCTTTCCACAAATTGACAAAGAAAAATAGATAGGACATTCCTTATCCAAATGAAACATTTTGAGACTACCGAATTCGAGTCCGAAGGAGTGAAAAAGTTATTCAAATAAAATCCGATTCGATTCTTTTCGGTGCGATCGAATCACGCTTCTCACAAGTCGTGTTGCCTCTTGGCAAGGACCACATCATTTTTGCGGCACCATAGGATTGTGACGATTCACGATCCTTTTCCACAAATTGACAAAGAAAAATTGATAGGAGATTCCTTATCCAAATGAAACATTTTAAGACCATCGAATTCAAGTCCGAAGGAGTGAAAAAGTTTGTCAAATACAATCCGATTCGGTTCTTTTCTGTGCGATAGAATCACGTTTCTCACCAATTGTGTTGCCTCTTGCCATGGACCACATCGCTTTTTGGGGCACCATAGAATTGTGACCGATTCACGATCCCTTTCCACAAATTGACAAAGAAAAATTGATAGGTGATTCCTTATCAAATTGAAACATTTTGAGACAACGAATTCGAGTCCGAAGGAGTGAAAAAGTTTGTCAATTACGATCCGATTCGGTTCTTGTCGGTGCGATCGAATAACGCTTCTCACAAGTCGTGTTGCTCTTGGCATGGACAAATCATTTTTGGGGCGCCATAGGATTGTGCGATTGAGATCCCCTTCCACAAATTGACAAAGAAATATTGATAGGAAATTACTTATCCAAATGAAAGATTTTCAGACCACCGACCTGTGAAGGAGTGAAAAGTTTGTCAAATACAATCCGATTCGGTTCTTTTCGGTGCGATCGAATCACGCTTCCCACTAGTCGTGTTGCTCTTGGCATGGACCACATCGGTTTTCGGGCAAGATAGGATTGCGATATTCACGATTCCTTTCCACAAATTCACATAGAAAAATTGAAAGGAGATTCCTCATCCAAATGAAACATTTTGAGGCCACCAAATTCGAGTATGAAGGGCTGAAAAAGTTTGTCAAATACAATCCGATTCAGTCTTTTCGGTGCGATCGAATCGCGCTTCTCACAAGTCGTGTTGCCTCTTAGCATGGACCACATCGGTTTTCGGGGCACCATAGGATTGTGGTCGATTCAAGATCCTTTTCCACAAATTGACAAAGAAAGATTGATAGGAGATTCCTTATCCAAATGAAACATTTTGAGACCACCAATTCGAGTTTGAAGTAGTGAAAAGTTTGTCAAATACAATCCGTTTCGATTGTTTTCGGTGCCATCGAATCACGTTTCTCACCGATCGTGTTGCCACTGCATGGACCACATCGCTTTTGGGACACCATAGGATTGCGACCGATTCAAGATCCCTTCCACAAATTGACAAAGAAAAATTGATAGGAGATTCCTTATCCAAATGAAACATTTTGAGACCACCGAATTCGAGTATGAAGTAGTGAAAATTTTTGTCAAATACAATCCGTTTCGGTTCTTTTCGGTGCGATTGAATCACGCTTCACCAATTGTGTTGCCTCCTAACATGGAACACATCAATTTTTGGGGCACCATAGGATTGTGACTATTTACCATCCCTTTCCACAAATTTACAAAGAAAAATTGATAAGTGATTCCTTATCTTAACGAAACATTTTGAGACCACCGAATTCAAGTCGAAAGAGTGAAAAAGTTTGTCAAATACAATCCGATTCAGTTCTTGTCAATGTGATCGAATCACGCTTCTCACCGATCGTGTTGCCTCTTGGCATGGACCACATCATTTTTGGGGCGCCATAGGATCGTGACGATTCACGATCCCCATCCACCAATTGACAAAGAAAAATTGATAGGAAATTCCGTATCCAAATAAAAAATTTTCAGACCACCGAATTCGAGTCTAAAGGAGTGAAAAAGTTTGTGAAATACAATCCGATTCCGGTTTTTTACGATGTGATCGAATCAGCTTCTCACCGGTCGTGTTACTCTTAGCATGGACCACATCTGTTTTTTGGGGCGCCATAGGATTGTGATCGATTCATAATTTCTTTCCACAAATTGACAAAGGAAAATTGAAGGGAAATTACTTATCCAATTGAAACATTTTGAGACCACCAATTGAGTCGAAGGAGTGAAAAAATTTGTTAAATACAATCCGTTTCGGTTCTTTTCGGAGCGATCGAATCACGCTTCACCAATTGTGTGGCCACTTGGCATAGACCACATCGATTTTTGGGGCACCATAGGATTGCGACTAATTCACGATCTCTTTCCACAAATTGACAAAAAAAAATTGAAACGAGATTCCTTATCCAAATGAACCATTTTGAGACCACCGAATTCGAGTCCAAGGATGAAAAAGTTTGTTAAATACAATCCGATTCGGTTCTTTTCGGTGCGATCGAATCACGCTTCTCACCGCCGTGTTGCTTCTTGGCATGGACCACATCGGTTGGGCACCATAGGATTGTGACTCCTTTCCACAAATTTACATAGAAAAATTGATTGAAGATTCCTTATCCAAATGAAACATTTTGAGACTACCAATTCGAGTCCGAAGTAATGAAAAAGTTTGTCAAATACAATCCGTTTCGGTTCTTTTCGGTGCGATTGAATCACGTTTCTCACCGGTCGTGTTGCCACTGGCATGGATCACATCGGTTTTGGGGCACCATAGGATTATGACCGATTCACGATCCCTTTCCACAAATTGAGAAAGAAAAATTGATAGAGATTCCTTATCCAAATGAAACATTTTGAGACTACTCACTTTGAGTCCGAAGTAGTGAAAAAGTTTGTGAAATACTATCCGTTTCGGTTCTTTTCGGTGCGATTGAATCACGCTTCCACCAATTGTGTTGCCTCCCGGCATGGAGCACATCATTTTGGGGACCATAGGATTGTGACGATTCACGATCCCTTTCCACAAATTGACATAGAAAAATTGATAGTTGATTCCTTATCCTAATGAAACATTTTGAGACCACCGAATTCGAGTCCGAGAGAGTGAAAAAGTTTGTCGAATACAATCCGATTCGGTTCTTGTCGGTGTGATCGAATCACGTTTCTCACCGAATCTCTTGGCATGGACCACATCATTTTTGGGGCGCCATAGGATTGTGACTAATTCACGATCCCCATCCACCAATTGACAAAGAAAAATTGATAGGAAATTCCGTATCCAAATAAAAAATTTTCAGACCACCGAATTCTAGTCCAAAGGAGTGAAAAAGTTTGTCAAATACAATCCGATTCGGTTCTTTAAGTGCGATCGAATCACGCTTCTCACCAATCGTGTTGCCTCTTAGCATGGACCACATCTTTTTTGAGGCGCCATAGTGTGTCGATTCACAATTCTTTCCACAAATTGGCAAAGAAAAATTGAAGGAAATTACTTATCCAATTGAAACATTTTGAGACCACCGAATTCGAGTCCAAGGAGTGAAAAAATTTGTCAAATACAATCCGCTTTCGGTTCTTTTCGAGCGATCGAATCACGCTTCACCAATTGTGTGGCCACTGGCATGGACTACATCGATTTGGGGCACCATAGGATTGTGACTAATTCACGATCCCTTTCCACAAATTGAAAAGAAAAATTGATAGGAGATTCCTTATCCAAATGAAACATTTGAGACCACAATGAGACAAAAAAGTTTGTTTCATCCGCTTCGTTCTTTTCGTTTGAAATAAGAAAAATTGATAAAGAAAAAAAGATATGAGATTCCTTATCCAATGAAACATTTTGAGACCACCGAAATTGAGAAATAGAAGGACCACGAGTGAAAAAAGTTTGTCCAATACAATCCGATTCAATTCTTTTCGGTGCGATCGAATCACGCTTCTCACAAGTCGTGTTGCCTCTTGAAATGGACCACATCAATTTTGGGGCACCATAGGATTTTTATTGATTCACGACGCCCTTCCACAAATTGACAAAAAAAATTGATATTAGATTCCTTATCCAAATGAAACATTTTGAGACCACCGAATTCGAATATCGAGGAGTGAAAAAGTTTGTCAAATGCAATCATATTCGGTTCTTTTCGGTGCGATTGAATCACGTTTCTCACCGTCGCGTTGCCTCTGGCATGGACCACATCGTTTTTGGGGCACCACAGGATTGTGACCGATTCACGATCTCTTTCCTCAAATTGACAAAGAAAAATTGATATGAGATTCCTTATCCAAATGAAACATTTTGAGACGACCGAATTCAAGTCAAGGAGTGAAAAAGTTTGTCAAATACAATCCGATTTTCTTTTCTGGTGCAAATGCATGGACCACATTTTTGAGGCACCATAGGATTGTGACTAATTCACGATCTCTTTCCACAAATTGACAAAAAAAAATTGAAACGAGATTCCTTATCCAAATGAACCATTTTGAGACCACCGAATTCGAGTCCGATGGACTGAAAAAAGTTTGTTAAATACAATCCGATTCGGTTCTTTTCGGTGCGATCGAATCACGCTTCTCACCAATCGTGTTGCTTCTTGGCATGGACCACATCGATTTGGGGCACCATAGGATTGTGACCGATTCAGGATCCTTTTCCACAAATTTACATAGAAAAATTGATTGAAGATTCCTTATCCAAATGAAACATTTTGAGACTACCGAATTCGAGTCCGAAGTAATGAAAAAGTTTGTCAAATACAATCCGTTTCGGTTCTTTTCGGTGCGATTGAATCACGTTTCTCACCGGTCGTGTTGCCACTTGGCATGGATCACATCGCTTTTGGGGCACCATAGGATTATCGAATTCACGATCCCTTTCCACAAATTGAGAAAGAAAAATTGATAGGAGATTCCTTATCCAAATGAAACATTTTGAGACTACCGACTTCGAGTCCGAAGTAGTGAAAAAGTTTGTGAAATACAATCCGTTTCGGTTCTTTTCGGTGCGATTGAATCACGCTTCTCACCAATCGTGTTGCCTCCTGGCATGGAGCACATCGCTTTTTGGGGCACCATGGGATTGTGACTTATTCACGATCCCTTTCCACAAATTGACATAGAAATATTGATAGTTGATTCCTTATCCTATTGAAACATTTTGAGACTACCGTATTCGAGTCCGAGAGAGTGAAAAAGTTTGTCGAATACAATCCGATTCGGTTTTGTCGGTGTGATCGAATCACGTTTCTCACCGCCGTATTGCCTCTTGGCATGGACCACATCATTTTTGGGGCCTCATAGGATTGTGACCGATTCACGATCCCCATCCACCAATTGACAAAGAAAAATTGTTAGGAAATTCTTTATCCTAATAAAACATTTTCTATCCAACGAATTCGAGTCTAAAGGAGTGAAAAAGTTTGTCAAATACAATCCGATTCGGTTCTTTTCGGTGCGATCGAATCACGCTTCTCATCGTCGTGTTGCCTCTTGGTATGGACCACATCGCTTTGGGGCAATAGGATTGGACTAATTCACGATCCCTTTCCACAAATTGACAAAGAAAAATTGAGAGGAGATTCCTTATCCAAATGAAACATTTAGAGATTACCGAATTCGAGTCAAGGAATGAAAAAGTTTGTCAATTACAATCGATTCGGTTCTTTCGTGCGATCGAATCACGCTTCCACCAACGTGTTCATGGACGACATCGCTTTGGGGAACCATAGGATTGTGACATTCACGATCCTTTCCACAAATTGACAAAGAAAAATGAAAGGAGATTCCTTATCCAAATGAAACATTTTGAGACCACCGAATTCGAGTCAAGGAATGAAAAGTTTGTCAATTACAATCCGATTCAGTTCTTTTAGGTGCGATCGAATCACGCTTCTCACCGTGTTGCCTCTTGGCATGGACCACATCGCTTTGGCACCATAGGATTGTGAGTGATTCAAGATCCTTTTCCACAAATTGACAAAGAATAATTGATAGGAGATTACTTATCCAAATGAAACATTTTGAGATCACCGAATTCGAGTCGAAGTAGTGAAAAAGTTTGTGAAATACAATCCGTTTCGATTCTTTTCGGTGCGATAGAATCACGCTTCTCACCATCGTGTTGCCACTTGGCATGGACCACATCGATTTTTAAGGCACCATAGGATTGTGACCGATTCAAGATCCTTTTCCACAAATTGACAAAGAAAAATTGAAAGGAGATTCCTTATCCAAATGAAACATTTTGGGACCACCAAATTCGAGTCGAAGGAGTGAAAAAGTTTGTCAAATACAATTCGATTCGATTCTTTTCGGTGCGATCGAATCACGCTTCTCACCGGTCGTGTTGCCTCTTGGCATGGACCAAATCGCTTTTTGGGGCACCATAGGATTGCGACCGATTCACGATCCCTTTCCACAAATTGACAAAGAAAAATTTGGTAGGAGATTATTTATCCAAATTAAACATTTTGAGACCACTTGAATTCCAAAGATGAAGGAGTGAAAAAGTTTGTCAAATGCAATCCGATTCGGTTCTTTTCGGTGCGATCGAATCAAGCTTCTCACCAATCGTGTTGCCTCTTGGCATGGACCACATCGCTTTTTGGGGCACCATAGGATTGTGACCGATTCACGATCCCTTTCCACAAATTGACAAAGAAAATTGAATGGAGATTCCTTATCCAAATGAAACATTTTGAGACCATCGAATTCGAGTCCGAAGGAGTGAAAAAGTTTGTCAAATACAATCCGATTCGGTTCTTTTCGGTGCGATCGAATCACGCTTCTCACCAGTCGTGTTGCCTCTTGGCATGGACCACATCGCTTTTGAGGCACCATAGGATTGTGACTTATTCACGATCCCTTTCCACAAATTGACAAAGAAAAATTGATAGGAGATTCCTTATCCAAATGAAACATTTTGAGACCATCGAATTCGAGACCGAAGGAGTGAAAAAGTTTGTCAAATACAATCCGATTCGGTTCTTTTCGGTGCGATCGAATGACTCTTCTCACCGGTTGTGTTATCTCTTGGTATGGACCACCTCGGTTTTGGGTCACCATTGGATTGTGACCGATTCACGATCCCTTTCCACAAATTGACAAAGAAAAATTGATAGGAGATTCTTTATCCAAATGAAACATTTTGAGACCACTGAATTCGAAAATGAAGGAGTGAAAAAGTTTGTCAAATACAATCCGTTTCGGTTCTTTTCGGTGCGATCGAATAACTCTTCTCACCAGTCGTGTTACCACTTGGCATGGACCACATCGTTTTTGGGTCACCATTGGATTGTGACTGATTCACGATCCCTTTCCACAAATTTACAAAGAAAATTTGATAGGAGATTCCTTATCCAAATGAAACATTTTGATACCACCGAATTCGAGTCCGAAGGAGTGAAAAAGTTTATCAAATACAATCCGATTCGGTTCTTTTCGGTGCGATCGAATCATGCTTCTCGCTTGTCGTGTTACCTTTTGGCATGGACCCCATCGCTTTTGGGGCACCATAGGATTGTGGGCGATTCACGAGACAAAACGAACTTCCTTTCCATCGGGAACCACACATCCGTAAGCGCACGGGTGTTTCTTATTACGGCTCCATTTGTTTCACCAAAAATAACTTTAGAGAAACTAAACTAGTAAAGAAAAATATTTTTCGATTAATGAAAAAAAATACCTTCAAAAATGGGGGAAATTATTTCCTTTGCCTTGCACACGTTCATCTTCCTTTTCTTTTTTATTATTTTCTATTTTTATTTTTGTTCCTTTTTCTTTCTTCCTCGGCCGGCCGCAAGTCACAGGTGAGCGACAAGCTTGTGAGTCGCAGGCAAAGAACGAGCTTGCCGGCCGTCGCCATGGTTGACCACCGGGAAAGGTAGAAATAAAAGAAAAACAAAAAATAATATTTTTTCCGGTGATTTTCTTTATTTAGATTTTCATACCAAACAGCAGAGAATATTTTCCTATTCGTTTTCATGTTTTAGTCAAACGCCGGAAAATATTGTATTTTTCCCGAGAAATAACTTTTTGAAAAATAGTTTCCAAAAATGTCCCATTTTTCGCGAAACAAATGGAACCTGCATCTCTTTTTTTTTTTTTTCGTGACATTCCATATGTCCTTACATGCGGATGAGAACATTGAGGAATATTGTTTGGGCAAGCCTTGACCCGTTCCGATTCTATCAAGTGTTTTTTTTTTGCACGCCATTAAAGGACGCAATGCTCTAAAGTCCAAACTATCCATGTGACGCACTTTGATAGTGTCCACAGCTATCATAAGAATCTCACAATATGACTCCGATTAGAGCATTACAAAATCATGATGCATAAGGGAAAGGTAATGTACGAAAAGGACAATGATTCGACCCTACAATTAACTTCCAAATCAAGATCAACTTCAATAAATTAAAAAAGAAACGGGTTCACGAACCTTTTTTTCATGTTTTAATTGCAATCATGTAGTTGATTTTCGATATTATCGTCCTGTGATTCATCTCTACGCATGGAGTTGTGATTTGTAATTATATGCAACATATGCTATTGTCATTATATGGTCCTTGAAAGTCATCTGAAAGTGAACGAGAGCATAACTCCAAAGTCTCATACAATTTTTTCTCGTGGAGGTGCCATGTAGGGATTCTCTTATTTAAACCTACGGAACGAGTCAAATCAGAAGAAAAAGAAAAGAAGAAAAACAAGTGAAGATCTAAGTGCAAATTAACTTTAGAATTTATTAATTGATAGTGGGGATTACTTAGTGCAGTATGGAATTTTCCTAAGCTGAATTTTTTTGGGATAGTTCGTGTTGATTTGCTCGTAAGCTCTTTTGTTTTAGACTGTATCGGATCATCCCTAAGGCCGTGCCGACCACACACTGGCCGGACAGATTAGTTTTTTTTTTTTTTCTAGATTTGTCCTACCTCTAACTCTTTATCTCTCTAACTTTGGCTTTACTTCTTTGCCAATTCCTTCATCAGCAGGGCTCATGATAGGACAGATTAGTGTTGCCCTATGACAGATCGGAAGCGACTCCACTGTGATGTTGATTGAACACCCAATCTAGGGGCGAATTGTTATGGCATTTTGAATGTAAGTCCCAAGTACGCACGACATCATTTCATAATGTTAGGCAACCTCATGGAGGGGGATGGTAAGGATTGGAATCTTAGCCTTGATGTACAGAAACAGGCTTTCGATTCAATTTCCGAATGCATCATCGTTATTCATTAGCAAGCACTTATGCGGCTTTGTAGATTCTAGTTGTTCGACTGATCATGTCGGTGTGGATCATGGGCATTCATGCAATATGTCTTGCACAATTGGTGCACCAAGCGCCCTTTCGAACAGATTTGCACACGAGGCCCCGTCCTTATGCTGGTCTTGCAGCCATGAAAATGAGGAAGCTTTTACTCATAATGGAAGACTGCAGGACATGAGTTCACCAAAATCGAATGGAGAAAAACTGCTTTGCCTTTTAAAGTAACTGCCCTGATTCTGAGGTGTCGTCTTGATATGCGGCGCGGGCGCTCCTGCCATTCCTGATCGCTTGTGATTTCCTCGGCAATTGATGTACTTCTTCGAATTGACCAAATCCAGGTTTTGACATGGATGCGATCCTGATCAGCGACTGTCATGACCTATTGCCTGTGTGGGTAGTCTCAGCAGACCAAGGCGGTTCGGATATGAGTAAGGTACCGATGCCACATCCTAATTAAGGTTGGTTGATCAGTTAAATACAGTTGCCAGCATTTCTTCCTTTCCTGGAGACCTAGCTAAATCCATGAATTGCATATTTAGGTAGATCTGCCATCCGGTTGTTCTTGTCTTAATCCATGGTTTAGTAGCAAGCTGCTACAATTGCTGCAAGCAAGCGTGTTAATCTGTGCAGAATTCACTCTTTGCTTTGATATCTTTGCGATAAATCAGTTACCGTTTTGGGCCCCGAAAGTTCATCGGAACGTGGTGTCAGTACCTACTACAAATTCATTCTCGCAACCGGTTGGCGACAAAACGCGCTTCCATTTGGAGCAAGGCTTCAAAACCACAACCCTTTAGCTTCCTTCTGGCCCTTTGGGAACTCACAAGAATCATCAGAAGAACCTGTAATGCAAAGATGTCGCGGCAGCATTGCTAAGGCCGTATTTGAGAGTTCACAATCAAATAACAGATGTTCTCGGGATTCACAGCTCTGAGCACACGAGAGAAAGGAAGTGGACACAGATTATCCTTCGGCTCAATCTATCAGAATTTGGACAGATCATTCAGAGTGATCATCCGAGCAACGATCCAACTTTTGGCACCATTGGATTGACACAAACAAGGCTATGCCAATCAAGCTCAACAACCTTCCTGTTAGCGGTAAGACTGATATTGTTAAATTATGTCTCGAGTTTGAATTGTCCGCGGACATAAGTGGGTTTGTTAAATATGCAAGATTTGACTTATCAAGAAGTGAGTTCTTTGAATCTCGTGCGATGAAGGACGTGTTCAACAGAAAGTGAATATTGGACACTACAGGATAAAATAAGGGGTACATGTGTTATAAATTTATGTATTCATTATTTGGGGTAGAGAAGTCTTGTCATTTGCCAGGAAAGAAACAAAAGGACAAGGGTTTCTTGGATTTTATTTCTATCCTGCAGTAGCCCCCTGCGATGAAAGGTCAGAAGGAGACTTCATGGGCCCTTCTCCGTTTTTGTTCTGAATAGCCGCACAGCGAAGAGAAGAAGCGCGCACAGTAACCTTCGTGGAAAAGGACGAACAGACGGTGACGCCCTCTTGATCGCGCGAAGGAGCCTGAACACAGAAGATTTGTGTGTTGAGTTTTTATTATATTCAATTGAGTTGTTTTATTTGTAAAAATTTTGGATTTAGATATAATCTAAGTACGGAAAACACGACCGTAATAAGCGATCGTGACTTCGATTCTTCGATTATAATGGATTGTTCTTGCTTCATTTTTTCATGAATGTAGTTATCGATATTCGGACCAAACACGTAATCTCCGATGTCATTTATCATTGTTGACACCTTAATTTTGGTTATCCTTAAATTAGTCATATTTCATAAAAATAGAAAATAATTTTAGTTTTTGCCAAAAATAATTTTCATGCATAACATAGTTAATGTTTCTCATTTTTATGTTCATACATTTGCATTAGCATTTATCCGCATCAGGTGGTGCGAGATTGACTTAGACCGACGGGCAAACATTTTGCAATTCTTGAGTATTTGTGTCGAAAAATCAATGGGGTTTTGGACTTAATTTTTAAATTCATTGACTCATTTTTAGCACATTTTAATGTTCAAGGCTTTTATTTAATTAGTTCTTAATTGATTAAAGCCCAATTTGAGTTCGAATTTATGTGATTAAGCCCGCACATCAATGAAATTCAGCTAGCCCATGCTCTTCCTCTTTTGGCCGAAATTCTAAAGTATTTCGATAGTTTAGGGCTCTTAATTATCAGATTTTTCAATATTATGGCTCACGTTAAATCCTACCCTTATTAGAGCTTCTAAAGTTATGACCTAGATGGAATCATACACCTACTAGTAAACCTTTGTTCTATATATACATGATTATGCTAAGGGTTGAGGGGATGCACACAATTGATACACGAAAAGGAGATTGAGAATTTTCGGAGCGAGGACGACTAGTGGAGATTAAAAGGATTGACTTCTTCACTGTGCAATCACTTCCACTGGCCCGTGCATCATTGTCACAAGCTCTGCCGATTCCTCCCTGTACACGACATGTCTCACTGTCCAGCACTGCCATTCACCGTCCAGTAGCTTTGACGCCTCATACCGCCATTGCCAGATCGGTTCTGCAGTCCGTCGCCCAAGCCGAGACAACCGCTGATCAACCTTGACTTGAGGTCACCTAGCCTTTGTTTCACCATTGTTTTGATATCTAACCTTTGTGCTACGCGTGCCAGATAGCTTGGTTTGGTTTGGGAGCAAATCAAGCTCGGAAAAGGGGTGATTTGGGCGCAAAACTTAGGGCTGCGCTTGGTGGAAACTGCTTAAAAAAGAGGCTTGTTGACACCTAAATCTTAATTATTATTTTTAGTAGTAGAAAATTAGAATTAATTTTTAGTTCTTACAAAAAATAATCAACCATTTTTCATGTTATTTTTAAGCATGCATTGCATTTATCTGGACCGGCGATAGAATTTAAGCTTAAATTGGCAGGCGATTGGATCGAGCCCATATAGATATTTTGGTCAAGGCAAGAAGTAGGGTGCTGAATTTTTGGTGATTTTTGGGCTTATTTTAAGTATAAGAAAAAGCCCATTTAATTGCATCAATTAATTTTTAATTGGACCAAATTTGCTCAATTCAACTCACAAGAATGAAAATTCGGCTGACACAGGGATCGTGGGCCCAATTGAATTCTCCATCTTATCTTTGAATGTTATTGGTTTCAAATTAGCTCGTTTAGACTTAATTAAAAGTTTGGTTTTAATTAAAGGGGCAAGATCACAAAATCTGAAAAGTTAAGACCCCTAAGCTGGCAAATCCTTTTCTATAAATACAAGACTTTCTCTAGGGTTTTACGGGAGAACAAAAAAACTTTCTGCTCACAAAGCTCTACCCATACGTGAGAACTTAAAAGGGGAGAAGGAGAGTGACAAGTTCGTGTGGAGCCATTATTCTCATCCACTGGTGCACCACCATCCGTTTGGATGCGCATCCAACTTATCTTCGCTGTTGTCCGCTTCCCCGACGCTTCCTGTTTTGCGCTCCATCATCCACCACAAAAGGCGTGGCTATCCGATGCACAGGGTAGCCCGTTCGTGTTGTTGAAGTCCCTGCAAACCAGCACCGATTTTCATCACTGTTTGGCCCAGAAAAGCTGCTGTTCGGTGTTGTTTTGGGCGATAGTTGGTGCTGCAATTTTTCCGCTTATCAAGAGTCTGCACGTCATTGATAGAGGGGCTGAAAAGTTGCTCTTTGTGCAAAAAAAAAAAACAGCAGGCGATCGCTCTGCTGTTCGGGGCTGTTTGAGGTGTGAATTGGATGTCACAAATTCACCTAGCCATGGTCCTCTAAGCACGTACGAATCCCATAGCCAATCAGTCCAAAGAATTTGCTCATCAGTATTTTTCGACTCAAGCTTTGAATTAGGTAACGAACGGATCTAATTTGTCTATCTTGGAATTCGTTATCTATGTGATTGATTGCTCGCTTTGGTGCTTTATTTTGCTGAAGTTTAATCATTGAACATTGTCCGATTCGCAAGAGATCATTAAATTGAAAGCATGCATGAAAAAATTCAGATTTTTACTCGTGATATTGCTAGATCCGAAATCTGAACATGATTTGGATGAATTTCACTTTGTCTTGTTTATCATGATTGAATTTGGATTATCTTGCATATTCTAAAATTGATTAGATAAAAGTGAATTTTGGCAAGATAAGGATAGATTTGGTGGGTCATTCATGGATAATGATTGATCTTTGCATATCAAATTTGAACTTTTCCGCATATCTTTTGGCTTGTGGATGATTATGCATGTCTTGAGCATATTATTTTGAATCAGTAGCATATCTCTAGATACTCAGATTTATCTCATGGTCCAAAGTTGATATCCTCTAAGAAATTTGATCATATCTTTTAAACTTGGAAAATTATCCGACATACTTTGAAAATCTTAAGAGATAACTTTTCCTAAATTTAAAAGATATCGATGTCTGTGCGGATAGGAGCCTATCTCCTTTAAAATTTTGGTAATCCCCTATGGATTTTCGAAATTCATGTTGCCTTGATTGATTGATTTTTACTTTCATGTTTAGTATGTTTATATTTTGCATATTGTTTGCGATTTATTTTATTGTCATAAAGTTTGAACTTTAGTAAACAATATTGCCCATAACACATGCTCCCCAATTGTACCTTGGCCCTCGGAAAACGTACATTAAAGGCAACATATATTAAAGGCAACATATGACTTTGATTTGAAGTACGATCGTGCCCGTACGTGTGAATTAGATATCAAATTCTCGATCTCGAAAAGTGGATTGCTAATTCTTAAATAGAATTTCAAGGTTTGCCCTATGTATATAGGGACGACAGTCATTCTATAATATATTCACTTGCTAACCATAATCTCGGGGGATGTTGTGAATAAAAATCGGAATTTCGGATTTAAAGGTGTTTTATGGGCGATATTGTTTACTTTTGTTCAAATTTCATCATGTTTATGGCTTCGATAAATTCCAAAAAAAAAATTCAAAAAAAGATGTTACATTTTTTAGGTTAAATCATGTTCTCTCATACATTTGCATGAAAATAACATCTAATAAAAATCAGGACTTTGAGAAATCAATTTCTTAAATTAAATCGGATGTTATTTCACTTTAGGTAGTCTTTCAACTCATTTTTTTTCATAAATCCGAAAATGCATAAAAATACAAAAAAAGTCATTTACATAGTCTAGTTTGCATTATCATATCCTCCATGTCATGCGTTTTTGCCATGTCATTATATCTCACATGTCATATAGTTAGAATGCATTAACATTGCATTTAATAAAAGAAAATCCAAAAAAAAAAAATTTAATACAAATCATCAAACTAAGGGTTTTTCATGAAAATCGGGTACCAAAAGGGCATTAATTGAAAAGTTAGTGTAACCAAGTCTCCGAATCCATTTAATCTCCGGGTTCGCATGAAATAAAGTACTTTCTTCCCGAATACTTTGTTTAGGTTTCTAATCTACCTACCATAAAAGATTAGTGGCGACTCCAATTTAATACATTTTTCATTAAATGAACCTAAGTTGCGATTCGGTAGGATTTCGGAGGGTTCGAATTAGGTTAGTTAATTTAATTAATCTAATAATCCGTTAACCTGGAAAAATCAATTTTTAGGTCGCGACAAGGCTGATCTAGCATTGTTTGCGAGCAACTCCTTCGCTGTTCGTGAGCATCCTGAGCCGACAGCGACGAGGCGATTCATAATCCGAAGCCTTGCATAAGTGTGAGCTTCCAAGTTGTGCATGCGTCGATCCTTCGAACTCTCATTCACGGACCGGTGGCCTCGAGTTTGAATTGGCAATACGAGCCCACGATGTGTACAATTTTAGCTCAACGAATCAAGGTAACCCTCCCACATTTATCAACGTTGATTTGTTGCTAATTTGGGATAGAAAGCATGTTGTTTTGACATGCTTTCGATGCTGTTTAAGTGCTATAAACGTGCTATTTTTACTTGGAATTGTCATTTGTTTTGCATCATACATGTCCTTAACCATGCAGAATCTCGCCAAGCTTAAAGGTAAGTCTTTTGACTATTTTTATTGCTGATTTGGCATGAATTAGTTGCTACTTGTTTGCTGGTCTCTTCGACTAAAAAACTAAAATTTTTTGACGAAACCTCAAAGAACAATTTTCGCATATCAAAACACTAATTTTGACACAAATTTGGAAAATTGATATTAATTGGACTCGATCGACTTGTTTTCGAGAATAAAAAATTATAAATCTAAATTAGGAAATTTTATTTCCTAATAGGCAACATCTACGTTAAGTTGAATAAACTTATCTTTCGCCTTTCGTATACGACCCTCCAACTTAGTAAAGATGAAAATTTAGTTAATCCGATCTATCACCGTTTAGATTTGATTCGCCATCTTCAAAAAGTCGAATTTAGATTTATGAATATCACTATTTTCAAAAAATACAAGATGTGGATATTTATGTAGATCCCGATGCTATCTTTCTTTACTTGAAATATGCTTTCTTGGTTGATATGTCTCGATTTAATTCCATGTGTTTAAGATACCTAAAAATTTAGTAAGATACGGTTTCTTAGAAACCTTATCTAATTAAAGTTTTAAGAAGATATGGTTTCTTAGAAACCTTATCTTATCTTATCGAATCTTTTTTTTTTGAAATAAAATCAAGTTAATCAAATCATTCACGCATATCTTTAGATTGCTAAAAATTCGCAAATAAAAAATTCTATTCATATCTTACATTGTCTCATGCATATCTCAAATGTCATATTCTGCATATCCATGTTTCCATGTCTTTGCATCATATCATATCTTTCGAGTATCACTTATCTCACCTTCCATTTTTAACAAAAGGCATACTCTTTGCAAATCTCATGTCACATCAGCATCCATGATTTTCGAATATCACTCATATTCTTGCCATAAAATTTCGAAAAAAATCACATCTTGCATATCCTATGTCATATTTTCTGCATAACTTGCTGTATCTCATGTCATCTTTGCATGTTCCATATCGTATTTTTGCACATCATATTTTCAAGAATCATGGCATCTCGCCTATCCATGCTTTTCGAACATCATCTATCCTTCGTGCATGATTTTCAAGTGTCATATGTCATATTTCTTCTCATGTTTTGCATATCATGTTTTTTTTAAATATCACTCATCCCCCCCCATATTTTTGAAAATTGCACATTCATGCATCATTATTTTTAAAAATCACATGTTGTAGAATATCACTTGCCATGCCGTATATGCTTATCTTTATGCCATGCCATGATATGTTATGTAATGTGAAAAATCATTTTTTAGTTCATGTGTCTTAGGATAGTTAATTAAAATTGCATTGTAAGACCCGAAAATTTCGACAGCCGATTTATTTAAATAAAATGATAATTACCGGGCCCGGAAACTTTGAGGCGCGAACGAATCTGGGGATTTATGAGTTTGGGCACAGAAATTACGAGCTCGGACTAGTGACAAACTCCGATTTGGGGGATAAGAGTTTAGAACGGTGGGGCTTATATTGAAATTTAGGATGAAGTTGGACGCGATATTTAAGACCGATGATATACACTTATATATATAAAAAAAAAAAAATATATATATATATATATATATATAAAGACTTAGTTATTAAAAATTGATCTCGACACGAAATTGGTTCGCAGTGAAGGCATTTTAAATAACCTTCACTTGTTTCCCCACGTGTTCACCCATGTTGCCACTCACCCTCTACCTATTATTTCTTGTTTGCCACCTCTCCCCCTTTTCTTTTTCAATGGCACAACCTCCCCCAAAAAGAACGAACTGCTCTTATCATCTCTTCTTCTTCTCGGTCCCTTCTCCCCTTCATTTTCTTTGGGCGGTAACACCCACCGAACGGCACCCTTTATTTTCCTGAGCTATCGTCGACGATGCCTTAACCCGACAATGGTTCCTCGGGCTGCTTCTTCCTCAGCTCAATCCTTATAGTCGGCTAGTTCTCTCTCTCTCTCCCTGACGGTGTTTCTCGCGCGTGGCATCAAGGAGGAAGGTGAAGCTCGGCACGGCAACGGGTCTCGTTCCTTGAGTTGTTCTTCGTACGAAATCGAGGCAAGTGATTTCTAACTCATTTACTAGCTCCTTCAATATAGGTCTTGTCGGTGAGCGAGGCGGCTGAGAGTCGCTGGATCTGGCTGTGGTTAGAGTGTAACAGAGAGTAAAGTGCTGAGATGGCCCGATGCATGGCAAGTAGGGCCAATGGATGTTGTGAAATTGTGCGTCCTCCGCGAGGGGACCAAGGCTCCAGAGGGTGGTGCAGCTCGGGTTCCTCTGTCTGGTATGGAGAGTCACCATTTTTTTTATTCATTGTAAGGCTAACTAGAGGTATGAGACAGATCGGGAGTTGAACGTCTCCTTGGGTCGACACAAATTTGGAGGTGCCGGGGGCTGATCTCGACTTGCGTTAGTGCACACGTCCCTTGTTCGCTAAATCTGACTCCGCCATCTCGAGATATTGGCAAGAGATGTGGATTTGTATTGGATGCCGTTATGAGGTGTGCGAATTAGAGGTAATGTCAGTTGTGGGGTTGAGGAGAATTGTGCTCAATCTTTGCCGTGGGATTTAAATTGAAGGATGAGATCTCCAGGTGTGGTATTGAAGGGCCACGACTACAGGACAAGAAAGGGTGAGTGGGGTTGAATGGTTCGAAGTTGAATTGTACCGAGAGGGAGTGTCTAGTGGAGAGATTGTAGGAAGGCATGGGCACGACCAATGGGGTGTTCTGGTTCTAATTCTTGAGTGAAGCTCAGTAGGAGGGAGTGGGCAAAGTTGAGGTTGGTTAGGAGGTCGAGTCTATACCCATTATTGTAGGTATGATGTATTGCATTGCCTTTTGTTGAAAGTATGATTGTTGTGGGTCATGGTTTGATTTATTATAACACATGCATTGGTATCATTCATGGGTATAGTCTTACATATCGTGAATAAGTACCGAGTAAGGTTCGCGAAAATGAGCTTTGTGCTCGTGCGAAATTATCCCATGGAGTTTATGGGAAGACCTTGCTGTGTGATCGCATGGCCATACTGTGTGATTAGGCTTGGTCTCGGAGGCGGCACGAGACGCACCGCAATTGCATGGTTATCATTGTCAAGGCATAATGGTGCCGATTGTTATGTATCTCATATATGCACTCATGATCATGAGTTGTGGCATAGCATTTTGATATCGATTCGTACTTAGAATGTGTTCTTTTGAGTCGACACGATGTGTGGGTAGTGCTTCAACTTGATGCCTCCTTGAATTACCGATGCATGACTTATGAATTGGGGAAATTAGTCGGTGGTTTAGAATTTGACTTGTTGAGTTTATCTCATTCCTTAGTTGTTAACCATTTTCGGTAAACGAACAAATTAGTGAAGTTGAAGCCACGATTGTCTATGCGGCGAAGGAATTGGCTCTAATTTTTGACAAGTTGACATCGGAGTCAGGGTTAAGATCGGGCTACTACGGGTGGTATCGAGTGGGAGGATTGCGGGGTTCGGGTCGTTACATGCATGTTTAATCTATTTGCTTACATAATTGTTTTGCATGCTATCCATGTCAATCGATGATTTTCGTATGTGGTAGAATAAATTGTATTGCATTGTGCCCATCTTGCATGTTTTAATTTGCTAGTTAATTCTTGCATAAAGGGAAATATGATCCGATTTTGCATGATTTCACATAGCATTCATATAATCCATTCCTTCATTCATATCATGCATTCATTCTAAAAAGTGAAGGCACAAAAACACCTCATTTCAACTTAAAGTGAATTCAATCAAGCTTGGATTGCCAACCTAGGATATCTCATGGAATTAAGGTACCGAAAAGGCTTTAGATTTAATTAGTTAATGTAAACAAGTCTCCGAATCCTTAAACTCTAGTTCGTAGGAATAAAAATAGTAATGTCAGTAATGAGGTGAAGCTTCAGGTGGAGATTTCAAGACCTCGGAGGTAATAGAGGTTGAGACTACAAATGAGGCCGCAGTTTCTAAAGTTGGTGATACTTGAACAACTAGTACAGCCGCAACGTCGTATAGCCATAGATAGACGGAAAAGACAAATTAAACCACCGGTACGTTTCGTTTATACATATATTATTTATGCTTTGATCGTAGGTGATGAGATGGAGACAAATGAACTTTCGTCTTACATTGAGGCGATGGCTAGTTCTAAGTCGTCGCAAAGGGCTAGGAGCTATGAGTGAAGAGATGTAATCACTCCATTGAAATCGAGACATGGGAGCTAGTTAAAGTACCAAAGAGCTAGAAGATTGTCGAAAGTAAATAGGTCTATAAACGGAAAAAAGGCATTCTCGATGTCGAGGTAGCGAGATATAAGGTGAAACTTGTTGCGAAGCGGTATACACAGAGAAGGGCATTGACTATAGTGAGGTATTCTCTCTTATGGTAAGACATACTTCTATTCGTGTTTTACTTGCCTTAGTTGCTACATAGGATCTCTAGTTGGAGCGACTTGATGCGAAAACGACGTTTCTTCATGGTGAGTTGGAGAAGTAGATTTACATGAGGCGTTAGAGAAATTTGCTATTCCGAATAAGGAAGACCATGTTTGCTTATTAAAGAAATCATTATATGGGCTAAAACAGTCTCTTAGGCGTTGATATAAGCATTTTGATGCTTTCATGGCTAGTCAAGACTATTCAAAGAGTCATATCAATATCCGTGTTTATTTTAGAAGATTAAAGAATGGGTCTTTGATATATTTACTATTATATGTGGATGATATGCGATTAAGAATATATCTAATATTGATGTCTTGGAAAAGGCAATTGAGTACTGAGTTTGAGATGAAAGATTTAGGTGCTTTGCAAAGAAAGTATTGGGTATGGAGATTTTGCATTATATAACTATAGGATTATTACGTCTATCTCAAAAGAAATATATTGAAAAGATTGTAGCATGTTTTAATATGCAATCAATAAGTCCGAAAAGTACACCATTAGCAAAGAACTTTAAACTTTCGGTTAAGTTATCACCGCAGATCGAGGAGAAGGAAGAGGATACACGTGTTCCTTATTCTAGTGCAATGGGTAGTATTATGTATGTTATGGTATGCACTCGGCCTAATATTTCACAAGTTATCAATGTAGTCGGTCCTTATATGAAGCGTCCTAATAAAACTCATTAGGAAGTCAGAAATGGATCCTCAAATATTTGAAGGGGACAATAGATGTTGGTATAGTATACCGGAGGGACAATAATGAAAGAAAGACCATTGATTTTGCGGATTCGATCATGCTTTGGTCTTTAGCAGAGTTACTTGTTTACGCTTGTAGGTGGTGCGATTAATTAGAAGGCGTCCTTATAGAGCCACGTTGCCTTATCGTCGGGCGAGGCAGAGTACATGGCACCGACCTTTATAGCGAAAGAGGCGATATGATTACGGGGTTTGCTCTCTCGACTTTAGGTTAGAACGAGAAAAGTGTTGATATACACTGTGATAATCAATGTATGATATATCTAGCGTATAATCCGATTTATCATGAGCGGACGAAGCATATCGAAATTAGCTACCACTTCATCCGAGATGTCTTAACGAAGGGTAATGTTATTGTGAAAAAGATAGCGACAAGACAGGACCCGAAGGACATGATGACTAAGCCTACTCCTTTGGCGAAACACAAATATTGCTTGAGCACTTTTGGCGCTTGTAGAGAGTAAAGCGTCCTTCGAGGCGATGGGATGGGAGAGCAAGTATGGATATTGAGTATTATGAGTTGGCTTCAAATATCGAATCAAGGTAGAAAATTATTATATTATGTCTTGAATTTGAATTGTCTACGGGTATAGGTTGGTTTGTTGAAAATGCAAGATTGGATGGATCAAGAAGTGAGTTCTTTGAATCTCGTGCAATGGAGGACGTGTTCAACAGAAAGTGAATATCGGACACTACAGGACAAATTAAGGGGCACATGTGTTTTAAATTCATGTATTCATTATTTTGGGGTTGAGAAGTCTTTTGTCAGGAAAGAAACAAAAGAACAAGTAGCCACCTGTGGTAAAAGGTAAAATTAAAAAGGAGACTTCGTGGGCCTTTCTCCGTTTTCGCTCTGAATAGCCACACGGCGAAGAGAAGAAGCGCGCCCAGTAACCTTCGTGGAAAAGGACGAATGGACGGTGACGTCCTTCTGATCGCGCGAAGGAGTCTGAATACAGAATATTTGTGTGTGAGTTTTATTATATTCAATTGAGTTATTTTATTTATAAACATTTTGAATTTGAATATAATCTAGGTGCGAAAATATGAAGCGTATTGAGCGATTAGAATCCGATTCTCCGATTATAGTGAATTGTTATTCTTGACTTCTTCCCGTAGATATAGGTGATCGATATTCGAATCGAACCATATAATCTCTACAGTGTCCCTTTATCATTTATCATTATTTTTCTACCTTTTCGCATCGACTTATCTCGCAAAATCCTGAATAGTTTTCGCGTCATATTACAATAGATATGACCAGTAGCAAAATCCACTCCCAAATGTCTGATCTCTCCTCGAGTGAGTGGGATCTGTTACGCTCGACCGAAGGCTGATGGCTCAAGGGCATAACTATTAGTAAAAAGGGACCCCGTCTCAAATTCAGTCCAGTTGAAATGCATATCTCATCAAAGAGGATCCGGAATCAGTTTCTTTATTCATCTGCACCCGACACGTCGCCGAGCACACGTCATTCGAGTTTCCTTTGCATAAAATGAGATTTTTTGTTCTTTTCGTTTGATAATGAATGAGAAAGAACGTGAGCCACATTTTCTGTGATCTAAATCCCACGTCTGTACATTAGTTTATTAGCTATGCTTATCTAGTGACCAGCTGACTGTTTTCAAATTTACCCAAAGGAGGTCAAGGAATTATCATTGTACGCGGCAGCTGTGGGGGCGGCTCCTCACGAGTGAAACAGATAGTCTATTCCGTTCAGTTTTGTCTGCGTTCCTTGGCTTCGATAGTGCGTGTTCATAACAACCGGTCAATTTATTTGCGCAAGTTGGAAGCAATCCATTGCATTCGGTCCCTCTTTGATTCTGTCAAAACGGAGAACGAGACAAATCCTATCAGCCTGCCGAGACTATCACCATCGTATCTTTTCGTGGAGAAAAATCAACTTCTTCCTATAAATAGAAGTTGATTTTTCGACCACAAACTTGTCCATGATTCACTCATTGAAATAGGAAATAGCTTCTGTCTTGATTACTCCTAAAGCAGCATTATTTTAGGGGAGGAGATAATGTTGCCCTAGAGAGAAAAATAAAGAAATGCAGGAGGACCACCTCAATGGCCTCCATACAGTAGCATAAAAAGAGGATTATACAACTTTGTAGATTCAGAAAGAGGCAAGCCTAGTAAGTCGTAAGCACAGAGATATGAATTTCTTTGCCTTGATATTTTGCCTTTACCTTCTCTGGGGCTTGTTCCGAGCTCTCTCTTGCGTTGTAAAGAGAAGCAAAAGGTCTCCTTCCAACCTCCCACCCGGTCCACGCCCTCTTCCGGTCATCGGCAACCTTCTCGAACTCGGAAACCTTCCCCACAAGTCTCTTGCCAAGCTCGCTGGCACTTACGGCCCCATAATCAAGCTTCATTTTGGCTTTGTAACCACGGTTGTGATCTCTTCCCCGACGCTAGCGAAAGAGATCCTCCAAACTCATGATGCTAT